>OY284472.1:9849499-12548778 GCA_958336335.1 Dilophus febrilis | reverse complement strand
AGTCTCCATGGTTTTGTCGACCGCCCCTTCTAATTCAGTCGTTGTTTTTATCCAATAGTCTATGTCCCGCATTCCCATTTCGAGGTCTTTTATGTATGGGAGGGAGGGCAGTTGGTATACTTTGGAATCCTATACGTTTGCTTTTCTGTTGGGTGTTTGTATTGCACCCCAAAAGTTATGTAACAGTGGTCTGAGAATGAGTCCTTCCAGTTTGTTATCAGATCACTTTTTGTGTTTGCCGTCAAAGTTAGGTCTATCACCTCCCTTCTTATGGCATTGATAAAAGTGGCTTCCTTCCCACATTTTCAATATTTAAATTATTTGTTATTAGGTATTGTAAGAATCACTCACCTCTTTTGTTCGTATCCTTGCTTCCTCTAACTATGTTGTGCGCGTTTGCATCACAACCTAGAATTAGCGTCTTTTTGTGTTTTGTGCAATATTCCACCAGTTTCTTTGTTGTTTCATCAGGAACCTGATTTGCGTTCCCCGGTAGGTACGCTAAGGCAATTACTGCCTCCCTCGTGCCTTCACTGGTGTTGATTTGGATTAGTGCTGCCACTATGTCTTCATTTTTAAACTCTGGAATAATAAAAGAGTTTAATTTGTTATTTATAATTAAGGCGGCCCGCGGTCTACCTGTGCGAATCCGTAGCTGATCCTCCTGTCCATCTTTGTGATTTTTTCCGCGGACACCCGGTCTATCTCAAGAACCATAAGTGCCGCGGTGTTTTTAGTAATTTTTTTTAAAACCCTCCAGGTGGACACTTTTAGTCCTTCATTTTGTCCCTGGATACGGTTTAGAATTTTTCCGCCGGCAGATTTTCGGCATTTGGGAAGAAGCCCACCATTGTTTTTCCCTGAGGAACTTTATCCTCCGTGGTAGCCCAAAGGTTTGCCCCCTCCCATGGCCGCATCTCCACCGCGATTGTTGTTACCCACTTCGCCGTGGTCTCATCCTTACATTGGAACAGGATTTACCCCGCCTTATAGATAGATCCTAGGAACTTGGGCTTTATAGTCCCTTCTTTCTGATCTTCTATAATTTGGAGCATATCCTGTCCAATAAGGTCCATCTGCTCTGTGGTGAGCAGATCATTCGGGTAGTCCCTAGATAGCACCTCTATCTTTACTCCTTGCAGACCGTCTTTGTAGGACAGCTTGCTGCTTGCCCCAACGCTCTCAACATTTTTTCTATGGACTATCCGATCATTGGATTGCTTCCCTGAGGTTTTATCCTCCATTTTTTTCCCTCCTTCTACCTTCTTCTCGGGACCTGTCGGTTTTCTGCCTTTTGCTGCCCCCCGCATCAGGCGCTGTTTCTTCCTCCGACTGTCCCCTTTAGGTACCTTAAAGTCCTTCAAGGGGATGGTCGAGAGGCGTCTGGCTTCAGTTGTCCCGTAGCCATTTGCTATTAGATATCTTAGGCGCTTCTTACAGGCTCCAGACATCTTTTGTTTTTGGGTTCGCTATGCTTAGCGAATCCGTTACTTCTGTAATGCCGTCGATGGCGGATTCCATGTCAGCATTTTCCGTTTTGTCTGGTGTTGAGGCACGGCTAGCCTCCCCCATTGAAGCAACGGTCGCTTCTCGTGTATGTGGTACCCTTTTGACAGTCTCCACCATTTTTTTGTTGTTGAAGCTTTTGAGGCTGCTTCCACCTTATTTTTGTTTTTGTTTGTAATCATCTTGTTCTTACTCTCTGACCAGTTGAATCTGAGGATTGGCCTGAAGTTAGAGATTTGTTTTTGCTCTTGGAAATGTTGGTCGACCATGCCAGAGCCAGTTAACATGACAAGGCTACGTAAAACCAGGTGTCGCCCGGTGCCTGGAGTTCGCTAATTGATACTGATCCCCCATCAGTCACTCATCCCCTAAGCATAGCTGTTCCGCCGTGGGATTAGGGATTTGTTTTTAGTAGAAGGTTTACTCCTTCCAGCGTAATGTGTTTTAGCCTGATATCTCAATTTCCGTGACTTATATTGGATTTTTAGGTGTCTGGTGTGAGGGTTAGTTATGTTTGGATATTTGGGATGGATGAGTCAGGATTCTGTGGGTTGAGATTACGGAGGTCCTTCAGTATCAGTTACCAGTGGTCACCACGAGGAGGTACAACATTACACTTGTGTATCATGGATGTTTTACCCTTCTATGACCGAGTTAGCGACTTTCGAACTGTCTAAGACATGACTAGATCAGTTCTAGAGTGGCGCTCGCATACGAAGGTTACGCAGGTCTTTCAACCTTAATTCCCCTTTCATACGACACCACGACCACCAATATCTATATATATACATCATATTAAGAGTTGATTGCTAAATCATTAAAAAATTTATCACGACCGATAGCCGATATTAATTTAAAAAGTAATACA
The DNA here is from genome assembly GCA_958336335.1 of Dilophus febrilis. Classification (NCBI taxonomy): domain Eukaryota; kingdom Metazoa; phylum Arthropoda; class Insecta; order Diptera; family Bibionidae; genus Dilophus; species Dilophus febrilis. Next base: position 12,546,404 of record OY284472.1, on the reverse strand, counting down.
AGTAGAACGGTAAATAATCATTAATGATATAATATATGTATATTATTGTACTATATCTTTAATATTAGGTGTAGGAATTAATAACACGCTTGCAATTCTTCGTCTTCAAATTTTTTTGGCTGACCTCGCCGTTCTTTGTCTTCCAAGTCAAAATCACCATTTCGGAAGCGTACAAACCATCGTTCATAAGTTGCTTGAGCTGGAGCATGTCCACCATAAGCTTCAACCAACAAACCATAACTTTCAGCAGCGGTTTTCTTCAAATTAAAGATAGTTATTAAACTTCCCCCCAAAACAACTTTTTCAGACATGTGTTTCGACATATCCGCAGCAAAAAAAAGCTTTGTTGTTTACACTTCAATGAAATGACATATACTGAAATTTATAGAGTAATGACAGACAAAAAAAAGAATATGGGCCCGGTGTGCTCCGATACACTCAACGCTAGTTGCGCCATCTGTTATCTAAATGCGCATCTTTAATTCCTAAACGTAATATAATATATGCAATGTTTAGATGTACGTACGATACTATATTTATCGATTTCTATAATAAAAACACTATACAGAATAATTATTCAAAAATGTAGTTTTTTTATTTATACAAATGGTTCATATATGAAATTTACAATTTCATGACTATTTTATTATGGATATGGAAATTGTTTCCCATATTTTCAAGAGGATAAGGTCGTCTCAACGCCGCACAACACATGTCTAATTGTTGCTGATTTATACAAACAAATGCCGTGCCCAGAACTAAATTTTCCGGAAAATCCGCATTTGTAAATTTTATCTTTTTTTAATTACAACCCGGGGTTTTCTTCGCATATATTAAAAATTCAATAAATTTGTTTTCTTTTAAATTCGAGTTCAGTGAAAAATCAAATAAAATAGCGATAGTGTAAAAGTGAACAGCCGAATGGTATACAAAAATAGTACATCAAAAATGGGAAAAATTTTACAAACACTTTTTGGAAAATTAACTACATCTTTTGAACCAATAAGGAGGATTTTCAAATTTTCTTCTATGAAATAACAGAAGTTGATATGGAATTTTTAAATATATAGAAAATGAAAATGAGACTATAATTCGAATAATTCAAAGTATGAATGAAAAATGGAAATTTTGTTTGAAAACAAAATTTTTTCATAGTTTAATTAATTTGCTTTTTGAAATATCCTATCCTTTTGGTAATATGACAAAAAAATTTCCAACTCCGTTACTGCTATATAAATTATCTGTCCTTTTGAATAATTAATGTGGTTTGACTAACTGTCTACTAAAACTAAAAACTGAAAACTCAAAAAAATTTAATTTTAAAAATTAAACAATAAATATATTCTACGCGGTATAGTTATATCGAAAGAATGGCGTTACGAATATAGAATTATATATAAATATATAATAATAAATCCCCTGTGATCATTGAGTTTTTCCAATTTTTCACAAAACTATATGAAAATATATATCTTTTGATCCGCAGTGACAGAATTTTTCATTATATATTTTAAAAACATTTATGAAAAATAAAACAAACTAAACATACGAATAATTTCACATATTTATATATATGATATATATAAATATATTATTAAAACCAGACAAATGACATTCTTTCTTTATAACACATCATGTATAATAATATCTAATATGATGTATTATATTTACTGTAGGTTATTTTATATCTGTATTTTTGTAATATATGTTATTATAGTTTTGTATTTATATATATATAGATAGATAGATAAACCTAGGTATTGTATTATATATATCTATTTTACACAAAGTAATAAACTTAAAAACAATTTTATATAAAAAAAAAAGTGTGCATTTATTTTAGTTTCTCATATAAAGTATTATAAATAACATGTCATATATATATACAATATACATGTATTCCATTATTAATATATATTTTAAAACACAAATGTTACATTACACAAAAATTGTAATAGTCTTTTATACTATACTAATAATACTTGTGTGTCTATTCTACTATATATATAATGTTACAGTACATGACTTTTTTTATCTATATAAATATATATATATAGAAATTATATAGCTAGAATCTGTATAATAATCGTATATATTTTATAATGGTTTAGTTTTTATGTTGCATAAATTTTCATATAAGCTTTTCATATATATTAACTACTTCTTTTTATATATGAAAAATTAATATTAGATTTTGTGACTTTCTTTTTATGTAATAGAGTAATTCCATACGAAAGCGACCACTTTTTTCTTATCTTAATGTCTTACCTTTTGACGATCCTTCATATTTTCATATCAGTCAAACATTTTTAAAATGGCAAAACTTGAAAAATTGTATAACAAATGCCTTTAAAAAATCTTGTGTAATAAATTAACGGGTTTAATCAATTGGTTCTTCATATATAGAAAGTTTTTCAAAACAAGTAATTTATAGTTATAATTAGAATAATTAAGGAATTGATGTTGAAAAGTCATTATGAAATTGGAAAATTCATAGCAAATACAGAAATATATCCTAGAAAAACGTCAAATTTTCCTATGCAATATTTGTTTTTTTTCGTTATTACCACATAATCGGTTTAGTGTCCGTAAACCTTTGGAATTCTATTGCCATGAGCCCATAACCAAATCGCAATTAAACAGGCCATGAATTTATGATGTATTATAAATATTCTAGTAATTTTGGATGACCAAACTTTAATTATATGTGGATTAATTTATGAAATTTTGCAAACATAGTAGAGAAAAAAAACTTAAACCGAAAAGTAGCAAGAAAAATCCCACTCATATGTTTTCAAACAATTGTCCAAGTTGCACTGATTTTTAGGTAGTTGAGTCTTTAGATATTAAGAAATGCTTAATTTAAATTATTGATAGTCATCAATAAAAATAAATTTTTCGCTATACAACCAACAATCTGGTTTTAGCGTCCAACAACAGCCTATTGTGTTGTTAGTTTCTTAATTTGTGTCTTTTACGGTGTCGGAAATTAGCCGTACGACCAACCGCAAGCGGAAAATACAGCTCTGCGTGAAAATTCAGATTCGAAAAATAACCGAAAACACAAAACATATTTTATGCATTCAGTAGGATTCGAATCCACGACCCCAAAATGTAGTTAGAATTTTAGGTCGGCATTTTTAATATTTACACCACAGAGTTATATAAATTAAATATAAATATAAACTGGGTGAGATTGATAGTCATAAGAAGGTGGAAATATTGCTCTGGTAGACGGTTTGCTAATCTTGATGTTCTTGAAAAATACGAATTTCCAAATCTGTTGGTTCGAAAAAAGTTAATAGATATATAATGAGTATGAATATGTGCGGTTTGAGAATTTCTTGAATTATAAGCGCAATTAATAGATATAGGTATTAATTAAAAAATTCTATTCGTGAGCATTCGTGGTTGTAATATTTATAAAATGTGCATAAAGAAACTATACTGAGCGTCTCTGTGATCTCTTCTTCAGATTCCTTGGATCTGAATAAAAATTCCGACTAGCCGCATTTTTAGCTGCAACAATTATAATGTTGTTCTGACTTGGTGGTGCCGTTGGTGAGCAACCAACCGAACCGAGGGTGGGCACAAGTTCTAATCCACGACCGGAAATAATTTTCTCGTGCTTTTTTCTGATTTGAATTCATCAACTAATGCCATCATTGTTTGACTAAAACCGAGTAACAACCGAACAGAAAAAAAATCAGAACTTTAAAAAAATCACTTGTTTGGCTGTTCAGAACTTTATAAAAAACAGAACCAAAAGAGAGTAGATGATTGTTTGATAAAACGTGTGTTCGGTTATTTCAGTTCAGACTCATTTTTCTACTCCATAAAAATTGACGGTGTCGTCAAAGAACCCATTTTTTGTTTTGTTTGTTATTCTTTTTTCTCTTTTTTATGCATATATTTTTAGAATGATTTTTTCATCGTTCATTATCATTTTATATGTGCGTGTGTTATTTTGAATTTCATGATATAAAATAAAAACCGAACAACAAAAATATACAATTGTTTCACTTCAATTTTTCACCGAACATTTTTCAACACCAAAAAAAAAAACAAAAAAAAATGAAGGAACCGACTTTTTTTTTAAAGTTCTGTTCTTTTGTTCAGGTCTCAAACAATGACGGCATAAGTCACCATTTATAAATCGGGATAAAATTAATGAATATCTTTGATATATAATGTGTGTCGGACGCATTCAAAGATGGCAATCTTTGTCAATTCTACACAAATATACGAAATTATGTATGAAAGTATATAATAAATCTCGAGACAATTAGCAAATCCTTTCCATTGACTGCGGAATTTATATTGATACCCATCATTCAATTTACCAGGTATCTGCGCAGGGCCAATGAATGTATGAATATGGAATAGATTGAGGGTGTCATACAATGATCTCGAGGGCTCAAGTGTTTCGAGGATTTTATATAATCTAATGCGACTCTAGTGTAAAATTATTTGTCAAAAAAATTAATTTTACCATTTAAGTAATGCTTTTTATGAAATGCCGACGGCAGACGACGGCAAATGTCAAATTGAAAATACATGCATTTCAATGTAGGTGCTTTTTATGAATATTGGACGGCGGACTGACGGCGGACATTGATATTTTTTCTTCTATTGCCGTCGGCTGACCGTCGTCCAAACTTCATTTTTCATTTTATTTACATTTTATTTAATTTTTATGATTTAATTTCATAATAATAAAATATCCAGTTAATTTACAAACTAATAAAAAATGAAATTATTTAGCAGCAATTGGTATATTTTATTAAATTTCGGTTTTTTTATCCAGGCAAAATAAATTTCAGAAAAAGCACATTTTTTTTATATATCACATATATCATATTTTGATATATAAAATATTTTCATAGAAATCGAGGCTTTAGACCTAAAGTCCAATATATTATGATTAAATTTTTAACCTGACTGACTTCATAATGAAATTAATTTATGACAATCTAAAAATTGTTTTTTTTTACATCTACTATATATAGTCTAAAAGTGATCGGTTTTATATGGAATTGCTCTATTCAATAATGCGGTGTTTTAAAATATAATATATGGAATATATACATATATATAATATACGATAAAAGTGTTATTGTATATATCTAAATAAGCACAAACATATTATAAATATAATTATGTATTAAATATATGATATATATGTTATATATTAAAAAAATAAAAACAGAATATTTAAAATATATTTGCGGTCAGCATATTGTGAATTTTATGAAACTTATATTATATTTACACACAAAATATGTATATATACCATATTTATTCTTTTATACAAGTAATATAAGCAGCAGTAGTAAAATTTGAGATTTATAAAATGTATAATTTTTAATATCAAAGACAAAATTAACATACATAGTATAAAATTTATGTGTTGAAGAATTTTCATATATATATATAAAGTATATATATGAAGATTTCATCTATTTTACTTTATATAGTTTTAATATAAATATATAAATTTATAATGTCGTTTGTTTTTCTCAGAATTTAATATTATCTTGTTTACTATATAGTAAAAATCGTCCTATCTTGTTTACTGTATACGTAATTATTATAAATTTTGATGTATTTTAATTTATAAAAATGTATATGCATAAAGTTAAAATATATAATAATATAAATAGCACAAAACTAATCAAATTTTAAATCTTTTATATACACATTTTATTTAAATTGAATGTTTTAACTAGTTTAAATTTTACCTACCATATTTATTGATATTTTAAATCGTATTTCTATAAATAAATATATTTATTATGTTTAAATACAACATTATTTGAAAATATATATATTGATTGCAGATATAATGTATTTTATTTCTATAACGTATATTATTTTGCAGCATGTTTTTCTGCAGTAAAAATATAATATATATAGCAAACAATAATAATAATAGTATTAAGTTTTGTCATTTCTTTTGTTTTAATATTTTCAGTATACTAAATTTCATTGTATTGTCACAAACCGTATATAAGTATATACCATATGTTTAGAAATAACAAATAATAAATTCCATATATAAATCTAATTTTATTGCAAATGTTTTTTAGTTCTTTTATTTTGCTTGTTTCCTGTTAAAGGAAAAAAAAATTCATTTTTTTTCTTTTGATTGCATGAAACTTGATATAGTTTTTCGATTCTTTTGGAACTAACCCAAAAATAATATTGTATATACCACATATGTAAATATAGGATTATGGTATAATATTATTTAAGGTAATGATGAACTTATATAATCAAAATATATACCGATAATAAGTATATATTTGAAATTAAAATAATCATAATATAACATAATATGAACACTTAATTTTTAATGACATTCGTGGATTTTATTTTGTAAATAAAATAACAAATTCAAAAAGGATAATTTTTAAATGTATTTATTTGTTTCTATATACTTAATATATACATATTTTGAACAATGTGTGGATATATATTCAAATTTAAAACTTTTATATCTACTTCTATATAAAGAGCCAAATTAGTAAAATAATGCACTTATAAATGACAAAATATTTGGCAAAAAATATTTAAAGGAAAAATACAATAATTATATTATATCATACCAATAAAAAATGTCTATGTATATAAAGGGTGATTTTTTAGCTATTATCTTTTTGGCAACACTCGTTTAAACAGCTGATGTACGTTTCGTGTTTTGTTTCACTGTCAAACATCTTCAGTTTAGTCTATAATTTAACCATGAATCGTCTTACAAACGAACAACGCTTGCAAATTATTGAATTTTATAATCAAAATGCGTGCTCCGTTAAGTAAGTTCATCGCGCGCTTCTTCCATTTTATGGTCAGTTTAATCGACCCACTGAAGCGGCTATTCGGGCTATTATGACTAAATTTCGCACCAAATTTACATTTTTGGACATTAAATCACCCAACAGGCTTACGTAGAGTACGCACTGAAGAGAATATCGCAGATGTATCGGCCAGTGTTAATGATAACCATCAATTATCGATTCGTCGCGGTCGCAGCAATTGGGCCTCAATTTAACAACGTGGAAATTTTTGCGGGAGGATTTAGATGTGATGCCTTTTAAAATACAGCTGGTGCAAGAATTGAAGCCGAACGACCTACCGCAACGTAAAATTTTTGGTGAATGGGTTCTTGGAATGTTGGCCGAAGATCCACTTTTTTACCGAAAAATTTTGTTCAGCGACGAAGCTCATTTTTGGCTCAATGGGTACGTAAATAAGCAGAATTGTCATTTTTGGAGTGAATATCAGCCAGAAGCATTGCAAGAGCTACCAATGCATCCAGATTCACAGTTTGGTGCGGTTTATGGGCTGGTGGCATCATTGGACCGTACTTCTTCAAAGATGATGCGAATCGTAACGTAACTGTGAATGGTGAGCGCTACCGTGAGATGATATCTCGTTCGGAACCGGTCAATTGGCCGCCTAGATCGTGCGATTTAACGCCTCTAGACTATTTTTTGTGGTACTATGTTAAAGCTCATATCTATACAAACAAGCCCGCTTCAATTGACGCATTGGAAGACAACATTGAATCATTTGTTCGTGAGATACCGGCCGAAATGTTGGAAAGAGTATGCCAAAATTGGACTAAGCGGATGGAACATTAAACTATATGGACCGTACTATCGATTCAAATAAAGATTTCATGCATTTTCTGAATTTTATGTGTTTTTTTTTTGAAAAACTTTCCTATAGCTGTTAAAATATCACCCTTTATATAAAAAATGTTCATTAGGAAATACGATTAATATACCAGAAACATATAGTCATCAAAAGCAAACAACTGGCAGATTTAAATATTACAATATATGCACTTGTTATTGGGCAGTGGTTCGTAATTGTCATTGGAATGTAATGATCTACAAGTGTATCTTCAATCCCGTTTGGACATATGGAATCAACCCGTGGGGAACGACAAGCAATTCAAATATCGCAAAAATCCCGGATAATAGAAACTTTAATTGCAATATAAAAACATGTAAATTTGAAGACAAAATCTTTACGTAATTTCTTGCAGAATCACTTTTTCGAAAGTGATTTTTTTATGAAAAATCTAAACTTAAGATGTATTTAATTTATTTGTGTTACAACTAAATTATATAGTTGAACTAATTACATACATATACAATTCTTTCTGTTACCCCGGATCTTCAAGTGCATCCCGGTTAAAAGATTTAAAATCAGATTTGAAACACACCCGGGATAACATCAGTGTTCAACGGTTAATCGAAACCCGGATAATCGATGATCAACTGTACCGCATGTTATTGTTGAGTGAATAAAACAACAAACTTTAAATTACTACAACATTTTGAAATTGTGTTTTCGAGAGCGTATACCATATTTTCCTGGTTATATACGTAACCAATTTTATGGCATTTTTATCATAAATAGGATAATATTTATTCCCTATTGATTTACTAATAATACTATTGTGATTTAGTATTATATCTTCGCACTATGTGATGTATAGCAATCAAAATACAAAATTATCATTTAGTAGTTTTCCGCAAAAGCAATTTTTTTCCTTACAATTCAATACAATTTTCATACCACACATTATTTCATATATCAAATACAATTTAATAATAAACATATTATTACTTTCTGTTTTCTTTTTATTTTTGATATGTTCAATTAACATCAAAAAAAGATTATTCGATTTTTCACATAATCCCACACGGTATGGGAATGTTACATGAAACTAAAATATATAAATATATAAAGAAAGAATTTGGTATTGTTTAAATATCATTTATGTTTTACTCTATATAGCAAACATTATAAGATCTTGGTAACTTCTAACTTGTAATTTTATACACAATAAGAAACTAGAAAACAAAATAAATAATACGAAATACAAAAAAATAAATGTAAATGTTCCGCGTTTTATATATAAAGATTATTAATATATCAATATGTGTATATCAATATAACTATATTAACTATAAGGAGTATATAAGAATATTGTTCGCATATGTACATTTATATACAGACATATAGAAGATATATTTTGTGATATAATTAATACAGGATGTTATTGTATATAATAAAAAAAAAAAGAAAAGATTAATATAAATAGGAAATTGTATATATTATTACTATAATTTTGTATATAATAATTAATGATTTATGCAATTAATAAACAATTGCTTTCTAATTTGCTTTCTAAATAAAAATTGATATTACAAAAAATTTGTTATACAAGACTATATATGGGTTTAATCAAATCCCAACAAAATTAATAAAATTCGTTAAATTTTTTTGGGAAGCTGCGTTTTAAAATAAGCCACTTGATATAATATTATGATAACTTTCATTTCCAAATTTAGATTAAAAGGGATAATGTTTTTAAATGTATCAAAAGTGTAAATAGAATTAACAGCATTTTGATGTTGTACTTTATTAAAATACTTAAACTTTTTGCGATGATATAATATAGCTCATTCTAAATTAACTTAATAAAAAGATAATATTTTCAACTTGATTTCATTTATAAATTCCATCCTATTCAAGATACTGTAAAAAATTTAATCAAACTGATTCTTCGAAAGGTATTGACAATAATTTATGTTAACCATTTATAAATTGAGACAATTTATTTTTGATTTAATAATACATAAAATACAAATTCTGATTTTTATAATTTTTGGGATCGCGGCAATTGTGAATTTGTTCTATTGACAGAATTTCTACATCAGAATCAAGTTTTAGTTTGATTAACGTCCGTTTATAGCGAACAATGACCTCTGTTAATATCACCCATTTTTTTTTGTTTTATATTATTGCAAATAAAATAACATATTTACTAAAGTTTATCCTGTGTTTTCTATTGCGGATTACAATTTATATGTTTTATTATAATGAACTCCAATATAATATGTTTTCTCTATATAATATAATGAATTATATATCAATATATATACATATATATATATATATATATATGGTATATAATCTAATAAAGTTTCGTAAATTGTTATTTTATGTCAGTTACATATACTATTGAACATATACACTATACAGTTCCTTTTTGATTAACCGGATTAAATTCTAATTAATATATTATAATAAATACCAAAAAATATATATGAACATAAACCATTGTAGAAATATTTATACCTAAACACATTTTAACTAAATAACTATAATGGTGTATATATAGTACATCATATAATATACACATTATTTTATATATACAACGATATCCTATATAATATCATAATATACATATACTACTTTAACCCCTATTGTATCAGACGCTAATAAAACAGAAGTTAAAAAATTATAAGAAAGTTACAATTGAAGGATTGAAGAATTCCAAGGAAAAATCATTGAAATGCGGAATACAAAAACACCGGATGAATGCAAAAACTTAGTAAATACCACGTCTAAGCAAATGGATGCTGTCATATAGATCAAAGGAAGCGTTACAAAGGAGATTAGTGACGTATAATATAAGTGTAAGAGATTAGTGACGTATAATCCCATATTATAATGGTCAAATTTTTTTTTTGTTAAATTGAATCATTTTGAATTAAATTCCATACCTAATTGAATTTAAAAGTTTTTTTTACTTCTGTCTGCGCAATTATTTAAATAAAGCCATCATTTTATGAAATAAAATTAGAAGGATTAAAAAATTGTTGGTTAAAGTCCTTTTTTGGCATCTCAAAATCGAGCATACGAGCATACGAGCATACGAATAAAATAGCAGGTGTCCGATATAATAGTGGTCAAAGTAGTATATAACATTCGATTATCTATACATACAGTATCACCAATTATGTTAAACACCCCCAGTAAAAATTCATGTTTAGGATGTTTTCATATATATTTACATAAAAATATAGTTCACGGGGTATTTTTTAAGACAACAATGCTTTATATTTACTCCCAAGCTTAATAGTTTATATGGACACCTTTTAATTCGATTACAATTCCTAATGTTTGCTTGTGATACAAAAAAATAACCATCAGAATACATTTAACAAAAAATTCAGTGGCCACAGTTGAAATGTAAAATTCTAAATCTAACGTTCAAAATCGTATCCCAGATACTCAAAAATAACAATATCATCGTATAATGAAGTGGAAAATGCACAATTTACCAGACCTTTCCGACCAGACCGAAAAAATGTACTTGAAAACAATAAAAATTTAGTGAAATCCATGCCTAGGAGATGCGGAGCCGTAATCGAAACAAATGGTGTCCGCATAACATATTAAGTTTTTGGGTGTTTAACATTTTTTGTCATGGTGAATTTACCAATTATAGAAAGGTTATCGAGAAAATTAAAAAAATTATTATTGAAATTTGCTTTTCATTTTAGTTATACACCCGAAAAATTCTAACGAGATCCATAGTTTTATGTAAACATACAAGAAAACATCCTAAAATTGAACTTTTATGGATGGGTTTAACAAACAATATCGGTAATACTGTATATAAATTATATCTTTATACTTTATTTATTGAAATATTATTAATAATAATGTGTTAATAAATTGTTATACCGTCTATATCTGTATATAGAATGAAAATACACAAAAACTTAATTAAATTTATCACATATTCGTATATATGTATGTATATTAAATAAATCTATATAAATATATGGGTATACTTAAGAGATACTATCGTATTGTATCGTTTATACCTAAAATATATATTTATGTATTATATAGTAGACTAAAATATATCTAAAATACTAAAGAATTATGTATTTATCTATATATATTTATATAGCATATCGATATAGGATGTAATATATATTAACCAATAATAATAATAATAATAATAGTAATAATAATAAAAGATATGTATTATTATATATATTTAATAAATGTTATAGGAATATGATGATTAATAAAATTGAAGAAATATTGTAATAATTGAGAAGTTTATCATCAAAATAATTGCATCAAAATAATCAACAATAAAATATTATACATATAATTTTTTTTTCAATTTAAATATCAATAATATTAACGATAAACCCGGCGCATATTTCACAATTGTAGAAATTCATACAGAATTTCATTAAGAATATTAAATACAAGTTTTTTATATAATTATACAAAATTTCCTTTAAATAAGCAAACAGAATTCCCTCTAGAAAATTACCTAAAATTTCCCCTAGAAAATTACCTAAAATTTCCCCTAGAAAATTACCTAAAATTTCCCCTAGAAAATTACATAAATTTCCCCTAGAAATTTACCCCCAGTCTCCTCTAGAAAATTATACAGAATTTCCTCGAGAAAGTTATCTAAATTTTCCTTTAGGAAATCATACACAATTTTCTCGAGAAAATTACCTACATTTTATCTATAAAGTAACCCAAAATTTCCTCTAGAAAATTACCCAAATATTTCTCTAGAAAATTAAACAAAAATTATACAGAATTTCATTAAAAATGTTATATAGAATTTCTTTTGGAAAATTATATAAATTAAAAAATTTACCGGGACGCAACCATATAAATGTAAAACGGTCACCAGAATTGTAACAATCTGGTCGGTAAATTTATTCAATAACAATAATATAAAATATATACCACAAATTCCGCAAATGTGTGCGTAATATATAAAAAATTCTTTTTTATTATGTTTTTTTTTATATAGATATAAGTGAATATAAGCTGCTATAATATCGAAGAAAATTGAAATATTTTAAATTTGAATGTTAACCATATGTAAATACGATATATATTATATTACATATGAAATTCGCTCTTGAATATATCCGTACCGTATTTTATATGAGGATATAAAATTATAATATTACTTTTTTTTTTGTAAACATATTTTGAATGTATATAGGCAACTTAAAAAAATAAAAAGGATAAAAGGTTTTGACATCAAATCACAAAAAATTTCATATATATTCCGTAAATTTTTATTCATCTCACGTTTACTCTACCTATATATATTTATATGTACTTTATATGATCAACGACATCATATTCCAGATCATTTATATGTTGTATATATGGTATTTGTAAAAACTTCAAACAAATAATCTTTATCATTCCATTTTCATATGCAGTGGTTTTTTTTGTTGCTATTTTTAGCAAATAAAAACGAAATTCATAATATTGTATTTTTCTTCTTTTTTTTTTTTTGAAAGATTCTTCTATTTCTAAATGTAACAAAAAGAATTTTCGCATTTCATATGCGGTCAAGAATAATAATTTAATAATTTTTTTTTGCTTCTCATTCCATATATAGTTTTGTTTTCTTGTTATTTTTTTACACATTCATATCTCATAAGCCATACATACATTTTATAATACTTGAACAAGATATGGAATATAGAAGACACAGAATATATATATATATATATAGAACAAGATAAGCAATATAGTAATATACATATCTATATTTAGTGTAGTTTTATTAAGCTTATTTTTATTTATTCCATATATAGAGATCGGGTGTTATGTTATATAAGATAAATATTATCATTTTTTGGGATATAAATAATATTTATTTTACCTGAAGAGAAAAATGTATTTTTCTTTATTTCATATTTATGTCATAGAAGAATTATATACCAAAAATAAAAAATAAAATATAAAAATAGTAATCTATAATACGACGATATAATGAAAAATCATGTTACAGGGAGCTTAGAGCTGTAAAAGGCACCCGCAAGTAATAAAATGCTATTCTATTTGATTAATTCTAAATGCTGGTTTTTTAAACTGGAAATTAAGCGATGCTGATTTTTTGTTTCAATGCTCCAACTAATTCTGAAATATGCCCTTCTTGAAATTGTATGTAGGAGTTAAACCACAAGAAAAATTATTCAAAATAGAAATAAATGTAATTTTATATCAGATTGCGATGCGATTTTGGGAACTTAAAAATAACTGAATTTTTGTCCATAGTTCTCAAAAAAAATCTAAAAAATTATAGTTGTCATTCAAATCAATAAAAATACACATTTATTTATAATTGCTAGATTTTACATGAAATCGTTTATAGTTCCGATCAATAGTTTAGAACATATAAATATACTCAATACATAATATAAATTATTAAAAATTACTAATTGAAATTTATAATGAAATCATAATGAACAGCTCTAAAAGGATGTTCTATAAATACCTCTAAAGGTGCCCTGTATAAATGATTATAGTGTATTGAGATGGGGAAATCTTTGATGATTTTATATTTTATTAAAATTTGATATAAGAAGGCATTATTATTTGCTTATTCGAAAAGATTTGATATATAAAAATATAGAGTAAATAATCCATGGATTATTAACAGATTCATTAATTGAATTTGAAGGAATGGACTTATGGATTAAAGATTTTCCAATATTTTCAATGTATTTTATATCCGAGAAATCTGTTCATATATCAAATATAGCGATTTCTTGAAAGTTTTTTATTTAATAAATCCTCATTTTCTTTTCACATTTAATCATATATGCTTTATAATATATCGAAGTAAATTTCTAAAAAATATTGTCTATATTGGGCATATATCAAGCTAATAGATATACTGAGTTTGGATATGTGCGGTTTGACAATTTCTTTAATTATAAGAGGAGTTTTTTTTTTTTTTAACGAAGGAGGGGAAATATTGCATAGACACGCCCGAAGACGCGTGTCAGATTCTTACTAACTAAAACCCCTCCTCCGGCTGCGGTATGTTCGAATCAGACCATTCTCGGGCCTCTTTTCGTACCTCCGATTGACACCTACCCAGTTTGCCACCCAGGTCTTCCCGATTGCTCATCGAATATAGTGTCCCTCGTTATCTCAAGCATCTCCTTGAAGAGTATCCTTCCCAGCTCGCTCTCTGCGAGGAACCGGTGCCCGGTCACCCCCATCCGTATGCTCTCCAAAGCCCGACATATTTTTATTTTTCGGCCTCCTCTTGCCATGGTTTTCCCATGTAAATATACTTGCGGATTGATTGTGTTAAACCGTGACGTTCCCGCATTAGCCTGGGGTAATTAAACCGTTCGGTTATTCAATCATTACTTGTTTTTTTTTCACATTACTTACTTAGCTGCATTCTAGGATGCATTGCCCGGTTGCCACCATGTGGAGGTGTAACTAATACTTGAGGATGACGGACTGAGAATCGCAATACCCTAGAATGCTTTAACAATTTCCATCATCCTCTTATCAACCTATATAAGAGAGTTAATAGGAACGGGAATTAATTTGAAAATTTTATTAGAGTCTTCGTGTTGGTAATATTTATAAAATGCGAATTAAAAAACTAATGAGCGTCTCTGTAATCAAAAAATAATGCAATGAAATTATGGATATACTTTCATTTATGATCAGTGAGAACGCACGCTTTTCGATACTGTCACTAAAACTGTAGTGTATAGTAATTGGTGAACCGGCCCATATGTAAGAATTGTAGTCCAGAATTGGTCTTATAAATGCTTTATCAACTAGTGGTAAATTTTCAAAATTATGAAATTTCCTGGATCTTCTTAAAAATCCAATGCGACTAGCCGCCTTTTTAGCTGCAATAATTATATATTATTGTTCCATTTAAAATTATTTGACAAATACATTCTCAAATTTAATAGGCACTTAGATTGCAAATCTTTTAACTTGTATTCAATTCTAATATAGTGATTTCTTTAAAATTTTGTTAATGTATCATTTGGAAAATCCACAAATTTATTTTTAATGCATTGTGGATGAAATCTATAAAATATTGGACCTGACATCTTTGGACGAATTGAAGATAACTAGATCAAGAAAAATACTATAAAAAAAAATTTAGAATAAATCTCATTATTTTATTCATTATAAAAAAAATTGGAATTTCGCAACATTTACCTTTATAATAAATTTACTCTATATGTAAAGGTAATTTACTGTACCTTTATTATAAATTTACTCTATATGTAAAAACATTACATTTTATATGTTATATTATAGTATATAGAAAATAAAATATATAGTTTTTGTAAATTAGACAAAATGTATTTCAATGCATTTTCCTTATTTTCTTCGTACGTAACACAGATATTGTTTAAAATAACAACACATATTTATTATATATATTATTATTTCCCTATATATAAAGCACGTGAATAAATATATCAAAATAAATATTTGTATTTTATTCGTTATTATTTCATTTCATACCATCATGCATACCATATTGCATATACATTATACCATTATACATAGGTACAGTTTTTTTTATATAACATTAACCTTTACCTGTCCCATATTAAATTTATATTATACAATTGTTTCAATATAATACATTTTTTATCATAGATATATATACATTTGCGTCCTTATTATATAAACAGAAAAATAACGAATTTAAATTTATATTACTCCCTAAACGACAAATATACCGCATGTGTAGTACTTCCAAAATAAATAAATAAATATAAGATGTATCTCTCTATCTATATACTATGATACATCTAACATAACATAGAAAGAAGCACATAAAAGTATATTTGAAATTGAAGAAAATTTATATATTGTATATAGAACAAACACTTAATTCTGGTTGATTTTTATTTTATTACTATCTGCTATAAATTTATCAAGTATTTTGTATCTATTATATATCCGCACTATATACTATATTTTCAATGCTTTCTCTATACCTTAAAATAAATTTGTAATAAAAATATGCATCATATGCGGAACTATATATAAACAGAATTTATAGTGACAATTGGTATATTTTGAGAAAAAAAAGTAATATGATTTAACCTTTTGAATTTGAATATTCACAAAATAAAATATGTATGAATTGTTTATCAAACCACCATATATAAATGTTATTTTTATATCATTATACTCTATATGTTATTATGTAAATATGTATATATGGATATATCCGCAGTGTCCGCGATATGAATTACATGGTGGAAAAATTTTTACAAATTGAATAATCCCTTATCGTATCTTATCATTCAAATGGCATGTTTATCTGCATTCATCGCCAAACGAATTACTGGGGCATAGCATTTCCGTTTGTAATATTTGAATTTGGGACCTCAGAGATGTTGGAGAGTGTTCTTCGGATAACTTAAGTAATTCTTAACTGATAATAACGAAAAATGAGTTCAGGTTAGAAAATTAACTAAATCGCTAAATGGTTCAATCGGTTCGGTGAATTGTGGCTGTATGGTTGGTGAAATGTTTCGGTCCAATTCAGTAAAAATAATGTTTTTCTTTCATGATAATCAAAAAAGTATGTTCAATTTAAAGGAAAAATCTTTTATTCTTAATTTCCATATACTAATTTATCACCAAAAATTATTGTATATCACATTTTAATCATAGATAAGATACCAAACGGAATTATAAATTTTTTTTTAAATTTCACAATCGTGCAATTCATGCCGCGGACACTGAATATAACATATCTATATAAAAGAAATAAAAGTGGTTTCAATTTGTTTTGAGTCGCTATAAAACGGAATGTTTACAATTTCTATAAAAAAAATATATACACATCGCATACATATATTTATATTGATTTAAATTTTTAAAATGCATATATCGTATGTTTATAAAAAAATTTGGTACCTTTCAAATGTATACATATATACTTGTATAAATTTTCAAATAGAACTTTTGTGATGTATATGTAAATGCACACTATCTCATCGCCAAAAAATAAATATATCATATATTACCATATACAAATATTTTTTAAATTAAACCCATTTTAAATATTTACAATAAATTAATTTTGTATTTCCATTATTTTATTTTGAGTATGTAAAAACAAAATGTATGTTTAATGTTAAAATGTCGTAAACATTTGTATAAAACGCGCGTATATTTCATAAGTTTTTGCCGTAAATTGTATTTGATATATATTCAATTTATTAAATTTTTGAGATCCTTATAATAATCATTATTTCTAATAATCTTAGATATTCAAATATCAAAAAAAAAAATATCAACAAACTGGCCTATTAGAGCTTCAATTTTTTCGTAGAACGCACTTTACGATGCTCAACATTACCCGAGGATAGTGTTTAAAAATCAACTCCTTTCAATTTTCGTTTGATACGTTTAGCAGGGAGCTCTACTTTGAGTTTCCTAGTAATATTTTATGTTATCGGGAGTAATATTGATGTTTCTGGTATAGAAACAAAGATCTAATCATTTTCAAACAAAGATGTGGCCGAAGGCGTAAATTCCTACAACATGGTGGTATTGTTTTCAAATTTAAGACTTGTGAAATTTTGGAGCTTTTTTTTATGTTTTCTATATTTTAATTGATTTTTTTTCAAAACCCGGTGAATTATAGCATTTGATATCTGAATGTCCCATAGAGCGAGTTGACGCACCAATTGCATTTTATTTAGTTTTGATTACTTTCATCGTTGTTTTAAGTTTCAATTTCAAAGGTCTGCTACATTTTTCTTATTATCACTTTTAATTAACAATTTCTAAAATCTTTTAATGTGATCTAACTAAATGGTTCTTTCATTAATGTTTTAATTTTTGAAAACCTTTAATATTTCATTTGTGCTCGCATACTTCCAGCAAATGTATATATGGGTTTTTGGAAAATCCAAATTGTACGACATTACCGGACAATATTTTTTCAAGACTTATGGAAATATATACATTAAATTTGTTGCAACAATGTTTGCATATTTTGCATAAGTTATAATATGAAAAATTGTAATATTTTTTAAATTATTATCGGTTATCGGTCATGATCATTTTTTAGTGGTTTTCAACTCTTAATAAGATATGTAATATGAGTGTACAATTAATTAGCTAGCATACTGCGTAGATTGAAAGTTAATGCAACTTTACATCTTATTAATTAAGTGATTGATTGTTATGGGTTTCATTTTTCGGATTATTTGAAATTACGATTGAACAAGTAAGAATTTGATGGTTCTTGGGTGAAATCCAACCAAGTACATTTCAATTTACTGCAAAAACTTATGAAAGGATATTTGATATTAAAAATGTTTCTTTCTTAACCGTCATTCGTCATTTTTGTTTCAACATTCTTTTATTTCGTAATGATTTGTTTTCTTTCTTGTATTGCAATACTTTATCTTTTTGCACATAATTTGTTTCTTTATAATAATTCAATATTTTAAATCATCAATTGTGGATAACACATTCAAATATTATGATCATAACAATTATTAAATAATTTAATTTTCCAAAATATTTGTACATATTTATATAAATCAATTTTCTTCATGCAACCACACCTGTCTGCTGTATACAAATATATAATATAATATATAATAATATCTTAAATTGCTATAAATGAATGTATAATGTATATAAAAATACGTATCCATAAATAATTTTATTTTCAATTATGAAAATTTATATTTTTTTCGCGACTATATTTATATCGCGACGGTATATCAATAAATTAAAATAACGTATATATGAAAAACTATTTAGTGTATATATTTAAATATTTTATATTTATATATGTATATCTAGACAATATCATGTGTATTGTTAGGTATACACAGACATCAAGATAAATATTTAAACACAAGAGATTAATAAAATGAAATTATCGAATTTTCAACTATATATAAATATAAATATACAAATTCATATTAAATTCATTTTTTCTTGTCTGTGTACAAATTTTCTACTTTTTTTTTTATTATTACAAATGGTTATTTTTATATACACAATACACATGTATATAACAAAATTTTCTTTTATCATTATATATACATATATAAATAGATATAGCGACGTATATAAAAATTCGATTACATTCCATTTATTTATTGCATTTGCATGTTTATTGAATATTCATTGCATCTTTGTATATATGGATATTGAAAAATAAAAGAAAATACTTTACTGAAATGCATATACAATAAAACTGACTGTATTGTGTGCTATTATGTATAATGTATATACATATGTATATAAAATAGTTAAAAATGAAATCAAATCAAATCTATTACACATGTGGTATATAAAAGGTGTGTTTTCAATTCTTTACTTTTTTAATTTAATGGTTTTTTTTTTGGTTTGCATATAACAAATAAACATATATATTTTTCATGATATGTGAATTTGAATATTATTCAACGCTTGTTCATATATATATTTTTGATTTATTATTAAAATTATATATTACCTTATATATTGTAATATAAATCTCATGTTTTATAAAATATACGATTATTACAAGTGTTAAAAAAACACACACATAAATTCAATTATGTTATGACTTATGAAGTATAATCAATTTGGAAAATATAAAAATTGCTTTAATTTTGTAACCTCACAGTTAAAGGATCAGAACAATTAAACAAAATAACTAATAGAAAAATAGAAAGGTATTATATTTTGATGTTCTGTAAAGAAATAAAATTAATTGATATATACATTTCAATCCAAAATTATTAAAATCGTTATGAAATAATTTAATAAGGATAATGAAAGCCAGGAAGGTAAAACGTTATCAAACATTGCAATAAAATATGTAATTAAATTCATACCACTTTACTTTATTATCAATTAAAAAGTCACTATAAGAATCATAGGACATAAAATTCAGTTTAAAATTCATGCGGTCCAATAACACTCAGCAAAAATTTCAATAAACTTAATGAAAAACACTATAATTTAATGAAAAATTTCGTTATTTTGGCTCCAAAGAAACACTTCGTTATTTTAACAAAATTTTTTTTGTTAAATTTACTAAAATGTTATTATTAATTTCTCATCATTTTTGTTAAGATATTTATAAAATTAAAGTTTATGTTTGTTAAAATTACAACTAAATGTTGTAAATTTATCGATGGTTTTCGTAACATCAAGGAATATTTTTTATTGATTGTAATATATTCAATTGTAAATTTAACAAATATATTTGTCAAAATAACATACAGTTTTGTAATATTAATAATGAGTTTTTGTTAAATCATAAAAGAATTTAACTCGTTTAAGATATACATTTATAAAATTAACAAATATATTTGTTAAAATAACACATACTATTTTGTAAAATTAATGATGGGTTTTGGTAAAATCAAGAAAGTTTCTTTATTGTTTTTATAAATATATTTATAAAAACAATTTTTTTTCCTTTATAAAATCAAAAAAACTATGATTTACATTAATTCAAATTTTTATTAATTATAAAATTATAAAATATAAATGATTATAAAAAAATACATTACTATGATTATATCTAAAAATTTTGTCGCATTTTAATAATTATCTTTTAATAATATAATAATGACAATGTTATATATATATCGTCATCTATATTTAGTAAAGTATTGATTTCTTCATATTGCTCACAGTTTATTAATGCATCGAAATTGTTGTCTAGTTTAGTACAGGGGAACGTTTCTTTACATAATATTTTATAAGCGAATTCCTAATGTTTTTGATATATTGATTCTGGAGTTGATATTTCTGGCATAGGTTTTCACTTCATTATGTTTCGCCTCGAATCTAAATGTCCATAAATATTTCGGAGGCCCTGAAAATTTTCAAAAATTATAAAAAAATATTATTAATATTATTGATTAATTTAAAAACATTTCGTAATGGTGATAACATTCTTCGTTAAACACAACAAAAGGTTAGAAAAATAAAAATATTTTATTGAAATAATAAAATAATTTTTTTAAAATACTAAAATTATGACTTCTATCGTATATACAGGTTTCTACAGCATTCTTTACAGCATATTCCACGAATTCAATGAAACGTATTTCGTTTTAGATTTTATAATATACTGATTTTTTTATCTTATTATTTAGGTACTAATTATGCATTAACATATACACATTAGACGTACGATTATATACATACATTCGATTCGAGTTATCAATCAAATTGTGTTACGTTATTGCATAAAATCATATATAGAAAAATGTATGTTACACAAATAATAAGAGATTTAACTCACTGGTAAATGTTTGATAACATTAATTAAATAAAACTAAAATCAACTTACTGATAAATTTTTGATGCAACTCCCCACATCCCCATTCATTTAACAAATTTAATAATTTATCTTCTGCTGGTATAACTGCAAATATCACTTCATTATTATTTTCATTAACATTTTCTGTTAATGAGTTCACTTCTTCACATTCAATAACATTGAAATTCAATAAATCGGATTACAATAAATTGGATTCATATATATATTCAGTCATATTTTATTTTTAGTAATTTACACGTTAAACGTTCTTTACCTACTAAATTCAATAAATAAAATTATTGCATCAGCCAATTCAATTTATTATGTACCACATATACAGTTTAACGAAATTTTTGTTAAAATACGTAATATCGTACTATTTACAAAATACTTTTACGAATTTTTTTGTTAAATTAAAGATGTTACAGAGCGAATAATTTACATGAAATATTTTGTAAAATCCTGAAAAGTATTCGTTAGTTATACGAAGGGCAGTGTAATATTTAAGAAATTCGTTGTACGTTTAACAAAATGTTTTCTTAATCATAAATATAAATATTAACGAAACTGTTTTGTTAAAACTAGAAAGATCACATTAATTTAATACGATGAATTCTTTAAATACAACGAAATTATTGTTAGTCATACTAAAATTTACTTTAATTTAATAAAAAATGTAAAAAATATGGTTTACAAAATTTTTTCGTTAAAAATATAAAACAAATTTTCTGAGTGAATGTGGTACAATTAACAGTGTTATTTTAATCAATCGACAAATAAAAGATACACTGGTAAATTGTCTGTGTTTTTCAAGTGTAGGCATATTAAAGATAATGGGAGTCTATATGCGTATAAGAGGACATTGTATCAGACCAAGGAAGAGACCTCAGAGTGAATATAAGAAATGATCTTTGGATTGATTTCAAACTTCATATTGCACCCGAATAATAAGGTGACCACATCGGACATGCATATTCAAGGCTGGATCGAACCAGCGAGTAAAATTATGCGTGGAAACATACGGTCTGATATTTCCCTAGCAGTGCGCATAATAAACCCCCGAAAACAAAGTTAGCCCGATTTATCGACAAAATCGATATGAAATTTAACACTTTAAAATCCAAATAAACTCGCCCAAATCTATAGGGTTCTGTCCAAACTATCTAAAAATCTGATAGGAATAAAATTATTGTGTTAGTTTAATCGCATAACTTTACACTTGTCAACCTTTTTTAAAACATATCCTTACGAGAATACCAATCAAGAAAAGCAAAAAGATCAGCCTGTAGTGCGTGCGAGCATCGTCGGGAGTAACAACTTCGATTTATAGATTTTCACATCATCCTCATATAAAGTACATTGAGAGTTTTTAAAAACAGTAAAGGTAAATCATTAATAAAAAATACAAATAAAATGAGTTCCAGAAGACTACTCCAGATGGTACTTTAGAGAACGCAATAATTGGTTTGGATAAAATTTCGTTATTAAGCACCTCCCGACAGTGATTATTATGAACGAATTCAATTAATGAATATATCACCAAATCCTATTTTATCAGAAGAAAATTGTGTGAAAGCTTATGGAATGCCTTACTAAAATCAATAAAAATGCAATCGATCTGAGCGCCAAGTTTAAAAACTGTTGAAAACTAATTCATGATCGTGGATCTGCTATACCAACAAAAACCATGCTGTGTTCTCGACAAACAATTGATTTAACATTAACAGGACATCGCATGAACGTCGGAATACGGATTAAAATATTTTTGGAATAACCAAAAGCTTCGCAAATATAGGACGATAGTTTTTTTTTACATCCCACCAAACACCCTTTCTATAATGTTGGAAAAAAACCTATATTAATAGCCATCAAATTATTAAACAGAACAGTGAGTGACACAGAAAGGATATCAATTTTATGAGCCTCTTATGAATTTTTAGAGACAAATTCGATTTAACAGAAATTAAATATTTATACCCAACAATAAAAATAATTACCATATCGGAAAATTAATTTGTAAATATTTAACGGAATATATACGGCTTAAATGCGATTATATAATTAAATTAAAATTGTATCTTTTCACCGCAGGTCCTTTTATTATCGCAGATACATTTGATATAATCGCCCATGTATAGATATTTATCTTTATATGTATATATATCAATGAAAAATAATTTTTATTTATATAATTATATTTATTATGCATAAAAATTAATCATCTCTGATTATATACTTATTATACATTATATATATTTATATTACACAAAATTCGATTATAAATTTATGAAATTGTTCAAAAACATATACAATGCAAATAAATTAAATTTATAATGTCCTTTAGCATATTTTATTATGTAATGTCTTAATGGAAAAATAAATAAGAGATAATGCTGCGGATTGTGTTTATTCTATATAATCTTATATTAAATTCATATACAAATATACGAAATTATTAAATGACTTTTTTTTTTATTTATATATATTCATATATAAACCCCTTTGATCATCAAACTTATATTCAATTTTCTTATTATATTATTTTCTTTTATTATTTTTTTTATTTTTATTTGATAAAATATAATTTATTATAAATTGGCATATATGCAAAATATGAAATATATTATATAATTTTATTATTATTGTTATTATACAGGGTGTCCCAGTACAGGGTGCCAACCCGAAACAGGCAGATTCTACACCTCATTTCCAATCAAAAATTGTAGGGCGACCCCATGTCTATCTCGCTTGGGTTTCGAGCTAGCCCGAAAAAACGATTTTGTTGAAGTTGAAGGCAGTCCGTGAATGTTATTGACCATATCTCAGTAACCACTGATCGGAACCCAATAATTATAACCTTGTTGGAAAGTAGTGGCGTATCCTGATAATGTCCTAGTTGTCATATGACAACTTGATTTTTGCGAAAAAATCATATAAAAATTCAATATTTAAAAAAAAAATGTGTCCTGAAAATTTGCGAAAAGTTTTTTTAACTTCACGTACTATTCGATATAGAATTGATTTTAAATAGTTTTGTTAAAAATAAATGTTGACAACATTCTTCTTCATATAAAACATCATATAAAAAATCAAAAAGGCCATATATTTTAAAATTAACTTCAATTTCATTTAGAACACCAACACACTTAATCAGTAGGTTGTTACAATAAAATACTAACAACTTCCATTCCATTCATATTGTCTTATTTACCTATTATCCTATTATGCTATTATATACAAATTCAACTATATGCATATGTATTTGAATTTAAGTTGTGAAAGCTTTGTTGTAACAACTCAATGGTTAAATTTGTTCTAAATAAAATTGTAGTTAAGCTTAAAATATATGGGCTTTTGATTTATTTATATGGTGTGTTTAGAAGAATGTTGTCAATATTTTTTTTTAGCAACCTTCCATACGCATGGTAAACTAACATTTTCATATATCGCACATGCTGTATTGTAGAGACAATACAAAAACAAATGAGGTAAACTATGAGAAATTAGTAGTGTGTGTAAAAGAAGAAAATATATAATAAAATAATTCTCATTTAAAATTAACAAAGTATTTTTGTAATACGAGCTTTTATTTTTATTTCTTCATGTTGCTAATTTAGTTTTTGAACAACTTGGAGATTTCATATTGCATTTCAATGACATTTAGTGCAAATTAAAAATAATAATTTATTTGTGAATTGAATCCAGTTGCGCATTTCTAAATTGAAATTCCAAAAGAAATTTAGTTGACTTTTTGAAAAAATTAAAAACACATAAATTATTTTAGTTTAACAAAGTATTGTTCTTTTCAAAAATTTTGACAACCATAATTTTGGGCTACGCGGCGCCGCTGTTGGAAAGGTATTTTAACTATCTATAACTCTTTCGAATAACACAAACATCGGCGACAACCCGTTTTTATGCCATAGCTGGTCAAACACAAGAAATTTCAACGGCCTCAAATATTTTTGTTATTTTGCAAGCCGAGAACTATAGAACTTTTATGTTATCAGCTGTCGGTTTTTAGGAAAACTTCTTTGATGTTTTAGCTTTAATTTGATGTACAAACTTTTAAAATATGTCAACGCGTTCTAGAGATATAACGAAAATAATATTGAAATATGACGAAAATAATGCAAATTTTTCAAAAATTTAAAACACATTTATTACATTGCAAAGTTCAATGTTCTGTTGTTATCGCGTTATCTAGGTAACATAACTTCAAGGCATTGCAATTAATTTAATGGTTACTTAGAAATAAAAACAGTTAAATCTATTACCGTCATAAATTCATTCAATTCTTTTGTTTTTGTGCTACATCTCTTCGGCATTTGTATGTTACATTGTTTTACGTTTAATATTCATTAGAAAATTATGTTTGTTTTATAAAGAATCATTTGGAAGTTTGAAAGTTAAAGAAATAGACTACGGCAGCCGAATAACTTTTTGTGATTGGGTGATTCGTAGTTATGAACAAGATCCCAGGATATTAAATCAAATTTTATATACGGATGAAGCAATGTTCACACGTGAAGGGATATTTAATACTAAAAATAATCATCACTGGTCAAAGGAAAACCCGCATTCAGTTCGGCAACACATTTCAGGAACGAATAGCAGTCAATGTATGGGCAGGAATGATTGGAAATCAATTAATTGGTCCATACTTTCTACCTGGTCGACTGGATTCAGATTCATATTTAGTTTTTTTTGCAAAATAGGTTATTCGATTTACTCGATGATGTTAATTTAGCTGATTTGCGATTCATTCATTTTCAACATGACGCTGCACCCCACATTTTGCACGAAGCGTAAGAGAACCCTTAAATGACACATTCGGCCAAAGATGGATTGGAAGAAATGGCCCCATTAAATGGCCACCACGGTCGCCAGACCTCACACCATTAGATTTTTATTTATGGGGGGTTTGTAAAGACATGGTTTATAAAACACCAGTTCATACCAGGGAAGATTTAATGAATGGCATTAATAATGCGTTTGAAGTTTTAAAAAATAATCCGAATCAAATTCGATCGGCTACTAAGGCAGTATTAAAACGGTGTCGAATATGTCGATCACATAATGGTCCCCATTTTGAACAATTTTTGTAGTAAAAATTTAAATTTAATTTAATAAATAAGTTTTAAATTTTTGAAAAATTTGCATTATTTTCGTCATATTTCAATATTATTTTCGTTATATCTCTAGAACGCGTTGACATATTTTAAAAGTTTGGACATCAAATTAAAGCTAAAACATCAAAGAAGTTTTCCTAAAAACCGACCACTAATAAACCTAAAAGTCCTACAGTTCTAGGCTTGCAAAATAACAGAAATATTTGAGGCCGTTGAAATTTCTTGTGTTTGACGAGCTATAGCACGAAAAGGGGTTGTCGCCGAGGTTTATGTAATGAGAAAGATTTAAAGATAGTTAAAATACCTTTCCAACAAGCTTATAATTATTGGATTCCGATAAGTGGTTACTGAGATATGGTCAATAACATTCACGGACTGCCTTGAACTTCAACAAAATCGTTTTTTCGGGCTAGCTCGATACCCAAGCGAGATAGACATGGGGTCGCCCTACAATTTTTGATTGGAAATGAGGTGTAGAATCTGCCTGTTTCGGGTTGGCACCCTGTACTGGGACACCCTGTATATTAGAGTATATATAATTTGAAAAAGATTAAATTTGTATATATATGAAATACAAAATATATACAATAAATAAATACACCGCAATAATAAAATATAATGGTATTTAATATATAAATTTATTTCTATTCATGCTCAAATAATCTATATATACTAATAATTTTATATAAATGTAGAATATTTGATAATGTACGGATACGAATTGTATAGTTATATATAGAATAAGAATAAATTGAAAATAAGTATTAGTACAGAGAACAACCATTCGGTTCACTGATATTGCAATCATTTATTTTCCATATATATGCATTTTTATATATCTATCTTATTGAATTTATATACATATTCAAGTTAAAAAATTGAATTACATACTTTGACTTTCAATTTATATATCATCAGTATAAATGTATCAAAATAAAAAATCCCAAATGTATATATAGAATTCATTTTCAAATGTATAATTTTTTTCACTATTGCTATTTTATAATACCACCATATATTTACCAATGTATATATGGTAAATTGAAAGAAAAAACTTTTAAAATACAATTTTCTAAACAATATATGATGGCATATTGTTTTTATATTTTACTGATACCTTATATATATTCCTGATATATACGAATTCAAGTATAAGTAAAATCAAATTCCATATAGGTATATTATATATATATATATATATATATATTTTATTATATCATGTACAATGAGAACTATAATATTTGTATCTATATAAATATATAAATATATTTATCATATACATTTTATATATTTATTTTATCATAAATATACATTTCTATTTGATGATATTGCATATATACCATATGTATATATGTATATAAATAAATATCTGTAGTCAATATATAAAGATAATATTTTTCCAGACATAGTAAAACAAAGATTTCATTTGTATTATACAATATTTCAAAAATGTATATACATACAGATACGGTTCTGTACACAATATATACTATTTAATAATAAATATTGACAAACACACAAAAAACAAAACGTCAACGTTTAAAATTGCATTTAGGTCAATACGTGACTTATACAATTAGTTAATTCAAACACAATTTTCCTTCTGATATATTATAGGTTACCCAATTGAACATGCCCATTTTGAAAATATATGTATATATAGATAGTGTAACTCATATGCGGAATGTATTACTGAATGTGAATCGGCATACCGTGTACTTGATCATTCTCTTATTATCCTTCAAATCGTATAGTATTGTCAAACCTCATTCGGTGAATATTTTCAGACAAGGCGAATTCATCAATTATACCCAAAAGATGAGCAAAGATGGAATTAAGCTTTCAATGGATCATCATACTTTTATTGTAATATTAATATTGTATATAGTTATTGAATCAACATTTAAAATTTAAAAAAATGGTTATTTTCAATATTCACACCCAATACAATACACCACAAATAAAAAAGTATTATAATATACATCTATATATAATATGCTATATATTTGGTATATCGTCTATATACGCGTTGTTATATTCTTATGTCAACGTTGACTTCTTATATAGTGATATATTTTATGTTATTCTACAATGTGTATATATATATAAGAATATAATATTGAATTATCATTTTAGATGTACGTATAATACCCTATAAACGATTTAAGTCCAAAAAATCTAGCAATTCCCATTTGATATTTCTATACCATTTACTTTCCGTAAAACCCGTAGACAGTATTCTCGGATTCATTTAAATTGGGCTTAAATTTATCATCATTCAACTCCTCATAAGATTTTAACATAAAATAATGTTCAAATTCATTCCCAAGAACACGAATGGGTTTGTATGGGAGCTCCTCGGTTGGATGGAATTAGAAAAAATTTTATGATGCAATTTTGTGGAGCATACCTTGTAGAAGAAATTTATGGGATAACTATAACCATTTCCGAGTAAATTCCAACGGAATTTATGGAAATGGATGGGATAGGATTAGAAAAAATTCCCGGATTTTGCATCAAACCTCCAGATTCAAAATTTTTAGTCAATTGGTTGGAAACAGAACGAGATATCTCTTATAATCCCGTGGATTTGTGTGGGAGCCACTAGATGGGATGGGATCAGAAAAAAATCGCCAAAATAAAATTTTTTCCATTTTGTATCAAACCTCCAAATTCAAAATTTCTAGTCAATTGGTTAGAAACAGAACGAGTAATCTCTTATAACCCTTTGGATTTGTATGGGAGCCACTGGATGGGATGGGTTCAGAAAAAATTTCCGTGAATTATTTTAATTTGGTACCAAACCCCTAAATCCAAAATTGAAGCAAATATCTTCAAAACTCGTTGAGAAATACCATAAACAAAAGAGTCGTAAAATTCGGAAAATTTGCTAGGGAGGGTGTAGAAGGGAAGGGGTGACATACCCCATCTTCGAACTTGTAACATTTTTCGCAAAAAAAACTTATGCTGAATGTTTCAGCCAAATCGGTCAGGTAGTTTCCAAAAAAAAGTGGATAGGTGAGCGAACGACATTTTTGCGGAAATTTTTTTATTCGATTTTTATCGATAAAAGGTTCCAATTTGTGTAGAAAAATGATAAAAAGTGGGGGTCAACATTTTTTTTTTTGGAAAACGAATATTATAAGTAGCATATATTGAAAATATACGTACTTAATAATATGGTATATGGTATAATTGTAGCCGACACGTTGAATGTATATACGTTTATTCTCATTTTTATTATTATTGCCGATAGTGACAAGGCATGTTAAAATTTGTTCCGACGACCCAAACGATAGGGTTTTCATGAAAGATATTAATGGTAAATGTTTAAAAACAAATTAAAAACAATTATTCTACAAAAAAAAAAATTTTTTTCCAACAAAATTTTCCCATTTTTGATTTTTGTTGAACAACGGTCATAATTTTCCAACATTTGAAAACTTCTGATTTTTTTGTAGAAGAAAATTTTGAAGTTTATTTTTTTAAAAGATATAGGTGAATAAACTTTGTCCAATTATTTGTATACAGTACCATATGATAACCAAAAATGGGGTTGTCAATTGGCACGGTACGAAAAATGAGAAAAGTTTTCACCAAACACTTTTTGGAAAATTCAGCTATATACCTTTTAAAGAAATAATGCAATTTTAAAATATTCTTCTATGAAAAACCAGAATCTGATTGAAACACTACAAAGATAGTGAAAATTGGTTAATTACTGTTGTAATAATGCGCAAAACTTATTGTACAATTAATTTTTTTTTTAAGCATTTACCTTTACTGAATTAACCCTTTCGAATTTGGGTCGTCGGGACAAATTTTCACAAGCACGGTCACTGATTGCCGATTGTTGTAAACAATCACGTATATTTAATGATCTATCGAATTATCTATCAAATATCTAGAAACGTTTTTTTAGGTAAATTTGGATTGGAATAAGGTTTGTGATGAGGAACTGTATATATAATAATAAAATTCTTCCCTTTCGTTGCTATAAAAAGTTGACCGGGATATGTCATAGAAATGTTCATATATATATACATTGAAATAAATTTATTTTTATAAATAAAAACTGTACATCCTTCTCAAATTATTTTTTCAAGTATTTGTATAGTATATTTATGTATATACTTTAAATATAATTGGTGTATATTTTATTTTAAAGTACTGCTGCGATGTTACATGAATAAAAAATACACAAAATTAAATTGTTGATATATATACTATATATATATAAAAGTAATTTAAAAAATATAGAATTGGAATTGCATACATCAGATATAAAACACTATAGTCACATTTTTAACTTATGTCTTCTATATTATATATACATATATAATTTATTTCCTTTAATGTAATTTAATAAGTATAGAGTATTGTAAAAATATATAAAGTAATTAAATTTGAAGAAATATAATTATTATGTGAGAAAATAAAAAGTTTCCAATATAGAAAAGCCAATTTATTTTTATAGTTTTTATATAAATTAAATATAATGTTAATTTGCAGAACTCTAGTTGCACTATATATAATTCAAAGGATGAAATAACATCTTAAAATATCCTGCTCAAGTGATTTTTGGTAAAATCTTGATGACATAAGATTAAAAATTTAATTACTGACAAATAAAATTCTATCTATAATTCTTTTTATATAAGATTATTTGAAATGTTATATTTCTCTGTGAAAATTATTCTTATACCCCTTAACCTGATGAATGATCATTTGTTAAAAATATGTCTGATGAACAAATAAACCCCTTAAAATAACATCATATTTTGAAATATTTACTAAAAAAATATAAAAGAAAAACATTTTTCTACATCAAATTTTTCACAAAAAGTGAAAACATTCATACCGTTTACATATACGTTTAACATACGCTCATTCAAACATATACAGTTGTGGTCAGTTAAATAACACAGCGATTTATTACGCCAAATATTTTAAATATTTTAGTTTTACAATTACAAATTATATATACAAAAACCCATAAGTTTCTGGAAAAATGTGTTATGGACCGATGAATCAAATTATAATCGATGTGGCTCGGATGGAAAAGTGTATGTACGACTTAATCAAAGCATCAATCCATTATACACATTAAAAACAGTAAAACTAGCTGGCGGTAGTATCATGGTTTGGGGAACGCTATATTGGCATGGTATTGGTCCAATACATAGAATAGAAGGAAATATTGATTAGTATATGTATAAAAACATACTTGAAAATGCAATGGAACCGTATGCTGATGGTAATATGCCACTTAAGAGGAAATTTATGCACGATAACGATCCAAACTCACCACACGTTGTATAAAACGATGGCTGTTAGAACAACAAATTAGTGTATTAGATTGACCGACACAAAGTTCGGCCTTGAACCCAATTGAGAATTTGTAAGGAGATATCGAAAAATTGATTAGTCTCAATCACCCAACACATTTGGACAAATTGTGGGCAGTCGTGCAAGAGGCTTGGCCTGCAATCCCATCAGATCGATCCAAACGTTTGGTATGGAAAGTATGCCTCGTCGATGTGCCGAAGTAACTAAAATGAAACGTTTCCCAACAAAATATTAAACCAGCTTTTAATCAATTTTTTGTTAATGTTTTTATTTTGTGATGCAATTAAAGCCAGAGTTCGTGGACTGTGCTATTTACATGACCACTTAAACTTAAGAATTTTTTACGTTTTATGTTCAGAATTTTTTTGTTAAAGAAAATATAGATATTTATTTAAATTAATTATGAAATTATGTATTACTGTTCCATTTCTATAAACTCCCTTAGTCAGTTTAACACTGCTTCCATTAGATATTTTTAACAATTCATTCCAAGAAATGTGTGTGTTATTTAACTGACCACCGCTGTATATTTGTGTATCTGAATAAAATTTAAATATATACCGACCGATATATATTATTATAAATATAGCATAACACCCCTATATATATGTATGTGATATATACAGACATGTACATGTAAATAAAGCATGTTTATGACAATGGCCTAATAAACAATGGAAATAGAAATAAAGAAATAATCAATATATATGTATATATATAACTAAAAAGCAATCATGAAAACATATTTACAATATTATATATATATGGTATATAGTAGAACAGAACAATCTACCGTCGTCCGTATATATATATAAAATAGATATATTGTATATTTATCTATATATGATCATTTCTATATTTGGATCTGCGGAGGATATCTGCAGAGTTATACAAAAATAAAAAATAAAATTAGGAAAAAAACTAATTGCTCATTTTTTGTTGGTTGTTTATTTTATTTTTGTATTTCATAATACATTTAGAGAAAACCACGCATATTATTTATGGCTATTCTTTGTAGGTGACATATCCACCCGCATTTATATTATTTCTATATATACATATATATATATATATATATATCATATATAAATAAATTTATCATTATCATTTTGTTTGTTTTTGGTTTTATTTTGTTTGTTATTTTTTTTTTGTATGGTCAAAGAAGGTAATTCAAAATGTATATTAAAATTTATTTAAAATGTGCAATTATATGGATATATTTATAATAGGAAATATATGAATATAATTAATTTTCATATATGAATTTTAAACTCGGCGTTGTCATGATAGTTTTACTCACTTAATTAATAAGATGTAGAGTTACCTTAACTTTGAATCTATGCTAAATGCTAGCTAATTAATGGTATACTCATATACATCATATTAAGAGTAATTGCAAAACCACTAAAAAACTATCATGACCGAAACGCCGAGTTTAAAATTCATATATAAAAATATTAAACGGTCGAGTAATAAAAATATTAATGATGTGATATATGTATTATATCATTAATATATTCAATATAATTAATTTTCATTCCTTTTTCTGTATATTTTATTTAAATTTAAATCCATTAAAATATGATAGATCTATATTTTTTAGACTGGTTTATCAGTTGACAAACATATACTAAAATGATTATTTTTCCATGTCGAAATTTTTATGTGATAAATCTGTACTCATTTTTAAAATCCGACTAATCAAAATTTTAAATAGAATGCAAAATTACGTTTTCTTAACAAAAAAAAAATCATCCAATAATTTGGTTTGAAAATGAGTTTTTACTTGAAAATATTTTTTATGACAGAAATATTTCCATAGAAAGGTTAGAATTATTTCATGTTGCAATGCCAAATTATTGCACAGTGCAAGTAAAAAACACCCTATATATATATATAGTATATCTGGGTTTCTGCCATAATTAATATACAAAAAAAAAATAATATTATTGTTATGTCAACTATAATAATATATAAAAAAAAATAATTCATATGTGGTCTATACATAGTGCAGTTAAAAGAAAAGAAAATTAATTTATTATATACTATATACATTTACTGCTTTGTATTGTAATTTCTTTTATATGCGGAACTGAATGAAATGGCTTAAAGACTTTGTATTATACACATAAACATAAGTGTATATATGTAGTATTTAATTAACAGATCCTTGATCTAAATTACATGAGATGCGATAATCCGATATATATTCTTGTATTATATATTTATATACTGTATTGTATATTTCAAATAGCAGTTCCATTGCTATATTTATTATAATAATATAAACAATTAGATTAAATGTGTATATATAAATGTATTTTCCAAAACCATTTTAATCAAATCATAGATACGATTTTATTTTCTCACATTAGTATACCATGTACATATAACATAGGCGCGGTGCCGGAAATTTTTTTGCCACATTCCCAAAAGATAGGATATTTTGAAAGTCACATGCCTAAAAAACCAATTAATTATTCTACAAAAAAAAAAAAATTTCCAAACAATATTTTCCGGAAAACTCAATTTTCCAAATTTTTAATATTTCAAATTACCGTCATAGTTTTTGTCCAATTTTAATTTTCTGCGAA
This sequence comes from Dilophus febrilis, assembly GCA_958336335.1. Lineage (NCBI taxonomy): Eukaryota > Metazoa > Arthropoda > Insecta > Diptera > Bibionidae > Dilophus > Dilophus febrilis. The sequence continues at coordinate 12,511,371 of OY284472.1, read as the reverse complement.
TAACTTAAAACGTGAAACTTTAACTTAATTTCTGATATTTCATAGAAGAAAATTTGAAAATCGTCCTATTGGTTCAAAAGATATAATCGATTTTCCAAAAAGTGTTTGTAAAATTTGTCCCATTTTTGTATAAAATGTTTGTACCATTTGGTTGTTCACTTTTACGTAAATCGTAAATTTCTTTGAATTTTTACTTAACTCAAATGGAAAATCGGCTAGATCGTTTGAGCCAATAGGGCTATTTTCTAATTTTCTGCTATAAAAGATCAGAAATTAATTGAATTTTTTTAAAAATATGCGAAGAAAATCGAGAATTTAAGTGAAAAATTCGGGTGTTAATTAAGAAGATAGAAAACTTATAGAAAAGTCGATTTTCCGGAAAATTTAGTTCGGTGCACGATTAAATTTTTTTCTATAAATCAGCAGCTAATTATGCCGTTCAGAATATCGTAGCGTCTTGGAAATATGGCTTACAATTCCCCAGCGCTACTCCGCTCATGATATACGGAATAATTATCATTTTATTTATACGGAAAAGTGACGCATAAAATTAATAAATAAATTGATATTTGTCACTTATTATTGTCACATACGTATAGTATGTCCATTATATGTTTTTGTGTTAAGTGTTAAGTACATTTATAGAAACCATTTTATTATGTAATAAAATATACCGCATTTTGGCCTAATTTGAATGGGTGTTGTGTTTATTATTTGATAATGAAATGTTTTTTTTTTTTCATCTAATATGTATCGTAAAAGAAATGAAAATTTCCTTAAATACCTATAATTGTGGATCACCACTGCGCGTGTTGTGATATCAAAATTAAAATATTTTTATCAATATAATTAAATAATCAATTGATTGCTAATTTTAAAAAAGTTTTTCATATCTTATTCTAATAAGTATAATAATCGTATATAATGATTCTATTTCATGTCTAAACTTTTTTTTACTTGCCAATTAGAAGTTGGGGTACATAAAAAAACTACACAACGACTATATATTTTATTTTTTGAATATATCAACATATTTAACAAATTTAGCAACAAAGTTTATTTTTTATATATAGGATATGTTGACAAAACATTTAAAAAGTTTATAAACATGCCATTTCAGTAAATACTTATATATAGATGAAAGTTTTTTTACTATGTGTTTATTATTGTTATTATTATATTCATTACATATATGAGAAAGTATTTTATTAATGAAATTTAAGTATAATATTTCTATATCTGATTCGAATTCAATTTTATAAATACCTCAATATATGGTGATTACATGCAGTGTGGTACGAATTTTGCAATGGCAACCCAATAAAACGAGGTTATTTCCTATTCGAATATAATTTAGACTCTTTATATACTATTAGAAAGCTATATACAGAATTTTATTTAGAAAATTAAATAAAATTTCCTATTCGAATATAACACAGGATTACATTGAGAAAATATTTAGAATTTTTTGGTTTTATGTTTGGTTATGCGAGACAGCTCTTCTTGCGGGATAGATACCTCGTTCAAATAAATCATTTAGCTGTACATATATAGTCTACACGTTAAATTGATGATATGGAAATAAACATTTACGGGTTTTGCAATAATATAAAATGAAACCTGGGGCTCAATTCTTCAATCTGACGCAAGAGTTGCGTGCACTCAATTTTGCGTCTGATTGAAGAATTGAGCCCCTGGCATTTCAGAATATGATTAAAATAAAAAAAAATAAATTTTTCGCTATACAACCAACAATCTGGTTTTAGCGTCCTACAACAGCCTTCTGTTATTAGTTTCTTAATTTGTGCCTTTTACGGTGTCGGTAATTAGCCGTACGACCAACCGCAAGCGGAAAATACAACTCTGTGTTAAAATTCAGATTCGAAAAATAACCGAAAACATAAAACATATTTTATGCATTCAGTAGGATTCGAACCCACGACCCCAAAATTTCGTTAGAATTTTAGGTTGGCATTTTTAACATTTACACCACAGAGTTATTATATGATTAGAACTGGGTTTAACACGTATACCTATACATATACATATATTTTCAGAATTGCTTTAATATGAATGTAATTATAAATATTATATGCGGTGTATGTGTGTATATATGTTTTTGATTACAACCTACATATTAATTTTCCTATATATAATGAACATATAATAATGTAAAATCATATTTCATAACTTAATTTTACTTTGAAATTTTACCTTCAACATTTCTTTTACAATGTTTATTTTTTTTTAGATTATTCCTATATCAATTATATATATGTTTATGTATATCAAGTTGGATTTTAAATTAAAATTTCGAATATTTTTAGGTATATATATTGAATAGTATTGAATGTCAAACATCAATTTTGACAGGAGGTGATATATACTTATATATAGTATATATAATAATAAATATACATTGTATATAGAAAAAAAAGTTATTATTCGAGTTCCTCATACTTCAGAATATATAAATATTCTATTGAAAAATGTAAAAAGATTTAAAGTTTTTGTCAGGTCACCGAACTTATGAATATATATGTGTAATGTTACAATCAATTTTCATTTTCTATAACAATATTGTGTATATATTCATTCCAGAGTTAGTGTATATGATAGCTGATATATATACATATGTTGAGAATGGAAGCATAAGTGGTTATATATATATGTATATAGAATACGTGGAAAACATTTTTATAATCAAATGCATGTATATGTGAATTGGATTAGATTTATGTATATATAAATGTATACACAAATCGTTAAGATGAAGGTTATTGACATTATTTTTTATATTATTATATTATTACTTCTATTATACATGTTGGTTGATAAACTTTTGATTGCATATAATAGAAATGTTTTACATCTGACATTTACAACGTGCATTAATTTAACACATTACATATAAAACATATCATAATATAAATATAGTAAGTGTTATGCAAGGGGAAAAAATAAGAAATTTTCAGATCTATTAAATTTTGATTACACATTACACTATATATTATGGTATTAAGAATAAAATGCCATTTATAACAAATAAACAAAAAAAAAAGAATGTGTAAAATATCTATATAATGCATTCTAAATTCTATATTATATTATACTGATAATGTTTTTAAAACATTAGATTACATTAGATATTTATAATTTTTTTCAAATTTAAAAAATTTTTTCCAAATTTAAATTCAACAATCAATCGATTTAAATTATAATAATAATTTTAATAATAATTTTAATCAGAAATCGGGCATTTTTGGCAATTAATCAGGTGAATTCGGAGATGTGCAACACAATAGTTTTTTTATGACAATAAAATCTCAGCTGTAATTGTTAGAGTATCAAAATTAAATATAGTCGATCAAGTGGCATTTAACGAAGATAAGCAGAGTTCAAGTTTTTTTTCTTTTTAACGAAGGAGGGGCAATCTTGCATAGACACGTCCGAAGATGCGTGTCAGATTCTTACTGACTAAAACCCCTACTCCGGCTGCGGTATATTCGAATCAGACCATTCTTGGGCCCCTTTTCGTACCTCCGATTGACACCTACTCAATTTGCCATTCAGGTCTCCCCGATTGCTCATCGAATATAGTGTCCCTCGTTATCTCAAGCATCTCGTTGAAGGGTATCCTTCCCAGCTCGCTCTCTGCGACGAACCGGTGCCCGGTCACGCTCATCCATATATGCTCCAAAGCCGGACATTTGAACACAATGTGCGCAGCCGTTTCCTCATTCTCTAGGCAGAGTCTGCATGTATCATCTGTAAGAATTTTCATCCCCACAAGATGATGCCTGAAGCCGCCATGCCCAGATGTGAGTGCCACCATATTCCTGAGAGTTCCCCGCCCTAAGCCAAGAACCTGTTGCGCAAGGCGGTGCAGGTTCAATTGACATATTTTTATTTTTCGGTACGGGCCCACCTCCCGCCTCACTGTGTCTGACCCCATAGCCATTGCTGTATTATCATCCACAATTTCCCCGTACCGATGTGCTTTCCCTAGGCTTGCCACCCGAAATTTTAGCATAAGCTGAATCAAGTTCGCAGTTGAGTAACCCCCTGCGTCCCTAATCGCTTCTGCCTCAATCCTCGGACACCAAACTGTCAGGATCGCCCCACATTGTTTTCCGTCGTCATACCTGCCTGAATGAATTACCCTCCATTTCGAAGTGTCCTTCACACAGTCATTCTGACGACGTAGTCTGGCAAAAATGGTTTCATTACTCCTAGGTTGCCCCGGGATCCTTAATACCATTTTTCTTACATTCATCACGGATGTAAGCCGATCAATTGTCAGGTCGTTGTCCCCCGTAAGGTTCATCTTCCCAACAGTCTCACAGAGCCAGGCCTTGAACTTGTGGTTAACGCATTTTACTGCGACGATCCCTTCGTCCAAGTGTACGTCGGTCACACCAATATCACCAGCATCCTCCGGCAGAGCATCAAGTGCTTCCAGGAGATCTGCCCGAAAGGCAGACAACCCGGTCCCGTCCGTGACAACCCCACCCTTGGTACTAGTGATGCCTATGTGAAGATCGCTCCCAGTTATCCCCGCAAAGGTAGCTGTTCGCTTCTTCCCACGGTTTTGGCCTCCCCTTACCATGGTTTCCCATGTAAATATGCTTGCGGATTGAGTGTGTTAGACCGTGACGGTCCCGCATTCTCCACCCGCAATCCCTCCAACCTCTTTGGGTGCCCTCATCTGAAGATTTACTAGGTATTTCTACTCTGCATCTCTTCTCGTGTTGGCCCCCTTCCGGTGTGGAGTTTTCTGAGGTTAAAACTTCAACCTGCTTACCACTGCCATCACTGGCAGCTCCCAGCAGTTTTTGCCGCGCGGCTTTCCTCCTATCCACTCTAGTCCGCTTTCGCGAACGAGCGGCCAATTCGGATCGCGGACACGTGATGTTCAAACTCCCCATTTCAAGTAATAAGCGCCCAGAATCCGTGTGGCATGCCTCCGAAGAGGATGGGTTCCCAAACTGACAAGCAAACATACCCAACTGTCACACCCCGATTTTAATGAAACTTTGCCGTTTTGTAGAACTATAAAAAAAATAGGCCTATATTTTAATTTTATCGGCCAAGGCTCGGGTTTAAGGGTTGAAATCCAAGATGGCGTCGAAAATGAAAATTGGCCATAACTTCTACAATTATTCATCAAATTCGGTGAAATTTGAACAAACATCAATTTTGAACTAATCCGCATATTTCATAGAAGAAACTTTTTTTAAAAATGTCAAAACGGCGATTTCATTTAAGATGACCGGTACCCCTGCATCAATAAAATCACACATACATTTCATTTTTGTATCAATTTTAGGTTGGCATTTTTATAAACTACACCACAGAGTCACAATTCATGAAAACGATACTTTTTTGGTCATGTTTGGTAGAGTCGCCATTTTAATACTTATTAAAAAGATAATTTGATTTAAAATTGAATAAGATTTAGAACGTTATAAAAAATATCTCAGCATGAATATTAAATCATAAAATGTATTTAATCAAGTGGCCATTTTATAATTTTTCAAAAAATTATTTTTGAGTTTTGTGAGTCAAAGTTCAGTAAAGTTACAACCCAAATTTGAAATAAATTCGATGAAAATGGACAAAGTTATCAGAAAATATTATTTTCGACGCCATGTTGAATATAACCTCAAATCCTAATTCTTTCAAAAAAGTAAAACAACGCATTCTTCATATTCACGATTATTACAAAATATACGAAGTTCATTGAAATCGAACAAACAATGTAGAAATTATGCAATCATTTCGATATTGAATGTACGCATGCAGGGGTACTGGCCATCTTAAATGAAATCGTCGTTTTGACATTTTTAAAAAAAGTTTCTTCTATGAAATATGCGGATTAGTTCAAAATTGATGTTTGTTCAAATTTCACCGAATTTGATTAATAATTGTAGAAGTTATGGCCAATTTTCATTTTCGACGCCATCTTGGATTTCAACCCTTAATCCCGAGCCTTGGCCGATAAAATTAAAATATAGGCCTATTTTTTTTATAGTTCTACAAAACGGCAAAGTTTCATTAAAATCGGGGTGTGACAGTTGGGTAAGTTTGCTGATCAGTCTGGTTACCAACTGGGGTAATTAAACCTTTCGGTTAATCAATCATTACTTGTTTTTTTTTTCGCATTAGTTACTTAGCTGCATTCTAGGATGCATTGCCCGGTTGCCACCACGTGGAGGTGTAACTAATACTTGAGGATGACGGACTGAGAATCGCAATACCCTAGAATGCTTTAACTCTTTCCATCATCCTCTTAGCAACCTAGAGCTCAAGTTATAGTTTTGATACAAGTTTGAAGCTAAAAACAGTAGTGGATACTACAATATATAATATTTTATTTGCAGCATTAGTATTGATAAACATGAATATATAACAAAACATACTGATTTATGTGTAGAAATGATTTTAGGACAAGAATTTTCGAAACAAATAGAGTTGAACGTTAAATTGTTAATAAAACGCAATGATTAAATTGAACGTTATATAATTAAACTATTTCAAAATGAAAATTTATATATTAATATTTTGATTAGATGCTGAAAAGGATTAATTTTTTTTAAGATTTTCCCGAGGAGGTTGGACAAATTGTTATAAGGTGGTTGCCGTTTAAAGAACGAGATATTGTGGTTAAAAAACAAAAATTAATTCTGACTAAAGTTGAACAAGTTCAGGAGTATTTTTACATTTGAAAATAAATCAAATAAATGAATTAAAAAAAATGTGTATAAAATCAAAGGGAAATTATTACAAGTAGAACAATTATTTGAAACTACCCGATTCGGAACGGGATGCCAATTCAACGTCTGATTTACAAATAAAGTCTAAAGATCGTGATATGAATCATATCATATCATATGAATTATGATACATAATAGAACGATTTAAGATTGCAACACGGTAAATGGAACAATTAAAAGAAGATGTTTAGATGTTTAATGAATTATCAAAAGCCAATAAAAATATTGATAAATTAGAAAAAGGTGACGTTAAAAAATAGAGAAAAAAAAATTAAAATGAACAATTAAATAATAAAACTTTATCGAATAATGAAATTGCAATATTAATATTTAGAAAAAAACCAAAATTAGCTATGCAATATAAAGTGGGGGATTTAGTAGCGTTTAAACGTACGCAAATTTTTTAATGGATATAAATTATATGGCTAAGACATTTTTGGGGCCTGATCCAATTACGAAGGTTAGAACCTTTCAATGACATATACGAAGCGATAAAGGAAGCATAGTCATTTGGGGCAGATGAAACGTAGGAAGGAAGATTATGGGAATGAATATATATATAAGGATATTATTTAATATAGATTGACTTTGTCGGAATTTTAAACCATCAATTAACATCTATAATATTATTATTATTATTATTATATAAAATATTTTAACGACTTTATACTTATATTTTGGTTCATTAGAATGGGTATTTTTGTTCCACAAAATGACTATAGGCGATAATTGAAAAGTGTTTACCGGCTGGATATATATGGTGCAAAAGATAAAACCGATTTACCTATAAGAGCGTATATATGTGAACATTTCTACGGAATAATTTTGTTATCTATGTCATTTTTATAATACTCATAGATGAAGAAATGGATTGAACTTTGAAAATTATGCGGACAAAATAAAATCGAATTAAAACCATGGCCGTAATTAATTGAGAATTTAAAATAAGGATTTTTCGGAAAATTTAGAATGGTGCTGCTTATCTAGATTTTATCCATAAATTTGCCTATTACGCTTTAACAATTCCATCATTTTGGCAAATATTTTTCAATAACCATACCTATGAAAAGGTCAAAAGGATATATTGAATTGTATATAAAGGCATTTAAGTGTAATATATATTAAAATATGATAATAAAAAATATTTCCAACTGTGTTAAACTTTTGTTACAATGTACAATAAAAATGAAAGTAAATTCTATAATATATTAATATAACACATCGAATTTCATCTTTTATTTTCCATTCACATATTATAAAAATTATTTTAATAAACACACCGTATATATCTACCAGAGAACAGAGCAGTTGTGCTTAGAATATTTTATAATTTCGTACCAAACTATATATACAATGGAATTTACAATTGTTTAATTTTTTTGTCCAAACAATTCCATCTTTACTTTTCATTGGGTTTTACCATACTTTCACATAATTCTGTCTTAAATATAAAATAGCAATTTTATCTTATTATACCTCAGATTTGTTACTACCTTTTTCGTGATATTTTTCACGAAATTTTTTGCAATTTTTAATGGAATTGCTTTAATACTTATATAAATTAAAAAATTAAATATTTGGATTAAAAACGTCATTATTAAATTGCATTAAAAATGTCGATTTAGATATCATATGGCGTAACTAGCGTTGTGTGTATCGGCGCACGCCGCGCTCATATTCTTTTTTTTGTCTGTCATTACTCTATAAATTTCAGTATAAGTCATTTCATTGAAAAGTTGTTTTGCGGGGAAGTTTAATAACTTTCTTTAATTTGAAGAAAACCGCTGCTGATAGTTATCGGTTGTTGGTACAAGCTTACGGTGAACATGCTCCAACTTAAAAAATATTGTGAAGGGTGGTTTGCACGCTTCCGAAGTGGAAGACAAAGAACCGTCAGGTAAGCTAAAAAAATGTGAAGACGAAGAATTGCAAGCACTGTTGGATGAAAATTCGTGTAGAACGCAACAAGAGCTTGCATTAGTGTTGAATGTAGATGATTCTACCATTTCTAGACGTTTGCATTCAATGGGAAAAATCAGAAAGCTAGGAAAATGGGTCCCACATCAACTGAATAAAAATCAACTCAAAACACGAATCGATGCATGCCATAAACATCTTGCCGAGCACAAAAAACATAGTTTTTTTAGTCGAATTGTCACTGGCGATGAAAAGTGGGTATATTACGATAACCCTAAACGTAAAGCATCGTATGTTGATCCCGGCCAACCATCAACTTCACAATCAAAACGCGATATTCATTGCCAGAAGCTTATGCTGTGCATTTGGTGGGATCAGAAGGGTGTCGTGTATTATGAGCTGTTAAAACCGAATGAAAGGGTTACATCTGATCGCTACCGACGACAACTGGGCGAATGGGCAAAGAAATTGAACGAAAAACTACCATTGATACCTCGAAAATACCACAAAGGAATGCACGATGACAATGCCAGACCACATCGTGCACACATCGTTAAGGAAATAATAAAGAGGCTTGGTTGGGATCATCTTTATCACCCCCCGTTCCGTTCCGATCAATGCAGGTCAGCCTGACAGATGTACGGTTTCGAAATGCTGAAGAAGTGCGAAAATGGGTCGATGAATGGATTGGGACAAACGATGAGGAGTTTTTTAAACGAGGAATCCACAAACTTCTTAAAAGATGGGAGGAAGTCATAGCTATCGATGGGCAATATATTGGTTAATGTACTCAATCATTTTGTTATACAAATAAATGTCATTTTCAAGCCTAGAAATCGACATTTATAATGCAGGGTCCCAATAGAAATCATATCACATCAAAGCGAAAAATTATCGTACAAAGCCTCAGTGGTAAAAATTGTGGTCGTCACTTATGCTATATGCAACAATATATAAATATTTTTTTTTAAATTGGAAATTTTTTTGTTACACTACAGTTTTGTTCTTTAACTTATTATACATAAAGTAAACACAATTTTTTACTTATGGCATTGCGGTATCGTTTTACTTTATTATATTTTTTTATTCTGATCATTGTAATAATTATTTTTGAGGATAATTATATACAAAAAGGTAAAAAAGCAAAAATAAATGTTACATTATTTATTTAATTTAAGAAAAAAAGAATACTATACGATAATATACGGTGCGGTTTCCCAAAAGCAAAATAATAAACACCGAATTATGGTTGAAAAAATAAAAATAAAAAGATAAACAAAAAGTTACATCGAAAGATAATGAGCGCATTTTATATAAAGGTAAATGAGGAAAAAAATGAATAAGGGTAAGCATTTTTTAACCCTTAATTCATTCTATATTATGTATATACACTATATATAATAAAACTTTATGAAATGATAAACATACCTATATAAATATATGCATATCTTATCTATGTTATATATATAGAATATAATATAGTAAATAAACCATTTTATATACTTATATATGAAAAATGTTTATAATTTTAGAAAAATACCAGAACACAATGGTGGTCATTATAGTTAAAAAAAATACACGTTTCAAAAATTACTATTATAAATACAAATATAACATATATTATTAATTACCTATAAATAAGTAAATGTACAGGTAATTTATTTTCCATTCACATTTATTTAACTAATTATATTATGTATGTATGACAAGACAATGGCAAGTGAATATCTTGCAGTATAATATTATGTTAATTTTGCATGATGCAATTAATATAAATGTGAGTGTTTAATATTTAATTTTGAATATATTTATGTATACAACAAGGATGACAAACTTTTATTCTGTAATCTATATGTATGCATATCTCTTCTATATGGATGAATATATGTAATAATGTAATACATATATCTTAAACAAAATATTGTAATTATATGGGATAGAATGATATTTATAATTATATGCAGATCCAAATCGTAATAATTATCAAATGTATTAAAGCAAATATTTATAATAATACCATTTTCATGTCGTTAACATTTATACATTTATCGTATACAGTAGAGATATGAATTTTAATTTAAAATTATGAACAATAAATATTTTCACCATTCACTTTAACAATATACTATATACTGTATATATTAGGTGTAGGAATTAATAATGCGGATTTGGCTTGAAAATGGCATTTATTTGTATAACAAAATGTAAACGTTTGCCAATGGTTGTTTGGTCGACATTCAACGCCATTGCAAGTTCATGTTGCGTTCTACACGAATTTTCATCCAATAACGCCTTCAATTCTTCGTCTTCAAATTTTTTTGGCTGACCTGGCCGTTCTTTGTCTTCCAAGTCAAAATCACCATTTCGGAAGCGTACAAACCATCGTTCACAAGTTGCTTGAGCTGGATCATGTCCACCATAAACTTCAACCAACAAACCATAACTTTAAGCAGCGGTTTTCTTCAAATTAAAGAAAGTTATTAAACTTCCCCCAAAACAACTTTTTCAGGCTTGTGTTTCGACATATTCGAAGCAAAAAAAAGATTTGTTGTTTACACTTCAATGAAATGACATATACTGAAATTTATGGAGTAATGACAGACAAAAAAAAAGAAAATGGCCGCGGTGTGTTGCGATACACTCAACGCTAGTTGCGCCATCTGTTATCTAAATCCGCATTAGTAATTCCTACACGTAATATATGAGTAAATATCAAAGTAAACTTTATATTACATGATATTTATTAAATTTAAATGTTCCATGTATTAAAAAATATTGTGGTTTCCTAATCATTTAACCAATCTAAATATATTGACATCCTATAGAAATGTATTTTTATGCTCTCTATAAGAATAAAATAACTACGATAAGGTTTTATAAGAAACGTATACTGAAAAATGCAATAATTTAATATAAATGGTCAATATTCGTACATTTTGGTTGTGACTCCAGTATAGCTTTTAAATGATAAATATATACACAATCAATACATGTCTTTTGAAATATTATGTCAAAAATTATAAAAAAATTAAATTAAATTTAGCATACTGTACATTAGGTTTTACAGTCCAAATACAACCTTTTAGAAATCAAATTCAACTTTTTACAAATCAAATTCAACCAATTGTATAATTAGTTTTACAATATTTTTTAAAACATATTTTCATTTATTTTGTATTAAAAAAAGGTTTTACTAAATTTTAATCAATACTACGAAATAAAAAAAAATGTTTTAAACAAACAAAATTTTTACAACAAACAAAAGAGTATCTTAAACTGAAAGGGTAGTTTTAAGCCAGTGCATTAACAACGGATTAAAATAAAACCTTGTCAATTAAAATGAAAAACACCAAATATCAAGTGGAAAGGGTTTAATGTCGCATTTTGCGAAAAACATTCCTTACCAAATTTTACCGCCATATTCTCCAATGGTAAATCCGATAGAAAAATTGTTTCTGAAATGAAATTTTGTTCGAATAATCTAATGTCGGAACCAGGAAACAATAATTTGGTTGACGTTATTCAACGGTCCATTTATACGATTTACTATATATAATATTCAAAATTATATATATTCAATGATGAAGCATTAAATTATGTGTCCTAATAATCCCAACGATGGGATATTCTGATAGATATGATCGCAAATGAATTAATTATAGTGTTGTTTCTTGAACAAAATTTTCCGGGAAAATTCAATTTTCCAAATTAACTTTTATTTCCATGTTTCATTTGAAAATTCAATTCAATTTATGTTTTTTATATAGAGACAAATTAGGAAATTGGTTAATTTTTAAAGAGATTCATATAGAAAAATATAGAAAAATTGAGAAAGAACATTTATTAGAAAATCGACTTTATCTTTTGAAAAAATTACTGTATTAGTTCTTAATATTTAAAGAAAAACCATGAATAATTAAAAAAATAAATTTAATTTGGAAAATTGGATTTTCCGGAAAATTTTGTTCAAAAAAAATTTTTTTGTACAATAATTAATTCATTTTCGATCATATCTATCAGAATTTCCTATCGTTGGGATCATCAAGACACATTATTTAATGCTCCATCATTGAATACATATAATTTTGAATAATATAAATATTGGTTAAAATACTATTTTGTTTGTTGTAAAATTTTGTTTGCTTAAAACATTTGAAACAATGATAATAAATTAAAATATGTTTAAAAAAATATTGTAAAACTAATTATACAATTGGTTGAATTTGATTTGTAAAAGGTTGAATTTGTTTTGTAAAAGGTTGAATTTGGACTGTAAAAAGTTGAATTTGATTTGTAAAAAATTGAATTTGATTTGTATAAAGTTGAATTTGATTTGTATAAAGTTGAATTTGATTTGTAAAAAGTTTAATTTGATTTGTAAAAGGTTGAATTTGATTTGTAAAAAGTTGAATTTGATTTGTAAAAAGTTGAATTTGATTTGTAAAAGGTTGTATTTGGACTGTAAAACCTATATTTAAATTGTACTCTGTGGATATCTTAAACTTTTAAAACTATCATTTATATTTATTTTATCGTATATATATATAAGTTACATTAAATATGCTTGGGTAATAATGTATTATTTCGATCGTTATCCAAAATGATAAAACTCTATTTGTGAATCCAATTGAACTTATTTAATTTGTATAAACACATTTATTATATACGGTATATAATCTATGCTATAGATGATTGGTGTACATTTACTTTTATAGTTTAAACTCCATTAACCCTAGGATGCATATATGGGTATTTTAATACCCATTAGATTTTAAAAGTGCTGTAAAAACTTTATTTTTTTACTTATGCCTATGTCCTTTGGTGAAATCTTCGAATATTCAATTCTATCTAAAATTCTGTAATGGACTTGCAAACAAGGTGTTCAGAATCATGGCCATTCTTGTTTAGGCCAGACACCGCGAATTTGCATATTCTAGGTAAAATTATGGCCCTGATTAAAAATAATTGTATTATACAGGATTTTGTATTATACAGGAATTGAAAGATCAGATACACCATTAGCATTATCATTAAATCGCCTATAAATTACATTAAAAATCATGTAGATCGGACACCGGTTGTCTCTAGATATTTTAAGAAATGTGTGTAATAGATAAATCTTATTTTTGGTTCTCTAAAGTTTAGGGACACCTTGTAAAAATGTCTTTCCAACTTGCTTAAAAATGATATTATTATTTATTTAAATATAATATCTACATTATTTAGCTTTCGTTTGACATAAATTTCCATGTGATATCTATAATAGTTTCGAAGTTATTCACCATTAAATAAAAATCGCATAACATTTTTAATGTTCAATTTGCATTTAAATTTTATTTCATTTCTTTTTTTTATTAAAAAAATGGATTTGCATAATTTTTTAAAGTAATGCTCAAGAACCAGACGATGGCCAATTATGTTCAGATACTTGAATCGGTGTAAAATTTTATTACAAAACGATTTATCATCATTTGAAAGTTCTTAGCGTATGGTTTAAAGTGATTATCTATAAAAAACCTCCTTGAAGACATATTTTTGTGATTCAAAAATGGGTTATTTGAGATTATCTTAAAAACGGTTTGGAATAGGATTACCAAATGTGCGGTGCTTGAAAGATATAAGAAATAGCCAGAAAACGAAACTAGTCCAGTCTAATTATCTTATGAATTAAGGAAGTTAGTTAACATTTTATCTCTGGGTATAAATATACCCGGTTTATGCAAAAGTGTAGAATTTTTTGTTATGCATCCTAGGGTTAAGATAAAATATTATAAATGCTATTGCTAATGTTAATAGATTTCTAAATGCAATGTATTAATTAAATATCAATATATATCATACACTTAACTTAAGACTTTTACTATCTCTATAAACGATATATATACAGTACAATCATAAATTTAATTATTGCCATTCATTTTTTGAAATAAATAAGTATACTCCTGAATTTGTTCACGAAAATGTCTGGTTCGTATATATTGGTATTCGCGACGGATGAAGGAAAGGAATACACGATATATTAAAAACGAACGATATTTATACTTTACAAAAGTATTCGCATAAATGAGTTTTTAACATATAACGTATGTATCATAAGTAGCTGGACAAAATTCAAACGCGGCAAAACATATTTCAATCTTTACAAATTTTTTTTTGTGATTCCTCTCAGTATTCAACAATCCTATTCAATCAGTATTACATTTGCAATCAAGATGAAAGTATGTGAACAAAATCATTTGCGGTCTTGCGTTTTTAAATTGCTTGGACAACAAGATAAAAAATACGTTTTGCGACATTCTCTGAATGAAGGATATAGTCGTAGTACAATATATTCTATGATTATATATTATATCACATTATCGGGAGTGATACTATTATCAGTGTTGATTTGCGATATCTGTACTATTTGAAAACGTAAAATATTTTTCATCATCCATAATGATGACTGTTGCAAAAATTTTTGATGCAATAATCTACATTTCGCAGGAATTTCTATTTATTATTTGTCAGTGGTTTAACACCGTGGTTTAACATTCGTTTTGTATCTTTTTAACTTCATTTTCTTCAAATTCCGACGAATGGTATCTTTTGAAACCTTGAATTGTCTGGGTAATTTGCGCGTACGCACCCCGATTGTGTTTTCAGCTTTCTTTTTTAATAAATTCAATTTTGTGGTGTTCAATATTGGATTCCTTCCCGATTTCGTTATATTTTTAGGTTGAATGTTCTTCTTATATCTGGAATCATCGAATATATTTTACTACGACTATATCCTTCATTCAGAGAATGTCGCAAAACGTATTTTTTATCTTGTTTTACCTTGTGCTCCCAAATGATTTTGTTCACATACTTTTATCGTGATTGCAAATGTAATACTGATTGATTTGAATATGATTGTTGAATACTGAGAGGAATAACAATAAAAATTTGTAAATATTGAACCATGTTTGCTCATGTTTTGCCGCGTTTGAATTTTGTACAGCTACTTATGATACATACGTTGTACGAAAAGTATATATATAACGAATAAACTTATAAAACAATTTAGACATTAAGAAACATTTAAAATTTATCGAACATATTAATCTGGTTTAAATTCAATATATCAATATGTATAATTGTATATATTTCAAACATTTACATTTTATTTTGTATATAAAATATAAATAAAGTTATAAATCTAAATGAAATTCATTTATTATTCATTTAAATAACCCACTTAAAAGATAAATTTATATATAATATAGAATTAAAATCATATACTATATATATGTTTATATGTATTATTTTTAATGATGCGTGACATCGTTCATTATTAAATTGAAATTTTATAAAAATATTCTAAATAAAATATATATAATAAATCCTATTAAATTTTGCTATCATTTACATTTATTTGTGATCCAAAATCAAATATATACAATAGCATAATTATATTTATAATAATGATATAATGAGATTCCATTTTGCATGTTTTCGTGAGATTTATTTATGTGAATTTATGCTTTGGATATTATGCAACATAATAATTTAACAATTGACCTCGGTAACGCAGCACCGTTTTAAATAGTCAAAAACTAAGGAAATTTAAACTATGAAACTATCAAACATATGAAACTAAAGTTTTGATAAAAATTTCGTTATCAATCAAAACATATTTTCAGTCTTCAAATTTTAATTACAAAAAAAATAAACAATATAGAACGAGACTTTTTGATATTTAATTAAAAATTGTCAAACTGTGCAATTTTTAATAACATTAATTTGATCAATGATGTTTTTTTTTAATCGCTTTATTTGGAAACATTAATTTACTTAAAACGGCACTCAACATATATTAGGTGTAGGAATTAAAAATGCGGATTTAGATAACAGATGGCGCAACTGGCGTTGAGTGTATCGCAACACACCGCGGCCATTTTATTTTTTTTTGTCTGTCATTACTCTATAAATTTCAGTATATGTCATTTCATTGAAGTGTAAACAACAAAGTTTTTTTTGCTTCGAATATATCGAAACACATGCCTGAAACGGTTGTTTTGGGGGGAAGTTTAATAACTTTCTTTAATTTGAAGAAAACCGCTGCTGAAAGTTATCGTTTGTTGGTTGAAGTTTATGGTGGACATGATCCAGCTCAAGCAACTTGTGAACGATGGTTTGTACGCTTCCGAAATGGTGATTTTGACTTGGAAGACAAAGAACGGCCAGGTCAGCCAAAAAAATTTGAAGACGAAGAATTGCAAGCGTTATTGGATGAAAATTCGTGTAGAACGCAACATGAACTCGCAATGGCGTTGAATGTCGACCAAACAGCCATTGGCAAACGTTTACATTTTGTTATACAAATAAATGCAATTTTCAAGGCAAAAAATCCGCATTATTAATTCCTACACCTAATAATCAATTTGATCAATTTTTGTATTGTAACATTTATCGCTATTGAACTAGACCCAGGGTTTATTACTTTTTATAGGATAATATAGTAACGGAGACATACAACTGTGTTCTATATATAACACCCATTTTTTATGTTTTACGTTATTTTTTCTGATAAATTATATTGTATTAAAATTTAAATATATTTGTTTATTGATTATTATATTCGTTCTCTTTGCTTATTATAAACATTTTGTTGATATAATATAATATACAATATATGTTATTATATTTTTAAATGAAAATTATTACATTCATATTAATATTCTTTAATTAAAAAAAATAAAGATTAATTTAAAAATTTCAGACTTTATTAAAAAACAAAAAAGGGTTTAAAATAAATAATTTATCGTTTATTTCATTGAGTTCATATAGATATTATTTGTGACATTTGAGAATATAAAAATTATTAATGAGAACCATTTGAACGGATATCCATCACAAATGGATTAAATTTAAAAAATGGGAATTTTAAAAAATGGTCTCATTCAAATACATAGATATTGAATCAAATTCATGATATCAGATTATCTTTTTAAATTTTTCTATATAGGTAAAATTACTTAAAGTTATATATTATTAAAACTTTTGCTTTCGTGGGTTCGAATTCCTACTGAAGACATTAAATACGTTTTGGGTTAATTTCGAATCTGAATTTTAACACAGAACTGCATATTTTCCTATGCAGTTTGTCGTCGGATCACAAATTATTACAGTTACAAATTAAGAAACTAACAACATCGCAGAAAGCTGTTGTCGAACGCTAAAACCAAATGTTGGTTGCAATGCGAATTTTTGTTTATATGTAGAGCTTTTTCACATACGACGTGATGGGGATGGTCCTTGAATATTCAATTTGAGTGTAATAAATTTTACAGTTAAAATATGATTTTTAAAATTATTCGTCTTTAAATGAATGATGTGAGTACCGATTAAATAAAATTACATTTTACTATAGTTTGAAAATGCACTGGGTATCCCAAATATATCATACGTATATATAAATGAGAGTATAAATATCCATATAAATGAGAAAAATTACATAGTCACATTTATCATTTAAATACAGTTTATATATAAGGTAAAATAAAGTAATAAATGGTGTAGTTGACCAAAACAACCAACACCAAATTCTAACAAAATTTTTGAGGTAAACGAATTCGTGTGCAGGCATTAAAAATTGAAAACATTTTGACTCTAACTTTCGCACCAAATATGTTGTCCAATCGATTGATTCCTATTCGGGTAATCAACGACATCATAAAAATCAACAAATTATGAAACGAAGGATGTCGTTGTCGGACCCTAACAGACCAATCGTCTGTTTTTAAAAAGGGTAATTTTTTTTTTTTGGCTTTTGTTTAAATAAAATGATTGATTTTATTTCATTTATATTTATTTATTTTTTCGTATATTTGTAAAATCTGAATTACGCGAAGAATTTAAAAAAAAAATAAGGGTTTTTTTTATATACAAATCACAAGTATATAATGAATTATTCAATATTATTTTATATATATATATATATTTTGAGATGGATATATGATCATATAATATATATTGGGATGGACAAACAAAAATAAAAAGGGTTCATGTTAAAAGTTAATTAAGCAACATTTTTCATAATATTTTCCGCAACAAATATTATTCAGTATTTTTTAATTATAAATTTCTTGTATATTTACAATAATGATAATATTTGCATTGTATATATGTATATGGTATATCGATCAAGGACGAATCCTAGTATTGTTCAAAGTGTTCTAGAACGCCCTAGAAATCTCAAGAATAACGTCCAAAACATCCTAATAATATCCTAACATTTTAATTAAATCATTAATTCATCCATTCAATAAAAATATTAACAGTGAACATGCATTTTCTCGGCATACTGTATAGATATATAGCAAATATTTGAGAATATACAATTGAATACTCTGATGTTCAAGAAACACAATGAACAATATAATATGTAAAAATTCTCCTTTAAACCATTAGAATTAAAAATAGAAGACGGGCTAAATACATTTAAAATACCAAATCATATGTATTTATATATACTGTGTCGATGTTCATAAATTTGCTTGAACAACACTTCTATTTGCGTGCTTGACTACCTGACTGTTTATATTTATATTTGGTTTCATTATGTACTACACTCGCATTCAGCATAAAAAAAAATCGTCAACAATTCCCCTTTCACTGTGTCGTCTTTCGTCTACTAATCTACTATGTACTATAATTTGTGTTCAATGAATTGTTTGAACCATCATCGTAGTGTCGCTGATTATATACTTTCATATATAGCGCAGAAAATGCGAATATATGGAGGTATATAAGCGCGATATATGGGCCGGTATTGTTCAAATTTTATTTGAACAACATTATTATTTATTTCATTTCTCCTCCAAATTCATTCTTTCTATTCTATTCATTCAAACAGATGATGTGATTTTTTTATGCAAAATTAAAAATATAGTGTTGAATAAAAAATTCTATTTACATTTATTCATTTATTGTTAGACGTATTTTATTTTTTAGTTTCATAATTAATTATTGTCGCTCGTCCTATACTAAAATCATATTTTATTAGCTTTTTTTATCTTTCCCTGTTTCAAGTTTAAATTAATTCTATTTTCAATTTTCATTTTGAATAATTAATATCATATCATCTTGTATTTGTTTACGAATTATAAATTATTTAGACATTTTTAATTTTTTACTGTGAATACACAATAATTCGCATATTTCATTAATTTTCATTACTTGCATTAATTTTTCTTATGGTAAATATATATTTATTAAATTGTTTTTAACAACAAAGAGAAATTGCATACAACTAACCGCTTTTTTAAAAGCAAAAATAACCAACTGCTTTTTTCAAAGCAAACAAAGCTTTACGCTGTTTACTTGTCTTATTGTTGTCCTGTCTTATATACCCGCGTATTGAAAATTTGTATTAAATTATTAAGGTGATATGGAAGATAATTTGAATTGTGATTTCGCAAATGGTTGTATTATAGAGCAATTAATTAAAACGCTTTTTTCAAGGCGAATTTCTCAAGATAAAACCATTGTGAGAAATTTAACATGTCCAACGCCAACCCTTGGTAATTTAACTTCAAAATATATAAGCAATAAAAAAGAACGTATACGAAAATTTTCACGCGCAACTTATGACCGTTTTGAATGGCTTTGTGGCTGTGAAAAATTGAACGGATTGTTCTGTTGGCCTTGCATTTTATTTCATAAATCTAGTGAGAATAATTCGGTTTGGGTAAAAATGCCTTTTGTTGATTTAAATCATTTAACGATAGGCCTAAATAAGCATGAAAAATCTAAATGTCATATTGATTGTATGGTTGCTTTCAAACTGTTTGATAAAGTGTCTATTGATAAATTGATCGATAAAGTGGCGCAAATTTCTTTGACAAAACATAATGAAATGTTTACATCGCATTGTTCCATCAGAACGAAACATACACCAATATAAGTATTTTTTCTATCAACTATCTGTTAAAAATTGTTTCTTATAACAAATGTAATAAATACCAACAAGTTACTAAAAGCTAGTAAAAAGGACAGGAAAATCAGATTACAGCTTAACGTTGAACGTCCATCTATGCCTTCATATATTCGCGCATGATATCGATATATCTATATAGTAAGAAGCTTATGATATAAAACAATGTATTTTATTTATAATGACATTATATTAAAGTTTATGTATTTTTCCGCTTTTTTTTCTTTGTATAATTATGTAATATTTGGTAAATAAAAAAGTTTCAAATATATAGAGTCATTAAATGGATATACGGATTTCATCCCTATATATATAATATCAATTTTATATGCTTTTTTTTATATTTACAATATAATCCACTATACTGTATACCATTTCAGTATTTATAAACTAAACAAAGTTTTTTTTCTATACACATATATTCATATATAATCTTTCATCCTATCACACTTTTAAATTGATTTATAAAAAAAATAAACTCTAGCTAGAAACTTTTCATATTGTAAAATAATAAAAAAAAAAAACAAAAAAGTTAATCTGTTCCCATAAGAATAGACTTCATAATATTTATGTGTTTATTTAGACTATATATAACATACATGGTTTTCATTTTTTTTTTATTATTCAACAAAAGTTTTTTGTTTTTTTATTTTGTATAAAATGATAATAATAATATATTTATAAATATGTAAGAGTATAAGACCATCATCATTTATATCATTATGTATGCCGCAGAGTGTTTCTTTATATCTATTGATGGATGGATGGTGGAATACCATATCGCCGTTGTCTATAGAGACAAATACTTTCTTTTTTGATAGTACAAAACATATAAAATTTCTTATATTAATAGAATAATGGAATACACATTTTAATAATGCATATATAATATTTTATAATATCTATATTGTAAATATGTACTATCTTTACTAGGTTGTATACTTAAGTAATTACCGGTTTTGTAGTTGGCATTTTATAACATATTGAAAATGCCGAAATATATACCAGAAAAAGCACACTTGCAATGGTGTTGCCGTTGTTTTTTAATACAAAAAATTCTAGTGAAAGTCATCGCCTGTTAGTAGAAACTTATGCTGAACACGCTCAATCAATTAATACAGTTGAGACATGGTTTCGACAATTTAGCGATTACGATTTGAAATACAATGAAAGTACTGGTAGACAAAAAAAAATTTGAAGACGCGGAACTGCAGGAGTTATTGAATGAAGACCTATCCTAAACGCAACACAAATTGGCATAAGTATTAAATGTGTCTCAAGTATGTATGTGCATTTGCTTAAAAGTAATTAAAGTAGGTAAGATTCAGAAGATGGGAAAATCAGTACCACATGAATTGAATGAAATACAAATGGAAAATTAAAAATTCACTTGTGAATCGTTGCTTCAACGACAACGACACGAAAAGAAGTCATTTCTTCATCGAATCGTAACGATGGAGATGAAAAGTGGATTTATATTGAGAATCCAAAACGTAAAAAATCAGGCGTTAATCACCCGGTGAAGCTGGCCCATCGATCGCAAAACCAAATCGCTTTATCCGTAAGCCCGTGCTGCGTGTTTGATGGGACCAGATTGGCGTCGCGTATATCATGAGCTGGTGAAACGGTTAATAGTAAACGCTACGGACAACAAATGATAAATTTGAATCATATGCCTTAATTGAAAAACGTCTAAAATGGGTTCGAAAACACGGTAAAGTTATTTTACAGCACGATAACACATGGTCTCATATATCAAAACCGGTCAAAGATGCATTAAAATCAATTGCATGCACCTGCATTATCGCACCCACACTCGTATTCTCCAAACCTTTTCTTGTCCGACTATCACCCTTTTACATCAATAGGACGCGCACTTGGAGTGCAGCACTCTGCTAATTTCGAACAAATTCAAAAATTGCTGTTGGAATGGTTTCGAAAAACAACTGTTTGATTGGTTGCATTCTTTAACAATAAAAAAAAACCGTAATTACTTATTAATACACCTAGTATATAGTAATAGTAGTACGTATACAAAGGGAAAAGTCAACGTTTTGATTCTTTATTTCAAAATATAGATAGACAGAATAATAATAATAATAAATAGTATATATTTATTTAATAAAAAAAACAAATATTTATATAAAATAATAATGAAAATTTGATATATTTTCATGGTATATGTACATAAATATATATAAAATTTATATTTTTAATGGAATGTCATTAAGTTTATTTTTTAAATGCTTTCCATAAAATTGTATTAAAGCTATATATATATCATATATGCTAAAAAATTTATAAACACAATCATTTTACCATATATAAAATACAATAATTTTTCAACGTTTTTAAAGTTTGTTTTTTTTTTTGGCTAGTATATACCAAAGATAAAAACATTTACATTTTATACTGCGAAATATTTAAATATGCTTATACATACAATATATAGAAATATTTTATTATCCTTTATAAATTTTAAATGTGTATATACATTTTTTTATATAAATAACATTCGCATTCACCGCAGGTGTTATATTTATTTGAAGATATTTAAATTACTTTGTGTGTATGTATATTCAATTTATATAGAAGCGATATAAAGGGGGATGTGAAAAGGTATAATGGTACACGGAAAGAGAAATATAATATGGGAGGTTTTATGTAAGATTTTGTTATTAAATATTAATTATTTAAAAGAAAAACCAATTTATATATAAAACTATATATACTATATAATGATGTTTTTAAAATTTATTGGTTCCATTTTACATATAATAGAAACGTAAAATTAATGTGAATTTTTTTTCATGCTTACTTTTTGTGTCAAAAATTTTTCTAAAAATAATATTGATTAAAGTTGTTACTGATTAGTTTTAATATTTGTGACTGAATGTTTTAAATAATAATGCTCAGCTCAGCTCTGCTCAGTTTGCAGTCATTAGTAATTAAATCGGTTAATTACCACATTTACATATAAAGGTAAATTCAATCTTTTCTACTGTTACCTACAACTATTGGAATAATCATTTTAGATGTAAACTAAACTCTGTTGCAGTTGATAAAACTTTAAACTTAAAATTCTTACAAAATTTTGTGTTTTTCTCTTAATTGCTCTTAATTACTCTCTTAATAACGAGTTTGAATTTTCATAGATGCGTATACACTTACATATTTTCCCATCTGGGCCCCGCTTTGCACTTTTCAATTTATAACTTTTCAATATATCTTTGCAATTCGTGTTTCACCAACAGCAAATTTGCAAAGTAAAAAGTATTGTTTTGAAAAGTGTAAATGATTGATAATTTGCAAAGAATTTTATAATTTGGTTTCAGCAATCGCCTTATCTTTGCACTTTGTTAATTCGTTTTAAAAGGTGTAATAATATTTTAAAAATCGTTTTCAACCACTCAAAGACGACCAAGAATCTCTACTGATGAGCTGCCCGCCAACAAAATCAAAGAATTGATGCTGCAAAATCGTCGATTGACTACTAGAGAGCTTGCTGATATTGTTGGAATTTCAGATGGGTCAGTCAACACCATTTTGAAAGACACTTTGTGCCGCAGAAAAGTCAAATCGCGATTGGTCGCAAAAATGCTCAATTTCATGGATAAACAGTGTCACGTTGCAGAGTGTGAAACAATGCTTTCGACTATCTAGACAAAATGAGACGCATCATAACTGGAGATGCGACTTGGATCGTGATTTCTGGGTTTTCGCTATCAGCTTAAGAGAACGCTACAGGACACCGTTTTGACACGATTGAAGAGATAAAAGCCGAATCGAAGAGGGAACTGATGGCCATTCCGGAAGACGAGTATAAACAATGTTTTGAAATTTGGAAAAAGCGTTGACATAGTTGCATTGCATCAGGCGGGGATCATTTTGAGGGTAATGATTTAGATTTAAAAGAATAAATAAATATTTCAACAGTTATAAATAAAGTCTTACTCATATTTTTACACCGTAGTATATAATGGATTGCTGAAACCATTAAAATTTATCATGCAGCATAGCTGATATTTAGCTCGCATAGCTGATGTTTAAAATATTTACCGGTCAAATAAAATATTAATAATGTATGGGTTCTTTCATAAAAATATTCATTAATTATAAAGAAAGTAAAATGAATCGTTTCGAAGCATTATTTGAAGATGAGGAAAATAATATAATAGACGACAGAGAACGGTCAAGTCAAGAATTAATTTCGAAATTGTAAATAATAATTTAACGATACAAAAACAAAAAAAAAAGTTCAGTGTTCTTACCTTCATGATTATATAAAAGATCGTACGATCAAATTAATCATTTGTATGGGTAATTAATGCACGTATATAAACTTATATATGTAATCAACATTTTTTTCTATATAACATTGTTATCGACGACGCACGTCATAATATTGTTCAGTGTTATGTATAACATTGGTCATAAAATGTTAATGCTATTTATATTTCGCTTTCGCATTGCATGCTGGCGGATACATATAGCAAACACTATTTTTGATTGAGTGTATCACTCGGTTTTGTCGCTATAGCCTGATAAGTTGACAAAACATTTTTAAATCAGTACGAAACAAAACCATTGAGTGAATACCATTACCAAGCATCACACTATCCAATATCCTATTTCCATTAACAATTTTAGGTAATATATTTTACCTTGATGTAGAACATCATAAATGTTGATGTATAAGTTTCAGTGTTCTTACCTTCATGATTATATAAAAGATCGTACGATCAAATTAATCATTTGTATGGGTAATTAATGCACGTATATAAACTTATATATGTAATCAAAATTTTTTTCTATATCAGCGTCTACATAAAACTCAGATCGAATTAATTTTGAGTAAATTTTGACAAAAGTTACAATGGGATAGCCAAAGAAATAGATGCGTAAGTCCTTTACAAATAACTGTTATGCACACTGCATAACTTGGTAATGATCTTCAGTACCATGGTATCGCATCTATGCATATATAAAAAAATTGGAAGATACTGAGTATACTTAGTATACGTACAATATATTTAAAATCACTTTTCAGTGTTGCAAAACACAATATAAAATGTAAAGTATTGTTTTTAATTGGTGAAACACTTATACTTTTCACTTTTCAAAATAATATGAAAGAATACAAAGTGAAAAGTAGTAAAAAGAGATTCTAAAAACTTCGCATTTTCTATGAAACACTTTTACTTTGCGGAAAACTACTATTTTGATAAGTTGCAAATTGAAAAGTGCAAAGTGGTTGGTGAAATGGGACCCACAAGTGGTACGATTAATTACCGACACCGTAAAAACAAATAAATTATAAAACCAATCGTCAATTGAAATCAATAATCAATTTATTTAAACAAACACAATCGAATTGAATATCTTTACTGTATAAATAAATATATATTACAAAATCAAAGGTTTAGGTTAAATTACGATAACTTGAACTACGATTAGCCAAAATACTATTATATTAATATTATTTGCGACGGCTTTCATATATATATACCTACTTAATACATTTTCCATTCAACTATGTAATTCATCACATATTCTACATGTGATTTACAATGTTACGATATTATGACAATATACCAAATGTAAATATAGAAACATTCTTTTGTATATGTAATATCTCTTTATATTTTTTTAATATAAAATGAGTTATTGAATTCATAATACGCTACACTATATTTCACACATCATATACGTATACAATCCATATATAATTTTCATAAAAACTTCTTAAGTGAAATTTATAGACTCCTTATTATTATTATACCATACGTGTATAACGAACATACATAAAAACCATACATAAAAAACGATTTAGATAGATAGAAAAGTGTATGTATAAATTTTTATATTTTTATATTGATAAACGCATGAATATATTTAACTTAAAATGAAGAAAAAAATATAACAAATAATAAAATGACAATGATAAATAACCTGCCTATATATACATATATAATATATTTTTGCTGCTACAGGTAGTTGAATAAAAGAATTATAATAAGTTACAAAATGATTAATCGTTTCGTTTTTTATTTATTTTTTTTGCCAAATATACATACGCATATTATGTGTTTGTGTATATACAATGACAGTCCTATAACGAAAAGTTCCAATAGCACAAAAACGAACTGGGATTGTCTCACAACAGGATTAGAACTTTGAAAATGTATTTCATAGAAAGATTACTCTGAATTTCTTACAAAATAAAGAAAATTATATAGAATTTTGGAATAATTGCCATAGGATGACTTTTGCTAACTAATTGTTGAGGGAAGATCCCACTTTGTATTGAAATTACAATGAACATTTACCTATAGCGAGAAAACCTAAAACAAGGATGTTTAGTATACCGTTTGTATAGATAATATTTCGTGAACCTATGATATGCGTATCAATCTTTAACGTAATAAATACGCTTCTTACCTGATTGTGCTCTGTATCTGTACATAATATTATACGATGAATATTGTATTATGATATATATATATATATACTTCTTGTATAATATTCAAAGGTAAATTACATAATGGTTTTTGCATGTGGACCATTTATGAACGATTTCGTAAACAAATATACGGGGTGAGGTTTTTAATGTGAGACAATTGAATATCTCGGAAACAACGCGTTTCTAAGAAAAATGTTTCAGAGAAAAGTTGTTCAGGGGCTAGAGGGACATAAGATGGTGGTATGTTTTAACCTTTGGTCAAGATCACATAGGAGATATGACGTAAAACGTACTTTTTTTTTAAATGGAAACCCCTATTTATCGATACGGATTCTTATTCTACATCAAAAAATAAGACTATTTTGTATAATTTAATCGATTTGTGTTAATCAAATATCTTAAAATGGAATATTTATTAGTGGAAGAAAAAGTGGAAATAGTACTCAGTTATGGTGAATCCGGGAGAAAGGTTGCGGCAGCCATTCAATTGTACCAACAACGGTTTCCGATGCAAAATCAACTTGCACGAGCAACGTTTTACCGTGTAATAAAACAGTTTACGGCGAATGCCAATGTTGGTAAGACAAAAAGAACACGCAATCCAACCATCACAGGCGCAAACAATTCAATATCCATTTTGGCTGCAGTTAATCACGATCCACACGTAAGTTCTCGACAAATAGCATCCGATTCTGGAATTAGTCAAACCAGCATAATCCATATTTTACAACGCTATAAATTCCACCCGTATCATGTTGCACTGCATCAACAGCTTCATGGTAATGATTATGTAAATAGGATGATATTTTGTGAATGGGCTCAAAGACAACTTATAGCCAACAATTTTTTTTCCACCGCGTATTATTTACGGATGAATCCAGTTTTACGCATAACGGAGTTGTAAACTGTCACAATATGCATTACTGGGCGACTGAAAATCCGTACTGGTTAAGGACAATGGAACAGCAGCGAAAATGGACTGTAAACGTTTGGTGGGGGGTGATAGGTCATAAAATAATTGGACCGTTTTTTATTGAAAGCACATTAAATGGTGAAAAATATAGAAATTTCCTTAATGAGCAATTTCCACTATTGCTTGAAGAATTGCCCTTGGAATTTAAAGTTAACCATGTGGTATCATCATGATGGTGCACCAGCGCATTATTTGTCATTGGCACGAGAAGTATTGGATCGTGTTTACAACGGGCGTTGGATTGGGAAAAGAGGTACAGTTCAATGGCCTGAAAGATCGCCGGACCTAACACCGTTAGATTTTTTTTTATGGGGATACCTCAAAGAAAAAGTTTATCAAGAGATGCCAACAACACCAGAAAATATGAAACAGCGCATTATTAATGCTTGCCTTTCAATAGATCGGGAAACTGTTTTACATTCAATAGACGGTTTCATTACAATAATAACGAAATGTATGGAAGTTAATGGTCACCACTTTGAACATTTAATCCAATAATGGTTAATTTAATAATGTTGATTTAAATATTAATTGTTTAAATGTTAACATTCATGCCATATTATAAATGGATATTTAATTAAAATGATTAAATTAATTTTTGTTTTGACTAAATTCAAATCCAATTTACAGCCAAAGTTGGTGCCTAATCCAAAAATGTTCGGATACAAAATAGTCTTATTTTTTGATGTAAAATAAGAATCCGTATCGTTTCATGGGGTTTCCATTAAAAAAAAGTACGTTTTACGTCATTTCTCCTATGTGACCTTGACCCAAGGTCAAAACATACCACCATCTTATGTCCCCCTAGCCACTGAACAACTTTTGTCTGGAACATTTTTCTTAAAAACGCGTTGTTTCCGAGATATTCAATTGTCTCACGTTAAAAAACTCACCCTGTATATATTTATATATAGTATAACAATACCGTTAAAACACATTTAACAAATCTTGTTCTTAAATATATTGATACAAATTTTGAGATTCAATCATACAGAAAGCGTCATTTATCATTGTAATTATTTACCCGATGAAGATTTATGTGCAAAAAAAAGCCATAAATGTAATTTATTTCCACGGTACAAAAAACGAATAAAAAAATTTTAAATGATAAATATTATAATATACACCTGAAGCAGCGGCGGATCTGGACCTCCAAGGGTACTTGTTCACTTTAAAAACTGGTAAAGAACAAAAAAAAAAAAAAAAAAAACTAGAAATTTTAATTAGAAAAATGAAATGTTTGGAAAAATAATGAAGTACGCATAACAAGCATTTACGAAAGAATGAAAAAAGATCGCATATAATTTTATATGAAAGGTTCATTTCTATAAGTGAACATTATATAGTAAATAATATCTATTTTTTATTCATATATATGCCAATATGCCATATATAGAAATGAGAAAAATAAAAAAAAAACAAAAAAAAAATATTTATATATTTTCTATGATTATATACACCGCAGCAGGCAGTATATGAGTATGCGAGATTTGAATGATAAAAAACACAGCATACAAACAACCATACAGCATATATAAGAAAAAGAAACAAGCATTTGTATTATTGTTCACAATTTATAGTGAACGAAAATTAAAATAGTATTTGTATTATTTGTATATTCGTATACCTCGCATTTTCGGAAAATATAAATGTATTTGCCATATACAATTAAACAACTATGTATAACAACAATATTTTTTGGTTCATTTAAAATTGTGAACACTATGGGAGTGCGATTAAAAAAATGCACGAAAGAAAGAGTATATATAGATTAAAGGTATGTATTTTTTCGTTTTCGTTTTTCTTTTATGCGACGTTTCTTTATATATATGATATATATACCATTGTGTTCATTATTTAAAATGAACCTAAAGAATATTATCTCTTATATTTTTTACTGATAAAAATAATCAGCGCTGCAAATTTTTTGGGACACTTAATATTATTTTATTCATCAAAAAAATTAAGAAAAATATTAAAATCTGTATTTTCTTAATTATTTATCAATATTTTTAGCAGGTGGTTCACTGAACAGAGTGAACAAAACCAAGCTACGCGTATGACCTGAAGACATAAAAAAAAATTGTATTGCAATCATAAAACGCACAAAAGTTTTTTTTTTTTTATTAGATCAATCGATTGAACATACTCATTTTACAATAGATATTGTAACTCATATCATACAAATCTTTCAAGTGCATAACATTAGGTTAAAATGTTAATAACATAGTTTTTTTTTTCACAGGAAAATGGAAGGTGTTGCACCAAATGTAAACCATTAGAGCGAGAACCATTATAATTATAAATCATTTCATTTAAAAAAAAATCCATTGCCGAAAATCATGGAATTTTGCAAGAAGAATATGGCAAACATAGAAGATGACATATTATAGAAGATGATATAAGGCCCGCACATACTGACGGAAGCTACGGTCCGCTTTCACATAGAAATAATGTATTTAATATGTTTGTAACATACTGACGGACACGATGGTCCGTTTTTTTCTATTTCTATCCGTCTTTTACTCTCCAACAATTTCCTCAGTATTTGTTTCGTTAAAAAACGGAAGAGAATAGAAATATTTCTATTTTTCATCCGTTTTTTTACATTTTTTTTCTTTATGAAAATTATTATTATTGTTATTGTGTGTATTTGAACAAAAAAAAAACAAAATAAAATAAATAATTTAATAATAATAAATGAAATAAGTGAATTTACAGTATCTGATTATAGAAAATCAATTTTAAGTAAGTAAAATAAAAGTTATTAATTGAATTAAAAATATATATGAAAAACGGACCGTAGGCTCCGTCAGTATGTGTTCACCTATTGAGAGCAGCCATGTTGGTCCGTCGCTTCCATCAGTATGTGTAGCCCTATAGACATTCATAAGATAAAGTTTAGAACATTTTCGAAAAATGTATTTCTATTATTGAAAATATACAATATCGCTGGAAATCAACGAAAATTCGAAATTATCGCACAAAAATACTGAACCAAGATAATTGTCTAACACTAATTGTCTAGCAAAAAAAAAAAAGCAGTATTACGTCAAGATGGAAATGTTTAAATACTTAAAAATGAATTCCACAAGTATTAACAGATTGACCTCACACAGGTAAATGGAAAATACAAAAGTTATCAAACGAAAATATGACTTGATAAATGTCAAAAGACAAACAATCCACCGCGATTACCTAAAAGATAGTCGAAGGTGTTATATATCTTCCTTTGATGAAAATATTAATATTGTAAGTTAAACAAAAAAATAAATAACATTCCTTTATCCAAAACAAAAAAATGGGTATGTTCAATATTGGTAAAGAATGTATTTTGAATATGTTTTTTTAAAAGTTAGAAATCATGAAATATTCATATGAAGCAAATAACCATGGAAATTTGTACAGGTTTATATATAGAAATTGGTTAATGAATTTGCAATAAAGAACCAATTAATTTCGAATCGGTAATGTCCTTTAGATTTTCTATTGTGATGAAAAACCTTTCAAGAATCCTTCGTGAATATTTTTCTTTCAATAGACATGCTTTTCTATAGTGATAATCAAGAAGCGCTGTGCTTATTGCTTTTCCTTCTATGAATGAACAATTTTAATGAGGATACAAGGAAATGAAATAGCAATTATTTGTATTGAATATATTTTAAAAATACAACAGATCATTTCATATTTCATTTATTCTAAACATTGTAACATTGCATATGGTTTTTGTATTTGAAATAAAAATACACCTTAATTGAAAAACAATAAATATAATATCATAGTAAATGATTTTAAACAAAAAAAAATAAATATCTTTTTAATGGATATGAAACAATTTATGTATAAACTAAAATTGATTTTAAATTGATTGGCATAATTGCATTTTTTTTATCTAATGAGATTTTCTTTTAATAGATTCGACATAAAAATCTGATGTGTTAATTATTAAAAAAATATAAAATCTGCTTTTATAAATGAGATAATAGAATATAAATTACTTTCTGTGTGAAAATATAGATAATATAGCAAATTAAATTACAACACCGCAACATATATATAAGATAAATAATCGAAAAGAAATAATTTATTTCAATGGATATATTAGTATAAGAATTTATACATGCAGTGATTTTAGCAATATAATATTTATTGAATCAACTCAATAGATGTGTGTTTCTAAAAAGCAATTCGAAAAAAATATTGCCATAATTTATTATATATATTTATATAATTCATTTGTGTATATATCGAAATATATGGATACAAATACAAAATGAAATGACTTAATTCAATTGATATTATACACAATGAATTCAGTCAACAAGTTTTTTTTTTCAGATATATTTATATCTAGAAATATATAAAAGATAGAAGAAAGATATATCCATTTATAGCTCAACCAGACGGGATGTGTATGTTAGGGGTTGAAAACAAAATAACATTGAATAGTGTAAGGATTAACATATATGGATATTTATAGACAATGATACAGAAAAAACGGACATACGATGAGTTAGGGACACTTCCTACATTAAAAAATTAGTAATGCGATATTTTAAGGATTAATAAAACGGAATCAAATTATAGCAAAACTTTCAAAAAAACAATTACTATCAAATTTTATAAAAATACATTAATGAATCGGGTGCGATAATTGCATTTAGAAATTATTTGAAGCTAAATTTGAAAATCGTATAGTAATATATAAACAGATATTTTACGAATAGTTTAAATAAATTCTCGTAAATATCATTGTAATGGATATTGTAAGTTCGTAGGATGACATTTAGATGTCCCCTTTATTGACAAATCTGCTTTTTAGGAATCACCAACCTTTAAACAATAAGTTCAAAAATTTTACCGCAATATGACGTTTAGTTCACAAGTTACAATGATTTTAGTGATGGTACTTTTGTAATTTTTAAAATAACGAAAAAATCTGAATTACTTATATTCAGTTTTATTGCTTTTTATTGGGGGAAAAATATGGTTAAAACAAAGCAATGCCTTTAAATGTGATATTTCGGCTCTTTTAAATTGAAACAGAAGTGTAGAGGTAGAGAAATAGTTTCCTAATTTAATCGCGGCCGTACAAACACCGCTGATTCTGAACGTTTTGGTAACCCAAATTCGGCAGTTGATCCAGAAAACATAAAAAAGTCCATAAAATGGTTTTTGGTTGATCGTTAATTGGAATTGCGTTAGATATCATTAAAGATATCAGAAGGTAGTGTATTCACGATTTTGCATGAACATTTAAGTATTATAGAAAGCTCTTTTCGAAATTCGTACCGCGGTTGCTGTAAACCATTCAGAACCCCATTTGAAGTTGTTTCAGCTAAATAAAAAGGGATAAAAATAAATAAAAATAATATGACAATGAATTCAACGTGGATCTATCACCACGCTCCGGGGTCAAATCGAGAGTCATCTAAGCGGACAGCAAAGAAGACTG
The DNA here is from genome assembly GCA_958336335.1 of Dilophus febrilis. Lineage (NCBI taxonomy): Eukaryota > Metazoa > Arthropoda > Insecta > Diptera > Bibionidae > Dilophus > Dilophus febrilis. The sequence continues at coordinate 12,477,828 of OY284472.1, read as the reverse complement.
AAGGATAATTATAAGCCAAATAGAAATTTTTTTACAAAAAATTCAACATCGACATATTAGAGAAGCGTGCATTAGAGAACACAGAATCTATTGAATGACACTATGTTAATGCATAGATCCAAATTTTCTATAAAAGTTGTCGTTTTATTAGTCATCATACGGACTTATTGAATGATGTGCAAAATTTGTTATTGAAACTTCGATCCCCATCTAAAAGAACACCCAGTATAAACAAAAAAAAATTAATGAATAATTATAGGTATATACAGAAAAGTTATTCTTGTCTATATATCACTTTAGGTATATATGCATTGTATTGTGTCTATACAGAATAAAATACAGAATATAATTTGTGTAAGGTATATTAACAGCATGGAAATAATAACACATAATTGTATTATATATAAAAACAACACAAAACATTATTACCGAGACGAAAAAAATTGTGAAGATATTGCAAATAGAAAAAATGTGATATCAATATAATGACAAAATAAATTGGAAAAAATCTATATATGTATAAACAATCCCGAATTATATAAAAGATAAGAAAATATATTTTCTTCTTTCACATATTTCACATATTATATATATACAATTTTATTTACAGTCACAGATTTTATTTAAGAGTTCAGTAATTTTTTTTTTTTTGATAATTCAATTATCTTTTGAGAATATTCATCGAGATTGAACATTAATTATACATGATATATATATATAATATATATGTTATTATACATAATAATGCTATATAGATTTGTTTTCATTAATAATCTATTCCTAATTCATAGCTCACCACATACATATTCAAACTAAAGGGTGATTTTAGCTATTATCTTTTTGCAACACTGGCTTAAACAGCTGACGCACGTTTCGTGTTTTGTTTCACTGTCAAACATCTTCAGTTTGGTCTATAATTTAACCATGAATCTTCTTACGAACGAACAACGCTTGCAAATTATTGAATTTTATTATCAAAATGCGGGCTCTGTTAAGAAAGTTCATCGCGACGAAATTGTGTTCAGCGACGAAGCTCATTTTTGGCTCAATGGGTTCGTAAATAAGCAGAATTGTCGATTTTGGAGTGAATATCAGCCAGAAGCATTGCAAGAGCTACCAATGCATCCAGAAAAAGTCATAGTTTGGTGCGATTTATGGGTTGGTGGCATCATTGGACCGTACTTCTTCAAAGATAATGCCAATCGTAACGTAACTGTGAATGGTGAGCACTACCGTGAGATGATATCCAACTTTGTTTTGCTCAAAATGCAAGAGCTTGACTTGCATGACATGTGGTTTCAACGGTGCCACATGCCACACAACATGCCACAAAACTCATGTCTATACAGACAAGCCCACTTCAATGGACGCATTGGAAGACAACATTGAAGCATTTATTCGTGAGATACCGGCCAAAATGTTGGAAAGTGTATGCCAAAATTAGACTAAGCTGATGGACCATTTGAGGCACAGTCAAGGTCAACATTTGCATGAAATAATCTTCAAACCTTAAATTATATGGATCGTACTATGGATTCAATTAAAGATTTCATCCATTTTTCTGAACTGTATGTGTTTTTTTTTTGAAAAACTTGCCTATAGCTTTTAAAAAATCACCCTTTATATGTGAACCAAAACCGCACGAATTTCATTTCATATGTAATATATTTGCTAAATATTTATGTATTTTCTTATAAATTTGATATAGCTTTTGATATAACTACATATGTATATATAGTTTACTTGTGGTTAAATGTTTAGTACGTTCGTTTAGTTCACCGTATTAATGTATATTGTGGTTAACAATTGATATATATATTTTTGGTATAATTGATGGATATATAAATAACAAATCAATGATGGTTCTAACCAGGTCCGCTATTACATACAAGATTTTTGTGCGAACGAACGAGGTGCCGTTCTGTAGGGACGGACGATTAGATGTTTTAAATAACCCAAAAATTTCTTTTCTAAAGAACAAACAAAAATTTACGCAGAGAGTATTTATAAAGGGGGAAATTATTAGAGATATTTTTAGTAAAGACCCGAATTGATAAATTAAACTCAGACTTGCAAGAATTTTCTAAGAGCTCCTTGCCGGACATTTTACTTTATGAAGCGAAAAAACGGTTATTTATTATTTCTAAATTCGACAAAATAAAATGCTTTTGAAATGATGGATAAAATCAGAAGTGGAGGCGAAATCTTGGTTAATTCATAATTATTTATTCTTATTCTTTTATCCCAAAACTAAAATTAATTAAATCAAACGCATTCACAGCTGCACTAACAATGCGGTATTTATTTATTTTAAAATCATTTATCCATTGAACCATTTTAAGGCTGCTATATATTTTATTGTTTGAGCCAGGCGCGTACACGAGCTAAAATGGGCCTGGTTCTAACAAAGCTTGCATTTGTTCCCTATATATAGAAAATCGTAAGATATTTTTCCATTGGTAATTATATCGAATTTCCTTTAGAAAACTTTAAGAAAATGTCCATATTATATTACGTGTACTTTTAAATCTACTTTTGAATGAATGGATTTTTGACAGATAAACATTTTATATCGCTAATCTTCAACTTAAATTAAAATTACCATCTGAAAATTGAATGGAGTATAAATACATAATATATTATATTTTATTTATTTTACAGGCTTTTTTCGGTCATTTATTTAAAATAAAATTTATTATGTCTAGATGTGTTATAATTAATAAAACAACAACTAAACAATTTTATTTTAAATTTTGTTTATTTATTCGTTATTATTTTTTTAAAATAACGTAGATTGTATAATATTTGATAACCTTTCTTTTAATCAGTTGCATTATTATCTATATAGAGTGAATGTGCAAAACTGGTTAAAAGTAAGTGTAATGTATATATATAATTATAAATATTTGTTTATTATATTGTGATTTATTATATTTTTTTTTTTATATTTATTTTTGTTACATATTTTTTATGTTTATTTATGTTTGATGTTATTTATGTTCACATATTATGTTTATTAATGTAATTAAATTAGTATTAACCTGAGGATGGCATCAACATTTCATGCCGAAACGTCGTTTATATTGTTCGTTTAATTTGTGTTTAGATTTTGTATTTTTAAACATATGACGAATAAATAAACAAAATTTAAAATAAAATTGTTTAGTTGTTGTTTTATTAATTATAACACATCTAGACATAATAAATTTTATTTTAAATAAATGACCGAAAAAAGCCTGTAAAATAAATAAAATATTATAAAGCACGGTCAATAAATAAATATAATTGTTTTATACAATTATATTTATAATATTAAATTAATATATTATAATAGAAGTGTTAATTTAATAATTTTAGATGTTCAAACATTTATTGATAAATACATATATATATATATCTATATATAGAAAAATTGAATTTGTGTATTGTTTGGTCAGTGCAATGATATAGAAATTAAAAATGATTGTAATAACATTTCTAATATATATATATTGATATTTTCAAGTATAGATTTGCGACAAGCGATTTTACGGAAAATATACTTTTCCCAAACGATAAATTATCGAAAATCGAAGTTTTCAAAGGTAACCGATCGTATTTTATGATACATAAAAATACTATACCGTAGATAATAATTTGGAATATATGGCTTTTTTCAATAAATTGGGATTCAGAAATGTTATATATTCGTATTAGCGAATTTTATTTATCCGCATATCAAATGAATACATGATAAATATATTTATATCAACATTTATACAACAAACCCCTACAGAGATATATGAATAAATAATTTTCAATTTCCTACCGTGAAATGGTATAACTATATACAAAACTTTTCTATTATGATAAATATATCATGTATATAGGTATTATATTTTCATATGTTGTATATTTTATAATTTATACTCATTCATGCATTCCTCATATATATATAGTCATACATAGTCATATTATATATACAATATACATACATTATATCATTATATGTTACATTACATACACCTCAACTCCATTGAAATTATCTATACACATACATCAAGTACATACTATTTTGGTGGTTAAATCAAATGACATATAGATATCATATTTATTACAATTTACATATAAGATAATTATCATATATTTTCAACTATATATATTTGTATTAAAATACAAAACAAAACGATGGTATTTATGCAAATAAATCGATATATAAATTACAAAAAAATCATAAAATACGTGGTTTAGTATATCTAATTTTTTACTGTTTTCAATTTTAAATCATCTCCGAAAGGTAAAATTATTTGAATATTTGTACATTTCTATTATCTATACAATTGAAAAACAAAACTTTAAAATGTTTTAACTTTTTAAATGCAATTTATCATTCGCATTTATTTCAAAAAAGTAGATGAAAATTCCAAGGAAACACAATATTTTAAATTTGTTTATTTGACATATATACCTGCTTTTTTCTTCTTCTTTTTGTTTTGTTTTTTTTTTACCTTGTATTCTTTATACAAGAGTACATCATCACAGGTTGATGAGTTATAATATATAGCTTTTAGCACATAATAAAAGGGAATATTTTATGTACATATATATGATAAAGATATAAAGTAGCATTTTTATTAATTACTTTGAGTTTATAGCCTGCAAGGTATGTTGATATTTTGTTGAAATAACAAAAATTCTTTTACAAATTGTATTTTGATGTTATATATAAAGATGAACAAAATAAAAACGATAAACTTTTTTCTTCTTTATTTTTTTCTTGTACAATATTTCATTATAAAAAAGTTTAAATATAATATAGTGAATGAGAATTAAAAACAAACCAAAAGAAAAAGTGTTTAATATTTATTTTTATATATGTATATTTGAATATTCCTATCTATCAAAAATTAAATATCACATTTACATACGATAACAAAAGGCGCACTTCCAAACATAACTTTACATTTTGTGGTGTAAATCTAACGAAATAAAAATCAAGTCAATCATTAATATTCTTATAAAATTACTTTGTATTATTAAATACATATTAAATGCATAAACTGAAATATAAGGTTAAATTGGCCTGAACCTTACATAAGTCTTCTACTTAAAGTCTTCAAAAAACTGATAAAATACGAGTAAATGTTTTGCGCATTTTAGTAAATATTATATGTAAGATGCAATATTTAAGTATTTGCTTATGAATTAGATAAATTATTTTCATTATTTTCATATACAAATATAAATATTATTATTATGTTAGAAAAAATATTAACTAAAAAAGTACAAAACAAATAACTATAAATAAAAATTTGTTAAATATAAAATAAATTATAACTAATAAATCTAAATTAAAACTACCCTAACAAGCCAAATATATCAACGATGATTTATGAAGGGCAAGGGGGTCCTCGTGCAGACCAGAGCTGTTGGATGGGATGAAGTACTTGGCGCTTAGTCGGTCGGCTGGAGGACTAGAGGGCTTGACCCAGTACCCCATGGATAGGATTAAATGACAATTGGCGCCTGTCTCAGACATTGATTGCTGAGAGGCAAGACCCAATTGTTTGTTCATTTTGAATTTAGAATAGGATAAAGTATTGTCAAGTAGCCGGTACATTAAAGTGAACAGACCGCTTACAATTACTTTTTTAGGGTTTATAGGAAAAATAGGACACATTATTTATAAAAAATTTATTTTCTTATAATCAATATAATAAAATTGGGTTAGTAAAGTTATTAGTTTGAGTTCATGATAGATCTCTATGATTGCGCAAACAAAAGGAATAAATTAGTCGTATTAATTATATTTATTATGTTTAATAAATCCCATCATCACCATTTAAAGTTTCAGTTACGAAGGGTTAGTAACATAAAGCTATATTTTTTCTTTTATGTAATCTTGAATGCTAAAAAGCTAAAAAAAATGCTAAAAGGGATTATATTTCTAATAATAAAATAACAAATAATTAAAACATTCATAATAATTTAATTTAAATTGGGAAAGTGAAAATAAAAAATTAACCGGATTAATATATATATAAACTTAAACGTAATAACGAATTACAAAATGTTATAAAAAAAATTTACATTAAATGTAATTAAAAACCAGCATATAAAAACCAGCATATGCACAAAAAAAATATTATAACAATCAATAAAAAGGTCCGTTTTAAGAAATACCGTAGAAAATATTTTTTATATATTGTATGATATCCCAGCATACATTTGGAAGATAAATCATCTGCACGAAAAATCGAGGATATCTTCTATTTATTGCCTTAGCAATATTTGAGCAACGCAAATCATTCAAAATTTCTCTTTTATTGCCGTGAGGATAAAATAGCAATAATAGAAATTTATTTTGTCTTCTGTATGAAAAAATCGCAATAAATTAACGATATGTATTTCGTATTTGTCTTCCAGACGATAAAAAGAAAACAACTAAAATATGAATCTATTTTTTTTTTTTCGCCAAGAAGTAATTTCGATGATACGCGTAGAAGATAAATAAATGATAGCGTCACTTTAAATATTGAAACGTGTTTATTCTTTATAAAAATTCAGCGAGAAAGCAGTTCAAATTAAATCAATAGTCATTCGATACTGTATTGTTGAAGTGTTTTAAAGTTTTTATTAATATTAATTATTTTAAAAATATTTTAAAGTGCAATTAATTCGCAATTGTCAAAAAGTGCAATTTTCATCTTCCACGCAATTCGCGGATGATACTTTAAGAGGATATTTAAGCGATTCATCTTCTTGGTGTATTGCTTTCGTATTACGTATGGAATACGAAAGCAATACACCAAGAAGTATTTCATTCGGGACACAATCCTTCCCGAATGAGGTTACGAATTCGATAAGAAGATGATATCTTCCACGATAAGAAGATGATATCTTCCTCGCAATACGATGGGCGAATCATCCGCGAATCATCTTGCTTGCTGGGATGAATATAATATCCATAGATATTTTATTTAATATTATGATGTGTTGGTGTTTGATAAGATGAGTATAGAAAAGAGGTATCAATACAATAGAAAAAAAAACAAGTTAATTAAACAAATACTAAACAAACACAAAAATACATGCATTTAATAACTAGATTTGTTTCAAATAAAAAAATAATTATTATTCATCATTTAATAATTATCTCTATTATTTCTCTATATATATAATTTTCAATAGATTGTTATTATGATCAAATATTTTACATTTCATACAATCGCATTACATATTTCCATACAAATTGTTGGTATTTCAATTTATTTAAAATCACAAATTAAATACTTTAATTGAACAAAGTTCTAATATCATATATACATAAATATTTGATTAGCATATAATATACATTACTATATATGAAAATCAATTATAAAATTTTATTTGGTTTATTTAGGTATAATATTTTGTTTATTAACTTACCACAAAAATATGTATGCATAAGAAATTATTCGAATGAATTGATACATTTATCAATAATCTCTAATATATACTATGTGGTATATACGAAATGTATTTAATTGCTTTTATGTTATAGAAAATTTGATAATAATTAAGTTGTGCATTCTAAAATTATTTGCACATAAATGACATTATATATTCATTAAATAGAAATTTTCCATAAATGCATTTATATATATATATATATAAATATAGCTTGTGTGTTAACATAAATAGGGTTCAATTATAAATTTAGAATATATTATATACCACATTCATTTATGTAAGTAGCAACATATATTTTGCAATAAAATTTTCGAAATAGTGCAGAAACTTAACATATTGGCACAGATTACCAATTTAATTTTACATTACAATTTTTTTTGGTTTACTTTTTGAATGGATTGTATAAGAATTATCTGATTGGAATTTCATCATAATTACAGGTCTTTAATTTTCTAATCATTTCATAATAATTTTAATTTATAAACTTATATAAATATAAATGATTATAGGTTGGATGCACCCTGCCAAAATATTATATGCACAAATACAATATTTATTCTAGTAGTTATATTGGTTGTATATACATTTCTAACTGCGAGGAGAATCAAAAATTGTTAACCCTTTCAGTGTTTTTGATAAAGATATTTGTCGACCTTCAATTTTAAAAAGTGAAAGTTTTGTTGATATCAGGTGGGCTGAATAGTTCGTAGACGGATACATAAATGGTTCTACTAGCATTAAATCCATATGATTTTTAGTTAACCCTAGCCCTTAAAAGATACGTGTATAATTTGACCGTTATAGAACTATTAGTATATAGATATAGCATATTAAGTGAAGCACCTTGTGTTAGTTTAAAAAAAATGACTAAAAGGGAATTTCGTATGTTAATAAAGCATTGCTTTTCGGGCGAAAAAAAATACCGTTGAAGCCAAGGGTCGGATTGATAAACATTATTCGAATTCGCTGCACCAGGAAAATCCATCGTTGAGAAGTGGTTTGATAAGTTTAAACGAGGCAAAATGAGCACCGAGGACGATGCACGCAGTGAATGCCCCGCAAAGAGGCTATTACCGACGACGAACAACAAAAAAGGTCACCAAAATAATTTTGGATGACCGTAAAGTGAAGTTGATCAAGCTAGGTGATACTCTAAAGATATCAAACGAACCTGTTGAACATATTGTGAACGCATATTTGGATATGTGAAAGCTCAATCGACCAAAAACAAGAATGAAAACGATGCCAAAATTGTATGAAATGCTCACTGGAAAGAAATTTAGCGCCGGTGAAAAGGTAATCGCCGAAACTGAAGCTTATTTCCAGGATAAAGACAACTCAAGGTGTTCAAGTGGATTGCGTCTTCACTGATTTCAGTAAGGCGTTATACAAGCTTTCGCATGGTCTTCTTCTGTTAAAATGGAAAAAATGGGCTTTGGTGATACATTTGTTAAGTGGATTGGTTCATATTTAAGTAATCGTTTGGGTGAGGTGCTTTATGACGGGATTTTATCTAAACCAATTATTGCTTCTTCTGGTATTCCTTAGGGTATAGTCACCTGGGACCTATTTTATTTGTACTTTTTATTAATGACCTCCTAACTGTTTTTAAGTATTCTAAATGTAGTTTGTATGCGGATGATGTGAAAATTTATAAATCTTTTGTTACTCGGGAGGACTGTCACGCACTTCAGTCTGATCTTTGTGCTTTCTGGTGGTGTTGTCTGGTGTTCTCGTAATTTTATGTTCATAAATATTGACATGTGTAAGTTCTGCATTTTACGCGTAAACGTACACCCTTATTTTATTCATACCATTTAAATGGTAATTTTTTAAATACCTTGGACAAGACCCTAGATTTGGGCGTTTATCTTGATGTTAAATTAACTTTTAAATTTCATATTGATTATGTGATAAATAGGGCTAATTCGGTATTGGGATTCATTATTCGCACTGCTACGGAATTTACGGATCCGTATTGTCTCCGGTCATTATTTTATGCTCTTGTTCGTTCCATTTTGAAATATACATGTCCGGTGTGGTCACCTTATTATTCTAATGCAATAGGCAGATTAGAATCAATCCAAAGAAGATTCCTTAGATTCGCTCTAAGGTCTCTTCCTTGGTCCGATTCAAATGCTTTGCCCTGTTATACTAATAGATTGGCACTATTAAACATGCCTACGCTTGAAAAAAGTTTATTGGCTTATCTTTTACTTGTGGATTGATTAATAATACTGTCGACTGTACAGCATTATTGCATAAATTGAATTTTAAAATAAACTTTCGGTGTCTAAGATCAATTTAATTCTTTAAAATTGATGGCCATCATACCAATTACTGCCGTTTTAATCCACTTGATGTTTTACTTTAATCTTATAACTCTTATAGTGATTTTTTAATTAATAATAACGTAAATTCTCATGAATTTAAATTAAAATTTTATTGTAATGCTGACTAACATTCATACTTCCGGCTTCCATTGCAGTGTACATTATTGCATTTTATATATTTTTTTGTATCATTAGTATTTAATGGTTTTTGAAATAAATACATTAATAAATAATCGTTGTATCGTTGTCGAAGGCAACTATATTGAATAATAAAATCAAATTTTATCAAAAAAACAGAGGTGGAATTATCGCATTCGATTACGATAGACGATTGTCGTCAAACATACGATTTTTTCATTTTTGCAATTATGGCAGAAGATATCGTCGGTTTAAGACGATAATTTTTGACGATAGGGTAGTAGCTATCGTTACGATTGTCGTTTGTATTGCTTTCTATTGTTTTTGTTCATTTATTCAATTTTAATATTCATAAAAAGTACAAAAGCAATTCTCATAAAAATAATACTTTCAATCTCATTCTCATAGAAATAATAAACTTTTTGTTTTTCTATATGAAAATCATTTGCCACAACAATATCCACGGAGACGATATACAAATAATATCGATATCCACAAAATCGACTACCATAATATAAAAATAATTGAGTATCGTAAATTTAGACGATAGGCGATAGACGATGGTATCGACTCCCATAATGCCACCCCCGTTTTTTTTTTGTTAGCTTTCAGTCCAACAGTACCTTTTTAAGCCCAAGTATTACATTGAAACGTTTATATTTTATTATTGCGATCGTAGTATGTTTGTGGATCGTTTTGGCATGTTTATATACTATAGGTATCAAGAAGTATATAAAGAAAATCACATCTCGAAAAATATTGAACAATAAATTTTGACCTGAAGTGAGTTATTGCAAATTTGCATGTCAAATTCAAGGAAAATTTATATATTATATACGTATTTGAAAATATGTTCAACGGAAAAAAATAAATAAATCAGGAAATATTCGTTACAGAGCACATAAAAATATATTCAAGTATAAAATAAATATTGTACATTAATATTTGGTTTGAAATGTTTTGATTTGTATACCAAGTATCAACCATAGGTATATAATGTATAAAAAACTATATCAATATAAGTTACTTTATAATAAGTAAAATGTTTAATTTCGTCAGTGTCAAAATTTGGTTTTACATCACTTCTGTGAAGTAATATAAATATATACGTATATGTATACGGGCTTTGCGGAAGCAAATAGAATTTAGAATTTCTTGAATTGCAACCAGTACACAGCATATATATACAAATCTAAATCCAAAGCATAAAAGGACAATATTCGATTAATGTTATATTATGTATCTAAATACCAATCCATTTGCAAATAAACACATTCAAATATACAATGCGATATCAACAATTTTCAAATTAATAAACACCAAACAAACAACATTCACCAAAAATATTTTAAAACCATATTATATATACTATACTAAAATATATCATTATTTTTTTTTATTGAATTGAAATAGCCAAATTGAAAAATTCCTTATATGAAATATTTCGTTTTTAATTTCATTTTTTTTTATTTTGTTGCTTCTTCATTCATGTCAAATGATTGTAATAATATTGATAAAATTGCCACCCTTCTTCACTCAATAAAAAATAACCTATATATATATATTTTATAATACCGCATATATATCAATGCAAGGAGTATAACTAAACATTTGTACATTGATTATTGAGGGGTGTAAAACATAGATAAGGATATTTCACGTTTTATTTATATCTAATATTTAATAATATACTATATATGTGTATATACATAAAACAATTTTGACAAGTATTTTATTATATACGTTTTCTATACAACAAACCCTTATATAGATTTTCACATCTTAACATTATACCTTTTGATTATCGATTGGGAACTTTAACGAGAATTTTCACTGTTTTTCGTAGTAAAAATTATTGACTTAAAAAAATGAGTAAAGAAATTGTTTATTACAATATCGACTATTTTTTCAAATCATTCTACAAAGGAATGTCATATATCATTCTAAAATTCTGATAAAATGTTGAGTTCTTATAAATTGCGAATCCGATTGAAGCCAAGAAATAGTTTTTCATGTTTTCCTTTAAGATTCTAAACTGCCTGAATTACACATAGAGTAGGATATTTTTCCAAGGCGATCTTACGGTGGCCAATCCCTAAATTATGACGGTGGCCAATCCCTAAATTATGACATCAACAATAGTAAAATCTTGTCAGACACTCTAAAACGAATCGCCTTGTATATCTATACATTTAAAAAGCGTTCAATTTTGGATTATGTGTAACATACGCGTATCTTGGTTTTGTTCACTCTGTTCAGTGAACCACCTGCTAAAAATATTGATAAATAATTAAGAAAATACAGATTTTAATATTTTTCTTAATTTTTGATGAATAAAATAATATTAAGTGTCCCAAAAAATTTGCAGCGCTGATTATTTATATCATTATATCAGTAAAAAATATAAGAGATAATATTCTTTATATCATATATATAAAGAAATCATATATATAAAGAAACGTCGCATAAAAGAAAAACGAAAACGAAAAAATACATACACCTTTAATCTATATATACTCTTTCTTTTGTGCATTTTTTTAATCGCACTCCCATAGTGTGCACAATTTTAAATGAACCAAAAAATATTGTTGTTATACATAGTTGTTTAATTGTATATGGCAAATACATTTATATTTTCCGAAAATGCGAGGTATACGAATATACAAATAATACAAATACTATTTTAATTTTCGTTCACTATAAATTGTGAACAATATAATACAAATGCTTGTTTCTTTTTTCTTATATATGCTGTATGGTTGTTTGTATGCTTTATTTTTTATCATTCAAATCTCGCATACTCATATACTGCCTGCTGCGGTGTATATAATCATAGAAAATATATAAATATTTTTTTTTGTGTTTTTTTTTTATTTTTCTCATTTCTATATATGGCATATTGGCATATACCCAGCAAACATTTGGAAGATAAATCGGCGATACGATATCGCGGCGATATCGCGGGGAAGATAAAAAAAAAGTTATTGAGCAATATTGTACGGAAGATAAAAATGCGATACGATGGCGATACGCTTTGACGATAAAAAGAAAATACAGAGCCACATTTATCTTCTATTTCTCTTCCAGCCCATAAAATGACGATAATATATTATTATTTATTGCTTGCCTATCTTCTTGATGATAAATCCGCGATAAATATATCGTCTTTTTGTCTTCCTCGCGATAAGTATGTAAATAATTAAGTATAAAATTAAATTATAACAGTTTAAATGGAACAGCGAATGAATAAAGAAGAAATATTAACAATTTTTAATTTTTATAATTTTCAGGATTGAGCTGTCACAGGATTTCACAGCATTGAACTTCCATTGATATTCCCTTAGAATATTCTAATCTATATATCGCATTAGTATCCCCAATTTATCTTCCTGGCGATATCGCATTTGTATCGCCAATTTATCTTCCTCGCGATATCGTCAATTTATCTTTCAGATGTATCGCGGAAGAATCCCATTCTCTATACGTAGGGAGTAACGTACGCGATAAAAATGCGATATCTTTGGCGATAAATTTATCCCCTAGGCGAATCGTCTGCAGTACTACCAGCGATAAGAAATGTTTGTGGGGATACGAATATACAAATAATACAAATACTATTTTAATTTTCGTTCACTATAAATTGTGAACAATAATACAAATGCTTGTTTCTTTTTTCTTATATATGCTGTATGGTTGTTTGTATGCTTTATTTTTTATCATTCAAATCTCGCATACTCATATACTGCCTGCTGCGGTGTATATAATCATAGAAAATATATAAATATTTTTTTTGTGTTTTTTTTTTATTTTTCTCATTTCTATATATGGCATGAATAAAAAATAGATATTATTTACTATATAAAATTATATGCGATATTTTTTCATTCTTTCGCAAATGCTTGTTATGCGTACTTCATTATTTTTCCAAACATTGTTCAATTAAATAATTTCAATTTCAATTTCAATACACATTTAAATAAATTCCGCAACTTTATAATTTGATAATTGTTTGATTCCATATTCTTTAATATAGTTTCCTGTTTTTTTTCACATTTAATTGTAATATGAATTTTTAGGAATGTAATTCAAATGATGGATGCATTATTGAACAGTTTTTAAAAACGCCTTTTTCAAGGCGAACTGTTGAAATAAAAAATATATTGGTTAAACTCGAAAGGCCACAACCGGATTTGCAAAATTTAACGAAACAATGCAAAACTCAAGGCAGAGAAGTCACTCGTCGATTTCCTGTGTCGATTTATCAAAAACATGAATGGATAACTGGTTGCAATAAGTTGAATAAAATTTTTTGTTGGCCATGTTTATTTTTTTTGCCAAATCGTGACACCATTTGGTTGAATCCTGGTTATTCAGATTTAAATCATTTAAGTGCAGCAGTTTTTAATCATGAAAAAACCATGAGTCATTTAACTGCTGTACTAGATATGAAAACTTTTGGTGATGTTCGGATTGATTTAATGTTGGATTCACAACTCAAACATTCCGTAACTACTCATAATGAAAATGTTACAAAAAATCGCTTGGTATTGAGAAGATTAATTGATATGACATGCTTCCTTGGTATGCAAGAATTGTCTTTTAGGGGGCATGATGAGACTGCTGATTCGGTGAATAGAGGAAATTTCATAGAAATGATGAATGTTTTAGCCAAATATGATTCAATTCTGTCGCAACATTTAAATAATGCTGGTCAGTTTCGTGGAACCTCACCAATCATTCAAAATGATTTAATTGAATCCATTGCAAAATTAATAAATCCAAAATATGTGATTTATTGCTAACTCTGTATTACAGAGTTACATATTATTCCAGGTGGTTGTCCCCCCCCCCCCCCCCCCCACCCCCAAGGTGTTTAGTAGTTTTTTTTGTTCTTTACCAGTTTTTAAAGTGAACAAGTACCCTTGGAGGTCCAGATCCGCCACTGATGTGTAAATATATATATGTATGGGTATAATAAAATAAAAAATTAATTTTTCGCTATACAACCAACAATCTGGTTTTAGCGTCCAACAACAGCCTTCTGTTATTAGTTTCTTAATTTGTGCCTTTTACGGTGTCGGTAATTAGCCGTACGACCAACCGCAAGCGGAATATACAACTCTGTGTTAAAATTCAGATTCGAAAAATAACCGAAAACACAAAACATATTTTATGCATTCAGTAGGATTCGAACCCACGACCCCAAGATTTCGTTAGAATTTTAGGTTGGCATTTTTAACATTTACACCACAGAGTTATATATACGGGTATATACGACCGAAATACCACATTTTACATTTTAAAGAATTCATTTAATCAATTTAGAAATTGTATATACAAAAACCATTGTCAGTATCATCTTTTAATATATAAGTAATATATTTGTAAACAATACAATTTCATATCATAACAATATAACATATAATATGGTTATTATATCAATGTAACAATATTTTGATGAAAGATCGTTTTATTACAAAACGTCACCATAAGATTATATGATATTTAATATATATTATATGTACAAATAATGTATAATAACAATTTATATTATTTATTATATATATAGGTATTATTATTACATGTTAAAAAATGTATTTTTCTTTTAAAATTAAATTCTACCTTCTAAGTAATAATAATATTAAACATATCAAATATGACTGTACTTATTATACAACATAACATAACATATATATTTATAACATGATACAATATAATATAAAGTATACAAACAATCAAACATACATTATACGTATATATACCATACATAGGAAGGGTAAGTTTTATATAGAATAGCGTATCCAAAAGTTGCATTGTATCTTGTACACAATTAAATAGAGAAAATAATCGGAAAAATTTTGGAAAATATTTGTTTACCAAAAATGAAAATATACAAAAAAGTCATCAACGTTTAAACTTTTAAAAAAAAAGTCTTTTGAAACGCATTACTTTTTGAATATATTCATTTATTATAATATAAAAGACAATTGAGTTTTACAACATACATACATATAATTTCTATAGAACATCCTGTATATTATAGCAATTGTATATATACCATAAAGACAGTATACCATATGTCATCATTTATATGTAATTTTGTAATTACACATTTGACGTAAATAATATCGGCTTTATATATAGATATCATTCCGCAGTCAATGACGGTACAAATGAAGGTTGCAATGGCACAACATAAAAAAGGAAACCCATTTACATTATATATAGAACATTACACAGAATTTCCCATTAGAATATTAAACGAAAAATATTTTCATCCTCAAATAGGTCGGCCAGATTTTCCTTAGTTACTTGCGAGACATTTTTTGAAGAGTAAAAAATAAAATGTTTTCTTATTAGTTTTATTATTCTAATTGGACTATTAAATTTTTTAAGTGATGGATATAATCAGAAGCAGAAGCAGAAAATTTTGGTTAAATTCATAATTCTTTATCCTTATATTTATTTATTCCAAAACTAAAATTAAATCAAATTCATTTCATTCTATCTTATCTAAAAACTAATCTACCTAAAGTGCAAATTGGACAATTGCTTGAAAACATATGAGTGATTTTTTCTTACTTCGTTTTAGTGTAAGTTTTTTTTATCTCATATGTTTGCTTTATTTTCAAAATTTCATAAATTAATCCACATACTATAATAGATTTACCACCCAAAATCACTTAAATGTATTCAATGCATCTAAGGTTCATCCCCTGATTAAGTGATTTTGTAACGGGCTCACTAGCAATAGAATTCCGACCTTTTACGGGCGCTAAACCGATTCTGCCGTAGTAACGAACAAAAAACAACAACAAATTACAACAACAACAAATTACCACATCAAATTCGCTTTTTGTGGGACTTTTAGACAAATTACGGGACCATCCCGTCTCAAAAGTATTATGTGAATATAATAATATTAAAAATTTTATATGTTCAATAATTTATAGTGTTAAATTCGAGCTCCACTAGGTTTCATAACGAGTCTGATTCCCACAGACGTTTTATATATACAAGTAAAATCGTAGAAAAGATGAAATCTTACATTTACATATATAATAAATGAATGTTACGTGTGAATATATATTTATATATATAAAACAATAAAGATATATAATGTCAATATGACACCATAGCATTTGAATTAAATTTCATGTTTAATGTTTCTATTTTCTTTTGAAAAACAAATTCTTACATTGTCTGCATTACAATTTTTAAAAAAAATAACGCATAATAAAATATATATGTTTGTCTTTTTAATATATATACATTTATTATATTCATTAATTTTGTTTTTATTCACATTTCGCATCTAAATAATATAAAACATATTTATAATTAACGTTTAATTTATTCAGATATAAAACACCTCATTTATTATATTTTATATTAAATTGTCTGAATGATGTGTGAAAATTGTTCAGTTTTGATAACATTAATTTTTTACCAATGACCTTTTGAGAATAATGTTAAAGTAAATTTCAATTTACGATTTAAATTTTAAATGTACATATAGGTGTTCCTTTATTTTAAATAAGTTTAAACGTATTGTTATATGAAGTTTTCTATACCGCAATGACAACTTTAGTTAGGGAAATTCAAATTTATTAGAGAATTTTAACAAAATCGTATATTAAACCGAAAAAGGAATTCGGGCTGCATTTCATTTCGAAATTTAGAGTGCTAATTAATGACTAAATTTTTGATATCAAAAAACGAAAAGTAAATAAAAATAAATTTTTCGCTATACAACCAACAATCTAGTTTTAGCGTCCAACAACAACTGCCTTCTGTTGTTAGTTTCTTAATTTGTGCCTTTTACGGTGTCGGTAATTAGCCGTACGACCAACCGCCTGGGGAAAATACAACTGTGTGTTAAAATTCAGATTCGAAAAATAACCGAAAACACAAAACATATTTTATCCATTCAGTAGGATTCGACCCCACGACCCCAAAATTTTGTTAGAATTTTAGGTTGGCATTTTTAACATTTACACCACAGAGTTAAAAAAGGAAAAATAAGCATTTGGTATTAGGGCCTTGGCACATATAGATACGAACGAATGATCAGAATGAATTTATTTATCCATTTTTCTAATTAATTGGATTATTATATTACAAAACAACAACACAAAATGTTAAAAATATAACTTTTCTAAAGTATTTAATCATTAATTTTTGTATATAAATGATTATATTTCTATAAAAATGCAATAAAATATGTTATTCGTTTCATTCGATCTGAAAAAAATGAAAGGCTACATTGTAGAGTAGACTACATTAGTATTTAGTCATTAGCACTATAAATTTCGAAATAGAATGCAGCCTCAGTCTCACTAAGTATATCAATTATTAATCTTTACTAAATGAGCATAAACAATAAAAGAGATGTGCAGAATACTATTTGGTTTGACAATAGAAATAAAAGAGACTAGAACAGCACTCTCTGGAATTCTTCATATAAAAATAGAAATTAAAGTGTCGGCAGCCTAAAAAAAAAATTTTATGCTGATTTATGATTTATGATGATAAAGTAGATATCGTGTGGTAAAACATTGGTAAAACAGATCGCACGAAAAATGCGGTAAAATAAATTTAACGATGATATCGTTTGAAAAAGTATTATTTTATTTTGTTTTGTTTTATTTTATTATTATATTGTTTTGAAATTTTCCTGTAAGTGATTTAAAAACAATATTGCATTAAATTAATTTTTTTTCTTTGTTTTAAAACAAAAATTGATGTCTTTTTAATCTTCAAATTTTTTTTTTTGACGATATTTTTGCCATTTTGATCGTCGAATATTGTTTTTGACGATGTATTTTTTTGTGAGAGTGGACTTTTTGCCAATGAGTGGACTTTTTTTTTAATTTTTTTTATGCTGCACTCGGTTTTTAGAATAGGAATATTCTTCTATATCTTTTATTTCTATTGGATTGACCAAATAACCTCAGGTAAAAAATGTATAGCTTGAAAAAAAATTCTTATTTGAAAAAGTCTTAATTTTTTATATGTATATAACAATTTAAAACAAAACAATAAAATTAAATCTTTGAATTTGCAATGTATATGGTTTTTTATACATTTTTTGCTATGTATGGTAATGACAAATTTAATTGAAGACAATTTGAATAATTAAAATTTATTCCTGTATATTTTTAATAAAAATGTATTTCTAATCTTTCATGTGTTTATTTATTTTTTTTTATAAACAATTAATAGATTTTATATGATTCGTAGATAAACCATAAAATAAATATTTAAAAAAAATCATTCACAAACAAGTTCGATATATACCAGGAGGTGAATCATGATCGACGATAGCGATAGTCGATAGACGATATTGATGCAAAATGAAATCATGGTCGTCGATAGTCGTCTACTTTGACGATGATTTTCGACGATTGCTATTTAGCTATCGTTACGATAGTAATTACATATAGAATGTGAATAAATACCGTGTTCCCCAATTCAATCTAGATTGATTGTTCACTTTTTTTATTATTTGTGGTTATGTGATTAAATTTTTTGTTTATTTTTTCGGCCGACAATGAAAATATTTTTATTAATGAATGTTTAATAAAGTGTTTATTTATTAAAGTGTATATTCAATTACTAGTGAAATAATATTTAGGAAAAATTAATTGTTATAATTACTTTTGATTGGGAAATAATAATTAGAATTTTCTATTTTTTTTATTCAAATTTTTTTATATAAATAAATGTATACAAAATACCAGACGATATGTCAAAAATACCGACATCGACAGTATCGATGATCATGATTCTAGCAAAAAAAGACGATACTCGTCTATCGTTATTTTAGACGATAGACGATACTATCGCTATCGTCGATCATGATTCACCTCCTGATTATAATAAAAGAATTTGCAATGTATAGGTATATATATTTATATATTTATATATTTTGTTTATATATTTAGTAGTCACTATACCAATATATAAAGAAAAAAAATACACGTTTATTGTAAAGACAAAAATATGTAGTGAAAAAAAATCTCTATTATAATATAACAATAATGCAATATAAATATAGAAATTTATTAAGTGTATCGAAAAGAGTGTTTGTATTGAAAAAAAAAATACATTTTTTTAATATAATATTTTACTACACCTATGCATATTCACCACATAAATATATATGTCAGCAAAATATCGTGATTTATTAATATAATATATTATTCTATAAATACAATAATGTAAATGTGTTTATATATACATTTATATGTATATAACATATAGTCATTGGAAAAAAGTTATAGAAAAATGATACGTCGAATCACTATACAACGGAAAAAATACACACAAAATATTATCAAAATATATGAACAAATTCAATAATCTTGTATATATTGTCATAGTTTAAACAACATAAAAACATACAACTTCCATTTCACAAATAAAAAAAAGATCATATATCACACTCGAAAATATATACAAATATCACAAAAGATAACTATCAATTATAATTATATACATATATACATAAAATCAATAAATATATATTAAGATGTAGCGATGCCAATTTTTACATACATTCACACGATAATAAACCATAGTATTGCAAAAACAAAATAATCTCAACTTACTTAAATAAAAAATAAAAATATCGTAATATATATGCTGATAAGAAAATATTTATTTAATTATCACGCATTTACACATATAAAATATTTATAATATTATAAAACTCTGCTAAATATATTATAATATTATAAAACTCTGATTTACCTCTACACTTAAATTAAACTTTTATTCAAATATATAATATATGTTATCAATATATATTCAAGTATTTAAATATATATCAAAAAAAAAACAAACGATGACCAAAAGATATAACAAAACAAACACAAAAAAAATTTGATTATAAAGAGAAAAAAAAAGTGAATTGCATTTAATTTATTGCACATTATCGCCTCCGTGGCGCAATTGGTTAGCGCGTTCGGCTGTTAACCGAAAGGTTGGTGGTTCGAGTCCACCCGGGGGCGGCAAATTTTTTTTAATATCATTCTGTGTTTTATTTTATTTCATATTATATATACAATAGACAATAGATATAAAATGGATAATTTATCTATCACTGAATGAATAAAAACAATGATTTATTTTAATTTTTTTGTTAAAATTATTATAATAATATACAAATCTATACATGTATCATATTTGAAAAAAAACAAGCCATTTAACATGTCCAATATCTAACTGGCCCATTAGCTCAGTTGGTTAGAGCGTCGTGCTAATAACGCGAAGGTCGTGAGTTCGATCCTCCCATGGGCCAAATATTTACTTTTTGTTTTTATTTGAGATAATAATGAAATTCTATTTAATAATTTAGTTTATTTTCAAGGTGCGATTTGAATTTTTTGATTTAATAAATTTGCATAAAGTTATTTTCATTTCACCCATTTGACTTTATGCAGGGTGTCCCAGTACAGGGTGCCAACCCGAAACAGGCAGGTTCTACACCTCATTTCCAATCAAAAAAGTATGACGACCCCATGTCTATCTCCCTTGGGTTTCGACCAAACACGTCTATCTCGCTTGGGTTTCGACCAAACGTTTCGATTTTGAAATATTTGCATTTCAATATTATTTTCGTCATATCTCTAAAACGAGTTGACACCTTTTAAAAGTTTGTACATCAAATTAAAGCTAAAACATCAAAGCAGTTTTCCTAAAAACCGACCACTAATAAACCTAAAAGTCCTACAGTTCTAGGCTTGCAAAATAACAAAAATATTTGAAGCCGTTGAAATTTCTTATGTTTGACCAGCTATATCATGAACACCGGTTGTCGCCGATGTTTATGTTATTAGAAAGAGTTAAACATAGTTAAAATACTTTTCCAACAACGTTATTGGATTCCGATTGGATTCCGATAACTGGTTGCTGAGATATGGTAAATAACATCTAGGTACTACCTCGAACTTCAGCGAAATCGTTTTTTCGGGCTAGCTCGTAACCCAAGCGGGATAGACATGGGGTTGCCGTACATTTTTTGATTGGAAATAAGGTGTAGAACCTGCCTGTTTCGGGTTGGCACCCTGTACTGGGACACCCTGTATAGAAATGCATAATATAATTATTTAGGTGAAAATTCTTCATAATGAACTGCATCACTTTCTATAAAGGAAATTCAATTTGATTTTCTAAATGGAAATTCCATATAATTTTCTATAAAACGAAATTTTGTATAATTTTATATAATTAAAATGGCGTATATATGATTTCCTAAATGATATTCGGTGTATAATTTTCTAAAAAGAAATTCCTTACAATTTTCTATATAAATAAATTTATGTTTATGATTTTCTAAAGGATAATATGAATAGAAAACATTTTCTTCATATTTTATATAACCATTAGAGTATATACAAAATTATTTACATAAAATTTATCAAATTGAAAAGCTATTATGGTAATTCGCCAAATAATATAAAATTTTGTATATACTACTTTAACCACAATTATATCGGACTCCTGCTATTTTATTCGTATGCTCGATTTTGAGATGCCAAAAAAAACTATAAACAATAATTTTTTAATCTTTCTAATTTTATTTCAAAAAATGATGGTTTTAGTTAAATAATTGCACAGACAGAAGTAAAAAAACTTTTAAATTCGATTAGTTATGGAATTTATTTTAAAGAGATTCAATTTAACAAAAAAAAAACCTTTGTAACGCCTCCTTTGGCCTTTAAGATATAGCCTCCATTCTCTTAGATGTGGTATTTACTAAATTTTTGCATTCATCCGATGTTTTTGTATTCTTCATTTCAATGATTTTTCCTTGGAATTCTTCACTCCTTCAATTGTAACTTTCTTATAATTTTTTAACTTTGTTTTATTAATGACCGCACAATAATTCTATTGGACTTAAATCAGGACTTGAAGATGTCCATTTGTAAAAGTGGATTTCTAAACCCATTTCTTTAGCAACCAGTTCTTAGTTGCTTTAGCGGTTTGTGGAGAGCAACATCTTATTGAATTGTATATTCGCCGCTTATTGCGATTATAATTAAATAGTCGATGGCAAAAAGTAGTCATTTAACATATGAATGTGTTTTTGGGAGTTAACCGTACACTAAATGAAATGTAAATTAATAAAATTAAGTAAGTAAATTAAGAAAAAAAGAAACGACTCCTTTTGAAATGTAAATTATAATAACTGGCTAAAAATTTCACAGTGCGTTTTAAACAATCACGATGGAATGCTTCATTTTTGGTGTGAATTTTGGTGTGAACGATGGAATGCTTCATTTTTGGTGTGCTTGAATATCGGAATCACCAATAATAACAAATTTACATTCATCATCAAAATATAATGCTATCCCATTTCCGCAAAACTCAAAATTGTTTATTGTTTTGTTTTATGCAAAACAATTGCAAGCGGCTTGTATTTGTTTATTATATAAAAATTATTAGGGATTGTTATTAAGGAAAAAAAATTGTTTAATAAAATATGTCTTTATTTTTATCTTATATTCATATAGTTCGCTTTGTGAATCCATTGCCTTGTTCACTTTCGTGTTGTTGTGTTGCTGTTGATCATTTTAGACTTCTATCACTCACAGCAGTTCTCCTATTTTTTCACAGTTGCATTTATCACGATCAGTAACATTAGATTTCTGTGACTCAAATGAACCGGTTAAACCACATTTTATTTAAATATCTGATACGGTAGACTTACAATTAGCTACATTAAGTTATTTAGGAATTTTCCGTATACAGTCCCGATTTTAGTACAATTTAATCATAGTGGACATTAATAAAACAAAGTTAAAAAATTATAAGAAAGTTACAATTGAAGGAGTGAAGAATTCCAAAGAAAAATCACTGAAATGAGGCATGCAAAAACATCGGATGCATGCAAACATTTAGTAAATACCACCTCTAAGAGAATGTAGGCTATCATAAAGGCCAAAGGAGGCGTTACAAGGGAGATTATTGGTGTATAATATAAGTGTGTCCGACATTATAATGGTCAAATTTTTTTTGGTAAATTGAATCATTTTGAAATAAATTCCATAACTAATTGAATTTAAAAGTGTTTTTACTTCTGTCTGCGTAATTATTTAACTAAAATCATCATTTTATGAAATAAAATTAGAAGGATTAAAAAATTATTGTTTAAAGTCCTTTTTTGGCATCTCAAAATCGAGCATACAAATAGAATAGCAGGTGTCCGATATAATAGTGGTTAAAGTAGTATATAATTCATATTCCTAATTTTTTTACATTATTATATAAAAATAAATACCTATATATGCATTGTTATATCATGCATATGGATGTTACGGTTACGGTTAATTTAAACGACACGCACGATTCACGTGGCGATTCCACCTCTCCAACGAAGACGGGTTTTCTGAAACAACTCGACGAATTGTCTGTCACCATTGCAGATCAAAATAAGGTAATCGATAGTTTGCAGGGCGAATTGGAATCGTTGCGTGGTATAAATAATTCCGGACACGGGGGAACCTCTAATAAATTAGGAGCACGGTTTTCCAAATTATTACCAAAGTCATTGGGTTCCAAAACCACCATCTCCGATTCGCGTACGTCGCTCATGTTTTCTGCTAATTTAAGTCCGACATCGCCTGGCGCGTCACATCGATTGGCAACAATGTCGTTTGAAACAACCAGCCGATTGGTGGCTACCTTGGTACCACAGTTCTCCGGAGACCCCAATCCTAATTTGGCATCCCAGGTGCGCGAATTTATAAATGCTTGTTCACTGGCCGGTACGTGTGTGGAAAGGGAGGATGATGTTATACTTGTTAAAATGTTAACCACGCGTTTAACCCGCGGTGCATTCGAGTTGATTCGAGGAAGAAACATCGTAACGTTGGATGCGTTTATCGCGGCTATAACTTCGACATATCTCCCTGCGCGTACGGTAGACGACATTCTGAATGAGTTACGACAAGAACGCCAACTTCCCACGGAGGATTTGACAATGTTTGCGAATAGGCTAATATTGTTACTTAATAGGGCTCGCGAGATCGCTGCGGCACGATACCCGGCCGCTGGATTAATGGCTTTGGAATCTGAAATGGAAGATATTCAGGTTCGAGTTTTCAAAACGGGATTGTTAGACCCATCCCTTAAACAATTTGTACTGGGAAGTCGGGAAACTAAGTTGAACACCTTACTAGAATCTGCTATATCCGTTGAAACCCTATTGAGACGACCGCCAAATCTTCCACCAACTGCACCCAGTCAGCCGCAATTGGTTCAACCGTATCCAATGGGTGGTATGTATCCCAACAATTATCAACTTGCGCAGGCCAATTATTTGCCGGCAGTTCAACCACATATGGGTCAAAATACCGTTGTACCGGATCGTCAGTTAACTTACCAGGTCATGCAACCAAGTAATGGACAATATTCTATCCCGCCGGCACAGACCTTTGTGCCCCGATCCAACAATATGGTCTTTGATGGGCCCAGAAAATGCGGTTTTTGCAATCAGATGGGTCACTCATACGCTGATTGTAGACAACGCCGGTCGGCTCCCTATTGTAATGGTTGTCGGTGTTATGGCCATACCAGGGGAGTGTGCCCAAAGGAACATTTTGTCGCATATGCCCGGAATAATAATGGGCAAAGCGGAAACATTAACGGGCCTAGCTATTCTAACATTAAATGCAACTGGTGTGGTCGTTTGGGTCATGATGGGGATCGATGTTTTACCAAGAAACGATATTTGCAACGCCAGACATCGGCGTCGGGAAACGAGAACGAGTCCAGCCAACCAACCCGGGCTGCGACTCAGGGCAAGTAGATACTATACCTACGTCAAATAAACCGCAAGAGTTTTTACCACACCCAAATATGCAAACCTCTACAATTTTAATAGAAAAACCTAGACATAAGACAGTTAATTATAAAATATTAAAATGCCATCATAAATCTACTCCTGTCAAAAAACAGGCAAATGAATCATCCCTAGTGGGGATGTTGCACTATCTGGTATGTATAATTATATATTGGCAAGCACTTTCGTCAAAGGTCCTAAAGAAATTGGCGTGTTCCCTGCTAGCGGTAGGGAAGAATATCGCGCATTTCGGGCAAACATTGACAAAACGTAAACCATATAGTACACGACCTAAGCGGTCAGCCAGGACAAATGGTCATTGCATTAACGGTTCTTTTGCGGATAATTACGTGGGAATAGATTTACACAACAAGGGTTATTTAGATTTAAGAAAACAGCATATATTAATTACAAGTATCCAATCGGGAAAGCTAATCATATCTTTCCTATATAATACCATATATCTAGAATTAAGAAAACGAGGAATATTATTTTTATCAATTATTAAAAACTGGAAGTTGCCTTCCCACCACAATGTCAGTTTCGACTTTTTCAAGTCATTTATATTCTTTCTATCAATATTTATTAGCAGTAAGTTAAGCATTTTGTTTTTATACCTAGTTTTTAAGTACGGGGAAGTCAGTAAACCGTCAACTAACTCGGTTCGAAAACATGGCCGGGTTAGGGGGCATACGTCTTTAAATATCAATAGTAAATATAACGGTTTAAGGGACGATGTCTTCGTGGGCATACCATTGGACATAGCTAAACGCAAGAAAGTAACACTACTCGTCGATACGGGTGCGGATATAAGTTTATTAAACCGGGAGTGTTTACGACCGGAGGTTCCAATCGATTCGCACGATCGAATTAATCTGGGTGGAATTTATGGGGGACGAGGTATAACTTTGGGGTCCACTCATGGCAAAATAATTATGACAAAGCCAATAACAGCTAAATGGCATGTAATTGATGGGGCGTCTAGTTTACCGGTTGATGGAATAATTGGACGGGACATTTTGTGGGGACGGTCTATAATTGACTCAATTTCCAAAACTTTAACGATA
Organism: Dilophus febrilis; assembly: GCA_958336335.1. Classification (NCBI taxonomy): domain Eukaryota; kingdom Metazoa; phylum Arthropoda; class Insecta; order Diptera; family Bibionidae; genus Dilophus; species Dilophus febrilis. Next base: position 12,451,009 of record OY284472.1, on the reverse strand, counting down.
TGTGATAAGCGGGGTTATGTGATGGGGGAATTTCCATTTCAGTCCGACCACCAGCGGGTAATGGTTAATTCAGTGAACTTGACCAACGAATTGCCTGGGCGAACACAAACTGTTATCGGGGTGCATTGTCCCATCCAATCGGGTGAAATTATCGTTAAATCCCAGGAAATACTGAGAGGTGTGTACATCGGGAATACCATAACCAAGGTTGTTAATCATAGGGCATACGTATCGGTCATTAACACGCTGGAAGGGGACATGACGATTGGGGAAATTACACCCACGTTCGATAAATTGAGTAACTATGAAATATTGAACTCTGGGACTAATTCGTACAATATACGTAATATTCAATCGGAACAACGGCGGACAGCGAGATGTCGTAAATTGGAAGCGGTATTGGATCTGGATCAAAATTTAAATTCGGAGGAAAGGGGGTCAATTCTCGACTTATGCACTGCTTATGGCGACATTTTCCATTTGGATGGTGACAGGTTGAGTCATACGGATGTTTTAACACACTCGGTTCCCATTCTTTCAAATCATCCGGCAATCAACCAGAAAAACTACCGTCTGCCGGATATACACAAACAATTCATTCACACCGAAATTCAGGAAATGCTGGCCGACGACATTATCCAATATAGCAAAAGCCCCTGGAACACGCCTCTATTGGTCGTGCCAAAGAAACCTGGTCCAGATGGCAAGAAGCGTTGGCGCCTTGTTTTCGATTTCCGTAAACTAAATCAAATCACCGTCAAGGATGCATTCCCGTTGCCCAGAATTGAGGATATTCTGGACCAATTGGGGCATTCACGGTATTTTACCACCTTGGACTTGGCGAGTGGTTACCATCAAGTGCTGATGGAACCAACCGACGCCCCAAAAACCGCGTTCAGCACCATGTTCGGTCATTACGAATTCAAACGCATGCCGTTTGGATTGACGGGCGCACCCGCCACATTCCAACGCATTATGAATCACGTATTGATGGGTTTACAGGGAATCCATTGTTTTGTATATATTGATGATGTCGTGGTGTATGGAAAAAACCTAGAAGATCATAATAACAAATTAATACATATATTCGAACGTTTAAGACGACATAATTTAAAATTAAACACGGAAAAATGTAGGTTCTTACGACGCGAGGTGGTATATTTGGGTCATCATTGCACGGAGGAGGGCGCACTGCCTGACCCGGGAAAGATTTCATGTGTAACGGATTATCCTGCACCAACAACTACGAAACGGTTGCAATCATTTTTAGGGTTCATGAATTATTATCGAAAATTTATACGGGATTTCTCAAATATCGCGGGTCCACTTAACAAATTAATGAAAAAAGGGGTAAAATTCATTTGGTCACCAGAAAGCGAAAATGCTTTTCAATTATTGAAAAATGCACTTATCACACCACCTATATTGGCATACCCCGATTTTACACGGCCATTTATTCTATCCACCGATGCTAGTCAAACCGCATTGGGGGCCGTCTTGTCACAGGGAAAAATTGGGAGTGACAAACCCATAGCATTTGCGAGTCGTTCTTTAAATGACGCGGAAAGAAATTATTCCACCATTGAAAGGGAATTACTAGCAATGGTATGGGCCACCAAAAATTTCCGATGTTATCTCCTTGGAAGAAAATTTACCATCATCACGGATCACCGTCCCTTAAAGGGGATTTTCAATGTCAAAGATCCTACATCCAGATTGATTCGTTTTCACCACAAACTTTCTGAGTATGATTATGACATCGAATACAAACCGGGCAAGTATAACACTAATGCGGATGCTCTCAGTAGAATACCTGACAACAATGTAGTAAGTAATACGGAAAACGCGGAAACACCGGTACATATGGTACAAACCAGGTCCGGGCAAAAACTGGAACCAATTAAACCCGTTGACATTAATAATGGGGATGGTAATCAAAATAAAATTGACACAAATTCAATAAACCCGTGTAACCCGGGGGACCCATTGACAGCCGAAAATGACATTAATCAAATGGACGTGGAAAATTTGTTGGACGGTTTCTCCTCCGTCATGACATTAACCGATCCCACTGAAATTCGGCAGGTTATCGAGGGGTTCCATAATTCCGCCTTGGGAGGACATCAGGGTATTCAAAAAACTTACAGGCGAATCAAAAGACAATATCATTGGACTAACATGTATGACGATATCGAGACGTATGTGAAAAAATGTAAAAAATGCCAGGGGAACAAAATTTCAAAATCAACAAAAATGCCTATGGTGTTAACCGATACGCCAACCAAGCCATTCGATAAGGTTTATCTCGACATCGTTGGTCCATTGCCCATCACCACCTCCAATAACAAGTATATCTTGACCTTTATTGACGATCTAACGAGATACTTCGATTGTTACGCGTTACCAGACGCTGAGGCCGAAACCGTGGCGGAATGTTTCTATAACGAAATCATTACAAGATATCGCATCCCGAAAAAACTAATAACGGATCAGGGGACGAATTTTACAAGCAAACTATTTCAACGTGTTTGCAATTTATTAAACATCAAGAAATTACAGACCACTGCCTATCACCCACAGTCTAATGGGACACTCGAAAGGGGTCACAGACCGTTGGTGGAATATTTACGATCCTTCGTGGATGAAAGTCCCCAAACTTGGGATCGATGGTTACGGCAGGCGGTTCATGTACATAATAATAGTTATCACACGTCAATCAAATTGACTCCTTCTGATTGTCTTTTCGGGTTTTCGGCGGAACTGCCCTGCATTTTAAGACGTGCACCCGAGCCAGTATACAATTTTGAGGATTATTACTATTCATTGAAATACAAATTACAGAAAACCCACGAAATCGCCAGGCGCAACTTAATCCAATCAAAGGAGGCGTCAAAAAGGCATTACGACCAATACACCAAAGCGGTTCGTTTCCATGTGGGCGATAAGGTATTTCTACGGAATCCTACCAAGGAAAACAAATTCTCCCGTGTTTGGTTGGGTCCATATTCGGTGGTGGCTGTGAATAATCCGGTCAATACCACCATAACCATGGGAAGGGGACAAAAACGAGTCCACAACAACCGTTTGAAAATATGCGTGGAATAAACGTATTAATGTCAGAATAATTAATTAAAATTATTTTAAAAGTTTTATTAAAATTAAGATACAAAATTTAAGAATTTATACAAAAAAGAAAAATAAACAAAATAGAATTTTTTTTTTATAATTTAAGTATATAGAAGTAAATATATGTTTTAAAAAAAAAATAAATAAGGAAATTTGGGTTAACCCAAATTGTAAAAAAAAAAACAAATATATTTATATATATCCTTAGTACATACTACATAGTGTTAGGTTATTAGTATACATTTTTTTTTATTTATCTATTACTATTAAAATTTAGTTAACCAATTCTTACGTGCATTTTAAAGTGTACATATATATAAAAAAAAAAAAAAAACACAAATAACACAAACATTATAACAACACCAATTATAACAAAACAATTATAACAACAATTATAACAAAACATTGAAATGAAAACCAACATTATAAACTTTAATAAATAATAAACCAAATGAACATTACAGATTTGAAGTGCAATTAGTGATTTGAACAAGAGACTAAATATATAAACTATAAAAAAGAAAAAACCCAAAAGTGTAAATTACGTGAAAGTGTTGTTTTCCAAACCAATTCGAAATAAGACGTTAATAAGACAATAATAAGATTACTATATTAATAAAAGTGACAATTTAAAAAAAAAAAAAGGATTAAAAAAAAAAAACCCTATCTTTTAGTGTAAATTAAGTATACAAAAATGGATAACAGACAATTTTTACTGATTCTTCTAACGACATTATCGTCGGCAGCATCAAACGCCGTACAAAATAATGCACCATATAATATCAGCTCCATTGACGACACTCATGTTTTATTTGAACAACATAATTCGGTTATATTTTATAAAAATACATGGAGGATCATTACCAAATTCACATTGGATGATTACGATCAAATGCTTAACTACGCCGATAACTGCACCCATTTTATACATCAGGTTTGTAACGCCCTTGCCAACGAGGCGGGACAGAATTTTAAGTCAACATGTGAGGATTTTACGAGAAATATAAAGATCTTCATTAATCGCATACAAACGCGTAGCATGGAGTTGGAACGAGTATTTTTGCGTCATAAAACTAAACGCGCATTGAATTTCATAGGAGGTTTTCAAAAATGGGCATTTGGAGTAATGGATAGCGAGGATGCCAACAATATTTATGCAACATTAAAGAACAACGAAATTAATGAAAACAACACCTTAAATTTGTTGGACAAACAGGTCACTGTCTTGAAATCCACTTACGACAAACTCACTCAACCAATAACATCCTTAATGGCCAATGAGGATGAAATTAAAAATTTTACAAATAAGTTACAACTTGAGTTGAGCAACCATTTATCGGAGTCGCAAATTCGATTTCAAATGCAAAATATAAAGATGGAATTGAACGCGTTGATGAATGGTTTGAATGAAAAACTGATGGATGTGCATGATAGACAGTTCAATGATATATCGATAATTGACGATCTATACCAGAACAAACTACATCCACTAATATTTGACCACGAAACATTAACAAACATTCAAGTTAATATCATTCGCCAAGTATCTGTCAACAAAATGTTTAGAACTTGGGAATCGTTGCATGAACTATATAGTATCACCGTCTTACCAGACAGAGCACTAAATAGTCTCATTATATCCATCAATATCCCTTTGCCAGAGGACATCACCTACCAGCTCCAGAAAGTGTACCTGCTACCAACCGCAGTCAACACCCAATTCGATAAAATATTAAGGTATGGTGGTGAATACATTGCAGAAAATGTTATGCAGAAAAAGTTCGTAATTTTAACGGGTGAACAACACTCTCAATGTACCCAGACATCAAATGCCCTTGTTTGCAAACTATACCAACCGGTTTATTTGGGCACTACCACCAACTGTTTGGTAAATCATCTCACTCATACAAATACCACGACGTGTGAGTACATGATTATCCCCGTCATACATCGTTTACTTGTTAAAATGATTGCGGACAACACATGGTTATTTAGGATGCAAAACAACATCACACTGCATTTCAGCTGTGACAATGATCGGTATACAACTAATTTATTCGGTTTGGGTATAATTCAATTTCTACGACCATGTTTGATTGGAAATTCCGAATTTGAGTTATCGTTCAATGCGAAATTCAACACCACGGCGGTCGTTAAATACGCTCCGTCATCAATTTTACCAAATTTACCAAGTACCTACCCAGAAAACTTACAACATATTAACCCTGTTTTCCCACCCGTATCTAGGCTGATGTTAACAGATCATCGCTATTTCAACAAGCTTCTTGCCGAAGGGAAACAACCAATCGAAGATTTAATGGGACAAATTACACACGAGCGGGAAGAACGCGGGTTCAGGAAAAGTATGCTGAACATTACACAAATTCAGGGGTATACGTTCGGAAGTGTCACGTTGGTATTAATCATTATCGTAGTTTATATCATCATGCGGAAAGGCGCAACCAGTTCTGCTAACAAAGCTAAGATTGATTTGAAAATCGAGAATCATCCTACAACCGGCGATTCTATGCAGACAACCATCGATAGTCCAAAACGTGATATCAAACATGTTCACGTATAAAAGAGTCGGTTATAATTAGATGTAACTACAATAGTTAAATAATATTAGTATAATAAATAATATATATAAAATTAATAAATACCGATAATATTTTCTTTTACTTACATACGAAAGACGCGGAAATAATTTATCTTAACTTAAAAGTTTTTTTTTTTCAATATTTATTAATTTTTTTTTGTTTGGATCTAGGAAAAAAAAAAAAAAATATATATATATATATATATATATATATCATTCGTTTCATTTTTACAAAAAAATGTCTAAACGATGTTTAGCCATTTTTTTTTTCTTTAAAGGGCGGAGGAATGTTGTGTAACGGATGTGGGAAAATAGCAAAAGAATGTTAAAAATGATACAATTTGCTACTTTCCCATACAGTTCACATGAAATTTGTTGGGATATTCTCATGAATATCGCAATATATGCATTTTTAGCGTATGTGCATATATTATGTTACATTATTAAATTATTAAATAATTTAATACATTATTAAATAAAAAATATTAAAATATAGAATAGATATGAAAATCAGCATTTTTATATGATAGAATAGATATGATAGTATAGATATCAAAATCAGCATAAATATATGTTTTGCGATATGCATGCATATTTGCTTTAAATATATGCATTTTTAGCGTATGTGCATATATTATGTTACATTATTAAATTATTAAATAATTTAATACATTATTAAATAAAAAATATTAAAATATAGAATAGATATGAAAATCAGCATTTTTATATGATAGAATAGATATCAAAATCAGCATAAATATATGTTTTGCGATATGCATGCATATTTGCTTTAAATGCATATTTTATATTCGTATTTTTTTTAAGTATTAATAAATAAAAAATTATTATTAAATTATTAAAAAACTATTATTTTGATTTTAGAAAAATTAATTAACAGGACAGTAATGAATTATAAGCGAAAGGATTAACTTGTGTCAGCCCCTACCCTGCAAAGCGGCAAGTTAATCTTTGAGCTTCAAAATATATAGTATTTAAGAAAGTGAAAATTGTATTTTATATGTTCGGAGTTAATAAAGTTTTTGTTTAAAAAAAAATTGGAATAAATGTTAGTTTTTCAAATCATAAATGTTTTTTTTCAATCACCTATCCCAACTATCCTAACCAAACCAAAACAAATATACGAACTTACAACATCATACAATTTTTATATATAAATTTGACAAGGATTATGTGATTTCGCGGTCAACCAACTCATATACATTTAAAATAGAAATAAATTATATGATGGAGAGAGAGGTTGGATATTTTCAAAACACATCAAAATTGCTAATTATAGAAATACAAAATTCTATTATTTATATTATTTATTCAATTTGCTTATCGTCATGTACGGTTGTGTTTGTTGTACTTTTAATTTTTAAAAATTTTATATACTTAATTATTTTTAAAAGTTTATTTATTTATTTATTTATTTTTTATTGTGTTTTCGTATTTATTTATTTTTTAATTAATTTATTATATGTTTTTAATTAAATTATTCGTTTTTAAAAAAAAATAAAAAAAAAAAAAAAAAAAAAAAAACTATTTTAATTAATATATTTTAATTCTTGCTATTGTTGTGATTTTTTTTTTTTTAAATTTTATTTGTATTATTTATTTATATAATCGTTTGCTAATAATAAAAAATGCCGATCATTACGAGGAATAATAATAATAAAATTATTAATAATAATAAAATATCTACGGTTAATAATATTACAATCATCACAACTATCATCATCATTATCATCATCTACATTACCAGCAAAACCAATTGCAACGCAGTTAGTAAATAACAATAGCAATAAAAGTATTAACAACAATAATAATAATGATAATAATAATGTTAATAATTATTTGTCAAAAACGCCAAATATTTCATATATATCAATTGTTAGTGATAATAATGATGTAAATGAAGATATACAAAACAATGAAGTTAATATTTCCAGTGGTGCTGACTTCAGAAATTGTAATAATAATAACATTGAAAATGATACTATGGATGTTAATGTTAATTATAATAATAATGATAATAATAATAATAATAATAATGTTGGATATGTATCTATACCGCGTTTATCGTATGGAAGGCTTGTTGACAAGTTAAATATTTTAATAAATGACGTCGGCCAAAACAAAGTTGACATCCGTGATCTTAGACATGACATCAAAAAATTAACGGATGTAAATCGGGATTTGCAATTCTTGTTGCAGTCAACATTAAACAATTTTGTGGAATTGTCCGGTAAATTTGAAAAATTTGATATTTTATTTAACTCTTTTCAATTGCAACAATCACAATCACAACAACCACAACAACAATCACAACAACCACAAATACAACCTCAGCAACAACCTCAACAACAACCTCAGCAACAACCTCAACAACAACAACAATCTAAACAACAACAACAACAATCTAAACAACAACAACAACAACAATCTAAACAACAACAACAATCTAAACAACAACAACCTAGAGGTGCAAGGCGTATAAAAAAATCTGGTCTAAATGAATTGGATTTGATCACAACGGATCAACCTGAAACCATCCGAGATGATAAACTTGACACTGTTGTACCCATTTTAAGGGCTGCCCAGCGATTTAAATGTGTTTTTGTTTCCGGGCTTCATCCTGACTCCACTGCTGATATGGTCAAGAATCATATTGTAAGAAATATGAAATATGATGATAATATCAGCATAGTGCAAATCAATAATGTTAAACACATTGGTGGTTATTCATCATTCAAATTGTTTGTTCCTGTTGAACATTTCACCATGTTTGTTGCGTCAAATAATTGGAATATAGACGGTATCATAGTACACGAATTTCAAACAAAAAAACACAACAAAATCAATAATAACCAAAATTTTCCGAAACGAAACATCACTCATCCGACACGACTGCATTAATGAATGTTAATTTACTTTATCAGAACGTTCGTGGTCTAAGAACTAAGACACGACAAGTATTGTTTCATTCAATTTCTAATTCATCTGATGTGGATATTTACGCAATGACCGAAACATGGTTATGTACAGGTATATTTGATGCCGAATTGTTTGATTCGTCTTACCATGTGTTTAGACGTGATCGCCATCATGGAACTTCCATTACCAATAAGGGTGGTGGGGTCTTAATTGCGGTTAAATCCTCATTTTCTTCCACGCTTATTGATTTTTCAAATTCATCTCATTTGACTCAAAATTTAGAATGTTTGTGTGTTTGTATTTCTTCAAATTTTAATAAATTATATATTTTTTGTTGTTACATTCCGCCTGCGGCTGATATCTCGCTTTATAACAGTATGGTGCAATATATCGAGTACGTTTCAAATGATATATGCGGTTTAAATGATGAATTAATTATAGTGGGTGATTTTAATCTTCCTCGCATTAATTGGATCATGTCGGATGATGCAGACTGCATGATCCCTTTAAATGTGGTTGGTGCTAACGATGCAGTATTTTTGGACGATATGTCTGCGCTTGGTTTAAGACAACTAAATAGTGTGATGAATGGGAATAATAAAATACTGGATTTGATATTTGTGTCTGAAATGTTGGATTGCCACATATACGGCACAGACAATTGCATTGTTGCTGAGGATATTCATCATCCAACTTTATTGTTAACATTGCATTCTAATGGGAATATGCCTTTTGATGATGATACGAGTGGCATTTATGAATTTGATTTTGGGCATGCGGACTTCGACACATTGAATTATAACTTGGGGGTTATTGACTGGGATTACCTTAATGGCTGTTCTTTGGATGGCGCTTTAATTCATTTTTATAACACTTTATTTGATAATTTTTTGAAATGTATTCCTTTAAAACGGTCCCATACTACATTATCCCGCTATCCTTGGTATGACGGTGAGCTTAAAATTTTAAAAAACTTAAGAAATAAGTTTTGGAATATATATTGTGCGTCCAAAAATGAATCGGATTTGCTAAAACATCGTAATGCATGCGACCAATTTAATTTTCTTGTAGCACAAAAGTACTATTCTTATATTGATTCCATTCAGTCGGACATAAGTCTTGATCCTAATAAGTTTTGGACATTTATTAAGGGCAGGCGATCTGTAAATTGTTGCCCATCCTCAATGGCATATAATAATGTTGTGTGCTCTGATAATAATTCAATATCAAATTTATTCGCTGAATTCTTTGAATCATCCTTTGATAACGTTAATTTTAATTCTGTTGATTATGATACTTGCGATATTGCATCATTCGACTACCTCTCGGCGATAAATTTCTCAATTTCTTACTCGGATGTTTATGAATCTATACATTCTTGTAAAAGCCGGTATTCCTACGGACCGGATGGGGTTCCATCTGTCGTTCTTAGGCATTGTATTGACTTTCTTTCAATGCCGCTAAAAATCTTGTACAATAAATCGCTTGATACTGGTTGTTTCCCTAATCATTGGAAATCGTCATTCATTATTCCAATTTACAAGAAGGGGGGGGAAAAATATGGTAATCAATTACCGCCCAATTGCCAGACTGTCGGCTATCCCTAAGATCTTTGAAAGTATTATTACGAAGATCTTGGCATTCAATGTTAAGTCCATTATTTGTCCGGAACAACATGGATTCATTCGCGGTAGGTCCACTACTACAAATTTGCTTGATTTCGCCACCTATTGCTTTGATCAATTTAATGCTGGCACTCAGGTCGATTGTATTTTTACCGATTTTTGCAAGGCTTTTGACAAGATGTCACACGGAATTCTACTGGCAAAATTGCGTTCGATGGGCTTTGGTCCCAAATTTTTGTCTTGGATACGGTCATACTTGCATAATCGTTCGTGTAGTGTATTGTTTGGTGGCGTGCAATCAAGTTGTTTTACTATTACTTCCGGTGTTCTGCAGGGTAGTCATTTGGGTCCAATTTTATTTGTGCTTTTTATGAATGATTTGCCTATCGTTTTCAAACACTCCGCTTGTAAAATGTACGCTGATGATGTAAAGATTTACGGATCCGTTGTTACGCTTGATGATGCTGTGGCATTGCAGGCCGATCTTTGTTCATTCTATGATTGGTGTTGTCGTAATCGTATGTTGTTAAGCATTGACAAGTGCAAGGTTATGCATTTTACGCATAGGCTTAAACCCTTAACTTATTCTTACCACTTGAATGGTACCATTTTAAATATTGCTGACAGGGCACTTGATTTGGGTATTTTCTTGGATTCCAAACTGACGTTTAAGCCTCATATCGATTATGTCGTAAATAGGGCTAATTCGGCACTTGGGTTTATTATCCGTATGGGTGCTGAATTTTCGGATCCGTGGTGCCTCCGAACCTTATTTTTCTCGTTTGTTCGATCAACTCTGGAATATGCCTGTCCAATTTGGTCGCCTTACTATTGTAATGCGAAAAATAGACTTGAATCGATTCAAAAAAAATTTCTTAGATTTGCGCTTCGATCTCTTCCCTGGTCGGATTCATTGATTTTACCATGTTATGTTCAAAGACTGGCATTATTGAACATGCCTACGCTGGAAAACATAGGCAATTTATGGGATTGTCGTTTATATGTGGATTGATGAATAATAATATAGAGTGTATGTCTTTACTTCGAAGGCTGGATTTCAAATTAAATTTTCGAAGTTTGAGGGTCGTTGAATTTTTCAACATTGGTTGTCATCATTCCAATTATGGTCGTTTTAATCCCCTCAATTCTTTGTTAATGTCCTATAATTCCTTTAGCCATCTGCTTGTTGACAATAATGTAAATAATTCCGAATTTAAATTAAAATTTTATAGTTACAAAATATGATACTGTACTTTATTGATTCTGTAATACGTTGATTTTTGTTACATGATTCGTTATTATATGGTATATTAACTTATTTTTTTTTTTTTAATGATTACATTTATAACATATATTGTATTATTATGATTGACTGTTCCGAAATTATTGGAACATTAAATGTGTATACATTAGAATTTAATGTGTCTTAAATAAATAAATAAATAAATAAATAAATTTAAGCGCACAGAAACAATTCTATTTGAATTTAATTTAATTTTAAACTCTATTGTGAAAGCAAAATAAATGTCAACAAAATGTAATTGTTTTAAAGATTTTATTTCATTTATAAGATGGTATATACAATAATGAATGATTTCCTCTCCATATATCTATATAGACGCATGGAAGGGATTTGTAAAGCTTCAAATCCCTTATCATTATATTTATATCAATACCGCTGCTTTAATTGAAAATTAATGTTTTAAAAATATCGATATATATATATAAAAATAATAAAATAAATTTTTCGCTATACAACCAACAATCTGGTTTTAGCGTCCAACAACAGCCTTCTGTTATTAGTTTCTTAATTTGTGCCTTTTACGGTGTCGGTAATTAGCCGTACGACCAACCGCAAGCGGAAAATACAACTCTGAGTTAAAATTCAGATTCGAAAAATAACCGAAAACACAAAACATATTTTATGCATTCGGTAGGATTCGAACCCACGACCCTAAAATTTCGTTAGAATTTTAGGTTGGCATTTTTAACATTTACACCACAGAGTTATATATATATATATATATAATATATATATATTAAATATGGAATATATCAATATATGTATATATTTTTATATCAATACTCACGAGAATATACAATTTTTTTTTTAATAAAATAGCTTTGTTCATTCTTACAATTATATACGAATTATTATTATTCATATTCATACTATTACCTTTGACAATCTTTCAGGTAATATTTGTTGGCGGTAAACATTTAGTTTGTTTGAGGGAGGCAAACCAATTCAATATTAGGCGGCCACATTTTGATTTTTTAGAAAATATTGAACTGTCTTTCTCGAAAGATAACTGATTGAATTGATTGTATAGGTAATTTTCACCATAAACAGTGACTATTTGAAATGTTTTTATAGATAAAATTAGATTATGATAAAAGTATAGCCGTAAAGTATAATGTCATATCGTTTAATCAAACAGCGGACTGATTCATATTTATATTGCTTATATAATTAATTCTATTCGAATGTTAGGAGGTTTTGTGTTTTTTCATTTATTCTGACTGACTGACAGGTATTTTATATATAATTGAATTAATTTGAAAATATATGTGTAAATAGGGAATACATTAATTATGTATATAATCAGTAAAATTTAACACGTTGAAAATTTATTTATACTAATATAATCCAAAATATTATGATATATGTGTAATTATTTTGATATTTTCGCGGCAGTGCGATATATATAGTAAGTAAATTGTTTAGGGAATTATATACTCTTATTATAATATATTTATATTTATATTTATAATTTTTATATGTAATTAAATACATCCCACGCATGCATACACCTTTCTATATTATAAAAAACCATTTCATTTCGATCAAATTAATTCTGGCAATGGCAATTTATATTGTTAATTTCGATAAGAATTTAGAATTATATATAAATAATATTTCAGATTTAAAATAATTTTATTATGTAAATGTCATAAAAAAAACATTTTTTTTTTACAATATAAATTTTAAATCATCCATCAATTATTTTTTAACTATTCTATTTATATTTTTCTATATTATATGATCAATTTTTATAATAATATAAATTACGCATACATTATACGAAATATCATCTGAAGTATCTTTTGGAACGAGAACACAAATAAATTGTCATGGAATATCATAAATGAAATTTATTCATTTATTTACGATTATATACACAAAATATATATCATCATTTATCAAATATTTTATATATGTTAACTATAAATATTCAAAATGAATAAATTTATATATTTTTATATCAAAATAAAATATATAAATACAAAAAATGTTTATTATTATTTTTGTAAGGCAACAAAAAATTATCGATGAATGACGTCAAATATAAATACAAAAATATATATATATATATATTATATAATATACTTTAGGGGTTGCTGATCGATGATTAAATAATAAGATAATATATTGTTATATAAATTAAGTAACTTTATATTGAAAAGTATTAATTATAAAAATAAATTATAAATAATATATGGAAAGTTAATATTTTAATTAAATTATGAATTTGTTATTATTTAATGTACATATATTTAGCGAGTATATATTCTCAATCCTTTTTTTTTTCAAATATTTTAAAGATAGTGTATTATCTCGAAACTTTGTATAAGTGTATCCGAGTTTTGAATATATATATATATAAATACCGCATATAAATATAACATCAAAGTGGCAGATGAAAAGAAAATTTGTACATCCAGCGCCTTAGAAAGAGTGCCTTAACTAGAATATTAAGAATATATAGTAGGACAAACGATAACTCAATTAATTTGCTATCAATTGATTAATTTCATAATTAATAATAAATGCAGATGTATTTTTTATCTGTTCGTTACTACGGCAGAATAGGTTTAAACCTCGGGATTATATTGCTGCGTGAGTGCGTAACGAAATCTGCACTTAATCAGATTATGAACCTAATAGTGGCGTATCCTGGTAATGTCCTAGTTGTCATATGACAACTTGATTTTTTCGAAAAAATCATATAAAAATTTAATATTTAAAAAAAAAATGTGTCCTGAAAATTTGCGAAAAGTTTTTTTAACTTCACGTACTATTCGATATAGAATTGATTTTAAATAGTTTTGTTAAAAATAAATGTTGACAACATTCTTCTTAACACATCATATAAAAAATCAAAAAGGCCATATATTTTAAAATTAACTACAATTTCATTTAGAACACCAACACACTTAATCAGTAGATTGTTACAATAAAATACTAACAACTTGCATTTCATTCATATTGTCTTATTTACCTATTATCCTATTATGCTATTATATACAAATTCAACTATATGCATATGTATTTGAATTTAAGTTGTGAAAGCTTTGTTGTAACAACTCAATGGTTAAATTTGTTCTAAATAAAATTGTAGTTAAGCTTAAAATATATGGGCTTTTGATTTATTTATATGGTGTGTTTAGAAGAATGTTGTCAATATTTTTTTTTAGCAACCTTCCATACACATGGTAAACTAACATTTTCATATATCGCACATGCTGTAATGTAGTCTATATTATGTAGATACAATACAAAAACAAATGAGGTAAAGTATGAGAAATTAGTAGTGTGTGTAAAAGAAGAAAATATATAATAAAATAATTCTCATTTAACATTAACAAAGTATTTTTGCAATACTAGCATTTATTTTTATTTATTCATGTTGCTAATTTAGTTTTTGAACAACTTGGAGATTTCATATTGCATTTTAATGATATTTAGTGCCAATTAAAAATAATAATTTATTTGTGAATTGAATCCAGTTGCGCATTTCTAAATTGAAATTCCAAAAGAAATTTAGTTGACTTTTTGAAAAAATTAAAAACACATAAATTATTTTAGTTTAACGAATTATTGTTCTTTTCAAAAATTTTGACAACCATAAATTTGGGCTACGCGGCGCCGCTGGAACCTATGATGCATTGAATACATTTTAGGGCTTTTGGGTAGTCAAACTTTAATAATATGTAGATTCATTTTTTAAATGTGTGAATATATTTTATGGTTTTAATAATTTATATCATTATTGTTTGACTGTATAAACTAAATCAAAAAAGATTCGAAAAAATAAAACATCAAATACAAAATATTATAATGAACAAATGCCAATAATATGATAAAATTCTATAGTGCGACTCTTTCTACGGGCGGTGGGTGTATATTATATAATAACAATCATATTGAATTTTCTTGTTGTTAAAATATTCATCAACTTTAAATAAATCTGTTTACATCAATAAAAGATTTTAAATTTATTCACGCAGATTGAATTATCTTACTTACACGTGTATATAAAATTAATATGATTGAAATTTTATATTTAGATAAGCATTTGTAAAGCAAAAAAATAACCAAAATAACATCGTTTGATCGTAAATAAAAAAAAAAAAGATACACTCACGGCAATAAAAATATTGTGTATTGCAATTAAACAATAATTTTTTACTTTGTTCTATAAAGAATCTCTTACTTGTATAATTTATAGAAAGAACGAAAGCAAAGAAAATTTTGTATAATTTTCCAAAGGAAATGGCTACGACTACATATATTATAAGCTCGTATATAAAAATAAAAAAATACGATTAAATCGGTTATTTATAAGCGGCGTGACGATGCGCGTTAAATGTTTATATGAAAATATATGCACATTTTCATCATTTGATATTTTGCATAAATGTATATTACTAAATTTATTTTTTTATGTACAGTATATATAAAAGATGATGAATATCATCATACATAATTTATATATTATATAAATATATCGAAGAATATTAAATAAGAAAAAATTATATTCGAAAATATATATTTAAACAATTTTTACAACTTAAATTTTATTACAAAATAAATTTCTTATTATTTAATATTTTCTTTTTCGTTCCTTATATATATGAATAATATAAAATTTATGTATTTTTATATATTATTTATTAATAAAGGTTAAGGTTTATAGATTTCTGTTTATATATATATGTGTATACCAGGTATACTGGTTAATATCCGCCGCTCACACATATATGACGATATAAGCGGGTGTAAACCAAAATAGCTGAATTTTTTTTTGTTTAAAGCTGTAACATTTCTCTCCAAAAATTAGTTGACAGTAAACCTCTTATCGATCAACAACATAGTTAAAAAAATAATTTAAAATGTCGAATTTAGTGTCAGTAAAACGCGAAATGCGGACAGCATTGCTTTATTGATATGGTTTGAAGAAAACTGCGGCAGAATCACATCGATTGCTTCTAAAAGCTTTTAGCGATAACACTTTATCAGAAAAAACATTCAGAGAATGGTTTCACCGATTCAAAAGTGATGATTTTGATATGGAAGACAAAGAGCGCCCGTGACAGCCGAAAAAGTTTGAGGACACCGAATTGCAGTGTCCATTGGATGAAGACGACACGCGAACGCAACAACAACTTTCAGAACAACTAGGAGTTGCTCAACAAACCATTTCCGATCGCTTGAAAGCAATGGGAAAGATCCAAAAGGAAGGAAGGTGGGTGCCACATGAATTGACTGAAAGGCAACAAGAAAACCGAAAAACCATCTGTGAAATGTAACTTCAACGATACAAAAGGAAGTGTTTTTTGGATCGAATCGTGACTGGTGATGAAAAATGGATATTTTTTGAGAATCCGAAAGGTAAAAAATCGTGGGTTTTACCAGGTCAGCCATCAACATTGACTGCAAAGCCAAATCGTTTCGGCAAGAAGAGAATGCTTTGGTTTTGGTGGGATCAGAAACGTGTGGTGTACCACGAGATTCTAAAACCTGGTGATACTGTTAATACTGATCGCTAACGAAAACAAATGATTAATTTGAACCGTGCTTTGCTGCAAAAACGACCAGAATAGCAAAAGAGACAACACAAGGTAATTTTCCTGCATGACCTTGCACCATCACACAAAGCCATACCGATCCAGGAAACGTTAGAGGCGCTTCACTGGGAAGTTTTATCGCATGCGGATTATTCACCAGACTACCATTTTTGGGTTTACTCCCACAAAAATAATAAAATAAAACATTGGGAATAAAACATTTTTGGGTTTACTCCCACAAAAAATGTGTATTTTATCTTTAGAAACAGCGGACATTAACCGGTATACCTGGTATATACAGCCGATATATACGAATACATATGAAATACTATTAACAAAACATCAAAATAATAAAAAATATATACATTGTATAATATGTTAGTTACATTATATAGCAAGTAAATTGCATTTATACATATATAATAAATCCTATAGGAATACAGAAAGCTGATAAATCCATTAAATTGTAACATTAAAGTGAAATTATTATTTTTATTATTCATATATGAATATAGAGAATTTATAGCATGTAAAAATATAAATACAATTTTCAATGTGTATGTTCACTTTCTACTTCTTATATATATTATGATATTATACATGCGATACGATATATTACTATATACATAATACATATGATAGTATTATGAGATGTGACTGGAATAAAAACTATCAAAATGTATATATTGAATTGTTTTTTTCTTAATATTTACATGTACAAACATTTTTTTCATCACCTTCAGAATACATAATATTATGTTCACAAAAATTTCGATGTTAAATTACATCATGGAAAGAATAAATACCCTTAAAACTCGTTGCATTTATATATATATAACTTTATTATACTTCTAAACGGAATAAGTACCCTATAGATATTTAATAAATTGTATTTTAGCGGTTAGTATATATGAATATGATAAGTACCTATACACTCTATACATATCGCAAACTACTTACATGATATATGCGTTCATGCAAAACTGCAGATGAGGTTACCTCATAATAAATAGAAAAAAAAATGCAATCTTTGAATATAAACTAAAGAAAAAAAAGTATATGTTATAAGGAATAAAGTTTTTTTTAATTGGGTTGATTAAATACTTGAGAATTTTGTATATGAAAAAAAAATAAATAAAATAATAATCAATATATATTCATAATTTAAGTACATATACATGAAAATATATATATAAGGAAAAAATAAATAATTAAAGTTTAGTATACGAATATAAAAATATTTTATATGCAATATAAATGCAAAAAAACATTTCTGCGAGTGAGTAGAATTGTTGGAATTTATAAAATAAAATTATATATTTTTTTCTTTTACAACAACATTTTTGTATATATACTTATGTTTCGAATTTTGTAGAATATGTGATTGATAACATTCAATAAATATATCAATATCATTCTTAAAATTTTCCTTATTGATGAACATATAAAGTTTGAAAACAATTTATGAAAAATAAATATTCTGAAAATCACAATAAAAGAAGGATAAAACAAAATTTTAACTTTTACGTTTTAAATGCGGTGAAGAGAAATTTAATTTATTTTTACACATTTTAAAAGCAAGCAAATAAAAATAAGATGAATTTAATATATACATTTTATCAAAACAAAAACATTTGTCAACAAAAAAGACAAATCAGGACATTACTGATAATATACATGATAATTACAAATAACCTTTTAAAATGAACGTTTAATGAACCCAAAAAAAAAACCAGCATATGAAAAGACAATAGAAAATTTTTATATAAAAAAATCAATTTACAAAACTACAAAATAAAATAAAACAATAAAATTTATAGGAAAAAAAATATTACAACCAAATTAAAATCCGTTTTAAAGTCTATTTAGTACCGTAGAAAATATTTATTATATTATCTATGTATAAATAATATGTTGCATATGAAATAAATAAGACCAGTCCAGCCAACCTAAGACCAGCCAAGCTAAGACCATATAGACAACAGAATCCGCGTACTGGTGTCCGGATCAAATCTTCATAAAATTTCATAAAAAACTATGCGTCACACTAATATATTCAAATACATTCTCAAGAACACCATTGGATTTGTATGGAAGCTTTTGGGTGGGACGGGGTTAGAAAAAGTGTCCCGATATAAAAGTTTTTCCATTTTTCATTAAACTGACAGATTTCCAATCAATCAATCAGTGAGAAACAGAACGAGATATTTCTTTTATGTTCTATTGTTTTTTATGTTCTATTCTATTGTTATGTTTTATGTTGGATTTGTATGGGATCAGAAGAATTTAATTTTTAGCATTATACCTTTAATATTAATAACCACTAAATTCTATAATTTTCCGACAATCCAATCTGCAAAACTCATTGAGATATTCGAGAAACAAAACAGTCGAAAAATTCGGAAAATTTGCAACTATTTGACATAAAAGTCTGTTGAAAATTTCCGCGAAATCCGTCGAATAGTTTCCGAAAAAAATTAACACAACCGAGCCAGCGACGCAGCGGAACAAATCGGAAAAATTTTTGATTTTTCACGATAAAGATTTCCAATAGGTGAAGAAAAGTGATAAAAAAGGTACCTTAGTTCTTTAAATGAATACAATATTGTAGTACTACATATAAAGTACGTGTATAGTATAATCATGTTGTATTTGTTATTGATCATATGAGCATAAAACTGAGCGGTATATCAATGCAATATAAAAAAAACAAATTGATTACACAAATTATCTTATATCAAACAAATAATAATAATAAATAAATAAATTTTTCGCTATACAACCATCAATCTGGTTTTAGCGACCAACAACGGCCTTCAGTTGTTAGTTTCTTAAATTGTGCCTTTTACGGTGTCGGTAACTATCCGTACGACCAACCGAAAGCGGAAAATACAACTCTGTGTTAAAATTCAGATTCGAAAAATAACCGAAAACACAAAACGTATTTTATGCATTCAGTAGGATTCGAACCCACGACCCCAAAATTTCGTTAGAATTTTAGGTTGGCGTTTTTAACATTTACACCACAGAGTGTAACCACAAACAAATACCGCAATTAAATAACTAGAATTGGTATATTTGTTTCGTGTGAATGTTCATAGAAAAGTAATTATTATATCATAGGTTTTACAGTCCAAATGGAACCTTTTACAAATCAAATTCAAATTTTTACAAAGCAAATTAAACTTTTTACAAATCAAATTCAACCAAATTCAAATTCAAATTTAAATTTATGTATAAGAACAAATTAAAGATTGTTTTTTTACAACACATTATTTTCCTTTTTATTTTACATAAGCAACTTTTCTCGGGTATATGATATTTTAATTAGCATTAACGACGAATGAAAGAAAATTAATTCAAAACACCAGGCAGACAGTATGATTTTTTCTTTATTACTCTATTTATATATAAAGTAATTGTAATGAACAAATGGATAATTTAAATTTGCAAATGCAATGGAATAGATAAGGTTTAATTAACCACGAATGAAAATTATTAGGAAAATTGTTAAAAGAAAAAAGTAAGGATAGTATAACACATTACTTTTTTTAAATGCTGGGGTGGCATTATGGGAGTCGATACCATCGTCTATCGCCTATCGTCTATAATTACGATACTCATTTATTTTGATATTATGGTAGTCGATTTTGTGGGTATCGATATTATTTGTATATCGTCTCCGTGGATATTGTTGTGGCAAATGATTTTCATATAGAAAAACAAAAAGTTTATTATTTCTATGAGATTGAGATTGAAAGTATTATTTTTATGAGAATTGCTTTTTTACTTTTGATGAATATTAAAATTGAATAAATGAACAAAACAAAAGAAAGCAATACAAACGACAATCGTAACGATAGCTACTACCCTATCGTCAGAAATTATCGTCTTAAACCGTCGATATCGTCTGCCATAATTGCAAAAATGAAAAATTCGTATGTTTGACGACAATCGTCTATCGTAATCGACTGCGATAATTCCACCTCTGGTATTTTGATGAAAATTTTATTTATAAAATATTAATATGATAAAAAATTGAAATTAATGTAATAATATTTTTATAGTATTTGGACATAAAAGTCCAAGTCAATTTTCAAATATGTTATAACTAATTTTTTAAATTGCATATATAATACATTGTAGTATTGTACACTATCAATATTATATAGAACTTTAAAATTGTTTAAATTTTCACACGTTTCAACACTTACATTTTTATGCCACTTTTATTCATAAATTGAAAAATATAAACAATTACTTGTTAATAAAAATGATATAATACAGCGATTATATATATATTGAATTTCTATATTATAAACATAAGAATATATATAAGTATTTAAAAAGATACATAAATATCACAAAAGAAACATAACAAATATTGTATATTCTATATACAGAGCGAAAATACTTAACTATAACTTTTTATATATAAACCAAAGTGAATAAGTAAAAAATATTGCCATTATAACAAAAACATCAGTATTGACAATAAGAAGAACTTCTTTTTTGTCTAAATTCTTACATATTATACAGGATTAAAAAATAAATGTCATATACAACAAGATACAACAAAAATCGCACACACACCATAGACAGCGTTGTATAACAATCAACAATATAAAATGAAATAAAACAAGAAGAAAAGGTATCCATAATTTCATAAATTTTTAATGGAAAATGTTGATAATGCAAAAAAAAAACTGAAATAATTATTTCGAAACACGTATACATTTTTTTTAGATATAATTTATATCAGTTGTTATAAATATACAGATTCAGATATATATTCAGTTAATATGTTACACATATTTTTAGTGATATACAAAGCAATAATTTTATCTGGATTTTTCATAATAAATCTAATAAAATAATCTCTCTTATATTCATGTAATTTGGTTTGTTTTTTTAATTTAATTTTTTTGATATTCATCCATATTAAATAACACGAGTTTTTATAATTGAAAAATATGTTGTATGGTTATAAAAAGTATATATATGTAAAGTATAAAATGGTTACTTTTTATTTACTCGGTGCATATAACAGGATCTGAATGAAGAATTATAATTGTATGTAAAACCTTTCAGAGGTATTGTACTTGTAACTTGTATTGTAATTGTAATATTATGTGTGTTCTATATTTTAAAGGGCAAGAACATGCGTTCCGATCACGCAAGTTTAGATGATATATAACGAAATAAAATCTATCGATAAAATTATGAATTTAATATGATGCTTTGAAAATGTATTCTTATACGGGGTTTATTTTATCATAACATATACATAAACCTATATACATATCAGCTTTATCTGAAAAACATATATTTTTTAATGATTAAAATTTGCTGAGAGATAATTTAATTTAGCTTATGAAAAAATTTTATTTTAAAAATTAGTGTTACACAAATGTTATAATAATAAATTTACTTGTTATGGATGAATAACAGTGACGGTCCGTGAGAAAAATTTTCTAAATGAGGGCATATTCTGAAAGACACATGTCTATAATTAGCTGATTTATGGAAAAAAATCTAAGGAGATCCAGACAACATTTTCCGGAAAATCGATTATTCCAAATTTTGATTTTTATGTACATGCGCCTTTCAGAATATCACCTCATTTAAACAATATCGTGAATTTTTTCTCACCGACCGCTCCCGATGAATAACTATATAGGTTATAAAAATTAAAAAAATAGCACATTTTGCTAAATTAATTCAACCGTTGAATTGCTATAGAAGAGGAAACCAGTTTAACTTAAAACATATTCTGTTAAATATTTACAGAAAATCGTTAAAACACAGATAACACAGATTTTATTAGGTAGATACAACCCATTTAACTATATATACTCTTGATTTTTTTATTCATAAATTATATATTATAATATATATTATTATTATTATTATTATTTAACAACTAATGATGTATGTAAAATGCCAACATTAGTTTTTAATAAGCACTATGGCTGCTAGGGCCTTTGGCTTTTACCGGAATTAGAAATCATTAATATTATAATTATTAATGTAATTTTAATAATGATGATGAGTATTTGTTATATACTTTCATATATAATTGCGAATATGTGTGTGTAGTAGACTTTGTAAATCTTTGGCTGCGTCCGACACAATATACCAAAGATATTCATTAATTTGATCCCAATGAATAAATGGTGACTTAGTTCATGAATTCAAATCATAAAAAGCACAGAAAAAATTTTCCGACCAGGATTTGAACTCGTGACCACCCGCAATTGGGTTGGATGCTTTATCAACGGCACCACCAAGTCGTCTATTATAATATATAAAATATATTAAATATAAGAAATTATTATATATAAAAAAAAATTATTATTGTTAATAAAATATGACATGAAAATCGTTAGGAAAATTTTATAAGAATGCATATATGTATATATAAGAAAAATATATAATAATATTTAGAATATATGAATGCGGATTATTATGTTAAAGTTCATTTTCTTTTATTTATTATTCATTTTACTTATATATTTAAATATACATATACTGTTGAATGTTGTTTTTTATTTTAATTAAAATTTTCTTATCTTATTATTATATTAATTTGGCGTTATCGTTCAAATTTAAACACTTTTTGGAATTATATTATATAAATATATGTATATAATAAATTATTCATATTATATTAATGTGAATAATTTAAATTATAAAACAATATAAAAGATGTTGTGCTTTTTTTTTGCATTTTTCCATAACATGTATTCAAATTATTGTAATTTCCTAACCATAGTTAACCTATCTGAATGAATTGGTAGCCTATATAGAAAGGTATTTTTATGTTCTCTAAAAGTAAATAAAAATAACATCGGATAGGGTGAAATTCTATGAAACTCATATTGAAAAATGCAATTATTTGACAAAGATGTTCAATACTAAAATATTTTTCAATTGTACCACCTATCAAGTGTTGATTACAAAACCATTTTTCTAAATATAAAAATGCAAAGTAACATTATATATACCGTACTCTAAAATAATATATATATTTCGGACACCTGCTGTATACTCGAGCAAGGGCAAGGGACTTTAAATAATAATTTATTAATCCCACTAAATTTATTTCATAAAATGATGGTTTTAGTTAAATAATTGCGCAGGCAGAAGTAAAAAAACTTTTAAATTCAATTAGTTATGGAATTTATTTCAAAATATCGTTTAACCGTTTTTATTTGAATCAAAGAAAATTAAATGCGGGCGAAAATCTAATGTTACCGATCGTGATAAATGCGATATTGAAAAAAAATAGGAGAAGTGCAGATGTGTTTGCTATAAATCTAAAATGGTCAACAGCAACTCAAAATCTTGTCGCACCAGATTCGGACAAGGCAATGGATTCATAAACCGAACTATGAATTTTTTAATATAAAAATAAAAACATATTTTATTAAACAATGTTTTACCTCTAATAATAATAATATATCTATTAATTATTTAGCCCAAATCAAAGCCCCTTTTTAATTGTTTTGCAAAAGACAAAACGCTAAAAATGTACGAGTACTAGACAATTCCGTGGTGATTGTTTAAAACGCACTATGAAATTTCCAGCCAGTGCCATGGTGTGGGGCTTGTATATCGTGAATTTACATTTCATTGAGGATATGAAAAATCCATTAATATACTAAATCACTATTTTTTGCCATCGACCAGCACCAGCGAATACACATTTTAATAAGATGTTACTCCACCAAATTCCGCCAAAGCAATTAAGAACTGATTATGGAAGCTGAAGAAATTCAATTTGAGAAATGGACATCTTCAAGTCCTGATTTAAGCACAATATAGAATCGTTGTGGGCATTAATAAAACAAAATTAAGAAATTATCTGAAAGTTTCAATTGAAAGAGTGAAGTATTGAAAGGAAAAATCATTGAAACGTGGAACTCAATAACACCGGATGAATGCAAAAAAGTAGTAAATACCATTTCTAAAAGAATGGAGGATGGCATGAAGGCCAACGGTGACGTTACCCAATATTATAGTAGCGTATAAAATAAGTGCCCGATATTATAATGGTCAAATTTTTTTTTGTCAAACTTTTTCATTTTGAAATAAATTCCATAACTAATTGAAGGTAAAAGTTTTTTTACTTCTGTCCCCGCAATTATTTAACTAAAACCATCATTTTATGAAATTAAGTTAGAAGAATTAAAAAATTATTGTGTAAAATCTTTTCTCGGCATCTCAAAATCGAGAACACGCGATAAAACAGCAGGAGTACATTTCATATAAGGTTAGAGTAGTATTTCAATTATTTCGAGAAGAAAAATGGATTTGATCAATATATAATATACAATATAGAATATGAAATATTATATGGATTTAGCGATTTTCAAATAAAAAAGCATAAATTCCATACATTATTATGTTTGTCGAGTTTGTAAACGAAAAAAAAATAGCAAAATGTTACCAAATAGAAATATTGCATTTTTGCATGTCTATTTTCAATTTTCCATTTTATTTTCAATATTACCTTTTCAGGATTCCTTCAATAATATACTAAAAAAATATAGAAAATATTTATAAAATTGCTATATTTATAAATAAAATATATACAAAAATATTATATTAAATTTAAAATATTTAAACCAACATATAGTAGATATTTTTGTTTATTGTTTTTAAACAATCTTTCATAATATTTAAGCACTTATAATAAAGTAATGTAAATAAAGAAGAGAATTATATTATTTTATAATATAAAAGTCAATTTAATGATTAAAAACATTGGAAAATAAAATATATATATAAAATTTTATATCAAAGACTCGACTATTTTGCAGCAAATATACAAAATATAAAAACACAATAATAAAAAATAATAATAAGATAAATTCAATAAGTACAAAAAATTTTAAATAACTATTCACTATACTATAGACAAAAAGGGTATTTTTCTAAAATTATTTGCACAACTCATCTTATGTATCGTATATTGATCGTATCCACCTGATATATTATATATTATTTATATATACAGCCAAACACAGAATTGAACGTACACTTAACAAAAATATGTATTTTTGCCGATATGTGCATATTTATTAATTTTTTTCAAATTACATTTTTTACAAAATGAATATTCATTAATTTTTTAAATAATTATGTTTACAACAACAACTACAAAAATCAAAAACTTAATTCAATACATAAAATAATAACACAAAATTGAACATACACTACTTTATTTATAAAGTTTGGATGATGCAATATTCAGTTGCATTTAAGTAATCGACATAATTTGTATGTTCTCAGTTTAATTTGGGTAATGGACATAATTTGTATGACATATATTGTATGTTTTGTTTTGAGAATTGCATTTAAGACAGTTAACAAAAACGTTTTAAAATAATAATAATAATATAGTGTCAATAACAAAATGGGACGTCATACGATTGAAACGACATTAGCTGAAAGAAAAAGGATAATTAAATTAATATGTGAAGGTAAATCGTGACGTGAAACTGGAAAAATAATTGGTAGAAGCCATTCCACAATCCAAACCATAGTTGATAAATATAAATATGAAGGCACTTTAATAAATACACCTGGCAGAGGAAGAAAGAGAATTTTAACGGCCAAGAAAGAAAGCTTTATAATACGGAAAATCAAACAAAACCCAAAAACAAAAATAGCGGACAATAGCAGCTGTGACATCAATTATTAATAAAAAAATTTCAACAGAAACTGTTAAAAGAGCTCTTAGAAGACAAGGGTATAGTGGCAGAGTTGCTAGGAAAAATCCATTTATTTCAAAAGTGAATAGAATAAAAAGCTTAAATTTTGCAAAGGAACACCTAAATAAAGGATCAGAAATTTGGAATAAGGTTATTTTTAGCGACGAAACTAAATTTAATATTTTTGGTCCAGATGGGGTACCTAGATTCTGGAGAAAACTCAATACAGAAATGAAC
This sequence comes from Dilophus febrilis, assembly GCA_958336335.1. Taxonomy (NCBI): domain Eukaryota; kingdom Metazoa; phylum Arthropoda; class Insecta; order Diptera; family Bibionidae; genus Dilophus; species Dilophus febrilis. Next base: position 12,423,914 of record OY284472.1, on the reverse strand, counting down.
AAAGAAAATTTATGTCCGACCATAAAACACGGTGGTGGTAATGTGATGTTGTGGGGAAGTATGGCGGCAAGTGGTGTGGGCAATATGTGTTTTATAGAGTCGACGATGGACAAACATAAGTATTTGGATGATTTGAAAACAAATTTGCATCAAAGCGCTGAAAAATTGAGTTTACACAATCAATTTTATTTTCAAAACGACAATGACCCAAAACATACCTCGTATCTGGTCAAAGAATGGTTGCTCTATAGAGTACCAAAAATGTTGCATACATCCCCCTCAATCACCGGATCTAAATCCCATTGCACATCTCTGGGAAGAATTGGGAAGACGAATTAGGATCAGAGATATTACCAACATATTCGAATTGAAAATGGAGATCCAAGAATAATATAAAATATCATCAGATATCACCCAAAAATTGGTCCAACCTATGCCAGCAAGATTACAGGCAGTTAATAAATCAAATATTAATAGTTAGTTTATTCTAATTTAATTAATTTTTAATATAAGTGTACGTTCAATTTTGTGTTATTATTTTATGTATTGAATTAAGTTTTTGATTTTTTTGTTGTTGTTGTTGTAAACGAATTTTTTAATTATTAACATAATTATTTAAAAAATTAATTAATATTCCGTATGTAAAAAATGTCATTTGAAAAAAATTAATAAATATGCACATATCGGCAAAAATACATATTTTTTTTAAGTGTACGTTCAATTCTGTGTATAGTTGTTACTTCTGAGACAGATGAATCCATATATATGTTCATATTCATTTTGTGCTTTATCCAATAATATATAAAACAGATAACAAATAATGCTTTTCATCCGCATATCATTTGATAAAACTTTCATTAATTTTTAACAAAACAAAAAATGTTCTTCCAACATTTTTCTATTATAAATATTATATGTATACATATATGGGATTATCTATATGGTATTGATACAGTTACAATTACAATTGAAAATAAAACAAACGGACAAAAAAAACTTTTATGTTGAATAAATGTGATGATGATTTAAAAAAACAACATTCAATAAAAAATATACGTATATATTCAATGGCGATCCTGCGGATGATGAAATATAACACACATAAACCGAATATCGTTTAAAAAATGTATATATACTCCATTTTCTTTAGAACATTATAAATATTATCCCAATATCTCATATTTTTTCCCAATCAATTATTTCTTATTCGAATGACTTTGAAATAATCATTGAACGCGTAGATAATTGGCAAACACAATCCCGAATACGCCATTCAATACGATTCATTTATAACACTATCAGAAAGTGTCTCGACGACGAAAGACGAGGAATTAACTGAAAAATTTACGAAAGTTGAAATGTTAAAATTGTATAGTTGTAAAACAAAAATTGATATATTCACATATTAAAACATCATAAACTTTGAACAACAACATTTAAGGCCGTACCTGCCTTATATTATATATTTATTGAAAGTACTTAAAAAAGAATATGTATATAACTGATTTTCATATATGCCTACATGCCGAATGAATATAGTCTGATTCCAGTAAATAAATATTGTACATAATAGAATTTAACTTTTTCACTAATTGTTCACACATCCAAAAATTAAACAATTGAATTGAAGGGTATATTATTTTAACTTTTATTAATATTATTGTTATTATTGTTAAATTAGAATTATATATCTATACTAACGTGTACAAAAATGACTCGGAATTTTCATTTTAAATTTTTAGGGATTTTCGATAGATTTCGATAAATCTTTTTATTTTTAAGTTGGTAGGCCTGTCACTGACCTCTGTGTCAAATTTCACGGCAATATATTCATTATAGTTGAGCAGTGACTTTAATCTGTGTATGAATGGCATAAAATGTTCAAAGAGGATCGTGAAGGCGTTGAAGTTGAACCAGTTGAATCAAAGACGACCAAGAACATCAAGTGATGAACATCATGGCATGCAAATCAAAGAATTGGTGCTGCGTCGGTGATCGTCGTTTGACTACTAGAGAAATTGCTGATGCTGGAATTTCAAATGTGTCAGTCAAATTCTACAAATTTTTGATGAAGGAAGACTTCTACAAGTGTTTTGATGAATGGAAAAACCGTTGGCACAAGTGCATTGCAAGTTATAATCATTACCATGATGTAGTGAAACGCAAAAAAGAGATCATTTAACCATTTTGATTCCATACTGTTTAGTATTGTCTAGCTGGAAAGTTTTTTGCCATATTACAAAAAGGATATAACATAATATTTCGAAAGGCACCCAAATTAATTATTATAAAAAAAAAATTTATTTTCAAACCAAATTTTCAGGAAAATTCAATTTTTCCTTGAATAATTTAAAAATTCAATCAATTTCTGATATTTCATAGAAGAAAATTTTGAACATCACAGTATTGGTACAAAATATATTCGATTTTAAATCCGATAATCGATGTTTATACGATTTAGTCCTTCGTTTTTACAGTATTGCAAATTTCTTTGATTTTTCACTGAACTCAAATGGAAAATCGGCTATATATCATTTGAATCAATAGAGCGATTTTCAAATTTTCTTCTATGAATTATTAAGAATTTATTGAATTTTTAAATTATGTGAAGAAAAGTTTAAATTTAACAAGAACATGGGTATAATAATTATAAAAATAGAAAATTAAGGTGTATTTTCCGGAAAATTTAATTCGATCCACGACCACACTTTTCTTTTATAAATTGGACAAGTGCCGTTCACATAATCATATCCTCTTAGAAATATCGCTTACAATTTCCCTTAACCGGATATGGTATACGATATGTCAGAGCTATATAACTACTATTCTTACTCTGTATATTAAAATCACTATTTGATTCATATTTTCTACTTTCTATTTCATAAATAAATGAATCCCACAGTTTTGAAATCGGGATATATTAAATTAAAGCAAATTTGGATACAAAAAAAAAATTTTACCTAAAAACATTACTATATAGAAGTTTCAATATTGAAATTAATTCTCAAAATATTATTTTATATACTAAAGTTCTTCTATATATATTTTATACTACATATGTAATTTAAATAGTATATTTATATTAATTTTATTTATTTTTTTCAACACTTCATATGTGCGGTTTGGTATATATTATATTATACCATATATACAATTAAATCATCACAAACATTCACATTTCACTTCACATTTATAATGATATATAGAACATTAAAGATTCTGTTTGTATAATTATTTTTCCGCATATATATGTAATTTTCTTTTAACAACTAATTTGAAAAATTATGTATAATTCAATATTATACTTATATATATTATAGTTAAATATATGTCAGATTCGCATAACAAAAAACGCTGCTATAGTTCAAAAAAAAAATTAAATAGAACAAAATGCACGTACTTGTATAGGAAGGGAGAATGTAATCTTATCACTATATTAAACTCCTCAAAATATTTGACACTATAATTTTTATTTCCCTTTATAAAAACTCAAGATAAAATGGGGAAAAATATAAAAAATAATCAGGAAAAGCGAAATTTTTCAATACAAAACCAATAAGTAACAAATTTCGTACGTGCTTAGTTAAACAAATAGGCTGTCGTTCGTATACATATAATGTAATATATTTTATCTTTAATTTGAGTATAATATACTATATGATGCAAATTTAAAAGAATATCAGCGGTGCCGTTTTGAAAGACATAATAGAAAAATTTTTTTCCAATCAGAGTATAGTATTTTTGAAAAAAAAAAGACAATGTTAATGAAGTGACAAGGGATGATATACATTTTTATTGAATTAATAGCAAATGGGTTATATTTGGGATCTATATTTGTACTGGATTGTATGAATTGTGGCGGACGATAAATCGAATTTACACTCTTTATATTGATCCACATCGCATCTCAAAATCTTAATTACGTGTGAAACTTATATTAATTTAAGAAAAGTCAAAACAACATTTACAACAATTTCGACTTCTTAAATGCTCAAGTGTGAATCCCTGTAGAACGCGAAATAAAATTAATAAGTTTAGTTAAATATATATGCGGTTTCTTTTTGTGATTTTGTTATCATTATAATAGCGAATACATTAGTCAGTCAGTATATATATATATAATTATATATAATATATTAGATATTTGTATCTTTAAAATTAAATTCTATATATATTTGATATGCTTATATTTGTTTGAAAAAAAAAATAAAAAATAAAAATATATCCATCACATCAAAAGAGAAAATATAATATTTATTTTTTACAATTTTACATTTTCTTGCAATTAAAATGTTTCTTTTATTTTTTTTATACAACATATAATATAACAAACTCATATTTCATTCATTATATTTATTATATATTATGTAAATAATTATATTGAAATTTAATTTATATTTAGTTTATACATTCTGTCAAATAAGTACCCGGAAATTCCCATTTTAAATTTTCCCGCTGAGAATATTTCAAACATTTTTTTTTCCCAGGTTGGCACAACTGTCAGCAACTATTCTGTCAATTGTTATTGCTGTGTGTCATTTAGTTTGTTTACGGCGTCGTTAGGAACAAGTCAACCTTTTGTGTGCGTTGCGATTTTCACTATGGATAAAAATATCGAACAAAGAGTTTGTGTGAAATTTTGTGTTTCAAACGAAATTTCTTGTGCCAAAACGTTGGAAATGTTGAAAAAAACATTTGGTTATTCAACCATGTCGAAAACTCAAGTTTACGATTGGTATAAATCGTTCAAAGAGGGGCGAGAAGAAGTGAACGATTTGCCACGTTCAGGACGGCCTTCGACCTTTTCAACTGAAGAAAACGTCGACAAAATAAAGGAAATGGTGCTCGAAAATCGTCATTATAGTTTGCGAGAGATAGCCCAAGAAATGAACATGTCTAATGAGACCGCTCGTCATATTTTGGTTGATGTTTTGGGTATGCGGAAAGTCGCAGCGCGATTGGTGCCAAAAGATCTGAATTTTCTTCAAAAAGTGAATCGCAGTAAGGCGGCTAAAGACATGCTTGAACGCGTAAATTCCGATCCAACGTTCATCGAACGCATCATAACTGGTGACGAGACTTTTTCCTGTTTCCGAAACTCAAATTACCACTTCGTGGAACCCGTTTTGAGAGCATTGAAGACATCAAAACTAATTCGCAACGAGAACTGAAGGCCATCTCGGAATATAGCTTTAAAAAGTGTTTCGATGATTGGATTGTTCGTTGGAAGAAGTGTATTGTCTCAGAAGGGGCCTATTTTGAAGGGGATATAATAAATTTATATGATTGATAAGTTGTTTGTGTTTAATTTCAAATTTCGGAGTACTTATTTGACAGAATGTATATATTTATTATTATTATATGCTTTTGGTGTTGAAAGAATTTATGTGTATTTCAGAATATGTCATTATTATACTACTTTAAAGTAACTTAAGTATATATAATAGTAAAAGAAAAATAATATATATAAATAAGTGTGTATACATTTTTTTCGATGTACGAAAGCAATCTCTATACACATTACGCATATCAAACATACAACATTATATAATGAATGATGTTCGAATTGAATCATTCAATTATAATTATATTTCAAAGATAAAAAGTTTAAATTTCAATGTTTGTACACAATTTTTTTTTCTAAATGATTGGTTTTCTATAATACAATATAGATTTATTTGATATTTATTTATTTTTGTATATTGAGATAGGGTTAAATTGACTTTTTTAATTAATTTTAATTTGAATAGTCAAAATTAAAATATCTTCAGAAGATGTTAAAATTGATGCGTATTAAACAGTCCGACAATTAATATTACGAACTCAAACCATATCTCAATACCCATTGGTACGAACTATGTGATGGAACATGCGTTTTGAAGCTTGATGTTTTTTCCTGTCGTCTGTAAAAATTTCATTGCATTTGGTTGACAAATAAAAAAGTTATGACATTTCTTGTGAAACAATATTTTAGTTGAAGTAGACATTTTAACATGGAACAAAGAGCAGAGTCATTAAATTCAACGCAAAGCTTGGTAAATCTGCAACAGAAACGTTCAAATCGATGCAGCAAATTAATGGCGATAATTGTATGGGTAGAACACAAGCTTTTGAGTGGTATAAATGTTTCGTGGATGGCTAAAACACAGGCTAAAAAAACAAGAAAAGTTCCATCGAAAATCAAGACAATGCTCGTAACATTTTTCGATAGCAAGGGAATTATCCATAAAGAATTCGTTCCAACTGGTCAAACAGTCAGTGGCTCATATTATATCGAAGTTTTGAAGCGTTTGATGGGCAGGATTCGTCGTATTCGACCTGAATATCGTGAATCAGATAGTTTGTGTTTCTTACACGATAATTCACCAAATTACACTTCACTTGTTTTTGTCAGTTTTTGGGTCGAAATCAAGTCTGTGTGTTAAATCATCCACCGTATTCATCTGATTTAGCACCATGTGATTTCTCCTTGTTCCCAATACTTAAAATGGAATTGAAAGGATGTTTTTTTTGAGGATATTGAAACCATTCAAACAGCATCTACACGCGCACTAGAGGCAATACCACAAAATGAGCTGGAATACGTATTTGAATCATTATTAAATCAATACAACAGTTGTATTGAATCAAGAGGAGAATATTTTGAATAAATAAAAAAATAAATTTCAAAAATCGTGTTTTTAATGTATTTCCTAGGACCAGTCCGGAATATTAATTGTCGCACTGTGTATGAGAAGTTTAACCTATATAGTGATTATATGTTATTCCTAGTCTTAAGGTTGATACATTATATTATGATGAGATTGAAATGTTTAATATTGGATTATTACCACAAATGACACAAGATTTAGTGTTTGTTAATATATACAATTAATGAATTTAAAATACAGATAAACCTCATAATTGGATCACCTGGTGGACCGAGTAAAGTGGTTCGATTCGTGGGGATCGATATAAACCATATTTTATTAAAAAAAAAGCAAAGTATAAAATTATGTACCAAATAAATATGTTCGCTGGCACATCAACAATAACAAAAATACAAATTTGGTTCAATTAATAGGTGAGAAAGACCATAATTATGAGTATAAAGTAGTCGATTGGGCCAATTTCGAGGTGGTCCGATTACAGGGGTAAATTTATATAGATGTTTATGACGAACCTTTCTTACAGTATTAATTGTGGTTCAATTTTGGAATTGGTCCGATTACAGAAAAGTCGAATTAAGAGGCTTATCTGTACTTACTTTATACGAGTGTGATTCTTACGTCTGACAAATATTCTTATATTGATATATAAGTTGCAGTGTCGACACGTGAGGAAATTTGTCCCGACGACCCAAAAAATAAGGTATATCCTCCTTAAAGGTAATGCTTAAAAATCAATTAATTATTATATACAACAAAAACAAATTTCGACAAAAGTTTCCAGAAAATAAAATTTTGAATTTTACGAATAATAGCCATAGTTTTTATCCAATTTTCATTATCTTTACGTTATTTGAAAATTCAATTAATTTCTGAATTTTCATAGCAGAAAATTTTGAAATCGTATTATTGCTTCAAAAGATATAGCCGATTTTCCAAAAAGTGTTTGTAAAAACTTCAGATGGTACTGTAAAAAAATGGGACAAAATTTTTCCACATTGTCAGTTGTAATTTTTGAAAAAATTAACCGATTTCCTTCTACAAAAAGTCAGAAAGATACTTAAGTTTTCAAATGATACAAAGAAAATGACAATTGATGGAAAAAGTATGACTGTTATTCCAAAAAAAAAATTCATTCATTTTCCCGATAAAACCAAAATCGGGAAAATGAATTATCCGGAAAATTTTATTCTAAATTAATTAACAAAATTAATTTTTGTTGAATTTTTTTTAGACTATCCTATATCATTTGGTTCATCAGAACAACTTTTTTTCACGCCTCACAACTTGATTATTTCTCGGATATTATAATTGAGTCAAATGCTTTACAAAACCATTTATCACCGATACATAAATATTTAAAAAGCAATTTTTTATTCACGTTCAATTCCATCGAACCACAACAAATGTTGCTAAAAACCAAGTATTTTCTCTTTATATATCCCTTTAATAAAATATATGAGATTATTATATATACAAAACACTGGTAAATTTTATCTTATTCATATTTCATTTGCGTGACAATTTTATTTACATATACAATATCAAAATGATATACTTTTTTACCGAAAAAAATTGTTAAATATATAATCAATAAATAATCAACGTTGTTCATATATTCGACTATATATTCATATAACTATATAGTTGAAATAAAAGAAAAATGTATAATAACAATTTCGATTTCAAATATGTTACCAATATTTGTATATAAAAATAAAGCATTTTGTGCGGTCATAAAATAAACAATGTATTATTTTTATATGTGCATTCGCGTAAGTACGTACACGTACTTTAATAATATAAAGTACATATACAATATACATTTTAAAGTTTTATTATTTTAAAATGATATTTTAAGAGTATTAAAGAATCGAAATCAAAAAATAAATGAAATATTTGTGATATGAAAATGGAATTTTTAATACAACATTTTAATAATATATAAAATTGAAAATTGTTTTTTTATTTTATATAAACCCGCATGAAAAATATATTTACAGTATCACCAATAATTTTAAATATGCATGCTAAAAAATGTTAACCACCCGCAAACTTAATATTTTATGTGGAAACTCCTATAATATTGCCTTGTGATACAAAAAATAAATTGTAAATTTAACGAAAAATTTCTTGGTTACACAGTTGTTAAGCAATATAAAAATCAAAACATAGGTCCAAAATTCCAAAATTCGTATCTCCCTGGCTGAAAAATAGCAATTCCATGAAATGAAGTGGCCTACATAGCCGCCAGACCTTTCCAATGTAGTCCAACTTAGGATTTTAATAAAAGATGAATGGGCTAAAAACATGTATTTAACAACATTAAAAAGTTAGTGGAATCGATGCCTATAGGAGATGCTGAGCCATGATCGAACCAAAAAGGTGTCCACATAACATATTAAGTTGTTTAACGTTTTTTGTCCTGATTTTTCATAAGTTTTCCAATTATACGAAATTAACTCCTATACTATTGGAAAATTCAAAATATTATTATTGAAATTTTCTCTTTATTTTAGATAGTAGCCTTAAAAACGAGAACTATAACAGACACACTTGAAAACATACTAAAATTTAAAATTTCATGAGGGGTGTTTAACAATATTGGTCATACTTTATGTGATACGTATACATAATACATATTATAAATATATAGTAACCCCAATTTCTATTTATATATTGGGACCCTGCATTATAAATGTCGATTTTTTGGCTTGAAACTGGCATATATTTGTATGACAAAATGAATGAGTACATTAACCAATATATTGCCCATCGTTAGCTATGACTTCCTCCCACCTTTTAGGAAGTTTGTTGATTCCTCGTTTGAAGAAGTCCTCATCTTTCGAGGCAATCCATTCATCGACCCATTTTTGCATATCTTGAGCATTTCGAAAGCGTACATCTATCAGGCTGACCTGCATTGATCTTAACAAATGGTAATCAGAAGGAGCAAGTCTGGAGAGTACGGGGGGTGATCAAGATGATCCCAACCGAGCCTCTTTATTTTTTCCTTACCGATGTTTGCACGATGTGGTCTGGCATTGTCATCGTGCATTAAAACTTTGTAGTGTTTTCGAGTTATCAATGGTCGTTTTTCGTTCAATTTCTTTGCCAATTCGTCCCAGTTGTCGACGGTAGCGATCAGATGTAACCGTTTCATTCGGTTTTATCAGCTCATAATACACGACACCCTTCTGATCCCACCAAATGCACAGCATAAGCTTCCGGCAATGAATATCGCGTTTTGATTGTGAAGTTGATGGTTGGCCGGGATCAACATATGATGCTTTACGTTTAGGGTTATCGTAATACACTCACTTTTCATCGCCAGTGACAATTATACTCAAAAAACTGTGTTTTTTGTGCTCGGTAAGATGTTTATGGCATGCATCGTTTCGTGCCTTGAGTTGATTTTCATTCAGTTGATGTGGGACCCATTTTCCTAGCTTTCTGATCTTTCCCATTGAATGCAAAGGTCTGGAAATGGTAGAGGTATCTACATTCAACTCTAATGCAAGCTCTCGTTGCGTTCTACACGAATTTTCATCCAGCTTGCAATTCTTCGTCTTCACATTTTTTTAGCTTACCTGACCGTTCTTTGTCTTCAACTTCAAAATCACCATTTCGGAAGCGTACAAACCATCGTTCACAAGTTGCTTGAGCTGGAGCATGTCCACCATAAGCTTCTACCAACAATCGATAACTTGCAGCAGCGGTTTTCTTCAAATTAAAGAATGTAACTAAACTTCCCCGCACAACCACTTTTTCAGGCACGAAATTCGACATGTTTGATGCAATAAAAAACTTTGTTGTTTACATTTCAATGAAATGACATATACTGAAATTTATAGTGTAATGACAGACAAAAAAAAACAAAATGGGTTCGGTGTGCTCCGATGCACACAACGCTAACTACGCAATATGTTATCTAAATCGACATTATCAATGCAAGGTCCCAATAGTTAATTCTTATTTCTTAATAAAGTCATAGTGTATATCGTTTTCAATATGAGAAATTACATTTTAAATGTTATATATTCTTTTACAAATGTAATTTTTATACTTTATATTATATTAAATTAATTCTTGCAAATTAATTTTATATAATATAAAGTATCAAAGTATTTCATTGCGTATAATTATGAAATATGAGCCCATTTTAAAACCATTCTCACTCAATATATAATTACAAAATATATCAAATTTACATATTGAAATACACAAATATTAAAAATAAATATTGCATAATTGTCGATTGATTATTTTCGGTTGTTTATGATCAATACGTAAATTATATAAAATTTAATGAAATGGAAAATAATAATGAAGCGTTTTTTTTTATACATAAAAATTTTTTATAATAAAAATACAATGAAACAGTGAAGGTTATATTAAAACGAATATGTATGTATATTCAATATACTATGTATACATGAGGGTGCTCTAAAATGTTCCAGATACGATGATAATTCTTAATGTGATATTTAGGTATTATTCTATATATATCTTAAGGTGTTTTTTGAATTCAGCCTCTAATTGCAAAAATTAACATTAACATCTAAAAAATTAACATCTAAAAAATTTAATTTTTTTTTGTTCGAAAAACCTTGGATTTTTATACGATAATTAAATTTAGTTAATTTTCATATACTTATTGTTAGTTATATCTACTAAACTATTGGTCAGGAGGAAATTTTATTAATTTGAATGAATACGACTAAATATTATCTATAGATCAATAAAATATATTAAATAGGATTCTTCTTGCATACATTTAGTTTTTTTAATGATTCACGATCCAATACCCCAATACAATAAATAATATATTAACAATTGTGTTGTAAGAAAAATGATAAGTTCATCTACAATATTTTCTAAAAGTATTTCCGATGATTATATTGAATAAAGAATGAACCATATTTCTATTAATATTACCTATATACAACATTTCAGCAAACCTTGAACTTATAGGTCTAAATCAAAATTCTTTATACTTTATTTAGAATTCATCATAGAATATCCTCCGCGACTCTATATAGATGCGGTATCTTTTAGTTAGAGCACCCTTTTCTATATATAAATTAATCTGTATATAACAATTGTATGTAAATATATATATATATTTCATTAAATGGTGATAATGGATAATTATTCTTTTGCCGGTTGTATTGATTTTAAAAAAAAATATATGGTTGATTTACCATAAACTAATTCAAATTACATGTAATTGATTCTTCATATATATATACTGCACATTTGTCCGTGATGATTGTGTAATTTGATTTAAGGATACATGTCCCCGATTTCAATAATTTATTTAATGGATATTATATGTATAGTATATATACAGATGAGATGGAATAATTTAAAATAATTTTCACTATATATTGAAATCAAATTGTGTATATTAAAATATATACTCATTTTTTTATATTCACAAAAAATGTATAATTTATAATATAGTCACTCCTGTATAACATCATATCATGATATTAAAATGCATATAATATTCTTTTGTACCTTTTAAAAAAAACTTTATTCATATTATAACTACATATATACATGTAGAAAAAAATGTTTATCAAAAATATATATGCATATATTCTCTGGTAATGTATATATAAACTTTACATTATATAATATACATTCAAATTTATTATACTATAATTAACTTATTAAACATTATGTATTTAGTATATAGTATACATATCTTACATTTACATGTATACTATATATTTAAAACATCCTAACATGTCCGCCAATTAGAAAAACTTTTCCATTTTTGTTTTATATATATTTACAAAAAATATTCTTCTACAATATATTAAGTTCTATATATTGTTTTATATACATATACTCGATTTGCCTTGGTTTGCTTTCTCGGAATGGATATTATCGCATACATAAAAAAATAAAAAGCTTATATGGGAAACTTTAAAATGCCAGTAAAGTAATTATACTTATATGTATACATGTGGGTATATACATAAAAAAAATATAAAATTCCCTTAAGACTACACCCGCAATAGCTATGAGCCATGTGAGAAAACTTTTAACATTCATTATCGCATATATAAAAAAAAATGCATTTTATATTCATTTTAATATATATGTATAGAGTTATTTAATTGGATATATAACAATATAAATATCATGTGGGACTGTGTGGTATATATAGTTGTGGTAAAATACACCCAACTTAAAATTCTTAGAAAATTTTTAGATTGTTGGTTTGAATACTATATTGAAGAATACTATATTCACATATAAGTTATATATTTTCCCATGTGAATGAATGTGGGTTCGATTATAAATATCAAAATCGCAAAAACAACTAGATTACGCGCGACTTCTACCTTTTTCCCATTTTCACGATGGTCACACTTGGCCCCTTTTAGTTGCTCATGCCTTCCCTAGTGTAACGCGGGCCAGGGCAGATGTTTCGACCGCCTCTCTACGAACCACTTTATAATATTGCATAAAAGATCTTAAAATGCGAAAACCCGATTTTTAGTGGATTCTTGTATGGTGGATACCCGAAGGGCCGGGCCGATCGGGCTAATTTAAGAACTCAGCGTTCCTTTTACGAAAACTCACAATCTTGGTGAAGAATTGATCTCGTCGATAACCTGCTCCGTACGAGAGTTATCGTGCTGACAATACCATCCATATATCTATATAGATTTTTTCGCGTTTGGGCTCGGGGAAGTTGGAAACGTCCAGAAAAGTGATAAAATTGTACGTGTATTTTAAGAATAATTTTTGACCACGCACTATATCCAATATTTGGCCCTTTATAGGGAGGGGGCCAAAAGTTATTAATTATGAAACCAAAAAGTATTTTTTATGTAACATGTATTGATGATTTCCATTTTTTACCAAAAAAAAAAACAATACAATTGAGGTCATGACCACGATAATCATGGAATCATCACATCAAATATACAATAATATCATTATATAAATTCAATATATTTTAATAAATATACAGGATGTTGGATTATATTATTTTATATGTATTATGATATGGAAATGAAAATGTTCAAATTTAAAATTAACCAATTTTATTTTCTCAAACATAAATATGTTATACTAACAATAAAACAATAAACGATTGGATATTATTTATGCAAACACTATTTATTTTTTTTAAATATATATACCTATGTATATTTGAAATACAATATTAAAGCTTTCATTACATCAAACCAGCTAAAGGGTATTACAATAGGAATTGTGTCCTTTATAGTGATATATATCTGATATATATTGAATTGTGTGTTTTTAATTTCATTATACAGACATACAAATATCACGGATCGCAGCAATACAAAGTTTACAAATCATACAATAAATTCATCAAAATGAAGTTGAAGTCTTGAATTCAAAAACAAAAATTGGGCCGGAAAAAATGTGATAGTTTTTGTGACGGTACTAATATATCCAGCATTTGTGCTCAAATATTGTTCAAAATGTAATTTATACCAATATTTTTCAAAATTTTGAAAAAAAAAATTTTTTTTATTTCAATTAAACATTATCACACTGAATGAAATACCCTTTATTTAGCGATTAAAATAATTGATTTAAAATAAATTCTCATTCATTACATTTATTTATAATATATTATATATATATCGATATTTATTTAAATAACCAATATATTGGAAATGTTTCATAGAAATCTATATAGTAACTTTATTTATATATATATTAATCATATTATAAAATTTCAAGGGCGGTTCGTGACAAAATTTCCCGATATTGTCAAAGGAAAATGATATTCCGAAATATAGACGTCTAATTAGCTAATTTATGGAAAAAAATTAAGGTACCTACTGAAATTTTCCGTAAAATCGATTTTACCAAATTATGATTTTTTTGAATTACGACCCTGTTTTTTTTTCAATTTTGAATTTTCCAATGTCATATGAAAATTCAATTAATTTCTGACATTTTAATGGAAGAAAATTTGAAAATCGAACCTTAGGTTCAAAAATCTAACCGATTTTCCAAAAAGTGTACCTAAAATTTTGTGATATTTTTAACCGAATAATTTAAGGTACACATTTTGGAAAATCGGCTATATCTTTTTTGGAGCATGGGCCGATTTTCAAATTTTCTTCTATGTAATAACAGAATTTGATTATATCTTCAAATTTAATGCAAGGAAAAGAGTGAATTGGAATTGGAGAAAAACTATGGATGTAATTCGGAAAAATCGATTTTCCGGAAAATTTAGTAATCCCTTGAATTTTTTCCATAAATTATCTAATTAGACGTCTACTTTTCGGAATATCTCTTCGGTTTCACAATATCGGGAAATTTTTTTCAGGGACCACCCTTGTTATATATTTTTATTGTATATAAAAACAAATTAAAATCAATAATTTAATGCAATTATATATAAACGTATTTCGAGAATTTTTTTGTTTTGATTAAAATTCTGAAAATTAATTATATATAATTTATCTTATATATACATATATAGAAAGGATATATAAATTTAACAAAAATATATCGTTTATATATTTAAATATATATAAATTATTTTTAATTAATCCATTATTAAAAATAATGATTTAAAATTCATTATATATCATATTTAAAAATAACAATATTCAAAATTCATCTCAATTATATGATTCACAATAAAAAAACAGAAACACGGTAATACTATATGAAACACGAAAATCCTGAATCGCGACATGACATTTTATTAGCTTAATTACTATGTATATAAAGTAATCAGACAAGGAACAAATCTTTTGAATTTGTAACGATGAAAGACGAAAATCTCGAATCACGACATGACATTTTATTAGCTTAAAGGAACAAGGAGCGTAAAGGACAAGGAACAAATCTTTTGATTTTTTAACGAATCGGCCAAGTTACTCCTTCATTCAAAATCCATCGAAATTTAATTTATTTTATTTTTTTAAATATATTTTCACTTTAAAGAACAATGTCTGAAGCAAATATAAACGTATATATTAGGTTGTCTAAAAAGTATTGATAATTTTTTTTACAAAATTCAAACGATTTTTTTATATATTTCAAATGAACTTTATTAAACCCTTTTTATGACCCTTTGCCATTTTTCTGGTAAAGACATTATCCCATCACTGTAGAACTTCTGTGTTTTCTGGGCAAAAAACTGATCGAAGTGCATTTTGCAGTCCTCTGCAGAATTTAATTTTAAACCATTAAGGGAGTTCTGCAGAGACCGGAACAAATGATAATCTGAAGGTGCAAGGTCCGGGCTATATGGTGGATGCATTAAAAATTCCCAGCCAAACTCTCTCGGTTTCTGCCGAGTCATCAAAGATGTGTGTCGTCTGGCGTTGTCATGATGGAACACTACACCCTTTCGATTGATTAGTTCTGGACGTTTTTTTTTAATCTCGTGCTTCAATCTTGTTAATTGTTGACAATAGAGATCGGAATCAATGGTTTGACCGGGTGTTAGTAATTCATAATGAACGATTCCTTTCCAATCCCACCAAACAGACAGCATTACCTTTCTTGGTGTTAATCCAGGTTTTGCTACTGTTTTAGGAGCTTCACCCTTCTTGGACCACGATCTTTTTCGTACATTATTATCGTATGTGATCCATTTTTCATCACATGTAATCATTCGCTTTAAAAATGACTCGATTTCGTTCCTTTTAAACAGCGTTTCGCAAATGGAAATTCGGTTCATTAAATTGTTTTGTGTTAATTCATGTGGTACCCAAACATCGAGCTTTTTCTTGTATCCAGCCTTTGTCAAATGGTTTAAAACTGTTTGGTGATGGATGTTTAGTTCTTTAGCGATATCATGACTGCTTACGTGTCGATTTTCTTCAATTTTTGATATGATTTCATCGACTTCTTCAGTGATTGGTCGACCAGAACGAGGTGCATCTTTGACATCAAAATTACCGGAACGAAATCGAGCAAACCATCTATAGGCTGTTAATTTTGATAAACTTCCTTCACCGTAAACTGCACAAATTTGTTCATGTGCCTGCGCTGCATTTTCACCTTTTTCATAATAAAATTGTAAAATGTATCGAATTTTTTCACTAATTTCGCTCATCTTTAATGCACTACAACTTTTAAATGACTAAACAAATTTAATTTTTTTTTTTTTTTTTTTTATCTACGAAATGTCATCTTTCGAACATATGTTAGTGTTACCGGATCAGATTAGTACTACTTGAAATATTCAATTATAATGACATCTATTTATAAAATTATCAATACTTTTTCGACAACCTAATATATAAAGTAGTGAGACAGGTAACAAATCTTTTGATTTTGGAACGAATCGGCAAAGTTCATCCAGCGAAATTTTAAAATATACTTTCACTTAATATCAATGTCTTAAGTAAATATAAACGTGAATGAATGCTGATTAATATAAAAAGAATGATATTACATTATAGATATATGATCTGATATGGCAATTATCTACGATGAAATTAATTTAGTATTATATACAAATATAATATAACATATATAGAATTATGAGGTCTATGAACGTCGCGTGTTATCATTTTATTGATAAAAGAGATACAACTTTTTAAAACAATGCACATATCAAAAAATAAAAACAAATGTTAATCTCAAATATAATATCTCAAAGTTTTATAAATTAATTTATAATCTTATTTTATAAAAACATAAAATTTATATAAGAAACTTGTTCTTTCATCATCATCTCTTATATTGTTATACTATTATTTGTTGTTAATACATTTATAAATTAAATATTAAATATATATCAAAAATAAGGATAACATGAATATATATAGTTAGTGTTATATTATATAAAATTTGTTATAACAAAAACATATACTTGAGGTATGTCAAGTTTAAACAAAAATACAATAATAATAAAATGCTTGTAATTTATTACATATATAGTAAATATATCTTATGTATAGTATATATAGTTAATGATCATAAGATGAATAAGCATATTTTAGCCATTTATGTTTTAAAATGATAATATATGTTATAAATATTCATACATGTACATGTACATATAAATATTTTTGTATATCATAAATTTTCTATTTATTACACAATATATAGAATATATTTTTATTTTTTTTTATATAATATATGTCATGCCGTCATGCTTTACTTTAAATAATTATCATCTTGTATAGGTATACATGTTATAGGTATACATATATTTAATAGATCCTTTTACATTTATTCCTTTTTTTTCTTATTATTAACTATATATAAGAGATTGTCTTTTCCTTTAAAATAAATTATTTATGTTTAAGCACTTAAGTATGTATAATCTTACAATAATAATAATAAGCATTATACAAAGTAAAGTAAAATGAAAATTTGCGGTGTGTTTGTAATGTATACATCATTTGTAATTATATCAATTATGATATAGCATAAAAATGTTGAGTACTTCCTTTTTAAAACTCAAAAATCCCTTTCGAAAAGTTATCACGCAGTAGGGATTAGAAATGCCTCGTGTTTTAAAGTACGTTATGAAGTGAAATGTGGATACTCACAAGTGAAGTGCAGTTTTATTATTTATCATTTAAGTTCCCTCAAACGGAATTGTATAGGAAAATATAATTTATTACATGCGGAACTGTGTTGAATCGAATATAAAAATATTAAAGTGCAATTAGTTTCCCCACAAATGATTAAGTTGATCGCTTGTATGTAATCTATATAAATAATCTTGGAGGATCAATACTACATTTATAGCATCAATTTTATAATGCTACCATCGGGGGTAAATTAACCGAAAATGAAAATTTCTTGAAATTTGACATTATAATAATTATAGGGAATTCGAGAATTATCACTCGATTTTATCACTATATAGCCTGATGAGTTGATAAAACATTTTTAAAATCAGAAAAAAACAGAATTCTAGTGATATCCCATTCCAATCCAATCCTATTCGGGACTCTCCAATCTCAAGAAATGGTTTGTTATATTGGGACCCTGCATTAATAATGCCGATTTTTTGGCTTGAAAATGGCATTTATTTGTATAACAAAATGATTGAGTACATTAACCAATATATTGCCCATCGCTAGTTATGACTTCCTCCCATATTTTAGGAAGTTTGTTGATTCCACGTTTGAAGAACTCCTCATATTTTGTTGTCCTACTCCATTCATCGACCCATTTTCGCACTTCTCATTCACTTCTTCAGCATTTAGAAAGCGTATAGCAAGGTCTGGAGAGTACGGGGGTGATCCCAACCGAGCCTCTTTATTTTTTCCTTAACGATGATTGCACAATGTGGTTGTTGTTGCATTGTCATCGTGCATTAAAACTTTGTTGTGTTTTCGAGCTATCAATGGTCGTTTTTCGTTCCATTTCTTTGCCAATTCGTCCCAGTTGTTATCGGTAGCGATCAGATGTAACCGTTTCATTCGGTTTTAACAGCTCGTAATACACGACACCCTTCTGATCCCACAGCAGAAATGCACAGCATAAGCTTCTGGCAGTGAATATCGCGTTTTGATTGTGAAGTTGATGGATGGCCGGGATCAACATGTGATGCTTTACGTTTGGGGTTATCGTAATAGACCCACTTTTCATCGCCAGTGACAATTCGACTCCATAAACTATGTTTTTTGTGCTCGGCAAGATGTTTATGGCATGCATCAATTCGTGCTTTGAATTGATTTTCATTCAGTTGATGTGGGACCCATTTTCCTAGCTTTCTGATCTTTTCCATTGAATGCAAACGTCTAGAAATGGTAGAGGCATCTACATTCAACTCTAATGCAAGCTCTCGTTGCGTTCGACACGAATTTTCATACAACAATGCCTGCAATTCTTCGTCTTCAAATTTTTTTGTCTGACCTGGCCGTTCTTTGTCTTCCGCTTCAAAATCCCCACTTCTGAAGTGTGCAAACCACCGTTCACAAGTTTTTTGAGTTGGAGCATTTTCACCGTAAGCTTCTACCAACAATCGATAACTTTCAGCAGCGGTTTTCTTCAAATTAAAGAAATTTATTAAACTTCCCCCCAAAACAACTTTTTCAGGCATGTGTTGCGACAAATTCGAAGCAAAAAAAACTTTGTTGTTTACACTTCAACGAAATGACATATATACTGACATTTATAGAGTAATGACAGACAAAAAAAAAGAATATGGCCCGGTGTGCTCTGATACACACAACACTAGTTACGCCCAGATGTCGTCGGTAACTGTTATCTAAATCGACATTATTACTTCAAAGGCCCAATACGTTTTCAAACTAATTAATTTCTAAATTTCAAATTAAATTAGTATAGAATATTCAAGAATCAATCCTTATCGTTGACCAAAATCAAATAAAAAGATTGATGATTTCCAACTTAAAAACAATTTTTTTCGCTTACAACCGACAATCGGTTTTAACGTAAATTTGTTCTTAATTTGGTGCTTTAAACGTTTCGGTAATTAGCCATACGACCAACCGCATGGGAAAATATGCAACTCTGAGTTGCATAAATTCAAATTCGAAAATAATCGAAAAACACAAATCAAATTTTATGTTTCCCGTAGGATTCGAAACCACGAACGCCAAAATTTTGTTAAGTATCGAACGTACTGTCGAAAACGACGAAACGAATTCAAATAGAATGCATGTATTTTTATATAAACAAATATACTGCCGAAACGAACGTACGATGCTTTTCTATTTCTTTTCGGTTTCGAATGTGAATAGAAATGATTCTATTTTTCATTCGTTTTTTGATAGATTTGTTGTTGTTTTAGTTTTAATTATTGTGATAAATTGTGATACAACAAACTATAATTTATTATTATATTGTTTTCTTTTAATTATTTGTTTTTTGTTTTTTTTTTTTTAAATTTGTGGTTGTGCTCGTTGTGATTGTTCAAAATCAACAATGGTAAAAAAATAATTATTCGATTCATTTTTTTTTTGTTGATTTATAATTTTTACAAAAATAATTGCTTCTTATCGACAAATCAAATTTTAAATGTTTAAAAAAAAAGTGGGGTTAATAAAAAAACCTTCCGCACTTTCGACAGTATGTTTTCATGCTTTCGGTGTTTTCGTTTTCGTTTCGGTGTTTTCGACGGTATGTTCGATGCTTTAGGTTGTCATTTTTTATCAACTGCATTACAGAATGGTTAAAAAGGGATTGATTTTTTTATGGATATTGGATACGTTTTGATTTTGATATAGATATTGATTTACTTATTTTACATTTATTTATTAAAAACATTTATTTATTATATGTTATATAAATACATGTTTTTCTTTTTTTCTTTTATATGTTATGAATCGTTAAAAGGAAAAAAAAACAGATTAATATAAATCTTTCAGGATATTTCTAAACTACTTTAATTATATCTCCTTTTGATATATACATAATAATGAAATGACGTGTATGTATATATTTATGGTGGAATTTAATATTTGTATGTGCATTTTTCTTTTCTTTGCTATATCCATAAAATATTCTGCAATCTCGTTAAAAATCTTATAAAATATTTATCTATATAGCATATATATATATATATATTAAGAAACATATTATTATAAATATTATATATTTATAGTATTTGTATACATAAACATATTATATTCATGCTTTATTTTAAACTCTTTTGAATATACTATATACAAGAAGTGTATGAATTTTCATGAAATAAAGTATTGTTGTAACAAATTTTGTTTTTGAGTATACTTTTCATATTGTAAAATTGAATCTTTAAATAGCGATATGGATATAGATAAAATACATTCATAATCTAGTTTATTGTATAATACAATTGGTTGTGTGTTCAAAAAAATAGTATAGTTAAGATTTTATAAAGTTATATGGTAGAAAATAAAGTGGTCACTTTTGAACTCCTGAGAGTATCCTCTTTATTCATAGTTTTACAAAATCATACCAACCACGTAACAAATAATCAACCAATAAAATCATACTGCAATAAATGATTTGTGATATTTTCAATAAAATGCGATAAAAGGAGTATTTTCTAGTTCTATAAGGATAAAAAATAGCATATTGGAGTTCAGCGATTAGAAAATCAACGAAAAAACGGTTAAATAATTTGGTAAAAAATATTGTTATACAGATTTTAATTTAATGACAAAACCACACAATTATCCATTTAATAATTCTCGTTATACATCACTTTTATCACTTTCATAACAAACATTATTTTTATTACATATATTCATTTTTCATTTTCCAGTAGTGTGTAATACTTTATCTGTATATATAATATAGAACATTTTATTTTATGTATAATCATTTTCTATTTCCATACACACTACTGTATATAATATATGAAAATTTTCAAATTTCATTATTGCATTCTGATTCTAAATATAATATCCGTATTCTAAATAGCGAAACGTACTTCTGCATATACATAATATGCATACACATTGTAAACGAGGTGTATAAATAAAAAATTACCGGTTTCGTAGTTCGTAGTTGGTTATTTTTATTTTTTCTACATTCAATAATTAGCCCACAATATTGGTGTTGGTGTTGTTCTTTAATAAAAAGAAAACTAGCGAATGTCATCGTTTGTTCGTAGAAACTTATGCTGAACACGTTACATCAATTAAAACAGTTGAGACATGGTTTCGACAATTTAAAAATAGCAAATACGATTTGAAAGACAATAAACGTTCCGTTAGACAAACAAATTTGAAGACGCAGAACTCCAGAATTTATTGGACGAAGACCCAACCCAAACGCAACACAAATTGGCACAAGTGTTAAATGTGTCTAAAAAATATATTAGCATTCGCTTAAAATCAATGGGAAAGATTCAGAAGATGGGAAATGGGGTACCATATCAGTTGAATGAAAGACCAATGAAAAAGCGAAAAGTCACTTGTTAAATGCTACTTCAACGACATGAAAGGAAGTCATTTGTTCAACGAATCGTAACGGGAGAAGAAAAGTGGATATATTTTATCGCAAAAATAAAGGTTTTCACCTGACGAAGCTGGTTCATCGACCGCAAAACCAAATCGCTTGGGCCGTAAGAAAAGGTTCTCTGTGTTTTGGGGGATCACATTGGCATGCCTATAGCAAAACCTGGTGAAATGGTTAATAGTGCTCGGAAAACAAATGATAAATTTGAATCATGAATTGATTGAAAAATGTCCAGACTGGATCCGAAGACACGGTAAAGTGATTTTACAGTGGTATACATCCAAACCGTTCAAAAATGTATTAAAATCACTTGGATGGGACGCGTTATCGCACCCGCCGAATTCTAGAGACCTTGTCCCGTCCGGCTATCACCTTTTTACATCAATCGTACACACACTTGCAGCACATCGCTCATTTCGAACAAGTTCAAAAATGGTTGTTTCAATGGTTTCGCTCAACGACGAACAATTCTATTAGGATGATGCTATTCATAAATTACCCGAAAGATGGGCAACATATATAGAATCAAATGGACAATACTTTGAATAAAACATTTTGATTTATAATTACATACATTTCAAATAACGTGTTTTCTTTGACGAAAAAACCGATAATTACTTATTTACACACCTATAGTAGTACATGTTACTTATTTATGGACGCGCGTATATTATAATGAAATATTTAAAAATAAGAACAGAAAATGAACTTTATTTATGATGAAAAGAAATGTATTTTTGAAATTTATTTATTTAATTTTTCCTCATTTTTTTTCTTCTTATTTTTTTTTTCGTATTTCCTTATATATTATTATTGATGTACAACAAAGCATTTTTTTTTCTTTTTATTATTATTATATAGTTTTTTAATTTTTAATGTGTTTTATATTTTTTCCATTTTTTTTGTATCCGAGGAAAATTCGTTCTGTGTGTTGCGAAAAGAAGATTCTTCCGTTCTGGGTGTATTATAAAATAATATATCTCTATTTATATTTAAATATATCTTTGTAGAAATGAATTTAATGCAATATTATTATTATTATGATATATACATATATAACAAAATAAAAAGTGTTTTAGGGGCGCTATATTTAAATATTAATTTAATGAATAATTTCTTTCAGTCAATTGTTGAAATTCTGATTTTTATATGTTAAGGAATTGCTCTTAATATTGTTCATATGGAAATTTTAGTTAGTTGCTTATTGTATATACAGAAGCATTATTGGATTAAAAAAAAACTAATGAATATATTTTTGGAAATTGAAAGTGTGTCGAAAACATTCAAAGATTAACAAAGTCTATCTATATAATATACGAATATTCAAATACTCAATTATATATTTAAAATATATGATAAAATTCAATCTATATTTCACACTTCACCTTACGTTCACAATCAAAAGACCTTCACTTTTCAAGACAAGAATATCAATTTCACTTTTCAACATCAAAAAAAATCTTTCACAATCAAAAGTAATTTTCAATATTTTTTTTTAAACTAACCTCACAATATCTATAATAAATTAAAATTTTTTAATTTAATTTTGTAATTTTGTTTTATGTAAATAAAGTAATAATAATGTATTGATAATATTGAAATTTTAATAATTATAATTTGTGTTTTTATAATTTGGTATAAAATAATAATATACATAGGAATGATAATATATACATAATAATAATAAATATAATATAAATAAACAAAATGAATTCATTTGAAAGCTGTGATGAACAAATCCTGTGTATTATAGCATCATATGCATTAATTCGTCGTCAACAACAAAGAAGACGTAGATATTGGGTACATCAATTGTGGACCTTACGAAGACAACTAGGTGCATATGACAATCTCGTGCAGGAATTGATGTATGATGATGCTAAATTTATGAACTATGCACGATTGTCGATTGTGCAATATACACAGTTATTAAATCTAGTAACTCCTCATTTAACGAAACGAAGTCAACGTGTGTCACTGACACCGTCTTTTAGGTTGATCCTCACATTAAGGTATGTATTATATATTACACAATATAGATGTTATGTTATATGTTATACAATTAATCAAAAAAAAATCTCACAGGTACCTTGCCACCGGCAATTCAATGAAATCCATGTCGTATGAATATCGAGTAGGTGTGTTTACGGTGTGTAACATTGTTGCAGAAACTTGCGAGGTGGTGTGGCAAACTTTAGCACATAAAGTGTTTCCTGCACGTTCAGAAGATAATTGGATGGAAATTGCAAAGGAATTTTATAACAAATGGAATTTTCCAAATTGTTGCGGTGCAATAGACGGCAAACACATTCAAATTCAGGCTCCATATAAATCGGGTGCACAGTTTTATAATTATAAAAAAAGTTTTAGCATAGTCTTGTTGGCCACCTGTGATGCTAATTTAAAATTTATTAATGTTGATATCGGAGGATATGGAAGTGAAAGTGATGATGGTATTTTACGGAATTCGGCCCTTGGTAAAAGATTATTCAACAACCAATTAAATTTTCCTAACAAAGATAAGCTGCCTAACAGCAAAACGAATATAGAATTTCCTATCTGGATAATTGGAGATGCAGCGTTTCCATTAAAAGGAAATTTTTTAACACCATACGGCGGAATGGGTTTAAGCAACGAAGAAAAAATTTATAATTACCGATTATCAAGGGCTAGGAATTGTATTGAGAGAGCATTTGGATTATTAGTAGCAAAATGGCGTATATTTACCAGAAAGATCATCGCATCGCCAAAAACTGTTGACAAAATAATAAAAGCTGCAGTAGTTTTGCATAATTTTATAATTGGTGAAGGCGAAGCAGATAAAATTGATGATAATTATATTAGCACTGCATTAAATGTACATGCAATGATACAAAATAAGAATCAATTAGACAAAAGTCTTAGATTAGGATAAAGAAATGCGACAAAAGAAGCATACAAGATCAGAGATGGTTTAAAAAACCATCTTGCAATGGATGACCCCGTCCCGTGGCAACAAGCTATGGTGAATGAAGGAAAAATGCACATTTAAATTAATTCAATTTATAATCTATAATTATTAATTTCAAAATAAAATAATACAAAAAAAAAATTCAAATACATTCAATAAATAAATTAACCAATAAATTAAATTCATGTTTCCATTTAAATAAACAAAAATAATTCAAATAAATATATATACATATAACCAATAAAACATAATTCATAATTCATAAAAATAATTTTATACAAAACCAAAAATAAAAACGAAAACATCACAAAATTGGAATATTAATATGAATTATATTAATATTCAATTTATTAATTTTAATTTAATAATAATAATAATAATAATTAATAATTTAAAGGTACACAGTTAACTTATAAATATATAAACAAAAATATAATCAGTTCAAAAAAAATCATTTTCAATCTAAACATCTTCCAATTTATCCATTTCGCTTGCCAACAATGTAGATATTTTTACCATTATATGCATTCTATCTTTTACATTGTTTATGGTACCAAGTTGGACACTTATCATGTCGGTAAAATGTTTGATATCTACCTTTCCATCGTGTTCTTTTTTCTTTTTTTCCATTCCATCCAAAACATTCAACAATTTATTTTCCAATTCATCGGACATTTTCCTTTTATTGAGTGGTTTTCTTTCCGGCTTAGATTTAAATGGAGTGTTCGCTTCTATGCTTTTGTTTTCCTTCGCACTATCATTCAGCGTTATCGCCAAAATTTCATCGTCTGATGATAAATCCAAAAGATGAATCTCACCATCCGATTCAATTTCTTTTTCTGGATTTTCAAAAGAATTACCATGATGGGCTTTATTGGAAGAAAATCCCATATCTTCCACATGGCCTTCATCTTCCTCCACAGCAAATGCAGGAGTTCCAAAAAGCCTAAAAATATTCACATCATACAGTTTATTGTTAAATTATTATATTTTTTAAATTGTGTGTAATCAGTAAACAACAATAAAAAAAAAGAATGCAATCAATTTAGTATAGAGAATGATAACAATAATAAATAAACATAATTCTAATATACTTGCTTTCGCATCTTTACATGGCATTTCAAAAATTGAAAATCCGATACAAATATGAACTTATTTTTGGATGTTGCTGGACGTTTTAGTTTTATTGCCCACTGGACGTTTTATTTTCCGCTTCCAAAAACTTGCTATACTGCTGTCGAAGGTATTGCCATTTTTTTTTGCAGTCAGCCGCTTAAAAAGCCAGATGTTTTTAATTTAATATTTAAATTAAATAGAAAATAATAATTTAAACTAACCATCAATTTTTAATTCTTTGGAAATTTCCTCCCATGCGTTTTGATTCGCTAACTTATTTTTAAAGTTTTTATGCGTTTTGTCGTACAAAAATGGGTAATTTTGTACCAAAAAAATTAGATGCCTTTCGGCAGCAGTCATATTTTTGATAATTTATTTAAAATAATAAAAAAATCTAATAATTAACAAATCTGCACTATCACAATGTTTAGAAGAAAAATTATAAAATGGTTTTAATAAAATTTATAAAAAATAACAAATATGAACAAAAACAAAGAAAAAAATGAACAAAAATTAAATTTAAACGATTTTAACAGCTAATGAGCTAACACCGCAGTCAAGAATATATAAAAAGAATATCAAAGTTAAAAGTTAGTTAACTTTTTCATGTTGAAAAGTGATATTCTTAAAAAAAATTTTATTGTGAAAGCTTATATACATTTCCATATATTTAACTTTGATATGTTAAATTGAAAAGTGAAGTTCTTTTGATTGTGAACGTAAGGTCATTCGAGAAAATTAAATGTAAAACAATCAGTCTTAAGTATCATTTTCATTTATAGAATATAAACATATAAATATACACTAAATATAGATATTATGTTAAGCGGATATCAGACGACAGAATATATATTCTTAATTTTTGTGCTTAAATTTTAATATAGGATTTTTTACATGTAAGAGCGGAATGGATATAAATAAAAATGAGGAGGATGTCTGATGAAATAATTGTTGCAATTAAGAATATAAATTCTAAAATTTAGAAAACCATTTCTAAATTATTGCACTTACATTTTAAGAACAAATTTTATCAATACAAAATTTTTAGTTTTAAAATTGCCAGCTCATTTTTATTGCAGATGGTAAGGAAAATAAATAATATATAATAAAAAAAGAACATTTTAGTGTAATGTTTACATTCATTTATAATTCTGTATATTTCACACATAAATGGCTTCTCTTTTTCGCTTTAGCATAAAGTTTATAATATATATTCCTTCGTCTGATATCCGCTTTAGCAAAAATATTAACTGCAAATACAAAACAAACAACTATAAATAAAATTTGTAAAACATAACATAAAACCATTACTAATAAATTGTTGGATATCTAAATTATAAATAAAATTAAATCTAAATTATAACTACCCTAACAAGCCGTGTACAACGATGATTTTTAATGTCAAGAGGGTCCTGAAACAGACCGGCGCTGTCGGATGGGATGAAGTACTTGGCGCGTAGTCGGTCCACTGAAGGACTAGAGGACTTGACCCAAATACCCCTTGGATAGGATTGAATGACAATTGGAACATTGTTTGCTGAGAGGCAAGACCCAATTGTTTGTTCATTTTGAATTTAGAATAGAATTAAGTATTGTCAAGTAGTCAGTCCATTAAAGTGAACAGACCGCTTACAATTACTTTTTTTATGGTTTAAAGGAAAAACAGGACATATTATATATAAAAAATTTATTTTCATATAATCAATATAATAAAATTGGGTTAGTCAAATTATTAGTTTGAGTTCATGATAGATCTATGATTGCGCAAACAAAGGGAATAAATTAGTCGAATTAATTATATATTTATTATGTTTATCCCACCTCCATTTAAAATAAATTAATGTTTTAGTTACGAAGGGTTAGTAACATAAAGCTATATTTTTTGCCTTTTTTTTTCTTTTATGTGATCTACCATGAACGCTAATACGGAATTATATTTCTAAAAAGAAAATAAAAAATAATTAAAACATTCATAATAATTTCTATATTTAATTTTTTTTAAATAATATATATTAAATGTGAATACAAAAAATTAACCCGGTCGATTATCTAAATGATGAAGCTGATAAAAATATACGACAAACTAAAACAAATATGATTACAAAACTCCTATAAAACGATTGACTTTAAATATCTATAATATCTATTTTGAAAACATTTCAAATGATTATATAATTATGTAGAAAAATATTGTAAATTTAGATAAAATCTATCGATTAGTTCATGGCTTTATAACAATAAATAAAATTTCAATATTTTATAATTAAATAATTTATAATTAAATTTTTAATATGCGAATGTGTTATACATTACATTTTCATTTTCTTTTATAAGAAATATGATGATAAAAAAATGTTTCTACTAACTCCAAATGTAGGAATTTATAAAATTGAAATTCGTAAAGTTGGCAGACAAAATAACACTTACCTATAAAAGATAGCAAAATTAATCATTTATTAATTGAAAAAATAATAATAAATATTTTACAATAAAATTATATTTACATGTTTGGACTTTAGTAAAATGCGTAATGGATACATACAGCAAATATCCAAAAAATAGACCGCCCGAAGCAAATATTCAGGAAAAAAATACAACGATAAAATAACAAGAAAATATCTGGAATTTTCCGTTTGATGAAAACTTAAAGTTGTGGAAATCAATTTCTTAAAACAAATATTCTGAAAATCACAATAAAAATAAACTTTTAACTTTATATTTTATAAATTATAAGTGAAAATTAATTGAATTAAAAAATAGATTTTTATTTATAATTTTTAAAACAAAAATAAATCACATGAAAATAAATTTAATATTAAATAAAAACCACGAATTTACAAATAACCTTGTACGATATGGACGTGTAATGAACCCAAAAAAAACCAGCATATAAACAAAAAAAAATATTATAACAATCAATAAAAAAGTCCGTTTAAAAAAAAACCGTACAAAATATTTTTTATATATAGTATATGATATGATTATAATATTATGATGTGTTGGTGTTTAATAAGATGAGATGTGATAGAAAAGAGGTATCAATACAAAATAAAAAACAAGTTAATTATACAAATATAATTAACAAATTAATTTTTTTTCATGCATTTAACACTAGATTGCCCAAGACAGTCATTTTGACTGCTTTTTAATTTCAATTAAGAATTTCTTAGAAATTTGTCACTTTTTGTACAACATATAAATGCTTTTATTAATAATTGTAATTACCTCCACCTCCTTAATTTCCGGTATATACATATATGTTATACCTATATTGCCCAAAAGCAGTCATTTTGACTGCTTGGGAAATTTTTATTAATCAAATGATCCTTGTATAGTACACATTAATTTAAATTAAAGCGCGCGAAGCGCAGAAATCATTATTTCTGTCATGATAGTACAGTATACAGAAATAAGTCAATTACACACTGCACATGTCACTAAACCACACATATAAGTTTTTTTGTATGTTTTTCTCGCATAAAATACAATTTAATTTTTATATTTTTATTACTGATTTAGATTAGATTTGCAACAATTTCATTATTTTTATATTTTGTTCTTATTGTTATAGTGAAGTAAGTTTTTTTTATTATAAATATTTACAATAACTTGTTATAATGGGTGATTTTTTAGCTATTATCTTTTTGGTAACACTGGTTTAAACAGCTGATACACGTTTCGTGTTTTGTTTCACTGTCAAACATCTTCAGTTTGGTCTATAATTTAACCATGAATCGTCTTACAAACGAACAACGCTTGCAAATTATTGAATTTTATTATCAAAATGCGTGCTCTGTTAAGAAAGTTCATCGCGACGAAATTGTGTTCAGCGACGAAGCTCATTTTTGGCTCAATGGGTACGTAAATAAGCAGAATTGTCGTCGATTTTGGAGTGAATATCAGCCAGAAACATTGCAAGAGCTACCAATGCATCCAGAAAAAGTCACAGTTTGGTGCGGTTTATGGGCTGGTGGCATCATTGGACCGTACTTCTTCAAAGATGATGCGAATCGTAACGTAACTGTGAATGGTGAGCTCTACCGTGAGATGATATCCAACTTTTTTTGTCCAAAATGCAAGAGCTTGACTTGCATGACATGTGGTTTCAACAAGGCGGTTCCACATGCCGCACAGCATGCGCAACAATGGACTTATTGAGAAGCGAGTTCGGTTAACATTTTATTTCACGTTCGGAATCGGTTAATTGGCTGCCTAGATCGTGCTATTTAACGCCCTTATACTATTTTTTGTGGGGCTATGTTAAAGCTTATGTCTATACAGACAAGCCCGCTTCAATTGACGCATTGGAAGACAACATTGAAGCAAAAAATCACCCTTTATAACTGTAAATAATATTAAAAATATTAAAAATTAATTTTAAACAAATTTCTTTATACATTAGTTATTCTTTCACAACGCAGTCATTTTGACTGATTTTGTTTTTATTGATTTAGCGTTCCTTATTTAAAGGTTATAATACAAAATTTTAAAGCGTTGCCTATTTCGAGGTTTCCTTATTCAAGGGTATCTTATATCGCGAGTCTACTGTATTTTAAAATGCTAAAAATTACGCATATAACATACCAAAATGGGTCTGATGATCATTAAAAAAATGTTTGTTTTATTAAGAATAGCACTGATAAATTGTGAAAATTCAATGAAAATTCCTGGAAAATTTGGCAAATTCATTCTTGAAAAAATGAAATTTTTTTTTTTCATGCCAACGTTATCATATAATTTATAAAATATAAATCATATAATCATATATATAGTATATATCATATAAAAAATAAAATAAATTTCGAAATACAAAATAGTATCTAGGTACATAAAAACCGTTGGACACAGATATATCACTTATAAGATTTTCCATACAACAAAATTATTTGTATGCATTTTCTTAAAACTTTTCTATATATAGGAATCATGAACTTATATATTTTGATCATCATGTATATATTATTATAAATATGCGCGACCTCCATCATACCGGTTTATTTTCCTTATATACTTCATGCAAATATACTATAAAATTTAAATATGGATTTGATAACTAACCGCACCCTATTATATTATACCATAATAAATAAATAATAAAAATGTATGTATTACAAAAATTTTGTTTCGCAGGTGTTTAAGAGTAAATATTATCGATAAAAAAAAAATATACATAAGTAAAAAATATATTCAATCTTCTACAACAACAAAAAAAAATCTATATATAAAATATTTATAAAAATGGTAATATTAAGGATTAAAAAAAAATCCTAATATTTACATATCATATAAAAGTATAATATACCCTGTATATTTAGAAATACATAACCACACAGTGAGGATTTCATAAATATATATTTATTTAAAAAGAAAACACCTAAAAAATATAAAATAAAATGTAAGCAAATCCTTTCTTTGCAACTTTATACGAGTATAGATTACAAATTCATCATTTTAAAATATGTTTATTATGGAATATGTATATTTGAAATGTGTTGTACATGGATTCTTATACGCAAATATTTTCTATATTGAGTATCTATATAATATATGTATTTGCAAGCACTCAAATGGATTAATCTTCTTCAACATCAATATATATATGTACACTTTTTCTTAAATGTTTTTTTTTTTTATATTTATATAGTGTAAGTATGCATATATAAATAAATAAATATAACGATATAAAGCATCAACATGTATACTAATACAACAAAATAACTAAAATGTCTTTGACATTTATTTATTCAGATAAGTAAATATAGACATTGATCGCAGTGAAGATGTATTATACATATATGAATGGATGAGATGTGTATAAATAAAATTGATTGAGGTATACATTTCGTATAGTAAATAATTTAAATATTTAAATATTTTTTTTTTATATAATAATATTTATATCAAATATCGAAAACAGATATAATAGTGATGTATTCAGCACTGGCGGAGCACTGAACATTTTTTTGCCATATATATAAAAGGATATGATATATTTCGAAAAGCACCCAAATTATTTATTCTACAAAACAAAATTTATTTCAAACAAAATTTTCCCGTAAATTCAATTTTCCAAATTTTGAATTTTTCCAATTACAGTCATAGTTTTTCTACTTCAATTTTCATTTTCCTCGAATAATTTGAAAATTCAATCCATATATATCATAAATTGAAGAAAATTTTAAAATCGTTTCATTGTTTCAAAAGAATATAGTCAATTTTCCAAAAATGTGTTCGTAAAATTTGTCCTATTTTTGATGAACTTTATAAAATATTTCTTTGATTATTGAACTCAAATGGAAAATCGGCTAGATCTTTTGAATCAATACCGCGATTTTCGAATTTATTTCTAATTACCAGAAATTGTAATTAGAAAAAATAGAAAATTTTGAAAAGGCAATTTTCCGCGGAACTTTTAGTTCGTTGCAAGACCAGATTTATTTTTAATAAATTAGACAAGTGCCGTTCAGAATATCCTATATCCTCTTGGAAATATGGTAATGCAATTTCCCATAGCCGCCTATGCAGCAATATTGTACAATAACTATTTATATAGAGAAAATTTTATTTTTAAAATCCATAATACTTTTTTCTTTTTTTTTATAAATGAATTTTATCAATTCAATTCACAATGGAAAGTATCAATAACTTATTTCTAAATATGCATAGATATAATCTCGTATCTCATTTAGAATATATCTATATAATATTGAAACGAATATTATATTATTTATTAATAAATTTATATCACCCACAAATATCGATATCATATCATTTATTATTATTGTTACCTTATTGCTGTATTTATAATATTCACCATATATTACAAATGTATTTAGATATTTTAAAATAAAAGGTATAATGCGATGACGTTGAATCTTTTCAAAAATATTTCTTATCTTATTTTATACATTCATTTGAT
Organism: Dilophus febrilis; assembly: GCA_958336335.1. NCBI lineage: Eukaryota > Metazoa > Arthropoda > Insecta > Diptera > Bibionidae > Dilophus > Dilophus febrilis. Next base: position 12,390,376 of record OY284472.1, on the reverse strand, counting down.
TTGTTTTTAATGCAAAAACAAAATGTTATAATTTAAATACATCAGATACAAATTTACCATTTGAAACATTCATCACAGAAAAATCTTTAAATATAGAATATATTTAGAATAAAAATTATGAAACTAAACACGATGGATTTTGTAATGTGTCAATAGAAAAAAAATTGAATTATTACATATACCATACAGTTAATGATAAAAATAAACGATTCTATCAAACCAAAAAAAAAAGACGATAGGTAAATATTTTTTTGACGAAAATATACATTTGTTTTCGTATTTATTTTTATAACAGATTTGTTTTAAATTAAATTATTGATGGTGCTTATATATTTTGTTTATCAATTTAAAATCGATTGTCGATATAAATATATAATTAATAAAAAAAAATTAAATTACCCGTCATTGGATTTAATTTAATGTAAATGTAATGCAAATAATATGTAAAATATTTTGTTTATGAGAAAATTAAAAGCGCAGTATGCGGTTAACGGACTATCAAGGGAAAGAATTGTTAACCCGGTGAAAATATTCACGTAAGTAAAAAACGCTCTCGGGCAAACATCTATAATAGGAATCACGTACTGGAGGCCAGAATGAAGGGACAGAGATTAAATTTATCATCAATCAACTGTCTATAAAATTTTAATAAAAATGATGATGTGCCTAACTATTATATTCAAATTCATTCCCGAGAACAACATTTGATTTGAATGGGAGCTGCTGGATGGGACGACATTAGAAAAAATGTACGAGAAAGAAATTTTTTGCATTTGGAAGAAAGTCAGTTGTAAAATTTCAAACCAATTGGTTAGAAAAAGAACGAGATATCTCTCATAATCTCTTGGTTTTGTATAGGAACTTCTGAATGGGATGGAATTAGAAAAAATAACCCGATACAAAAACGGTTTTCCATTTTTCATCAAACCTCCAGATTAAAAATTTCTAGTTAATTGGTTATAAATGGAATGAGATATCTATCATGATCTCTTGGATTTGTATGGAAGATCCTGGATTGGATGGAATGAGAAAAAATTATTTGAATGTAATTTTTTGTATTTGGTACAAATCCCCAAAATATTCAAAATTTTAAGCAAATAACTCATTGAGATATACAAGAAAGAAAATAGATGGGTGTGACATACCCCATTTTCGAACTTAATTATAGTTTTACATAAAAAACGGCTTATGTGAAAATTTCAGCCAAAACGGAAACATTTTTATTTAATTTTTCACGATAAAAAGTTCCAATTCGTCGAGAAAAGTGATAAAACAAAAGGTACATTATTTTTTTCCAAAACTATATATAATCACATTCTACAAAGTACGTGCTTAAAAATTAATCTGAAAACTACTAATCTCCTACATACCTACCTACCAATCTACTAATAACAGGAGATTGAAAGTATGAATGAATTTTGGGTCTTTTTATTATGTTTTATTCTGGTCAATTGTATTTGGTTTTTTTTTTGTGTAACAACCTTGATGTTTTACAGCTCTAAAGATATCGAAGTATGAGCCAAAAAAACTTACAATGGAAAAGTAAAGTAAACATAAGTTAATTCACCGTATGGATTAAATCGGATATATGGGTTTAGTTTAGAGACAGCAGTTAATATAAAAGGATACTAGACGCGTATGATGAGTAACTAACTTAATTGACCAAAAAAATATGGAAAGAAATTTTGGGTTTATAAATATACATATATCGATATAACAATTTACTTTTTATGATATGCGTATCAGGGTATCAGTCAGTGATTTTTCTTATTATAAAAGTATTATTCCTTATGGACTATATATATATATATATTCCATTATATATAATTTTTTTACAATCTATACAAATACAGGAAAATGCAATTTGAATAGATACAATAATAAAATAAAGAAAACTGTTTGTATTTATTTTCTAAAAAGGAACATCGTCATCTTTCTGTATGTTTATAGAAAAAATATATATGTATGTATATAAGAAACTTATAAACTTTCTTTGGTACATATATCCTTTTTTCCGGTTATATATAAAGTATTTAGGGTCCTTTTTTGTAATTTATAAAGAGTATATACAATTATTTTTTCTTCTCATTTGTACATTTTTATTTTATATAAAGTTAAAAAAATGTTTCTGTATATAATACGTTTTAAATGAACACATTGCTTTATACATATAGGCAAAATGACCATTCATTTTTATCTATTTTATATGTGATTATTTTAATAAATTTCTTTAAAAATAACTTTTGATTCTTTGATTTTTGTAAGAAAGGACGAAAAATAATCTGGATCAAATTAAAAAAAATCGTTGAATGATAATTTTGTAATTGTAACTTCAATTGCAATTTTAAATATATCAAATTTTAAATTATGAAAAATCTTATCGATTTTTTTTAACACCAGAACACCAACACCCGTCGTATATAGAGTATTAATATTATTATTATTATATAAACAGGGAAAACAGGGAAAATATATAAACATTTTAGTTAAAAGGATTATTTATAATCATTTTGGGACAATGACATTTTCTTTTTCTTTACATTGAAAGTGTGTATATAAATAAATTCTATATATGTATATATAAATAAAATGAATTTGTAGTAAAATATATAGTAAATACTATACATATGAAAAGTTTTTATATTTTACTGTGTAACTGTTGATTTATATACATATATAGTTAGATATGTATCCTATATAGTGGGTACATATTTGGATAAATATATTGACAGAAAAGGATCTCTCTTGAGTATAATAGTATAATATACCGATATATAATAAATATATAATCATCAAATATAAACATCTATATAGATATAGTTATTGTTAAACAATGAATGTTATTAACAGATTTAAGATATCTGATTTGTTTTAATATGCATATATAAAATACGTATACATGTTGTCTATATGTAAATAAATATGTACAATGTACATATATGGATATATGAAGAAGGTATATATCATTATGATGGCGTATAGACGTTTAGTTGATTTGTGTTTGAGACATATATAAGATGGCATTGTATAGATAAGATATATATATATATAAATATAGATTATAGATATATTTGGTGTTATTGATGGATGAACATAAAACAAATCAAATAAATATATTTAAACTGCAATAAATAATAATAGCAATATCTAAATTACTTTTAAGAATACATTTATGATAATATCATTTCATTATATGAAGGTTTTAAATAGGGCATCCCAGTTGATATATCACAAACGCATAACCCACCTAATCCTGGGACTATTTCTGAGAACCTCTGCCGAATTACAAGGGGTTGAAAGTTGACGTTCAATGAAAAACATATATTCAGTAATTAAGCTTTAACTTTTAAACTATTGAACCGAGCATAATCATCAGAGACTTAATTAATAGGTAATTTTGACTTCCATTTAATTTTGAATTAGTGAAATTTTTTGATATCTGCCTTCTGATTTGAGTTATTGACACACAAAATAAGAAAAATAATTGTTTTTCGTCAATTTTTTCGGAAAAATCGGTTTTCCTCGAAATTTTCATTGGTAAAAAAAGGTTGATTTTCAATCTATTTCGATTCTATTAGGTGTAGGAATTAAAAGCGCGGATTTCGATAACAGATGGCGCAACTAGCGTTGAGTGTATCGCAACACTCCGCGGCCATTTTCTTTTTTTTGTCTGTCATTACGCTATAAATTTCAGTATATGTCATTTTTTTGAAGTGTAAACAACAAAGCTTTTTTTTTGCTTCGAATATGTCGAAACGCATGCCTGAAAAAGTTGTTTTGGGGGGAAGTTTAATAACTTTCTTTAATTTGAAGAAAACCGCTGCCGAAAGTTATCGCTTGCTGGTTGAAGCTTATGGTGGACATGCTCCAGCTCAAGCAACTTGTGAACGATGGTTTGTACGCTTCCGAAATGGTGATTTTGACTTGGAAGACAAAGAACGACCAGGTCAGCCAAAAAAATTTGAAGACGAAGATTTGCAAGCGTTATTGGATGAAAATTCGTGTAGAACGCAACATGAACTTGCAATGGCGTTGAATGTCGACCAAACAACCATTGGCAAACGTTTACATTTTGTTATACAAATAAATGCCATTTTCAAGCCAAAAAATCCGCATTATTAATTCCTACACCTAATATAAAAAGAGACAACGGTAAGAATATTACCAGAATATTACTAGAGCCAGTATTAATAGAGCTTATATTACCATACGAATACCTCATGCCTAATTCTGGTTATAAATAAGTAATTTAATGACTTTAACCATTCAAAATATGGTAACATTATTTCCAGTAATTAAAACACTACGGCAGTACTGCGTCACCCTAAATTGGAAAATCGAAGTCGTAATTTTATTACCAAAATAGTATTTGGTTGTTTGGGATCATAATACACCTCTTTATAGAAATATTCACATCAATATATATACAATTCAAGTTCAGTTGAAAACTGTATAATTTTTTGATTGAAAAATATTGAAATTACATTAAAAAATAGGAAAATTGAATTGAAAAATGTTTTAATTTTTAATAAAAAGTATTTCAAAAATTACAACGACATCATTTGAATATTAAGGGATACATTTTTTTTTATGTTATTGAACACAATTTTAACACCCTCATTTTAATGGCATAATATACAATTTTACGAATGGGATGGGGTAAAATAAAATAAACGAAGAACAACATCTTAAATATTAGATATATATAATGTTATAGAGATATATAAAGGTGTAAAATTCATTACGTGATAAAGGTATTTGTTATATATACATATATTATAAAGATATGATATATTTAAATTGAAATGTATAAATACAAAAATGTCTATGAATATTATAAATATGCGATTATTATACTTATTATTATATATTTTTTGAATATAGATGAATGACATTTATTCTGTGATAAATTATAAAATTTAAGATAAGGGTAAGTATATGTATTATTTCTTATTATATTTAAAACAAACATAATTGGCTCGTAACTTGTGCGAATAAAATGAATTCAATAAAAGGCGGTTATGGGAAATTGTTAGCCACATTTCCAAGGGGCTAGAATATTCTTAATGGCATACGTCTAATTAGCTGATTTATAAAACAAAAAAATTTGCCAGAAAATGAATCGTATTGTCTATTTTTTTTAATTACAACCCGGATTTTTCTTTAATTTTTTGTTTATCTTCGCATAATTAAAAAATTCAATAAATTCATAATATTTAAGATAGAAGAAAATTTGAAACAGAGTACATCACAAAAAAAGGGACACATTTTACAAACATGTTTTGGAAAAACGACTGTATCTTTTGAAGCAAGAGGGCGATTTTCAAATTTTCGTCTATAAAATATCAGAAATTGATTGAGGAATAGAAAAACTATGGTTGTAATTTGGAAGGAATTTTCCGGAAAATTTTGTTTAAAAAATTGATTTTTATGAATAATCCATTTTTTTTGGCCTATCGAAATATCATACCCTTTTGGTAATATGGCAAAAAATGTCCAGCCACTGCTGAATATTGTTTATATAAGTATATAATTTTATAATATACACAGTGCGACAATTAATATTCCGGACTGGTCCTAGGAAATACATTAAAAACACGATTTTTGAAATTTTTTTTTTATATTGATTCAAAATATTCTCCTCCTGATTCAATACAACTGTTACATCGATTTAATAATGATTCAAATGCGTGTCCCAGCTCATTTTGTGGCTTTGCCTCTAGTGCGTGTGTAGAAGCTGTTTGAATGGTTTCAATATCCTAAAAAAAACATCCTTTCAATTTCATTTTAAGTTTTGGGAACAAGGAGAAGTCACATAGTGCTAAATCAGGTGAACACGGTGGATGATTTAACACACAAACTTGATTTCGAGCTAAAAACTGACGAACAATAAGTGAAGTGTGACTTGGTGCATTATCGTGTAACAAACACCAACTATCTGATTCACGATATTCAGGTCGAATACGATTAATCCTGCACTTCAAACGCTTCGAATCTTCGATATAATATGCGCCACTGACTGTTTGACCAGTTGTAACGAATTCTTTATGGGTAATTCCCTTGCTATCGAAAAATTTTACGAGCATTTTCTTGATTTTCGATGGAACTTTTCTTGTTTTTTTAGCCAGTGTTTTAGCCATCCCCGAAACGTTTATACCACTCAAAAACTTGTGTTCTACCCATACAATTATCGCCATTAAGTTTCTGCATCGATTTGAACGTTTCTGTTGTAGATTTACCAAGCTTTGCGTTGAATTTAATGACTCTGCTCTTTGTTCCATGTTAAAATTTCTACTTCAACTAAAATATTGTTTCACAAGAAATGCCATAACTTTTTTATTTGTCAACCAAATGCAATGAAATTTTTACAGACGATAGAGAAAACATCAAGCTACAACACGCAGGTTCGATCACATAGATCGTCCCACTGGTTTATGAAATATGGTTTGAGGCCGGAATATAAATTGTCGCACTGTGTATACCTCTTTATTGTATATAAAGGTGTAAAGTATAAAATTAAAATTATATAATAATATTTTGTAAAATTAAATATAACAATAATAGCTTATATAAATACATGACGAGTTGATAACAGAGACAGCATTACATGCGATATCATAATTTAAGTTTATATAAAATATTATTAATAATTTATTTATTGTATAATATTTATCCCTTATATATAGCAACTATATCTTCGATTCTACAAGGTATATATAAATGTTTGAACAATAATATTTTTGTCATATTATGATAAAGCATAAAACCTTTTTATCATTTATAAACATTTTACATTTAAACAAAATTAATTGCATTATATACGAAAGGATGGACCCATTTTATAATTGAATAAATTATTTTATATTTATAAGGTATATGTTATAATGTGATATTGTGATATATATATTTTTATGTCCATTACTTATAATAATATATATTCATAACAATTAACAAAGAACTAATATATAAAATTAATTTAAATACATTAAAAATCGTTATTAATTTATAAAAAATATATACGAAATGTTAGATTTTAGTCATTGGCGGAAATGGAAATATTTTTGCTATATTATACAAAAAGGAAAAAGGATATGAAATTTCGAAAGGCAATTTTCATTTTTCATACAATTTTCATTTTCTTTAAATAATTTAAAAAGTCACTCAATTTTTGATTTGATACCATGGAATAAAATTTGAAAATCGCCGTTAAAAGATATTGTCAATTTGCAGGAAAATGTGCTCGTAAAATGGTAAAATGTTCGTACGCTCATTCACTATTACAGTATCGATAATTTCTTTGATTTTTCACTGAACTCGAATGGAAAATCGGCTAAATCTTTTGAAACAATCAAGGCGATTTTCAAATTTTCTGCTATATGAAATATCAAAAATTGATTTTATTTTTAAATTCTTCAAAGAAAATGAAAATTGGAGAAAACCTCAGGTTGTAATTAAAAAAAATAGTAAATTTAGAAAAGACGATTTTCCGGAAAATTGAGTCGCGTTCCCGCCCAAAAATTTTGTTTATAGATCCGGTAATTAGACATGTGCCTTTCAGAATATCTTATTCTTTTGACATATTCTTTTAACAATTTCCACGCCTATGTCATATCGCCGTCATATAGGTTTTACTGTACAAATTCAACTTTTTACAAATCAAATTCAACTTTTTACAAATTAAACTAAACGTTTTACAATTCAAATTCAACTTTTTACAAATTAAATTCAAAACAAAATTTTTACAACAAACAAAAGAGTATCTTAAACTGAAGGGTAGTTTTAAGCCAGTGCATTAACAACGGATTAAAATAAAACCTTGCCAATTGAAATGAAAAACAACAAATATCAAGTGGAAAGGATTTAATGTCGCATTTCGCGACAAATATTTTACCGCCATATTCTCCAATGCTAAATCTGATAGAAAAATTGTTTTCTGAAACGAAATTTTGTTCAAATAATCTAATGTCGGGAACCAGGAAACAATAATTTGGTTGACATTATTCAACGGTCCATTTATACGATTTATTTACTATGTATATTATTCAAAATTGTATATATATTATTCAAAAATATATATATTCAATGATGGAGCATTAAATAATGTGTCCTGATGATCCCAACGACAGGATATTCTGATATATATCATCGCTCGAAAAATTGTGTTTGCTTAAAACATGTTTTGTATTTATTTTATTTTATAGTTTTATTCATAGTATTGTATTTCATAGTTTTATTCATAGTATTAAAATTTAGTAAAACCTTTTTAGTAAATTAAAATATGTGGCTGAATTGCAATTTAGCCCCCCTAACTTGAAGGGGGTGCTCCCCCGACAAACTTTTGTGCTAGCGTTTTTGGGGTAAACGCCCCGGTCGTCCAGGAGGGGGGGGGGCAAAGTTTGTATGAGAAAATTTTTATTTCCTCCTTGGGGGGTGGGGTTGGGGGGGGGGGGGGGAATTTATACCGGAAGGGGTAAAGGGTCACCCATCATGAAACTTTTGTTTGGGACTTAGGCTCCCCCTAATACGTGGGGCAGGGGCAGTGGGGTGAATTTTGTTTATGAAAAATAATGTTAAATTTAGAGATAAATTAAACATATTTCACATGATTTTAACATGATCGGCAAGGGATGAAGTCGGGGGAAACTTGGGAAGGGGCGGGGGCAAATTCCGGTAATTCCGCTAATTCTATATTTTCCGTCGATTCAAGGAAACTTCTTCAAGTGGTAGCGCTGCTACTATTTTAGCATTTATTTCCTATCAGATTATATTCCTTAATCATATTTGCCATAAAAAAAAACTGTGAATGGGGCTCACTCGATGGATAACAGAATTCAACTGGCCCTAGTTGTGTTTAATTTAAAAAAAAGTTTTCTGAAGGGTTATTCACTTTTATTTTTCGCTAAATTTGAGCCCAAAAATGGAAATTTGTAAATTTTCAAACACCCTCTGCCCTTCGTATTAGGGGAGAGGCCTTAGTGCTACAAAAATTTTAAGGGGGGGGGGGGGGGGGGGGGCTTTATCCCTTCCGGTATAAATTTCCCCCTTAAACGGGGAAATAAAAAAATTTCCCATACAAACTTTGACCCCCCCCCCCCCCCCCCCCCCCCCGCTCCTCCTGGGCAAACAGGGCGTACCCCCCAAAAACACTAGAACAAAAGTTTGTCGGGGGATATCCCACTTGATTTCCCCACCCTAAAATCAAATTTCGTGTATTCGCCCCTAAAGTACAATTTAGCCAAATATGTATTAAAAAATTTTGCAAAACTATATTTACAGTTGGTTGAATTTGATTTGTAAAAAGTTTAATTTGAATTGTAAAAAGTTGAATTTGATTTATAAAAAGTTTAATTTGATTTATAAAAAGTTGAATTTGAATTGTAAAAAGCTGAATTTGATTTGTAAAAGAATGAATTTGGACTGTAAAACCTATATATATTGAAAATACCTGATGTATGAGTGTTTTATAAACTAACCGAGTCACACAAAAACAATATTAAGAATAATATATAAATCTATGTACGATGTACTAATCCAAAGAATTTACGTAGAATATATATAAATAAATACTCATAGAGCGCAATAATTATTGTTTCTTTAATTATATTTCATTGTGATTCGTGTTTATAAACAATTTATTAAAGCTCAATTCGGAACAAATACTATATATAAATATAATTAAACCACCAGAAATTCTATAAACAAAATAATCTTATATATACTAATAAATTTATTGCATTTGATTCTATATAGAAATTCATAAAATTGCATGTATCAGATATAGAAAAAAACTCACATAAAAGAAAACATATATATACTTCAGAGAGTGGTTGCATATATTAATTAAAACAATGAAAAATGTGAAAGTATATTTGAAATTATATTTGATGTCTAAATTTTTTAAGTACTCCTATAGTACTCCTATAGTACAGTAGATATAAATAAAACAATAAAACAATAAAACAAAACAAGTTACTTTACTATTTATTATAGAGAAATCATGAAAATTTAAAAAAATGTATATAACATCGTGTATATAGAACGCGAGTATATTAAAACTACGTTTAAAAGGCACTACCGAATCGTTAGACATGCATTTGTACATTTATTACATTACATTATAATCTTTGTATGGACATAAATAACATAATAATAAAGTAAAATTAACTTTTAAAAAAGGAAACCAATTTCTTTTTTTCTCAACTTTACATACATACATATATGAATATGGATTTCAATTAAAATTTAGTATTTATTTATTTATTTATTTATTTAGCAACGGGTACAGCATCGCCTACCCAGCGAATCTTCGGCAAATTGAAGTCGCCCAAGATCAACAACTTATCAATAAGCCTGATCCTGTTCGACAATTTGGAAATGACATCAGAGAAAGTATATACTTTTCGTACGATGAGCCAGGGGGCAATTATACATTTACGATATAGATGCAACCCTGTTTCATCATAACCTTGACTAATACCATTTCCAAAGTGTCAGCGCCCTCGACCACCAACTTCTCGCTAGGCATCCGACTACTAACACCTACTAGCACACCCCCACCTGTCGTCTTGTCCCTATTAGCCACAGATTGGTCACATCTGTATATCTGGAACTTGTCACACTTTATCTCCCCATCAAAGACAGTGGGTTTTAACCCACGTTTCCGATAAGGCGACAATATCTGCATCACAGTCAACCGACTCCATTAAAAGTAAGCCCAGCTTCCCATTCAGTCCTCTCACATTCTGATAATAATATTCACACATATTATTTCTCATTATCTTTAGTTTTTTTCATTCACACCATTAATATTAACATTACTATTACCATTGGCATGATTATTATTATCATTATTACTATTATTACTATTCGCATTATTATTACTATTGCAATTCCTATTACTATTATTATTATTATTACTATTATTATTGCTCTTACTATTACTATTAACAATGTTATTATTATTGGTATTAATAACAGCCATATGTGGACGATCAAACGTAAATCTTCTTATTAGCACTCCAACTGGTCACATTCCATAAAGTACTTCCACGCCAAACTGCGCCGAAACCCCGAAACGGAACGAAGCATAACCAATCTGGGCCCATTCATGTCCCTGGGAACGAGTCGCTTACAATAAATGAAATTAGATGGTATATCAAATTCCTCATGGATGAAACTCAGGATATCCTCTTCCGTGGTTGAACATTCCAGCCTGGACACAAAGAACCATTTCTGAGGCCAAATAGCCCGAAGAATTGGTCTATGTTCCGTTGCCATTTCGCCATAAGTACAGGATATCGTACCGTAATATCGTTTTGTATTTTGTAAAGGTTGTTGTAGTAGTGGTTGAAGTTGTGGTTGTGGTCGATGTTGATGTGTTTGAGTATGCTGTAGTAATTGATGTGTATGAGGTGGATTCTGTTATATGGTATATAGTTAGATGGAATGGTCTATATATTTATTATATACATGATTTTCTTTCAAAAATATATATTTATGTTTTAGTTTCTTTTAACAAAAAAAAAAATGTAATGAAAATTATTTCTACTCACTCGCAATTGTTGCAATTTACATATAATAAAAATATTCCTAAAGTTATCAGATAAAATCGCACATACGTGAAGGAAAAAAAAACAAAGAGAAAAATTTGTCATTTAATAATTGAAATGTTAAAAAAAATTATTATGAAAAATTATTTACATTTTCGTATAATATAAAAAATTATATTTACCTATTTGAACTTTTGTATAGCGAAAGCCCGATTGATAACAATAAATATATTTTAATTATACGATAATGACAGCAAATATTCATCAAAAATAAAATGACGATACAAACAAATTAACTGCCCAGTTTCCATTTTCCATGAAAACTTAAAGTTGGAAATCAATTTCATGAAAACAAATTATCTGAAAATCACAATAAAAACAAAATAAAAACTTTAAAATATTTTTAAAAGAATTAATATTAATAAAAACTTTAAAACACTTCAACAATACAGGATCGAATGACTATTGATTTAATTTAATCTGATTTCTCGATGAAATTTTAACAAGAATAAACACGTGACGCTATAATTTATTTATCTTCTACGCGTATCATCAATATTACTTCTTGGCGAAAAAAAGAAGATAGATTCATATTTTAGTTTTTTTTTTTTATTTATTTATTTATTTTATTTATTCATATATAAAATTGTAATTGAGACGATGAGTCTCTACATTATACAATTCCTTTATGGCCCAAGAAAATTAAATAAATATAAAAATAGAAAATTTCAAATATTATAAAAAAATTAATACAAAATTCAAAACAAAAATTCAAAACCTATTACCCCACTTATTCATTTGTTCACATGTTCACCCACCTATCGCTCTAAAAACTCGACACAGGCATATTTAAACCGATTCATACTCGAGGAATATCTAATATGCAGTGGCAATTTGTTCCACATAACAATAATACGTACGAAAAAGGAATTTTAGTTGTTTTCTTTTTATCGTCTGGAAGACAAATACGCAATGCATATCGTTAATTTATTGCGATTTTTTCATACAGAAGAAAAAATAAAAATCTATTATTGCTATTTTATCCTCACGGCAACAAAAGAGAAATTTTCAATGATTTGTGTTGCTCAAATATTGCTAAGGCAATAAATATAAGATATCCTCTATTTATCGTGCCGATGATTTATCTTCCAAATGTATGCTGGGTAATTATACAAATACAACAATTAAATAATTGTATTTGATATGTTGGTGTTGATAGAAAAGTAATTATTTTATAGTATATTAAATGCTGAAATCACAAATCTGTATGCAATTTTCCATTGATTTTTATATATCAAAGATTTAATTCATTTTCATTCAACCATCGCATTTTTCCACATAAAATTTTCTTTTTATTTCAAATTATATGTGAACAAAACTCAATAAGTGTATTTATGTTAAGATGAAAGTATGGTCGAATTGGTGGCCAAGCCGCCGATTTTCAATTAACAAAAATCTCACATGTAAAATTTCACATGTGAGCTTTGCTTTTAATTAGTGAGGGTCATGGTCGTTCGATTTCCATTTCTGTGTGCGCACTGTTGCCACAAAGATCTCCTATGCTGGTCCCAGAATGCCTATCATTCGACGATGAACCCTCCCCAAAGTTTATGTATACATTGACCGTGCGGGCGTTTTTGCCCGTATGGTTGGTGTATATATATTCTCGGGTATCCGGTGGGGGGATACCCGCTCTACATTCAATTATAACTGTAAATTTCTATCGTTGAAACTTCCGTAAGATAAAAAAGGAAAAAAATGTATGAAGAAAAAAAATCAAAAAACATTGATTTTCCTAATATATTTTTTTCGTTTTTATCTTATGTAAGTTTCAACGATAGATTGTCTCTTGTCTTGAGTAATTTGGGTCAAATCTGGATGATAAACTTATTTATAGAATTATTTTTATTACAAAATTAATAATTTTATTAATTGTTTTTATTTTATTAATTAAGAATCCTTTTGAAAATACGCATTAAAGTGTTTTTCTTTTAACTATTAAATTTTAAAGAAATTACAAATTTTCCATCAATACAAAAATTAAATTATAAAACGCCAAAGAAATTAAAGACTGCCTTACGTATATATAGAAAACAAAGTATATATTCTATATTAGGGTCGGTTAAGCAATATTTTATTTAAATATCAGATACAGTAGACTTACAATCAGTTACATTAAGTTCTTTAGGAATATATCGTACGGTTCTTAATAATAATAAGATTTAAAAAAGAACGATGCAGTTCTGATTTAAGTACAATAGAATGATTGTGGGTATTAATAAAACAAAGTTATTCTCAAGTTACAATTGAAGGAGTGAAGAATTCCAAAAATCATTGAAATGAGGAACTCATATACACCGGATGGATCAAAAAATTTAGTAAATACCACATCTAACAGAATGGAGGCCGTCATAATGGCAACAGGAGACGTTACAAGGGAGATTAGTGCCGAATAATATCAGTGTCCGATATTATAATGGTCAACTTTTTTTTTTATTTAAATTTTGAATCATTTTGAAATAAATTCCATGAAATTCCTTGAAAATTCGTTAATCAATCGTTTTGAAAATGTTACATAATATTTATAATGCATTATAGATGATTTCTGTAAAATATTGTATAAAGTATCTTTGAACGGGACTTGGTTAGAATTTAGAATTTTCCAAGATTTGCCCGATTTTTAGTGTATTTTATATGGAAAAATTTACGAAATCAAATTCTGAGTGTTCTGAGTGTATATCTTGAAAATCAATTCTATATATGAAAAATATATTTTATCCGCAGGTTTCCTTACAGACGCATTCGATTAAGAATTAAGATTAAACTCAAACCCTTCACCTATGTACAAATTTTCATTGTTAATATTGTATTTATTTTAACTTCTTCTAAATATATTTTAATGGGGTAATTATATATACATATATATATATATATATATATATATATATATAATATATAAAAAAAAAAATTCAATATAAATTGTTATCCCTTTTTCTTCATTATATAAACAAGTAATGTACATTAATGTCATAATAAATGGTTCATTAGCTTATTTATCAGTTAGGATTTTATAAATATACATTTTTTTCTGCATAGAAATTTCATAATGAACATAAAAATACTTTTCGTATATATAACATAGAAGAGGTATTACATTATATAAAGGGACAAGATTACAATAAAATAAGCTTGTTGCAATAATTAATTGTTAAAAATATTTATAAATAGAGCATATAGAAAATACTCCTTCTTTTGATTCCCTATACTATGTATATATACCGAATAAATATATATTGATGCTGCGATTTATCTATAGGGATAGTACCCCGAATATATATATATAAAAAAAAGACAAAGAAAAGTTTCTTAATTAATTCTTAAAATTGAATATTTTCTTTTATTTTATTTGGTTGTTAAATATATCTAGTATACAAGAACTAGGGGAGAAATTATTCATTTATTTTACCCTGGAATGTATATATATATTTATATATAAAATATATATATTTATTTTATATATATATATATTGTAATAATTATTTGTTTAAAGTTTTATTTTCGTTTTATTTATAACAAGAGAAATTTTATATATTTTAAATATTTAATAAAATGATATATATTTATATATATAAAATAAAATCTAATTTGTAACCTCTCAACGGACTGATTTAATAATAAATCTAATCCGATATATAGCATAGCGTTTACTATTCTTTTTAGTGACCTTTCCCGCACTGTTGTTAACTTCTAAAAACATAAAAATGTGTTAATAAAAAGAAGGTTCTAAAAAAATTTCATAAAGATTTATTTCATTGGTAAATATTTAAATCGTATCATAACTCACACAGTATAAACTATCAGTGCGATATAATCTATATATTGAATAACTCGACAACTGATTTTTGTATAAAATACTGCTGTCATTTGAAATATATATTATATAAATGTATTTGAAAACTTATATAAAGGGTGATTTTTTAGCTATTATCATTTTGGCAACACTGGTTTAAACAGCTGACGCACGTTTCGTGTTTTGTTTCACTGTCAAACATCTTCAGTTTGGTCTATAATTTAACCATGAATCGTCTTACAAACGAACAACGCTTGCAAATTATTGAGTTTTATTATCAAAATGCGTGGTCTGTTAAGAAAGTTCATCGCGACGAAATTGTGTTCAGCGACGAAGCTCATTTTTGGCTCAATGGGTACGTAAATAAGCAGAATTGTCGATTTCGGAGTGAATATCAGCCAGAAGCATTGCAACAGCTACCAATGCATCCAGAAAAAGTCACAGTTTGGTGCGGTTTATGGGCTGGTGGCATCATTGGACCGAACTTCTTCAAAGATGATGCGAATCGTAACGTAACTGTGAATGGTGAGCACTACCGTGAGATGATATCCAACTTTTTTTTGCCCACAATGCAAGATCTTGACTTGCATGACATGTGGTTTCAACAAGGCGGTGGCACATGCGACACAGCACGCGCAACAATGGACTTATTGAGAAGCGAGTTCGGTGAACATTTTATTTCACGTTCGGAATCGGTCAATTGGCTGCCTAGATCGTGCGATTTAACGCCCTTAGACTATTTTTTGTGGGGCTCTGTTAAAGCTCATGTCTATACAGACAAGCCCGCTTCAATTAACGCATTGGAAGACAACATTGAAGCATTTATTTGTGAGATACCGGCCGAAATGTTGGAAAGAGTATG
Organism: Dilophus febrilis; assembly: GCA_958336335.1. Lineage (NCBI taxonomy): Eukaryota > Metazoa > Arthropoda > Insecta > Diptera > Bibionidae > Dilophus > Dilophus febrilis. Next base: position 12,374,115 of record OY284472.1, on the reverse strand, counting down.
CCAAAATTGGACTAAGCGGATGAACCATTTGAGGCGCAGTCAAGGTCAACATTTGCATGAAATAATCTTCAAACATTAAATTATATGGACTGTACTATCGATTCAAATAAAGGTTTCATGCATTTTTCTGAATTTTATGTGTTTTTTTTTTGAAAAACTTTCCTATAGCTTTTAAAAAATCACCCTTAATATCTATGATTATTTTCATTACAAGGACATTACCTCAACTTCTTGTATTTATATGTATACTTATATAAAAATATATATAAATATATAACATTTCTTTAAAATAATTTGTACAAATTAAAAAACATAGATAAATAACATAAAATCCATGCATTTCCAAGTTAATAAATTTAATTAACATACAAAAAAGGGGAATAAAAAAAATTTTTTTTTAACCCTTATGCTTTCTGTTAGAACAAAACGTTTCTAATAGAGATTTTGGAATACAATTGAACTAGAACCATAGAAAATTGTAAATTAACTTAAATAACATATATATTTAGCATTTAGAAAATCGATTAAGAGATAATTTAAATTCGGCATAGCGATGCTAAATTATTTGAATAAAAAATTCATGTTTGTGTAAAATTTAACTCAAAACAGAGGATGAGGGTTAAAGGAAAACTAATTAACAAACATATTTTCGTTTCAATATAATTATGTTATTGGTTTAACGATATAATTTTTTAAATAATAAAATTAAAAAAATTGTTAACACTCACATTTTGTTGAAATTTACCATCTACGATTTACATAAAATTCGTAAAATTGACACGCAATAATTTGTGTTCAACCAAAAAATACGATTTATGTTCTTTTATATATACTGCCACAGCTAAAGTTAAATATTTTGTAACACCTCAGAATTTCATTTATGATTTTGATTTGAAAATGCAAACGCAATTCTTGAATTAATTAATTTAAAAAAAACCATTCGTCAATTCACTATAAATAATAAATTAAAAAATATGATGACCAAATAATAAAATTCTAAATAATTCTAAATTTATTTATAATATCGTAAAATAATAAATGATTATGCACACAGCCACACATATTCTATATACAAAGAATAAAATAACAAGTGATGGATTTTTCCAAATGAAAATGATTCTAAAATACGCGTAAAACAAAAAAAAAAATGTGATGCAATAAATTAATATATGAAAAAATATTGCATTTTTCTAAACATAAAAAAATCATATTTGTTCATAAGTTGCATTATAAGGATATGCAAGGATATGCCTTAAACCATATGGCAAAAAATTTAATTAATTTTATCTATACAATTTCTACAATATAATTCGTAATCTTAATTGTAATAAATATATTACATTAAAAATAATACGGACCTGTTCGACCTGTTCGACCTGTTCGACCCGCACATCAACACAAATTATAATTTGTTATATATAATTTACCGTTCAGCCAAATTTACCGTTGTTTTATTCGATGCGTATATATAATAGCTTGTTCACGTAGAGGCGTAGTGTAGTGTAGTGTACTTGTAAATCCACCACGTGAACACGATGCGTAGTGAATTATGTACTACTTTTGATTTTGGAGGTTCGTAGTGAAGTTGAAAATCCACTACGCACCACGTGAACAGATTTCGTAGTGTATTCATTATATAATCCCCAATTTTTGGCGTATTTTATTAAAGATTTATAAAAATAATTAACAAATATTACAAAAATAATTAAATAATTATTTACAGCAAAGTATTAAAGATAATAATTGAATGAAAAAAAAAATTTCATTCTACCGCCAAAAATAAACACAAAATTAGAGGTTATGAATTACAATACTACGGTACCACGTGAACACTGATATATGAACGTAGTTCATAATTCACTTCACTACACTACGCCTGCACGTGAACAAGACATAAGTAAATATTTTATATAAATATAAAATATATATGAATTTTATTATTTATTTATATAAAATATTTGATAACGGGAATTTATATGAGCGTCATTATAATATATAGTAATTATTTTAGTGTATTATATATAATATTCAATGATAACTGTTGGTATTTTTTCTAAAAAATTGTTGGTGTTTTTATCATTTATTTATCAGAATAGAAACAATCCAAATGAAAGTTCTCACTTTTGTATATATTTCAATATAGGAAATTTGAATGTGTCATGAATCCTTTTATTAGTGGGAGGGTGCTGGGCATCTTGTTCAATTGATTTGAGTTTGGTCTGCACAACAGTCGCGGAATTTATATTTAATATTTACGAATAAAATTCAATATAATTTATCTTAAATTTCTTATATACAAATTTTACAGATTAATATATTCATTACCAAAAAGAAATCATATCCAATCCTGCTGCCAAGCTCGCCTGTTAGAAAATCACAAATATAATTTCTTTATTTCAATTTACAGGACAGAGGAAAGTCAGGAAAATTTCGCGATCTTCCCGATAATGTTAAATTATTGCCAATAAATCACAAGTACGTATAATAATTTTATTTTTCTTTTGTTTTAACCGATTTTTTATTACGGATACGAACTATACAAATCGCTCACGAACTATTCACTAAAAACCACGCACGAGTACGAGACTAAATAAACGAAAAAAAATAAATTGTACACAGTGCGACAATTAATTATTCCGGACTGGTTCTAGGAAATACATAAAAAACACGATTTTTGAAATTATTTTATTTTATTTATTCAAATATATTCTGCTCCTGATTCAATACAACTGTTACATCGATTTAATAATTATTCAAATGCGTGTTTCAGCTCATTTTGTGGTATTGCCTCTAGTGCGCGTGTAGATGCTGTTTGAATGGTTTCAATATCGTAAAATAAAACATCCTTTCAATTTCATTATAAGTTCTGGGAACCCGGACAAGTCACATGGTGCTAAATCAGGTGAATACGGTGGATGATTTAACACACAGACTTGATTTCGAGCCAAAAACCCACGAAAAACAAGTGAAGTGTGATTTGGTGCATGATCGTATAACTAACACCAACTATCGGATTCACGATATTCAGGTCGTATACGACGAATCCTGCCCATCAAACGCTTCAAAACTTCGATATAATATGCGTCACTGACTGTTTGCGCAGTTGGAACGAATTCTTTATGGATAATTCCCTTGCTATCGAAAAATGTTACGAACTTTTCTTGTTTTTTTAGCCTGTGTTTTAGCCATCCACGAAACATTTATACCACTCAAAAGCTTGTGTTCTACCCATACAATTATCGCCATTAATTTGCTGCATCGATTTGAACGTTTCTGTTGCAGATTTACCAAGCTTTGCGTTGAATTTAATGACTCTGCTCTTTGTTCAATGTTAAAATTTCTACTTCAACTAAAATATTGTTTCACCAGAAATGTCATAACTTTTTTATTTGTCAACCAAATGCAATGAAATTTTTACAGACCATAGAGTAAACATCAAGCTTCAAAACGCTTGTTGCATCACATAGATCGTCCCACTGGTTATTGAGATATGGTTTGAGTCCGGAATATTAATTGTCGCACTGTGTATATGCCATCGACTACAATAAAAATTAATTTGATTCGCATATACAGGCTAAAAACAAATACACATTACAAAATTATATTTATTAATTTTTTTTAATATATAGTTATATGGTTATATATTATTAAAGAGCGACAGCATATTATATATATATATATTGTTGATTAGTTGAAGTGAATTATAAAAATTACCTGTGTAATAACAATAAATTATTAAAATGTGTGTGGTGTTTTTTTTATTTGGTCGGTGCAATAATGGGCATTTTCGTTTATTCCTCTTGTGGCATGTACTAGTGCGCTCTTAAAATGCGAGCGCGATACAACATTTACATGTGCTAGCTCTGTGTTCGAATATTTTAAAATAGTCTTGTGTTAATTTTGTTTACAAATGGCGCTTTCTTTATATGTGAAAATGTCAAAGTAACGATAAACGCGATAAACAAAGTGAGGACAATCTCGCGCACAAGGCGATGGTGCTCCTACAAAATAGATAGGGCAATTTGTGTCAACACAAGTGCTAAAGCCTCGATTTCTATGAAAATATTTTATATATCACAAATATGATATATGTGATATATAAAAAAAATGTGCTTTTTCTGAAATTTATTTTGCCTGGATAAAAAAACCGAAATTTAATAATACATACCAATTGCTGTTAAATAATTCCATTTTTTATTAGTTTGTAAATTAACTGGATATTTTATTATTATGAACTTAAATCATAAAAATTAAATAAAATGTAAATAAAATGAAAAATGAAGTTTGGACGACGGTCAGCCGACGGCAATAGAAGAAAAAATATCAATGTCCGCCGTCAGCCGTCGACATGTCCGCCGTCCAATATTCATAAAAAGCATACCTACATTGAAATGCATGTATTTTCAATTTGACATTTGCCGTCGTCTGCCGTCGGCATTTCATAAAAAGCATTACTTAAGTGGAGGTATTTTCGAACATGTGTCATATAACCCAAGTAACACAAGTGCAATAAAAAAACGTATTTGTGTCACTTGTGCGTTTGTGTTCGCACAAGAGGAATAAACGAAAACGCCCCATATTGCATTTGTTGTAACTTGATTTTTTTTCCTCGATATAATTTTTTTGCATTTATGATTTATTTCTGGTGGTATTTTCTAAACAAAACAATCATTTCCAATTCGTGGTGAAGCTTCTTTTTGATCCAAGAAATTTTTAAAATACCTTATATTTTTTTTTAATGTTTTCCAGGTCTTTTATTGTTTTCTTTTTTTTTTATTATGTATTTTCCTTCTAATCTATTATAATAATAAACAATATTAAATTTTAAATATGTATTGATAGAAAATATTTAAATATAAAATTTTCCTTATTATATTGAATTAAAAATTATAGGAATATAATTTCCTGGAATATATTTTCTTTAATTTTCTTAAAACAATAACAACAACTAGCAATAAAAAAAAGCGCCGAAAAACAATTTGTTTAATTTGTACACATTACATTTTTCTGTTATATTCCATTATTTTTTATGATGAAAAATAAAAATTAAAATAATTTACTTATTATTATTATTATTATTATTATTATTATTATTATTATTATTATTATTATTATTATTAATATTTTGTTGTTAATCGCTTAAACAATTCTTATAATTAAAATGTTTAATTTTTGTTTTATAACAATATATAAGGATAAAATTCAATATTATTTGCGTTTTTCATAATTATTATATTATTTATAAAGAAAGAGAAAAAAAAACAGATAAAATAAAAGAAAGAGAATTAAACTAAAATTATTTTGATTTATTTATTTTTTACTTTTATATATTATAGGTTTTTATACATTCCAAATTCAACTTTAAACGCATCAAATTCAACCAATTCCATAAATAATTTTGTAATATTAAATTAAAATATATTAATTTATTATCATTTATTAAATGCAATACAAAAAGTTTTTACTAAATTTTAATCAATACTATGAATACGAAATAAAAAAAACCCAAAACAAATGTTTTAAACAAACTAAAAAAGTATATTTTAAATTGAAAGATTAGTTTTAATCGAGTCGTTCATTAACAAACGGCTTTAAAAAAAACCTTAACAATTAAAAATACCAAATAGCAAGTGGAAAGAAAAGAAAATGTCGAATTAACCAAAAACTTTACCAAATTACATTTAATTAAAATAAAAATAAATAAATTTTTCGCTATACAACCAACAATCTGGTTTTAGCGTCCAACAACAGCCTTCTGTTGTTAGTTACTTAATTTGTGGATTTTACGGTGTCGGTAATTAGCCGTACGACCAACCGCAAGCGGAATATACAACTCTGTGTTAAAATTCAGATTCGAAAAATAACCGAAAACACAAAACAAAATATTTTATGCATTCAGTAGGATTCGAACCCACGACCCCAAAATTTCGTTAGAATTTTAGGTTGGCATTTTTAACATTTACACCACAGATTTATATATTTAATTACGTTTACCAAATGCTAGAATCGATTCTATTCGATCGTTATTAATCGCGTTAATGAATATTTTACATTGGAAACCAATAGTTTGTATGGAGTCCTATAGTGGGACTTGTTGTTAAGTTACAAGCCGTGAACAATACAAATGACCGGCATTCTTGGATACCCAATGTATATCCTTAAAACAACACAAATTTAACGGATTTGCTCCCTCAGAAGATTAATCATTAGTTTTTGCCACCATATTCGTCTCACTAAATCCTAAAATTACTAAATCCGATAGAAAAAAAATTGTTTTCTGAAACGGAATTTTGTGCAAATAATCTATTGTCGGAACCTGGAAACAACAAATTTTCTTGACGTTATTCAACGTTCCATATTAATACGATTTCATCGATGGATGACTTGTAATAATTACTATGTGAACATGACCATATGAAATTGTCAATATCGGACGCGATTTGGAGTAATAAAATAAAAGTGTGAAAGGTATTTTGATTTTTTCATTTCAATTGTTAATATTAATTTCATCTTCATGGACACGTAATAATATTGTTTCAATAATTTAAATATGGATGGCTGAAAAACGTCAAACAAATGGTTTCGGTTTCTGTTCTCAGTAAGTCCCACTATACGACTCAAAACAAACTATTGGTTTCCCATGTGGAATTTAAAATATTCATAATAGCGATTAGTAACGATCGAATAGGATCAATTTTCGGATTTTGTAAGTATATTTGTCGCAAAATGATTGACAAATGTAATTCGCGTTGTTTTATGGTTGATTGAATATTAAGTCCTTTCCACTTGGTATTTGGTATTTTTTCCCTATTAATTAAGGTTTTTTTTTAAGCCGTTGTTAGTGTATTTAGTGGCTTAAAACTACCCTTTCAGTTTAAAATATACTTTTTTAGTTTATTATTAAACCATTTTTTTACATTTTTTTTTTATTTCTTTGTATTAATTAAAATTTAGTAAAACCTTTTTTTGTGTATTCCAAAATATATGCGATAATAAATTAAAAAAATATGATTAAACAAATAATATTATTTATAGTTAATTGGTTGAAGGTTGGGTGCAAAACTTTTAATACAGAGTATAATCCCAATTGATATATAGTACAAACGTATACCACATACTCCTGGGACCCATGTCAGCAAAAACTCCGGAATCCGGAGAGGGTGGGGTCTAACTTCAACCACTGCCGAGTTAGAGAGGCGATTGAAAATTGACGTTCATTGAAAAATATGAATGTATTCAGTAATTAAACTTTTAAACTACTAAATCGAGCATCAGCCTCAGCCAACATACTAATTTGATAGGTAATTGAATTACCATTAATTACCTTGAATTAGTGAAACATTTTGATATCTGCTTTCCGTTTTGAGATATTGACGCACACAAAAAGTAAGAAAATTAAATTTGTTTTCATTAAATTTTTCAGAAAAGTCAAGTTTCCTTGAAGAAATTTCACCGGGTAAAAAAAAATTTGTTTTATAAACCATTTCGAAGTTTAAGTTTAAAAGTTACAGCTTAATTACCCAATGTATATTTTTCAATGAACGTCAATTTTCCACCCTCCTCTATAACTCGGCACGTGTTGAAGGTTGAAGTTAGACCCTCGCTTCCGTTGATACGATTTTTTTTTGCTGCAAATAGCCCCAAGATTATGTGGTTTACGTTTGTAACTATATCAACTGTGAAACCTCTAACATATTCTTTAATATACTATAATAATTATTAATACATAACTAATTAATTAATTAAATTTTTACTATCTAAAAATTAATTTAAAATGAATTTTAAATTTTTATAAAAAAAAAAATTCGTACACTCAATCAATTTATTCATACAAATTTATATACACAAGTTTATAGATTATTTAAAATTTTTAATTCAATCATTTTAATAAAAAAAAAAACTAAACCAAAGCGTTCCATCGAACCGCATCAAACCGAAAAAAAGAGAAAAATAACTTTGGTAGATCAATTAAATAAAAAAAAAAAAAAAATCCAAATCGAAATCGAAATTGAAAAAATTATTATAATTCAAATTAAACGATAAAAATAAAATTATTTTCCCTATCATTATCAAATATTCTTAAATTCTATAATTTATTTAAAATAGAATAAATTATTATAAATTATTTTTTTTTTAATATTATATTTTACTTAATATATTTTTAGACAAAAAAAATAAAAGTTTACCTTTTTTTCAAAATAATAATATAATAATAAAATAACCATCATTTATAAACTTTAACAAAAAATAAAAATTAATATTTTACAAAAATTTTATTCCACACATAGATTTTTTATTAAATATTTTCTAACTTCTTATACTTAAGTTTCACTTTTTATATACATATACTATTTTATAAAAAAAAAAAGTGAACTTTATCTATATATAATATATATTTATGTATTGGTATGTGTAATAAAAGTAAAATAATAAAGAATTTTAGTCTATAATTAATTAAAATACCCCCTTCATTTGAAATACTAATTAAACTATTTTCTTTTTGAATGTGCGATTGATTAAAAAAGAAAAAAAAAATAGAGGGTTTTTTTTTCTTATTAAAATAAGAAACTTTTTCTTACCAAAATAAAATACAAAGTTAAATAAAGAAGAAAATTTATCAAAAAGCAGGAACCATTTTTGTTTTTTTTTTTTCACTTTGCCATATCATCTTGAGGATTTTTTTTTATTCCCTATTTTTTTTAACAACATTAAATTGTTGTTGTTGTTGTTGTTGCAGTTGTTGTTGGTGTCGATGATGATGGTGATGTTACTGATGAGATTGCCGATGATGTTGTTTGCGTTATTGTTGATGTTATATTGATTGAATTTGATGCTGTTGTAGTTGTTATAGCTGATGATGATGATGATATGGTTGTGTTTGTTATTGCTGATGATGCTGTTGTTGTTGTTGTTGTTGTTGTTGTTGCAGGTATTATTGTCGTGGTTGCTGCCGGAATAATCATAGGCGATTGCGAAGGTTGTTGTAGTGATGGTGGTACTACTGTTACTGTTGTTGATGGTTGTTGTGATGGTTGTTGTTGTTGTGCTTGTACAGTTGGTGCATGTGCTTCAATGGCTGCCAATTCTTGGGCGGCCAATTCCAATTGGGTTTTTTCACGTTCTTTTTCACGTACCGGTCGAAATGAATCGAGTAATGCTTCAACACGATTATCTGTTGGTCCCCATGTTGCAAAACCCATATTATTTTGTAACCATACAACCATCGTACCATTTATACTTTTTACATAAACATCATTTCTAGAATAAATGGGTTTATTTATTTTTTTTTATAAAATTTAGTTTTTTGTGAAAGTAACTTCAATACAGATAAAGATAAAAAATCTTCACGGACGGATCTATGAAAAATGGCAGCTTCGGGGCCGGGTACTACTCGATGGAACTTGGTTTGAAGTGTCAGATAAACATGGGGAGTTATGCCTCAGTATACCAGGCGGAGACGATGGCCCGAATTCAGACGCTGGACCATGTTCAGGGCAACGGGGTGTGCGGGAAGGAACTCCTTTTTGCCACTGATTGCAAGGAACTGGTAAGGTGTATGAAAGGTGGGACGGTTGATTCATCCCTGGCACTGGAATGTGCTCACAGGCTTAAAGGGTGTACGACCCAGAATGTGGTCACACTGGTTTGGGTCAGGGGGCATAGTGGAATCGACGGGAACGAAAGGGCGGACGCTTTGGCAAAAGGCGGAACGACCAATAAGTTCATTGGACCGGAGCCGTACACTGCGATTAGCAGAAGTACGGCGAGGGACATAGTCGAGAATTGGGCCATTTCCGAACATCAGAAAAGATAGAAGGAAGTAAAAGGACTCAGACAATCCAGGATGACACTTGGGCTGAGAGTAGGAAACACCAATCGGGAGGTTCTTGGCTTAGGACGGGGAACTCTCAGGAAACTGGTGGTACTCACATCAAGGCATGGAGGCTTCAGACATCATCCTGTGGGGATGAAAATTCTTACAGATGATACATGCAGACTCTGCCTAGAGGATGAGGAAACGGCTGCACACATGGTGTACAAATGTCCGGCTTTACAAAAAAAAAAAAAACTTCAATACAGCTGCTCCAAACATTTAGAGACGGAATGGTGCTTGTCGGTCCGCTTCACCAAGCGGACGAGCAACAGGTTCAAATGGTATTTGGGGAAATTATTGGATTATTGAGAGAAACCGCGGACCGCGGAAACTAGCAAAAGAAATCAGTATTGATGACGTAATTCTCATCCTGTTATTGCTGGTGGATGCCACTGCTAGACCGTATGATTACGATAAAAACTTCTAGGTTGTGTTTCTACTACTAGATAAGAGTGGACGGAAAACAAAATTAAGTGCATTTTATCGTATATGGAGCCAATTCTAAGGTGGAACTTCGCTCACTTTGGATTGCTATAGTACAATTTTTCATGTTGAAATTCATCCTATAGAACTTTGCGATTTAGATAGCCATCTAAGGATAAGGGATATAAATACCAAGAGATCTATATACTGTCTAACAGCAAAGACTTATAACCATCAGCGCCATAGAAATAGAGTCGAAGCTAGTACTCGATTGTGAAGACTGTGTCAGAGGTAAACAAAGTCACATTAACATGTGGATACCTGAAAGAAGTGAAATGGAGAGCAACGAGAAAGCAGACACTATCGCAAGAAAGAGCTCTGCTCGCCCAAACATTCAACCTAGACCATTTTGTGGTTTGGCTAACACAGTGATTAAGACAAAATTGAGAGACCTGCTGGTACAACGGGAAATCACACAGATGCACTGGAATGACACCGTTGGCTGTAGACACTCGAAAATCTTTATTCATGTGCATTCAAATGGGTTGCGGACGAAACAAATTCTCAACCTAAACACTAGACTAGTGATCGGATATTTATAACCGGACACATAATCATCATAATCTAAAAGTTACATTATAGGATGAATATCGTAAAAATGTTGATACTTGTAGGCTGTAGAGTGCCTGTGATGGAGAAGGAAAATGCGGAGCTCATTCTATGTGAATTCTATGTGTCTAATAACCTAGTCGAAGTAGCTATAATTTTTTACCAGCACCGAGATTTAAAAAAAAACATTTACATAACCAACAGGAAGTGTAATAGAACGTTAATTTTAGATCTTAATCAACTACACTTATAAAAAATTTAGTATAAATTATGCTGTATTCAACTTAATTCCTAAAACAGTACCCTTTGATTTCTAACAGGAAGGTGTTAAAGATAAATTTCTACATAATTCGTTTAAAACCTTTACACCAAATCGGAAAAATCCATTTCTATTGGTTAGAAACACCAATAGAAATGGATATCACAAAAAAAAACCCTTGGCAATGAATATAGAATATGGAAGAAACCTATTTCCTACATTCCTGGAAATCCTGGAAATTTAATTTTACATTTAACCATTCAAGTCTAGAAGAATTGATTGTTCTGACATTTCCCCTCAAATTTTTGAAATTAATAAATAGTTTTTGTTGAACCATCTTTCGGTCAAATCAGTTTTCCATGATAAGTGGAGATCGATCGAACGTGGGATCAACGTGTACGTTTACGGCATTTTAATAACTCTACTCAGATACTAACGAACGCGTATAACTTGCTTTATAATTAATTTACTGAATTTTACACTTAAAAATCATTTCCAATTTATTCAATTAGCAATTGCTAAAAATCCACTTACTTTGGTATAACATGTTGATATCCATGTCGATATTCATGGGCCATTCCCGGTACAACAACTTGTTTCCGTTTAAAATGACTTTCTTCAATGCGTTGCATACATTGTAATGCTGGTTCTTTCCATTCCGGTAAAAATACAATGAAACTAAAACAAAAAAAAATTTTTTTTTGAATATAAAAATGTAAAAAATTAGTAAATTACCAAAAAAAATATTATATTATATTATCATAAAACATCACCATTTGATTCTATGGGATGGAGATACTCATAGAGAAATTAATTAACTGTATTCTTATAAGACTATAATGTATTCAAAATTATTTAAAACAATTGCTGGGGATAAGCCGCACAGTTTAACAACATTGACGTGTGGAGGGCCAATGACAAAACATTCGCATTCTAATTCTAATGGATGACTGAATCATAACCGTAATGTTAATGCCCCACAAAATTACTTCTAATCAATCAATTAAAGAAGCTCACATTTTGAAAATGTAAGAAAAAAAGAGACATGATCTATTTAGATTGAACTAAAAAAACATATTACGAGTCCCAAAGATGTAATAATCGACCAGCGGTTAATAATTCGATAATTTAATCCCTAATAAAGAAATAGTTCAAAAATGTAGAACATCTACTTCGGGATTTTTCCTATCTGTTCTGGATGGCTTCTGGTTTATTTTAGAAATCTGAATAAGTTTTTCCAAGCATAGCCATCAAATGTAAAAACCGAATCAAATTATTTTTAATTTTTTTTTTTTTATTAATTAATTACCTAAGTGGATCCATTGATTCGCTTAATAATCGTTCGATATGTTGTAGGGCAGCATCAATTAATTCTTCACAATACGGTGGATTTACTTGAAATGAACCAGATATTGGTCTAAATTCTAAAAACGGTCTAAAGAGCAAAAAAAGAACGATTATTTTTTATTACTTTAACCAATTTAATTGAAATTTCTTACCCTCTTGAACCAAAATACGAATCGGTATCGCTGAACGCCGAACAATATTGTCGAAAATAACAATTTAATGGACTGGCAAAACATTCAAATGTAACACCAAAATGTTTTTGTAAACATTCAAAAACGCTGACCGATAACGATGATTGTGTTAATTCGGCTTCGTACGTTGCCGTTGTCATATTACCCAAAAATATTTGATAACGTTTTAATAAACACCAAACACGTCCGATAAAGAGATCAAATTTTTTATCATCATAACAATTATGTCGATATAATTGTTCCTATGAAAACAAAACCAAATTAAATAAAAAAGTTTAATAAAGGTGGTAATAATTGGTTTGTAGTAATAATAGGTTGAGGCAGAAATTTACCAATTTTTGTAGATGTGTTAAATTTATATATTGTGTATCGGGTGGCATTGCCTGATGTGTATACTTGATGACCATTTGTTCACGATCTTGAATGTATTCAATGACTGGCATCCGCGGTGATGGTATTGTAAATTGTACCGGATAACAAAAACATTTACGTAATACAACCGGCGGTGGTAATGGCATCGGTTCATGTATATTATTTTCACGTAACAATAACATATGACGTTCACGTAACCGTCGGGCCGTATCCACTGAACGTAAATAAATTTTTGTACACAATTCATTGATACTTTTTTTAACTGTTTCAACCAAATGCGGTTCGCATTGTCTCTTTAAATGTTGTAAACGATCTTGACAATCCTCATAGGTGGCGCCCACCGTTCTTCGTAACCAATCAAACGTTTCTTCAGCATTCCATTTAACAATTTTTTTACTTTCCGGTGGTGCCGATCGCGTTTCAATTATATTTTTGGCTGCTTCCGCATATTTTGACAGTTGTTTTCGAGCGTCACCGGTAAATTTCGGTTTAACAATACGCATCGGAATGTCATGCATTATTTCACGATACATTGACGGTGATATCGGTGATGATGCACAATTACTCGGCAATAATGGATCCCAACCGCGATCCATTACCTTACGTTCCATTAACCATCGTATAAATGAATTACGTGGTGCATCAATATTTTCACGACGTTTACATGATTCTTCATACATACGTATTAATTTTATTGTGTAAGCGGCACGTAACGCTTCAATTTCTGGATTTGAATGAGCCAATAGGGTTGGTGGTCGTTCAACAATTATCACATTTGTTGGAATTTCCAAATCCCATGGACCAGCTAATATAAATTTTTTTAATTGTGGTTGATGGTGTTGTTGATGTTGATGGTGATGATGTTGTTGTTGTTGTTGTTGAAGTTGATGTTGTTGCTGAAGTTGATGTTGTTGTTGTTGTTGTTGTTGTTGGTGATGATTTTGATAAAGATGAGGATGCGGAGTACCCGGTGGAATATTACAATTTGATGGTGTTGTCGAACCGGGTAATGGTGATACGGGCATTGGACTATGAACGGGTGTACAACCACCACCACCACCGCCAGACATTAATAATGGTGTTTGTGGAGTATCATCTGAATGACGTCTTTTCAATAATTGGGTTGTGCCACTGGTATTGATATTCGATGTATGTGGTGATGGTGTTGATGGTCCATTTGTCAGAGGCATCATTCCCATAGCGCTACTTACGCCGCCAATGCCCAATGGATCTGTTAATAAATCAAATTGACGATTATTTGATCCAGGCATTTCCCATAGTGATTCACCAGTTGTTTTATTCCAAAAATATGGACGTGATTCACGTTTTGACCAAAGTCTTCGCCATCCTTGTTGTATCAATTCAGGATGTAATTCTTCGCAATACATTGGAACACCACCGACAACACCAGGAGCACCAGCAACACCACCACCAATACCAATCATATTTGGTGTATTTGTTACTACACTACCTGGTGATTGTGTTAATAAAATATCTGATGGTGATTTTAAAACCGGTGCAACTGGACTAATTGGAGTTGTTGATAAATTACTGTTTATTGAATTATTAGGTGATGTTGCTGTCAGTGTTGATGATGATGATGATGATGATGATGTTGATGTTGTTGATGCTGTTGATGATGTTATAACCGAACAGTGTGTTGTAGGAGTACTAATCGATGAACTTGAATTATTTGTATTCACTTGTGATTCTACAGTTGCGGTTGGCGGTTGATTTTGTTGTGCCATTAATTGATCCCATGCTGATGGGACAGCAGTTGTTATAACTGTACTCTCATTCATAATTTTTTTTTTTTTGGTTTTGATTGTTGTTTTTGATTATTTTCAAATTAATTATTTATACCTTCATGATCTTTTATATAAAATTATTAATAAAAATATAACGATGTTTATATGAGATCTGTGGATTACCAAAAAGGAAAAACAATAAAGGATTATTAAATAATCATTTTTACTTAAAAAAAAATTAATTTAGCATATTATAAATAAAAAAACAGAACGCAGGTACAACGAATGTGTTTATAACGATTCGGGAGTTGATTAGCGACTGATGGTCTGGTCTGTTTACTACTGCTGGTTGTTTACAATTGAGTTTTTTCATTTATTAAAATATCATTTATTTTTGTTGTTTTTTATTTTTATTTTTCATTGAATATCTCTGCCAAAAATGAAAAAATAACAACTTTTTCATTATATTTATTTATGCTGTTTAGTGATTTGTGTTTTTGTTTGTGTTGTGTGTGTTTACACTCCTCGATTCTTCTTATATATATATATTAATTTTCGTATATCACATCATCAAATAACAAATATTAAAAAATATTTAAAATAAAAAAAAAATTATTTTTTAGTATACAAATAACCATATAACAAAACACAAATCGTTGGTAGATCAATCAAAAACACACGCCAAATTTAAAAATCTATAATAATGTAACTAATTTAAACAAATAATTAATTAATTTTTTTATTGTTTTTTTTTAAACACTTTTCTGTTTACAAACGATTTGATCGGCGAGTATTAAGAAAAAAAATTTTTTTTTTTTAAATTACATATTGAATTAAATTTTTATTTTTCTTTTTTTTTTTCTATTTTTTCAATGGAAAATTTCACTTTAAAAATTCAACACATAATTTCAATTTATTTAATACAATTAATTTGGCGTGTTGGATTCGGAATCGTAATTAAAATTATTATTAAAATTTATTTTATTTTCAAATTTATTAATTTTTTTTTTAAGTATTTCTTTTAATTACTTCTTATTTTCAAAAGAATAAAAAGAAAAAGAAAAAAATTAAAATCACCTTCTTTTGTCAACGCCATTTGCAATCGCAATGATGATGATTTTATTTTTTACACTCATAAATTTATAATAAAAATAAAAATAAAAAAAACACGCCAAAAAAAAAGCCACATAACTTTTTTTTTTATATACAAACACGCGCGCACACACACACAAATTCGTCCATGCGAACGAAAATAAAAGAGAAAAATGACAAATTATGGTGGATTCACAAACGAAATATCGAGGTTTTTTTTCACATGTAAATACAACAACAACAAATCATCCTGCTTCATTAGTTGCGTTCCATTCAATTACCAGGAGTAGATAATAGTAGAAATAATCTACTCTTTTCTACGCCGAACTACTCTGTACTATAACAAAGAGTAGTTCGGAGTAGAAAACATCTACTCTTTTCTACTCTTACCTACTCTTACCTACTCCTGGTAATTGAATGGAACGCGGCTATTATAGTTCTTAGACCATTATAGTTTTTAGACCGTACTCAAAAACAAAATTTAATACAGCCTCGATTTCTATGAATATATGATATATATCACATATGTGATATATAAAAAAATTTGCTTTTTCTGAAATTTATTTTGCCTGGATAAAAAAACCGAAATTTAATAATACATACCAATTGCTGTTAAATAATTCCATTTTTTATTAGTTTGTAAATTAACTGTATATTTTATTATTATGAAATTAAATCATAAAAATTAAAAAAAATATAAATAAAATGAAAAATGAAGTTTGGACAACGCTCAGCCGACGGCAATAGAAGAAAAAATATCAATGTCCACCGTCAGCCGTCGACATGTCCGCCGTCAAATATTCATAAAAAGCACCTACATTGAAATGCATGTATTTTCAATTTGACATTTGCCGTCGACTGCCGTCGGCATTTCATAAAAAGCATTACTTAACGCGCTATGAATGTGTTTCACAGAATTTCCTTGGTAGCGTTATGCGGAAAACACAACAAGAGCCTCAGCTTCAACTTCGCCTTCAACCTCAGCATCGCTGGATAAAGTTGTTTGAAACACAATACAGCGTCAGCGTTGCCTTTGCAGAGATTATAAAATTTCTTTTTTTATTATGTTATTTGTTTTTTGTTTACATAAAGTAGAAAATAAGAAAGTCGGCTTCAACTTTGTATTGTGTTTGGTTGCATATACGCTTCATATATTTTACTATGCTGTCATTTTGAAGTCGTCTGAAGCTGAAGCTCTTGTTGTGTTTTCCGCATTAATGTTAACGTTGAAGCGGACGTTGACGCCGAAGTCGTGTATGTGTTTTCAGCATAATTTAACAAAAACTTCATACACAAAAAAAACGTTCGCAAAAAATCCCCTCAAGGTACGTTTACATATGCGGATTTCTGTCCACGGATTTGCATTCGGAGTATTTCTGCATATAAAATTTTTTTTTTGAGATTATTTTTACAAAAAGTTAAAAAATAGTTAACTTTTATATTTAATCCTCTCGCTTTTTATATTTAATCCTCTCGCTCATAAGAACAAAACCCTGGGGATATACATTTAAAAAAAAACCACTCAGATGATATACATGGGAGAGTATTTTCCCGGGGGTAATTTTCGTATATAGTTTTGTTTTGTGATTTATCAACAAACCCAATTTTATTTATAATAAAAATAAGAAAAATTTGAATGGGTTAGTGAGTTGAGATGTAAAAAGTTAAAATTGATTTAACTTTTCATTTATAGTGCGAGGTAAAAACCAGCGAGTAAATTTGTTATTGTAATTTACATGTAAAAATAACAACTCTCATCTCAACCGCTCATATGAGAACCAGCCTTTATAGTAAACAACACAAACTGAAACAAAAATCACTAGCACAAAATACCTTCGCTTAAGGGCCAGGGTTCTCTGAATTCGTAATTCGTATTTCATAATGAATGTAAAAAATGAAAACTTAATGCAAATGATTATTCTGAAATCGTGTTCGTATTCAGACAAATATTTTTCTGTTCGTAAAATATTCACCGTCCGTTTTTTTTAAATTTGTTTCATTATTTACGTATAGCGGGGTCCTTTTTCTATGTGTTTTTGTTGTAACCACAAAAAACCGTTACGTTTTATATCTATTTATGCGGCCATCTAACACGATTTCAGAAAATCCATTTAAACGTACGTAAAATTTGAAAGGGAGTATTTTACAAATCACGAAATACGAATTCAGGGAATCCAGGCCTTTTTGAATCATGTGAGGACATATATTAATATTATTAATGTACTTGACCTTAGATTCGCTCTCCGCTTGTGAATGCGACTTTAAGTAATGCTTTTCATGAAATGCCGACGGCAGACGACGGCAAATGTCAAATTGAAAATACATGCATTTCAATGGCGGTGCTTTTTATGATTATTGGACGGCGGACTGACGGCGGACATTGATATTTTTTCTTCTATTGCCGTCGGCTGACCGTCGTCCAAACTTCATTTTTCATTTTATTTACATTTTATTTAATTTTTATGATTTAATTTCATAATAATAAAATATCCAGTTAATTTACAAACTAATAAAAAATGGAATTATTTAACAGCAATTGGTATTTATTATTAAATTTCGGTTTTTTTATCCAGGCAAAATAAATTTCAGAAAAAGCACATTTTTTTTTATATCACAAATATCATATTTGTGATAAATAAAATATTTTCATAGAAATCGAGGCTTTATGGGCACATTTTTATTGCAAAATACACTGTTATAATATTTCCATGACATTTTTCACCAAAGTTGATGTGCTGGCTACACAAAAAACAAAAACCAAAATGTTATTTTTGTTACCATGGAATTTTGTACACTTTTATTTATTTTTCATTCTGCATTGGCGAATTGAAACTTCAAATTGTTTTTTGTTGTTGTAATTACAAATTTTGTTCAGAAATTTTGCAAAAAAAAAAAAATTGTTTTGTTTGTGTTTTTTTTTTTAATAATAATTTTGTGTTTTATTAAAAACAATTTCAATTTAATAAATAATGAGTTAAACTAATAATTATAAATAAAATTAAAATAAAAAAAAAATTATGGGTGAACCAAATTTAAGTCAATATTTTGCAAATGATCCACCAAGTTTATTTGATAATATATTAATCGATGACGCTGGTCCTGGTCCTGGTCCTGGTCCTGCTGTTGCAGCTGCTGATGTTGTTTTGGAAAATAATCAATTAATGTCTTTGATCCCAACAGCAACCACCTCAAGCTCAACACCGACAACAGGTAAAATTTTAATAGTAAATTATAATAAATTTATTAATTAATTCGAAAACAAACAAAAAATCTATAGGTAATGAAATCACAAATAATATTTACGGTGGTGAAATGCTTACAATAAATAATTCAATACAAAATCAACATCAAAATTTCACATCAACATTGAATATTTTTAAACCCATTCCGGTAAGTATTTTGTTAAAATAAATTTCTAAATAGGTCGAAATATGTTTCCAAGTAGCAATACGCAGTTTTGTAATTATATTGAGCTTGAACAAAATGAAAAGCGAAGTAAATTTGCCCTGGTCCGGCGAACGCACCAAACTCACATTTTAAAGTATGCACACATTTGTTCTATTCTGGTTAGGACCACCCTCTACAAAGTAATTTATGTTGTGTGCTATGTGGCAGACTCTTCTTCGCGTTTCGCCAGGAGAAGGAATCGTCAAAATTCTGTACTGTATTGTACTGCACCGATTTTCTATTGGCGAGTATTTTAAATGTACGCAGATTTTATGCGATTAAGAAATCGGTACGGAATTGTACTTATTTTTCAATTTTTATTAAGTATATATTAGTAAAAATTCGATAAATTAAGTTCTTCGTGTATTTTCTTCACACATATAGACATTTCATAGACAATAATAACAACGAAAATTGATGACCTTTTTGTTTTTTGTTCATTTGTCGTTATCAGAACACCTGCTGCGGAATTTCCATGAAAAAAAATTACAAAAACCCTTTTCAAAATGGGATAAAAAATGAATTTTCTGAACTATTGATGAAGCAATAATACAATTATGACAATTTTGACCGTACCAAAACACAAAATCCATTCAATGGAATTTTCCTTCATACACGAATTTCATATGTTGTTATCAAGACAACTGCTGAATTTCAGGAAAAAATTACAAAACCCATATCAAAATGGGATTAAAAATGAATTGTCTTTTCTATTGCTGATTAAAAATTTCGCCATCCAAACCTTGACCCCTTGACTCTTGGCCGCATAATGTCACTAAATGCAGAACAAAAGTTGGTTAGGATGCGGACCATCATGCAAACGTGCATGACTGAATAAGAGAATTACAGGCTTCCGGTTCCCTAATAATCATGATCGCCTTGTGAACTTGTTTTTAGGTCAATGATCTGAAACTGGAACAAATGTTGATGAGACTTTTTTGTCCACGTATATGTAATAAAAATTTATATTTTTTAAAATAGGAAACAATAAACGTAACCGATGATGTTAGAGATATGTGGGAACCAGCCCATACTGAACCGGGTATACCACCAATATTAACAATGCCAGGTGTTCAAATGGCAAACGATTTGGTAAATAGGAATCCTTATACAATTCATTTGATAAATTTTAATTCTTATAATTAAATTTAATCATTTTATATAGGCAGATCCGATACGTGAATCAGTAACGGTAACTTTTGGCGACAGTGAAGCAAGTGTACGTAAAATATTATTAGTGAATGATGTAACCCAAGATGAACGTGGATTAAGACAATTAATTGAAGTAAGATTTAATTTTTTAAATTTAAGTTTTTTTTTAAACTTATTTGTTTTTTTTTTTACTACTACTACAGGCTGGATGTTATCGTTCGGCTATTAATTTAACCGGACGTTTATTAACAATTTATGGACAAGGTTATGGTCGTTTAGGACAACCGGCAAAACATACACCACATTCATTACAGTTATGGTTTACACGTTTGGCATTATTTATAAAATTAGGACAATATGAATTGTGTCAATTGGAATCGGAACCATTTGGTTTATTAAATCGTCCAGATGTTTATTATGATGTAAAGAAAATGAATTGTAATTAAACAAAACACTAAAAATTTTAAATATTTCTTCGTTTCTTTATATACAATATTTTTTTAGTTTTATCCGGAAATGTATTCGGGACGTAAAGGTTCAATGGTATCATTTTCATTTCGTTTATTATTGGCCGAATTACCATTACATTTAAATTCACCGAAAATTTGTATGGATCGTTTAACCGAATTGATAATCATTTGTTCGGAAATTAAAACACATTATAAAAATAATGTAAATAATGAAAATGCTATTCGATTTTGGCAAAAAAGGGAAAATCGTGCAATACATTCGTTAATCAATTGTTCATTATATGTAAGTGATATGATCAATACAATAATTTCAACATTTTCTTCTACACCTTCTCTATTCCACCTTCTATAATTCTATAATTCGTCCGTTTGACCACTATTCAACTACCAATTGATTAATTATATATTTATTTTTTTCTTTTTCCGGTTACGTGGCAGATGAAAGATTTTAGTTTAGCTGATCATTTAATGGAAAAATTAACGATACAAGAGGAATGTTGTGGTGGTGAAAAACGTGCATTATATTCAGCATGGGGACGGATATTTTTACAATGTGGTGATATTTTTGGTGCTGAACAAAAATTTATGGAAGCTAGTCGAATGCGTGAATCGTAAGTTATACTTCGTAATTTCTTATCCGATCTTACCTATATTTCAATAATCAAACGTTTTTTTTTAATTTTATTATTGTGATCGTTTTTTTTTTGTTTTGATTGTATCAAGTTGACTAATTGACTAAGAGTTTGCAATTTAATTAAAAAAATTTTTATGGTTTGTTCAAAACGGATAAAATGTTTTGTACCTGTTGCTCCTAACCATTTTTACGACATCTTGTTCACGTTACGATCGCCCTTTCCTATAATGCAAAAAAAAACCATTTTCACATCTCCGAAGAGGTAAAAACCCCTTTTGATAAGGTTAAGGGAAGTTTTTAGCCAAATTTCATTATCTATCGATTGTATCCCTGAACTTTATTCTAACTCTAACAGTGTTCAAGTTATATATTTATTTATTTAAACAAACACCCCATGAAACTTATGCCAATAATAAAAAAACAAAAATATTCTTGTAAATTAAATTTTCAACAAAAATTAGTCAGTGAATTATAAACTCTTTGTTAAAATGACCCCATAAATTAACATTATTATCTAATAAAATGGCATCACAAGAGTTGTAAATCATCACACAAAAAACATCAAATGGATTAAAACGACCGTAATTGGTCGACGATGACCATGTGGAAAAATTCAATCGAACGAACAATTTTTAAATTCAATTTGAAATTTAATAAGCGATTTAATAATCAGGGACATTCAATAGCAAAATTTAACAATTTACAAATAAAGGCCAAACCTATATGAATTCCATATGTTTTTCTAAAGTTGGCAGCAAATTTAACAATGGTGCCAATCCTTGGTGATAGCTTTGGAGAAGCAGTCATGGATTTGACCATGGACCATGGAACCTTAAAGCAAATCTAAAAAATCTGGTATTGGATCAATTCCAATCGAGATTTGTCAACTAAAATGGAGACCATACAGGACACGCATACTCCCCAAACTGAACGATCGAACCAAAGAATAAAAAATAGCACGTAGACAATATGGATTAGAGATAGTTCACGAGACATGCGAACAATAAATAAAAATAATAGAGTTCGATTTATATACAATATATAATCGATATGTAGTTTAAAATTTAATCCACCATCCAAATAGACTCTAAGATCCAATGTCTTATCAATATGAGTCAATTGGACATGAGTAAAAAATTTTTTAACATCGTCAGCATACAAACAGAACATCGAGTGTTCCTAAAAACCGTCATTATAATAAATAAATTGTAAAAGCAAGGGACCCAAATGGCTTCCCTGATGCGAACACCTGAGGTTTATCAGAATTAAAAACATCAGTTAAAATTCCATCAATTAAAACATGACACGACCTCTACCACCAGTCAAATATGATCGAATCCAAATAACAAAATTATCACAAAAACCAATCTCAAAAAAGACTCAACTTCAAAAGCAAAATATCAATATCAAAGATCAAAGATCAAAGAAGATAAAATATCAAAGACAATTTATCATAAGCCTTTGAAAAATCCGTAAACACGGAATCCACCACCCACCGGAACCGTGATCGCAAACTGATCAATACAAAAAGTAACAAATACAAATAAATTCGTTGTAGATGACCTACCACGCACAAAGCCATGTTGCTCAGGACAAATTATTAATTTCATGTTAATCGACAAAATGTTTATGATTTTAATTAATCATTTAAGTTATTATAATCAGCATTTTTTTAAAAAAAAATCGTAGCAATAAGTAACAATGTCAAAGTTCGAAGTTGTGCGATTATCAAAAACATTATCTCTTTCATAAATCATTTTCGAATGGAATATTTCCATCATTTTGGAAAATTGCTAATTTCAAAAGGAGGTAGGTAATGCAGAAGATAGTAAATCGTATGATTGTGCAATATCTCGATGATAAAGAACTTATTAGTGATTGCCAATATGGCTTCAGGCACAAACGATCTACAGCAGATGTACTAAATTATTTAACCAATAAAATGGGTAAAAGTATTGCAAATTTTGGTGAAACACAAGTGGTTTCACTAGACATTACTAAGGCTTTTGATAGAGTATGGCATAAGGCATTAATATCCAAATGCCATTCATTTGAATTAGGGGACACGTTCTGTAAATGGGTTGGGAAGTTTTTAGCTAATATAGGCATATTAAGGTTGTACTAGATGGAATTAGTCCAAACTTTATCCGGTTTATTCTGGGGTACCTCAGTGGTTGTGCTCTATCGCCCACTCTTTTTTTAATTTTTATTAATGATCTTTTATCGATAACAGAAAATCCAATACACTGTTATGCAGACGATAGTACATTACATTCTTCGTATGAACTACCTCGTAATCATAATGCGAACCAAATGCTTCAGTCACGCCAGAAGATGATTTCTTCAATTAATAAAGATTTAGAATCAATATCTAATTGGAGAAGGATAAACACCTCTAATCCATCTAAAACAAAGAGATGTTTGAGCCAATCGTCATATGAATAATACTCTTATTCAACAATCTAATGACCTATTAAATTTGGGAATGGCTTTGTCAAACAACTTTACATGGAATAATAATATAATAATTGCAGCTAAAAGGGCGGCTAGTCGCATTGGATTTTTAAGAAGATCGAAAGAATTTCTCAATTCTGAAAATTTAGCACTAGTTTATAGGTCTTTAATTATACCACTTCTAGAGTATAATTCCTACATATAGGCTGGTGCACCAATAACTACACTGCAGTTTAGTGACAGGATCCAAAAACACACTATTTCGCTGATCAGAAATGAAACAATAACAAATTCCATTGAATCATTGGATCATAGACGATCAGTAGCTTCGTTGTGCACATTTTATAGGTATTTTTATTACCATGAATGCTCTATTGACATTTTAAAGCTAATTCCTGAACCAATTAACTTCTCTTATAATTCGAGAAATTCACAAAAGACTCATTCATATACTGGATCTATTAGTTTTTTGCGAACAAACAGATTTGAAAATTCATTTTTCCCAAGAACATCAAGATTATGGAATAGTCTCCCTGAACTAGTATTTCCCCCTACTTTTTATTTTCAGTCATTTAAATTAAAAATTACATCTTATCTAAAAACTAATCCACCTAAAGTGCAACTTGGGCAATTGTTTGAAAACATATGAGTGATTTTTTCTTACTTCGTTTTAGTGTAAGTTTTTTTTTATCTCATATGTTTGCTTTATTTTGCAAATTTCATAAATTAATCCACATATTATAATAGATTTACCACCTAAAATCACTTAAGTGTATTCAATGCATCTAAGGTTCATCACCTGATTAAGTGATTTCGTTACTTCGTTCGGCTCACGGCAATAGAATTCCGAGGTTTTACGGCCGCTAAACCGATTCTGTCATAGTAACGAACCAAAAAAAAAAAATAAAAAATGTGGCGTTCAGTTACGGAAAAGGGACCCTCGTACGGACGTTGTTGAAGTGATTTCCGCACTGCGTCGGTACGGAAAAATACGTGGGTGCACGTTTTTAAATCCCTAAAAATAAAAACACATTGTCTTTTGCGTGCCTTGTCGGGGGAATTGGTCGAATGTGTGTTCGCGAACATCACGAATATAGTCTTTACATGTGACGGGTTCGTCGGATTATTGAAGGGGGTCATACGGCAGAAGCAGATTTTTTGCCGTATACCATTTCAGCAACAGTGGCGTTAAAATCTTCCACGTCGGGGGTCACCCATTTGGAGGTCGTTGGGGTTGATTAGATTACCGGTCTGAGTGGATTAAAGTAAAGATTATTGCTGTGGTTATTGTTTGATGGGTAGTGGAGTGGAGGAAGGCGCGTTCTGGGTTTAAATAAAAACTATATAGTGCAATTTCTGTGTTTATTATATAACACATTTATTAATTGGTCACTATAGCCCCATACCACCACTTTTCGTTTTACTTAAATTAAATGATACTATTTTGTTGTTCAATTGATATTTATATATTTATAGTAGTAACTTATTTTAATCACACTTAACTATTTAATTTAAATTTAATTGTATAAACTTTTTTTTATTTATTTATTTTATGTTAACTCCCGCACGACTGATTAGTATTTTCTAGTTGAGCCTGTTTATGTTAGTGGTTTTACCACGCAAGTGTAAGTTTGTTTTTTGCAAAATGTCCGTTACATAGTGAAACAAGGTGATTACGAAAAAATGAATGATGAGTTGCGGTTAATGGATTAGAACTTTCTATTTGAACTCAACTTAAATTTGGCTATTATTTCATTTTATAATATGAATGATGATTTTACCGCTTGCGGTTGGTCGTACGGCTAATTACCGACACCGTAAAAGGCACAAATTAAGAAACTAACAACAGAAGGCTGTTGTTGGACGCGAAAACCAGATTGTTGGTTGTATAATTTACGAAAAATTAATTTAAAAAATACGAATGATGTTTGATTTATTTTTGAAATTTGTTCCATTCAAACCCTTTATTGTTTAAAATAATTTAAAAAGCAGCCTTGGTATGGTATACGAGATTTTCGAAATCGAGATTGGTGTATGCTCTTATTGCCTATCAAATGATGAAAATGATTTTCGCATATATGACAGTTTGCGTCTAAAGTTTAATTCAACGGCTGCCTTAAAATATGCTTCTCGTGTGTTAAATGTAGAAAATGATTTGACTATTCAATTGGAACTGATTCTTTCACTATACGTTCTCTGTTTGCCACATTCTTCTTCACAACTTCTTTTGATCGAACGGTTGTTGATGCCAGTAACGTTGATCTGTCGGGTAAATTCAATCTTTCGACCATTTATCGGGCATAAATGTTTTAATTTGTAATGATGATATGATCAATTATGAATTTAAAATCTAAATATTCTTATATGGGCCGGACCGGTATTCCATCGGCGGCAGTTTTGGTGGAGTGTATTTCGATTGCCTAACTCAACCATTGACTATTTTTTTCTCAATAGGTCTCTTACTACTCATCAGTTTCCAAAGTTTTTGAAAAAAATCATTTGTAATTTCAATCTAACAAAAGTGGTAGTTAGCACGATGTAAAAAATTATAGACCTGTTGCAAATCTCTAATGTATTTCAAAATTATTTGATTATTGCTATAAGGTTATTGCTTTTAATCTGTCTAATCTGTGATTTATCATCAGCAAAACGGATTCATTCTTGAAAGATCTATCACGTCTAACTTGCTTGAATTTGTCACCAACTGTTTTGATAAATTTTCATTTAGCATTCATGGTTGATTGTGTATATTTACTGATTTTAGTAAGGCTTTTCAATAAATTCCCGCGCACGAAAAATTATCAATGATGTGGTTTGTAGATAATTTGCGATAATGTGGATTAATTCTTATTTAACTGGTCGTTCGTGTAATATTCTATAATAATGACGTGTTATCTAGTGGTATTGATGTGACCTCTGGGGGGTTCCTCACGGAAGTCAACTTGGTCCTTTACTATTACTATTGTATTTATCAATGATTTTCCATCGATTTTTAAAACAGGCACGTTGCGTTATTTATGCGTGACATGACGTGAAGATTTATAAAGAAATCACAACGTTGGTTGGTGATTCCATCTTGTTTCAAACTGACCTCAAGGAATTTTTCATAATTGGTGTATAATTAATAGAATTATTTTAAATATTGATTGTAAATTTTACACATAAAAATGTCACATTACTTTTTAATTACCATTTTTTTTTAATGAAGCGAAATCTTACATAAGACTCCACAACGGTTTGTATTAGACTCTTACTGACTAAAACCCGTCCTTCGATTGCGGTATAATCAAACCAGACTCCCCGTTGGGCCCCGTTTTCGTACCTCCTATTGGCACCCAACCCAGTTTGACACTCAGGTTCCCCCGATTTCTCGTTATCTCAAACATCTGTTTGAAGAAAATCCAACCCATCTCACCCTGGGGCAGGAATGAACGTCCGGTTACCCTCCTTCTTATGCTCTCCAAAGTCGCGGCTTTTGTGCACACAATGTGCATAGCCATTTCCTTATCCTCCAGACGGAGTCTATACACGTATCATCCATAAGAATTTCCATTCCCAAAAGATGATGCCTGAATCGTTCATGCCCAGATGTGATGGCAACCAATTTCCTGCTCAGTTCATCGTGTCATGACAAAAACATCCCCATTGGTGTTTCCCCAATCTCAATCCAAGTGTTAGCCTAGATTGTCCACTTACCTCCTTCCATCTTTTCTGATTGTCGAAAGTAATCGCCGATGGTGTTTGCCATGTAAATGTGATTGCGGATTAAGTTTGCTAGACCTTGAAGGTTGGAGTTTATTTGAACAAAAAACGGAATTTTTGAATTGCTGATTATGATTATGATTATGTAATTGTTGATTATTGTTGATTATAAAGCTCTATTTCTCCTAATGGGATTTTTTAATAGTTCGTATGTCTCGTGAATTATTGGATCCATTTTGTTGATTGTGTTATTCGTTTGTTAGATCCGTTTTGGAGTATACGGGTCCTGTATGGTCATCATTTTAGATATAAACAGAATTTAATCAATACAGAAAAGATTCATTAGATTCATTTAGACACTTAGATCTCTCCCCCTGGACTGATCCCTTAATTTTGTCGGATTACGTCCACTTTGGTTGCGACGATTAAATATATACGGCTGTATCGATTATTTATTGGTCTGTCATTTATCCAGTGTGTCCCAGTACCACCCCCCAAAGCCGAATACCACGTATTCCTGGGAATATTTCCAGCAAAAAATCGTTCCGGAGGGGGGGGGGTCTATCTTCAACCCCTACCGAGTTACAGGGTGTTAAAAAAATGATGTTCCTTGAAAAACATGGGTTCACTTATTAACTCATAATTTCCAAACCATTCAACTAGAATAAAAAATAGATACTCTATTTATATGCAAATGAATTACCTTTAATTTTGTTAGGGATGCGATTTTTGCTATCTAGTTCTCGTTTGGAGTTATTGATGCTCAAAGTGAAAAACGATCATATTTTGCCTTCAACTTTTTCAGAAAAATTGATTTGAGTAACTTTTGTGCACCATAATATTCTCTTAAAGTCCACCTTCTCCTCTTAAACCTCTTAAAGTCATACAAAGTTTAGCGCTACAACTTATAAATTTGGAGTTATTACGAGATTAGTAACGGCGAAACTGCAAAAAAAATTCCGAATTGAACGATTAAAAAAACATAATTTAATTAAAACCGAAGTTTTTACGCTAAAATACAATGAATTTTCCTGCTGACATGACAGTGTTTTTCAATCCACCCATTCAAAATCAGACTGAAAAACTAAACTAAAACTAAAACTAAATTTCCAAAATTGAACAATTGAATTGAAATATTGAAAAATGAATGATGAATAATAAGTTAATAAAGAGTTAATAATAAAATAATATTGATTTTTGTGTTTTTTTTTTTAAATAGAAATACCGTACAAGATTTACGTGATTTAATTGATAAGGGTTTAATTGCGGTGGCACGCAATGAATTTTCAAAAGCCTATGAATATTTTCAAAAAGCATTACAAATTGATCAACAAAATATAATGGTAAATTTTAAACATTTAAATATCAAAATATAAATTTAATTCATAGCTAATTTTAATTTATTTCATATTTTGTCCCCTTTTAAAACCAATTAGCTATTAAATAACATGGGTATTTGTTTACTATATTCGGGTAAATTAAAAGATGCAATTAATTTATATGAAAATGCATTGAAAATAAATCCACAAAAAAGTTTAAATGAAAATTTACTAATTAATTTGGCCACGTTATACGAATTGGAATCGAGTAACGACGTTGAAAAGAAATTATCACTATTGAAATTAATCAATCGGTATAAAGGTGATTTAAATATGAATTTAGATTATTGTTTAAAATTACCAACAGTTAATAAAATTACATGAACCAAATTGAACGTTTAATGATTAAAAACAAAAATTTTATCGATTCCCGAAATTTGTGTTTGTTTTAATTTTATTTAATTTTATCATTTTTGTTATTATTATTTTATTGAATAAGTTTTATTATATTTTAGAGAGAAAAAAAATTAAAATAAATTATAAATTTTTTAATTTTAAATTAATAATAATAAACAAATTAATAATCCATTAAACGATGAGTTGAGTTTATAAATTCGTAATTCTTCTACAAAACCAAATAATTTCATAGTATATGAACTACCACCTCGTAATCATAATGAGAACCAATAATGATTGAGTCACACGCCACAAGATGATTTCTTCAATTTACAAAAATTTAGAATCAATATGTAATTATGGGGAAGAATAAATCTATTGGAATTTAATCCATCTATAAAACAAAGGTATCTCATTGGATTGGATTTTCATTGGAAAACTGAAAAGGATTAATTCTGAAAATTTTGCACTATTTAGCATTTATAAGACGATTTCTAAACTAATTTTATGTGGTATTATGGCAGAGGTAGCTTCTGCTGATTGATAGCAGACGAATTTCTGCGTCCAGAGCAGAAATTCTCTATTAACCGCAGAGAGAACTTTTGCCGGAATGTAGAAGGTTTGCTAATATTGCAAAACCGTTTCTACTAATTGTTTAACACCGAAAAATTGCCCCAATAATTATTAAATATATGTGTTTTACTTTAAGCCCAAATTCAACCGCAAAATTATTTACATTTGAATGATATATTCCATTCCAAGAATCTAAAAAATTGTGCATTGCTTATAGAAAGTTCTGCGTTTTGCTAAATTATCTAAAGGGTGATTTTTTAGCTATTATCTTTTTGGCAACACTGGTTTAAACAGCTGACGCATGTTTCATGTTTTGTTTCACTGGCAAACATCTTCAGTTTGGTCTATAATTTAACCATGAATCGTCTTACAAACGAACAACGTTTGCAAATTATTGAATTTTATTATCAAAATGCGTGTTCTGTTAAGAAAGTTCATCGCGACGAAATTGTATTCAGCGACGAAGCTCATTTTTGGCTAAATCAGTGAATATCAGCCAGAAGCATTGCAAGAGCTACCAATGCATCCATCCAGAAAAAAATCACAGTTTAGTGCGGTTTATGGGCTGGTGGCATCATTGGACCGTACTTATTCAAAGATGAGGCGAATCGTAACGTAACTGTGAATGGTGAGCGCTACCGTGACTACCGCTACCAACTTTTTTTTGCCCAAAATGCAAGAGCTTGACTTGCATGACATGTGGTTTCAACAAGACGGTGCCACATGGAGCCACACACAGCACGCGTAACAATGGACTTAGGCGAGTTCGGTGAACATTTTATTTCACGTTCGGGACCGGTCAATTGGCCGCCTAGATCGTGCGATTTAACGCCTTTAGACTATTTTTTGTGGGGCTATGTTAAAGCTCATGTCTATACAGACAAGCCCGCTTTAATTGACGCATTGGAAGACAACATTGAAGCATTTATTCGTGAGATACCGGCCGAAATGTTGGAAAGAGTATGCTAAAATTGGACTAAGTGGATGGACCATTTGAGGCGCA
This sequence comes from Dilophus febrilis, assembly GCA_958336335.1. Lineage (NCBI taxonomy): Eukaryota > Metazoa > Arthropoda > Insecta > Diptera > Bibionidae > Dilophus > Dilophus febrilis. Next base: position 12,343,050 of record OY284472.1, on the reverse strand, counting down.
GTCAAGCTCAACATTTGCATGAAATAATCTTCAAACATTAAATTATATGGCAAGTACTATCGATTCAAATAAAGATTTCATGAATTTTTCTGAATTTTATGTGTTTGTTTTTTTTAAAAACTTTCCTATAGCTTTTAAAAAATCACCTTTTATATCTGCGGATTAACAGAAATATTATTCTTATTCGCAGAATGATTCTGCAACTAAGAAGAATTATCTTCTTATCACCACTGGATAAATTGGGCTGAAAATTTGCATACTTCATACATTAAGGGGCACTGAATCCGAATAAATTTAAGTTTCAAACCGATTTATCCATCGGTTTTTGAGTTATGCGCAATGAATCAAAAACCAATGGAGGAATCTGGCTGAAACCAATTTATTCGGATTCATCGTCCCTTAATCTATAAGTCAGCAAACATTTCAGCCCGCTCCATCCATTGGTTTATGAGTTATGGCCAAAAACATTTATGAGTTGTAGCAGTGATAGTTATAGGGTTTGGGATGGGAAAAATCTGCGTTTATATACCGCAGAAAATAACCGAATCAACAGAAGTACTTTCGACTGCCTTTTTGAACTTCTGCTGTAACCATTTTTTGTTAAAATCGCAGAAAATTTGTTTCAGAGTAGAATACAATTGTTACATATGGGCCAGTTTACCAATTACTACACTACTACAGTTTAGTGATCGAATCGAAAAGCATATGGCAATAATTCCGATGGCAATAATTTCATTTAATTATTAGATTATAGACGTACAGTAGATTGATATGGATTGGATACAATAGGGTAGGGCCACCGACTGGTGGCTGACCCAGTGTTGCAACTGTTGAGTTCCTAATAAACTGCTTATTTTACCTGCATGCGGTAAACATAACGGTAACTGAAGAATTCATTCCAAATCATTCAGACTTATAAACTTATAATTGCGAATCCCATGCGGTTGGTCGTACGACTAATTACCGACACCCTAAAAACAATAAATTATGAAACAAACGGCAGTGCCTTGGACAGGACAGGAAAAACGGCAACGACTACTGAGGCAATGGAATAAGGACAATGATTTTAAACTGGCCGAAATAAAAACAATGATTTCAAACTGGCATGAAACGTGACAAAAATATCAAAATACCACTAACAAGAAAAGTAAAGAAACGCCGTACAGTAGCTTCATTATGCACATTTTACCCAAATATATTACCACCACTCTAATGAAATTTTCAAATTAATTCCTGGGCCTATTGGAACTTCTCTCATAATTCAAGAAATTCTCAACCGGCACATCCATACTCGCAGTATCTATTACCCTTTTTTCGAACCAACAGATTTGGAAATTCATTTTTTCCAAGTACATCAAGATTATATGGAATGGTCTTTCAGAGCATTTCATCCTATATCTAAACACATCCACCTAAAGTACAACTTGGACAATTGTTTGGATTCCCATAAAAATTGATAGCCATGTCAAAACTAACACTGACGCAAGTTAATACATCTCCGGTACAAAGCAGGGATATCAAATCGGATTCATTTGAAACCATTGACGGAGTTTGGCAATTTCGGGCCCTTTGACTATATATTATTTTTCAACGTAATATTGGAAAAATAATAAAGGCGGACGACCATTAACACCCAACAGCACAATTTTACCCCATCTGCTCCTCAATTACTCTGCTCAATGCCGATGACGTATTCACGTATAGTGGATATAGAAATATAGATACCGTTAAAGAAGCGTTCTTACGCGTTGGAACATGAAGCTTCGGAAATGGGATTAAATGAAGGTAAATGAAGAGAAAACGAAGTATATGATCGTTAAACCAATGAATATTAGGTTTATGGCACAACATCAAAACGTATCAATTGGTGGTCAAAACAAATATGAAACGGCTGATAGGTTTAGCTACCTTGGAAGCAGCATAAACAGTTAAAATGATATAATTGAGGAAGTCCTCAATCACGGATTGCTTCAGGAGGAAACAACGCCTTTTACGGTTTGCAAAAGATGTTCTTTTCGAAGACATTGAGTAAAATACTGAAAGCATAATGTTATATCAAACCAAATTGTTCGATCAATTGTCACCTATACGGTTCTGAAACGTGGTACATGACACAGGCTAACGAACGGCGTCTTGGCTTAGGGTTTGAAAATAAAATACTACACCTCATCTTTGGAGCGACAAAGGAAACGGGACGATGGCGTAGGCGATATAACCACGAATAGTATGGCGATAAATTGTATGGCAACCCCGATATAGTGCGATATATCAAGATTGGTCGCTTGAGGTGGTTTGTTCGTATGGATGGCGATCGTATACTTTTAAAAATTCTGGATAGCAAGCTAGGTGAATCAAGGAGCGTTGGAAGACCGCGGGGTTGGTGGAAAGATGAAGTTGAAGCGGATCTTCGGGCTCTAGGTATTTCCAACTGGCGAACGTTGGCGGTAAATAGGTCCGGTTGGAGACGGCTGTTGATGGACACCAAAACCAATTGTATAGGTTGTAGGCGCCCGGGAAAGTAAGTATATATATGCATCTTCTAGGGTTAATATTTAAAGGATGATCAGATTCAAATACGAATATCTACGAATATAAATGAATAATGCGTATGCGAAAATGGATTGTAACAACGTTAAGGTATAGAAAGGTATGACAGCGGTGGATCATCAGCAAAATTTAGAGGTAATTCAATCCATTAATATCCATTCCATATATATATATATATAGGATAGGAATTTGCGTATTTGCGGATATTAATGCAAAAAATCAATTCAGATCATATAGAGACAGATTCATCATAATCTATAGTATATAATTAAATTCAATTTTAAAAACAATTTATATTTTCCAAACATTTATTTGGTTAAACACCATTAAAATGTGCTTATTACTATTATTATTATTATTTTTGCTATATAATTAATATTAATTATACAATTAAACATATAATTAAAAAATTATTTCCTTATCATTATATTTTATAAAAACAAAATATATAAAAATATAGAATTTTGTAACCCTAATAAGAGTCTAGGTCGCATTCAGATTTAAAATTTAATAAAATGTAATTGTACTTATAGTATGATACTTCAATGTAAACATAAGATACGATTTCATGATTCTATCAAATACACACTGAAATTCAGGTTGTAAAAGCATTGCCGTATAGTATCTCGAATAGGTATTCATGTATAACAATTTAAATTGGTCGTAATCCTTTAGACGATTCTTTAATAATTGCGTCTTATATTCAATAATTCTACCAAATAATGGAAATTTGTTGTAATATATGTGTTTTTGAGCACGTACCATTTTCATCACCGGTTTCATTTTATATAAATCATCTTTTACGAAATCAATCATTAGAAATTGATAAAATGTGAAATTGGCTAATCCTATGGGGACGCCAATCATCGCAATCGGTGTTGCTTTTAATAGACCCACCTCAAAAATATACTGCTGGAGTTGTTGCCAATTACAGTATATGGTGTTTTCACGCATTCGTTTAAATACCATATAAAAATTTGGAACACGTTTGAATAGATTATAAATTAGCAATGTAAGTATGAATTTAGCATTATTGTTAAAATGACCGTGAGTCATAAAATGTTGTAAACTTTTGAAATACAATTTATATGAATTAATGTTAATGGTCACATCGTAACATAAAAGCGCTTGAATCATTTTTGCGTCTTTATAATAAATGGCATGTTCAAGTGGTGTTAGGTTATGTTCATTTTTTAATTCCAAATCCATATAGAATTCACCGATCAATGTTGAAACGTCCGAAGGTGAATAGCTTTCATAATATGGGGACATATTAAGTAGAGAAAAACCTTTGCGGTCCAATGCATTAACATTTACATTATATCTTAATAAAGTATTTATATAAGATTTACGTTCTGATATGAAACACAATTCTAATGGTGTTAGATTTGATGAATCCTTTAGTTCTGGATCGGCACCATTGAACAATAGAGTTTCTAATGCTTGACGATTTTCATATCTTTCATCTGATCTCCATCGAATTAAACAATGCAGAGCTGTTTCCCTATTGTTGTAATTTCTCCAAGCATTTGGATCACAACCGGTATATAAAAGACATTTGATAATTTCATTGAATCGTGGATAAAATGTGTCGGTTGAAAAGATCGCATGTAATAATGTCCCATTTCCATCGTTGATATTTGCCAATATTCCACCGTTAATTGAAAAGTATCTATTAAAATCTTCAACGCTATTATTTTCAATATATTCCTTTAGGAAGGCAAACATTTTTATCGTTTCTTGTTATATATTAAATTAATATATAATTTGGTATTTTTTTTTATATATATATTATATAAATTCAATCCAAATTAAAAAAAAAAAAATTTCACAAAACTGATAAAAAATATGATACTGTATTTTTTTTTTTTAAATTATGCAACACCAAACAGACGTATGCGCGATGGCGATTTTGGAATATGGGTTATTGTTAGAATATCTGTAATGAAAAAAAAAAACGATGCCAGGCAAACACCTGTAACAGAAAGCGTATACTTATGGCCAGGGTAGGGGGCGGGGGGCGGGTGGCTAAAATTTATCACCAATCAACTATTCAAAATAAAATTGATGTGTTCCACACTATGTGTTCCATTCAATAATATTTAAAATTCATTTCCATAGGAACACATTTGGATTTGTACGGGATAGCTCGTTTTTTTAATGGGATGGGATCAGAATAAAATTTCCAGGTAATGTAATTTTCGTCAATTACAATTAGAAACAGAACGAGATATGTCTATAATTCTATAATAATGGGGTGAGGTGTAAAAAGTGAAATTTAATTTAATTTTTTGTAGAGTGCGGGGTAAATACGCGCAGGCAAATTTGTTGTTGTATTTTGCATGTAAAAATAAAAACTCGCACCTCAACCCCTCATGTGTAAACCGCAGCCTACATAGTTTCCGAGAAAAGACCACACAGAGCGAGTGGTAAAAAAAAAACGGAAAAATTGTTATTTGATGTTTCACGATAAAAATCGCTCCCATTCCGTGGAAAACAGGAAAGCTACTTACCATTTTTTATTTCCGAAAATGAATACAATATTGTCCTTACTTAAAAAGTACACGGGCATAATATAATAATTAATAATATTATAAACTCATTAATATTTGTATTGCATATATACAAGATACAATACGCATTCTATTCTTTATTGTATAAATTATCTAAACGGTGTTTTTAGATTGGGATTTGTGTGTGTGTGTGTGTGTATGCGTTTTTTATTAGTTAAACACTTAGTAGTTTAGTAAAATTTAATTATTTTTACATTTCATGATCGTACCTATACAGGGTGGTTTAGTACAGGGTGACAACCCGGACTGAAACTGGCAGGTTCTACACCTTATTTTCAATCCAAAAAAAAATGTATGACAACCCCATGTCTATCTCGCTTGCGTTTCGAGCTAGCCCGAAAAAAAAACGATTTTGTTGAAGTTCAATGTCATTTACTATATCTCAGTAACCACTTATCGGGATCCAATAATTATAACCTTATTGGAAAGGTATTTTAACGATCTTTAACTCTTTCAAATAACATAAACATTGGCCCAACAACCCGTTTTCATGTAATATAGCTGGGTCAAACACAAGAAATTTCAACAAGATTTAAATATTTATGTTATTTTACAAGCCACGAACTCTATAGGGCTTTTACGTTTATCAGCTGTCGGTTTTAGAGGTATAACGAAAATAATATTGAAATGTAAATTTAAAACACACTTATTATACATTGCAAAGTTCAATGTTCTATTGTTGTCATCTTATCTATGAGGTAACATAAGTTCAAGGGCTGCGGCAATTAATTAAATGGTTACTTAGAAATAAAAAACAGTTAACTTTTATAATCATCATAAATTGATTAAATTCTTTTGTTTTTTATGTTGCATCTCTTCGGCATTTGTACGTTACATTGCTTAACCTTAAATTTTTGCTTCAAATTTAGTTTGATTTATAAATAATAGTAAATTGAAAGTGTGAAACGATGAAAACCAGTAAAAAATAAATTTAAAAAGTGTATAGTAAGTTCAATTTAAAGCAATTTAAAGCAGTCACTTTCAAAATGTGAATTACCGGATTGGTATATGGTTTATATGGGCATTATTGTTATGGTAACGAACGCCCATCAAATTAAAGCTAAAACAACATGTTTTAGACGTGTTTCTGTTTCTGTCAAAACTATCAGCTGATAAACGTAAAAGTCCGTAGAGTTTAATAGGCTTGTAAAATAAGATAAATATTTAATTCCGTTGAAAATGTTTTGTGTTTTTGACCAGCTATAGCATGAAAACAGGTTGTTGCCGATGTTTATGTTATTTGAAAGAGTTAAAGTGCATAACATTTACGTACTATCTTGAACTTCAAACAACATTAATTTTTTCGGGCTAGCTTGAAACCCGAGCGCGAGATAGACATGGGGTCGTCATACATTTTTTGATTGGAAATGAGCTGTATAGAACCTTTCAGTGCCGAATTGGCACACTGTATCAGGACACCATGTATAAAACGTTTACAAAATTCCCAAATAAATCGGTTATCAATTCTCAGAAGCAGTATTGATTTAGAAGAATTTAATTTACAAGATTACACCTTTCTGCCCGCTTTCTTTCGCCATAGAGGTGTTGCATTATATGTCAATAATGCAATACCATTCACACGTATGACATCTTTTGAGGTAAGATCATGTGCTAAATTTTGTTTTATCTGGATTAAATTTCAGATACAAAATTCAGTAACATATTTATGTTTTTTATATAGAAGTCCAGAATTATCGAGTAACGATACAGCAATAGAACTGGATCATTTGTCCCTAACCATTGATAAGATATATTTAGAATATCCAAAAGCTGAAATAATTATTGCTGGAGATTTTAATATACACAATTGTCAATGGTTATCATATTCACATACAAATGATCTAGCAGGGCAATATACAGAGATGTTTGCTATTGTAAATGGGTTGTGTCAATTAGTTGATCAACCCACCTACATACCTAGGCAATCCAATCATCAACACAGTGTTTTGGACTTATTCCTAACAACAAATCCTCAGAAATATAAAATGTCGATATCATCACTCATAGGAAACTCAGATCATGCATTTATATCAGCTTCTTTTCAATATTCTCAAATTATTAGTAACAATTCTCAACTTAATAGGATAATTTGGGATTATAAAAATGCCGATTGGGTAAATCTCAACACATATTATAAACGTTTCAATTGGGCTTTATGCCTAAATGGTAGTGTTGATTTATCAGAATCAATGATTAGTAATGTAATCTTGTTAGGTATGAAAAAATACATTCCTTGTAAAGTTTTAAATGTAAGAGCTTACAAACAAAGCTGGTTTTCTAGGAAAACGAAGATAGCGATTGATAAAAAAAATACGGCTTTTTCTCTATCTAAATCGGTTCCAACTGATATCAATAGAAATAATTATATTGTTGCAAGAAATTCTTGCAATTCAATAATAGCTCATGAAAAGTTTTTATTCAATCAAAATATTAAAGATAAGATTACTTCCAGTAAAAGGGGAACAAAATATTTTTGGACGTTTGTTAAATCTATTCAGGGTAATTTTGTTCAAAAATCTTCAGTTGCACCATTGATTAATGATAGTGGAACTATATTAACCGAACCATTAGAAAAAGCTAATCTTTTAGCATCCATATTTTCAGATAATACAGTCCTCAATGATAGTAATATGCCTATTCCAAATATACCTAATACGAATTTTCAAATGAAAAATATATATTTCAGAGACAGGGTTGTTTATAAAGCTCTTAGAGATATAGATGTTCATAAAAGTACTGGAGCTGATGGCATTCCCCCAATTGTTTTAAAAGAATTTGCATCCACTTTAGTACACCCACTTAGAAAACTCTTTCACAAATCATTTTCGAATGGAATATTTCCATCATCTTGGAAAATTGCTAATATTACACCTATTTCAAAAGCGGGTACTAAAAGCAATCCTTCCAATTATCGCCCAATAGCCATCCCATTAATACTTTCTAAGGTAATGGAGAAGATAGTAAATCGAATGATTGTGCAATATCTCGATGATAAAGAACTTATTAGTGATTGCCAATATGGCTTCAGCCACAAACGAGCTACAGGAGATTTACTAAATTATTTAACCAATAAAATAGGTAATAGTATTGCAAATTTTGGTGAAACACAAGTGGTTTCACTAGACATTACTAAGGCTTTTGATAGAGTATGGCATAAGGCATTAATATCCAAATGCCATTCATTTGGATTAGGGGACACATTCGGTAAATGATTTGGGAACTTTTTAGCTAATTTAGGCATATTAAGGTTGTACTAGATGGAATTAATTCCAAACTTTATCCGGTTTATTCTGGGGTACCTCAGGGTTGTGCTCTATCGCCCACTCTCTTTTTAATTTTTATTAATGATCTTTTATCGATAACAGAAAATCCAATACGCTGTTATGCAGACGATAGTACATTACATTCTTCGTATGAACTGCATCGTAATCATAATGCGAATCCAATGATTCAGTCTCGCCAGAAGATGATTTCCTCAATTAATAAAGATTTAGATTCAATATCTAATTGGGGAAGGATAAACTTAGTAGAATTTAATCCTTCTAAAACAAAGGAAACAAAGGCATGTTTGTTCTCAAACAAACGATCCACAAATGTTTACCCAATACTTATGCATAATACAATTATTCCACAATCTAATGACCTATTAAATTTGGGAATGTCTTTGTCAAACAACTTTACATGGAATAATAATATACAATAATAATTGCAGCCAAAAAGGCAGTTAGTAGCATTGGATTTTTAAGACGATCGAAAGAATTTCTCGATTCTGAAAATTTAATACTAGTTTATAGTTCTTTTATAAGACTACTTTTAGAGTATAATTCCTACATATGGGCTGGTGCACCAATTACTACACTGTAGTTTAGTGACAGGATCCAAAAACACACTATTTCGCTGATCAGAAATGAAACAATAACAAATTCCATTGAATCATTGGATCATAGACGATCAGTAGCTTCGTTGTGCACATTTTATAGGTATTATTACCATGAATGCTCTAATGAAATTTTAAAGCTAATTCCTGAGCCAATTAGCTTCTCTTATAATTCGAGAAATTCACAAAAGGCTCATTCATATTCTGTATCTATTAGTTTTTTGCGAACAAACAGATTTGGAAATTCATTTTTCCCAAGAACAGCAAGATTATGGAATAGTCTCCCTGAACTAGTATTTCCCCCCTTCTTATGACTACCAATAATTTAAATTAAGCATTTCATCCTATCTAAGGCCTCATCCATACCTAAAGTGCAATTTGTACAATTGTTTGAAAACATAAAAGTTATTTTTTCTCACTTCGTTTTAGTGTCAGTGTTTTTTATCTCATATGTTTGCTTTATTTTCAAAATTTCATAAATTAATCCACATATTATAATAGATTTACCACCCAAAATCACTTAAATGTATTCAATGCATCTAAGGTTCATCACCTGATTATGAGATTTCGTTACAGGCTCACGACAATAGAATTCCGAGGTTTTACGGCCGCTAAACCGATTCTGCCGTGGTAACGAACAAAAAAAGAACAATGTTGATTTTTGCATGGAAAAACTACAATTTTGTTGATGATAATTTTCAATAGCTTTTCTATTGCGGTGATTTTTCGATTTAATATAAAGATAGATGTGAGTTAAAATTTTGTGTTTGCCCTTCGTTCAATTTTCTTAACTGATCTGGCATTTTATATCTCAAAGAATAAGTAATAAGTTAAAAAAATATACTTATAGGGAGGGGTTCTTTTTGTTTTGGATTTTTTGAACATTTCCGAGAAATTTCTGCTACTAAGATATACGATCAGCTTCGAATACAATAAGTTGCAAGCTCTCAGATCAAATACATATCCGAAGATAACCGCATCCTATCGTTTATTATATAATTTAAATATTTATATTGATTACGCGATGTAATGATAAACAAATAAATAAATAAATATACAATATTATATAAGAAGTTGAATTTAAAACACACACACATTTATTTTGTATTTTTTTTTTTTCAAATAATCGTGTACTTTTGTATTATATAATAATTAATATTATAATAATTAATAATATTGATCTAATTATTATATATTATATTTTATATATAGGTTTTAAAATTTTTAATATCGTATTTTTATGATAATTATCGTATTTTTTTAGCTTTTTTTTTTTCCATAAAAAATTTTATCAATGATAAAATAAAAAAAAAAATTAAAAAAAGAAAATTATAATTACATATATATATATATTTGTATATGGTTCTATAATGTTATTGTAGTCTCTTCACTGTTTTCTTTGTATAAAGTTTGAAGAGTTATTGCTTTGTTTTGTTTTTTATGTTTTACATCTACAACAGTTCCAGTTGAATCGATATGATCCAGATATAATTTACTAGTGCATAGCATAAACGATTGTATTATTCGCGGTGTGACACATTTAAAGGCGGAATTTAATAGCAACGGTGTATAGTACTTTGATTGGGGTTCCATGAACGTTTTCTTGAATCGTACGAAATCCTCGAGACGTTTCGCTAATTTGATTTGTTTATATAAAATGACATCATGAAATAATGGAAATTTGTTCTTATATTTTGATAAACACATACATTCGATAACCGATTGATATCTATATAAATTGCCATCGCTTAAATCGATCATTAAAAATTTGTAATATGTGAAGCTGCCTTTAATTTTGTATAATTTTAATAATTCCATTTCATCAAAATATTCACGAAATGGTATCCAATCCGTAATTTCATACAATTGATTATGACATTCAGTTTGTTTAGTTACAAAAAATATATTATAGATGGTTAATGCGATTAAATATGACATATTTTTAAATTGTAAATATTTCAAAAAATCAATATACACATAATCTAAGTAATTCACAAAGACTTTATACTGTAGAAGCATTTCATATAACGGTAAATTTCTTATATACATTGCATGTTCCAGCGGTGTATCCCGATCTCCATTTTTTAAGTCTAAATCCATATAAAGTTTATCAAATAATTTGTTATAGTCGAGTTTTGAATAATCATCATAAAATTTGTATACGTTTAGTAAACAATAGCCATAATTGTTTAATTCATTCACATCCACATTCCACCGCAATAAAATATCCAAAAATCGTTCACGCTGAAATGAGAGACAATACTCAAATGCTGTGTGATTTCCAATTCCTTTTAGACCCTGATCGGCTCCGATCTGTAATAGAGCCTCAAATATTGAAAGACTTTCGTCAGTCTCATTGACATTGTATCGGATCATACGATGTAAAGCAGTTTCGTGTAACACACATGTACGATTTGGATCAATACCGGCCGATAAAATACACATGACAGTGTTTTTTGGAATGTTTGGAACAGAAACGGCTATATGCAATAAGGTTAATCCATCTTCATCGCATACATCTGCTAATGCTTCCTTATTCGCTGCAAATAGAGTATCAAAATCTTCAAAATTTTCTGTTTCAATAAATTCCTTTAGCTCTTCCAAAACTATTTTTGCGATCATTTTTGACTTTTATTACTTCTTTTTTTTTTTTTTTTTTTATTACTTTATAATAATTCACCACGTATACGTTTTTGAAATATATATGTATTAATAATACTATTCTATTCTATTTTTCATTCTATAATATAATAAGTTATTATATTTTATTTATTTGGTGTTGTGAAAAAAGAAAAAATAAAAGAGAGTCTCTTTATTTATAATAAATATTAGATAGCCCCAAAAAAAAAAATAATAAAATGTACTGTGCGTGCGCATATATTTTTTTATCAAAATTATTTTCTATTTTAATTAATTTATTGTATTTACAGTTATAATTTGGTGACTAATTAATAGTCTCTTTTCTACTACGCTTTTTTGAGTACAATACACCAAAAACATCAAATACCTGGTTTTTTTTTAAACGAATGCTACAATGGTGTGTTGAATTTTTATTCTTTTATACTACTTTTATAAATTACATTTTTTACAAAATGAATATTAATTAATTTTTTAAATAATTATGTTAATAATTAAATGATTATGTTTACAACAACAACAAAAAAAAAATCAAAAACTTAATTCAATACATAAAATAATAACACAAAATTGAACGTACACTACTTAATTTATAAAGTTAGGATGATGCAATACTCAGTTTAATTTGGGTAATAGACATAATTTGTACGACATATATTGTATGTTTTGTTTTGAGAATTGCATTTAAGACAGTTAACAAAAACGTTTTAAAATAATAATAATAATATAGTGTCAATAACAAAATGGGACATACGATTGAAACGACATTAGTTGAAAGAAAAAGGATTATTAAATTAATATGTGAAGGTAAATCGTTACGTGAAACTGGAAAAATAATTTAGTAGAAGCCATTCAACAATCCAAACCATAGTTGATAAACATAAATATGAAGGCACTTTAATAAATACAACTGGCAGAGCAAGAAAAAGAATTTTAACGCCCAAGAATGAAAGCTTTATAATACGGAAAATCAAACAAAACCCAAAAACAAAAATAGCGGACATTACAGCAGATGTGTTATCAATTATTAAAAAAAAAAATTACAACAGAAACTGTTAAAAGAGCTCTTAGAAGACAATGGTATAATGGCAGAATTGCCAGGAAAAAGCCATTTATTTCAAAAGTGAATAGAATAAAAAGATTAAATTTTGCAAAGGAACACCTAAATAAAGGACCAGAATTTTGGAATAAAGTTATTTTTAGCGACGAAACTAAATTTAATATTTTTGGTCAAGATATGGGGTACCTAGAGTCTGGAGAAAACCCAATACAGAAATGAACAAAGAAAATTTATGTCCGACCCTAAAACGTAGTGGTGGTAATGTGATGTTGTGGGGATGTATGGCGGCAAGTGGTGTGGGCAATATGTGTTTTATAGAGTCGGCGATGGACAAACATAAGTATTTGGATGTTTTGAAAACAAATTTGCATCAAAGCGCTGATAAATTGGGTTCACACAATCAATTTTATTTTCAAAACGACAATGACCCAAAACATACCTCGTATCTGGTCAAAGAATGGTTGCTCTATAGAGTACCAAAAATGTTGCATACACCCTCTCAATCACCGGATCTAAATCCCATTGAACATCTCTGGGAAGAATTAGGATCAGAGGTATTAGCAACGTATTCGAATTGAAAATGGAGATCCAAGAATAATGGGATAAAATATCATCAGATATCACCCAAAAATTGGTCCAATCTATGCCAGCAAGATTACAGGCAGTTATTAAATCAAAAGGGTTTCCAACAAAATATTAATAGTTAGTTTATTCGAAATTAATTAATTATTAATATAAGTGTACGTTCAATTTTGTGTTATTATATTATGTATTGAATTAAGTTTTTGATTTTTTTTTTGTTGTTGTTGTAAACGAATTTTTTAATTATTAACATAATTATTTAAAAAATTAATTAATATTCCGTATGTAAAAAATGTCATTTGAAAAAAATTAATAAATATGCACATATCGGCAAAAATACATATTTTTTTTAAGTGTACGTTCAATTCTGTGTATAGCTGTATGCATTTGCTTAAATAAATAAAAAAAAATTAAAAAATGCTGGTAGTACACATGCGGCGTAGTATTACTTGTAGGAATTAAAAATGCGGATTTAGATAGCAGATGGCGCAACTAGCGTTGAGTGTATCGCAACACACCGCGGTCATTTTCTTTTTTTTTTGTCTGTCATTAGGCTATAAATTTCAGTATATGTCATTTCATTGAAAAGTGTAAACAACAAAGCTTTTTTTTGCTTCGAATATGTCGAAACACATACCTGAAAAAGTTGTTTTGGGGGGAAGTTTAATAACTTTCTTTAATTTGAAGAAAACCGCTGCTGAAAGTTATCGTTTGTTGGTTGAAGCTTATGCTGGACATGCTCCAGCTCAAGCAACTTGTGAACGATGGTTTGTACGCTTCCGAAATGGTGATTTTGACTTGGAAGACAAAGAACGGCTAGGTCAGCCAAAAAAATTTGAAGACAAAGAATTGCAAGCGTTATTGGATGAAAATTCGTGTAGAACGCAACATGAACTTGCAATGGCGTTGAATGTCGACCAAACAACCATTGGCAAACATTTACATTTTGTTATACAAATAAATGCCATTTTTAAGCCAAAAAAACCGCATTATTAATTCCTACACCTAATATATATTCTCTTTCGCATTTGTGCTGCGAGTATTTTTATATATAATATATTGAGATTTGAGAAAAAACACCAAATGTAAAAATGTAATCTTTTCATATCACACTACAATAGAAATATATCGTAAATCTTCATACTTTTGCGCCTATTTGCGCAAAAGTATGCAACATTTTTAAGTTCAAACTTAAAAAATACACAGAATGTGCGGAAATTGACATCGAAACACAAAATTAAGGCCCATATACATGCATGAGGGTTTGAAAAATTTACCATATTGATATTATTTCTCATTGGTTCTTGCGTTTGCTATGTAATTTCTTGTATAGACCATTTTCCAAAAAAAATAATGACAGAAAACATAACCTATTTTTCAATCCGTGGGCCAAACATTGGATTTTTTTTATTATTTAAATACATATTTCTTTACAAAAATTAAAATTTTTTTGTTAAATTGTGTTTTTTAATGTTTAATTATTAATAAACAATAGTAAAGTAATTGTGATTATGATTATTTAAAAACGGATTTAGATACATACCAGGTAAATATGCAAGTATATTATATAATTACATATAGATGGTTACAAAAAACATAAATGGTTTCCTAATATCTCTGATATTGTTGTTTTTCTTGAAAATTATGACTTTAAATACTGGGACAGCCAAGAAAATTACATTTTCAAGATATGCGGACAACTGGAAGACATTGAAAAACAATATATAAATAAAATTCATATATTTCAAGAAGATCCGTATTTGATGAACAGTTACTTTCGCAATTGTTTCTAGTGTAGAAATTTACAATTATTTGATAAATAACACATCACATTACACATCAAGTGAATTTAAGGCATTTAAATCATTGGAAGCATACCGAGTCTATGATGGTGGATGGGTAAAATATTTATGTGGTAGATATACATCCAATCCAATTGTTTTGAGAAAAGTAATTTTTAGAAATACATGATAGAGTAATCATGAAATTGAAGTGCTCATTTAATAATTATAGTATATGTCTTAATAATACACAGGTTCTGCATTCCCAATCGCTGAATTTTAAACTATTTCAAGCTTGCATTCATTTGCCACCATCCCTATTTTCTACCATTGAACAATTAACAACACAAAACTTAACCGGCATTTTTATCACTATTATTATTTTTATACGTTTAATATAAGATAAATAATATTTAAAGTATAAAAATATATTTTTTTATCAATTAAAATATGTGAATATTATCAAAAGAATTCTGAAAATAATTAATTAATTGTTTTGTAAAATATTTGAAACAATCAAAACTATTTACATATAAAAATAAAGCATTTATTTATTTGTTTGGCCCACGGTTTGAAATTTTTATTTTTATTTTTAATTTTGACAGATAAGTAAAATGCTCTATACATGCATATGGTAAATAGGTTTTGGTTTTCGGGACGTATTTCATATTTTTTTTTATTTTTTGTTTACGAAATCGCAGTTTTATATTTTTCTTTATATTTTATCAATTTCCTTTTGATTATTAAGGGCCGAACATACTGTCGAAAACGACGAAACGAAAACGAAAGCATCGAAAGCATGAAAACATACTGTCGAAAACGACGGAATGTTTTTTTGATTTAACCTCATTTTTTTTTAAATAGTTTTTTTGACTTAACCTCATTTTTTTTTTTAAATAGTTCAGATAATAAGATTTTCTTGAATTGATTTGTTAGTAAATATATTTCATATGGGTTATGTGTTAATGAAGAAATAAACAAATAAATACAAAATAATTAAAACAAGATTCAGATAAATAATGACAATTTCAATCGCTAACTTTTTTTGTTTATAAGGTTCCTAAAAAAGTAATACAATGATCACGATAACATATAAATTAAAAAATAAATAGTAATAATAAATAATTTACAAAATAATTTTACAAAAAAAACTGTCGGCAATTTTATATTTTTATTTAATTTGTTTATTTTTCTATTTAATTTTACACACTCACATAAAAAAAAATACAGAAATTATACTAAATGCGAAATTATACAAATGTAAAAAAACGAATGAAAAATAGAATCATTTCTATTTACCTTCGAAACCGAAAAGAAATAGAAAAACATCGCACGCTCGTTTCGGTAGTATATTCGTTTACATTAGAATGCATGCATTCTATTTGAATTCGTTTCGTCGTTTTCGACAGTATGTTCGATACTTTACTGTATCATTACAAATTACATTGTTTTTAATATTTCAAATTTTCCAATTTCCAATTTTGTTTTTTAATTTTGTGCTTAATTCTTTATTTAATTTTATTTCAAATAATTTTTTTCTTTTGTTCCTTCGGATTCGCTGGCCACATGGATTGCTAATTTTTAAAATTATTTGTTATTTAAAGTTATTTTTAATGGATAAAACATTATTTTTACAATCAATAAATATGCTTGGAAAATAAATACCCTTAATAAAAATAATACTATAAGGGCGATGATACACAAATGGTTTACTTGGCAATGATTTACACTTGCCCATTCGTATATCATCAATACATGTATAGCCCCTACATGTATATGGGCCTTTATTCATGTATCTGACGTTTGTTCTAATGCAAAAAAAAACAGAAAAAAATATCGGAAAAAAACTTTGATGAGAGAATAACAGGATACGCAGATAGTGTATATGTATACAAAAAAATGTGAGGAATGATTTCGGCAGTCCGGCAGAAAGTTCGGCAGAACGGGAAGAAATGGAGGAAAGAGGTGGTTGAGTAAATTAAGAGAGCGTCACATGTATTTTGTTGTTGTTTTTTAAATATAAAAAAAAATCAAAATAAAAACCACAACAACAAAATACACTACACTGCAAAACATATACATCTTTAAAACAACAACATTGAAACCTACACATTGTTGAAAAAATCTTCACTACGAATAATTTATTACTAATCCTCCTGATATTCTTTCATCTAAGGAAAATACACCCTTCCCGTACATTTACATCGATTTGTGCAAATTTCTGTTTATTTTAATTCGGAAAAACACAGGCCATTATGAATACACAGAGAAAATTAATTTTAAATACATATACATAAAAAAAAAATTAAAACTATGTATGAATAAATTATATATTGTGGATGCTCCACAACTACGAATTTGTTAGAATTCGTAACATTTTGTTTTGACAAATTTATTTGACAGGTGCGGATTGCATTTTTATTTTGATTTCAGTAAGGCATTCGACAAAAAATTGCCACATGGAATTTTATTGGCCAAATTGATTTGAAAATTGAGTCTGGCATTAACTTTAAGATTTGGCTTGGTTCTTACTTGAACGACCGTGCCGTTTTACTTAATGATTACAATGTCATTTACTTTTAATGTTACATCTGCCTGCGGTGTGCCTCAAGGGAGTCATCTGGGCCTATTGTTTTATTTGTTTTATTTATTAACGACCTTTCCTATTGGTTTTCTAAATATATTCTCAATGCTCAATATATGGCTGACGATGTGAAGATTTTTAAATCCATTACGCAACAACTATGATGATTCGAAGTTGCTTCAGTGTGATCTTGACTCCTTTCACAATTGGTGTCTTATTAATAAATTCGGTTTAAATACTGACAAATGCAAAATTATTAACTTTACAAGAAGAAAATTAATAAATTTTAAGTTTTGAATAACATTGACAAAACACTGTTTATCTTGGTGTGAACTAGCGGACAATGAGCTAAATTTTAAATCGCACGTTGATTACATTATTGTTAATATAGGGCTAACTCTATTATGGGTTTTATTTTTCGTATGTCGCAGGAAATCTCTGATCCGTTTACGTTCATTATTTTATTGTATGGTTCGTTCTATTCCTGAATACGCGTGCCCTGTTTGGTCACCATTTTACTCAATTCCTAGAGCTAGGGTCGAATCTGTTTCTAAGAATATTTCTCCGGCTCGCTCTGAAATCTCTTCCCTGGACTGATCCAATTGTATTACCTATAGTTATTCTCATATAGATTGGCATTATTATAGATACTATGTAAAGACGCAGAGAATATATTGGGTTGTCATTTTGATGTAATTTGTTAAATTATATTGTTGATTGCTCATATCCATTGTGGATAAACTAAATTTTAAATGTCTTCGCACTAATGATTTTGGGTAATTATCATACCAATTAACCCACTTGATGTTTTAATAATGAATTATAACTCTTGTAATGGTTTTTTTTCATCGCATTCAGGAACTTCCCGCACAATTCCAAGGGTTGATTAGAGATTTGTCGTTCTGTATTTGTTAACTAATTGGACCACCATCCATTTAACATTCAGGAACTCTCCGTACAAATCCCAGAGATTATAACTGAGATATCTCGTTCTGTTTCTAACCAATTGACTATATATTACAATTTTATGAGTTGAGTTGATTTCATAGTGATAAATTTAAACCCTGTTAAAACCCCTGGTTGGAATTTTTATTTCTAAAATTTATAATAGTTTTTACTTTAGAAAATGGCAGGATATATAGTTTTCTGAAATGAAATTTTGTATTTTCCAAATAAAATTATTTACAATATACACAAGGATATGGTGTATAATTGTCTTATGGCCGGTCAAAGATTCCTGAAAATTTGTCTATACTAACCCCTTACATAAAATATTAATTTTCCTAAATACTTTTCAATTTGGCCGATATCGGGCTGAAAGCCTGAAAGGCTGAAAATTTGCTAACTTATAATTTAAGGGGCAGCTGAATCCGAATATCTAGGTTTAAAATAGATGCATCCATTGGATTTTGAGGATTTTGAGTTATTTTGAGCTGCCGGTAAAAGATTCCGGAAAATTTTCCGATACTAACCCCTTACAAAAAAAAAAAAGGAAATTCTGTATGCATTTTTAAAGGAAAAATTCTTTACAATTTTCTAAATCAAAATTCGGTCCACAGGACGTATATGAACATATATGAACAGACTTAACATTCCCACAGGGCGATAAAACTCGCCAAAATTTGTAAAATTATCAGTATAAGAAATTTTGTTAAAAGTTTAAAACATTTTTTTTTATTATAGAAGGGTTGTAGTAAAGACATGCCCTTTAGCTATAGGGAAACCGTTGAGGTAGAATAATGTTAAGGGATTGATTCGAAAGATAATTAAATTACCAAAAAATTTCCCTAATCGATAAAATGGGGTTGTAGAATAAATTCTCCAGTAAAAATCTAAAAATCTGTGAAAATGGTCAATTTATCCATACTGTTTGTTTGAAAAATGGGAAAAAATGGTCATTACTGGATAATCCTTTTATTGTAAGTTCGGAAAATTCAATTTATTTTACTTAAGTTTAACACTTAATAGTTTTTTAACATTTAGAAATGCGGTACGATCTTTTCTTAACGTGAACAGAGTTTTTAAATTAGGCAGAAACGGACCTTTCTGTATAATATTCCAAGGCCAATTCCAAGATTTTCAATAAACAAAATTTTGTAACGATTTTAACGATTTTCTGTAAGATTCTATACAATTTTCGGGTGAAATTCTGTACAAATGAGCCGTGGTTCAAGTACAAAAAAACTGTTTTTTTTGCCCATCATAAACCCTACCCATTCTTCTACAATATATATTATATATGTAGGATCGGATGAATAGTGTTGCTATTATTATATACTGAACACTTTAAACGTTATTTATATTTTTAAAAAAAAAGTTTAGTAAGCTATATTACTAAACTTTAACAATCGAATAGTTGTAAATTTCAAATAAAATTAGTCTTATGAAAATATTGAAACTGAAATATTAAATAAATTAAAATTATTTATTACATCAATAATTTTCCACAAATTTTGGGGGCTCAACCGGGATGAATCAAAATCACAATAAGAAGGAATTCAACGACGATAACTAAGAAGAAATTCAACGACGAAAATAAGAAGGAATTTAACGACGAAAATAAGAAGAAATTCAACGACTAAAAATAAGAAGAGATAACAGAAGAAAGAATATCTAAAAAAAAATATAATTTAAAAATAATAATAAAAATATTATTTGAAGACGAATAAATAAAGAAGTACATCAGTTTTTACGAGTAAATTTGTGATTGGTGCAATTGGCAGTGAAATTGATAATTTTTGTGTAAATTGTGTATACAATAATGGCGACCCTTGGAAATTGTCCAAATGTTTTGCACCAAATAAATAATGGTTCTTTGGAAGTGCTGAAGATTTTATACAAAATTGCATTTGGTAGTGAAGGTTCAGCAAGGATGATCAGAAGAAAATTAAAGAATTTTGAAGGCTTTAATTTTGAAGTAGATTCTGAGGAAATTGAAAATAAAATTGAAGAAGTGAAAAGTTTGTTCAGCTTGGTGGATTTGATACCAGTATGTGTTATTTTGGGGTTAGATCATAAAGGAAATGAAGAAATAATTATCAAAAGAATATGTTTGTATTTAAATAAATTAAATGCTGCCAATAATACAAATGAAAGTGACAGTGAAGATGATAGTATTGATGAAAGAAGTGGAAGAGATTTAACTTCTGAAACAAATTTCGAAAACCCAGCCGATAAAATTTCCAAATTTGCATTAACTTTTAGGGATGTAGAAGATTCAATTCGATGTTTTGACGGTAAAGACGATTATCCGATTGAAAAATGGATAGATGATTTTGAAAGTTTGGCTGTAATAATGCAATGGTCCGATTTACATAAGTTAATTTTCGCTAAGAAGTCATTGAAGGGATTGGCAAAATTATATGTTCAATCTGAAACCAATATTAGGTCTTGGTCGACATTAAAGAATAAATTAGTTGAAGAATTTGGAATACAATTGAACAGTGCTCAGATTCATAAAATTTTGATGAATAGGAAGAAAAGAAGAGAAGAGTCTGTTCAAGAATATATACTAACCATGCGTGAAATCTCAAGCCGTGCAGATATTGAAGCAGAAGTTACTATTCAGTATATAATTGATGGTATTACAGATGATGCAGTTAATAAAGTTATATTATATGGGGCCAAAAACTTCATTGAATTCAAAGAAAAAATTAAAATGTATCAACAAATTACTAGTAGAGTAAAACATCAAAACAATTTTCAAGATAAACCAAAAGATAGTGGGAGCACATCGGAAAATTATAATAAAATAACAAATAACAAGTTTCAGAAATTTACTAGAAATATAAAATGTTATAATTGTGGTAGTACTGGACATAAAGGCATCGACTGTCCATCAAAAGGAAAAGGCGTAAAATGTTTTAATTGCAATGATTTTGGACATAGAGCAATAATTTGTCCAAATCGAAACAAACAGTTGCAGGATGTAAATCGTAGTAGTAATTCATTAATTATTTCACCAAAAACTTACGTTCAATTAGAATTAGGAAATTGGAAAGTGAAAGCTTTATTTGATACCGGAAGTGATGTTAATGTAATTAGAAGTGATGTTTATCAGAAACATTTGAAAAATATTTCATTATCAAACAAAAAGTTAGTACTAAATGGAATTGGAACGAATATTGTGGAAACTGTAGGGTCATTTGAACATGAAGTGTATATTAGTGGAGAAATGTTTGTTTTGCATTTTCATATTATTCCGGTGATTGCAACAAATTTTGAAGCAATTGTTGGAAATAGTATTCTTGGAAAAGCAGAAGTCATTATAAATGATGGTGAAATTATAATAAAGAAAAAAAGTACCGATAATTTTTTGATGCAAATAAATTTAAACAGTGAAGAAAATATATTAGATCTTGCACATATAAAAAACCGTAAATATAGGAAAGATGTTGAAAAACTTGTGATGGAATACGAACCAGAAAAGCAAGAGTCAACACATATAGAAATGAAAATTTTGTTAACTGATGAAATTCCAATATATCAAAGTCCCAGACGTTTACCTATACCTGAGAAAAGGGAAGTAGAAAAACAAATTAAATTATGGTTGGATGAAAAAATTATTACACCTAGTTCGTCAGATTATTCAAGTCCTATTGTACTGGTTAGGAAAAAAGATGGTAAAGCACGTATTTGTATTGATTACAGAAAGTTAAACCGTAAAATTATTAAGGATCGTTTTCCATTGCCGCTTATTGAAGATGTATTAGATAAATTAGAAGGTGCTAGGGTTTATAGTACGATTGATTTGAAGAACGGGTTTTTCCATGTTTCTATAGAAGAAAAAAGTCGTAAATATACATCATTTGTTACGCATCATGGTCAATGGGAATTTCTACGGTGTCCCTTTGGTCTATGTAATAGTCCATCAGTTTTTCAAAGATTTATTTATAACATTTTTATGCCGTTAATGAATCAAGATATTGTTATAGTGTATATGGATGATTTTATTATTCCTTCAGATAATGAAGAAGAAGGTATAAATCGATTGAAAATATTTTTAGAAACAGCAAAAAAGTATGGTTTGGAAATTAATAAAGCAAAATGTCAATTTCTAAAAAGTCAAGTGGAATTTCTAGGATATATAGTTGAAGAAGGAGTCATTAGACCGTCATTATCAAAAACTTTAGCAATAAAGAATTTTCCAGAACCAAAAACAATTAAAGAAATTCAAAGTTATTTAGGACTAACTGGATATTTCAGAAAATTTATACCACACTATTCGTTAATAGCTAAACCTTTAAGCGATTTACTTAAGAAAAATCAAGATTTTGTTTTTACTGAATTAGAAAAGGGAGAATTTATGTCATTAAAGGAATGTTTGATAAGCAAGCCAATTTTACATATTTTTAAACAAGGTGCTGAAACAGAACTTCATACTGATGCCAGTAATTATGGATATGGTGCAATATTGTTGCAAAAATCTGATGCGGATGACAAATTTCACCCAATATATTACTGGAGCAGAAAAACAACATTTGCTGAAGAGAAATATAGTAGTTATGAATTAGAAGTTTTGGCCATTATAGGGGCTGTAAAAAAATTTAGAATTTATTTATTGGGAAATAAGTTCAAAATATTTACTGATTGTTCAGCATTTGAAAAAACTATGAAGAAGAAAGATTTGACAACAAGAGTTGCTAGATGGGCACTCTTACTTGAAGAATTTGAATATAACATACAACATCGTAAAGGAGAACAGATGAAACATGTGGATGCTTTAAGTAGGTTTCCAGTTATGTTGATTGATGACAGTTTTTTACGAAGAGTAGAAGCTGCGCAATTACAAGATATGAATTTGAAAATAATTATGAAAATTTTAAGTAAAGAACCGTATGAAGATTATTTGTTGCAGAGAAATATTTTATATAAACAAAAAGATGATTATAAATTATTGGTTATTCCAAAAAATTTGCAAAATGAGATAATTAGATTGGCTCATGAACCTAATCATTTTGGTTTAAAGAAAACAAAAGAAGCGATTTCAAACAAATATTTTATACCAAAATTATCAAAGAAGATTGAAAATTATATTAGTTCGTGTGTACGTTGTATTTTAGGAAACAGGAAAGCAGGAAAACAAGAGGGATTATTGAATTCAATTGACAAAGGCCATTTGCCTTTAGATACCTATCATTTGGATCATTGCGGTCCATTTGAATCAACAAAGAAGAATTATAAATATTTGTTAATTGTAATAGATGGATTTTCAAAATATACATGGATTTATCCCACAAAAACTGTTAATTCGAAAGAAGTAATCGAAAAATTAAAAATGCAACAGATAACATTTGGTAATCCACGAAGAATTATATCTGATCAAGGAGGTGCTTTTAGATCAGATGATTTTAAAAATTATTGTAATAATGAAGGTATAGAACATGTTTTAATTACAACAGGAGTTCCCAGAAGTAATGGTCAAGCAGAAATAACAGTACGAACTGTTACTGCTGCATTGAGAAGAATGTCAACAGAAAAACCAAAAGAGTGGTTTAAGCACGTGCCAAATTTACAAATAAACTTAAATGCAAGTTTCAACCGCAGTATCAATAATAATCCGTATAAACTATTGTTTGGTGTAGATATGAGAAAGAGTGATAATCAGGACATCGTACAATTATTGGAAGAAATGAACGTGATGATATTTAATGAAGAACGAAGTGATTTACGAAGAAGTGCGAGAAATTCAATTGAGACGATTCAAAAAGAAAATAGAGAAAGCTATAATAAAAAAAGGCGAGTAGCTAAAACGTATGATGTTGAAAATGTAGTGGCCATTAAGCGTTCGCAGTTTGGAGCTGGAATAAAATTATTTTCAAAATATTTAGGACCATACAAAATTATCAAAGTTAAGAAAAACGATCGTTATGATGTGAAACGAATTGGAGATGGAGAAGGACCAAAACTCACTTCAGTTAGTGCTGATCAAATAAAGGTATGGACAGATGGTTCTGAATCTGAGGCAGATTCTCAGCAGCATGACCGAGATGTAGGATCGGATGAATAGTGTTGCTATTATTATATACTGAACACTTTAAACGTTATTTATATTTTAAAAAAAAAAGTTTAGTAAGCTATATTACTAAACTTTAACAATCGAATAGTTGTAAATTTCAAATAAAATTAGTCTTATGAAAATATTGAAACTGAAATATTAAATAAATTAAAATTATTTATTACATCAATAATTTTCCACATATATGTATATTAGGTTGCCCATTTTTTGTATGGAAGTGAATTCATGGTCACGGATTCAGCTCTTCCACACAAATTATCTTCATACAACCTTAGAAAAACTAAATATAAAATTTTAGCAAAATCGGTTAATATTTAGAGGTCGCGCAAAGTCGATTTGTGGCTTAAGTACCCGATTTTTTCAAGCATTTTCAGCTATATCTCCAGAACGGGTAAGTTTATAGCTTAGGTTAGTACTGGGTGGTAATATTATTTTATTAAAATGCAACTTTTCTCCATACATCACATCATTGAGAAGCGACTCCAAAACAATATGTCCATACAATTTTTGATTTTTTGAAATTTTCAAAAATTTGGGATTTAAAGCTTAACGAGACACCCGGTGTGGGTCAAATGTATGAAAGACTTACTATATTTTTATAAAACACGAAACTTTTTCATGGACACCGTTATCAAAAAGTGAAAGGCAAAAAAGTTTTAAAGCAAATATTTAGTTTTTTTTGAAATATTCACATTTTTCAAAAAAGGGAAAAGAAAACACACTGTTTTGGCAATTCTATATGTCCGGTTTTTCCACAATAACCTATATTTTATCGGGAAGAGCTTATATTATGTGTTTAAACTCCAGATATGGTACTCAGGGATGATGAAACAAATCAAAGTAATGACATCAACGCTAAACAAAATTTACACCCACAATAATAACTCATGAAATAATTACCAAATGAATAGTTAATTAAACGCATCTTCAACATCAAATCATTATACTAAAAATACATTTGATATTTCATGATTTTTAATTTTAATAACAATATTTAAATAATATTGTTAATAAAAATTATAAATGAAAAAAAAATTACATTTCCAATTACAATTTACATAATGATATTTGTTGTCGTTTATTTTTTTGAGTACGAGTGTATCGGGGTTTTTTTTGTTAGAGTTGGGAAATTGTTTGTAGTGGTGCTCGATTAATTGAAGTAAAGATTGTTTTTAATCTTCACGTATTGAAAAATATTATAATTTGACCACTGAATTAATGATTACTGCCGAAGTTCCAATGGTACAATTAATTATTTAAATGACGCGCATACAAGATATTTTGAAATTAACAGACACATGAAAAATAGCATTTAGTCAAAACAATGAAGTATTTTTTACTGTGAAACCTTATTATTATTCAACTAACATTATTATTTATAATATACACCCTTCTATCGGCTTACTATCGGGCATACATGCATTTTCGTGTACTTCGAAAAGTTGATAACATTTTTATAAACAATCGTCTTTGAAGGGACCGTGAAAAAAGGTGTTCATTGAAGTATTTTGGGAATGAAATGGCACATATGTAGAGAGAATGCTGTATATTGATTTGATGTTGAAGATGCGTTTAATTAAATATTCCTTTGGTAATTATTTCATGAGTTAGTATTGTGGGTGTAAATGTTGTTTAGCGTTGATGTCATTACTTTGATTTGTTTCATCATCCCTGAGTACCATATCTGGAGTTTAAACACATAATATAAGCTCTTCCCGATAAAATATAGGTTATTGTGGAAAAACCGGATATATAGAATTGCCAAAACAGTGTGTTTTCTTTTCCCTTTTTTGAAAAATGTGAATATTTCAAAAAAAACTAAATATTTGCTTTAAAACTTTTTTGCCTTTCACTTTTTGATAACGGTGTCCATGAAAAAGTTTCGTGTTTTATAAAAATATAGTAAGTCTTTCATACATTTGACCCATACCGGGTGTCTCGTTAAGCTTTAAATCCCAAATTTTTGAAAATTTCAAAAAATCAAAAATTGTATGGACATATTGTTTTGGAGTCGCTTCTCAATGATGTGATGTATGGAGAAAAGTTGCATTTTAATAAAATAATATTACCACTCAGTACTAACCTAAGCTATAAACTTACCCGTTCTGGAGATATAGCTGAAAATGCTTGAAAAAATCGGGTACTTAAGCTACAAATCGACTTTGCGCGACCTCTAAATATTAACCGATTTTGCTAAAAATTTATATTTAGTGTTTCTAAGGTTGTATGAATATAATTCGGGTGGAAGAGCTAAATCCGACGCCATCGGTTTAAAATAGTTACCCTAATGTATATATGTTGCTTTTATTTGTATATTTATTTTTTATTTTTTGCAAACATATGACTCATCTTGAATATACCACCCCAAAAATGAAAATGTTATTATCACCCCATCGTCATCATATATCCACATGATGTTATACACATATACACATAGACGTTAGTCATATAGGATTTTACCAAAAGCCACCCATCAGATACACATATACTACTTTAACCACTATAATATCGGGCACCTGGTATTTGGTATTTTATCCGTCAATGCGCGATTTTGAGATGCCCAGAAAGGACTTTAAACAATAATTTTTTAATCATACTAATTTTATTTCATAAAATGATAGTTTTAGTTAAATAATTTCGCAGACAGACGTAAAAAACATCCTTGTAACGCCTCCTTTGGCGTTTATGATAGCCTCCAGAGCTCTTAGATGCATGCATGCATTCATCCGGCGTTTTTGTATGCCTCATTTCAATGAATTTTCCTTGGAATTCTTTACTCCTTCAATTGTAACTTTCGTCGAATTTTTTAACTTTGTTTTATTAATGCCCACAATGATTCTTTTTATTAATTCATGTTTCGGGCATACAACCAACAATCTGGTTTTAGCGTCCAACAACAGCCTGTTCTGTTGTTAGTTTCTTAATTTGTGTCTTTTACGGTGTCGGTAATTAGCCGTACGACCAACCGCAAGGGAAAGTACAACTCTGTGTTAAAATTCAGATTCGAAAAATAACCGAAAACACAAAACATATTTTATGTCTTCAGTAGGATTCGAACCCACGACCCCAAAATTTCGTTAGAATTTTAGATTGGCATTTTTATCATTTACACCACGGAGTTATATGTGTTACACCAATGATTCTATTGTACTTAAATCGGGACTGTATGGTTCTTTTTTATCTTAGTATTATTAAGAACAATACGAAATATTTCTAAAGAACTTAATGGAGCGAATTGTAAGTCTACGGTTCAGATATTTAAATAAAACATCGTTTAACCGGTTCATTTGAGTCTCAGAAAGTGGTGTAAAATCCAATGTTATACTGATCATGATAAACGCAACTGTGAAAAAATAGGAGAACTGCTGTGACAGATATAACTCTAAAATGGGTAACAGCAATCCAAAAGGTGGTCCCCCGAAAGTGGACAAGGCAATGGATTTATGCCGTCAAGTCGCATAAACGACTACAATGTAACAAAAATCAAAACGAATAGTTAGGGTTAAATATGTTTTTCCCCTAATAATAATATCCCTAACAATTCTTTAGCCCAAATCAAAGCCTCTTTAAATTGTTTTACAAAAAGCGACACAATAAACAATTTTGAGTTCTGCGGCAATGGAATTGCATTATATTTAGTGATGAATGTAAATTTATTATTGTGATTCCGATAATCGAGTAATTCACACAAAGAGCATTCCATTGTGATTGTTTAATGGCACCGTAAAAATGTTCCGCCAGTACCATCGCGTGGGGTTGTATGTCGGTAAAAAGCGTCGGGAATTTACATTTCATTGCGTGTACGGTTAATCCCAAAAATACATTCATATATTAAATTCTGTACCTTTTGCCATCGACTATTAAATTATGCACATTTCAATAAGATGTTGCTCTACCTCACACTGCTAAAGTAACTAATAACTGGTTGCAAACTAAAGAAATGTGTTTAGAAATTTACTTTTAGAAATGGACATCTTCAAGTCCCGATTAGATTAGATTATCACAATAGATTCGTTGTGGGCATTAATAAATACAGGATATGTAAGTTACAATTGAAGGAGTGAAGAATTCCAATGAAAAATCATTGAAATGAGGAACTCAAAAACACCGCATGAATGTAAAAATTTGGTAAATAACAGGTCTAAGAGAATGGTGGCTGTCATAAAGGCCAAAGGAGACGTTAAAAAGGATATTAGTGGCGTATAATATAATTGTCCGATATTATAATGGTCAAATTTTGTTTTTTGTGAAATTGAATCATTTTGAATTAAATTCCATAACTAATTGAATTTAAAAGATTTTTTACCGCTGTCTGCGCAATTATTTAACTAAAACCATCATTTTATAAAATAAAATTAGTAGAATTGAACAAAATTATTGTTTAAAGTCCTTTCTCGGCATCCGAAAATTGAGCAAACGAATAACATAGCAGGGATCCGATATTATAGTGGTTAAAGTAGTATATATATATATATGATTTCATTCATTCATTTATACACATTTTTATTGCCAACTCACATACCGCATATATAACTAAAATAAATTTCTTCGCAGTATCATCAAAATCATGGGAGCTCGCGCCCGAACGAACTCATCCCAGCATATTCCTTATATACTTATCATCATCACAGACAGCTTTTATATATAGGTATATATACATAATTTTTTTTTTTTATTTTGTTGATTTGGGGGTTCTATTTTATATAATGGAAAAATGGACGGGAAATTCAGTTTTTCTTCATCAGCCTATATACAATTTTTTTTTGTGATTTGATTATAAATGTTATATTTATCGTGTATATGCACAATAATAATTTATATATATTTATTGCAGGCCGCATGATGATGATGATGATGTCAATGTTCTTTATATATACATATATATGCATATATAGTGTTATATAATCTTTTTGTAAAATTATTTATTTTTTTTTTATAACATCATATGATTCATCCACATATATGGTATGTGGTATATTCATCAGTGAAGAGATGGTGGTGGTGGTGGTTCAAATATGGTAATAAATGTATATGAAATGAAAAATAAATAAATGTTTTTTTTTCATTTAAACCTTGTACAGTAAAACTTACAAATTTGAACCATTTCGATCCATTCAAGTTCCCGCGTTACAGTTTGATCTAATTTAAGATTATAGGATCTTTGGGAACAAGATTTTAATCCTGTGAACATTCAAGATTCATTGTGACTTGTCATTGGATCATTTCATTGAGTATTATATAACTATAAAATTATTATATTATAACTGAAGGTTTTTTTTACCTTTGGATACATATATTTTTATGGTGTGTTACCAAGGATATTGATTATATATAGTTTACATATATATCTTATTATAGAGCAGGATGCGTGATATAACATTAAACAGTGTTTTTATATAAGTATACAATTATATATAATATCAAATACGCAATATACTTTTGAAATACGGTTTTTTTTACTGATGGTTATCTTATGATTTGTATATTTTTTTCAATCAAAAAGTGTATATAAAAAGATCCATATTATTAATGTATTTGTCCTGCACAACCGTGTATTTAGGAAAAATAATTGACCTTGTTTTTTCTTATTTTCTTAATTTTCATATTCATATTTATATATATATATATATGTAATAGGAAGGATGGTGAAAAATTGCTATAAAGAATGCCGGTTTAATAGAGGAGGGAATAGTAATAAATATTTGATGGTTTTATTCCAAAAAAAAAAAAAATTTCGAGAATTTCAATTAAAAATCGTGAAAATAATTGGACAACAATTCAATTTTGGATAAATTCTTTCGATCAATGTTTTACAAGCATATTTTCTGGAAGATATTTGACTATATTAGAAATTAATATTAAAACAGAAAAAAACACTGCATAAAAATCATGAAAATTCTTGGAAAATTTCGTAATTCAGAATCAATGCGTCCAAGGAAAACTATAGTAAAAAAATTTATTATCGAGATTATCTTCAATGAATTTAATAATAATAATAATATTTGGTAAAATTCTACAAACTAGATCTATAGATTAATAACAGCCTCAAAGATTTCATTGCAAATTTCTGAAGATATCACAAGCTGTAAAACAAAAATTGATTTATTATATATAAAATGTATTATACAGTGAAAATCTAAGGAAAATTTCTGAATCAATTCGTCCATTATTTGAGAATTAATACAAGTATTATAGTAGTACAATAAATTTCCAGTCGGTATACAATAAAAATTAGCAATTGAAAGTAACGTGTCAATATACTCTCTGAAAATCAGGCGGTTTTCATGGCACTTCAACAACAAAACAGTTTCAATTCTAAGTTGGTATTCGAATGTCATGAAATTTAAACGAGATAGCAAACAAGTGTAATACCAGAGTCAGCTGGATGCCGAATCATATGGAAATTTAGGGGATAAGTAATGTTACCAATTGAAGTAGAGGCAGATAAGACGCAGGAAAATTGGAAAAAAAGGGGACAGCGGGATCGGGGAGCGGCCCCTCATCCTTCTGTACAAAAAAAAAAAGGAAGCAATTGAAGTGTGATCCAATGATAAAGTTAAAGGAAAAGGGGGATACTGTCAGGAGCTTTAAGCATTCAAAAAAATTTATTAACATAAATGCAAAGAGACCCAAGCAAGTTCTGAATTTACCGAGATAACAACAACAACTTCTCTGTTGGGCTCTCCCGGGTCATGCGAGAGAGCCCAACAGACATGCATGTAACGACCATAGTCTCAAAAATATGGGCGTGGTTGTAAATGAGCAATGTAGATTCTGCAATGAAGAACTATAGAACACAGAATCGCAAAATGTCCAGTGGTCTGTAAAAAGAAAAGGATATATCTAGAGAAAAACTTTCTCAGTGAAAGTGGATATAAACACATTGCAATAAAAGTGGTATAATCAATTTCCTAATTGAAGACCTATGAGTAAAAAAAATCAAAATAATGGGGACGCAATAGATCTTTATGGTCGCGGAGCGAGGAGGTATCGTGGATTCCAACCCCGTGTGGTGTGGGAGGTTTCAATCAGTAGAACGCCCTAGTAACACGGGAGTCCGACGCATAGTCTGTAAATTGTTGTTCTTCTGCCAAGAAAAATAAACAGGTTATATCAAACCCTTGTTCGACCAATTGTCACTTACGGTTCCGAAACGTGGTACGTGTGACACAAGCTAACAAACGGCGTATATGGGGAGTTCGAAAAAAAAAATTATTTCGCCTCACGTTTGGACCGACAAAGGTAAACGAACGGTGATGTATGCGATACGAACGTGAATTATATAAAATGTATGGCGAACCCGACATCTTTCATTTTATCAAGATTGGTGCTTAAGGTGGTTTGGTCTTGTGGTACGTATGCATGGCGATCGTATACCATCAAAAATACTGTACGGGCAAACCAGGTAGATGAAAGAATAGCACGCGGGAAGTTGGAAAGATGAAGTTGAAGTAGACTTTCGTGCTATTTCCGGGTTTGCGGCTGGGGGACGTTATAAGTTAGGTTGGAGAAGGCAGGTTAATGGACGCTAATATCAATTAAAGGTTGTAGACACGGAAAAGTAAGAAAGCAAGTAAAATGAAGTAAAGTAATTAGTACAATAAATAATTCAAAACGATATGGATTTTCAAGATATCGATCAATATCGTAGAAATGGATATTTTTAGGAAAACATTTTCATATAGATAATCCATGAACTATATAAAAATTGGGAAAATCATAGGAGAAAAATGCTTAATTCTAAATTAATATACGTTCAAACAAACCCAATATTTTAACTCCTACTTTAAAATCGAACATCTAAATTGAATTTAACTTCCCCATATAAAGTAACATTCCTTAGAATGATGGATTATTGAACAATTCATAAGACATCAAGAGTTTTAAAAATTAAAATTTATTTGATATTACCGCAATTGACTTGACTATATCAAAAATTTATTTATGGTAAGTTACGTTTTCATATAAAAATCGTGAAAATCAAAGGGGAAAACTTTCAATACTAAATCCATTCGTAATCAAGGATCAATTATAGATCAATCAATTTCATAACAGAGTTCCGTTTTCGAGGAATTTAAAATGCCTGATAAAATGATTGTTCAGAGAACAAAATCCAGACCTTATATTTTTTGTGTTTTTTTTTAACTCCCAGTCAGTAATTCAATGTTCCACACATATATAAAACTGTGCAATAATATAGGAATATATAAAGAAACTTTCCATATTTTTTTTTTGTTCGTTACCTCGGCAGAATCGGTTTAGCGCCCCTAAAACCTCGAAATTCTATTACCGCGTGAGCCCGTAACGAAATCACTTAATCAGATGATGAACCTATGATGCGTTGAATGCACTTAAGTGATTTTGAGTGGTCAATCTATTATAATATGTGGATTAATTTATGAAATTTTGAAAATAAAGCAAACATATGAGATAAAAAAAAACTTACACTAAAACGAAGTAAGAAAAAATAACTCATATGTTTTCAAACAATTCTACAAATTGCACTTTAGGTATGGATGAGGCTTTAGATAGGATGAAATGCTTAATATAAATTATTGGTAGTCATAAGAAGGGGGGAAATACTAACACTACATATTTTTTGTATAGAACAATAGAAAAGGAAAACTTTTCCCTTTATATTATTGGGAGTATGCATTAATTCGTGCGGTGTTCTAAGAGTGGGCGTTAGTAGTATTATTTCGCGTCCTGTTCATCCGTGACATTTGAAATCTACTGTTATTGCGTGTCTTTTTCAGTATATGTCATTTGATTGAAGCGTACACAATATTTTTTTCTATTCATTGGAACATGTCGAACTTTGTGCCAGAAAATGTGTTTTTGCGGGGAGTTCTTCTTCATTACTTTAACATGAAGAAAAGTGCTACCGAAAGTCATCGTATTTTAGTAAAGGATTATGGTGACCATGCTCTAGCTGAAAGAACTTGCCAGAAGCGGTTTCACAGTTTAAAAGTGGTGATTTCAACTTAGAAGACGATGAACGACTCGAACAGCCAAAAAGGTTTGACGGTGAAGAATTGGAGGCATTGCTTGATGAAGATGCGTGCCAAACGCAACAAGATGTTGCAAAATCATTGGGAGTTGATCAAGCAACCATTTCCAGACATTTAAAAACATCGGGATTCATACAAAAGGTTGGAAATTTAGTGCCGTAAAAATTAAAGCCAAGAGATATCGAACGCCGCCGAACGTTGCTTGAACGCCACAAAAACAAGTTATTTTTGCATCGAATTGTCACTGGTGATGAAAAATGGATTCAAGAAATCGTATGTGAAGCCCGGCCAACCAACAATCAACATCCACGGCAAAGCCGAATATCCATAGTGCCAAAGTAATGCTCTGTATTTGGTGGGATCAGAAGGGTGTGTTGTATTATGAGCTATTGAAATCGGGTCAGACGATCAAAGGGGGCCTCTACCGAACACAATTATTACGTTTGAAGAGAGCGATTGCGGAAAAAACGACCAGAATATGCAACCAGACATGAATCCATAATATTCCATCATGACAACGCTCGGTCACATGTTTCACGACCAGCTCAAAACTATTTGGAAAACAGTGTGTGGGAAGTTCTAAGTCACCGGCCTTATAGTCCAGACATAACCCCTTCTGATTACTACTTGTTCAGATCAATGCAGAATGCCCTCACCGCATGATACGCTTCACTTCAGAACAGGGTATCAAAAATTGGCTCGATTCGTCCTTCACCACCAAGCCAAACGGAGAAGTTCTTTTGGGATGGAATCCACAAACTACCAGAAAGATGGGCAAATGTTGTAGCTGATTCCAATGGACCATATTTAGATCATTGATTTTATAACAATTTTTTCACAATCAAGCCTTAATTTTCGAAAAAAAACCGCATGAGTTAATGCATACTCCCAATAATATTCAAAAAATACACAACATTTGCCTTATTTATATGCGAATAAATTATTTAAAAAATAGGCTATAAGTATATAATTTAATGATTTAATAAAATATGTACTAGACTATATATAACGAAAAAATGGGGTTATTTCGAAATTGTTATATATATAAAATTGGGGGTGAAACACGACCATAATAAATGTGTCGCACCGGTAAAATATAATATACAATGAAAATGCAGAAAATGTATAACGAATAATAAAATCAAATTATTATTGCAAAAAATTTTTTTTCGCATTTATCAAAAACATAATAAATCAAGGAATAGCAAATTCAAATTTAATTATATATGTATCTATACATTTTAAATATATATGAGAAACAACAAACCATTTATAGAAATTATAAAAATTAATTAAAAATTTTTGCTTCAGTTATAATCCATATATAAAATTTTATATTTTTGATCTTATACACAATACAAAAATTATAATAATTTATTTATTTATAAAATTTGCATATTTTAATGAATTCCATATTTTTTAATATATAACTCGCTCCATGAATAATAATAATACATTTCAATTTATATATAAAAAAACATTTAAAAGCAGAGGCATAAATAATATAATAAATAAAGAAGAAAAAAAAAATACAGATAATGCGGTTTTGTAACTTTTCACATTCGAATATTATATCGTACATATATTAAAAACGAAAGAATATCGACCGAATCATCATCGTACAAAACAAAAATCATTAACAAAGTTCAATGAACATATAAAAAAAACTATAAAAAAAAATATTTCTATCATAAAATCTATAAAAAAATAAAAATATTTTTCTATTTGTAAAACTCTGCGCTTCTTCTTTGCAAAAATTAAAAAAAAAATTTTATATTGACTTTTTGACTATTATAAATTGCAACTATATGCACAACACTCATATATTTTTATATTACAGATATATTTTCAAAAAAAAGAACGCCAGCCAGAGTGAAATTTAACGCAATTACGACCACAATTTTCGAAAAGCCTCAAAACCAAAATAGACTACAATCGGCTGGCAAAAACCGAAAAAGACTCCAATTTTTATCCACACCCTGATACCTATTTATTGTGACCCTAATTGAGACCACCGTGATATATCATTTTTATATGAGATTATATAGGAGGCCGTTGATGATGCGATCGTATATAGTCGAAATTTTAAACGGATTACGACCCTTTGATTACGAGCCTTTATATATTTACATTTTTATGAGACTTTATCAGACCGTATGAGACTTAAGAAAACTGCGGCAGAAACACATCGAATGCTTGTAAAAGCTTATGGCGATAACAGTTTATCAGAAAGAGCATGAAGACAATGATTTCACCGATTCAAAAGTGATGATTTTGATGCGGAAGACAAAGAGGGCCCGGGACAGCCAAAAAAGTTTGAGGACAACGAATTGCGGTCTCTATTGGATGAAGACGACACGCAAAAGCAACGACAACTTGCAGAACAAGTAGGAGTTGCTCAACAAACCGTTTCGGATCGCTTGAAAGCAATGGGAAAGATTCAAAAGGAAGGAAAATGGGTGTCACATGAATTGAGTGAAAAGCAACAAGAAAATCGTAAAACCACCTATGAAATGCAACTTCAACGGTACAAAAGGAAGTTTTTTTTGCATCGAATCGTGACTGGTGATCAAAAGTGGATTTACTTTGAGAATGCGAAGCAAAAAATCATGGGTTTCACCAGGCCATCCATCAACATCGACTGCAAAGGCAAATCGCTTCGGCAAGAAGAGAATGCTTTGTGTTTGGTAGGATCAGAAGGGTGTGGTGTACCACGAGCTTCTAAAACCTGGTAAAACTGTTAATGCTGATCGCTACCGACAACTAATCTGACTGGTTTTAATTAAAGGAAGAACAATTTTTTTTGCGCAGTATTCACAAATTGCCTGAAAGGTGGACAAAATGTGTAACTTGCGATGGAAAATATTTTGAATAAAAAATTTTTTGTGTTTTCTCCCACAAAACAAAAGTAGATGTTTATTAAAGAAGCCGGCAGATCATTAATAAAAGGGGGTGAACAATAGAGGACCAATAATAGATCCCTGAGGAATACCGAGGAAGATAGCCTAGCTGGCACCGAAAATGAATCCATCATACTAACAATTTGGGGTACGATTTTTCAAATAGCTATACGAACGGTTAGGTTAACTGCAGCCATAAAACCAAACAATTTGCCCAATTTACAACACAGAATGTCGTGATCAATGGAATCAAATGCCTTGGAAAAATCAAGCAAGCATGAAAATAGCATTTGCCTAACACTATGACAAATAATAAAAGACATGTAAGATCATTATTCAAGCATATTATATAAAAAATTATAATAATTAATATGACAAACACATATCTGGTCATGTTATTTGGAGGTGAAAAATAGTTCCCTAACAGGATGGGCACTACCAAAAAAGGAAAGTTTGCAATCAAACACAACTATCACCAATAGATGAATCGAATTGACACCAAAATATTCGGAATGAGCGCCACTTAATTCAAAACTATGCGTAACTCTGTGGTCTAATTGATAAAAATTGCCAACCCAAAATTCACACAAAATTTTGGGATCGTAGGTTCGAAACCTATTGAAGACATAAAATATGTTTGATATTTTTCAGTTAATTTCAAACCTTAGTTATGGAATCAGAGAGTTGCATATTGAGGTAACAAAAGGGGACCAAAAGGGTTTGGTTCGATCATACCTCAATCGAAGGAGGGGGTTTTAGTCAGTAAGGATCTGACACTACCCGTAAAGGGCGCTGAATCTCATATCTCATATCTCATATCTCATACCGCTTACCCAAAATGGTTCATTTCGAGAACACTTTTCAATTTGACCGATATCGGGCTGAAAATTTGCCCGAAACTTCTAGATTAAGGAGCGCTGAATCCGAATATCTTGGTTTAAAATAAATTTGCTCCATTGGTTTTTGAGTTATTAAAGATTTTCCAAAATAACTATCCGATTATCAGGCCATAACTCAAAAAACAATGAATGAATCTATTTGAAACCTAGATTCTGGTTCAATACGGTTCATTAGTAATTTAAAATGTTTGTAATTTGTATAAACAGTTGAATAAATTTATAAAAAATTTTAGATCGCCTAATCACTATGAGGTAAGAGATGAAGGAGGCGCAGTTGGTGAGATGATAAAAGATGTAGCTCCTTGGGACATTCAATAAAATAGTGAAAGTTTTGAATACAAAATTTAAACGAACCAACTGTGACACTTCTTTTGATCTACCGGTATGCGGTATTAATAATAGTAGCTATAATTAAGAAGGCATTGAAGACATTTAAAGTTCGCTTTTGAATAAAATTTTTAATTAGGGTTTCGTTCGGTATCCGGAGGAATGATTTGATACCGAATGAGATCATATTTAAATGTACATGTGCTTAAAATATCTACAGCGCGCCACACGAACTGCCGCATGAATGACCACCGAACCAAAAGATCCATTGAACGCAAATTATTCCGAAATCAGAAAATGCGTCATGAGCAGGATATTTTGCGGGATAGACAGAATGTACTGCATTAATGACCGTAAAAATTTGTACAAAATCTATAAGGACGACGACCATTAACACCAACAGCACAATTTTACTTCATCTGCTCAATTACGCGACTATGCCGATGACATTGACGTAGTGGGTAGAAGTATGGGTACCGTTAAAGAAGCGTCCTTACTGTTGGAACGTGAAGCTTCGGAAATGGGATTGAAGATAAATGAGGAGAAAACCAAGTATATATGACAAGTTTATTTACCTTGGAAGCAGCAGATAAACAGTGAATATGATATAGCTGAGGAAGTCCTCATTCCGGAATTGCTTCAGGAAATAAGGCCTTTTACGGTTTGCGAAAGGTGTTCTTCCCGAAGACATTGAGTAAAATACTGAAATTAAAGTTATATCAAACCCATTGTCCCCTACGGTTCAGAAACTTGAAAGCGGTACTCGACACAGGCTAATGAACGGCGTCTTAGAAGGGGGGGGGGGGTGTTTGAAAAGAAAATAGTGCACGTCATCTTTGGTCTGACAAAGTAAAGGGGACGGTGGCCGTAGGCGATACGACCATGAAATATATAAATTTTATGGCGACCCCTACATTGTTCGGTTTATCAAGATTGACCGCTTGAGGTGGTTTGGTCTTGTGGTGCGTATGGATGGCGATCGTATAGTTAAAACTTTTGGACAGCAAATCAGGGTAAGGAGCATTGGAAGACCGCTGGGTGGGTGGAAAGATGAAATTGAAACGGACCTTCAGGTTCTCCCTCTCGGAGTTTCCGGATGGCGTACGTTGGCGGTGAACAGGCCCGGTTGGAGAAAACGGTTGTTGTTGTTGTGGTTGTTGATGGACACCAAAACCAATTGTAGGTTGCATGCCGCGTGTAAGTAATTAAATAAGTATGTGGTCTCATTCAGTAAATTTAAATGTGATGATCGTTTGATATCGAATGAGACGACATTTAATTTTAAATTCGGTTTCATTCGGTATCAATATCAGTTCCATTTGAGGCTGTAAGATACCATATACATTTAAATTTAAATACGAATAATATGTAGTGTAATTAATCTTCAAAGCATTTCAAGCGGTACCAAAGGGGAGAAATTTATACCGATTAAGAAGGCGGAAAATCGACCGAATTAGACCCTAAGTCAATTTATTCCCCATTCGAGAAGCCAACGCCAAACAGATGGATATAGAGGTAGGAATTAAACACACACTTTTAATTATATTCAATTTAATTCCAAAATTAAAAAAAAAAATAAAAAACATCCTTTCTATGTAAGACAAAACAAATCACATTTTTCATAAAACCAAAACTCCATTTAGAAAATTTCCAAATCAGTTTTGGTTAAAACGAAAACCATTCCATAAAATACCTGAAATATCAGAGGAAAAAAAACCAGTACTTCATAAATTGTGAGAGATTCGCGTTTAACATAACATCGGTATTTTACCACAAAAACCATTATTTTTAATAATTGCCAATATTCCAAAAATTACCCCCGAGTACTGCATTTTCAAGTAACAGTTGGGCTGGAAAGTTGGTAAGCTAACACCTAACATAGAAAAAACGATTTTTTTTTATAAAATCTGATTTTATTATTCAATATAGTTACCTTCGAGGGTGATATAACGATTATACCATACATATGCCATTTTTCTATACCATTTTTATAATATGATTTGTCTTCAGCCTCAAAATAAGCTTCAGTTTCGGCGATTACCTCTTCATCGGCGCTAAATTTCTTTCCAGAGAACAGAAAAAAGTCGCTGTTGGCCAGATCTGGAGAAAACGGTGGATGCGGAAGCAATTCGAATCCCAATTCATTCAATTTTGCACGCGGCACCCACTTTGTACAGAGCTTTCGCATATTTAGGTATTCATTCACAATATGCCCAACACATTCGTTTGATATCTTTAGAGTATCGCAGCTATCTCGATCAACTTCACTTTTTCCTTTTTATCCAGTTTTTTTAAACTAACACAAGTTGCTTCACTCAAAATGCTATATCTCATAAACTAATAGTTCGACAGCGGTCAAATTTATACACGTATCTTTTGCAGGTTAGGGCTAACTAAAAATGAAATGGATTTAATGCTTGTAGTTCCATTTATGTTTCAGCCTACGAACTTTTGAGCCCATCTAATACATTTCATTGTGTCTATCTAATATTGGGACCTTGCATTAATAATGTTGATTTAGATAACAGATGGCGTAAATAGCGTTGTGTGCATCGGGGCAGAAGTGGTGATTTTGAAGGGTTGAGTTGAATGTAGATGCCTCTACCATTTCTAGACGTTTGCAATCAAATTGGAAAAGATCAGAAAGCTAGGAAAATGGGTCCCACATCAACGGAATGAAAATCAACTCAAAGCACGAATAGATGCATGCCATTAACATCTTGCAGAGCACAAAAAACATAAATTTTTTGAGTCGATAATTCGACTCAACTTAATTCGACTGGCGATGAAAAGTGGGTGTATTACGACAACCCTAAACGTTAAGCATCATATATGTTGATCCCGGCCA
Source organism: Dilophus febrilis (assembly GCA_958336335.1). Lineage (NCBI taxonomy): Eukaryota > Metazoa > Arthropoda > Insecta > Diptera > Bibionidae > Dilophus > Dilophus febrilis. The sequence continues at coordinate 12,302,406 of OY284472.1, read as the reverse complement.
ACCATCAACTTCACAATCAAAACGCGATGTTCATTGACAGAAGCTTATGCTGTACATTTGGTGGGATCAGAAGGGTGTCAGAAGGGAGAAATTGAACGAAAAACGACCATTGATAACTCGAAAACACCACAGTTTTAATGCACGATGACAATGCCAGACCACATGGTGCGCAAATATTGTTAAGGAAAAAATAAAGAAGCTCGTTTGGGATCATCTTGATCACCCCCCGTACCCTCCAGACCTTGCTCCTTCTGATTACCATTTGTTCAGATCAATGCAGGTCAGCCTGGCAGATGTACGCTTTCGAAATGCTGAACAAGTGCGAAAATGGGTCGATGAATGGATTGGGACAAAATATGAGGAGTTCTTCAAACGAGGAATCAACAAACTTCCTAAAAGATGGGAGGAAGTCATAGCTAACGATGGGCAATATATTGGTTAATGTACTCAATCATTTTGTTATACAAATAAATGCCAGTTTCAAGCCAAAAAATCGACATTATTAATGCGAGGTCCCATAGATTTATAGAAAATTACGTACGAGTTGCAATCAAATAATTAAAATTAAAATTATATGACCATATGGTGTTTAATATTTTTCCAATTGTATTATTATACGTACAAACAGTTTTATCATCCTATATTGTCAGATAAGAGTAATAAATACTTGAATTTTGAATAATTTTATTCAATTTTTAAATATGTATGTATGTATGTGACTATAGCCATTGTTTATCTTCAACAACAAAATCAACAAAATCTCTTTGTGATATGTGAAAACTTTCTAAAATGTGCATTTTTTTTCCAACATTAAAAATTCGTATATACATGAATGAAGAAGAAAAAAAAAGTCTACTTTTCACTTTATTTATATATAGGTTTGATGGTGCGGTTTCATGATAATAATAAAATGCATTCGAAAGCACATAGAAACAATTTTTCAACATCAGTCAGTATATTTAATTAGGTAAATAAGAAAAAAATACAAAAATTGAGATCAAGTACAAAAAAACATTAAATCGATCCAATATTATTTAATATACATAAGTAATTTGTGTAGGTATACGCAACGCAATCACAATCTGTGGGTTTTTTAAAACATTTTCAATTTAGAAACGTTGTGTAAACATTCAAAATATGGTACATGTGTAGTAGATGAGAATTCTTAAATTATTCCATAACCATATACCAATGCCATTAACAATTAATTAATTTTATATATTCTTATAGGAGGAACGCCTTATTAGGTAGTGGTTTAGTATAAAGTACAAAGTTTACGTAATTTTTAATTCAATTCATGTATATTTTATAAACCACCATATATGGTTAATTAAACACAATTCAGATTTAACTTTCATTTTTTTTTTATTACGTAATAATCCATCAAATTGTTTTCAGATATCTTAATTATTCCTCAGAAAATCCTCAAAATCTCCTTTTAAAAAAATCCTTCACACCTTCACATGACAAAAGAAGACGTAGTATAAAAGAAAAGAAAAGAAATCCTTTTTTATGTATGAGCCTTTTTTTTCAGTAGTTGTTTCTTTTACTTTTTAATTTTTATAGACACAATTTTTTTTTACTTTTTCATTCTTTCCTTGAGGATTTTAATAATAATAATAATAATAATAATAATTCATCAAAAATGATTAATTTATTAATTTTTATTTTTCTTTATTTTTTTTTTTTTTATAAACATAATTTAATTTAAAAGCAAAGCCTTTTTAAATTTTTTTATTTGTTTTGTAATTCTTTAAGAAAAAGTCAAATTAATTAAATTAAAAAAAAAAAACAAACACACACACATTTGAAATGGAAAAAGATATTTCAGTCTTTATAATAATAATAATATAGTTATTATTATTATTATTATATTTTATTTTATTTTTTTTTTTTATTAAATTTTAAGTGTGTGTTGTTTTATTTTCTTATTTATTATTATTTTTATTTTTAATTTTTTTTAAGAGAAATGTTCACGCGTTGTTATACTATTTTGATAATCGCAATTATTTAATTAAATATTGATATAACAACAAATTGTAATTAAGAAACTGAATTATTTGTTTGTTTGTGTGTGTGTGTGTGTCTGATGTTTTTTTTTTTTTTTGCTGTAAATATTATCTGGGATCTTTGAAAATTGATTTGATGATGGTGATGGTGTTGTGTCTAATCTGAAAGGATCTGCCGCCTGCTTCTTTGCATCTACTAAATAAATTGCTCAGCAATTTTAGTTTTTGATTTCTAGACATTTTTAATAAAATAATAATTTACACAAAATTTATATAATTTTTTAAATAATTCAGATTTTTAATCGCATTTATTTATGATTTTTAACAAAAAAAATTTTTAAATCAAAATTAAAAAAGAAAAATTAATGTGCTGTTTTTTTTTTTCTTTCTTAAGAATTGTGTGTGTGTGTGATGTTGTTGCTTTTGTGTTTTTTAATGTGTGGTGGTGGTAGTGGTGATGGTTTTTTTTGTTTTGTTTCACATTTCTTTAAATAATAAAAATAATAATAAATAATTATGTTAACTTAATTAAATTTTTTGTTGTTGTTGTTGTTGATGAGAATTTTATTGGCAGTAATTTTTTTAGAAACTTGTTGTAAGTATAATAATTAGATTAGAAATGTAAATAATAAAAGAAAATTAATTAAATAATATAAATAATCGAAAAAAAAAAAAAAAATGCTGCTGTTTTTGACCTTTTTTTCTTTTATATCTCTCATATTTTATATTATTATGTTTTTAGTTTTTTTTTTTTTTTTTAATTATTATTATTATATTGCTCACACTTTGCTTTGTTTTGTTGTTGTTTTTTTTTTTATATATATAATTATGAATGTTTTTTTTTTCTGTTTTTTTTTTGTGGATGTAAATACAAAAATTTTTAACAAAAAAAAAAAACCAAACACAATCCCCAATTTAATTTTCATCAACTTCAGCTTCTTCTTGTTCATCGAATTCAGCATCTTCATCGGCGGTTGCCTCTTGATATTGTTGATATTCAGATACTAAATCGTTCATGTTACTTTCGGCTTCAGTGAATTCCATTTCGTCCATACCCTCACCGGTGTACCAATGCAAGAAAGCTTTACGACGGAACATAGCGGTAAATTGTTCAGAGATACGTTTGAATAATTCTTGGATGGCCGTTGAATTACCGATGAATGTCGCCGACATTTTTAATCCTCTCGGTGGAATATCACAAACGGCTGTCTTTACATTATTTGGAATCCATTCGACGAAATAGCTACTATTTTTATTTTGAATATTTAACATTTGTTCGTCGACCTCTTTCATCGACATACGGCCACGGAAAATAGCGGCAACCGTTAAGTATCTACCATGACGTGGATCACATGCAGCCATCATATTTTTAGCATCGAACATTTGTTGTGTTAATTCGGGAACTGTTAGTGCTCTGTATTGTTGAGAACCACGAGATGTTAACGGGGCGAATCCAGGCATAAAGAAATGTAAACGTGGGAATGGCACCATATTGACAGCCAATTTACGTAAATCAGCATTCAATTGACCTGGGAATCGTAAACATGTTGTGACACCGCTCATCGTCAACGACACCAAATGATTTAAATCACCGTATGTGGGCGTTGTCAATTTCAATGTACGGAAACAAATATCGTATAATGCTTCATTATCAATACAATATGTTTCATCGGTATTTTCTACTAATTGATGTACGGATAATGTAGCATTGTATGGTTCAACAACGGTATCTGATACTTTCGGTGATGGTACAACGGAATATGTATTCATAATTCTATCTGGATATTCTTCACGGATTTTTGAGATTAATAATGTACCCATACCGGAACCGGTACCACCGCCAAGGGAATGCGTCAATTGGAATCCTTGTAAACAATCACATGATTCAGCCTCCTTACGGACAACATCTAATACTGAATCGACTAATTCGGCACCTTCTGTGTAATGACCTTTGGCCCAATTATTACCGGCACCCGATTGTCCGAATACAAAATTATCTGGTCGGAAAATTTGTCCAAATGGACCGGAACGCACTGAATCCATGGTCCCCGGTTCCAAATCAACGAGTACTGCACGTGGTACATATTTACCGCCCGATGCCTCATTATAATACACATTAATACGTTCTAATTGTAAATCACTGTCACCATGGTATGCACCGGTTGCATCAATACCATGTTCATCGGAAATAATTTCCCAAAACTGTAAATTAAAAAAAAAAAAAAACATATTCATTAACCCCCCCAAAAACAAAAAACCACAATCTCATCAATTACCAATTTATGTTAAGAATCAACCCTTTCTGTGACAAATTTAAATAAATTATGTAATTACAAAAAGTCAAAAACATCAATTTTCTATTATCATTATTCATATTATTATCTCTGCTTGTGCTTTGTATTTCTGCACACTCAAACAACACACACACAATATGATTAATATTCTAAAATATAATCTCAATTGTATATTTAATTTTACCACACAAAATTAATATTTTTTTTTTTTTATCATCGCGTATAAAGTGCAATGACATCATCTTTTTAAATAATAAAAATAAAACAAATTAATAATAATCATTCATATATTTATTTTAATATACCAAAAAAAAAAAAAAAATCCATCCAACCATACATTACAAATAAATGAAGCAAAATTTATAAATACATCACAAAAAATAACAGATGATTATGGTGATGATGATGATATAATGATATAATGAACTAAATTTATAATTTACAATATGCAAAAAAAAAAAAATTAATAATATTTGATGTATTATTCATTTATTATTTTATGACTAAAAGATCTACGACAACAATTGGACTGGATGGAATGTAAATCAGACGATGCATAATATATATCAAAAAAAAAAAAAACGATCGACAATTGCAATAATTTGAATTACAGTGGATCCTAAAACTCATAATAATAATGATACAAAATCGGTATAAATCATAAAATACGACAACAAATGTCAGTGTTTTTCCTTATCATTTTCAAATGTTCAAAAAATATAATAATTGAACACGAAGACGACACACACGATAAGAGATTATAATAAATTAAAAACAAAAAATTAATAATTAATGCAAATGATGATGATGTTTCATAGACAATTCTTCAGTGAGTTCAGTTCATTTCAGTCACTGCTGTGGGAACCTCTTCAAATTTTATTCAATTATGATTTTAATCTTATAATTGATTAATTTTTTATTTATATCAATTAAACAATGTAAAATTACTTTATTCAATTTGTTGTTTTATTAATTAAATACAACGTAAAATCTTTATCTCTTAGCAAAACAGTAATGATCGATTATTATCGCGTAATTGTTCTACCAATGTTTTGAAACCAAGTAATTTCAATTAAGGAATATTTTGAAACATAAAGCATTGGATTTAAATTAAGAACCATGATGATGATGATTTAAATGAATAATAAAATTAAGATATAAACCAGATAAATAGTTTTTTTTTTCTTTCTTTTGAATTTCTTTTAACATTTCTATAAAAAAAAAAAAAAAAATTGAAAAACATAAAGAAACCATACCGAGAAAAAAACATCAGATACTTGTGTTTAATGTTTAATTTATCCTATCATTTCTTATTGTTTTTTTTTTATTTTATAATTTAACTTCTTATATAGAAGAAAAGAAAAAAACACATTACAAAAATGTTAAAGAAATTAATTGTTTGTTAATTTTCATCATCATAATATGCTGAATTTGATTTACCTACTCTGTGTATACTCTCGCATCGAGTAGTGAGAAAATGTGTTTGATTTACTGACACTTCCACAGGGTATAGATAGTGTATATGTTTGATTTACATACACCAATATACTACTGTGTAGTGATTCTGTGCATTTATTTTACACAACCAAAATAGACGGTGTAAAGACTTAAGCGACGACCACGACACTAGGATTTCTTTACACGGTGTAAAAATTCTGTGTATTTTGTCCAGTGCGTGTGTACACAGAGTACTTTAAATCAAATTCAGTAATAATCTTGTGTTTTTTGTCGATGATTATGATGATGAGTGTGTTGCAGCATTTTATTATATATGCATGCATATAAAATATTATTGAAAAGCCGGTCGAAACGTAAAATGTATAGAGAGAATTCTGTTTAAATATTAATCTAAAATTAGATATAAAAAAAAATAATTTATTTGCCTTTCAAAACATCGACACATCACACCACATTTTTTTTTTAATGCACCAAAAATATCTCTGTCTATCTACATATCCATTTGTATTATTCTATTTAAACATTTTTTAAGTTCTTAATTCTGGAGGATAAAAAAGAAAATCTTATCATCATCATCATCACGGTTGGGGATTATTTTATCGTATTATAAAATAGAAAATATTTAAAAAAAAAAAATTCCTTTTGGTTTTTTGTTTTATTTATTTTAAATGACTGAATGAATTATTTTATATGTGAATTGAGACTCTTAAAAAATTCTGCTGCACCATCATCATATATATATATATATTTATATATTTAATGATATTTAATGATTGATTTTTTTGTATTTTCTTATAATTTTATTTCGACATTTCGATTTTTTTTATTGGAGATGTGGTGTGTGTTTAATTAATCTCTAAAAATAGATTAAAATTGAAATGGATTTATTCATCATTCCATCAAATGCTATTTTGTTCTTCACTTACACAGAAATAGAATGTTTTTACTATTTCTAAAAAAAAAAAATTGTAAGAAAATATAAATAAATGTACCTTGAACTCTGTAGAAAATTCAACTCTACTGTTTTATATACATTCATTTTCTATTAAATTTTTTTTTTTCTTGTAAATGAATAGCAAACAAAATAGCAAATCGGAACAATTAAATGAAACTGTATAATAATAAATTATATTCATCATCATCATCATAAAAATCCATAAAGAATTAAATCTTTACCATAACAACTTTTCTACCGTAAACAATCAATTCATCAAAACAAAAAAAAAAAAAAATGGAAAAAATAAATACCAATTCTTTATGGTTCAGAAAATAAATACAAAATAACAATAAAAATTAATGTATTATTTTAATTTTTATTATAAAACAGAATATAGCCGTAATATATTTTTATTTTTTATTTTATTCTATTAAATGATTTTAATTAAAAATAAATGATATTTCATCATTATATCATCATTAAACTGCGTCGATGGTAATGAGAATGATGACGAAGATGACGACAACATTGTTGATTAATAAAAATTAACCAATTTTATATTAACCCTTAGCGAACGAATGCCACCATACTTGCGGCCTTAGCAAATATGCGAAAAAAAATGCACTCGTTCGTTAAGGGTTAAAAAATTCAACATAAAAAATTGATTTAACAAATTTTGTGTTTAAGGTTCGTGTTGTGTAAGATATCTTTGTCGTCATCGTCGTTCAACCCCCCCAAAGTATAAACAATACAATTAATTATAATTTAATGGATACAAAAAAAAAAAAAAAACATTTACGAAAGGAATAAAAAAAAAAAAAATAACAAATTTATTAAATCGATAATAAGCGAACAAAAAATAAAGAAAAAAAACAATATTTTATTTATTTTAGACGACGACAATCACTGAATAGTACACCCTTTTTCCAAAAAAAAAAAACTACCACAAAAAACACAGTGTGGTTATTGTTTTAAAACAAAAAAAAATCATTATTTATACGCAATTTTATTATCGAAAACAAATAATTTATGGTTAATGATTTCAAAATTGAAGGGATGAATAACAAAAAAAAAAAAGAAAAAACGCACCTTTCCACCCAATAGCAACCCACAGCCGTCTAAACATTAGACATTTTTTTTATAATAATACAAATAATTGTTTTTAAACAAGCAATTGAATGAATAGTTTTTTTTCTATTTCATTTGAATAAAATATGTATTATTTATGGGGGTTAAAAACATGATGATTAAGGGACAAATTGATTTAACAAAATAGTAATAAAGGAATGGGGTGGGTGGGTGGGTGATTAATTTGAAATGTATGACTTTTACAATACTTTTTAAATTGTAGGACATGTTACAGAGGTCGACGAAAATTCCAGATAATTTTTCCGCTTGCGATTGCCAAAATGTTGTTGCGGTTATTAAAAAATCACATTGGAAATAAATGTTATTGAACACAAACTGTATATGCCATTAGAATTGCATCAAAAAAACCAAATGAAAACAAATTCCATTTTATATAATAAATTGTTTCCTTTGTAAGATAAAAGAAAAAACATAATTGATTTCTTTTTTAAAATAAATATTACCTCATTTTTTTTTGCTTTTGCTTTGTTTATCAATATAAAAATTGTTTTATGACAATTTATCAATCAATGGATTTATAATTTAGATTTAAATAGAATATATTGTTGTTGTTTTTTTTATTATTATTATTTTTTTTGGGTAGGGTACCACAAAGCAATATAATTATTTATATATATATATTTTTTTTTTTAAATTGTCTTTTGATATTTTTATTTTTGTTGTTAAATAAGAAAATAACAAAAAAAAAAAAAATTGATAAAAAAAAATATTTATAAACAAAAATAATCAGTAAAAAATAAAAAATAAAATATTTTAATAAGAAAAATCAAAAGAATTGTAAAACAAAAAAAAAAAACAAATGGAAAAAATTGATAAAAAAAAAAATATCTGTCTGTTTTGTTGCTGTGTGTGTGTGTGGTGGTGATGATGTTGGCAAAAAAAAAAATTAACATCATTTATATATGGTAAAAAAAAAAATCATGGGAAAAAATTATATTATGAAGGAATGCTGCTATGTGCAGAGAAAGTGCGGTATTATTTTTTTCATCAATTACACCTTTCTCTAAAACAATAATAACAATTTAATCATTATGTTATTCAAACTATTTTATGTTAAAAATATTCAAAAAAAAACTTTAATCATTCAAAAAAAAAAAAAAAACAAATCCGTTTGTTTAGTCATTAACCAACAAATTAGTTCATTAATCTTTCTAAGTCAAAGAAGCAGTCAACAATAAACAAATTTAACCAAAAAATATTCCGTTTTCATTTAGAAAAAATGTGTTTGTAATCATCATCATTTTCTCAAAGAACCAACGCCCAAAAGAATAACATTAAAACATTGAATTTTTTTTTTCATTATTGGTATTATACTAATAAAAAGTGTAATATCTTCTTTGCATTTTGTAGAGATGGAAACAAAAAAAAAACAAATTGTTTGGAATTGAAATGCTATTTAAAAAAAAAAAAATTGTATGTATGGAGAACAACATCAAAAGAATTTTAACTGTACAAATAAAATAAAAAAAAACCTGTCTTAATAAAAAAAAAAATACAACAACATCATTTTATTATTATTATTATTATTCCGAGATGAAATTAGTATTTTTGTATTAAAAATGAAGAAAAAAAAAAAACAACAGAATACGAACAACTCTAAAATATCATAATATGCTGAATTTGATTTAAGGTATTCTGTGTACACACGCACTGGACAAAATACACTGAATTTTTACACTGTGTAAAGAAATCCTAGTGTGTTGCATTGGTAAAACAAACACAAAATACACCAAGTGAGAGCAAAATAATGTGTGTGTTTGGTTTTATTTACAGTTTTAATTCCGATTCTTCCATTTTATACATCGCATTGTATTTTTTAATTAATTTTTTTACGTTTGGCTTTTTTTTTTTGTTTGACAAAAATTTGTGTTTTATACACCTTATAATACACCTTACACCTTATAATAACTTATTAATTAATTTATTGATTGGATTTAAAAATATCGTCGTAGTATTAAATCAAAATTCTTTAAATCAAATAACAACAAAAAAACCGACACAAAAACATACGAAATACACCGTCTATTTTGGTTGTGTAAAATAAATGCACAGAATCGCTACACAGAATATTGGTGCGTATGTAAATCAAACATATACACTATGTATACCCTGTGGAAGTGTGTGTGTAAAACAAACACATTTTCTCATTACTCGATGCCAGAGTATACACAGAGTAGGTAAATCAAATTCAGCAATCAAATTCATTTAATATATTTATTTATATATATATGGCAATGGAAATGATGTTGATTTTATCATGCGTTAAATAAATTCTTTTTTTTTTTTTTTTTTTTTTTTTTTTTTTATGGAATTTTATATACCAAATATAAGTTAATATATATTTAATGATTAATCTTAATGGGTTTTTTATAGAATAAAATAAAATTATTTGTGACTTCATCAAATCACATTATATAAAGTAAAAATAAAATTATTTAGTCATCAGTTAAAGTTAAAAATTGCATTGAATACTTAATTATTTATTATAGAGGACTAGTTTTTTTTTTTTCAAGGATTTATAATTTTTTTTTTCTGTTAAATTGCACACAAATCATACATCAAGAATATATAATATTTAATAGCATTTGAAATGGGTCAATTGAAAAAATGTACACAGAGTTTTTTTTAAATATAAAAAAACATAAAATCAGTTTTTCTTATAGTGAGCGTTTTCGTTTATTACGTGGTGCTAGCGCCCATGACACCAAAAAACGTTCGTTTATTCCTCTAATCGCACTAGTGTCATATGACTTGAGTTCGAGAATTGCTATACATAGTACAAGTGCTTAACACCTATTGCCTCAACTATTTTGTTGATGCACGATGACACTAGAGAGCTGTGATATTAATTAAAATCTCTCAATTAGCGCTCAAATAAATTATTTGGTTTTGTTTTCTTCTTGCAAACTCTCTAATTTAAATAAAAATTTTATTGAAAATTTGTTTTGTAGTTTTTAATATTTCTTTGATTTTGAAAATTTAACATAGAAAGTTTTGATATAAATAAATATAATGAAAAATAAATGAAATATTTTGTTGCTTTGTTTTGGTTGTTTTATTTCATTTTATTGAACAATTTATTACAAACAGAAAAACAAGAGAAATTGATTTAAAAAGCACCAAGCCAAGTAATAATCGAAAGCAGAGTTAACACCCCATGGCACCCAATAACGTGTCATATAGCGCAAAATATTTTGACACCAGTGCTAGCACTGGTATGGGCAATAAACGAAAACGCTCAGTACAATAATTTGTATTAAAGAAGTTAAATTTTACCTCTTAAAACATATCTCAAGAAATATGCGATATATAATAAAGTGCATTCAACTCTATACAGAATACATATATATTATATGTAAAAGCAGTAAAAGCCACAAAAGTACATAGTATTATAATTTTTTTTATTATTATTATAAAATTAAAAATTTAATATGCAGTAAGAATAACGACGACTCTACATTAGCCGTCGTCGTCATCGTCATCATCATTATCATTACCATTTATTCTTTTATTATATTATAGAGTTGGTGTAGTATTTGTTGCTTTTTTTTTATATTATTATTTAAACAATTTGAAATGGAAAAAAAATACAATTTTTTTTTTTTATTTGCATTTATGGTATAATAAATTTCAAGTTTAAAATTATTACATCCTCTCCAACCAAATGAAAAAAATAAATAAAATAAATTAATACTATATATAGAGCTATATATATTCAAAGGTGTCTAATAATAAGAAAAAAAAAACCGTACCGTACTTTAAACACACACACACCGGTCGGTCATACACCGGTTATAATTTTTTTTTTCTATTAAATTGAAATATATTGAAGGTTTTTTTTTTTTTTAAATATTTCTTTGTCAATGGGAGTTTTATTGATTTAGTCATCGTATAGATTTAACCATATAGATTTAATTTAAAATAAAGTTCAAATTCTAGTACGTATTTTAAAAATTACTTCTTAACAAAATCTTATGCAAAGGTTTTTTGTTTTTTTTTTACAAAACGAAATGAAGAATTGAAAAACCATTCTTTCACAAAATATTTAATTCTGTGTATGACTAATATTCTAAACATTACAGCTGTTCTAAACAATCAATGAATATATTATGTTAAATTAAATAAATATCCATATATATTTTGTTGATGGCTTAACTATTTTGATGATGACTCCAAATCCAAATAACATTTTATTTTATCTGTTTATAATCACACTTTACATATATACAAAGATCTTTTATATCTAGTATCTAGTAAAAAAGATATGTAAAAGTGATGTTGTTGGTTAAATTTCAAATATGGAAATGTAAGTTTTTATATATGGATTATAAAAAAAAAAAAAAAAAAACCAACAAACAAAAAATAAAGCAAACAATTTATATTAAAAATAATATTGAGTTGACACGATACACGACGCGTCACGTTCATATGTCTATATTTAGTCAAATGAATGAATGAATATATTTAATATTTATTTTACCATTTATTTTTTTTTTATTATATATATATATATATTCAGAAACATTACTAATAAAACAACTTCGTGTTTTTTTTTTGGTTTAATTCTAATACCAAATTTGTACCATCATTTTGAATGGATATGTTGAAATGGTAAAATGATGTAGTGTATATATAAAACAAAAAAAAATCTATCAAATAGAATCTCTATTTTGTGCGGGTGTGTTATGTTTTATTTTAGTTTATTTGCAATTTAATTAATTAATCTATTATGGATAAATATAGCGAGAAATGAATAAACACCTTATAATAATTATATTTTCATTAGAACTTTTCTATTTAAACTAGACTTTATGCAAAAAAAATGCATGCAAGTGAATCATTTTATGATCAATTAATAAGGTCCCTCCCTCCCTTATTATGCAATTTTTCTCATTACATAAAGTAGTAAAAAAAGAAAAAATATCGTGTTTTTAATTATATAAATATGTAAATATATTAATTTTTTTTATTGAAATTAATGAAGTCATCATTTTGTCATTGAGTTTTTTTTTTTTTTTTTTTACAAACAAACTTACAATTTACCTGGCTCAAATCTTAAGAAATAAATACTATTTTATGATCTTATTTTATAGTTGCTGTTTTTTTTTTCTTCTTTACTTTATTCAGGTATAGATATATATAATATTTTTTTAAATTTAAAATTGTATTTTATATCGTTGATCTGACATCATATAAAAATTTTATTATATAGAAATGAATAATAAGAAATCACAATTACATCATTTTCGAGCAAAGATGTAATTGAATAGAGTATATATGAATAGTAAAAGAATTTTTAAGAAACGCAATATAAAGTTAATTTCTTAAAATAGAAAAATTAAAACTTAGAATAATTTATATTTATAATATTCTGCAGTACCTTAATTAAAGTTCTTTTTTTCGATTTGCCGCCGCCGCCCCTGGATTCGGTAGTTTCTTAATGAAATTACCAAACATTTTTGAATTATATATTGACTTTTCCAATTTCTTGTTTTTGATTTGGATTTTATTTGATTTAATTATTAACCACAAGCTAAAACACGATTATATTTTATAATTTTTTCACGATAAATTCATCATAATTTAAAAATTATAAATTTCTATATAATTGAATTGAATTGAATTTTTTTGAATTAATATTAATCATTTAAAATTATGATGAAGTTGTGCACAAATATAACAAATTATTCATTTGTTTTTTTTTTTTTTTTTGGAAATATATAACAAATTATTTAATATTGATTTATCTTGTGAATTATATATGATTCAATATTGATTCAATACCATATATTTTATATTTGAAATACACACACACACATACACAATAATAAAAATGAACATTGCAGTAGAAATAATGATTTTTTTTGCAGTATTTTTTTTTATTCTTTTAACAGATGTAATACATTAAATTGCACTCAAAATACACCCGGGGAGGTGTTCAACTGTTTCAAATTTCAAATGGGGCTTTTTTTTTTTAAATCATTTTGTAAATTTATATAGAACATTTTCTAATATTGAAAAATCAAATTGAACATTGTTTTTTTTTTTTTTTGCTTTTTGTATTCCCCATAATCAAACACACCCAAGAAAAAAAAAATTCTTTATATAACACACAATTTTTATAAAAGGTAATAATTATAATAAAAGCATCGATTATTTTAACATAATTTGTTTTATCATTTACTTCTTAATCAAACAAAACACTTATAACAATTATAATAACAACATTTTACATTTAAAACAATATCATAAAACATTTGAATCATTTTAAAGATAACACTTTCGCATACACACTATAGTTACTACAAAAAAAAACACACAGAAACATGTAAGAACCGGGCAATTTTTTTTAACAATTATAATTACGTTTTTAATTAGTTATAATAACCCATTTCAATAATGTTAAAATGTTCCCAACACAACTTTTTACGTTGACAAAAAATTTACCTTTAAATTTTATTATTCAATCTTCGATTTTGTTTTTTTTTTTTGAATTTACAAAAATTCAAAGACAACGCGCTTTTTTAAAAAAAAAAAACCATTAACGTAAAATTTAAATTTAACGTCGATTCCGCGGCGTCTCATATTAAAATCATCATTTTATATATATATATGAACGAAAGCCGCCATCATGAATATTATAATAAAATTAGTGTATTTCATATAAACGTATTGATGAACGCATTAAAATAAAAAATTGTGTGTGGTAGTGTATGCAAATAATTTAACCGCAACTTTTTTTTCTTTTACGAATTAAAATAAAATGTAATTAAAAAAATTTAATGATTTTCGTACTTAACAACCACGAAATAATGTGTATATAGTGAAAAATATAGGAAAACTATTGATTTTTCCTTAAAAATGAATAAAGTGTTGGTGTAAAAAGTATTTGAGGTGAAAATGTTAAAAAAGACGCACCCATATTAAAAAGAAAAAAAAAATTACCGGCTTTATATACATCATCAAAATTATTCATGTAAGTTGTTTTTTTTTGTTCATTAATTATAATTTTTTCCAATAATCAGTACAAAAATTTATAATTTTAAGTAAAATCCTAGTTTTATATGGTAAAAAAAAAAAAATTCTATCATAAAGGAAAAATTCATTCCAATGCATACATACACACACACACATTTATCACAAATTACCATAGGCATTTCATTTTTCCATTACACACCGACGCGTTGGCTTTTTTTTTTTTTAATTGTTCTTTGTCACAGGGTTGTATTCTTTTAATAAAAAAAAAAAAAAGAAAAATAGTAATTCTATTAATTACATACCTTAGCACCAATTTGGTTACCGCATTGACCAGCTTGAATATGAACAATTTCCCTCATTTTGATATATTTGTTATTTTTTTTTTCGATTAAATAAAAAAATTAAATACTTTTTTTTTTTTTTTTCTTAAATATACTTTTTATTCTTTTAACACAACACGTCTACTTTCGTTAAGAGCAAACACACAATTGAATGAACGTGAAAATTTTTGAAGACTACATAATATTCTTGTTCGACACTCTTGTTTTTAGCAGTTCGCATACACCCATACACATTTTTTTTATTGGTTAAAAAGTATATAATAAAAGTTGTTTTTTTTTTGCGGCTCTGTATAAATTTCATACTCGCAGCCACAAACACCATTACATATTTCTATATACTTGCATTCTCTAATGGATAAAAAATGATGCGATGACGTTATCCCCATGGTAGCCAACATATAAATATTCTTTACTTTATATACATTTATGTATATAAAAGCAGTGTTGTATGACGACGTAATTTTAGACTATATTTAGGTGAATGTTTCAATAAATAATGATTTTGATTATTTGTAGTGGTGTGGTGTGGTGTGGTATGGAAGATGATGAATAATCATTAAAACGACAATATGAATAACAAACAAAACGAAGGAAATAATCCGGCAAGCAACAACAATTGTAATTTGAATGTTTTTTAAAGGATAAATAAACTTATAAAAAAATATCCCATTTATACAATACATTAAATTATTAATAATTATTTTTACCAACATATTCATCGCATAGCCATATAAAGGTGTATTGTATAATAATATATAATAAAAAAAACCACTTTTTTCTACCATATGGTATTATTGATGATGATCGATCAATGATCCATCGTTGCCGTCGTCATCATCATTCAATATATATATATATAGGTTTTATATGTACATTTATGTACTTTTATTAAGAACTCTCTAAATATATACAATAAAATAATCGAAAAGTGATGACGATGATGACGATGGTTTGATGACGGACGATCGTTTATTTTTTTATATATATGTTCATATATGCAGAGTACCACACCTTTTCCTCTATATATAGACATTATTATAAATACATATTTTCCATATGATCTATATATAATAATAATAACAATAATTTAAAAAACTATTTTAAAATAAAATATATTTTTGGTAAATTAGTAAACTGCATTGCGGGAAGTATAATATTATATATAGTATATATAATCCTTATAAGAAAAATCGATATATCTTTTACAATATGTTTGTTGTTAATCAACAGAACAAATTATAATACGCTTTTAAATTTATCTATTTAGTTATTATTCCCTACATTTGTTGATGTCATAAATCTCTTGATACATTAACAGATTTGTGTGAATAATGGATATGTTATCCACACACTCGTTATATTTTAAATACTTCGTGTAATTATTTTCATTGAACACCAAACAGATTCCACTCACTCCCATACAAATCCAAAGGGATTATTGGAAATAGAATAATTTGTATAATAATTTTCTGATATGAAATTCTGTATAATAATTTTTTGACATTAAATTCTATTGAATAATTTTCAAATACAAAATTCTATATAATAATTTTAATCATAAATTTCTAATAAGAAATTCCATATAATAATTTTCTGTTACAAAATTCTATATAAAATAGTTTAACGGTTATATTTCATCATGATAATGGAATATAAATTGTGCCCCAGTACCACACTACAAAGGCAAATAACACGTAATTCTGAGACTATTTCCCAAAACCAACAATAGAGAAAGCCATGAAGTTGATTTTTTTTTAATGCATACAAACGCTCATATAGGGACCGAAATTTATAACCATATGATAAAAATACATGAAATAGGGACAAAACCGATGATTTTCATGGGGTTATTTTCTTGTTTTTTCTGTTTTTCCTTATAATTAATTAATATATTTTAATTATCATATTCTAACATATTTTAATTACTACCACCCCAAATTTGATATTAAAAACCATAGTTCATCCTACACACATTAAAAAAATAATAAAAACATTCAATTTGGTGGCATGTTGTCATCAGATTTGGACGGATCAGCTTCGGAATCCGGTCACATTTGTTAGCTTGTCAATGTTATAATGTTTTCCACGGTGTCATGAGTGTTTTATATTATTTAAAAGATAGTTGATTAATTAAAATATTTAAAATTAATTATTCAACTCACAATGTCTTGTTTTTTCAAAGTAAAGTGGATTTTTATCAGATTTTGGTGTGATAATAATAATGTTTGTATTGTGATTTATGTAATCTGCATTCGTGAAGGGGTTTTTACAAGCCGCTGAATGGGTAGAAATTTGTCCGATGTCACGATGAAATTTAAACTTAGCCACTTTATCATAAGCTCTTAATTCTTTTGAAAGGAAAACGTGAGAAATGTCCAATTAATTTAAAGAACCAACAAGTTTCCAATATACATTAAAAAAATGCTGCATCTTGCCGGCAATCCGAAAGAAAATAAAAACGATTACATTGAAATAAACTATAGCAGCGTAACTTTATGTAAACATTACACTGGCAATGACAAATATCACCATTATAAAAATTGCACTTTACTTGTAATATAATATTATTTTAGTTTTTTTGTTATTATTCGTAGTAAAAAAGAAATTAAATTATAAAAAACATTAATTAATTACAGAAAATGTAATCACAAACACTTTTTTAGAAGATAAACAAACACTTTATTTTCATTTCGGTTTTTTCTTTATTACTTTTATTCACTATTTCACTATAATTTTCACTAATTTGCATTAATTTTAATTATCAAATGAAATAATATTAACTGGTTTAATAATTCTTAATAGCACATAAATGTTTAAATTAATAAACAATATTAAAAACAATAAAAATAATTAAAAATTTACCAAATAAAACAATAATAAATCAACGCATTCATACAAAATACATGGGAAAGACTAAAAATAATACCATTTTGAAAAAAAATATCCCTATATCAGCTTTTTATGCATTAGTAAGTTCATGGCTTTGTCTATTGTTGGTTTTGCTATTTCCAGCACAAAAAAAATCGTTCTGGAAGGGCCGGTCTACCTTTAACCCCTACCGAATTACAAGGTGTTCAAAAAATGGTGTTCCTTGAAAAACATGTGTTCTTCTTATTAACTCATTATTTCCAAACCGTTCAAGTTAGAATAAAAATTACATACTCTATTTATAGGTAAATAAAGTACCTTTAATTTTGCTCGGTACACAATTTTCCTAAGTAATTTTTGTCCGCAATAAAATTCCCCTAAAGTCCACCATAGAAAGTTAAGCGCTGCGAATTATAAATTTTGAGTTATTACATGATTTGTAACGGCGAAACTGGAAAAAATTACGAACAATTCATGCTGAAACTGATATATAATTACATTAGACTCACGATTTGCGATATATGGAACAATTGATTGCAGAGGGTCGTTCTCTATTTCGAGGTTTCCTTATACCGAGGGTTCCGTAAAAAAATGTTAAAATAGCTTTATAGCTATAGATACCTGTATCAAACTTCGAAAAAGAGTTTACAATCAAATGATCAGTATTCAATGAAGACAATTATTTAAAAAAAAAACAATGGAAAAACACTTGTTTTATTTGATGGGATCCGCCAACCAAATAAAAATTATGTATATATTATCAGTGTAAAATGCACATACCCAACCAATAAAAAAAATAACACATATTTGTGAAGCGAGTGATTGTGAGATATACAACATAATTTCATTAAAATACTTTATTAAATACATAATTTAAATATAATTTCGAATACCAACACGTGAATAAAATATACAAATAGTTCCTTATAATGAGATTTTGATTACTTCAGCGTTCCTTATTTGAATGCTATAACACAAAATTTGGATGAGTTCCCTATTTCGAGGTTTCCTTATTCAAGGGTTCCTTATATCTCGAGTCTACTGTATTAATATTATTATATATATTTATATAAACATTTCGTATTTATTTTTTTTAGTAAGAAGTTTTAGTCAAATATTTATTAAAATAAAATTAAAACAAAAATACAATTATAATAATATTATAATATAACATATATGTATATAAAAAATTATTAAACCTTTTACCTTGTTATTATATATACAGCGGTGGTCAGTTAAATAAGACAACAATTTCTTGGAATGAATTCTTAAAAATATCTATAATGGAAGCAGTGTTAAACTGACTAAGGGAGTTTATAGAAATGAAATAGTAATACATAATTTCATAATTAATGTAAATAAATGTCTATATTTTATTTAACAAAAAACTTCTGAACATAAAACGTAAAAAATTCATGTAAATAGCACAGTCCGCGAACTTTGGTTTTATTTGCATCACAAAATAAGAAATTAATAAAAAATTGATTAAAAGTTGGTTTAATATTTTGTTGGGAAACGTTTCATTTTAATTACTTCGGCACATCGACAAAGATATACTTTCCCCCAAACATTCGCATCGATCTGAAAGGATTGCAAGCCAATGCGCTTGCACGACTGCCCGCAACTTGTCCAAATTTGTTGATCGATTTTCATTTTCATCCCCCTTTCGACATCTCCCCACAAATTCGCAATGAGGTTCAAGGCCGCACTTTCTGCCGGCCAATCTAATACACTAATTTGTTGTTCTAACAGCCATCTTTTTATGCAACGAGTGGTGAGTTTGGATCGTTATCGTGCATAAATTTCCTCTTAAGTGGCGTATTATCATCAGCATATGGTTCCATTGCATTTTAAAGTATGTTTTTATACATATACTGATCCATTTTTCCTTCTATTCTATGTATTGGACCAATACCGCCAGCATGTTTTATTGTTTTTAATGTGTATAATGGATTCATGATTGGATTACGTAGCCGTCCATAACACATTTTTCCAGAAACTTATGGGGTTTTGTATATATAATTTGTACTTGTAAAACTAAAATATTTGGCGTAATAAATCACTGTGTTATTTAACTGACCACGACTGTATTTATTTTAAATATGAATTTAATTATATATAAGTAAGCATACATTTTCATCATTTATTATGATGAGTATTATTATTATGACGATTTAAAGTGGTTCTACATGACTATATGCTTCCAAGGAATGTATTTATTTATACGTATATATAGTTCAAGACAGTACGAAGATAAATTGGTGGAGTTAATTGTTCGAACAGATGTGGATCAACAGCAAAACACGTGTAATGATATGTGGAATCGATTACGTAATTGTATGAAAATGGCGGCAGCGAAGACAGTAAAGTTGAAACCTGGCGTGGTCAGAAATGGTTGGTTCGATGACGAATGTAAAACGGCTCATGAAGAAAAGAACCAAGCGTGTTTAAAATATCTTCAGCGCGCCACACGAACTGCCATGGATGACTACAGAACCAAAAGATCCATGGAACGCAAATTATTTCGAAACAAGAAAATGCGTCATGAGCAGGATATTTTGCGAGATATAGACACGCTGTCCAGCATGAATGACAGTAAAAATTTGTACAGGAAAATAAGATCTGTAACAACCCCTTCTTTGAAATTTTGGCGGATGAAGAAAGAGCCATCGCGAGATGGGCGGAGTAGAAATGCAGAAAACGAACTTCCGTACCAAACAGCACAACCACTAATTTCGGAACCAACATATGAGGAAACCCTTGAGAAGCCATTCTGGAGCTCAAGAATGGAATGGAGGCTGGATCTGACGGCGTACCTGGTGAACTCTTAAAATGTGGTGCGTATGTATTGTGGAATAGTATACACGAGCTAATTGTGCATGTTTGGAACTATGAGGTTATACCACAGGAGTGGAAGCTTGCTGTAATTGTGCCAATACACAAGAAGGGAGACAGGATGGGGTGTTCCAACTATCGGGGAATATCTTTGCTGAATGCAACATATAAGGTACTCGCTTATGTGTTGCATAAGCGCGCCTTTTATCATATGCGGAGGAAGTCATTGGTGAATACCAATGTGGATTCCGTAATGATCGCTCAACAACTGATCAACTGTTCGTCATACGACAGATAATGGAAAAGTGTAGGGAGTTCAACGTAGTAACACATGACCTATTTGTTGATTTTAAGGCCGCATACGACAGTGTTATTGGGGAAAAATTATGGCGCACGATGGAGGAATTTGGATTCCCACAAAAATTTGATAGCCATGTCAAAACTAACACTGAAGCAAGTTACATCTCAGGTACAAATAAGGGGGATCAAATCGGATGCATTTGAAACCATTGACGGAGTACGGCAAGGGGACCCTTTGGCTACATTGTTTTTCAATGTTATATTGGAAAAATGTATAAGGAGGACGACCATTAACATCAGCAGCACTATTTTTACGTCATCTGTTCAATTACTCGGCTATGCCGATGACATTGACGTGGTGGGTAGAGGTATGGGTGTCGTTAAAGAAGCGTTCTTACTGTTGGAACGTGAAGCTTCGGCAATGGAATTAAGGGTAAACGAGGAGAAAACCAAGTATATGATCGCACCAACGAACAGTAGGTTTATGGCACAACATCAAAGCGTATCAATTGGTCAGAACAAATATGAAATGGCGGACAGGTTTAGCTACCTTGGAAGCAGCATAACCAGTGAAAATGATATAGCGGAGGAAGTTCAATCCCGGATTGATTCAGGAAACAAGGCCTATTACGGTTTGCGAAAGATGTTCTTCTCGAAGACATTGAGTAAAACATTGAAAGTAAAGCTATATCAAACACTGGTTCGACCAATTGTCACCTACGGTTCTGAAACGTGGTGCATGACACAGGCCAACGAACGGCGACTTGGAGGGTTCGAAAAGAAAATACTACGCCTCATCTTTGGACCGACAAAGGAAAGGGGATGGTGGCGTAGGCGGTTCGATTTCGAGCTATATAAATTATATACCGAACCCGACATCGTTCGGTTCATTAAGACTGGTCGCCTGAGGTGGTTTGGCCATGTGGTACGAGTGGATGGCGATCGTATACAGTCAAAAATGCTGGACAGCAAGCCGGGGGGATCTAGGAGTGTGGGAAGACCGCGGGGTAGGTGGAAAGATGAAGTAGAAGTAGACCTTCGGGCCCTCGACGATTCCGGCTGGGGGACGTTGGCAGTAAATAGGTCCGGTTGGAGGAGGCTGTTAATGGACGCCAAAACCAATTGTATGTTGTAGGCGCTCTGAAGAAGAAGAAGAAGAAGATATAGTTCAAGAAATATATACTCGAATAAAAAAGTATATTTTGAATTCGACATTTGGATAATCTTTTACTAAACCATTGATTGTTGTTTAATATATTTTTCATCTAACCGTTGAGATCGCAAATAATTTATATCTCTTTAGAATTTACCATATATTCCTATACTGGAATAGTCCAAAAAAGAGGGAAATATTAAAATTGTATTAAAAAAAAATCCCCAATTCTTGACGTTGATGAACATCTTTAAGAACTCCAAAATGTGTTAAAAATATAAACACGATAACTTTCGATCTATCCGTGTTTACTACGGCGTAATCGGCACCGCGATTAATTATATAGTTCATATTTTTTTTAAATAATTTTTTAAATATCAAAAAAAAAAAACAAATATTTTATTGTATAATTTAAAAATTAACGTAATACCGCGCCGCGTTGGTATAGTACAAAAAAAAATAAAACACATAAATTTTATTCGTAAATATTGATTTAATATTTTTTTTTTATTTATAAATAGTTTTATATTATTTTTTTTTTGCAATATTATTATTGAATTTCACTTTAACATTATTATTATATTTATATTCATATTCATTTTTAATTTAATTATGTATAATAATAATATTGTAAGAAAATTCACATAGATTTAATAATAAGTGAAACTGATTGATAATGCGAGTAAATTATATCGTGCTCTTATTTATTATAGATTACATTCTTTTTGATCGAGATTTTTGAACTCTTTGAACAGATACGTGGTAATCCGTGGAAACATCTATAAAGTAATAATGGCCTATAATTTGTAAAAATACCTATCATTATCTGTATGTGAAAATCCAACTATTTGTTTTTTATGATTACCTTCGAATATTTCACTAAGCTCTTATTGCAAAATATATAATATATAATTAATCGTTTTTATATAGAAATATTTTATTATTAAAAAATATACGTAATAATTTTTTTTTTAATTGCAAAGCAAAATTTTTTTTTACATTTTCTTGATTTTTACCTCACAATTCAATCGCATATATGAATGTATTTTTTAATATTTTTGTTTTTGTATATGATACAAACAAAAAAAAACAAACAAATTTTGTGTAATAATAATAAATAAATAAATAATAATTCATTTTACAAACATTTCATATTGTTAGATTATAATTTACTTTATACGTATAATAACTTTAAAAAATATATATTATCATTAAATAAAAATTAAAAGTGTGTCATCTATCTTATTTGTGCATTTTCTGAGATTATATTCTTGTATTTTGGTGCGTGAACACATCCAAAATGCAATAACATTTTTATTTATGTATTGTGTATATAAAAATTATCAAAAGAAAGTTATATTTGGTTTTAATTCTTCTTCAATAAGAACAAGAAATCAATGATTTAAATTTTAAATGAGACAACACCGCAGAGAAATGTATATATAATTAAATGAAAACAATATTTATATACAGCGTATTCAAATTGTTTTTTTTTTTATTTTCTTTTTGATAATTATATAAATAAATACCAAATAATAATAAATAAATATACCAAAAAATTAAATAAATATACCAAAAAAAATTTATGAGGTGAAAATTTTGTAAATCAAAAATCGTATAAATTTTTCAATCGTCAGTCAGTGTTTATATATGTATATTTATACAGATTAAAAATTGTGATATATTCGGTTTAAATTTTTTTTTGTTTTTTTTTCTACAAAATGGTTAATCAAGTTTTTTCATTGTTATTATTCACTGTGATTATAATGAATTATTGTTTAAGTTCAGTGATAACAATTAGAAATCATTCACCACCAACACAACGTAAACAATTACGTTTATTATCACGTATTCAAAGAATTGTACCACCATATTCGGGTTCATCAGCATACGATCAATACAATTACAATACAAATCGAACGCAATACGGTCGACAACGAAATCCATACAATCAACGACAACTTTTAAATCAAATACAAAAAAATTTGAAAATTAATGCAGAATATATTAGAAATATTATATTTAAAATTTATAACAAGTAAGTTTTATATATGCCTATGTATACATAATAAGTAATTTATTTATCTTGTTGAATTTGGTTTTTTTTAACAATAACTTGGTAGTTTTTTAATTTGTATACTCTATATTGAATTAACATATATATATATATATATATTTGTCTCAGATCATTCACCAACCACTCATTAAATGAACAAACGTGTCGTAAATTAATACTTTTACTTATATATTTCGAACAAACGATAAATATATGGTTATAGGAAAAGGAAAATAAATTAAAATATTGCATTCGGGGATACACCTTTTATGCATTTGTCATCCCACTCCATATTCATTATATTCATATGTATTTATTTTGTAATTTATATATTAACAAACTTAAGTTATTCTAGCAAAAATTCTATATATATTTTTTAATAATATTTTAAATAATTGTGCGGCTATCGCAGAGTTTATGCTGGGTACCTCAGGGTTGTGCTCTATCGCCCACTCTCTTTTTAATTTTTATTAATGATCTTTTATCGATAACAGAAAATCCAATGCGCTGTTATGCAGACGATAGTACATTACATTCTTCGTATGAACTACATCGTAATCATAATGCGAATCAAATGATTCAGTCTCGCCAGAAGATGATTTCCTTAATTAACAAAGATTTAGATTCAATATCTAATTGGGGCAGGATAAACTTAGTAGAATTTAATCCATCTAAAACAAAGGCATGTTTGTTCTCAAACAAACGATCCATAAATTTTGACCCAATAATTATGCATAATACAATTATTCCACAATCTAAGGACCTATTAAATTTGGGTCTCTGTCTTTGTCAAACAACTTTTCATGGAGTAATAATATAATAATTGCAGCTAAAAAGACGGCTAGTCGCATTGGATTTTTACGAAGATCGAAAGAATTTCTCAATTCTGAAAATTTAGCATTAGTTTAAACGTCTTTTATAATACCACTTCTAGAGTACAATTCCTACATATGGGCTGGTGCACCAATTATTACCCTGCAGTTTAGTGACAGGATCCAAAAACACGCTATTTCGCTGATCAGAAATGAAACAATAACAAATTCCATTGAATCATTGGATCATAGACGATCAGTAGCTCATTCATATTCTGTATCTATTAGTTTTTTGCGAACAAACAGATTTGGAAATTCATTTTTCCCAAGAACAGCAAGATTATGGAATAGCCTCCCTGAACTAGTATTTCCCCCCTTCTTATGACTACCAATAATTTAAATTAAGCATTTCATCCTATCTAAGGCCTCATCCATACCTAAAGTGCAATTTGTACAATTGTTTGAAAACATAAAAGTTATTTTTTCTTACTTCGTTTTAGTGTCAGTGTTTTTTATCTCATATGTTTGCTTTATTTTCAAAATTTCATAAATTAATCCACATATTATAATAGATTTACCACCCAAAATCACTTAAGTGTATTCAATGCATCTAAGGCTCATCACCTGATTAAGTGATTTCGTTACGGGCTCACGGCAATACGGCAGAATCGACCTCGATTACCACCTCGGAATTCGGTTTTACGGGCGCTAAACCGATTCTGCCGTAGTAACGAAAAAAAAAAATATAATTTATTAATCCGTTCCATTCAACTAAATAGATATGCATATACACAGGCCGACAATTAATATTCCGGACTGGTCCTAGGAAATACATTAAATACACGATTTTTGAAATTTTTATTTTTTATTTATTCAAAATATTCTCCTCCTGATTTAATACAACAGTTACATCGATTTAATAATGATTCAAATGCGTGTTCCAGCTCATTTTGTGGTATTGCGTCTAGTGCGCGTGTAGGTGCTTTTTGAATGGTTTCAATATCCTCAAAAAAACATTCTCTGAATTTCATTTTAAGTTTTGGGAACAAGGAGAAGTCACATGGTGGTAAATCAGGTGAACACGGTGGATGATTTAACACACAAACTTGATTTCGAGCTAAAAACTGACGAACAATAAGTGAAGTGTGATTCGGTGCATTATCGTGTAACAAACACCAACTATCTGATTCACGATATTCAGGTCGAATACGATGAATCCTGCACATCAAACGCTTCAAAACTTCGATATAATATGCGCCACTGACTGTTTGGAACGACACTAACTGTTTGGCCAGTTGGAACGAATTCTTTATGGATAATTCCCTTGCTACCGAAGAATGTTACGAGCATTGTCTTGATTTTCGATGGAACTTTTCTTGTTTTTTCAGCCCGCGTTTTAGTCATCCACGAAACGTTTATAACACTAAAAAACTTGTGTTCTACCCATACAATTATCGCCATTAACTTGCTGCATCGATTTGAACGTTTCTGTTGCAGATTTACCAAGCCTTGCGTTGAATTTAATGACTGCTCTGTGTTCCATGTTAAAATTTCTATACTTCAACTAAAATATTGTTTCACAAGAAATGTCATAACTTTTTTATTTGTCAACCAAATGCAATGAAATTACAAATTTACAGACGATAGAGAAAACACCAAGCTTCAAAACGCATGTTCCATCACATAGATCATCCCGCTGGTTATTTTTCAGATATGGTTTGAGTCCGGAATATTAATTGTCGCACTGTGTATAATTAAACTATACCTATACAAAATTGCTTAATTATATATTATTATTTAAATTTGTAATATATACATCTTTATTTTTTTTTTGTTTTTCATTACCTTGAAATTGCTATATTTATAAAAATTTGCAATATTATAACGTTATATATTTTCTTATACCGCAACTTATACATTTGTTATGCGTATATTCATTTTTAGAGTAGTAATACTTTGAAAAAAAAAAGTATAGTTTCTTTCACAGGCAAATTCAAATTCAAAAAAATATGCAATTTAACCGCTTTATCTTCATTGGACGGCTCAAACTTCCGGAGCTATAGTCGATATAGAGATTTCCTGTAATGGGTTTCTATAGGAACTCATATAATGAAATACATCTATCTGATTTCAGCAAATATATTATTCAGCCAAATCTAGTATATGTCTATATTTTAAAATATAATATGTATATGTTAATGAAATAAAATGTTCTTTTTTATATCCCATATTTTATCGTATATAAATTTTAAATCAATTTATTTTTATAACATATATATATATAAATATTTAGTTATGGTGATGTAGAATACGAAGATACATTAATGAATAATAAATTTCTAGCTGATAATTTACATGGAAATTCAAATTCACATAAAAAATTTGCAATTATATTGCATGGTTGGAAAGAGAGTTGTAATCAACGATGGATAACCGAATTAATTCAAAGTACTGCAAATATAAAAAATTAATAATTTTAATTTTAAAATGTTTATTATTTTAATTATAAAAATAATTGTTTATCTATTATATATATAGAATTAATAAAATATCGTGGTGGTAAAATTATTTGTATGGATTATCATACTTATTCAGCATCAGATGGATATTTTCGTTTGGTGAAACATTTTAATGGAATTGTAAATGTACTGACGGAATTTCTATTTCAATTGGAACAGATCAATTTTGATATGAGCAATGGTTATATGTTTGGTTTTAGTTTTGGTGGTCAAATAGCATGTGAGGCTGGACGACGTATTGGTTTTAAAAAAATTAAAGAAATTGATAGTATAACAGAATTTTTACATATATTATTAAATTTTTTTTTGTTTTACATTTATATATAATCATTTTCAGCATGTGATATGGCTGGTCCAGGTTTTGATAATCGTGGTAAAATTGATCATACATCGGCTGCACAAAATGTTCAATGTATCCATACAAGTCGTGATAAAGGTACACGAAATTATAATAGTTGTCATCAAGATTGGCGTATGGGTAATTGTGGTTTTACACAAGATGCTGCCTCTGATCCACCATTTGGTTCCCATGGCCTATGTCCATATATGTATGTAAATGCATTCGATAATGAATTTATTGCCATTTATAAACCACAACAATGTAGGGCAAGAAATTCAGTATTAAATATACCCGAACATTATCGTATGGGCTATCAAGAATCTAGAAAATCGTTAGTATATATATTAACATATTTTTTATCTATCACAATTATATTATAACAAAAAAATCAATTATTTTATATATCTATGTATAGACAAGTTTATGGTGAATTATTTGCATTAACTACAAAACAGTATCCATATAATGATTTTTATAATACACGTAATCCAACGCATTTAAATGTTGTCTATAAAGATGAATATGAAGACGATCCGCCTGAATTTGATTATAATGATGATACATCAATGTATAACGCAACAATATTCGATGATTATAGTTAAATGTAATCGTTTAAAATTTTTATATAGATTCATATATTGATATTATATTTATGCAGTATAGATTAAGTAACATAATAAATAAAAATTGTGGTCTTCTCCGCAAAATATTGTACATATAGCGTATATAGATAGATGAATAAAAGTTTAGAGAGAAATAAAAAAAAAGTTAACATCTGTGATTTATTTTATTATTAATTTATGTTAAATTTCTTCATTTTACTTTTTAATTTTTTGTCTTCTTCTTTTACTGTACATATACAGTAGATTCGCGATATAAGGAACCTTTGAATAAGGAAACCTCGAAATAGGGAATGCTTCCAAATTTTGTATTTAATTAAATTATTAATTTTTCGCTATACAACCAACAATCTGGTTTTAGCGGCCAACAACAGCCTCTGTTGTTAGTTTCTTAATTTGTGTCTTTTACGGTGTCGGTAATTAGCCGTACGACCAACCGCAATCGGAAAATACAACTCTGTGTTAAAATTCAGATTCGAAAAATAAAATTTTGTATTATAGCATTTAAATAAGGAACGCTAAATCAATCAAAACCTCGATATAAGGAACGATTGGTGTATTTTATTCACGTATTGGTATTCGAAATTATATTTAAATTATATGTTTGAACGTATTTTAATGAAATTATGATATATCTCTCATAATCACTCGATTCACATATGCGTATTGGTTTATTTTATTGGCTGGGTATGTGCATTTTATACACATTGCGGTTCGGTTCATTGGTTTGCGGTTCTAACCAAATAATACACTCGTTTTTCCCAATGTTGTTCAAATAAATTGCTTAAATTGAATATATATACCATTTGATTTTAATCTACCGACGTTTAATAGATGTCTTTAGCTATAAAGCTATTTTAACCAACGTTTTACGGAACCCTTCATATAAGGAAACTTCCAAATAGGGAATGACCTATTGCAATCAATTGTTCCTTATATCGCGAGTCTACTGTATATGCATAAATAAATACTGAATAAATTTAGTTATGTAATAATAATTGAAAAAAATTTGTATTTAACAGATAAAAACAAATACAATTTTCATGTAATATTTATAATGCATGATGACATTCAACAAGACATTGTCGATATGGATGATATGTTTAATAAAAAAATTGGGACAAATTTATTTAATAATAATAATAATAATAATAATAATGAATATACAATATAGATACAATATACATACATATACAGACTTTGAGTTAATGATGCATATCATATCAAACATCGAATTCTAAAATTTAAAAACGTTTATATAAGATAGTTTATCAAATAAAAAACAAATTCAGGTAATGATGAATATATTTTGTGAAAAAATTATCTTAGATTTTAGATGTTTTACTAACAGATGTCCATGATTTTTTCCATATTGTTTAATTTTATTAACCATAAATACACAAAATAAGTACAAATCTTTTTATATACTTTATTCACATATAAATGTGAATCATAAATTAAAGAAATAATAATAATTTTCTCTTTTTTTTAAGAACCGCCAGACACTGAAATATTTAATATTTAAATGTATAATTGCGACAAAACAAAAAATGCATTAACAGATCAAATAGGCATTACATTTTAAAAATAAACAATAATAATATCAATTTATTGGGACCTTGCATTAATAATGTTTAATTTTGGCTTGAAAATTGCATTTATTTGTATAACAAAATGATTGAGTAAATTAATCAATATATTGCCCATCGTTGGCTATGACTTCCTCCTATCTTTTAGGAAGTTTTTTTGGTTCCTCGATGTCCCAATCCATTCATCGACCCATTTTTGCACATCTTCAGCATTTCGAAAGCGTGCATCTGCCAGGCTGACCTGCATTGATCTGAACAAATGGTAATCAGAAGGAGCAAGGTCTGGAGAGTACGGGGGGTGATCAAGATGATCCCAACCGAGCCTCTTTATTTTTTCCTTAACGATTTATGCATGACGGTCTGGCATTGTCATTCAATTTCTTTGCCAATTCGCCCAGTTGTCGTCGGTAGCGATCAGATGTAACCATTTCATTCAGTTTTAACAGCTCATAATACACGACACCCCTCTGATCCCACCAAATGCACAGCATACGCTTCTGGCAATGAATATCGCGTTTTGATTGTGAAGTTGGTGGTTGGCCGGGATCAACATATGATACTTTACGTTTAGGGTTGTCGTAATACATCTACTTTTCATCGCCAGTGACAATTCGACTCAAAAAACTATGTATTTTGTGCTCGGCAAGATGTTTATGGCATGCATCGATTCGTGCTTTGAGTTGATTTTCATTCAGTTTATGTGGGACCCATTTTCCTAGCTTTCTGATCTTTCCCACTGAATGCAAACGTTTAGAAATGGTAGAGGCAACTACATTCAACTCTAATGCAAGCTCTTGTTGCGTTCGACACGAATTTTCATAGAAATAATATAGTAGTACTAGAAGCGAAATTAGGTTAGGATTCTTATTGGTTAAACAGCAATGGCGTCTTATTTAGGGTTTTTGTAAAAAAAGTTCCATCGATATTTTTAAAAGGTTTATACATCGACATCGACGTCGATAAATTAATTAAAATTATATGTAAAAATTCATAAAAAAAAATCTTAAAATTTAATTGTTTAATTGTTTACATGGTTTAGTTGTTTCTATGATAATTATTGTTTTAATATAAATTAAAATTAAATTAAATAGAAAAGAAAATAAAAATAAAGCTTAATATAAAGCTTAAAACAATAAAATTAAGCTTTATATATAGCTTAACATCGATGATAATTAAAAAATTAGGTTAATTTCCTTAAAAAATTATGGAAAATTCCTCAAAAATTTAGACAAATAGCCGAAATCCGCCATTGATGTTTAACCAAACCATTCATATGAAAACATAACCTAATTTCGCTTCTAGTTCTACTATATTATTTGTATGCGAATTTTCGTCCAACAATGCCTGCAATTCTGCGTCTTCAAATTTTTTTTGGCTGACCTGGCCGTTCTTTGTCTTCCACTTCTGAAGCGTGCAAACCACCGTTCACAAGTTTTTTGAGTTGGAGCATGTTCACCGTAAGCTTCTAGCAACAATTGATAACCATCAGCAGCGGTTTTCTTCAAATTAAAGAAAGCTATTAAACTTCCCCGCAAAACAACTTTTTCAGGCATGTGTTTCGACATATTCGAAGCAAAAAAAAGATTTGTTGTTTACACTTCAACGAAATGACATATACTGAAATTTATAGAGTAATGACAGACAAAAAAAAAAGAATATGGCCGCTGTGTGCTCCGATGCACACAACGCTAGTTTCGCCATCTGTTATCTAAATAGACATTATTAATGCAAGGCATCAATAATATGCAATTTCTTTAAATGGAAATCACTGCTTTAAGTAAATATTATTGCATATATGTCGTCAATCAATCAATATATAAATTCTGTCGATTGAATTCTATTGATGGATATCGAATAAAATTTTATTATTTTAACAAACCACTCAATCTATGGTTAAATGAATTATAATATTCTATTTATAATTAATGACAGTTTCCTGATTTAATCTAATAAATTATTCAGACAAATTTTACAGATCCCAACAAAATTTTGTTTGAAAAACTGTTTACTATTATATTGGCGCCAATACAAGAAGATCAATAAATATCGTAAAGATTTCTATATTAATGTTCAAGTTGTGTTTAGACCTGTCATGATATAAATGACATATAGAAAAGTATATTATTTGAAAATATATCCTATTATATTTAAATGATTTTAAATTACTTCTTTATAATATGACCATATTGACCATATGTGAATTTGTACAATTTTTCCATTTTATTTATGATTAATATAATAAATGTTTTTGTGATTTAAACTGGCAATTGTTTTTGTGTATGTGTGGTGGTTAATATAATAATTTTGTTTATTTACTTTTTTTTTTTTAAGAAAAATTAATTTTAATTAATGCTTATCGTTGTATTATTGTATAATATACGAGGGAAGTTCAATAAATTTCCTGTGTTGTACCTTTTTTATGATAACATTTTTCTTTACTTTATTTTATAGACTCCTTCGAATTTAATTGATTTTATCTAAGGGTTTTCATATTTTTTATCCATATAAGTTTTATCCCTAATAATTTCATTTGATTTGAATTTTTCAGATAGTAACTTTTATTTTTAATGTAAAAATAAGTCACTTTACTTAACTTAATGCCCTCGTAATAATAAGTCATATATAAAAAATAAAATTTTTATATAAATGGTCTTCTGCATATATTTATATTTAAGACCAAAGACATATATACTAAAAAAACATGTTTTGTCTTTTATGGTAAATTCAATGAAATCACACACAATTTTTAACCAGCCACTATATAATAAGATAAGTGTGTTTATATATGTATATATATTAAATTAAATTTAATATTATATGTATTGCGCCCACAGATTTCATTTCATTTTTGCTTCAAAACTTATTCATATATAAACATATTTTTATGTATTTATAATTTTTTTTTTATATACTTATATAGTATAGTATTCGCGTTTTTAAATAAAATAAATAATCACAACAACTACAACAATATATGAGGTAAAGTATGGCATAGTATTATTATTATTATTATTATTCCGAAAAACCGCATAATCAACATAAAAATATTATAACATATATTTTTATATATGATGTCATTTATATTTTTTGAACAAGTACATTTTATATAAATGATGAATAATTATTTAAATTGTACTTTATATATAAAAAAGTGCATATATAAGATATATCGCCATATGGATGCGATTAAAATAGCATTATTATCTATGCATATATAAAATAATATTTATGTAAATGGCTATTTATCTGCGTGTACCACTCACATAATGGTTAAAAAAATCTATATAGTTTATTGTTAAAAATACATGCGGGTTAATTTTTGAGGTGTGGGTTTTTGAAGTGTTGTATTTCGTATATATTACACCAAATGCTATCAATGCTGAAAAGGAAAGATAAACTCCGTATGTGTTTATGGTTTATAAATTGTATATATATATATATTTAGTTGGATTAATTATATAGTCATAATTATTCATTAGAAATGTATATAGGTATATTTATTTATTTATTTAGAAAACATTAATTGCTAATGCACATTGATTTACAAAAATTTTAGAAAAATTTAAAGAATTTATAAAACTTTACAGAATTTACAGAAATGGAAAAAAAAAGTTAGATAAAAATATATTAAGTATTCTTTATAAAATTTATATTTAAACGTTACACTCTTAACATTGTTGTCTAACAAAAAACCAATTAACGGAATTATAAGTCATGATTAAAACCTGAACAGGATTAAATTGGCCATAATTGGTATGATAATGATCCAAATAAAAAAAATTGTTAGCACGAAGACATTTAAAATTAATTTTATTTAAAATAGAAGGACAATCAACAATATAATTTAACAAATTATATAAAAACGACAAACCAATAAAATCTCTGTGTCTCCCCAAGGTAGTAGGCAAAGTAGGCATGTTTAATAATGCCAGTCTATGAGAATAACTAGGTAAAACTGTTGGCTCCATCATCTAGGGAAGAGATTTCAGAGCAAGTCTAAGAAATCTTCTCTGGGCAGATTCAATCCTAGCCTTGTATATAGAATAGAAAGGTGACCCTACAGGACACGCATATTCAAGAATAGACCGAACCAGAGAGTAAAATAATGAACTGAAGACAATAAGGATCAGAGATTTCACGTGACATACGATAGATAAAACCCATAATCGAATTAGCCTTGTCAACAATGCAATCAATATGTGTTTTAAAATTAAGCTCTCTATCAACGTATACACCAAGATCAAGTGTTTTGTCAATGTTACCACCAAAATGGTAATCATAATTTAAAATGGATTTTTTCCTTGTAAAGTTAATTACTTTACATTTATTAGCGTTTACCACCGAATTATTAAGAAGACACCAATTATAAAAAGAGACAAGATCATACTGAAGTAAAACAAAATCATCAGCCGTCGTTATGGACTTATAAATATTCGCATCGTCACTCATATATCGAACATTGTAAATTTCTAAAAACCAATGTTAGGTCATTAATAAATAAAATAAATAATAAGGGGCCCAAATGACTACCCTGAGGCACACCAGAAGAAGCATTGAAAGTGTTTGACATTTAATCATTAAATAAAATGGCACAAGAACGACCATTCAAGTAAGAATTAAGTCAATAAAATGTTATGCGACAATTTGTCGAATGCTTTCCTAATTTTCTGTAAAAATGCAATCAACCTGATTGCCACAAGCAAATTCGTCAAAACAAAACGTAACAAATGCCAACAAATTCGTGGTTGTAGATCTGCCACGGATAAATATATGTTGTTCCGGTCTATTTATAGACCGGATATTAAATGTAACCACGGCCGCTATCAAACTTTCAAAGATCTTTGGGATGCATGACAGTCTAGCAATTGGCCTATAATTATCAACATCGTTCTTACCACCATTCTTATAGACCGGTATAATAAAAGATCGTTTCCATAAACTAAGAAAATATCCAAGATACATAGATTTATTTATTGATAATATTGACTTACTAATAAAATAATAAGAGGTTCTGTCAAGAAATCAATGCATTCAACCAGAATCGAAGATGGAATACCATCCGGACCAAACGAATATTTTCTCGGACATCCCAAAATTGACCTATATACATCATCACGTGTAATAATAAAATTAATGCCAGCCAAATAATCAAAGGATTCAACATTTGATTCATTGTAATTAACGGATACATCAGTAGAAGAATAAGCATAAGCATAAGTAGAGGTAGAAGAAGAAGAAGCAAAAGTAGAAGTGTAAGAAGATTGATCATAAAAAGATTCAAAAAACCGTGCAAACAAATCACAAATTCAGATCCAGAATCACGAACCCTAATGCCATTATATCCCATTTGCGAAGGAAAAGCACTAGTTTTCCTTCTGTCATTAACGTATTTCCCCCCGTAATATATAAAACATATACTTTCTATAGTGAAAGTGAATTAAATTTTTGGCGCATTCCATCATATTTTATAAAATCAAAATTATCACCCGATTCACAAAAAGATTGCCACGCACGATTACGACGATTACGGATTTTTTTAATTCATTATCATACCAAGGCTGGCCATATAATTTCGTTTAATCGTTAATTTCAAAGGAACATATTTCAAGAACAAATTAAACATAGTATTATAAAATGAACAAATAGTAGCGTCCAAACCAGCATCATTAAGATATCCCCAGTTCATAAATTGCATTTCTTCATTAATTTTGAAAATGTTCAGCATTCATAAAATCAAACCCAAAATAAATTAAGTTATCAGGTGGTGTATAATTGGATTATGATAAAATTTAATTTTAGAAATTTTGGTGATATAAGAAGTTTTTCTTATTCAATTCATTCGTTTCGATCTTATTCAATTCATTCGTTATTTTGATTAAATAAAATATAGATAAATAATTAAATTACCGTAAAATGGGGTGAAGTGGATCGAAAATTTTACATTTTTCTAAGTTGTAACTTTTAATGATTCCGGAAAATTTTCGGGAAAAGCAATTTAAGTTCTTGTGTCCTTCTAAGTTGTTAATTCAAAACAAAAAACAAACCTTAAGTTTTATGGAACCGGAAATAAGTGCACTGAAACACCAATCCACTTCACCCCATATGAAGAGGTAAAGTGGATATGCTTTATGCTTTGGTTTTTTTGCTGGAGGATTGAGTAGTAATTTTTTAGATTGCATTATATCGATGAACAATACGAACTTAATGAAATGCGCTAGATGAAATGCTAGATGTTAGTATTCATTTCTAGAACGTCTAATTAGCTATAGCAATGAATCGTTTTTAACAAATATTTAACAATACAAATGAATGATTTCGTTAGGTTTTTGAAATGCGATTGAAATCATTTTAAATAAACAACGGCTAATTATATCAATTTTATAGTTTGTTTAAAGTTCATTTGATTCTTAATAACATAAACAAAATTTATTGCATCGCAGTTACGCTTCCAAGACGTCTATTTCTATTTTATAAACGGTGATTTTTTAAAAGCTATAGGAAAGTTTTTCAAAAATAAAACACATAAAATTCAGAAAAATGCATGAAATCTTTATTTGAATCGATAGTACGGTCCATATAATTTAATGTTTGAAGATTATTTCATGCAAATGTTGACCTTGACTGCGCCTCAAATGGTCCATCCGCTTAGTCCAATTTTGGCATACTCTTTCCAACATTTCGGCGGGTATCTCACGAATAAATGCTTCAATGTTGTCTTCCAATGGGTCAATTGAAGCGGGCTTGTTTGTATAGACATGAGCTTTAACATAGCCCCACAAAAAATAGTCTAAAGGCGTTAAATCGCACGATCTAGCGGTCTAATTGACCGGTCCCGAACGTGGAATAAAATGTTCACCGAACTGGCCTCTCAATAAGTCCATTGTTGCGCGTGCTGTGTGGCATGTGGCACCGTCTTGTTGAAACCACATGTCATGCAAGTCAAGCTGTTGCATTTTGGGCAAAAAAAATTTGGATATCATCTCACGGTAGCGCTCAACATTTACAGTTACGTTACGATTCGCATTATCTTTGAAGAAGTACGGTTCAATGATGCCACCAGCCCATAAACCGCACCAAACTGTGACTTTTTCTGGATGCATTGGTAGCTCTGGTGATGCTTCTGGCTGATATTCACTCCAAAATCGACAATTCTGCTTATTTACGTACCCAATGAGCCAAAAATGAGCTTCGTCGCTGAACACAATTTCGTCGCGATGAACTTTTTTAACAGAGCACACATTTTGATAATAAAATTCAATAATTTGTAAGCGTTGTTCGTTTGTAAGACGATTCATGGTTAAATTATAGACCAAACTGAAGATGTTTGACAGTAAAACAAAACACGAAACGTGCGTCAGCTGTTTAAACCAGTGTTGCCAAAAGATAATAGCTAAAAAATCACCCTTTATATACACGCGGCATTATCCACTTCACCCCACAATATCTAACATTACACAATTTTATGGTTTTAAATCACCTACCAAAATAATTTTTTTTTTACATTCCACTTTGATGCACACATTTGCTCTTATCATAATATAAAATTAATCAAATTATAGCACTTTTCAGAGTAGCTAAGCCACAGTTTCTTTCATAATTTTTTGTAGATTGCCTGTTTTAGAAAAATCACCCAAAAATTCTTGTATTATTTTTAATTGGATAAAGGAATTAATGTATGTTTAGAATATAAATCATTGTGAAAAATTAACTGTAAATTTGAATTATTATTTATAAAACATGAATTGTTTTAAGAAATTACAGATATTTTAATAATTACATACATATGATAATTACATACCAGATATTGGTGCGAATGAACCAGGCGCCGTTGCCTAGGGCGCTGAAAACGATTAGATATTTTAAATAATAAAGAAAATTCTTAGTGTTCTAAAGAAAATTTCTGGAGCAAATAACTACGGACAGAGAACTGATAAATTAAACTTATGCTTGCCAGATTTTCCTAGAGCTCCTTGTTGGACATATCTTATGTTTTAATTATGAAGCGCAAAAAAAATAAATTAATAGGTTTTTTCTTGTCATGTTTCAGGGCGCCATATTTTATTAATTGAGCCAGGCGCATAAATGGGCCTGACTCCACTGTATTCACTTCACCCCAGTTTACGGTACATTAACAAAAATAAAAAAAAAATGCATTTCAATGTTCTAATACTTCAAATGCATATCTATACAGTGAACCGAAAGGATAAATACCTGAAAATCAACATGTAACTATTTAAAGATTTCAAACAACGTTTAATTGAATTTATTATATAAACCAGAAATATAAATATATCCCTTATATAGAGTCACTGGGGGCTAATGTCATACAGAAAGAAAATTAACTCTTGCCATTTATTTATAATATACAATCTAGAGAAATTGAATTAAATGACAAATTGACCCTCATCATATACCAAAATTATTAGTAAAATAATAACCTATAATTATATGTTAATTGAATATAAATATACTTTAGATCTAGATCGTAATTTATATTTTATTATATGTTATACCTTGTCATCCAAATTAAAAAAAAAAACATGTGGAATGAGTGTTTAAATTAAATTAGTTTTATCCATACTTATACTTAATTGTATAATTTAAACCATTGTATTTTAATTATAATTCTATATGATATGATGTATATAACTTCATGGTTCATTTTTTATTTATATGAAATTAATTATTGTTCTAAATTTTATTAATAATATATAATTGTAATAATATAATAATACAACATTTTAAAATAATAAATAAAACCTTTAAAATCGTAGTGTGTGTTGGTGGTTGTTTAAGTACAACATATTGGATATATTAAATTTATAGAGTGGTTTAAATTTCCTTTCATATTTTTTTTTTTTAATTTTGGAATATATTTGTTATTAAATTGATTACATTTTAAATTTTTTAAAATAACATTTCCGATATTATAATCCATATGAGCATTTGTAATAATAATATATACTAATAAAATATTTAACAATATATTTAAGAAGTAATAAAATAAATACAATAATTGTTTTTGTATATATTTATTCTTATAATTACGTGGGTGAACTCTATTATTTTCCTTCTATTATTGTATATTTTTTACATATGATATTATATGTTTAAATATTTTCGTTTCTATAAATTTTATTTTTTGTCTTATATTGGTATTGTAAAAAGTTGTTAAAATTTATTATATCTTTTATTTATAGTATATCATTTCATTTTCCAATTATTTATGCGGCACAAATTGTCAATTTGTATATATTACTTGGTTTTATGTAAAATTTACAGTCTCCCTATAATTGTTTGATTTCTATTATGGAATACATCTGCTATTCCATAGTACATAGTTCCTAGCAGGTGGATTTTGTTTTTCCGTTTCTATAGGGACGATGAAAACTTGTGTGTTTTATTATTGGTATTATGTATTCAAAATCGTTTTTTGAAAAATCCACTTTAAACGTAGTTTCACTTTTTATAGATTATTTTATTTTCTTTACAATTATTATTAAACAGAAAAAATTACATAATCTCATAAATAATTAACGATATACTATTTCTCTATAGTCGCAATATATACAATAAAAAATAGAAGAGTTATGATATGTTATGTTATGACTAATACCACCAATACAATAAGATACATTTAATATATTTATCTAATTTATTTTTATTGCATATTCTCAATTAATGTATATGTATATATATTACATTATATGCCCAAATTTAGTTGTAAGAAATAATTGTTTTTATGATGCTATTAATGAAATAAAAGTTATATCTTGAATTACAAATATTGTCATTTTTTTATTATATCTTGTATATGTATTTGAAATTTGATAGTGCCTTTGAGAGTGTCTCTGTGGTGTAATTGATAAAAATTCCTACAAAATTTTGGGATCCTAATGAAAAGACATAATGTTTTGTATTCTTCAGTTATTTTCAAACTCGAATTTTAACATAGAGTTGCACATTTACCCATGCGGTTGGTCGTACGGTCGTAATTACCGACACCGTATAAGACATAAATTAAGAAATCCAACAACAGAAGGCGTTTGTCGGATGCTCAACCCGATAGTTGGTTGTTTAATGCGAAACTTGATTTTTTTTATATAACACTTCGTTCAATAATGTGTGTGACTGACACATAGATGGCGTCCCTAGAACTAAATCAATATTTTTTTTCGCATTTGGCAACCTTTTTAGGCTTACTGTCAACATCATATGTTAATCAGATCATTTGTTTACAAGTTACAGTGCTATAAGTGACGCTATTTTTGTGTTTTAAAAAAAAATGAATTCAAAGCAATTCCGTGTGCTGATTTATCATTGTTTTTTAATGAAAAAAAATACTGTTCAATGCCAGGAATGGCTTGAAAAACATTACTCGGACTCTGCTCCATCAAAAAGAAGCATTTGTTATTGGTATGCCGAATTCAAACGTGGTCGTACAGACACCGATGACATTCCATCTACTGGAAGGCCAAATGACGCTGTTATTCCGGAAAACGTTGACGCCGAAACGCCGAAAATCATTATGTCCAACCGTAAAGTGAAAGTGAGGGAGATTGCTGACATTCTGAAGATATCAGCAGGCAGTGTACAAACCATAATACACGAACATTTGGGTATGAAAAAGGTGTGTTCCAAATGGGTGCCGCGTTTGCTCACACCGGAGCAAAAACAACAACGAACCGATGATTCAAAGAGCTGTTTGGACATGTTTACGCGCAATAAGTCGGAGTTTTTGCGACGGTACATCACAATGGATGAAACATGGATCCACCATTTCACTCCAGAGTCAAATCGGCAGTCTGCTGAGTGGCATGCAGCCGGCGAAAGCGACCAAAGACGCAGCAGTTGGCTGGCAAGGTTATGGCGTCTGTATTTTGGGATGCGCATGGAATAATATTCATCGACTATCTCCAGAAGGGGCAGACCATCAACAGCGACTATTATATAGCGTTATTGGAGCGTTTGAAAGTCGAAATCGCAAAGAAACGGCCTCATATGGCGAAGAAAAAAGTGTTGTTCCACCAAGACAATGCACCGTGTCACAAATCAATGAAAACGATGGCAAAATTGAACGAATTGGGCTTTGAATTGCTTCCCCATCCACCGTATTCTCCAGATTTAGCCCCCAGCGACTACTGGCTCTTCGCAGACCTCAAAAGGATGCTCCGTGGTAAGAGATTTGGCTCAAATGATGAAGTAATCGCCGAAACTAACGCCTATTTTGAAGGCAAAGAAAAATCGTTTTA
The DNA here is from genome assembly GCA_958336335.1 of Dilophus febrilis. NCBI lineage: Eukaryota > Metazoa > Arthropoda > Insecta > Diptera > Bibionidae > Dilophus > Dilophus febrilis. The sequence continues at coordinate 12,260,896 of OY284472.1, read as the reverse complement.
CAAAGGCGGTATCGAAAGATTGGAAAAGCGTTGGAATGATTGTATCTCCCTAAAAGGGGACTATCTTGATGAATAAAAACGAATTTTGGCAAAAAAATGTGTTTTAATTAATTAGTCACACACATTATTGAACGAAGTGTTATTTGAAATATTTATATAATATTATATACTGTTTGTTGAATATTTATCGTATTTATTCTCAATAAAAGTTTTTTTTGTTTGTTATTGGGAATATGCATTAATTCATGCGATTATTTTCGAAAATTAAGGGTTGATTGTGAAAAAATGATTACACGATCAATGACCAAAGTATTGTCCATTGGAAACTACAACATTTGCCCATCTTTCTGACAGTTTGTGGATTCCATCCCAAAAGAACTTCTCCGGCTTGGTGGTGAAGAACGAATCGAGCCAATATTTGATACCCTGTTCTAAAGTGAAGCGTATTCTGGTGAGGGCATTCGGGATTGATCTGAACAAGTAGTAATCAGAACGGCCTGTGTCTGGGCTATAAGGCGGGTGAGGTAGAACTTACCAACCACTGTTTTCAAAATAGTTTTGAACCGGTCTTTAAACATGTGACCGAGCTTTGTCGTGATTAAAAATTATCAATTCGTGTCTGGTTGCATATTCTGGTCGTTTTTCCGCAATCGCTCTCTTCAAACGAATTAATTGTGTAGGTAGAGGTCCCCTTTGATCGTCTGACCCGATTTCAACAGCTCATAATACAACACACCCTTCTGATCCCACCAAATACAGAGCATTACCTTGGAACCATGGATATTCGGCTTTGCCGTGGATGGTTAATGGTTGGCCGATCTTCACATACGATTTCTTGCGCCTTGGGGTTATCGTAATGAATCCATTTTTCATCACCAGTAACAATCCGATGCAAAATGACTTGTTTTTGAACGGATGAACACGACGCGAAATAATAGTAATAACGCACACTCTTAGACAACCGCACGAATTATTGCATACTCCCAATACTACAACAGAATCCGTAAAACCTCGGAATTCTATTGTCGTTACCACGTTGGCCCATAATGAAATCACTTAATCAGGCGATGAACCTATATAATGCATTGAATACATTTAAGTGATTTTGGGTGGCCAAATTTTAATAATATGTGGATTAATTTATGAAATTTTGAAAATATAAGCAAACATATGAGAAAAAAAAACTTAAACTCAAAAGCAGTAAGAAAAAATAACTCTTTTTATGTTTTCAAACAATTGTCCAAGTTACACTTTAGGTGGATGTGAGTCTTTAGATAGGATAAAATTATTAATTTAAATGATTGATACTTATAAGAAGGGGGAAATACTAGCTCTGGGACGAAGTTCCGTAATCTTGATGTTCTTGGAAACAATTAATTTCCAAATCTGTAATATATCCTCTTGCTTTGTTTCCTTTTTATTTATGATTTGTCATTGATTATATGTAAAGAAAATTCGGTGAAATATTCAAAAGCCAATTCGATAAAATATTCTAATGGAAATTGTGTATAATATTCTATAATTTATAGATAAAATTCTTTACAATTTTCTCGGTGAAATTCTTTATAATTTCCTACAGGAATTTTTTACACATTTTTTACTATATTTTTTAAAAAGAAATTTTACATCAAAAAAAAAATTATTTCAACATTTTTCTTTCATTTTGAATTACAGATTGTTGAAAATACATTGATTTTAAAAGCAACGTGAATTATTTCTCATTATGAATTGAATTAATGAACAAGATCAAAAGGAAACCACACCAAATATGGAAAATTAAAGGGGGTAAGTGCAATATTTTTTGTTTTATATTTATGATCAATGCATGATAAATTTTTTTTTATATGATCAATGCATTAAAACATACGATATTTTATATCTACACATTATACAGTACACAAACATTTCTTATTTATATATATTTATTACATATATGTTAATCGTGGATGATTTTTTTTTTAAACTTTATATTATATGTACTTTTTTACATAATAAAAATTGTAAAAAAAAATATTACCATTAACATTTATTTATCATTTTTGTTGAGATTTTTGATTACCGAAAAAGGTGTTGTTTTTTTCTTCTTCTGATATATTTTTACACAAACATGTTTTCTATATACAATAAAGAGGTTATATATGAATGATTTTAAGAAGAAAGTTCGCTATACTATATATATGTATTTTTTGTTAACCCATTCATTGGTTTTTGATGTTAAAGTTATATAATTGGAATAGAATTTCAAAGAAAATTATACAAGTAAAAGAATTCAAGAATTTTTAACGAAAATATTTAAATTTTAATAACACCATTCTGACCGTGTCCCTATAGAAAATATATATTTTGATGTTTATGAAAATTAATGATTTGTTATGTTCTTAATCTATAATCTATAAACTATTTCAAAGCTAAAATATTCTCCAAAATCTTTTAACTATAAAAATATGAAACACCTATAAAGCGTTAACACAATATAAATTATATCGTTAAACATAAAACAAACTAAAAAATTATCATTATCTTATTAAAAATATCATTTCAATTAAAAATTTAATGTTTTATCCAAATAAAGAAAATCATATTCTGTTTGGTCATAAATAATATACCTATAAAAAAAACAGAAGTTTTAAATTGTATGCGCTCAATGGAAATTTATATCTTAAATATACCTGCGTGAATGATGACATATACCTTTTAAATTAATATAATAGCTATATATAAATTTTAACGATTACGAAGAAATATGTTTTTTGTTAACTTTCATCTTTATATAGAAATAGTTTTTATTATACATTTATAATATATTCAAAAATACTAACTATATATCAATTATTGTTCACAAAATATTTAAAAAAAGTATTATAAAGGGTGATTTTTTAGCCATTATCTTTTTGGCAACACTGGTTTAAACAACTCAAGCACGTTTCGTGTTTTGTTTCACTGTCAAACATATTCAGTTTGGTCTATAATTTAACCATGAATCGTCTTACAACTTGCAAATTATTGAATTTTATTATCAAAATGCGTGTTCTGTTAAGAAAGTTCATGGCGACGAAATTGTGTTCAGCGACGAAGCTCATTTTTGGCTCAATGGGTACGTAAATAAGCAGAATTGTCGATTTTGAAGTGAATATCAGCCAGAAGAATTGCAAAAGCTACCAATGCATCCAAAAAAAGTCACAGTTTGGTGCGGTTTATGGGCTGGTGGCATCATTGAACCGTACTTCTTCAAAGATAATGCGAATCGTAACGTAACTGTGAATGGTGAGCGCTACCGTGAGATGATATCCAACTTTTTTTTGCCCAAAATGCAAGAGCTTGACTTGCACGACTTGTGGTTTCAAACAGACACAGCACGCGCAACAATGGACTTATTGAGAGGCGAGTTCGGTGAACATTTTATTTCACGTTCGGGACCGGTTAATTGGCTGCCTAGATCGTGCGATTTAACGCCTTTAGACTATTTTTTGTGGGGCTATGTTAAAACTCATGTCTATACAGACAAGCCCGCTTCAATTGACGCATTGGAAGACAACATTGAAGCATTTATTCGTGAGATACCGGCCGAAATGTTGGAAAGAGTATGGAGTATGGTGGCCAAAATTGGACTAAGCGGATAGACCATTTGAGGCGCAGTCAAGGTCAACATTTGCATGAAATAATGTTCAAACATTAAATTATATGGACCGTACTATCGATTCAAATAAAGATTTCATGCATTTTTCTGAATTTTATGTGTTTTTTTTTGAAAAGCTTTCCTATAGCTTTTAAAAAATCACCCTTTACTATACAAAATATTAACAAACAAAAAAAAAATAAGTGAATGTGGGATGTTATTAATTGGATTTTTCTTCTAATAGACCATTAAAAATAATAATATAATTAGATAATTAAAATATTTATATCTAAACTATATCATCGTTATTTATTTATGTTTATATTATTTAAAATTTTAGTAAATTATTTATGATTGCATTTTACATTCAAAACGTTTTTTTTTGTGATCCACTAAATCCACTTTCTGTTACACATTAAAATTAACACATTTTCGCTTTGTATTATAATTTTCATATATGAATTATAAATTTTGAATGCAGCTATCATGTTTCATGTTAAATATCAGATCGATTATATGGATAACATATAAGAATATTTATTTATTTCACAAAGTAACATTAAATACTAATGCGTATATGCATAAATGTATTAAATAACATTCATTAAATATTAAGACCATAAAGATCAAATCAAATTAAATATGAATGTAAGCCACCGTTAACATTATCAATAGGTTGCCGTATCGTCAAAACAGAAACAAGATGATATGTTAAAAAATATTCAAAAAACATATTTACTGATCTGCTATCAGTATAACCGAAAACCAATTACACTGTTATGCAGACGATAGTACGTTACATTCTTCGTATGAACAACTTTGTAATCATAATGCGAATCAAATGCTCCAGTCACGCCAGAAGATGATTTATATCAATTAACAAAGATTTAGAATCAATATCTAATTGGTGAAGGATAAACACCTCTAGTGGAATTTAATCCATCTAAAACAAAGACATGTTTTTGTTCTGAAACAAAAGATCCATAAATGTTGACCCAATAATACACTCTTATTCCACAATCTAAGGACCTATTAAATTTGGGAATTATTTGTCTTTGTCAATACGGCTAGTCGCATTGGATGTTTAAGAAGATCCAAGGCATGCCTTAATTCTGAAAATTTAACACTAGTTTATAAAGCGTTTATAAGACCACTTCTAGAATATAATTCTTGTATATGGGCTGATTCACCAATTAATACGCACTACAGTTTAGTGACAGGATAGAAAAGCATACGTTCTCTCAGATCAGTTTTGAAACTATAACAAATGCCATTGAATTATTGAATCATTGACGTACATTATGCACATTTTATAAATATTACCACCACCAAGAATGTTCTAATGAAATTTTCAAATTAATGTCTGGGCCTATTAACTTCGCTTATAATTCAAGAAATTCTCAAACAGCACATCCATACTCGCAGTATCTATTAACTTTTTTCGAACCAACAGATTTGGAAATTCATTTTTTTCCCAGAACATCAATAAATGGAACCAAAGCTTGTATTTCGCCCTTCATATGACTATCAATCATTTAAATTAAGCATTTCATCCTATCTAAAGACTCATCCACCAAAACTTGGACAACGTGTTTGAAAACATATGAGTTATTTTGTCTTATTGTTTTTCAGTATAATTTTTTTTCTCTCATATGTTTGCTTTTATATTTTCCAAATTTCCTAAATTAATCCACATATTATTAAAGTTTGGCCACCCAAAATCACTTAAGTGTATTCAACGCATTATATGTTCATTACCTGATTAAATGATTTCGTTACGGGCATTCAGAGGTTTTACAGGCGCTAATCTCATTCTGCCGTAGTAACGAATAAAAATATAATGAAGATCATTGAAAAACTCAAGGAAAACATTTATTATGTAAATATTTAAAAAATGTAGTACAAAATTATACCAATAATCATTTATATATACTATAATATGAATAGCATCTAAATTTATATATTTCTAAAATTGAAATTGAAATTATTTATATAACAATCAATTCTTCAAATTTAAATATCCCATTCTGGTTAAAATATTCCAATTTTACAATATAAATTTTAAATTAAATCACAAAACCTTTATTTTTTTGTTAATTAAAATTTATGTAGCATTTACAATGAATTTTGCTATATAACAACATTTAATGGTAGAATACATTTATATACATATGACGATAAATAGACAGACGTCTCGCAATTGTTTTAGTTTATACAACCGTATCTTATCCTATATTATAAATATATAATTAAATATTATAGATTTAATTGAAAAGTTTATTGTACAATTATAGAAAATTTTCTAACCATTGCTGATGTTATCTTAATGTTATATACAACTTTGCAATTTCATGCATTTACTTATTCAATTTACATTCACTTTTACGTATAAGGATAATTCATCTCTTATATATTGAAATAGTTTAGTATTATTATTCTAAATAAAATACCAGATAAATTATAATTTCTACATAACCTTAGTTAATGATGCAGTTTTTTTTAAACTTCAAAGACCTATTATTGAACGCCCAATTTAATTTTTATCTTTATAATTTTCTTATATGCATAATAAATCATATATATGTATTTTATATGGTCATACCCTGGAAACTTTTCAATGGTTAACATTTTTAAAAGAATATTATATATACCTTGTTAATTGTATATATGATGTATGAAAATGGTATATATTATAAGAACATTGCGGTGCCTTATATAAAATGAATCTTATATAATCAAAACAGGCATATAATAAATGAAGAAAATATAATAAATAAAACATGCTATTGCGGGCTGATTTTTTTTTTTTAAATTCACATAGAATATTTAAATAATTCATATATATTTTAATACAATTTTATATTGTAAAATCACATGTATTTTTAATTTTTCAATTTATTCTGTGTGGGATAAATTTTCATTATATTTAAAAATTTAATATTTATGTTGCATTTATATTTTTACCATTATTTTTTATATAAATAATCATAATAATAATAAGATTCAAGGATTAATTAATTTTCAATAATTTATACAATTGTATACAAGTAATTTGTTTTTATTTTTTAAATATTTATTTGTTTAAATCACATGAACAATATGGTAGATTTAAGTAATTGTTAACTATTTGTACATATATACATCAATTTAAATTTTCTAATATTAGTAATTTCATTTAACCTTTATGTAAAATAATCTTGAAAAAATAGTTTTATATTTGTAGAGATTTTTTTGGATTGATTTCTTTTAATTTTTTTGGGGGGGTAAACAAAATCGGCTGATGATAAATTTCCTCGCTATACAACAGCATTTGACGAATGTTGGTTGGTTCGATGACGAATGTAAAACGGTTCATGAAGAATAGAACCAAGCGCGTTTAAAATATCTTCAGCGCGCCACACGCTATGCCATGGATGACTACCGAACCAAAAGATCCATTCACCATTGAACGCAAATTATTCCGAAACAAGAAAATGCGTCACGAGCAGGATATTTTGCGGGATATAGACACGCTGTCCAGCATGGATGACAGTAAAAATTTTTACAGGAGAATAAGATCTGTAACTAGCGGATTTATACAACAATCCATTCTTTGTAAGGATACCAGCGGAGAAATTTTGGCGGATGAAGAAAGAGCCATCGCGAGATGGGCTGAGTTTTTTTTTTAAGATCTACTTACAACAAGCAACCCAATTGGTAGAAATGCAGAAAACGAACTTCCGTACCAAACAGCACAACCACTAATTGAGGAACCAACATATGAGGAAACCATTGAGAAGCCATTCTGAAGCTCAAGAATGGAAAGTTCGGCTGGATCTGACAGCGTACCTGGTGAACTCTTAAAATGTGGTGGGGGATGTATTGTGGAATAGTATACACGAGCAAATTGTGCATGTTTGGAACTATGAGGTTATACCACAGGAGTGGAAGCTTGCTGTAATTGTCCCAATACACAAGAAGGGACAGGATGGGGTGTTCCAACTATCGGGGAATATCTTTGCTGAATGCAACATAACACTTCGTTCAATAATGTGTGTGACTGACACATAGATGGCGTCCCTAGAACTAAATCAATATTTTTTTTCGCATTTGGCAACCTTTTTAGGCTTACTGTCAACATCATATGTTAATCAGATCATTTGTTTACAAGTTACAGTGCTATAAGTGACGCTATTTTTGTGTTTTAAAAAAAAATGAATTCAAAGCAATTCCGTGTGCTGATTTATCATTGTTTTTTAATGAAAAAAAATACTGTTCAATGCCAGGAATGGCTTGAAAAACATTACTCGGACTCTGCTCCATCAAAAAGAAGCATTTGTTATTGGTATGCCGAATTCAAACGTGGTCGTACAGACACCGATGACATTCCATCTACTGGAAGGCCAAATGACGCTGTTATTCCGGAAAACGTTGAAAAAACACTGAAAATCATTATGTCCAACCGTAAAGTGAAAGTGAGGGAGATTGCTGACATTCTGAAGATATCAGCAGGCAGTGTACAAACCATAATACACGAACATTTGGGTATGAAAAAGGTGTGTTCCAAATGGGTGCCGCGTTTGCTCACACCGGAGCAAAAACAACAACGAACCGATGATTCAAAGAGCTGTTTGGACATGTTTACGCGCAATAAGTCGGAGTTTTTGCGACGGTACATCACAATGGATGAAACATGGATCCACCATTTCACTCCAGAGTCAAATCGGCAGTCTGCTGAGTGGCATGCAGCCGGCGAAAGCCGCCCAAAGCGACCAAAGACGCAGCAGTTGGCTGGCAAGGTTATGGCGTCTGTATTTTGGGATGCGCATGGAATAATATTCATCGACTATCTCCAGAAGGGGCAGACCATCAACAGCGACTATTATATAGCGTCATTGGAGCGTTTGAAAGTCGAAATCGCAAAGAAACGGCCTCATATGGCGAAGAAAAAAGTGTTGTTCCACCAAGACAATGCACCGTGTCACAAATCAATGAAAACGATGGCAAAATTGAACGAATTGGGCTTTGAATTGCTTCCCCATCCACCGTATTCTCCAGATTTAGCCCCCAGCGACTACTGGCTCTTCGCAGACCTCAAAAGGATGCTCCGTGGTAAGAGATTTGGCTCAAATGATGAAGTAATCGCCGAAACTAACGCCTATTTTGAAGGCAAAGAAAAATCGTTTTACAAAGGCGGTATCGAAAGATTGGAAAAGCGTTGGAATGATTGTATCTCCCTAAAAGGGGACTATCTTGATAAATAAAAACGAATTTTGGCAAAAAAATGTGTTTTAATTAATTAGTCACACACATTATTGAACGAAGTGTTATAAGGTATACTCGCTTATGTGTTGCATAAGCGCGTTTTACCATATGCGGAGGAACTCATTGGTGTGCATACCAATGTGGATTCCGTAATGATCGCTCAACAACTGATCAAATGTTCGTCTTACGACAGATAATGGAAAAGTGTAGGGAGTTCAACGTAATAACACACCACCTATTTGTTGATTTTAAGGCCGCATACGACAGTGTTATTTGGGAAAAATTATGGCGCACGATGGAGGAATTTGGATTCCCACAAAAATTGATAGCCATGTCAAAACTAACACTGACGCAAGTTACATCTCAGGTACAAATAAGGGGGATCAAATCGGATGCATTTGAAACCATTGACGGAGTACGGCAAGGGGACCCTTTGGCTACATTATTTTTCAATGTTATATTTGAAAAATGTATAAGGAGGACGACCATTAACACCAGCAGCACTAATTTTACGTCATCTGTTCAGATACTCGGCTATGCCGATGACATCGCCGTAGTGGGTAGAAGTATGGGTGCCGTTAAAGAAGCGTTCTTCCTGTTGGAACGTGAAGCTTCGGCAATGGGATTAAGGGTAAACGAGGAGAAAACCAAGTATATGATCGCACCAACGAACAGTAGGTTTATGGCACAACATCAAAGCGTATCAATTGGTCAGAACAAATATGAAATGGCTGACAGGTTTAGCTACCTTGGAAGCAGCATAAACAGTTAAAATGATATAGCGGAGGAAGTTCAATCCCGGATTGATTCAGGAAACAAGGCCTATTACGGTTTGCGAAAGATGTTCTTCTCGAAGACATTGAGTAAAACATTGAAACTAAAGTTATATCAAACACTGGTTCGACCAATTGTCACCTACGGTTCTGAAACGTGGTACATGACAAAGCCAACGAACGACGACTTGGAGGGTTCGAAAAGAAAATACTACGCCTCATCGGACCGACAAAGGAAAGGGGATGTTGGCGTAGGCGGTACGATTTCGAATTATATAAATTGTATACCGAACCCGACATCGTTCGGTTCATTAAGATTGGTCGCCTGAGGTGGTATGGCCATGTGGTACGCATGGATGGTGTAGGTGGAAGGATGAAGTAAAATCGGAACTTCGGACCCTCGGCGTTTCCGGCTGGCGGACGTTGGCGGTAAATAGGCCCGGTTGGAGGAGGATGTTAATGGACGCCAAAACCAATTGTGGTTTGTAGACGCGTTGAAGTAAGAAATAAGTAATACAACAGCATTTATATGATCTATAAAGAATAAAATTAAATATTCATATTTTTACTATATATAGAAAAAATATTATTCTATATAAAACAAATGTAAATCATAGCAAAACGATTGAATGGAAAAAAAATGTGAAAAAAGGTGTCGTGAATAAAATATAAACTATATATCAATAATTACAAACTCTATATATATATATATTATATTGCAACAATTCATTTTCTTGCAAATGTTGTAAATTATAATAAACCCACACTTAATATAGGTATATAAAAAAAAATCCAATATATAATTTATAAGAAATCGATTCATATATATTTTAAGTTAAGTTGTAAAATTTAAGCTACATCAATATATTTTATCTATAAAATATATTTTATATATATATGTATTTCATTTAATCATATATTATAAATTATATATACAATTTTTTGCAATGAATATTAATTCTTTTTTTATTTTTTTAATAATAAACCAACGCAAATATTTTTAATTTTATCCATAAAAAAATATTATCTATTATATTTTTTTTTCTATATATGTATACCAACATAAAGAAATAATATATAATGCGAATTTCTTTTCATTAGAGATGTGTATTAAACAAAAAAAAATAGTAGTACTAAAATGAATCATTTCATTTTTTGTTTGTTTAAATTTATAATTACTATATAATAGATATATATATTTATTATTTAGATAGAGTTGACATTGAATTCATATATATTCATATATATAAGGATGTATTAATGATATACGATTTATAATATGACATTAAGGACATTAATACTATATCAATTTAAATTAGTATGGTTTTCATTTTTGGGAATAGACAATCATATTTCACACTTATCGATTAGTTAGGAAATTGATTAATATGAGTTTATACAGAAAAGAATTACAGGTAATTTATAATGGACTATATATAACAGTGTGTACATTTATTTAAATAGAAACTGCGAGAACTCACCCATATACCTGGCCACAGAAAGAAAAATCGATGATGACTAACCCACCCCCCACCAAGTTTTCATATATATATAGGAAAACTTTACTAATAAGAAACATTTACTGACCTAAAAAAGAAAATAATATATATAGTATAGGTCAAATATTTTGTATATATAAATAAAGAAAAAAATCCATTTGAGGGGTTTTGTTTTAATACCTTTACAAACGTATATTAATTATATATTATTAATTATTCAGAAATTAATTTTAAGTATTCCACGGAAATAAAATACAAATTTATGTATATTTTTATTTATATATAGTGGGTAAAAAATACCGTAACACTATTAGTTTTGAGTGCATTAATGTTTCTATATACAAATAAAATTTCCTAGATTGGAAATCAAAGTAAAAGATAATCTTATGACCAAATTATATATTCTGGGCGATGACCGCGTAATTACTTGTATATCCAAAACTCCAAAGTATTCTTTTTATATACAAAACGTTATACAATACCCTCTTGAAACAGGCCCTATTGAAAAGTCTTTAAAAAATACAACAAAATAGGAAAAAATTTAAAATTTTAAAATGATTAAAATTAAATAAAACACCTGATATTTAAATATAAAACATATATTTTACTACTATAGTTGGTATTTTATTTATACATATATTTTATATTTTTCTATATGTAAATGAAAGTATATATCTTTAATGGTTGTTTTATTGTTGTTATTATTTTTATTATTATTATATTTTCCTTTTAGTTCAAGTTCATTCAAAAAAAAATATCAAAATGAATTAATATATGGACATACGTGCGTTATATGATAAAGTTTTATGAAAGCAAATAAAATAAACCATTTTTGATCAATCCAAAATGTAATTTTTGATATTTTACCCCGCGGAAGTTTGCTAAATATCAATAATAAAAAAATCTCCTAATCAGTTAAAAATTTAATTTTTTCATTTCCAAATCTGAATTTTGATTTGCATTTTTGATAAACCCTTCCTGTTTATTTCAAAATTCAAACTATAGAATCGAATAGAATTATAGCAGCGGGCTGGGTCGTCCGTCCCCTAAACACTTGACCGCAGGGGGTCATTGTGTTACTGCCCTAAATTATCCAATATTCATCCATTCATTGGCCCTGCCCAAGAACCTGGCCAACTTATTGATGGGTATGGACATACTGTCCTCAGGCAATGGAAATGATGAACCAATGATCCTAAGTCTTCTCTCTGCTAAAGCCTCACATTCACAGAGAATGTGCTCCGCAGTTTCTTCTACCGTGTGGCACAGCCTACACGTATCGCAGCTAACGATTTTCATCCTGTATAGATAAGCTCTTAGATTATAGTGACCGGTCAAATATCCAACTACCAATCAAGTGTTTGTCTTATTTAGGAGTAGGATTTGTTCCGTCAGTCCTCTTGTGCATGCATTAATAAAGAGCTTAGAATGCCCGCAGCCGTCGGTGTCTTTCAGTATTTCTGTGACTCTCGTAACAGTATTTCCTTCATCCTTGCTCTAATAGTTGCCTTAGCTAGACCACAGAATGGTCTAGGTTGAGTGTCCGAGTCAGCAGAGCTCTTTCTGGCGATCGCATCTGCGCTCTCGTTACCCGATATTCCACCTACGCCCAGGTATCCACATTAGTGTGACTTTATTTACCCTTGACACCTCTTTCAGTATCCCTAGACAATCGAGCACGAGCTTCGACCTTATCTCTCGGGATTTCACGGCCATGAGTGCCGCTTTGCTATCCGATAAGATATAACAGATCCGCTGGTTTTTATACCCCCTATCCTTGATCCATCTGATGCAAAGTTCTATAGCATGGATTTCCGCCTGGAATACGGTGCTATAGCAATTCAGAGTGGCCCCAAGTTCCATTCTTGGATTAGCCCCATATACACCGGAGCCAGAACATAGGTTGGTCTTAGATCCGTCCGTATAGAATTTCAGAGCGTTTTCTGTGAACCTAATCTTATTCTCGTCCAATCTTCCCTATTGGGAAACACAACCGAGAAGTTTTTTCGAAGTCATACACTCTTCTCCCAGCAGCATGCCGAGAATTACATCATTTCTGATTTCATCAACTAGCCAATGGTGTTCCTTAGCCACCCCCACTGTTCCTACGGTAATCATAATTGCGTGCACGATCTTTCTTGCTTCGTTCTTAATGAACAGATGCAGTGGGGAATATTTAGAATCGCCTCTAGCGCTGTAGTAGGCGTGGTGCGCCAAACACACGCCAATCTCTGAATTTTGTTTAATTTGACCTGTGCCGTTCTTTGTTAGGCCTTTTTGCTCCACACTGATGAAGCATACGGTCTTGTTATAACCTTGTATAACCAGAGCGCCATATTAGGGGTAACCCTCCATGTTCTTCCTATTAAGCTTTTGCACATCCATAGGGAGATTCTTGCGTTATCTGTGGACAGGATTGGTTAATTGAGAGTTCCGGTTTAGTTTTGCATCTACCATTACCCCCAGGTATTTCGCTTCTATCGAAAAATCTATGGTCTCCCCAAACAGACTGGGACATTTGAACGCGCTGTTCCCCCTCTTAGTGAAGGGCACAATAGTGCTTTTCTTGGGGTTTACAGTTAATCCCGTCGATAAGCACCACTCCGCCACTAAGTTCAGAGCCGTCTGAAGTCTGTTCGACACTGTTTCCTCAAATTTGCCGCAGATGAGTATTACCACATTATCTGCGTACCCCTGCACATAAAATCCGCCATGATTAAGACGTAGGAGCAGTTCATTCACAACCATGGACCACAATAGCGGGGACCCCTCCTAGTGGGTGTCGTTATGCTAAGATTCTCTTCTGCCAGAGTCATTTTCACAACCCTACTTCTCAGCATGGCCTTCACCCAACTACATGTGGTTTCATGTCCACCTCCATTACCGCGGCGGCCCGACAGATCCCATCGAACGCCGTGTTGTCGAAGGCTCCCTCTATGTCAAGAAAACAACCTATGGCCACTTCTTTATCCTCGAAAGTTTTTTCTATTCTCGAGGTTAGGTTTTGCAGCGCCTATATGGATTTACCCGGTTGATATGTATATTGATGTTTATGCAGCGGATTACTCCCCAGCACATTGTCTCTTATATGCCTATCTACCAGCTTTTCCATTGTTTTTTGTACAAATGATGTTAGGCTTATTGGGCGATATGATTTGGGCAGAGAATCTACTCTTCTGCCCGCCTTAGATATAAATATTACCCTAGTCGTTCTCCATGCCTCAGGGATGTATCCCCATGCATAACTACATCGAAAGATACTTCTTAGTTTTGGCGCTATATGTTCTATGCCGTTTTTTAACATTACCGGGAAAATTTCATCTTCGTCTGGAGCTTTATATGATCCAAATGTTCCGACAGCCCAGCAGATCTTTTCAGTTGTGAACATATTGTCGGTCCTTTTCCAGTCTAGGGGTACTGGTCTTCTTAAGGGATCTTTCATGTACTTATCATCCCCTTTAGATGATATTGTGATTGACTGGGGAAAATGCGTTTGGGCCAGCAGCTCCAGTGTTTCTTTTGCATCTGCCGTCATCTTACCATCTGGTTTTTGCATTAAACCTATTCTGTTTTTATGCTCCCTTGAGAGAATTCTATGTATCCGGGCCCCTGCAGGTATATCATTGATTCCCTGACAGAATGTATCCCAAGATTTCTTTTTTGCCATTTTGATTTCTTTGTTGTACTCTAAAAGACTGTTTTTATATATAGACCACTCATTTTTGGATTTGGCCCTATTGAAGTTTTTCCTGGTTTCCTGACGAAGCCTAGTCAGCTTCTCATTCCACCAGGGAACATTACGATTGTTTTCACGATTCCTTTCTGGACACGATAACATCAAACTATACTTCATCAATTTATCTACCGTCGCATATACACATTGCAGATCATTAAAATGATAATAAAATTTTGTTTTTATATAACTATGTATGTATATATTTTATAAGTAAATTTATAGAACAATCTATACAAACAAAAAACACTTTCAGGTAACTGAACCAATAAATAAATTAACTTTTTTGACCAACATTTCGGTAATCAAAAAACTTTTTTTTTTGAATTTTAAATGTCATATATGACAAAGTTATTATAATATGTTATAAAATAATTATTATTTATATATATCAATCGACACATATTATTGATATTATTATATATATACTTATATTATTCTGTATACCCACAAATATTTGAATTGTGATAAATTATTAAATCGAAAAAGAATAAAAAACAAATGATGTATGTTCCAAATTGAGTTCAATGATATCACTTTTATATTATTATTTTTTTTATTATTATTATTATTGATACATAATAATCAAACGTTGACAATTTGTATTTCTTTTAACTATACTTACATATTTATATGGATATAAAGAAGAAAAAAAAATCGATAGTTAGACGTTTATATTTTATTATAATTTTATCATAAAAAAAATTCTAGATATAATTACTATTTTTTATCTATATATAAGTTATATATATAAAAATGAGGACATAAATTCGAGAATAAATTAATATAGAATCTAAATATAAGTATACATATTAGGTTGTCGAAAAAGTATTGATAATTTTTATAAATAGATGTCATTATAATTGAATATTTCAAGTAATACTAATCTGATCAGGTAACACTAACATATGTTCGAAAGATGACATTTCGTAGATAAAAAAAAAAAAAAAATTAAATTTGTTTAGTCATTTAAAAGTTGTAGTGCATTAAAGATGAGCGAAATTAGTGAAAAAATTCGATACATTTTACAATTTTATTATGAAAAAGGTGAAAATGCAACGCAGGCACATGAACAAATTTGTGCAGTTTACGGTGAAGGAACTTTATCAAAATTAACAGCCTATAGATGGTTTGCTCGATTTCGTTCCGGTAATTTTGATGTCAAAGATGCACCTCGTTCTGGTCGACCAATCACTGAAAAAGTCGATGAAATCATATCAAAAATTGAAGAAAATCGACACATAAGCAGTCATGATATCGCTAAAGAACTAAACATCCATCACCAAACAGTTTTAAACCATTTGACAAAGGCTGGATACAAGAAAAAGCTCGATGTTTGGGTACCACATGAATTAACACAAAACAATTTAATGAACCGAATTTCCATTTGCGAAACGCTGTTTAAAAGTAACGAAATCGAGTCATTTTTAAAGCGAATGATTACAGGTGATGAAAAATGGATCACATACTATAATAATGTACGAAAAAGATCGTGGTCGAAGAAGGGTGAAGCTCCTAAAACAGTAGCAAAACCTGGATTAACACCAAGAAAGGTAATGCTGTCTGTTTGGTGGGATTGGAAAGGAATCGTTCATTATGAATTACTAGCACCCGGTCAAACCATTGATTCCGATCTCTATTGTCAGCAATTAACAAGATTGAAGCACGAGATTAAAAAAAAACGTCCAGAATTAATCAATCGAAAGGGTGTTGTGTTCCATCATGACAACGCCAGACCACACACATCTTTGATGACTCGGCAGAAACTGAGAGAGTTTGGCTGGGAAGTTTTAATGCATCCACCATATAGCCCGGACCTTGCACCTTCAGATTATCATTTGTTCCGGTCTCTGCATAACTCCCTTAATGGTTTAAAATTAAATTCCGCAGAGGACTGCAAAATGCACTTGGATCAGTTTTTTGCCCAGAAAACACAGAAGTTCTACAGTGATGGGATAATGTGTTTACCAGAAAAATGGCAAAGGGTCATCGATCAAAACGGCGCATATTTGGTTTAATAAAGTTCATTTGAAATATATAAAAAAATCGTTTGAATTTTTTAAAAAAAATTATCAATACTTTTTAGACAACCTAATATATAGAAATAATATCCCAAAATTATTCATTTTTGTTAAATTTTACAATCACTCGGTAACATATTTTATAGAAAAAAAGTTGTAATCATGTTTGGTTTAAATCGATACAGTTATTAGTATGGTATATATGGAAGATCCTTTTAATTAATATAATATCGTCTTCAGGTAAAAATTCATTGAAATAACTCATAAGAATACCCTAATTGGATGATAACTATATTTACATTATACTACAGTATTATAGAAGTCAGTCAAATATTAACAAATTGTAAAGCTCTCCCCTAATTATATTTTTAATTCTACACATTCAATGATTCACATTGAATATATAGTACATTCAACCAAAGTTACGAGCCAGCCATCCATTCGAATCAAACTCCAAATCCAACAAAAAGTTATAATTACATATAAAAAATGTTTTGTAAATATATAAAAATTGGGAAAAATTAATTAAAATCATGAAAAATGTATTTGTATAATAGAAGAAAATTAATTGAAGTATTTTCCACATCAACTAAATTAAAAATAAAAGAAAATTATTCACCTCAATTTCTCATAGGTTCTTTTTCCTGTTAACAACTTTTTGAATGTTTTTTTTTTTGTATAGATAAAGGAAAATTGAAATTTTCTTTTCAAAGCTTTTATTCGATGTATAATTTTCCATCAATTTTTGATATGTTTTTTGTATATTGATTTTAATATTGACTTCAATAAATTCGTACGTTTGTATTCGAAATGAAACGCATGATGATGGTGACGTTGAAGAAATGAATCAAAAGTATATATATACATATATATATATACAATTAGGCGTTTTATTCATTAATTTAAAATTTAATTATTTAAAAACAAAACATTGATAGAAAATCTATCAATATAGAATCAATATAGTTTATTCATTTCGATAATGTAGTAAATTTTGATCATTTGAAAGTTAATTATATTTTAGATTGTAAAAACTGGTCAAAGATTATGTTTTACAACAATAATCGTTCCTCATATTAAATAATCAGTAACATTTTATTTTAAATGGATTATATATCATTCTATTATACTATATGATAATTAACGTTTTTTTTTCTCGGATGTGTTTAAAACAAATTATACTAAAAACCTAAACAGGTATTTTATTAAATTTCCCAAATTGTACTTAAGTATATTATTGTTGATATTAAAACAGGGTTACTCATTGCCAGGAATTTCTAATCTATAATTCAATTGCATTTTCAAAATACATTTTATATTTCTGTAAGTGGCGGAGCTGAAAATTTTTTTTATTATGTTACCAAAATAGGATAGGATATTTCGAAATGGACATGCCTAAAAGCAAATTAAATGTTCTATAAAATTTTTTTCAAACAAAAATTTCCGGAAAATTCAATTTTCTAAATTTTTAATTTTTCTAATTACGAATAGTTTTTTATTTTTATTTTCTTTGAATAATTTAAAATTCAATAAATTTCTGATGGTTCATAGAAGAAAATTTTGAAATTGCTTCAAGAAAAGTCGATTTTCCAAAAAGTGTTAATCAAATTTGTCTGATTTTTAATGTACTGTATAAATTGTTTGTACCATTTTGGATATTCACGCAGTATCGCAAATTTCTTTTAATTTTCACTGAACTCGAATGGAAAATTGAGCTATTCTTTATATATTTATATATTGTTATCTTGGCACAGAATAGAAGGAAAAATGGATCAGTATATATATAAAAACATACTTTAAAATGTAATGGAACCATATGCTGATGATAATATGCCACTTAAGAGGAAAGTTATGCACGATAACGATAACTCAAATATACCGCGGATGGTTCCATAAGTAGATGGCTGTTGGAGCAACAAATTTGTATATTGGATTGGCCGGCACAAAGTTCGAACTTGAACCCCATTGCGAATATGTGGGGAGATGTCGAAAACTGGATTAGTGAAAATCGAACAACACATTTGGACAAATTGCGAGCAAAACGCTTGGCTTGCAATCCCATCAGATCGCTGCAAACGTTTGGGAGAAAGTATATCTCGTCGATGTGCTGAAGTAATTATTGGGAGCTTGCATTAAAAATGTCAATTTAGATAACATATGGCGTAACTAATACGTAAATGTAAATGTTAATGTTAAAAAAAGGCGTAAATGTTAAAAATGCCAACCTAAAATTCTAACGAAATTTTGGGGTCGTCTGTTCGAATCCTACTGAATGCATAAAATATGTTTTGTGTTTTCGGTTATTTTTCGAATCTGAATTTTAACACAGAGTTGTATTTTCCGCTTGCGGTTGGTCGTACTGATAATTGCCGACACCGTAAAAGCCACAAATTAGTAGACTAACAACAGAAGGCTGGTGTTGGACGCTAAAACCAGATTGTTGGTTGTATAGCGAAAAATTAATTTATTTATTAAATATGGCATAACTAGCGTTGTGTGCATCGGAGCACACCGCGCCCATATTCATTTTTTTGTCTGTCATTACTCTATAAATTTCAGTATATGTCATTTCATTGAAGTGTAAACAACAAAGCTTTTTTTTGCTTCGAATATGTCGAAACACATGGCTGAAAAAGTTGTTTTGCGGGGAAGTTTAATAACTTTCTTTAATTTGAAGAAAACCGCTGCTGATAGTTATCGATTGTTGCTAGAAGCTTACGGTGAACATGCTCCAACTCAAAAAACTTGTGAACGATGGTTTGCACGCTTCAGAAGTGGTGATTTTGAAGTGGAAGACAAAGAACGGCCAGGTAAGCCAAAAAAATTTGAAGAAGAAGAATTGCAGGTATTGTTGGATGAAAATTCGTGTCGAACGCAACAAGAGCTTGCATTAGAGTTGAATGTAGATGCCTCTACCATTTCTAGACGTTTGCATTGATAGCTCGAAAATACCACAAAGTTTTAATGTACGATGACAATGCCAGACCACATCGTGCAAACATCGTTAAGGAAAAAATAAAGAGGCTCGGTCCGGTTTCGTGCTTCAATCTTGTTAATTGTTGAGAATAGAGATCGGAATCAATGGTTTGACCGGGTGCTAGTAATTCATAATGAACGATTCCTTTCCAATCCCACCAAACAGACAGCATTACCTTCTTGGAGCACGATCTTTTTCGTACATTATTATCGTATGTGATCCATTTTTCATCACCTGTAATCATTCGCTTTAAAAATGACTCGATTTCGTTCCTTTTAAACAGCGTTTCTCAAATGGAAATTCGGTTCATTAAATTGTTTTGTGTTAATTCATGTGGTACCCAAACATCGAGCTTTTTCTTGTATCCAGCCTTTGTCAAATGGTTTAAAACTGTTTGGTGATGGATGTTTAGTTCTTTAGCGATATCATGACTGCTTACGTGTCGATTTTCTTCAATTTTTGATATGATTTCATCGACTGCACAAATTTGTTCATGTGCCTGCGTTGCATTTTCACCTTTTTCATAATAAAATTGTAAAACGTATCGAATTTTTTCACTAATTTCGCTCATCTTTAATGCACTACAACTTTTAAATGACTAAACAAATTTAATTTTTTTTTTTTTTTTATCTACGAAACGTAATCTCTCGAACATATGTTAGTGTTACCTGGTCAGATTAGTACTACTTGAAATATTCAATTATAGCGACATCTATTTATAAAAATTATCAATACTTTTTCGACAACCTAATATATTGTTTTGAACCAATAGGGCTATTTTCAAATTTTCTTCTAAATATTAAAAAAACATTGAATTTTTAAAAGAAAAACCAAAGGTTAAGAAAACCCCGAGTTGTAATTAAAAAAATAGAAAAGTCAATTTTCGGGAAAATTTAGTTCTGTACACGACCAATTTATTTTTATATAAATCAACTAATTAGACATGTGCCGTTCAGAATATTCTATCCTCTTGGAAATATAGTTAAAAATTTCTCATAACCGGAGCTTTTAATTCCTATATTGAATATAATTTGATTAGAAAAGGAATTAGGATTTTTTTTTTCAAAAAATAATTACAATTATATTAAAATTAATTTTTAATTTTTATAAGAAAAAATATATATATTTTCATCATATTTTATAACTATTATTTAAATATTTCTCTTATTCACCATATGTTAAAAAAAAGAAACAATAATAATCTTAAAATGTAAAAATATACAACATCAAATTAAAATTGATTTGTTTTTCAGAAAATGTACACGCACTTATTTCTAATAGAATTTATATATATAAAAAAAATTGACAATGAATGAAAACCAAAACAATTGTGTTGTTAATTACATTATAATTTCTTTCATTTACAAATTGAAATTTTCTCTTCCTTTTCCTTTTTTTTTATTATTATTTTACATAAGAATATATATTATCTTAAAAAAATATAAAATCTATTTATTTATTTAATTTTTTTTTTTAATAATCATATTTATTTTTTTTATTTTAACTTGTATTAGTAATTTTTGTTTATAAATTCATATTCTGTTTCAGAAGAAATATATAAAATGTTTTGTTAAAAAAATAAAATAATATACAATTAAAAACAATTTAATAAATTTTGATAAGCTCATTAAATGACCACAAAATATATTCAATTTTATTTTTAAAAACGTTTTAATTATTTTAATATATAATATAGATAATCGCACACTCTAAAAACGAATTGTTATTTAAATACACACAAAAAAAAACCGGATAAAATAGTATAATTATTAGTTTTCAATATCAAATTAAGTAAAATGAAAAAAAAAAAAAAATTCTCCAAATGTTTGATTATAATTATTAAATATATATCTGTACGTAAATAATTAAAAAAGAAAACATCCACAAATTAAAATAATTGTTTTTTTTTTAAACTAAAATATACAATAAAATTATTTGCTTTTTAATTTAAAATCAATACAAAACAAATCAATTTATGAACACCAAAACAACACAGAAAAAAAAATAATTGAGGTAAAAAAAAACCCGAATAAGTTAAAATAATTAAAATTATCTATACTGTAATATAATTGTTTGTTTTTTAAATGATATAAATTTCTTTTTCATTAATCATTTATATATTAACACATTATATTATTTGAACAAATTCCCTTAAAAAACAAAATTCCACTTATAGATTTCATTTGTGAAAACAATTTAAAAAAAAAAAAACAATTAGATAAAAATTATAGATGATAGATGAAATTCTAACAATTATAAGTGAAATTTATAGATAAAGATGTCTACTTTACAGGGAATATTTAAAAAAAATCTTGTTTTTAATATTTGTTTCTCGTTCTTTTTTTTTGTTAACATTATATATATATTCAATATCTATTGTTTGTTGTTGTTGTTGCTGCGTTCTTAAATGGATTTAAATTTAATTATTTTCCATGGACAAAAAAATAAATTAATAATCATATATAATAATGGTATAATATAAATATTTACGATGTGTGTGTGTGTGAGAAAAGTTAAAAATATAAAAACACAATCTTCAATTTTTTAAATCATCATCTTCAGCACTTCATTATTTGCTTCAAAACGCCGCAAAACACAGGCATATTCATGTATATAAATACATAATATGCAAACTGATGTGCCCAAAAATAAAATCTATCTATATATATAAATGATGGAAAATGGAAAAGTAAAACTTTGTCCATTTCTCGATCACCTCTATATATATAATAAATAAATCTCGAATATATACATGTATAGATTCGATAAAAATCAATCATTTTCTTTATGCAATGCTGATGTAATGGCTAATGCACCGCCCGATATAAAACGTACAAAATTATCACCAACTAATGGTCCCATTGCATATAATCCCGGTGGTACCCGTAAAACATGATTTGTATATTTATTCACAGCAATCGGATTTGATTTACAATCAACCGGTTTTTTTGGATCTTCACCAATGCCAAGCGATAAACCACTATCAATTTCTTCAATGGTATTATTATTATTATTGCTATTACTATGATAATCCGATAATAAACTAGTTGTAGTTAATGATTGTGATAATTGATGATGGATACGTTCTCGTTGTTGTTGTTGCTGTTGTTGTTGTTGTTTATGTTGTAATCGATGACATTCACAACTTTTTAAATAATTATGACCACATAATTTACGAGTATCATTTGTGGTATTATTATTATGATTATGGTTAACATTATTATTACTATTATAACGACGACTCCATTCACATAAATTTAAATGTTTACATTTTGCACATATATTTTTTAACCATGATAGTTTACGATTTATTAATGACCATTGTTCAATGGAATCTTCAAATGATTGTAATTTTGTATTAATATTATTTGTGGTATCGGTGGTATTACATCGTGTTTGTAGTAACGGTGAATCAACATCAAATTTAGGCGATAGCGTCGATAATGATGTTGAATAATTAATAATTTTCGATGAAATAAAACGTAAATCAGGACTTGCACCAATTAATATTGCACAATAGGATATTTCTAAATGTTTAATTTCACCCGTTATTAAATGCTTTACAATTACTTTATGATTATTATTCACAGATGCGGATGCTTGACTTAATTCAACTATTGTATGTTCTGGTAATGGGGTATACAATTCATATGTATTCGATGAATCTTTCATCATTTTATGTACCTATACATACGTAAATAAGGGGAAAAATTATATATATAGTTTATACTTATATATAGTTTATTTATAGTCTATATAGGGTTAATAAAAATTTTAAACATACTTCGTGATATTCCGGATAAACATTCTCCGGTAACATTTTATCTAATCCCGCTGTACGATTTCGATATACATGAATAACTGGTACATTTGATGAACGACAAATTGTAACAGCATCAGCAGCACTTAATCCGGCACCAACAATTAACACCGGTTTTAAATCTATATATAAATAAAATATATTTTTAAAAAACTTTATCTTTTATAAAAATGGAAAGGATTTATCAAACAATATACAAATATATATACATGGATACAGGGTGTCCCGGCTAACGCGATCCAGCTAATATCTTCGAAACCAGTAGAGTTATCACTAATATGATGTTAGAGGACCCTCACTGGATTCCATTTGGCTACATTTTTATGTTAACCCCTTCCTCCGCACGTTAACCCTCATGTGCTTAATGGATATCAACTTTGGAAAATCAAATGTAAACCTATATTTTTCTTTCGCTTATTTTAAAGAGCGTGACGAGTAGTTCAAAAAATGTAATAATATATGAGGGTCCCATGGGTAATTTTTCCACCAATGGGGATTGTCCATCTAATGAAAAATGGGCGAAAACTCTTTAAATCTCTCTAATTCTCTCTATGAGAACATGTGTTGTGATGTATTAGAAAGTTGTTCTACGTTGAAAATTAAGGGAGGTGCCCACATACTCCAAGTCTCCCACGCCTCGTTTTTAAGGGGACAAATCGTAATTTTGATTTTTGCATTAGAAAACCACATTTTTTTGATAGCATGCAAAAATCGCATGCAAAATCAAAATTTCGATTTTTCCCCTTAAAAACGAGGCGTGGGGGGATTGGAGTATTTGGGCACCCTCCTTAATTTTCAACGTAGAACAACTTTCTAATACATCATAACACATGTTTTTATAGAGATTTAGCGAGTTTTCGCACAATTTCCATCAGATGGACAGTCCCCAATTGTGGAAAAATTCCCAATGGGATCCCCATGGGATCCCCATATATTATTACAAATGGAATCCAGTGGGGGTCCACTAACATCATATTAGTGATAACTCTACTGCTTTCGAAGATATTGGCTGGATAGCGTTGGCTGAGACACAATGTATATTTGTTTTAAGTGAACCCAAAAATATCACTCATTTTCGATTAATTTTCACTCACTTTTTCTTTCCGTTTCACTTAATTGTTCCAAGGCATTTTCTAAATGAGGTAGTTCGTGTTTAACCCATGGTAAACCTAAATTTTCACCTTGCAATCCTAATCGATTTGCTAAATCTGAAGCACCATTTGCCAATACAACATTTTTACATGCATATGAAAATGCTTTACACGTTGATTTATTAATTCTGATAATTAAAAAAAAAAAGTAAAAAAAATAAGGAAAACATTAATAAAGTTTCATCTATATCGATAAATTGTAATAAAATATAATTACAAAAAAAAAAAACGATTATTTACCCTGAGACAATCCATCTGGCATTTTTAAATCGATTCTCTTTCGAGTGTAATGGTACGATAGCCGTAACAATTGTATCATTTACAAAATATTTATTCAATCCCATTTCATGCACATAACTTTCATAATAGTCGGCAACGCGGGATACAAGAGCCCTTGTTTGTACTTCTTTTGATACCAATCGATTCAAAGACAAATTTCTACGTGGTACAATTGGTGTACTTGAAGTTGATGAAGTGTTTTCCGGTATTTCCGATGCCACTGGTGTTTTTAATAATGTGGATGACGATGATGATAATAATCCATTTAAATTATCATCATTTCTATTTTTCACAGTTGTTGAGGTGGTATCAATAATATTAATAATTTTTTGATTACATTTACAACATTGAGATTCAATTTCAAAATCATTATGAGAATTTGAATTACTTAATGAATGATTGGATTCTGAATGGTTGGTAATTGTTTTATTACGTGAAAAAATTGATTGTTTATTATTATTATTATTATTATTATTTGTTTGATGTTTACTTGAATATTGTTGAAAATGTTTTTCTTGTAATTCTGTACATTTTTTACAAATCATTATTGTTTTAAGATTTTTTATATTCTTATCATTTGTTACATTATTACTGTTATTGATATTAATAGGATTTGATTTTTCCAATTGACGTAACCCAATATTATTATTATTTGTACGTTTTTTATTCGATAATAAATCCTTACAGATTACAGGATTTTGTGATTCCCATGTATAATAATCGAAACCGGGCAATGACATCCATGCCGATAACGATAATGTACGTAAATTTGGATCCATTCGATGCCATGATCCACCTGGTGGTCCTTTACCCAATACCACATGCTCGATCTGTTCGATATAATTATAGAAAATAAATTTGATTAAAAAATTATTATCAAATATTCTTATGGATGGACACTAATATAAAACAGAGTTTGTTTATTGAAATTTGAAGTCAATCTTATTGTGAGAGATTTTCTATAATAGAAGTATTTCATTCAAAAATTTACACTTATAAAATTAATAGTATTTACAACGAATTTCAATAAATATAAATGGATCCATGTATATAATAACAATGCTATTATTTATTGAAATTATTAATTCTGATGTCTGTGCTTTTTTAATATATTTATAGATTCTTTCATAATTATTTAATATTATGTAATGTATAATATGCAAAATAGATAATTTTAATTTAACGAATTCAAAATTCATTTTATTTAAAAAAAAAAACGTGTCAGAGTTTAATGAATCTATTCAAGGTTGAAAGAAAAGAGTAGTATAGTACCAATCAATACATCATCGCACCTTCCAATCAATATATAATCGCACACAATCTATATATAGATACGTATAATTGATCTTAACAAAAAAAAAAAAAAACGAAGATGATGAATTTTTTTTCCGAAATTCTATGAATGAATTTATGATTAAGAAAAAAAAAATCAAAAAATTAATATATTTATTTATAAAACGTATATATGCATGATATATATTTATATATAATATAATTTATGTCATCAAATATTTACAATTTCAATAATCGCATTTTTTTTTTCTATACGAAAGTTGTGTAAAATAATAAAAATAACTCGTAATGAAAAAAAAAAAATCGACATATGTTAACATAATTATTTTTGTATACTTATTATATACTAATAATATGTAAATCATTTTTGCTGAATCAATTCATTTATTGTTTGTATCATTTGATTCGGGGGTTTTTCCACAAATCAACAAATACCAACTCCATCAGTTTTTGTATAAGTTTAAAAGAAATGCATCAAGTTAAATAGAATATTTTCTTAGAATCACTTATTAAACTCAACAAAAACTTGGATGATTTTTGATAATTTTATCTTAAACGACATATTTTAAATAAAATCAATATGAAAATAATATACTTAAATTTGTTTTATTATTGTTATCTAAAAAACTTGGACTTGGATTTAAAAAAAAATCTTATATATATATGATTAGAAAACTTAATATAGGTATATATCTACAAACCTGTTTATTTGGATGATATTTATATTCTAACATTGATGGTAATTCCATTCCTAAATCTGCATTTGGATTTTGTAAACTGTCCAACTGTTCGGAATTAACAAAAAAAAATATTGTTATATTATTAATGGTGTGTGGTTTACAATTTATAAATAAATAATCAATTCGAAATTTCATTAAACATATATATTCAAGTGTGAAAAATATGTTTTATTCTAAATATATGGCGTAAAACAGAAATTGATTATAATATGATATTAATCAATGACCTATATAAATCATCATTAAATGCTAATCATTTTTTTATTCATGATAGTGTTTAATATTTTGGTTTTTAAAAGAGGAAAATTACGCCCAAAAACCTCTTTTGGTGGTTAATAAAACTAAAGAACTTAACCTACTTTAAAAACTTAACTTAATATGTATTACAGTTGAAGGATTGGATTGAGGGAATGGATTTAACGATGACATGCCACAATTTCTGGCAAAATATAACCTAAAGAATTAATATGAAGAAATTAGTGGATTTTCAGAGTAAGCTTAGAATTATATTTTTTACTGGCGACTTCAATTGTGGGGATTTTAGCTAGTACGTGTATTTTGGTAGTACTCTGTAATGGAATGGAAGGTCGAGAAATTAATTTTAAACATTTAGTTTGTGTGATTTGTAATTTTTTTTGATACTCAATTTGGATTTTCTATGTAAAAGCGGATACAATATTTTAATGTATTTCTGGCCGCGTTCTTCTGGCCGGTACCCCAGATGAGATTTGAACGTTAGTTTTTTGTCCAGAAGGACACCCAGGTATTTATGTTCCGTTGACCAATTGACGGTCGTATTCTTTAGTTTTATTTCCCGAGAAAGAGGATACCTTTTGGCCCGTCTACTAGTGAAAAAGATTGATTGCGGTTTTTCGTCGTTTATTTTTATTTTCCAGTAATAATACTCGGATAAATAGGTGGTTGCCAATTCCAAATTATTTATAATTGTGTTCGGACATTTACTGGATGTGTAAGTAGTCAGGTCGTCGGCGAATAGTCCGGCGGTGTTGCATTCCGGAATTTTTATATCGCTAGTGTAAATGTTGTACAAAACCGGGCTAAGCAAACTACCCTGGGGCACAGCCGCGGGTATATCCCAGTCAAGCGATTTGACATTGGATATTTGAATGTAGACGGTTCTTTGCTTCAAAAATGATTGTAATATTTTTATCAACTATATGTCGAAATGGAGGTTCAATAGTTTATGCAGAAGGGATTCATGCCATATACTATCAAAAAATTATTCAGAATAATTACATTAATTATTACATTAATCATACCAAGTATAAAGGGTGATTTTTTTAGCTATTACCCTTTTGGCAACACTGGTTTAAACAGTTGACGCACGTTTCGTGTTTTGTTTCACTGTAAAACAGTTTGGTCTATAATTTAACCATAAATCGTCTTACAAACGAACAAGGCTTGCAAATTATTGAATTTTATTATCAAAATGCGTGCTCCGTTAAGAAAGTTCATCGCGACGAAATTGTGTTCAGCGACGAAGCTCATTTTTGGCTCAATGGGTACGTAAATAAGCAGAATTGTCGATTTTGGAGTGAATATCAGCCAGAACCATTGTACGAGCTACCAATGCATCCAGAAAAAGTCACAGTTTGGTGCGGTTTATGGGCTGGTGGCATCATTGGATCGTACTTCTTCAAAGATGATGCGAATTGTAACGTAACTGTGAATGGTGAGCGCTACCGTGAGATGATATCCAACTTTTTTTTGCCCAAAATGCAAGAGGTTGACTTGCATGACATGTGGTTTCAACAAGACGGTGCCACATACCACATAGAGCTTAAAAACGAATATTTGAAAACACCATATAATTCAATGGGTATTAAAGGTATAGATACAATTTTCCAGAGATAATATTTGGATTGAAAAATGAACCAATAAGGAATCAGGAAAACAAGAAAATTTACACTGTAGATAATCTTTTTTTAATATTCTTATAATTAAAAAGTTCTGTATAAATTGTTTATGTATATGGAAATACAATGACTCTGTGGTGTAAATGATAAATATGCCAACCTAAAATTCTAACGAAATTTTGAATGCTACTGAAGACATAAAATATGTTTTCGGTTATTTTTCGAATATGAATTTTAACACAGAGTTGTATTTTCCCCTTGCGGTTGTGCGAAAAATTTATTTATTATTTAATATGGAAATACAATAGCAGTAGTTTTAAAATTAAAATCATATTGGGATCCTCTACTTGACCTATGATTATATTTTATTCTTTTAATGATATCGTATAGGGTAAATATAGTTAATAACAAATAAATTTTCAAAATAAATAATAATATAATAATGTTAAAAGAAAAACCATCTATTTATATATATACAGACAATTCATATATATATTCATCATAATTACAATTCTTTGTAATTATATTATCGCATTTGTGTATACAGAATAACAGAATTCAATTTATTTATTATATTATATTTTTTCACTATATGTCAAGGTAAAGCAAATTCATTACACTTTTAATTGTATTGTATATTACTGTTAAACCAATATATTGATTTGAATATATTTATATAAAACATGGATGAATGGTATATTTTCTATTATATTATTAATATTTAACAATTAGCAAAATATAATATAAAAAAAAAATTATTTACCAATAAAGAAATTGGATTTAAACTACGTCCTTCTAAACCATCGGCTAATGTTACTAAATCTTGCATAACTAAACTTTTTCCCGAATCGGAATAATTCAGACGGGCTCGTAATAATTCATCTTGATGACCATTTATTTTCTCTGGTATCCAATATGGCCAATGGCCTGACAACATATACGATAATGATATGCCACTAGGTCCATTTCCTGTATTAAATATATTAAAGTAAAAAAAACATGTATAAGTATATTAATACAAAAATAATTAAATAAAAAACAAATATTAATTGTAACTTTTTAATGTTATATTTATTTAAAATTTATAAAAAATAAATAATAAATCTAAATATAAAAATTAAAACGTAAAAATAAAAATATATATACTTTTATATAGAGAAATATATAACATAACATTATAAGATTGTGACATATGCAATAAGTATTTATATTTTATTGTAATTGTTTTGTATATATACATTTTGTATATACAATAAATAAATATAGTTAATATCCGATATGGAAATGACGACTTAAATACGCATAGTATTTAATTTATACATCCAAACAGTAACAGAATGACCTAAAATTTACAATATTTTGAATATGAAAAACTGTTAAATATTTAGATAAAGCAATTTAAATTGGAATTTCTTGGACAAAGTTCAATATTTTTTTTTTTTGATGGTTCACGACCCCGTACACATTGCTCAGAAACGATCATTGTGGTATTTGAATAATATAAGTTAGAAATTATATCTACTGAAGACATAAAATATGTTTTTTTGTTTTCGGTTATTTTTCGAATCTGAATTTTAACACAGAGTTCTATTTTCCGCTTACGGTTGGTCGTCGGGCTAATTACCGACACCGTAAAAGGCACAAATTAAGAAACTAACAACAGAAGGCTGTTGTTGGACGCTAAAACCAAATTGTTGGTTGTATAGCGAAAAATTTATTATTATATATGTTACATTTCTAGAATATGGCTTGAGAATTCATTTAAGAGCACCCCGTAGAAGTGTATATAAATTAAAAATTTAATTTCTATTTAATAAAATTAAAAAAAAATTATTGTAATTTGATATTTGATATGAAATGAATATATATTTTTTATACTATTTATTTTTAAAATAAACATTTTACAAATTCTTATTCATTTTTCTACGTTCAATTCTCATCATCCAAATAATGGTTGTGTAATAATTTTAAAGAATTTGTTCAATAAATTTTTATAGCATCAATATATTTTATAAATTTATTTTTATATATTGTAATATGCATAAATCTGCTAATGAATTATATTAGCATTTATATAGCATACATGTGTAATGTATAAATTTTCATTTTAATATAAGAAATTTATATATAAATGATTCCAATTGTATTTGTCTGAAAATTTGTTAACGTATTAATTAAAATTTTATTTCTTTCACAAGAGTATATTCTTATAAAATGATTTAAATATAATTCAGAAGTTTTTGAGTGGGATTTACGAGTAGCAATAAAACAATGTGGTAATTAATTTTTTTCCTATATATATCCTAATATAGAATTTCTTTTTGTTGACGACTTTTTGTATATAATAGAAAGAATTAATCATTCAAATAACATATCGTTATTTAATACTAATATACTATAATAATACCAATCAAGATTTTCGGGGATTAATATGAGAATTAAGTTGAATACGTTAATAATAACATTTTATATTGGGAGTATGCATTAATTCATGCGGTTCGAAAATTAAGGCTTGATTGTGAAAAAATGGTTATACAATCAATGATCAATTGTCCATTGGAAGCTACAACATTTACCCACCGTTCTGGCAATTTGTGGATTCCATCCCAAAAGAACTTCTCCGGCTTGGTGGTGAAGAACGAATCGAGCCAATTTTTGATACCCTGTACTGAAGTGAAGCGTATTACGGTCAGGGCATTCTGCATTGATCTGAACAAGTAGTAATCAGAAGGGGCTATGTCTGGGCTATAAGGCGGGTGAGGTAGAACATCCCACCCACCGTTTTCCAAATAGATTTGAACCGGTCTTTAAACATGTGACCGAGCGTTGTCATGATGGAAAATTATGGATTCGTATGTCTGGTTGCATATTCTGGTCGATTTTCCACAATCGCTCTCTTCAAACAAATTAATTGTGTTCGGTAGAGGTCCTCTTTGATCGTCTGACCCGATTTCAACAGCTCATAATACAACACATCCTTCTGATCCCACCAAATACAGAGCACATTACCTTGGCACCATGAATATTCGGCTTTGCCGTGGATGTTGATGGCTGGCCGGGCTTCACATACGATTGCTTGCGCTTGGGGTTATCATAATGAATCCATTTTTCATCACCAGTGACAATCCGATGCAAAAATGATTTGTTTTTGTGGCGTTGAAGCAACATTTATCCGACATGCAGAATCGGTGTTCGGTATATCTTGGCTTTAATTCAGGCGGCACCCAATTTCCAAGCTTTTGGATGTATCCCGATGCGTTTAAACGTCTGGAAATGGTTGCTTGATCAACTCCCAATGATTTTGCAAGATCTTGTTGCGTTTGACACGCATCTTCATCATGCAATGTCTCCAATTCTTTATATTCAAACCTTTTTGGCTGTCCGGGTCGTTCATCGTCTTCTAAGTTGAAATCGCCACTTTTAAAGCGTGAAAACCACTTCTGGCAGGTTCTATCAGCTAGAGCATGGTCACCATAAACCTCTACTAATGAATGAAGCAATGAAGCAATGAAGCAATGAAGCAATGAAGCAATGAAGTAATGAATTTCTAATGAAGAAGAACTCTCCGCAAAAACACTTTTTCTGGCACAAAGTTCAACATGTTCCAATGAATAAAAAAAAATGTTGTTTACGCTGCAATCAAATGACATATACTGAAAATGACGCACAATAACAGTAGCTTTCAAATGAATATATTCATGGATGAACACGACGCGAAATAATACTAGTAACACCCACTCTTAGAAAACCGCACGCATTAATGCATACTCCCAATAATAAAATGTTTTGTAATGAGTTGATTGGTGATGATACCTTTATTAATTCCAAATTGTTAGTCCTGTACCGCTTTTAGTGCTTGCCATTCTAGGTATATTGGCCTTACAGAATATATTTGATTTTATTGTTATATTCATAAAGTCAAGATCAAGAACAATATATTATATATTAAATATTTATATCTTTTATAAATCGTGTTATTATATATATATATAATAGTACAATTTTATATATACACATTTAGAAATGTTTACTATATTATTATACTATATACAAAAGATCATTTATTAATTTTATGTTTATATATGTATATAAAATATGATAATTAAATTTTCACCTCTCCAATATATGATGATATAATAAAAAGAAAAAAAATTTAAAATTTAAGTGGGAAAAATATAATTGAACGATAGATTTCTATATAAATTATATTGTATCATAAAAATTATATGTATGGTTTAGTAATTAGTAATAAATAAATTTAATAAAATATATATAGTTACATGTTAATTAAATAGTAATTTTTCTTCTATATAATAATGATCTATATCAATTGTAAGAAAAATTCTGTAATATATTAAATTATGTTTATCCCCTTGACTTATTTCAAAGGATATGAGAAATGGCAATTATCAGCTTATATAAGTATATATATTTACTCTGTATATAGGATGGTTCTCACATAAGGAACGAAACCCTGCGAGGTCCAGTGAAAATTTAAAGAAACACCCTTGAGATGATTTTGTGCGAACGTTTTTTGTATGTATAGAGGCTTTGTTATAGATGATTTATTAACAAACACAATTTTATTTATACAAAAAAAAAAAAAACGAATAATTTGAATGCGGTAGTGAGGTGATGTGTAAAAAGTTAAAGTTGATTTAATTTTTTATTGAGTGCGGGCTAAAAACTCATGAGTTATTGGAAAAACCCGCGAGATTTGTTATTGTAATTTACATGTAAAATTAAAAACTCGAATCTCAACCTCTCATATCAGAGAACCAGTCTTCGCAGGCTTTGTGGTGTAAATGATAAAAATGCCAATTAAAAATTCTTACCAAAATTTTGGGGTCGTGGGTTTGAATCCTATACTGAAGACATAAAATATGTTTTGTGTTATCGATTATTTTCGAATCTAAATTTGAACCCAGGGTTAGATATTTTCCCTTGCGGTTGGTATTACCGCTAATTACCAACACCGCGTAAAAGCCACAAATTAAGAAACTAACAACAGAACTCTGTTGTTGGACGCTAAATCCAAATTGTTGATTGCGAAATGCAAATTTTCTTTTTAATATAACTATATAAAAAT
This sequence comes from Dilophus febrilis, assembly GCA_958336335.1. Classification (NCBI taxonomy): domain Eukaryota; kingdom Metazoa; phylum Arthropoda; class Insecta; order Diptera; family Bibionidae; genus Dilophus; species Dilophus febrilis. The sequence goes on along the minus strand of OY284472.1, from coordinate 12,226,784 downwards.
TACTCAATTAAATTACATTTAAATTAATCAACAATTTTTTTATTTTTACAATTCAAACAAAATCAAAAAAAAAAATTGTTTTAATAATAAATTAATTATTTATATGATATATATATACCATTTTATAATCTGTCTTTGGTGGTGGTCTTTGTATATTTGTTTTTTATATATATAGAAAACATTTTTTTTTTATCAATATGAATTAATCAAAAAAAAAAAAAAATTAATATAAATTTTATATTATCAATTAACATTATTCAGCAAATATTTTATACAAAAGAAAAAATAATTAAAACCAAATTGATTAATATATATTTATTATTTATATATATTTGTATATATGAACAAAGGTTATCTTTTTTATAATGTTTTTTCAATACATATATAAAAATTTAATATCTATATATACCAAAAAAAGAATTCGGTAACTTATATTTTTGTTTAATTATATTCAAATGTGCAAAAAATATTATATAAATATTATAAGAATGCTAAATGCATATAAAAAAATATATCTATATATAGAATGTGCCAATTTTATATAAATGATTTGTTTATGGTATTCGGTATTTGTGTATGCATATTCGTTTATTACTTCAAAATATATTGTATATAAATATTTATTTATTTAATTCTATACAATATCGCGGTCACGCGAAGTTATAACAATTTTCAGAGATAACGTTTATTTAAAGAATATACAATTTAAAAGACAAAACTCCATTCATTTAAGTATTATATATATTAGAATTGAAATTGATTATATAAAACTTTGAATCCTAAATTTTAATCTTATATATATACAAGATAATTTCATAATATATCGTATATCAATTTAGAACATACGGTAAATTGTGGAACCAAAAAGTAATGACCATCTAAAAAAAAATTTGCTGAAAACACCCACCAATCGTTAATTTGATTTGACATTTCAAATATCCTTTTAGAATCTATATGATTATTTCTATATATACTTTCGTAAATGTCAAATGGTTAGTTTGACCGCCCACCATTTGACATTTGACATTTGATCAAGTTAAAATAAAAATAAAATATATTTATTATTATTATCAATTAAAAACAATTATCTATAATAATTACATATAATTAGGAAATACACAGAAAAAAGTAATTATTATATAAGGGAATTTCTCATTTAAATATTTTTACCTGCGGAAATTTTTATTCTACATAAAATTCCATCAAATTCTGTATAACATTGCCATGGCATATACAATGTAATTGCGGGATCTAATCAATTTAGAAGCTTAAATTAAAACTGCAATATTTTAATGTCTAAATCTTCTCTGAATATATATGGATTGCGAATTCTTGATATCATATATATATATATATATATATAACATTACTGATTATTAATAAGAAATATCGTAATAAAATAATAATAAAACAAGAAAGTAATATTTTTATGATCGAATTTTTATTTTTATGTGGTAATTTTATATATACCATCTGGTTATATATTATTTAATAATTATTAATTATATGTATACTACTACTCTAACCACTTTAATATCAGGTACCTCGATTTTCGGATGCCGAGAAAGGACATTTTTTAATCATACTAATATTTCGTATTTTATTCTTATAATAGTCGCGTTTCATTCAATTACCAGGCGTAGATAAGAGTAGGTAAGAGTAGAAAAGAGTAGATGTTTTCTACTCCGAACTACTCTTTGATATAGTACGGACTTACGGAGTAGTTCGGCGTAGAAAAGAGAAGTTTCTTTCTACTCTTATCTACTCTCTACACTTACCTACTCCTGGTAATTGAATGGAACGCAACTAATAATAATAAGATTAAAAAGAACCCGATTTAAGTCCAATAGAATCATTTTGGTTCTATTGAAAAAACAAAGTTAAAAAATTATCCGAAAATTACAATTGAAGGAGTGAAGAATTCCAAGGAAAAATCATTGAAATGGGGAATATTAAAACACCGAATGAATGCAAAAGTTTAGAAAATATCACGTCTGTCAAAGAGGATGTCAATAGAGGATGTCAAAGACAGGACAAAGAAGGCATTACAAAGGAGATTAGTGGTGTACAATATAAGTGTGACCGATACCGATATTAGAATGGTCAAATTTTTTTTTTGTTAAATTGAATCATTTTGAAATAAATTCCATAACTAATTGAATTTATAAGTTTTTTTTTTTTACTTCTGTCTCCGCAATTATTTATAACTATGTTAAAACCATCATTTTATGAAATAAAATTAATAGGATTAAAAAATTATTGTTTAAAGTCCTTTCTCGGAATATCTCAAAATCTCAAAAATACGGATAAAATACCAAGTGTTCGATAATAAAGTGGTTAGAGTAGTATATACCGATATATATATATACGTACCACATCATATATGCATATATAATTGATCTGTTTAAAATTGTATACCAAAAATCATTAAATCCGCACGCTTTCCATATATACTATATGTATATACATATATTAAAATATAAAACGAAGCCGAAGATTATATGTTATGTATTTTTTACAAAATATACATTTTTGTTTCCTTGTGATTTTAAAAATAAGCAATAAATAAATTTTCATTATCATATACTTGAAGAAAGTTACGTGCCGGGTTTTTCATTTTTAAAATATACATATAAAAGAACTATATAAAAGAATTTGATTGTCTTATAAATATATATATGTTATCGTCTATCGTCTATCGGACATGTATAAATATATACGATTGGGCAGTCCGTTAAGTTTTCTGTAATGACCTATTATTGTTAAGAGTATAAAAGATTTATGATAATAATTATGGAATTTTGTGTGTGTTTTATTTGTGTTTGCTTATGAATTTGAATTTGAAATGAATCGGATTTGTCTATATATACATGATTAGATTTACCCATTTTATATATACACGAAAAAAATTGTTAGAATAAACACAAAAAAAAAGAGATATTCAAATTTATATAAAGGTTTTTTCATAAATTGTTATATCTAAAAAATTCTATATATATAACAAATTTTAACATAAAAAAAATGAATGTTAGCATACATAAATAATTTATAAATATAAAATATAGATAATAAAAATGATAAAAAAAAAGTAAAATATTTATTTTTTTACTCACCAATGATAACCACATCCTTATAAATTGTTTCTTTTGGCATAATTTTACAATTTAATAGTAGATCCTTCATTTTATATATTGTATAATATAAATTTTTCTTTATATATATATATTTGGTTAATTACTTTAATATTAGTCTATTCTATCTATATTATTTTTAATTTTTTGTTCACAATTTTTTAACATAAAATATATATAAATTTCACATAATTTTTTTGTTTTGATATATAAAATATACTATCACACACTATATTTATTGTAATTATATATATATATATATTTTGATGTTTTTCTATTATGTTATATGATAATGAGCAATTAACAAACAATTCAATTCAATTCAATTTTTTTGTAAGATTGAAACACTTTTTTTGTTTTTTTGGTTTACAAATACAAAACATTAAATTATTGTTTTTTATATTAATTTTTGCCAATTTATTATTCACGGTATCTAATTTGTTTGCGTATTTTATAATTAATTTCCACCGGTATATTCTATTCAATACAATAAAATAATAGAAAATATAACCTTCTTATATTTATTTATTTATATATATTTATTTAAATTAAAACGCGCGGCAGCTAATTTTTGTATATAAATATTTAAAAATCAACATATTATAAGAACGACGATACAAATTATACTAAATAAAATAAAACATTCGTCGGTATAAATAAAAATTCATTACAGCATTTATACAAATTTTTTGTATATCTATATATTTTATATTTATATATATATATATGTATTAAAAATAGAAGAGAAATATTTTTTTTTTATATTCACGTTTTTATTATCACAAGAAAAAAAAATGTATATGATATATGATTTATATATTTCAACGTTGTATTAGTATTAATTTTTTTTTTATATATATATAGTTATCATATGTAAATTTCTTTGTTGGATGTATAACGATTTGCCATATAACAAGTTTGCTTGTAGAGCACTGAACACTGGTGTATGTGTAATATATGTATGATTAAATATACTTTCATATATATATGCTCGAGTAATTTATATATAATTAATATATTGTACAGTAAAACAAAAAAATCTTCAATATCCCCAATCCACATTTACTGGTATACTGGTAATACCATTTTCTTATTAATATATATAAGATATTTATATTTCAAGAAACCGCACCCGGGAAAGAAAAAAAAATTCAATACATTTTCGTTAAGTCATTCTGAGTAAGCCTCTTGCAATTATTTTTTTTTTTTTGTCATTTATTCTCGAACATTTCTTGTTGTTGCTACTAAAAATAATTATCTATATATATATATATAATATAGATAACCGCATATAAATATATTGATAACGTCTATGTTATCACTTTTTAATATATATTGTATAATAGTTTTATATATATATATATATTTATATTGATATAGATGTGTAGATTTTTTTTTATACAAAGTACATTTCCACTTCCACATATATTTTATTCATATATATATATGTAATTATTTACAATATATATATATATATGTTTTTTGTTGTTGGCTTGTATGAAAATAATTTGTTAACTCTATATATCTGTAATAAATAAATAAATAAAAAAAAAAAATTATATTAAAATAGAGTTATAAATAAATAAATAATTTTTTTTTTAATTATATGTGTAATTGAGTAAATATAATAAAATATAAAAATAAAATATATTGTCATAAAAATAATTTTTGTTATATATATATACAGTGATGTTCGGTAAAATAGGTGTAAACCAATTTTAATGTATTTTGATTAATTTCAAATACCAATATCTATTTGTGAATCATGCCATCCATACGACAATTTAGTACTTTGTTTACCTTTATTTATCACATGAAAAGGAAGAGATAAAAAATGTTGTCCTTCGTATTTCTGGGAAATTAGCTATGAACATGCTGTTCGGTAAAATAGGTGCGGACTATGTTAATTGTGGTTTATTTATTTTTTGCGAATAAATTACATTTATTGGTGGTGAGTTTGTGAATTTTTAAATAAATTTTAGGTAAAGTAGTGTTTTAAATTTAATTTTTGAAACATTCCGGATTAAATAAATACATATTTCTAAGTCACAATGGGTAGAAGTACACATTGTACGGTATTTGAATGGCAACGTATAAAGGATCTAAGAGCATCCGGGCTAACATATAAAAATATTTCTGAAATTATGAAATGCTCCCAAAATATGATTACCAACGCATTAAAATTCAAATGTACCACAGAAAGAAGGGGTAAGAAACGTAAAACTAAAAGCAATGACGATCGTAGAGTGGTTGTTGCCACAAAAAAGAGCGCTTTTTATCATCCAGGGAACTTGTAAGAGAACTTGATCTAAGCATTTCATCAAGCACGGTATGAAAAAGGTTAATAGCATCAAATTTATAGGGGCGACTAGCTAGACAAGCACCAATGCATACAGCGAAACACATTAAACACCGTTTAGAATTCGCACATGCACATCGTGATTGGTCAGGTGATAATGATATTAAAAAGTGACGACATATTCTTTATTCTGATGAAACCAATGTAAATTTGCATGGATCAGATGGCAAATTACATGTTAGACGAAGACCAAATACAGAATTTTTACCGCAAAACACAAAAAAAACCATTAAGCATGGAGGTGGTAGTTTAATGATATGTTTTGGTATCATCATGGTATGGAGTTGATCCTATATATTTAGTTCAAAAATATCCAATGGATCAACAGGAATATATAAGGATACTTTCAATCGAAATGTTGCCATACGCAAAAGAAAACATGCCTATTATATGGTCATATCAGCAAGATAACGACCCAAAACATACGGCTAACAAAGCATCGGTTTGCTTTCTACAAAATAATGTGAACAAAATAGAATGGCCAACACAATCACCCGACTTGAATCCGATTAAAAACTTGGGGAAGCACGTATAAACATCAGTTGCAACAAAACGGCTCAAAAAACAAAATAGAACGGGGGAAAGAAATTGTAAAAGTTTGGAAGCGACTTCTATAGAAAGAAAGGTGCCAAAAATTGGTGCAGTTCATGCTAAATCGATGTGAGGTAGTAATTTAAAATAATGGACATGCGACAAAATATTAAATCGTAAATGGTATGTACGCGAAATACTTAGATTTTATTCAATATTGAGGACATTAATACTTTTTCTTGTGTTTTTGGTAGAACAAAATATATCGCACCTATTTTACCGAACAGCATATTCCTAGCTAATTTCCCAGAAATACGAATGACAACATTTTTTATCTCTTTCTTTTCATGTGATAAATAAAGGTAAACAAAGTACTAAATTGTCGTATGGACGGCATGATTCACAAATAGATATTGGTATTTGAAATTAATCAAAATACATTAAAATTGGTTTACACCTATTTTACCGAACATCACTGTATATAATATATATAAATATATGTATTATTAAAAAATGTATTACAATATATTGTGAAAATAAAAATATTATGGAAAAAAATCCCTATTCAATCGCCGCTACACTTAATCCGAATATATGGATTTTTTTTTTATTAACAATGTAAAACAAATCTTTATGGGAGGGAGCGCTTCTGACATCATCCAAAAATTGGGAATGTTTAATTAAAGGTGATAAATAATAACTCGCTGTGGTGTAATTAATAAAAATTTGCACAAAATTTTGGGGTCGGAGGTTCGAATCCTAATGAAAAGACATAATGTGTTTTCGAAAAAAATTTTTTTTTTGTTCCTTACTACGACAGAAACGGTTTAGCGACCGTAAAACCTCGGAATTCTATTGCCGTGAGCCCGTAACGAAATCATTTAATCAGATGATGAACCTTAGATGCATTGAATATATTTAAGTGATTTTGGGTGGTAAATCTATTATAATATGTGGATTAATTTATGAAACTTTGAAAATAAAGCAAACATATTAGATAAAAAAAAAACTTACACTAAAACGAAGTAAGAATAAATCACTCATATGTTTTCAAACAATTGTCCAAGTTGTGGACTTTAGGTGGATTAGTTTTTAGATAAGATGAAATGTTTAATTTAAATGACTGCGATAATCAAAAGTAGGGGGAAATACTAGTTCAGGGAGACTATTCATAATCTTGATGTTCTTGGGGGAGAAATGAATTTCCAACTCAGTTTGTTCGAAAAAAAACTAATATAGATACAGAATATGAATGAGCCTTTTGTGAATTTCTCGAATTATATAAGAGAAGTTAATTGGTTCAGGAATTAGCTTTAAAATTTCATTAGAGCATTCATGGTAATAATACCTATAAAATGTGCACAATGAAGCTACAGATCGTCTATGATCCAATGATTCAATGGAATTTGTAATTGTTCTGATCAGCGAAATAGCGTGCAATTATACTCTAGAAGTGGTCTTATAAAAGACCTATAAACTAGTGCTAAATTTTCAGAATTAAGAAATTCTCTCGATCTTCTTAAAAATTCAATGCGACTAGCCGCCTTTTTAACGGCAATTATTTTATTATTATTATTCCATGTTATTTTAGAATCCTGATTTTCACACACAGTCGCATATTTTCTCATGCGGTAGTACGGCTAATTACCGATGCCGTAAAAAATAAAACAAATTATGAAACAAATAACAGAAGTCTGTTGTTGTTGTAAAGCGAAAATTTATTATTATTATATTATATTAATAATATTATAGTTTTCCTTCAGAAAATTATACCTAGAATTTTCTTTAGAAAATTATACAGAAAACTTTTTTTAATAACAAATACAAATTTGATTTGTAATATAATTTTTAATCAATCCGATTAATACCAAACAAAAATATTTAATCATTTCCAAACGGAAAATTAATGTTTTATGATACATATCAAAAAGGATCATTATTTAGGAATTTCACAAAAAAAAACAAAGTAAAGATTTATTATTATATCATTCACAATTCAACGAAATTAACTGCGTGATGAATTTAACAGAAAAATGTTTGTTTATTTTTGGATACATTTTGTTTTGTTAAAAAAATACTTTTCTAAAGAATGTAATACACATAATTAAAATTAAAACCAAAAAAAAAAAAAAACACATTCATTATCTTATCATACCAAAAAATGGTTTTTAATATATTTATATATAAATCTTTGTATAAATATATTTATTCCACGAGAATTTTATATAATTAACAATAATTAACAGATAATTTATATGGAAAAATTTTAATCTAATTTAAAAAAAAAAAAAACAAAGAATGTATATTAAAACAGATATATTATTCAAAAAAATAAGTAATGTTTATTTAAAAAAAATAAATTATCTTCTTGAATATTTTTTTATAATAATAATTATTGTAATGTTTATATTAAATTGCATAATGAAAGTAGTTATGTATATATAGAATTTCTCATATCTATATGTAAATGTATGTATATTTAGTATATTCATTCATTTATTTAATAACTCCCTGCATTTATAATAATGTAATTATAATTAAAATTTAATAATTAAAAATTATTTATAACAAAAATATATATGAGTTTCTTTTGTAGTTATTATATAAAATTTCTATAAAGAATGAAAATATACAGTATATGAGCCAGCACATAAATTATGCAATTATAATATATGTAAATAATTAAATGTCAAAACCTATTTATTTATCTGTAAATTTATGCGATTAGAATTTTAATTTATACAATTGTTTGATGAGTATAAAATATTTTTATCAATTTGATTAAATATATATAATTAATCTCTTAAAATAAACAAATAGCAAATATATACGAATTCGAGATACACCTATAATAATAATAATAAATAATAAATTTAAACGACCATCGATTGTAGAGTCCAATAACAGCCGTCTGTTGTTGGTTTCTGAATTTTTTACGTCTTTTACGGTATCGGTAATTAGCCGTACGACCAACCGCATGGGAAATGTGCAACACTGTGTGAAAATTCAAATTCGAAAAATAACAAAACATATTTTTTATGTCTTCATTAAGGTTCGAACCCACGACCCCAAAATTTTGTAAGAATTTTACACCCATAATAAGGATGAATTAGAACATATAAAAATTACATAATCAAATTGGCATTCTTAATTTTCATAATATAGTTTTATTATTTTCAAAGTACTTTTCCGAGGAAATTCCTTATTTTAAATCATAAATGTATTATTCTGGATATAAAATTCAGGTTCGAAAATAACATAAAAATATTGTATTATATAGAATCGGTACAGAATTTCGAATTCACAATCTAAAAATTTGGTCAAAATTTAAGATTTTGGTATAGGTTTATCAACTATACCACAGATAGTTACACATATAACTAAATAAACTTGTATTTTTTTTTTTGCTTCTTCTTTAAACTATGAAATTAAATTATTTAACAATGGTAAATATTATTAATAATAAAATACTAATAATAAAATTTATATAAAGGGTGATTTTTTAAAAGCTATAGGAAAGTTTTTCAAAAAAACCACACATAAAATTCAGAAAAATGTATGAAATCTTTATTTGAATCGATAGTACGGTCCATATAATTTAATGTTTGAACATTATTTCATGCAAATGTTGACCTTGACTGCGCCTCAAATGGTCCATCCGCTTAGTCCAATTTTGGCATACTCTTTCCCACATTTCGGCCAGTATCTCACGAATAAATGCTTCAATGTTGTCTTCCAATGCGTCAACTGAAGCGGGCTTGTCTGTATAGACATGAGCTTTAACATAGCCCCACAAAAAATCAAGCTCTTGCACTTGCTCTTGCCATAAAAGCCTTGCATTTTGCGCAGAAAAAAGTTGGATATGATCTCACGGTAGCGCTCACCATTCACAGTTACGTTACGATTCCCATCATCTTTGAAGAAGTAGGGCCCAATGCTGCCACGAGCCCATAAACCGCACCAAACTGTGACTTTTTCTGGATGCATTGGTAGCTGTTGCAATGCTTCTGGCTGATATTCACTCCAAAATCGACAATTCTGCTTATTTACGTACCCATTGAGCCAAAAATGAGCTTCGTCGCTTAACACAATTTCGTCGCGATGAACTTTCTTAACAGTATTCAATAATTTGCAAGCGTTGTTCGTTTGTAAGACGATTCATGGTTAAATTATAGACCAAACTGAAGATGTTTGACAGTGAAACAGAACACGATACGTGCGTCAGCTGTTTAAACCAGTGTTGCCAAAAAGATAATAGCTAAAAAATCACCCTTTATGTTCATATATACAAATCTTAATGTTATGCTCGTCACGTCTGTATATATAGTGTATATATACTGTGCGAAATGAAACAAAACGTTATATATATATATATATATATATATAAATAATCCATCCATACGAAAATAATATTAATGCAAATGAGGTCAAAACTCCTTTAATTTATATTTCTTAAAAATAATAAAACCCAACACACATATACAAATATTTTACCTGTATTTCGTATGTATATATATGTATATTATATTATAATTATATTGATATATAGTTATAAATATATTAACATTAATAAAGAAACAAAAAAAAACCGAAAATAATTTATTAACAAATTATACCTGACTGAATTGAATATATCCATTTACAGTAGATCCTCGTATAACGCGGAGGGTTAGGTTCGATATAAACTTTGTAAATAATTATCACATTTTACTAGTTTTTACTGTATATGCCTTAATGAGTATTTTCATTATATGAATTGAAAAAAATAAATTATTATTACAGAAGTATATACTGACTCGAATTCTATTAATTTAATTAAATATTTAAATTTATAAATAATTTAAACGCAAATGAATGACGAATAAATAATTATGGGAATTATATTTAATGAAAATGCATTAAATATAATATACATATAGAGTTATAGAGCGATTATCCGCTATTGATATAAAATGTATTGAAATTGATGCGAGCTTTGGAGTTTGGATAGATAGAAATGGGATGGTAGTTTTTTTTTTTTTGCTATTATAACTTGACATTGCAATAATATATAAAAATATTCTGCAAATCACACACTAATAATTCAACAAAATATTATGTTAATAAAAAACAAACTCTCTATACAAGTTTTTTAAAATATATTTTTTTAACATCAACCTATTGTTAATGAAATATAAATCTAAATATATATATATATATAATTAATAATATATTATTTATATACCTTTTCAGATATATATCTAAAATAAAATATATATATATATATATAGAATTAGTAAAGCATATATATTTATTCATGGTCATCGAAAATGACTTGTAGTTTATTTTTATTTTTTTAATTTTTGATGTATTATTCGAGTGTTCAATTTTATATGTAGAGAAACTATAATTCTTTTTCGGTGTTTTTGCGTTAAAATGAAATAAAATTAATTAACAATATTTTTATTTTTGTTTTTTTTTATACTTGACCAACAAAAAATTGTATATAGAGGTGTACATAAACTCGACGTTCATATTATATTTTTATTATATACGTATTCATACAGATGTATAAATGTAAAAAAAAAAAAAAGGTTTGATAAATTGTAAAAGTATAGAATTTATACGATACGTAAGCAATAACAAAAAAAAAAAATATTTAGCGATATGTAAAATAATAATAATAATAATAAAAAAAATTAAATTTTTTTTTCCGCGTTGTCAGTTTTATAACAAAAATACAATCTCACGCTTTAATCCTAAATATATATTATATATATTCTAATCTCCTATACAGATAAAATATTGTTTTTACACGGAAGTAATGACAACCTTATTAGAAATATAGGTACATATAAAATAAGAATAATAATAAAACATAATTAATTAATATAATATTTTTTGTTTATATTATTTTTTATATTAGAGAATAGAAGTTTGGCGAATTTATTTAAAGTTCTTTTATTATATGGTATATAGGTTTCTAATTTTATTAAGATATATTTTAGATTTTGGAATACTCTGTGTGTAAATGATAAAAATCCCATCCTAAAATTCTAACGAAATTTTGGGGTCGTGGGTTCAAATTCCACTGAAGACATAAAATATGTTTTTTTTTTCCGGTTATTTTTCGAATCTGAATTTTAACACAGAGTTGTATTTTCCGCTTGCGGTTGGTCGTACGGCAAATGACACCGACACCGTAAAAGCCACAATTAAATTTAATTAATAATTGATTTTGGAATACATATAGAATCCTAAAAATTCAATATTATAATTACAATTATATTAATTTTATTCTTCCTTTTACAAACGGAATAAATTTATTCAAACAGTACATTTTTAAATGCTCGCACCGGCTATAACAATAAATAGAATTATAATTAATTCTTATACATATAGTAATTTTATATATAATTTTAATATAATATAGGAAATGAATTAAGGAAATAAAAAATAAAAATATTATTTATTCAAATAAAATTCAAATGTATATATATATTTAAAATGTTATATGTTTTTTCAATCAATCAATTTTCAATTTTTTTTATTATTTCCATTATTATTCCATTTTTGTTTGAAATTTATTTTTGGAATGTTATTAATAATCATATATATATTCATGGAGTGGGGTAATGATGAGGCAGGACGTAAGTGTTGAGGCCAAAATGAGGGTGTTAGATGGGGTATTTAGGACGATGGTGGGTTATGGGTGTCAGGTGTGGGGAGTAAAGGATTATGAGGTTGTTGAGAGAATGCATAGGAATATATTGAAGAGGGTATGGGAAATGGTGAAAAGGAAAGTGGGGTGGATAGAGGTATGGAAGGCGAATGCGGTAGAACTGGAAATAGAATGGGATTGGGAGTCAAAGGATGTTTATTGAGGTATTGGAAAGCAAAAGCTGAGGTTTTGGTAATGTGAGGTATTGGAAAGCAAAGACTGAGGGGTGGAAGAACAGTGTTGGAAAGCGATTGTAAAAGTGGGGAAAAAAGGGCGGAGTGATCGGATATATTCGGAGTTGGAATGGGGTATAGGAAGGCAGGATTCCTTGGGAGGAAATCTGATGCATGGGGAAATGAGGGCGATATTACGGGCGAGGGGAGATAGTATAGGATTGAATGCGAGAGGATGGGGGCCGGAGGAAAACTGGAGATGTACGCTATGCAATAGGAATGAGTGGGAGAGTGTGTGGCATTTTATAGGGATTTGTCCGATGTTGAGGGAGGTGAGGAAGAAATGTTTGGGGTTGCTGGAATTATCGAAGGATGAGGTTAAGGACGTATTATCGGGGAGAATAGTTTTGGGGAGTGGAAAGAGTTGTGAGTGGAAAATGGCAGGAAGATTTATAATGGAAATATAATGGTATAGAAGGGAGTGGGTAATGGAATACAATGGGTAGGGAAAAGGGGACTGGACCCGACGGTGACGGTCAAATGACCATGTCGTAGTACAGTTTTGTTTTCTTGTTTTTGCTTTTGTTTGTTTAACGTAGTTTTATTGTATTATATTTTGCATTGTTTATATTATTTGTTATTTGAATGCTATAAATATTTGAATTTATAAGAAAAGAAATAAAACTGGGAGAAAAAAAATATAATATATATTCATAATAAGTAATATGAAAATGTATATTTTATTTGTATTTATTCACAAACTTTTTGAAAAAGGTTTTCAAACCCAAATCTTTTTTTTTATAAAAATGATGTAATTCTTAAGCTTTGTAAATTACTTGGAAATTATTATAATGAAAGTTTGATTTATGTGATGTAAAAAACTCTTCTTTTTTTTTTTTTTTGAAAAACAGTTTTGTATTTTTTATTTTAATATATTCATAATCATCGCATTATTCGCATTATAATATCTTTTATATTATTACAGAGTGTCCCAGTACAACCCCACAAAGCCGAATACCACGTGTTTCTGAGACTATTTCCAGCAAAAAATCGTTTGGGAGGGGCGGTATAACTGCAATCCCTACCGAGTTACAGGGTGTTGAAAAAATGGTGTTCACTGAAAAACATGAGTTCACTTATTAACCCATAATTTCCAAACCGCTCAAGCTAGAATAAACAGTTCCTTAGGAAAAAAAAATTTTTACCCCGGAAAATTTTGAGAAAAATCAATTTTTCTGAAAAAGTTGACGGAAAAATATCATATATTTTCACTTTGACCATAAATGACCCCAAACGAAAACTAGATAGCAAAAATTGTGTCCCGAGCAAAATTAAAGGTAATTTATTTAGCTATACATAGAGTATCTATTTTTTAATCTAGCTTGAACCCTAGCTTGATTATTCTCACAAACATATTAAAGAAAGCTAGCTTGATTATTCTCCCAAACATATTTTTTGCTGGAAATAGTCCCAGGAACACGTGGTATTCGGCTTTGTGGCGTTGTACTGGGACACTCTGTAAATATGATACTAATATGGACTTGTCCAAAGTAAACCGAAGTATAATGAAATCAATGTAAAAAATAATAAAATTTTACCCTATAGATTTTAGACCTCTCAAACTAGTTTTATTATAAATTTCCATATACCGCGATATAATCACAGATATTGGAGCTTATAATTAATTCTATTTAAGAAAAAAAAAACACACTCACACACAGGTATTTTTTCTGTACAAAGAAAAGTATTCATATTTTATAAATCCATGTTACATAAAAAAAATAACTAATAAATAAATTAATCACAAACCAAAAAAAAAAAATAGACAATCGTTAATTATATATTAATCATTTGTGTTTGTATTATTTGTTAATATAAATAACAAAAAGAAATATTTGCAATTCATTATTTCGGATAAAACACATAAATTTGAAAACAAAAATGTACAATTCATATATAACCAGAAAAAACCAATTTGTATATAAATATTCAAATAAAACCTGTATATATATGCGAAAACAAATTATTCAGTTCATATATCCGATCGGTATTCATATATTTATTGTAATTTTTATCGCGATATTGTAACAGATTTGATATTATATATGGGAATTATATTATAGAGATTGTATTTTTGTCTACAGTCCAATCCAAAATCAATATCCAAGTTCTTTAGGAATATTTCGTATTATTCTTATTAATAATAAGATTAAAAAGAACCATACAGTCCCGATTTAAGTCCAATAGAATCATTGTGGACTTTAATAAAACAAAGTAAATACATGATATGAAAGTTAGAATTGAAGGAGTGAAGAATTCCAAGCAAAAATCATTGAAATGAGGAATACAAAACACCGGATGAATGTAAAAATTTAGTAAATACCACATCTAAGAGAATGGAGGCTATCATAAACGCCAAAGGAGGCGTTACAAAGGATATTAGTGGCGTATAATATAAGTGTCCGATATTATAATGGGTAAAATATTTTTTTTGTTAAATTGAATCATTTTGAATTAAATTCCATAACTAATTGAATTTAAAAGTTTTTTTACTTCTGTCTCCGCAATTATTTAACTAAAACCATCATTTTATGAAATAAAATTAGAAGGATTAAAAAATTGTTGTTTAAAGTCCTTTTTTTTTAGCATCTCGAAATCGAGCATTCGAAAAAAATAGCAGGTGTCCAATATAATAGTGGTTAGAGTAATATATCGATCTATGGAAATATATTACAATTGCGGATAAAAATCCAAAATTCAAAACAAAAAAATTAACAATCAAAACATTAAAATAACAGGTCCGATTGTTCATTAAATTGATTTTTTTTATATTTAAAAACATATAATCTACAGTGTAATGTGTATACGTAACTGTTTGGACATTTCTTTTATATCCATTACTTGAAATAAAATTGATTTTGTATCTTTATTGAAAATAAATGTTCTCTATATATGTAAAATTACATGTAATATAGTTTAAAGAAATACGTGAGTTCAAATAAAAAAATATACCTAAATATAGATTATATTAATAATTTAACAAAATTCTTTTATAAATACCTACATTAAATATTTAATGTATGTATTAAAACGTAATGACTTTTCTATATTTATATATATATGTACATTAACGCAATAATTTATACGCGTATATATCTTAACCATTATTATACCTTCAGTAATTTCATGTATTGGTTTAGTTTTATAATTTCGGAAACGGAAACTCAAATAGATCGTATTAAAGTTACACACTTGAAATTTGTGATATAGAGTTTAAATACCACTGACAAAGAGTTTATCCCTTATATCTCTTGCCATATACAAAGCCAAAGGACCATTAAAGCCATCTTGTTCTGGTTGTAATCAAATGATTTGAAATTTTATGCTAAAGGTTTTGTTTTTAAATGCTTATCCTTTTATGTGTATGAGCCTAGCCATGTTTTTTTTTTAAAGTTTCGATTACGTAAAAATACTCGTGTGTGTATACTTCAAATGCCAAGTAAAAAAAAAAGTACTACTCAAAATCAATATATTGTATATATGTGAAATTTATTTTATTGTAATAAATAAACATTATCTTAAATGTCATTAAATTAAATAAATATATATTCAAATTGAAAAGAAAAGAAAATAAAAGAATACCAAAATATATATGAAATAAATGAATAATAATATCTATATACATATAGATACTTATCGATTCTATATCTATCATATATAAGATGATATATGATAAAGTGATGTATATACAAACGTCATTATAAATAAATATTAAAAATATTCGTGCAGTAAAACTTAAATAAAATGTAAATTGAGTGTTAAATATTTTTTATTAAACTATTAAAGATGATTGCGTATTAAAGAAATAAAATAAAAAGTTTAATATATAAAAAAAATTTTTTGTATATACTACTTTAACCATTATAATATCGGACACTTATATTATTTGCCACTAATCTCCTTTGTAGCGCCTCAGTTGGCCTTTATGATAAAATGATGGTTTTAGTTAAATAATTGCGCGGTCAGAAGTAAATTCACCTTTAAATTCAATTAGTTATGGAATTTATTTCAAAATGATAAAGTTTAACAAAAAAACAAATTTAACCATTATAATATCGGACATTTATATTACACGCCACTAATCTTGGGTAACGTCGCACCGTTGCCCTTTATGACGGCCTCCATTCTCCTATAGACATGCTATTTAC
This sequence comes from Dilophus febrilis, assembly GCA_958336335.1. NCBI lineage: Eukaryota > Metazoa > Arthropoda > Insecta > Diptera > Bibionidae > Dilophus > Dilophus febrilis. The sequence goes on along the minus strand of OY284472.1, from coordinate 12,209,682 downwards.
TACATTTTTGCATTCATCCGATGTTTTTGAAATTTTTGCTTTCAATCCGTCAATTGTAACTTTCGGATCATTTTTTAACTTTCGTTTTATTAATGATCACAATGATTTTATTACGGATAAAATAACAAGTACCCGAAATATATATATGGTTAAAGTAGTATACGGTAATTCTATAATCATATCTGTTACACTCTGTAAAATATCCTCAACCGAATGTATTTGTATAAGAAGAATAATAATAATAATAATAAAAAAACATATGATGTTTGTGTATATATTTAAAAAAAATTAATCGACCACTTTTTATTAAATGAGAAAAAATATGTTTATTTTCTCATATACAAATATTTATACAATGTATATATGTGTATATAAATAAATATTTATATTGATTTGAAACAAAACAAAAATCAATATCGTACATATTCTTTTTGTGTTATTTATTTAAAAAAAAAAAATAAATAGCATTTTCATATTATAATTATAATTTTATATTAATTCATATATATATTATTATTATTATTTTCATATATTCGTATTGATTTATATATACATATGTATATAAATAGATGACATTTTGATATTATATTCAACCATCAATCAATGTATTTATTTTTATTTTTTTTTTTAAATAATCAATCATCTCTCATATATATGTAAATTTAAATTAAAATAATCAATTTTTAGCTGAGGATATACCAATTTCGTAGACGATATTTTTTTGTGTAAACGCCCAAAGGATTGATTATTTTAATTATAGGTCGTTTTGCAAAAGAATCTCATTCATATATTATTTTATTACGCTGCTAAAAAATCCTATAATAATATTCCAAGGATTATTAAAGTCATATACGATGCATGATATAAAGCATGTGTGTGTGTATAATCCGCATTATATAATTTTATTCATCATATATATCATGTATATTTAAATATTCATTTCATTAAATCGCATGATATTTGATATGTACATTTTATGATAAAAAATTTTTTTTTTATAGACTATCCGTTAAATTCTAGATTTATTTATAAAATTTTTTTTTTTATCTATATACATATATATTCTATATAATGAATAAATATTTGTACAGTCATTGTGTATAAACATTTTTTTGGTTAATGAAAATACCATATATTATATTATTTATGCATATATAGATATTTTGCATTTAGGCTCAAACAAAATAATGATAAATGTGGTAAATAAATCTGCATCTATATATATATTGTTGTTACGCACAACAACTGTTGAATATATTAGGTTAAAGTATTGATAATTTTTATAAATAGATGTCATTATAATTGAATATTTCAAGTAGTACTAATCTGATCAGGTAACACTAACTTACGTTCGAAAGATGACATTTCGTAGATAAAAAAAAAAAAATTAAATTTGTTTAGTCATTTAAAAGTTGTAGTGCATTAAAGATGAGCGAAATTAGTGAAAAAATTCGATACATTTTACAATTTTGTTATGAAAAAGGTGAAAATGCAACGCAGGCACATGAACAAATTTGTGCAGTTTACGGTGAAGGAACTTTATCAAAATTAACAGCCTATAGATGGTTTGCTCGATTTCGTTCCGGTAATTTTGATGTCAAAGATGCACCTCGTTCTGGTCGACCAATCACTGAAAAAGTCGATGAAATCATATCAAAAATTGAAGAAAATCGACACATAAGCAGTCATGATATCGCTAAAGAACTAAACATCCACCAACTAAACAGTTTTAAACCTTTGACAAAGGCTGGATACAAGAAAAAGCTCGATGTTTGGGTACCACATGAATTAACACAAAACAATTTAATGAACCGAATTTCCATTTGCGAAACGCTGTTTAAAAGGAACGAAATCGAGTCATTTTTAAAGCGAATGATTACAGGTGATGAAAAATGGATCACATACGATAATAATGTACGAAAAAGATCGTGGTCCAAGAAGGGTGAAGCTCCTAAAACAGTAGCAAAACCTGGATTAACACCAAGAAAGGTAATGCTGTCTGTTTGGTGGGATTGGAAAGGAATCGTTCATTATGGATTACTAGCACCCGGTCAAACCATTGATTCCGATCTCTATTGTCAACAATTAACAAGATTGAAGCACGAGATTAAAAAAAAACGTCCAGAATTAATCAATCGAAAGGGTGTTGTGTTCCATCATGACAACGCCAGACGACACACATCTTTGATGACTCGGCAGAAACTGAGAGAGTTTGGCTGGGAAGTTTTAATGCATCCACCATATAGCCCGGACCTTGCACCTTCAGATTATCATTTGTTCCGGTCTCTGCAGAACTCCCTTAATGGTTTAAAATTAAATTCCGCAGAGGACTGCAAAATGCACTTGGATCAGTTTTTTGCCCAGAAAACACAGAAGTTCTACAGTGATGGGATAATGTCTTTACCAGAAAAATGGCAAACGGTCATCGATCAAAACGGCGCATGGTTTAATAAAGTTCATTTGAAATAGATAAAAAAATCGTTTGAATTTTGTAAAAAAAATTAACAATACTTTTTAGACAACCTAATATATGGAAATAAAATCGATTTTGTATATTATCGCTCGATATGCATATATAGATTTTATAGATATGTCAACCTTTCACACACGCAATCACAATAGAATATTTTTAAATTAAAGGTGATAATTTGATGCGGCTGCGATTTGACGAAACAAAAATAATTGAACAATTTAAGTGATTTAACCTAACATATATGCCTATATGCATGTGGGAAATATATTTAATATTTGATAGCACACGAACTTTATAAAAATATTTATTAGTTTTATTATATTTGATTTATATCCTCTTACATATGAATATGTGTTGTCACGAAATGTCAAAAAAAAAAAAAATTCTATCTCTACAATTATAATTTATTTGTTATTTATATAAAACAATATATAGATTATTATCAGGTGCAAATATAACTGATATATGCGACTCTAAATAATAATCCTATAAATAATATAAATATTAATTTCATATTCGATGTAAAGAGTGAACCGCGAACCTAATACACAATTTATTATCATATATATATATAGGGATTTTTGTTTTGTTTATATATCATAAATGGTGGGTGTAAGAGTGATAAATGACAGAAAATATAAATAAAAAATATTGTAATATAAAATAAACTCTATATATAATAGAATATAGTTGAGATGATCAATAAATGGATTATATTTTTATAATATGTATACCGACACATCTATATTTTTCAATTCTATGATATTATTTAATATATTTTTTATATGTTATTTTTGTTTATTTTTTATTAAAAAATTAAAAAAGTCATTATATAAATATCATTTAATCGTGATGATGCTATAAAAAGATGTCATGTTGGAAATCAGAAATTATCTTTGTACCATAATAAGGAGCAAACATAATCGGCTATAGTTTATCTAACTTTCAATGTATATAATTCATTATTTTTTCATACTATACTGTGAAAACTCTGTAAGCCGGTTTCAAAGCACCACTAAGATTTTCCGGTTTAGAGGATTTTTCCGTCTCGGGGGGTAAACTTCTAAATAACTGAAAATATTGAAATTTTCCACTTTTTGATTTTCGTACACAGTGCGATTAATTTTCGTACACAGTGCGACAATTAATATTCCGGACTGGTCCTAGGAAATACATTAAAAATACGATTTTTGAATTTTTTTTTTATTTATTCAAAATATTCTCCTCCTGATTTAATAGAACTGTTACATTGATTTAATAATGATTCAAATGTGTAATCCAGCTCATTTTGAGGTATTGCCTCTAGTGCGCGTGTAGATGTTGTTTGAATGGTTTCAATATCCTCAAAAAAACATCCTTTGAATTTCATTTTAAGTTTTGGGAACAAGGAGAAGTCACATGGGGCTAAATCAGGTGAATACGGTGGATGATTCAACACACAGACTTGATTTCGAGTCAAAAACTGATGAACAATAAGTGATATGTGACTTGGTGCATTATCGTGTAACAAACACAAACTATTTGATTCACGATATTCAGGTCGAATACGACGAATCCTGCCCGTCAAACGCTTCAAAATTTCGATACAATATTCGTCACTGACTGTTTGACCAGTTGGAACAAATACTTTATGGATAATTCCCCGGCTATCGAAAAATGTTTCGAGCATTGTCTTGATTTTCGATGGAACTTTTCTTGTTTTTTAGCCTGTGTTTTAGCCATCCACGAAACGTTTATACCACTCAAAAACTTGTGTTCTACCCATACAATTATTGCCATTAACTTGCTGCATCGATTTGAACGTTTCTGTTGCAGATTTACTTCAAGCTTTGCGTTGAATTTAATGACTCTGCTCTTTGTTCAATGTTAAAATTTCTGCTTCAACTAAAATATTGTTTCACAAGATATGTCATAACTTTTTTATTTGTCAACCAAATGTAATGAAATTTTTAGAGACGATAGAGAAAACATCAAGGTTCAAAACGCTTGTTCGATCATATAGATCGTCCCACTGGTTATTGAGATATGGTTTGAGTCCGGAATATTAATTGTCGCACTGTGTATGCATGTTAAAAATGTTAAAATGTTAAAATGTTAAAATGTTAAAATGTTAAAATGTTAAAATGTTAAAATGTTAAAATGTTAAAATGTTAAAATGTTAAAATGTTATAATGTTAAAATGTTAAAATGTTAAAATGTTAAAATGTTAAAAATGTTAAAATGTTAAAATGTTAAAAATACTAAATGAAACAAATAGTGAAAATAAATTTTTAAGAGTTTTCATATTTTCCGGGTTATGTAAAACGAATTGCCGTCCATCGTCACGGGAGTTTACGCCCATATGACTTTGAAATCATGTTAAATCTATTCATGGGGATTTTCGGCGACCTACCGTATTTCCGACTTAAACGAGTTAGAGGATTTTCACTGTATATCATGTATAAAAATGATTTAATTTAAATTCTGAAATGAGTTTTGTCCATAATTTAAAAACCCAAATGTGCTAAAACAACCCATTTTATTTGTACAACAATTGAAAATCACAATTTTCAAGCTTCAACCATGTGTGCATGTCTTGCATTGTAATATCGATGGAGTGGCTGCTAAAGTTCCCATAATGGTATGCGAAAACAACAAAATACAATCCTTTCTATAGCGCAATAATTCTGTTAATTCATAATATTGTATATATGATGACTACAAAATGATGATCTATATATATTTTTATCATAATTATTATAACAATTATTATTATATTAATAATAATCTATATGCGGCCATCTGACAATATAAAATATATATATGTAAATTTACAAAAGCAATTATTATCAATATATGTATTATATCAATATTATATTATCAATATATTATCAATATAGAACATACGCGTATCTTGGTTTTGTTCACTCTGTTCAGTGAACCACCTGCTAAAAATATTGATAAATAATTAAGAAAATACAGATTTTAATATTTTTCTTAATTTTTGATGAATAAAATAATATTAAGTGTCCCAAAAAATTTGCAGCGCTGATTATTTATATCATTATATCAGTAAAAAATATAAGAGATAATATTCTTTATATCATATATATAAAGAAATCATATATATAAAGAAACGTCGCATAAAAGAAAAACGAAAACGAAAAAATACATACACCTTTAATCTATATATACTCTTTCTTTTGTGCATTTTTTTAATCGCACTCCCATAGTGTGCACAATTTTAAATGAACCAAAAAATATTGTTGTTATACATAGTTGTTTAATTGTATATGGCAAATACATTTATATTTTCCGAAAATGCGAGGTATACGAATATACAAATAATACAAATACTATTTTAATTTTCGTTCACTATAAATTGTGAACAATATAATACAAATGCTTGTTTCTTTTTTCTTATATATGCTGTATGGTTGTTTGTATGCTTTATTTTTTATCATTCAAATCTCGCATACTCATATACTGCCTGCTGCGGTGTATATAATCATAGAAAATATATAAATATTTTTTTTGTGTTTTTTTTTTATTTTTCTCATTTCTATATATGGCATGAATAAAAAATAGATATTATTTACTATATAAAATTATATGCGATATTTTTTCATTCTTTCGCAAATGCTTGTTATGCGTACTTCATTATTTTTCCAAACATTGTTCAATTAAATAATTTCAATTTCAATTTCAATACACATTTAAATAAATTCCGCAACTTTATAATTTGATAATTGTTTGATTCCATATTCTTTAATATAATTTCCTGTTTTTTTTCACATTTAATTGTAATATGAATTTTTATGAATGTAATTCAAATGATGGATGCATTATTGAACAGTTTTTAAAAACGCCTTTTTCAAGGCGAACTGTTGAAATAAAAAATATATTGGTTAAACTCGAAAGGCCACAACCGGATTTGCAAAATTTAACGAAACAATGCAAAACTCAAGGCAGAGAAGTCACTCGTCGATTTCCTGTGTCGATTTATCAAAAACATGAATGGATAACTGGTTGCAATAAGTTGAATAAAATTTTTTGTTGGCCATGTTTATTTTTTTTGCCAAATCGTGACACCATTTGGTTGAATCCTGGTTATTCAGATTTAAATCATTTAAGTGCAGCAGTTTTTAATCATGAAAAAACCATGAGTCATTTAACTGCTGTACTAGATATGAAAACTTTTGGTGATGTTCGGATTGATTTAATGTTGGATTCACAACTCAAACATTCCGTAACTACTCATAATGAAAATGTTACAAAAAATCGCTTGGTATTGAGAAGATTAATTGATATGACATGCTTCCTTGGTATGCAAGAATTGTCTTTTAGGGGGCATGATGAGACTGCTGATTCGGTGAATAGAGGAAATTTCATAGAAATGATGAATGTTTTAGCCAAATATGATTCAATTCTGTCGCAACATTTAAATAATGCTGGTCAGTTTCGTGGAACCTCACCAATCATTCAAAATGATTTAATTGAATCCATTGCAAAATTAATAAATCCAAAATATGTGATTTATTGCTAACTCTGTATTACAGAGTTACATATTATTCCAGGTGGTTGTCCCCCCCCCCCCCCACCCCCAAGGTGTTTAGTAGTTTTTTTGTTCTTTACCAGTTTTTAAAGTGAACAAGTACCCTTGGAGGTCCAGATCCGCCACTGATATAGAATATGTATTCTAGTATGTAAATAAAAAATAAAATAAAACTATTTATATGTTGTTAGTTTTTATATATATTGAACTACAATAGATTAGCGTCACGCTAAAATTGGACACCATCGCAGCGTGTATACATATAATTAATCGATATATCATAAGAAATTACCTTGAAACTATTTATAAAATTAGTGTGTTTTTTTTTATTATAAAGGTTGTATAGTTTATTTCAATAGTTTTATTCAATAGGTGAATGAATATAATTGAGAATTTAATTGGAGTTTTTCACATTTGCATATATTTATATAATTGTTTTGCGGTATAACTATATATAGATGAATATAAAATAATGATATTATTATATGAGATAATATGACCAAATTAAATAAATTCTTTTTTCTTCTTCAATAAAACGTGTAACATTTTTATAATTGTGTATCCAATTGAATATAATTATTTATTTATAAACTTATATATATATAAAAAAAAATTTTATTTAATTAATTTGAACTGTATAATTATTATTTAATTTATTTATATTGTAACAATAATGTTATATAAATTTATATATGCGTTTGGTTGCCAAATATATGATCAAATGTTAGATTCCCAGACAGACAGGCAGTTAGTGCGAGTTGAAATATTTAGTGTATATTGTTTTAATGAATTAAAATTTTTTTTTTTTTTATAACCCTTTAATGTACATATACAAATAGTTTTTATGTTCGATATAGTCTTGATACAGTAATTTACATTCATATATATATTGATTATATGTTTTATATATGAACACTTTTGCACTTATTCTTTATGATTTCAAATTTTCATTATTATTCTCGGATCGTTGGCAAAACGTAAATTTGGCTTGCAAATTGCAATATGGTTTTTTTTATGAATATATTCCCATTTTTATAAATATAAATTGCGTAACTGACCTAAACCTAAACCTATAAATGTAAATGTAATTGACATTAATTATATAGAAATATCTTATAAATGATACTTTGAAAAAGGGTCAAGTTAACTTAAAAATAAAAAAAGTTAACATTTGTTAAAAAAATGTTTATAATTGGACATATTTTTTTTTTAAGAAATATATAAAAAATTATTTGGCAATTAACAAACAAATTCTATTCTATTATGAAAATAATCAAATATGAATTTTTTTTTTTCGTAATATCCCGGGAGTATCACCAACTATAAATTATTAAATAAAAAATAATAATTAAAAAAAGATAATTAAAAATAAGTGCTTTTTTTCCTCAATATATATGTATATACATTATTCTATATTTATATATAATAATTGATATTTCTCAATCCCGCAATCATACATAGACTTAAGAAATTTATGCTCTATAATATAAATAAAACAGAAAAAAATTAATTATCTTTCATATTGTAATATGGGGTTTTGAAAAAAAAAAAAAATACTCATATTTTATCATCGCTTATATTTATTTTTATTTTTTGCTTAAAAAATACATTAAAGAAATAATTTTTATAAAAAAAAAATATATATCATTTTTAATATATTAAATTTTTTTTTTTTATATTACATATATATAATTTTGTTATTGTGTATATTTATTTTGTTTTTTTTTTGAATGAAAATAAAACCAAAATAGATTTACGAAAAGTGTGTTTTGATTTTATTTCACACGTTTTATGTCATCCTCGCAAATAAATACCCACAAAATTAATTTGAAAATTTTGTCTATTTTGAACGAATAATGATATACCAAATGTGTGTTCTACTATTAGACTAGATATAGAAAATATTGACATAAAACGAAAATATCAAAAAATAATACGCTCTAAATATTTAGAAAATTTAACAATTAATTTGTTTTGACTTATATCACTTATATATATATTTAGAAATTAAATGTATTAGATCCAACAATCCAAAGATTTTGACTTAAAAAAGGGATAGAGACGTAATCATTATTTTTATAATTTATTATGTTCTCAAGTAATTTATATATAGAATTTAAATCCAAAGTAATTTAAAAAAATATATACAACAAAATGCTATTAGTATAATAATCAATATTATATAAATAAGTTCTTCTCTATATTATATATATAATTAACTATCTTTATTATATTTACTATAGTATATATACATTTAATATTTATAGTTCATAATATATCGACTAATGAATGAAAATGAACCCATATATATATTGGGACCTTGCATTAAAAATGTCGATTTAGATAACAGATAGCGTAACTAGCGTTGTGTGCATCGGAGCCAAAAAGTTTGAAGACGAAGAATTGCAGGCATTGTTGGATGAAAATTCGTGTAGAACGCAACGAGAGCTTGCATTAGAGTTGAATGTAGATACCTCTACCATTTCTAGACGTTTGCATTCAATGGAAAAGATCAGAAAGCTAGGAAAATGGGTCCCACATCAACTGAATAAAAATCAACTCAAAGCACGAATCGTGCCATAAACATGCCATAAGATGCCATAAACATCTTGCCGAGCACAAAAAACATAGTTTTTTGAATCGAATTGTCACTGGCGATGTAAAGTGGGTGTATTACGACAACGTTAAACGTAAAGCATCATATGTTGATCCCGGCCAACCATCAACTTCATAATCAAAATGCGATATTCATTGCCAGAACCTTCTGCTGTGCATTTGATGGGATCAGAAGGGTGTCGTGTATTATGAGCTGTTAAAACCGAATGAAACTGTTACATCTGATCGCTACCGACGACAACTGGGCGAATTTTCAAAGAAATTTAACGAAAAACGACCATTGATAGCTCGAAAACACCACACATAGTTTTAATGCACGATGACAATGCCAGACCACATCGTGCAAACATCGTTAAGGAAAAATAAAGAGGCTCGATTGGGATCATATTGATCACCCCTTGCTCCTTCTGATTACCATTTGTTCAGATCAATGCAGGTCAGCCTGACAGATGTACGCTTTCGAAATGCTGAAGAAGTGCGAAAATGGGTCGATAAATGGATTGGGACAAAAGATGAGGAGTTCTTCAAATGAGTAATCAACAAACTTCTTAAAAGATGGGAGGAAGTCATAGCTAACGATGGGCAATATATTGGTTAATGTACTCAATCATTTTTTTATACAAATAAATGTCATTTTAAAGCAAAAAAATCGACATTTTTAATGCAGGGTCCCATATATATATATATTATATATTCTTTTACTGGATGCATATAACATACGTTTAATTATACAAAAACATTAAGTATATATATGTTTTATATACAATGTATAAACATATATATTATATGATTTATTTTGTTTTTTAATTTAAATGGGATGTTTTCCATATGTCCAACGAATAATATAAAGATATATATATACACACTTTTACGCAGTATTATGAAATTCATATAAATATTTTAAAAACTATTAATAAAATATTTCAGGACCGGTCTTGATGCCATGGTATCGGGATTCATGTCAGCCAAGCTAGTTTTTTTTTGTAAATATTTTCATATCACAAAATTAAACCAATGAAATGTATTTTATCTTAAGGTATATCTATAACAAAGTCCTATTTCTCAACAAAAATGTGAATTACAAAAAAAAAATCCTATAAGATAAATAAAAATAATCGGAAATTGTGTTTGGTTTTCAAAAAAAAAGTCCTGTATGATTTTCCTAAGTAAATTCTGTATAATTTTCTAAATGAAATTCGGTATATTCTTCGTTCAAACACCGACATTGCTGTATAAATAGTATAATAAAAAGTAATTTAAATTATACATAAGTTATAGATAAATATTAAATATAATATTTCATATAGTCTATATAACAATGTATATATATATAAGTAAAAGTTGTTGGCTTTACTTTCGTGAACCATTTTTTTTTGGCAAAATAAATTTAAACAAACATGTGCATATATCTTTCGTATAGCTATTATTTATATACATATATATTCATATAGTATAGCGATACGTCTACGATATATATATTCTGACATCTTTCAAATTGTCTAAAACATGAATTATCTGAATTAGTTAAAATAATATTAAGTTGAAATTAAAAAACATTTTGATTTTAAAGTTAATAATAATAATAATATGTGTGGATGGGGCCTGCGGCGCTTAACAATATCATTTTATTATTATTTTTATAAAATAAAAAATAATAATATACTATTTCCTATAGTATTATTACATTTTTGTTACATTTTCTTAAAGACGATATTTAATTATTATTATTATTATTGAAATGTTTAGTTATTAGTATTATTATTATTATTATTTTGTTATATTGTAAGTAACTATATTAATTAATATAAGAAAAAGAGATTTTAAAACATCATAATTTCAATTGCAATTGCATCCACAGATAATCGTTTTATCGTTGAAACTTACATAAGATAAAAACTAAGATAAAAAGATAAGATAAAAACGAAAAAAGTTTTGCTCTATCGCTCACTCACCTTTTAATTTTTATTAATGATCTTTTATCGATAACAGAAAATCCAATGCACTGTTATGCCGACGATAGTACATTACATTCTTCGTTAGAACTACCTCGTAATCATACTGCGAATCAAATGCTTCAGTCACGCCAGAAGATGATTTCTTCATTGATACAAAGATTGATTTTAATTTTGATTCTAAATATCTATTTGGGGAAGGATAAACTTAGTAGAATTTAATCCAAAGGCATGTTTGTTCTCAAACAAACGATCAAACGATAAATTTTGACCCAATAATTATGCATAATACAATTATATAATGACCTATTAAATTTGGGAATGTCTTTGTCAAACAACTTTACATGGAATATAATAATATAATAATTGCAGCTAAAAAGGCGGCTAGTCGCATTGAATTTTTAATAAGATCGAAAGAATTTCTCAATTCTGAAAATTTAGCACTAGTTTATAGGTCTTTTATAAGACCACTTCTATAGTATAATGCGCACATATGGGCTGATGCACCAATAAATACAGTGCAGTTTAGTGACAGGATCCAAAAACACGCTATTTCGCTAATCAGAAATAACAAATTCCATTTAATCATTGGATCATAGACGATCAGTAGCTTCATTGTGCACCATGACCCTCCCTAATTAAAAGCAAATCTCAAATGCAGTTTTACATGTGAGATTTTTTATTTGAAAATCGGTGGCTTTGCTACCAATTCAACCATACTTTCATCTTAAAGCAAATACACTTGATTTTTGATCACATATAATTTAAAATAGCAAACAATTTGCATGTGGAAAAATGTTATGGATAAATGAAAATTAATTTAACATTTTATCATAACAAATAAAATGTTATTCAATTTATCGGAATATGAACCTTCGATCCTTCGAACATATCATATATAATGTGGAATTACGATGGTTAAAATCAAAGTTAATTTCATATTTACATATAGAACAACAACAACAACATTATCACGTTTTCTTCATATATAATTATATATAGCTATAATAGAATTTATCTTATTCTTATATGTTAATTATACGAAGAACTTTATATACACATACAGTTGTCAGATCATTAGTATGTTATATAATTATTATTATTGTATAAATAAGGTTTCTTTATATAATTAAATATAAGCAAATTATATAATAATAATATATTTTTATATATACAATACAAATATAGAAGTAATTTTACATAATATATTTATATATATATTTTTATTTTTATCATGATACAATTACAGTGATGTTCGGTAAAATAGGTGTAAAGCAATTTTAATGTATTTTGATTAATTTCAAATACCAATATCTATTTGTGAATCATGCCATCCATACGACAATTTAGTACTTTGTTTACCTTTATTTATCACATGAAAAGAAAGAGATAAAAAATGTTGTCCTTCGTATTTCTGGGAAATTAGCTATGAACATGCTGTTCGGTAAAATAGGTGCGGACTATGTTAATTGTGGTTTATTTAGTTTTTGCGAATAAATTACATTTATTGGTGGTGAGTTTGTGAATTTTTAAATAAATTTTAGGTAAAGTAGTGATTTAAATTTAATTTTTGAAACATTCCGGATTAAATAAATACATATTTCTAAGTCACAATGGGTAGAAGTACACATTGTACGGTATTTGAATGGCAACGTATAAAGGATCTAAGAGCATCCGGGCTAACATATAAAAATATTTCTGAAATTATGAAATGCTCCCAAAATATAATTACCAACGCATTAAAATTCAAATATACCACAGAAAGAAGGGGTAACAAACGTAAAACTAAAAGCAATGACGATCGTAGAGTGGTTGTTGCCACAAAAAAGAGCCCTTTTTATCATCCAGGGAACTTGTAAGAGAGCTTGATCTAAGCATTTCATCAAGCACGGTATGAAAAAGGTTAATAGCATCAAATTTATAGGGGCGAATAGCTAGACAAGCACCAATGCATACAGCGAAACACATTAAACACCGTTTAAAATTCGCACATGCACATCGTGATTGGTCAGGTGATAATGATATTAAAAAGTGACGACATATTCTTTATTCTGATGAAACCAATATAAATTTGCATGGATCAGATGGCAAATTACATGTTAGACGAAGACCAAATACAGAATTTTTACCGCAAAACACAAAAAAAAAACCATTAAGCATGGAGGTGGTAGTTTAATGATATGTTTTGGTATCATCATGGTATGGAGTTGGTCCTATATATTTAGGTCAAAAATATCCAATGGATGAACAGGAATATATAAGGATACTTTCAATCGAAATGTTGCCATACGCAAAAGAAAACATGCCTATTATATGGTCATATCAGCAAGATAACGACCCAAAACATACGGCTAACAAAGCATCGGTTTGATTTCCACAAAATAATGTGAACAAAATAGAATGGCCAACACAATCACCCGACTTGAATCCGATTAAAAACTTGTGGAAGCACGTATAAACATCAGTTGCAACAAAACGGCTCAAAAAACAAAGTAGAACGGGGGAAAGAAATTGTAAAAGTTTGGAAGCGATTTCTATAGAAAGGTGCCAAAAATTGGTGCAGTTCCTGCTAAATCGATGTGAGGCAGTAATTTAAAATAAGGGACATGCGACAAAATATTAAATCGTAAATGGTATGTACGCGAAATACTTAGATTTTATTTAATATTGTGGACATTAATACTTTTTCTTGTGTTTTTGGTAGAACAAAATACATCGCACCTATTTTACCGAACAGCATATTCCTAGCTAATTTCCCAGAAATACGAAGGACAACATTTTTTATCTCTTTCTTTTCATGTGATAAATAAAGGTAAACAAAGTACTAAATTGTCGTATGGATGGCATGATTCACAAATAGATATTGGTATTTGAAATTAATCAAAATACATTAAAATTGCTTTACACCTATTTTACCGAACATCACTGTAAATACAAAATTATAATAATTGTTGAAATTAATTATATTATTACACTTCACTATAGATATATACTGCTGCGTGCGGTAATTGTTTATAATAAAATATTGTATATATGCGGTTTTTATTATATTACATCAAATTCAATTATAATTTTAATGAAATTAGCCAGATATTATCGATTAAATGCATACATGAATAATACCAGAAAATTTTTCAGTTCAGAATTTTGTATTATAACCCATCGATTATTTTATATCTATTCAGAAAATTCAGACAATTTTACGTATTGATTTTTAAACCATATTTCCAAACGAAATATCAATTTGGCATTAAAATTTATGTTATAAAGCGTGATTTTTTAGCTATTATCTTTTTGGCAACACTGGTTTACACAGCTGAGGACGCACGTTTCGTGTTTTGTTTCACTGTCAAACATCTTCAGTTTGTTTATATATGAATTTTAAAATCGGCGTTTCGGTCATGATAGTTTCGGTCATAAACGGTCGAGTAATAAAAATATTAATGATGTGATATATGTATTATATCATTAATATATTAAATATTAAAATCGTTGAAGGCATAATTGCAACTAAATTGAATAAAAGAATTTCTATTTTCGCGATCCGTTAAAATATAAACAATTAAAATAATAACAATTAAAAATATAATAATACCTTCTAATAAACTATACTATAAAATATAAATAAATTATAGTTATATGTTATTATGAAATAAAACAAAGTATATACATATATAACTCTGTGGTGTAAATGTTAAAAATGCCAACCTAAAATTCTAACGAAATTTTGGGGTCGTGGGTTCGAATCCTACTGAACGCATAAAATATGTTTTGTGTTTTCGGTTATTTTTCTAATCTGAATTTTAACACAGAGTTGTATTTTCCGCTTGCGGTTGATCGTACGGCTAATAACCGACACCGTAAAAGACACAAATTAAGAAACTAACAACGCAGAAGGCTGTTGTTGGACGCTAAAACCGGAGTGTTGGTTGTATAGCGAAAAATTTATTTTTTTTTTATATACATCAACTTGATGACAAAGTTGTTAAAGTGTACGTATGACCACTGATGAGGATCCGAAACGTACTTGGTTCGTGTCCACCTACTAACCATCTAATTCTTACTTGTGCAATTTAAATTTTCAAATAATCACCACTTAAAAACTAAAAACCATGACAATCACGCACTTAATTAATAAGACGTAGAGTTAACTTAACTTTGAATCTATGCTAAATGCTAGCTAATTAATGGTATACTCATATACATCATATTAAGAGTAATTGCAAAACCACTAAAAAACTATCATGACCGAAACGCCGAGTTTAAAATTCATATATAAAAAATATTAAACGGTCGAGTAATAAAAATATTAATGATGTGATATATGTATTATATCATTAATATATTAAATATCTTCAGTTTGGTCTATAATTTAACCATGAATCGTCTTACAAACGAACAACGCTTGCAAATTATTGAATTTTATTATCAAAATGCGTGCTCTGTTAAGAAAGTTCATCGCGACAAAATTGTGTTCAGCGACGAAGCTCATTTTTGGCTCAATGGCAATGTAAATAAGCAGAATTGTCGATTTCGGAGTGAATACCAGCCAAAAGCATTGCAAGAGCTACCAACGCATCCGCAGAAAAAGTCACAGTTTGGTGCGGTTTATGGGCTGGTGGCATCATTGGACCGTACTTCTTCAAAGATGATGCGAATCGTAACGTAACTGTGAATGGTGAGCGCTACCGTGAGATGATATCCAACTTTTTTTTGCCCAAAATACAAGAGCTTGACTTGCATGACATGTGGTTTCAACAAGACGGTGCCACATGCCCACAGCACGCGCAACAATGGACTTATTGAGAGGCGAGTTCGTTGAACATTTTATTTCACTTCGGGACCGGTCAATTGGCCGCCTAGATCGTGCGATTTAACGCCCTTAGACTATATTTTGTGGGGCTATGTTAAATCTCATGTCTATACAGACAAGCCCGCTTCAATTGACGGATTGGAAGACAACATTGAAGCATTTATTCGTGAGATACCGGTCGAAATGTTGGATAGAGTATGCCAAAATTGGACTAAGCGGATGGACCATTTGAGGAGCAGTCAAGTTCAACATTTGCATGAAATAATCTTCAAACATTAAATTATATGGACCGTACTATCGATTCAAATAAAGATTTCATGCATTTTTCTGAATTTTATGTGTTTTTTTTTTTAAAAACTTTCCTATAGCTTTTAAAAAATCACCCTTTATATTTGACCATCGGCACGTGTTTTATGTTCTACAGGTTTAAACCTTGACAGATTTTTTATTATATTATCTATTTATATGCATATAAGAAAAAACAAATCCCAATTTGTATTGCATTCAATAATAGATATTTTTTACAACAAGAATAATATCACATGATGATTTACCGTAATTTGTCTATTCCGATGTGCGCGCATATACTGGAATTACAGACACAGTCGATAATTATTTAGGCACATTTTTGTTTTCTATTGTAATGAGTTCTCATATTGGAGATCCACAAAAAATCATATACATTAATACATATATGCATAATTAGAATTTCATTATTAAAATCTCATATAAATAGGGTCCAACTGCGCTGCATCAGTTTTTTATTTATCAATATAATATTTGATTTGAACAATTTTTTCTATGCATTTCATTATATAATTTACTAAAAGACCGGAATGCTAACCTGGGTGTGAAAATCACAAAATAAAAATTACGGTGCTTTTTTTTCATTTAATATATAATTTTATTTGTGATTGCGTCGGGTAGAGAATTTTATTTTATTTTATTTTATTGGTGTTTTTTTTTATTTTTTTTTTTTTTAGTAATTTTTTAAGTTAATTTTATTAAATTTTTTTTAATTTCCTTTTTTAGAATGATTTTGGAAAATGTAAGTTATTTATTTTTGTAGTTTTTCCCTATTGAAAATTCCATTAAAAGTTTCCACCATTAAAAGTACATGGAAAATTGCTGAGTTTATTGCAATCGCAAAACATACAGACTGAATACAGTTATGGAAAAAAAATTTTATTATATATTTTATTGGTTTAATTTCAATGCAATTTTTGTTTCTTTAAATTTATTTGTTGTAATTGTAAGCGACTAAGCGTAATGTATGATTTTTTTTGTTATTGTTTTTTTTTGTGTATATTTTTTCAATTATTTTCGGTATGATTTTCTGTTTGTTTTTGGAATTTTGATCCTCTTTGAGCTTCTTCCTCAAATAGGTTTTGTTAATGTTGTTTATTATCAATTATAATTAAGTAAAATATATAGGATGATTATATGAGAAATGATCACATTCGGATAATTCCTTTATATTTTTCCATCTAAATATATAGGTTGAATTCATGTGTATAGAGAAAATTATTCATACCGCATTCGGATCGTCACATTCGATCGATCGATCGATCGTTTTATTTATTTTATTGATTATTTATAATATTTGCGTTTGCTTGCAAACGTTATTTTTATTAATGTTATTTTTTTGTTTGTTTTATTTTCAGATTTGTGTGCGGATTTTCGGATTTTTGTTTACTCTTTGAATTTTTCATTACAAAATTTAACGTCAATGTAAGTAGAAACAATTTTTTTTATTTTAAAAATTGTATTTTAAAGATTTTAATGTAATTTGAAAAACATAAAAAAAAACGTTAACTTTAAGTTCAGTTGAAGATACAAGTGGGTGTATACTGTACATGTACAATGTACATCCATCGATATGCAAACTATTCTTTCTAACTTTTTTTTTCATCGGTAAATTCTTTTAAAATTACTCGGGCAATTTCTATTTGAGACTTGATTTGAGAATGATTTTTTTATTTACCAAAAACGTTTCTTAATTAATTTTCATTGTCAAGTCATTGTTTTAAAAGTGCAACAACAACAAAAAACCGTATTATATTTCCTCGCATTAGCTAAATATAATTTTCTATGCATTCTATTTGTTCAACTTCCTTATCTCATCTTTCCAATGTATCGATGGCTTTATTTTTGTTTTGTATCATCGAATTTTCGTATATACGAGTATATATTTATAGAGCCTTTGACAAATTTGACTATATTCAGATACGGAATCCTGAAAAACAAACGCAATTTTCAATGTGGAAAATCATAACAATTTTTTTCATATATACGTATATTTCATTTGCATAGCAACGCAATATTCAATTATGCAAATATAATTATATTGTTTGTTTTGCATAAATACATATAAATTGAATATAAAAAATATTAATCGGTATACAATTTAATAAAATCAAAATAAATTCTTTTACATATATTAAAAAAAAAATTGGAGAGATTAAAAATTGTGTATTATTCGGTTTTTAAATGTTCACAAAAAGATTTATAGACTAAATGTTTTGTATTCGCATTATATATCTATAATATATATTTAAAAAAAACGCACAACCAAAACTGATACCAAGCAAACACACGCGCTTACATTTTCGTATGCTAAATTAAACATTTATCAAAAATATATATATACATTTACTGCTCTAACTAAAAAATATATTGCATATATTTATATATATATATATGTATTTTGGTATTAAAAACGTTAATTTAGATAACATTATATCAATTGTGTATATAATTTTTTCATTTTTAAATTTAGAAAAGGTCATTTTTTATGTTTATTTTTAAGATTATTATGACCAACCGTGCCGTTGTGATGAAATGTAATGTATATTTGATATTATATTGTATAGACAATATAAATATATACATATTTATTCTTATTTTATTTTGCTTTACGCGATTTGTTAACATTTTCTATATATGTATAAGTATATACTTAAACTGATTATACTTCTTTTTTTTTTATTAAATATATATAAATAAAAATACATAAAAAAAATCTCTTCTTCTTCTATGTGCATGCGTTATATAAATATAAAAGATTTTTCACTTTTCTTTTGATGAAAAGTTTTATTTATTTTAATGTGTATATATATGAAAATGATATATAGAGAATTTATTTAAATGTTTTAGACTCTATCTATAGCTATATCTAATATATATTTAGATGTATATATATAAAATATACGCATATAGCAAATGAACTTGAATAAAGATTTTAATCATCGTCGAAAATGTTGACATTTAAAATTTATATCAATTATCTGCGTGAATTCGTTATACAAAATTAAATATTCTATTTATATACAATATTATAATACGTTTCTATAAAATATTTAAAAATACGGAAAATGATGAAATTACAAACATTTTTTACATATTGTATGTCAACATAATAATACAAATCAATTTAAACAATTTTAATTCCTATATGCGCTTTTTTGATAATCCGATGAGGATGTGTGGTCAGTCAATGTATATTATACAAAAAAAGTTCTAAATAATTAAAAAAGTATTTTTAGAACTTTTAGTTATGGTTACTGGGAGAAGTAAATATGCAATGATTATTCTTTTCATTTTATTTAAGCGATATCGATACTCATTTACAATTTAAAGTTATATAATGGTTTACATTGTTTGAGATTGCGTTAACATCAATAAATCAAATATTCTATTTTATAGTATATATCCTAATTTCTAATTCAATTTACTATATATCTATATAATCAAATGCAAAAATCTACGCACCTGACGTTCATTAATTATATAAACATGGTTTTTATAAATTTGTATTTATCATCAAAGAATAACACAAGAATATATATGTATAGGAAAGAAAATGGTGAGGTTTTTGGATGGAAGGGTGTTGCGGGCGTTTTATTGGAGATGGAGAGATATAGGGAAGGTATGGTTAAGGAGTATAATGGATAGCTGAGGGATACATATAAACGAGACTCGGGGCTACGGTCGATTGACCAGGCCGCTAGGTTGAGTTCGTTTATTTTCTTTTTTCTTTTTTTTTTTTTTTTGATTATTGTTTGGCTAGGTTATTATTTGTTGTACGTAGGATAAGGTAAATGTAATAGAATAAGGTAATGTTTAAAAAAAAAAAAAAAAAAAAAAAAAAAAAAGAAATAAATGAATTAGATTTAAAAAAAAAAAAAAAAAAAAATATGTATATATCCAATGTGGTGTGCCTATATACACAGATTTTAATATTTTGTTAACCGGCGACGTTAACTATAAATAAATCGAAATTAATAATTTTCTTTTTTGTTAACATAAAGTGAAAAAAAACCGTATATATTCTATATATAAAAATTAAAAATAACAAACATATATATATATAATAAGAAAAAGTATCAAAAAGAAATTTTGTAGGTGTTGACCTCAGAGTTATTACTATTTTTTTCATTTTTTTTTTTTTTTTTGATGGGGTTCATGCACACATTTCAAAACATTGGCGAAATATATTTATATAAATAAATATAGGATATATATGATTATGTTATAAATATATATATACGTGAAACGTCTGCGATATATGCGAAAATGAATAATAATAATATATCGAAAGAGTAATGAAAAACGTGCCAAACGACGATATTAAATGATTATTATAAATAAAAAAATATATAGATTAATTTTTTATTTTTTATTTTTGCAAAATAATATTTAAATTGTTTGTCGTACACGATAATAAAATAAAATTATATATTGCATTATATTTTTTTTATCGTTTGTCTATACTTTTGAAATTTAATACATATTTGCGATGCGACTGAAAAAATTATGTCATTTTATTATGTATATATACAAGAATTCAATTATATATATTTGTAAAATTTTTAATATTAAAAAAATTATAGATTCAATACATATATATATATATAAATCTATTTGGAAAAAATTACAAAATCTTATATTATCCTTATAGATATACTACTTTAACCATTATAATATCGGACACCTGCTCGATTTTGAGATGTCGAAAAAATACTTTAAACAATAATTTTTTAATCCTTCTAATTTAATTTGATAAAATGATGGTTATAGTTAAATAATCTTATTAAAACCAACATAAAATGTTGGTAGAGCAACATCTGATTCGCCGTTTGAATATAATTTAATAGTCGATGGAAAAAGGTATAGTAATTTAATATATGAATGTATTTTTGGGAGTTAACCGTACCCTCAATAAAATGTGAATTAATGAAATTAAGTAAGTAAATTAAGAAAAATAAACTACTCCTTTTGAAATGTAAATTATAATAGCTGGCTGAAAATTTCACCGTGCGTTTTAAACAATCACGATGGAATGCTTAATTTTTTGTGTGAATTACTCGATTATCGGAATCACCAACCGCAGAACTCAAAATTGTTTATTGTTTTGTTTTTTGCAAAACAATTGAAAGGGGATTTCATTTTTGCTGAAAATTATTAGGTATATTATTATTAGGGGAAAAACATTGTTTAATAAAATATGTCCTTATTTGTATCTTATATTCATATAGTTCGGTTTATGAATCCATTGACTTGTCCACTTTCGTGCGACCACTTTTTGGATTGCTGTTGATCATTTTAGAGTCATATCACACACAGCACTTGTACAATTTTTTTCACAGTTGCGTTTATCACGATCAGTAGCATTAGATTTCCACCATTTTATGTGACACAAATTAACCGATTGAACGATATTTTATTAAATATCTGATATGGTAGACTTACAATTGGCTACATTAAGTTCTTTACGAATAATTCGTATCGTTCTTAATAATAATAAGATTAAAATGAACCATATAAAACAACGTTAAAACATTATCCGAACGTTACAATTGAAGGAGTGAAGAATTCCAAGGAAAAATCATGGAATGCAAAAAGACCAATATAAAAACACCAGATGAATGCAAAAATTTAATAAATACCACGTCTAAGAGAATGGAGGCTCTGATAAAGGCCAAAGGAGGCGCTACAAAGGAGATTAGTGGCGTATAATATAAGTGTGTCCGATATTATAATGGTCAACATTTTTTTTTGTTAAATTCAATCATTTTAAATTAAATTCCATAACTAATTGAATTTAAAAGATTTTTTACTTCTGCCTGCGCAATTATTTAACTAAAACCATCATTTTATGAAATAAAATTAGAAGGATTAAAAAAAATTGTTGTTTAAAGTACTGTTTTGGCATCTCAAAATCGAGCATTCGAATAAAATAGCAGGTGGCCGAAATAATAGTGGTTAGAGTAGTATATATAAATCTATATAGAAAAAATCACAAGACCTTATATTATCCTTAGATATATATTTATTTTAGTATTATTAAGGTGACTTTGTAGTTTAAATAATAAAAATGCCTATCTATAATTCTAACGAAATTTTGGGGTCGTGGGTTCAAATCCTACAGAAAACATAAAATATGTTTTGTGTTATCGGTTATTTTTCTAATCTGAATTTTAACACAGAGTTGTTTCCCTTGCGGTTGGTCGTACGGCTTATTACCGACACCGTAAAAGCCACAAATTAAGAAACTAACAACAGAAGGCTGTTGTTAGACTTCAAAAAACAAATTGTTGATTGTTGTAAAGCGAAAAATTTATTATATTATTTATTTTATAAATTATGATTGAATATGATCACCGCATAGAAAACCTATATTTCATAACGAAACCTCCTGATTATTATAAATTCAAATATTAATTATTATGTCGTTGTCATGCAAATAAATCTCATATATAGAATGTTTTTCTTATTAAGTGAGAACATTTCTTTACTTATAATATCACATATTTCGTGTCAATGGTCATCGCAGTAATAATTAGCTGTAATAAGATTATCAGATCAGAGTCGACTTATATAGAGTCGAATCAATTTTTTACAAACAAAACATTGAATCTAAAGTTCAAAAATTATATTTTTTTTTTTAAATTAATTTGAAATTTTATTGAACACAATTTTATATAACGTATTGCTGCACCTCCTCGTTTATCATTTTAAAATATATATGTATATTTGCGGCGTATATATACGCATAATGTTTATATATATATAACATATATATATATATATAATATGTAGTAACTAAATATGCAATTCAGAGTCAATATTGTTTTAAAATTAAAGAGATGGTATTTTGTCAATTTGCCAAAAAAAAAAAATTCGGAATATATAGTAATAAAAATCAAAACTTTGTCTATTTATACGAAGGAAAAATAATTATCAAAACATACATGTTCACTCTGTGGCACAAGTGGTTATCGTGCATTTACTGAAGAAATCTGACAAATTTCTAAAGTCGTGAGTTCGAATCCTACTTTGATAGGATTTGTATCACATACAGAGCCAGAACTATAATTTCCATATCCATTTCCATATTCCATAAACAAACAAACAAAAAACATACATATATAGAATTTATATTCACAGATAAAGGAATGGTGTATATAAGTCAATTTTTGCATAATGTATATATCATTGATTAAATGTATATTCATTTAAAAACTATATATGATTTGCAATGTTTTTGGTCAAATTGTTAAATATAATTATTTGTTTAAACAATATTGATTTTGGATTCATATACATATCTGTAAATATATATAAAATAAAATATAGATTTTAGATAAGTCAATAGAATAATAAATGACCTTATAGAAATATTTAGAAATCATTTTAGTAATGAGTTTAGTTCAATCTCATAAATATACAATACAAAATTATTGACCTTAAGTATATATATAATTGATGACACTTTTTCCCCTATATTATAAACATATCGTATTTTTATTTTTTCATTTTCTAAATCTATTGTTAAATAATACAATAAATTATTTATAGTTAAGTAATACAACAAATTTTAAAAACAAATTCGATTCGTTGTGTAAAAATGAAACGACGAGGTAAAAATAAATATGCGTGTATTTTTGAAATCAAAATGAAAAACAAAAAAAAAAAATAAATAAACGTTTGCCAAAATATTTTTAGTATAAGAAGTTCTTTTATTTGTATTTCGTTTTTTTTTTTTGTATTTTTGTTTATTTATCTATAAGAAAGAGAAAAATCACGTAATTATGCAAAAAAAAAAAACTGCAGATATTCGCATCTCATCATCATACACATAATACATTCTTCTTCTTTTTTTTTTTTTTTTAATTTGTAGTCTATATACATTTGAAATTCAAAATTAAAATTTATAAGTTTTTAGCTTATCGCAATTGTTGTATGTGTGTATAAATAATGTGCGTTAAAAAAAAATGTTAATCAAATAAATGTATATTACCATCAAAACAAAAATCATAAAACTTATATTAGAAATCTCTCTCAAAAGGAATTCTAAATTCTTAAAGTTAACAAAAAAATCTATATTCTTTTAGTTACATCAGGTAAAAAAAACTTCTTTATAGTTGGAACATAAGCTATATCCAGATATATGAACATAAACATTTTATTATATTTACTTAACACATTAAGGATATTTTAAGGACATTTTTATTTTTAATATACAGATTATATCTGCAGTTATTTTTAATATAAAATTTCAATACATATGTACCACATCATATGTAATATATATAAAAGTAATATATATTCGTCTGATGAGACGTAGACAAAAATAGATAATATTTTACCGGGTTTTTATTCTATATATATGTTTATATGTTAGACACATATTTATTCGAATCAGAGACTTTATTATATTGATTATATATAGATATAAAATTATATCATTATATATACTTTTATAAAGAGATTTTTGAGATTTATATTAAAAAGGATATTAATATAAAAATATTTCTATGTCGGTGTAAATAGAAATGAAAACCTATATATATATATATATACTGAACACAATAATTCTATTATATAGTAAAAACGTGTATGACTTTTTATGTCAAAATAATATTTATATACAAATTCAAGCACATTTACATTTGCACATAGTAAATAATGAACAAAAAATCAATGTTAATTTACACGTTTTTTATTTTGTACTATTACAACAACCCATATATATATAAATAGGAAAAGGGAAATTCCTGCGATTTTAACCGAAAACTAATAAATATATAGAGACAATATAAATCTTTAATATAAACATACCTTTTATACATTTTTGATTATGTAATTCTTTAATTTATTATGGTAATTATATCTTCAATAAAAAAAAAACTATTTATAAATTCTTTGTGTAATAATTAAAATATATTTTATTAACACATCACTCACATTAAAATCTATATACGATGCGATATTAAAACTAATATAAATTAAAAAGGAAATTAAAACCAATAAAAAAAAAATACTCAAATAACACACACAAAACGAAAAAAAAAGAACTATAATAAAAATAAAATTAAAAAAAACTTTAAAAATATTTATAAAATAAAAACATACACAAAATTTTATTTTTATATATGAAATTTGTTATTATTTGTGTATTGATTCTTTCACGACATAAACTATACTATTTTTGCTTTAAAAATTTATTATAATTAAACTATATAGTAAATATATTTATTCCCCTAATACCTCTAAATGTGTGTTTTTTTTTTCTTTTAAATATAATGTGTGAATATACACGAGACCTCAGACCTCACTGTTGTATATCGATGAAGAAAATATATCGAATTTATACAGTGTGATAAGTATTTATATATCCATCCATTCGTTTATCTTAAAACGAAATCTTTTGACAAATGTTGTTTTTATTTTAAGAAGAATCTTCTCATATTTTTTTTTTTGTATTGAGCATCAACATTCATATTTATATATATATCGTATCTATATATATATATCTATATATAAAAAATTACATATATGAAAATAGAAGAAATATGTATTTGTATATATTTTGAAAGTTTTATTTAATTAATAACACACCATAAAAACAAAAAAACATATACGGTTTATAAACGAATAAATTAAAGAAAATTCAACAATACAAAAAAAAAATAGCATCATCATATATTTAATTATTCAATACATACGTCATTTTTGTAAATGAAAAACCTTTCTATATGAATGAATCATGTACACGTTTTTTTTGTTTTTTATTTGAACATATATACAACAACTCTTATGTGTGAAAAATAAATTTAATATATAGATTTTCATAATGTGCAACATAGAATTTTTTTAGTATATACTGTATATATAAATAAAAACTAAATAATAAAAAAGGAGGATAGAGAAAGGAAAATGGGAAAATTTCGTTGAATGCATGCGTTAATATATTGATTTTTTGCGGCTTTCATTTCTTTTTTTTATATATACGAATGTAAAAGTTTTTATATTTTCCTATACTCTGTACATAAAACATCAATTTTCTATTTTATATAACTGTCAAAAATTTTTTGACGCACTCTTTTGACTTTTACAAATCCTCTGGAAAATTTTTGATCGTCTAAAATCTGCGTGATATGGAATTTTTTTTTAAATATTTCAATTTTTTATATGTAAATTTTATATATTATTATATATAGGTTTTACAGTCCAAATACATCCTTTTACAAATTAAATTCAACTTTTTACAAATCAAATTCAACCTCAAATTCAAAATCAAATTGTATTTTTACAATATTTTTACAACAAACAAAAGAGTATCTTAAACTGAAAGGGTTTAAGTTTTAAGCCAGTGCATTTACAAAGGATTAAAATAAAACCTTGTCAATTAAAATGAAAAACACCAAATAGGCAAGTGGAAATGAAATTAATGTCGCATTTTGCGAAAAAATATTCCTTACCAAATTTTTACCGGAATATTCTCCAATGCTAAATCCGATAAAAATATTGTTTTCTGAAACGAAAATTTGTTCAAGTAATCTAATGTCAGAACCAGGAAACAAATATTCAAAATATTCTCCTCCTGATTCAATACAATGAAATGCGTGTTCCACCTCATTTTGTGGTATTGCATCTAGTGCGCGTGTAGATGCTGTTTGAATGGTTACAATATCCTCAAAAAAACATCCTTTCAATTTCATTTTAAGTTTTGGGAACAAGGAGAAGTCACATAGTGCTAAATCAGGTGAATGCGGTGGATGATTTAACACACAGACTTGATTTCGAGCCAAAAACTGACGAACAATAAGTGAAGTGTGATTTGGTGCATTATCGTGTAACAAACACCAACTATCTGATTCACGATATTCAGGTCGAATACGACGAATCCTGCCCATCAATCGCCCATAAAACTTCGATATAATATACGCCACTGACTGTTTGACCAGTTGGAACGAATTCTTTATGGATAATTCCCTTGCTATCGAAAAATGTTTCGAACATTGTCTTGATTTTCGATGGAACTTTTCTTGTTTTTTTAGCCTGTGTTTTAGCCATCCACGAAACGTTTATACCACTTGTGTTCTACCCATACAATTATCGCCATTACTTGCTGCATCGATTTGAACGTTTCTGTTGCTGATTTACCAAGCTTTGCGTTGAATTTAATGACTGCTCTTTGTTCCATGTAAACATTTCTACTTCAACTAAAATATTGTTTCACAAGAAATATCATAACTTTTTTATTTGTCAACCAAATGCAATGAAATTTTTACAGACGATAGAGAATATCAAGCTTCAAAACGCATGTTCCATCACATAGATCGTCCCACTGGTTATGGTTAGGTATGGTTTGAGTCCGGAATATTAATTATCGCACTGTGTATTATTCAAAAATATATATATTCAATGACGGAGCATTAAATAATGTGTCCTGATGATCCCAACGATAGGAAATTCTGATAGATATGATCGCAAACGAATTAATTATATTGTTGTTTCTTAAACAAAAATGTCCGGGAAAATTCAATTTTCCAAATTAATTTTTATTTTCATGTCTTATTTGAAAACTCAATTAATTTATGTTTTTTATATAGAGACGAATTAGGAAATTTTTTAATTTTTTTAAGAAATGTATCTTACAGTATAGAAAAAATGAGACCGAAATTTTTTAGGAAATCGACTTTATCTTTTGAAAAAATTAATGTATTAGTTCTTAATATTTAAAGAAAAACTATGAATAATTAAAACCTTTTTTTTTATACTAAATAAATGATAATAAATTAAAATATGTATTAAAAAATACTGCAAAACTATTTTTACAATTGGTTGAATTTGATTTGTAAAAAGTTGAATTTGGACTGTAAAACTTATATCATACTATATTTTAATACCTGATTACAAAATATGAATCGAAGGAGACAACAAGTAAAATTGCTTTCAATTTAATAAATAAAATTTAAAAAATTTGTTTTTCAGACTTTTTATTTTTATATATATATATATAAATTTTTTTGGTGATTCTCTATATTTGAATATAAGGCATCGCCGATATTCAATAAATATAGAAAATGCCCATAAATATGAATAGCAAGTTATCGCGAACCGGGTTCACCTTCGATTTTTGTAATATATGTGGATGAAATTCAAATTTAAATACAGTACCTATACAATTGTCCAAGATTAAGGGAAACAAAAATTTTGAATGAAACCACCTAAAGTGCAACTTGGACAATTGTTTGAAAACATATGAGTTATTTTTTCTTACTGCTTTTCAGTTTAAGTTATTTTTCTCTCATATGTTTGCTTTTATTTTCAAAATTTCATAATTTAATCCACATATTATAATAGATTGACCACTCAAAATCACTTAAGTGCATTCAACGCATCATAGGTTCATCATCTGATTAAGTGATTTCGTTACCGGCTCACGGCAATAGAATTCCGAGGTTTTACGGGCGTTAAACCGATTCTGCTGTAGTAACGAACCAAAAAAAAAAATACTAATTGATATCATATTCAAAAGAATCTAGTTAATGAAAGTCATCATAATATTCTATTGTGCACTTTGCACTAAACAACATTTTAAAAATTCAAAATTTATTCTAATACAAAATTTAACAAACACACAGCATAGTTTAGCGATATTGATAATTTATAGTTTTTTTTTTATACGATTAAAATTATATTGATTGGATTGTTCTGAATTTAAAAATATATAATAACATATATTATTATATTTATGTATATAAAGCCAAAGTTCATAAATGAGATTACTAATTTTTGAAATTATCTATATTTAAAATGTTTTTTTTTTTATAAATTTAACACACCCCCGTCGTAGTACTTTACTTTTTGTTTTTTAAACAAATATTTATCTATATATTATTAATAAAAAAAAAAGCAAAAATAAAAAAAATGAATGAATGAATAATATATAATATACAATTAAAATGTAATAAATAATTTCTTATCAGTTTGCAAATACATATGTAGATAAGAAGTCATTCTTAAAATAATGTATTTGGTTTAAAAAATTTCCATTCCCTAATTAAAATTGTATTAAATTATCGTGTATGTATTAATTAGAAATAAGATTGGAAATATAATATATTTAATTGTATTTAATAAAAAATATTTATCAAGAACTGAATATCATGCGTATCGATATATTTAAACACAATTAAGTATATTCGATTAAATCATATTTAATGATATCACGTTTGTACCAATTAAATATATATACAATTATACATGATATACATTTATTTTTCGATTATCAGGAAAATAAATAAGTTATCACATTGCTATTATTGTTATTATATAACAAAATAATGATATTATATTTATCAAATCAGGAATTATATATGATATCATCTATCTATAACTTATATAGTTTTGATTTATCTTACACATTTATTGAAATCATTTTATGAATCAGAATTTTATTATTTATATTTTTTTGAAACAATGTTATTCTACAACTATTCTTATATTCCTTAACTGTTCCTATTAGTTATATAGGTATATAGATTCCAATGTAAGCAACAAATTGGCGGCGATAATTGTCTCGATATTTATCGAATACCTAAAATAGATAACAAAATTCATTTCGATTTGTTATTAAATAATACATATGACGCCGCATATAATATAAATAAAAAAATTGTTTAATATTAACTTATTGTCAATATATGTTATATATAAAAAATAAAAGAATGACAAAATAAAACAAACATTTCTAAATGTAAAAGTTATATATGTATACACCTTTCTTCAATACATTCTCAATAATATTTATACCTTTATAATCAGGCCCGGTAATAACGGTATCTGGAAATGTTAAATGCTTACTTTCCCACTCCTACAATCATCAATTGGTTTTGGCGTCCATCAACAGCCTTCTCCAACCGGGCCTATTTACCGTCAACGCTTGCGCAGCCGGAAACGTCTGGAGCCCGAAGGTCCACTTCGACTTCATCTCTCCACCTACCTCGCGGTCTTCCAACACTCCGTGATCCACCTGGCTTGCTGTCCAGCATTTTTAAAGGTATACGATCGCCATCCATACGTACCACATAACCAAAACATCTCAAACAATCAATCTTGATAAATCGAACAATATCGTCGGGTTCGCCATACAATTTATATAGTTCGTGGTCCTATCGCCTACGCCACCGTTCCCTTTCCTTTGTCGGTCCAAAGATGGCGTAGTATTTTCTTTTCGAATCCCCAAAATGTTAAATATATGTAGTAATTTTAACATCATCTATTCGAGATATATCAGCGATGCGATTTATTAGATGTAGGAATTATTAATGCGGATTTTTTGGCTTGAAAATGGCATTTATTGGTATAACAAAATGTAAACGTTTGCCAATGGTTGTTTGGTCGACATTCAACGCCATTGCAAGTTCATGTTGCGTTCTACACGAATTTTCATCCAATAACGCTTGCAATTCTTCGTCTTCAAATTTTTTTGGCTGACCTGGTCGTTCTTTGTCTTCCAAGTCAAAATCACCATTTCGGAAGCGTACAAACCATGGTTCACAAGTTGCTACTTGAGCTGGAGCATGTCCACCATAAGCTTCAACCAACAAACGATAACTTTCAGCAGCGGTTTTCTTCAAATTAAAGAAAGTTATTAAACTTCCCCAAAGTTATAAGAAAGTTATATAACTCTGTGGTGTAAATGTTAAAAATGCCAACCTAAAATTCTAACGAAAATTTGGGGTCGTTGGTTCGAATCCTACTGAATGCATAAAATATGTTTTGTGTTTTCGGTTATTTTTCGAATCTGAATTTTAACATAGAGTTGTATATTCCGCTTGTGGTTGGTCGTACGGCTAATTACCGACACCGTAAAAGACACAAATTAAGAAACTAACAACAGAAGGCTGTTGTTGGACGCTAAAACCAGATTGTTGGTTGTATAGCGAAAAATTTATTTATTTTTTATTTATTAAACTTCCCCCCAAAACAACTTTTTCAGGCATGTGTTTCGACATATTCGAAGCAAAAAAAAGCTTTGTTGTTTACACTTCAATGAAATGACATATACTGATATGATATTAACTGGTATGATAGGAAAATGCTTTATATAATTTCCTAACAGGAAAAATTCTCTATTTAATATTCTAATAGAAAACGTCTCTATGATAATTTCTTATTGGAAATTCTATATTCTAACATTCCAAGACAAAATTCAATATAATAATTTTATAATAGAAACTTCTCTATATAAGTTTCTGGTATGAAAATTCTCTTTAAAATTTCCTAATTGGAAATTCTCTAAGGCTCCATATAGAGAAATTATAGAGAATAATCAGATAAAAGAGAAATTTTATCTGATTATTTTCTAATTGGAAATTCTATATAATAATGTCCTAATTGGGAATTTTATATACTAATTTTCTAAGACAAAATTCATCATAATAATTTGATAATAAAAATTTCTCAATATAATTTTCTAGTAGGCAAATTCTCTATCCAATTTTCTAATAGGAAAATTCTCTATATAATTTTCTAACAGGGAATTTTAATATACTAATTTGCTAAAACAAAATTTAATATAATGAGTTGATAATAGAAACTTCTCAATATAATTTTCTAATACAAACTTTTCCATATAAAATTCCCAATAGGAAAATTCTCTATAAAATTTTCAAATAAGAAAATTCTCTATAAAATTTTCTACGGGGCAAGTCTGTACTGGTGAAATTTTACCAATTTTGAACCTATATAATACATTTAAAAGGATGGGTTGTTCAGCTATGTATGTTGTTCCATTACATGTGTCAATAGAAGTAATAGATTATAGAATGCTAATGGCGCTGCCATCGCGTCTCCCACATCTTGCTGTACAATATGGCGATTTGCACTAATACATTGAAAGAGGTACGCGTACCTCGACATTGATTCCAGAGTGCACTGTGTTGAATAAAGTTTTTAAAAAAATTAACAACTTCAAAAGTAAACAAATAAAAGTTTTATATAAAGTAAACAAAGTTTTATAAAAGTTTTATAACAATTCTCAATAAACTAAAAAAAATAATTTATAATATATTAATAAATAAAACACTATTTATAAAACAAACAAACCAAAAATTACAAACAAACCAATTCTACACCGTTTCGGCGTCTCACACGCCATCATGAGGTTATTACTGAAATCAATTCGCATTTCGTATATGTACACATGCATAATAGTATGATGTTACGGACAGGCATATTATATGAAAATGACAGATCATTGCTATTCTATAATCTATTACTTCTATTCATGTGTCGTTATAGGATCGTTATTGCTCGCATAATTTTATTGTGATGATCATTCATATGAAAAATAAAAAAAAAACCAATATATACAAATAATTTGATAAAGATAGGTAAATGTAATATATGTAATATTACAATAATGAGCATTGTTATAATTTGTATTTTATCTATATTTTCTATACGCATATTTATTGTTATATAGGGTGACTTTTTAAAAGCTATAGGAAAGTTTTTCAAAAAAAAAAAAAACAGATAAAATTCAGCAAAATGCATGAAATCTTTATTTGAATCTATAGTACGGTCCATATAATTTAATGTTTAAAGATTATTTCATGTAAATGTTGACCTTGACTGCGCCTCAAATGGTCCATCCGCTTAATCCAATTTTAGCATACTCTTTCCAACATTTCGGCCGGTATCTCACGAATAAATGCTTCAATGTTGTCTTCCAATGCGTTAATTGAAGCGGGCTTGTCTGTATATGCATGAGCTTTAACATAGCCCCACAAAAAAAAGTCTAAAGGCGTTAAATCGCACGATCTAGGCGGCCAATTGACCGGTCCGGAACGTGAAATAAAATGTTCATCGAACTCGCCTCTCAATAAGTCCATTGTTGCGCGTGCTGTGTGGCATGTGGCACCGTCTTGTTGAAACCACATGTCATGCAAGTCAAGCTTTTGCATTTTGGGCAAAAAAAAGTTGGATATCATCTCACGGTAGCGCTCACCATTCACAGTTACGTTACGATTCGCATCATCTTTGAAGAATTACGGTCCAATGATGCTACCAGCCCATAAACCGCACCAAACTGTGACTTTTTCTGGATGCATTGGTAGCTCTTGCAATGCTTCTGGCTGATATTCACTCCAAAATCGACAATTCTGCTTATTTACGTACCCATTGAGCCAAAAATGAGCTTCGTCGCCGAACACAATTTTTCGGTAAAAAAGCGGATATTCGACCAACTTTCCAAGAGCCCATTCACTAAAAATTTTACGTTGCGGTAGGTCGTTCGGCTTCAATTCTTGCACCAGCTGTATTTTGAAAGGCATCACACCTAAATCCTTCCGCAAAATTTTCCACGTTGTTGAGTAACTGAAACCCAATTGGTGCGAACGGCGACGAATCGATAATTGATTCATCAATAACACTGGCCGATACAGCTGCGATATTTTCTTCAGTTCGCACTCTACGTAAGCGTGTTGGTGGTTTAATGTCCAACAATGTAAATTTGGTGCGAAATTTAGTCACAATTGCCGGAATAGCCGTTTCAGTGGGTCGATTAAACTGACCATAAAATGGAAGAAACGCGCGATGAAATTTCTTAACAGAGCACGCATTTTGATAATATAATTCAATAATTTGCAAGCGTTGTTCGTTTGTAAGACGCTTCATGGTTAAATTATAGACCAAACTGAAGATATTGAATATATTAATGATATAATACATATATCACATCATTAATTTTTTTATTACTCGACCGTTTAATATTTTTATATATGAATTTTAAACTCGGCGTTTCGGTCATGATAGTTTTTAGTGGTTTTGTCAAACTGAAGATGTTTGACAGTGAAACAAAACACGAAACGTGCGTCAGCTGTTTCCAGTCCAGTGTTGCCAGTGTTGCCAAAAAGATAATAGCTAA
The DNA here is from genome assembly GCA_958336335.1 of Dilophus febrilis. Classification (NCBI taxonomy): domain Eukaryota; kingdom Metazoa; phylum Arthropoda; class Insecta; order Diptera; family Bibionidae; genus Dilophus; species Dilophus febrilis. The sequence goes on along the minus strand of OY284472.1, from coordinate 12,175,068 downwards.
AAAATCACCCTTTAGTTATTATTTTGTTCAATATTTATTTTATTTTTGATCAGTGATAATGAAAAATATTGATAATTTTTTTTTGGCCGTTTCAATAATGTAAAATAAATTTTTACATATATTAAGTGTTTTGTTATACTCTATAAATACAACTTTGTTTTTTAACTTTATATATTTATTAAAATGAATATTGTATTTTTTTTTTAATAAATGATAAAAATATAACGCACTTATAATAATTGTAATTCTCTGGAAAAATAGCTGTTTTATATTACATTTACCATTTTATCGATCGACGTAAATTACATTTGTCGCATATTCGATATAAAATACGACGTGTACGACGTATATGTGTTTAATTATAATATGTATATAATCACCGATATGTTATTATATGATGACAAAAATAATTTTTATATCTATATAGGAAATATAAGTATAATTATGGTTAATAATATATTGACCGTATATACGTTTTAAAAGGCACGTATGCAAACATTGAAAATCACTAATTTGTTTATTAATATACATACATCAGATACAATTTAATTATTTAATAGAACCTTTTTTTTTAAATATATATAAGTAAATAAAAAAATTTTCTATATAATATTTAAGTATTATTTCTTTTGCGATGCGAAATGATTTTTTTTTTGTTTTAATACCCAAAGTTAAATAAATATATTTATATAGTACGACAAAGTGAATCTTTTTAATATACAGCAAAAATCAAAATATCATTTAGAAATATTCATCTTCATCTTGCGATCTTGATTTAAATGAATAATTTAGAAATACTTTATCTTTTTACTAATGAAATTTTATATTTATATCCATTTGACCGATTGAAATGAAATCGTAAATTCAACATCAATTAAAGGAAAAATTATAAATTACATTTTGTATAATTTGTATAATTTGAGAAAACATTTTTTTTTTGTATATTTATCTTTTATATATAGAGTATAAATCAAAACATTTTTTAAGAAATTAACACTTTATTATAATTTATATCTATATGTTATATACATACATGCATTTCATTTTCATTATACGCGCCTCTCGTATCTGCTGTTTCATTAAATTATTTTATAAATAAACATAGATTAAGAGTGTGTTTGTTTAATTACATTTTTATTTAGAAACATTTTTTGTATTATTATTTTTAAGACAGATTTGGTTTTTTTTTGTGTCTGAATTAATTTTGTTTAAAACGATTATAAAATTGCTTAAATAAATAATTTACCCCCATATGAAACCACCTATAAAAAATCTCATTTTAATTTTATTTAAAAAACATTTTGATTGTATATTATTGTATTTATTTATTTATTTAATTATATAAATATTATGTTTATTATTTTTGTTTCTGTTATATAAATTATAAAAATAATCATTATAATTTAATTCTCTATATACACAAATTAATTCGTAATTGTTTTACATTGTATAATTATAGACAATTATTTTATAAATATAGACCATGTGAAATTAATATACATTTATAAATATACTTACTTCTTACTTCAACTCGCCTACAACCTACAATTGGTTTTGGCGTCCCTTAACAGCCTCCTCCAACGGGACCTATTTACCGCCAACGTCCGCCAGCCGGAAACGCCGAGGGCCCGAAGGTCCGCTTCTGACTCATCCTTCCACCTACCTCATGGTCTTCCCACACTCCTTGATCCACCCGGGTTGCTGTCCAGCATTTTTGACTGTATACGATCGCCATCCATTCGTACCACATGGCCAAACCACCTCAGGCGACCAATCTTAATGAACCGAACGATGTCGGGTTCGGTATACAATTTATATAATTCGAAATCGTACCGCCTATGCCACCATCCCCTTTCCTTTGTAGGTCCAAAGATGAGGAGTAGTATTTTCTTTTCGGACCATCCAAGTCGCCGTTCGTTGGCCTGTGTCATGCATCACGTTTGCCGAACCGTAGGTGACAATTGGTCGAACCAGTGTTTGATATATTCTTTACATTCAATGTTTTACTTAATGTCTTCGAGAAGAACATCTTTCGTAAACCGTAAAAGGCCTTGTTTCCTGAAGCAATCCGGGATTGAACTTCCTCCGCTATATCATTTTCACTGTTTATGCTGCTTCCAAGGTAGCTAAACCTGTCCGCTGTTTCATATTTGTTCTGACCAATTGATACGCTTTGATTTGATGTGCCATAAACCTACTGTTTGTTGGTGCGATCATATACTTGGTTTTCTCCTCGTTTACCCTTAATTCCATTTCCGAAACTTCACGTTACAACAGTAAGAACGCTTCTTTAACGACACCCATACTTCTACCCACTACGTCGATGTCATCGGCATAGTCGAGTAATTGAGCAGATGTCGTAAAAATAGTACTGCTGGTGTTAATGGTCGTCCTCCTTATACATTTTTCCAATATAACATTGAAAAATAATGTAGCCAAGGGGTCCCCTTGCCCTACTTCGTCAATGGTTTCAAATGCATCCGATTTGATCCCCTGCTTTGTACCAGAGATGTTTTAACATCCGTCAGTGTTAGTTTTGACATGGCTATCAATTTTTGTGGCAATCCAAATCCATCTTCATCGTGCGCCATAATTTTTCCCTAATAAAACTGTCGTATGCGGCCTTAAAATCAACTAATAGGTGGTGTGTTACTACGTTGAACTCCCTACACTTTTCCATTATCTGTCGTACGACGAACAGTTGATCAGTTGTTGATCGATCATTACGGAATCCACATTGGTATGCACACCAATGACTTGCTCCGCATATGGTAAAAGGCGCTTATGCAACACATAAGAGAGTATACCTTATATGTTGCATTCAGCAAAGATATTCTCCGATAGTTGGAACACTCCATCCTGTCTCCCTTCTTGTGCATTGGCACAATTACAGCAAGATTCCACTCCTGTGGTATAACCTCGTAGTTCCAAACATGCACAATTAGCTCGTGTATATACTATTCCACAATACATCCCCACCACATTTCAAGAGTTCACAAGGTACGCCGTCAGATCCAGCCGCCTTTCCATTCTTGAGCTTCAGAATGGCTTCTCTGGTTTCCTCATATGTTGCTTCCGAAATTAGTGGTTGTGCTGTTTGGTACGGAAGTTCGTTTTCTGCATTTCTACCAATTGGGTTGTGCTTGCTGTAAGTAGATCTTAAAAAAAAAAACTCAGCCCATCTCGCGATAGCTCTTTCTTCATCCACCAAAATTTCACCGCTGGTATCCTTACAAAGAAGGGGTTGTTGTATAAATCCGCTAGTTACAGATCTTATTCTCCTGTACAATTTTTGCCTGTCATCCATGCTGGACAGCGTGTCTATATCCCGCAAAATATCCTGCTCATGACGCATTTTCTTGTTTCGGAATAATTTGCGTTCAATGGATCTTTTGGTTCTGTAGTCATCCATGGCAGTTCGTGTGGCCTGCTGAAGATATTTTAAACGCGCTTGGTTCTTTTCTTCATGAGCCGTTTTACATTGGTCATCGAACCAACCATTTCTTACCACGCCAGGTTTCAACTTTACCATCTCCTCTGCCCCCATTTCCATACAATAAATATACAATGTTAATATACAATGCGATGAGCGTCTGTAAATTTTTTTTGTATACATTTTGGATGTATAGGATTTGGTTACCAAAATTATGATATATTCTTGGATATTTCTTTTGATTCCATCGTTCCCTTTCCATACACAAGGATATATCCGTTCTGTTTCTATAATTGATTCACAATCTCAAAAAGAATAATTGTGCTAAAATAATAACATCACTTTGTCTAGATATCTGATTTTTTTTGTTGCGTGCACTGCCGAATATAATTTTATCCGATGTATAATGATGATGATAATGATGAAGTGTGAAGTTTTTCTTTAGATGAAAATAAATTTAAAAAAAAATAAAAAATACAAATCCGATAGATTTTATTTATTTTTGTATTTTTAATTTAAAATATAAAATTAAATTGTTGCATAATAAATTAAAAAAGAACAAAACGCAACAGGAGGTGAAAATCGCATGAAAATGAAAATATTTTAACGCAAATCAATTATCAACATTAACAAAATAAATAAATTTAAACCATTTTTTTTTTATTAATTTAAAAATTGTTATACAAAAGGCAAATGTTAAAACAAAAACCCGCAATTTAACAAACGATTAAAAGAAACTATTTATAAATATATATGATTATTGTATTATTGTATAATGATAAGAGATCGAACCGATTATATACAAATTATCTTTTTTTTGTGTATATCTTTTACAAATAAATCCCCGTGCACTGATGATTCATATAATCTTATCTTATTCAATTTTATTTATCAATGCATTCATACAAGAATATAACTTTAAAATTTATTTAAAATGATACATCAAATAACATATCCTGTTTTAATTTTTATCATTATATTTATATCTTTAAAAAGTATAAGGTTTTCAAGGATAAAACTATGCAATAAATAAAACTGAATTATATTTTATCGCAAATATAAATTGTATATATATGATAAAAAAAAATTCATTTTATCATAATTTTATATCTTTAAATAATTTTTTGTATTATGTTTCTTATATAATTAAATAAAACAAATAAAACCTTCCAATAATATACATAATGTAATATAATAATTATATAAATATTATCTATGTCACATATCATCATATAAAATTATTTGAGATAATCGCATTTGTGTATAATAAATTTAAATTCTAAATTAGGTATATATTATCATTATAAAGAAATCGCAATTCTTAAATGTATTGATGAATCATAAAAAAAAATGATATTTTTTCTGCATATAACAGTCAAGTTCTAATTAACATATATACTACTGTGTACAAATATGAGTAAGACTTTATTTATAACTTTTGAAATCATTATTTATTCTTCTAAATCTAAATCATCACCCTCAAAATGATCCCCGCCTGATGCAATGCAACTATGCCAACGCTTTTTCCAATTTTCAAAACATTGTTTAAACTCGTCTTCCGGAATGGCCATCAGTTCCCTCTTCGATTCGGCGTTTATCTCTTCAATCGAATCAAAATGGTGTCCCCGAAGTGGTCTTTTGAGTTTGCTGAATAGCCAGAAGTCACACGGAACAAAATCTGGCGAATACGGTGGTCCTTTTCATTATCCTGATAGTCAGAAAGCATCGTTTCACAGACTTCCATGCGACAATGTTTTTCGAAAAAATTGAGTGTTTTTGGAACCAATCGACATTTGACTTTTTCCAGGCACAAAATGTCTTTCAAAATGGTGTTGACTGACCCATTTGAAATTCCAACAATATCAGCAAGCTCTCGAGTAGTCAATCGACGATTTTGCAGCACTAATTCTTTGATTTTGTTGCCGCGTCGCTCATCAGTAGAGGTCTCGGTCTTGGTCGTCTTTGATGTGGTTCGTCTTCAACGCGTTCACGACCTCCTTTGAACAATTTGTGCCAATCGAAAACACTTGCTCTTAACATCCACTTCTCACCAAAGGCCTTCTGAACCACTCTGAACGTTTTGAGGGCTGATATTTCATTTCGCGCACAAAATTTAATACTACTTCTTTGTTGAATAATTTCAGACATTATCAAAAAATTAACAAATTGATAAACAACTTTTCTTTGTTCACACACACAGACGTAACTACTACATCAATGAACCAATTGACCTAAAATTTGTCACCAATGTCAATAACAGTACTACCAACGCAAAATAAAAGCATTTGTCCGAATAGATAAACCAAGGAAGTTTAAATTGAAAAGTCTTACACATATTTGTACACAGTAGTACATCTAAACAGTAATATAAATGCACTTGAAATCTTTGTAAAGGGGGATTTTTTAGCTATTATCTTTTTGGCAACACTGGTTTAAACAGCTGACGCACGTTTCGTGTTTTGTTTCACTGTCAAACATCTTCAGTTTGGTCTATAATTTAACCATGAATCGTCTTACAAACGAACAACGCTTGCTAATTATTGAATTTTAGTATCAAAATGCGTGCTCTGTTAAGAAAGTTCATCGCGCGATTCTTCCAATTTATGGTCAGTTTAATCGACCCACTGAAGCGGCTATTCGGGCTATTGTGACTAAATTTCGCATCAAATTTACATTCTTGGACATTAAACCACCAACGCGCTTACGTAGAGTGCGAAATGAAGAAAAAATCGCAGCTGTATCGGCCAGTGTTATGATGACCATCAATTATCGAATCGCCGTTCGCAGCAATTGGGCCTCTGTTACTCAACAACGTGGAAAATTTTGCCGGAGGATTTAGTTATGCCTTTCAAAATACAGCTGGTGCAAGAATTGAAGCCGAACGACCTACCGCAACGTAAAATTTTTGGTGAATGGGTTCTTGGAAAGTTGGCCGAAGATCCACTTTTTTACCGAAAAATTGTGTTCAGCGACGAAGCTCATTTTGGCTGAATGGGTACGTAAATAAGCAGAATTGTCGATTTTGGAGTGAATGTCAGCAAGAAGCACTGCAACAGCTACCAATGAATCCAGAAAAAGTAACAGTTTTGTGCGGTTTATGGGCTGGTGGCATCATTGGACCGTACTTCTTCAAAGCTGATGCGAATCGTAACGTAACTGTGAATGCTGAGCGCTACCGTGAGATGATATCCAACTTTTTTTTGCCCAAAATGCAAAAGCTTGACTTGCATGACATGTGGTTTCAACAAGACGGTGCCACATGCCACACAGCACACGCAACAATGGACTTATTGAGAGGCGAGTTCGGTGAACATTTTATTTCACGTTCGGGACCGGTCAATTGGCCGCCTAGATCGTGCGATTTAACGCATTTAGACTATTTTTAGTGGGGCTATGTTAAAGCTCATGCATATACAGACAAGCCCGCTTCAAATAACGCATTGGAAGACAACATTGAAGCATTTATTCGTGAGATACCGGCCGAAATGTTGGAAAGAGTATGCCAAAATTGAACTAAGCGGATGGACCATTTGAGGCGCAGTCAAGATTTGCATGAAATAATCTTCAAACATTAAATTATATGGACCGTACTATCGATTCAAATAAAGATTTCATGCATTTTGCTGAATTTTATCTGTTTTTTTTTTGAAAAACTTTCCTATAGCTCTTAAAAAGTCACCCTTTAGATACACAATTATTTATATGAACATTTATAGATTATTAATTTTTACCATTATTTCTCTTCCTTGATAAATCCCCGTGGGTATAATTTGCGATCATTCTTTCATTCCTTATTATTGATTAGTTTATTCCGTTAGCAGGTGCGTGATTTCTTTTAATACGTAATATATTTCCTAGATTTTGCAAAACAAAAACATTTTTTTAATTATAATTGTAACCTTGGAATTTTAATCAAAATATTTTGATGTAATTTAACAGAGTGCTTGTTATAGGTCTATCGATTCTAGTGTCGTATGCGAGATATGTTTAAAACAACCTGATATAATATTCATATGAATGGTGGAATCGAATCATTAAACAATTTTTCACAAATTAGTTTGTACGCATTTTATTTATACAATTTTTGCAATGTTTTTTTGAAAGTTTTTCCAAATATAAAAAATACTGTAAAATCTATAAATGAAGTTTTTACGATACCCGCGTATATGATTATTAATCTATATATTATACAGTATTGTATTTAATTATTATATATATACAGTATATAATAATAATTATCTTTTTTTAAATCAATTTTCATAAGATTTAATCAACTGATTTTTTTGTTTTTAATAATATAATTTCGTTTAACATCAATTAAAATACGCACGCATATTTAGATTCGTGTTTATATCATCAAAAATACCATAGCATAAACCGTATATATGTGTGTACAATAAATTTAAAGGAGTTATTATATACATATTATTACAAATATTTTTTTGTTTTTTAATTTCTTTAAATTATCATATAATAGAAAAAATAAATTTCTATTTATTGATGAATTTTATATACTGGGGTTATTATTAATTAAAAATTTAAAAAAAAATTAATATTTACATTGATATATAATTGTCTATTTAGAAGAACCTTACGCGAAGTATCACGGTTTTAGATTTTTCTAATTCAAACCCCGTGGGGAGAAATTAACAAAACTCACACAAAAAAATACGGTCGGCGTTATGACACCATAACATTTTTTTTCTTTTTCTGAAAAATTATTTTAAAAATTCAGTGTAACTTCAATGAAGATCGAAATGTAAAAAAGACTTTTTTAAGAACAGCCGGACAGAAAAAAAATCAGAACTTTAAAAAAATCACTTGTTTCACTTGGTTCCGAACTTTATAAAAAAAACAGATCCAAGTGAGAGTGGGTGAGTGTTTGATAAAAATTTTGGTTCGGTTTTTTAGTTCACACTAAAAATTTTTACTCCATCAACATCGACGGTGCATTTTTTCGTATATTTTTCGCAGTTCTACCTCGAATTTTTCGAAAAACCAACATAAAATACACTGTTGTTCTGTTTTTTTTTTACAAGTTCGGTTGCTGTTCAGTTTTCTCAAACAATTATGGCATTTGTAAAATTCGCAAGAGTCTTACACCACAGTGTTTGTATTTTAACTATTAGTAATAAATATTAATATTTATATGGAAAAAATAATACAGATTAAATAAAAATTTATTACATAAGATGTAATTCGTTGATAACAAAATATCTTTATCTATAAATCGCATCAAATGTTACAAAATTTGACATTTAAATATATTAATGAATATATATAGATAAATAAAATCAAATATAATATAGACAGTTTTAAATTTAAAATATGGTATAAAATTTTAAAGTGAAAATAAAAATTTAATTAATTTTTATCAATATGCATATCTATATATATAATGATAATGATATGTATTTTCCATATGTATATATGATAAGTTAGATTTACAATAGTAATTTATATTTAGTAAATAATAAAGATAATGAATAAATAATAATAATAATTAGGTTTTTCTAGATCATATATATATATAACATATATATATCCTACTGTGTACAAATATGAGTAAGATTTTTCAATTTAAACTTCCGTGGTTTATCTATTTGGACAAATGCTTTAATTTTTACGTTCGTAGTACTGTTATTGACATTGGTGACAAATTTTACGTCAATTGGTTCAATGCTGTGGTAGTTACGTGGGTGTGTGTGAACAAAGAAAAGTTGTTTATTCGATTTGTTTATTTTTTGATAATGTCTGAAATTATTCAACAAAGTAGTAGTATTAAATTTTGTGAGCGAAATGAAATATCGTTCAGAATGGTTCAGAATGGTTCAGAAGGCCTTTGGTGAGAAGTTGATGTCCAGAGTAAGTGTTTTCGATTCGCACAAATTGTTCAAAGAAGGGAGTGAACGCGTTGAAGACGAATCACATCAAAGACGACTAAGAACATCTACTGATGAGCGGCACGCCAACAAAATCAAAGAATTGGTGCTGAAAGATCTTCGATTGACTACTAGGGAGCTTGCTGTTATTGTTGGAATTTCTAAGCTTAAGGGACCGCTACAGGACACCGTTTTGACACGATAGAAGAGATAAAAGCCGAATCGAAGAGGGTAAACGATGTTTTGAAAATTGGAAAAAGCGTTGGAATAGTTGCATTGCATCAGGCGGGGATCATTTTTAGGGTAGTGATTTAGAATTAGACGAATAAATAAAGATTTCAACAGGTGATAAATAAAGTCTTACTCATATTTGTACACAGTAGTATATATATATATATATATATGGTGATTGAATCAAATATATAAAAATAATATGCATATAATATAATTTATATCGATATAAATGCAAAGGTTCCAACATATACATAGGAGATTTTATGGACGTCATTCATTTTTTTACCCTATATTTAGTAGGTCTATCTCTATAGGTATATATAAGTAATATATTAAATTATATCTATTTATATATAAATAATGTTAGTTTTTTTTTTCTTTTTGTTCTATTTATGGTACATTATATATTTTCTATTTATACTCACATTTATAAATCAATTTAAATATAAACTAATATATGAAATATAATGCGGACGATATATGCGTGAATAAATTATATAAATTGTATATATAAAAATAAAAATATACCCTCATTCAGTTGATTGCTCGTACGACTTCAAACATAATATTTATTTTTGGATAATATTTAATTTTATATTTTTGTTCTAAAAATATATATAATAAAGTGTAAAGTTTCAAAATATTCATATGTAGATAAGATGAATTATTAATAAAAAAATATTACCAATCATGTATAGATGGGAATACCAAGATCATCAATTTATGAATATGGTTGTCTTGAAAATTTTCAAATACATTTTCTTGTGTCTGAAATAGTAAAGGTGTAACAGAACGATTTTAAAGATTTTAAAGTGGGGATTTATTCTGTAACCTTAAACAAGGTTTTTCTGTTAATCGTAAGAAAAATTATGATTCACGTTTTTTTTATTTACGGGGTTATTTATATATGTTTTTCCTTATGCGTATTCCCTTTCGAATTAAATTCAATTTGAAAAAATGAAAAAGAGATTGGTAAATCTAAAATATTTATAGGATTTCCCAGTAAAATGAAAGCTTTTCCAGAGCAAACGAAACCTTTTCCAAACCAAACGAACCACACCTTTTGAGAAACAGCGAAATTCATTTTATTATCTAGATTATTATCTAGATAGTGTCTATAGATTATTTAATAAGTACAACGATCAATTTGATTTCGGTATTTCGCGGGGTATGTTTTTGGGTAAATTAAGGTCAAGATATTTCGGTTTGGCAGATTGAGATTGAGTCCAGTTTTTCTGATCGTCTTATGGTGTGATGATAATAATATTATTGTTCGAATGCGTTTGTCTAATGATACAAAAAAATATATAAAATGCAATAATGTACAATGCAATGGAAGCCGGAAGTATGTATGTTAGTCAGAATTACAATAAAACATTAATTTAAATTCATTGGAATTTACGTTATTATTAATTAAAAAATCACTATAAAAGTTATAAGATGAAAGTAAGACATCAAGGGGATTAAAACGGCAGTAATTGGTATGATGGCCATCAATTTTAAAGAATTCAATTGATCTTAGACACCGAAAGTTTATTCTAAAATTAAGTTTATGCAATAATGCTGTACAGTCGACCATATTATTAATCAATCCACAAGTAAAAGATAAGCCAATAAACTGTCTATGCTTTTCAAGCGTAGGCATGTTTAATAGTGCCAATCTATTAGTGTAACAGGGCAAAGCATTTGAATCGGACCAAGGAAGAGACCTTAGAGCGAATCTAAGGAATCTTCTTTGGATTGATTCCAATCTGCCTATTGCATTAGAATAATAAGGTGACTACACCGGACATGCATATTCCAAAATGGAACGAACAAGAGCATAAAATAATGCCCGGAGACAATACGGATTCGTAAATTCCCTAGCGGTGCGAATAATGAATCCCAATACCGAATTAGCCCTATTTATCACATAATCAATATGAAATTTAAAAGTTAATTTAACAACAAGATAAACACCCAAATCTAGGGTCTTGTCCAAGGTATTTAAAAAATTACCACGTAAATGGTATGAATAAAATAAGGGTGTACGTTTACGCGTAAAATGCATAACCTTACACTTGTCAATATTTAAGAACATAAAATTACGAGAACCCCAATCGTAAAAAGCACAAAGATCAGACTGAAGTGCGTGACAGTCGTCCCGAGTAACAACAGATTTATAAATTTTCACATCATCCGCATATAAACTACATTTAGAATACTTAAAAACAGTTGGGAGGTCATTAATAAAAAGCACAAATAAAATAGGTTCCAGTTGACTACCCTGAGGAACACCAGAAGAAGCAATAATTGGTTTAGATAAAATCCCGTCATAAAGTACCTCACCCAAACGATTACTTAAATATGAACAAATCCACTTTACAAATGTATCACCAAAGCTCAATTTTTTCAATTTTAACAGAAGAAGACCACGCGAAAGCTTGTCAAACGCCTTACTGAAATCAGTGCAGATGCAATCCACTTGAACACCAGATTAAAAATATTCAAAGCAGTATATGAGGAAAATTCAAGTAAGTTCGTAACCGTTGATCTGCCACCCAGGAACCCATGCTGTTCCGGACAAATAATTGATTTAACATTAAAGGAAACTACACAAGCAATAATGGATTCAAATATTTTATGGATTACAGAAAGCCTATTATAGAATATTATTTAATTTTAAATCTAAATCCGTATGACCACGGTGGAAAGTTGGAGTTGATTTTATTAGAAAATAAATTCGCGAACCATTTAACTATTATGACGCCCAACTTGTAATATATTTATGATTGTTTTCCAAAAATGTCCATTTTATTTGTATGGGATTCGCTAGAAGGATCAGACAAAATTTCAATTAAGTCAATGTTTTCCATTTAGTATACCAAAACTCGATATAAAAAATTCTAAGAGAATATGTATAAAACCCTTTGAGATATTTAAGAAACAAAAACGTTGGAACATTTGGAAGATTAGATTTAGGGTAGAAAAGATGGTTTGACCAACCCTATCTTCGAACTTAACCAGCTAAAGGAAAGAGAAAGCTAAATGAAAATTGGTAAAATGGAGGTAAGAAATCGGTAAAACGATGATTAAAATTACCGTAATAACATATACGATTACGTGATTAAGTAAAAGTTCATAATCTGTATATTAAAAAGTGCATCGGTAATGCATTTTTTGAGCAAACAATAAAAACAAATAATTAATTCTATAAATGTGAATGAAAAATAAATTTTGTTGTTTTTCAAAAGGTTTTATTTGGTCCGGAATAAGTTTCGTTTGGTATGGAAAAGGGGTAATTTGATCGGGAAATCCTTTATCCTTTCACTTTGCATAATCCGATTTAAATTGATTTCAGATTCAGATTGGTATAAATCTAAAATGAAAACGAGATTGGTCTAAAATCTAAAATGTTTGTATATACAAAATTATATTCCCAAAAACCCCGATTATGCTAACTTTTATTATCATACTGTTTGATTATATTTTAGTAATCAAATTCCACAGGTGAATGTACAATATATTATATATATATATACATTCATTTACCTCAATCGATCGATCGATATATTATACGATTATACTCTATATATATGACTATTTTAAATGAATATATTTATGCATTCTTTAGCAACTATTTTATATTCATATATACATACACAAAATATAGTTATATATATATTGTATTTTTTTTGTCTACGTTTACGTATATATACATTTTTTAAAATTGATAAAAAAAATATATATTCGTTATTTTGGTTCATTTAACCTTATTATTTATCAAATTACGTTAATTTTTTGGCTTTGCGGTCGTTTAATTTAAAATTCTTATTGATTAAATAGTTATTTACATGATATTGTAACAATATACAGAATAAAACACACTAATTAATCAATTAAAATATTATTTTAATATGTCCAATTATTTTTTATAAAAACATATATAGGGTACATATTAACAACGTTTCGGTATAATTTAATACCATCTTCAGGTTTCTTTTTACATATAAATTAAACAAAATTCAATAAATACAACATTAATAAATAAAACCAAAAATATTAAACATATTATAACAATTATAAATAAAAATTAAAAATGTATATATATATATTAAAACGTTATATTTACTTACTCTATAAAAAATGCTGTAAATATAGTAAATAATTTTATATTACATTTACACAAACAAACAATTATTTTATTAAATTATATTAATGAATGAAAAAACATAAAGATTTTTTCATCATTTTGACAATAACAATCACTATATATATATATAAACAATATGTGTTTATCGTTAGATGTTAAATGATAATGATTATTTATTTTATTTAATCAAATGGTGATAAGCACTTTAGATGATTCTGGTTTTTTTGGTTGGTATTGTATTGATTATCGTATTATTTTTCCGTTTTATTATTTTTTGAATAATGTTATTATTTGTATGTGTAGTGGAATTATTATTATTTTTAAATGTTGTACTGTGTGAAGGTCGTTTATTATTTTTTTGAATTGTATGATTATTATTGTCATCTATAGTGGCACAAAAAATTGGTGATAGGTTATCGGTGTCTTGTTTTTTATTGTAAGTGTTCTCGGTGTAAATGTGTAAGCTTTCCATCGTTAATCTTTTTCCATAATTGGATTGTGTGGATAATATTGAAGTTCTTTGAAAATCAGGGTAATGACCCAAAGAATGGAAATGGTCAACGAGGGCGGTTTTTGAGGTCGATCCCACATTAACCGTCTTTAGGTCATATCGGTGATTTTCAATTCTCTTTTCAAGATATTGTCTAGTTTGTCCAACATAACATTGGTCACATGTCGATCCCACGTTACCATCACCTATGCAAGGTATTTTGTATATAACATTCGACCTCTTTTGAAGAGCGATTTGATCTTTGGTTTTAGTAAAGATATTGCGAAGGCAATTATCACCTCTATATGCAACTTTTACATTTGGATTCTGAGTTTTAATCACTTTAGTGATCTGTTCAGATATTCCTTGTATGTATGTTATACTGGTGTAAGGTGTGGGTGTCATGTTGTTTCTATTGTTTTCTGGTGTAATGGTCTTGGGAAAATGTATTTTGTGTCTTTCTGTGTGTATTACTTTGTTTATGATGTGTTTCGGGTAGTTATTCAGTGTTAGTAGGCGTCTGATTTCTATTATGTTCTTATTGTGGAATCTATTAGAACTGATGGTTAAAATTCGTTTTACTAAATTGTGTGCTGTATTAATTTTTTGATGGTGAGGATGGCTTGTATAAAAGTTTAATAACCTGTCTGATGTAACGTTCTTTTTGTACCAATCTGTGTCTATTGTATTGTTTTTATTTCTGATTAGTAACATGTCTAAATAAGGTATCTTGTTGTCGGATTCTGTTTCATGGGTAAATTGAATTCTAGTGTGATATTTGTTTAATGTGGAAAGTGTGTGTGTGATGCTATTGGTAGGTACAATTGCTAAAAAATCGTCTACATATTTTACAAATAATTTTGGAATGAAGTTTAATTTCTCAATTGTACCCGTCAATAGATCATTTGTAATTATTGATGCTATAATCGATGATAATGGGTTACCCATAGGCATACCGAATATCTGTTTATAATAAGTATTATTATAAACTAGGTAGTTGGCATCGTTTAAACAGAACTCTAACATTTCCAAAAACAAGTATTTAGGAATGTTAGTGTTTGTTCTTATTGTGTCCCACTTTTCATTGATTATTTTGATGGCTAATTTCGTAGGTATGTTGGTAAATAGTGATGTTATGTCAAAACTTACCAACGTTTCATTGTTGTCTATTGTTATATCTGTTATTCTGTCTTTTAATTCTATGGAGTTTTTTATTTCAAATGTGTCTGTTCTTAATAATGTTTTAAGTATGTTCGCAAGTTTTAATGACATATTTCTAGATACTGTGTTTATGGATGATACTATTGGTCTTAATGGTATGTCTGTTTTGTGAATTTTTGGTAATGCGTATAAACGTGGTGGTGTTGAATTGTATTTAACAGATTGGTATTTTTCTTTTTTGTCAATTAATTTCTCACGAAATAACACATACAAATAATAACATTATTCAAAAAATAATAAAACGGAAAAATAATACGATAATCAATACAATACCAACCAAAAAAACCAGAATCATCTAAAGTGCTTATCACCATTTGATTAAATAAAATAAATAATCATTATCATTTAACATCTAACGATAAACACATATTGTTTATATATATATATAGTGATTGTTATTGTCAAAATGATGAAAAAATCTTTATGTTTTTTCATTCATTAATATAATTTAATAAAATAATTGTTTGTTTGTGTAAATGTAATATAAAATTATTTACTATATTTACAGCATTTTTTATAGAGTAAGTAAATATAACGTTTTAATATATATATATACATTTTTAATTTTTATTTATAATTGTTATAATATGTTTAATATTTTTGGTTTTATTTATTAATGTTGTATTTATTGAATTTTGTTTAATTTATATGTAAAAAGAAACCTGAAGATGGTATTAAATTATACCGAAACGTTGTTAATATGTACCCTATATATGTTTTTATAAAAAATAATTGGACATATTAAAATAATATTTTAATTGATTAATTAGTGTGTTTTATTCTGTATATTGTTACAATATCATGTAAATAACTATTTAATCAATAAGAATTTTAAATTAAACGACCGCAAAGCCAAAAAATTAACGTAATTTGATAAAGTATATACCGGTCAAAGAAAACCTCAACCTTATTATTTATATTTTTCCACAAAATTCAATTAAATATATGTATATTTTTAAACAATAAAAAAATAAAATAAATTTTTCGCTATACAACCAACAATCTGGTTTTAGCGTCCAACAACAGCCTTCTGTTATTAGTTACTTAATTTGTGGCTTTTACCGAGGGGGAAATCATTTGTGTATTCTCGTGCCACCAGGCTTACTGTATTCGTAATTCTCTTGTATTCTTATGTGTTTTTTGTGAATCATTGTACTTTCTGTGTAATCTCCGTGAATCGGTGTATTCTCTGTGTAATTATTCATGTATTCACAAAATTCACTCACAAATTCCTTATGAATACAAATGTATTCATGTGTATTCATACATACAAAATTGGAAATTGTGACAGTGTGTGTGATAAACATTGCGGTAAATAAAACGAGAAATAAAATAATAAAATTAATGTGCTCGTGATTAATTAATTAATATAATTAAAATAATCAAATAAAAATCAATTTCAAATTTGGTCGGATATGTGATAGTGATTTTAAAGCAAATAAAATAAATAAATAAATAAATTATTACTTATTTAATACTACATTATTACGAAAATTATTATTTGGATATGGCTGAAGTGGTTGAAAATTCATCTTCGAATTTAACAAATGTAATCGATTTTTGGGAGGATTTTGAACACAAAATGGGTTCAATACCTGACGTGGTTAAAAAATTTTTAACTGCAACAGGTTATAAAAACGTATATGCCTTGAGTGAATTATCAAAAAGTGATTTGGAAGACATTGAAAATTTTATACATGAAAACAAAAAAAAATGATTCATAACTGTGATATTTGTAATATTTACATATATATGAAAACGATTTATCAAGGTAAGTAAATATATATTATAATAAATTTGCATATGCATGCCGGTAATTTAAAATGAATAATGTATAATTTATCATTTTAATACCTATATATACTGCAATTACAGATTCAAATTTTTACCTGGGCATACGAAAATCATTTCACTTATAACCACTACAGCAAAAACATTATTGGAGGATGCAAAACCTTGTGGAAATTTATCCCGTATTAAAACAAATGACAAACATTCTAATAAGGAAAATCGTAAAAACATCTCTAGCACTGAACATGCGGAGAAAATAAAATTATTAGTTAAAAATTTTTTTAAATTCCAAAAATCAACCAATAATCCATACAATCGTGATATAATAATTAAAGTCGATTCTTCCGAAAATAATGAAACACAACCACGAGCAACAATAAAATGCATCAACTGTGAATTAAATATTGCCGTTTTTTGCCAAAAATTACCATCTGGTTCGCTCAGATGGATAATTAATAATTATATTAGGCATATCAGAAAAAACGACACAAATACCTCGACAAATACGATAGTTAAACCGCAGAGTAATAACATTGAGCAATATTTTGTACAGGATATATCTGAATCGGATGTAACATACAGCGAAACAGATATTATTTTTGAAGATTATGCAGTGGATTCGGGGGAATCACAAGAGGGGTTGTAAATGAGATTGAACAACCTCTCAATACAAAATCAGAAATCTCAAAACGTAACCGTTATAAATACGATAAAGGAGTGGGAGTTATTGTTGTTAACCAACCAAAAATTACGGATTTTTCCCGATATTAAATGAAATCGATATTTTATTAAAAAAAAATGAACAACTCAACAATCGCTTAAACGAAATTTTACGAACACAAATTAATTTTAATCAAGAGTGTTACAATAAACAATCCGAGAAACAGTTTCTAGGCACAACAGGTAAATAATTTATTTGTCATCTTAATTAATACTAGTAGGTTTGATAAAATTTACCAAAAATAATATATTAATATTTTCAGGTGATTTTTTAACAGAAATAATGAATATTACAACAAATAAGAATAATCAAAATACGTTAAAGTTCCCTAATTCCACTTACAGCGAAAAATTAAAACTTTTTTCTTGTTATTTGTACTTGATTGGAGGAAAAATGTTATATGAAACTATAAATAAAAATTTATGCATTCCATCTCTATCTACAGTTCAACGTACATTGCACACAAATGCTGAAGGTGATTTACGTATTGTGGAATTAAAAGAATTTTTGGAATTGCGAAATTTACCTTTAAAAGTTTGGTTGAGTGAAGATGCCACCAGAATAACCAGTAATATAGAATACGATTCGATTCGCAATCAGCTGGTAGGATTGGTTTTGCCAATTCATCCATTAAACGGTATGTTACTTTTAATTGATATATACCGATACAACTGTACGTATTTAGTTTATTATTAATTACATTTAAGTATATTATTATATTTCACTATTTCAGGTATGCCAATCAAACTATTTTATACTATAAATACGGGTGAAGAGATGCACAATTTTGTGTTGAATCAATCACAATGCAAAAATGCATATGTTATTATGGCACAACCTCTAAAAAATAATACACCGTCTTTCTGTTTATGTATTTTTGGTACTGATAATCGATTTAAAACAATTGATGTGTTACAAAGATGGACACATATTATCAGCAAATTGAACGAGCAGAACATTGAAGTTATAGGCATATCCTCAGATGGTGACAGCAGACTACTGCGGGCTATGCGAATAGCAAATAGCATACCAGTGATTCATTCCACGTCTTCCGAATTGCCACAAAATTGGAGGGAGTGGTTTAGTAGTGCTTATACTACATCGATTCATCGATAAGCAAATGAAAAGTAAAGCAAAACAAATTACATTATTTTTTGATCAGTGCAATGAAATTTTTATAAATGATTGGTGTTTATTTAAATACAATGAGCAATATTTGGTAGCACAAATTCTAGAATTTTCCTATTTAAGTGGTACATCATTTGAAATGGAGTACACCATTAATTATGCTCCTGTCCATGCTCCTGAATCAAGCCGTCACATGGGAGTAGGGGTGTTGGCACATTGGTATGATTGGGATGATTTGGGAAATTTGATTATGATTAATAACCATTACAATATTATAAATATTAGTCATTATGTTATAACTATTCAGAAACCGAAAGTACAAAATTTTGAACTGAAATTAGAAAATCGGGTTTTGCAACATTTACAGGAATATAAAAAGACTGTTTAATTTAAGATTGAATTTAAGTTGTTTGTGCAATCTATTTCATATATGTATAGTATAGTGAATCTTTATATTACATATTTGTTCTTTATTTTATTTATACATATATATTTAATAATTAATGTATTTTAGTATATATAAATCGTATAAACTATAAACTACCGAGTGAACTATTTTTTACTTTTATTATTATTTGATTAATAATTTTATTATTATTTTTATTTGAATAAATAATGTATACTCCATAATATAAAATATTTTGTTTCGTTTTTGTTTGTTTGTTTGTTTGTTTATTTATTAATATTCCTTCGGTAGCTTAGACCATATGGAAATTATAGTTTTAGCTCTGTATGTGATACAAATCCTATCAAAGTAGGATTCGAACTCACGACTTTAGAAATTTGTCAGATTTCTTCAGTAAATGCACGATAACCACTTGTGCCACAGAGTGAACTTTTCGTTTTTGTGAAATGTGAAATGTTTTTGAGGGACTGTAATAGTCCATAATCTACCTGTATGGAGCGTTCATGTTGTTGTTCCTCCTTAGGCTACTTAAATTACATATTTTGTTTTCCAAAAAGGAGACCGCCGTAGTGCGATCTGTGTATTCCACTGTATTCAAGTGTATTCCCGCATGTTCTCTGGTATTCCCATGTTAACATGTATTCAATTTATATATTCACTTGTCGTATTCACTGTATTTTAGTGTATTCTATGTATTTCTATGTATCTTTTGTGAATTCATTGTGAATTATAGCATTTTTGTATTCTGCCACAACAAAAAATCCAAATGATTTCCCCCTCGGCTTTTACGGTGTCGGTAATTAGCCGTACGACCAACCGCAAGCGGAATATACAACTCTGTGTTAAAATTCAGATTCGAAAAATAACCGAAAACACAAAACATATTTTATGCATTCAGTAGGATTCGAACCCACGACCCCAAAATTTCGTTAGAATTTTAGGTTGGCATTTTTAACATTTACGCCACAGAGTTGTACATTTTTAAACAATAACATATATAATTGTAAAAAAAAAATACTTAAATGAAAATTTACATTTTAAAGAATTTGCAATTGTTATATCCATATTATTACTATATTTAATTAATAAACAGAGAATATATACATATGGATTATATTAAGTCATATAGCCTGTGTTTTGTAAACAATACCATTTAAAAAATTTAATAAATTTAAATATAAACGAATTTTTTCATTAATGACTTAAAACAATTAGAATGATAACTATCAAAAAAATTCAATAATTTGGTTATTATATGTTTTTAAATGATTTTTAGTATATATAGTTTTTATGGATTTTTATTAATTTTTACACATTTTTTTCTTTCCAGATATATATATAATGATAAGCTCCAACATGATTGTTATATTAG
Source organism: Dilophus febrilis (assembly GCA_958336335.1). NCBI lineage: Eukaryota > Metazoa > Arthropoda > Insecta > Diptera > Bibionidae > Dilophus > Dilophus febrilis. The sequence goes on along the minus strand of OY284472.1, from coordinate 12,154,258 downwards.
GCAATACTACAATTTGGATGTTAAATTCAAGAGAAAATTCGAATTATGTGATTGAGGTAAGTTAAAATACAGAAATATCATGTTTTTTTTTTAAATTATAACATAAGTGTATGCTATCAATTTTACCTTATAATATAAAGGGTGATTTTTTAGCTATTATCTTTTTGGCAACACTGGTTTAAACAGCTGACGCATGTTTCATGTTTTGTTTCACTGTCAAACATCTTCAATTTGGTCTATAATTTAACCATGAATCGTCTGAAAAAACGAACAACGCTTGCAAATTATTGAATTTTATTATCAAAATGCGTGCTCTGTTAAGAAATTTCATCGCGCACTTCTTCCATTTTATGGTCAGTTTAATCGACCCACTGAAGCGGCTATTCGGGCTATTGTGACCAAATTTCGCACCAAATTTACATTGTTGGACATTAAACCACCAACACGCTTACGTAGAGTGCGAACTGAAGAAAATATCGCAGCTGTATCGGCCAGTGTTAATGATGACCATCAATTATCGATTCGTCGCCGTTCGCAGAAATTGGGCCTCTGTTACTCAACAACGTGGAAAATTTTGCGGAAGGATTGAGGTGTGATGCCTATCAAAATACAGCTGGTGCAAGAATTGAAGCCCAACGACCTACCGCAGCGTAAAATTTTTGGTGAATGGGCTCTTGGGAAAGTTGGCCGAAGATCCACTTTTTTACCGAAAAATTGTGTTCAGCGACGAAGCTCATTTTTGGCTGAATGGGTACGTAAATAAGTAGAATTGTCGATTTTGGAGTGAATATCAGCCAGAAGCATTGCAAGAGCTACCAATGCATCCAGAAAAAGTCACAGTTTGGTGCGGTTTATGCGGGCTGGTGGCATCATTGGACCGTACTTCTTCAAAGATGATGCGAATCGTAACGTAACTGTGAATGATGAGCGCTACCGTGAAATGGTATCCAACTTTTTTTTGCCGAAAATGCATGAGCTTGACTTGCATGACATGTGGTTTCAACAAGACGGTGCCACATGCCACACAGCACACGCAACAATGGACTTATTGAGAGGCGAGTTCGGTGAACATTTTATTTCACGTTCGAGACCGGTCAATTGGCCGCTTAGATCGTGCGATTTAACGCATTTAGACTATTTTTTGTGGGGCTATGTTAAAGCTCATGTATATGATCAGACAAGCCCGCTTCAATTGACCCATTGGAAGACAACATTGAAGCATTTATTCGTGAGATACCGGCCGAAATGTTGGAAAGAGTATGCCAAAACTAATAATAAAATTGGACTAAGCGGATGGACCATTTGAGGCGCAGTCGAGGTCAACATTTGCATGAAATAATCTTCAAACATTAAATTATATGGACCGTACTATCGATTCAAATAAAGATTTCATGCATTTTTCTGAATTTTAGGTTTTTTTGTTTTTTTTGAAAAACTTTCCCATAGCTTTTAAAAAATCACCTTTTACTTCACAATATAAATAAGAAAGTCGCATTTATATTTGTCATATCGTTCTTTAGGAATAAAAATAAAATTATTTTGATTAATTATTTAAATGTCTAATCAAATTATAGTGTACTATTATAGATTATAGTGTACTATTATAGCTGATGTATATTTCTTTATGTCTATCAATCAAAATATAAAGGGTTACAAATAAATAATAATTATTATTCACTGCTCACCGAATCGATTTAATAAACGTAAAAAAAGCGATATTTATTAATTAATCATAATTAAGTTATTTTTCTTTATAAATATATATAATTCAGGAATGCTTTTAAATATATGATTCAATAAACATGAATTCTGTAAATTATTGGACAGGCCCTGGACAGACGAATTTAGAATTGAAAATTTTCCAATTGTAGATTCACAATATTCCAGTGTGTTATTATATATTAAACATTTTTTTTTTAAATTGATTTCTGATAGAGATTTTTTGAAAATTCGTTAATCAATCGGTTTGGCAAAAAACTTTTCGTCATTCATTTTGTAGATATAATTTCTGGTAAATTTTAGAACTTATTGTTTTCCATGACCATGACCATTCATTCAGAACAGCGAGAATTTTCCATTGATTTTAATGATTTTTGGTTTATATAAATAATCTGACGTTATTCTTTGTATATTGAGCAATGATAACCCACAAACATTTTTACAATTACAAATATACATTTAATATCGTATTATTCTTTATTGAAGAAATTCAATATTACTTCTATCACAGTTTATTATAGCATATGTTGTTTTAATTTTTTTTATTATTAATTAAATTTAATTATATATTTAATTTTTAAATCCTTTTGAAACATATGATATGCGATTTTTTGTTTTTTTTTTTTTTGCTATTATGTATTCTATTTTAATATAGAAACATGATTTAAAAACACCAAGGCAAAAAAAAAAATAAATACGATTTCAAAATATTGTTAAAACGAACAAAAAAACCAATAAGATTGAATTTTAATATATTATTTATACTTATTTATATTATTATTACATACTACAATCGCGCTACAATATCCCACATATATTTAAAAATTATATATAAATATCATATATGTATGTACAGAAAAGTTTTATTTTAATTTTGAAAATGAAAAACTATACAGAAAATAATATACCGCACCGCAAAACAAAATAACATTTTCGTAATATCTATATATAATGACGCATTTCTGATTGAAACAAAAAAAGATATGTATGTATATATACAAATCTCAAGATTACGAAAGTAGAAAAAAATCTTTAAAAGAAAAATGAAAAGAAAATTATTATATAAAAGATAAATGATATTGCATATATTGCACAATATCCACACAGCTATATGTATATATAAAAATATACAAACATTGAATTTCCCGCATGAACTATTATATAGGAAAATAAATATAAAAAAAAAATCAATCTAAATGAAAATAATTATTTAAATTTTTATTAAATACAAGAAGATTCCTTTATTAGTTGGTACACATTGACGATTAATATTGCTTTTTTATAAAATTTTATTCAAAATTTACGAAATTACGAGATCTTATAGTTACTTGCGAATAATATAAAATCCAATTCTTTCCACTCGAACAATCTGTAAAACATTATAATAAAGCTGAATCACTCTGTGCTAAATTATTTCTATATATATATATATATATATAAATATCAATTAAAAAAAAATTGTTATTTTGTGTTACAACAAAAATAAAATGAAAAAATAAAGATTAAAGAAATTAAACATAAAAATAAACCATATTTTGTAGACTTTAAGTAGCCTATATATAATTATAAGAAAATGAATAAGATTATGATTTTACTATATATTTATTATATTAGGATCGTATTTTATAATTAATTTAATGTGGGCAAAAATCAAAAATAGAAATTATATGTGAACTATAATATAAATAGAGATGTAAAGAAATTGTATATTTTTAATCAATTTCCTTACAAAACAAAAAACAAAAATATTCATTTCTCAGAATCCAAATACTACTACTCTAACCATTATAATATCGGACGCTTATGTTATACCGCACTAATATCCTTTGTAACTCCTCCTTTGGCCTTTATAATAGCATCCATTTTCTTAGACGTTGTATTTACTAAATTTTTACATTCATCCGGTGTTTTTGTATTCCTCATTTCAATGATTTTTCCTTGGAATTCTTCACTCCTTCAATTGTAACTTTCATATCATGTATTTACTTTGTTTTATTCATTCCCACAACGATTCTATTGGACTTAAATCGGGACCGTATGGTTCCTTTTAATCTTATTATTAATAAGAATAATACGAAATATTCCTAAAGAACTGAATGTAACTAATTATAAGTCTACCGTATCAGATATTTAAATAAAATGTGGTTAACCGGTTCATTTGAGTCACAGAAAGTGGTGTAAAATTTAATGTTACTGATCGTAATAAACGCAACTGTGAAAAATAGAAGAACTGATATAATGGTCAACAGCAATCCAAAAAGTAGTCGCACGAGAGTGGACAAGGCAATGGATTCATAAACCGAAATATATGAATATAAGATAAAAATACAGACATATTTTATTAAACAATGTTTTTTTCCTAATAATTTTTTATCACAACCCAAACTCCCTTTCAATTGTTTTGCAAAAAACAAAACAATAAACAATTTTGAGTTCTTCGGCAATGGAATTGCATTATATTAGGTTGTCGAAAAAGTATTGATAATTTTTATAAATAGATGTCATTATAATTGAATATTTCAAGTAGTACTAATCTGATCAGGTAACACTAACATATGTTCGAAAGATGACATTTCGTAGATAAAAAAAAAAAAAAATTAAATTTGTTTAGTCATTTAAAAGTTGTAGTGCATTAAAGATGAGCGAAATTAGTGAAAAAATTCGATACATTTTACAATTTTATTATGAAAAAGGTGAAAATGCAACGCAGGCACATGAACAAATTTGTGCAGTTTACGGTGAAGGAACTTTATCAAAATTAACAGCCTATAGATGGTTTGCTCGATTTCGTTCCAGTAATTTTGATGTCAAAGATGCACCTCGTTCTGGTCGACCAATCACTGAAAAAGTCGATGAAATCATATCAAAAATTGAAGAAAATCGACACGTAAGCAGTCATGTTATCGCTAAAGAACTAAACATCCATCACCAAACAGTTTTAAACCATTTGACAAAGGCTGGATACAAGAAAAAGCTCGATGTTTGGGTACCACATGAATTAACACAAAGCAATTTAATGAACCGAATTTCCATTTGCGAAACGCTGTTTAAAAGGAACGAAATCGAGTCATTTTTAAAGCGAATGATTACAGGTGATGAAAAATGGATCACATACGATAATAATGTAGGAAAAAGATCGTGGTCGAAGAAGGGTGAAGCTCCTAAAACAGTAGCAAAACCTGGATTAACACCAAGAAAGGCAATGCTGTCTGTTTGGTGGGATTGGAAAGGAATCGTTCATTATGAATTACTAGCACCCGGTCAAACCATTGATTCCGATCTCTATTGTCAACAATTAACAAGATTGAAGCACGAGATTAAAAAAAAACGTCCAGAATTAATCAATCGAAAGGGTGTTGTGTTCCATCATGACAACGCCAGACCACACACATCTTTGATGACTCGGCAGAAACTGAGAGAGTTTGGCTGGGAAATTTTAATGCATCCACCATATAGCCCGGACCTTGCACCTTCAGATTATCATTTGTTCCGGTCTCTGCAGAACTCCCTTAATGGTTTAAAATTAAATTCCGCAGAGGACTGCAAAATGCACTTGGATCAGTTTTTTGCCCAGAAAACACAGAAGTTCTACAGTGATGGGATAATGTCTTTACCAGAAAAATGGCAAAGGGTCATCGATCAAAACGGCGCATATTTGGTTTAATAAAGTTCATTTGAAATATATAAAAAAATCGTTTGAATTTTGTAAAAAAATTATCAATACTTTTTAGACAAATGAATATAATATAAAAATACAGACATATTTTATTAAACAATGTTTTTTACCTAATAATAATCCCTAATAATTTTTTATCACAACCCATAATCTCTTTCAATTGTTTCGCAAAAAAACAAAACAATAAACAATTTCTAGTTCTTCGGCAATGGAAGAGCATTATATTTTGATGATGAATGTAAATTTGTTATTGTTGGTGATTCCGATAATCGAGTAATTCACACACAAAATGAAGCATTCCATCCTAATTGTTTTAAACGCACTGTGAAATTTTCAGCCAGTTATTATAATTTACATTTCAAAGGGAGTCGCTTCTTTTTTTTAATTTACTTACTTAATTTTATTAATTTACATTTTATTTAGTGTACGGCTAACTCCCAAAAACATATTCATATATTAAATGACTACCTTTTGCAATCCACTATTTGTAATTATATTGAAACGGCGAATATGCATTTCAATAAGATGTTGCTCTACTTCAAATGGCGAAAGCAACTAAGACTGGCTGGAAGCTAAAGAAATGTGTTTAGAAATCCACTTTTAGAAATGGACATCTTCAAGTCCTGATGTAAGTCCAATAGAATCGTTGTGGGCATTAATAAAACAGAATAAATACACGATATGAAAGTTACAATTGAAGGAGTGAAGAATTCAAAGGAAAAATCATTGAAATGAGGAATGCAAAAACACCGGATGAATGTAAAAAATTAGGAAATACAACGTCTAAGAGAATGGACGCTATTATAAAGGCTAAAGGAGATTAGTGGCGTATAATATAAGTGTCCGATATTATAATGGTCAAATTTTTTTTTTGTAAAATTGAATCATTTTGAATTAAATTCCATAACTAATTGAATTTAAAAGATTTTTTACTTCTGTCTCCGCAATTATTTATAACTAAAACCATCATTTTATGAAATAAAATTAGAAGGATTAAAAAATTGTAGTTTAAAGTCCTTATTGTGGCATCTCAAAATCGAGCATTCGAAGAAAATAGCAGGTGGCCGATATAATAGTGGTTAGAGTAGTATTTACACTTTTTAAATGCAAATAGCTGCTTCCCTCCAATTATATATGCTAAATGAACAGTTTTTTTTTATTTTTTACTATTCATTTGTTTATTTAATGCAGATTTTCATAACAAAAACAAATTATATAAATAAAAATAAAAAAAAGAAAAAAGAATTTTGTGTGAGCGCGGGCGAACGAACGAACGCAATTTTATATTTATAATCAACGTATATGTAATAAACACACATTTAAATTAACACCAATCATATTAAAAAACAAAATCAAAATATATATTGTAGGAAGGTAATATTTAAAATTAAAACAAATTATGTATATGCGTATAAATATATATGCTCTGATCGATCTGATTTCATACTATATATTTTGTGTTTTCTTTCTTTTTTTTTTGTTAACCAGATGATCAATAAAATAAAATTTACCGAATATCATCTTTTCTGATGATTCATTTATAGAAAAATAATTATTATGTTATATTACATATACTATATATAAAAATATAGGTATGATGAATAACCACCACATTTTTTTAATTTCTTTTGCTAATGCGAAACATAAACAAATAATAAAAATACAAATCGTGATTTCAATGGATTTTATTTTGTTAAATGGTTTGTTTGGTGCTAAATTTTAAAATATTATACTTAAAGTAGTGTACTTAAATTGAAAAGATATTTTTAATATGAATCAAAAATAAAATTTGTTACATTGTTTCCTTCCAAATAACCTTATAAGGAAGTTTTCAAAAATTCCCCCCTTTTGTGAATTCTTATAGAATACGTTAAAAATTATATATAAAAATTCGTATTTTTTTCTTTCAAAATTCAAATACCTATTTGCTTTTATTTAAATATAAATTGCATTGACATTATTTAATTAATAATATACATTTGAATAAAAAATATAAACTTTCTTCCCTTATAAAGCATTAAAAAATTAATCGTTTCATAAATCAATAATATTATTTAACACAAATAATCAGACTTAATAATAATGATAATAATAATAATAAAGTATACAATAAATCCATTTTAATTTGGTGTTGCATCTGGATGTCTTTCAAGGACCATAGCAACACCTTGACCACCAGCAGCACATGCTGATATTAAACTTAATTGTCCATTTTCTCTTACCATACGATTTGCCTATTGAAATGAATGATTTACAATTTATTTTTTTTTCTGTATAACTACAATCACATCCAAATATTCCCTACTTACCGCATGCATAGCCAATCGAACACCAGTTGCCGCAAATGGATGACCAATTGACAATGAACCACCCCAATTATTCCATTTGGCCATATCTGGTGAACCAACTTTTTCCTTTAGACCAACATGAGTTTTACAAAACCAATCGGAATCCATAGCTTTTAGATTAGCACAAATTTGACCCTTTAACAATAACAACAAAAATTATATTAATACAAAAAAAATAAAAAAACCTACTAAATATAATACAATCACTTACAGCAAATGCTTCATGAATTTCCCAACAATCAATGTCATTTAATTTTAAACCAGCTTTTTGTAAAATTTTCGGTATACCATAGGTTGGACTCAATAGTAATTGATCAACGGGATCCTGTGAAACATATGTAAAATCTCGTATGTATGCCTTTGGTTTAAAACCTAATTCTTTAGCTTTAGCTTCTGTCATTATCAAACATGCTGATGCACCGTCAGTCTATAAATACACAATGTTTAAATACACAATTTTTTATTGTTTTGCCAAAAATATGAGTTTGTGTAAAGAAATAGAATATATTTACTAAAAATGATGCATTAGCAGCTGTAATTGTACCATGTGGTTTAACAAATGCCGGTTTCAATTTACCCAATTGTTCTTTCGATGAAACTCGTATGCCATTATCTTTATTAACTGTTTGAGCAACACCACTTACTAAAAATAATTGGGAATAAATTTGGGGAAATAGAAAAACAAAATTATAATTACTATTTGATTGAAATATATATTGAAATAAAAATTGATGGGGACAAACATTAAATGGTTACGTTTGTGAATGAATAGCAATTACCTTGAAATGGTACTAAATCCGTTAAATATCCTTTGTCTTGAGCCTCTTTAGCGCAGGTATGTGATCTTAATGCATATGCATCTTGTTCTTCACGTGATACATTAAATGCAGCCGTTAAGCGATCAGCTGAATGTCCCATTGTTTCACCAGATGAAAATTCAGAAACAGAAGGTAACTGAAATTAAATAAACAAAAAAAAGAATGCCGTTCGATTCATAGTTGTTTTTCTTGGAATAGATAAAATAATTTGAATAATTTGGTTAGCATACATACCTCTGGTGCAAAAAAACTTGGACGTAATGTAGATAATAACGATAATTTTTGTCCAATCGTTTTTGCCTTATTGGCACGTAACATAAGGGAACGCATTTTACGACTAAATCGAATTGGAACATCTGACATAAATTCAACACCACCAGCAACAATAATGTCATATGTTCCGGTGGCAATTAAACCAACACCCGTTGTAATCGCTTGATTTGAACTGATACAGGCCATTGTCACGGTATGTGCTGGTGTACGATTACTAAATCCGGCTGCTAAAGCAGCTTCACGTGCAATATTTGAAGTTTTTACTTCTTGTATAACCGTTCCATAAACAATATAATCAATCAATTCCTTATCGATTCTGGTTTTACGCAATAATGATCTATTGCAATAAAAAAAAAAAAATAGACACATTAAAATTAATGGTATTTCCAAAAAAAAATAAATTGATATTTATAAATAATATTTACAATAGTGAATGACGAGCTAAATCATGTGGCATCAATTTATTATAATCGGTTCCGGACATCAAAAATGGTGTTCGTACCCCATCGACTAATACAATATTTTTCCCTGTTTTATCTTGAACAGTTTTCTTTTGAAGTACATTTGTGGTAGTTGATAGACTTCGATAAGCTATATGTTGAAATTAATTTAAATAATTAGTTAAAAAAAATTAGGTTTTCATCAATAATTTCTAATCTATTTTTATTTTATTATTATTTAACCGGATTAATTGTGTGCAGGTAGACAAAAGATATATAGTAGATATTTATTAAATAATAATATCGTTACGGTATGTTTTAAGTGTGACGTTTTCTTTTTTTTTACAATGGACTTTTGAACTTTGGACTTTTGTTGAAAAAAAAAAAACAAATTACTTGAAACGTCTATTAATTAAGTTATGCTTTTAGTTTTTTTTTTTTTTTTTTGTGCATCATTTTTGGAAGGAAAATTAAAAGTAAAATTTTATTTAATCAATTTAAGAGAAATTACAGAAAAAAAAAGATAATTACCATTTTGTGATAGTGAAGATAACACTGGTTGATATTTTGCAATATTAGCTAAATATGCTGCCATCGTAAAGTGTACTTTTTTTTCAGTAATTAAGTTTATTTATATATTAATTTAAAAAATTTATATAAAAATACAATTTAATTTGAGGTATATTTATAGAAAAAATAATAAATTTTAATTTTAAAAAACTTCACAAAACACAACACAAAACAATTGTTTTTTATTGACTGGTGGATCAAGAAATAATAATTTATTGAGGTTATTATTATTATTATTGTTGTTGGGATTGTGACAAATTTGACAGCTATTCATTTTGTATTTACATAAATAAATTTAGTATAAATTTTGGCGATCGAATATTTTTATTTAAAATCTATTTATTTACATTTGTTTTACACTACTTATAAATTACAACATTTATTTAAAATAATTAATAAAATATCAAAATTTTTGGACTGCATTTACTAATATTAATTAATATTACTCCTTTTTCCTATCAAATGGATCTGTCCATACTTTCATATCTGTGAATGATGATAAATAAATAGAAAATGAATCAAAACGAATTGATTTTATGTTAATCATCGAAAATCAACTTTTTTTTATGTTTATTTTAATTAATTTACTTACTTCCCGGTTGAATTTCTTCTTGTTTAATACCTGCTCGTGCCTGTCTTTGAATATTTTCTAATAAAAAGAAAAAATAAGATATTAATAAAAAACCACATACAATCATTCACGAAAGAATTCAATACACTTACTATAATAATCTGGATTGACCATCGGTTGTATTATTATTGGATATAATGTAATTCCTATACCACCAACTATCGCAGCAATAAATGCAGCAAATCGAAAGCCGGTTAATTTTCCCATTTAATTTATAATTAATAGGATTTTTTAAATCTATATACAGTCTAAATTTGTTTAATTAAGATTTGTTTATAAAACGAAAATCCGCAGAAAATTATCTGAATTGTGAGGTTTTGTTTATAATATTTTTATAATAAATAAAGAATAATCAAATTAGGATTATTGTCAGAAAAATTATTATTTGTTTAGAAATCTGCCAGATGGTTCTCTAATCAAATTATTGTAGATATTTGCATTGGAAATTTTGTATATGAAATAAATATAAATTTTCAAATTCATGTAGTCAAATACTGCATTATTATTGTAGTTTGTAATATAGGAAACCAGAACAAAACCCCATGCATTTTATAAGATTTTCCAATTATAAATTTATGAATATATACCATGCATTAAAACTATTGTAATTTCTTAACCATTAAACCAATTTTAATGCTTAGCCCACTGAAAGAAAGGTATTTTGTTGCTCTTTAAGAAAAACATAAAATCGGATATGGTTTTTTATAAGAAATTCAAATTGAAATATTCAATCATTTGATGAAAACGGTCAATACTCATACATTTTACGAGACCACCAAAAAATTTTATTGCATATTTAAAAAGATCATAATAAATTAATAAAGGTCTTTATACATCATTTTAATGGTTTTATATGAATTTTCAGAGATTTTCCAATTTTAAATAAAAATAAACCATATTTTTGAATGATAAATTTATGAAAATATACCATGTAATAACCAGCAAACCAATCTGAATGAAAAGGCATCCGATTGAAAGGTATTTTTACATGCTCTATAAGAAAAGAAAATATTTAAGAAATTGATAAGATTTGTTTTAACCATTAATTAATATTATTTTTATTAACATTTCTATTTTTATTTAAGACATTTTTTAATAATTATAAAATATATTATAAAATCGTGTACTATATTTATATTATTTATTTCGTTCGAATTTTATACGTTTAAATCTGTGATTCTATATATTATAAATTTGTTTTATAACTATCGACATATATATTAATAATAATTCAGAGATTTCATCCTATAATAATGAATAATGGCTGTACGTATTTAATTGGAATAATATGCCCTTTATTTTTACGAAAAATTAATACTAAAAAATAAAATAAAAAGTGATCATAATCCAAATTGCTCTAAGAGACAAAGGTCCCAGCATAAATTCAATTGAATTTTGATGTTAAAACGGAATATAATCATTTATATATCTCGCATATATAATTTTTAACAATGGATATCTTATAACCTGAAACTGAACTGTTTGAAGCTGAAATAAATTAAATGTCATCCGGGGTTACGGTCTTCAACGCCGTATCATCGGTGTACTTAAGTAATGCTTTTCATGAAATGCCGACGGCAGACGACGGCAAATGTCAAATTGAAAATACATGCATTTCAATGGCGGTGCTTTTTATGAATATTGGACGGCGGACTGACGGCGGACATTGATATTTTTTCTTCTATTGCCGTCGGCTGACCGTCGTCCAAACTTCATTTTTCATTTTATTTACATTTTATTTAATTTTTATGATTTAATTTCATAATAATAAAATATCCAGTTAATTTACAAACTAATAAAAATTAACAGCAATTGGTATTTATTATTAAATTTCGGTTTTTTTATCCAGGCAAAATAAATTTCAGAAAAAGCACATTTTTTTTTATATCACAAATATGATATTTGTGATAAATAAAATATTTTCATAGAAATCGAGGCTTTAGAAAACCACATATCATCGGTCGTATAAACCGAAAAGTAATAGTCGTACAATTTTCGTCAACTTAGTGGGATCGATTCCATACAATTCCAGATACTCTAATGACGTTGGATGCGCTTCCATAAAATCGCCAAACCATGTTTGAGGCAGCGAATACACATCTTGAATGCGCTCGACCACATCCAACCACTTTAATGCGGCAACACTGTTAAGCGTGCTCCACAACTGGCCCACGGCCCCAAGAAAATCCTGTTCCCTGATGGGATATCCATAATGATTATGAAAGCCCAGGAAACTTAAATTGGATCGGGATGAAGTTACAAAACTCTTGCTTTCATTAATCGACAGGCCAAAAGACCCCTCGGAAAGCTCATTTACCGCACCCAAATTAACGGTTGTACCCATGAGTGTCAACCCATCCTCGCCCATATACATATCCGAAATTGGCAGCGATTCCGAACAATGATACATGCAATACCTGGACACAATTGCATTAATAATGGTATCAATGATATTTGCAAACGCGGATGAGAATGGCACGCCACCATTCTTATGGTACCTCGACCCATCGTGCAAGCGGAATGGTGTATTAATAAAGTACCTTAACAATTTCTTCCATCGTAAAGCTATTTTAGCAGGATCCACAGGCCATATTTTCTTTTCACTGTCCTGAAGGCGGTTCATGGTAAACGACGAAGTCAAGATGTCAAAAGCGTCTCGAATTATCCATGGCGGCACATGTTTGTCGAATTTACTCCAATATAGCATAACTGCCTTGACCGAAGGTCCTGCCGATGTGAACATTTCATCAATGTATCCCATACCACCAGTTGCCATTTCTATACCATATGCAACTGGGACATCTTTACCCGTATGCCTCACCCAGTCGAGGTACGGATATAAAAACCGTCCCTCTTCCATAATAACGGACATAGGATACCCCCATGTCGACCGAATTTTATTTGTTCCAACTGCGCATATCTGAGCCGTGAAGTAGACCATGGAATCCGGGAGCGTTACATGGTAGCCTTTTCCTACCCTCATCCACTCTCCACGAATCCTGTTCATAGCCGCTGGATCATCAAGGACATCTCTATTCTTCGAATAGCCCTTCCAAGGCAAGCCCGGGGACTTATCCTTGGGTAGGGATCCAGATGCCATAGCGCCCAATGTTAGCGGAATGACCGATCCCTCTGCGGAAAAGTCCTTTCTTACTGATGCCAACACCATTTGGTACGATGGGTCCGATATCACCGGTTTGTAGGCATGCAGGTTCGTATTCGTCTTTTAAGGTGTTTGTACCATTGGAATTTTTAGATGTGTTTGTCAGCCCTATATCGTGGTGTATTATAATTGGATTATTCTTCATGAATTTGTTACAAAGAAAAATTTTTCCAACCCTCCGACGAATCGTGTTCGACGACAATGAATTGTAATTTAAATTTATTTTATCAAAATGTACGGGGTCTCAGGACTAAGACTAACGGTCTATTTCTTCACACGTGGTTCAACTTTACAGATGTTGACATATATGCTCTCACAGAAACATGGCTTTATGAGGGCATTTATGATACTGAATTGTTTGACAGTAAATACAATGTGTTTAGACGTGATAGACGTGATACATCATCTATAAAAAATAAAAGAGGATCAGGTGTTCTTAATGCTGTCGGTTCTTCTTATTGTACACGTGCTGTCGATTTTACCAATTTTGACAGCTTCAATGACATTGTTGAATGTATTTGTGTCTGTATTGATTTGCATGGTCGAAGTATATATATTTTAAATGTTTATATTCCACCAGTTAGTGATGCTTTATATTATGACGAGTTATTAGTAATAATTGAACAATTAATGAATCGTCTTGATCATTGTGACGAGTTAATCGTGAATTTGGAGATTTTAATTTTCCCAATGTTGATTGGATTCATTCAAGTGACAATGATTGTCTGATACCCTTGAATGTTTCCCGTGAAAAGGAGTTTGCATTTTTTTACACGATGTCATCATTTGGTTTTCGCCAAATAAACAACATCAGTAATGTTTAAATTTAATGCTGGTGATACTAATTCGTTACCAGCTAGTGATATTTATTGTTTTGATTTCAAAAATGCAGAATGCTTAAAAATGAAAGATGAACTACGGATGATAAATTGGGATTAACTTAATGATACCGGGTTGGACGCTGCTATTTTTTTCTTTTTACAATACAATATTTTGCTTATTTTTACAATTTGTACCTTTGAAATCTTTTGTGAAAAGTAATAGAATATATTGATCTACGTCAAAATTTTAATTCACTTGCACTATCTAAGTATGTTTTATATACATCGAGGGTTGAATTAGACCTTGCTAAAAATCAATCTAATTTCTGGAAATATGTAAATGACAGAAGAAAGGTTAGTGCTTTTCCATCCCAGATGGTCTATAATAACATTATTGGTCAGAATTCTGGGTGAATTTTTGTGATTTGTTTGCTAAATTTTTTGAATCTTCTTATGATCAATCAACTTATTATCCTTCTGATACGTCTGATTATTATTATGATTCAAATATTGAATCCTTTGATTATTTATCAAGTATAAATTTTACCATCACACGTGATGATGTTTATAATGCAATTTTGGGTTGCTTGATTGTGGATGTTGTTTCTTTTAACATTAGGTCCTTAATTAGGCCCGAGCAACATGGATTCATCCGTGGCAGATCCACCACTACCAATTTGTTAGAATTCGTTACCCTTTGTTTAGACAAATTTGCGCGTGGCAATCAGGTGGACTGCATTTTTACTGATTTCACTATAAGGCATTCGACAAATTGTCACATGGAATTTTATTGGCCAGATTATTAAGAATTGGTTTTAGCGTTAACTTTGTTATTTGGCTTGGTTCTTATTTGGATGGTCGTTCTTATGCCGTTTTATTTAATGATACTATGTCACTTTATTTTAATGTTCTGTCCGGTGTACCTCAGGGAAGTCATTTGGGCCCCTTGTTATTTATTTTATTTATTAATGATCTTCCATGTGTTTTTAAATATTCTCAATGTTCGATACATGGTGTCGATGTGAAGATTTATAAATTCATTACGACGACTGGGGATTTTAAATTGCTACAGGCTGACCTTACTTCTTTTCATAATTGGTGTCGTGTTAATAAATTGGTTCTAAATATAGACCAATGTAAAGTTATTAACTTTTCAAGAATAAAATCAATTTTAAAATATGATTACCATTTTAATGGTATGATTTTAAAAAAACTTGGACAAAACACTTGATCTTGGTATTTACTTAGATAGTGAGCTAAATTTTAAATCGCATATTGATTATATTGTTAACCGGGCTAACTCTTTATTGGGTTTTATTTATCGCATGTCCCGTGAAATATCTGACCCGTATTGTCTTCGTTCATTGTTCTACTCTCTGGAGCGTTCTATTCATGAATATGCATGTCCTGTTTGGTCACCATACTACTCTATTCACAAGGCTAGGATTGAATCTGTTCCGGGGAGATTTCTCAGACTCGCTCTGAAACCTCTCGCCTGGACGGATCCAACAGTATTACCTAGTTATTCACATAGACTATGGCATTGTTGAACATGCCTACTTTGGAAGGATATAGGGAATTTATCGGTTTGTCCTTTTTATGTAATCTTTTAAATTCTAATGTTGATTGCCCTTCAATTTTAAATAAACTTAATTTTAAATTAAACTTTAAACGTCTTCGTGGTAATGATTTTTTTTTATTTGGGTAGTTATATCATATACCAATTATGGCCGATTCAATCCACTTGATGTTTTAATTATGATATATAATTCTTGTAATAAATTTTTATTAGATAAAAATGTTAAAAATATAACTTTTAAGAATGAATTTTATAATCGAAATAATTCTATTTATAGTATATTCATTGGTATTTGATGTTTTCATTATATTTATAAATAAATATTGACGAATGTTTTAAAGTTCAATAGATATACAACAGATTTTAACATTTATATGAATTTTCACTTCTTGACAATTGTATAATATTATAATAATGTTATAACATAAAAAATTATAAAACATCACATGGTGTTCATTATATGTATATATAAGCAATCGATTTTTATTATTATATGTGTACTTAATGTTAGTATTTAATGTTTTTTAATAAATAAATAAATAAAAATATGCGGTTTTTACATTGATGTCCGTTTATTATTTCGTGAATGATTTGATATAATATCACGTATTTGTTGTACTAACCATTGAACACCATCTTGTAATCCTTCACCGGTTAATGCATTACTTGAACTTATATGCCATGGTTTTTCTTGAATTTTTTCCAAACCAAGCGCTACACATAAATTTGTTATTAAAATTTAAACAATAAATTAACTATGTGATAAAATTGACTAATAAATCATATATATAATATATGGATATTTACCTGCAGCAATTTTAACACTAGATAATGCATCTGGATTATCCATTTTATTTGCAAAAAATAATACTGGAACCTTTCGATTTTGTATATCCGGATGTTGTAATAAAATATCCAATTCATCTTTAACGACCACTATATTATATATATTTATTTATTTATTTATTTATTTATATATTTATATATATATATATTTTTATAAATTATATATTTATATGAATTTTATTTTATATGCAACATTATATTATAATATATATATTATGTTGTGTATATGTATACATTCTATATTAATTTTATTTGTACAATTTTCCATGTATTGTATATATGAGAATTTTCTATTTATTTTATATACAATTTTCTTAAGAATTTTCATCCGATATATAACCGCACGTGTAGTATAGATAAACGTTGTTTTTTTTACGACTTTATGAGAGATTTTATATGTATTTGGTATATCTATATATTATACATATATGTTATGTATGATGTGATGTTTATAAAATGCAGTTGAGTTGGTCCGGAATATATTGTTTGTTATCAACATTCATAGGGTATTTTATAGAATTTATTTTTACTACTATAAAAAAATTAAATATAATAATAGATGAGTTTGCATTGTGCTTTATACAATATTTGTTTAATGGTTTTTATATATATATATAAAATTCATAAAACTTATCCAAAAACATTAATACAAAATATATTATGTATATATAATATACATTTTCACATTTGATATTTATAATTTGTATAGTGTATACAGTGTATACGCGCATATATGAATATGATGATGATGATGATATATTTTTTTTTTAAGATTTAAACATAAACACACAAAATTTAATTATATTTCATCATTATTATTATTATTATATTCTAGATATACCAAAAAAGCAATTAAAAATAATGACTTTTTCCTTATATTATTTAGTTACTTTATATAACAATAATAATAATAATGATTTTTATAAATTGTATATAATTTTTACGCGAATATTATGTGATGGGAATATAAAACTATCGCGGTATAATCATAACAAAATAATAAACTTAAATTTTTGATAATTCGTGTTGAAATCTATAACATCATGCTAACTATATAGAAAATAATAATATACTCCTGCCATATATAACCATAAAATTATAATTATGTATATTATTTGCCGGAACAGTTTTTTTCTTCAGTTATTATAAAAAGAATATAAAAAAAAATAGTACTTTTGATTAAAATCTTTTGTTTGTTTGAACATTTTTGACCTTTATATCCTTTATTTTTATTATATATACAAACAACAAACAAACAAAACTTTAAGAGAAAATAAAAACTTATATATGTCAAAGAAAAACTAGGGAATCTTTTGTATGTATGGAAAATACCATATTAAATTTTGTTTTTGTATTGATATAATTGAACAAAACAAATTTTTTTATGGACTTTTTCTAGCTATATATAAAGGTTGATTTTTTAACAGCTATAGGAAAGTTTTTCAAAAAAAAAAAACACATAAAATTCAGAAAAATGCATGAAATCTTTATTTGAATCGATAGTACGGTCCATATAATTTAATGTTTGAAGATTATTTAATGCAAATGTTGACCTTGACTGTGCCTCAAATGGTCCATCCGCATAGTCCAATTTTGGCATACTCTTTCCAACATTTCGGCCGGTATCTCACGAATAAATGCTTCAATGTTGTCTTCCAATGCGCCAATTGAACCGGGCTTGTCTGTATAGACCTGAGCTTTAACATAGCCCCACAAAAAATAGTCTAAAGGCGTTAAATCGCATGATCTAGACCGGTCGACGACCGGTCCCGAACGTGAAATAAAATGTTCACCGAATTCGCCTCTCATAAGTCCATTGTTGCGCGTGCTGTGTGGCATGTGGCACCGTCTTGTTGAAACCACATCTCATGCAAGTCAAGCTCTTGCATTTAGGGCAAAAAAAAGTTGGATATCATCTCACGGTAGTGCTCACCATTCACAGTTACGTTACGATTCGCATCATCTTTGAAGAAGTACGGTCCAATGATGCCACCAGCCTGCATAAACCGCACCAAACTGTAACTTTTTCTGGATGCATTGGTAGCTGTTGCAATGCTTCTGGCTGATATTCACTCCAAAATCGACAAATCTGCTTATTTACGTACCCATTAAGCCAAAAATGAGCTTCGTCGCTGAACACAATTTTTTGGTAAAAAAGTGGATCTTCGGCCAACTTTCCAAGAACCCATTCACCAAAAATTTTACGTTGCGGTAGGTCGTTCGGCTTCAATTCTTGTACCAGCTGTATTTTGATAGGCATCACTAAATCCTCCGGCAAAATTTTCCACATTGTTGAGTAACAAACGGCAACGAATCGATAATTGATGGTCATCATTAACACTGGCCGATACAGCTGCGATATTTTCTTCAGTTCGCACTCTACGTAAGCGTGTTGGTGGTTTAATGTCCAACAATGTAAATTTGGTGCGAAATTTAGTCACAATAGCCCGAATAGCCGCTTCAGTGGGTCGATTAAACTGACCATACAAATTCTATATAGTGATATTCTAAAAATGTGAAAAATTACCCATACTTTTTGTATAGCAAGGCGCCCTTTACTACCGCTACATAATTGTAAATTCGGAAAATTCATTTTATTTTACTTAAATATATCATCTTATTTTATCCTATCATCATCATATTTTACTTAAAAACCAATCTCATTTTATAGAAATTTCATCCTTAAAAATTGAAATTATTAGAGATTGATTTTTAATAATTTTTGCTTAAAACATCTTTTTTATTATTTTTTTTTTTTTTTTTTTTTTTGTTCGTTACTACGGCAGAATCGGTTTAGCGCCCGTAAAACCTCGGAATTCTATTGCCGTGAGCCCGTAACGAAATCACTTAATCAGGTGATGAGCCTTAGATGCATTGAATACACTTAAGTGATTTTGGGTGGTAAATCTATTATAATATGTGGATTAATTTATGAAATTTTGAAAATAAAGCAAACATATGAGATAAAAAAAACTTTTACTAAAACATAATAAGAAAAAATCACTCATATGTTTTCAAACAATTGTCCAAGTTGCACTTTAGGTGGATTAGTTTTTAGATAAGATGAAATGTTTAATTTAAATAACTGATAATCAAAAGTAGGGGGAAATACTAGTTCAGGGAGACTATTCCATAATCTTGCTGTTCTTGGGAAAAATGAATTTCCAAATCTGTTTGTTCGCAAAAAACTAATAGATACAGAATATGAATGAGCCTTTTGTGAATTTCTCGAATTATAAGAGAAGCTAATGGGCTCAGGAATTAGCTTTAAAATTTCATTAGAGCATTCATGGTAATAATACCTATAAAATGTGCACAATGAAGCTACTGATCGTCTATGATCCAATGATTCAATGGAATTTGTTATTGTTTCATTTCTGATCAGCGAAATAGCGTGTTTTTGGATCCTGTCACTAAACTGCAAGGTAGTAATTGGTGCACCAGCCCATATGTAGGAATTGTACTCTAGAAGTGGTCTTATAAAAGACCTATAAACTAATGCTAAATTTTCAGAATTGAGAAATTCTTTCGATCTTCTTAAAAATCCAATGCGACTAGCTGCCTTTTTAGCTGCCATTATTATATTATTACTCCATGAAAAGTTGTTTGACAAAGATATTCCCAAATTTAATAGGTCCTTAGATTGTGGAATAATTGTATTATGCATAAGTATTGGGTTAACATTTATGGATCGTTTGTTTGAGAACAAACATGCCTTTGTTTTAGATGGATTGAATTCTACTAAGTTTATCCTGCCCCAATTAGATATTAAATCTAAATCTTTGTTAATTGAGGAAATCATCTTCTGGCGAGACTGAATCATTTGATTCGCATTATGATTACGATGTAGTTCATAAGAAGAATGTAATGTACTATCGTCTGCATAACAGTGCATTGGATTTTCTGTTATCGATAAAAGATCATTAATAAAAATTAAAAAGAGAGTGGGCGATAGAGCACAACCCTGAGGTACCCCAGAATAAACCGGATAAAGTTTGGAACTAATTCCATCTAGTACAACCTTAATATGCCTATTAGCTAAAAAGTTCCCAACCCATTTACAGAATGTGTCCCCTAATCCAAATGAATGGCATTTGGATATTAATGCCTTATGCCATACTCTATCAAAAGCCTTAGTAATGTCTAGTGAAACCACTTGTGTTTCACCAAAATTTGCAATACTATTACCTATTTTATTGGTTAAATAATTTAGTAAATCTCCTGTAGATCGTTTGTGCCTGAAACCATATTGGCAATCACTAATAAGTTCTTTATCATCGAGATATTGCACAATCATACGATTTACTATCTTCTCCATTACCTTAGAAAGTATTGATGTTATAGCTATTGGGCGATAATTGGAAGGATTGCTTTCAGTACCCGCTTTTGAAATAGGTGTAATATTAGCAATTTTCCAAGATGATGGAAATATTCCATTCGAAAATGATTTGTGAAAGAGTTTTCTAAGTGGGTGTACTAAAGTAGATGCACATTCTTTTAAAACAATTGGGGGAATGCCATCAGCTCCAGTACTTTTATGAACATCTATATCTCTAAGAGCTTTATAAACAACCCTGTCTCTGAAATATATATTTTTCATTTGAAAATTCGTATTAGGTATATTTGGAATAGGCATATTACTATCATTGAGGACTGTATTATCTGAAAATATGGATGCTAAAAGATTAGCCTTTTCTAATGGTTCGGTTAATATAGTTCCACTATCATTAATCAATGGTGCAACTGAAGATTTTTGAACAAAATTACCCTGAATAGATTTAACTAAAGTCCAAAAATATTTTGTTCCCCTTTTACTGGAAGTAATCTTATCTTTAATATTTTGATTGAATAAAAACTTTTCATGAGCTATTATTGAATTGCAAGAATTTCTTGCAACAATATAATTATTTCTATTGATATCAGTTGGAACCGATTTAGATAGAGAAAAAGCCCTATTTTTTTTATCAATCGCTATCTTTGTTTTCCTAGAAAACCAGCTTCGTTTGTAAGCTCTTACATTTAAAACTTTACAAGGAATGTATTTTTTCATACCTAACAAGATTACATTACTAATCATTGATTCTGAAAAATCAACACTACCATTTAGGCATAAAGCCCAATTGAAACTTTTATAATATGTGTTGAGATTTACACAATCGGCATTTTTGTAATCCCAAACTATCCTATTAAGTTGAGAATTATTACTAATAATTTGAGAATATTGAAAAGAAGCTGATATAAGTGCGTGATCTGAGTTTCCTATGGGTGATGATATCGACATTTTATATTTCTGAGGATTTGTTGTTAGGAATAAGTCCAAAAGACTGTGTTGGTGATTGGATTGCCTAGGTATGTAGGTGGGTTGATCAACTAATTGACACAACCCATTTACAATAGCAAACATCTCTGTATATTGCCCTGCTAGATCATTTGTATGTGAATATGGTAACCATTGACAATTGTGTATATTAAAATCTCCAGCAATAATTATTTCAGCTTTTGGAGATTCTAAATATATCTTATCAATGGTTAGGGACAAATGATCCAGTTCTATTGCTGTATCGTTACTCGATAATTCTGGACTTCTATATAAAAAACATAAATATGTTACTGAATTTTGTATCTGAAATTTAATCCAGATAAAACAAAATTTAGCACATGATCTTACCTCAAAAGATGTCATACGTGTGAATGGTATTGCATTATTGACATATAATGCAACACCTCTATGGCGAAAGAAAGCGGGCAGAAAGGTGTAATCTTGTAAATTAAATTCTTCTAAATCAATACTGCTGAATATCTGTGTTTCACTGAGCCCTAATATGCTAGGCTTGAACAATTGTATGTGGGCTTGAATTGAATTAAAATTTGATCTTAATCCACAGATGTTTGTAAAATCAAAAGTGAACCCGGTACGCGACAACTTATTACTATTTAAAGTCATTTTCTATATTTATAAAATATCGGCGATGCCTTATATTCAAATATAGTAAATGACCAAAAATATATATATATATATATATATATGTTATATAAAAATAATAAAAAAAAAAATTTCTGAAAAAAAAAAATTTTATTTATTATATTTTCATAAATTGAAAACAATTGTATACTTGTTGTCTCCTACGATTCATATTGAAAACTGTTATTAGAGTGGTAGTAAAAACAACATAACTTGGGAGTTAGAATAACGTTCAGGGTTTCGTTGATAGATAATTCATAATTCAATTCTTAACACCTCCCCTACCGAGCAAATGAGGCTATAGAAGAAATTCTATTGTAATATGCTATAAATGTGAAAAATGTTCAATTTACCCATACTTTTTGTATGGATACCCCTTAATATTATTGTAAAATCGGAAAATTCAATTTATTTTATTTAAGTTTCATCCTTAAAATCAATATCATTTTATAGCAATTTCACCCTTAAAAGATGAAATGATTAGAAGTTGATTTTTACTAATTACAGAATAAAATACCTTTTATATTATGTTAGGGTTGTAGTAAAAACGTTATAACTTGGGAACCAATTGGGTTAGAATAACTTCCATGGATGCATCCGATATATAATTCAATTTTCTTAAAAAATTTCTCCGACCGATCAAATGAGGTGATTTGGAAATGTCATATGAACGGGGCGATCTTTTCTTAAACAAGGCATAAAAATAGCCAGGAATAAACCTGCGGTTATACGACATTTTCATATATACTAATGGAGTTCGATATTTTCAAGTATATATATGATTTTTTTTTAGATAGAATGTTTTGTTGACATTTATTTTAATATGAGGATTTAAAATTTACTGTCTTCTTAATAATGCATTGAAAATTAAATTCCAAATTAAAAACAAACATATTTATTTAAGCTCATCTCTTTATTCTACGTCATTTATAGATATCCTTATATAATTGTAAATGCTTTTTTTTTTAAATATCAATAATTTAATAGAATAATTTATATTGAATTTTTAAATGAATTCGAATTTATGTTTTATTATTTAAAATATTGGATTGGAAATATATATATGCTTTTTATCAATTTCATTTTCAATTTTAAACGAGAAAAATCTATATATTAAATTATATATAATTATATATAAAGTTTCAATCAACATATTAGCTATATTGTAAATATTGAATTGCATCAATATATATTTAAATATATATATTTGATAATTTTGCATTTTAGTTCTATTTCTGTAGTCTGATTCTGTATACATATATATACATTTTTAATTTACGGGATGTTGCACGCAATTCGATATCAATATAATTTTAAGATTGGGATATTAAGATAAGTATAAACAACTTTCAAATTCGACACTGATTATACTTAAGAGATGTATCCAAAATGTTTATGTATATTGAGGATCATTGATTGGAATTATCCTGGTAAGAACATCATTTTTAATTCTTATGAACAGTGTTTATTCTAATCTAGGATTGATTAACTTTATCATAGAAAACATCATGTATTCAATGCAATTATATATAAATTATATCCTCTACATAAATATTCTGCAATAAATTATCTATTTTATATACCCTTAAAAAAGAATTAAATTTTCTAAAATTTACACAAATTATATATACATTTATTGAACTTTAAAATACTTATAAAGGGTGATTTTTTAGCTATTATCTTTTTTTGGGCAACACTGGTTTAAACAGCTGACGCACGTTTCGTGTTTTGTTTCACTGTCAAACATCTTCAGTTTGGTCTATAATTTAACCATGAATCGTCTTACAAACGAACAACGCTTGCAAATTATTGAATTTTATTATCAAAATGCGTGCTCTGTTAAGAAAGTTCATCGCGACGAATATCAGCCAGAAGCATTGCAAGAGCTACCAATGCATTCAGAAAAAGTCACAGTATCACAGGTGCGGTTTATGGGCTGGTGGCATCATTGGACCATACTTCTTCAAAGAAGATAATGCGAATCGTAACGTAACTGTGAATGGTTAGCGCTACCGTGAGATGATATCCAACTTTTTTTGCCCAAAATGCAAGAGCTTGCCTTGCATGACATGTGGTTTCAACAAGACGGTGCCGGAAGACGTGCTGTGTGGCATGACAGCACGCGAAACAATGGACTTATTGAGAGGTTCGGTGAACATTTTATTTCACGTTCGGCCCCGGTCAATTGGCCGCCTAGATCGCGCGATTTAATGCCTTTAGACTATTTTTTGTGGGGCTATGTTAAAGCTCATGTCTATACAGACAAGCCCGCTTCAATTGACGCATTGGAGGACAACATTGAAGCATTTATTCGTGAGATACCGGCCGAAATGTTGGAAAGAGTATGCCAAAATTGGATTAAACGGATTGCCCATTTGAGGCGCATTCAAGGTCAACATTTGTATGAAATAATCTTCAAACATTAAATTATATGGACCGTAGTATCGATTCAAATAAAGATTCGTCAACTGTTTCATGCATTTTTCTGAATGTTATGTGTTTTTTTTTTGAAAAACTTTCCTATAGCTATTAAAAAATCACCCTTTATAAAATGAATATATATGTATATTAATTTATTTATGTCCATAGCCATTTTTGTCGCTATTGTCAATATGTTTTTTATTATTTTATATAGAAATAAAATTTTCCTTATTTATATTTGATTTTATATATATCGATAATATAAGAATGCAATTTTCTATATACACAAATACATGTGTCATGGGTATATGGTATACCCAATATATATTTAATCGATAAAAAATAGATCAATAATTTATAACATATATTTTATACTGTCGTATAATCTTTTCACTTCTATATCTATTCTATATACCATATATGATATTTATCGTATATCCATATTTGTTCGCTTGTTTTTGTATCACATTTTCATTTATAAAAATATATCTAATAAAAAAAAAAAAGCACATAAACTCAAAGATAAACAAGCGAATATTAAACTATTTTTATTTATTTTATTTTTTTGTTTATATTTTCCTATTATGCATTTAAATTTGTACATGCGGTTTTTGTTTTGACATAAAAAAGGAGTAAACTAAACTGTTCTATATATATATATATATAAATATTGGCAATTTTATGTGTATTATGTATTATATATTTATGGATTTATATTTTCCAAAATATCTATTGCATTTTTTTTTAACTTTTTTTAAAGGAAAACTTTATATAAGATAAGCCATTACATATATATAAATGTCATCTCGTATATATGATAAACAGATAGATATATGATATATATTTTAAAATAAAAGGAGGTTTGGCTATTCGTTCAAAAATCATATATACTATAGACATAATGTAATTCATTTATGGAAGATAACTGCTATGTGTATTAAAACACTAATTTATTATAATTTTTACAATTTCATAGGAATAATAGGTATAATTTGCCTATAATTTTATTTCGGATAGACTAAATAATATGTGCTGCTTTATGGATGTGAAATATTACTGTTGAAAATAACATAATTTTTTTTAAAGTAGATTATACTCGTACTATACTAAATTGTTTTTTTTTGTTCATCCAATATATACTTACCAAGTCTCATTCGATCACTTGAATCAATAACAAAAACGATTCCTTGACATGATTTAAAATGATGTTCCCATAAACTACGATATCGTCCAGCACCAGACATATCAAATGCTGTAAAGCAAACACCTTGATCTGATAATTCAGAACATATTCCATCACATTAATGTTCAATTTCATAAAGATGTCGATATGGTAAATGCAAATCGAAAATAATATTTTTGGTAGTATGAAAACATGTAAATAAAATTTTAAAAAAATAAATGCATTAATCATTTATTCTTCAAATAATTAAAAATTATATTCTAACGTTTTATTCGATTAATTAGGATTTTATATAGTTTATGTCATTTTCTCAAATGTTTAATCATCCGTTTCGTTTGTATACCCTTTGAAAGTACATTTTTAAATTATTTTTTTTGAAAAATCATATAAAAGTTGTTTCTTTCTGATTGCGGTAATTTTATTGGTTACCCAAAATTATCAATAAAAAGTTTATGTATAATGGCGCATTCTGATCACATTCAAAGTAAATTACGATTGAATTTTGCAACGTCCGTCTGATTATATGGTAATTTTTTAAAGTAATTTTTAAATAAAATATACAGAAACGAAATAAACCTATCAATTCAGTTTTTAAAAAATAAACACATATCCATGAATTTGTCCATCAAAATATTATTTCTTCGTCTGCTTAACATCCCTGAAGGTTTTTAAATTGTATAATTTTTGTTCATATATAAAAGGTTTATTTTTAATATAAAAGTAAATACTGAATGGTTTTTTTTCTATACGTATGGTATATATGTATGGTATATTGTCAACTGTTTCATCATATAACATATTTTTCATTATATATGTGAAAGAATAACACACAAAATGAAAATTATAATGTCATTTTTATATATATAAAATTATAAATATAATTTTTTATTGGGAAATTCATCTGGTTAACAACAACGTGTCTTTTCAGATAGCATATACACAGTGCGACAATTAATATTCCGGGCTCAAACCATATCTAATTCGAGACGGTTCATTACATCCACGGGTCACCACATCCACGGATTCCACAAGGCTTTGGTTTTTGTACGTGATAAATGCTAATTTCTTAATAAAAGACTGGGGAACGTTTTTTCTTGATGGATAATGGAAAGGAAGTATAATCCTTTTAATAAGCATATTAAAAAAAATAATTAATTCAATATTTTAAGCGTGAAAACGAAAAAAAACAATGCATTTTGTTGAATTAGAGTATAAATTTCGGCGTTTATCATATAAAAGTGTGGAACATTTCGTTAAGTTTGTGGAATCCGTGTGTGTGGTGAACCGTACTCCGGTTCATTACATCCACGGTTCACCACATCCACGGATTTCACAAGGTTTCGGTTTCGGCGTTTAGCATATAAAAGTGTGGAAAATGTCGATAAAAGTATGGACTCCGTGTACGTCGATGTGGAATCCGTGGATGGGGTGAACCGTACTCTATCTCTTTAACCAGTTGGACGATCTATGTGATGGAACATGCATTTTGAAGTTTGATGCTTTCTCTATCGCCTGTAAATAAAATTTCATTGCATTTGGTTGACAAATAAAATAGTTATGACATTTCTTGTGAAACAATATTTTAGTTGAAGTATTAGAAATTTTAACATGGAACAAAGAGCAGTCATTTAATTCAACGCAAAGCTTGGTAAATTGGTAAATCTGCAACGGAAACGTTCAAATCGATGCAGCAGGTTAATGGCGATAATTGTATGGGTAGAATACAAGTTTTTGAGTGGTATAAACGTTTCGTGGATGGCTGAAACACACAGGCTAAAAAAACAAGAAAAGTTCCATCGTCAAGACATCAATACAATGCATCAAGACAATGCTCGTAACATTCTTCGTTCGGTAGCAAGGGAATTATCCATAAATAATTCGTTACAACTGGTCAAACAGTCAGTGGCGCATATTATATGGAAGTTTTGAAGCGTTTGATGGGCAGGATTCGTCGTATTCGACCTGAATATCGTGAATCAGATAGTTGGTATTTGTTACACGATAATGCACCAAATCACACTTCAGTTATTGTTCGTCAGTTTTTGACTCGAAATCAAGTCTGTGTGTTAAATCATCCACCATATTCACCTGATTTACCACCATGTGTGACTTCTCCTTATTGTTCCCAAAACTTATAATGAAATTGAAAGGATGTTTTTTGTTTTATTGAGGATATTGAAACCATTCAAACAGCATCTATACACGCGCACTAGAGGCAATACCACAAAATGAGCTGGAACACACACATTTGAATCATTATTAAATCGATGTAACAGTTATATTGAATCAGGAGGAAAATATTTTGAATAAATAAAAAAAAAAAAATTTCAAAAATCGTGTTTTTAATGTATTTCTTAGGACCAGTCCGGAATATTAATTGCCTCACTGTGTATATATATAAAAACACAAACCGTATATTAAAACACATTTTTAAAGTTATTCGATTCGACAATGTTAATCATATATATAGTAGATAAAAGAATAATAATAATTGGATATTAAAAAAAAATAAAATAAGATTAAAAAAAAAAAATCCTTTATGCGGATTTAGATTTATATTGTTTTATGTACGGTCGTGTATAAGATTATAAAATTTTGTATCTCTCTAGAGATGAATTAATAGTTTTTTTTTATTATTTTCTATTTAAAAAAGTTTTTGATAAAAAAAAAATTCTCGTTACATTACAATATTTTATGTATAGTTGTAAAACGAATTACATCAAAATATGATCAAAATAGATAAAATAGTGTACATTCATTATTATTATTATTATTATTGTCTATCTATACGTTGTTAACCGAATCTATATATGAAATTATAATTGCAAAACTTTTTTTTTTCATAATTGCAAAAAAAAATACATTTCCAAGAAATTTGTAATCATTTTTTTTTTATTACTTCGTATACTCCACGTCATGTATAATTATATAAATATAAAAAAAAAACTTTTAAAGATATTTTTTCAATTATATGTATATCCACAAAGTTTTCGTATGAAATTTATTTTTAAGGGAAAATCACCTGATACATATATAAATCAATAAAATATTTGTAATCTATATCTCATATACTATTGAATGATTTTCAATTATATATATATAATTAAAGTTATAAATAACTATAAACACATTTTATACTCTAATATGTATGGTATAAGAAAATTTTATAAGAATTTGATGATAAAACAAAAAAAAAAAACATATAGACCCACTTTGAAATCGTTCAACACTGAAACCAACCGTTGGTACTGTAATTATATGTTTATCCTCTGGATTTTTAAAATGATTAACTATCGTTGATTTTCCACTATTATTTAAACCAACAACTAATATATTTATTTGTTCTTTTTTAACTTTTAATAATGTTATTAATTTATCAAATAATCCCATTTTGATAATTACATATATATGTCTTTTATTTTTTTAATATATATTTATTTCACCTTTTATAAGCCTTTTTAATACAAGTTAAATCAAGGAAAATTGTTTTTACTTTCAATTGATTTTTTTTTTGTAAATGCTTTCTTATATATACTATAACCAACCAACCAAAAAATAAAAAAAAATCACATTCACGTTTTCCTTTTATTTCTTACATCATCACATGCCTATATAGTTATATTTTTTTTGATTTGTATATATATACTTTTTATTATATAATAACGCATGAAATTCACAAAAAATAATAAAATCAATTCCATGTTAGCTATTTTTTTTGCAGTTTAATAAATAAATATACATAAACGTTTTGTTTTGTATACGTTGAATTTCATCAAAATATTTTTATATTGTTATATACAATATATAGAATTCCAATGATATCAAAATATAAAATTGATTTGCGATTTTATTTATAAATAAGCACACAATAGAAAATATTTAATCATGTATTTTTTTTTATATTATGCTAAAAATTTACTTAACAATTTTTAAGCATATATATATTTAAACAATTAATTCAGTTTAATTTTTCTTCAATGATATAAGCAATTATAATTTTCCATTGAAATTGAAACTCTACGCGTACATATAAATCTATCCAATTTATACACTTTCTAATTATATTATATCTATATAAGGGTATATGATTATCAAAATCGTAAAAGAAAAACTTAAACTAAAATATAAGGATAGTGAAATTATGGAGTGAATGTTTGTGCTTTGTTTTGTTTTCGTTGCCATATAAACTATATACTATTGTTATTGTATATATACCATATAAGAAGGATATAAATATAAAATAATCAATACAAAAACAAAAAAAAAAATTTAAACATATTAATATAAATGTATAGTTCCTTTAATATAACATGGTTTAGGATAATTATATATATACCTGTTGTTTTTAGATATTGTATTATCTATAAAGGGTGCTCTAAAAAGTATCACACACTCATTGCCATTATTCTATAACCTTTTTATCATTTAAAACAAATTTTCCTATACAGATCGAACCCAACTATGATCAAAGGTTGAACGAGAGCGGTGAACATCTTAAGAAAATTTTTCCATAAAAACAATCCAATAATCACTATTAAATATATAAAATTCTAATATATACCAGGTATACTGGTTAATGTCTTCCGTTTTTTTAAGTGAAAAAACACATTTTTTGTGGGAGAAAACACAAAAATTTTTTATTCAAAATATTTTCCATCGCAAGTTACACATTTTGTCCACCTTTCAGGCAATTTGTGGATACCATGCCAAAAAAATTGTTCTTCCCATGATGAAAACCAGTCAGATACCCAATTTTCGAGTTCTTCAGACGTTTTGAAGTGCTTATCCTTAAGGGCGTGGCCCATCGATAAAAACAAATGGTAGTCTGAAGAAGCCAAGCTTGGTGAATGAGCCGCATGCGATAAAACTTCCCAGTTAAGCGCCTGGACCGGTATTGCTTTGTGTGTTGGTGCATTGTCATGAAGGAAAATTACCTTGTGTTGTCTCTTTTGATATTCTGGTCGTTTTTGCACCAAAGCACGGTTCAAATTGATCATTTGTTGTCGGTAGCAGCAATCAGTATTAACAGTTTCACCAGGTTTTAGAAACTCGTGGTACACCACACCTTTCTGATTCCACCAAACACAAAGCATTCTCTTCTTGTCGAAGCGATTTGGCTTTGCAGTCGATGTTGATGGCTGGCCTGTTGAAACCCATGATTTTTTGCGTTTCGGATTCTCAAATAAATCCACCTTTCATCACCAGTCACGATCCAATGCAAAAAAGACGTTCCGTTGTACCGTTGAAGGTGAATTTCACAAGTGGTTTTACGATTTTGTTGTTGCCTTTCAGTGAATTCATGTGGCACCCACTTTCCTTCCATTTGGGTCTTTCCCATTGCTTTCAAGCTATTCAAGCTGCAAGTTGTTGTTGCGTTTGTGTGTCGTCTTCATCCAATAGAGACTGCAATTTTTTGTCGTCAAACTTTTTCGGCTGTCCCGGGCGCTCTTGGTCTTCCACATCAAAATCATCACTTTTGAATCGGTGAAACCATTGTCTGCGTGCTCTTTCTGATAAACTGTTATCGCCATAAGCGTTTACAAGCATTCGATATGTTTCTGCCGCAGTTTTCTTCAAACGAAAACAAAAAAGTAATGCTGTCCGCATTTCACCTATTAATGACACCAAATTCGACATTTTCAATAATTTTTTTAACAATGTTGTTGCTCGATAAGAGGTCTGCTGTCAACTAATTCTTGGAGAATAATATCATAGTTTTTAAACAAAAAAAAAAAATTCAGCCATCCGCTTGTGTAGCCATATATGGGTCAGCGGCAAACATTAACCGGTATACCTGGTAAATGTTATGAATATTAAATGCTATAAATCAGTGGCGGAGCTAGACATTTTTTTCCCATATTATCAAAAAAGGATATGATATTTTGGAAGTCACATGCCTTCTACAAATTAATTATTCTATACAAAAAAAAATTTTTTTCTCATAAAATTTTCCGGAAAATTCAATTTTACAAATTTTGAATTATTAGAATTGCATTAACCATAGTTTTCCTTCAATTTTCATTTTTCCTCCGAATAATTTGAAAATTCGCAATCAATTTCTGATATTTCATATAGAAAAAATTTGATAATCGCCCTATTGGTTTAAAAGAATAGTCAATTTTCCAATAAGCATTCGAAAAATTTTTGTTGTCGCAAATTTCTTTGAATTTTCACTGAATTCGAATGGAAAATCGACTATATCTTTTAAATCAATAGGGCGCGATTTTCAAATTTTCTTTAACAATAAGAAATATTAAGAATTTATTGAATTTTCAAATGATGCGGCGAAGAAAAACCCGGGTTGTTATTGGAAAAAAAAATCGAAAATTTTGAAAAGCGACGATTTTCCGGAAAATTTAGTTCGGTACCCGACCTTTTTTTTTTATAAATCAGTTAATGAAACATTTACCGTTCAGAATATTCGATGGTCTTGGAAATATGGCTATACCGATTTCCCATAACTGCCTATTCCATATATTGTATATATATATATATAGATTAAAGTTATTATCGAATAATAACAACGAAAATCAAACAAAAAAAAAATTCATTACAAACATAAAGAATGTAATTTTTATAGATATATGTTTTTTTTTTTTTACAAAATTGAAAATCGAAGAAGTGAATATTTAACATACACAATAAAAACTTTATTTTCAAACTGGAATATCTATCTATAGTACTAATAGAAAAACGATTTATGTGTAAAAACTATACAAGTAAAAACTTTTCCATTTATCCATATATTTTTTTTTTTTTTTAAATTCTGTTTTCATTTTATAAATAGTTTATCATCTCTCTATCATCTATAATGTGTATGTATAGCAAAAAAAAAAGAAATATAATTTATTTCAATCAGTTATATACATATATAAAGTGACAAAAAATTTTATTTCAATTTGTACAATTAGTTCTTAATTAATTTTCTTTATTCATTAGATTTTCATTATATATACTAATAGAATATAGGGTTTTTTTTTACATAGACAGATATAGAAATTGTAATTGGAATTTTATTTTTATTCTACATGCTTAAAGAAAATGTAAATTTTTTTCTTATTTATATTTTTATATACAGTCTATTTATTGCATAGTTCGACGGAAATTACTGACTATTTTTTTTTATTTCATATTATATATATGAAACTCTTTGACATTTTACTGCTATTATGGCAAAAATCCTTTTAGTTTAATAATTTTTATATTTCCTATATCTCTGCATATGAATTTAAAATTTGCATTAATCAATATAAAGGGTGATCTTTTAGCTATTATCTTTTTGGCAACACTGGTTTAAACAGCTGACGCACGTTTCGTGTTTTGTTTCACTGTCAAACATCGTCAGTTTGGTCTATAATTTAACCATGAATCGTCTTACAAACGAACAACGCTTCCAAATTATTGAATTTTATTATTAAAATGCGTGCTCTGTTAAGAAAGTTCATCGCGACGAAATTGTGTTGAGCGACGAAGCTCATTTTTGACTCAATGGGTACGTAAATAAGCAGAATTGTCCATTTTGGAGTGAATATCGGCCAGAAGCATTGCAACAGTTACCAATGCATCCAGAAAAAGTCACAGTTTGGTGCGGTTTATGGGCTGGTATGGCATCATTGAACCGTACTTCTTCAAAGATGATGCGAATCGTAACGTAACTGTGAATGGTGAGCGCTACCGTGAGATGATATCCAACTTTTTTTTTTTTGCCCAAAATGCAAGAGCTTGACTTGCATGATATGTGGTTTCAACAAGACGGTTCACTTTCGGGACCGGTCAATTGGCCGCCTAGATCGTGCGATTTAACGCCTTTAGACTATTTTTTGTGGGGCTATGTTAAAGCTCATGTCTATACAGACAAGCCCGCTTCAATTGACGCATTGGAGGACAACATTGAAGCATTTATTCGTGAGATACCGGCCGAAATGTTGAGAAGAGTGAAAAGAGAAATGAAATGAAGAGTACGCCAAAATTGAACTAAGCGGATGGACCATTTGAGGCGTAGTCAAGGTCAACATTTGCATGAAATAATCTTCAAACATTAAATTATATGGACCGTACTATCGATTCAAATAAATATTTCATGCATTTTTCTGAATTTTATGTGTTTTTTTTGTGAAAAACTTTCCTATAGCTTTTAAAAAATCACCCTTTATAATTAATTTTTTGTTCCCAATTTTCAAATTAGAATTTTTGTTTTTTAAAATACTTTACCACCCGTTTTTAATTCATTGCAATTATATTTCTTTATCTGTTTTTTTAAGAGTTCTATTAAATGCCCTTATATATGTTTATATATGAATATAGATTATGGAAATATAGTTAAAGTGACAAAGTGATAAGATAACTCTGCGGTGTAAATGTTAAAAAAAATGCGAACCTAAAACTCTATCGAAATTTTGGGATCGTGGGTTCCAATTCTACTGAATGCATAAAATATGTGTTGTGTTTTCGGTTATTTTTCGAATCTGAATTTTAACACAGAGTTGTATTTTCCGCTTGCGGTTGGTCGCACGGCTAATTAGCGACACCGTAAAAGCCATAAATTAAGAAACTAACAATAGAAGGCTGTTGTTGGACGCTAAAACCAGATCGTTGATTGTATATAGCGAAAAATGTATTTATATTTATTAGTTAAAGTGCGTTTTCGTACATATATATAAATATTATTTGCTGCATGGATAATCGCAGCACGAGTTATATAAATAAATAATTTAATATATTATATATGAGAATTTAAATTTTAAATTATCATATCACATATTTTTTTATTTCTTATTTATTTCTATTTAGAATTATAGATGAGTTATTTGGAATAATAAAATCTCTGAAAATGTGAAATTCATAACGTATATAAGTTAGAGAGGGTGGTGAGGATGGTATATATATCTTATAGTGCGTATTTTTTCATTGCATGTTCTTACAAAAAAAAAACCGAAAAGATTATACATTTTATTTTATTTTTACATTTTTACATTTGCTCCTTCATGCATATAAATTGCCAGAAGCAAATTTATCTGTGAATTTTTATATATATATATATTAGTTAAAATACATAAATTTATTTGCATATATATATATTTAATATATTATATGTGTTTTATATTCTATATAAAATTCTATTTTATTTATAATCTATACGAGACCAGTTTGATAAGTTTACTCAATATTCAAAAACAATTCAAAGTTGTTTTTATGGGGTCTATAAAATACGTTTTTTTTTCAAGCCAATGGATCACGATCACGTATATTCATAATTGATCCAAAAACATAAAATTTTTGACTGACTTATACTATTTTTTAAAGATCGACTTGAACATTTCCATTCAACTATTGGGAGTATGCATTAATTCATGCGTTTTTTTTCCTCGAAAATTAAGGCGTTATTGTGTGAAAAAATGGTTATACATTCAATGATAAAAGGAAGCGGCATTGGAATCTACAACATTTGTCCATCTTTCTGGCAGTTTGTAGATTCCATCCCAAAAGAACTTCTCCGGCTTGGTGGTGAAGTACGAATCGAGACAATTTTTGATACCCTGTTCTGAAGTGAAGCGTATTCCGATGAGGAAATTCTGCATTGATCTGAACAAGTAGTAACCAGAAGGAGCTATGTTGAAACATGTGACCGAGCGTTGTCATGAGGGAAAATTACGGATTCGTGTCTGGTTGCATATTCTGGTCGTTTTCAATTCTGGTCGACCCGATTTCAATAGCTCATAATATACAACACACTCTTCTGATCCCACCAAATACAGAGCATTAACTTGGGGCCATGGATATTCCGCTTTGCCGTGGATGTTGATGGTTGACCGGGCTTCACATACGATTTCTTGCGCTTGGGGTTATCATAATGAAACCATTTTTCATCACCAGTGACAATCCGATGCAAAAATGACTTGTTTTTGTGGCGCTGAAGCAACATTTCCGACATGCAGAATCGGCGTTCGATATCTCTTGGCTTTAATTCAGACGGCACCCAATTTCCAAGCTTTTGGATGTATCCCGATGCGTTTAAACGTCTGGAAATGGTTGCTTGATCAATTCCCAATGATTTTGCAAGATCTTGTTGCGTTTGACACGCATCTTCATCAAGCAATGCCTCCAATTCTTCATCTTCAAAATTTTTTGGCTGCCCGGGTCGTTCATCGTCTTCTAAGTTGAAATCACCACTTTTAAACCTTGAAAACTACTTCTGGCACGTTCTTTCAGCTAGAGCATGTCGACCATAAACCTCTACTAAAATACGATGACTTTCGGTACACTTTTCTTCATGTTAAAGTAATGAAGAAGAACTTACCGCAAAAAAACACTTTTTCTTTCACAAAGTTCGACATGTTCCAATGAATAGAAAAAAATGTTGTTTACGCTTCAATCAAATGACATATACTGAAAAACACGCGCAATAACAGTAGCTTTCAAATGAATATAATTATGGATGATCACGACGCGAAATAATACTAGTAAGGCCCACTCTTAGAAACCCGCACGAATTAATGTAAGTGTCTGGGTATTGTTTCCACAATGTGAGATAAAAGTGCGTATATATACTATTGTGACAAATAACAGGAAACTTAACCGATTGCCCTCGTATATAAATATAATAATTTGTTCAAATTATCATTCAAAGTCCGTTTATAAATTCTAATTTCGAATAATATAAATGTATTTTTTTGAAAATGTTTTATATACGTTTATTTTTCATTATACGCAAATATAAAATAAATACAAAATTTAACACTGGAAGATAGAGATTATATATATTTTTGTTTTTACAAAGCCATATTTATTTCTTATTTTAATTATATTAATTTATAGTTAAATATATATTTTTTTATTGTTTGATGAATAATTTTTGGCAATCACTGTGTAAAAATAGGTAAAGTACTCAAATAAAATTTGAATAAATGGCTATATAGTAACGCAATTGGTTCAATATTATAAAAGAGTATATTACAATTCGATGAATGTGATTCTGTGGTGTATGTTAAATGATAAAAATGCCAACCTAAAATTGGAACGAAATTTTTGGAGTGGTGGGTTCGAATCCTACTGAATGCATAAAATATGTTTTGTGTTTTCCGTTATTTTTCGAATCTGAATTTTAACACAGAGTTGTTTTTTCCGCTTGCGGTTAGTCGTACGGCTAATTACAGACACCGTAAAAATCCACAAATTAAGAAACTAACAACAGAAGGCTGTTGTTGGACGCAAAAACCAAATTTTTGGTTGTAAAGCAAAAAATTTATATTACAATTCAAATAGATATTCTACTTTCCTTCGCAAATTCTAAAAGTTATGAAGAAAAAAAACCAATAAAATACTATACCAAAAAGAATAAATTATTACTACTTTAACAAAAATTTGTTATATTGTATACGAAATAGAAGTATAAATATAAAAAATACGACCCCTATATAAATGGACAATGGATTTTCTTTTACTATAATATTTATAAGAATCAAAACTAATATATGTATATATATTATATATATATAGAACAGCGAGGTTTATTATATACTTACTGCGATGGTGCGTTTTGTTATATAAATAATATATTTGTCATATATATATTTAATACAAATACAACTTATAAATATTAAATCTGACACAAAAAATGTATTCTAAAGCAATGACGGTTCTAATATATAAAGCGAATGACATAAAAAATTAATATAGACTTGATCATATTTTGGACACGCAGAATAATTACACAGAATTTCCTTTAGAAAATTGTACAGAATTTGTCTTAGGAAATTATACAGAATATATCCTTTAGAATATAGAAAATTATACGCAATTTCCAACTAGAAAATTATGCAGAATTTCATTAAGAAAATTATACAGAATTTCCTATTAGAAAATTATACAGAAATTAGTTCCTTCCTTAAGAAAGTTAGACAGAATTTCCTTAAGTAAATTATACAGAATTTCCTATTAGAAAATTATACAGGAATACCTTCATTCCTTCCTTAAGAAAATTATACAGAATTTCTTATTAGAAACTTAAAAAGAATTTTCTTAAGCAAATAATGCAGAATTCCTTCAGTAAATTATATATAGAATTTCCTTTTGCAAATTATATAGAATTTCCTTTGGAAAATTATACACAATTTCCTATTAGAAAATTATACAAAAATTATCTTTTGAAAATTAGAAAGAATTTTCTTTCGAAAATGTATGCAAACATTTTTTTCCATTTCTATTTATGTATATAAATTATGCGCATAAATTTAAGAATACTATATAAATTAACTTGGTTAAGACCGGGTCTGCTGCGTATATATACAAAGATAAATAAGATCTGATAAATAATTTTGTAATATACTTTTATGAAATGTGATTTAGTCATCATAACACAATATTTTATTAATACCGATATAGAAATACTACGATGACATACATATAAAAAGATGTAACAAAAAAAACAAGATAAAACAAAGTTAAGAAAATAATATTATAGTATTTTATTTCTTAAAGATGTGTATTGTTTATATTGTTTGTTATAGGTCAATCATCCTTTAATATAAATATATGCACCCACCGCAGTATTTTTTTTATCATATATACTACTTTAACCACTATAATATCGGACAACTGCTATTTTATCCGTGAGCTCGACTTAGAGACGCCGAGAAAGAACTTTA
Source organism: Dilophus febrilis (assembly GCA_958336335.1). Classification (NCBI taxonomy): domain Eukaryota; kingdom Metazoa; phylum Arthropoda; class Insecta; order Diptera; family Bibionidae; genus Dilophus; species Dilophus febrilis. The sequence goes on along the minus strand of OY284472.1, from coordinate 12,115,164 downwards.
AACAATAATTTTTTTGAATTCTACTAATTTTATTTCATATAATGATGGTTTTAGTTAAATAATTGCGCAAACAGAAGTAAAAAACTTTTAAATTCAATAAATTATGGAATTTATTTCAAAATGATTAAATTTAACAAAAAAAAATGTTTACCATTATAATATCGGACAGTTATATTATACGCCACTATAATCTCCTTTGTAACACCTCCTTTGGCCTTTATGATAGCCTCCATTCTCTTAGACGTGGTCTAAGAGGAATTCTTCACTCCTTCAATTGTAACTTTCTTATAATTTTTTAACTTCGTTTTATTAATGCCCACATCGATTCTATTGGACTTAAATCAGGACTTGAAGATGTGAATTTCTGAACCCATTTCTTTATAGGTTCCCACCAGTTCTTAGTTTCTTTAGCGGTTTGTGGTAGAGCAACATCTTATTGAAATGTATATTCGCCGTTTGAATATAATTTAATAGTCGATGGCAAAAGGTAGCCATTTAATATATGAATGTGTTTTTGGGAGTTAACCGTACCCTCAATAAAATGTAAATTAATAAAATTAAGTAAATAAATTAAAACAAAGAAACGACTCCTTTTGAAATGTAAATTATAATAACTGGCTGAAAATGTCACAGTGCGTTTTAAACAATTAGGATGGAATTTTGTGTGTGAATTACTCGATTTATATTCATCATCAAAATTTACATTCATCATCATCATCATCAAAATTTACATTCATCATCATCAAAATATAATGCAATTCCATTGCCGAAGAACTCAAAATTATTTATTGTTTTGTTTTTTGCAAAACAATTGAAAGGGACTTTGGGTTGTGATAAAAAATTATTAGGGATTATTATTAGCTAAAAAACATTGTTGAATAAAATATGTCTGTATTTTTATATTATATTCATATATTTCGGTTTATGAATCCATTGCCTTGTGCGATTACTCTTTGGATTGCTATTGATCATTTTAGAGTTATATCACTCACAACAGTTCTCATATTTTTTCACAGTTGAGGTTATCACGATCAGTATTATTAGATTTTCCACCACTTTCTGTGACTCAAATGAACAGGTTTAGCGATGTTTTATTTAAATATCTGATACGGTAGACTTACAATTAGTTACATTAAGTTCTTTAGGAATATTTCGTATTATTCTTATTAATAATAAAATTAAAATTAACCATACAGTCCTGATTTAAGTCCAATAGATTTGTTGTAAAACAAAATAAATACATGATATGAAAGTTACAATTGAAGGAGTGAAGAATTCCAAGGAAAAATCATTGAAATGAGGAATACAAAAATAGCTGAAAATAGATGAATGTAATAATTTAGTAAATACCACGTCTAAGAGAATGAAGGCTATCATAAAGGCCAACGGAGGCGTTACAAAGGAGATTATAGTGGCGTATAATATAAGTGTGTCCGATATTATAATGGTCAAAATTTTTTTTTGTTAAATTGAATCATTTTGAAATAAATTCCATAACTAATTGAATTTAAAAGTTTTTTAACTTGTGTCTGCGCAAATATTTAACTAAAACCATAATTTTATGAAATAAAATTAGAAGGATTAAAAAATTGTTATTTAAAGTTTTTTTTTGGCATCTCAAAATGGAGAATTCGAATAAAATAGCAGGTGGCCGATATAATAGTGGTTAGAGTAGTATATATAGGATTTTGAATAGATAGTGAATTCGTTTGTACAAATAATAAATAATCGGAATGATTTTTCTACATGCATTCCACCATATATACATATATATAAGATATTTTATGTTTTCCTCAAAACTTTCTTAGTTTTTGATAATGATAAAAATTTATGTATATTTGATTACTTTCTTATTATACATACGCATATACAATTTTGTGTGGTATTAACCAATAAACAATAAAAAGGAATAATATTTCAATAATACTTTTAATAAATTCGGGCCGTTTATTCTTAAAAGATATATTTAGTTTTTATCTTACATATATAAAAAAAAACTTTATATTTTTTATATAATTTTCTTTTTTTCTTTTTGTGCGTGATTTGTTTTCCATTCTATATAAATATATATATATATAGAAAACTATAAATATTTATGATTAAATCTTTGACGAAAGTTGAATGATTTTTATTACATTTTTATCCTCTTTTGGTATACATATTTGATGAAAATTCTAAATATTCGAATTTTTACAACTCATTTTCTGGTTTGATTAAGAAAAATTATAACGAATTTAAAAAAAAAAAACGATTTAAATAATTATAAATAATATACCCTTTTTACGTACATATATAGAATTCATTCATTCATTTTAAATATTTCATATTATTAAATTAATGAAACAAAGATTAAAATAATTTTTAATGAATCGTATTTTTACAATTTTTACGCATATACAAATTAAATTACTATAACGTATAAAAACGAATTTCATTATATTAAAATATTCTAAATTTAATTACATTTTTTTCTTTCCTTTTTTTGTGATATACATAAATAAAAAAAATAATAATCTCTTCTTTTTTATGTTCTAAAAAGTTCTATATAAATGAAATAAGTTTTAAATCTATTTTTTCAATTATATAATAAAAAAAAATAGGTTGAATAAAACAAATTGACATTTTTATAAATGTATTTTTATTCCATTATAACTTTTTATGCATATTTTGTATTTTTATATTGTATGTAAAGAATTAAAACGTGATATAAAACTTTCTCTGCTCTGTTTTTTTTTGGTTTATGGTCAATTATTATATAATTTAATTTAATTTAAATATTATTATATATTTTTGGTATATATGGATATATAATTTATTATAATACCTTTTCATTTGTGGTTTTTATATTTTTTTTCAAAATTTTACGGAATAATTTTAATTCATTTAAGATGTAATCTATGTAAAATATTGAATACCAAGAGGTTTCTTTTAAGGATTTAATTTAGAATTACAACAAATGAATTTCCCTAGATCTTCATGATTTTTAGTGTGTTTTCTTATACACTAAAAATGTTTATTAAATTATTGGGAGTATGCATTAATTCATGCGGGTTTTTTTCGAAAATTAAGGCTTGATTGTGAAAAAATGGTTATACAATCAATGATCAAAGTATTGTCCATTGGAAGCTACAATATTTGCCCATCTTTCTGGCAGTTTGTGGATTCCATCCCAAAAGAATTTCTCCGGGTTGTTGGTGAAGAACGAATAGAGCTAATTTTTGATACCCTGTTCTGAAGTGAAGCGTATTCCGGTGAGGGCATTCTGCATTGATCTGAACAAGTAGTAATCAGAAGGGGCTATGTCTGGGCTATAAGGCGGGTGAGGTAGAACTTCCTACCCACTGTTTTCCAAATAGTTTTGAGCCGGTCTTGAAACATGTGACCGAGCGTTGTCATCATGGAAAATTATGGATTCGTTTCTGGTTGCATATTTTGGTCGTTTTTCCGCAATCGCTCTCTTCAAACGAATTAATTATGTTCGGTAGAGGTCCCCTTTGATCGTCTGACCCGATTTCAATAGCTCATAATACAACACACTCTTCTGACCTCACTAAATACAGAGCATTACATTGGTACCATGGATATTCGGCTTTGCCGTAAATGTTGATGGTTGGCCAGACTTCACATACGATTTCTTGCGCTTGGGGTTATCGTAATGAATCCATTTTTCATCACCAGTGACAATCCGATTCAAAAATGACTTGTTTTTGTGGCGTTGAAGCAACATTTCCGACATACAGAATCGGCGTTCGATATCTCTTGGCTTTAATTCAGACGCCACCCAATTTCCAAGTTGTTGGATGAATCCCACTGCGTTTAAACGTCTGGAAATGGTTGCTTGATCAACTCCCAAAGATTTTGCAAGATCTTGTTGCGTTTGGCAAGCATCTTCATCAAGCAATGCCTGCAATTCTTCATCTACATCATCTTTTTGCCATCCGGATCGTTCATAGTTGTATTTTCCGCGTTCATCGTCTTCTAAGTTGAAATCGCTGCTTTTTAACCATGAAAACCACTTCTGGCACGTTCTTTCAGCTAGAGCATGGCCACCATAAACCTATACTAAAATACGATGACTTTCGATAGCACTTTTCTTCATGTTAAAGTAATGAAGAAGAACTCCCCGCAAAAACACTGTTTCTGTCACAAAGTTTGACATGTTCCAATGAATATAGAAAAAAATGTTGTTTACGATTCAATCAAATGACATATACTGAAAAACACGCGCAATAACAGTAGCTTTCAAATAAATACAGTTACGGATGAACACGACGCGAAATATACTAGTAACGCACACTCTTAGAAAACCGCACGAATTAATGCATACTCCCAATAATTTTTGATGATGATATTTGATTTATTGAAAATTTGTTCAACTATTCCTTTGAAAGTATAACAAAAAATCTTCGGTACATTTGAAAAATATAGCCCTGAAATTTTTGAAGGTAAATGTACTGTGTAAAAATGCTTTATTATCTATAAATATATACATTAAAATATTACCTGTAATATATCATACTGCGGATAATGATTTGAATTAAATTCGGACATCTGTAATCAAAATAGTCTTTAGTATAGTATTGACATTACATTATAAAAATATGTAATGTAAGTGATTTATTGCATAAAATAATTTTTTTTCAATAATATTTTCAGATGAATATACCAATTTTGATTAGTAAAACAACAACTCAAAATAATTCTCGTTCCAACAATGAATACAAAATAATCAATACAAAATAAATGAAATCAAACGGTATAACAAAATATAATATAAAATAGAAACAATCAGATTCCGTTTTTATATAGAATAAAAATATACCAGAACAAGTTTCGTAATACTCGTCGCGTATTCATTTATCACTTGCGATGAATACAATTTATATATTATTGCATTTATCAACACACAAAATAATATTATTTTAATCGACGGCCGAGATCATTAACCATTTATTTTTCGTAATAAATTTTGAGTTTTTCTATTTGTGAAAATGCTGAAAATCAATCAAATTATTAGAAAAACCAAACCAAAACACTCAAAAAAATAAGCAAAAATGTAACGGTAATTAATATTTTTAGTGTTTGGTTTATGGAAATAACGAAAAACTTGTAAGGAAAAATTTTATAACGAAAATGAATAATAAAATCATATGTAAAATTATGAATTAAAAAAAAAAAATATTGCAAACGATAAATTAATTTTGTCATATCAGTTTTGTTGTCGCGGTTTTAATCGAGTGTATTTTTTTTTAGTTGTGCTTTTTTTTAGTTGTGTTTTTTTTTTTATTTATTGTGGAATGCATTTGGAGGCTTTCATATGTGCATTGATACGAGGTGGCCAAACCAATTTTTACATTGGATAAAATGTAATTATATAATATTAATGTAATTATATAAAATTCTTAATGTAATTATATAAAATTCTATACACAAATTCTACATAAACATTTATATGATCGGAATGAAAAGTATCATGAATCAAGATATATGGCAATAAGGGTTTGATTGATATACGATCATCGATAATATATATATAATATTATACATCAAATGGAAATTACAATTATTTAATGTTTGGCGAATGTTTTAAAATATCAGGAAAAAATTATATGTCTTTGGATGATGGCCTATGAGGAACGAATAATCATAAGGTTATTTTTATTTTAAGTAACATTTTTCGTATATTATATGATTAAAAAATTAAAAATTAACTTCATCATTAATATATAATGTTTTTGAATTTTTAACTAAATATGTATATAATCTATAAGGTTTTAACTTGCGGATATTTTTATATATTCTCATATTGTGATTTTATAAATAATATCTACTATATATAATGACAATAGATTATCTGACGGTATATATGAAGACAATAAAATTACAAAAATTGTCTATATCTGTATTGATATTCGTTTATATTCATTTATGATAAATGTATATATACGTTTTTTAGTTTTTGTTATTATATGCGATACAAATTTATTTAAATCTGCATATACCATCACGTAAATTATCTGTGCAAGAATCGTAAAATATTTTTTATTACTATGAGTGCATCATTCACATATGATATATAGTATATGAAATAAATAAAGATTATATTGTATATATATTTTGACATCTTGTTATACATATTTTTCTATATATACAAAGAAAATTCTTATATATAAATTTTTTACAAACTTGAAATAAATAGAAATATAATCTTGTTAGTGCTGAAAATGTTGTTATATTTATATAATATAGTCTTGTTATAACACGTGTTTCATAAGTTTTTGTATTCAATTGCGAAAAAATATTATTATTTCAATTGTTCAATTCGTAATTTTTTGCCGTTTCGCCGTTACTAATCACATAATAACTACAAATTTATAAGTCGCAGCGCTTAACTTTGTATGGTCGACTTAAAGGGATTTTTATTGCGCACAAAAATTTCTTAGGGAAAAAAAAATTTTTCACCCCGCAAAATTTTGAGAAAAATTAGATTTTCTGAAAAAGTTGACGGAAAAATATGATGAATTTTTATATATTAGATATGAATTTTTTCATTTTGAGGATCAATAACTCCAAACGAGAGCTACATACGAAAAAATGTATCCCGAGCAAAATTAAAGATAATTCATTTACCTATACACAGAGTATCTATTTTTTATTCTAGCTTGAACAGTTTGGAAATTATGAGTTAATAAGTGAACTAATGTTTTTCATTGAACACCATTTTTTCAATAGCCTGTAACTCGGTAGGGGTTGAAGTTAGACCCTCCTCCCCAAACGATTTTTTGCTGGAAATAGGCTCAGGAACGCGTGGTATTCGGCTTTGTGGGGTTGTACTGGGACATCCTATATATATATATCACATTAAAAAATAGTTGATAAGCTGATAATAAAAAAAAGTCGCCAATCTTTGAAATTGAATCTTACAATCCAGACTATAAAGTTACAAATCTGCAGAAAATCCTTTTGGTGCGTAAATTCGCTGTGTGGGATGCAAAATTAAAGATAACAAACGCTACAAACTCACTGGGTTTTAAAGAAAAATGAATTAAAATACCGAATGGGTAAGAAAACTCTAAAATACTCAAGTCAATAACTTGAAAAAAATTCCCAATAATATGCTGTTGGAAATTTAAGTCTTCATCCTTTTAAAGAAAAAATAGGAAAAAAATCATCATGGACGACCACATCTTTATCTGGAAATGACCATGAACCATGAACATGGATATTACTCCCGATAACATAAAAAAGACAATTATAACTCTGTGGTGTAAATGATAAAAATGCCAACCTAAAATTCTAACGAAATTTTAGGGTCGTGGGTTCGAATCCTACTGAATGCATAAAATATGTTTTGTGTTTTCGGTTATTTTTCGAACCTGAATTTTAACACAGAGTTGTATTTTCCGTTAGCGGTTGGTCGTACGGCTAATTACCGACACCGTAAAAGCCACAAATTAAGAAACTATAACCACAGAAGGCTTTTGTTAGACGCTAAAACCAAATTGTTGGTTGTAAAGCGAAAAATTAATTAAAAAAAATTTAACATAAAAAAGCTCAAACTATAATGATCCTTGTTAAACATATATCAAACGAATATGATAAGAAGTTGATTTAAACACTATCCGAAAGTAATGATGAGTTCCCTAAAGAGTATTTTGCGAAAAATTGAAGATGGAATGGATCGTAATCAGTTTGTTAATATTTTTATTTTTGGTTTATTGAATATCTATAATAAGATTATATTATAGAGAAATTTTTTTAAAAATCTCACACATTTAATCAATCAATTGCGACTATATCAAATACAATTTACTGCAAAAACTTATGAAACACATGTTAGTATATAGAGAAGATTTGCTATATAGATTTAAATTTTAAAACGCACAATATAGTGTTTAAGTATGCATATTAAAAATAAATTCTAATCAATATGTTAATATATTATAAATAGAACTTCATTTTGTATTTATTTTCACAATTATAAATCTTTATAATTCATTTAAAATTTAGATATATTTATATAATATGTTTTTTATACCATATAAATTCACATTCATTTAATATGTACTTCTATTTATCCATTATACAAATTATATATAGGTATATATACGCAATTCTGAAACTTTTTATACTATAATTGTATATGTGATATATATAAAATTAGAAGGTACAATAAGATACGTATTAATATATTCAATATTGTCATATTATTAATATATATAAGAAGTATTTTATGTTTTCTTATATAACAAGATTTGTCAATTCATATGTTATATATAAATATATATATATGATATTATATTATTGAAGATGTTCTTAAAATATACATATATATAACAACACTTTAAAACACAATGTATATAGATCTGTTTATACAATATAGTATAATAATCTATATAGAAGACAGTAAATTGATATCTACACTTTTGACTGTCATGTAAATTAGTTTTTAAGCAAAAACTTTATTAATTATAATCTTATATTATATGTTATATATAAATTAATATATAATGTTTAATCTAATCTACACACATCGCATTTAAATCATGCATATATAAATATATAAGATTGTAAAAGATGTAGATCTTAAAATATATATATATATACCTATTATTAACATACAAACAAGACATCCACATATAGAAATTAATATTACACTTACACCTTATAACTTTTGTTCAAAGAATATAAATACAAATATACAAACACCTTTTATTATATCATATATATATATATACATATAATTTATTAAACAAACAAGAGCATTTTGATTCTTCTTCAATAAGGCAAAGCATAGTATAACCATAAAGCATATATTTACAGATATATTTAAGAAAATTTAACATTATATAGATAGCTATATATAGTATATCAGTGGAAAATTTTAATTATAAACATATATATAAAATATAAATATATATACCTCATATCTTTTTGTGTAAATTTTTGAATGAAAATGTTTAAGTTTTGTTAAAATAAATAAATATATAAATAGGCTTTCTTTATTTTATATACTTTAGAATATATATGCCTATATCAAATTCGGAGCCGGTCCTTTCGGAACCATTTTCTGAAAAAAATTTTCATACTCATCATTCATTATGAAATTCTTTATAATATAATCTATGGAAATTCTGATAAATTTTGTAGTAGTGATTTATCCATGATTTGCTTAAGGAAATTCTGTATAATTGTCTTAAGGAAATTCTGTATAATTTGCTTAAGGAAATTCTGTATAATTTGCTTAAGGAAATTCTGTATAATTTGCTTAAGGAAATTCTGTATAATTTGCTTAAGGAAATTTTGTAAAACTTTCTTAAGGAAATTTTGTATCATTTTCTTGAGGAAATTTTGTATCATTTTCTTGAGGATATTTTATATACTTTTCTTTTGTATAATTTTCTTTTATTTGTATAATATGCGCAATGCTGCACAGCAAATGTTGTATAGTTTGCGTAAGAAAATTCTGTACTAATTGCTTCTGTAACATTTACTGCGATGAAATTTTTTCATCTATTGAGGAAATATTGTACGATTTCCCGAGCAAATTTGTACAATTTGCTTATTGAAATTCTGTATAAATTCTTATGGAAATTCTGTATAATTTTGTAAAAGAAATTCTGTATAATTTACAGAATTAAATTCTATATAATTGGCAGAAGGAAATTCTGTATAATTTGTGCAAGAAAATGCTGTATAGTTTGCTTAAGGAAATTCTGTACTAATTGTTTCTGTATCATTTACTGAGGAAATATTGTCCGATTTTCAGAGTAAATTCGTACGATTTGCTTATGGAAATTCTGTATAGATTCTGAGGGAAATTCTGTATAATTTTCTAGTAGGAAGTTATGTATAATTTGCTTATATGGAAATTCTGTAAAATTTTTTTAAGGAAATTTTGTATAATTTTCTAATAGGAAATGCTGTAATTTTCTGACTTGTCCTACTCCTAAACAAAATATAAAGTTTTTTCCGAATTTTTCGACATTCGTTAGGACCATCATATAAATTATATCTGTTAAGTAATTTTTATGTATTTATATAGGCATATCTGTATATATGTAATGCGTATCCAAATGGGAAATGATCAAAAGAATCAAAATATAAATATATATGTATGTATATATATATTAATGGGGATGTGAGGGTGGTTTATAATTATGAGGATAAATGGGATGATATATGAATAAATGAAACGAACAAAAAATTAACAGGCATATTATTTATAAATATTAACGCTGTATATATAATAAAAATTTACTTAATAAAAACTTTTACTGTATGTATATAGTAATCGACATCTCTTTTTATACAAAAACGTTTTATATATAGGATTTCCTTAAAGTAATACAATTTATGGAAACTTTAAATATGTTTTTAACGTATTATTCTCCATAAAGTTTTTAGATTATAGATTCGATTATTTTGTTATATAGTCATCATAATCTATATAGCTTTAATATACATACATATATATTGGGACCCTGCATTATAAATGTCGATTTTTTGGCTTGAAACTGGCATTTATTTGTATAACAAAATGATTGAGTACATTAACCAATATATTGCCCATCGTTAGCTATGACTTCCTCCCATCTTTTAAGAAGTTTGTTGATTCCTCGTTTGAAGAACTACTCATCTTTTGTCCCAATCCATTCATCGACCCATTTTCGCACTTTTTCAGCATTTCGAAAGCGTACATCTGTCCATCTGCTTACCTGCATTGATCTGAACAAATGGTAATCAGAAGGAGCAAGGTCTGGATAGTACGGGGGGTGATCAAGATGATCCCAACCGAGCCTCTTTATTTTCTCTTTAATGATGTTTGCACGATGTGGTCTGGCATTGTCATCGTGCATTAAAACTTTGTGGTGTTTTCGAGCTATCAATGGTCGTTTTTCCTTCAATTTCTTTGCCAATTCGTCCCAGTTGTCGTCGGTAGCGTTCAGATGTAACCGTTTCATTCGGTTTTAACAGCTCATAATACACGACACCCTTCTGATCACACCAAATGCACAGCATAAGCTTCTGGCAATGAATATCGCGTTTTGATCGTGAAGTTGATGGCTGACCATGATCAACATATGATGCTTTACGTTTAGGGTTGTCGTAATACACCCACTTTTCATCGCCAGTGACAATTCGACTTAAAAAACTATGGTTTTTGTGTTCGGCAAGATGTTTATGGCATGCACCGATTCGTACTTTGAGTTGATTTTTATTCAGTTGATGTGGTATCCATTTTCCTAGCTTTCTGATCTTTCCCATTGAATGCAAACGTCTAGAAATGGTAGAAGCATCTACATTCAACATCTACATTCAACTCTAATGCAAGTATATATAATTTGATGAACCACATTTGAGAAAATTCCGATGGACCGATGATGATGTACCAATAAAATTTTACCAATTAAATCAATTTAAATGCTGACGAATATAAAAAAATATTATTAATTAGAAAATTAAGCTATGGTTAGCAAAATCATATCATATTAATAATAATAATAATAATAATAATAGTTATTAATAATAACAGAAAGATAAATAAAAAAAAAACATTCAATCAATTTAAATCCAAATATATAATAAATTTTATTTAATAAGTATCTAAAATCTTCGAAATGTTTTTATTTACATGTGGCGGTTATATATATGCAAATTAGAAGTAATAAATATGTTATACGTATTATTTCATATATTTCAAATTTCATTTCATTTGCTATTAGAGATTTATAATAATAATAATAATAATAATATTTGATATTTTTTTTTTATTTTTGCGTATATAAAAACATAAATTTATCTATATATATATACATATAAATATATGTATATAAATGTATATATAATAAAATATTTGCGGCTTATTATACAATTTGAAATTGATATATGTATTTCATCATTTCATTTATAATTTGCTTGTTTTCTGTTTTGTTTTATATATACATAATATCTCTCATATTTATCTGTATCTTCTAGGAAAAATTGCTCAATCAAATATTCTTTATATTTATTCTTTATGGTTCTATAAATTTATTAGATTTGATATACGTAAAAAAAATTCAATTCTCTATCTATATAACAAGGAGAGCAAAACAATATGTGTTATTATTTTTTTTATTACTATTTATTGCATATATTTTATTTTATTTTATTTATATCCATACTTATATTAAGTTTTTCCTTTAACAAATTATTAAAGAACACTCATATTTTTATTCTTATTATGCTATGATCAGGCCCGATCCCCTCCAAGAGGAAATTCTGTATAATTTTTTAATAGGAAATTCTGTATAATTTATAGAAGGAAATTCTGTATAATTTTCTATAGGAAATTCTGTATAATTTTCTATAGGAAATTCTGTATAATTTTCTATAGGAAATTCTGTATAATTTTCTATAGGAAATTCTGTATAATTTTCTATATATTCTATATATTCTGTATAAATTTCTTAAGGAAATTTTGTATAATTTTCTATAAGAAATTCTGTATAATTTACAGAAGGAAATTTTATAAAAATTAATAGAAGGACATTCTGTATAATTTACAGAAGAAAATTCTGTATAATTTGCGTAAGGAAATTCTGTCTAACTTTCTTACGGAAAAAACGAATTTCTGTTTAATTTCCTTAAGGAAATTCTGTATAAATTTCTTAATGAAAGAAGCAAATTCTGTTTAAATTTTTTAAGGAAATTCTGTATTAACTTTCTTAATTGCGAAGTTACCCGTATCTTTATGTACCATACACTTACAAAATCTTTGACCAGGGACTGCCATTGCTGATGATACGCATATTTTATCAGTTATTTTTATATATAAAACTTTGACCATTATACAATATCATTTATCAATTTTTATAAATATATATATTATGAATGTGATGATATAATGAAATATATACATATAAATAGATATAGAATATGAAAAATTAGTTATTTTTTTCTCAGTAGTTATTGTATATGAAGAAGTTTTTTTGTTCTGGAACTTATACAAGTTATTCTGTGGTATAAATACTAATAAAAATATTATTAAAATTAGGATGAAGAATGTCTTATACTTATATATAGAGATAGAGATTATATTGTGAATGTGTCAATTAAATATAACTTTTTTTTTGTTTGTTATTTAAGGATTATACAACCTAAATTTGATTAATGTTTTTGCATTGGTTTTACGGGATAAAATTAACTTCATAAATTGAATAGGTCTATTAGAATTTGATTGTATTCATAATGTTATAATCTAAAAAATTAATTGTATTTTAATTTCCCTACAATTCTTATATGTTAATTTTTCTGTATCCTTTAATTGCACAAGTTCAAACAATTGCACAACTTCAAACAATTAATTTGAACTATAAACGAAGATAAAAGTTTAAAAATATTTAATAATTTTTGTTACATAAAATTGACTCTATATTATTGAATAATATGGTACATTCATAGAGATGTTGTAAGAAGATAATGTAAGGAAATAACGAAAACAAATGATTTTCCATGTTATATATAAGATTATTGTATTGTATATTATAAAATGAACATTTAAGGGAAAATATCCATTTCAAAGGGGAAGCAAAATAAATGAGAGAAAGTGAATGACAAATCGCGGGGTATTATAAAAAATGTGGTGAATTAGGTGGTTATTTATAATTTTTCTTCAGTGTTCCTACATATTAGTTTCTTTAATTCAAAGTTCTAAATCGCAGTTACGTTTTGAATGCGATAAAGGACGTATTGAGATCTTACCGGTATTTTAATGATTTAAAAAATATATAACACAACACGAAGTAACAGTTTATACAATATATAAATTTATAAATATTTTTATTAATCTAAATTATTTATTTATTTATTTATTTATTTATTTATTTATTTATTGAAAAAAATACATTAAATACTAATTTACATATAATAATAAAAAGAAATCAATGCCTATATATACATATAATGAGCATCATGTGATGTTATATAATTTTATATGTTATAACATTATTGTAATATTATAATTGTCAAGAAGTGAAAATTTATATAAATGTTAAAATCTATTGTATATATATATAGAACTTTAAAAAGTTCATCAGTATTTAATTATATAATATAAGCATCAAATACCAATGAAAATACTAAATAGAATTATTCCGATTATAAAATTCATTCTTAAAAGTGGTATTTTTAACATTGTTATCTAATAAAAATTTATTACAAGAATTATATATCATAATTAAAACATCAAGTGGATTGAATCGGCCATAATTGGTATGATAACTAGCCAAATAAAACAGATCATTACCACGAAGCCGTTTAAAGTTTAATTTAAAATTAAGTTTATTTAAAAGCGAAGGGCAATCAACATTAGAATTTAATAGATTACATAAAAAGGACAAACCAACAAATTCCCTGTGTCCCTCCAAAGTAGGCATGTTCAACAATGCCAGTCTATGTGAATAACTAGGTAATACTGTTGGATCCGTCCAAGGTAGAGATTTCAGAGCGAGTCTGAGAAATCTTCTCTGAACAGATTCAATCCTAGCCTTGTGAATAGAGTAGTATGGTGACCAAACAGAACAAGCATATTCAAGAATAGAACGCACCAGAGAGTAGAACAATGAACGAAGACAATACGGGTCAGATATTTCACGGGACATACGATAAATAAAACCCAATAAAGAGTTAGCCCGGTTAACAATATAATCAATATGCGATTTAAAATTTAGCTCACTGTCCAAGTAAATACCAAGATCAAGTGTTTTGTCCAAGTTTTTTAAAATTATACCATCAAAATGGTAATCATATTTTAAAATTGATTTTTTTCTTGAAAAGTTAATAATTTTACATTTGTCTATATTTACAACCAATTTATTAACACGACACCAATTTTGAAAAGAAGTAAGGTCATCTTGTAGCAATTTAAAATCACCAGCCGTCGTAATGGATTTATAAATCTTCACATCGTCCGCATATATCGAACATTGAGAATATTTAAAAACACATGGAAGATCATTAATAAATAAAACAAATAACAAGGGGCCCAAATGACTTCCCTGAGGTACACCGGACGGAACATTAAAATAATGCGACATAGTATCACCAAATAAGACGGCACAAGAACGACCATCCAAATAAGAACCAAGCCAAGTAACAAAGTTAACGCCAAAACCAATTCTTAATAATTTGGCCAATAGAATTCCATGTGACAATTTGTCGAATGCCTTACTGAAATCAGTAAAAATGCAGTCCACTTGATTGCCACACGCAAATTGGTCTAAACAAAAACTAACGAAATCCAACAAATTGGTAGTGGTGGATCTACCACGGATGAATCCATGTTGCTCGGGCCTAATTAAGGACCTAATGTTAAAAGCAACAACATCCACAATTAAACTTTCAAAAATTTTAGGAATGCATGACAATCTAGCAATGGGCCTATAATTTGCCACATTACCCTTACCACCTTTCTTGTAAATTGGTATAATGAAAGATTTTTTCCATAAGTTTGGAAATTGCCCAAGAATAATGGATTTATTAAATAAAATAGTCATAGGCAATGTAAGAAAATCAATACATTCCATCAATATTGATGATGGAATACCATCAGGACCAAAAGAATATTTTTTCTGGCAACCCAAAATTGCATTATAGACATCGTCATGTGTGCTGGAAAAATTTATATTAGATAAATAATCAAAGGATTCAATATTTGAATCATAATAATAACCAGTCGTATCAGAAGGATAATATGTATAATAAGTGGATTGATCATAGGATGATTCAAAAAATTTAGCAAACAAATCACAAATTGACCCAGAATTCTGACCCATAATGTTATTATAGACCATCTGGGAAGGAAAAGCACTAACCTTTCTTCTGTCATTTACATATTTCCAGAAATTAGATGGATTTTTAGTAAGGTCTAATTCAACCCTCGATGTATATAAAACGTACTTAGAAAGTACAAGTGAATTAAAATTTTGACGGAGATCAATATAATCCATAAAAACGGAATTATCACCCGATAAACAAAAAGATTGCCACGCACGATTACGCATATTACGAATTTCTTTTAATTCTTTATCATACCAAGGCTGACCACTGTTACTTTTAACAAAACATTTCAAAGGTACAAATTGTAAAAATAAGCGAAACATTGTATTGTAAAAAGAAAAAATAGCAGCATCCAACCCGGTATCAATAAGGTAATCCCAATTTATCATCCGGAGTTCATTTTTCATTTTTAAGCATTCTGCATTTTTGAAATCAAAACAATAAATATCACTGGCTGGTAACGAATTAGTATTAACAGCATTAAATTTAAACATTAACGACGGATGGTGTACATCCTCCGATATTATATAATTCAGCGACCGCGAAACATGAGAATCCAATGTTTCAAATGTAAAAATCAAATCAAGCATTCGACCATTATTATTCTTGATGTTGTTTATTTGGCGAAAACCAAATGATGACATCGAGTCAAAAAATGTAAACTCCTTTTCGCAGGAAACATTCAAGGGTATCAGACAATCATTGTCACTTGAATGAATCCAATCAACATTGGGAAAATTAAAATCTCCAATTACAATTAACTCATCACAATGATCAAGACGATTCATTAATTGTTCAATTATTAATAATAACTCGTCATAATATAAAACATCACTAACTGGTGGAATATAAACATTTAAAATATATATACTTCGACCAGGCAAATCAATACAAACACAAATACATTCAACAATGTCATTGAAGTTATCAAAATTGGTAAAATCAACAGCACGTGTACAATAAGAAGAACCAACAGCAACAAGAACACCTCCTCCTCTCTTATTTTGTATAGATGATTTATATCTATCACGTCTAAACACATTGTATTTACTGTCAAATAATTCAGTATCATAAATGCCCTCATAAAGCCATGTTTCCGTAAGAGCATATATGTCAACATCTGCAAAGTTGGAACACGTGTGAAGAAATAGACCGTTAGTCTTAGTCCTAAGACCACGTACATTTTGATAAAATAAATTTAAATTACACTTCATTGTCGTCGAACACGATTCGTCGGAGGGTTGGAAAAATTTTTCTTTTGAACAAATTCATGAACAATAATGCCATTAATACCCCACGATAAAGGGCTGACAAACACATCTAAAAATTCCAATGGTACAAACACCTTGAAAGACGAATACGAACCTACATGCTTAACGTTTTTAATTTGTTCAATTTTAACAGATCCATCAAATTTCATCACATTGGTAATATGCAGGAGCACATCATCAATTGATGTTTCATGATGCAATCCTGATAAAAATAAACATTTATAACGTTGAGCCAATCTTAAAATTGGATCACCGTTACAACCGTTGCTGTTTATGTTATTATTATTATTATTATTATTATTATTATAATCTGATGTTTTAGGCCTTTTAGCCCCTTGACCCATATTATTATTATTATTATTCCTCAGTTGAGCACGCTTTCGATTCCTTGGAAGAGGAGCATAACCGTTGGCCAATTCGCCCACTTCGATATCAATATTATTATTATTATTATTATTAATAATATCGATAGCGCACTTCTCGGGTTGATTTGAACCACCACCATCCTCTGCATTATCATTCGTTATAATATGTTGTTGTTGTTGTTGTTGTTGTTGTTGTTGTTGTTGTTGTTGTTGTTGTTGTTGTTGTTGTTGTTGTTGTTGTTGTTGTTGTTGTTGTTGTAATTGGAAAATTGAATGTTGTTGTTGTTGTTGCTCAACATCCATATTATTGTCATACCTTAATGATTCGTTGTCAGTTGAAAGAATTTTTGATTTCACAATGTTAATGTCTGATAGCAAAATAACCTGTTGAGACTGAATTTTACCCAATTGTTGCCCCAAAAGGTCACCATTCTTTAAAAGCATTTTATTATTATTTCTCAACTCGCTTACCTCCGCCTTCAATTCATTAATAATAAAGACCATTTCATCAATTTTTTTACAAAATAATTCATTTTGCTTACTGGGATCTATATGACTATCAACAACCACATCATCAACTTCACTAACCAAAGATACATATAACATATTGGATGGATTTGGAGAATTATTTGTCGTCGGCGTAGTATTATTATTATTTTTATTATTGTTAACAGCATTGTTCAATATATTTGTATTTAATTTTGTATTGTAATTGTGTTGGTTTAATGTTAAACCATTGTCATCATTATTATTGTTTATAATGTTCTTGGATGACCTTGTTGTAATTTTAGTTATTTTCTCCATTGATAATATTTAACAACAAAAGAACGAACAATAAAATTTAAACCACTTAGCAAGGTAAGTAAATAAATAAATAAAATAATAAATAATACAGAACTAATTATGTTTTTAAAATAATTAAATAATCATAATAAACATAATTTACGAAATAAATTAATTAAAATAAACAAAAAAGTTAAAAAAATACGACCGTACTCTGCGAAACACAAACTGAATATATGATATTGAATGAAGATTGAATTATGATTGAATATTGATATTGATTGAAATTATATTTATGATTCAATTTATGATAGGATCACTAAAGGATTTTAAAAGAATCCTTGATTAATCAGTTAAGGAATTACTCACTATATATAAAAGAAAATAATTTCAAAACCCAATTTATTCAATTTATATTTACATAATTTATTTATTTATTTTCAAATTAATTGATCGTTTCGATGTTTTTTTTTTCTTTTTTGTAAATTACGCAAGTTTCGCAAGACAATTTTTATTAATTAATATTTATACATATAAAGACAAAAAAAAATATAGAAATATAATATGACATGAAATAATAATAATAATAAACTTAATAAACAAAATATATACTTATATAAAAATAAATATAATAATAATAAAAAATAAAATAATATATTCTATATAATATTTGTATTTTGAGTTTTTACTTATAGATTGTGTATTCAAGTACAACAGAATAATAAATAAATAAAAAAAATGCATAAGTAAATTGTGGCAATTCAAAAATCATTATGAAAAAATATAAAAAAAAATAAATTATTTTATTTTTATTGATTGCGGAAATGTTTTACGTAATATTATTTCATAAATGCGAACTAGTTTTAATAAAATTTTTTTCTTTTCTTTTCAATTGTTTCATGAGATTATGAATATTTTTTTGAAATTATTAACAAAAAAATCTATGTAATCCATTAAAGATTTATTGCTTTTCCAATTTTCACATGATCTAAATGTTTATATGGCAATACATTTCGTATTTTTTCATTACGTTCTGGATTCGAGTAAATATCCGCTGTCAATTCACTAACTGGAATTTCTTTATCAGATTTTGCGCGTTTTACGGCATCATCAACATCGGCACGTATTTTAGCTTCTAATGCCTTTAATGTATACACACAAAAAAAAACCGCAAAGAAAAAAAAAAAGAAATCATTAGAGATTTTCGTCGCTAAATTTTATTCGACAAAATACTTATAATAATACTTACCTTTATTTCCTCTTGTGATGCTAAATCATTTGATAGAATCTTTTCGCGTAACGATGTGATTGGATCACGTGATTGACGTACCTCTTGAATTTCATCACGACTACGATAGCTGGTGCCCGGATCAGACATAGAATGACCCGAATATCTATACGTTGCCGTTTCCATAACAATTGGTCCTTTACCACTGTCACAATGATCAATGGCAAAACGGGTGGCTTCACGAACGGCTAACACATCCATACCATCAACCCAGATACCAGGTACATAATCACCACGTTTATAATATTCAACGTTAGCCGAAGCCCGTTCAGCACTAGTTCCCATACCATAACCATTATTTTCACATACAAATATACACGGTAATTTCCATAGTTTTGCCATATTGTAAACTTCAAAAACTTGTCCTTGATTGGCGGCACCATCACCGTACGCCGCAATACAAACAGCCTTTTTATTATTATATTTTGCTTCAAGGGCAACGCCGACGCCCAACGGCACCTGGGCACCTACAATTCCATTACCACCATAGAAATTCTTTGTGTACATGTGCATTGAGCCGCCTTTACCACGTGAACAACCGGTTTCACGTCCGGTTAATTCGGCCAATACACCGGTTGGCGACACCCCCATTAAATATGTCCATCCGTGACAACGATAAGCTGTTATTACACTATCATCTGAACGCATAGCCGCTTTCATACCAACAGCACACGCCTCTTGACCCGAATACAAATGACAAAAACCACGTATAATCTTATCTTTATATAGTGCTCCCGATGCGGTTTCCAAACGACGTATATAAAACATTTGTTCATAGTAACGTAATGCATCGGTACGGGTTACTGTTACATTTGTCGGTGGAGCCGCATCTAAATTATGTAATTTATAATCCTAAACAATGTGATAGAATGATAAAAAATATAAGAAATCATTTTAAAGATCTGTTAAAAAAAACATGTCATATAATTACTTTTGTAGTAAAAGATGCTTCTGTTGCAAAATTATTTGAGGATAAAATACTGGCTGGAACCGTTTTCTGAAATATAAAATAAAAGAAAAATTACAAAATCCAATGTGTTCTCTTAATGCATTATATAATTATCAGAAGGAGTTTTTGATTGCTTTTAGCCAGATTTTTAATAAAATAATTTAATGCAAAAAAAAACCACACCACTACTAAAAAGCTTAAGTATATTTTTCTTTTGGAATCATTAAAAATATGTCCCCGTGTGTTTGTGAATTAAGGTATATGGAATTAGAATATAGGATTAGAACCGAAAAATATATAGGATTCAAATAATATATAGTGTCGTGTGTGTAATTTTACAAACATATTAATGGTACAAAATTACCTGTTTATCCGCATCACCACTGTCGGAACTTTTCTTAAATACACCAAATAAATAACGTACCGAAGAATCATTTTGTGGTTTGAATGTCTTTTTTTTTTTTTTTTTTTTGCATTACAGAAACAACAATTTGGAAGTGAATAAATAAATGAAGAGATTTTTTATGTTTTATTTATAAAAAATATATAAATCATAAACAAAACATTAATTATGTTAAATTGTTTTAAATTGATTAATAAATAAAAAAACAATTCATTTTAATAAAGAAGTTAATCAAAGGAGAAATTTTTGTTATGCAATCATTTTCATATATGGATCAAAAAATTTAAAATATTTAACAATCGATTTTTACATTTCAACTAAAAAATTCTTACCGATTTGGAAATTATGGCTCGTTGTCCAATTGTTTTTAAACATGTTGATAACATTTTCGTTTATTTTTTTATTATTATTAATATTATTATTATGTTGAATTATAATAGAATAGAAAATATAAATAAATCGACACTATCACAATTTTTTTTCTTATCGTCTTCTATCTTAAAAATAAAAAAACTATATTTTTGCTATTTTTGCAAAAAACAAATGAAAATTGATATGGAAAATAGATTATGAGAACCTTGAAAAAATTTAATTGAAAAAATGTGACACAAGAAATGTGAAGCAAATGAATTGATGGATGAAATGAATTATTCTTTACATTCTTTTCTTATATAAGCGCAATCTATTATATTAATTTTATATTTTAGGTGCATTGCAAGACTACAAGAAAATTGTTAGTCTTCAAAATAGGTTTATTCATTTAATAAACTTTCGGGAAATTTTTGAATTTTCAAAATTACATTCAATATGGAATGATTTTAATTTTAAAATTCTTTATATTCATTAAATTATCCTTTTTTATCATATCCTGGCATTTAAAGAAATTGCTTTTATATACTGTTTAAGTTTGAAAATAATTGACAAAAATAGATATTGATTTGAAAAACCAAAATAATTGATGAATGAAAATTTCTCACAAAAAAAAAAACATTGTAAATTTTCGATGTATTACTAAACTAAGTTTTGTAATCCCTTATATTTATTAAATTATCCTTTTGTATTACATTGCGATACATTTAAAAAATGTGCTGTTAAAAAAGTGTTTAAGTTTGAAAATGAAAAAAATTGAGATTAAGAAATAAATTGAAAGTGCGCCGCGATGGATTAAACTTTCTAATATAATTCATATGATAATAAAAATGATGTATTACAAAATTTGTATTTTTTTTTAATTTTGTCAAAATCCTTTAAATTATATATTTATATTATTTATTAGAATTATATTTTACAAACATATTTTTAAGTATATATTAAAACCTTTTATATTAATACAAAAAAATTTAATTCTAAAATGTATAGTATATAAAACAAACACAAAATACTCATATGTACTGTTGTAATACTGGAAAATCTTCTATAAATCCGAACAAAGATGTAATTACAGAAATTAATTAATTTTATTTGTTACATATTTTATTATTTAAATGCATATAATATATAATAATTTATATGTTATATATGTATTTATTTATATATATAACCCCACAATTCATATGGTATAGAAATTCCTAATAATAATAATCCCATTTTTCTATATATAACACTGAATTTGAATTATATATACAAATATGTATAGGAAGAAATGCGAAAATGATATATATATATATATATATATATATATATATATATATATATATATATATATATTACGTAAATTAGGAAAATTAAAATTTAATATTTTAATAATGTTATTTACCTACATAAAAACATTTACAGAGAAGATTCTAAAATCGCAATCATACATGAATATACAGTCTTGAGTGGTATGATAAATTCTAAGTCCAGAATAATATGTATTAGACTTTAAAATTTGGAAGAATATATAAATTTGAATCGATACCATAGAATAATTGGCAATAGATGTTGGTACCTTTTAGAGCATTCTGTATTTTAAAAAAAACAAAAAACGATATTTATGAACTTATTCATAATGTTCACATTAAAAATATATATTATATACATATTTGTCTATTATTGTCATAAACTTTTTCCTTTTTCATATTTAATTAAATGCGTATGTTTCTGTCAAATCAAGTTTTATTATTATATATCTTATTTCAAAAGTTTTGATTAAAAAATTAATTTACTGATATCAATTTTGATAATTGTAAATGAAATTTTCTGTAATATATATATTTTCTGTATATATATATATAGGAAAATGTACAATCTTATTCACAATATTATGTAAATTTGAATTTCGATCAAACGATATATTTCAATATTTTCGTATTTTAATCTTTAATTTGTTAAAAAAAAATTAATTTATTTATAATATTCTATATATGTTTTCTGTACTAAAAGTGATGTGTACGGTTTCGGTATTTATGTTATATCAAATTTTGGTTTTGTTTTTCCATTCAGAAAAATTTACCTCCATTTATGATATAAGTTTGAATATGATCTATATATAATTTTAAATTATACAGGGTGTCCCAGTGTATATAGTAAAAACGCATACCACGTAATCCTGACTTCCTGAGACTACTTCCAGCAAAAAACCGTATCACGAGGGAGGGGGGGGGGGGCTAACTTCAACCCCTGCCGATTTATATGAGGTTGAAAATTGACTTTAAATGAAAAATATACATTCAGTAATTAAGCTATAACTATTAAACTTCTGAACCGATCATAACCAGTCTGCACTAGATTAATAGGCAGGGGTTGAAGTTAGACTCCCTCGCAGTACCATTTTTTGCTGGAAATAGTCTCAGGATTAAGTTTTTTTTTCTTTTGTTCGTTACTACGGCAGAATCGGTTTAGAGCCCGTAAAACCTCGGAATTCTATTGCCCGTATGAGCCCGTAACGAAATCACTTAATCAGGTGTTGAACCTTAGATGCATTGAATACATTGAAGTGATTTTGGATGGTAAATCTATTATAATATGTGGATTAATTTATGAAATTTTCAAAATAAAGCAAACATATGAGATAAAAAAAACTTTTACTAAAACAAAATAAGAAAAAATTACTCATATGTTTTCAAACAATTGTCCAAGTTGCACTTTAGGTGGATTAGTTTTTAGATAATATGAAATGTTTAATTTAAATAACTGATAATCAAAAGTATGGGGGAAATACTAGTTCAGGGAGACTATTCCATAATCTTGCTGTTCTTGGGAAAAATGAATTTCCAAATCTGTTTGTTCGCAAAAAACTAATAGATACAGAATATGAATGAGCCTTTTACGAATTTCTCGAATTTCTCGAGAAGTTAATTGGCTTAGGAATTAGCTTTCAAATTTCATTAGATCATTCATGGTAATAATATAAAATGTGCACAATGAAGCTACTGATCATCTATGATCCAATGATTCAATGGAATTTGTTATTGTTTCATTTCTGATCAGCGAAATAGCGTGTTTTTGGATCCTGTCACTAAACTGCAGTGTAGTAATTGGTGCACCAGCCCATATGTATGGATTATACTCTAGAAGTGGTCTTTTGGATGTCGTTTTAATAATAATATTTTCCAACTGGTTAATTTTTCTTAATAAAATTACACTTCACACACTATTTTTAACAATTATAATGATACACCAAATTGTTCTTTTAAATGCGAATTAACAATTAATTAATACAATTGTGTATATGACATATGATTCTCCCGCACAGCTGGTTGTGTTGACAATCGGTATCTATCTGTTTTTGTAATTTGCCACTGGTCGTGTAATTATGTAATTCTGTATTTGAATTATGTCCGTTACTGAGTGCGTATACTTGTGTGGGGAATGCGATGTTTTTCTGTGTAAAGGGTGTGTGTGGTTTGTGGTGTACAAGACCGCCACAGTCTTATAAAAGACCTATAAACTAGTGCTAAATCTTCAGAATTGAGAAGTTCTTTCGATCTTCTTAAAAATCCAATGCGACTAGTCGCCTTTTTAGCGGCAATTATTATATTATTATTCCATGAAAAGTTGTTTGACAAAGACATTCCCAAATTTAATAGGTCATTAGATTGTGGAATAATTGTATTATGCATAAGTATTGGGTCAACATTTATGGATCATTTGTTTGAGAACAAACGTGCCTTTGTTTTAGATGGATTAAATTCTACTAAGTTTATCCTTCCTCAATTAGATATTGATTCTAAATCTTTGCTCATTGAAGAAATCATCTTCTGGCGTGACTATAAAGCATTTGGGTCGCATTATGATTACAGTATAGTTCATACGAAGAATGTAATGTACTATATCGTCTGCATAACAGTACATTGGATTTTCTGTTATCGATAAAAGATCATTAATAAAAATTAAAAAGAGAGTGGGCGATCGAGCACAACCCTGAGGTACCCCAGAATAAACCGGATAAAGTTTGGAACTAATTCCATCTAGTACAACCTTAATATGCCTATTAGCTAAAAAGTTCCCAACCCATTTACAGAGTGTGTCTCCTAATCCAAATGAATGGCATTTGGATATTAATGACTTATGCCATACTCTATCAAAAGCCTTAGTAATGTCTAGTGAAACCACTTGTGATTCACCAAAATTTGCAATTTATGTGGTATGCGTTTGTACCATATCAACTGGGACACTCTGAATTTAAAAAAAATCATATCTGAATTTTCATTTTATTTAGTTATGAAAAAGAAAATTTCATTTTTCCAAAAATTTTCATAGAATTTTCATTAAATTTTCAATATGTATCAATGGTTTTCTGAATTAAAAAAAATCATATATAATCATAAATATTAATCCATTGTTGAAAATTGCATAAAGATTTCATCATTTAATATAAAACACTTATAATTAATTTCTTATACCTAAATATGAAATTTATAGTAAATTTTTTTATTATATAATAAATATCAAATTTCACTATATTGACTGCAATCTGTTTTTTAAAATATTCATTTTAGATTAATTCCAAGTGTTTTTTAGTGAATTTAAAAATTGAATAGTTAAAAGAAAACCTTAAACTTTTTTGCAAAGGATTTATTTTCGAATTTAATTAATAAAATAAAAAATAATAGAATTTATTAAAAAAATAAAACTATATAAAGAAATTATCATCCAGATTTGAACCAAAAGTTACTCAACCAGACAATTTTTCTATCGTTGAAACTTACATAAGATAAAAACGAAAAAAATATATTTGGAAAATCAATGTTTTTTGATTTTTTTTCTTCATATATTTTTTTCCTTTTTATCTTATGTAAGTTTCAACGATAGAGATTTACAGTTATATAATTGGGTGTAGAGCGGGTATTCCCCCCACTGGATACCTGAGAATATATATACACCAACCATACGGGCAAAAACGCCCGCACGGCCAATGTATACATAAACTTTGGGGAGGGTTCATCGTCGAATGATAGACATTCGGGGACCAGCATACGAGATCTTTGTGGCACCAGTGCGCACACAGAAATGGAAATCGAACGACCATGACCCTCCCTAATTAAAAGCAAATCTCACATGTGTAATTTTACATATGTGAGATTTTTGTTAATTGAAAATCGGCGGCTTCGCTACCGACTCGACCATACTTTCATTTTAAGACAAATACACTTGAGTTTTGTTCACATATAATTTGAAATAAAAAAAAAATTTTTATGTGGAAAAATGCGATGGTTGAATGAAAGTTAATTTAATATTTTATCATATATAAATCAATGGAAAATTGCATAGAGATTTGTGATTTCATCATTTAATATACTATAAATTAATTACTTTTCTATCAACACCAACATATGCAATTATTAAATTGTTGTATTTGTCAAATTAACTTGCATTGATATACCTTTCTCATTGTTCTTATCATCAAATAGAAATACAGTACATCATCATCATATAAATTTTTTTTCATATCACATCATGTACAATTGTAATAAATATTTTATATATACAGGGCGTCCCAGTACAGGGTGCCAACCCAAAACAGGCAGGTTCTACACCTCATTTCCAATCAAAAAATGTATGGCGACCCCATGCCATGAGGGTTTCGAGCTAGCCCGAAAAAACGATTTCGTTGAAGTTCAAGGTAGTGCGTAGATGTTATTTACCATATCTCAGCAACCAGTTATCGGAATCCAATAATTATAACGTTGTTGGAAAGGTACTATCTTTAACTCTTTCTAATAACATAAACATCCGCGACAACCCGTTTTCATGGTATAGCTTGTCAAACACAAGAAATTTCAACGACTTCAAATATTTTTGTTATTTTGCAAGCCTATAACTGTAGGACTTTTAGGTTTAATAGTGGTCGGTTTTTGGGGAAAACTTCTTTGATTTTTTAGCTTTAATTTGATGTACAAACTTTAAAAATGTGTCAACTCGTTTCAGAGATATGACGAAAATAATATTGAAATTCAAATTTTTCAAAAATTTAAAACACAAAAAGTTATTCGGTTGGCGTATTTCTTTAAGTGCTTATACTTTTTGTAAATGATAAGGATGCAAACCAGCAGCCTTTATTATACGGCACCCATAGTTTTTACTTATACCAATTTGGCTGGCTGCACGGCTTGTGCTTATACTTGGATTTGCTTCGACCAAATCCATATCTTCATCGCGAGAATTTCTATGTAGTCGTTTTTGTTTTGTTGCAAAGGTACCAGTAGTTGTTAGTTTCCTAAATAAGTTTGAAAATGGATTCCTTGATGGTTGTAGTCGATTTGGAAATCGAATTTGGTATTCGGCCTTTGCTTTGCTAGCGTTACCATAACAATACCCATAAACATACACCAATCCGCTAATTCACAATTTGAAAGTGACTGCATATTGCTTTAAATTAAACTTACTATACCACGCTTTTAAATTAATTTTTTACTGGTTCTTAATTGTTTACGTGTATGGTGAATGGTGAACACGTTCAAATTATTCTTTATTAATCAAAATTAATTTTCTAATGATTATTAAACAAAAATAAAGGTTAAGCAATGTAACGTACAAATGTCAAGAGATGCAGCATAAAAAACAAACGAATTGAATCTATTTATGACTGTAATAAATTCAACTGCATCTAAATTTGCATTTAGATGTTATTTTCGTCATATCTCTGAAACGAGTTGACACATTTTAAAAGTTTGTACATCAAATTAAAGCTAAAAAATCAAAGAAGTTTTCCTAAAACCGACCACTAATAAACCTAAAAGTCCTACAGTTCTAGGCTTGCAAAATAACAAAAATATTTGAAGCCGTTGAAATTTCTTGTGTTGGACCAGCTATAGCATGAAAACGGGTTGTCGCCGATGTTTATATTATTAGAAAGTTAAAATACCTTTCCAACAATGTTATAATTGTTGGATTCCGATAACTGGTTGCTGAGATATGGTAAATAACATCTACGTACTACCTTGAACTTCAACGAAACGTTTTTTCGGGTTAGCTCGAAACCCAAGCGAGATAGACCTGGGGTCGATTTTGTCTTTTAAGAAATTGCTTTTGCATTTGCTGTTATCAAATGGGCATTCTACAAAAGTTCAAACAGGTAAATAAATAATTATAGTGGTTGTAAAATAAAATGTATAATAATCATAATTTTTATTCCAATTATTAATTGTTAAATTTTTCCCGTTGTTTCTTTCTTTTTAGGTAAGTGCGATTTTATCCTTCAACCTTTCGAATTATTAATTTTATAAATTGTGAGTAGAATTTACTTTTATTTTAATTCAATTTTTATTTAACAAATTTTGCATGGGAAAAAAATATCGATATATTTTATCTATTTTCATTATATAATACTATTCCTCATTCTTGTTTTTTCTGCTAAATCATATTTTATATCCCCAAAATATATAATTAAATATATAATATATCTATATTCTATACATGTAAATACAAATAAATAAACATTATGACAGCCTGGCTTCAATAACTTCAATAACGAATAAAAAAATTGAATATCATTTTTTGTTTATCTCGAAAAGGGTTGAAAAATTGAAAAGTTTTTCCACATGAATATTATTTATATATAAGTTGTCTTTAACAAAAATTTATATTGTTTATTTATCTTTTCATATAGTTTTTTTTCTGTATAAGATATTTGATGGAAAATTGAATACATAATATAATAAATAATATAGCAACCGGCGGTCCCGGCAAATCTATTGTATATTTTATTTTATATCTCTATTTTAGGTCTATTTTAAGCCAAAAAAAATCTATATTTTCCATATACGCATTTTTTATTGAATATCTATAAAAGAAAACTGAATGAGTTGACATATATAAATTAAGAACATTTTATAGTACATAGTATAAAAGTAAATAAGCTTATTGAAAGATAAATGATATAAATATATACAATTTTTAAACAACAAAAAAGAAAAGAAATAGATCATATATGAAAAGTTTGTTTTTCTTTTATTCCTTTATATTTCCTCGCATGAATAACAAATAACGCAGCATATATAGCAATAATATAAGAATAATAATTAATCTCGTAACTTATATAAATAAATATATAACATAAATAACATATAAATGACATTATATAATAATGTTTAAATAATTTCTTTTAATACCTGCGTTCCGTATTTTTATATAACATATTTTTTAATTTAATTAATACAAAATTTTGCCTTTGCTAAAAATAAATTTATTATACAAATACATAAACAAAAATAAACTATAGTTCAAAAGTCATTTTTTATTTATTCAATATACTATAAAAGGTTCAATATTTTTCCTATATTTATATAAATTTACATATTTTTTTTTTGTTTTTGTTCTTCAAGATATATTTATTTACAATGAAAATAATTTTGTTTTCCCTTATTATTGTCGTCATCATAAAATATATATATTTTATATTTAGACCTATAAGAAAAAAAACATTTTATCGCCGGTGTATTTTCTTCTGTTTTATTTATTCTTTTGTTTTTTTTCGTCCTTTTTTTTAAACAATAAAAATGGAAAATAAAAGAAATATTATTCAATTGTATATTATAGAAAAAATATTTGCGTGTGCGGATGGATGTTTAAGTGAGTAGATCAGTCAGTATATGTATAGGCAAGTATATATATAGTAAAGTATAAATAAACTCATTCCTAGTATAATTTGTATAAGATTTGGGCAGTTAAAATTGAAATTTTATGTATATATATTTATTTGTTTTTTTTTTATCTATTCGTAAAATTTTAATTGAAAATATATACAAACATATTATATTATATAAGGGTGACGAAAATAATATGTTTTTTTTTCTTTATTCTTACTTTATTGCATTTCATTTTCATTTTCATATATATATTTTTTATTCGAAATTTTATGGAAAACCCGCGAAATGGAAAATGGAAAATTGAAAAACATACAAAAAATGTTTATAATAAACAAAACTTGAAAGATTTTTTTTTTGTAATGTATATATAGGCAATTTTTTATGTACTGTTTAGTATATATAAATATGTATAATATGGGTATTTTTTCAACTAAATAAGGAAAATAAAAACATATTTAATGTTATACTTTAAAGATATACCATTTCAATTATGTAGATATAGAGATATATTTAAATGATTTTTTTCTTATAATTATATATATACTACAGTGTACAAATATGAGTAAGACTTTATTTATAACTGTTGAAATCTTTATTTATTCTTCTAAATCTAAATCATTACCCTAAAAATGATCCCCGCCTGATGCAATGCAACTATGCCAACGCTTTTTCCAATTTTCAAAACATTGTTTGTCTTCCGGAATGGCCATCAGTTCCCTCTTCGATTCGGCTTTTATCTCTTCTATCGTGTCAAAACGGTGTCCTGTAGCGGTTCCTTAAGCTTAGCGAAAAGCCAGAAGTCACGATCCAAGTCTCATCTCCGGTTATGTTGCGTCTAATTTTGTCTTGATAGTCGAAAGCATTATTTCATAATCTGTGTGAAATTTCAATTTCCATGAAATTGAGCATTTTTGCACCAATCGCGATTTGACTTTTCTGCGGCATAAAACATCTTTTAAAATGGTATTGACTGACCCATTTGAAATTCCACCAATATCAGCAAGCTCTCTAGTAGTCAATCGACGATTTTGCAGCACCAATTCTTTGATTTTGTTGGCGTGCAGCTCATCAGTAGAGGTTCTTGGTCGACTGATTTTTTAAAATGAAGATAAAATCACCCATAGCGATATCCTGCGGTCATATTTTATTTTTATTATTTCAAATATTGTAATATTCCCATATTTTAGTCTTTTAGATGCATTTTGTTGAGTATTAAGCGACATAGAAGCAGTTCAGCAGTGTCTAATAATGATGATAATTTAATAGAATTTGGTTGTACGTACAAGAAAACCAAATCAATATAGCTCTTAGAAGTCTCCCAATTTTATTTTTTTTTTCTATTTAATGTTACCCGAAAATAATATAATAACTGATCGAGTTCAGATCCCTGATGCGTGTACCTATAAAAGAGTATCATGAAATTAAAAGGAGGTCTGATAGTAATTCATTATAAATATAATTTATTATATTGTCAGCACACGATAAGATTTATATATATCCTTTATTTTATCTTCCCACATATAAATATAACATTATAGAGTTTAACAAAATATAAAAAAAAATTATTTAAAGGTATAAAATATATACAATTCCACAGGGTGATGTTAAATATAATATCGTCCTTATAAAGGACGATATATATGGATAGATATGTTTTTTACATTTCATCCGACTTTTAGTTTGGTTGAACGTCCTTTTTGGTTCTAGCATAAGAAGTTTGCTATCATATAGCTTTAAAATAAGAAATTTTTAATTTCAAACAGAATAGAATTGATATCGAATCAAGCTCTTAACGGAACCAGAGGATTTATACCTTTTTCGATTCTTTTATCTGAATTTGTATTCACTTATAATTAATGCTTAATTAGCATCTACGATATTTATATACATACATATGTATTTCAGAGAATAATTTAAATTCAAATGCACAAATGATATTGCATTTGCATATGTTTTAAAAGTTAACATATTGTTTTTTTTTTATTTTTGTTATATATGTTTATATTTTTGTTATATATATACGATAAAATATTTATACATTCATTATATTTTATCCATTAGATATATATATATATAGAAAATCTGTTGCATATATAATCCTTTCTAGTTTCTATATCGTTATATATATATATATAATACAAATTTTAAAATGTCAGGTCACCATTTATCAGAGGATTAATTATTGCTTTTTTCAAGCACTTTTAAGGTATATATACACTTATTTGATAAAATATATTACGTTACGTATAGAACAGCAGGGATTGTATAAATATTTTTATAACAAATGTTATATAATGAATTGAACAATTTATACTATAGAATATTTAAACTAAAATTTTTTCGTTTCCATAAGGTGAATTATATGTTATTGAAAAATTGTTTTGATGATGAATCAATATAAATACATAATTAACCATATATAGTAATTTTCCGCAATCTCTAATTATATATCTCGACCAAAAAAAAAATTTGCCAAAATAAATACAATTGCAAAACACATGAAGATATGAAGAAATTTATTACTTTTATCCCTATATAGAGTATAAATTATATTCTACGATAGCCATTATTCGCCTTTAAATTTATAGTATCCATATTTTTCTTTTTTGCTTAAATATATTGAGAGTATGCATTAATTCGTGCGGGTTTCTAATAGTGGGTGTTACTAGTATTATTTCGCGTCGTGTTCATCCGTGACTATATTCATTTGAAAGCTAATGTTATTGCGCGTTTTTTTTCAGTATATGTCATTTGATTGAACCGTAAACAACATTTTTTTCTGTTTATTGGAACATGTCGAACTTTGTCCCAGAAATTGTGTTTTTGCGGGAAGTTCTTCTTCATTACTTTAACATGAAGAAAAGTGCTACCGAAAGTCATCGTATTTTAGTAGAGGTTTATGGTGACCATGCTCTAGCTGAAAGAACGTGCCAGAGGTGGTTTTCACGGTTTAAAAGTGGCAATTTCTACTTAGAGGACGAAGAACGATACGGACAGCCAAAAAGATGATGAAGATGAAGAATCGGAGGCATTATGCTTGATGAAGATGCGTGCCAAACGCAACAACATCTTGCTAAATCATTGGAAGTTGATCAAGCAACCATTTCCAGACGTTTAAAAGCATCGGGATTCATCCAAAAGCTTGGAAATTGGGTGCCGTGCCGTGAATTAAAGCCAAGAGATATCGAACGCCGATTCTGCATATTGAAATTGTTGCTTCAACCCCACAAAAACAAGTCATTTTTTCATCGGATTTTGCACTAGTGATGAAAAATGGATTCATTACGATAACCCCAGCGCAAGTAATCGTATGTGAAGCCCGGCCAACCATCAACATCCACGGCAAAGCCGAAAATCCATGTTGCCAAGGTTATGTGCTCTGTATTAGGTGGGATCAGAAGGGAGTGTTGTATTATGAGCTGTTGAAATCGGGTCAGACGATCAAAGGGGACCTCTACCGAACACAATTAATTCGTTTGAATAGAGCGATTGCGGAAAAACGACCAGAATATGCAACCAGACACGAATCCATAATTTTCCATCATGGCAACGCTCGGCCACATGTTTCAAGACCGGCTCAAAACTATTTGGAAAACAGTAAGTAGGAAGTTCTACCTCACCCGACTTATAGCCCAGACATAGCCCCTTCTGATTACTACTTGTTCCGATCAATGTAGAATGCCCTCAACGGAATACGCTGCACTTCCGAACAGGGTATTAAAAATTGGCTCGATTCACCACCAAGCCGGAGAAGTTCTTTTGGGATGGAATCCACAAACTGCCAGAAAGATGGGCAAATGTTGTAGCTTCCAATGGACAATACTTTGATCATTGATTGTATAACCATTTTTTCACAAAAAATCCTTAATTTTCGAGAAAAAAAACCGCATGAATTAATGCATACTCCCAATATATAAACGGATATTAAGGATATACAAAATGCATATAAACTAAACTTTTAATTTTACAAGATAAATAAATTATCACCAATTTATATATAAAGTCGTTAAGAAAATATTCGAAACATTTATTATATATAGTATATTAAGGATATATTATTTCTAATTTAATATAAATTATATGCAAAATAATTTTTGTTTAAATTCATATATACGTATATGGGAATATTCCAAATTGATGTTGGGGAGAGAAAATATATGTATAATTTATACAAATCATTCAAATACTTATTTTTATAAATGTATATTATGATAAAATGTATATATGACAATGACGTACATTTTTATTTTCCCCGGTTTATTGAATCAAATTAATTTTATATAAAAAAATGTGTAGGTTTTGAATATATGATTTTCTTTTAGTTTAAAAATACGTATACCAATTACATTCATCATTGCCAGGTATATAAATGAATTTAAAGGTTATAACACTTAAATTATTATAGTATATTTATAGTACCGGGTTTGGCATATATTATTCATATATAAATTTTTTATTTGATCCAATCACCACCAAAATTTGAAATTTTCTTTATTTACCATACAATACCGCACTCAAATGAAAATTCACTTCATCATTACAGAAAATTTTCCCAATATATTACAGTAAAAAGGTCCAATTTATCTGATTTTCTTCTATCGTTATTTGACTATCTGTCTCTCTGGGTTTCGCAATGTTGATATTTTCGACCGATTCGACACGTCTCTATATCCATCTAAATAAATCTTGAATCTCCAACTGTGTCTAAAATTTATATCCACTAATATCGAACACCCTCCGTCATAAATCAGTTCTTTCACCCCGTTAATGTAAATGATTTATTATATATAATATATCAATTATTGGTATATCTACATTCTACATACATATTTTCTTTTCATCTCTTATATAACTTTATTTTTTATGAAATCAAAATCAATATAATGTATTTTTAAAATTTAATTATTGCATCTTTAAGGAAAAATTGTCGTCATCACACAAAAAAACAAAAAACCAATTTTTTTTTTATTATTTTAATTCAAATATACAAAGGTATGCACAAAATTTAATTAACTCGCTAAATAGAAATACGTAGGTACATAGATATGGTATTAAAACATAAAAAAAAATATAATAATAATACAAATATAGCATTAAAAGTGTGATATCTTTCCTACAGCAAGAATAAAGAAATCTCTGTTGTAATTTCATTATTTATATGTATGGTATCTATGGCTTTATATAAAATAAAAGAAAAATTTTTTAAAATAAGATTGGGTGATGTATTTTATGATTTTATATTAAATAGTATTATATTTTTATTTTTTTGTTTTGATGTTTTAAATATGAAAATAATATATACGCATAACGTACCTACATTAACTATTTGATGTTGTTTGGCATTTTTTTCTCTTATATCCATATACTAGAAAATATAGGCATATAAAACGAACGTCATATAGCATTTGCACTAATACTTTTCTTATATGTTATATGGTTATATATAAATTGTTCTCGGTTTTTTTTTTATCTATTTTTATGTCTTCTTGGTAAAATGCGTATTTGTTATCTTATGGTTGTTGGTTGAAAATCTTATATATACGTAATACAAATAAATCCTATATATTTGTTTGTAAAACAGAAAATTTCGATTCAAAAATATATCTAACATATTTTATTTTAAAAATATATCTTTAGTTTTTTTTACCTATATAGATGTATTACAGTTTTCTATTTAGCTTTTTATTTCACCAATTACTTTATCATATGTGGATGAAAGGATCATTAGAAAATCATTTCTCCTCCTTCGCAGTTTCTATATTGAAAATAGCTATTTTTTCCTCAGACAAACAAAATAAAAACATATATAAAAAACTAGAATGAACCGAATTTTATTCAATATTAAAATATGAAATATTCTGAAAACGTCGTTTTAGGATTTTACCTATATAATAAACTGTACAATTTGTTACCGCTCATGGTTCCGAAATAAATTGACATATTAAGAAAGTAATACGCCTATCATATCTATTACATATACATATATAATATAAACCTATTTATAAAAATATATATACGTATATAAATTTTTTTTTTTAAATCTGTTATCATATCAGGCATTCATAACATTCTGAATATATATATGCGCGTTGTCATATACAAACTTTTGTAATGAAAATTTATTATTCATTAAATATATATGTATATAATATTTTGACACCTATCTCTATGTATAGGAATCAGGGAAGAACGGTGAAAAATGTTCACGATGTTGTCAACGCGAGATTATATTCCGAAAGGTACATGTATAATCTTTAGTTCATGGAAAAAATTTACAGAATCAACCTAGTAAACTTTCCGGAAAATCGTTTTTTTCGAATTACTGCCAGAGTTTTTCTCCAATTTTTATCTTCTTTGGATTATTTGAAAATTCAATAAATTTCTGATAGAAGAAAATTTGTTATCGTCGGTTTGGTTCCTAAAAGTGTGCCTACAATTGTATACACAGTGCGACAATTAATATTCCGGACTAGTCCTAGGAAATACATTAAAAACACGATTTTTGAAATTTTTTTTTTTATTTATTCAAAATATTCTCCTCCTGATTCAATACAACTGTTACATGGATTTAATAATGATTCAAATGCGTCTTCCAGATCATTTTGTGGTATTGCCTCAAGTGCGCGTATAGATGCTGTTTGAATGGTTTCAAATCATTAAACAAAAGATCCTTCCAATTTCATTTTAAGTTTTGGGAACAAGGCGAAGTCACATGGTGCTAAATCAGGTGAATACGGTGGATGATTTACCACACAGACTTGATTTCAAGGCAAAAACTGACGAACAATAAGTGAAGTGTGATTTGGTGCATTATCGTGTAACAAATACCAATTAACTGATTCACGATATTCAGGTCGAATACCATCAATCCTGCCCATCAAACACTTCAAAACTTTGATATAGTATCCGCCAGTGACTGTTTGACCAGTTGGAACGAATTCTTTATGGATAATTCCCTTACTATCGAAAAATGTTACGAGCATTGTCTTGATTTTCGATGGAACTTTTCTTGTTTTTTTAGCCTGTGTTTTATCCATCCACGAAACGTTTATACCACTCAAAAACTTGTGTTCTACCCATACAATTATCGCCACTAACCTGCTGCATCGATTTGAACGTTTCCGTTGCAGATTTACCAAGCTTTGCGTTGAATTTAATGAATGCTCTTTGTTCGATGCAATGAAATGTTTACGGACGATAGAGCTTCAATTTGTCGTCCGTAAACAGGACATCAATCTTCAAAACGCATGTTCCATCAGATAGATCGTCCCACTGGTTATTGGGATATGGTTTGAGTCCGGAATATTAATTGTCGCACTGTGTACTATTTTTGACAAAAGTATAAAAGAAAAATTATACATAGTCGGGCGATTTTCAAATTTTCTTCTATGAAATATCAACAATTAATATACAAATGTAAAGAAAGAGAAAATTGAAAAAAAAAACAATGGCTGTAATGGCAGAAAATTTAGTAGGTTGATTTTGTAGCCATATTTTCTAAAACAATATTTTATTTTTACGATATTGTATTTGAAAACAAATTGAATTTACAATAATGTGGGCCTACACAATATTGGGATTGGCCATTGCGAACCGGTTGTTTTTGTTTACAATATTGTAACTATTTCAGTCCACATTTTCGTTAAGTTCATGCGAAAAAGAAAATACCAAAGTTCGTTTTTTACCGATAATATTACAATATTGTTTTAGAAAATATGACCCAAAGAATAACAGTTCGTTTTGACAATATCGTGAAACTTTTTCATCGCGCTCGTCCCTGACAGGAATAATGGATAGAAAAATATAGGAAAAAAATAGAAAAATATAGGAAAAAAAATAAAAAACCAAAAAAAAAAAAAAATAAAGTAAAATTTGTATTGTAAATCACTAGACTTGTTGTATTTATCTACTTTAAAATTGTAAATATTTTATATAAATATATAGCATATATAGTAAGAACTTTAACACAAAAATGTAAACTGTATTGTGTTGTATATATATTATAGTATATATATTGTTATATGTAGTCGAATATATATAATACATGAAAATATAATACTTTACACATACGAAAAAAATTTTCCATATTACACTATATAATGTGTATATAATAATTTTTTTATAACATAACTTACATTATTTACATTCATTTTTTTTAATATAATAACATATCGCATAAAATATCATTTTTTGCCAAATTGTAACATTTTTCAATTAAATTTCAACTTTTTTTTTTATTAAACTTGAAGCTCAATTGAAAATTTTTTTAAATGTGATTGGAAAATTTAGAAATTCAATTGAAAAACTTAGAAATTCAATTGGAAAATTTAGAAATTTAATTGAAAAGTATTTAAATTAAATTGTATTAGAATAGGCTTTACTACTTTTCCTATCTTCACGGTGGTCAAACTTGGCCCCCTTTAGTTGTTCACGGCTTCTCTAGTGGAACGCCGTCTCGGTAGACGTTACCTTCCTGTCTCTACGGAACCACTTTATAATGTTGTATCATGTTATAATGTCGCTAATTTCTTTCCCTTCCTGAGGGGGGCCCATGTAAAAATATTGAAATTGAACGGAAAACGTTATATGTAGAAAATTTCATATATATATAACACACAGAGCAAAAAAAAAATATTACATATGATTTTTCTCATATTTTCCTTTAGTTTTCATTTCAAATATTATTATGATTTTCTTTCCATATTTTTAAAAATTGAAATGTTTAAATAAGAGGTGCTGATCAACATAAAAGCTATATTATAATGAGAAAATATATTTATTCTTATACTTGGGTGTTTTTTTGTTCTTTCTTTTTTTGCAATATTATTAAAAGATAACTCTGAATGTTGACTCTTTTTTATTTTTTTTTTTCGATAAATTTATTCTTAAAATACACTTGTTATACGTTTGATTACACTCACAGACAGACAGAATAAAATATCATTATCACTTCGTATATCTATGTACTAAATAATATATATTCTGATGGATGAAATAATAATATATTGAATATTTTTATGATTTTTTGATGACATAGTATAAATTTATTATAAATTTATATAATAGATATATATTGTTTTATGTGAATCCAAACTTTGACATTTCGTATATATAGTATATATAAATTTAATCAAATAATAAATTTCTCAAGCATTTTTCTGTCAGCATACATTTGATGATATGTACTATTATATATAAAAGCGGTTGAATTAACTTAAAATACATATGATAAATTTGAGATCATGGATAATCGGTTTAGTGATTTATATGTTCATGTATGGTTTAACCAACGATTGTCTACGCTTCGAGTTCGAGTTGACGATTGTCTACCTCACCAGCTTCAATTTGCATGGCACCGAACTTTTTGTATCTTGAATCCTATCGTGTACATTTAAAAGTTTCAACCCCTAATGATTCTGATAATTCATATTGCTATTGACATCCTATACTTCATCGTCGAGTAATGCTTTCAATTCTTCGTCTTTATAAATTGTCAATTGACGGCTAAGGATTTATTTTCCAAATCCCAATTTTTAAAATATAGTCAAAATACATTTCATCCAGAGGACTACCTCACAGATCATAGGGAATAGGAATTAAACAGTATATAACATTCCTTTTATATTATATATTTTTAAAATAATAATATGAAATAACACCCGCCAAAAATATTCAAATAAATTCTAAATTAACTTAAGTGAAAATGTATATGATATGATATATGAATATAACTTTAAAAAAAGGGATTTTGTTTTGTTATATATTTATATATAACAAAGTATAATAATAACTTTAGAATTTATGTATAAGTCAATAAATACTATAAAAAGAAACAAATTTCCAAAAATACAACAATATCTAAATTTATGTAAAATACTTTTTAAGTTATAAAATAAGATTCCATTTCATGGTATTTATTTATACATATAATAGACGATGAAAAAAAGAAGAAGAAAATTTAGATACGTGATGAAAATTATTTTATAAAAATATAGAATATATACGGACTATCATCGTATGTCGTTGAAATTTAACTATATGATAACTTGGTAACAATGTCAATTTTTTAATTTATATTAGAATCTCCCCAAATATAAATGCTACTGTGTTTGTCTGCCATTATACCTTAGGTATACATCATTGAATTGTCTATAATCTTTTTCGACTGAAATGTATCTTATTATTATTTGAAAATTGAAAACCACTCTGTATTTTATGATGGGCTTCCTTCATATAGATAGCAATTTATTTATCTATATTGTAAATATTATATAGTAAAATATACTAAAAGAATTTATGCAAATTTAATATTATTTTTCTCTGCTATTTTCTCCATATGTATATATATATATATAACAAATATGGTTATTGTGAAAAATATTAAGTTATAAATACTTGAATTTATTTATTTATATATGGTAAATATAAACGTATAAATTTTTGATTTAAACTTTTTTAAACAATATATCATCCATTCATTCATTCATAATTAATTTATATGGAATATAACTGTGACAATAAGATTGTCGTTCTATATATAATTTCAGCGTTTAAGTACATATTGATGTATTAGTTAATACTGCAGTTCAATGATTCGATTGTATGGGGACAAAGTATGAATTACGGATAAAATTCAATTTTGAAATGATTCATATCAAAAAGAATATTAATTCTTATCATTTTTGTTATTGAATTTTCCTGCATTTTTCCTGATATTAATTTCATTGTTGTATATTAATTTTTGCTTTAGTTTTACTAACATTTTGTAACTTCTTGAGAACTTCTAAATATGAAATATCCCGATATTGAATTCAGGATAAATATCTAACCCGATATTGAATTCAGGATAAATATCTGCGAATCAAAGTCAGACAACAACAGGTAACGTTTATTCAATCTTACAAGAACTTATAAGTTATCATAAAATATGATGATGTTACAATTTCTTTCATTACTATAGTGCGTGTGTCTGTTTTTTTTGTTCTATTTAAAAAAATAAATATATAATTTCTAGAATAAAAAATTTTAGTATAAATATATTTTTGACTAAATTCAAATGTAGTATATATGGACAAGAAATTATTTATGTAAATTCATATTTATATATCGTTGTTTCATAGACATTTTACCATATATTTTTCCATAGGCAAATTCTAAGGGGTGATTTTTTAAAATAGGAAAGTTTATCAAAAAAAAATACATAACATTCAAAAAAATGCATGAAATCTTGATTTGAATCGATAGTACGGTCCATATAATTTAATGTTTGAAGATTATTTCATGCAAATGTTGACCTTGACTGCGCCTCAAATGATCCATCCGCTTAATCCAATTTTGGCATACTCTTTCCAACATTTCGGCCGGTATCTCACGAATAAATGATTCAATGTTGTCTTCCAATGCGTCAATTGAAGCGGGCTTGTCTGTATAGACATGAGCTTTAACACAGCCCCACAAAAAATAGTCTAAAGGCGTTAAATCACACGATCTAGGCGGCCAATTGACCGGTCCAGAACATGAAATAAAATGTTCACCGAACTCGCCTCTCAATAAGTCCATTGTTGCGCGTGCTGTGTGGCATGTGGCACCGCCTTGAAACACATGTCATGCAAGTCAAGCTCTTGCATTTTGGGCAAAAAAAGTTGGATATCATTTACGTACCCATTGAGCCAAAAATGAGCTTCGTCGCTGAACACAATTTTTCGGTAAAAAAGTTGATCTTCGGCCAACTTTCCAAAAGCCCATTCACCAAAAATTTTACGTTGCGGTAGGTCGTTCGGTTTCAATTCTTGCACTTGCAATTCTTGCAATTCTTGCACAATTCTTGCACTGTATTTTGATAGGCATCACACCTAAATCCTTCCGCAAAATTTTCCACGTTGTTGAGTAACAGAGGCCCAATTGCTGCGAACGACGACGAATCGATAATTGATGGTCATCATTAACACTGGCCGATACAGCTGCGATATTTTCTTCAGTTCGCACTCTACGTAAGCGTGTTGGTGGTTTAATGTCCAACAATGTAAATTTGGTGCGAAATTTAGTCACAATAGCCCCAATAGCCCGAATAGCTGCTTCAGTAGGTCGATTAAACTGACCATAAAATGGATGAAGCGCGCGATGAACTTTCTTAACAGAGCACGCATTTTGATAATAAAATTCAATAATTTGCAAGCGTTGTTTGTTTGTAAGACGATTCATGGTTAAATTATAGACCAAACTGAAGATGTGATTGACAGGGAAACAAAACACGAAACGTACGTCATCTGTTTAAACCAGTGTTGCCAAAAAGATAATAGCTAAAAAATCACCCTTTATATTTGAATACTGTTTTATGTTTTGTTTAAGATAATCGATGCGATGGGATAATGCGAAAAATATGAAATTAAAAAAAATATGTTTTAATTATATTTTTAAATTGAATTATAAATTTTTTTTTTTTCCATCTATTATGAAAACATTCTCGAAATTTTTTTATTTTTTATTTATAAATTAATACTCACCGTATTTGTATATACGGTATATGTAGTTAATTTGAAAATATTATATACATTTTTATAAATAAGTTAGGATGGTCCATAGACAAATATATATAATTACATAGATTTTCCCCCGGAAAATTACACAAAATTTCCCATTAAAATTAGACAAGCATTTCCTCAGCAAATTATTCAGTATTTCCTCAGAAAAATATACAGAATGTTCTATGGAAAATCATTCAGAATTTCTTTATTGAATTTTATTATTGAATCAATTATTGTATCGTTTGTTGTGTATATACACTCTTAAGAATACTGTTTTATCCTTTTGAATAACATTATGTTTTATCCTTTTGAATAACATTAAACTAAAACAGTTCAACTGCTTACTACTTTTGACTGACTAATTCAACAAAATATAGTATAACTTCATTCAAACCTATAAAAAT
Organism: Dilophus febrilis; assembly: GCA_958336335.1. Taxonomy (NCBI): domain Eukaryota; kingdom Metazoa; phylum Arthropoda; class Insecta; order Diptera; family Bibionidae; genus Dilophus; species Dilophus febrilis. The sequence goes on along the minus strand of OY284472.1, from coordinate 12,072,344 downwards.
GTAATGGATTTTAAATGTAACAATATTTATAGAACATTATATATGTTATATAGACATGAATTACATATAGTTTTCGGAAACCACAATCGAATATCCATGTATAAAATATAGCCGCTATAAAGTATATATAACAAAAACAAAAAGCTCCATAATTGAACAGTTGAACACGTTTTTGAAATACCCAATACACTATATATATTTGAAATACATATAGTATAATATAATACTAAATACATTATATCATATCAAAATCATCTCGATATAACCATAGATAAAATATCTATCTATAGCTATATATTATCCAATAAAATTGAATACAATTATATAATAATCTTTATATCCCTTGTGTAAAATATTTATATTTCATCGTGTATAATTTGATCTTTTTGATTATAACAAAAATTATTTCTGTATAGATATAGATGTAATAACACAAAATATTATCATCATACTTTTATACTGGTATATATAATACATATATATTCTGTGGCACATTACAGATATTATTCTCCTGTGAGACCATGTTTTGTTTCAAATTATTTAATATGATAAATTAACCCAAATTATATATATATATTATAATTGAATTTTACAAAAAAAAATTGTTTTTTTTTGTTGGGAAATTACTTTAAGAAGCAAATTAACGAAGAAATACTGTACTGAAAACTTCACAACAAATTATCCAATTACAAATGAAATTTAGGTTTTTTTAAAAATACTGTTCAATTTAATGAAGTTTCCTGTAATATATACTATACATATAACGTGATGATCGTGAAGAAGTAACAATGACTTAATATTTCAAAAATATACTGTTTGCGTTACGTTTTTCGATAATTCAATATTCTATATTTAAATACATTGCCAATTACGTAAAAAAGAAAGCACAGTAAGATTGGATATAGGTTATACACTAAACATGATTTGAATAAGATTACTCCAGAGTGTTGGCGTGATTAGATATGGACAGTGTATATTATACCATATAAGATGTCCAACAATTATCAAAAAAACTTCTGACCTTTCTAGTAAAAATTGTATTCAAATGCTAAATTTATAAAAATTTGGTTTTTTTTCTTGTCATAATTTCTTTATATTAATTTTATTTATAACAATTCATTTTTCATATTAATTTTCTGTTATTCACTATCCATGTATTAAAACTAATGTAATTTCTTACCCAGTTAATCAATCTGAATAAATTGTCATCCGTAGGAAAAGTACTTTTATGCTCCCTAAGAATAAAATAACATCCGGTATGGGTTTATTAAAAATTCATATTGAAAAATGCAATCATTAGATAAAAATGGTCAATACCCATATATTTTCCAAGGGCACCAACAAATTTTATTGCATATATAAAAATAATCATAATAGATTAATACAGGTCTTCAGAAATCATTTTAACGGTTTTCATATGAATTTTCCGAGATATTTCAGTTTTAAATTTGCATTGAAATCAATTTTTTAAAGGAAAATTTATCACATACTAAATTCATTGTAATTTCCTAACCCGATAACGAATCGGAATGAATAGACCAGCGTTGGAAAGGTATTTTTATCCTCGCTATAAGAATAAATTAACATTATATACTGTTTGAGAACAAAGTCTTAAGAAAAAAAAATCCTCAATACTTAAACATTTTCCCCAAACACCAAAAAACGTTTATTGCATATTTAAAAAGATCATTAAAAAATAATAAAGGTATATTTACATTTTCATATATGAATTTTCTCCGAGAATTTTCAATTTTAAACAAAAAAAAAAATAAAACATATTTTATAAAACATATTAAATATTTTAATTTCCTAACAACATGAAAATGTTTAAAAAACTTTAAATTGTGTAAATTGTACTTTTTGTGGGCAACCAAAAACAAAAATTTATAAAGTTTGTTATATAAATTAGATTACTTTTTTCCAATAACATTAAAATTGGTTCATAATAATTTCATTCATGCTAAAACATAATATTAAATAATTATGTTCATTTTATATATTATATATAGACAAAAATAACCAATTTTATAGACAATTTGTCTATACACAATTTTATTATAAAAATAGTTATAGATTTAAAGGTGATGTTACAATACATTAAATATTTCCTAATACAAAATTTTGTTTTAAAATGCCCTTTAATTTGTAACAATTGTATTGTATAGATATCTAAATAAAGGTCATGAAATTGCAAATTAAATTATTCAAAGCACCAATTTCTTATAACAAATTTAATTGTTTAATGAACATATTGAGGATGGTTACTTATAAGATTTCAATTTAAATTATTTCCTATTTTTTCGTTGTAGTGCGTTGTAGACACCTCTGGACAATATATATATTCAATAAATCTCGCTATTAAATTTATGTATTTATTGTTGGTTTAGTATTTGTTTATAATTAACTTGTTTTTTTTTTGTTGTATATTGCATTTATATATCTTCTAATATGGAAAGGTGTAGTTTTCCCCTTTTGCATTTAAAGGGTGATTTTTTAAAAGCTATAGGAAAGTTTTTCAAAAAAAACCAAATATAATTCAGAAAAATGCATAAAATCTTTCTTTGAATCTATAGTACGGTCCATATAATTTAATGTTTGAAGTTTATTTCATGCAAATGCTGACCTTGACTGCGCCTCAAATGGTCCATCTGCTTAGTCCAATTTTGGCATACTCTTTCCAACATTTCGGCCGGTATCACACGAATAAATGCTTCAATGTTGTATTCCAATGCGTCAATTGAAGCGGGCTTGTCTGTATAGACATGAGCTTTAACATAGTCCCACAAAAAATTGTCTAAAGGCGTTAAATCGCACGATCTAGACCGGTCAATTGACCGGCCCCGAACGTGAAATAAAATGTTCACCGAACTCACCTCTCAATAAGTCCATTGTTGCGCGTGCTGTGTGGCATGTGGCACCCTCTTGTTGAAACCACATGTCATGCAAGGCAAGCTCTTGCATTTTGGGCAAAAAAAGTTGGATATCATCTCACGGTAGCGCTCACCATTCACAGTTACGTTACGATTTGCATCATCTTTGAAGAAGTACAGTCCAATGATGCCACCAGCCCATAAACCGCACCAAACTGTGACTGTTTCTGGATGCATTGGTAGCTCTTGCAATGCTTCTGGCTGATATTCGCTCCAAAATCGACAATTCTGTTTATTTACGTACCCATTGAGCCAAAAATGAGCTTCGTCGCTGAACACAATTTCGTCGCGATGAACTTTCTTAACAGAGCACGCATTTTGATAAAAAAATTCAATAATTTTCAATCGTTGTTCGTTTGTAAGACGATTCATGGTTAAATTATAGACCAAACTGAAGATGTTTGACAGTGAAACAAAATACGAAACGTACGTCAGCTGTTTAAGCCAGTGTTGCCAAAAAGATAATAGCTAAAAAATCACCCTTTATAATCAAACACAAACACCTTAAAATTTAATTGTATATATTTATGATGATGATCATTATCGGTTAATATTATCACACAATCAATTATTGTTATGTAATATATTTTCAAATGGAGCGAAAATCGAAACAAAGCACCTACTCTGGATGTGTGAATATCGTCGATCGTCGTCATTCGTTGATTACAACTTGATCAATTAAGTTTACTTTTAATTTAATGCGTGTGTTTTTTTTAATGTGTTTTTTTAGTGCTTTTATTTTGTTTATTATTAAAATAATTTATTTATAATAAATATACAAATGCATACATGAAAAAATTGCATCTTTAATAGTCTTCATTAAACATCATGATTTATGTACGGATATAGAATTGTCTTATAACGGAATTCACTTTATTATACCAAGTATAAAATATATATTAACAATTTCGACAAATTTATGATATTTTACATCACAAAATAAAATATTTCCAATGTTAATAATCAACAATATATAGATTTACATTAAGATTATAATACTGAATAGTGTTTCTGTTTCAAATAACATGTTTCATATGAGATCGTCGTTGTTAAATACGTTTGCCATTTATTGCTATATATTTTTCCAGGTGATTTATTTCTTTTTTTTTTTTAATGTTTAAAAATATATTTGACATGGAATTTTTTTTTCATCGTATTCATTTATATAATTAAAAGTTAAATTTATGTATTTCTTTTTTATTGAAATTTTCAGAATAGTATGTTTCAAGAAATTGTTAATTTCTGCGGGTAAGCTTTCATCATGTGAAAAATTAGAACATTTGCTGTAATCAGTATGGGGGTCGTCTTATAATCTAATAAAATTCCAAACAGGTAAATATAGAGTTTTGAAATAAAATACACCTCTTTCCCACACATCGTATAATTTTATTTATTTTTTTATTTTCTACAGTACTTTTTCCAAAAAATATATACCTACTCTAAAACACTTTTTATTTTTTGTGATAATATTTTTCGTTTTTCTATACAAATTTGTTTGTTGTTTCTAATTTAACTTGTAATTTTTATAAAAATCAATTTGTTTTGTAGGTATACAAAAATAAATGATTATTATATAGTTATTACAATTTCTATTGTCATTTCATATGTGAATTTTTCGGTTCGTTAACCTTACGTTCACAATCAAAAGAACTTCACTTTTCAATTTAACATATCAAAGTTAAATATATGGAAATGTATATAAGCTTTCACAATAAAATTTTTTTTAAGAATATCACATGAAACATGAAAAAGTTAACTAACTTTTAACTTTGATATTCTTTTTATATATTCTTGACTGCGGTGTTAGCTCATTAGCTGTTAAAATCGTTTAAATTTAATTTTTGTTCATTTTTTTCTTTGTTTTTGTTCATATTTGTTATTTTTTATAAATTTTATTAAAACCATTTTATAATTTTTCTTCTAAACATTGTGATAGTGCAGATTTGTTAATTATTAGATTTTTTTATTATTTTAAATAAATTATCAAAACACAAATTATAATTATTAAAATTTCAATATTATCAACACATTATTATTACTTTATTTACATAAAACAAAATTACAAAATTAAATTAAAAAATTTTAATTTATTATAGATATTGTGAGGTTAGTTTAAAAAAAAATATTGAAAATTACTTTTGATTGTGAAAGCTTTTTTTGATGTTGAAAAGTGAAATTGATATTCTTGTCTTGAAAAGTGAAGTTCTTTTGATTGTGAACGTAAGGTAATATACGTTCATTATTCGCAAGGTTAAAATTTTTAAAGTATTTTTTGGTATTAGTACTTTACTGTATGCGGTCTTTTACATTCACAAATTGTATTTTGTTAAAATTTATTTTAAATGCATATTATTTTGATGATGCCTGATTTATTTATGGTTGGTTTTAAAAATATAAGTTTTATTTTTAATTTATAAGGTAAAGTTATTTTTTTTTTTGGTTTTTTTATTGTGATTTTCAGAATATAGATTTTTTTTGTTAAGAAATTGATGCCCAATATGGTCAACGTTAAGTCCGTTCACGTTCATTAAACGGAAAAGTTCAAATTATTTTTTGTTATCAATCGTTGAATTTTTTTTTGAATATTTGCGTTCATCATTCGAGAGTTCTACAAAAATTTCAAACAGGTAAATATTTATATATTTATTTTGTTATAAAAAATTTAATACTCATAATTGTTTCATTATTGTTTCAATTATCAAATGATAAATTTTGCTCGTTGTTTCTTTCTTTTTAGGTAATTGTAGATTTTGTCTACAATTTAATAAAATGCAACAATTTGTTTTTTTATTTTATAAAATCCAACAATTGAGTGAGTAGAATTGAATACGAAAATATAAAAATTAAACATTATAATAGATCATATAAATTCTATTTATATTAAAATTTAATAATTTTTAGAGATGCATTGGGAGTATGCATTAATTCATGCGGTTTTTTTTCGAAAATTAAGACTTGATTGTGAAAAAATGGTTATACAATCAATGATCAAAGTATTGTCCATTGGGAGCTACAACATTTGCCCATTTTTCTGGCATTTTGTGGATTTCATCGCAAAAGAACTTCTCTGGCTTGTTGGTGAAGAACGAATCAATTTTTGATATCCTGTTCTGAAGTGAAGCGTATTCCGGTGAGGGCATTCTGCATTGATCTGAACAAGTAGTAATCAAAAGGGGCTATGTCTGGGCTATAAGTCGGGTGAGGTAGAACTTCCTACCCACTGTTTTTCAAATAGTTTTGAACCGGTCTTTAAACATGTGACCGAGCGTTGTCATGATGGAAAATTATGGATTCGTGTCTGGTTGCATGTTTTGGTCGTTTTTCCGCGATCGCTCTCTTACATACAGAATCGGCGTTCGATGTCTCTTGGCTTTAATTCATACGACACCCAATTTCCAAGCATTTGGATGAATCCTCAATGCTTTTAAACATCTGGAAATGGTTGCTTGATCAACTCCCAATGATTTTGCAAGATGTTGTTGCGTTTGACACGCATCTTCATCAAGCAATGCCTCTAATTCTTCATCTTCAAACCTTTTTGCTTGAATGGGTCGTTCATCGTCTTCTAAGTTGAAATCTCCACATTTAAACCGTGAAAACCACTTCTGGCACGTTCTTTCAGCTTTCACGACGCGAAATAATCCTACTAACGCCCACTCTTAGAAAACCGCACGAATTAATGCATACTCCCAATATATGGTAATAGTTTTCAATTACGATTTCGGATCATATTACCGTCGTGCTTAGATCTTGTTGTCTTTTATTCATTATACATAGTATATTTAATGCACCGTTTTCTTTATTGAAATTACCTGATGAAGAGTAAGAAAAATTCAAATAATATTTCATATTTTGTTAAAGTTTTCCATAAAAGATATTCTTCATAACATTAAAAATCTATTTACATTTTTCTATTGAAATTATATACCTTAAAATTGTTATATTCTAGGTACCTTTTAAGAAACAAATATTTAAATATAAAATTCAAATGATATTTTATATTATTTTGAATGACCGCAGAAATATTTATATGATAGTAAATGCCAAATACATTATGTAGTATAAATTTAATGTACACAGTGCGACAATAAATATTCCGGACTGGTCCTAGGAAATACATTAAAAACACGATTTTTGAAATTTTTTTATTTTATTTATTCAAAATATTCTCCCCCTGATTCAATACAACTGTTACATCGATTTAATAATGATTCAAATGCGTGTTCCAGTTCATTTTGTGGTATTGTTTCTAGTGCGCTTATAGATACTGTTTGAATGGTTTCAATATCCTCAAAAAAACAAAAAACATCCTTTCAGTTTCATTTTAAGTTTTGGGAACAAGGAGAAGTCACATGGTGCTAAATCAGGTGAATACGGTGGATGATTTACCACACAGACTTGATTTCGAGGCAAAAACTGACGAACAATAAGTGATGTGTGACTTGGTCCATTATCGTGTAACAAACACCAACTATCTGATTCACGATATTTAGGTAGAATACGACGAATCCTATCCATCAAACGCTTCAAAACTTCGATATAATATGCGCCACTGACTGTTTGACCAGTTGGAACGACCTCTTTATGGATAATTCTCTTGCTATCGAAAAATGTTACGAGCATTGTCTTGATTTTCGATGGAACTTTTCTTGTTTTTATCCTGTGTTTTAGTCATCCACGAATCGTTTATACCACTCAAAAACTTGTGTTCTACCCATACAATTATCGCCATTAACTTGCTGCATCGATTTGAACTTTTCTGTTGCAGATTTACCAAGCTTTGGGTTGAATTTAATGAATGCTCTATGCTCCATTGTAAAATTTCTACTTCAACTAAAATATTGTTTCACAAGAAATATCATAACTTTTTTATTTGTCAACCAAATGCAATGAAATGTTTACAGACGATAGAGAAAACATCAAGCTTCAAAACGCTTCAAAAACAAAAACGTTCCTCACATAGATCGTCCCACTGGTTATTGAGATATGGTTTGAATCCGGAATATTAATTGTCGCACTGTGTATATATTCATATATCTTTCACTCAACTATATACATAGGGTTTCCTTAGATTGTACAAATTTATATAGAAATATCTAAATATATAACAAATAAACCAATCTAAATTGAAAAATATAATATGTATGTATAAGGATATAAATAGCATGTTATTTTATAAACCAATATCCTTATACATATAATATAGTATAATGTGCGGTATAGCATAGTATAACAAATATCTACATTTGTTTAAGAATATATATATCCCACTCGTATATAGTATTCCTCTGAGAATTGTTAAGAAAAAATAAAGAATAGAAAAATGGTACATTGTTATTATTAGACATTATATATATTATTATAATATTGCATATATATATATATATACAAATATATCTTTTATCATTTAAGGATATATATAACATTTGTAAAAATATAATAATAGTTTATTGGATAGTGAATAACATTCTTATAAGAACTGTTTAACATATAGAATATTCAAGATCCGTTCATAAATCTGTTAAAAAACCTCTTAAAAAGGATGTTGACCTCTGAATATTTCTTTTTTTTTTCTCTGATATTCTTCCATTTATTCGCTGATCTTTTAATTATTCAAAAACGTTTCTATATAGTTTTTGATTTGATAACACTCTTAATAATTTTCGTATGGAAATTTTGAATTTATTTGTTTTACGATTTTCCCAAAATAATGCTCATTTTTTTTTTCCTTTACTTATAAAGTACATAAACATGCAGTTATAATAAGTTGTGATATTAAGGTTAATATATGTGAAAAAATAAAAAAATAAAATCAAATTGAAAAACAATTGCTTTATTTTTTGAAACTTTTCAAATTACATATAAATTTCCTGATATACTACTGTGTACAAATATGAGTAAGACTTTACATTATAACTTTTGAAAGCATTATTTATTCTTCTAAATCTAAATCATCACCCTCAAAATGATTCTTTCCTGATGCAATGCAACTATGCCAACGCTTTTTCCAATTTTCAAAACATTGTTTATACTCGTCTTCCGGAATCAGTTCCCTCTTCGATTCGGCTTTTATCTCTTCAATCGTGCCAAAACGGCGTCCTGTAGCGTTCTCTTAAGCTTAGCGAAAAACCAGAAGTCGCGATCCAAGTCGCATCTCCAGTTATGATGCGTCTCATTTTGTTTTGATAGTCGAAAGCATTATTTCACACTCTGCAACCCGACGATGGTTTTCCATTAAATTGAGCATTTTTGCCACCAATCGCGATTTGACTTTTCTGCGGCACAAAATGTCTTTCAAAATGGTGTTGAGTGACCCATTTGAAATTCCAACAATATCAGCAAGCTCTCTAATAGTCAATCGACGATTTTGCAGCACCAATTCTTTGATTTTGTTGGCGTGCAGCTCATCAGTAGAGGTTCTTGGTCGCCTTTGATGTGGTTCGTGTTCAACGCGTTCACGGCCTTCTTTGAACAATTTGTGCCAATCGAAATCACTTGCTCTTGAAATCGGCTTCTCACAAAAGGCCTTCTGAACCATTCTGAATGTTTCGGCGACCGATATTTCATTTCGCGCACAAAATTTAATGCTACTTCTTTGTTGAATAATTTCAGACACTATCAAAAAATAAACAAATCGAATAAACAACTTTTCTTTGTTCACACACACACACACGTAACTACTACAGCAATATGAACCAATTGACTTAAAATTTGTCACAGATGTCCATAACAGTACTACCTACGTAAAAATAAAAGCATTTGTCCAAATAGATAAACCAGGGAAGTTTAAATTGAAAAGTCTTACTCATATTTGTACACAGTAGTATATTTACAGGAATATTTACATTTATTTTCTAAAAATAATGTTGTTTATACCATACACAGGATTAAATAAATAAATAAACATGGAAAAACTCTATATATAAATTTAAAGTATTTATATATATATATTGTAAATTTTGTTTTAAATATGTGTTATTATTTGTATATATATAGAAATGTGCGATATTGCGATCATCATCTTTTTAACAAGTTCTTTATATATAACAAAAGTTCCCTCGATATTATTACATATAAATAAACTGTATATGGTGTAAATGCACATCGTATATAAAGTTTAAATTAAATTTTATAACATTGGTTGCATTTTTTTATTTTTTTTTGATATCTACTCAAACTTGAATATTTGTACATAATAATAATAATAATATATAGATACTTTAAAAACAATCTACAAAATGCATTTAAATTTTAGAGAATTGCATATATGTATAATATGTTTTTGTGAGGTTGTTAGATATAAAATAAATTGATTTAGGGTAATTATTTTGTATATTTATAGTATATATATAAATAACGATACATTGCAGCCCATGCATTTCGTATTTTTAAAACGCGTTAAATAGAAAAGAGATTTTATGTTTGAAAAGCTTTAAACGCAGAATATATATACAATAAATAATGTATATAGATTTTGTGTTATAGTAGATAAATTTATTTTATGAATTTATCACTTACATAATTTAGTTTAATTTTGATTTGTTTAATCACAAACATAATTTAATTATATATATATATACATTTATATTATATTATAAAGGGTGATTTTTTAAAAGCTATAGGAAAGTTTTTCAAAAAAATCCACATAAAATTCAGAAAAATGCATGAAATCTTTATTTGAATCGATAGTACGGTCCATATAATTTAATGTTTGAAGATTATTTCATGCAAATGTTGACCTTGACTGCGCCTCAAATGGTCTATCCGCTTAGTCCAATTTTGGCATACTCTTTCCAACATTTCGGCAGGTATCTCACGAATAAATGCTTCAATGTTGTCTTCCAATGTGTCAATTGAAGCCGGCTTATGTCTATATAGACAAGAGCTTTAACATAGCCCCACAAAAAATAGTCTAAAGGCGTTAAATCGCACGATCTAGGCGGCCAATTGACCGGTCTCGAACGTGAAATAAAATCTTCACCGAACTCGCCTCTCAATAAGTTCATTGTTGTGCGTGCTGTGTGGCATGTGGCACCGTCTTGTTGAAACCACATGTCATGCAATTCAAGCACTTGCATTTTGGGCAAAACAAAGTTGGATATCATCTTACGGTAGCGCTCACCATTCACAGTTACGTTACGATTCGCATCCTCTTTGAAGAAGTACGGTCCAATGATGCCACCAGCCATAAACCGCACCAAACTGTGACTTTTTCTGGATGCATTGGTAGCTCTTGCAATGCTTCTGGCTGCTATTCACTCCGAAATCGACAATTCTGCTTATTTACGTACCCATTGAGCCAAAAATGAGCTTCGTCGTTTTTTCGGTACACAATTTTTCGGTAAAAAAGTGGATCTTCGGCCAACTTTCCAAGAGCCCATTCACCAAAAATTTTACGTTACGGTAGGTCGTTCGGCTTCAATTCTTGCACCAGCTGTATTTTTAAAGGCATCACACCTAAATCCTTCCGCAAAATTTTCCACGTTGTTGAGTAACAGTAGCCCAATTGCTGCGAACGACGACGAATCGATAATTGATGGTCATCATTAACACTGGCCGATACAGCTGTGATATTTTCTTCAGTTCGCACTCTACCTAAGCGTGTTGGTAGTTTAATGTCCAACAATGTAAATTTGGTGCGAAATTTAGTCACAATAGCCCGAATAGCCGCTTCAGTGGGTCGATTAAACTGACCATAAAATGGAAGAAGCGCGCGATGAACTTTCTTAACAGAACATATTGATAATAAAATTCAATAATTTGCAAGCGTTGTTCGTTTGTAAGACGTTTCATGGTTAAATTATAGACCAAACTGAAGATGTTTGACAGTGAAACAAAAGACGAAACGTGCGGCAGCTGTTTAGTTGTTGCCAAAAAGATAATAGCTAAAAAATCACCCTTTATAACTATGTGGTGTCAATATTAAAAAATGCTTACCTAAAATTCTAACAAAATTTTGCATGCCTACTGAATGCATAAAATATGTTTTGTGTTTTCGGTTATTTTTCGAATCTGAATTTTAACACAGAGTTGTATTTTCCGCTTGCGGTTGGTCGTACGGCTAATTACCGACACCGTAAAAACCACAAATTAAGAAACTAACAACAGAAGGCTGTTGTTGGACGCTAAAACCAGATTGTTGGTTGTATAGCGAAAAATTTATTTTATTATTATTTATATAATATATAAATTTATAAATTCACCACAATTAATCAAAGAAAAAAAATTCAAAAAATTTTGAATATTAAATATGAATATTACAATATAAAAAAATTAATTTTATTCAATCACACAATTGATATAATTTTAAGAAATGTTTATATTTTTTTTTTTTACTTTTCATATTTCATACTTTATTGTTTGTCAAACTGTATAACGTACATATATATAGAAATTAAATTGTCATGTTATGCATCTTTGATTAAATTGGCACAATTATTGGCATGAATTCATGCATATCTGTGTGTTATTATTATGTTATAAATAAACATTTATAAATGAACATATCTATATATGGATAAAGGGAGGATATATATATAGGAAAATTTACATAACGGAAATATTAAACAGAAATTGTGTTCAATAAAGTTTATTACCAATCTGCGTATATATGGATTATTGAGTTTTCCTATTTATATATCGTATGTATTCTTCCAATTGAATGTCTGAATTTAATGTGTATTATAAATATATGTATATATTTAATATATAAGGTTCACATATCCAAATAATAATACTATGTATGTGCTTATAAATATTTATTAAGGTAACTCTATATTGTATATTTTCTATATCATAATACTAGTCGCATTGGATTTTTAAGAAAATTCAAGGAATGCTTTAATTCTGAAAATTAAGCGTTAGTTAATATCTAAAGACTCATCCACCTAAAATGCAACTTGGACAATTGTTTGAAATAATATGAGTTATTTTTTCTTACTGCTTTTCGGTTTTAAGTTTTTTCTCTCCCATATGTTTGCTTTTATTTTCAAAATTTCATAAATGATTCAAAATATTATTAAAGTTTGACCACCCAAAATCACTTAAATGTATTCAATGCATCATATATAGGTTCATCGCGTAATTAAGTGATTTTGTTACGGGCTCATGGCAATAGAATTCCGAGGTTTTACGTTCGCTAAACCGATTCTGCCGTAGTAACGAAGATAAAAATAAATCATAAGATTTGTTTTTTGAGAGAAACTGCAATGATATTATTGTAATCTAGAATTCAACTTTTTACGATAATGATCACATAATATAGAAATATATCCGTTGAAAGATTTGTGCAAACATCGATTGAGGAAGAATATGTTAAGATTTTATCATATAGATTTCATACGCTGCATGAAAAAAAAATGTTACCCTAACATATACAGTCATATAGATCCACTTATAAATTAAATTATTTTATGCCAATATATATACGGTTAAAACCTCAATTTATACTTTTGATTTTCGACATAACACATAATTTTCTATTGCCAATAAACTCATTTTTTTTTTTAAGAATATTTTTATATTTAGATTATTGATTATATAATTGAATTATTTATAAAAAAATTAAAATATTTTATACATACTCTAAAATTTTTATCAAAATTCATCTTTCTATATATGATTATATAAAATAGAATTTCATATATATTATGCTTTATCCAATTTAATATTCAATATAAAAAAAACCATTGATGTGGTAAAAAAATTTGATAAAAAGGTAAAAATTAATTTTAACAAATATTTTATTATATTTAAAATTAAATAAATCAAGAAATTCTTAATAATTCCATCTCAATATGTAATTACACTAGTTTATATACGTCTCATTATAAATATCACTTTGATAATTTTCCTATGAATTTTCCAAGAAAATTAATTTTTTTTAACAAAATGTTAAATATAAATGAACAAATTTCCAATAAGAGTTAAATAAAAAATAACAAAATACCTGTTATAAAATTTTATGTACAAGCAATTAAATGGTCTGAAGGATTATATAGACCATTGATAGAACAATATTATTCTCTGTATATTAAACGAAAATAAAATAATATAGGGATTTGAAAGAAAATCGTATACAGGGAAAGATGACATAATGTCTTATAGTTTTTCCTTGAGAACCCCCTTATGTTATTACACGTCTCAAATAAAATTAAAATAAAAAAATTATATTTTTTTTCTCATTACAACCGGATAATTTGTTAATTTTCTTAATTTATTGCTTTTACGTTGTCAATAATTAGCCGTACGTTCAACCGCATTGAATAATTATGCAGCTCAGTATGAAAATTCAGGTTCGAAAAAACCGAATATCACAAAACATATTTTATGTATTCAGTAGGATTCGAACCCCCGGCCCCAAAATTTTAGGTTAGTATTTTTATCAATTACAGGGTCGCAATTTACTATAAATATCCTTCCTAAATTGAATCTTATACATTTCAAACGAATAACTTTCCGAGGAAATTCACCCTTTAAAAAATAGAATAAATAAAAAAATGTCTTTAATTCTTTTACATATGGAAGTTATTTTTATCAAATTTTCAAATAATAAAAAAAATTGGTTCATATATTAAATTTTGATGATGTACTACAAAGAATTTTTCAATTATTTATATACAGTAGACTCGCGATATAAGGAACCCTTGAATAAGGAAACCTCGGAATTGGGAACGCTTCCAAATTTTGTATTATAGCCTTCAAATAAGGAACGCTAAATCAATCAAAACCTCGATATAAGTAACGAATGGTGTATTTTATTCACGTGTTGGTATTCGAAATTATATTTAAATTATGTATTTGAAAGTATTTTAATGAAACTATGTTATATCTTTCACAATCCCTCGCTTCACACATATATATTGTTTTTTTTTATTGGCTGGGTATGTGCATTTTATAATCATAATATATACATAATTTTTATTTGGTTTACGGTTCCAACCAAATAATACACTTGGTTTTTCATTGCTTTCCTGATTAATTGTTAATATTGAATAGTTATATATCATTTGACTGTAACCTCTTTTCCGACGTTTGATATAGATATCGCCGCAGCTATAAATCCATTTTAACATTTTTTACGGAACCCTCCATATAAGGTAACTTGGAAATAGGGAACGACCCCTTGAAATCAATTGCTTTTTATATCACGCGTCTACTGTATACACATATATAACATTTCGTACATGACATGAGGATTCGAAAACACGATCTAAAAATATTTTATCAACTCTATATATATAAACCACAGAGGTGCATATATCCTAAAGTTAATAATATATGTTAATATATACAAAAAAACCGTTTATGTTTCGGATTAATACAAACAATACAAAAAGTATTTCAATGCTATAGTATATACATAAAAATTTAAATCATATAAACCCATTTAATATTATATATTATATATTTATATGAGCCACAAAAGTACAATTTCAACATTTACTTTCAACATTTACATAAAATTTTTTCATACATTTTTTTTGGTATTTATATTATTTAATATAAAAACAAAAAAGAAAATCAAATTTCAAATAATAAATATAAAAAAAAAGGATTTTTTTTTTATTTTATTTATAAATTTTTTTCTTTTTATTATACAAATCATTTTTTTCCCTTATATTTGGCTAAATTTTTCGTTTGTTTTTTGAATTAATTTAATCGAGCGCGCCCGGTTATGTAATACAAAATATATCCATATTTGAAATAAATATTAACATTCTAGTTGATTTAATAATTTTTGTTTTATATATTTTATTTTATATATGATTAATTTTATCAAAAATGGAATTTCGTATAATATGTGAAAATAAGTCAATATAGGGGATGCTTTTTTTTTGTTTTTTTTTGTTGTGGTACTCATCATATTCATACCCCATTGAACATTTCTTTATATGTTTGTGGGTTTCGGTTGAAAAAATAAAAATAAATACATTTTACAAAAAAATCTGTATTTGTTGTTTGGTATATATGCAGCATATCTGAAATGAATGTTATTCGTATCATATATGTATATATAGGTTAATAAATTTAATTATAAATAAATATATAATAGGTATACCGGTTAAAATCTGTCGTTTTTTTAAGTGAAAGGCACATTTTTTTGTGGGAGAAGACACAAAAAAATTTTTGTTCAAAATATTTGCCATCGCAAGTTACACATATTTTGTTCACCTTTCAGACAATTTGTATATCACGACAAAAAAATTGTTCTTCCCTTGATGAAAACCAGTCAGCGACCCAATTCGAGTTCTTCAGACGTTTTGACGTGCTGATCATTAAGGGCGTGGTCCATCGATTAAAACAAATGGTAGTCTGAACCAAGTCTGGTGAATAAGTCGCATGCGATAAAACTTCCCAGTTATTAAGCGCCTCTAACGTTTTCTGGACCGATATTGCTTTGTGTGATGGTGCATTGTCAAGAAGGAATTACCTTGTGTTGTTTCTTTTGATGGTCGTTTTTGCAGCAAAGCACGGTTCAAATTGATCATTTGTTGTCGGTAGCGATCAGTATTAACAGTAGTAACAGTTTCAGGTTTTAGAAGCTCGTGCCACACCACACCTTTCTGGTCCCACCAAACACAAAGCATTCTCTTCTTACCAAAGCGATTTGGCTTTGCAGTCAATGTTGATGACGGGTCTGCTGAAACCCATGATTTTTTGCGTTTCGGATTCTGAAAATAAATCCCCTTTTTTCATTTCATCACCACACACACCACAGCACGATTCGATCCAAAAACACACTTCTTTTTGTATCGTTGAAGGTGCATTTCACAGATGGTAATAATAGATGAAGATTATCAATGTGCTTATATACATATATATATAGTTAAAGAGATTTAAGTTGCATTATCGCCTTTATATTTATATATAAAATCAAAGAACATATTATCTATAAAAAGGAAACGTGGCTTGATTGTGTATATATAAAGTGACGATTTACTTGGAAAAACAGCCTTAGGGTATAATAACAACTTATGATCTTTCCATATATTATTTTATTATACATACGTACTAAAAATACATATGCATACATACGTATTTTAAATTTAATATTACTTTTTTTTTTTAATAAGGCTAACCGCCTTTTATAGTATCATTTACATAAAAGTAAATCAAAATAATTTTATGTGTTATTAATAATATAAAGTTTCTGTTGAATAAAAACTATATACATAAAATAAATGTACCATATCATAATAATAATAATAATAATAATAATGGATATTACAATGTATAACTAGTAAATAGACGCGGAAATTCGTTTTTTTTTTGCATATTTTAAATAATATTTTCTTTTTTCCATAGATCTAACTTTATTGATAAATTTTATATATAGGTTGACTTTACTATAGTATTATATATTAATATATTTATAGAATAATGTTCATGGAAATTTTATTTTAATTTCCTATTCATAAGTTTGGACATATCAGAAAAAAACCATTATTTTTTTTATTCATAATGGCTTTTGTTAGTTTTCGCTGCAATCGGGTGGTAGTCGCGTATATTTCTAACACTCACATAACAATAATAATATCAAGTTTTACGTTAATAGACAAATCCTTCTGAATAATTTTCACTCAATAAAAACATTTTGGGCGATATTCAAATTAACTTCGATGAAATGTGAGATATTGCTGGAATACTTAAATAATGTAAAGAAAATAAAAATTGGAGAAAAACTATGACTATAATTCAAAATTCTGAAAAATCGGAAAATTTTGTAGATTGAATCCCTAGATTTTTTTCCATAAATTATCTAATTATAGATGGAATATCACCTCGGTTTGACAATATCGTAAAAATTTTTCACGGATCGCCCTACCTTTTTAGGATTTTTCTTTCGAAACAGTAAATTTTATATGCGATCCGTTTTTTGTTTGCTCTGTAATAATTACCACAATCATTTTTTATATAATGCAACATTACATGATATCCAGTAAATTGTTAGATTCTGGCTCAGATCAGGTTAAGATTCTGACTTGTGAGGTGGAAAATCGAGTGATTTACCACCCCCGACCCCCTATTTCCTAATGTATAATACATTATTATATTTTTAACTATATACAAATTTCAGTACAATTAAAAAATGACCACAGAATTTTTGGAACTTATTTGATTTTAGGATCTATTAACCAGAGCAGAAGGTCTGTAGCGCTTTAATCTTCTCGTTAGTTCAAAATCCTTTATCAATCTATTGTCCAGTGCGTTTGGATGTACGGAAATTCTTTTAAAATATCTTATGCTGGATTTGCCCACCTCTTCCTTAACGGAACAAATTTGAAGGTCGTTTCTTATGGCTTCATTTCGTATGTACCATGCGATCCTGAAATTAATCCATTTTAAATTTTTTATTATTCAATTTTAGTTTTCTTTATTCATTTTTCTATATGGTGATTGGAAATCTTTCAATAAACTTTTGCAAACTTCGACATTATTATGGTGCGATAATGAATTCTTCAAGTATCTCTTGCGATAATTTTGCGTTTAACAGAAGTTATTTCGTTATTTCAAAAGCGTTAAAAAATCCCTAGGTCTTCTAATCATTTTTATTTTTATCTTCAAACAAAAATATCTGAAATGAGAATGTAAAAAATTAATTTTTTTGATGAAATGACAACAAAAAGCACGGGTATTGATGCAAAAATAACCTTAAGTTGATTGAAAAATAGTATTAAATAAATGGAATGACAATGGATAAAATTCTTTTTTTTTTGTAAACTTTTCTTATAAAGGGTGATTTTTTAGCTATTACCTTTTTGGCAACACTGGTTTAACAGCTGACGCACGTTTCGTGTTTTGTTTCCCTATCAAACATCTTCAGTTTGGTCTATAATTTAACCATGAATCGTCTTACAAACGAACAACGCTTGCAAATTATTGAATTTTATTATCAAAATGCGTGCTCTGTTAAGAAATTTCATCGCGACGAAATTGTGTTCAGCGACGAAGCTCATTTTTAGCTCAATGGGTACGTAAATAAACAGAATTGTCGATTTTGGAGTGAATATCAGCCAGAGGCATTGCAAGAGCTACCAATGCATCCAGAAAAACTCACAGTTTGGTGCGGTTTATGAGCTGGTGGCATCATTGAACCGTACTTCTTCAAAGATGATGCGAATTGTAACGTAACTGTGAATGGTGAGCGCTACCGTGAGATGATATCCAACTTTTTGTTTGCCCAAAATGCAAGAGCTTGACTTGCATGACATGTGGTTTCAACAAGACGGTGCCGCACGCGCAACAATGGACTTATTGAGAGGCGAGTTCGGTGAACATTTTATTTGACGATCGGGACCGGTCAATTGGCCGCCTAGATCGTGCGATTTATCGTCTTTAGACTATTTTTTGTAGGGCTATGTTAAAGCTCATGTCTATACAGACAATCCCGCTTCAATTGACGCATTGGAAGACAACATTGAAGCATTTATTCGTGAGATACCGGCCGAAATGTTGGAAAGAGTCAACATTTGCATGAAATAATCTTCAAACATTAAATTATATGGACCGTACAATCGATTCTAATAAAGATTTCATGCATTTTTCTTAATTTTACGTGTTTTTTTTTTTTTGAAAAACTTTCCTATAGCTTTTAAAAAATTACCCTTTATATAAAACATATTTATTTATTCATTTAATTATTTAATTTGTTTACGAATTTGATTCAATTATAATGTTATAATAAATTAAATTTTTTTCACTTTCTATAATTTATATACATTCTCAATTAGATGATTTGCTTGTTCACACACTTAAAATATTTGTAGTATATATAATAAATATATACAAATAATACGACATTAAATTTAAATGTGATGAAATTATTATTATTATTATTATTAAAATTTTGATTCAAATCAAAAACACTAATTTATGTATATTGTTAGTTGTTTTATATTTTGTTTATTTATATATTTTTGTATTGTATATACATATATATCATAAAATAATATAATCTATCAAAGCTATTTCAAATAAACTTAATGAAAATTTATATATAGAAATTCAACATTCGTATAGAAATAACACGTAATTGTCTAATTACATGTAGGATTTGTTATAAATATACAATAATATATAAAATAAATATATGAAATACATTCATTGAATGACATGTTTATACATTTTATAAAATCATCTCTATGGATTATATATATATTTGAATGAAATCTATATATCTTTATATATATAATAAAATTTTCACATTTTCCCTGACTCATGCTAAAAATGTTTATATATTTCACACATAATCCAATGAATTTGTGTATATGAGGATTTTAGAACCTATAAAATATTTATTTATGTAATATAACGATATAACTATAAATTAATAGAAATATCCCCATGTATATATGGTTTCGGTATAGTTATTATATATATTACAATAAATTTATGGTAGAATTGAAAACATTATATTAAACATTTTCAAAGTATATATAAATATATAATATATGAATGATAGGTGTATCTCTATATGTCTATATAATATGATAATATTCATATCATATATACCAGGTATACCGGTTAATGTCCGCCGTTTTTTAAAGAGAAAATACACTTTTTTGTGGGAGAAAACCCAAAAAATTTTTATTCAAAATATTTGCCATCAATTGTTACACATTTTGTCCACCTTTCAGGCAATTTGTGGATACCACGCCAATCTTAATTATTGTTCTTTTGATGAACCGGTCAGAGACCCAATTTTAGAATTTTTCAAACGTTTTGAAGTGCTGGTACGGGCGTGGTCCATCGATGAAAACAAATGGTAGTCTGTAGGAGCCAAGTCTGGTGAATAAGCCGCATGCGATAAAACCTCCCATTGAAGCGCCTCTAACGTTTCCTGGACCGGTATTGCTTTGTGTGATGGTGCATTGTCATGAAGGAAAATTACCTTGTGTTGTAATTTTTGACATTCTGGTCGTTTTTGCAGCAAAGCACGGTTCAAATTGATCATTTGTTGTCGGTAGCGATCAGTATTAACAGTCTCACCAGGTTTTAGAAGCTCGTGGTACACCACACCTTTCTGACCCCGCTTTGCAGTCGATGTTGATGCCTGACCTGGTGATAAGAGGTCTGCTGTCAACTAATTTTTGGAGAGAAATGTTACAGCTTTAAACAAAAAAAGGATATCTCTAATATAATGTTCATATCATATATAATAAAATAAGTGAATTTAGGTTCATCAAAATTATATAAAATTATTCTATGTAGATATTAGATTATAGGGATGATAATCGGATTCATTTAGATTTAAATAATCAAACATAGCTATGTTACTGGAAAGAAATTTAAAAATACCATATGAAAACTATATTGATAAATAAACCGATATATAAACCGATTTACCTCAATTCGTTATGTTATTTTGTAAAATTTCTAATCATTAGTGTATTTTTTTGGAAAACATCCATATTATATATTGAATAATTGAAAAAAAAAAAAAATTGATTAAGACAAAATTGAAT
The DNA here is from genome assembly GCA_958336335.1 of Dilophus febrilis. Classification (NCBI taxonomy): domain Eukaryota; kingdom Metazoa; phylum Arthropoda; class Insecta; order Diptera; family Bibionidae; genus Dilophus; species Dilophus febrilis. The sequence goes on along the minus strand of OY284472.1, from coordinate 12,050,947 downwards.
TGACTAAATGATATTTCCGGAAAATTGTTACCTCATGTCATGTCTGTATACTATATATATATTGAGAGATGATTTAGCGATTTTTTCCTTTCATAACTCATGATATACAAATAAGTATTGTATGTATTTTTGTGTAAAAAGAAAAACTAAATGACATTGTCGTGTGACCCCATCCATTATATAAATATTTTTGGCTAATATATAAAATATATATATTATATATATATATTTATTTATTTATATAAAATATATATATAAATAAATAAATCATTTTATGTATAACATCAAATAGATTATATTTGATTGTATATATAATATATATAGAATATAAATATATTAAAATGTTAAATATATATAGAATATTTATAAATGGTTGTAGATATTTTTTCTATAAAATTTCCGCCAAACAAATCACTATATTTTTTGACATATTTTAGTTATTTATAAAAAAAAATGACGATATAAACGATGGTTGCAGTAGTAAAAAACTACCGGACACTCAAATTGTTCATGAATTAAATTTAAAAAAAAAATTGGGAATGTTATCATGATGACTTTGTGATTTTATGTTGAAATCTATAATATATTATTAAAGTTTACCGCCCTGCTAGACTCTACCTTTAATCAGTGATAGAAAAGTCGTCAACATTGTTAAGACCTTGCCTGTATATTCACATAATCAATAAAGTTATACTTTTTTTTATATAATATATATAGTTTTTGATATATAATATTTTTAAATAAAATGTATATTAAATTTCTATATTTATATAAAGTTATTTTATAAATATGTTTATGTTTTTTTTTTAAATGTTATTCCGAACCGGACATTTATAATATTTATTTAAATCAAAAATAAACATATATACCATATATGTTATATGGATACTCCTTTATTTGAAACATATATTTCATATTTCATATTAGACACATTATTTGAATCGATATTTATTAAGTTGCGATAAAGTGATTTATTAGTAAAATTGTTTTACATTGAATTTTCTTTAAATTTTTGCACTTTTCCGACAATTTCTATACAATTCGCATAAACATTTTTTGATCATGCAAGCATATAATTTAAATGATTTCTCTGTCATGTATTCCATATTGTAAGAAAGAAAATTGTTTTGTTACTTATACGTTTTGATGGCATCTTAAAAACAAGCATATTTTCATATCATATTAATTTGTATGAAAAAAAATATAATGATTGAATGAAATTTAATAGTGTGTGATTTATTTCCTTGTTTTTAAAATGTGTAAAAAAAAATATATTTTAAAGTTAATTTATTTTATAATGTAAAGTTAAATTTAATGTTTTCCTCTTTTATTGTGATTTTCAGAATTGTTTTTTTTTATCAAAAAATTAGTGGTCAACATTAAGTTTTCATCAATCAGAATATTGCAGATAATATTTGCTGTTATCATTGGTGTATTTTTTGAATGATTGCTGCTGGCATCAGTCGAGTATTTTAAAAAAGTCCAAACATGTAAATATAATTTTAGTATATGAAACTATATAATAATAATCAAAATTTTTATTTCAATTATTAAATGATTTAATTTTTCTCGTTGTTTCTTCTTAATATATAGGTAAGTGTGATTTTGTCTGCCAGCTTTACGAATTTTTTATTTTATAAATTCCAACTATGGGTGAGTGCACAATTTTATTTTTATTATATTTCTTTATAAAAGAAAATAAAAATAATAACATTCAAATTCAAGAAAATTAATTCTAATGATTGAACATTTTATTTATTGTGATCATAACGTGATGATCAAATGCGTTGACTTTATCTTAATTTATAATTCTTGTTTATTAATTAATTTGTATGCTTTGATACTTTTTTTTAATTATTTTTATCGTTTGAAATGTATTTTTAAATCATATAACCACTGCCTTAGAAAGAGCCGCACAAAAGAATTTTGACATTATTGTGGCATTGTCATTAATATTGCATATAATTATTAATTTTTATTTAATTTTAAACAATAATTAAATTATTATCATATCTGCATTCATTATATATTATGAAATAAACCAATTATAATAGCAATTTGATTTCGTTGATTCTTCTCGGCATGGATTGATATAATTTGTGTATGTTATTTTCATCTAATTCATTTTCCATATCGTTAAAATAATTTTGGTAATGTCGTTTTATTTGTTTCTTCATTATTTTCCATACATTCTATATGGCAATATTTTAGTTGCGACTCTTTCTAAAGCGCTGGGTTTCTTCAATAATGTTTATGAAATTTTATAATCCTATATTTAGTTATTTGCTTTAGTTTATATAAATATTTATTTTTCCAATAATTTTTGATCTTCAATTAGATAAGAGATCAAGCGGTTAATGTTTTTATTTTCACATTCAATATTATTCTAAAAAAAAACTAAAAAAATTATTATGAATGTTATTTTTTATTTTCTTTTTATTAGAAATATAATCCCTTTAGAGTTCAAGGTAGATCAAAAAAAAACAGGAAAAAAAAACAGCTTTATGTTATTAACCCTTCGTAACTAAAACATTAATTTATTTTAAATGGTTATGGGAAATTATAAAGCTTAATGTAGTAATTAATGACTAACTTATTTCTTTTCTTAACGCAATCATAGATCTATTATGAACTCAAACTAATAACTGTACTAACCCATTATATTGATAATATGAAAATAAATTTTTGTTATAAATAATTTGTCCTATTTTTCCTTTAAACCATAAAAAAAGTAATTGTAAGCGGTCTGTCCAATTTAATGAACTGACTACTTGACAATACTTTATCCTATTCTAAATTCAAAATGAACAAGCAATTGGGTTTTGCCGCTCAGCAATCAATGTCTGAGATAGGCGCCATTTGTCATTTAATCCCATCCAGGGGGTACTTGGGTCAAGCCCTCTAGTGCTTCAGCGGACCGACTACGCGCCAAGTACTTCATCCCATCCGACAGCTCTCGTCTGTATGAGTACCCCCTTGCCCTTTTAAATCATCGTTGAAACACATATATGGCTTGTTCGGGTAGTTTTAATGTAGATTTAATTTTAATTATAATTTCGGTATCCAACGGTCTAGTTATATTTTATATTAAATTTAACAAAATTTTTATTTATAATTTATTTATATATAGTTATAGTTATTTTGTATTTTTAGCTAATATTTTTACTAACACAATAACAATATTTATTTTATATTTAAATTTTTATATTTTACCAAATGAAAATGATGTGTTGAATTTCTATTTAAAATTGTTGAAATATGCATATATGTTGCAATGGAAAACCTTAAAGCAAGTATTCAAGAGAATAAAATATTGTAAATTTTATACAATTTTTTTCTGTATAGTCACACTATTGTGGATAAATAGAAATTAAATGAATTTTGTCTATATAGAAAATGGTTATCATCTCGTAACCTTTAATCAAATTTAAAAGATCTTTATATAAGAGTGTTAGGAAGTTTAGTTAGGTTTTTAAAAAAAAACCGAAATTTACTTTTACATATTCGCTATTAATATTACATTAAATGTATATTTCTAAATCACTGTTATAATATTTATGAAACCCACAACTATTATTTAGGATAATTAGCATTTTGAAATATTAGGTTGTCTAAAAACGTATTGTTAATTTTTTGTACAAAATTCAAACGATTTTTTTATATATTTCAAATGAACTTTATTAAACCAAATATGCGCCGTTTTGATCGATGACCCTTTGCCGTTTTTCTGGTAAAGACATTATCCCATCACTGTAGAACTTCTGTGTTTTCTGGGCAAAAAACTGATCCAAGTGCATTTTGCAGTCCTCTGCGGAATTTAATTTTAAACCATTAAGGGAGTTCTGCAGAGACCGGAACAAATGATAATGTGAAGGTGCAAGGTACGGGCTATATGGTGGATGCATTAAAACTTCCCAGCCAAACTCTTTCAGTTTCTGCCGAGTCATCAAAGATGTGTGTGGTCTGGCGTTGTCATGATGGAACACAACACCCTTTCGATTGATTAATTCTGGACTTTTTTTTTAATCTCGTGCTTCAATCTTGTTAATTGTTGACAATAGAGATCGGAATCAATGGTTTGACCGGGTGCTAGTAATTCATAATGAACGATTCCTTTCCAATCCCACCAAACAGATAGCATTACCTTTCTTGGTGTTAATCCAGGTTTTGCTACTGTTTTAGGAGCTTCACCCTTCTTGGACCACGATCTTTTTCGTACATTATTATCGTATGTGATCCATTTTTCATCACCTGTAATCATTCGCTTTAAAAATGACTCGATTTCGTTCCTTTTAAACAGCGTTTCTCAAATGGAAATTCGGTTCATTAAATTGTTTTGTGTTAATTCATGTGGTACCCAAACATCGAGCTTTTTCTTGTATCCAGCCTTTGTCAAATGGTTTAAAACTGTTTGGTGATGGATGTTTAGTTCTTTAGCGATATCATGACTGCTTACGTGTCGATTTTCTTCAATTTTTGATATGATTTCATCGACTTTTTCAGTGATTGGTCGACCAGAACGAGGTGCATCTTTGACATCAAAATTAACGGAACGAAATCGAGCAAACCATCTATAGGCTGTTAATTTTGATAAAGTTCCTTCACCGTAAACTGCACAAATTTGTTCATGTGCCTGCGTTGCATTTTCACCTTTTTCATAACAAAATTGTAAAATGTATCGAATTTTTTCACTAATTTCGCTCATCTTTAATGTACTACAACTTTTAAATGACTAAACAAATTTCATTTTTTTGTTTTTTTTGTTATCTACGAAATGTCATGTTTCGAACATATGTTAGTGTTACCTGATCAGATTAGTACTACTTGAAATATTCAATTATAATGATATCTATTTATAAAAATTAACAATACTTTTTCGACAACGTAATATAATAATCTTTTTACGACGATAATCTGTTAATTTAAAATGTAAGAAGAAAAACAAATTTGGATACAGCAATTTATTTTAAATAAGAAGACGATAAAGAAAAAAACTGTTAAATAAAATGTGTAAGAATTCGATGAAGTGTTTAATACATAGAAAATTATTCATAATAATAAATAGGCGCTCTGTAATCATTTCAATTTAATGTTTTACCATAGTCCATTATTGTCATTTAAGCTATTTTAAACTTAAATATCTACTCGACTGCGTGTGCATCGACATCAAACATATAAATCCATATATAATATATATAGATATACAAAATAAAATCAATAATGTGTTTTGATATATTATTTTCTAAAAATCGGTTTTTTTTTTAATAAATTCAATTCAATATAATGACCTAATTCTAAATGATATTACAAAATATTAAAATACCATATATATATATAAAATATAATATATGATATACAGAGAGATACCGAGATTGCAATATAAACTGTACTGTGAGGTATTATCAATAAAAAATTATGTAAAAAGTCTCTGAAATTTGCTCTTAATCTTAAAAATTCTCAACTATCATTTGAAATTATTTATCATAAAATTTTTTCAACTTTCTCGTCCAACTTTTTCAAATATTATTGAGCCTTTTCAATCCGAAATGCATTAAAGTTTTGGTATATTGAAAAAGATTCACTTCATATAATAACCAATTTCATTGAATTTCATAAAATCAAACTTTAAAATATTTACCATGCAAAAATATTTAAAAAGCATGTCTTATAAAGAGTGATTTTTTAGCTATTATCTTATAAACAGCTGACGCACGTTTCGTGTTTTGTTTCACTGTCAAACATCTTCAGTTTGGTCTATAATTTAACCATGCATCGTCTTACAAACGAGCAACGCTTGCAAATTATTGAATTTTATTTTCAAAATTCGTGCTCTGTTAAAAAAGTTCATCGCGAAGAAATGGTCTTCAGCGACGAAGCTCATTTTTGGCTCAATGGGTACGTAAATAAGCAGAATTGTCGATTTTGCAGTGAATATCAGCCAGAAGCATTGGAAGATCTACCAATGCATCCAGAAAAAGTCACAGTTTGGTGCGGTTTATGAGCTGGTGGCAACATTGGACCGTACTTCTTCAAAGATGATGCGAATCGTAACGTAACTGTGAATGGTGAGCGTTACCGTGAGATGATATCCAACTTTTTTTTGCCCAAAATGCAAGAGCTTGACTTGCATGACATGTGGTTTCAACAAGACGGTCACACAGCACGCCACACACAGCACGCGCAACAATGGACTTATTGAGAGGCGAGTTCGGTGAACATTTTATTTAACGTTCGGGACCGGTCAATTGGCCGCCTAGATCGTGCGATTTAACGCCTTTAGACTATTTTTTGTGGGGCTGTCTTAAAGCTCATGTCTATACAGACAAGCCCGCTTCAATTGACGCATTGGAAGACAACATTGAAGCATTTATTCGTGAGATACCGGCCGAAATGTTGGAAAGAGTATGCCAAAATTGGACTAAGCGGATGGACCATTTGAGGCGCAGTCAAGGTCAACATTTGCATGAAATAATCTTCAAACATTAAATTATATGGACCGTACTATCGATTCAAAAAAAGATTTCATGCATTTTTCCGAATTATATGTGTTTTTTTTTTGAAAAACTTTCCTATAGCTTTTAAAAAATCACCTTATATAAATCGTTTTTAAATAAAAGTTTACATTGATAATGAATCCGATTCATGTTTTGTTTTCATTGTAATTATTATAAATTTTTTTGCCATATACATAAAATTCGAGTTATGATAATGGAATTTTCTTTGATTTTTTTTTTATCTCTGTAAAAAAGATATATACATAGATAATAAATTGTCTTTTAATGGCAACACATAAAAATCATACCCTGTATCATCTATACACCATATCGTCATACAAAATGAAATCAATAAAATATTTTTTTATTTTATTTTGCAAATAAATTTGTATAGTATTACATATATTATATATGTCGTATCTCGTATCTATATAAGACACATTACAGTGTTTTTTTTTTAATTTTATTGACATCACATCGTTGTGTTGTGTTAATTCACATATAACAATTTTCATTTTAAATACAAATACATATATTTTATTACATCATTTTATGCCACCATATATGAATAATTTATAAAACAAAAATAATACTAGCAAAAAAAAACATTTACGTATTCATCCGATATGGTTATAAAATTATTATGTGTTACAATTATATATATATGAAAATATTAAATATCTACATTTACTATATATACGAGTATAAATACAGCATGTAAAATAATATATACATATATTTAAATATAAAATAATTATGTATGTGAAGTACTTTTTATTTCTATTTTATTTTATAATTTTACCAAAGACAGATTTTAATTTTGCATTTTTTAATATGCTATCATATTTTTCTATATCAAATTACAAATGTGTGTTGTGTGGTTTTTTTGTATTTTTTTTAGTAATGAACTGAACAGAATAAATATTTTGTTTGTTTTCAATTAAAATAAAATAATGGATTATTTTTTTTTCGTCCAGACCTTTGTTTTTCATTAACTTTTATGTAATTAATGTATATATGGATTTATTAAATCTAACTATACATCTATAATTCACCTTCATTTTATCATGTTATATAAAATTTTAGGTACGTATATTTTCAATATATGCTACTTATTATATTCGTTTTCCATAAAAAAAAAAAAATTATGACCTCTACTTTTTATCACTTTTCTGCACGAATTGGAACTTTTATCGATAAAAATCGAATAAAAAAATTTCCGTAAAAATGTTGCTTGTACGTTCCGTTGTCTTCACTTTTTTTTGGAAACTACTGGACCGATTTCGCTGAAATTTTCAGCATAAGCTTTCGAAGTTCGAAGATGGGGTATGTTACCCCCTCCCTTCTACCCCCTCCCCGCCCTTGCAAATTTTCTGCTAATTGTTTTATGTATATCTCAATGAGTTTTGAAGATTTTTGCTTGAAATTTTGGATTTAGCGGTTTGGTATGTAATAATTACATTCCCGGAAATTTTTTCTGATCCCATCCCATCCAGTGGTTCCCATATACAAATCCACGGGATTATAAGAGATATCTACTTCTGTTTCTAACCAATTGACTAGAAATTTTGGATCTGGAGGTGTGATGCAAAATGGAAAAAATTTTATTTCGGGGAATTTCTTCTGATCCCATACCATCCAGTGGTTCCCATACAAATCCACGGGATTATAAAAGATATCTCGTACTGTTTCTAACCAATTGACTAGAAATTTTGGATCTGAAGGTTTGATGGAAAATCGGGGAATTTTTTCTCATCCCATCTCATCCATTCCCACAAATGCCGTTGGGATTTACTCGGAAATGGTTATAGTTAGCCCATACATTTCTTCTACAAGGTACGTTTCATTTTTATTTTCTACAGAACTGCATCATTACATTTTTTCTAATCCCATCCCACCGAGGAGCTCCCATACAAATCGAATCGTGTTCTTGGGAATGAATTTGAATCTTGTTACAGGTGTTTGCCTGGCAGCGTTTTTTTATGATGATTATTCAACATTTCTAAAATTCATATTTTGTGTGCGACTATATATATAAATTTAATTAATGTGTATGTTTCCTCGCAGAGGCTATGATTTTACTGTATATTTATTATTCTATATTAATCCTTTTATATAATAAATGATTTGTTACTATGTACAGATTTACGATTATCATTTTAAAGGTTATCCACAACAAATCCTCTGGGGGTCTCGATCATTGGGTTCTATTGTTTAATCATTATTTATTTTTTTCATCAAAGAAAATGCCCACTTTAATATCAGGAATTTTATGCGTAAAGATTTAGAAATACAGTTGAACTTCGATTAACCGTGATGTTAGGGAACGACCTAATAACGTATAACCAAACATTTCGAATAATACAAATTTTAATTGCAATATTAAAAACTTGTAAATTTGATTACATAATATTTACTTAATTCCTTGAAAAAGAAATTCTTTTTTTTTAATTTATTAAAGATTTCCACTTTATCTGTAATGAGAAAACTTTACGTGCTCGTGATTACTTTTACTTGATATTTTTTAAGAAAACATAACAATTTAATTTACAATGCACAACAAAATAATGAAACACATTCATATAATTCGAACTAATTGAAATTTCCGAAGAAAAAAAAACTAAGGATTCTCTAAAAAATTCTAAAATTAATATCCCATCCAATAAAAAGGATCAAAACATTTTGATTTTTGAATCTATACCCTTTAATTGTTGTTCAATTTTTTGTCAAACCAATAAATATTAAACAATTTGCTATAAATATAACTATATAACCATTCTATTTAGGCAGATATTTAAACAATATACATAGTATTAAAGTAATGTGCGTTATAAATTTTACCATAATCAGTATACATATATTTTTGATATATGATTTTGGAGGGTGGTATATTATTTTTAACTTTTAATTAAATTTTGTGTACATAATTTAGTGTATTGTTGTTTGTGTGTTTATTTATAAAGTATTTTACAAAATACATTCAACCAACAGTATCAACAGTATCATGTTTTTGTTTTTTACAAAAAAAAACTGTTTTTGCAATAATTGTATACATGATCATATTTGTATATATTAACACTTATGAAATTGCATAACTCAATTGGTATATTTTATGCATACAACATACATTCATTTAGCTTATATATACTATAGTACATATAATATTAATGTAACATGCATATTCACTATCTATATACCTATATATATAATATATAGTATATAATAACAAAACAAAACGATGCACTTTATATGTATATTTCTACTAATTATATTCACTTGTGTATAAATTAATTTTTATTAGATTATTTATGGCTGCATTTGTATAAATATATACATATATATAGTGTTCATTATTGTATATATATAGATAGGAATTAACAATTTTTTTATTTATATATTTATATACACTTGAGAAATCATTTTGTTTATTTATTTTGAATATTATATCCGTATAATTTAATTTAATTAACTTTATGTTCTGATTGTTCCTTGTACATTTATAATAACAATATTATGAAATATGAATAATTTAAATATAATATTTCCAAATCATATATTATTAGAATAATATGATAAAAGAATTATATAGAAAACATAATTTCAATATATTAACTATTCATTTTCCATATCATTCCGCTCTACGAAATTTATTTGTTAAAATTTAACATTGATTCAATTAATATGACCATTCTATTTAGTCTATTCTAGGTAAGTCTATTCTATTTAGGAAGAAATCATTTTAGAGATTTTTGAAAATCTCTGAAAAATTTCCTTTATTTAAGGAAAATCATTCAGACGACATTTTTGAAGAATTCCTTTTGATTTTGTTGTTTCTGTATTATATTAATATTAACCCATTAAATTATCGCAGATATGAATCCTGTTAAAAACATGACCTTTTTTTAAGTGAAAATCGAAAAATCGATTATAATTCCAGAGATTTCATTTGAAAAAGTTTTGGTTTTCTTTTAATGAAGTTATGAAAAAATATGTGTTTTAAGAAAAATTATAGATTTATTATTGAAGAAAGATCATTTCAACAATTTTCCCAAATTTTTTATCAAACAAAAACAAGACATTCCTTCAATTCTCTATAATTCGCAATATTTCTCAGTAAAAGTTGCTGTAAACACTTTTTTGGGAACGTAAAAGGATTATGCTGTCAAATCTTTAATACCAATATTTTTTTCTTTATTTAAAATAGTTATCAATACCAATTTTTCTATATGTATTAAATGAAAGTATATCTATATTTCAAATAAAGCACATCAAATATTCTGTAAAAGATACTCATAGATAAAGATTTATGTATTATTTTTAAAATTTATACCTTGTCTTGAATCTTGAAATATCATATCTTAAGTATTATATATATATGTATGAATAACATTTTCAACAAACTGTTGAAACAGTTGTTTTTCTTTGTATTATATGGCATAAAAAAAATATACCTATTATATATTAAAAAAAATCGAGGATAATCGGAAAAATAACATACAACACAGACAATTTTTCTTTTATACATACACAATCACTTTTAATGTTTACTTTAAGTTTTGTTATTATTATTATTATTATTATTATTTGTATATATTTTCGTTATTAAAGTATTTGTTATGGTATTTAAATCTATATTTTATATATCCACTGCTCGTGTATAAAAAACAAAACCTTTTTAGTTTCCCACATGAAATTGAAAAAACTGTATATATATTGATATTTCATCATCATCATTATCATAAAATGTATGTTATATCATTTCTTAAACTTTTCCATATCGAGTTAGTTATACTTCATAATTTTTTTTTTATTATTTAACTATATACATTTGAAGTGGGAAAGTTTCACTTACTTGGTTATTTTTTAAAAATGCAAGCTTTATTTAACAAACAAAATGAGTTATGAATATGATATATGATTGTCCATCGTTATAGCCATCTAATTTTGACATCTTTCTCCCATCAAATTGTCCCAAATATTTGACATCTTGAAAAGAATGAACATGCTGCTTAGTACAATACGGCTTAGATCATGAGTGATCGATGGTGTTACTTGAAATTCATAACGAATCAAATTTTCTTATGGTGTTGAATAGTGAATGGTTGGTTCATTTTGTGTCTGAAATCGGCCTTTAATTTTTATCCATTAAAACTTTTAATTCTTTCAATTTTTTTTGGCAGCGTTACAATTTTCTTTATATTTATATTTTACCAAAATCAGTATTTTGAAGTATCAAACTCGTATTTATCATTTATATGGGATAGTTAAATATACTAATGCATTACGATGTATCCTGTTACCTGGGGTTTTAATGAAACCTCTATTTAATATTCAGTATAGAATAAACATAACAAAATTTGCATATTTTATTCGTGCGTAAAATCTATTCTTCTTTTCGGCAATCAGTTCTATATAATTTCAAAATACAGGTATTTAAAAATTAGTTACAGCATAAAAGGGGGTCAAAAAATCATTTATACAATTAGGATCAATAGGTGATGACTCTAAATTAGTAATAATAAGTTTTATATAGTTAATAACTTGCAATTCTTTGAATTGTATATGGATTTTGCTTTAAAGTTAATATAACTCATTTAATATAGTTCAAAACATTTAGAATTACAACTTTTCCCAAAAATATATTTAATTTTGCTATTCAAAATCGTTTCATTGGAATTTTTAATTTAAATTGAAACAATACTTTATTTAATAGAAATATATTAACCCGCCGGCAATATGTATATAGATTACTGCAGTTACCTCATATATACAATCAATACAATATATAAAATATATAATCAATAACTTCTGAATTGATTGGCTATTTTATTGTCAGCATTTAATGTTTTATATATAGTTCGTTTTATGTAAAGACACATATATGAAACAATTACAAAACAGATGAATTTTGTTTTTTTGTTTGTATGAATTCGTCGTAAAAAACATTTAATTAAAAATTTTCTCATAAAACTATATATATATATTCATATTGGAATGCATAACATATGTGCATAAATATTCAGGTATTATATAGATTTGTCATCATTGTTGATGGTCTTTATATGCAGCTTTGCCATATCTACTAATTTATTTGAATATATGTACATATGTTATATATTTTTCATTTTGCATATATAAAAGGAAAATCGTATATTTGGTATACTATATATATACATATAGATATTATATATATTTAAACGTATAATTTATTTTCATAAATTCGTATAGAGATAAGTATTTGAGTTCATATAGAAGTATATCCAAGTATATACATAAATTCAGATGAATGCGGATAGTAAAATGTATTTCGACGATCATCGTTTACAATTTGAATATATATATTGTATATCTATACAAAACAAACATTCAAATCAGTGCTCTGTCTGAAATGGAATTTCTCTAATATTTACATATATGTATTATATAATTGTATATATAGAATATTTGTTTAGATATTGAAAAGCATTTATATAAACGTAAATTCGTAAAAAAAAAATAACATGTATATTGTAGATATATATACCTTTAAATGTTCATGTAGTAGAATTTTCATAAAATGATGTGTTGGTATATAATTGAAAATTTTGTTTTCATTTATCGTATTATAGACAGACAGGAATATTTTGCATTTGGATTATACAAAATTTGGTGGAAAATTATAATATTTGTTAAAATTATTAAAGTATTAAAAAGGGTGGTTTTTTATCTTCAATAAAAGTCCAATGCATATAAATAACAGATAATAGATCAGATCAACTATTATTATATAGGAAAGTGCCAAAAACACTCTTACAGAATTCATTTTTTTTAAGCGTATATCAGACGACAGAATATATATTCTTAATCTTTGTGCTTAAATTTTAATATAGGATTTTTTACAAGTAAGAGCGGAGGATATAAATAAAAATGAGGATCAGACATCCGATGAAATAATTGTTGCACTTAAGAATATAAATTCTGAAATTTAGAAAATTATTTCTAAATTATTGCACTTACATTTTAAGAACAAATTTTATCAATACAAATTTTTTATTTTCAAAATTGCCTGCTCATTTTTATTGCAGATGGTAAGAAAAATAAACAATATTTAATAAAAAAAGAACCTTTTCTTGTAATTTTTCCATGCATATATAGTTCTGTATATTTCACACATAAATGGTTTCTCTTTTTGATTTTAGCATAAATATTAGAATATATATTCTGTCGTCTGATATCCGCTTTATCCTGTAAATATTTTTCTTTTTGTTCATGAAACCATTTACTATTTTTTATTCTCAAATCTCAAATCGAATCGTATGTCCATCCTATACTATAAAATTTACGTTCTGTATCACGTGAGCTATAGATCCACACTCGTACTTACTTTAGAGAATGGAAACCCTTTGTCACATCTTAATTATCATAGTTTATTATAATAAATCTCGAGTTTAACTTTATATGGTATATATTAAAGCATAAAATACAAATATAAAGCTGTTTGAGGGAATTAAAACAATAGCAAAGAATTCAGATTTCTAATCGTATTTTATCAAAAAAATTAATTAATTTTATACCTCTTTTGAGGCTTATTTAAAATATACCAACTCTACTTAATATTAAATTTTACAATTTTAATAAGTATATTAATTTTTTTTTTTGGTATTATCACATGTATTATCTACTTTATGATTTTTATTTCTTTGCATTTTGAGTATTTTCCACCGTATTTTTCCACCGTTTTCCATTCTTTATTATTACAAATTTTCGCAAACTGAAATATCTTTTATCCTCAATTTAAAATTATATGAAAATCATTCAAGTACGATTTAAATTATAAACGAATAAATATAAATATTTTATATAGTTAAAGATATGCTTGTGATATCGTTTGAGAATAAAAATACAATAAACATTAAATTTATATAACGAGTAAAAATAAATGACATGTAAAAAAATGTAAAGGAGTTCATCAATGCAGCTTTCATTGTATGTATACTTATTTGCAGTTAAATTGAATCGTACCTTTATTTATTTATTTACATATATATGTATATGCGTTGTGTAAATGAATGTATAAATAAAATTATATATACTCAAATGGTTATAGAAATTTATAAATATATCATCATCTTAAATCATAATATCACAATAGAATTGTGGAAAAAAAAATCACGAAATTGCAATGAGATGCAATCATAAAATTGTATATATAATCATGCATATTTCGCTTTTATGTTTACTATCCATATATATAATTTATTGAATAAATATAAATTCAAATGTGTGTATTCATATATAAAAATATGATGATGATGAAGGACTTGAACTATTCGTTTATTCATTTTCTTTTTGCAAATCATCGCAGATATTTGTTGATTGTGTATATATATTATTTTATTTTTTGAATATATGTACAGATTTATATTTTTATCAATTGATTGAATTTTACAATATACTTTAAATAACCATATTTATACTTAGAAAGTATAACACAATGTTTTATCTAATGTTTGATTAACTCAACCATAAAATCACGTAAAAATTATGTTTAAGTAAAAAGATGAAGTTATGTTTAAATTATTAATTAAATTATAATCGATTTACAGCCAATAATTCAGATATATGCTTACGAATTAATTAAACACAAATTATTCGATTTGTTTCGAGTTTTAACGATTTTTTCTATTTTTCTATTGTTTTGTTCGTTACTACGGAAGAATCGGTTTAGAGCCCGTAAAACCTCGGAATTCTATTGCCGTGAGCCCGTGACGAAATCACTTAATCAGGTGGTGAACCTTAGGTGCATTGAATACACTTTCGTGATTTTGGGTGGACTATTATAATATGTAGATTAATTTATGAAATTTTGAAAATAAAAGCAAACATATGATAGAAAAAAAAATTAAACTTAAAAGAAAAAATAACGCATATGTTTTCAAACAAATGTCCAAGTTGCACTTTAGGTGGATGCGAGTCTTTAGATAGGATGAAATGCTTGATTTAAATGATAGGGGGGGAAATATTTTTAAGTCATAAGAACGGGGGAAATACTAACTCTGGAAGACTGTTCCAAATAAACTTGATGTTCTTGGAAAATATGAATTTCCAAATCTGTTGGTTCGAAAAAAGTTAATAGATACTATGAGTATGGATGTGGTGTTTGAGAATTTCTTGAATTTCTTGAATAATAAGCGAAATTAATTGGCCCAGAGGCATTAATTTGAAAATTTCATTAGAACATTCTTGGTGGTAATATTTATAAAATGTGCATAATGAAGCATAATAGTAATTAAATTATTTTAACAAAATTTTCCTATGACATAAATCTTCAGAAAACATCGGTTATTATTATTATTCTCAATAAAATTTTAGTGTTTTTTTTATGTTTTAGTTTTTTTATTCAAAGAAAGTATGTTTTTTAACAAATTCACTCCTACAACAAATATATATATATATATATATATATTTATTTATTTATTTATTTATTTTATTTATTTCGAAAAAAACATTAAATTCTAATGCATACAAAAAAATTTTTTTTTTTTTTTTTTTTATCCAATAATTTCGGAACAGTCACTAACAATAATACAAAATATATGTTATACATTAAGTATAATCATTTCATATTTCATAACAACAATGTTAAAATTAAAAATTAAATAAAATTTAAAATTTTAAAATTTAAAAAATAAAAACAATCAAAATTCGGTTGCAATCACCGATTATTACAATAAAAATGTAATTTAAATTGGGGACTTTTTACATTATTATCAATTAACACATGGCTATATGAGTTATATGACATCAGTAAAACGTTATAAGGATTGAAATGACCATAATTGGTATGATGGGTTTCAACATTAAAAAATTCAATTGACCGTAGACCGCGAATATTTAGTTTAAAATTTAATTTTCCCAATAAGGAAGTACAATCAAATTTACCATTAATTAATCCGCATATAAACGACAACCCAATATATTCTCTATGTTTTTCTAGGGTCGGCATATTTAATAGCGCAAGTCTATGAGTATATCGTGGTAATAAAGTTGAATCAGACCAAGGAAGAGATCTTAAAGCAAATTTTAAAAATCTTCTTTGGATTGATTCCAATCTTTGTTTAGCATTTGAATAATGCGGCGACCAAACCGGACATGCATATTCAAGAATCGACCGTACCAGCGAATAAAATAAAGCCCGGAGACAATACGGATCCGAAAATTCCTTACCAACCCGCATAATAAAACCAAGCACAGAATTTGCCCTATTAACCACATAATCAATGTGGGGCCTAAAAGTTAGTTTGGAATCTAAATAAATTCCCAAGTCAAGAGTTTTGTCAGAAGTATTTAAAATCCTACCATTTAAATGATACGAATTAATTAAGGGAGAACGTTTACGAGTAAATAGCATAACCTTACATTTGTCAATATTTAAAAACATATAATTATCGGAACACCAATCATAAAAAGCAACAAGATCTGATTAAAGTGCTGACGATGTCCATCGTCAAGATTAAAAACAGATTTATAAATTTTCACGTCATCTGCATATATTTCACATTTGGAATGTTTAAACACAGTCGGCAAATCATTAATGAACAGCACAAATAAAATGGGTCCCAAATGACTACCCTGTGGAACACCAGAACAAGCATTAAATGGTCTGGATAAAATATTATTAAAAAGCACCTCACAAGAGCGATTATTCAGATACGAACGAACCCAATTAATGAAAGCATCACCAAATCCAATTTTCTTCAATTTGAAAAGAAGTAAATTGTGTGAAATCCTATCAAAAGCCTTACTGAAATCAGTAAAGACGCAATCAGTTTGAGCACCACAATTAAAATTTTTAAAACAATAAGAGGTAAATTCCAACAAATTCGTAGTCGTGGATCTACCAGAGATAAATCCATGCTGTTCGGGACAAATAACCGATTTAACATTAAAAGACAGCACATTAGCAATGATGGATTCAAAAATTTTAGGAATCACAGATAATTTTGCAATTGGCCTATAGTTTTTTACATCGCCCCTGCCACCGTTCTTGTAGAGTGGAATTATAATTGCCCTTTTCCACAATATAGGAAAGCAACCCTCTACTAACGATTTATTAAAAAGAATAGTAATTGGCAAAGACAAACATTCAGCGGCACCAATTAAAATTGCAGATGGAACACCATCCGGGCCATATGAATACTTATTTTTATTATTATAACCCACTAAAGAGCCTAAAACTTCATCACAATTAAAAGAAAAATTGATTGCGGATAAATGATCAAATGAAGGAATACCATGGGCATCAACATTAACAGAAGAGGTAGGAGAGTTAATATAAGAAGTTTCAAAGAAATCCGCAAATAAATTGGAAATGGTCACAGAATCGGAACCAATCACACTACCGTATCCAATATGCGATGACGAACCACCGGTGGAACGTTTAACATTAATAAATTTCCAAAAATCGCGAGGATTCCCGGTTAAACCGGATTCCATACGAAAAATATGTGATCGATATTTCAAAGAAGAAAGGCTGTTAAATTGATCACAAATAAGTTGATAGTTATAGAAATCATCAGCACCCCTTGAGGCGCAATATGATTTCCATAACCTATTTCTTTTATTACGAATCGAACGAAGTTCGCCATCATACCAAGGATGAATGGATGACATAGCAAAGGAAGGTTTGAGAGGCACACATTTACAAATACATTTGAATAAAATATTATAAAATAAAATAACGGCAACATTCATAGTACATCCATGCAGACAATTCCAATCATTTGCAGCCAGACCCTTATTCAGGCCAATAAAATCGGTATGTTTGAAATCAAATTCATAAAATGTATCCACAGGCATACCAGCATGTCTGTCATTGGTAACATTTATATTTAAAATTAAAGTTGGATGATGAATATCCTCCGTCACAATAAAATTTAGGGATCTAACAATTAAAAAATCCAATGTGTCAGGAACAAAAATCAAATCAAGTAGTCTATTATTATGGTTCTTAATGCCGTTAACCTGCAATAAACCAAACGATGAAATATCATCAAGGAAAGAAACCTCCACATCACCATTAACATTAAGCGGAATCATCGAATCATTATCAATTGAACGAATCCACTCAATTCTCGGTAAATTAAAGTCACCAAAAACCATCACCTCATCGTTTGCATTACAAAAATCTGCCTGAACATAATCAATGAATGATATCAAAGATTAATATATATATATATATATAAATAAATATAGTAAAATAATATAAATATTTTAAATTGACTCATATCTAAATGGAATAACAAAACCAAAAAAAAAAATTATAAAAATAAAATAATGCAAATGTACGTCAAAACACAGATTTTTCAATCCAATAATTTTGAGTCATAAATTAATATGTATAATAAAAATTATTAATTACTTGTACACATTTATTTTTTTATCTGTACATAAAAATAATTGTATAATTTATTTTTAAAATCAACAGGTATAAAAAAAAACATTTTTTTTTAAAACTAAAATCAACTTATTTATATGTCTCTATATATCTATCTAAATATATTTTTTTTAAAACATTTGTTTTCAATCATATATACAAATATAGCTATTTTAAACACATCCAATTTTTTTTTTTTTTGTAATAAGCAAATATGTCTATATACCATATATAATATATTATATATGACGAAGAAAAAAAAACTTATAACTAATGCTAATCACAATCAATGTCAAGGGGAAAATTGAAATATGTATATAAAAAATATAATGTATATGAAATACAAAAAAAATAGCAGAGAATTTTCTTTTGATGTTGACTCACATTATATTATTTATATTCATTTGTGTATAATAAATGAAAAAAAATGGTTATATATATAGAAAATACAAATATATGTTTTTTATAAAATGATTTTGTTTCAAGAGAAAATATATGAATATTTTGTTCATATTCATTTTATTCATTCATTTTACATATTCACACATTCATTGACTCATTCACTTTTATATATATATAGATATAGTGAGGAAAATTTTATAAATTATTTGGAGAAAATTCCATTTTCCATCTATATATTATACATACACAGTGTATATAATCAAAAATATATTGTTCATTCTTTATATATTTATATCTCCATAAAAGCAGAGTGTATATAATATATGGTGAATATGCGCTCTATACTATATATGTTAAAATTTCCACAATTTTATTCTATAAAATTCATCTGGAAAATTATCACAAATTTTCGAGAATGAAAAATCTTCAAAGCAAAGAATAACGAAAAATAAATTTAAATCTATTAAACACACTCTATAATACATATAATAATCTTAAACTTTGAATTGAGTTTTCTATATGTATAGATAAAATAAACTTACAATTTATCAATATATGTTTTTAAAAGTATCGTCAGTTGTTCATATCAACATACTGTATTTTATATATGTTCATTTAAAATCTATGATATATTTTTTGTTTAGTATATCCGTGGCATTTGTGGTATTAAGTTTGTTTAAAAAATTTTATATGTTCTTTTATTATATATTTTCAAAAGTATTATTCAGAGTATTTATTTTTAATTTAATTTTGTTCAATTTTACGTTAAACAATTTTTTTTTTATTTAAAAAAGTGTAAAAAAAAATTAATATTTAATTTTTTATAATAATTTCATTAAATTTATATTTATATTAATTGTTGTTAATTTTTGTGTGTGAAAATTTCGGTGTTTTAAATTTGTATTTATATACAATACTATATAGATATTTTTAATTTATATAATTGTTTTATTTTAAAGAATATGTATTTGTTGAATAGAATTGAATTAAAAAAAGAAAATCAGAACCCATACGCGTTGTTGTTGTTGTTCATTTGAAAATAATTGAACTAAATTATTTATAAAATTTATTTAAGTTTTCATAATATCTTTATAAAATATATGTGTTCGGTTATGTTTAAGCAGTTTAAGTGAATAAATTTTTATAACATCATAATATTAAATCGTATAGTTAATTTATATTTAATTTTATAATAGTTTTTTTTTTGTATGTTATCATTTTGTTAAGAAATTTATATATTTAAATATATTGAATAATATATATGGAGTTAAGATGTGTTGTGATTATTAACAGTTTATATAAAAATAAAATTAATTTTTATTATATACATAAATAAAAATCTAATCGTGTTAAATATTTTTATATTTTTATTAATCAAATAATCCGAAAAGTGTTTTAATGTGCAATATATTTTAATTAAATAGAAAAAAACGCAACAACATTATTTGAATAAAAATCATTTGATGAAATTTTAGGTAAATTCTTAATAAATTTAAAATATTTCTTATCTTAACCATCATAATTTATATATTATCCATTTATATTTCTTATGTGAACTTGAGAGAGAAAAAAAAGTTTAATCTAATATTTATAATATATAGTATATATCATAAAGATTAAGTAGATTTCCATCAGAATGAATACATATATAACTAATGCAAATAAATTTTGCAGGCCAAAAACACTTTAAAAAATAAAATACTGTATTAATTTAAAATTAAGTAATAATAAATAATAAAAAAAATATAATCTTTTATCAAAAAAAAAAAACAATTCGTTTAAACTCGCAAAAATATTTTATAACTTGCTTGATTTTGCCAAAATAAAATATTTTTAGTTTTATTTGATATGATAATATTTGTAAAAAAAAAATATTATAACAAAAAATGTTTGAATTATTTGGTAAATATATCGTCGTATGTGTGTGTTTCTTTAATAAATCTAAATAGAAAACATACATCATATATATGAATATGTAAAATAAAACATCAAAAAACTTCTGATAAAATTATGCCATTACGATAAATATTTAATTTAATTCCCAATAACCCAATGGATTTGTATGGAATGGGATGTGAAAGAGTTCAGTTCAGAGTTTTTTTGCGATACAATTTTTTTTTTTGCATATTCAATAAATTTTAAGTAAATTGATTATAGAAACAGATTGACAGATTTCTAATAACCTCGATCGGAATTGTATGCGAGAATGGGTGGGTAGATATTTGACTTGACAATTTTTTCCTTTTATCCACTAAATTTCTGTATATATACAAAGTGAATTGGTTATGATAAAAAACAAAACGAGAAATTTTCTTATTAGTTAATGTCCGCATCAATAAAATATAATATAACAAAAAATAAATACATTATGCATTTTAAATTTTTAATGTGTTGTTGTTTATTGCTGGAATAAAGAAAAACAAATAAATAAAATTAAAAAAAAAAATATCACTTAAAAACCATTTTAGATTCCGTTGTCTGATATATTGAACAATCAAGTGCAATTTAAATATTTAGTATTTATGCGATTGAATGAGTTGATTATATATTATATATTATGATGGTTTAAATTAAATAATTTATTATTTTCATATCTCTATACATAATATTTTATCGTATATATACATTCAAAAAAAAAAGAAGTATACCTTTATCTTATTAATGTTTTTCGAGACAGTATATTTTTTAATATATATATAATTGGAAAAAATTAAACAAATTTTCTTAATACAATGATAACTTATTACATCGCACTACATAAATAAAATACATATCGCATTACATATATACATCCGTTTGTATGATTTTATTTGTAAAGTTCTTAGAATATTATTTAAATGAGGTAATTTCAATTTAAACCTAATAAAAATACCTATTTGGTAATCATAAAGTTAAATTTTCTCTCTTATTTTTGTTTTCTTATTCTTAAATTATTTTCTTAAATCTATAATTCAGTGCGAAAATCACTTGTTTGATTTCGTTATAATTATTTTTTAGTATAGTATCGCAACATGTATATATCCTATAATTATTTTCTATTCAACGTTCAACTGACAATTATTCAGAATAGAGTTGAATGAAATCATTACATTCAATTATTTTTATAGTTGAAAGACGGTATATGGTATACTATGAAAAAATTTAATTTAAACAATAGTTGATAGTTGAATTCACTTCGTATTGTTTTGATAATTTTAAATGTGGGGCGCAAGTGGATTGTATCTTTACTGATTACTGATCGGCTTTCGCACAATTTACTTCTGTGTAAATTGAAGAAAATTGGGTTTGGTGATGTTTTCATTAATTGGATTCGTTCGTACTTGAATAATCGTTTATTTGAGGTGCGTTTTAATATTAATATTTTATCTAGACCAATTAACGTTTGTTCTGGGGTACCACAGGGTAGTCACCTGGGTCCCATATTATTTATACTTTTCATTAATGACTTACCGAATATTTTTAAATATTCTAAATGTAAATTATATGCGGACGATATGAAAATTTACAAATCCGTTTTTAATCTTTACGATGTTCATGCACTCCAAACGGATCTATGATTGGTGTTGCCGTAATTATATGTTTTTACATATTTACAAGTGTAAGGTTATGAATTTTATTCGTAAACGTATACAATTATTAAATTCTTATCATTTAAATGGTAATATTTTAAACAGTTTTGACAAAACTCTAAACTTAGGAATTTATTTGGATAGTAAAATTACTTTTAAGCCCACTTAGATTATATGGTTAATAGGGCAAATTCCATACTTGGTTTTATTATGCGCGTTGGCAAGGAATTTTCGGATCCGTATTGTCTTTGGGCTTTATTTTATTCGCTTGTACGATCGGTTTTTGAATATGCATGTCCGGTTTGGTCACCGTACTATTCAAATGTAAAATAAAGAATTGAATCAGTCCAAAAAAGATTTCTAAGATTTGCTCTTAGATCTCTTCCTTGGTCTGATTCAATTGTATTGCCAAGTTATACCCATAGGCTACGGTTATTAAATAGGCCTACGCTAGAAAAGCATGGGGAATACATTGGATTGTCATTGGATTAATTAACGGTAAATGTGATTGTGTTTCGATATTGGAAAAATTGAATTTTAGACTGAATTTTCGCGGCCAACGGTCAGTGGATTTTTTTGTTATGGATTCCTATCATACCAATTATGGCCATTTTAATCCTTTTAACTCTTTAATTATGTCTTATAATTCTTATAGTTATTTGTTAATTGACAATAATGTGAAAAGTTCACATTTTAAATTGAATTTTTTTAATAACAATCAGTAATTTTAACCTTATTTGATTGTTTTTTATTTTTTTCTTCATTACTATTTTTATATTTGGAACTCTAGTTCTTAATTAATTTTATTAGTTGTAATATTTTAATGGATTATTCCAAAATTATTGGAATAAATACTATGTTTGCATACATTAGAATTTAATGTTTTTTTGAAATAAATAAATAATTGAAAATTGAACTAAAAATAGTTGTGTAGTGTATATGAAACTTAACATGATGAAATTATGATAAGATGAAAAGTTTGACAATTTCTAAAATAGTTTATTTCAATTGTAAATTTACAATTTAAAACAATTAAAATTCTTTACAAGCTAGAATATTTCATTTTAACTTGTGTATATTGTTTGAAAATCAGATTAGATCATTTGAATTTTAGTCATAGTGTTATTATTAAACAAATTACATTAAATTGTTTATTAACAAAAAAAAATTTTCCACCATTGATTGATTTTAGCGTTGAACTGTGCTTTTATTTTAATACTTTTTTACTTTGTCGATAATTAGCCGTACACGAAAAGTTTTATAGTGAAGAAATATATGATATTTCCGTATTTTTGAATATTTCATAATTTCATCGGAAACTAACAATAATTTTGTACTCATAGGGATTTTTTCGAATCTAACCTATTTCCGGTATTTCAAATCTACTTTAGATAGTTTCGATATGTAAACCAATAGAAAGTATTTGATTGTGCTATTTCATTTTAGTATTCTGGTAGGCAACGTTTCACCAAAGTATAATTGTTAAGTATGTGAGATTCTTGAAGCATTTTCGGTCACCAGAGATTTCTATTGAAAGAAAAAGATAAAATTATCTATTTAGTTAAAAATCCTCTATATATTAAATATATCTAATATCCAAATCATCGATTAAATTTGTTTCAATTTTGCCATTTGTTCATAATTTAATGAGGTTTAACAATATAAATTTACTTTTGTTTAAGAAGAAAACGCTATTTTATAATCAAATGCAATTTTAATCATCTGTGTGACCTATTTCGATAGAAATTTGTATTCGAATAAGATCAATATATTTCTTTACAATAATTAGCTATTTTTCAGAAAATATAACAATATATCTTTAACGAAAATTTTAATCAATAAAGGCAAAAATAATATATATATATAATAGTAATACTTTTCTTATCAATCATAAAAAAATTTATTGTTATTATTTTATTTTTAAATTTTAATAATTTCAATTCTTTCTATTCCAAATTGTTTATGTTATTTATATATAATCATATATATATACATTTAATTGAAATACATATATATATGTGTGTAACATGGGCGGTTCGTGAAATAATTTAAAGATATTGTCAATACGAGGTGATATTCTATGAAAGGCACACATCTAACTATAGCTAATATATGGAAACGTAAACGTAAGCACCATATTAAAATGTTCGTGAAAATTGATTTTGGAATTTCTCGAATTCCGTTCTTGGTTTTTCTTAAATTTTGATTTTCCGAATCAAAATTTAAAAATTCAATCAATTTCTGATATTTAATTGAGGCAAATTTGAAAATCACCCCATTGGTTCATAAGATTATAAAAGTTTAGGCTTTATCTCATTAATCAATGGTTCGATTTTCAAGTTTTCTTTTATGAATTATCAGAAATTGATTAAATTTTTAAATACTGCAAAGAAAAAGGAATATTTGAGTAAAGCTATGGCTATGTAGTTCGAAAAATTCAAATCGATTTTCCGGAAAATTTAGATTGGTGTTTCCGTAGAATTTTTTCCATTAATTAACTATAATCAGATGTATATCTTTCAGCCAATCTTCTCTAAATTTTTTCATGAACCACCCATGGTATATGTATTTATGTATATATGTATTAATATTATATAATGCGATTATTTAGTTTTGCGTTTTCGTTTTTCTGTTATATATAGTTATATATAATATATAAATACTATTTGTATCTAAATCTAAGCATATATATTTACAGAATAATATAGTAAATTTTTATAATTGGGTCAAATCTTTAAACATATTTCGCATATTTTCTTATAAGATTATTATTAACAATAATAATAATAATAATAGTAAATAATAATAGTAAATAATAATAATATTGTATAAACTTTAGAGATAAAAAATAAATATTAATAATCATAATTTACGAAATACATACTATATATATATATATATATATGGAAAATGGAATATTGATGTTTATAAAAGATATATTGATTGTATGATATATAAAATGTTAAAGTTTTAAAAGTTAAAATTTCTATAATACTATTTTGTATTATTTACGGATCCGAAAAGTAAATCAAAAGGAAAATTATATATATTATTATAGTTATAGATATGGGAAATGCGCTTGATTTATATAAATAAAATTTTATATTTTTTCTTCTTTAAATTGATAAATGTGATTTATTTAACATAATTGTATTAAATGGTATAATGTTATTATTATATTTACTTATAAATAAATCCATATATCTATTGATATATATATATATATATATATATATTTATATTCTGTTAAAACTATATATATTGAGAGAATTCTGCAATGCGTTAAAGGGGAGCATCAGTTATTATATTTTCTCTATATATATATATACATTACATTTGATTTCGCAAAAAAAATTATATACGAATAATGATAAATACCAGAAATTTTAGTTTGTTCATTCAATATATTGCAATCAAGTATATAAGATTTTTTTATATATAAAAGAAAATAAAATTTTAAATTAACAAACAAACACACACACACACAGTTAAATACGGATCCAAAAAATTTAATATTTACAATATTTTTTATGTAATATATACATATATTTTTATAAACAGCATAAAAAAAAATCCACATTTTAAAGCAAAAAAAGTTTATTATTATATATATGTGAAGGTTATAATAATTATACAAATTTTTTGCGAAAAATTTATGCTAATATTGCGGCTATATAATAATTCATAAAATACAAATATATGTATGTATATATAGAAGAATAATCTATAAATTACTTATTTTTATTACTTAAGTTTTATATATATATATATATATATATATTATTGTTATATACATACTTTTCAAAGTGTTTTTTATTTTGCTTTTGCTTTACAATACAATTTTTATTTATATACAATTATAACAAAAATTTAATAAAATCTATAATATAATATAAAGTAACTTAACCCATATTTGCTATTTTGGAAATCTTTAATCCATTTTTGATTTTTATTGAATATGTTAAAATGATGCCGTAATATTTCATATGCAAAGTTCTATATTTAATTACAAAATTTGGCATAAAGACATTTGGCTCTATAAAACTTAATTATTTATAATTGTCTTTTGACATAATTGTCTTTTGTGTTTGTATACTAGAATTGAATAATTTTTGAAAACAGTTTCGAATCCCATTCCTGTTAGTCATGTATAATCTGATTTCTCGTTAGTTCTATGAAACCTAACACACGAAAGTGTATATTTATTATCAACGTGATTTTGAAAATCTTAAATCTCATTCCATTTGTATATATGGTGAATTAGTATGCGAGAGTATTAAAATCATTTTTACAGTGTAAATAAAATAATCATAATATATATTGACATATAAATATAAAATAAATAATACACATAAATTATTAAATAATTAAATTTTTTTTATTATTTATTTACATGCGGTGCGCGACAATATATTATTATTATTATTATTTTTGTTTTCTATTTTATTATGGATCATATATAGAAATAATAGTATAATATCAAAATAAACTTTATATATTCTTTGTAAATGTAACCAAAATAATGTTTAAATGTTGTTGTATGTATATTCGAAGTCAAACTTTGATTTTTTTTTTTTCATTTATATATAATAAAAATACAATTATTTTGTAAATATGAATTTTTGTGATTTCATATCTTTCACTCGGTGCGCTGTTAATAGAGGTGTAAAAAAAATAATATTGTCATATAATCTGTAGAATAGTTATTTTTTTTTTTGATTTGTGTTTTTATTATACAATTTTTATGTTTTGGTTTAAGTTAAAAATAAAATTGTATTGTTTTATTTTGTATTTTTTTTTTATTATTAATATTATGAATTGCGTTTTTGTAATTTTATATTATATGTTTAATTATGGTAATTTTAGTTGTTATGACTCGATATTTGAATGGAAAATTATTGTAACGTTTTTATTACATAAAAACCATTCATCAATAGATTATTGAATATTAGAATAAAAATGGTTCATGAGATAATCTGAAAAGGATTTTCTTGCACCAGAATAGTTTTAATTTCGATTGAAAGAAAATGTTTCTTAATTGATTTTATATCTTCAGTAAAATTTGTATTGAATGAAGAATAATCCCAACTTGAAGGGGGTTCTATCAACAGGAAAATGTCTAATGCATAAAAAATGTTCAGCGGTTCTTATTGAAGATTTTTTTTCTATCACCAGTATAATTTCCACTAAAAGAAAATTGTTCACGAAAAATCTTTCGAGGATTTTCAGAAATATTTCTATTAAAGGAAAGAGTCTAATGCAGTAAAAATGGTTCAGTAGAGATTCTTGAAGGTTTTCTATCAACTCCATAATTTCCACCGTAAGAAAAATGTTCAACAAAGAGTTCATCTTAAATTGATATCAAAACCACTATCCTACATTTGAAAACAAAAAAAGATTTAAAATTATATTAGGTGTAGGAATTAATAATGCGGATTTTTTGGCTTGAAAATGGCATTTATTTGTATAACAAAATGTAAACGTTTGCCAATGGTTGTTTGGTCGACATTCAACGCCATTGCAAGTTCATGTTGCGTTCTACACGAATTTTCATCCAATAACGCTTGCAATTCTTCGTCTTCAAATTTTTTTGGGTGACCTGGCCGTTCTTTGTCTTCCAAGTCAAAATCACCATTTCGGAAGCGTACAAACCATCGTTCACGAGTAGCTTGAGGACCACAAGGAGCATGTCCACCATAAGCTTCAACCAACTACAAATTAAAGAAAGTTATTAAACTTCCCCCCAAAACAACTTTTTCAGGCACGTGTTTCGACATATTCGAAGCAAAAATAAAGCTTTGTTGTTTACACTCAATGAAATGACATATACTGAAATTTATAGCCTGATGACAGACAAAAAAAAGAAAATGGGCGCGGTGTGCTCCGATGCACACAACGCTAGTTACGTCATAAGTTATCTAAATCCGCATTATTAATTCCTACACCTAATATAAAATAACACTAGTTCAATAATAACTTTTCAATTCCAAGAATCCGACTATAGAATATAATATTTAATTAATTTTTAGTTAAAATGAATAAAATCATTTTTATGCTTAAACCAAGAATTATCTTAAGTTTAATGGAAAATCCAATTAAATTGCCAATTTAAAATTTATATAACTTTATTTAATATATCGCATTATATATGTGATATATATTGATGAAATAATATAATATTATGTAATAAAATTTTTTGTGTTGATTAAATCAATTTTTTTAAATTAATAATACATTATATAAAGATATTTATAAGAATATCGATAAACATATGTATATATAAAATTCCAATGATTTTAGATTTTTGTTTAAAAAATATTATTTATAGAAAAAATGTCAATTATCGCAATAACAAAAAATTGTGTTAATTAATACAGAGATTCTTGTATACGAAACAAATAATTAAGGTTAATTTTTATATTGTTTATCCATATATCTGAACTCTGAACATTCTATATATATATATATATATATAGCGCAATATTGTAGATTATATATATCCATTTCGATTTCAATATATATGTACGACAAAGCGAAATTTGTTTGAATTGAATTGAAAAATTGTTTGAATTGATCATTTATTTTTATATAATATAAAATATTTTTCATATGGAAAATTTTTTTCTAAAAAGGTTTTATGAACGCATTGCATATATATTTTATATTTAAATATAAATAAATTTTCAAAGAGGTGGAATATAAATACAAATATTAATGTATAAAATGTAATGTTGCAACGCAAGAATTAATATTTATTATAAGCTTTTCGAATATATATATATTATTTCATTGATTTTAAACTATATAGATATATTATATATCGTGGTATCTATCTATATATTAACATAATTTTGAATACATGTATGCTGCATTCATCCACATTATATATCCATTTAAATATCCATAAATTCATTGCAATATAAACACATATTTTTATATATATAAATATCCATGTATATAGAAAAGGATATATTCAGTTTTTTTTTATTATAATATGTTACTTTTAACCATTCGTATATATATAGATAAATTTCCATAAATCATAAAAATATTTTTATAAAATAATTTTTCTTTTCCTATTCTATATACATCATTCATCAATATATATATACACAGTGCGACAATTAATATTCCGGACTCAAACCATATCTCAATAACCAGTGGGACGATCTATGTGATGGAACATGCATTTTGAAGTTTGATGCTTTCTCTATCGTCTGTAAATAAAATTTCATTGCATTTGGTTGACAAATAAAAAAGTTATGACATTTCTTGTGAAACAATATTTTAGTTGAAGTAGAAATTTTAACATGGAACAACGAGCAGTGATTAAATTCAACGCAAAGCTTGGTAAACCTGCAACAGAAACGTTCAAATCGATGCACCAAGTTAATGGCGATAATTGTATGGGTATAGAACACAAGTTTTTGAGTGGTATAAACGTTTCGTGGATGGCTAAAACACAGGCTAAAAAAACGAGAAAAGTTCCATCGAAAATCAAGACAATGCTCATAACATTTTTCGATAACAAGGGAATTATCCATAAAGAATACTTCCCAACTATGGTTAAACAGTCAGTGACGCATATTATATCGGAGTTTTGAAGCGTTTGATGAGCAGCATTCGTCGTATTCGACCTGAATATCGTGAATCAAATAGTTGGTGTTTGTTGCACGATAATGTACCAAATCACACTTCACTTATTGTTCGTCAGTTTTTGGCTCGAAATCAAGTTTGTGTGTTAAATCATCCACCGTATTCACCTGATTTAGCACCATGTGACTTCTCCTTGTTCCCAAAACTGAAAATAAAATTGAAAGGATGTTTTTTTGAGGATATTAAAACCATTCAAACAGCATCTACACGCTCGCTAGAGGCAATACCACAAAATGAGCTGGAACACGTGTATGAATCATTATTAAATCGATGTAACAATTGTATTGAATCAGGAAGAGAATATTTTGAATAAATAAAAAAAAATAATTTCAAAAATCGTGTATTTCCTAGGACCAGTCCGGAATATTAATTGTCGCACTGTGTATATATGTAATATTCTTTATACATTATTCAAATTATAAAAAAATATATACAGGGTAAAAATACATATCTAACTAATTCTGACTAATTCTAAATTTTTTTTGAACATTTCATACAAAATACTTTATTTTATGTTGTTTTGTTATTGTACCATGACTCCAAAACGATCAATGATATTAAAAATATTTCTATATAAATGGTAAGTTATGAATGAGAATTTATTGTCTACTATAGTACATAAACAAAGATAGTTTTTCTATAGTAATACTACCTCAACTTTTCCTAGGTCATAACTTATATCTTGAGACTATCATAATTATATATACATAATTATATGAGTCATAAGATAATTTCAACTTGAAATTCATCATATAATCACCAATGGGTCTATATCCATCTGATACTATTTAGGACACTCTGCACATTCAATATATATGGGTATTTATGCTAATATTTTATCAGTTCTTTATTTTACATTTATTTCTTTTGCTTTTTTTTTTTTTGTAAAAGAATTACTATTACATGTAATATTTGTTACACACACATACAATATAATTATGTGTTATTATTTTATAAAATAATATAGAATTTCAATTTGTAAATATTATCGATAGATATTTTCTCATCAATATATTATGTATTATTATTATTATTATTATTATTATTGTAAAAGTAATAATATATTTTTTCTGTGGTGATTATATATTCGTAATAAATATAAATATATATATTCGATTTGATATAATTCATTCAAAAATTAATTGAATAATATTACAAATTCTGTAGCTATTATTTGTTTGTTCATGGTAACAGGGATGTCATTATAATAAAATAATTGCTTAAAAATTGTATATTTTTATTATTCATATTCCAAAATATACAAATCATTTTCAGTGTTAGAAATTATTGTATTTTGATTTATTGTCACTGTATATATATATATATATATCATTATCAAATTTCAGAAAGTTAAATGTATATAGCCTGATTGGAAAAATGATTTTCCAAATTAAAAACACATTGAACTGGTAACGATTTTAATAAAACCTTATTAATTTATTTAAATTGAAATTTTCTATTAATTTGATTATCTAATTACGATGTCTATATAATAATATTATACATATTTTAAATATTCCCTATTTCAAATCATCGCAAAAATAAATAATCTATGATTATAATAATATCTAAATCTTTTATCTCATAAAACCTTTTTAATTTGTAAAGAAATCAATTTCATTCTTATTATCATATCAAATTATATTTGTATAATATATTTACATCATAGGTTTCAAACTTATAGTGTTTGCTTAAATGATGATTTGTTGGTGTTTCTATTATAATTGTTACTTGTTTTTCTCAATTTTCAAATTATTCAAATCAAACCATCGATGTTTCCCTTAATAAATAGCACAATAGCAATATAAGGTTAGAATTCAATAGTTTATATACGATTCTAAATGGAAATTATTCATATTTGTATGAATAAAATTTTAGACAAACAACAGGAAAGAAAAATACAGATTTTTATAATATGTGCTTTTGGTGTATATAGTTTGAAAAATCAAACCCATAACTTTAATAAAATTATTTACTTTAAAATTTCTGTATGCGAAATAATCCACAACAATCTATTTATATAAATAAATATAGTGAATATATCAATCAGTCTGTATTTATATATATATATATGTATAGTTATCTGTTAGATATCCTTTTATATATTGAACCATATTCAATCATCTATATAAAGACTATATAATTTTAGATAAAAAAAAAAAAAAGTGTGAATACAAACATTGAAAATTCTATAGAAAATAATATATATATTTAATTAACATACGAACGAACAACACGCGCACATTTTGAATTGTATTTATATATAGTTTTTTTTTTGTTGTTGTTCATATAAACAAAGAATTTCCGTATATATTTAATTAAAAGTAATTTTTTTTCTTTTACATTCAAATTCGCATAAACACATAAACAACGCAGTAGAAGAAAATTAATTATATAGTATGATTATAATTAAACTTATTATGAATTATTTAAACAAACTGAACGAAAAAACACACACACACAAAAAAACATATTTCATACGTTCATTAACACTTAGGATATGGTTTTTTTTTGTTTTTTTTTAAAGTTTGTTTAAATAAAATAAATTATTTGGTTTTTAAAATATTTAAATTTTTACTTTTGTGAACGTGAAGAAAACAAAAAAGCATGAACAAAGACGTGAATGCAATTTTCCCCATCTTTGAGTTATCGTATACCTTTTATCGTATACCGTATAATGGCTTGTATACATATATATGTATATAGTAACATTTGAGAGATGCATTTCATATTACGTGTAAATAATTCCTTATTGTATATTATAATATGCACGGTGAAAAATATTAAGGAAAAAAATAGCATTATATATATTATTATAATAGTATATATAATATACAAAATTATAAATCCAAACGTGACTTAAATAAAATATTATCTTTATATACAAACCATATACCTAACCTTACCTATATATAAAGATCAAATAATTAAAGTTTAATATATATTAAATTTTTATTTTAATGTTTTAATTACTTTTTGAAAAAGTTCATAATTTGTTTGTATTATAAAAATATCCAAAAAAAGAAAAAAGTTCTGACATGACATTCAAATACATTCATTGAAAATTAAAATAATCGACTTTGTTGAAATGTGTAAAATTATAATGATTACCAGAAGAAGGAAATGCAGATCACAAAAATATACTATATAGCAAATTGAAATTGAAATTATATAAAGAAAAACCTCCCAAAATAGAAACTATATAGAAAATTGTATAAATATACATTTTGGTTTAGAATTCAAGAGAAATTTATTTTATGTATATAAATATAAGTATGTTTTAATGCTCAGAACTTTATTTTTAATTTCTTTATTCAATGTTTGATGGGTGGTGTTGTTGTTATTGTTGATGTTTTTTTTTATTATTATTTTTGTTTAATTAATATTTCGCAAACGATATAATTCCTATAATACATTAATGAATATTCATATATAAAAAAAAAAATAATTGAAAAATTTCCATATATACATAATAATAAATATAATATATATTTTTATAAATTGATTGGCAATCCATTAAAAAAATTATTTTTCTTTTGCATATTATTTTATATTTCATCATAGTGGATTTTGTTTCTTGTATTTACATTTTGTACACTTAATTTGATTTATTTGAAAAATAACAAAAAAAAATAATAAAAGTTTAAGTTCTTAAATATTGAAATCATTTATAATTAAAAATAAAAATTAAAGTATTTTGTGAAAAGCTCATTCATCGTGTAATAATAATAATAATAATACATTTTTTGCCATTCGATTTTATATAGATAAATATATATATATATATATATACGAGGAAAGTTCGATAAGTTTCCCGTATTTAATATGGTCTGTTTGCAAATTATTGAACTTTCTCAAATGTTTATTAATTTTTAATAAATTCCATCTGTAAGATTGTTCAAGATATTCTTCGAACCATATGCTTGAGATTCTATTATAATTTTAAATGAATTTGAAATCGACAAAAAGAATTTTGTAGATTTGAAAATAAGAAAAAGCTAAACAAGAGCTAAACCCGAACGATATAGTGAATGTGTTGCAATTTCTATATAGTAGTTTATTCAATTTTGCCAAATGTCCAAATGTCCAAATGTCCTGATGAAATAGAATGTTTTTCTTCGTTACATATAAGGACATTTGTTTGATTTTGAGTTGATCATTCAGTCATTCAATGGCGGACAAGGGAGATCCATGAAAAAATTGAAAAATTTTTCACAATATTGTCAAACCGAGATGATATTCCTAAAGGGCATATATCATTAAATTATACTAATATACTATTATATTATTACACGGATCTTATACGGATCTTTTCGAAAGATATATCCGATTTTCCACAAAAAAGGTATATAAATTTGTTTCCGAACTATAAAAATAATAAGTTAGCAAAAATGGGACAAAATTTTAGGTAGACTTTTAGGAAAATTGATTATATTTTTGGAACCAATTTGGTGATTTTCAAATTTTCTTCTATGAAAAATCAGAAATTGATTGAATTTTTAAATAATGCAAAAAAAAAAAATGGAAATTTAAGAAAAACCAGGGGCGGGATTCAAAAAAACAATATTTGCAAAAATCGGTTTTCCCGAAAAATTTAGTAGGTTGCATCCCTAGATTTTGTTTTCTTAAATTACCTAAATGTAGATGTGCCTTTAGGAATATCGACGTCGGTTTGACAATATCGTGAATTTTTTTCATGGATCGCCCATCATTGCTGATAGTCTTTCAGAAAAAAAAATGGTAATGAATTGCAGTAAAAAATTTAATTATATTAATGATAAATCCAAAATACAAAACCTAATTTTTAGTATTTTTATAAACAATAAATTATTTAACTTAAAAAGCCCATCGAAACCAGGCAACTTATATTATTGTTTCCAATGAAAATCATAAAAATATATATACTATTGACAATTAGATACACCGCGGTAAATAAAATTTCACGGACTACCCTCGTATATATATTTGATTTTTCCTTCAAATAACTTTGTTCTTATGTTTTATCTATATAGTATATACAAATTTCTCCCCAACATTTGTTATTGAAAAATCCCTTTCTTGTTTTTTTTGTTTTTTTTTTTGTTTTATATTACAATTTCTTATAATGTTTTGTTTATACTTTACTTAATTTGTTTTAAAGTTTACTTTTTTTATTATTATTGTTTATGCTTTTTTTTTTGATATATATAAAGTTTTTTTTTTATTTGTAGAAAAGCTTTGAAAATAATTCATATCTAAATATATATATACTAATAATACCCCATATGCTATCGAATTTAATTTATAAAAATAATGGTCTATAAGTGAATTTTAGGGTATTTTAAAAATTTTCTTAAAATTAATGGAACAAAAAAGATTGTTATATTTATATGTAAAAAGGAAACACATAGATTACAGTTGAATTCTATCTATATATATATTTTTTAGTTGATTTCAATTTTATAAATATATATAGAAATTCAAATTTTTGTCGTCCATAATACCTATGTTATATACGGTTTATGAAAGAAATATTAATTTGAAAAATATTTATAATTATAATTTCCATTTAAATACAAATACAATTGAAAGAAAAAAACATTTATTCCAAAAAAAAATTAAATTAATAATAAAATTATTCAATATTATATTAAAACAACTATTAAAGAAAATAATTATCTTCAAAATAAAAAAAAGAAGACAAAACAATCATTAAAATATGATTAAAAAACTTGTAGATTTCAACATATTTGTATAAATAAATATATAGTATTCAGAAGATTATATATACGCGATTTGGTATGGATGGTTATAGTTAAAATATACCACATAAATACACACACACATTTCTTTTTATATTAAAAACAAATCATCAAATAAATACTTTTACTATGGCAGCAGACATTATAAATGATTATACTTTAACATCGTCACAAATAATACTTCTTTCTATATATACATATAGTATATGTATATCTGATAAAGAAAAAATTGTTGTATGTATACACACGATTTTCTGAATAAAAATTTGTATGGTATAGAAGAAAGAAAAAAACTTTTACCAAACAGTCTATTTTTGTCGTTCATAAAACTTTCATTATAATTAGTTTTTTTTTTCCTGGATATATAAAAAAAGTTAATATAATAAAACTTGATGTCAATCTGAAATGCAAAAAAAAAAAATTAAGAAATATATTTTATATGGGGTCGTCGTCGTTGTTGTTGAAAATCTACCATATAAATATTATAGATATATATAATGAATGACAGAAAATTTTGCGTACGTATGTACATCTACTTAAAGGAATAAATTTACTAAAATCAAAGTTTTATACTTTTGTTGTATTATTCTGTGCTTGTAAATATCTCTAAATGCATAATTATAAAAAAAAATAAATTATTCTTTATATGGACGAAAAAATGTCAGTCATGTAGAAAATTATATATATTTTCTTTTTTAATAAAAGACATCCATATAATATTCCAATATAGATAGATGATATACATTTATGTGCGGTTTAATTATTCATAAATTCATTATTATTAACAAATTAAATATAAATTATTTTTAATTTTATGTAAAAATTTGTAAATTGAATTAATTTTCGTATATAATTTAATTTTTTTTTTCTGGTTTATTTCGTTTATTAGAAATCTATTTAAAATTTACAACTCTCCATTTTTTAGTAAATATAATATATAAATTCCAATACCACATACAAATATAATATTTATATTTATTAATATAATTATTATTTTTCAATTAAATTTATTTTTAAAATTCTATATTTATGGTTATTATAAATAAATTATTAATATCGGCATATAAAGAAATGGAATTTCAATGATATATGCATAATAAATGTGATATTTGTTCCATATATAAATACAAACATTGTTGAATATTTTTTTTTTGTTTTAATGATTTAAAAATATAATTATAATTTATCCAATTTTTGTATATGGTCATTAATTTATTTAGTTTTTCCTTAGGATTTGCTATTTAAGGTGATTTATCACATAGTCTCCTTGAGTATTTTTTTGTTAACCAAAAAAGCGTTTAATAAAGTCCTTAATTGTACGAGGTTGCGTTGAAATATAATATCATTACATATATTAAAGATATAATACACTTTCACTTGTTCAATTGGAATTTCAAATAATCCCCCAATTTAAACTAAAAAGCATGTCAATCACTCACTTAATTAATAGTAAGTTGTACACTTGTATTAACTTTGAATATGCTAGCTAATTAATGTTGTGGAATATATTATATATACTACTTTAACCATTAGAATACCGGACATCTGCTATTTTATCCGTATGCTCGATTTTGAGATGCCGAGAAAGGACTTTAAACAATAAATTTTTAATCCTTCTAATTTTATTTCATAAAATGATGGTTTTAGTTAAATAATTGCGCAGACAGAAGTAAAAAAAAACTTTTAAATTCAATTAGTTATGGAATTTAATTGAAAATGATTCAATTTAACAAAAAAAATTTGACCATTATAATATCGGACACTTATATTATACGCCTCTAATCTCCTTTGTAACGCCTCCTTTGGGCCTTTATGATGGTCTCAATTCTGTTCCGTATATTATTTACTAAATTTTTGCATTAAAATGGGGTTAATGAGTTTTCCTTGGAACCCTTCAATCCTTGAAATTGTAACTTTCATATCATGTTTTTACCTTGTTTTATTAATGCCCACAACGATTCTATTGAACTTAAATCACGACTTGAAGATGTCCATTTCTAAAAGTGGATTTCTAAACACATTTCTTTAGCTTCCAACCAGTTCTTAGTTGCTTTAGTGGTTTGTGGTAGAGCAACATCTTATTGAAATGTATATTCGCCGTTTGATTATAATTTAATAGTCGATGGCAAAACGTAGTCATTTAACATATGAATGCATTTTTGGAAGTTAACCGTACACTCAATGAAATGTAAATTAATAAAATTAGGTAAGCAAATTAAAATAAAAAGAAACGACTCCTTTTGAAATGCAAATTATAATAACTGGCTGAAAATTTCACAGTGCGTTTTAAACAATCACGATGGAATGCGTGTGTGAGAATTACTCGATTATCGGAATCACCAACAATAACAAATTTACATTCATCATCAAAATATAATGCTATTCATTTGCCGCAGAACTCAAAATTGTTTATTGTTTTACAAAAGAATTGAAAGGGGCTTTGATTTGTACTGGAAAATTATTAGGGATTATTATTAGGGATAAAACATTGTTTAATAAAATATGTCTGTATTTTTATCTTATATTCATATAGTTCGCTTTATGAATCCATTGCCTTGTCCACTTTCGTGCGAGCACTTTTTGGATTGCTGTTGCCCATTTTAGAGTTATATCACACACAGCAGTTCTCCTATTTTTTCATAGTTGCGCTTATCACGATCAGTAACATTAAATTTTACACGACTTTCTGTTACTCAAATGAACCGGATAAACGATATTTTATTTAGATATCTGATATGGTAAACTTACAATTAGCTACATTAAGTTCTTCAGGAATATTTCGTATATTTCGTAATAATAATAAGATTAATTTAAGTGCAATACACTCATAATATTAAATAAATAAATAAAATAAAATTAGTATGATTAAAAAATTATTGCTTAAAGTCCTTTCTCGGCATCTCAAAATTGAGCATACGCGAATACAATAGCGGGTGTCCGATATTATAATGGTTAAAATAGTAGATGGTGGAAAAAATATTAAATTTACTCCTACAAATATCATAAAAAATTGGGTTTTTAAATAAGAGACATTTATTGTTAATCCTGAAAATACAGGATATCAATGAATAAATCCTCCTGTAATAGCAAATACTGCCCCTATAGATAATACATAATGAAAATGAGCTACTACATAATAAGTATCATGCAGAACAATATCTAATGATGAATTGGCTATATATATCATATTAAGATTTGATTGCAAAACCATTAACAAATTATCTTGACCGATAGCCGATATTAATTTTAAAGGTAATTGCAATATAATGTTCATAAGTATATCGATTCGTTGAAGTGTGAAAGCGAGGCCATACAAAGTCTTCTTTTTATCATTCGATTTACCTATATAGTAACTGCTTGATTGCGATAATTTTCAGAAAAGTTCTATAAAATATGCTAAAATGTTACATTTTAATCATGCAATTATTATATGCTCTATAATAAAAAGATAACATAAGATAGGGTAAATATAAACATTTGTTACAAATCATCGTTATATTATACATCAGGTATACCTCCAACTTGAAAATTGTTTATTTGTAAAGATTAGAAATTTCTATCAGCTTTCTTACAAATCACTTTTATGATTTCCCACATACATTCTCGGGAAAATTCCCGGTTTAAAACAAATTGAAAAAACTTAAAATTATAATTGTAACAAAATTTTGAAAAAAAAAAGCTTTTTCATGCTGTACAATTTATCACAAATTTCCAAATTGATTGAAGACTAAACGATTCAGTTGGAATACAATTTATTATATATACTTATGTACATGAAGAATAATCCATTTTTTCTTTCGTTCTATTATAACGTAATATTATTAAGACTCAATTAAATTTGTATATCAATACAGTAGACTCGCGATATAAGGAACAATTGATTGCGCAGGGGGTCGTTGCCTTTTTCGAAGTTTCCTTATATGGAAAGTTCCGTAAAAAATGTTAAAATAGATTTATAGCTAGAGATATATCTATCAAACGTCGGAAACGAGGTTAAACTCAAATGATATATATTCAATTTAAGTTATATATTTATTTTGAAAAACAATGGAAAACCAAATGTATTATTTGGTTGGAACCGCAAACCAAATAAAAATTATGTATATATTATGAGTATAAAATGCACATACAATAAAACCAATAAAAAAAACAATACATATTTGTGAAGCGAGTGATTGTGAGAGATGGGATATAACATAATTTCATTAAAATACTTCCGAATACATAATTTCAATAATTTTTGAATATCAACACGTGAATAAAATACACTAATCGTTCCTTATATCGAGGTTTTGATTGATTTAGTGTTCCTTAATTAAAGGCTATAATACAAAATTTGAAAGCATTCCCTATTGCGAGGTTTCCTTATTCAAGCGTATCTTATATCGTGAGTCTACTGTATAAAGTTTAAATTTTAAATTAATTATATGCGGTGTTCATAAATAAAACGTTCATGTCTTTTCTTTTTTTTTTTTTTCTTTATATTCAATTATGCATATAAAGTTAGATTTTGACATTCATTTTCATTTAAAAACATAAAATAAGTTGAATAAATTATAGAATTTAAAATTCATTTATATTTATAAATGTCTATCTGTTTTCGTTATTATTATTATTATTATATTGATATATACAATAAATATGTATACATATAATTAAAAGTACATTTACAAAATTTGATATTTAAAAATAACAATTCTAATAAATATATATTTGTTGAAATTTCAAATGTAATTATATGATCATGAATACATAGATATAAATGACATAATTAAGCACCTGATAAAAATTATTTAAACCAAAAAAAAAAATAAATATGCAAATTTATTATTTATTTCGAATTTATGTATACGACGAATACAAAAAAGAATATTGTTGAAAAAAAAATATGCATACATAATCGAATCTAATATACAAAAAAATACTCTTATTCTCGACATACATTTATATAATCACGCCACATAACGACATTAATTTCTAAAAGTTTAATTTAAATTGCTTTTTTTTCCATATGAATAAATTTAGTATATATACAATAATTTTCTTTTCATTACAAAAAATAGGTCCTTTTTACAATATATATAACTAATTTTTATATATACGATACGAATAATATATATTTTTTTCTTTAAATATAAATTTTTAATGTGACATTATACACAGTGCGACAATTAATATTCCGGACTCAAACCTTATCTCAATAAGCAGTGGGACGATCTATGTGATGGAAGCTTGAAGTTTTCTCTATCGTCTGTAAACATTTCATTGCATTTGGTTGACAAATAAAAAAGTTATGATATTTCTTGTGAAACAATATTTTAGTTGAAGTAGAAATTTTAACATGGAAAAAAGAGCGGTGATTAAATTCAACGCAAAGCTTGGTAAACATGCAACAGAAACGTTCAAATCGATGCAGCAAGTTAATGGCGATAATTGTATGGATAAAAACCAAGTTTTTGAGTGGTATAAACGTTTCGTAAATGGCTAAAACACAGGCTAAAAAATCAAGAAAAGTTCCATCGCAAATGAAGACAATCCTAGTAACATTTTTCGATAGTAAGGGAATTATTCATAAAGAATTAGTTTCAACTGGTCAAACAGTCAGTGGCGCATATTATATCGAAGTTTTGAAGCGTTTGATGGGCAGGATTCGTGGTATTCGATCTGAATATCGTGAATCAGATAGTTGGTGTTTGTTACACGCTAATGCACCAAGTCACACTTTTAATGCACCAGTCGTCAGTTTTTGGCTCCAAATCAAGTCAGTTATTAAATCGATTTAACAGTTGTATTGAATCAGAAGGAGAATATTTTGAATAAATAAAAAAAAAATTTCAAAAATCGTGTTTTTAATGTATTTCTTAGGACCAGTCCGGAATATTAATTGTCGCACTGTGTATATTTGGTTTTTTTATTTTGTTTTTTAAATCAATTTTATTATCATAAATTTAATTAAGAAATAAAAAAAAACCATTTATCTGGTCTAGTATATATTTATAATTTTATATATTTGAGATATATGAAAGAAAAACGATAAAGTTTAATATTTTATTAATAGATATATAAATGAAATATTATTAGATAGATAACAACAAGACGATAGACACAGGGGATACATATAAATTAAATACATTTATAAATAATAAAATAAACATAATAAAGAAAAATTATGAAAAATCTCACTTTTCATTTAAAAATATAAATTTATATTTTATTTTTATATATTATCCTATGTAATATATAGTATAAGCATAATTAAATAAATGATAGATATACAGAAAAAAAAAATGAAAACTTTTAATTGAAGTAATTAAAAAATTTTATAGATAATATAAATTTTATTTCATTTCTTTATATATATTTATAGATCTATTAAATTAAATTGCTTTCATTATAAATATTTATACGAGTATATATATGTAGTTTTTGTTTTTAAATTGTATTTATTTTTTTTTCCAATTCAAACACTATATATACAGATATATAAATATGCAAGTTATGAATAAAATTGCAGTCAGATATTTATATAAAAGTATATATACATTTTTTAATATTTATTACCCAATTTAATTATATTTTTAAAAAGCTTAACAGAAAATTAATTAAAATTAAAACAAAAAAATAAATAAAAACACACACACAAACTTTATAAATTTGACTGGAAGAAAGGGAATGAGCTCTAATATAAAGTAGGAGATATTCTTAATTTTATTATATTTACTCAACCCCTATAACTGGAAAATTTGTTTATATATAGTGGAAATGATTTAAATGATGTAATTTTCAAGATGAACAATTTTTAAATTTGTTTAAATGACTAAATAAAAATAATCAAATAATTAATCAAAAGTATTATTGGTATCTATTCTGGCCATTTCTTCTACTATATTATTTTCCTTCTATAGTCTACCATTTTACAGCTAAAATTTCTGCAAAAAGTTAAAATAGGATAGGTTTTTATAGAAGAAGTTCGTATTCTGCCTATATAAATTTCGATACTTTTCTCTTATAATCTTTTTCTATTTTGATTTTTTATAGAAGTGCGAATTTTTTTCACTTTTATCATAGAAGATAAATCATCTGCACGATAAATAGAGGATATCTTCTATTTATTGCCTTAGCAATATTTGAGCAACATCAATCATTGAAAATATCTCTTTTGTTGCCGTGAGGATAAAATAGCAATAATAGATATTTATTTTTTCTTCTGTATGGAAAAATCGCAGTAAATTAACGATATGTACAGACGATAAAAAGAAAACGATTAAAATATGAATCTATCTTCTTTTTTTTCGCCAAGAAGTAATATTGATGATGATACGCATAGAAGATAAATAAATGATAGCGTCACTTTGAATATTAAAACGTGTTTATTCTTGTTAAAAATTCAGCGAGAAATCAGATCAAATTAAATCAATAGTCATTCGATTCTGTATTGTTGAAGTGTTTTAAAGTTTTTATTAATATTAATTCTTTTAAAAATATTTTAAAGTGCAATTAATTTGCAATTCGCGAATGATACTTTAAGAGGATATTTAAGCGATATCTTCTATTAATCTTCTTGGTGTTTTGCTTTCGTATTACGTATTGAATACGAAAGCAATACCCCAAGAAGTATTACATTCGGGACAACAATCCTTCCCGAACGAGGTCACGAATTCGATAAGAAGATGATATCTTCGGCGATAAACTTTATCTTCCTCGCAATACGATGGGCTAATCATCTTG
The DNA here is from genome assembly GCA_958336335.1 of Dilophus febrilis. Lineage (NCBI taxonomy): Eukaryota > Metazoa > Arthropoda > Insecta > Diptera > Bibionidae > Dilophus > Dilophus febrilis. The sequence goes on along the minus strand of OY284472.1, from coordinate 12,006,942 downwards.
CGTGATGGGAGTGCTGTCGTTTTACAATCTCGGAGGGGAGTGTTTGGGAATTAAGAGAGAAGTGCATGTGTTTTATGGTAAAAGTGAAGCCAATGTTTACATGTGTGGTGTTAATGGGGGGCATTTCTCCTCAAATCTAGGATGAATTTGTAATTTTTAATATGATGTTTGCATCAAGACCGCGTGATAAATGTACAAGTATACGCGAAAAATAGAAACGAAATATATACGTTTGACAGTTTCCAATTCCCAAACCATGACCTTAGTAAAAGATGCGTTTGGGTTAAATACCATACTGATACAAATTATAAATTCAGTTGAATACTAGAAACGCAATTTTATTTTATTAAACAACCACAAAAATTATGGCATTACAATAAACATTCGGTTCAGTTCGGTAATCGGCAGCGTTCAAAAACAACAGACAGCGTCTGTTGTTAGTTTCTTAATTATTTAACCGCAAGGGAAATAAATTATAAATTAAACAAAAGAAAATTAAATTCGTAGCAATATAAATACAAAAATTATAAAAATATTAATAATAGCAGGTTATTTATGTGTAAACGTTCGCAGTCGTATACAACAGAAACAGAACATAAACTGCAAACGTAACAGAAACAAAAACTGAATTCAATGTCAAATATGTACTGAATTCTGTTTCTGTGTCCGTTTCTGTTCTATACTTCTTATACTCCGTTCCTTAAATATCCGTATAACGCAAAATACATATTTCATAATTATAAGTAAAGTAATTCATTATAAAATATCTTAACAGTAATCGAAAAATATAGTCAAGTTAAAAGGGTTATCACAATATTAAAAACTGTTCTTGCAGCAAAAATTGCAAAAACACATTTCTTTTAGCAAAGATCACATTGAATCTTAGAATTCCATAAAATGAAGCGAATTTATTACCACATACATTTTTTATGCATATACATAAGTTCAGCATTTGAAACGGAATGCAGCGGAGTACAATAGTAGTACTGGTCTTGGGGGAGCACGACTGAGCCGGAAAGTAGCACAAATACTCCGATTGGAGCACAACGACAGCGCTGGGAAGAATACCAAAAATAAGAGCCCTTCTTTTTCGTTGGTTTTCTATTTAAAATAGAAGAATAGAAGAAACGGCAGAATAGATATCATTGATTAGAGAAATTTCGTAAGATGTATACTATTGATGAAATAATTTTTTCGATCTAGAAAAATTAAAATTAATGTTTTATACGTAGTGTTATACTTTTGATATATTTATGGTATTTTTTTTATGTTGTACTTGTCAATTGTATAAATATTTACATAAATACTTGATGTATATAATCGCATGTTATAAAAAATAAGGTAAACTCAAATGTGCATGTTGAATGGTATATATATATGATAAAGGAATGTATTTTATCGATGAATATTATATGGATTAATTCTATAAAATATAAACAATGTAATTTAATTCATTTAAACAATATACAACCACCGTACAGTGAAACTTGTTAATTTGAACCAATATTATTCGGCAAACTCGCCTAAATTGATAAGCCGTTATAAGTAAAAGTGAAATCAACAACATTTCAAAAGAGTTTGAATAAAAATATCAGCAAGTTACACCTCGGCGTATATATTGAAATTTACCAATAAATATTTGCTAAAAATTAGATCACTTTTCATTGTAAATAACCTTCCTAAACCGAACAAATAGTACAAACGATAGTAACATAAGTTAATTTATATAAAAAAAAATACTAAAATATAGAGTTTGTAATATATTTCTAAATTATTCACACATATCTGAACCACAGGTGGCCAATTTATATAGTTTTCCTGTATTATATATACATACATAAATGTTTTATTATTATTTTATTTATAATGGAAAATCAACAATTTTCCTTATTATTATATAAACAACAAGATAAAATAATAATCATCAAATGGAATATTATTTTATGATAATAATCACTAAATGCGATATTTTATTTTATGTGCGATAAATATTTAAATAAATTAATATCTCATTTTTAAATTATATTATATTCTATCTATCGTATATGTATATATCAATAAATCGAAATTTTTTTTTATTAATAATTTCCCTTTAATTCTAACGTAATCGCTTATAGTAATCACACTAAATCTTTTTGTGTAATCTCCATGTTGTATTTTGATGTAATCTCTCAATCCATGTATATATAATTTAATTTTCATTGGATTACAGCTCAAAGGCATATTAAATGTTTTTTCTTATATATAAATGACTGGAGGAAGAATTTTATTGATATTTTGAATATAGAAACATTTTTTTTCTCCCTGCCTAAACCACCCTCATAATCATAAAAAAAATGTACAAAAAAAAATACATTATTTTATCATTATATTCTTATGATTCTTTACATACTAAAAATATGTAAATATTAAAAGAAAAAACCTCAATTCTAAATATTTTATGTATATATACGATTGTATATCCATTCTATTAAAGTTACCAACTTGGCCATTTGAAAAATGTTTGCATTTATATATAAAGGGTGATTTTTTGCAACACTGGTTTAAACAGCTGACGCACCTTTCTTGTTGTTTTTCACTGTCAAACATCTTCAGTTTGGTCTATAACAAACGAACAACGCATGCAAATTATTGAATTTTATTATCAAAATGTGTGCTCTGTTAAGAAAGTTCATCGCGACGAAATTGTGTTCAGCGACGAAGCTCATTTTTGGCTCATTGGATACGTAAATAAGCAGAATTGTCGATTTTGGAGTGAATATCAGCCAGAAGCATTGCAACCGCTACCAATGCATCCAGAAAAAGTCACAGCCACAGGTGCGGTTTATGGGCGGGTGGCATCATTGGACCGTACTTCTTCAACGATGATGCGAATCGTAACGTAACTGTGAATGGTGAGCGCTACCGTGAGATGATATCCAACTTTTTTTTTTTTGCCCAAAATGCAAGAGCTTGACTTGCATGATATGTGGTTTCAACAAGACGGTGCCACATGCCACACAGCACGCGCAACAATGGACTTATTGAGAGGCGTGTTCATTTTATTTCACGTTCGGGACCGGTCAATTGGCCGCCTAGATCGTGCGATTTAACGCCTTTAGACTATTTTTTGTGGGGCTATGTTAAAGCTCATGTCTATACAGACAAGCCCGCTTCAATTGCCGCATTGGAATACAACATTGAATCATTTATTCGTGAGATACCGGCCGAAATGTTGGAAAGAGTATGCCAAAATTGGACTAAGCGGATGGACCATTTGAGGCGCATAAAAGGTCAACATTTGCATGAAATAATCTTCAAACATTAAATTATATGGACCGTACTATCGATTCAAATAAAGATTTCATGCATTTTTATGAATTTTATGTGTTTTTTTTGAAAAACTTTCCTATAGCTCTTAAAAAATCACCCTTTAGTATAGTATAATTTAAAAATTCTTTCATGACACAATAAAAGTTCAGTTACTGGCGGCGTTCATAAAAGAAAACCCGCTCGGTACAAAAATATTTTCGGGTTAGTATAAAATATATACAAATGAACACTATAATAACAAAAACCAAAAAAAAGATCATAAAAATTTATATGAAATACATTTCTTTTTCTTTTTTTCATTTTCCTCTATATGATACTTTCAATTCTATGCGAGGCGAAATACAAAAAAAAAAATAACTGCAATTTATTGAGGAAGTTTTTACAAATCTAAAAGGAAATTATTTAGAAAATATATATATATTTATAAATAATAATCATTGTGTATTCAAATTTCAAAGTCTTGTTATTGATGTGCGGTGGTTTGTATTTATATTTTTCGAATAGATATTGATGGCAAATGGATGCGCGATAATATCGTATGTTTGAATAAAAATAGAAAAACTTTTCCTCATAGAAATTCAAGGCATAACTTGACATTTTTGAACTAGTGGTTTTAAGAAATATTAATAAAATTTGAGTATCTCTATATGCTGGTTATTTACGGCCCCTTGAAATTACAAAAAGATTGCCCCTTACATAATAAACAAAAATTTAAACCGTAATTAGTCAAATCAACCTCTAAACATTTCAATTTTGAAGTTTTCAATCTATAAAATGCTATTGATTTTAAGGGTGAATCTTTTAGTAAAATGAGGTCTCAATGCATAAAGTAGGTTAAATTGACAATTTTTCGCATTTATAGATATTAAGATTAAAAATAGAATTTGTCCATCAACCCAATTTGCTCGGTACTGGTAATTTTTAGAGAATTTAATCATCTATCGAATGGATCACTGAAGGCTATTCTAACTCCACGGGTTTCCAAGTTATGGTGTTTTTACTACATACAATAATAATAATGTGTTATATACATTTTTAGGATTTCTTATACTGATTATTTTAAAAGTTCTGGCGCCCCCTTCCTTTAATCGCCCTGTGGGAAGGTTAAATTTGTTCATATACCAGTTGAGTAATTATAAACCTTAATTGAAAAAGTTCTTCTTTATTTGAAAAAGTTCTTTATTTCATAATACCATTTTTACTTTCATTAAGATTTCAATTATTTTAACAATATGGTTCGGTATGTAAATTATATAATTCTATAAACGAAATTATAATCAGATTGCGATAAGCTGCATTGTATATACTAAGCGTTTTCAAGCAAACAAAAATGCCCTTGACATCTAGATAATGTTTAGTTTTTTCTGCTAAATTGTTATATTTAATGGTATTCAGATATATTAACCACATGCGATAATTGAGATATTATATTTCATATTTATTTATATATTTTACCATATAATATATAAATATTTATACATATGGTATATATAAAACCATAAGATAATAACAATAATAATAAGATTACTTATATGAGGAAGCATATTTGAATATTTATATATATAGACTTTGAGAGATACTCAACTCTGTAATGATTATCATATATGTATGGTGTATTGAAATAACATCCATATAATAGTAGAAAAATCTATTATCATAACATATAAAATATAATTCATATATGTATTTTATTTTTATTGTTTGTGGCTTTAGTGAAAAATTTCTGGCGACTTTATTCTTCATATAATTTATTAATTTTCTGTTCCTTTGTGAAATTATTAATGAAATCCACTTAAGCAGGGAAATCATTCCAATGCCATTTTATATAAATAAAGCGCTTCACAATAAATTTTCATATTCAACTTATTTGATTTGAATTCAAAGCGATATATAAAAATATTATATTTTGAATTTACTATAGAAATTTAATTTTTCCATACCCATGTAAAACTTTTCCTTAATATACAATCCGCAGCAATTCAACAGATAAGTGGTACAATAGAAATAAATGAACAATTCAAAATATTATTAGAATTTTTCTATCGTCCCTTTTAAACAAAATAAAGAAAAAAATTCATATATATATATATATATATATATATATATATATATATCTCCTCCTACTAAAACAATATTTATAGTATTTACCCATATCATTATCATATATACAATATATATGATGTAGGTATATATAGAATTTTCGATGTATAGATAAGCATATATATAAATAATCTGCATTATTTCCACTTTCAATTATGTTAAATTGCTCTGTATATATTAGAATACTATATATATGTATGTATGTATAGATTGTAAATGGACATACAAAATAATATAAGTAAAATTCTTGAACAAAAATGCCATTGCAGATATTATTTATTTTTTTCCATTTTTCATATATTCATATATATATATATATAGAAAAATAAATACATAAACAATCTGACTATGAGTAGCATAGCATATAACAATTGATAAAATAATATAAAAGAAAAATTTATTGTTTCATATATTGTATAAAGTTTTTCTTTTGTATTTTATAATATTAGAAAAACAAAAGATTAATAAATTATTTATACACTTTATAGAGTACGCAGACAGAACATATTTAAATTATTATTTTATCCATATATTATATATACTATTTAATCTGTAAACATATAGCTAGTATTATCACAGTATTATATATGGTATCAAGTAAATATATATCACATCGCATTATATGAAATTTGTATATAAAAGAATAATATAACAAAACAAAATTAACATATTTTATTTTGGTCGGTGATGTAAAAAGAAAAAAAAGGCAAAAAGAAGGAAAAAGAACACAAGAAAAGTTTAAGTATCCATTTCTCATCAAGTCAAAACAAATTTTATGTATATATACCCTTATGATATGATATCATTATAGTCATTTTGTTGTTTATAATATAATGACAAAATTAAGAAAATATATATATTGTATATATACATACAGTGCAATCTCGGTAATTATAAAATTTGATAATTGCACAAATTTCTAAAAATTTAAAGTTATATTTGTACTTTAATTCATAAACTAAATAAATAATTGTCGTAATGAATGTGTTCTTATTATTCTAATACAAAAAAAAACGGTATTAAAATAAAAAATATAATAGTTTTGTATTTATTCCAGATAATTGCACAAATTCGGTCTTTGCACATGGTTTGCGGTTTCCATATCAGTGCAATTTCCGAGAATATACTGTATAATTCACCACACATAATAAATAACGCGAAACTTTGTTGTTGAAAAATTGTCTTATGATAATTGCGGTGAACATTATCGCATTATATACTATACATTTACACTAAACATACATAAATTTGGAAAAATAAATAATAAAAAAAAGAAAACAGATAAAAAATATAATATTAGGAAAATAAAACTTTAATGATGACAGTGCGTGAAATTCATTTTATTATAATTTATTAATGTTAACATATATCGTTAATGTGCGTATAATAAACGTTTTCGTATATATAATTTTCGTGTTTATACAAATAATATTTTCTTATATACAGCGGTGGTCAGTTAAATAACACAGTGATTAATTACGCCAAATATTTTAGTTTTACAAGCTTAGTTTAATTATATATACAAAAACCTATAAGCTTCTAAAAATGTGTTATGGGCCGATGAATCAAATTATAATCGATGTGGATCGGATGGAAAAGTGTATGTACGACGTCTACGTAATCAAAGCATCAATCCATTATACACATTAAAACAGTAAAACATGCTGGCGGTAATATCATGGTTTTGGGAGCACTATCTTGGCATGGTATTGGTCCAATACACAGAATAGAAGGGAAAATGAATCAGTATATGTATAAAAACATACTTGAAAATGCAATGGTGACATAACCATATGCTGATGCTAATATGCCACTTAAGAGGAAATTTATGGACGATAAAGATCCAAACTCACCGCTTGTTTCATAAAAAGATGGCTGTTAGAACAACAAATTAGTGTATTAGATTGGCCGGCACAAAGTCCGGCCTTGAACCTCATTGAGAATTTGTGGAGAGATGTCGAAAAAGGGATTAATGTAAATCGATCAACAAATTTGGACAAACTGTGGGCAGTAGTGCAATTGGCTTGGTTGCAATCGCATCAGGTCGATGCAAACGTTTGGTGGAAAGTCTCGGCCTCGTCGATGTGCTGAAGTAACTAAAATGAAAAGGTTCCCAACAAAATGTTAAACCAACTTTTAATCAATTTTTTATTTTGTGATGCAAATAAAGTCAAAGTCCGTACGCTGTGCTATTTACATAACCACTTAACTTTAAGAATTTTTTACGTTTTATGTTCATAATTTTTTGAATAGATATTTATTTACATTAATTATGAAATTATGTATTACTGTTTCATTACTATAAACTCCCTTATACAGTTTAACACTGATTCCATTAGATATTTTGAAGAATTCAATGCAAGAAATGGGTGTGCTATTTTACTGACCACCGCTGTATACTGAATAGTAATATTTGTATAAGTACATGGTACATTTTCACGTATATCCTTTTATTTTATTATAACATATAAAAATACATATTATACAAATAAAATAAAATCCCAAACACAAATTTCGAAATGTTGTATGCAATAACTTATTTATATATATGTATGAATGCAATATATGATATTTTTTTTTATTGTAAAAGTAAGTGTTAAAATAATTTATTTTTGTTATTGTTTTGTTTGCCTTTTTTATATTAAAAAATAGCTTTTTTTGTGGAAACGGAAGGGTTTTAAAAGTATGTTCGGTATTATGGTATACATACACTTATATATAGATATTCGTAAATTGTAATCCAATAATTATTGTAAAAACAATGTTCTATAGACATTCGATTCCTTAATATCCTTTTAAAGAATCTCAAAAATTACTTGTTTTTCTTACCAAAATAGAATAGAAAATAGGAATAAAAAACTTTGATATATAAACTATTTAAATAAAATTAAACTTTATCTGTATTGAATATGAAGATCTATTTTTATTGACAATCTATCAAATATGTTTTTTTTGTTTAATTTATGATATAAAATTATTGAGTTGGAAAATTTGTTAATATAAAATCACAAATATCTAGCATGTTATTATTATAAGGGTTTGCAATCTTATACCTATATACAATAATAATTTCCATAAATCTATAAATATCTATTCATTTTCATTCATCAACCTTTTATATTCGCATCTAAATATATTAAATGAAATATTTTATTAAATTTTTGTAAAGGAAATTACTTTTTAATTTCCTAAAATAAATATTTATAAATATTTAATTTAATACAATTTCTAGAAGGGAATTTCGTATACTTTGCTAAACGAAATTCTGTATAATTGTTTAAAGGAAATATTTCGTATATTTTCTAAATGATATCCTGAATAATTATATTCTACTATGTACAAATGTGAGTAAGACTTTATTAATAACTTTTGAAATCTTTATTTATTCTTCTAAATCTAAATCATTACCCTCAAAATGATCCCCGCCTGACGCAATGCAACTACGCCAACGCTTTTTCCAATTTTCAAAACATTGTTTATACTCGTCTTCCGGAATGGCCATCAGTTCCCTCTTCGATTCGGCTTTTATCTCTTCAATCGTATCAAAACCGTGTCCTGTTGCGGTCCCTTAAGCTTAGCGAAAAGCCAGAAGTCGCGATCCAAGTCGCATCTCCAGTTATGATGCGTCTAATTTTGTTTTGATAGTCGAAAGAATTATTTCACACTCTGCAACGCGACGATGGTTTTCCATTAAATTGAGCATTTTTGGCACCAATAGCGATTTGACTTTTCTGCGACACAAAATGTCTTTCAAGCTCATCAGTAGAGATTCTTGGTTTTCTTTGATGTGGTTCGTCTTCAACGCCTTCACGGTCTTTTTTGAACAATTTGTGCCAATCGAAAACACTTGCTCTTGACATCGACTTCTCACCAAAGGCCTTCTGCACCATTCTGAACGTTTCGGCGGCCGATATTTCATTTCGCGTACAAAATTTAATGCTACTTAAAATAAACAAATCGAATAACCAACTTTTCTTTGTTCACACACACACACACGTAAATACTACAGCAATGAACCAATTGACTTAAAATTTGTCACAGATGTCCATAACAATACTACTTACGTAAAAATAAAAGCATTTGTCCAAATAGATAAACCAGGGAAGTTTAAATTTGAAAAGTCTTACTCATATTTGTACACAATAATAATTACAAGTCCATGTATTATTGTAGATGTATAGATGAAAATTAACATTATTAATTATTGAAATTTAATTTAACAAAATCATTAATAAATAAATGCTGGCCAAAATCAATATAAATTGTTTTGTAGATTATATAAGTTTACGACCAAATTAAGAAGTTATAATTGTTGTTCTAATGCATCTTAATACAAATCAATGTGATATTTTTCTTCAATACACTAAATTGTAAATTATATTTATAAATAAAATTTTATTCTGTGGAAAAGAAAATATTGATTATTTAAAATTCGAAAATATATTCATTAACAACTCAATCCAAGATTAACAAATAACATGGAATATAAAAAATAGTCACTTTTTCTCTTGTATATGGTAACCACATTTAAATATTTCATTTCTTAATGTGGTGATAAAAATAAATTTTATTTCTTTGTCAATACAACCATTTTTCTTAATTTTCATAATTGTTGATGCTAAAAAAAGTTCAATTTGACCATTTTCGCCCAGATTTCCACAAATGAATCTTTCATTTTTTTTATAACTTCATTATATAAATATAAAATTAAAAGTAATAAACCAACCAAAAAAAATCGTGAATTAATTTACTATCATCTTCCATATAGTAAATAATTTGTGTATCGTTGAAACTTACATAAGATAAAAACGCAAAAAAAATATATTAGGAAAATCAATGTTTGATTTTTTCCTTCTTCATATATTTTTTCCTTTTTATCTTATGTAAGTTTCAACGCTAGAAATTTACAGTTATATAATTGGGTAATGAATATACTAAAAGAAAAATGAGATTTTTAAAAAAACATTATCATCGGTATTTGAACCAATTTCATTGGGATAATTTTCAATTGTTAAAGATTCCATATAGGATAAACAGAAAGTATAATTATGTTATAATGGGTTTTTCAACAGCAGTATTGATTCACTTTTGATTTAAAATCTGACTCATTCACAAAATTATGATTATTCATAATAATAATCATATATTCTATAATTGTATTATGACTACTCCCAACCAAACTATAATTATAATTAATTTGTTAAAGTAATGTGCCAAAAAAACAAAAAAAAAACCATCTATACGCATAAGAATAAGATAAATATTGCAAAATTATTTATTTATTTATGTACGCCTTCAATAATTCAATGTTTAATTTATCATCGCACAAGTGTTAATAAACTCTTTTATGATTGATATTATTAAGAATGTATATAATATATGTATATTGAACAATTTTTTTTTTTTTTCGCTTTCAAAATTAAATTGAATATTCAAATTGATATAAATATTTAATAATAAATCTTGAAAATTATTTGAAAATATTATATAAATACGATAAGATACGATTTAAAAAAAAATATGCACGCAGACAGACAGACAGGTTAATTTTACTGTGAATCTGAATTCATCTATATAATTATTTTTATATATTTTATCTGTATAATATAAACATGGATAAAAATGGGATGCGAAAAATATTATAAAAAATAATATACAGACATTATTTTTTTTTGTTTAATTGGTATATTATACATGCTTATTATTTAACCATTCTTTGGTAATTTTATTTTTTATTTATTTATATATAGAATATACATTTAAAAATTTACTTGATATATCATTTTATGTGTATATTCAATTGCATAAACAAAAGGATAATTATTAGGTTTCCTTTTTGGAAAAATTACTCTATTCTTTGTATAAGCGATCCATTCATCGAACAAATTTCTGATGCTTTCATAACGAGTTCAATCACATGTAATCCAACTACAGAATGATTTACATTATTTTTTGTCATAAAATGGGTTTATTCAATTTGTAGATTTAATATATACCTAGGTATATTTATTCTGAATATCTGTTATAAATAAGTAATATATTATTTAATTAACTTCATTGTGTGCGGTATTTATTAGTGGTAGATATATATTCATTTAACTTAATATACATTTTATATTATAAATCTACGTCATTAATATGCAAATTTGATATAATGTTAAAATATATTTATATATAAGTATAATATAATTTTGTTATTCATTTATAGATACAATTTATTTTGACAAAATGTTCTTCACATTATTTGAAATGAATAATATACTATATATTGTATGTTTGTACATACTTATATAATTGATTTAACTAATTTATACACATGTCTCTCAGGTCTCATTTAAGTAACATATATATATATATTATGTATATATACGTTACTTACGACAAAATTTATTTCTAAATTATCACTGATGCATATTTAATTTAAATCTATATATTAAAGATATTAAGGTTTTTATATACATCTCACTTTAAGTAATATAGACATGTATCGTTACTGATTATATATTCATATCTATCTATATATATCATGTATGTCTTTATTCATTTACAAGTATATATAAAAAATAAAATGTTTGTTAAATTAAAATAATAATACGACGTTCATTACATATGTACGTTTTCTTTCATGTAAAGCAAAAAAAAAATAAATAATTAATTCCTTTGGCAATAGTCACAGGAAAATCTGTTTTGTATATACATCATAAGCAATTAATTACATCACCATTAAAATATATTTAATTATATGTGAAGTATATTATATATAGGTATTAGGTATATATATTTTTGTAAACCTACGCCTGAACATCTCAATATAATACATATATAACATATAAATATTCTGTATATAATTGGTATATATACTATATATAATATATAAATATAATTCACACATAATTATTAATAAAACATCATCTGGTATTTAAATTTTTTTTCTCTTTTAAAAATATGCAAAATGCATGAAAATTTATATAAATTGTTTTTTATTTTGTTTATCTTCTAAATTTGAATTTTATGATATGGTGTGAAAATATACATATCTTTAAATTATTGATAATTTAAATAATATGTTAAATTTTTTCTCTCTATATATAGTAAAATGAAATAATTATATATTTGTTTTAATATTATTATAAAATTTCAATCACACATTATTATATATATATATATACCGTAAAATGGGGTGAAGTGGATCGAAAATTTTACATTTTTCTTAGTTGTGACTTTCCGGAAATAATTCCGGAAAATTTCAGGAAAAACAATTTAAGAGTTCTTGTGTTCTTCTAAGTTGTAAATTAAAAAAAAACAAATCTTAAGTTTTATGAAACCGGCAATAAGGGCACTGAAACACCGATCCAATACACCCCACATGATGGGGTGACTTTTCAGAGTAGCTAAGCCAAAATTTCTATCATGATTTTTTGTAGATAGAGGGTTTTCGATAAATATTGTTGTATTTTTTTTTTAATTGGATAAAGGAATATAAATCATTGTGAGAAATTAACTGCAAATTTGAATTATTATTTATAAAACAGGAATTGTTTTTAGAAATTACAGATATTTGCAAAATTATACAAAAGAGATTGAGGGATCAACCCAATTCAGTCCACTTTATCCATGTCACCCCAGTTTACGGTACATGTATTTTTTTGTATATATAATTACCGCACCCGCATATCTAAAGTAAATACAAATTAAAATACTTTTTTTTTTATATATAATTATTAAATAATAATAGGTATATACAATATATAATATTTTGTATATGTAAATTGTTTATTTACAATGAATGTAGTATATACTTGAATATTCAATAATATATTTGCCAAGAATTAATTCAGATGTATTATATTCGCAGTTATATATTGGAAAAAAATAAAATACGTAGGTATTTATTAAATTTTTGTTCCGCATTTTTAACTATACTACATATATATCTGTCTATATATATCACATTCACATAAATTGTTTCATCTTATTTGTAAAATTGAAAAAGAAATTGATTTTTCAAACTTACATTAACATTTTTTGGTTGGAAAATTTTGTATTCATTCAATTTTCTATTTTTAAAACAATATTTAAAAAAAATTTCTTTTATTTATTTATTTATTTATTTATTTAATAGACATTAATTACTAATGTACATTAATTGCAATAAATTAGTCAATGGAAAAAATTATAGTTAATAAATTTTGAATTTAAAAATTTCATTCTTAACATTATTATCTAACAAAAAACCATTACATGAATTATGTCTCATGATTAAAACATCTAACATCTAATCGGTCATAATTGGTACGATAAAAAAAAGCCAATTAAAAAAAATCGTTAACGCGAAGACATTTAAAATTGATTTTAAAATTAAGTTTATTTAAAATAGACAATCAACTACATAATTTAACAAATTACATAAAAACGACAAACCGCAATGCATTCTCTATGTCTTTCCAAAGTCGCCATGTTTAATAAAGCCAATCTTTGAGAATAGCTAAGTAATAAAATCGATCACTCCAGACAAGAGATTTCAGAGCGAGTCTAAGAAATCTTTTTTCAGTAGATCAGTAGATTCTAGCCTTGTGAACATAGTAGAACGGTGACCAGACAGAGAGAAATTAGAGTAAATTAGAGAGAGTAGTTATACAGATAAGTGGTCCAAAATGTAAAAAACATGAACATTAAAATAAACACCGTTGTTTTTTCGGTTAACTCCGTAACGAAGCCGAATCGGCAAAAAATGTTTGGGAATGTAGAGCCATGTAACCTAAAACCGGGGTATTGTGGTCGGTCTCTGATACACCCTGAATATAGAATTTGTTATATTGTATACTGATATAGAAATTTAAAGATTCTTACATTTAAATTCCATTTTATTTGAAATAGATTTTTGCATAATTGTTAATTTTTTTTTATTCTTTTAATTTAAAATTGAAATTGGTGGAAAAATTGACATATATAAAAATAGAGAAGTTTGAGAATTTATCAAATTACAGTTTTCGACTTTAATATATAGGCAAAATTTAAAATAAAATAAAGCTATTTTTTTTGTCGGTGCTTATATTTAAAATAAAAATTTTCTATATACACCCACATGCAAAAAAAAGCCGACTAGGGATTTTTTCTATTTATACAATTTCAATCCATTTTTTCAATTAAAATATTTTATAATTATACTTTTTTATTTATTCAACTTTAATTCACGAAGATCTTTGGCCTTTTTCTTATTTATCTTATCTATCTTCATAAATGCTCAAACGTCCACTATTGAATTCAGATCTGGGCTATTTCTAGGCCAGGTATAACATAATTTTTAATTATTTTCTTGTATTCTACTGCACCTATACGACAATCTATAAAATAATTTCTTGCACACCCTCCTTGGAAATGGTCTTCACACCATAATATATGGTTAATGTTTAAAAGAAATATACAGAAAAGCGAATACGAAATTTGTTGATCGGCTTTTTTTAGCGTGTGGGTGTATAATAATAAGAATATTTACATAAATACACGGATATAAATTATATGTATATAAAAAGAAAGGTTATCAAAGGTATATATGACATTTTCGTTTAAAGGATTTTCTCACCCGCTATACATAAATTATATTCAAGTATTAGTATACCATATATGCTAATCTTTATATATAAGATGGTATAAAATACGATTTATCTAATTTTATATTATATGAAATATTTTTTCCTATATAACGGGTGATTTTTTTAGCTATTATCTTTTTGGCAACACTGGTTTAAACAGCTGACGCACGTTTCGTGTTTTGTTTCACTGTCAAACATCTTCAGTTTGGTCTATAATTTAACCATGAATCGTCTTACAAACGAACCACGCTTGCAAATTATTGAATTTTGTTATCAAAATGTGCTCTGTTAGAAAGTTCATCGTGACGAAATTGTGTTAAGCGATGAAGCTCATTTTTGGCTCAATGGGTACGTAAATAAGCAGAATTTTCGATTTTGGAGTGATTATCAGACAGAAGCATTGCAAGAGCTACCAATGCATCCAAAAAAAGTCACCATTGGACCGTACTTCTTCAAAGGCATCATTGGACCGTACTTCTTCAAAGATGATGCGAATCGTAACGTAACTATGAATGGTGAACGCTACTGTGAGATGATATCCAACTTTTTTTGCCCAAAATGCAAGAGCTTGACTTGCATGACATGTGGTTTCCACAAGACGGTGTCACATGCCACACAGCACGCGCAACAATGGACTTATTGAGAGGCGAGTTCGGTGAACATTTTATTTCACGTTCGGGACCGGTCAATTGGCCGCCTAGATCGTGCGATTTAACGCCTTTAGACTACTTTTTGTGGGGCTATGTTAAAGCTCATATCTATACAGGCAATTGACGCATTGGAAGACAACATTGAAGCATTTATTAGTGAGATACCGGCCGAAATGTTGGAAAGAGTATGCCAAAATTGGACTAAGCGGATGGACCATTTGAGGCGCATAAAAGTTCAACATTTGCATGAAATAATCTTCAAACATTAAATTATATGGACCGTACTATCGATTCAAATAAAGATTTCATGTATTTTTCTGAATTTTATGTGTTTTTTTTTTGAAAAACTTTCCTATAACTCTTAAAAAATCACCCTTTATAAATATAAAATCAAGTATACTAATAAAAAATAATTTATTTTTATCAAAATAAAAAAAAAACAAATATTATATAAAAAGATTTAATACATAATAAGATAATAACTAATATTATCAAAGTCATATAAATGTATCTTAAACTATATATATCTATAAATGTATTGAAAAAAATGACAATTTTTCCATCTACAAAAGGCCATATATATGAATAATTCAGATAAATATAGGAAGCAATTTATAGAGACTTTCTTTTATCGCTTTTTTTTTATTTTGACCAAAAATCGATTTACTATTAAATAAATTGGGGTTATTTTTCCTGTCATAAATATTTAAAATGATTGCAGGCAACCCATTTATGGAATTATGAATTTTAAAATTATGATGGAGGGGGATTTTTGTTTATAAATATTTGTAATAATCTTTTTTTTTTAAATTATTTTGAATCAGAATATATTTTTAGTAAAATTTTAAACGATAATTATCACCCATTTCGAATGAATGATTTCCTAAATTTCATTTTTCACTTAATCTTAAGAAAAGTTTAACTGTTTTTTAAAAAAAATAATAAAATTGTTGTTTAAATCTATTGCTAATCTCAAACATCACAGGAACATTTTATTCGAATTCATACTAATCATAAACATTTACTCCAGGGTGTTACTTAACTTTTATGTATGATAACTTACCAAACTTCCTCTTTGTGAGTGTTTTCATCGCATCATAAAATATATGTGTATATAAAAAATAAATAAGTAAAGTTTATATGTGAAAATGTGAAATGAAAGGAATCTAAAGATTATATGAAATAATCGGATTAAATTATGATGAAAAATTTTCTGAAAATTAGATATTTATATAGACATAGATAGGTATAAGAAGAAGAAGAAATTTACGAACATGTATACAAAAAAAAGTTTTGATTAACACTTAATTTAACGTATAGTAATATTTTTATGCCTATAACTAGATTCATGTATAAAATAAATAATAATGGTAAAAAAAAAGGTCAATGATTATATTATCGCCTCAAAACATATATTTTATACATAAACTATGCGGTAAATGTTGTTAACAAAATATGTATTCGACTAAATATATAAAATACGAAATTAAATGTAATTGAAAATGTATTGGGGGTTTACAAACTCAAAACCAAACCACCTGATGTTTATTTTATTATTATTATTATTTTTTCATATATTATTAAATTCTATTTTAACCAAAAATTGAAATAGTCTATAACATCATATAGTAATTAAATTTCTTCCTGTCTATAATGTGATTATATAAAAATATAAAAGTGTATTTTCAGTAATTAAATATTCGAAATTAAATTGATATTAAATGTTTTATATATACATATGTTATAAATATAGTAAATAAATAAAAATTTATGGTTACTCGCACATGTATAGTTAAAAATAAAATTTTGTTGTTTTACTATATTCGTTTTCATTTGAATATATTTTCTTTTATAAACATACATATATGCAAAAAATAGTTAAATCTAAAATTTATTTAAATAATTTGCAATTTTAAGATGCAAATATAACATTTACAATCAAAACAAATAATTCTTTCATCTATATAACGATTTTATTTTGTATATTTTGTGAGTGTTTTTTTTTTTTATTTTGTGTAAAAAACATTATAATAAATCTTATTGGTATCCGCTGTAAATATATACATACAATTTATAAATAAAAACATTAATTTAGACCTAGCCGAAGTGCTGGGGATATCGGGTATAGATACGCGATTTTGAAACATTTGTCATTTGAAGATTTGAGTTGAAAGGTAATAATATCTATGTCTAAAATTAGCAAAAAGAAAAAGTTCCCAACAAAATGGTAATTTTTATGAAGATAATCAAAATTGTGAGTTTAGTTTCGAAGATGGGTAAAAAATATGTTAATTAAAGTCGATCAACTGGAGCTATGTTAAAAGCAGTGCCTCCGTACAAGATTTGATTAAGGCTTTTTTAGTTGGTCACATATCTTATCTATTTCAACACAATTTTTAGGATTAAACGAGCCTTTAAGTCATTACTTTAAACTTAAGTATAATATTAAATAATTTAGGGATGCAATTAACTCTGTGGTGTAAATGATAAAAATGCCAACCTAAAATTCTAACGAAATTTTGGGGTCGTGGTTTCGAATCCTGCTGAAGACATAAAATATGTTTTGTGTTCGGTTATGTTTCGAATCTGAATTTTAACACAGAGTTGTATTTTCCGCTTGCGATTGGTCGTACGGCTAATTACCGACACCGTAAAAGCCACAAATTAAGAAACTTACAACAGAAGGCAGTTGTTGAACGCTAAAACCACATTGTTGGTTGTAAAGCGAAAAATTAATTAAAATTTTAAAGGATGCCATTTAAAAGGGGTCAAAAAATATTGAGGTGATAACATATATTTCGATCATTCGTACGGATGGCAGACACACCGTCGCATTTGAATGTTTTTTTTTATATTAAATATACACCGAGATAACTATATTATTTTTCGGTTGGTTTGTGAGGTATTACATTTTATATATATTTAAATTGCTATTTAATTATCGTTCCACAAATATATATAGATATACATTCTGTTTATAATATATATTATATAGATATATAGAACGAAAGAACGTATGCCTTGTGTATTATTTTTTTGTTATTTAATATAAATAAAATAAAAATTTTGTATCGAATCTATAATCGGACTATCGAAAAAATAAATGTATGTGCGTGTTTGGTTTTTTTTTTTCATTTATATTATTTATAATTTAAATATATCTTTAATTTTTTTCGTTTCAATAAACATATAATTTATTTTTATACTTTTTGTTGATTATTCTATTTTTAAATAGAATTAATTATAATATCATATGATATATATATTTTTAATTTTCTGTATAATTTTTATACAACAACTGCTGTTTCATCATATGTGTTTAATTTTGATTTATTATTCTTATTCCGACTGTGTATGTGTGTGTTTGTCTATATATTAAATTAAATTACGTGTTATTTCTGTGGAAAATCTTGTGCTAATATTATAAAAATACTGTATGCCTTTGTCATTTGAATTTCTAAATAATTTGTATATGTAAGATAATATTTATAGAATTCAATAACATTTTTAATTATTTAATAATTATATAGAAAATTATTGTAATTTTATCAACTATGACTCTTATAATTGACTTTATATTGCATGCGAATTGAACCTAAAACGTGTGCGCTAAATAATTACGTTTATTTTTTAGGTAATTCCCATATAAATCAACATTTTATAATATTGCAATGTTTTTAAAACAATTTTTAATTTCATTTATTGTGAAAATTATTATACAATTTTTGTCACATCAAATGATTGTCATATACTTTGTCATAAAAAAACTAAGGTATTTTTTAATATATAAAATAAATATAATCAAAAAATCATTTTTGAATAAATAAAAGAATAAAAGAATCATTTTTCTTAAATATAATAAGTTAAACAAAATATTCGCACTATATTAATAGAAGAATAAAAATTAAATTTTTATGTGTATATTGCAAATAAGATATTTATACCATAAAATTAAATATCTATTGATTATTTTTCTTTAAATATAAAATTAATATCTTTTTCATTTTTATTATAAAACTTTGACATTGAATTTTCTAAATCTTTATTTAAGTATTATCACATGTACATCATACATTTATATATGTATTATATTAATATACGGAATTTATTATCGGGGAATTTCTCACCATAATAACAAAATTGATTTTTGACTATAAAATTATAAATTGTATTTTTTCTAAAATTTCACACGAAAAATATATATTAAATAAATTATATAGCAAAACAAATGATCAATAAATAAATTGTATAATAAATAAATAAATTATACAGATGTTTATATAGAAAATAAAATTATAGCCGATAAATGCTAATAAACACATAGGTTAGTTTTCATAAACATCATAGAACGCAATACGGATATAGTAGATATTAATTCATTATTATTGTCTAACACTTTTCATTTAATTTTTTGTCTATAATATTTAATTAAATTTTTTTTATTTGATTTTCTTTATAACTTTAATGATTATAATAATAAAAAAAATCAATACTGTTTACATAACCATTCAACAAATTGATTTAAATTATATTAGCATTTAATATTAAAATATAAAATGGGATATTGGCCAGTGCAGGGATTCACGGAAAATGCATATCACTTATTGGTTTTGTTTCGTTCAGCGATATCAAAAATGTTTTGTCAACTCATCTGGCTGTAGCAAGAGTTGCCAGATGAAAAAACAAATAAAATCTCTAATTTTAGAGATGCCATTTTTGTATAAACCGCAGCACTAGGATCCGTATAAATGAACGCTTTTTTTTAGCAGAATAGCATGAAAATTATAGATTCTAACAAAAAAAAACAGGGATTTCTTTTTACATAATTGTATATTCTTTGGCTTCTTTTTTTTTATTACTTCCATTTTGTATAAAAAAGCACTAGAAAAATCACTCAGATCTAATCAGGGAAAAAAAGAGAAATCTCTAATTGAAAATTTAACATTTTTCTTAGTTCTGACTTTTAATGATGCCGGAAAATTTCAGGAAAAACAATTTAAGTTCTTGTGTCCTTCTAAGTTGTAAAAGAAAAAAACAAATCTTAAGTTTTACGAAAGCAGCAATAAGGGCACTGAAACATCGATCCACTTCACCCCGCATGATGGGGTGAAGTGCGTATTCTTTGGTTATATAACCATTTATTGCAGGAGGATTGAATAGTAATTTTTTAGATTGCATTATATCGATGAACAATACGAACTTAATAAAATGCGGTAGATGAAATGTGTTAGATTCATTTCTACAACGTTTATACCCCCGTTTTAGCTATAGCAAAGAATCGTTTTGAACAAATATATGACAATAAAAATGATTCATTTCGTTAGGCTTTTGAAACGCTATTGAAATCATTTTAAAGAAATAACATATAATTATATCAATTTTATAGTTTGTTTAAAGTTCATATGATTCTTAATAAAATAAACAAAATTTATCGCATCGTAGTTAAGCTTCCCAGGTGCCTATTTCTTTTTTATATATACACTCGACATTATCCACTTCATCCCACAATATTTAACATTACACAATTTTATTGTTTTAAATCAGACTAATTTTTTTTTGTGTATTCTACTTTGATGCCCACATTTTATCTTATCATAATACATAATTAATCAAATTGTAGCACTTTTCAGAGTAGCTAAGCCACAGTTTCGTTCATGCCTTTTTGTAGATAGAGTGTTTTAGAAAAATATTGTTGTATTGTTTTTTAATTGGATAAAGGAATTAATGTATATTTAGAATATAAATTTAGAATATTGTGAAAAATTAACTGTAAATTTGAATTATTATTTATAAAACAGGAATTGTTTTTAGAAATTACAGATATTTGCAAAATTATACATAAATGATTGAGGGATCAACAGATCAGCCCACTGTATTCACTTCACCCAAGTTTACGGTACATTAATAAAAAACAGAAATGAAGTGAATTGCGAAGAAAAAATCTATTAAATTTGAATTAACAAGAATTCCATCAATTATGATTGCAAATGTTTTGAATATGCATTAAAAAACTCATATAAAAATGTATTTACCTATTCTTGATATATAAATTCCCTTTATATTTTGAATAATTTCCGATTTATCATTCTTGTACCGAATGCGGATTATACGTAAAAAAAACACATGTTTACAATTTGAAAAAACAAAACATAGTACCACCATACATAATTTATTAACGACTTTCTATGTACGTAAAAAAATGCAAGTATTTATTACAATATATTGTCATCATCGTCAAATATACAAATATATATAGATAGGTATAAATAAATAAATAAATATATAACAGATAAATCATAATTTATGGCAATACATGTTTTGATATATAATGTAAATAATAAATGATTAATTTAAAAGATTTTTTTTTCTCTATATTCATATGCATATAAACAAAATAAAATCAATTTGATTTACGTATTGTTTGATTAAAATTTATATAAATAAACGTGATATGAATTATATATCTTCCATCATCATAACCGATATTATATCCGCGCTTTCAACACATAACTCGTATAATTATTAATATATAATATGGTTGAAATTGAATTTTTTAATAAATTTATTCTATGAAGTTTTTTTTTTGTTCCACTTTGATGTATTACACTATATATAGAGTATATAAAATAATTAGAAAATATCTTTTATACCCTTTTACCTAAATAATAAAAGAAATTTCCATTTGGCTATTGTTTAACATTACTTATATTATAAATTCTACAAAAAGAAAAGTCTTATTTTAATTAGATTTTCTTTTTTGGCGAAAATTCTGTTTTGACATTTTTGACATAATTAACGCATATTAAAAATTATTTCTAAAATATGTATTATTATGGTTTAATGCTGCGTGTATTATAAATATTAAAGGCTTTTGTAAAGGCGAATTATCTTATTTCTATATTTATATACTATATAATATATTTTATTTATCATTATTTATATTTATTTAATATATTTTTTGTTATAATCTATTTTTCTCTATATATAGTATATACATTAATTCAATTGTTTAAAATTTAAAGCGCAGTCAATAAAATGTACGGAAAAATGATTAATGTTTCTTTTTTTTACAATATATTATATACAGAGAGACAACTTTAACTTTTATATAGAATACATACAATTTATCAACCTATATATATGCATAATCCATAACTCTTTTCAAATTCAATTAAAATCAATTATACATGTTTATTTTTTTTAGAAAAAGATTTATATAATTTATTTTATATTTATAGTACTATGATAACACAAAAAACGAAGAAACGAAGAGGATTGGTCTTAATTTTCAGTTCAGTATAGGCTTATATATATTTTTTATTTTATCTTATTTCATGTTTTAATTATAATGGATTCTGTTTAAAATTTATCTAAACCCTAATTATCTAAAGGAAATTTTTACTAGACGAAATTCTGTATTGCTTTCTAAAGGTAATCAAAAAAAATGTATCGCATTGCAACCAACAATTCGTTTTAGCGCCCAACAACAGCTTTCTGTTGGTAGTTTATTATTTTGTAGCTTTTACGGTGTCGGTAATTAGCCGTATGACCAACTGCAAGGGAATATATATGCAAATCTGTGTGAAAATTCAGAAAAATAATCGAAATAAAAAAAAACATATTTTAGGTTTCAGCAGGATTCGAACCCACAACCCCAAAATTATGTGGCGTTTTTATCAATTATACAACAGAAGCATATTTAAAAAAAGAAATACTGAATAAATTTCCACAGGAGGTTTAATAAAATATTGTTTATAATTTTCTGTCTAATTTTCTAAATGAAGTCATGTGTAATTTTCTACAGGAAATTCTGTATTATTTTCTAAAATTAAATTATATATAATTTTTTAAAGCAAATTTTGTTGAACTTTCCAAATGCCTTTTCCTCAAAGATATACAAAGATTTATTTAATTAAAGGTTACAAATGTAAACAAAAAATTATATTTATGATGATGAATGTATAAATAAATACACACACAAATATTTTCTTCTTGCGTTTAAATACCATAATTTTCGCATTTTTATTATAAACGTATACAATTTTCAATGTGACATTTTTCATTTCGTAACTTTCAAAAGATTTTTTTATGAATATTACAATATATATGTTATATTATATATATGGTATATTATATGATGATGTGCTACTTATATTCGTATATACATATATATATGGGCAAATACCAGATAATCAAATAAATTTTCCAGTTTTTAATAAAATATCACATGTTAATGTATGAATATATACAATACAATGTATATTTGGTATATTTTATATAGAATAAAATCATATGTGTATTTACAAATAAATAAATATTACTGGCGCCATTGTATTAAGAAATTGAGTATCTTTTTTTTTGTGTTTCCCTTTGAAATGTATACACACCAAATATCGAATATATATAATAAACAAATACCATTCTCGATTCCAAAGTCAAGGAATATGGTCAAAAAAAACAAAACGAAAATGTTTATAAAACCAAAATTTTTAACATATGTCATTTATTATTTTAATGAAATTGATTTTTTCTTTTGTATATGGGAATTTAAAGAATATATAATGTTTAAGTTTTATTTCGTAAATTTAATTTTTTAAATAAATTTATATGGAAAAATTGAAAAATAACATGGGAAAATGTATTTTTAGTTTTTTTTATCTATATTAGAAATATTTCTTTGAAAATACCCCTATATCAAAAGAAAAATTTAATATTCATATATAGGGTGAGCTAAAAAAAAAGGAAGAGAGTTATACGAAGCCGGTCGTGATTCTATATAACATAATGTTTTGTGTTCTTTGGTTAAATTAGAATCTGAATTTTCATATAAAATTTCATACTTTCTCATGCGGCTAATTACCAACACCGTAAAAGCAACAAATTAATAAACAACACTAGAAAACCGTTGTCGGTTGCTAAAACCGATTGTTGACTGTAATGCGATAGAAAAACAAAAATTTAAAGAGTCCGGTATAAAATTTTATCATCTAATCTAAAGGATTGATCGGATGATGGATCGATGATCTTTTCGTAGAAGAAAGAAAATATCTACCCGTATACCTGAATAAATCAATTTTACTATTTTGAGGCAATTGAAGAATTAAGTCGTTACATTTTGTAAATATACTTGTTTTAGAATATCTTTCAATGGTTTTATCATTCACCAATGTAAATTTTCAATATTTAGATCTGATTAATTTAATGGATACGTTAAAGTTGTATCCACTATATAATTTTATTGGTCATTTGACATTTACATTTCTTTTTGTATTACCTATACCTAAAAGCTAAGCTCTATCAACTTTTTTTTTTATTTCTATATGTTTGATACATTTTAGTTTGGTCCATCCTGTCCCTACATATTTATTATTTATATTAAAAATTATCTGCTATAAAAAAAAGGACATAGGTATTTTTCTATATTATTTGTCTTATATGCGGTTATGTAAATAATTTTCAATTGAATTTTCTTTTAAGTACGTTTAAATAAAAAAAAAAGGTCATATCTATAAATATTGTTATATAGAAATATATCCAATAAATATAGTTAGTATATATAGTACCGTAAAATGGGGTGAAGTGGATCGAAAATTTTACATTTTTCTTAGTTGTGACTTTCCGGAAATAATTCCGGAAAATTTCAGGAAAAATAATTTAAGTTTTTGTGACCTTCTAAGTTGTAAATACAAAGAAAAAAAAATCTTAAGTTTTATGAAACCAGCAATAAGGGCGATCCACTTCACCGCACATGATGGGGTGGAGTGGATATACGTTGGAACCATTTATTGCTGGAGGATTGAATAGTAATTTTTTTAGATTGTATTATATAGATAAACAATACGAACTTAATGAAATGCGCTAGATGAAATGTGTCATTATCCATTTCTAGAACGTTTAATTAGCTATAGCAATGAATCGTTTTTAACAAATATATGACACTAAAAATGATTGATTTCGTTAGATTTTTGAAATGCGATAGAAATCATTTTAAAGAAACAACATCTAATTATAACAATTTTATAGTTTGTATAAAGTTCATTTGATTCTTAATAAAATATACAAAATTTATCGCATCGTAGTTAAGCTTCCCAGGTGCCTATTCCTTTTTATATATACACGCGGCATTATCCAATTCAATATTTAACATTACACAATTTTATTGTTTTAAATCACCTAACAAACTAATTTTTTTTTATATTCTACTTTGATGCACACATTTGCTCTTATCATAATACATAATTAATCAAATTGTAGCACTTTTCAGAGTAGCTAAGCCACAGTTTCGTTCATGGCTTTTTGTAGATAGAGTGTTTTAGAAAAATATTGTTGTATTGTTTTTTAATTGGATAAAGGAATTAATGGATATTTAGAATATAAATCATTGTGAAAAATTAACTGTAAATTTGAATTATTATTTATAAAACAGGAATGGTTTTTGGAAATTACAGATATTTGCAAAATTATACAAAAAGGATTGAGGGATCAACTTCACCCCACTGTATCCACTTCACCCCAGTTTACGGTAATTGAAAAAAATGTGTGTTTATACTCGCTTGCTTACCTTTTATGTTTTGTTTTTATTTTGCTTTATGTCCTTTACATACTAAAATTATAATTTTTTTTGTGTGCGGTATGGTTTATACATCGGTACATCAAACATAAAATTTTATTTTATTTTCCATTTTTTTTTTTTGCATAAATTTATTCTAATAATTGAATGGAATTTTTTATATAAATTTCTATAGTCATGTATTTTTTCTTATATATTTAAAAGAGCTAATCGGTTAGCATAGATACAATAATGGATTTTACAAACTTACCTTTATAAAGTAATTCACAATCCGATATATAAATATTGAACATAATATATCTAATATTAGATTCTAGAAATGGTTCTACGTTTAGAATATTCTCCATTAAAGTTATAAAAAAATATGTAATTTTCAATAAAACAATTTGATATCCATAAATGTACTTATGAATAAAGTGAAATATTGAATTATCAACCTAAAATATGTTTAAAGAAGGAAGCGAAAACAATAAAAATAACAAATCTAAAAATTATTGATACAAAAATAAATTACAATAATGTCTATCTATCCACATTGATATATAGATAAAGGTAAAATTTATCTCTTATTGCTTTCTTCTAAAAAATATTATACTTTCGTACACACAAAAAAATTTTCCATTAAATAGTAAAAAATCGCCAATAACACGTATGAAAATATCATGGATTTTCAACCGATAGTAATTTTCCTAATATTTATGAAAGTTCACTATTATATAAAAATTGGAAAAATATGAATATATTACAAACGTTACTCTACATTTTATAGAAACATTTCTATATGAATATGAAAATTTACATTAAATATTATGTATAGACTTTATTATATATATGTAGATATTTTAATAATCATGAATAAATTCATAAGTATTTCAAACTCTTCATATAACGAACATTACATGTAAAGATATAATACTAATAGTTATGAAATAGTTTATAAAGTATAACAACCTTTCATAATATTCAATAATTAATTATTATTTTACATGAAAAAGATCCTACATATTATAAACATTTTGTAATCCATA
Organism: Dilophus febrilis; assembly: GCA_958336335.1. Classification (NCBI taxonomy): domain Eukaryota; kingdom Metazoa; phylum Arthropoda; class Insecta; order Diptera; family Bibionidae; genus Dilophus; species Dilophus febrilis. The sequence goes on along the minus strand of OY284472.1, from coordinate 11,979,689 downwards.
AGAATATTTCTTTATCAAATAATGGGTCTCACTATATAATCTAGAGATATTTCTTAGACTTCATTATTTGGTGCTTCTTATATAGCAGGATAGTTCCATTATATAATATAAACCAGATCATACAATGTAGAAGACCTCCAATTTACAGGGTGGTTATTAGTAAAATATGCTACTCATACAGTGTGATTAGGACCTATATAGATCAAATTTTATAGTTAATGATTAATGCAATAAAACAAAACATTATTAGAATGACAAAATTATGTTATATAATTATAAAGTAAATTATACTAATTATAATACTAATTATTATAATACTAATACTAATTATAAAGTAAATTATAAATAAAGTTAATATTAAAAACATATAAAAAAATATAAAAAATTATAAAATATAATATTATTAAATTATAAAAGAATTATAAAGTAAAAAAATATTAATAAACGATGGCGAAAAATTTTGAAATTCAAAATACTAAAAAAAATTAAAATGAGTACTATTCTCATTGAAATCAAAAAATTCTAAACCTTTAAAATTGAAATAAATTTTCAATTAAGAATTTGTCAATTGTTAACTGAATTATATATCTATTTCTTAAATTTTAATTTGTTTTCCAGTTGTGTGACACTGAGAAATTTTATGTCCGATTTTGTCCGTATGTTGTAAAAATACGACTGGATGAAATACCATATAGCAGCCGCTGCTGGTGGGTATATGTAATCAAAAACGTGAAATATTTTGAAACATATATCCACAGCTTTTACAACTGTTGAAACTTTGTATTTTATGTTGTTATGATACACTAAAATCTCGGTTGCACTTTTTAAGGAGCTGCCAACGAAAATAACGAACGGTTGAATTGGTAATCCTTTTTTGCTTATATCATTAAGTTTTTCGACCGCTTCTTCAACAGTCAAGGCTGTTAACATAAACGCCGTCTGTGAATCCAGTATTGTAAATTTTTTGGTTTGCTTTTTGCCGAACGCATTTTTGGTTACATATTTTGAAGTTGAAGCTAAAAGATGATGCAAAAGGAAAAAAATTAATCCTGCTCGTCCAACTACCAGTAAACAAATACAAAATAAAATGATTTAGTAATATTAAAATTAAAGTCAATGGATAAAGTGATAAAATTATTATAAGTAATTATTTTCGCTAGCGTTATTTAACTCTTCTAAATACTTCTGGTCATTCGGCTTTTTTAATTCATCGATAAAAATTGTATATATGTGGCTATCAAAACTAGACCACATACTTAGCATACTCTCCGAATGTGGATACATAAAGTTATAATCCAATTAAATTAACCGGTACCCCAAAGGAGCAGCATACGGTGGATATTTTTTAAAAATGTTTTGCGGAGATTCCCTATTTTCATCAATATATTTTCTCCTAAAGGCTTGACATTCTATCCACTTTGTTTCTAATTCTGGCCATGTATAGGATTCATATAAAATGAACGAATTGTGATACTCTGCATCCGCTTCCGGAACTAATATTTAAAAATAATAAATATGTATTGTTAGACTAATAGTAAGTGATAGTTTACAGTTCATAGTTAATTCATGAAATATCGAAACAAATAAATATTATAAAAAATGTAAGCTACCTGATTCATTATAACGGCGTAAATTTTCCGTGGTACTGGCTTTTTTTTCATCCATTCCAGCTCGTTTGTACTTATCTTTTTCATTAAAATATTTATTGTAAATTTTTCCCGCTGGTTTATTTTTTCGTCCACGCATAAAATAATAGTCCTAAAAATATTTTTCTTTTAGCATAAATTATGATCAAGTATAACAATTATAGACATGATGATCATTACCTTTAATTCATTGGGAAATAGAATCATAATTTGATCAGAAATGTCTTCGGCCACTTTTGCTGACATGATTAAATGTTTGTTTGTTCGGTAATGCGTGGTTATTAAACGCACCAAAATGGATCGTGTAATGTCATTTAATTTTTTTTTTTCTTGGTACAGTTGAATTAACAAATTTCCATCGTCCGTTGTTATTAAAATGTCCATCAAGTTATCATTTTTTATAGATATAACTTCATGTAATTTAATGGATTCAGGAATTTGCGGGATGTCATTTGTAGATGGGCAGGATAGCGATCGATGGTGAACTGGTGACTCCTTATTCAGTTGTTGTTGTTGCTCTTGATGTAGTGACTGTTGTTGTAGAGTTTGCCATTTTTCTAAATGGTGAGTAAACACAATCTGTTTACCACCAGTGAGATGTGACGTATAGTTTCTCCTAAACTCAGGTTGCATAATTTTTAACACCTCTATATCAATTTCCTCTTCTGTAAAAATTAGTTAAAAAACAATTCAATTATTTTAAGCATTACGATAAAAAGAGCAAAAAGAAATTGTGATTCATAAATACCTTTAAAGGTTTGTATCAACTCTGGGAACCCCCAATCCTTTAATAATGCCGATAATTGTTTGAACGAGTCATCATTCTCGATATCAATCAGCGCTGATGCTGTTTTTTCTATAATTGTGTTTTGTGTAGAACATTTTACCGATTGTGCAACTGGTATTGTTTGGTCGACAACGTAATTTCCAATAATTTCTATAAGCGTTGGCGAAGATTGCGGGACATATTCTTCTTCATGTTGTTCCATTAGAGTTGATTGAATATTAATGGAGTTTAAACTTGGCATATAATCATCTTTCATAAAATAACCAAATGCATCTCCTTCAAACTCTGATGTTTAGTAAATGTTTATGATATTGGTATATTTACCTTCGTTTTTTTTTGCCAATTGAGGATGTTGGATTCGAATGTAACTCTTTCACCAAATGTTAACCTCAATACTTTGTTCAAAAATCGAAAATGCCGCTTCCGGATGTGTTGCAGTCTGATAATGTTTAATTTTAATTCTATCAATATAGGAAACAAAATATACTATTCTCATGAAAATAGAATTAACTCAAGTCAATATCAACAATATATATATCAACAAATGAATTTAAAAAAGCAATCGATGCAACAAGAAAAATAATAAAATGTTTTATCTTAAAAAAATTGTATAACATAATATCTAAACCGTTGTAGAATACGATTCGAAAAAACATTCTTATATATTCACAAAAAAACACGCATCACAATTCCATCATCAAAAAAAAGTACCAATTATTGTAATCTAGAATTTTTTTTAATTGTTTTAAAAATTTTTAAAAATAAAACATGCCCATACTTACTGCGAACTAAAAAAACTGCTTTTTTGTGTGTTATTGATGTGTCCAAAACGGTTTCAAAAAATATCTCCAAATCGCTAATATCTTCGTGTTCATTCCAATCCATTAAAATAAATTCCTTACAAACTTTTCACTTGCCACTTCAAAAAACGTTAATTTCACAATTTTTTATTGTAATTTAATTCAACAATTTGACTATCAATTTTATTCGACTATCAATTTATAGGATATATTTGTTCACGTGTTATATAAAAAAACTTTTAATAATATTTGCAAACGCACTTAATGAAAGCCAAAATAGAAAGAATGATTTATTTTAGAAAAATTAAAATAGTTGGTATATAAAATTGTATCCATTTGAAACACGTTCTTTAATTGGTTTATATGCTCATACGACAAAAAAAAATATGCAATTTTATGAATATTTTCATATCATTATGAAATTATCATTAGTATTTAAAGTAAAAATCATATATAATATGAAACATTTCATAAATAATATGAACAATTTCTTATTGACCAGGGGCCTATTGCACCAACAACTTATCACTTATTATTTATCAACTTATCAAAATTTTTGATAAATTTTTGTTGCATCAAAATGGAAAGTGTTAACCGAAAGATTGAGTTATGATAAGTGATAAGCACTCAACTTACAATTTTCTGTTGCATCAAATTGTAAAATGTAAGTTGATAAGTTTTTTTTGGATAACTGATAAGTTATAAGAATTTGACAATTTTTTAATCATTTGGTTGCACAAACATTTTCAGTTATCACTTATCAAAACAAATATTGATAAATTTATCAAAAATTTTGTTAAGAAAAAATTAATATATCAAATAAATTGTTAAATAACTTTCATTATAAATTCAGTTTTAGTGGTGGATATAATAAAAAAAATGTTCCGATTTGAATTTTTATTAGAAAATGAAGAAGTGCGAAGAAATCGTGTAGTAAATCCGCGTGTTAATTTTTCATTAACTAATGGTGATACATTAGAAAATTTTCGACTAACACGAATTCAAATAGAATATGTGTTAGAAAAAATTGGTGGAAGGTTAGAGCGTTGTAGTGACAGGAATAACCCGTTAAGTCCACTGCAGCAATTGCTCATCACATTACATTGGCTTGAAAATGGAGCACTATTCTATTATATATAATACACACAAACGCAACAATCACAATGGCTTTTGTTATTAAAAAAACAGTAACAAAACGAACTTATCAATTTAATTAAAAAAGCAAATGTTGCTAAAAGTAATTTTTTTTTTGGAGAAACACTTATCAATTATCATAAGCAAAAATTTGATAAATTTACAATTGATAAGTGAGTGATTTTTTTTTCTCTTTGGGCAACGCTTATCATTTACACTTATCAAAAAAATCATTTTTCGATAAGTTGATAAATGATAAGTGATAAGTTGTTGGTGCAATAGGCCCCAGTTTTACCATTCGTATGAACAAATTCATATTATATAGATAAAATTCTTAATAAATATGAAATAATTCATAAATAATATGAATAATTTCTTATTGACTAGTTTTAACATTCGTATGAAGAAATTCATATTATATAGACAAAATTCTTAATAAATATGAAATAATTCATAAATAATATGAATAATTTCTTATTGACTAGTTTTAACATTCGTATGAAGAAATTCATATTATATAGATAAAATTCTTAATAAATATGAAATAATTCATAAATAATATGAAGGCTCTCTAAAAATGAATGAAATAATATTTTTAAAGACAAAATTAAATTATGTAACAATGTTTTTGGTTGGCTTATATTTTTGGTAAGCAAAGCATAATAGAAATTATTCATATTATTCATTAACTGTTTCATATTTTACCTATGTATTTACTCTATATAAGAGAGATTGTTTCATACACGAATTTGTAAAACGAGTAAATCAGAAATTATTCATATTATTTATATACTATTCATATTCTATATAAATTTTACTTTAATGCTGATGATATAATTTTATGAGTATAAAAACATTCATAAAATAGTAGGCAACGCAATTTTTACAGCAGATTCCCGGTAACACGTGTTATATTTCAATAATCACATTTCTAAATATAAACCTCTGCAAGATTTCCATGTCCATGTTTAATACGAGACAATCTTTTTCACATGAATGAATCCTCAATGCATATAAATATCAGATAAACATTCCCAATTAAGTCATTTATCATACATAAAGTATTATTGGTCAGCATGATATGACACTTTGCATTTTTTTTTGATATATTATTAATAATTATCACAGCTCTTGTAGATGTTTGCAGTTTTTTAGTGTAACCAGTTCATTAAACACCGTAAATTTACCAATCGATAAATACAATATTTGCCTAACTTTATTGATAAAATTATCATTTGAGAACAATAAAAATCTTTATATTGTTAGATTTTCATATTTGTTGAAATTTTTCAGAAAGTTTGTCATAAAACATAATATTTTTCATGTTAATGAATGGCGTTAGATCTTTGAACGGACATTATCTTGTTTTCTTTTAAGCTGAATTTTGTACATAAAGTTATGGGAAACACAATACATTGCCAACATTTAAAAGATCTGTTTTCAACATAAATATGATTCATGTGATATGATTGGCAATCGAAATATTTAATCATAATAAACAGATTATTATTATGCTCTTATTTAATTTTTACCCAAATCCAGATTTTATTGAAGCATGTTTTATAAATAAACGCTAGATGAAGAATTTGAGTGCTTATTAAAAAAAATTTTATTTTCAATGAATGTAGACAATATGTATCAATATGTATTGTACTGTACAATGCAGCCATATGATATTTACAGATAATATCATTGTCATCAAATAATAAAATCTGTTACACGCAATACAGAAACAAAATTATATATATATATATAATGATAAAACTAATAGAGATTCATCCATAAAAGGGATAGAGTTTGTCAATCTTTATTTAATAACAATATTTTTTTAATATATATGAATGTTTATAGTATAAAATTTCTTAAATTGTATGAAGGCTCTAATATATCATAAAGAATGTTTCATAAGCCGGGTAAAGAACATACTGTAATCATTATTGTGATATTCTTTGCGCTGTATGATATAAACCTAAATAATAAAAAAATATCCTTAATATGTAAAGCCGCTACTTTAGGCACCTTACGGACGATTTTTATTAAGTAGTAAAATTTACGTTATAATATATGAATATTTAGCAAAAAAATTCGTAAATGATATGAATGTTCAATATATAATAGAAATCTCGTCTTTAAGCGGCATACAGAAAAAGTTCATAATAATTATAGTGATATTTTTTTCCGTGTACGTCTCAATATTTTTTGTATTGGAAGGTTCAAATCTTCAAATCAAATTTATATTCAAACTTAAATTTATATCACTGTAATTTATATACAATCTAAATATCACATTTTTTATCCTATAGAGAAAAAGAATTAATAGAAAAAAAGACATTTATTTATGTCATATATTCAATTTTCAAATCCTATATTAGTGTTTGGAGCTTATGCATTAATGGCATAAATGCAAGAAAGAATTCTAACTTCTCTGGTTTAATTCTTTATACTTTATTTAATAAAATTCTTATAATTCTTCGGGAATCCAGTCAAATAAATAAATAAAACAAATAAATTTTATTAATAAACATTAAAAAGTAGAATAATTATAATTAGGAAGAAGAAGAAGAATTATTCTTAAATACCAGTTGTTAAACAATACATTAATACAGGAAAAATTCTTAATCGGAAATTCTATTTAATTTTGTTCAGGCAAATCTGTATAATTTTCTAATGGGAATTATTCTGTTTAATTTGCTATAGGTAATTCGATTTATTTTTGTACAGGAAAATCTGTATAATTTTCTAATGGGAATTCTATTTAATTTTCCAATTGGATATTTCTTATTTGAACCATTCTTACGTATAAGGCATTATAAAATTTTGATTAATTTCAATGAATATCAAGTAATTGTTCTAAAAGCGCGTTATTAAATAACAAAATAAAATCCTTATATATAACGGGTGGGCCATTTTTATTTGATAGTACAATTATTCCTATTAGTTGTGGAATATAACTTTATTTAAATTACTGCAATGGCTGACCATACAGTAACCCATTCGATCAGTCCAATTTTTCAGTACATTTCCGATGGTATGCAGCAGAATTTCAGCAATGGCGAGACGTATATTGTCCTTGAGATCAACAATCGTGGCTTGCTTGTTGGCATAACACTTTTCTTTAACAGCACCCCAAAGATAACAGTTCAACGGTGTCAAATCCAAGGTGGAAGTGCGCTTCATCCGAAAAGATGTTTTTTCGGCCAAAATCGACATCCTCCTCAAGTCGATCGAAAGCCCACTTAGCAAAGCGAAAACGTGTTGAATGGTCGTTAACTTTCAACTGCTGAACCAATTGGACTTTGTACGTATAGTCATACCAAGATCTTTATTCGTCGCAATGCAGTGCGTGAGATGTTCAATTCTTGAGAACGATGACGAGTTGATGTTTCTCGGCGTTTCACGTACAGTTTCAGCCACAGTAGCAATATTTTCGGTTGTGCGCACTGTTTTTGAACGGTCACGCATTGGTTTGTCAATAAGCAAGCCAGTTTCTCTCACTTTCTTCACAAAACCTCGCACATATTGATCCGATGGTGCCTGTTTTTTGCCCATGTTTGTACGCAATTTTTGACAGCAAATTTTAATATTGGACCCATTTTCAAAGTAGGTTTTCAATATTTCAAAGCGTATATTCAACCATTTTCGTACAGCGCAACCAATAAACTAATTTTCTAAAAAAAAAAAATAACATTTAGTGTTACCGTTCACGAGGGTGTTAGGGAATATCGCACAAGTGCGAATTTACCCCACTATAGGGTAATTTCGCACCAGTGCGAAATTACTCACAATGGGGGGTATAAAGTGTAATCTCGCACAAATTTAAATATTTTAAGGGCGAGAAGCTAATACCTTATTATCTTATTATGGGTTTCGGTTTGATTTTGGATGAGCGAGTACTATTATTAGTGTGCGAGTTTGAATTTAGGTGTGCGAGTAAGGTTTTTAGTGTGCAAGTAGTAGAATATGACCGAGCGATTATTGTTTTAAGTGTGCGAGTTTGAATTTAGGTGTGCGAGTTAATATTTTGTGTGCGAGTAGTAGGATAAGACCGTGCGAGTATGATTTTAAGTGTGCGAGTCTGAATTTAGGTGTGCGAGTAAGGTTTTTAGTGTGCGGGTAGTAGAATATGACCGAGCGATTATTGTTTTAAGTGTGCGAGTTTGAATTTAGGTGTGCGAGTATGATTTTTTGGTGTGCGAGTAGTAGGAAATGACAGTGCGAGTATGATTTTAAGTGTGCGAGTTTGAATTTAGGTGTGCGAGTTTGAATTTAGGTGTGCGAGTAAGGTTTTTAGTGTGCGAGTCGTAGAATATGACCGAGCGATTATTGTTTTAAGTGTGCGAGTTTGAATTTAGGTGTGCGAGTATGATTTTTTTGTGTGCGAGTAGTAGGATAAGACCGTGCGAGTATGATTTTAAGTGTGCGAGTTTGAATTCCTACTACTCGCACACAAAAAAATCATACTCGGACACCTAAATTCAAATTCGCACACTTAAAATCATACTCGCACGGTCATTTCCTACTACTCGAACACAAAATATTATACTCGCACACCTACATTCAAACTCGCACACTTAAAATCATACTCGCACGGTCATTTCCTACTACTCGAACACAAAATATTATACTCGCACACCTACATTCAAACTCGCACACTTAAAATCATACTCGCACACTTAAAATCATACAGTGGGGTAAATTCGCACTTGTGCGAGATTACCTTTCACTGACAGGGTTGGGGAATCTCGCACATAGACATTTTGATGGGTGCGAGATTCCCCCCATTCTTCACGAGATAATGGTAGTTGAAAAAGAAAACGTTACATGGCCCACCCTTTATTATGCTTAAAAAAATTCATTCATTATATTAAATTTAGGTGCAAACAAAAATATGTACATTTTCCCGATTGTGTATAATTTTATAATGAGATATTTAGCATAAAATAATAATGATATGAGGTTATACAATTTATTTTTTAAAATATACCTTTTTCTTTTTTTTTTGTTTTGGAATTAAGCACATTCATATATCAAACTCATTTGTTGAATAATTCATTAAATAAAAATGTATGTATGTTCTAAAAATATTTGTGAAGAAAATTACAGAATCATAAATCGTACATAAATATATAAGAATCTTAAATATTCTAAATATATTAGTATATATGAATATATGAACATTTGATATTTTAAAATCTCATATGCATAAACATTTTATAGTAAATTGTATACATAGATTTATTTATACTCTAAATAATATTAGGTTGTCTAAAAAGTATTGATAATTTTTTTTACAAAATTCAAACATTTTTTTATATATTTCAAATGAACGTTATTAAACCAAATATGCGCTGTTTTGATCGATGACCGTTTGCCATTTTTCTGGTAAAGACATTATCCCATCACTGTAGAACTGTGTTTTCTGGGCAAAAAACTGATCCAAGTGCATTTTGCAGTCCTCTGCGGAATTTAATTTTAAACCATTAAGGGAGTTCTGCAGAGACCGGAACAAATGATAATCTGAAGGTGCAAGGTCCGGGCTATATAGTGGATGCATTAAAACTTCCCAGCCAAACTATCTCAGTTTCTGCCGAGTCATCAAAGATGTGTGTGGTCTGGCGTTGTCATGATGGAACACAACACTCTTTCGATTGATTAATTCTGGACGTTTTTTTTTAATCTCGTGCTTCAATCTTGTTAATTGTTGACAATAGAGATCGGAATCAATGGTTTGACCGGGTGCTAGTAATTCATAATGAACGATTCCTTTCCAATCCCACCAAACAGACAGCATTACCTTTCTTGGTGTTAATCCAGGTTTTGCTACTGTTTGAGGAGCTTCACCCTTCTTGGACCACGATCTTTTTCGTACATTATTATCGTATGTGATCCATTTTTCATCACCTGTAATCATTCGCTTTAAAAATGACTCGATTTCGTTCCTTTTAAACAGCGTTTCGCAAATGGAAATTCGGTTCATTAAATTGTTTTGTGTTAATTCATGTGGTACCCAAACATCGAGCTTTTTCTTGTATCCAGCCTTTGTCAAATGGTTTAAAACTGTTTGGTGATGGATGTTTAGTTCTTTAGCGATATCATGACTGCTTCCGTGTCGATTTTCTTCAATTTTTGATATGATTTCATCGACTTTTTCAGTGATTGGTCGACCAGAACGAGGTGCATCTTTGACATCAAAATTACCGGAACGAAATCGAGCAACAATCTATAGGCTGTTAATTTTTATAAAGTTCCTTCACCGTAAACTGCACAAATTTGTTCATGTGCCTGCGTTGCATTTTCACCTTTTTCATAATAAAATTGTAAAATGTATCGAATTTTTTCACTAATTTCGTTCATCTTTAATGCACTACAACTTTTAAATGACTAAACAAATTTAATTTTTTTTTTTATCTACGAAATGTCATCTTTCGAACATATGTTAGTGTTACCTGACTACTTGAAATATTCAATTATAATGACATCTACTTATAAAAATTATCAATACTTTTTCGACAACCTAATATATATACATATGTATATGAACATTTTTGAATATATAATTTGTTTTGAAAATACACATTTATATATTCAAATGTATTATATCTTAATTCTCTGTGGAGGTGTGCTTCATAATAGCAAAGCAAAAAAAAAAAAAAAAAAATTACATGTACTATATTTAAATTTCATATTTTATCAAAATTAGAAACGTTAATTTAAGTTATATATTATATATATTTATTTTAAGCATATTATATACAATATTAATAATTTGTATAATATTATACAAAGTTAAATATAATAAAATAAATATGCATTTTATTTTATATTCAAACTACCCCATCATAATAATAATAATAATAATATTATAAATCTTATAAATACATAAGTTCTAATATATACATCATAATAATGATGGTAATTACAAAATATCTGTATATAAATTTTAAATATATACATATAGTTAATATATCAAACAAATTCAACTATATTTATTACCAGGTAAATAAATGTGTATATATATAATACGATATATAACTACTATATGTAATTGTGAATAGACAGGGTGTGTAATAATGCATTAAGTAATTTATCTAAGTAAAATTAATTATGGTTAAAATACTTGAATGCTATCACTTCAAATACAAAAAATAGAAATTGATTGTTTCCTTATTAAATTCAGTAAATATACTCACATATTTATTAGAATTCAATGTGCTTATTTATCGATTTCAATTGATTGACATTTTTCCAAACAAATTTTAAAGGTATTGAGATATATCATCAACTTAGATTTTACTTTAAACCTTTATCGTTTAATTATAATTTAAATAAGTTATAAAGTTGGTGCTCCATTAAAATCCCCAAATTTTCGTATCCAATTTTATAATTTTATATTCCGTAATAAAACAAAAATTGAATATAAATTTATTTTAATGATCTGTCTTGTCACGATATTATTATTATTATTATAATGTGTATGATGATCATGAGTGATCATAAAATGTATAATAATAAAATATATTAAAATCCTTTGACTTAAGTGAATTTATTATTTTTTACATCATAATGGTTATTTTAATAGTATATGTAAAATAATAATAATAATAATAATGATGCAAATTTGATTTATATGAAATATTATAATATAACTATTATATAGATAAAAATAAAATAAAATTAAGTTTAATCTCTTATAAATAAATTTTAATATCCAAATAATATTTCAGGTATTCTGAAATATATATAATTTTATATTAATTTCGTTATTAGATTTATATTCATATTTTAAGTATATTTTATATACCTGTATGAATTCATATAAATATAGTCATTTCTCAGTTAGTCGTTTATATTGGGATATATGCATTTTTTATTTGCGTATTTTAATGTATATATACTTAATAAATTTGTATAGATTCAAAGTTTTAATGCACATACTTATATATGTATGTATAACATATACACGGAAATATATATTTAATTCAACCATATACTTTTTCCTTTGATATATTTTTTTACGATTATAAAATCATATACTTATATTTATTTCATTTCCCCGGCTCTTAAACTATAAAATATGTGTTTTTTAATCATACAGTATTTTATTTAGTTAATCTTACATAGTATATTTTAGAATTCAAGTGATAGTTAAAATTTATTTATAATAATTATTTGAGAATTTGCAGTCCGATAAATAAATAAAATTAATTGATCATTTTTATCGAAATTATTCTATTATCTACTATTACGACTCGGGCTATTTTATAGAATTGTTTATTTTTTAATATTCCATATCACTTTTTCCAACATTTTAATCAATCGAATATGGAACAAATAAACCGCGTTTTCTTTATGTTAACATTTTAAAGATAAGTAGCTGGACATTTTTTTGCCATATTAAGAAAAAGGTACGATATTTCGAAACGATCTAGCCTAAAAGGAAATTAATTATTCTACAAAAAAAAAATTAGGGACTTTCAAAATACAGCTGGTGCAAGAATTGAAGCCGAACGACCTACCGCAAAGTAAAATTATTGGTGAATGGGCTCTTGGAAAGTTGGCCGAAGGTCCACTTTTTTACCGAAAAATTGTGTTCAGCGACGAAGCTCATTTTTGGCTTAATGGCAGAATTGTCAATTTTGGAGTGAATATCAGCCAGAAGCATTGCAAGAGCTACCAATGCATTCAGAAAAAGTCACAGTGTCACAGGTGCGGTTTATGGGCTGGTGGCATCATTGGACCGTACTTCTTCAAAGATGATGCGAATCGTAACGTAACTGTGATTGGTGAGCGCTACCGTGAGATGATATTCAACTTTTTTTTGCCCAAAATGCAAGAGCTTGACTTACATGACATGTGGTTTCAACAAGACGGTCACACAGCACGCCACACACAGCACGCGCAACAATGGACTTATTGAGAGGCGAGTTCGGTGAACATTTTATTTAACGTTCGGGACCGGTCAATTGGCCGCCTACATCGTGCGATTTAACGCCTTTAGACTATTTTTTGTGGGGCTGTCTTAAAGCTCATGTCTATACAGACAAGCCCGCTTCAATTGACGCATTGGAAGACAACATTGAAGCATTTATTCGTGAGATACCGGCCGAAATGTTGGAAAGAGTATGCCAAAATTGGACTAAGCGGATGGACCATTTGAGGCGCAGTCAAGGTCAACATTTGCATGAAAAAATAATGGACCGTACTATCGATTCAAATAAGGATTTCATGCATTTTTCTGAATTTTTCGTGTTTTTTTTTTAAAACTTTCCTATAGTTTTTAAAAAATCACCCTTTATTTCGTTGAAGAAAACGTGAAAATCGCCCCATCGGTTCCAAAAGATATAGTCAAATTTCCAAAAAGTGTTCGGTAAAATTTGTACCATTTTTGATGTACTGTGTTTGATGTTTGTACCATTATTGGTCGTTCACTTTACAATACCACAAATTTTTTTGTATTTGCACTGAACGCGATTGGAAAAATGCTATCTCTTTTGAACCAAAATAGGTCGATTTTCAAATTTTCTTCTATGAAAGATCAGAACTTGATTGAATTTTTAAATTATGGAAGAAAAGCGAAAATTTAAGAAAAATCGGGGTTGTAATTAAAAAAAATAAAAAATATAGGAAAGTCGATTTTCCGTCAAATTTAGTTCTGTGTACATTTTCTTTAAAGATAAGCTAATTTAAACATGTATACCGTTCAAGAATATCCTATCCTCTTGGAAATGTGACTAACAATTTCTTATACCCGCCTATGATATTATTATCATGATTTTGGATAGAAAAATAATCCTTCAACTATATCAATATTTAATCAATAAAAATGATAAACATTTTCATGTAATCATCATCCATTATAGAGGCATCTTAATGAACAATTTTTGTTATACATTTTCTAAAAAAATAAAACTTCTTTTAAAATATAAGTTTATATAGCAATAGCGATGGTACATATTTAATAATTTAGTGTTGAGAACAAAAAAAAAACAATTTTCCAACAAGATACTTTGCAAGATCTTGTATAGTTATATGAAAAAAGTATCCTTATAGCAACTCTATCTATATTTATAAATACAGGGATATATAAATAAATACGTATGGATTTGTATTTGATTGACGACATTTATTTTTATTTTTTTTTTTTAAAAAAAGTTCTATTATATTTACTATATGAATGTCACATAAACTATGCTTATTGAAATATAGTTATATTTTTATATATAGTATATAAAAATAAATATATTTATTATTTGTATTTGTATGCGATTTTTCTCTTTCACAAAATCTATTTCTATTTTTTAAGGATTTGCTGGATATCCTTCTGGTATTTATTTATCTTGTTATGAATTTTTTCTATATATATATATATAGATATGGATAATATTTATTATATAAAATATTTTCACACTATATTTTCATAGGATAAAATTGTGGTAAATAAAAATAATATATAGTTTTATTTTTTTTTTTTGCATATAAAATGCAAAACGAACTATATACAGTCAGAGTTATGGAGAATATAAAAAAAAAAAATAAAACTTTATAAAGTGAAAAAAGATATTCAGATGGTGTTATATTATATTGTATTTATATTATCTTCACGTTATTTTTTTTTTTTCTCATTTTGTTAAGTTATTTTATATATGAAATATTTACATATAGCTATAGCTAAGCTAAGTGTATATTTAAATATTTTACATTTACCATATGTTTTGTTTTTGTTATATATATACATATATAGATACTTTCATATAAAGGTTTAAAAAATAGTTTTGAATATATACTCGCTATATACATATGTTATATAAGTAAGTGAACATAAAAAGTATATGTAATCTTTTTAAAATTACATTTTGTTTAAATAATATAATATTTATTGTATATATGCAAAATTCTATTTCAAAATTTGTTTAAAACCATTCAACCAAATGTTTTTTGTCTTGTTTATATTATATATATACATATGTATGTTGTTTATAATATTGATATAGTGTCTGATAGTATATATATATAAAGGTCCTATTTTGTTGAATCCAAATATAAGTATAAAAGAAATACACAACTCGCTGTACAATCTATATCTAATTTATGTATGATTTTTTTTTAAATATTTGCAAAAGAGGAAAAAAGCAATTGTTTATTTAAAAACAAAAAAAAAACAGATCAATTTAAAAATGGGAATTTTAAAACAAAAAATTTAAAAAAAAACATTTATAATACGAATTTAGCAATTTCTAAATAAAAAAATTAGTCTTTTTTACATAATACAAAAATTGAATCGATCCGTTTTTTATAATACAATAATATAATTATAATAATTTTAATATAATTATAGGCCCATTGCTAGACTTTCATACATCCCTAAAATCTGTGAAGGTCTGATTGTGGATGTCGTTGCGCTTTTAACATGAAGTCTTTAATTAGACCTGATCAGCATGGGTTTAATTTAAATAGACCTGATCAAATAAGCATTTATTAGAATTTGTAACATTTTGTTTTGACAAATTTGCTTGGCGTAATAGGTGGATTGCATTTTTACTGATTTCAGTAAGGCATTCAACAAATTGCCACATGGAAATTTATTGGCCAAATTGGATTTGGCGTTAACTTTGTGACCTGGCTTGGTTCTTACTTGAACAGTCGTTTTACTTAATGATTCAATGTCATTTACTTTTAATGTTACATCTGCGGTGTGCCTCAAGGGAGTTATCAGACGACTTTCTCTATTGGTTTTTAAATATTCTCAATCCTCGATATTTGCTGACCATGTGAATATTTTTAAATCCATTACACCAACTGATGATTCTAAGTTGCTTCAGTGTGATCTTGATTCCTTTCATAATTGGTGTCTTGTTAACAAATTGGTTTTAAATACTGACAAATGCAAAATTATTAACTTTACAAGAAAAAATTAATTTTAAGTTTTTAAGTAAAATAATGGATCTTGGCGTGAACTTGCGGACAATGAGCTAAATTTTAAATCGCATGTTGATTACATTATTATTAATATAAGGCTAACTCTATTATGGGTTTTATTTTTCGTATGTCGCCGGAAATCTCTGATCCGTATTGTCTTCGTTCCTTATTTTATTATCTGGTTCGTTCTATATTCTTGAATACGCGTGCCCTGTTTGGTCACCATTTTACTCAATTCATCGAGCTAGGATTGAATCAGTCTAAAATTACGTTAATTATTCTTAAAGATTTGGTCATAAAAACGTAAATAATTTTTAAATATATACTCTTTATATTCTAGATACAAAAAAAATGTTAATATTCAATTACCTATAGGTGTATTTATTTCTATATATGAATTATGATAAAATGTGATTGTAAAGCAAAATGTAATATCAAATTAAATATAACTAAATTCATATATATTTGTCTTGTGTATATAGTTGTATAAATAAATTCTATATACACAAGATAAATACAACGATCCTGTGACGAGGCGTGAGAAAATTTGTCCCCACGATACAAACCATAGGGTATTTTTAAAAGTAAACGCTAAAGCATAAATTAATTATACTACAAAAATTAATTTTTGTTTGAACAAAATTTTCCGGAAATTCCAAATTTTGAGTTTTGCAAATTGTATCCACAGTTTTTATCCAATTTTCATTATCTTAATTTGAAAATTGTATATAAACTTAATTTTAAAGTTTGAAATCGCATAATTTCTTCAAAAGATATGAAAATGACAATTAGTGAAAAACTATGGGTGTTATTCAAAAAAATTAAAATCGGGAAAAATGGATTTGCCGGAAAGTTTTGTTTGGAAAACATTTTTTTTTTTTAGAATAATTAATTTGTTTTTAAGCACGTACCTTTTATATTATCCTATCGTTTGGCTCATCAGGACCAATTTTTTCACACCTCGCCACTATCGGACGATCAAGTCATTTATATTCCTATTTTTTGTAATACATACGTACATATATGAAATATGTCATGGAAGGTAAAAATCTTTTTTGTAATAGATTATATAAATTCTTATATATAGAATATGATACAAAATAAATACATGAAAAAAAACTTATATGATGTTTTGCATTTGCATATACATATAATTATATAAAGTATAGTAATTAGAAAATAACACAAAACCGTTCAAATTACTTCTATTCATCTATTATATGTATTTGTATATTTGTATATATAAAACAAAGTTTTTCATTTAAATAAAACTTTTTGGTTTTTTCATTATTACATTCATTAAAAAACTCATTACATATATTATATAGAAAATTTTCTACATATATTTTAATATTATATTATTATAACTAATTATTACATGAATAATGATCAAAATGTAATATATTGTTTTTAGTTGTTTATATTTTATATTCTGATTATGTATACGATATATATATAAATTTATGTCTGCGTGATAAGAATTATTAATTGCATTCATATGTTATTATATACATAAATTGACAAAATTTTTAGTCAAAATAAATTTTGTATAGAGAATATTTTATAATATATGTTATTTTTATTCTCATACACAGTTATTAACGTGAAGCGACCTTTGTTTTATAAAGTTATAAAAAAGGATACATATTATTTAAAATATATTAATAATAATATTTAAAAATAATAAATTTAATATTCGTATCTATCTAACATATATATATAATTGTATATATTTAGACCATTATACATGGTAATGAACAATTTTACAATGTATATTATTATAGAGTATTTAAATTTCAAATCGTTGGTTGTTGATAATATACATTATTTTTAATTTATTGATGTAATCATTATAAATTTGTAAAATTAATATTTCTATATATATATAATTATATATTATTATAAACAGTAAAAAATTGTAAGTTCCATTAATGTATATGGCAAAATGGAATATATATTACTAATAAAACGAAATTATATTTAATCGATTCATTTAAACGATAAATGTCTAATGCGTATACAAAAAGGTTGTTCATTATACACTCTATATAAAAGAATGTCCATAATGATATTAAATGATCCAATAATAAAAAAAAACATAGTCATTTGTCAAACATCAATATCTATTTAATATATTTATATACACAGAGCGACAATTAATATTTCGTACTCAAACCATATCTCAATAACCAGTGGGACGATCTATGTGATGGAACATGCGCTTTGAAGCTTGATGTTTTCTCTATCGCCCGTAAAATTTGTATTGCATTTGGTTGACAAATAAAAAAACTTTGACTTTTCTTGTGAAACAATATTTTAGTTGAAGTAGAAATTTTAACATGGAACAAAGAGCAGTCATTAAATTCAACACAAAGCCTGGTAAATCTGCAACAGAAACGTTCAAATCGATGCAGCAAGTTAATAGCGATAATTGTATGGGTGGAAAACAAGTTTTTGAGTGGCATAAACGTTTCGTGGATGGCTAAAACACAGGCTAAAAAACAAAAAAAGTTCCATCGAAAATCAAGACAATGCTCGTAACATTTTTCGATAGCAAGGGAATTATCCATAAAGAATTCGTTTCAACTGTTCAAACAGTCAGTGGCGCATATTATATCGAAGTTTTGAAGAGTCTGATGGACAGGATTCGTTGTATTCGACATGAATATCTTGAATCAGATAGTTGGTGTTTGTTGCACGATAATGCACCAAGTCACACTTCACTTATTGTTCGTCAGTTTTTGGCTCGAAATCAAGTCTGTGTGTTAAACATTCATCCACCGTGTTCACCTGATTTAGCACCATGTGACTTCTCCTTGTTTCCAAAACTTAAAATGAAATTGAAAGGATGTTTTTTTGAAAATATTTAAAGCATTCAAACAGCATCTACACGTGCACTAGAGGCAATACCACAAAACGACCTGGAACACGCATTTGAATCATTATTAAATCGATGTAACAGTTGTATTGAATCAGGAGGAAAATATTTTGAATAAATAAAATAAAAAAATTTCAAAAATCGTATTTTTAATGTATTTCCTAGGACCAGTACGGAATATTAATTGTCGCACTGTGTAATTGCCGCACTGTGTATAGTAATAAAATTCTATCGATCGATCAGCGTTTCAAAATATAGTACTTGCACAGTGTCAACAGGCGAGATCAGGGTTAAATTTGGTAATTAATCAATTCCTTAAAAAAGTTTATTATAAACTAATGTGCTTAACTAAATTTTCATAATTTCCAAATATACGTTCAGAATTCACAACTAATTAAAAATTCAATTTTTTTTTTCTATATCATCAATTAATCAAGATCGATTCATTTCAACAATTGCGTATATTGCAATATATTATAGAGGAGAAAATGTAAATTTAACGATACCACCTCAAGTGCAACCTTTTCAAAGTATTACAATTTCAAAACATTACAATTTAAATTATATAGGTTAAAATTAAATTATATATAGGTTTATCTTTCCGCTTGCGGTTAGTCGTACGGCTAATTACCGACACCGTATAAGGCACAAATTAAGAAACTAACAACAGGAGGCTGTTGTTGGACGCTAAAACCAGATTATTGGTTGTATAGCGAAAAATTAAAAAAACAGGTTTATGCATTAAAAAGAAAAGATAAGAAATCGCCAATAAATTAAATAACATGGAGATTTTAATTTTATTGAACTATTAAACTTCTTAGTTTTTCTCATGCATTTTATAGGACCATTCTAGATTTATTGTATTCTATTATGTATAACTAGTTTTGTTCTGTGGTGTATAGTGGAACTGAAAATTATCATCAAAACTTCAGACTGCGTGGGTTAGAATTCTACTGCAAATTAATGAACATATTTTTTTTTATGGTAATGGAGTCCATCCGTTATCAAATTTAGGTTGATTTTACCTTGATGTTCAAGCGTCATATAATGTTGATGTATATAAGTTTAAGTGTCGATTTCTCCAAGATTATATATAAGATCGCAAACAGACGATCAAATTAATCATATTCGTGTAAATTTATACATTTAATTCAATATTTTCCATATACCATTTTTTTTATAATATATTCAGTTATTTTCAAATCTAAATTTCACAGGATTAAGTGTTTAACCAATGCTGTGGTCGGACGACTAATTACTGACACAAAAAAACTAATTACTAAAATCAGCTAAAACTAATCACGTTTTTGCACGCAGTTTACTATAAATAAAAATCACTTTCAAATTAAACATTTCAAACAATTTTGCATATCTTCAAAAAAAGTGACTGCCCAAAAAAAGCATCCCATTTTGGAAAAATGTTAAGATTTTTTTCAAAATAACCTTTAATCACCCTATTCATTTCTACTATAAAATATATTTAGATAGTAAAGGTTTTCATATAAAATATATAATATACATAAACGTGATCAGAATTAATGTGTGATAATCTATTTATATATTTGTAAATCAAATTGTCATCTCATGTATCCAATATATTTATATTTATGTTATATACATCATATTGTATGGAAATTTATATAAGTATAATGATAAGTATACTGTTTTAATTATCATTATGTTCTTTTGCTCGGTTCGCATATGTTAATAAATCCTTCTTATATAATGTAAGAATAACAATCTCAATATCGATATATATATTTATATTTATATTGACAAAATATGTGTATATATCGTTGAATATAGTATAACAAAGTTAACAAAAGAATTGAATACAAGTTATATATACAGCGGTGGTCAGTTAAATAACACACTCATTTCTTGGAATGAATTCTTAAAAATATCTATAATGGAAGCAGTGTTAAACTGACTAAGGGAGTTTATAGAAATGAAACAGTAATAAACAATTTGATAATTAATGTAAATAAATATCTATATCTATAAATATCTATTTCTTTAACAAAAAAATTCTGAACATAAAACGTAAAAAATTCTTAAAGTTAAGTATGGGCATGTAAATAGCACAGTCCACGCCCTTGGCTTTAATTGCATCACAAAATAAAAAATTAATAAAAAATTGTTTAAAAGTTCGTTTAATATTTTTTTGGGAAACCTTTCATTTTAATTACTTCAGCATATCGACGAGGCCGAGACTTTCCACCAAACATTTGGATCGATCTGATGGGATTGCAAGCCAAGCCTCTTGCATGACTGCCCGCAATTTGTTCAAATTTGTTGATCGATTTTCATTAATCCCTTTTTCGACATCTCCTCACAAATTCTCAATGGGGTTCAAGGCCGGACTTCGTGCCGGTCAATCTAATACACTAATTTGCGTTGTTCTAACAGCCATCTGTTTTATGCAACGAGCGGTGAGTTTGGATCGTTATCGTTCATAAATTTCTACTTAAGTGGCATATTATCATCAGCATATGGTCCCATTGCATGTTCAAATATGTTTTTATACATACACTGATCTATTTTTTATTTTTCCTTCATTCCGTGTATTGCACCAATACCATGCCAGGATACCGCTCCCCAAACCATGATACTACCGCCAGCATGTTTTACTGTTTTTAATGTGTATAATGGATTGATGCTTTGATTACGTAGACGTCGTACATACACTTTTCCATCCGATCCACATCGATTATAATTTGATTCATCGGTCCATAACACATTTTTCCAGAAACTTATCGGTTTTTGTATATATAATTTGTACTTGTAAAACTAAAATATTTGGCGTAATAAATCACTGTGTTATTTAACTGACCACGACTGTATATAATGTATTCTTAATGGTCATTTTAATATGTCCTTAAAATCTATTATGGTATATTTTTTCCTTCTATACCATTTACAACATGTACCGTATTATAATAATATTACTATAATGTTGTTGTGTTTGAAGACATTATTGTTTTGATATATTCTATATAATATTTTATAATTCTCTTTATATGTATGTAGTACTTTTTTTTATCATATATATATAGTGAAATTTAACAAATGATTTTCTATAATAATATATATTCTCTTTTAGTGATATATATAGTACCATAATAAATATGTGTTACTTATTTTCGTTTTTGTTTCGGTTTTTTTTTCTTGAATTTTACTAAAAATATATTATTATTCATCAGATTATTTACAACAAAATTTTCTTTTTGTGTCTTTCAAATTTATCTTTATCTTCATCATGATCTATATACATATATATATCATTTGATATGTATATAGCTATTTATTTATATATACATACATCATAGATATATCGAAATGTTCAAAAGTATATACGCTGACTGAAATGTTTATATTAACAGAAGACGAAAAAAAAAATGTAAACAAATTGAAAATACGAAAACATTTAACTTAAATACGTGTCCTTATTATAGATTGTTTATGCATATATAGCAGATATATTCAGATCGCTTATATAAATTTAATGTTTAATATTCTGTCATTTTATTTTATTTCAATTTGTTATGTTTTTCTTTTTTTTTTCATTTTTCTTTTGGTGAAAAATTCATACACATGTGATATTGAAAAAAAATACATGTATATTATAATATTTTTATCGAACATTTTTCACTTTATTTATATCTTAATAATATTCTATTTTTTTTTTTTTTATTTCTTTTAATAACACATCATATAAAATATATAACGATAATTTATGTTTTAAGCATACATGACATGATAGATATACGATATACAAGTATATATATAGTATATTGTTCTACTAAAGTACTATTATTATTATATTATTATACTTATATAATTTTAAAGATAATGCAAAATAAAAAATTGTTTTTTTCATATTAATCATTTATATAACAAAAATAAATATTAAGAAAATTAAAGGCGCCATGATAATAATATATATACTTATATATACAACAATTTAAAATGCATTATTTTTTTTATATCGTGTGTATGAAAATACAAATTATATAAAATGTATTTCTTATACTAAATTATTGATGATATAAATAAACTTGATGGAGTTTTGTAATTATATATAAATATATATATAAATGGATAACAATGAAAAATATCGTGTATAATAAGTACTATATAAAATTGGATAACACAATTCTAAAATTAAAGCAATGTGTATAGTTGAAGAGTATATGGGAAAAACATTTTTAACCTTGCTATGTTAATATAATGTATATATAGAAATACGTCAATGCGATTTACTTTACAATTCAATAAGTATAATATTCTAAAGGAAATTTTCGATAGTTTTGTATTATTTTATCAGATTAAATATGAATTTTCCAATACTTATTCTGTATAACTTCCAATAGAGAATATCCGTAAAATTTTCTAATTGAAAGTTTGTATAATTCTGCATAATAATTTAATGAGGAAATTATTGGTCATTTTCTGAATATACTTGTAAAATTTGTATCTGTATAATTTTCTATAGGAAATTCTGTATAATTTTCTATAGGAAATTCTGTATAATTTTCTATAGGAAATTCTGTATAATTTTCTATAGGAAATTCTGTATAATTTTCTATAGGAAATTCTGTATAATTTTCTATAGGAAATTCTGTATAATTTTCTATAGGAAATTCTGTATAATTTTCTATAGGAAATTCTGTATAATTTTCTATAGGAAATTCTGTATAATTTTCTATAGGAAATTCTGTATAATTTTCTATAGGAAATTCTGTATAATTTTCTATAGGAAATTCTGTATAATTTTCTATAGGAAATTCTGTATAATTTTCTATAGGAAATTCTGTATAATTTTCTATAGGAAATTCTGTATAATTTTCTATAGGAAATTCTGTATAATTTTCTAAGGAAATTCTGTACAATTCTCTAGAGAAAATTCTGTATAATTCTCTAGAGGAAATTTTATATAATTTTTAGAAGGACATTCTGTATAATTCTCTAGAGGAAATTCTGTATAATTTTCTAGAGAAAATTCTGTATAATTTTGCTTTATAAATTTCTATATAACTTTCTAAGGAAATACTAAATAGTTTTCCAATGATAACTATCTCAGAAAATTAGCAAATGCAATCAATTTCTGACGTTCTATAATAGAAGATATTTTGAATAACCGATAGCATTTCCAAAAAAAACATTCTGTAACGAAAATATCGAAATTTATTGAATTATCCTTTAATTTGTAAAAAATTTAAGTGAATTTGATTCCATAATTCGCGTTTATTAAATTATACATTCAGTGCACGTTTAAGAATAATCTCAAAAAATTGCAATATTACCGTATATTAATAAAGAAAAAGTTAAATTTTATACAATAAAATGATGAATTCTCTAACTATGTTTATACATTATACTATAAAATGCACTTTTATTTATTTATAAATATGAATTAAAATTTTGAAAATAATTTACATTTCTACACACATATCACATACATATATACTTAAGAGATATTATTTTGAAATGTTTATAATATCATTAAAATATTTTTCAAATATGTGCGGATAAGATAGAAACTAGAAAATAGAACTATGTGTATAATAATATATAAAATATAATATATAATATTATGTAAAATTATGTTTATTTTTAATATATTTATGCAATATATGTTTTAAAGTTTATGTATAATCACTTTGCAATATTTTTGTAAACAAAAACAAGCATCGCATATTATAATTATATAAATTGTAATACTCTATAGTTATATATATTTAGTATTTACCATACAAATGTTCATAACTAGAAATGTGTGTTAAAGTGGATGTGGTTAAATATATTGTGATTCTTTATATATGTATATAAAACCAAAAATTTTATATGAACTATTTTCAAATAACATATACGACTGACTGTATTTTATTTAATAACTACGTGTATATGCTCATGTATATTTTATTAGGAAAATCCATATGATATATTGAAATTTGTATATATAGTTTGCATTTTTGCAATATGCTGAGAAAGGAAAAGTATCAAAGTGTTGTTGTCATTTATTTATGTAAATAATTTTACACATGTATATATAGTGTTTGAAAATATAGTAAAACAATAATACTTACAATATTATTATTTTTGTTTAAAATAATATTAAGAATAAATATAAAAACTTTATGAAATCCTGTTGAGAATTGAATTATTTTTGATATGATTGCCGAAAGATGTTTGATTTATAATAAAATCTTTATAATACAATATATCTCAATCTCTTAAGGCCATTAGGACTTTTTTTTATAATAGTCCAAGATATATACCAAGGAATCTTGATGTAAAATTTGATTTATTATTCCTTAAGCCTAAATCAATGAATACAATGAATATTAAAAAATGTTTAAGAAAAGTTAATAATTTGCGTTGAATCATTGATTTTTCGAATTTTCGATGGAATTTCAATTTCAATGAAAGAATCCAAAATATTATCTAACATATCGATAGATTATTTCCAGAAATTTGTACAATTACCCTCAAATTAAAATCTATGTTATTATTATTATTATTACTTTCATCACGTTTGTATGACCATGTAATTTTACATTTTTTATATACAAAAATGTTACGAATCAAACGATGTAACGATATGTGTTATGTATACATATTATATTATGTTCATATACGATAATATTTATAATATGCAAAAGAATTTATAAAATTTTATGTTTATAATTTAAACAAATATATATTTTGTTATTAATGAGGTTTGAAAATATAAAAAAAAAAAATTATGAGCATTTATTTATATTGATTGATTGATTGATTGATTATATGATATATTTTCTGTATACATTTATCATAACGTGCAAAAAAAAAAATAATACAAAATTAGAATTGTTTTTATTTAAATTGTGTTATTATATGGAGTATAGTTTTGGAATGTTGTGAATATTAAATATTATTTTTCTATATACATCTAAACCTAAGTTACGATTTTGTATACTTTTTGGTATATTATATACTATATTGATTCTATTCGTGTGTGTAGTTGATTAAAAAAAAACATTCAATTTCAACTATTGGATACATTTTTAGATGGCATGGGAAGACTTGAAATATTTTGTTTATGTAACGATAAATGAATCATCTCAATAGACGGCATGAATTCTTCCGACCAGATATAGACCACAATTTACATGAAAGACGTACCTTCGCACCTTTCACCTTTCAAAAGATCTTATACCTTGATTGAAATGTTAATATTGTATTATATGCGAATAATGAATAAACGTGTCTTTTTGCAAACAAAAAAAATAAAAATGAGCCAATTTCAATTTGGTGACCTAGTAAATAGAAATGCTATCATAAATTATAGTATTTTATTACATAATTTCAGAATTAATAGATGTGATATAAATATCATATATAATTAGTTATATAAGAAGTCATCAAATTAGGACGAAATAAATACCTTGAAATTTAAAAAAAAAAAAATCAAACCGTATATATAAGATTTTATTTATGTTATTTTTCTTTTAATAATTCAAAAAATAATTGATTCATTGCATTTTTATTTAAACCACTTTTCATATATAAAAATACTATTTTAAAGCACCGCAATTTTTGAACAGTGTCATATATTTGATGATCCTTTACAAAAGAGGATATAAATATATAAGGCTATATATTAATTCATATATATTTATATTTAATTTTTGTCGTCGTCGTCGACAAAGCAGGGCAATGTTATTGACAGAGTAATTAAGTCAAAATTTTCTATAGTATATAATGGAAATTTAATGGGAAAACAACCAAAATGTATTTTTATACATTTTTTTCCATCATACAAACGTTTTATTTTATATACCGACTTTTATAATAACGTGTAGCAATACACAAAAAAAATGTATTTATATACATTGGCATTGGTCATGTTTTTCTATATAATGTTTTGTTTATTTTGAAAACACTATATATACATATATATTTTAATTAACTAAATATTATGTCCAGTATTTATTGCAATTGATTAAATAACACGCGTGTGTATATGAATATAATTAAACATGAGATATTATTCATACAGCAATTATTCGCATTTATATATTGTTCGATTGTTTTATCAATTTATATATACAAACGTGTATGGGCAGGATGTTTTAAAATACGACACATTCAATTATGATAAAATCATGAACATGAAAAATCATGTTCATAGGAAAGTTATAGTTATAGAGTTAGGAAGTTCATTGAAATTGTTGTGGATTTAACGCATTTATTACAAACAAAACTTAACAACATTTTCCGTGAGGTTTCAAATAATAGGAACGGGATGTAGGGTACATAAATTCGTACATCCACAGATGTTGGATTTTGTACGTGGTCTTTATCACTTTATCTTTAAAAGCCGTTAATAAAAGACTGCGGGGGACGTTTTTATACTTGATGGATAATAGAAAGGAAGTATAATCCTTTTAATAAGGGTTTTAAAAAAATTAATTAATGACATTTTTTAAGCGTAAAAACGAAGTTACACGATAAAATCATTTGAAATATAGTATAAATTTGTGGTGTAAACAACTCTGTGGTGTAAATGTTAAAAATACCAACCTAAAATTCTAACGAAATTTTGGGGTCGTGGGTTCGAATCCTACCGAATGCATAAAATATGTTTTTTGTTTTCGGTTATGTTTCGAATCCGAATTTTAACACAGTGTTGTATTTTCCGCCTGCGGTTGGTCGTACGGCTAATGACACCGACACCATAAAAGGCACAAATTAAGAAACTAACAACAGAAGGCTGTTGTTGGACGCTAAAACCAGATTGTTGGTTGTATAGCGAAAAAATTTATTATTATGTATTATAAATTATAGCGTATTCGTTGTTAGCAAAGACCCTTTTGTGTACCTTGCAACCTGTACTCCAAATAACCAATACATTTTAAACATTCAAAACGATTTGCTTGGAATATACATCCGCTTTAAATATTGATCATATAGGAATGAAGATAATAATAATATTTAACTTTTAAAATATCCTGCATTTTATAAACCACAAAAGACACAAACAAACAAATTTTAATATTTATATATATATGGTAATAATAATACCTATATACACATATATATAATTGTTATATTATAAATTAATGACATCATATAATATGATATGAATGTTTATAATGAAAAAAGAAAAACGAATAACAGCTTGCAAACTATTATCATATATCATATAATGTTAAAATAATAATATTATAGAGAATCATAAATATTCGATATACATATTAAATGTGTGAATATGGGGATGGATTAACCATATAACAAAAATTGTTTCATATTAATTATTTTTTTATCATTTTATTATTATATATGATTTTATTAATATATTGCAAAAAAATATTTTTATTATAGATTATAAAAAAAATCGAATTATCTATAGCTTCTGTATTATGGTATTTATCTGTATTATAATTCATTTTACCACACACAAAACATACATTTTATTAAATGTGCATTTGAATATACATATAATAAAATATAGACACATGCAATGTCATTATTTTATTTTATTTATGATTATTATTATTATTATCTATTATATATAAATGAATAAATCGTTAATAAAATTATATTATAAATATTATCAATTTACAATATAATAATAATAATATTAAAACGGGTAACACCTAGAAATATAAGTGGTTACGTTATGAGAACGCAGGCGACATTACGGTTAAGCTTAAGTCATAAATTCCTCATAAAATTTCACGGTATAAATTGATGTGCCACAAATATATAGTTCTCAATACTGTTCATAAAAAAATCCCAGGTACATTTTTTGTGTGTGGTTTTTTATCCCAACTTCAACATTAACCAGGCAACAATGGTAAAGAAAATAAAAATCCCAAAAATTAAACAAATAATTCACTTTACGTATCGGGGTAAGTGTTTATAATACATATTAAAAAAAAATCTTTTGTCCATCATTTTATTCTATATATTTTAATATTACTATATAGATATATACTGAATAGTTTTTCCGATATAATAAAATCGGATTTTCCTGCTGTTTATATAAAGATTATTTTTCATATACATATAAAACCATTGTTAATGTTTAGATTACAAAATTCTAAATTCAATTGTCATAGGATATAATATTAATTTATATCCGCAATGTAGTGTATAAAGTAAAAATCTTCTACCTATATATTAAGTGTTTGGAATTAATAATGCGGATTTTTGGCTTGAAAATGGCATTCATTTGTATAACAAAATGTAAACGTTTGCCAATGGTTGTTTGGTCGACATTCAACGCCATTGCAAGTTTATGTTGCGTTCTACACGAATTTTCATCCAATAACGCTTGCAATTCTTCGTCTTCAAATTTTTTTGGCTGACCTGGCCGTTCTTTGTCTTCCAAGTCAAAATCACCATTTCGGAAGCGTACAAACCATCGTTCACAAGTTGCTTGAGCTGGAGCATATCCACCATAAGCTTCAACCAACAAACGATAACTTTCAGCAGCGGTTTTCTTCAAATTAAAGAAAGTTATTAAACTTCCCCCCAAAACAACTTTTTCAGGCATATGTTTCGACATATGCTTTGTTGTTGTTTACACTTCAATGAAATGACATATACTGAAATTTATAGCCTCCTAATGACAGAAAAAAAAAAGAAAATGGCCGCGGTGTGTTGCGATACACTCAACGCTAGTTGCGCCATCTGTTATCTAAATCCGCATTTTAATTCCTACACCTAATAGCTTTCTGGATGTGATGTTTCATTCTTTATATCATATTCATATTATTCCAATAAGGTAAAATTTAAAACATAGTTTTTCATTTGATGGTAACAAGATCCCCTTAAAAATCTCAAGATTTCTATTATATTTGCATATAGACTGTATAACTTACGAATCACCTGATTGAATAAAACTGATGGTCCACTGCATGTACCATAATAATCACAGAACAGTAAAAATATAGTAAATCGTTTACTACATTATGTATTATATAAGTAATAAAGAGCTTGTATAGTTAGGGAAATTTTTATGATGTATACTATTTTAACCACTATTATATCGGACACCTTCTATTTTATTCGTATAGTCGATTTTGAGATGCCAAAAAAGGACTTCAGACAACCATTTTTTAATCCTTCTAATTTTATTTCATAAAATGATGCTTTTAGTTAAATAAGTACGCAGACAGAAGTAAAAAAAACTTTTAACTTCAATTAGTTTATGGAATTTATTTCAAAATGACTCCATTTAACAAAATTATAATTTCGGACTATTATATTATCCGACACTGATCTCCTTCGTAACGCCTCCTTTGGCCTTTATGATAGCCTCCATTCTCTTAGACGTGGTATTTAATAAATTTTTGGATTCATCCGGTGTTTTGGTATTCCTCATTTCAATGATATTTCCCTGGAATTCTTCACTCCTTCAATTGTAACTTTCTTATAATTTTTTAACTTTGTTTTATTAACGTTCACAAAGAAGCTATTGGACTTCAATCGGGACTGTTTGGTTCCTTTTAATCCTATTATTATTAAGAACAATACGAAATATTCCTAAAGAACTTAATGTAGCTAGTTGTAAGTCTCAGTATCAGATATTTAAATAAAACATCGTTTAACCGGTTCATTTGAGTAACAGAAAGTGGTGGAAAATCTAATAATACTGATCGTGATAACCTCAACTGTGAAAAAATATGAGAACTGTTATGAGTGATATAACTCTAAAATGGTCAACAGCAATCCAAAAAGTGATCGCACGAACGAAAGAACGCACGGACGAAAGAACGCACGGACAACGTAATGGATTCATAAACCGAACTATATGAATATAAGATAAAAATAAAGACATATTTTATTAAATAATGTTTTTTCCCCAATAATAATCCCTAATAATGTTTCATCATAAATCAAAGCCCCTTTCAATTGTTTTGCAAAAAACAAAACAATAAACAATTTTCAGTTCTGCGGCAATGGGATAGCATTATACTTTGATGATGAATGTGAATTTGTTATTGTTGGTGATTCCGATAATCGGGTAATTCACACACAAAATTCCATCGTGATTGTTTAACGTGCACTGTGAAATTTTCACCCAGTTATTATAATTTACATTTCAAAAGGAGCCTTTTTTTTTAATTTACTTAATTAATTTTATGAATTTACATTTCATTTAGTGTACGGTCAATTCCCAAAAATACATTCATATATTAAATGACTACCTTTTGCGATCAACTATTAAATTGTATTCAAACCGCGAATATACATTTCATTTCAATAAGATGTTGCTCTAAAGCAACAAACCGCTAAAGCAACTAAGAACTGGTTGGAAGATAAAGAAATGGGTTTAGAAATCCACTGTTAGGTATGGACATCTTCAACTCCAATAGAATCATTGTGGGCAAAACAAAGTTAAAAAATTATCCGAAAGTTATAATTGAAGGTGTGAAGAATTCCCAGGAAAAATCATTGAATTGAAAAATCATTGTGGAATACAAAAACAAAGGATGCATCCAAAACATTTAGTAAATACCATCTCTAAGAGAGTGGAGACTATCATAAAGATCAAAGGAGGCGTTACAAAGGAGATGAGTGGCGTATAATACAAGTTTCCGATATTATAATGGTAAATTTTTTTTTTGTTAAATTGAATCATTTTGACATAAATTCCATAACTAATTGAATTTAAAAGTTTTTTTTTTACTTCTGTCTGTGCAATTATTTAACTAAAACCATCATTTTATGAAATAAAATTTGAAGGATTAAAAAATTATTGTTTAAACTCCTTTTTGGCATCTCAAAATCGAGCATACGAATAAAATAGCAGCTGTCCGATATAATAGTGGTTAAAGTAGTATATTATAGAGAAAAAAGGAAGGAAATCTTAACTAAATATATATACTTATCCAAGATTGTACGGTTTGTATAGTTATATTAAATTTATATATTTATATATTTATAACGCGAAAATACTTTTTATTTTATTTATATGTGGACAAAATATAAATGGTATTTATATCATAGTAAATGTTTTGTAATAGTTTTAAAATTAAATTTTTTCTTTATATAACACATTTCTATATATAAAAAAAATGCACTTGGTATTTTATATATTGAAAAAAAAATGTATCACAGTGACAATATTTTACAAAATGTATTTATTTATTCGTTTATACATATTTTGCTATAATTAAATGGTTATATATATTTCAATTGAGCTTTAAACACATTTTTTATTTTTATTTAACTTATCGTTATTTATATCGTAAATGCTTCGGTGTTTATATAATACTCTTCTGTTTTTCTTTTTATAAAAAAAAAATATTTCAAATACTTTCTGAAGTAGGTACATAAAATAAAAACCAATTCATTTTTCACCTCTTATTTATACATTGCGCGACCGTAATATTAAATATACATATGCATTAGAAAATTGTGAAAAAAGACATTTTTATTAAATATTTAAATGTTTAAAGGTAACTTTAGGGAATCAATAAAATAATTATATTTAAACCTTATACATTATTCACTTAATTGTATATTTTTTTCCCCAGAAATCTATACATTGTATAGATAAAATGAATTGAATATTCTCCGATCAGCAGGGTCAATTACCGGATGAGTAAATCAACATATATAGAAATGTTTAAACTTCCCTTATTATTGTATTTTCTAGTGGGTGTACTTTTTAGTTTTATTCTATTAAACATAAAAATATATATTTATTATTTCAAATACTTGTATATTTATAAAGATGTTGATATTATTTTATGATTGATAAATAATATCAATTTTTTTTTGTATGTGCTATAAGTATATTATTGTTTGCCAATGTATAAAGAGAAGATATTTACTATGCAATTTTATATCCATTTAAGGTTATTTGTTGAACAATACTTTTTTTTTAATATATAATATTTATATTTCAATATTTATTATATCAGTTTAGAATTGAATTGAATTTAACAATAAAAAAGGTTTATATTTTTTAATATTATGTGTTCAGTTCAGGATATGAATAAATATATACAAACAGCATATATTTTAGGGTGTATTTATTTAATAATGTTGACCCTTTGAACTTATAAATTTTATTTTATGTAGCATATTTTTAAGTAATTATGAATTGTTGAATGCAGTTAAAATTTAATGTTATAATTTTATATAATTCATTTAAAATGACATTGTATAATAAACTCTGTGATAATGAATTAAAATTATTTTAATGAATTTCACTGACGCAAAATTTAAATCCTAGATAGTTAATTATATATTTATTAACATAGAAATCACATAAATTCTATTTATATGAAGAAATTATTGATGACAATTTTTTAATCGCAATCGTATCTAATAATTATATAGGATTTTGAACTTTTGAAATTTTTTTTTCGTTTTTTATTCAAATAACAAACAGCCATTATAATTAATTTGGAAAATATCGCATAATATTTTATGCGAAAATGAATAACTCGTAAAACAACAGTCAAAAATTGAATGAATAATTTTAATATTCGTTCAATATATAAATAATAAATATAGTATATAAAAAAATATGTCTATTCTATTTATCAACATATATATAATTTTGTTTTTATAATTTCTATATACATGACATCACCTCAATTTCAACATCCCCTGTGTATGTTTTTTTTTTTTTATTAAATTCATATTGTATGTGACTTATGAGTTTAATTTTGAAAAATTGAAAATCGTTTTCCGTCTGTTAAAGGTAAGAACCCAGATCATTTTTCCGATCCTTCCCTCTTTTCACAGACTATATACAAATTCAAAAG
Organism: Dilophus febrilis; assembly: GCA_958336335.1. Taxonomy (NCBI): domain Eukaryota; kingdom Metazoa; phylum Arthropoda; class Insecta; order Diptera; family Bibionidae; genus Dilophus; species Dilophus febrilis. Next base: position 11,945,751 of record OY284472.1, on the reverse strand, counting down.
GATTAGTAGAGAGATATCTCGTTAGGTATCTAATGCTATATTAGTGTCCGTTTTTATTGTATTGGTGTAATAAAAATTTTGGTAAAAAATTTAAAACCGATTTTACCCCATAAAACATAAATGCTTTCTATTGTATAGATATATTAGCATAGGGCAGTGTTTTATATTTCCTTTTTGTTTATTGTCAACTTGTCAAAAAGCAAAAAAAAAAAAACACTTTAGTTAAAATACATATACTATATACAGTAGACTCGCGATATAAGGAACAATTGATTACGCAGAGGGTCGTTCCCTATTTCGAAGTTTCATTATATGGAAGGTTCCGTAAAAAATGTTAAAATAGCTTTATAGCTAGAGAGTGGCAATCAAACGTCGGAAAAGAGGTTAAAAACAAATGATATATATTCAATTTAAGCATTTATTTTGAAAAACAATGGAAAAACAAGTGTATTATTTGGTTGGAACCGCAAACCAAATAAAAATTATGTGTATATTATGAGTATAAAATGCACATACCCAACCAATAAAAAAAAACAATACATATTTGTGAAGCGAGTGATTGTGAGAGATGGGATATGACATAATTTCATTAAAATACTTCGAATACATAATTTAAATATAATTTCGAATACCAACACCTGAATAAAATACACCAATCATTCCTTATATCGAGGTTTTGATTGATTTAGCGTTCCTTATTTAAAGGCTATAATACAAAATTTGAAAGCGTTCCCTAATTCGAGGTTTCCTTAATCAAGCGTATCTTATATCGCGAGTCTACTGTATATATATTGATGCGTAATAAATAAGGAACAAAAATTTACAAATTCTATATTATAAATACATTCATATATATAGTCATATAGTATGTAGATTAAAATGAAAAAAAAGTATACATACATTTTTTTTTTACATTAATTTAGAAATTTTTCAATATTCACCAATTTTTTAAAATATATTTTCTTATTCCTCTTAGCGCATATAATATATGTCGTCGTATATCAAAAATATCTCTATATATATGGTATATAAAGCAATAAAATGTTTAAAAAATTCCAATCGAGATCACACACACAAAAAAAAAACCTATGTTCAAAATTGTTTATATATAGCACATATATAAAAAAAAATAATAAGCTATCTTATTTTTTATAACCATATAAATACTTACTGGGTAAACAACAACCCTGTGTGATATCCGTGAGATTAAATGATAAAATATTCATATGGATTTCACATACCGTAAAAATGACTAATATCAATAATGAAAATAATTTTTACGAGGATATAAGATAAAAAAATAAATAAGAATGCGATATCAAAAAAAAAAAAAAAACAATATCAAATTGAAACAAATTTTTATATATGGCAATATAAAAAATATTTTCCATCATCAGAAGAATATCACCCTGCTGTTAATATTCAAGACAAAAATAATATATCTTTATACGAGTGTGTTTTATATATATAATAATTTTATTTACATGTTCGTGAAACTTAAAACACATTTTACGCATATTTTAGCAATATATAACAATTTTCCTTTATAATACATGTCTATAAAGAATGAATCCTCTATATATATATATATATATATATATATATATATATATATATATAGGTATATATTTTATATATTGATATCCTGAGTTATTTCGTTATATATAAAATATAAATTTATATATAATATATAAAACAACCAATATATAGAAATACTACTGTAATATTAACTTTAGACAATATACGCAAGGTAGTTCTGTAAGTAATGTTTTCCATAACACAAAATACATTTCTTAACATCATTTCTTAATATATAAAATAAAAACATTTTTAAATAAAACAGGTGAAAGACATTAAAATATATATTTTATATAGCCAACAACAAACTATATATCCGAATCTAAATTAATTAATAAAATAATATACAGGGTGTCCCAGTACAGGGTGCCAACCCGAAACAGGCAGGTTCTACACCTCATTTCCAATCAAAAAATGTATCGCGACCCCATGTCTATCTCCCTTGGTTTTCGAGCTAGCCCGAAAAAACGATTTCGTTGAAGTTCAAGGTAGTACGTAGATGTTATTTACCATATCTCAGCAACCACTTATCGGAATCCAATAATTATAACCTTGTTGGAAAGGTATTTTAACTATCTTTAACTCTTTCTAATAACACAAAAATCGGCGACGACTTGTTTTCATGCTATAGCTGGTCAAACACAAGAAATTTCAACGGCCTCAAATATTTTTGTTATTTTGCAAGCCGAGAACTATAGAACTTTTATGTTTATCAACTGTCGGTTTTTAGAAAAACTTCTTTGATGTTTTAGCTTTAATTTGATGTACAAACTTTTAAAATATGTCAACTCGTCTTAGAGATATGACGAAAATAATATTGAAATATGACCAAAATAATGCAAATTTTTCAAAAATTTAACACACATTTATTACATTGCAAAGTTCAATGTTCTGTTGTTATCGCGTTATCTAGGTAACATAACTTCCAGGGATTACAATTAATTTAATGGTTACTTAGAAATAAAAACAGTTAAATCTATTACCGTCATAAATTCATTCAATTCTTTTGTTTTTTGTGCTACATTTCTTCGGCATTTGTACGTTGTTTTACGTTTAATATTCATTAGAAAATTAAGTTTGTTTTATAAAGAATAATTCGGAAGTTTGAAACGGTAAAAACCAGTAAAAAATAAATTTCAAAAGCAGCCATCCAAATTGGTGTAAGTAAAAACTATGCTTGGTGTGCAAAGAAGGCTGCTGGTTTACATTCTTGCAAAGAAGGCTGCTGGTTTACATTTGCAAAAAATTCAAGCACTTAAAGAAATAAACTACGTCCCCCGAATAACTTTTTGTGATTGGGTGATTCGTTGTTATGAACAAGATCCCAGGATATTAAATCAAATTTTATATACGGATGAAGCAATGTTCACACGTGAAGGGATATTTAATACTAAAAATAATTATCATTGGTTAAAGGAAAACCGGCATTCAGTTCGGCAACACGAATTTCAGGAACGAATAGCAGTCAATGTATGGGCAGGAATGATTGCAAATCAATTAATTGGTCCATACTTTCTACCTGGGCGGCTGGATTCAGATTCATATTTAGTTTTTTTGCAAAATAGGGTATTCGATTTACTCGATGATGTTAATTTAGCTGATTTGCGATTCATTCATTTTCAACATGACGGTGCACCCCCACATTTTGCACGAAGTGTAAGAGAACACTTAAATGACACATTCGGTCAAAGATGGATTGGAAGAAATGGCCCCATTAAATGGCCACCACGGTCGCCAGACCTCACACCATTAGATTTTTATCTATGGGGGGTTTATAAAGACATGGTTTATAAAACACCAGTTCATACCAGGGAAGATTTAATGAATGGCATTAATAATGCGTTTAAAGTTTTAAAAAATAATCCGAATCAAATTCGATCGGCTACTAGGGCAGTATTAAAACGGTGTCGAATATGTCGATCACATAATGGACACCATTTTGAGCAATTTTTGTAATAAAGATTTAAATTTAATTTAATAAATATGTTTTAAATTTTTGAAAAATTTGCATTATTTTCGTCATATTTCAATATTATTTTCGTTATATCTCTAGAACGCGTTTACATATTTTAAAAGTTTGTACATCAAATTAAAGCTAAAACATCCAAGAAGTTTTTCTAAAAACCGACAGTTGATAAACATAAAAGTTCTATAGTTCTCGGCTTGCAAAATAACAAAAATATTTGAGGCCGTTGAAATTTCTTGTGTTTGACCAGCTGTAGCATGAAAACGGGTTGTCGCCGATGTTTGTGTTATTAGAAACAGTTATAGATAGTTAAAATAGCTTTCCAACAAGGTTATAATTATTGGATTCCGATAAGTGGTTGCTGAGATATGTTAAATAACATCCACGTACTACCTTGAACTTCAACGAAATCGTTTTTTCGGGATAGCTCGAAAACCAAGGGAGATAGACATGGGGTCGCCATACAATTTTTGATTGGAAATGAGGTGTAGAACCTGCCTGTTTCGGGTTGGCACCCTGTACTGGGACACCCTGTATATATACCATATTATTATTGTATGTATATACCCTTTAAAATTTATTTTGAAAATTATTTATACATATTCAATTTTTTTAAAACAAAAATTTTGCATATACATAAATTAGTAAATACTATAAAATAAAGGTATATTAAATATATAAAAGGTGCCTATAAAATAAATTGAAAATCAAGAAAATTAATTTAAAGATATATCCTAATGAAATGTAATTGTAATGATATAAAAACATATAGCACTGTTTTATTAGTCGTTGTATGTGTCTCTTAAAGTATGCTTTTATATACTTTTGTTGACAACCAATTGATTTTTTTTTATTATATTATAATTTTCATTATGGTATATGATGGTATTTAACTATCCAATATAATATTGTAGAAATATGCAAAAAAATTTGTCAAGAATCTGAATAGAACCTTTTTCTGCTTAAATGATTTACCTTTTATTTGATTTTTTTTTGTGTTTACCATTCCATACCCTAATAATACGTATGTTATGTATATGTTATGTAGTTATAAATATTTTGCGTTATGTATATGGTTACAAATATTGATATGTACTCCAATTGATTGTATATACAGTGGTGGACAGTTAAATAATACAGTGATTTATTATGCCAAATATTTTAGTTTTACAAGTACAAATTATATATATACAAAAACCAATAAGCTTCTGGAAAAATGTGTTATGGACCGATGAATCGAAGTATAATCGATGTAAATCGGATGGAAAAGTGTATGTACGACGTCTATGTAATCCATTATACACATTAAAAACAGTAAAACATGCTGGCGGTAGTATCGTGGTTTTGGGAGCGCTATCTTGGCATGGTATTCGTCCAATACACAGAACAGAAGGAAAAATGAATCAGTATATGTATAAAAATATACTTGAACATACAATGGAACCATATGCTGATGATAATATGCCACTTAAGAGGAAATTTATCGACGATAACGATCCAAACTCACCGCTCGTTGTATAAAAAGATGGCAGTTAGAACAACAAATTAGTGCATTGGATTGGTCGGCACAAAGTCCGGGCTTGAATCCCATTGAGAATTTGTGGGGAGATGTCGAAAAAGGGATTAGTGAAAATCGACAAACGTTCATTGATTTGGACAAATTGTGAGCAGTCATGCAAGAGGCTTGGCTTGCAATCCCATCAGATCGATTAAAATGTTTGGTGTAAAGTCTCGGCCTCGTCGATTTGCTGAAGTAATTAAAATGAAAGGTTTCCCGACAAAATATTAAACCAACTTTTAATCAGTTTTTTATTAATTATTAATTTTGTGATGCAAATAAAGCCAAAGTTCATCGACGGTGCTATTTACGTGACCACTTAACCTTAAGAATTTTTTACGTTTGATGCTCAGAATTTTTTTGTTAAATAAAATAAAGACATTTATTTACATTAATTATGAAATTATGTATTACTGCTTCATTTCTATAAACTCCCTTAGTCAGTTTAACACTGCTTCCATTAGATATTCCTTGCTTCCATTATATATATCAATATATCAACTGCTTCCATTATATATATCAATACAAATGCATATACAGTTAACTCTTTATTCAACGATTTTTCAAGGGACTGAAAAAAAAACTGGATGAATCCAGAAAATCGTTGAAGTATTTTAAATATTAGATTTTCATACCTTATTTTGTATTCTATAAAACTGATAAAACCAAGAAGACAACAAATAAATTGAACTCGTTCAATGAAGAGTTATCTGTATATACTATATATAGTTAAAAAATTTTATCCCACAATCATTTTTTAATTTTGTTATTTATTCGTATGTATAATATCTAATTTTTTCCTTATGAAATATAACAATTTTTGTTAAAATTCATGTACAATATATTTACATATGGATATATAAATATTAAATATATTCCCTTTTTTTACAATTATATTACCATTTATATAATTTGTTACATACTATATATATAGGAAAATAAACGTGTCAATCAATGATGGTGGGTGGTATTGTGTGTGGAAATTATTCAGATATATATATGTTATTATAAATATGTCAAGTTCAGGACTGGTACAGAACCTATTCGGACGTTTGATACCATTTTCAAATTTTATCAATAAAACATAATAATTTATAACAATCCTTAAGATACTATTTTGTTAATTTATTAATTTAAAAAAAACATGGTATAATTTAAAGTATTTTCTCACTTTTCCATATAGAAATTTCTATTGTAAAAAATTTCGCAAAAAGTATGAAATCAATAAAAATGATTTATCGAGCAAATAAAAGGAGTGTTAAGAACCTGGTAAAAGATATGTGTTGTAACATATGATAAACGTCTATATGATAAAAGTGTTTTGTTGCGAGTGACCTAATCTTTTTATACGAGTGATTAAAAAGGTCTTCAAAGCTTGAGTGAGCACTTCAAGCTTCAGTGATACCGCTGAACCACAAGACCAAAATGAAATGAAACATTAGGAGTTTATACTTTATATATAATCTTTGGTGACTCTGTGGTGTGAATGATAAAAATGCCAACCTTCGTACGAAATTTTGGGGTCCAAAACCAATCTTTAACTTTATTAGGTAAAAAGTTGTCATTTGACTTTTAAGATTACTATTTATGAAATTTAATTTAAACATTTTATTGTTTGTTCTACCCCAACACAAAACAACAAAACAGAAAAATAGGGGGATGTTCAATAAGCACCATCAATTCGAAATAATAAATTTATAGCTACACAGAGATTGATATATAAACAAACAAAAAAAAACTAAATGATTTTTATCAATCGGAAAAAAAATATTTTTTTATATTGTTGTCCCATATGCTGGTGGAATTATTTCACCAATGCGCACAACACTTTAAGCCGTAGCAAGTAGTTAAATTATTAACACCACAACAAACTTATAATTACAAAATATATAATTCTTTATTTCATAAGTTTTTATCAATGATCAATATAAAATTATAACGACAATTATATTCACAGTTGCAACACTAAGTAGCCATATATATATATATCTATATCTGTATATATATAGGTGTTTATATTTCAATGCACCGTGGTAAAACGATTTAGCTTCATGAGAAGCTGATAAACGACTAACTGATCATATCATAATTTTCTAATATAATCATATATATAATATAATGATAATGATAATGATAATAATAATAATAATTCATTTCATTTCATTATGCATTTATTTCATTATGCAGGGCCATACTTATTTTATTAAGTGGGCACCACACTACCCACCCCCAAATAAAAGTATATAGCAAAAAAAAAAAAAATTAAAATAAATACAAATATATTTGTTGTAAAAAAAAAAAAAAATAATAAAAAGAAAAATTAATAATAACAAAAAAAAAAATGTTGATAAGAATAATGGAAACAATTCTTAATAAGTAGGAAGAATAATGAATTCCACCCTACTGTGTTAAATATAAAACGTTTTGGTTCTACCAAACGTTACGTGTTTGCGTTGTGTCTGTAATATATTTTTACATTGTACGGATTGAATACCATGGGCTGGTTTTAACCGTTCAATGGATACAGATACATTTTTATGTTTGATATTAATGACGAAGTACTTTCTAAATTTGCGAATGACTCTATATGGACCTTCATATGGATTCGTGAGACTTGTTTTTACCCTATCAACACGTACATATACAAAGTCGCATTCATCCATGCTGTGTGGTATGAATAATTGCTTTTGATTCACTTTTCGGCTGTCACTTGGAATAATTTTTTCCATTGCTTCTTGTAATTTTTGAACAAATTCATTAACATTTTTGGTTTGATCCGAATTTTTCGGAATGAAAAATTGACCTGGCAACTTTAAATTTTCACCATATACTAATTCCGCTGGTGTGCACTTTATATCTTCTTTTACGCAGGAACGTATTCCCAGTAATACTAGAGGTATTTCACTGCTCCAATTGATCGAGTTACCCCTGGCACGCAACGCTTCCTTCATATGTCTATGTAACCGCTCTACAAGTCCGTTTGCTTGTGGATGGTATGCGGTGGTTTTAATGTGGCATGTACCTAGTAATTTTGTAAATTCTGAAAACAAGCTAGATTCAAACTGGCTACCCCGGTCGGTCGTAATCCTCAATGGTACACCGAATCTACTGACATAGTTTTCAATAAAAACCTTCGCCACCGTTTTTGCTGTTGTATCGCTGATCGGATATGCCTCAGGCCAGCGAGTAAACCTGTCAACGATAGTTAAAAGGTGTGTAAAACCGTTTGATGGGGGTAGCGGACCAACTAAATCCATATGTATGTGCTCAAACCTACACGCCGGTAATTCGAAAGTACCGTGTGCCACTTTCGTATGCCGAATCACTTTTGATGCTTGACACCTATGGCACAGTTTGCACCAATGTGTGATGTCCTTATTTAGATTTGGCCAGAAATATCGTTTTGCAATCAATTTCTTACTTGCCTTTACCCCTGGATGGGATATTCCATGAAGCAATTCAAAAATTGATCTTCGTATACTGGCTGGAACGAATGGTCTGTTGATATCTGTTGACGTTTCACAGTATATCTCCATATCTTGTAATTTAATTAGCCGTAATTTAAATTTTCCTGTGTGCTTATTTTGTGCATTGGCCATGAGCTCGACCAATTCCTCGTCGGATGCTTGAGCCTTAACTATAAGATTTATGTCAACGTTATTCGTTGTTGAAATGTTGTGAATGTCCATTCTGGACAAAATGTCGGCCACGACATTGTCACAACCCTTAATATATCTTATATCGCTACTGAATTGAGCTATATATTCAAGATGTCGGATTTGGCGGGGACTTTTTTCGCCCCTTGAGTTAATTGCGGTTGTTAAAGGCTTATGGTCAGTGTATATTATGAACGATCGCCCCTCAATGAAATACCGAAACTGTTTTATAGAAAGATATATAGACAGCAATTCTCTATCGAAAGTAGAATATTTTGATTCGGTTGGCGATAGCTTTTTGGAGAAAAATCCGAGTGGTTCCCAATGACCATTGTTGAGTTGCTGTAATACAGCACCAATTGCAGTATTAGATGCGTCTGTTGTAATACTGTACATAGTGTTATTAATGGGAAAATTTAATAATGTCGCCCTTGCCAATGCATTTTTGACCTGTTGGAATACATCATTGCATTCGACTGGCCAAGAAAATGGTGTAGACTTTTTCATTTTTGACATGTTTGCTACATGCAAATGTAGTGGACCAAGCAATTTTGCTAGTCCTGGAATGCATCTATGATAGTAATTTACCATGCCGATAAATTTTTGAAGCGTTTTGATTGATGTTGGATTAGGCATGTTTTCAATTGCCTCCACTCTACTTAACGTTGGCAATATGCCATCCTTGTTTATACGATACCCCAGAAAATCTAGTTCGCCCACCCCGAACACACACTTTGACGGATTTAATTTAATGCTGTATTCAGTAAGACGCTTGAATAAAATTTTCAAATGTGTTTTGTGTTCTTCAATATTCTTGCTTGCCACCAATATATCATCAATGTAGACAAAAATGAAATCAAGTCCAAGTGTAACTTCGTTTATAAAGCGTTGAAAGGTTTGGCTTGCATTGCGTAAACCAAATGGCATTCGGGTAAACTCGAAGAGGCCAAAGGGTGTAGTGATGGCAGTCTTGTAAACATCCTCGGGTGCTACTGGTACGAGATGGTAAGCCCTGACAAGATCTATTTTTGAAAAAATTCTGCATCCAAATAAATTCATTGAAAAATCATGAATGTGCGGGATGGGATAACGATCGGGAACCGTCACGATGTTGAGTCTTCTATAATCACCACATGGCCGCCAATCGCCCGAATCCTTCTTAGGTACCATGTGTAACGGCGAGGAAACTGATGAATTAGATGGCCTGGAAATACCTAATTCGTTCATATGATCGAATTCGGTCTTCGCAGCCTTGTACCGAATAATATCCAGCCGCCTGGGCCTAGTAAATGGTAGGTTACCCTGCGTTACTATTCTGTGAACAATATTGTGATTGACTGGTGTATTATAATTGAGGGAAGATGTCAATGACGGAAACGCCCGTAAAATATTACCGTATTCTGTTCCTATGGAATAATGAATTGGAGTAGGTGTAAGAACCTCAGCAATGGACGCGTTTATTGATATTTGTGTGTCCGCATCAATGAGACGATGGTTGCGGAGATCCACCAATAAATTGAAATGTGCAAGAAAATCTGCACCAATGATCGGCCTGTCAACAGATGCCAATAAAAATGGATGACGGAATGTTCGTCTTAATCCCAAATTGACTTCCAATAATTTTGTGCCGTAAGTGTTGATGGTGCTGCCATTAGCAGCAGAAATAGTATATTTTGAATCAGGCCCTGGTAAAGATTGCCCAAAAAGAACATGTGGTAGCACGGATACATCCGCTCCGGTATCGATAAGAAAATTCAGGCCATTATTGGTATCTTTAACAAATAAGCGGCGATTAAAAATGTTCCAACTGTTTACCGCAACAACAGTTGGTTTTGTTAGTTTGGGGAATTGTGATTATTAGCGTTGTTGGCGTTCTGTACGTACTGGCACGGAGCGATACATTTGAGGGCCTTAACTCCAAAACGTGCATGATACCAACAACCCACTTTCTTTTCTCTTGAATTCGCTGGCTGTTGAAATTTTCCGTGTGATCGCGATGCACTGTTGGAACGGTGCGGAGTGTTAGCTCGTGAGTTTTGACGAAAACGATTATCACGAAATTGCGACCTACCCCTAGTAAATTTTAATGTCTGGAGCATGGATTCGATTTTATTTAACCTGTTCTGTATATTTTGTTCGGGATTATCTACTTCGGAATTGTTATGTATTTGACGACTTGTTGTTGCGTATACGCCGGGTTCATGTGATGCCTCAAATATTTTATCGGCCAAACCAATTAATTCGTTTGTTTCGATATGTTTTGATGGAATGAGAGAGATATTGACGATTTTTGGAAGCCTGCGTAACCAAAGCGATTTTAAAATATTATCGTTTATATTTTCACCAGCCAACGATTTCATAGATCTGAAAACGTCAGATGGTCTTGTGTCGCCCAACTCGGCCTTGTCGAATAGACCTTCTAATCTTTTCTCTTCCGACATGGTATGGCGCGAGGTTAACGCCGTTCTTAAAGTATCGAATTTATGGGTGATTGGTGGACATTTTAATATGTCCAACACCGAAGAACATGCATCTGAAGGAAGCGCGGAAACCAGGAGCCAGTATTTTGTTGTATCGGAAGTGATACTGTGAATTTTGAATTGTGCTTCGGCTTGAATGAACCAAACCTCTGGATTATCAACCCAAAATTGTGGCAATTTTACACGGATCGCCTCAATGGCGGTCGGATTTGCCTGCGCAACATCGTCTTTAGTTTCTTCACCATCACCATCACTCATTTTATGCGGATTTTTAGGTGAACCACAAAAGTAATTTTTAAACAAGTCTCACGAATTGATATGAATGTACGACGTACGTATATGTAATATATAAATATATGTCTAATGTATAATTATGTATATATACATGCACATATATATATACCCTAAAATATAACCAAATGTACCATATAAGTAGTACGTGTCTTACATATATCGTATATCGAGAGTTTAAATTAATCCCGAATATTAATTGTTAAAAAAAAAAAAAAAAAATTAATATTCGGGATTAATTTAATGTTAAATAATTGCAAAACAAAAGGAAAAAAAAAAAAAAATCATTAAATTATATTGAACTGTTACTTAATTGTTAAATTATTTCGATATTTCCAGAACCATATGACGGAAAAAAATAAAATCGTTTTTTTTTTTTTTTTCTTTTTTTTTTTTATGGAAAATTTTGTTACCACTCCCATGAAATATAATAAAAATATTATCAGAAATCCGCTCGTGTTTTATAACCATAAATATATCCTATGCTGGTTATACCGTGCTCTGGATGACGTAATTGAATCCAGTTGTATGAAATGATGGAAATCAATGAATTGCGAATATCTTGGTAGTTAAACAATTCTGTTGATCATAATCAGCAAAAACCTCCAAGTTGTGATTTCCTTTGTTTATTTAAAATTACCAAAAGTTGATGGATTAATGTTAAAGTCGCCGTTTTATATGTGTTTCATAGTCGGGGTCACCAATTGTTGTCCCATATGCTGGTGGAATTATTTCACCAATGCGCACAACACTTTAAGCCGTAGCAAGTAGTTAAATTATTAACACCACAACAAACTTATAATTACAAAATATATAATTCTTTATTTCATAAGTTTTTATCAATGATCAATATAAAATTATAACGACAATTATATTCACAGTTGCAACACTAAGTAGCCATATATATATATATCTATATCTGTATATATATAGGTGTTTATATTTCAATGCACCGTGGTAAAACGATTTAGCTTCATGAGAAGCTGATAAACGACTAACTGATCATATCATAATTTTCTAATATAATCATATATATAATATAATGATAATGATAATGATAATAATAATAATAATTCATTTCATTTCATTATGCATTTATTTCATTATGCAGGGCCATACTTATTTTATTAAGTGGGCACCACAATATACATATTTTCATATTAAAAAAATATCATTTTATCATGAATATATCTGCATACAGATATATTTATATATACATTTTGCATTTGTTTTGAACTATATAAAAATTATAAAGGTGCTAATGAAATTTTCCATATACATATACCATAGATATTTAAATTCTAAACGTTTATTTGGCGCAAACGAGTCTATATGTCGCTATTTAACATATATGTAGAATGGATGTATAAAAAATTATTAACATCATTTGGGCTTGTTTTTGTACTTTGTATTCAATATAATTTATGATAAAATATATACAGATACCTATACTTCTATAATGACAATATATATCAAATAATATATTTCATATTTATTTTTTGTTAAGCATTTGAATTTATGCTTTTAAAATATATCCCAGCATACATTTGGAAGATATAAATCATATGCATGCGATATCTTCAATATTTATTGTCTTAGCAATATTTGAGTAAGACAGACAAATCATTGAAAATGTCTCTTTTGTTACCGTGAAGATAAAATAAAAATCATGAATATTTAGTTGTTCTTTTATATGGAAAAATTGCAATAAAGTCTCGATATGTATTGCATATTTTTCATCCAGACTATAAAAAGAAGCAAATAAAAATATGAATCTATATCTTCCTATTTTTCGCCAAGAAGAAGAGGATAAATAAATGATAGTGCCGCTATGAACATTGAAACGTGTTTATTCTTCAACGCAATTCGCGGATGATACTTTAAGCGGACATTTAAGCGATATCTTCAAGGTGTACGAAATCTAAATACGAAAACGATTCATCAAGAAATATTGCATTCGGGCACAATCCATCCCGAATGCGGTTAGGAATTCAAGCATCTTGCGTGCTGGGATGTTGACTATAAAATAAAATCAATAATTTATACCTATTTCATTCATTTATGCGAAGGGATACATTTCAAAAATCACAACATCAAATACATTGTTGTTTGCTTTTTTGCTTGGGGATGATTTTCATTCCTACAACTATAGATTTTCCATAAAAATATAATATTTTATTTTTTTTTTTTCGTTACTACGGCTGAATCGGTATAGTGTCGCTCTTTTGCCGTGAGCCCGTAACGAAATCATTTAATCAGCTGATGAACATTTGATGCATTGAATACATTTAAGTGATTTTGGGTGGTAAATCTATTATAATATGTGGATTAATTTATGAAATTTTGAAAATAAAGCAAACATATGAGATAAAAAAAAACTTACACTAAAGCGAAGTAAGAAAAAATCACTCATATATTTTCAAACAATTGTCCAAGTTGCACTTTAGGTAGATGAGTTTTTAAATAAGATGAAATGTTTAATTTAAATGACTGCGATAATCAAAAGTAGGGGAAAATACTAGTTCAGGGAAACTATTCCATAATCTTGATGTTCTTGGGAAAAAATGAATTTCCAAATCTGTTTGTTCGCTCACAAAAAACTAATAGATACAGAATATGAATGATTCTTTTTTGAATTTTTCGAATTACAAAAGAAGTTAATAGATTCAGGAATTAGCTTTAAAATTTCATTAGAGCATTCATGGTAATAATACCTATAAAATGTGCACAATGAAGCTACTGATCGTCTATGATCCAATGATTCAATGGAATTTGTTATTGTTTCATTTCTGATCAGCGAAATAGCGTGTTTTTGGATCCTGTCACTAAACTGCAGTGTAGTTATTGGTGCACCAGCCTATATGTAGGAATTATACTCTAGAAGTGGTATTATAAAAGACGTTTAAACTAATGCTAAATTTTCAGAATTGAGAAATTCTTTTGATCTTCTTAAAAATCCAATGCGACTAGCCGCCTTTTTAGCTGCAATTATTATATTATTATTCCATGTAAAGTTGTTTGACAAAGACATTCCCAAATTTAATAGGTCATTAGATTGTGGAATAATTGTATTATGCATAATTATTGGGACAACATTTATGGATGGTTTTATGGATTTATGGATAAATTCTACTAAGTTTATCCTTCCCCAATTAGATATTGATTCTAAACCTCTGTTAATTGAAAAAATCATCGTCTGACGTGACTGAAGCAAAATAATAATAATTAAAATTTATAATTTATTAAACTCTTTACACATTTATTAATTAATTTATTTTCATATCTTACAGGATAGAATATGCAAAGAAGATTATTAAAACAATTACAAATGCATACATAGAAAATGATCAAACAGAATACCTATAGCAGTGATTTTAATATACAAACTATAAATGTTTGTTAAAATAAAATTAAATACAAAATCAATATTCAGCGATATATAGAATAACAAAATATTGTTATTTCATATAATATGTTATAAACAATTAAAAATGTGTTTAGATAATCTAATTAACATCGATATAATATCATCATCATCATCATCATGATCATTATTTTATAAACATAGTCTAATATAAGATTCAATCAGGAAATGAAAATTAGATAAATAAAGCAGATTTACATTTAAAAAAATTAAAAAAAAAAGTGTAAAACTCAATAAATTTATTAAAATGTATACGTTTATAGTTAAAAATAATCATTTATTTGTAATTTTTATTTCAATTTATTTATCAATAAATCATATAAAATGTGATGATTATAATAACAATATTATTAATAATAATAATAATCTGATATTATTTAAAGACATCTTGTATAATTTATTAAATATAAATAGCACTGAACGAATTTTAATTAATAATAATAATAATAGTATTAGTAGTAGTAGTATTAATAGAAGTAGTAAATATTATCAACAATTCAATTATAGATCAATTGATGATAGTCTATTTAGTAAAATGTTTAATACAACAATAATTTGTAGCAATAATAATTATAATAATAATAACTATAAAAATAATAACAATTATAATAATTCTTTAATTAACTTTTTATTAAATAAGTGTTTAAAATATTGTTTTATAAAGGATACAAATAATAATAATAATAATAATGACAATTATACTAATAAAAATATTTCTTTAGTAAATAATTGTTTAAAATATTGTATTACAAAGGATACAAATAATAATTCATTCATTGACTATTTATCAAAAAATTGTTTTATAAAATATAAAAATAATAATAAAAATAAATATTTTAATAATTTTCATTTTCGCTATAAACGAAGCAATAATAAAATAAATAATGAAAGTGATATTACCAATGAAAAGAATTCAACAAAGATGATATTATTGATTGATGGAAAATCATCAACTAATAATAATAGTATAAATGAAGAAGCAATGCCAAAAAAACAATCGTCATCAATTCTGTACGATAAATTGACAATGGCAACAACGATAACACCACCATTAACATTACAAATATTGATTAATAATTATACGGCGGAAAGTAATGAAGATTATTATATTGATTCAGCAACAAATGATACATCAGATGATGATGATGATGATCAATTAATATTTAGAAATTGTACAGAAGATAGTACTGATATTTATTGTATAAATGCAACAAAATGTGTAGGTGATCCAATGTATTGTAATTATACCTATGAAGAATATTATGAAATGCTAATTGAATACATTCATCCAACATTATCTGAATGGATATTAATATTTTGTCATGCTGTTGTATTTTTTATGGGATTGGTAAGTTGTTTTTTTTTTTCAAGTAATTAACTTTTAAATTTGTATTTATTTTAGTCTATCTTTACATTTTATATACAGTGCCTAAAATATCTGGGTCATGGTTTGAGAATTTTGTCTTTACTGTTATCGCAATATATTTTTCTTGGCATCTTGATGAAGAATTGAAAATTTAATATATGCTCTAGTTATTAGTTTTGGTGGTCAATGACAATAATTACTAAACAATGACTAATTTATTTGTAATCACCGTGTTTTTTTTTATAGATAGTTAAACTTTTCCAAATAAATCAATAAGATATTATTATATATAGAAAATTAATAATAATACTCTAAACTTTATTGAATACAATTTCGAATATATACAGAATATTTGTTTAACAATAATACCTATGTTATGTTGTATACCAGGTATACCAGTTAATGTCCGCCGTTTTTTTAAAGAGGAAAAACACATTTTTTGTGGAAGAAAGCCCAAAAATTTTTTATTCAACTTCTTACACATTTTCAGGAAATTTATGGATACCAACAGAAACAATTGGTGTCCCTTTCATGAAAACCATTCAGAGATCCAATTTTCGAGTTCTTCAGACGTTTTGAAGTGCTGGTCCTTAAGGGCGTGCTCCATCAGCTTTGCAGTCGATGTTGATGGCTGACCTGCTGAAACCCAAGATTTTTTGCGTTTCGGATTCTCAAAACAAATCCACTTTTCAACACCAGTCACGATTCAATGCAAAAAAGCCTTCCTTTTGTACCGTTGAAGGTGCATTTTACGATTTTCTTTTTGCCTTTCAGTCAATTCATGTGGCACCCACTTTCTTCCTTTTGGATCTTTCCCATTCCCATTTTTAAGCGATCCGAAACGGTTTGTTGAGCAACTCCTAGTTATTCTGCAAGTTGTTGTTGCGTTTGCGTCTCGTCTTCATCCAATGGAGACTGTAATTTGGTGTTCTCAAACTTTTCGGCTGTCCGTAGCGCTCTTTGTCTTCCACATCAAAATCATTACTTTTGAATCGGTGAAACCATTCTCTGCATCTTCTTTCTGATAAACTGTTATCGCCATAAGCTTTTACAGGCATTCGATGTGATTCTGCCGCAGTTTTCCGCAAACGAAAACAATAAAGCAATGCTGTCCGCATTTCGCATTTTTATGACACCAAATTCGACATTTTCAATAATTTTTTTAACAATGTTGTTGCTCGATAAGATGTCTGCTGTCAACGCGAATTTTTGGAGAGAAATGTCACAGCTTTAAACAACCAAAAATTCAGGCATTTTGGTTTACTGCATCCGCTTGTATCGCGATATATGTGTGAGCGGCGCATATTAACCGGTATACCTGATATATAAATTCATTTAATCAAATTATCTGTATACATATAGTAAATTAGATATTTATTCATATGGATATGTCAAATACAATTGAATACAAGTATTATATCTCAATTAGGGTATAATATACCATATGTATAGAATAATTAAGGTATAAAATATTCTTATTTAATTAATTATAAATTGATTATCAGTTTTATTATACAAACAACAACCATTGCCTTTTCATTTATTTGTTCTTGTATAAACATATAAATATGATTATATAAAGTTTAAATTTATAATTTTGCGGATGATTTTATTCAAATTAAAACTTAAATTTCTATATATGTTAATATAAAATTTGCAAAATGTAAATCTTTTAATTTCTTTATTTAACTAAATATCAAAGATTTTTGATTGATTATAATTTTGTTTGTTTGGGTTTTTAGGTTGGAAATGCATTAGTTTGCATTGCTGTTTATACAAATTATACAATGCGAACGGTTACAAATATATTTATTGTCAATTTAGCGGTGGCCGATTTTTTTGTCATTCTATTATGTTTACCGCCAACGGTCGTTTGGGATGTAACAGAAACATGGTTTTTGGGTGAAACTCTATGCAAAGTTGTACCCTACTTTCAGGTAAAATATATCATTTAATAATTAATAGAACATATTCTTCAAAGTTTTTCGTCGCTGTATTAATTATAAGGATGTATTAAATCAATTTAGGAAAAAAAAATTATGATTCACGTTACCTTAAAGTTAAACACAACCTTATCAAATCGTGTATATAATAAAACATAAAATTATAATTAAAACATGCAAATTTTTATATTTTATTTACATGAAAATTTGGCAGTACTCAAATAATTTATTTTATTTTTTTTATTATTATCCATAATTAACCATACATTTTAATTGAATTGCATAATATATACAAATTATAGGGTTTATAAACGACAACATTAAAAAACGGGTTAAATTTCCCACAAAAAAAACAATTAAAATATCATTAAACTTCAAAGGTTTCGTAAACCATGCTCATTAAAGGATTTTTCGTATTCGATTAATGGAAACCATTGATGCCAAAAGGTTGTAGACAAAATACAATCAATTAATGATTCACAATCAGATAAAGTGTTACAAACCCGTTGGGGGATCGATCATAACTGGAGGAAAAATGGTGTGATAAAGAGATTATGAATGATAAACAGAAAGTTAGATGAGAGGTTGACCGATCAATGTGGCTTTGGGACGATAGGCGCAAAAGTTAGAATAAATCCTGTCACTTAAGAGCAATATAACTAAATGTAAATTATCATGATTATAATGGGATAAATTTTAATTAAATAAACATTAACAGTTTTTACCTGCGTGAATTCGATAAAATTCGAAACCCTAACACGATTCTATATATTCTAAAATGTTTTCACTGTATATTTATATATTTTTACATTTAAACTTTAAAAATAAATTTAATTAATGAATATTTTACATTTGAAAAGCAAGCAAGCAGCATTTATATTTGAAATAATCATTGTCTTTACATTGTATATGGTATTTATAATATAGATATTTATATACAAATCTAAAAATCTGCGGTATGCATTTATTTTTAAAGTCATCACATTCTTTCTTTCTATCAAAAAAATAAAAAAAGTTACATTTTTAGCAACAAAAAAAAACAAGATGTATATAGTTACTATATATAAATGTATATATAAGAACAATAATAAGTAAGGACATACTATATAAGGATTTTGTCTTGTATATAGTATTATGTACGATATACTGGATAAAAAGTTTTGTGTCTTATCTCCCAAGTGTTTTGTGTATTTGTGCTTGCAATTTTTTTTTAGTTTTTTTTTGTTAAAAAACTTTTTTCGTTTATTTTACATTAATAAAATTTGTAAAGCTAATTTTATTTGTGTACTTTTCTTACACACTACTTTTTTATTTAATTTAATTTTTTTGTATAATTTTGTTATATTCTTTTATAATATTATAAGACAATAACTTACAGAAGAAATAATAGTACTGTATAATCTTACCGCAAATGAATTTCATCAGTCTTATCTTGTTTCATTTTATTCATTTATTCATTATATAGAAGACACGAAAAGAATCAATTGAAAATAACAAAAAAAAATTGAATACATATGTTTTTTTATACTACTGTGTACAAATCTGAGTAAGACTTTTCAATTTAAACTTATTTTTACGTTGGTAGTACTGTTATTGACATTGGTGACAAATGTTACGTCAATTGGTTCATTGCTGTAGTAGTTACGTGTGTAGGTGTGAACAAAGAAAAGTTGTTTATTCGATTTGTTTATATTTTGATAATGTCTGAAATTATTCAACAAAGAAGTAGTATTAAATTTTGTGCGCGAAATGAAATATCGGCGTTCAGAATGGCGCAGAAGGCCTTTAGTGAGAAGTCGATGTCAAGAGCAAATGTTTTCGATTAGCACAAATTGTTCGAAGAAGGTCGTGAACGCGTTGAAGACGAACCACATCAAAGACGACTAAGAAGCTCTACTGATGAGCTGCACGCCAACGAAATCAGAGACTTGGTGCTGCAAAATCGTCGATTGACTACTAGAGAGCCTGCTGATATTGTTGGAATTTCAAATGGGTCAGTCAACACCATTTTGAAAGACATTTTGTGTCTGAAAAACACTCAATTTTTTCGAAAAACATCGCCGCATGGAAGTCTGAGAAACGAGGCTTTCTGACTATCAGGATATTGAAAAGGACCACCGTATTCGCCAGATTTAGCTCCGTGTGACTTCTGGCTATTCAGCAAACTCAAAAGACCACTTCGGGGAAACCATTTTGATTCTATTGAAGAGATAAAAGCCGAATCGAAGAGGAACTGATGGCTATTCCCGAAGACGAATATAAACAATATTTTAAAAATTGGAAAAAGCGTTGGCAGAGTTGCATTGCATCAGGCGGGGATCATTTCGAGGGTGCTGATTTAGATTTAGAAGAATAAATAAAGATTTCAACAGTTATAAATAAAGTCTTACTCATATTTGTACACAGTAGTATATAAGGTTCGACAAAATAAATACGAATTTGGAATGAAACATTTTATTTGAGGACATAATCACAATTACAAAATTAATTGTGAAATATAACGGTATGAGTAAAATGTGTTCACCACTAATTTGCTTTGATGATCATATTCATGTCTATGTGTTTTTTATTGAATTATGTTTGGATGATTGTTTCAAAACCCATTTGTTTTGTACCCATCATTGACATTGAACTTTAAAAAAACTATAAATAAAAAAAAAAACAAATTAAATCATCAACATTATGTTATATGTGAAATTTTGAACAAAATCCTTTTTGGCAAACCCTTTATCTACAACAAAATTCATTTATTTGAATTGTCAGCTTTTGGCCTTAAATTGTTATTTGTTTTTTTTTTAATAATTTTTCCCACAATAACCACAACTCTCTATAAAAATATTCATCTTGCGATAATTTATCTATATACAAAATCTTATTGGTTGGTTTATTGTTTTTTCATGTCTTTAATATTATAAAATACTTGTGTACCAAGGAAAATTCAATGCGAATATGGAGAAAAATACAACATTAATCGTTAAATAATATGAAAATAAATTTGTTAAATTAAAATGTAAATACATATATGTTGAAATGGATTATCTCAAAATATATTTATGTGATACGTGCTGCTATTCAAACCTTAAGTGAGAAAAAGTGTTTGTTTTTTTTTTTTTTTATTTTGGGTTCTGAAAAGGGTTTATTTTAATCCTTTTATTTTTTTTTTGTTTTATGTTATTACATAACACATTGAAAATATTTATATTTGATTTAACCGCATATTTTATATATAGATTTGAACAGGGATGTTTTCCAAAAAAAAAAAAATTTAATCTGATAATATTGGAACATTATTATTCTCGAAAAGATGAATGAGATTAAAAATATTATTCGATTTTCCTTCTTAATAGTAATAAAAATATATTCAATTTAGCGACAGGGTAAAGGATTTATTTTTAATTGTAAACTTATTAACTCCTTAACGTCTTTGTTTTTTGGTAACTCATCAATTATCAAATCATCCCTGCTTTATAGAATTTAGAAAAAAAAAAAATATATTATTCACATAGGACGGTACATGGGGTTTTTAGATCTGTACATTTAGATATAATTTATATACGGCATCGGATTAAACATTACACGATATTGTACATAGTCAGTATATATATTTATAAGATATCCAAAATTCCATGTAGTTTTTTTTATATTTGTATAAAACATTTTTTTGTATTTACTTTTTATTTAATTTTACATATGTATTTTTTTTTCTTTGTCATGAATTTTGAATGCAAATTTGGATATTTTACAAAAACAAATAATTTTTCGGTATTTCTGATAAAAAATATATTAAATTTTTTTTATACCATTCTATATATACATTAGAAAAAAATCAAATCGTAAGCTTAAGGTTGTTAAAGTCTTTAAAACGATTTATCGTATATTTTCGTTGATTTTAACTTTAAATAATTCTTTAAATTACTGTAATAAAATAAAAATGAATGGTATTACTAAGCGCATAATGAATTCAAAATATAGTATTACAAAATTAAAATGGATTAATAAAATTCATCAAGATATAATATTGCGATTATCTTTGGATTAATCAATAATTTTATTAAAAGTTAGCAAACAAAAAAAAACACAATATTACTAAAATCAATATTGGTTTCCAATTTATAATTTCATATAATTACTACTCAATCATTAATAAATCAATTATTTTTTTTTATTCCAACAAATAGATTTCTATATCTGTTATATTCATTATATGAATTATTATACTGCACAAAATCATCAAATTTATATATTTGATATATTAATATAGAGGCGAGTTATTTTCATATTTATATGCAATAAAAAAAAACCTCGTTTGAATCAAATAATAATATTATTAAATAAAAAAAATTGTTCAATCAACAATTCTATATATTGTACTATATCAAAGATAAAAACAAAACCAATGATAATAATAAATAATTAACCAAAACAAAATAATATAATATTATACATTGAACATATGGTTGAATTATTTATTATTATAATTTAAGTATTTGCTTTTTGTTTTTTGTGTGTATATTTTGATAAGGTTTATTGTTTTATAATGTTAAGAAAATAATTTCTTTTCTATTTGGCTATTTATTTATTTTTATAATTTCATAACATAACATCATAAAAAATACCATTTTATTATATAGATCTTTTATTTATAAAGGACTTACGTATACGATACTTATTAGTTTAGTTTGGGAATGTTTTTGGCTTAATCGACCAATTTGTTTTTCAACAAAATCTTGATATCCATGTCAAGCTCTGGAAATACAATCCTTTCTCACATATAAATGCAAGAGTGTTTTTTTGGGAATCCAATTGAATTTATTATTATAACATGTTAATTGTATAACAATAAAATAAATAAATTTTTCGCTATACAACCAACAATCTGGTTTTAGCGTCCAACAACAGCCTTCTGCGTTGTTAGTTTCTTAATTTGTGCTTTTACGGTGTCGGTAATTAGCCGTACGACCAACTGCAAGTGGAAAATACAACTCAGTGTTAAAATTCTGATTCGAAAAATAATCGAAAACACAAAACATATTTTATGCATTCAGTAGGATTCGAACCAATGACCCCAAAATTTCGTTAGAATTTTAGGTTGGCATTTTTAACATTTACACCACACAGTTATATCAGAGTTATAGTTAATGCTATAAGGAGTCAATTATACATTTCATTGTCGTTTTCTAACCCGTGTTCATATCCGTACATGATTTCTGTTCTATAGATCTACACCCATTATAGTATATTAAAATGTTCACACAATCTATATATTTTCACACATAAATTGAATTTTATATTTTCGAAATTAAAATAAACATAATTATTTGCTTCATTAAGTGTTGTAATTATTTTTGCTTAAAATAAAAAAAAAGTGGTTTACTGTAATTTGGTAATCTATGTATTTACGTACCAATCTGTTCAACGTAAATTAAATTATATATTGATTCTTTTGAAAATCGCGTATATACCAATTAAGAAAATTTCGAATACCTATATTATTAATATATAATAATATTATATAAATAATTATAGTTCTTGGTGTATAAGACACCATTATAATGAATATATATATATATATATATATTGAGAATATTTTACAATTAAAATTCCAATTAATAAATTTTCATTTTCCTTTATTTTTTTTTTTGCTAAATAAATTTAATTATTTTTTTCTTAATCTTCGTACACTATTAGAAAATACAAAAAAAAAACAAATGTATATTTAAGTTGTTTCAAACCAAAACGAAAAAGAAAAAAAAAAAACATCCATAAATTTATTCAAATAAGCAATTTTAATTTTTTATTTGTGGAATGTTTATTTGAAAAATATAAAAAAATAAAATTTAATATATACGTATATACCAAAACATTTAAAACATTTACATAATCCGACGATAATACTTTAATATATGTACGCGTGTATAAAAAAAAATCAGTTTAATACTTTGTAAAAAAATTAAAAAAAAAAAAAAGAAATTGATTTCTGTTTAATCAAATAAAAATTAATGTGTATATTAAATTTTATTTCTAATATGAATATTTTTTTTTGTAAAAAAAAAATCGTTTTGATATAAAATTAAAGATGAAAAAGAAAACAAACTTTTTTCTATGGCAAAATTTTACATTTTTTTTCTTTTCATTTCGCATAAATAATTCTTTATTTGAATTCTTTTAAAGTATAAAAGAAATGGGCAACAAAAAAAAAATTACCTCTCATTTTAAAATGAATGGGCAATTATTTTTAAAAAAAAAAAACAAAAATTGATTATAATCACATTAATTTTTATTTGTATAGAAATAGAAATTAGTTTAGAAATTGAATAATAATTTTCAATGTATATTTATGGTGTTAAATATGCTGTTTTGTGCATAAAGTCAGTTATTCTTATATTCTTATGCTCTTTAAGAAATTGAAGGTGTTGTCGGATTAAAAAGTTGTATGTATCTAGAAAGATGTATATAGAAATATCCGTAAAATTTATTATCATTCCACATAATTTGATTTGTTCCAGTCCTTCACTTTCCGCGGTTTATTGATCCTGGTAGTTGGAAAATAAATGGTGTCATCGTTCATGAATTCCATAGTAAGAAAAATTTTCGGAATCGACAACAGACACAAACAACACGACTGCGTTGACGGACATAAAAATATGCTACCAAAATGCTCGTGGTTTAAGAAGCAAAACAAAGCAAGTGTTATTGCATTCTATAACCAATTCATCAGATGTGGACATATATATTATTTCTGAAACTTGGCTATGTGATAGCATTCATGACAATGAATTATTCAATTCAGAATATCAAGTATTTCGACGAGATCGCTATCAAAATTCTAACTCCATAAAAAAGGGAGGCGGTGTTTTAATTGGAGTAAAATCCACCTTGCTTTCAAAAGTTATTGATTTGACCAAATTAACACAAAATTTGGAATGTTTATGTGTTTGTATTAATTTAAATCGTAAAGATTTGTATGTTTTTTGTTGTTACATTCCACCCGCAGCGGATATTTTATTGTATAATGTACTGGTGCAATGTATCGAGTTTGTTTCTACTGAAGCCTGTGATACAAACTATGAAATACTTGTTTTGGTTTTTATAATGTTGTTTTTGAAAATTTTTTAAAATGTATTCCTATGAAATCCTCATATATTAAGTCAACTGGATATCCTTGGTATGATGGTGAGGTAAAACGGCTCCGGAACCTAAGAAATAAATTATGGAAATCGTATTGTATTTCTAAAAATTATTCCGAATGGTTAAAACATCAGAATGCATGCGATCATTTCAACTTTATTATTTCTCAAAAATATAATTCTTATATTAGCTCTGTTGAAGCTGATATTAAACAAATGCCCGGGAATTTTTGGAAATTTATAAATACTAAAAGATCGGTAAATGTAAATCCATCATTGATTAGCTATAATAACGTTGAATGTACTGATGCCTTTTCAATCGCAAATTTATTTGCTGATTTTTTTCACACCTCTTTTGACAATACTTTAATTGATGCCGCTGATTATGATACTGGGATAATTGAATCATTTGATTATCTGTCCGCAATCAACTTTTCTATATCTTATTCGGATGTTTACTCGTCTATTCTTGCTTGTAAAAGCAAACATTCATTTGGTCCTGATGGTATTCCATCAGTTGTTTTGAAACAATGTATTGATTTTATATCTCTGCCACTGACAATTTTATTTAATAAATCGATTGAAAATGGACATTTCCCCGATCTATGGAAGAAATCATTTATTATTCCACTCTATAAAAGGGGTGGGAAAAATGATGTTATGAACTACCGTCCTATTGCACGTCTGTCAGTAATACCAAAAATTTTTGAGAGTATCATTACTAAAGTTCTTACATTCAACGTAAAATCCTTAATAAATACAAATCAACATGGATTTATTTCCGGTAGATCCACTTCTACTAACCTACTTGAATTTGTCACGTATTGTTTTGATAATTTTGATAAGGGTGCACAGGTTGATTGTGTGTTTACAGATTTTTCAAAGGCATTTGATAAAATGTCTCATAGTATTCTTTTAAATAAACTCTTGGCGATGGGTTTTGGTTATAAATTTGTTTCATGGGTTCGTTCCTATTTGTTTGATCGTTCCTGCAGTGTATTATATAATAATGTGCAGTCTAAAGATTTTATAGTTAAGTCTGGTGTGCCACAAGGTAGCCATTTGGGACCTATTTTATTTCTACTTTTTATAAATGACTTGTCAACCGTAATTAGACACTCTGAGTGTAAACTTTTTGCAGATGATGTAAAAATTTATAAATCGATTTCTACTGATGATGATGTTCGTGCACTACAATCTGATTGTTCTGCTTTTTATAGTTGGTGTTGTAAAAATTACATGTCTTTAAATATTGACAAGTGTAAGATTATGCGGTTTACGCGTAAGCGAACACACTTAATAAATTGTTACCATTTAAATGGTATTGTTTTAAAAACTTTAGACAAAACCCTTGATTTGGGGGTTTATTTAGATACGAAACTTACATTTAAATTCCACATCGAATATGTAGTAAATAAAGCAAATTCCGTACTTGGTTTTATTATGCGTATGGGTAGGGAACTCTCTGACCCATATTGCTTACGTACATTGTTTTACTCTCTAGTTCGATCAATTCTTGAATATGCATGCCCGGTTTGGTCACCGCATTATTCCAACGCAAAACAAAGATTAGAATCTATCCAAAGAAGATTTCTAAGATTTGCACTAAGATCTCTTCCTTGGTCGGATCCATTGGTATTGCCAAGCTATACTCATAGGCTCACGCTATTAAATATGCCTACCCTTGAAAAACATAGAGAATATATTGGTTTGTCATTAATATGTGAATTGATTAATGGTAAATTAGATAGTATCTCGTTATTGGGTAAATTGACTTTTAAATTAAATTTTCGCGGTTTACGATCAATTGATTTTTTTAATATAGAATCCCATCATACCAATTATGGTCATTTCAATCCTTTGAACTCCTTACTTTTATCCTATAATTCCTATAGTTATTTGTTATTGGATAATGATGTAAAAAGTAGTCAATTTAAATTAAGTTTTTTTGTACAACAGTAATAGTTGAATACTCTTTTTTTTATTTTTATTTTAATAATGTTTTTAAATAATTTCTTTTTAATAATTTTATTTTTTCAAATTTTATGTATATAAATTTAAAAATTATATCATAATTTATATTCTCAGGTTTGACTGTTTGACATAGTATTGCCGCCTAAATTTTTGTAATACTTACTGTAATATATTTACGCATTAGAATTTAATGCTTATAAATAAATAAATAAATAATACTTAAAATGATTGCCGTTAAAGTTTGGTGTCCAAATGACACTATGGACTTTAGACTAAACCACGTTTTAGTAAAACTAATGATCACATTCCATTTAAGTGTTGGTCTAGCAGAGTTTTTTTTTTGTATTATTTTTGTTTCTTTGTAAATTCACAAAATTAATTATGCAGAAGATTAATAAATTTTTTTTCTTCTCGTTGATGTATTATAAAAAGATTTCCATAACACATTTATATTGTATGTGATGCGGATAATAGTATAAATTTACATCTTTCGCAATTCATCATCCATTATTAAAATATAAACAAATAGGTAAAAAAAATGTTTTTTTCCCTTTTCGGGGCTTATTTACTATATATACCTATTCATTCATATATGCAAAATATATAGGAATCGAATCAGTGATTCTTAACTTTCTATTTTGTTTTTAAGGCCCGATATTTTCTAATTTAATAATAAAAAATTATTGTCATAGTGTATTTCCAATACATTATCATATATAGAGTCAACAATTTTTATAATATTAGTTGTAAATTATCATTAATAAATAAAGTTTTAGTTTACAGCATATACAATCAAATGTTTAACGCAAAAAAAAGAAAACCCCAAATTTAAATGGCTGTACTATGTTTTGTAAATCTTCTGGTTTATCCATCAATTTTTAAAATTACACGAATGTAAACCATATCTATTAGGGTTCATGTATTATATATAATATAAAATAAGTTAATATCATGAACACCATTTTTTCTTTCTTCTTATAATCCCTTAATTCAATTAAAAATAATTATACTTTAAGAAAAATATTTATTTTTCTACCTGTTGTATTTTAATGTTTATAATTTATTATATACATATATGAATTATAATATATAAAAAAATTGTATGTATAAAATGAGGAATAATCAACAAAAAGTTAAATAATAAAATATATATTCTTATATTGTATGTTAAATATAAATTGCGTAAAGCTGCTATCCTAAATCTAATCCATATATAAACATAAAAGAAAATTCATAATTGTAATGAATGTGTTTGCAGAAAAAAAAAAGGAAGAAAAAAATTATCTTTCAAAACATTGGTATATGTGAAATGGTATGAACTAAAAATATATTTATATACATATAATGAAAAGAACAAACCCAAAACAATATACTACTCTAGCCACTATTATATCGAACACCTGAATGCTCGATTTTGAGATGCCAAAAAAGGACTGCAAACAATAATTTTTTAACCCTTCTAATTTTATTTCATAAAATGATGGTTTTAGTTAAATAATAGTTAAATAATTGCGCAGGCAGAAGTAAAAAATCTTTTAAATTGAATTAGTTATGGAATTTATTCCAAAAGGATTCAATTTAACAAAAAAAAAATTTTACCATTATAATATCGGACACTTATACGCCACTAATCTCCCTTGTAACGCCTCCTTTGACCTATATAACAACATCCATTATCTTAGACGTGGTATTGACTAAATTTTTACATTCATCCGGTGTTTTCGTATTCCTCATTTCAATGATTTTTCCTTGGAATTTTCACTACTTCAATTGTAACTTTCGTATCATGTATTTACTTTGATTTATTAATGCCCACAACGATTCAATTGGACTTAAATCAGGACTTGACCATTTCTAAAAGTGGTATTCTAAACCCATTTCTCTATCCATAACTAATTGAATTTAAAAGTTTTTTTTACTTCTGTCTGCTTAATTATTTAACAAAAACCATCATTTTATGAAATAAAATTAGAAGGATTAAGAAATTGTTGTTTAAAGTCCTTTTTTGGCATCTGAAAATCGAGCATTCGAATAAAATAGCAGGTGTCCGATATAATAGTGGTTAAAGTAGTATATAAGAAGAAAGAATATTTGAGATTGAATGATGTATAAGTAAATGACGTAAGAAATATCATGTTTGTTGTTAAAAATGCTAGAAATGCTAAAAATTGAATTGTGAATATAAATAAAGTAATGCCCAATTGTTTAAATTACTGTGTTATGTGAAGTAAATTATTTGATAAAAGGTTTCGTTATAATGGTTTTCATTAGACCGATTTGACCGAAAGAAAGGTATTTTTATGCTCTTTAAGAAAATAATAAAATCGAATCTGGTTTTATAAGAAAGTCATATTGAAAAATGCAATCATTTGATAAAAATGGTCAAAACTCATACATTTTCCAAAAGCACCCAAAATTTTTATTGCACATTTAAAAAGATCATAAAACATTAATAAAGGTCTTCATACATTATTTTAATGGTTTTCATATGAATTTTCCGATGTATTTTTGTCGTATTCCCATTGATTACAAACTCAACACGTTAAGCATCATTGAATATTTAAAATTTACGTTTTTCCGATTATCTTTATTGTATACCACAAAACAAATTATATATCTATACATTGTATAATATGCACTATAATAAATTTACATTGTGCATCTACTATAATACATATAAAATGGCAACAGATAAAATATAATATATACGACTAATAAAAAAATTTCTCATTTTGTATTGTGAATTACGAGCATGAACTTTACAAGTTTACAAGTTACAAGTTTACAGTGTGTGCATGCGTGTGCATATTAATAAAAAAATAAAATCCATTTTTATTACAAAACAAATCAGACATAAACGTATTTATATATATATATGTGATATATAAAGAAATTGTATAAGTGAATATGGGAAAAATTGATAAAAATGTCATCCTTTCTCACCCAAAACATTATTATGCATGACATTCCTTTTTTTTAAAAAAAATTCTATATGGTGTTTTATTATATGTATAGAAGATATAAAGAATGTCTATGTATATAATATCAAAATAAATAAATATTTTCACGTATCTATTTTACTACAAATACCATATATATATCTTTAAATAATTTACTTTAAGACCTGCTATATACATATATTATTTTACTCCCTGTAAAACAAATCAAATTACATTAATAATATTTATAGAAATATCAATCAAATATTTAAAATATCACATATAAAATTCAAATGCTAATTTATTTTAGCCAACGTATACGATTTTTGTTATATCCTATGGAAATAGTTTAAGTTTCCTTTAACGACAATTATTTTATATATAGAAACTCGACGGATAAAACTAACATTAAATGTTAGTTTAAGTTTCCATTAACGAATTATTAATTTTAGAAACATTTGAAGGAAAAATTGGTTAAATTTCAAGTTGTTGCCCCAATCCACAATATTTTTCTAATGGATAACCGAAATACAAGAAACTTATCCGACCCTCGCATATATTTAAAAAAAAAACTACACATAAACTAAAATTCTTCAATAGAAATTCTTATTATATATTATGTATGCATGCGATCTCCTCATTTTTTAGCATTAACAAACGTACAAACAAAAATAAAAAGAAAATAATATGATTTTATTTTATATTCGCATATATATCAATTCGGTCGTATCATTCAAAAGAACGTTTATTTGCAAAAATAATAAAAAAAAAATATAGTAAAAATAGAAAATTGAATGTCATCATCATCATCATCACGTCGAACATTCATATATAGTAAATTGCAAATTTTCTTTCAATATATTATGTGCTTTTTTTATAATAATAAAATTAAATATTAAAAAATTCATTACATTTTATTATATTATATATACACAGAAGATATTCGGAAGATAGTGAATGAATGAATGGATGAATGAATGTGTGTAGTAGAAATATGCTTGTCGAATGTAATATATATAATAAGAAAATCAATTGCTTTCAATAGTTAAAAACAAATCAATTCCGTCTTAATTTTTATTATTATTATTATTGTGACAAACAGACAGTGGTTTTAAATAATTGATTTTTATCATATTGCGATTTAAATTTAAATTGTGTATACTGCGGAGTTTAATTCCTATTTCGTTATTGCTTTCATTTCTCAGATTTCCGAGAAAGTCAACTTTAAAAAAAAGGCACAAAACCTAACCGCAAACCATATCTAAAAATAGAAAAATCATTGGACACTTTTATAAACAATTATATGTTCGGATTGAATAGCGACAATCAAAAATGTATCTCTAATCATGCTCTATTAGTAGAAAATAAAATTTGATTTCAATAGGCAATGCTATATTTTGGTAAAGGCTATGCTTATCCATAGAATTGCCATCAACACTTAACAATATTTTTTTTATAAAATTCACGAAAACATACACAGGAAATACATTAAAAACAAAAAAAAAGATTTTTGAATTTTTTTTTATTTATTCAAAATATTCTCCTCTTGATTCAATACAACTGTTACATCGATTTAATAATGGTTCGAATGCGTGTTTCAGCTCATTTTGTGGTATTGCCTCTAGTGCGCATGTAGATGCTGTTTGAATGGTTTCAATATCCTCAAAAAAAACATCCTTTCAATTTCATTTTAAGTTTTGGAAACAAGGAGAAGTCACATGGTGCTAAATCAGGTGAACACGGTGGATGAATGTTTAACACACAGACTTGATTTCGAGCCAAAAACTGACGAACAATAGGTGAAGTGTGACTTGGCCCATTATCATGTCACAAACACCAACTATCTGATTCACGATATTCAGGTCGAATACCACGAATCCATCAAACGCTTCAAAACTTCGATAGAATATGCGCCACTGACTGTTTGACCCGTTGGAACGAATTCTTTATGGATAATTCCCTGGCTATCGAAAAATGTTACGAGCATTGTCTTGAAACTTTTCTTGTTTTTTTAGCCTGTGTTTAAGCCATCCACGAAACGTTTATACCACTCAAAAACTTGTGTTCTACCCATACAATTATCGTCATTAACTTGCTGCATCGATTTGAACGTTTCTGTTGCAGATTTACCAAGCTTTGCGTTGAATTTAACGACTGCTCTTTGTTCCATGTTAAAATTTCTACTTCAACTAAAATATTGTTTCACAAGAAATATCATAACATTTTTATTTGTCAACCAAATGCAATGAAATTTTTACATACGATAGAGAACACATCAAGCTTCAAAACGCTTGTTCCACCACATAGATCGTGCCACTGGTTATTGACATATGGTTAGAGTCCGGAATATTAATTGTCGTACTGTGTATTATTATTATTATTTTTGGTTTTTATTACTTTCGATATGAATTTTCAGGCATTGTTTTGCGTTTGCCTTAAGAAAATTGTTTAAAATTATACGATATAATATAAAACTGCGACCAATCTCACATTATCGCGAACCAATTATCGAATATTAACGTTAATAGGCTTTTTACAATTAGATATTTTTACGATTAAATCTAAACTCTAAATATTTTCTTAATAATAATTTTATTACAATTCCTTCCATTACTCGTATATTTGCTTATCTCATTAATATATAATAAAATAATTAATTTAGTGAATGGAAACGTGTATGAATGGCCCAAATGGAAACGTAAATATTAATTATATTATGATATTATATCGAAGAAAAAAAATTAATTTAATTTAAAATAATTTTGTATGTTTTTTTTTTATTTATTATTTCACATATATTCGTGTGCGTGTCAACATTTCTTCAATAACATCAACAAACCAAAATCGACGCAGTCAGTATCAGTTACAGTATCTGTATTAACATTAACATTTATCTCAATTGATCGATGGTATGCGATTTGTTATCCATTACGTTATGTATCAGCCAATAGTCGTGCAATCGGATCAATAGCATTTATATGGACTGTAGCACTCTTATCTGGTAAGTGTATATTATTATATTATATGTATGCGTTTAGAGATGTATATATATATAATAAACAGAATAATATAAATAAACATTAAATAAGACACTTGATGATGTGTATATCTAAATTAATGTATATCGTATATATATATATGGATGGTGGAATATAACGACGTTTACGCATAAATATGTATACCAATAATATAAATAAAATTTGTATATATATAAGTAATATTATATATATCCTTTATGATAAATTTTTTTTTTATTTCAATTTTTTTTTTGCTATTATCTCATACAGATATTCCTGAATTTTTAGTATTAACAACACAAAAAATCGATGTACGATTTAATATAAATTTATTTACACAATGTGTATCGACATGGGATAAAGATACCGAAAAGTATTTCTATATTACAAGATTTGTAATGTTATATTTGTAAGTATATGTAATTCTTGTTTTTTTTTTTTCTTTTGTTATTTTTATATGCACATACATTTATTCCAATCATGTACATTTATTTCGTAAGGTATATTTTTTGATTTGATTTCTTTATATTAATCCAAGTATATACCTAGCTATATCTTATCTATATAATCTTATATACATTTTTTTTTTTTCATTTTTGAGATATGTATATATAATAATTTTTTGCGTTTATTTGACTGATTTTACATTTCCCATGCTCAAAAAATATAATAATAATAATAATAATCCTCTTCTCTTATATAATATATATGATAAAGATACCTATATCTGTTTAAATTTAAATATTTTAATATATTGAAATTCCTTCAATTTTTTTTTTGTGGCAATATTTTATAAAATAACTCCACAAAGATTGGAGTTTTTAAAGTACAGTCAACTTGTAAAGTTTTTTAAGGATTTTTTTTAATGTTTAAAAATTTGTTATTCAACAGGAAAAATATTCAGGATTTCTATTTTTGGTTTTTGGTTGCTTTTTAAAGATTTTTCAAATATGTTTTTACATTACAAAGAATTTGATACGAATGAACCAGGCACCGTTGGCTAGGGCGGCTGAAAACGGTTTGATATTTTAAATAATAAAAAATTTCTGTTCTAAATAAAATTTTTAAAACAAAAATATCCGGGCAGACGGAAATTATGAAGAATATTTATTAATAAACGTCATTTATCAAAAAACTTTAATTCTTTTCTATATGATATATTTTAAATAGTAAAATTAACAATAAATTAGCGAATGTGGTAAATGTTTCATTTACAAATGAACTAACAAATTGGTATTTAATTGTCTTAAAAATATTTACGCTTTTACGGATCATGTATTTAGGGCGTTATATTTTATTTCTCGACCCAGGTTGGACTAAAACGAGCCTGTACATATCATAGAAAGATATTAATTAATCCGATCATTTAAATTCTGAATCTCGATATAACTCTTTTTTATATGAAAACATATATAATCCTTTCGCAATCAAAAAATGTTGATATATATATATTTAAGAACAATATGTTGTGGATTATATTTATTAAATAAATTCATAAACATAATATATATTTATCTATAAAGGTATTAAAATAAAATAAATACATTTTATTTGCACTTGAAATTTTGTTTGCTTTATCTATATATAGGAGTAGGAAACATTTATTTATATAATGAAAATATACAAAAAAAAATGTGATTCTATATTTATATTCTACGTGTATTTACCCTCTAAATAATAATACTATAATAAACATTCTTTTCCAATAC
The DNA here is from genome assembly GCA_958336335.1 of Dilophus febrilis. Taxonomy (NCBI): domain Eukaryota; kingdom Metazoa; phylum Arthropoda; class Insecta; order Diptera; family Bibionidae; genus Dilophus; species Dilophus febrilis. The sequence goes on along the minus strand of OY284472.1, from coordinate 11,910,723 downwards.
CAATAATAATATAAAACACGTGCTCTTATATTATTTTTTAACTTAATTCTATAGATAAATAAATATATTTTACGTATTCAAAGGATATAAAGGAGGAAATCCTTTTGCAGGCTTGTGCTGTTGAAAAATTGTAATTTCTATATATTAAAATTTTATCCCGAGAATTTAATCTACTACAGTACAAAGATCATAGCTGCGGAAAGCATTGGCCGGAGTAGGGAATGCATTTTAGTCTAAAAACTGAATTCCCTTTTTTCGGAAATACATTGATATCAAATCCGGAATTCCGGTTTCATTCCGGAATTTTATAAAATCATTATAATTAATTTAAAAAATTAAGCTACTCCATCCAGTTTGTCCATCCAATTCCTTTCCACTATCTTCTTTCACATGTTTTTGTAACACTTCATTTTTACAGGAGAGCGTTTAAACATTCGTACAATTACCCGAACTTGCATAAGTAATGTTCGCAGTTGAAACTTTTCTGTAATTTCGACGTTCGTTTCACCGTCATTTATGTCATTTATGTCATTTATGTACCTTATTGAATGTTCATCGTTTGAATTCTAATCTATGACACTTTAATAATTATCTTTAATGCAAATCGAGCATTATTTCGGGAAAAACTCTAAAAATATATTTGGATAAAAATAACCATCATTTGAGGTTAACAGTGTTTTATTTACAAATTCGAAAAATCCGGAATTTACCTTATTGAATTCCGGATTTTTGGTAGACAAAAAAAGATCGGCATTCCGAAAATCCGGATTTGCATTCCCTAGACCGGAGTATTTAAATCCGATATAAAAAACAAATCGGTTTTACTATAAACTTTGATACTTTTCTAAATGTTTAAGACCCCCACAGAAGCCAAATATATGAAAATGTACATGAAAACTTTGCTGCAAATTGAAATGGATTATTTAAATAAAAATTTACCCGCACCCAAAAGGAATTCGGCTACAAAGGAAACTGACTGTATCTGTATTAAAAGCAAAATATAGTATCGAATGATCTCTTGAATATAAAAAAAATGTATTTATATTCCTATATATATAATATATCGGTTATATAATATAAAGCCAGATATTCTTATTTGCTTATATTCGTCTATATATCATTATTTTATACAACCAATATTAGAACAGAGCGTTAGAACAATCACCTATATATACAGCGGTGATCAGTTAAATAACACACCCATTTAAACTTGGATTAAATTCTTCAAAATATCTAATGGAAGCAGTGTTAAACTGACTAAGGAAGTTTATAGAAATGAAACAGTAATACATAATTTTATAATTAATGTAAATAAATATCTATATTTTCTTTAAAAAAAAATTCTGCGTAAAAAATTCTTAAAGTTAAGTGGTCAGGTAAATTAATAAAAATTGATTAAAAGTTTGTTTAATATTTTGTTGGGAAACCTTTTATTTTAATTACTTCAGCACATCGACGAGGCCGAGACTTTCCACCAAACGTTTTCATCGATCTGATGGCATTGCAAGCCAAGCCTCTTGTACGACTGCCCACAATTTGACCAAATTTGTTGGTCGATTTTCACTAATCCCTTTTTCGACATCTCCCCACAAATTCTCAATGGGGTTCAAACCCGGACTTTGTGCGGGCTAATCCAATACGAGTTTGAGCGGCGAGTTTGAATCGTTATCGTGGATAAATTTCCTCTTAAGTGGCATATTATCAGCATCAGCATATGGTTCCATTGCATTTTTAGGTGTGCTTTTATACATAATAAATATAAAATAAATGTTTCGCTTTACAACCAACAATCTGGTTTTAGCGTTCAAAAACAGCCTTCTGTTGTTAGTTTCTTAATTTGTGCCTTTTACGTCGGTAATTAGCCGTACGACCAACCGCAAGCGGAAAATACAACTCTGTGTTAAAGTTCAGGTTCGAAAAATAAAATAAGTAAATAAGTGCTTTTATACATGTACTGTTCAATTTTTCCTTCCATTCTGTGTATTGGACCAATACCATGCCAACCCCAGCACGACCAATACCAGCATGTTTTACTGTTTTTAATGTGTATAGTGGATTGATGCTTTGATTACGTAGACGTTGTACATACACTTTTCCATCCGATCCACATGGATTATAATTTGATTCATCGGTCCATAACACATTTTTCCAGAAACTTATGGGTTTTTGTATATATATAATTTGTACTTGTAAAACTAAAATATTTGGCGTAATGAATCACTGTGTTATTTAACTGTCCACCACTGTATATATTATATATAACAAAAATGTTTGTATTTTAAATTATCTTATATGCAATATGCATATACAATACAAAATAAATTTTTGTAATTCGTGAAATAGAAAAATTCAATTTATATACATATATATTATAATCTATATACATACCGAAAATTTTTTTTTCGTTTTATTTAAGACGTGCGTAACGTTTATTTTAATGTTTCAAAAGAATTTTCGGTATTTTTTGGTTATTTGTATATTACCATATTACGAAATTGTTTTACTTGAATTGTATATTCACTTATAATTTTTGTTTAACAGAAATACGAATATATAAATAAATAAGATACGAGAAAATATTATCAACTTCAAATTATAAACGATTGGAATGATTCGAGGGGAATTATATAACTTTAGAATGTAAAGAATAAAATTAAATATATCCTTATATATTGTTTAGACTGTTATGAATATATAAAATGATATAAATATACAATTCGAAATATACAAAACGTTAGGATAAAAACATATTAAGCAAAATTATTACGATAATTGCTCAAATATGCGATTAAAATAACTTGAATTATATATAGTAATCTGCGTTAATGAAATACCATATATATATATATCCTTTTTTAAATCATAAACTTATAAAACTATTAAATTTACCACAAATTTTAATATCTACATTTGAATGTGCCATTTAAAAATAATAAATCATTTAAATATAATATAATATAAATTGTAAAATTTTCAGTTTTCTCATCATTTCGTTTTTAAATCTACCATATATATTTTACAAAAGTATAATATAATATACCTATTTTAGGATATTATCTCTTTAAATATATATATATAAAATAATGAACTTTTATCCTCGCACGTATTTACACTTAAATATAGATAGATATTATACAAAGTTTTAGCTCATTAAAATAATTATTATATAAATTAATAATAAAAGTATATATACTATACATATAAAGCTGCATGTGTTCTTATAATTTAATCAGAATATTTTATATACAATACGATTTTAATACATAAGTGTCCTTCTCTCAAATATAAATACGTTGATATTATTTATAAATAGATATTATTTTACATAATGTTATATATTGGCGCACAGATGTTTTTGGGATAAAATATTATACATTTTGAATGTATAAATTGAAATCAAAGATATACATAATCGTGCGAGCGATGGTATATTTTAAATTATAATAATAATTGTATTTAATGAACTTTGAACAATTCACAAATGTTAATTATGTATGATGAACAATTTTAGATATCTGCACCATGAATTTAAATTGTATCTATATATATATATATATATATATATAACATAATATATTTTGTCTGTCGTATATGTATATAAAAGATCGCATCCTATATTTTATAGTCAATCAAATACTATATTATAATACGGTATATAATTTATTAGATGTATGTATATAGTATATAAATTGTATATCCTGCGAAGCGAAACGAATTGAACAAAACTATTTATATATAATCAAACGAAGTATTATAATATTATTTATACGATTAGCAATTCATTTTTTACTATATATAACTATAATTATTTCTATATTTGTCTTCAATATAAATGTGTTTAAAATTTAAAAAAATATTGTATAGAGTTAATAGAGAATAAGGAATATTTTATAGTTGGCCTAATTTACATCATAGGCGGTTATGGGAAATTGTTATCCATTAATATCCACAATTTGGTCGTGCACTGAACTAAATTTTCCGGAAAATTGACTTTTCTAAATTTTTGCTATTTGTTTATAATTACAACCCGGGGTTTTCATAAATGTTTCAAATATAGAAGACAATTTTAAAATCGCTGTATTGATTCAAAAGTCATATTCGATTTTCCATTCACTTTCACCAAAATTTCCAAGAAGTTTGTCATAATGTGAGAATGAACGATCAAATTAATGCTACACACATTTTATACAATACATCAAAAATTGGAAAATTTTACGAATACTTATTGGAAAACGAATTATATTTATTAGAACCAATTGGACGATTTTCTAATTTTCTTCTATGCAATGTCAGAAATTAATTGAAAAATAATTGATGTAATTCGAAAAATTTCAACAGTAGAAAATTAAATTTTCCGGAAAATCTTGTTTGAAAAATTTGGGGTTTTTTTTTGTAGAATAATAAATTTTTGCTAGGCAAGTTCCTTTCGAAATATAATATCCTTTATAGGTAATATGGCAAAAAAAATGTTTTAGCCCCCACACTATACATGGTAATAGGAACTTAAGTAATTAATATGGTAAATGTTTATTTTTTTTTGTGCGTTACTACGGCAGAATCGTTTTAGCGCCCGTAAAACTTCGGAATTCTATTGCCGTGAGCCCGTAACGAAATCTTTTAATCCGGTGATGAACCTTAGATGCATTGAATACACTTAAGTGATTTTGGGTGCTAAATGTATTATAATATGTGAATTAATTTATGAAATTTTGAAAATAAAGCAAACATATGAGAAAAAAAAATAACTTACACTAAAACGAAGAAAGAAAAAATCACTCATATGTTTTCAAACAATTGTCCAAGTTGCACTTAAGGTGGATTAGTTTTTAGATAAGATGAAATGTTTAATTTAAATGACTGATAATCAAAAGTAGGGGGAAATACTAGTTCGGGGAGCCTATTCGAGCATCTTGATGTTTTTGGGAAAAATGCATTTCCAAATTTGTTCATTCGCAAAAAACTAATAAATACAAATATATAATAAATGAGCCTTTTGTGAATTTCTCGAATTATGAGAGAAGTTAATTGGTTCAGGAATTAGCTTTAAAATTTCATTAGAACACTCATGGTAATAATACCTATAAAATGTGCACAATTTATCTACTGATCGTCTAATGATCCAATGATTCAATGGAACTTGTTATTGTTTCATTTCTGATCAGCGAAATAGCGTGTTTTTGGATCCTGTCACTAAACTGCAGTGTAGTAATTGGTGCACCAGCCCATATGTAGGAATTGTACTCTTATAAAAGACCTATAAACTAATGCTAAATTTTCAGAATTAAGAAATTCTTTCGATCTTCTTAAAAATCCAATGCGACTAGCCGCCTTTTTACCTGCAATAATTATATTATTATTCCATGTGAATCCGTTTGACAAAGACATTCCCAAATTTAATAGGTCATTTGATTGTGGAATAATTGTATTATGCATAATTATTGTTATATAATATGCCTTTGTTTTAGATGGATTTATATTAATATGCCTTTGTTTTAGATGGATTAAATTCTACTAAGTTTATCCTTCCCCAATTAGATATTGAATCTTAATCTTTGTTAATTGAAGAAATCATCTTCTGGCGTGATGAAGCATTTGATTCGCATTTTTATTACGAAGTAGTTCATACGAAGAATGTAATGTACTATCGTCTGCATAACAATGCATTGGATTTTTAGATTATCGATAAAAGATCATTAATAAAAATTAAAAAGACAGTGGGCGATAGAGCACAACTCTGAGGTACATCAGAATAAACTGGATAAAGTTTGGAACTAATTCCATCTAATGAAATGCGATAGTTAAACTTGATAAGAAAATATTTTTAATTTAAAACTTATAATACATCCTCCTGTTGATTGACTTAATTCAATTAAATTAGCATATTTGTAAAATAAAAATATGTCATAAAAATCTGTTTTTATTAAAGGGAACCAAGCAAAGGTGTTTTTAAGAAATAAAAATTGTAAATTTGAACACTATAGAAATTATTGAATACATTAAAAATTTAATTTAGTCAAATTTGAATTGAAAACTAATTATTACAATTTGTTTATTGCGGATAAATCTTAATGGGATTAAAAACAATTAACCACCACATCATAAACGAAATATAATTATAATTATTAAACAAATCACTAATTTAATAGAGTTTTTGTTTCTTTGGTTGATTATAGATCAATTTAATATTTGATTAAATCATAAAATTCCAATAATATAATAATTGAAATTGAAAAAACACACATCTGTCGATAGTTGCTTATATCTATAAATGATTATATTATTTCAAATTATCTTACATTAATTTTATTACTAAATCCCACGCAAACATTGTTGTTTTTACTTCTAATTTTATTTTGAAAAATATACTTCTACATATTTATATAAATAATATCATAATAAATACACCCATTTGTCCATTCATTTTCATACATCATATATATGATTCATGTGAAAGCTTATTTATATCTATATATGTATGTATAATGTAGATGCTATACCCTCAATTCATGTATGTATGTATATATATACCTTCTAAATATACATCTGTATCGCACTCAAAAATGATTGATTTCCAACATTAATAATATTCCATTTTTTTTTGTTATTTAACGTTTTTGATGTGGTTTTTCCGGATGAAAAAAAACGAAATAACAAAAAAAAACCCCAAATAATTACAAAATATTTTTCAATATATAAAACCAAAAATTATAAACGCATTCATTTTTATGCTTTGTTTTCGCATCAACTCACTTGCCCATAGATTTTACGTATAATATAGTATTGTTAATATGATAATTTACCCATCACAATATAATATTGCGTCATATACATAAATGTATAATAAAAAATAATATTAATTTAAAAATTAATTTCAAAATAATTAGCTTATATTTTTTTTTTTTTTTTGTTAATGTATATTTATTTATTTTATTATTATTAAACATTTTTATATATAGATCAAATATTTTCTGTATATCCAAATAATATACCATAATAGCTTTTAAAATTTTCATTCAAGCATATATATAGTTTATATATCCTTATACTTACATTAATTAAGTAAATTATTATATAATCTAATCATTATTTATTCGCTATCTGTTTTGTACATTAGACCAGAAAATATATAAGAGCAGAAGTTGGTTGGATACGTTTACGTTAGAAATTTTAATGGTAGCTGCGTTATTGTTTTTTTTATATGTATTAGGATGTCACTGATACCATTCATAAGCTTTTATTAAAATTAAATTTCCGCTTATAATCGACAATCGGTTTCAGCATCCGACAACAGCCTTCTGTTGTAGGTTTCTTAATTTGTAACTTTTACGGTGTCAATAACTAGCATGGGAAAATAATCTCAAAACTTTGTGTGAAAATACAGATTCGAAAATAACCGAAAAACACAAAACAGATTTTATGTCTTTTCATTAGGATTCGAACCCACAATCCCCAAATTTGTGTGTGAATTTAAGATGGGCATTTTTATCAACTACACCAGAGAGTCACCGCAAACTTTTATAGCTTATATATTAATAAACAATATAAGAAAATGAAAAATTTAAATAATACTATTTAAGCAATGACAATCCTAATGAAGATTTCAGTGGATTTCAAATCTTAGTCAAGTTATTAAGTAAAATGCATTAATTCAAGAAATTCCGTATATAACTCTGGGAAACCAAGAATAGACAGGAGCAATCCGGTTTTTAATTATTAGAGGAATAAAAATAGATTTATAAGGTCTTATAAATTCATTAAATAAAAAATATTTTATATTTAAAAAAAAAATAAAATAAAATATAATAATAATCTAGAAGCAAAAGGTTGGATAAGAAAATATTTTAAAGAAGAAGAATCTGAAGATAGTTGATTTTTTTAATTAATTATTAAACTAATAAAAGATAAAAAATTAAGTTCTAAGCCTATTCAAGCTCTAAATCATGAGTTAGATGAAATAGAAATGAATGTTCTAATAATTAAAAAAAATGATTTGGTGGCAGACCATTTAATTATGAAAAAAAAAGGATTATTATACCTTTATATACATTTCTCCGACCAGAATAATTTCTGGTGCTATGGAGATTAAAACAATTATTACTTATAATTATACAGAAGTTCCTTTAAAAAATTATCTTAAACGGAATTTTCTTTTATAGAATTTCCTTAACAGATTTTCCTTAGAAAGCAATAAAAAAAATTTCGGAATTTTTATTACACATCTTATATTACACATCTTTTATTACACACATAATTGATTTTCTTCAAGTTACATTTTGTTGATCAACCTATAATAAAAACATTTTGCTATCATCTGCCTCAAAATACTGATGTATGAAAATGATTAAGAAAATGTACATAGGAATGTAATAACGTAAAAATTAAACCAGACACCAAAATGGATAGGATCGGGTCTGAATTTATTTATTTAATAAAATGTACATATATTTTTATATAACATTTTAATTCTAAATTTAATATCGTGCAACAACAGAAATGCCGGCTTAAAATCTTATAAAATGTATAACTTTATATATACAGCTATCTACCTACTTAATATACCTGCTAAAAATAAATACCATAACAGGAAAACAATGTGCGCTCTCTTCGTCACTTCATCATGATGATATATCTAATCACATAATATATTATGATATTACATTATCGTTAATAAACTTTATAATATATTTACTTTCTTTAATATAATAAAAGAGAAAATATTTATACAAGAGGATACTTGTGTTTTCTTATATATACCTATATTTATATATATTAAAATATAAAATTGTCGTATCACATTTATATATGTATTATACAAATAGAGTTTTCTGTTTAATGATAAAAACTAAATGACTTTTTTTTTTTATTTCTTAATCAAAAAATATAATTATTTTATTCATATTTATCCAATTTAATTTAAATTAAAACGTAAACTTATTATTAGTATTTCCAACTATCCAATTCAGTTATATAATATAAATATAATAATATATAGTTTTTATTTTTTTTTGTTTGCAGTACAGACAGATAAAATTTTAATATATAGATTTGTTTTTCATTCACATTTATGTAGTAATGAGAAATTTACTTTAATTTTTATTTGTTATTTATCCTCTGTAAGTTTCTTCTGTACAACAGCTCTATATTTATTTTTATTTTTTTTTTTGATAATCAAATGGAATAATTAATTAGTTTTTTGTTTTTTTTTTACAGATTACCATTATTTTTAATGACATTCGCATATTTTCAAATTGTACGTGTACTGTGGAAATCCGACACAATACCTGGTCATCGAGAGTCACGTAATCAAGCACACAATTGTGGATGTAAGTTTATTTTATAATATATTTTATATGCGCATACAAAAAATAATAAGGTAAAATATATAATTAATATAGAATTTTATCTAGTAGTTATATAAATAAACGATCCTAAAACGGTGTTTACATTTGAGTCTCGCGGTATCATCATGATCTTGTTGATGATTGCCAAAACTCTGAAATGTAAATCACACGATTTTTTGGTTTCATGAGCCAACTCATATGATTTTTTTGCGTTCAGGTTTTCATTAGATTTGACTGTCAAAAGCAAAGAAAAACACAATTTTTTTTAAATACCACAAAAAAAAATTGTTTTGATAGAAGTTTTATTTTATTATATAGGATTTAATAGTGATTTATTAATAATATTATTTTAAATCATACTATTTTAAAGTTAAATAAAATAAAATAAAAACAGATTTTTAATTATCGCATGAGCATTTTCGAATGGATGCACAAAACAAGGATCATATGCGAGTGCAATTGAAAAAAATTGTTGAGCGTCAAGATTCAAATGTAAACACCGTGTTATAAAAAGTCCGTTTCTTTATTTTTTTTTTATTTGGGATTTGATAGCAAATCATTTTTATTACATATTTTAATATTTCAAATTCATGCACGTATTCTATTTATTTTAATATGCGATCGATTGGTAAAAATACGTTGTTTTTTTTTTTGTAAAAATATTTATTTGGCGATAATTATAATTTTATACTGTATTTAATAAATTAAAAAGCACATATCTAAGGATTATCAGATACACTGATATCAATTCAAAGGATCAAAACAGAACAAATTAAATCAGGTTAACCCGCAAATGATTAGATTACCTATAGAAAAAATTTTAAAGAAATTTAGAAAAAATATTTAACAAAAAATCTATGGTTTTGGGAAATTTGGGAAAATTTGAAATTTGAGAATAATACCGAGTCTACACCGATAGCAAAATACTACGTAGAATACTTTAAAACTATGATACTGTCGGTGTGCACACCTTTTTTTAAAAAAGTACATAGTATGAATTTGCTACGTAGTATATTATTCTACGTATCAAAAAAGTATTCTATTTGCGGTGTAAACCCAAATAATATCGATTTTCTTTGGCATTTGCGATAAGCATTTAAAACATTTAAAAAATTAAATTTTTGTATGTAAACAAGAGTTCTTTTGCATTTACAGTTTATGTTTTATAAAAATGACCGCTGTACAATTTTTAAATTTTGTTCACATGGAAGAAGAAAGAAGGACCGTAAATTTTGTTAAAATTAAAAATGTGATTTTAAAAAGAATTCTGACTAAAAAAACAATGTGCATTGTGTTAAAAAAATAACCAAAAATTAATAATTATAAACAATAATATAATAATAATAATATAGTAGGTGTTTACACCGTGTAGAAGTATATAATAAAGTAGGACGGTGTAAACAGCTAGTAAATATACTACGCAGTATAATTTGATATCGGTGTAAACGTGGTATAAATTTTATTTAGAATTATTCGTGCTCAAAATAATCACTTTTGATTTTTTTAAAATTAATTATCTCTGTATTTATAAAATATGTATAGTGATAAAAAATGTATGCATAAGAGATAAGACGTCATTGAAATACCTTCGTAAAATTATTTTGCATATTTTTTGGCGGCTTAAAATTACTTACGAAGGTTCGCGATGTGATCGCAGGTTAATTTTAATTATTTTGCAAAACCTTATCGTATATCGTGTCGTCCGTATATGTACTGTGTACAAAAAAAACAAGTATACAAAGATATGAAACGTAAATTTACAAAACCACAAGCTCATGTTTTTATTTACAAAAGTTTCGTAGTTTATTTTTGACTGGTTTTGTACTCAAAAAATACAAAAATTACATTTACGCCACTGTTTCGTATCGAAGTAAAGACAACTAAAATTTCTTTTTAATTTAAAAAAAATAGATACAAGATCGGGTGCAGTTGCAAATTCAAGTACAATGGCACAATTACGAACAAGAAGAAAAGCAGCTAAAATGTTAGTGGCCGTTGTTGTTATGTTTGCTGGTTGTTATTTTCCTGTACATGTCTTAAATATATTAAGGTAAAGTAATACTAACAAAAAAAAAAAGAAAAGATTTTAAATTAATATGAATATAAGATAAACTAATGATGATTTTTATTTTATTTATTTTTCCCGAAAAAATAGATATACAATTAATATTGGACAAAGTAATGTTATTACCATTTTATCATTATTTTCACATTGGTTGTGTTATGCAAATAGTGCTGTAAATCCAGTCATTTATAATTTTATGAGTGGTAAGTCAAATTTTTTTTATCATTAAAGTCATCCTTGACCATTTTTATTCAGAAATTAAGTGAAATATTTTATAAAATGAAATTTGTATGATTTTCTAAAGGAAATTCTTAATAATTTTCTTAAGGAAATGTTGTATAAATACTTGATGTAAACAAATGGAAAAGTCATTGTACGCCTTTACTATTGCCAATTTTATAATTTATAAAAAAAAGGCCCATTGTCTATATAACGAAAAAAATTTAATGAAATTTCAGGATTTACTAACGAAAAAAAAATTTTCTATATATAAATTGTATATTTTTGGATACCCAAAAAAAATTTAAATGTTAATTGTTAATTAATCCCAAATTGAATTCATTACTTCACAGCTTATAAACTGAATGGTTGTTTATTTTTTTTTTTTTTGTTAAATATTAATTTATTTTTGTGTTTATGCTAAAAATTCTCATCAAATATTATTACAACGAGTAAATAAAATAAATAAACATTCATTCGTGAATGATAGATATTTTAATTTTTTTACAAACAATTATGGATTTAATCAAATTATTGGTATATAGATTATTTTTTTTTTGTTTAATATTTATAATATATAAAAATATTAAACAATGAATATAAAAGTCGAGGGTTTTTTTATTTTGTATTTGCTAAATAATTATTATTGAATTGAAAAATTATCTATCTGGCTGTTATAAAAACAAAACAGAAGACCTATAGAAGAGTATATTATTTTAAAATGAAATTGTGTTGATATTATTTTTTTAATAATCCATTGAATTGGTTTGTTATATATTCTATATTTCTATATAAAATAATTTTTAAAGTGAAATTAAATCATTCATGGTTTTGAGTTTTTTTTTTATTAAAGAAAAGTTAAAAACTTTCAATGCTTCAAATTACAAAGTTAAATCTATTATTGAATTTTTTTTAATAGAATTTTTTTTACTCTATGCATTTGAAATCTCAATACATATAGAATCCATAAATATTGACCGAATATTTATAAAAAAAAAATTTTTAATGGTAAAACATAAATGAAAATTGACAATTTTCTTTAAAATGTTAACGTAAGTTTTTTTTTATATATTGCATATTTTATATTCTCCATACAAAAACTCTTTATATTATAGATAAAAACCTTTTCATAGTATCACATTTTCTTGACAATATATACTGTTGTTATATATATATATATATATTATTATTGTTACTTTATTTTTTTCACAAATTGTATATATATCTTTAAAAAAAAAAGAACCATAATTGTCAATGCTAGTGCATGCGTCTATATATTTGTTGTTATATTATATTTCATATTAAAAGTGAATGCTTTTAAAAACTATGCAATTTATGATGTTGATATAAAATATAAATGTAAAAAAAAAAAAAAATGAAATGCAAAAAGAAATCTTTGAAATAAAACGGATATCTGTGAAGAATATGTATCTGTGATGTCAGGACCGGTACTTTCTAACATTCAAACGTTGCACTTGCATTGGGCGCTGCTTTCAGTAGGACGATTTTATAACTAGAAGGACGTATTCATTTTTTAATCGACCGATTTGAAAAATGCTTTAAGGATTTTTTAAGCCGATACCGAAATTTTTCTTTCAAAGCTTGATATACTAAATCATAAAAATACATTTTTCGCTTTACAACCAATGATTATTCGGTTTTAGCGTCCAACAACAACAGCCTTCTGTTGTTAGTTTCTTAATTTGTGATTTTTACGGGGTCGGTAATTACCCGTACAACCAATCGCGGTGAAAATACAACTCTGTGTTAAAATTCAGATTCGACAAAATAACCGAAAACACAAAATATATTTTATGTCTTCAGTAGGATTCGAAATCACGACCCCAAAATTTTGTTAGAATTTTAGGTTGGCATATTTGAAAAAGTAAACAACCGGTCCTGTGTGTTGTGTATACATTTAAAAATTAGAATATAAATTATGTTTTTAAAACATATATGCATACATATAAAATTTGATATAAAAATACACAATAAACGTAATGTTGCTTTCATCACAATAAATTCTGATTTATTTTAAACAAAAATACATACTACTTTGTATTTTAATAATATATAGTGATGAATAATATTCTTATACATGATAATATTCTTTGATAATGTGGAAATCATAACATATTTAATATTGTTTTTACTCGAATTAATTCTTTTATTAAATATAAATCTTTTATTTTACGTTTAATTGAATTTCTATTATGCTTCTTCTTTTTTAAAGATATTGAATATTGTAATGTTTCTCAATCAAAAAAAAATATATAATATATAAATTTGTTATTTTGTTATTTTAAAACAAAAAAAAATCCTTTTTTATAATCGCCTAAATGATAAGCAAAAACTGTCTAAATAAAACAATTAATAGAATATTTCCAATATAAAACAAAATATAATATGAATATCCTCATTCGGATCGATAAAAATGTAATTTATATCTTTTATCCTATATATATATATATATATTTCCTCTTAAACTACACTTTAACAACAAATTTGTATGCATACATACAGCGGTGGTCAGTTAAATAACACACCCATTTCTTGGAATGAATTCTTAAAAATATCTAATGGAAGTAGTGTTAAACTGACTAAGGGAGTTTATAGAAATGAAACAGTAATACATAATTTCATAATTAATGTAAATAAATATCTATATTTTTTTTAACATAGAAATTCTGAAAATAAAACGTAAAAAATTCTTACGCTGAAAACACAACAAGAGCTTCAGCTTCAGCTTCAGCCGATTTCAAAGTGGCATCATAAAACATATGAAGCATATATGCAACCAAAGTAGAAGCCGACGCACAGGTTGAAGCAATGCTCGAGTAGATCTATTTTCTACTTAATGTAAACAAAAAACAAATAAAATAATAAAAAAAGACATTTTATAATCTCTGCAAAGGCAATGCTGACGCTGTATTGTGTTTCACACAACTTTATGCAGCGATGTCAAAGCTGAGGAGCTGATCACATTAAAGTTAAGTGGTCAGGTAAATAGCACAGTCCACGAATTTTGGCTTTATTTGCATTACAAAATAAAAAATTGATTAAAAGTCGGTTTAATATTTTGTTCCGAACCTTTCATTTTAATTATTTCAGCACATCGACGAGGCCGAGACTTTCCACCAAACGTTTGCATCGATCTGATGGGATTGCAAGCCAAGCCTCTTGCACGACTGCCCACAATTTGTCCTAATTTGTTGGTCGATTTTCACTGATCCTTTTTCGACATCTCCCCACAAATTCTCAATTGGGTTCAAGCCCAGACATTGTGCCGTCCATCCAATACACTAATTTTTTGTTCTAACATCCATATTTTATGCAACGAGCGGCGAGTTTGAATCGTTATCGTGCATACATTTCCTCTTAAGTGACATATTATCATCAGAATATGGTTCCATTGCATTTTCAAGTATGTTTTTATACATATACTGATCAATTTTTCCTTCTATTCTATGTATTGGACCAATACCATGCCAATATAGCGCTCCCCAAACCATGATACTACCGCCAGCATGTTTTACTGTTTTTAATGTGTATAATGGATTGATGCTTTGATTACGTAGACGTCGTACATACACTTTTCCATCCGATCCACATCGATTATAATTTGATTTATCTGTCCACATTTTTCCAGAAACTTATGGGTTTTTGTATATATATAATTTGTACTTGTAAAACTAAAATATTTGGCGTAATAAATCAATGTGTTATTTAACTGACCACGACTGTATATAGATTGCAAATTCCATTTTATACATAGATATATACGAGTATATCTTACTTAATTTGTTTATATATACATAAAAAGGATATAAAGTGCAAGTTAAATGACCCATATTTTTATTATATCATATATACATACTTATATAGAAGTATATAGCATTATGTATTATCAGTGTTAAGAAGAATAATTTTCTTTTTTCTCTATCTTATTCTTTTATTTTTGTAAACATAAAAATAAATTCTCGCAATTGCATGCGATGCGATGCTTGTGTGTTTGAATATTAAATTACATCTATCTATATTATATAGTATATCCTCACTATATTACATTATTTGTATATCAATCTAAAGATTCGTATATATTTAGATGTAATGGAAAAAAAATGTAGTCATAAATACTTATATATAAATGTATAATTTTATATTAATATATGTGATGGTAAAGGATATTATGAAAACGATGCTAGTGACTTTAACATAAAGTAAACATCTTTTTGTGTTTGTGTAAATATTTTCTAAAGGATTTTTCTTTACACGAACAAAGATAATGAATTATGAATTTTCGTATATTAAATTGATTTAAAATCATCGCAGGAGTTCACATTTCGAAAGGTGAATATAGGGAAATATGATGTAAGCCAAACCTATTCAATTCTCAGAAAAATCTGGGAAGATAAATAATGTAATTTTTTAACTTCTAAAAACAAGTATTAAAAAATGAATCTGTATTCTTTTACAATTTTTTTCAATATCTCGAAAAATGTTTTACAAAATACAGGCAAAATTCAAGTATTAATTATGCGCCTCTGTGCCCTGTGGTGTAATTTACAACATAAAATTCTTTCAAAATTCGTAGTCGTGGTTTCAGTATACATAGGATGAACACATAAAATATGTTTTTTATTTTCACATATTTTCGAATCTGAATTTTAAAACAGAGTTGCATATTTTTCCATGCAGTCGTACGGCTAATTAACGATGCCGTAAAAAGCAACAAATTATTGTAACCAATTGTAAAACCGTTCGTTGGTTTTAATGCTATTTTTTTTATTAATCATACAAATCGACACTGAAAGATTTTTCAATTGTAGATTTCTTACATAAAAAGATAATTCTACAACCACTGGGATTTCTTAAACATTTCATCTATAATATATAGCATTTAAACAATCGGCTAAATTTCATTTGAATTGATATTATCTTGGTAATTTGAAAAAAAAAATTATAAAAAAAAAAATTACATTATAACACAAAACGATGGATTTACATTAATTACTAAAATTGTAATATAATAAATTGTGTTTAAAAGAACTAGGTTCGCATTTGCTATATAAACAGACTTAACATTCCCACAAGGCGATTACAGGAAGGAACGCCAAAATTTGTAACATAATCAGTATCAGAAATCGTAAATTTTTAAAGTTTATATCAATTTTTTATTATTATGTAAAGGTGGTTGTAGTAAAAACACCATAACTTGAAAACCCGTTGCGTCAGAATAACGTTCAGGAATTCTATCCATATGGATCATAAAATCGTCCTAAAACTACCCCTACCGATCAAATTGGGTTTTAGAACAAATTCTATAACATATAAATGTATGAATATGAAAAATTGTCAATTTAAATCTACTTTTTGTAGGTAGTGACCCCTTAATTATTATTGTAAATTCTTAACTTATGTTATTTAAGATTCACCCTTAAAATCAATACCAACTTAAGGCAATTTCATCCTTAAAAATTGAAATGATTATAGGGTGATATTTACTAATTAAAGTTTAAAACATATTTTTTTATTACGTCAGGGGCGCGATGTTTTCATAACTTGAGCAGGGCGTAAAAATGGTCAAAAACGGGGCTGTAAAGAACTTACTAAAGATTCAAAAAATTTAACAAACTCATCATAATTGAACTTTCTTACATATTGTTATTTGGGGTATATACGAAAAAAAAAATAATATAAAGAATTTTAATCTCGATTTTCCCTTTAATATCGTTATAAACAAGCGCCGACGATGTCTTGCTTTATATCCTATGGACATCATAATATATACTATTAAAAATAATAATAAAATAAACTATGCATATAAAATAAACAAGATAAAACCATTAGATATGTTATATGGTTATAAAAAAAATATGTTTTCATGACTTTTCCTATTATTTTTTTATTAAAAAATAAATGGAAATCGAAAATAGCAAAAAAAAAAAATTATTACCAAAATATTATTTAAAAAAAAAATCGCTATTAACATTTTGATTTATTAGTTAAAAAAAATAAATAAATAAATAAACGTTGTTATGTCAGTTGATTAATCTTAAGAGTGCGAAAAGGTCCTTTTTTGATTATTTCTTTACTTTAGTATTCGAACATAAAGTCGTAAAAACTTTCTTTTGTAATACAACCAAAAATATTTAAAAAAAAATATCTATTTTGTTTATGTTTAATATGTTTTTTAGGGTACTATACCGCATATATATACAAAAATATATGCAGTATAGTAAACAATAGTATAGAGTTTATGCGAAATCTTATATTTATATATCCGTATAGATATACATTTACTTTTAGTTATTTAGGCAGGATCAACATATATATGTACAAGTACATATATTTATCTAATGTATATTGTATATAACATAAGGATATAATATTGGAAAGAATTGTGTGCTTATACGTTTTATCGTTTTATATAGGTTTTTATATATTACTATTACATGGATGGATGATATATATTTATATTATAATATGTTTTGTGGATTTAAGTAGATCTTATAAATTTGTTACAAGTATCTTTTATATCTATAAAATAGCCCATTTATTCATTCGCAAAAGTACACAACAATACTATTATATTAAAGAGAGATATTATACAGTTGATAGGATGATAGGTTATTCTTATTATGTTGTCATTGTATATTTACGTGGTGTGATGGATAGATAGATTCGGAAATGATTTATTTTGTCATTTTATTATTCATAAAAATGTATATAGAATATAAAACATATCTCATATGTATATTAAAAGTGCACCCGAAAATTGTTACATAGATAATATAATAATTGTAAGTCCGATATACAATAAAATTTTTTTTTAAATGTAAAAGGAAATTTTGGTTAGAATTATTAAATTTAAAGTTAATACAATATAGTGAATTAAGATTTTTGACAAGAGGAAATTTTGTATGATTTTCTCAAGAGAAAGTTTTATATAATTTTCTGGAGCAGTGATTCTTAATCGGTGGGCCACGACCGCCTGGGGGCCGCCAAATTGTGCAACATTTCTTCACAATACATTATGATGAAAATTGACGTATGACTAAAATAAAAAAATTAATTATGTGGATGTATAGACAATGTGAAAAATATAATACAAATAAAATGCAAAATTGTAATGTCGTTTTGTGGGTAAGGACCTCATTCAAACATATTCATTCAATCATCATATTTAATATGCATAACAAAATCGAATCGATAAAAATGAAATTACAAAGATGGATCCAAAGAATAGATTCAGCATATATGATATATATGAAAAGTTTTATATTCTATTCACAATTGAGATCAGATGAAAAATTTTAATTTGAGAAAGAAGACGTAAATGCGTTAATCAACTTTTAAAATTAAAACTATATTTGACAAATATTTCCAGATCGATGAAAGTCAAAAAAAAAAAAAAAATATGAATTCAAAATCCACATAATATTTATAAAAATACAAATTTATCATCGCCTGAGGAAGATAAATTATTAGAATTAATAAACTATAGGAATTTGAATACAAATTTCCAATCTAAAAGTGTAACAGAATTTTGAATACATATTCGTGAAGAATATCCTATAATTTGTTTTCAGTAGCAATGCAAAATGTGTTGCCTTTTGTTACAAACAAAAACTTTTTATAACTATACAAACATCTATATGAAAACGGGTACTCAGCTGCGGTGGACATAAAAACTATAAGAAACGAAATCGATTGCAATTCGATGCTTGCATTATTTAATAAAGGGAAGGCTGAATTTGAATTTGAAACATGAAACATTTGGTGGGCCACGAGTATAAAAAGGTTAACAACTCCTTGTTTTAAAGGACATTTTGTAACATTTTCAAGAGTAAATGCTGTGCAATTTTCTTGAGGAAATTTTGTATAATTTTCTATAACTTTCAGGCAAAAATTCGATATAATTTTCTAAAGGAAATTCTATCAAATTTGTTGGGGAAATTTGATGTTATTTCTTGAGGATACTCGGTAAAATTCTCGTCTTAAGGCAATGGTTAATTTTCTAGAAGAAATTTGCTGAGGAAATTTTGAATAATTTGATGATAAAAATTCTATATATATTTTATGACGAAATACAATTTCATTTTCTATTATAATAACTCGCAATACTAGAGCGAAGGCTCCCCAAAATCCCTCTGTTAAAATTCATTTTTATTGTTAACATAAAAATACATAAAAAGTTTAAGTTTAAGTAAAAATCTTAGTTTTATGTTAAAATTTAAAGTAGAAAATCTATATATCTATATATATTTGTTAAAGTCAGGAAAAAGATTATGGTTTCTCTTAAATTTTACAAATTTTATTAGAATTTCATCCGATACCGCATGAATGCAACTTTCTTTATTGTTATAATCGTAGGTATGTATTTATGATTATTAAACGATGGTATATGAAAGATTAAATTATATTTATTACATATATAAAAACTGCTATAGAAATAGAAATAAATTCTGAATATTAAATGCAATATATACCTTTCCTTTTACCTTTCATATAATATGTTCGTATATAGATTTATTGCAATTCCGATTGCATTTTATAGTTCAATATATATATATATATATATATATATATATATATATATATATATATATTGATAATTCAATACATTGCAATTGATAATAGTTTTGAACAGAGGTAAAATTATTATTTATTTCATTTTTTTATCGTGCATATATAAAATACGATATGATAAACTTAATATAATAACCCACATCAATATATTTATTTTCCACAAAAGCATTGATTGATTACAAAAATGTATATACTATAGATATGTATATATTTATGCGGATATATCGTTTTGAATTTTGAGTATATTTACTTTGATTTACCTATTCATGAAGCGTATATATAATATTTATATCTACTTATGATATGATAATATCGGTTGAATATAAACATAAGTATATATTAAAGTAACATACAGATGAAGCTTCTTTACATAATTTTTTTTTCATAATATATATAGACAATTAATGCAATTTTTATTGAAATGAAATTTCTCATTATTAATTTGGTTAATACCAAACCGAATTTCCTATTTCCTATAAATAAATATTTATTTATATCCATACTATATTCTGTTTTCTGTATATATCACAAATACATCAAAATTCATAAGATAAATTTTTCAAATGGGACAATTTCAAAAATATGTTGATATAACCCCTTGTACTGTTTATATGATAACATAAATATATGAAGCGTTATCTATTTATTTAACGATATGTATATTTTAATAATAAATTGATATATAAATTATAGAGAAGTAAAAACAATCGAATATTTTTTTATTGTCTTAAGGGAAAATTTGCTTTTTGCATATTTATAAAGGGTGATTTTTTAGCTATTATCTTTTTGGCAACACTGGTTTAAACAGCTGACGCACGTTTCGTGTTTTGTTTCACTGTCAAACATCTTCAGTTTGGTCTATAATTTAACCATGAATGGTTTTACAAACAAACAACGCTTGCTTGCATTGAATTTTATTATCAAAATGCGTGCTCTGCTAACAAAAAGTTCATCGCACGCTTCTTCCATTTTATGGTCAGTTTAATCCATCCACTGAAGCGGCTATTCGGGCTATTGTGACTACATTTCGCACCAAATTTAAATTGTTGGACATTAAATCACCAACACGCTTACGTAGAGTGCGAACTAAAGAAAATATCGTAGCTGTATCTGCCAGTGTTAATGATGACCATCAATTATCGATTCGTCGCCGTTCGCAGCAATTGGGACTCTGTTACTCAACAACGAGGATTTAGGTGTGATGCCTTTCAAAATACAGCTGGTGCAAGAATTGAAGCCGAACGACCTACCGCAAAGTAAAATTATTGGTGAATGGGCTCTTGGAAAGGTGGCCGAAAATCAACTTTTTTACCGAAAAATTGTGTTCAGCGACGAAGCTCATTTTTGGCTCAATGAGTACGTAAATAAGCAGAATTGTCGATTTTGGAGTGAATATCAGCCAGAAGCATTGCAAGAGCTACCAATGCATCCAGAAAAAGTCACAGTTTGGTGCGGTTTATGGGCTGGTGGCATCATTGGACCGTACTTCTTCAAAGATGATGCGAATCGTAACGTAACTGTGAATGGTGAGCGCTACCGTGAGATGATATCCAACTTTTTTTTGCCCAAAATGCAAGAGCTTGACTTGCATGACATGTGGTTTCAACAAGACGGTGCCACATGCCACACAGCACGCGCAACAATGGACTTATTGAGATGCGAGTTCGGTGAACCTTTTATTTCACGTTCGGGACCGGTCAATTGGCCGCCTAGATCGTGCGATTTAACGCCTTTAGACTATTTTTTGTGGGGCTATGTTAAAGCTCATGTCTATACAGACAAGCCCGCTTCAATTGACGCATTGGAAGACAACATTGAAGCATTTATTCGTGAGATACCGGCCGAAATGTTGGAAAGAGTATGCCAAAATTGGACTAAGCGGATGGACCATTTGAGGCGCAGTCAAGGTCAACATTTGCATGAAATAATCTTCAAACATTAAATTATATGGACCGTACTATCGATTCAAATAAAGAGTTCATGCATATTTCTGAATTTTATGTGTTTTTTTTTTTTGAAAAACTTTCCTATAGCTTTTAAAAAATCACCCTTTAGATTATTATTCAAGGTGAAATGCAAAAAAAAAAGAATATGTACACGTTCGGTAAAGTATAGTAACGCTTTAATATAGAAAATCAATAATTAGTGAATAAATTTAATGAAATTTTATGGTAACTTCATCAAGGTAGTATATTTAATTCCTCATCCCTTTTCATTCGGGCTCCATTTCATTTGGGGGTTATTCACAAAAACAAATTATAAATTGACTTGAACTTGATATACAATTGATGTACAGATATATCTGTTTTATCATATGAAAATTATGTATTTTTTCCATCTGGTTTCTTTTTGCAATTTTTGAATTATTTATTTTATTGGATTTTCGATATGAATAAATAACAATATAAAACTTATGAATATGGCAAATATCGAAAATATAAAATTTTGTAAATATATTGAAAATTTAAACATAAAATAATAATAAATAGAACCAAAACAATATGAATATTTTCTCTAATATATCTATAATATGATGAGAAAAATAAAATATAACAATTTCAATATGGTAAATATAAAAGGAAAAACAACCCCCACGTTTATTTTTAAGGTTGAAATAAATACACACACTCACACACACATCAATATATCAATGTCATATCAAAGTATGTATACGTACGTACAATAAAAATTAATAATCCTTTTTTATATATATATATATAGTTGAATATAGACAGGACATTTATTTATATAAAAAAAACATTCAAACAACAATTAATAAAATTTTATCGGTGTATATAATTACATTGGAAATCGTATGTTTTTTCATGCGACGAGTGAAAACAAATTTGTTAACAAATAAGTTAATAAAAAACTTGTCAATCAAAATAAATATAAAATTGATATTTTTTTGATTATTGCAATCTTATTTAAATTTATTTGTATTATGGAAATTTGGTTTTTTTAATAATTTTAATGACTATAATATTCTTTTAGATATGAATTATTATATTTAATATTGGATTGAATATAGAGTTTTCTAGAGATATAATATATATTTTATTAATATAGCAAGTATCTAAAAGTTATATTGGTATATTTTTGAAAAGTGAACTTAACTTTCTAAAAAGTCAATAAAAAGGAGATGATAACCATTTTCTAGATATTTCCATTTCATTTCAAGTTATCTATACAAGGCGATAGAACGTATTGAGTAAGGCGAAAAAGATATATTAAGTTTCCTTTGTGAGTGAAAATATTTTAATTTTTGCATAGAAGAATGAATTTTCATTGAGCTTTTCAATTTTAACATATGCTTTTTTCAACAATTTTAAATGTCAATTTAACACATCATAACCATTTGGTAAAACATAAAATATAAAATAAAAATATTGTTATTATGTTAGTACAAAATATTAACTACAAATACAAAATAAAAGTTCTTATAAATAAAAATTCATAAAATTTAAATTATTACTAAATTGCGTATTATACCGAAATTATAAATAAAATTAAAACTACCCTAACAAGCCATATATTTCAACGATAATTTAAAGGGGCAAGGGGGTTCTCATACAGACCAGAGCTGACCAGGATGGGATGAAGTACTTGGCGCGTAGTCGGTCCGCTGAAGGACTAGAGGGCTTGACCCAAGTGCCCCTTGGATAGGATTAAATGACAATTGGCGCCTGTCTCAGACATTGATAGCTGAGAGGCACGACCCAATTGTTTGTTCATTTTAAATTTAGAATAGGATAAAGTAATGTCAAGTAGTATGTCTATTCAATAAAACAGACCGCTTATAATTACTTTTTTATATGGTTTAAAGGAAAAATAGGACAAATTATTTATAAACAATTTATTTTCATATAATCATAATAAAAATGGGTCAGTAAAGTTATTAGTTTGAGTTCATGATAGATCTATGATTGAGTTAACAAAAGAAATAAGTTAGTCATTAATTATGTTTATAATTTCCCATCACGATTTAAAATAAATTAATGTTTTAGTTACGAAGGGTTAGTAACATAAAGCTGTGTTTTTTTTCTTCTTTTATGTGATCTACCATTTATGTGATCTACCATAACTCTAAAGGGATTATATTTCTAATAAAAAGAAAATAAAAAATAACATTCATAATAATTTATTTTATATATTGTTTATTTAAGAATATTATTGAATATGAAAATAAAAAATTAACCGCTTGTTCTCCTATCTTATTGATGATCAAAAATTATTGGAAATGGAATATTTATATAAACTAAAACAAATAACTAAATATATAATTACAAAATTTCATAATCATTATTGAAGAAACCCACCGCCTTAGAAAGAGTCGCAACTAGAATATTGCCATATAGAATGTATGGAAAATAATGAAGAAACAAATAAAACAACATTACCAAAATTATTTTAACGACATGGAAAATGAATTAGATGAAAATAACATACACAAATTATATGAATCCATATGCAGAGAAGAATCAACGAAATCAAATTATAATTGTAATTGCTAATATAATTGCTATTATAATTGGTTTATATTTATTTATTTATTTATTTATTTATTTATTTATTCAAACTACCAATGTGTATTTGAGCCGAAGCTCTTAACAAAATCATAATATACACAGTGCGACAATTAATATTCCGGACTCAAACCATATCTCAATAACCAGCGGGACGGTCGATGTGATCGAACAAGCGTTTTGAAGCTTGATATTTTTTCTCTATCGTCTGTAAAAATTTCATTGCATTTGGTTGACAAATAAAAAGTTATGACATTTCTTGTGAAACAATATTTTAGTTGAAGTAGAAATTTTAACATGGAACAAAGAGCAGTCATTAAATTCAACGCAAAGTTTGGTAAATCTGCAACAGAAACGTTCAAATCGATGCAGCAAGTTAATGACGATAATTGTATGGGTAGAACACAAGTTTTTGAGTGGTATAAATGTTTCGTGGATGGCTAAAAAAACAAGAAAAATTCCATCGAAAATCAAGACAATGCTCGTAACATTCTTCGGTAGCAAGGAAATTATCCATAAAGAATTCGTTCCAAACAGTCAGACAGTCAGTGGCGCATATTATATCGAAGTTATGAAGCGTTTGATGGGCAGGATTCGTTGTATTCGACCTGAATATCGTGAAACAGATAGTTGGTGTTAGTAACACGATAATGCACCAAGTCACACTTCATTTATATTGTTCGTCAGTTTTTGGCTCGAAATCAAATCTGTGTGTTAAATCATCTTCCGTATTCACCTGATTTAGCACCATGAGACTTCTCCTTGTTTCCAAAACTTATTTTGAAATTGAAAGGATGTTTTTGAGGATATTGAAACCATTCAAACAGCATCTATCGATTTATATCGATTTGTTCATCCCGTAATAACAACAATAAATAAAATGTTCAATTATTAGAATTAATTTTTATGAATATGAATGTTATTTGTTTTTATTTTCTTTTATAAAGAAATATAATAAACATAAAATTTCCACTCACCCATAGTTGGAATTTATAAAATGAAAAATTCGTAAAGCTGACAGACAAAATCACACTTACACTTACATTAAGAAGAAACGACGAAAAAAATTTAATCATTTAACAATTGAAATAAAAATTTTGATTATTATTATATAGTTTCTTATAATAAAATTATATTTACATGTTTGGACTTTTTTAAAATACTCGACTGATGCCAGAAGCAATCATTCAAAAAATACACCAATGATAACAGCAAATATTATCTGCAATTTTCTTGCTTGATGAACTTAATGTTATGGTCACTAATTTCTTGATAAAAAAAACTATTCTGAAAATACAATAAATATTTTTTTTTATATATAAAAATCAATGTATAAAAATTTATATTATAAAATAAAACAACAAAATCCGTAAGAAAAAAAAATTAAAAGTGTGTGTTATCCCGGTTAAAAAAGTCTATTATAGAAAATGTACCGTAGAATAATTTATAAATTTATTATATTATATACATAAAATATTTATTACAATTGTACATGATGTGATATGAAAAAAAAAATTATATGATGATGATGTACTCTATTTCCGTTTGATGATAAGAACAATGAGAAAGGTATATCAATGCAAGTTAATTTTACAAATACAACAATTTAATAATTGCATATGTTGGTGTTGATAGAAAAGTAATTTCTAATTTCTGTCTATATGCAATGATAAAATTAAAAATCTCTATATAATTATAAATAGATTTGTATATGCGATAAAAAAATTAAATTAACTTTCATTCAACCATCGCATTTTTCCACATAAAATTTTTTTTTTTATTTCAAATTACATGTGAACAAAACTCAAGCGTATAAATTTTAAGATGAAAGTATGGTCGAGTTGGTAGCGAAGCCGCCGATTTTCAATTAACAAAAATCTCACATATGTAAAATTACACATGTGAGATTTGCTTTTAATTAGGGAGGGTCATGGTCGTTCGATTTCCATTTCTGTGTGCGCACTGGTGCCACAAAGATCGTCTATGCTGGTCCCAGAATGCCTATCATTCGACGATGAACCCTCCCGAAATTTATATATACATTGACGGTACGGGCGTTTTTGCCCATTGGTTGGTGTATATATATTCTCGGGTATCCAGTGGGGGGGATACCCGCGCTACATCCAATTATAACGGTAAATTTCTATCGTTGAAACTTACATAAGATAAAAAGGAGGAAAAAATATATGAAGAAAAAAAAAAACAAAAACAAAAAATTAAAAGTCCTTTTTTGGCATCTCAAAATCGAGCATTCGAATAAAATAGCACGTGTCCGATATAATAGTGGTTAAAGTAGTATGGCAATGTCGAAATTCAATTAGAATATTATAAGAGATTCTTAATTATAATTGAATGCATTGTTGACGGTTGAATATTTTAGATTTTTTTTTAAATATTTTAGCATCAAAAGAAAATGTATTTCTATATATACCAAAATAGATATTTTTTACAGAATTGAAACAGAATTTAATATCCTTAAGTCCAAACTATATATGTAATGATTCTAAAATAAATACACACTTTATATAATGCAACAATAGTGAAATATTTTAATCGATAAGAAAAGATTGTAATTGCGGTATATAAAATAATTCTTTTCATTAAAAAAAAATAAATCTTTCGCTATTCAACCAACAATCTGGTTTTAGCGTCCAACAACAGCCTTCTGTTGTTAGTTTCTTAATTTGTGCCTTTAACGGTGTCGGTAATTACCCGTACGACCAACTGCATGCGGAAAATACAACTCTGTGTTAAAATTCAGATTCGAAAAATAACCGAAACACAAAACATATTTTATGCATTCAGTAGGATTCGAACCGACGACTCCAAAATTTCGTTAGAATTTTAGGTTGGCATTTTTAAGATTTACACCACAGAGTTATATCCCTTTCATTATAAAGACATATATATTTATTAATAATATAAATTAATTAAAAAAGAAAATATAATATTAGGTGTATGAATTAATAATGCGGATTTTTTGGCTTGCAAATGGCATTTATTTGTATAATTTATATGTAAACGTTTGCCAATGGTTGTTTGGTTGACATTCAACTCTAATGCAAGCTCTTGTTGCTTTCTACACGAATTTGTATCCAATAACACTTGCAATTCTTCGTCTTCAAATTTTTTTGGCTGACCTGGCCGTTCTTTGTCTTCCAAGTCAAAATCACCATTTCGGAAGCGTACAAACCATCGTTCACAAGTTGCTTGAGCTGGAGCATGTCCATCATAAGCTTCAACCAACAAACGATAACTTTCAGCAGCGGTTTTTTTCAAATTAAAGAAAGTTATTAAACTTCCCCCCAAAACAACTTTTTCAGGCATGTGTTTCGACATATTCGAAGCAAAAAAAGCTTTGTTGTTTACACTTCAATGAAATGACATATACTGAAATTTATACCCTAATAAAAACAATAAAAAAAGGCCGCGGTGTGTTGCGATACACTCAACGCTAGTTGCGCCATCTGTTATCTAAATCCGCATTATTAATTCCTACACCTAATATATCATAATATACGACGTTGTTTTATAACCATTTTCAGTTAATGCTAACGAAATCGATACAAAAACAAAAAATTTAATATCAATACACATATTTACAGGTAAATTTCGACGTGAATTTCGTAATGCCTTGGAAAAATGTCGTTGCGGTCGTGTACGTGTTGAAGATCGTTCATTATATCATAGTACACCAGCAACACGAATGCATAATATAAGTCCAAGTACACGTAGCAATTATCAATTAACAAGTGTACGTGATATGACAAGTATTAGAGAAAGACAAGTAATTTAATTATAATTTATGATATATACACCAACCTAAAAAAAAATACAACACAAATTGATCATTTTAAATAAAAAAACACCAATTAAAATCAAATATAATAAATAATTATAATTTTTATATATTTTTATTATATAGACAATGCAAACAACATTTATTGAAAATGGTGGTAGTTTAGGGGGTAGTATAGGTGGTCATAATAATATTAATAATAATAATAATAATAATAACGGTGGAGTTGGAATTGGTGGTGTTCGTGGAATTGGTATTAGTGGTAATGGTCATCAAATAACACCGATAATAATCGATGATCATATTGTTGAGAAAAAATTTGATAGTAATAATTGCCCTTGACGTACAAAATTGCATGTTTCTTGGGCAAACAATTCCAAATAAATATATGTTACGCCCAACAATTGTTTTAATTTGTATAATATATTTATATTATACGCTGGACCAAAACAGATATCTTTATCATAAATATATAAATGTGTATATAAAAAAATAAAAATTATATATTAATTAATCCATATATAATATAATAGAGATTTTAAATTTATTATTGTACATAAATATTTGATTAAGTTTTAAGCATATAACTAAATATATTTTATTGTTTTTATAACTATATGTATACGGAGAAGTACTTCAAATAATATATTTTGTAAATATCATTTTACGTTGAATTTTGGTCGAAAGATATCGAAAAGCGTGTGATAAAAGTACATATTATATTATTATTATTTATTTATTTATTTATAACAATAAATTATATATTTATATAGAAAATAGAATTATTATAGAACTTCGTATAATATACAGTCCTGGAGAAAAGTTTAAGAACGATGAATGCGATTTTCCACATTTTCTGTATTCTTTTAGCGTTTTTAATTATTTTCCTAAAATTATGCACTGCATTTTAAATAACCCAAAATTTATTTTTGTTTATTATCTTTTATCTGTTTCTATAATACAAAAAGTATTTATCTAAAAACAAAAATATTTTTTCGTAAAATTGATGGCATAAAGTATATAAGAACGATAAGATGCATGTATCTATTATATGATGATGTGTATAGTATGAAGTATGCATTTTCGTTATTACGCATATTATTTAAATTGTTTTAATTCGAGTGCCTCTATTGTTTTTCTTTCTTTTATAATTATTATTATTCATTTTTTCTCAAAATGGATTTAATATTTCAAAGAATAGTTCTAAATAGTCGTTGTTTTAAATAGGTATTAGTGGAACAAACAAAAACGATTGACAAAAACAATGGGGAAAACGAAAGAAGTCTGTGATCAATTTAAAAATTTAATTATTTCTGATTGTGAAAAGATGGTTTATCATCATCATTTTGGTGAGATTTCAAAAAAATTCAACATATCAAAAATATGTGTATGAAAAAAAATTAATTCTATAACCAACAAACTATGCATATTGTGGTATAAATGATAAAAATGCCAACCTAAAATTCTAACGAAATTTTGGGGTCGTGGGTTCGAATCCTACCGAATGCATAAAATATGTTTTGTGTTTTCGGTTATTTTTCGAATCTGAATTTTAAAACAGAGTTGTATTTTCCGCTTGCAGTTGGTCGTACAGCTAATTACCGACACCGTAAAAGGCACAAATTAAGAAACTAAAAACAGAAGGCTGTTGTTGGACGCAAAAACCAAATTGTTGGTTGAAATGCGAAATGTTAATTTTATTTGTTAACCAACAAACTAAGATCTGGGCGCCCCACGAAAACAACGATAAAAGAAAACAAATTAATAATTAATAAAGTTCGAATAAATAGTCGGACAACATCATCTGCGAGATGAAAAAGACATTAAAACTATCTATTAGCCAAAAAGATCCAAAAGGCAAAGAATTGTGGATCATAGTTTTCGTAAATGTGCTATATGAAGCTTAAAAACCATTCGTATCGAAAAACAACAAAATTGCCACATTAAATTAAATATACAATATAAAAATTAACCAATTTCATTTTGGAATAAGATTGTTTGACAAAGGTAAATTTCAATTATTTGGATCCAAAATAAAAGACCAAGGGTATGGAGAAAATCAGGAGAAGCTTGAATTGGAAAAAAATATTATGAAGAACGTTAAATGCGGTGGTTGGTAACATTATTGGGGATGTTTTTGTGCAAATGGGGTTGGGAATTTAATTCAAATTCATGAACGTATGACTGGCGGGGCCGCAATTCACGTTGATAAAATTAAAGAAAATTTTTGAAGCATCTGCGTAACGAAAATGGGTCTAGAAAAGGAGTAAATTTTTTTAACAGGACGATTGACCTAAATACAAAAGCAAAATTGCGAAATAGTTTTTCTCAAATATTTAAATATTCATTTGTTGGAATGGCCAGCATAATTACCTGACCGAAATCTCATTGAGAATTTGTGGAAACCAATAGATCGAGAAATTGATCAAGACCAACAAAACCGAATTATTTCAACAGATTTTTTAATACCTACTTGGGGAAGGATAAACTTAGTAGAATTTAATCCATCTAAAACAAAGGCATGTTTTTGTTCTCAAACAAAAGATCCATAAATGTTGACCCAATTATTATGCATAATACAATTATTCCACAATCTAATGACCTATTAAATATGGCAATGTCTTTGGCAAATAGCTTTTCATGGAATAAGGAATAATAATATAATAATTGCAGCTAAAAAGGCGGCTAGTCGCATTGGATTTTTAAGATGATCAAAAGGATTTCTCGATTCTGAAAATTTAGCATTAGTTTATATGTCTTTTATAAGACTACTTCTAGAGTATAATTCCTACAAATGGGCTTGTGCGCCAATTACTACACTGCAGTTTAGTGACAGGATTGAAAAAACACGCTATTTCGCTGATCAGAAATGAAACAATAACAAAAAATCCATTGAATCCTTGGATCATAGACGATCAGTAGCTTCATTGTGCACATTTTATAGGTATTATTACCATGAATGCTCTAATGAAATTTTAAAGCTAATTCCTGAATCTATTAACTTCTTTTGTAATTCGAAAAATTCAAAAAAGAATCATTCATATTCTGTATCTATTAGTTTTTTGTGAGCGAACAAACAGATTTGGAAATTCATTTTTTCCCAAGAACATCAAGATTATGGAATAGTTTCCCTGAACTAGTATTTTCCCCTACTTTTGATTATCGCAGTCATTTAAATTAAACATTTCATCTTATCTAAAAACTAATCCACCTAAAGTGCAACTTGGACAATTGTTTGAAAACATATAAAGGGTGACTTTTTTTTTCATCGTTTTAGTGTAAGTTTTTTTTTTATCTCATATCTTATGTCTCATGACATTATTCTCCAAATCCCTTAAAAGCTATTCGCGTCAAAAGAGGAACTACTAATTATTAAAGATTATTATTTAAATGATTTGAATCATTGCAATATTGGTTTAATTCCTTAATTTTCTAATCTTTCTTATACTTTATTAGCCACTAAAAATACGTACTTCATTTACACAATATGAATTATAAAATCGTGAATATTTAATTTTTTCAGTTAGATTTCATTTTTTTTTTATTTTTAACAATTTCCTTATTTAAAAATTACGGTCATGATTTCTGTGTTTGTGATCGTTCTTAAACTTATCACCAGGACTGTATCCACTACTATATATATAATATATAATGTACAATATATAATTAAATAGATTTAAAAGGAAACAAAATTCTGTATATAAATAAGAATTATTTGATTATTCGATTACGTGATATATTCAGAATAAATGTATTGTATTTATTTAATATATGTATGTATATATAACGACAACATTAAAATCATAAATAAATATAAATAAAATCCATTATACAAAATATCTATTTATTAGTAGTCTTTTCTGTTGTGGGAAACTAACGTCCTCATCAGGTATATATTGGTATACGTGTTACTATATACTGTTTCATAAAATTACCTATCAAAATGGTATTAAAAATGGACCATCACTTCGCGATTTGACTTCACTATAAAATTTTTTTAATTTAATAAAGAAGCTTTTTCATTTTATTACTATATTGCACGTAAATTGTGATTGCATAGTAAAATAAAATGTATGTACAATAAAAATACGAATGTGATTGAAAAAATCCCGCACAGATGATCTTCTAGACGAAAAAAATTGAAATTGAATTCATTTCTCATCATTATTTGTAGTTTATCGCTGCAGGTTATTTGCCAAGATAATTCTTTTTTAAATCGTATTTTTTTTTTTTTTGCATTAATATCGCACGATCATGTGTGTGTGATTCACCAATGCGATTCAAATTAGAAAATATATAATGAAATATTTTTATTGAAAATTAAGTCCGCATATAAAAAACTATATTAAAAATTGGATTTTATCAATCCGCATTTTTATGAAACAAAAAAAAACGATTGCTAATTTTATTATCAATGAAACAAAAAAATAGCAATTTTGTTGTATATATAAAATTAATCACCAGAGTGCTGAGTGAATAATAAGTTAAGTATATTTAAGTACATAATAAGTTGAAAAAAAATAAACCTTTTATTTTATATAATGAAAAATAAATCTAAATAAAAATATACTATATTATACAATATATGTAAATGATAAGTTTTTTTTTACTTTCATCGTAATTCTTATCATATACAGTATATAGATACGCATACATATTTCAATTTTAATAAATAAAAAAAATGTAATTGTGTTATAATAAAATTATAAATATATATATATATAACATATATATATGAACTGTGATATCAATTATTATTCATCCTTTAATTTTATATTTATTTTTATTTTTTTATCAATGTATAAGCATTTCACAAATAAACAAAAAAAAAATATTGCAATTAGCGTATTAGAATAAACAAAAAATTAAATATAAGATGACGGATTAAAAAATTAAGCGCTCCATTATCATAAAACCAACAAAATTGTACATTTTTATAAATAATTTGTAAAATTTCATGCGCGTAATTATCTAAAAAAAAAAAACAAAAAGAAAAAAGAACTCTATTATTATTATTAAGAATTGTATAGCGAAATATAGATATAAAAATGTAAATTTTTTTTTTTTTTGTAAAACAAATTTCAATCATATTTTTTCGTGTAGAGATCACCATATAAAAAACAACGT
Source organism: Dilophus febrilis (assembly GCA_958336335.1). Taxonomy (NCBI): domain Eukaryota; kingdom Metazoa; phylum Arthropoda; class Insecta; order Diptera; family Bibionidae; genus Dilophus; species Dilophus febrilis. Next base: position 11,877,054 of record OY284472.1, on the reverse strand, counting down.
TTTTTTTTATAATCTCACCCGAAATATATACGTCCATCATATATCATATATTATTAGGTTCGATTATATATATAGTAATTAATAATTATAAGGAAAAGCTCAAGTTTTTGTTGTAAAATCAGGTATTTTTAATCTAGCAAAAGGAAAATTCATCATATATGAAAGATTAATTCATATATTAATTAATAAATTAATAGTATTTTTTCATGAAATCATATAATATAAATATTTCGAAAAACTATCCAAACTATCGATTTGAACTATCAATGCTTTATTATACATAAATTCATGCGATCGCATAAAAAATTTTGATTTTATTTGAATAAAGAGGAAGCACTTATAGGAGAATGTGACACCTTTCTAAAAATCATTCCACATTGTTCGAATTTCTAACAATACAGGTGCAAATATACTGTATAGTGTATAAACAGTTTCTAAAAGATGTTCGCACTTTTATACTCATTGAGAAACTTAAACATAATTTTTAATCCTATCATCGGCAATGCTTAAAAATGCATATTGTTTAATTTTTAAGTGTAAGAATCGCTCCTGCGGTCCATTTTAATAAGAGGAAATCATTTAAGTGTTCTTATTGAAAAAATAAAAAAAAATAAATTTTTCGCTATACAACCAACAATCTGGTTTTAGCGTCCAACAACAGCCTTCTATTGTTAGTTTCTTAATGTGTGCCTTTTACAGTGTCGGTAATTAGCCGTACGACCAACCGCAACGGAAAATACAACTCTATGTTAAAATTCAGATTCGAAAAATAACCGAAAACACAAAACATATTTTATGCATTCAGTAGGATTCGAACCCACGACCCCAAAATTTTGTTAGAATTTTGGGTTGGCATTTTTAACATTTACACGACAGAGTTGTTCTTATTAATTTTAAAATTATTATATGTTTATTGGATCAATCAAAAAGAGGGAATATTCTCGAGAAAATTCACGATAAAAGTTATGTTTAAAAATTTGGAATTTTTTTTTTCTTTATTTCCAAATAAGATTACCAAAATATTCAAATTAAAAAGACACCGTCAGTTTGCATTTTCTGGGTATAATTAATGAATTATTTTATACATATCGTCCCAGATCCCGGCCGGTTTTAAGTTCTGTGACTCATTTGGAGTCAAAAGACATTCTCAAAAACGTAATTAAACGAAAATACCCGAATTTCGGGAGCGAGTATTCTGGAGCACTTATCTCCATAACTGGCTATTGTAATTGAAAAATTAAACATAACACTATATTAGTATTAGAATTTAAATTACCTTTAAATTAAATTTAAAATGTGGTAAGATCGGACAACCGGTCAACTCGAGATATTTAAAGAAACATACATGTGTAAAATATATAAAAATCATATTTTTTGTTTTCTAAAATTTGAGATATCATATCTAGAAAATACACCCTGAAAAAATTTCCGTTAAGAGGGTTAAAAACTTGCTACATTAATTAACTTTCGTGTGACATATAAATTTCGATACGCTATCTCTAATAGTTTCGAAGTTCTTTCACGATTAAATAAAAATACAGAACATTTTTAATGGTCAATTTGAATGGGAATTTTATTTTATTTATTTTGTCCTGCAAAAAAATCGATTTGATGATTGGATTTTTTAAGGTAATTGTCATTATTTTAGCGGAGTATCCAGACCATTCACAATTATGTTCACATGTTTAAATCGGTGTAAAATTTTATTACCAATTGATTAAGATCATCATTTGGAAGTTTTAATCTTATGGTTTAAAGTGATTATCTATGAAAAACCTCCTGAAAGACATATTTTTGTGATTCAAAAATGCGTTTTTTTTAAATATCTTGAATCGCAAGTATATATAAATAATCCATGTATCATTCGATAATGTAAATATTTATAAATTCACAATTTGATAATGTACAGACAGATGATCTATCGATCGATATAGAATGAGACGAAATATATATAAGTACATAAATATCCAAGATTATATACAGAATAAATACATTGTTTGTTCATACATAGTGATATAAAAAATGCTTATAAATAATATTTTATTTTATTTTTTATTTTTTTTTTGTATACAAACAAGTTCATTTCAAATATATGTGTCAGTGGCGGATTCCAGAAAAAATGTATCGATATATGAAAAGGATGTTGACATTTGTCTAGAATTGACATATATTAATATAGAAACTAAACCTATAAATGTAATTCGGTAATACTGTATAATAGTTGATAAATTTTTAAATTGCGGTTCATCAATTCTAAAGTTATGGATAATTTTATTTTATCATTATAATTACAACAGATTGCCCTTATAAAGGGTAATTTTTTAAAAGCTATAGGAAAGTTTTTCAAAAAAAAAACACATGTAATTCAGAAAAATGCATGAAATATTTATTTGAATCGATATAGTACGGTCCATATAATTTACTGTTTGAAGATTATTTCATGCAAATGTTGACCTTGACTGCGCCTCAAATTGTCCATCCGCTTAGTCCAATTTTGGCATACTCTTTCCAACATTTCGGCCGGTATCTCACGAATGAATGCTTCAATGTTGTGTTCCAATGCGTCAATTGAAGCGGGCTTGTCTGTATAGACATGAGCTTTAACATAGCCACACAAAAAATAGTCTAAAGGTGGTAAATCGCACGGTCCCGTACGTGAAATAAAATGTTCACCGAACTCGCCTCTCAATAAGTCCATTGTTGCGCGTGCTGTGTGGCATGTGGCACCGTCTTGTTGAAACCACATGTCATGCAAGTCAAGCTCTTGCATTTTGGGCAAAAAAAAGTTGGATATCATCTCACGGTAGCGTTCACTATTCACAGTTACGTTAGGATTCGCATCATCTTTGAAGAAGTACGGTCCAATGATGCCACCAGCCCATAAACCGCACCTGTGACACTGTGACTTTTTCTGAATGCATTGGTAGCTCTTGCAATGCTTCTGGCTGATATTCACTCCAAAATCGACCATTCTGCTTATTTACGTACCCATTGAGCCAAAAATGAGCTTCGTCGCTGAACACAATTTTTCGGTAAAAAAGTTGATCTTCGGCCAACTTTCCAAGAACCCATTCACCAAAAATTTTACGTTGCGTTAGGTCGTTCGGCTTCAATTCTTGCACCCGCTGTATTTTGAAAGGCATCACACCTAAATCCTTCCGCACAATTTTCCACGATGTTGAGTAGCAGAGCCCCAATTGCTGCGAACGGCGACGAATTTTCTTCAGTTCGCACTCTACGTAAGCGTGTTGGTGGTTTAATGTCCAACAATGTAAATGTGGTGCGAAATTTAGTCACAATAGCCTGAATAGCCGCTTCAGTGGGTCGATTAAACTGGCTTCTTAAATGGAAGAAGCGCGCGATGAAATTTCTTAACTGAGCACGCATTTTGATAATAAAATTCAATGCAAGCAAGCGTTGTTCGTTTGTAAGACGATTCATGGTTAAATTATAAACCAAACTGAAGATGTTTGACAGTGAAACAAAACACGAAACGTGCGTCAGCTGTTTAAACCAGTGTTGCCAAAAAGAAAATAGCTAAAAAATCACCCTTTATATATAATTGATCATATGCTGATGAAAACCTTGTCTTTTCAATGACTACTTTTTGTATATATTTTAAAACTGTGTAAACAAAATTTCAAAAATAGAAAAAGTTTTAAAAATTTTCACCACAAATCGAATACAATATGGACGGGATTCGTTAAATATTTAAATTTGAGAAAAAATTAATTTTCCTAAAACTCTATTCTCCGGCAGAGAGTTTTGCATAAACTATATGAGTGCGAATATGCCTAAACAGAACAAAATTGTATATATCCTTTTGATCGTATCGCCATATATACCATATATAGATTTTATAAAGTCATCCCTGATTTGCGTTTATAATAATAGAAAAAAGAAAAAAATTAAAGGAAGAAAGCTTAATAATGTATTTCTCAATGATTATAAAAACTTTGTGATACATAAAAAAATAATATAAATAATTATTGTTATTGTATATACAACATTTCTAAATAAAAGAAATATAACAATAAAAAAAAATAAAGGTTTTTATTATTAAAAAATGAAAAATAAAGAAAAATAAATAAAAAAGAAAATACAAAAATGAAAATTATGTAAATATAAAAGCAGAGTGTAATTTTCTTTTAAATGATGATTTATCACAAAAAAAAAAAAAAACAAAATGTGGAGAGAAAAAAAAATTCGCATTGCTTATTTTATATTGAAAGAAATCATATAAATTTTTTAATGGTTAATTTTCCGCTTTGTTTTTTTTTTTTTTTTTTTCTTCTTTTACTTTTCCAACTCAATTTATTTTGTGCAATAAATAAATTAATAAAATATTTTTTATATATATTTTTTAAATATGTGTTTAGTTTTTTTGGTTTTTCTCATTAATTTTTAATAGAATTTAAAGAATATTTTTTTTAGATCGTATTATTGATAGAATATAAATTGCACTATTTTCATTCAAAAAATATATACATACATAGCAATTTGTAAATATCTAAAAAAATATCTAATAATTTAAATAATTAATTTCATTATATTTTATTTGTTCATTTATTATTCAATTATAAAGTTAATAAAAAGTGAGAAAAAAAAGCGAAATACAGGATGAATTATAAAAAAATATTTTATTTATAGATTAAAATGATTTATTTAAATTTAAATTTTGTAATATATGATATAAAAATATATGTTATTTTTTTTTACTATCAAAAGATTTTAATTTAATGTAAAATTATATATAATATAAATAAAAATTAAAACAAATGTAAATAATATATGTATATATATTAAATGAATATATTTATATATTCATATTTTCCAATATTATGTAAATTTAATTTTTTTGTAAATATAAAATCATCTAAAAATATATTTATAAATAAATAGTTTAGTTATATCTAATATATGTATATTATTATAGATATATGAAAATGAATTCAATTTAAAATAAAACATATTTTCCGCATTATAAAATTTTGTTTGTTTGTTGATTTTATTTGATTTTATAAAATGTATAAGTATTTAGAATTTTTATCAAATTATGACAATTTTGGATTAACAGATCAACCACATAGGACGCGTACGACGGCGACGGCAGCCGTCCAACCGTGAACGCAAATATTACAAACCACAATAAGCCGCGACGTATTTATTTATTCATAAGTTGATGAAACTTTTTTTATTCTATTTTTTCTTTTGTCCCCACCGATCCGCGTATAATTTAGAAAATAGAAATCATACAGCGGCAAGCTGCGTTTGAAATGGGTGAGTATATTGATTTCAATGTTTTCTAAAATAAAGAGAGAGCCGTCGTCCATCGTACGCGTCCTATGTGGTTGATCAGTAAGACTTTGTTCTCAAACAGTATACAGTGACAGTATTCTAGGCGTGATCGATTATATTGATGTGAAGACTTGATGGAAACCATCTTAATACCAATATGGATTTTTTTCAAACCTTTTCATGGTTATTTTGGTGGTACGTTTGGGGTCACCATGCTGTTGAAATATGTTGAAAGGTGCAGTTGGCTCTAGCAAATTAATTCTTTCCATTATTTTTGCATTTAAAATAGAAATATGGGTGTTTGGATGCTTTTTTCCTTCAATTCGATGGAATTTGTAAAGTGTTTTTCCGATCACTCAGCCCCCACCGTAACCGAAACACTTGCAAATTTTTTGGTTCCTTGAATCCCTTGCATATAGTAAGTGGTTCGCTATTTTTTTCCAAATCCAATTACGTCTGTCGGATGAAAATATATTATTTTTTTTGATTCGTCGCTTAATACAATGTTTACCTAGCCCGCTAGATTCCATATTCCTATTCATAAAGCGATCGCATAAACGTCTTTCGGTTTGATATGGGTTTTTCCTTTATTTCCTGATACCCTTTCGCATGATTTTAATGAATTTAGAACCGTGAGAGCCGTAACCGTGTGTGTTCTCATCCGTTTTTTAATAATATTTTAATTATATTGCATCTACTGTAACGATTTTTCGAGTGGTTATTTGATGTCGGGGAAATAATTTAAAAAAAAAAAATCGTTACTGAGTCCATAACCAGTATAAGCTTCGTTTTATTTTTATTGTTTTGTGGTAAAAGTACGTACCTGTGATAATAGAGGTATTTTATTATTAGATATATATGTATATTATCGTTATTGTATCTTATATATATAGATATATTTATTATGTATATATATTTATATATATATATATATATGTTGGGTATAATTGATTTTTTTTGTTTTTTTTTATTGTTATGTATGTAAAAGTAATATAAGTAGGATTAGTAGTAAAATATATCAATGACCTACAAAGGTGAAATTGAAAAAAAAAAAAAAGGGAGAACGTTGATAACCACGATCAAGATCGGTAATAAAAAAAAAAAAAAGGGTGATCGGTGATTGGTGACTTTGTAAATAAAAATTTGCGGTAATAGTATATTCTAAAAAATAAAAAAAAAATTTAAGTGAAAAAATTAATTAAGTGCAATTATATATGTAAAAAAAAAAAAAACCCAAACTATATATATATAAGGCAAACTATATATAAAGGTACATATATATATATATATAAAAAAAAAAAACGGAGGAAATAACATCGTCAACAATAAAGAAAAAAAACGTGCAGTGCAGCAGCATCAGCAAAATCACCAGATCAACATCAACTTGCACAACCAAGAAAAGGAAAACCCAAGTAGTAATAAAAAGACGAAATATGTAAACCCTAAATACATTTGTGAAAGAAAATAAATTATATCTACATATATATACATATATAACGCACTAATAATTTTCTTTTTTTTTATAAATTTAGTTTTAAGAAGGTGTAGATTTCTTCATATTGAGGGTATTTTAAAAAAGAAAAAAAAAATATCCTATAATAGGACGAAATTTTACACTACGCTTTGCCCAGTTCTAATGCGTTCTCATAATATGGAGCTTGTTGTTATTTAGAAATATTTTTGGTGGACTACCTTTGCTTTTGTCACAGTCAATATTACTTTTATATCGTATTCAAATTTATAGTATTAGAACTGAAAATGACATTCTTGCAATTATCCTTTGAGGTATATCCTTTCATTAGAAGGTCTTTGACATTATTTTTCGAGTATCTTAGCTAATGAGTTCGATTCTATATTTACACTATTAAATTTTATAGAATACTAACCTAAAAACATAAAACTAATTAGAATTTGTGTATATATACACTATTTTTAAGTAATGCATCCCGTGCAGCAATTGCGTGAAGTATCGTTAAAAGTTATGAAGATTTCAATATCGAATTCTAAAGAATTTTATAGAAATTTAACTTTAGTTATGTGTCGTCAGTTATCTTGTAAAGTTCTTTAAAGATATATAACGCAGATATCGATATCAAAATAGGTATCATTATTTCTATATATCGTGCAATAACAGTATCTCGAGATAAAGAAAGTTATCATTTTTCCTTTATCTATCGTTAACGATTGATAACGTAATTTATTGATATAGAAAATTAACGAAATGATATTTAGGTGGCGTTGTCGTTATTTATAGTCTAACGTTATAAATACTTCTATAAAAATCTATGTTATCTTCATTTAAAGCGTCTCGACGATATTATATGTAAAATATTTATTTGACTGTATACGATAACGAAAACGCATGAGAAGTATAATCAAGTTGGTAAAATAGAATACAGAAATTAATACAATTGCGAGGTGCCGCGGTTCGAAGCTCAAAGCTGGACACAAATAAAAAAGGGAAGTACAAATTCAATATTTCGGTCGTAACGTGAGTCTTTAAAGATCTTTAACGAAATCTATATCGCAATGTTGCACGGGATAGTCCTTTTAAAATCATTTGTAAAAATATCTCACACATTGTTAGACATAATGGTTATAAATTATAAGGCCAAAGTACTGAGCCAATGTAGAAATTTTGCAAAAATGTTAATGAAAAAGAGAATTAATAATTTTCGAAATTTTTATTTTTGTATTCTTATTCAGAAATAATTAAGAAATTAAAAAAAAATATGATTTAAAAAATATTTGGATATTTCACTTCTCTGTTCAAGTTCAAACGAAAATTTTCAAACATTGAACCAGTACTTTGAGTCACCGTATATTGTTATGCAGAGTATATTGTTATTATAGAGGATAAAAATACCTATTCATTCCGATTCGTTATCGGGTTTAGAAATTACAACGGTTTTAATATGTGCATTTTCAATAATTTTCTATTTAATTAAAATGAAATTTCTCTAAAAATGCATATGAACTATAAGTTTGCAAATTTTCAGCCATATTCCTCTATTGATTTTTGAGGTATTAAAGATTTTCCAAAATAACTATCATCTATGGCAATCAAACGCAACTATCACTATACTACCACCAAAAACTATAATAATTTTTATCGGATCGGGTGGAAAAGGTTGCATACTTATAGTTTAAGGAGCGCTAAATCCGAATATCTTGGTTTTAAATAGGTTCATCCATTGGTTTTTGAGTTATGCCCTGATAACCGGCTGGTTTTTTTTGGGAAAATCTTTTTTGGAACTCAAAAACCAATGAATGTATCTATTTGAAAATATTCGGATTCAGCGTCCGTTAACGTATAAGTATGCAAATTTTCAGCCCGATATCGGTCAAATTGAAAAGTTTCGGGGGAAAAAATCATACAATAAAATGTACACAGCTGGTGTTATGTGTACTATAGCTGGGTCAAAGTACATTTTTAAATCATTGATGGTACAGCAAAAATATAGTATACATACTAAAAAGACAATAAAAGACACATTTAAATCGCAGCAAAAGCACATACTGGAAAACCCAGTATTAGTATACGTTTAATCATTTAATGTACCACAAAAGTTCAGTGACCAAAACACTAGTTAAAAAATCGTTAAAGTACAAATAGATGCTCTATTCCTCTATTTTCCTTTACATATATTTATATTTATTAACCCTCTTTTCTGAATTGGTTTTATATACCATATCATGTGATATAATATATGTATTAATGAAAATAAAATATTCATGATAATGAAAATTATATACCAACGAATAGTTTTGATTTGATGATAACATACGGACTGAGGTTTATATATTCCTTATAGTATATCTATATAATTAACATATATAGAAAGAAAATGTGTCATCGCAGTATGTCATCATGGATGGTTCTATCATCATAAGGAATACATAGTGCGACAATTAGTATTCCGGACTAAAACCATATCTCATTAACCAGTGGGAAGATCTATGTGATGGAACATGCGTTTTGAAGCTTGATGTTTTCTCTATCGTCTGTAAAAATTTCATTGCTTTTGGTTGACAAATAAAAAAGTTTTGGCATTTCTTGTGAAACAATATTTTAGTTGAAGTAAAAATTTTAACGTGGAACCATTTTAACATGGTGTTATGAACGTTTCGTGGATGGCTAAAACCCATGGCTAAAAAAAACAAGAAAAGTTCCATCGAAAATCAAGACAATGCTCGTAACATTTTTCGATAGCAAGGGAATTATCCATAAAGAATTCGTTTCAACTGGTCAAACAGTCGGTCGGGCATATTATATCGAAGTTTTGAAGTGATTGATGGACAGGATTCGTCGTATTCGACCTGAATATCGTCTGAAATCAGATAGTTGGTGTTTGTTACACGAAAATGCACCAAGTCACACTTCATTTATATTGTTCGTCAGTTTTTGGCTCGAAATCAAGTCTGTGTGTTAAATCATCCACCGTATTGACTTGATTTAGCACCATGTGACTTTGTCCTTGTTCCCAAAACTTAAAATGAAATGGAAATGGTGTTTTTTTGAGGATATTGAAACCATTCAAAGCATCTGCATCTACACGCGCACTAGAGGCAATGAGCCGGCACACGCATTTGAATAATTATTAAATCGATGTAACAGTTGTATTGAATCAAGAGGACAATATTTTGAATAAATAAATAAAAAAAATTTCAAAAATCGTGTTTTTAATGTATTTCCTAGGACTAGTCCGGAATATTAATTGTCGCACTGTGTATATAGATTCTATACAATCAAGTTCAAAATAAAATAAAGAATTTTTTTTTGTATTATATTAAATGTTTAATTTATAAATTAATTTAAACTGTAATAGTGATACACAATTGAATATAACAATATTCAATAAGTTTGGTATAACAACAATCATCACTGTTATTTAGTTTAAAAGAATATATTCTGAATGATACATTATCTTGCTGTAAAATAAAACACCAAATATTTTTCTCTTATATTTGGGCCTTCTTGCATTATTTTAATGGGTTTCTATGAATGAATTTTCCGAGATTTTCATTTTGATTTTATTATGTAAATGAATTACTTGTAGTGTAGTTCATAAAGAAATTTTAGCTAAGTTTTAGCTATTATTCATTTTGGAAATTGAAATTGTAACTGAAACCTGCAAATATTAACAAAGCCCATATATTATACGCAAACACATACTCACAATCAGTTATATATATATGTCACTTCACACTTCATTCGAAAAATTAAATGGAACAATAATTTTAATTAAAAATTGTATATCATTTCATTTGAAAAAAGATATAAATAAAATAAAATATAAAATAAAAGTAATTATTATGTTAGTAAAAATTATTAACTACAAATAAAATTAAATCTAAATTAAAACTACCCTAACAAGCCATATATGCGTGTTTCAACGATGATTTAAAAGGGCAAGGGGGTACTCATACAGACCAGAGCTGTCGGATGGGATGAAGTACTTGGCGCGTAGTCGGTCCGCTGTAGAACTAGAGGGCTTCACCCAAGTACCCGCTGGATATAGGATTTAATGACAATTGGCGCCTGTCTCAGACATTGATTGCTGAGAGGCAAGACCCAATTGTTTGTTCATTTTAAATTTAGAATAGGATAAAGTATTTTCATTGTAGTCAGTCCATTAAAGTGAACATACCGCTTACAATTACTTTTTTTTAATGGTTTAAAGGAAAAATAGGTCAAATTATTTATAAAAAATTAATTTTTTATATAATAAAAATGGGTTAGTAATAATATTAGTGTGAGTTCTTATTTGTTCTTATTTTCTTAGTTGATATATCTAAAATAATAATAATAAATTAGTTATTAGTATAATTTATATTTCTATTCCTATCGCACCATTTCAATCAAATCAATGTTTTAGTTACGAAGGGTTAATAACAATGTGATATACCATGAAATCATACAAATTGTCGTGGTCTAATTTTTTCTATTTAATGTAACATACTATATAATTTCTAATACAATATAATCGCAATTGAATGTTTAAAGATACATATAGAGATGTACTTTAGATTAACGATAGTTAAGGTTGATTTTTTTTAATCTATACCTATAAATAATATATAATTCAAAACAATGAATAAACATTACACTTAAAAATAATACGGACCTGTTGGAAAAACGAGAACAAACAAGAAATTGAATTCATTATAAAAAGAAATTACTGTTAGGCCAATTGTTATATATTTATAAATACATTTTTTTTAATTTATTTATGTATGCACATTTTCAATATATGAATTGTAAATGTGTAATGATAAATTCTATACAATGGAATGGAAAATTTCAAACTAAAAATTATTTTTTATTACATACCTTTAAGGAATGAATACAAAGATAAAAAACCATATCCTCTATGTCTGATAAATCGAATATGTCTTAAATTACTAATTTGAATTTTTTTTAATTCTAGTGATAAACAGCATCAGATGAACAATTTTTCAATCGATGCACAAATAAATTTTAATTCACAAAAAAACATAAACTATTTTACAACTAAAATTTCAAATAGAAATTTTATATACTTTTCTTTTATGCAAAATTAAATTTTTTTTTATTTACTTATTATCATTAAGTTTGAATCATTTATTGAAATAATTTATGTTTCAACTAAAAGACACATTTTTTTTTATATTTTACTTTAATTTTATTTTAAATTATAATTTGAACTGATTGAATTATTGAAATATAAAATTTTTTAATTATATAATAAAAATGTGTTTACATTTTTTGAGTTGGTGCATTGATACAATGAAAAAAAAAATCTTTCGCGGCGTTTTACCGGTTCGTAATTTTGTGCAATACAAAATATATTATTATATTTATATGGAATTGATGATAGTATATATGAATATATATATATATCGAATAGATAAACACATTTATTAATTTATTTATTTATTTCTATACTGATACTTTAGTTTGTATGAAATGAAAAGAAAAATTTTTTTTTGAAATAATTTTTTATTAAATAAACGCACTTGAATTTTTATGAATACTCGTATATGTTTTAGGGTTACCTCTTTTTGTTTGAATTTGACAAAATGAATAGAAAAATTATTTTTTTTTAATTTAGATTTCGTGACACATGCATTCGATTATATCCTAATCCCCGGTAATGTATCCTAAAAATTTACTTTTTTGCTTTAATTTTTACTTCTTTTACCCGTCTTAAAATTCTTTAGACCGATGTTTTGAGTGGAGATTTTAAGTACATCATTTATTTGTTTTACAATATAAATGAATTTCTATTTCATACTTTTTTCATTCAACAAATCGATTTTTTAATGGTTAATTCTCAATATTTCTAAGTATCCAGACAACGGCGGAAGGAAGTTCAAATACTTAAATTAGTGTGAAATTTTATTACCAATCGATTTATCGATAATTTGTAAGTCGTAAACTTATTCTTCAAAGTGATGATTATCTATGAAAAATCCCATGACGATGACATATTTTTGAAAAGCGGTTATTCGGAAATATTGTGAAAATGTTTAGGGAGAGAATCAAAAAAAAAACTGATCCGGTTAAATTATCTGTAGAATTAAGGAAGTTATTAAACTATCAAAATTGGAAAAAAAGATCATTTTCAAGGTTCAACTAAATTGCTCCTGGATTAGCTAATATTCTGAAAATCTGTAAAAAGTTGAACGCACCCCTTCAGCTATAACATACTAAATTTTTGAGTCACTGAAATAAATTATATAGGGTGATTTTTTAAAAGCTATAGGAAAGTTTTTCAAAAAAAAAACACATAAAATTCAGAAAAATGCATGAAATCTTTATTTGAATCGATAGTACAGTCCATATAATTTAATGTTTGAAGATTATTTCATGAAAATGCTAACCTTGACTGCGCCTCAAATGGTCCATCCGCTTAATCCAATTTTGGCATACTCTTTCCAACATTTCGGCCGGTATCTCACGAATGAATGCTTCAATGTTGTCTTCCAATGCGTCGTCAATTGAAGCGGGCTTGTCTGTATAGAGATGAGCTTTAACATAGCCCCACAAAAAATAGTCTAAAGGCGTTAAATCGCACGATCTAGGCGGCCAATTGACCGGTCCCGAACGTGAAATAAAATGTTCACCGAACTCGCCCCTCAATAAGTCCATTGTTGCGCGTGCTATGTGACACGTGACACCGTCTTGTTGAAACCACATATCATGCAAGTCAAGATCTTGCATTTTGGGCAAAAAAAAGTTGAATATCATCTCACGGTAGCGCTCACCATTCACAGTTACGTTACGATTCGCATCATCTTTGAAAAAGTACGGTCCAATGATGCCACCAGCCCATAAACCGCACCTGTGACTGTGACTTTTTCTGGATGCATATTGGTAGCTCTTGCAATGCTTCTGGCTGATATTCACTCCAAAATCGACCATCCTGCTTATTTACGTACCCATTGAGCCAAAAATGAGCTTCGTCGCTGAACACAATTTCGTCACGATGAACTTTCTTAACAGAGGACGCATTTTGATAATAAAATTCAATAATTTGCAAGCGTTGTTCGTTTATAAGACGATTCATTGTTAAAGTAGTGTTGCCAAAAATATAATAGCTAAAAAATCACCCTTTAGATCAGATCAGAAACCATTTTTTCGCTCATTAAGATTTGCGAGATAATATTTATTTATTTTTTCATTCAAAAAATCGATTGTTTAATGGTTTTGTTTTTTTTTTTAAATAATTTTCCTTATTTCTTAGGAGCGAGACCACACCCAAGGACATCCAGATACTTAAATCAGTGTAAAGTTTTATTATATCAATCGATTTATCTCAATTTTGAATTTATAAATTAATATTGAATTAAAAAATATCAAATCAAATTGAAATTATCATATTCTCAATATAATGAAATGTAACAAAATTATAACCTTGTCATATTGAAACAAATCATAAAAAAAATTACTATGAAACTCCTTACACACCTGCAATGTATATCAAATCGCTGATATTTTAACACGTTAATATAAAATATTTTTTTTTTACAATTTTGATTATATAAAATAAACTATATACATATGAAATGTAAAAAAGAATCTATAATAGAATAATATTTTATTATATATACTACTGTGTACAAATATGAGTAAGACTTTATTTATAATCATTATTTATTCTTCTAAATCTAAATCACCATCCTCAAAATGATCCTCGCCTGATGCAATGCAACTATGCCAACGCTTTTTCCAATTTTCAAAACATTGTTTGTCTTCCGGAATGGCCATCAGTTCCCTTTTCGATTCGGCATTTATCTCTTAAATCGAATCAAAATGGTGTCCCCGAAGTGGTTTTTTGATTTTGCTGAATATCCAGAAGTCATACGGAGCTAAATCTGAAGAATACGGTGGTTCTTTTCATTATCCTGATAGTCAGAAAGCATCGTTTCACAGACACAGACCATGCGACGATCTTTCAAAATAGTGTTGACTGACCCATTTGAAATTCCAACAATATCAGCAAGCTCTCAATCGAGTAGTCAATCGACGATTTTGCAGCACCAATTCTTTGATTTTGTTGGCGTGCAGCTCATCAGTAGAGGTTCTTAGTCGTCTTTGATGTGGTTCGTCTTCAACGCGTTCACGACCTTCTTTGAACAATTTGTGCCAATCGAAAACACTTGCTATTGACATCGACTTCTCACCAAAGACCTTCTGCACTATTCTGAACGTTTTGGGGGCCGATATTTCATTTCACGCACAAAATTTAATACTCCTTCTTTGTTGAATAATTTCAGACATTATCAAAAAATAAACAAATCGAATAAACAACTTTTCTTTGTTCACACACACACACACACACGCACACACGTAACTACTACAGCAATGAACCAATTAACCTAAAATTTGTCACCAATGTCAATAACAGTACTACCAACGTAAAAATAAAAAAATTTGTCCAAATAGATAAACCAGGGAAGTTTAAATTGAAAAGTCTTACTCATATTTGTACACAGTAGTATATATATATATATAGATATATAACTCTCTAAATGCAGTGTCATATTGAAGGATCCATCGAGGATATATTATATATAATAATAATAATAATAGATATATAAAATGTATGGTTTGTGGTCGTCACGCATATATATATATATTGTTATCAAATACATGTTTGTCTTACATATAGTATAAAGATAAAATACAAAAAAATATCATAATGTCATAAATAGCTATATATATATATATATATATATAAATATTATCATACTATATATGTGATTATATCTATATTTTGTACGAATACGTATATCTCTAAAATACACGTATATTTATTCGAAAATCTATACTTTATATATATATGGTTATGGATATGTATACTATATATGATGATGATAATAAATAAATTGCTAAAACTCTAAAAGGATCACACCTACGTGACTTGAAAGGTAATATATATATATAAATATAATATAATGAATATGAATATATATAAATATAATTATATCCATAACATACATACACGTAAAGAATTTATTAGCCTTTAATGAGATATTATTATTATTATTATTATTATTATATGTATATATAAAATGGACAAAAGAATATATAGAAATGTACATCAGCGTAATCTGTATATATACAGAAGCTGTATGTATATAAAGAACTTGGTAAAATCAAGATTGTGATCTATCCTATCTTATATAAATATATATTTATATATATATATATAAATATATATAGATTATTCTATATACGAATTGAATGTTGATCTCTTGAATGAATGTTTGTGAGGCTAATATAAAAGCCAAATTACTCATTATATTTTCATTTATATTTATATTTAATATCTTTTCTTCATCTATAAATAATATCCTATATATAAATAAATAAGGTATATATATATATATATAAAAAAAATTTCTATTTAATATACCATGCGTTCGATTAATAATTATATGGAGTTATCAATAGAAAATTAGTAATCGCATTTTGTATAATAAAACACCTCACAGCCAAATTATTTTCTATAAATCCATTGAATAACAATTTTCTTTTATTATTATCATATATATATATTTATAAAAGAAAAACGATTTAACAAAACAGAAAAAAAAAAGATTAATAAACGTTTGATTTAATTCAAATGAAAATATTATATACAAATATATATATATATCGGTGAAAATACTTTCTATACATTCTGATGAAAGCTAAATATATGGTATATAGCATAACACTAAAACGTGGGAATACGTTCATCATAAAAGGAATCATCATCGCATACATATTTCTACAACCTCCAAAACACTCCAATATACAAATACTTTGACGAGAATTCGCGATACCGCCAAAATTCTAATATAACAAATCTTTCAAATATACATATATATAGAGTTTAATAAAACTATAAATAAATAATTTTTGTAAATATGTAATGAAAATTAAATTCAATAGAATTATGGAAAGTTTCAAACTTAAAAAAATTATTTTTTTTTGACATACCTTTATTATATAATATAGTAATAGAATCAATCATAAAAACCATATCTTGTATTATATTATGTATTGAATCTGCCATTTTAAAATCATATCTTGTATTATATGTATTGAATCTGTCGGTGCGTCTGTCTGTCGTCTGTCTAAAAAGGTAAAAAAGTTTTTTTCTCTATATAATGATATATATTTTTTATTACACATTTTTAATGAATTGTATGCGGCAATGTCCAATTTCAATTAAAAACTATATATTTATTTCAATTAAAAACTATATATTTGAATATGAAATGTTGAAGAAAATATGAAATTTGATTTGAATTTCCAATGGCTGTGGGATTTCCATATAAATATATGAAACGTCCGTTGAATAGTTTCCTTAAAGAAAAAACCTTGAAATATCAAACATAAATTAATGTGCATAATACGATTTGGTTAATCATTCAAAATACACTTATCTATATATAGATAATGTATCCCAGCATACATTTGGAAGATAAATCATCTGCACGATAAATAGAGGATATCTTCTATTTATTGCCTTAGCAATATTTGAGCAACACAAATAATTGAAAATTTCTCTTTTGTTGCAGTGCGGATAAAATAGCAATAATAGATATTTATTTTTTCTTCTGCGTATATGGATAAAGCGCAATAAATTAACGATATGTGTATTGCGTATTTGTCTTCCAGACGATAAAAAGAAACCAACTAAAATATGAATCTATCTTCTTTTTTTCGCCAAGAAGTAATATTGATGATACGCGTAGAAGATAAATAAATGATAGCGTCACTTTGAATATTAAAACGTGTTTATTCTTGTTAAAAATTCAGCGAGAAATCAGATAAAATTAAATCAATATAGTCATTCGATACTGTATTGTTAAAGTGTTTTAAAGTTTTTAAAAAATTATGAATTTTTCGAATTACACGCAGCCATAGTTCTTTTTTTTCCAATTTTCATTTTCATCTTGAATAATTTGCAAAATTCAATCAATTTCTAATATTTCATAGAAGAGAATTTGAAAATCACACAAAAAAATATTGCTTCAAAAGATATAGTAATAATTTTCCAAAAATTGTTTCTTTAAAATTTGTCCTGCATTTGGTCGACTTCAGTTTTTAAACGCAGTATCGCAAAATTTATTCCTTGAATTTTGCCTAAACTCGTATTGAAAATCGTCCAAATTTTTTTAAATCAATCAAGAAGACCAAGATTTTGAAATTTTCTTCTATATGAAATATTATGAATTTATTGAATTATTTTAATTTTATGCGAAGAAAAATGAACATTTAACAGTAAAACCAGGGCATTTGTATGATGACAAAAAAAAATAGAACATTTAAAAAAATTCCATTTTCCGGAAAATTCGTTGCACGACCAAATTTTTTGTTTATAAATCAGATAATTACACATGTGCCGTTCTGAATATATCTATCCTCTTGGAAATATGGCCAACAATTTCCCATAACCGCCTATGATACACATAAAGTCATAAATACATACGTATGTTAGGCTATCAATTAACCGCGTTTATAAATGTGTTGTAATAAATTATTGTTTATATCTGTGTGTTAATTTATAACAATAATCAAAATGCGATAATATAAATTTTATTATAAAAAATATAATTAAAATTAGTCTGAAATCGGCGGTGGACGATATGTTACAATTTGAAAAAAAAAAAATAAAAAAATAATTGTATTTTTGGACAGTTGTATAATAATATATAATAATAACAGTTGTAAATAATTTTTTAAAATGAATTTTTTTTATTTATTTCTTATCAATATTTTAAGGAAAATCCTGAATGGTATTTGTTCACTATTCAGGCCTGAACCGTAAGTGTCATATAATGTGTTTGTAATAACGTACTGGAGGTGAATCATGATCGACGATAGCGATAGTATCGTCTATCGTCTAAAATAACGATAGACGAATATCGTCTTTTTTTGCCAGACTCATGATCATCGATACTGTCGATGTCGATATTTTTGACATATCGTCTAATATTTTGTATACATTTATTTATATAAAAAAATTTGAATAAAAAAAATAGAAAATTCTAATTATTATTTCCCAATCAAAAGTAATTATAACAATTAATTTTTCCTAAATATTATTTCACTAGTAATTGAATATACACTTTAATAAATAAACACTTTATTAAACATTCATTAATAAAAATATTTTCATTGTCGGCCGAAAATATAAACAAAAAATTTAATCACATAACCACAAATAATAAAAAAAGTGAACAATCAATCTAGATTGAATTGGGAAACACGGTATTTATTCACATTCTATATGTAATTACTATCGTAACGATAGCTAAATAGCAATCGTCGAAAATCATCGTCAAAGTAGACGACTATCGACGACCATGATTTCATTTTGCATCAATATCGTCTATCGACTATCGCTATCGTCGATCATGATTCACCTCCTGATAAAAAATGTATACTGATAAAAAAATTAATTGAATTTTATTTTTTTAATCAATCGGTATACATAAATCATATATGATATGATGTCATTTATATAATTGTATTGAAAATATCATAGTAATTGTCATCGAACAGCTAATATACGAATATTAATTACACAACAAATCTAACTGTTTTTTTTTTGTAAATACTATTGAATAAAAAAATGTATCTATAACTATTTATTTATATATAGAGATCTTCTTTCGATTATAAAAATAAATGGATATGTGACATTATTTAACCATGAAAAATTTAAACAAAATGAACCGAATTCAAATGCGGATCGTCCAGGCAGTGAATTTGATGCATTGCGAATTTGTAAAACATTTTCCATGTACAATTTCAATTCACCGATTGTACACCGTGATTTAACATACAACCAGGTTTTTAACGAGGTTGAAAAATGTAAATTTTTGTAGTTTTTTTGTTTTTTTTTATTAATATGTTAAAAAATAATAAACATATTTTAAACATTTTTTTCAAATTGTTATATTTGCACGCACAGTGAAAACTTTTAATTTTAGTGAATATGCATATTTTATTACTTTTATTTCATCACATGGAGGTGAAAATGATCAAATTATTACTTATGACAATTGTGCATACAATTTAGAAAAAGATTTTATAAATCCAATCGTTACCGAAAATAAAACATTATTGGGTAAACCGAAAATTTTCGTAATCAATGCGTGCAAAGGAACACGTAAATTTAAGTTTACCTCTGCATCAAATAAAACTGGAGATGCAAGTAATGATATTGATATTGACGAATGCGAAACAGATGATGACGGTCCTACATTAAATAATAATACAAGACCATTTGATGATACTGTAATAATATTTAGTACATATAAAGGTAAAAATAAAATAATATATATATAGTATATATGATATTTTATATAGGATAAAATATATTTAATATAATATTTAATTTAGTTTTAATTAAAAAAATTTACATTTTTGATATATATAGGTTACATTTCACAGCGATATGTTACAGGAGGTTCCTTTTTTATACAAGAATTTTGTAGATTAATTGAAAACCATGGTCAATGGTCACCACTTGATGATATTATAAAAGGTGTAAATATCATATTAACCGAAAAAAACTGGTACGTTTAAATAATTTATAATAATCATTTTTCATAATTAAAAATTTTTTTTTATTGTTATTTTATACCAATTTATAGCTATAAACAAGTACCAATAATTAAATCAAAATTGATAAAACGTTTTCATTTTGGTGATAAAATAATAAATCATCTAGATATTTAAATACACACACGGGGGACGCATCATAACATCATATACCATATATACTATATATTTATTACGTATATATATGTAAAAATAAAATTATAATTATATAAATTGATTTTAATAAATTTTAATATAATACATAGTCCAGGATATCCAAGATTTTGTTTTATTTTGTGTCTGTTTTAAAGTGAATAAGAAATTTAATTTCATTGTTTATGATTAATCCGCGCTGTTTTGTTTTTCCCCAAATTTTATATCTTATCTTTTTATAAATATATATATAATAATTTTCATTTTTTAATTTTTTTTTCAATATTATTCAATAATATATACTGAGAGAACCCAAAAAAAACAATTCGTATTCTTTTGTATCTTATCGCACAAATATAATATTAGGTTGTCGAAAAAGTATTGATAATTTTTATAAATAGATGTCATTATAATTGAATATTTCAAGTAGTACTAATCTGATCAGGTAACACTAACATATGTTCGAAAGATGACATTTCGTAGATAAAAACAAATTTGTTTAGTCATTTAAAAGTTGTAGTGCATTAAAGATGAGCGAAATTAGTGAAAAAATTCGATACATTTTACAATTTTATTATGAAAAAGGTGAAAATGCAACGCAGGCACATGAACAAATTTGTGCAGTTTACGGTGAAGGAACTTTATCAAAATTAACAGCCTATAGATGGTTTGCTCGATTTCGTTCCGGTAATTTTGATGGCAAATATGCGCCTCGTTCTGGTCGACCAATCACTGAAAAAGTCGATGAAATCATATCAAAAATTGAAGAAAATCGACACGAAGCAGTCATGATATCGCTAAAGAACTAAACATCCATCACCAAACAGTTTTAAACCATTTGACAAAGGCTGGATATAAGAAAAAGCTCGATGTTTGGGTACCACATGAATTAACACAAAACAATTTAATGAACCGAATTTCCATTTGCGAAACGCTGTTTAAAAGGAACGAAATCGAGTCATTTTTAAAGCGAATGATTACAGGTGATGAAAAATGGATCACATACGATAATAATGTACGAAAAAGATCGTGGTCCAAGAAGGGTGAAGTTCCTAAAACAGTAGCAAAACCTGGATTAACACCAAGAAAGGTAATGCTGTCTGTTTGGTGGGATTGGAAAGGAATCGTTCATTATGAATTACTAGCACCCGGTCAAACCATTGATTCCGATTTCTATTGTCAACAATTAACAAGATTGAAGCACGGGATTAAAAAAAAACGTCCAGAATTAATCAATCGAAAGGGTGTTGTGTTCCATCATGACAACGCCAGACCACACACTTCTTTGATGACTCGGCAGAAACTGAGAGAGTTTGGCTGGGAAGTTTTAATGCATCCACCATATAGCCGGGACCTTGCACCTTCAGATTATCATTTGTTCCGGTCTCTGCAGAACTCCCTTATTGGTTTAAAATTAAATTCCGCAGAGGACTGCAAAATGCACTTGGATCAGTTTTTTGCCCAGAAAACACAGAAGTTCTACAGTGATGGGATAATGTCTTTACCAGAAAAATGGCAAAGGGTGATCGATCAAAACGGCGCATATTTAGCGCAATACAGTTCATTTGAAATATATAAAAAAATCGTTTGAATTTTGTAAAAAAAAATATCAATACTTTTTAGACAACCTAATATATAGTACATTTCTGATTACATTATTTTTTATAATAAAAAATAATAAAATTTTACTTTTATTTAGTTTATTATAGTCCATTGGTACATATAACGATATAACATTGTAATCGCGGTGTTGTTTAAAGATAAGGTCAAATAAAAATTGTTCAGTACTCGACAACAATATTTAAAATCGAACCACCAAAAACATATATAATGCATAAATTGGGTATGATTCCTATAAAAACGTAAGTAAAATTGTATTTTCCTATGTTAAAGGGGTTTCCCTTTTAATTTTGTATTTCGGACAGGGGATTTTTCTTTATTTATGTATTTAAAATTGATAGATATTTTGATAGAAATACGGAAAATGGTCGAACACCTAGGCAAACATTGCTAAGACCAAACGCATATAATGGTGATCATGGTGAGCAAAATTTAAAGTAAGGAATACAAATATAAATATATATTTATATATACGAAGCGGGTGTTTCAATTTTTTATTTAATTGTTTAATTAATGATTTTTTTGAGGATTAGACGTTACAAATCACTTAATCACTCCATATTTATAAGTCACAGGGAATAACTTTCGATGGTGAACTTTAACAGAATTTTATGGTCCACAAAAGTTAATTAGGAAAAAAAAAATTTTTTATCCCCAAAAAATTTCGAGAAAAATCAAATTTTCTGAAAAAGTGAAAAGTGATTCCCACTCAAAACTAATAAAGGTAATTCAATTACCTTTTAAATAGAGTATCTAATTTTTATTCTAGCTTGAACGGTTTAGAAATCATATACGTTAATAAGCGAACCCGTATGTTTTTCAATGAACACCATTTTTTAATCCGATTGTAAGTCCGAAAGTTAGACGGCCCCTTCCAGAACGATTTTTTTGCTATAAATGGTCTACGGATTACGTGGTATGCGGCTTGTAGGGGATCAAGCGGACACCCTGTATAATTGAATGTAAAATTAAACATTTTGTATACTTTTGGTGCGTTTTATTTTTTAAAACTTATCTTTTATATATGCAATTTTATCATTTTTTTTCGATAAAATTGATGGAAAACTCTTGATTTATCCTTGAAACCTATAGATTGACCACTATACAAATATATATATACAGGGTGTCCCATCTAACGTTATCTATCCAAAATCTTCAAAACCAGTGGAGTTATCACTAATATGATGTTAGTAGACCGCCACTGGATTCCATTTAGCTACATTTTTATGTTTACCCCTTCCTCCCCGCGTTAACGCTTATGTGCTTAATGGATATCAACTTTGGAAAAGCAAATGTAAACTTATATTTTTTTTTCATCTATTTTGAAGAGCGCGACGAGTAGGTAAAATACGAGTAAAACGATGAGTAGGTAAAAGCCACTGCTCTTAATGCTCTGTATTTGGTGGGATCACAAGTGTGTGTTGTATTATGAGCTGTTGAAATCGGGTCAGACGATCAAAGGCGACCTCTACCGAACACAATTAATTCGTTTGAAGAGAGATTTTCTGATTACTACTTGTTCAATGCAGAATGCCCTCACCGGAATACGCTTCACTTCAGAACAGGGTATCAAAAATCGGCTCGATTCATTCTTCACCACCAAGCCGCAGAAGTTCTTTTGGGATGGAATCCACAAACTGCCAGAAGGATGGGCAATTGTTGTAGATTCCAATGGACAATACTTGGATTGTATAACCATTTATTCACAATAAACCCTCAATTTTCGAGAAAAAAATCGCATGAATTAATGCATACTCCCAATATATATCGGGCTGTTCGTGATTTTTTTATGCAAATGATTATAAATAATTATAAGGTTTTATGACGCAGTACATATATTGGCATAACGCTTGAGAAAATTTGTTCGGTCAACCCATAAACGATAGAAAATTACGCATACTTAAAAATAAATGAATTATATAACACACAAAAATATCCAGAAAATTGGATTTTCCAGTAAATTTTCATTTTTCGAATTACACTCATAATGCAAATAGTTTTTCTCCAATTTTCATTGTATTTGCATCAATAGAAACCATTGACATCAACTGAATTCATTCATCATTGAATCATTAACGGCGATATTCCAAAATATTTCAAATTTGATTTTCACATTTTCATTCTTCTATGAAAAAATCAGTTTGCCGAATGATGCAAATTAAAAAAAAAAAAAAAACTACTATTAATTGGTCGGTGTTTAACAACAATGAAAAACTATATATTATTATAAAGAAAAAAATCGATTTACGACGATTGCTTTTTAAAATTGTTTTTCTCATTGCATTTTTTTATTTTTTATTTTTTTTGTTAAAAATTGTAGTATCAACTTGAATTCGCAATCATCATCAATAAAATGTAAAAATAAATATTTAACAATATTTATTAATGAAAAATTTCAAGATTCAAAATTTACCCGTGCCGGTAGTACCATTGATGAAGAGGAGATTTGTAAAACATTTAATGCCTACAATTTCAAATCACCGATAATACATCGTGATTCAAAGTTCCACCAGTTTCATGAAGAAGCTAAAAAATGTATTGTTCTTGATATTATATACTACTCTAACCACTATTATCTCATACACCGGCTATTTTATTCGTATGCTCGATTTTGAGATGCCAAAAAAGGACTTTAAACAATCATTTTTTAATCCTTCTAATTTTATTTCATAAAATGATGGTTTTACTTAAATAATTGCGCAGACAGAAGTAGAAAAAACTTTTAAATTCAATTAGTTATGGAATTTATTTCAAAATAATACAATTTAACCAAAAAAAATGGGACCATTATAATATCGGACACTTATATTATACGCCACTAATCTCGCCTTTGTAACGCCTCCTTTGGCCTTTATGATAACCTCCATTATCTGAGACGTGTTATTTACTAAATTTTTGCATTCATCCGGTGTTTTTGTATTCCTCATTTCAATGATTTTTCCTTGGAATTCTTCACTCTTTCAATTGTAACTTTGATATCATGTATTTACTTTGTTTTATTAATGCCCACATCGATTCTATTGGACTTAAATCAGGACTTGAAGATGTCCATTTCTAAAAATGGATTTCTAAACCCATTTATTTAGCTTCCAACCAGTTCTTAGTTGCTTTAGCGGTTTGTGGTAGTGCAACATCTTATTGAAATGTATATTCGCCGTTTGAATATAATTTAATAGTCGATGGCAAAAGGTAGTCATTTAATATATGAATGTGTTTTTGGGAGTTAACCGTACACTAAATGCAATGTAAACTAATAAAATTAAGTAAGTAAATTAAAGAAAAGAAACGACTCCTTTTGAAATTTAAATTATAATAACTGGCTGAAAATTTCACAGTGCGTTTTAAACAATCACGATGGAATGCTTCATTTTTTGTGTGAATTACTCGATTATCGGAATCACCAACAATAAAAAATTTACATCCATCATCAAAATATAATACCATTCCATTGCCACAGAACTCAAAATTGTTTATTGTTTATTGTTTTGCAAAACCATTGAAAGGGGCTTTGATTTGTACTGAAAAATTATTAGGGATTATTATTAGGAAAAAAACATTGTTTAATAAAATATGTCAGTATTTTTATCTTATATTCATATAGTTCGGTTTATGAATCCATTGCCTTGTCCACTTTCGTACGACCACTATTTGGATTGCTGTTGACCATTTTAGACTTAAATCACTCACAGTAGTTCTCCTATTTTTTCACAGTTGCGTTTATCACGATCAGTAACATTAAATTTTGCACTTTCACTTTCTGTGACTCAAATGAACCGGTTAAACCATATTTTATTTAAATATCTGATACGGTAGACTTACAATTAGTTACATTAAATTCTTTAGGAATATTTCGTATTATTCTTATTAATAATAAGATTAAAAGGAACCATACAGTCCCGATTTAAGTCCAATAGAATCGTTGTGGGCATTAATAAAACAGAGTAAATACATTATATGGAAGTTACAATTGAAGGAGTAAAGAATTCCAAGGAAAAATCATTAAAATGAGGAATACAAAAACACCGGATGAATGTAAAAATTTAATAAATACCATGTCTAAGAGAATGGATGGTGTCATATAGGCCAAAGGAGGTGTTACAAGGGAGATTAGTGGCGTATAATATAAGTGTCCGATATTATAATGGTCAAATTTTTTTTTTGGTTAAATTGAATCATTTTGAATTAAATTCCATAACTAATTGAATTTAAAAGTTTTTTTACTTCTGTATGCGCAATTATTTAACTAAATCCATCATGTTATGAAATAAGAAGGATTAAAAATTTATTGTTTAAAGTCCTTTTTTGGCATCTCAAAATCTAGCATACGAATAAAATAGCCGGCGTCCGATATAATAGTGGTTAAAGTAGTATACCGCATAAATATTTATATAACTATATATATATATATATATATAGTTATTATATTTCCATATTTATATCTCTTTCAGACCTATAAAATGGCGAATATGCGAAAATTATGAAGTGATTTGCAAAGTCATAATGACGTTTTTTTCAAAAATATTAGAATAATAAAAATAATAATCACTTTTGTTAACGAAAAAAAAAACAAATCCCAATAAACACAATTTCGGTTTTTAAATCCAAATTTGCAAAATAAGGAAATACGTTCTTATTTTATTCACCTGACACAATAATCGCCTATATATGGGGGTGGGTCTGAAAGGGATATGCGAAATTTTATCCTTATACTTAATAATATAACCCTGAAATAGTTTTATTAATATACAATATTTCATTTTTCATTTTTTAAATAAAAGCAGTAAAAGCATTTGATTTTAGTGAATATGAATGTTTTGTATGTATTTTTCTATCACTTGCCGTCACCGATGAAGATGGTGCTATTTACGCTTACCATGGTGATAAATATATTTTGGAACAACGTTTTATAAATTATGTGGCCGAAAATCCAACGCTAATGGGAAAACCAAAAATATTCATAATCAGTGCTGGTGAAATGGGAAAATGTGTAAATAAACCTAAGATTGATATGGAAAACGCGATACCACAACGTGAAAAACGTAATAACACTGATTCCGAACTATTAGTACGAGATAGATTAATAATATTTAATAGATATGATAATGGTATATATATAAAAAACAAATTATTTTTTTTTAACACATCATTAATAATCTAATATAGTAATAATACATTATATATATTTATATATAGGTGAGTCATATCAACAACATTGGGCAAAAAATGGAACATTATTTATACAAACATTGTGTAAAAAACTTAAAGAAAACAATCAAAATCATGGACTTGAAATTGAACAACTTCTTCAAGTTGTTAATAAATTAATCAAAGAAAATCCCATGTATGTATAAAAATTATTAAATAATAATTCCCGTGCACTGTTGAGTTTTTATTTTCTCTCCATCATAACATATATATATATATAATTATTTCATCCCATTTCTTTAGAAACAACCAACAAGAAATAGTGCCAATTGCAACCAAGGAATTAACACTTGCAAAACAATTTGTTTTAATTAAACATATTTAAATTATTAAGTATAGATGGAATTATATAGGTTGTTTCGCTTGACCCCCTACAAGCCGCATACCACGTAATCGTGGGAGACAAAAATTCGTTCTGGAAGGGGGGGGGGGGGGGCTCTCACCTCAACCTCTTCCGAGTTACAGTGTGTTGAAAAAATGGTGTTCATTGAAAAACATGGGTTCACGTATTAACTCATAATTTCAAAACCGTTCAAGTTAGAATAAAAATTAGATACTCTATATAAAGGAAAATGAATTACTTTTAATTTTTCTCGGGATATACTTTTCTAATTTCTACGAGAACTAGATAACATCGCTTTGAGTTATTGATGCTCGCAAAATTAAAACATATCATATTTTTCCGTAAACTTTTTCAAAAAAATTGATTTTTCTCAAAATTTTCCGGAGTAAAAATTTTTTTTTTCTAAGTAACTTTTGTGGACCATAAAATTCTCTTAAAGTTCACCATTCAAAGTTAATCGCTTCTACTTAAAAATTTGAAGTCATTACGTGATTTGTAACGCCTAATCCGCAAAAAATCCCGAATTGAACAATTAAAACGTATAATTTTATTAAAAGATTAGTTTTTACGTTAAAATACTGTGAAACTTTTATGAATCACTTTATTTTAACGAAATTTAATGCAAAAATGTTTTTTTTTCTAAATCAAAATCTGTTTTTAACTGTTCAATTAGTAATTTTTTGCCATTTTATCGTTACAAATCATTTAATAACTGCAAATTTATAAGTCGCAGAGATTAATTTTGTATGGTGGACTTTAAGAGAATTTTATGTTCACCAAAAGTTAAAATTTTTTCAACATCGCATGTAACTCGGAAGGGGTTAAAGTTAGACCCCCATTGTGGAACGAGTTTTTGCTTGAAATAGTCTAAGGATTGCGGCTTTTAGGGGGTTACACGGGACAACCCACGTATATAGAATATAGAATATAGAATATACCATATACTATAATCCGGTAATTTAAGTAATATATATTAATGTATCAATGTTAATTTGAAGTCAAACAGATAAATTACTCTATATATTGACTATAAATGTTTTATTCATGTGCTGTTATGGGAAATTGTTAACCATATTTCCATAATAGGATTGGCTATTCTGAACGGCACACGTCTAATTAGTTGATTTAATCGTGCGCACCGCACTAAATTTTCTGGAAAATCCACCTTTCTAAATGTTCTATTTTTTATAATAATTACAACGCCCAGGAGTTTTCTTTAAATTTTCGTTTAGTTTTTTTTAGCATAATTTAAAAATTTAATAAATTCTTAATTTTTCATAGAACAAAATGTGAAAATCGCCCTTGATTAGTGGTTCCAAAAAATATATACAGCCGCCCGAGTTCTACAGCGAAAATTCAAAGAATGAATTTTGGGATACTGTTTAAAAGTGAACTCGATAAAATGAGGGACAAATGTCAACGAACAATTTTTCTAAAATTGACAATATTTTATAGATTTTTCGTCGGGGGTCCGTAATAGTAATCGTACAATAAATTTTCTTGACTATTTTTACAATGGAAATGTCCGTATTTATTTCAATTTGGAATTAATGCATCGCGGATATATAGGAAATTTACAGATCATTGGTAATTGAGCGAGATGGAAGAAAAAAGGCCCCCTATCGCATAGAAAAATTAACATCCGCATTGGAATTGCATAGCAAAAAAAAAAATTCAATGATTTGATCAATATATATAGTAGTGAAACTTCACAAATAACATTTTTCATATACCAAAAAAAAAGTCGACTCTTAAGTCGTAACTTCCTTATGTAAACATAAATATAACAATGTAATTTTTATCAAATTCGCAATGATTAATTTCATATTTCTTCAAAAAACCGAACACACACACACACACACACACACACACACACACACACACATACACATACACACACACGCGATCGAATGAAGAATATATTACTATCTTTTTTTGTGCTCTATATGGAGTACTCCATAATAAAAATATATAAAAAGGTGTACGATATTTTATGATGTGTTCTGTTGTATGGAGTTATCAATATGTTATCATTATATGGAGTTATCAATATGGAGTTATCAATAGAAAATTAGTAATCGCATTTTGTATAGTAAAACACCTCACAGCCAAATTATTTTCTATAAATCCATTGAATAACAATTTTCTTTTATTATTATCATATATATATATTTATAAAAGAAAAACGATTTAACAAAACAGAAAAAAAAAAGATTAATAAACGTTTGATTTAATTCAAATGAAAATATTATATACAAATATATAGATATCGGTGAAAATACTTTCTATACATTCTGATGAAAGCTAAATATATGGTATATAGCATAACACTAAAACGTGGGAATACGTTCATCATAAAAGGAATCATCATCGCATACATATTTCTACAACCTCCAAAACACTCCAATATACAAATACTTTGACGAGAATTCGCGATACCGCCAAAATTCTAATATAACAAATCTTTCAAATATACATATATATAGAGTTTAATAAAACTATAAATAAATAATTTTTGTAAATATGTAATGAAAATTAAATTCAATAGAATTATGGAAAGTTTCAAACTTAAAAAAATTATTTTTTTTTGACATACCTTTATTATATAATATAGTAATAGAATCAATCATAAAAACCATATCTTGTATTATATTATGTATTGAATCTGCCATTTTAAAATCATATCTTGTATTATATGTATTGAATCTGTCGGTGCGTCTGTCTGTCGTCTGTCTAAAAAGGTAAAAAAGTTTTTTTCTCTATATAATGATATATATTTTTTATTACACATTTTTAATGAACTGTATGCGGCAATGTCCAGATTTATTTCAATTAAAAAATATATTTGAATATGAAATGTTGAAGAAAATATGAAATTTGATTTGAATTTCCAATGGTTGTGGGATTTCCATATAAATATATGAAACGTCCGTTGAATAGTTTCCTTAAAGAAAAAACCTTGAAATATCAAACATAAATTAATGTGCATAATACGATTTGGTTAATCATTCAAAATCCACTTATCTATATATAGATAATGTATAGCATAAGTAAAGATAAAATTATAAAATGGTATTATAAGTATATGTATATGTAAATCCAATTCAAACTCAAACTATATCATATTTTTTAATAAATAAATAAAATAAATAAATAAGTAAATATATATGTATATATGGTATATATGGTATACACAGTGCGACAATTAATATTCCGGACTCAAAAACCATATCTCAATAACCAGTCGGACGATCTATGTGATGGAACATGTGTTTTCATGCTTGATGTTTTATCTATCGTCTGTAAAAATTTCATTGCATTTGGTTGACAAATAAAAAAATTATGGCATTTCTTGTGAAACAATATTTTAGTTGAAGTAGAAATTTTAACATGGAACAAATAATAGCAGAGTCATTAAATTCAACACAAAGATTGGTAAATCTACAACAGAAAGGTTCAAATCGATGCAGCAAGTTAATGGCGATAATTGTATGGGTATAGAACACAAATTTTTGAGTGGTATAAACGATTCGTGGATGGCTAAAACATAGGCTAAAAAACAAGAAAAGTTCAATCGAAAATCAAGAAAAAGCTCGTAACATTTTTCGATAGCAAGGGAATTATCCATAAAGAATTCGTTCCAACTGGTCAAACAGTCAGTGGCGCATATTATATCGATGTTTTGAAGCGTTTGATGGACAGCATTCGTCGTATTCGACCTGAATATCGTGAATCAGATAGTTGGTGGTGTTTGTTACACGATAATGCACCAAGTTACACTTGACTTATTGTTCATCAATTTTTGGGGGCGAAATCAAATTTGTGTGTTAAATCATCCACCGTATTGACCTGATTTAGCACCATGTGAGTTCTCCTTGTTCCCAAAACTTAAAATGAAATTGAAAGGATGTGTTTTTGAGGATATTGAAACCATTCAAACAGCATCTACACGCGCACTAGAGGCAATACCACAAAATGAGCTGGAACACGCATTTGAATAATTATTAAATGGATGTAACAGTTTTATTGAATCAGGGGGAGAATATTTTGAATAAACGTTAAAAATTAAAAAATTAATAATATTAAAAATTTCAAAAATCGTATTTTTAATGTATTTCCTAGGACCAGTCCGGAATATTAATTGTCGCACTGTGTATATACCGCAGTGGTGGAGCTGAAATTATTTTGTGATATTAACAAAAGGATGGAATATTTCGAAAGGCAAATTAATTATTCTACAAAAAAATTTTAAATTTTTCAAACAAAAATTACAAATTTTTAAAAAATTTCGAATTTTTCGAATTACACGCAGCCATAGTTCTTTTTTTTCCAATTTTCATTTTCATCTTGAATAATTTGCAAAATTCAATCAATTTCTGATATTTCATAGAAGAGAATTTGAAAATCACACAAAAAAATATTGCTTCAAAAGATATAATAATAATTTTCCAAAAATTGTTTCTTTAAAATTTGTCCTGCATTTCGTCGAGTTCAGTTTTAAACGCAGTATCGCAAAATTTATTCCTTGAATTTTCCCTAAACTCGTATTGAAAATCGTCCAAATTTTTTTAAATCAATCAAGAAGACCAAGATTTTGAAATTTTCTTCTATATGAAATATTATGAATTTATTGAATTATTTTAATTTTATGCGAAGAAAAATGAACATTTAACAGCTTAAAACGAGGGTCATTTGTATGATGACAAAAAAAAGAAAAAATAGAACATTTAAAAAATTCCATTTTCCGGAAAATTCGTTGCACGACCAAATTTTTTTTTTATATAAATCAGATAATTACACATGTGCCGTTCTGAATACCCTATCCTCTTGGAAATATGGCCAACAATTTCCCATAACCACCTATGATACGCATAAATACATACGTATGTTAGGCTATCAATTAACCGCGTTTATAAATGTGTTGTAATAAATTATTGTTTATATCTGTGTGTTAATTTATAACAATAATCAAAATGCGATAATATAAATTTTATTATAAAAAATATAATTAAAATTAGTCTGAAATCGGCGGTGGACGATATGTTACAATTTGAAAAAAAAAAAATAAAAAAATAATTGTATTTTTGGACAGTTGTATAATAATGTATAATAATAACAGTTGTAAATAATTTTTTCAAATGAATATTTCTTTTTTATTTCTTATGGATATTTTAAGAAAAATCCTGAATGGTGAACAAATAGACTTACCATTAGGAATCAAATTGGATTTCTCCGGCAACAGAAAGCCTAAACCGTAAGTGTCATATAATGTGTTTGTAATAACGTATATATATACTGATAAAAAAATTAATGAAATTTTATTTTTTTAATCAATCGGTATACATAAATCATATATGATATGATGTCATTTATTTATATAATTGTATTGAAAATATCATAGTAATTGTCATCGAACAGCTAATATACGAATATTAATTACACAACAAATCTAACTGTTTTTTTTTTTGTAAATACTATTGAATAAAAAAATGTATCTATAACTATTTATTTATATATAGAGATCTTCATTCGATTATAAAAATAAATGGATATGTAACATTATTTAACCATGAAAAATTTAAACAAAATGAACCGAATTCAAATGCGGATCGTCCAGGCAGTGAATTTGATGCATTGCGAATTTGTAAAACATTTTCCATGTACAATTTCAATTCACCGATTGTACACCGTGATTTAACATACAACCAGGTTTTTAACGAGGTTGAAAAATGTAAATTTTTGTAATTTTTTTGTTTTTTTTTATTAATATGTTAAAAAATAATAAACATATTTTAAACATTTTTTTCAAATTGTTATATTTGCACGCACAGTGAAAACTTTTAATTTTAGTGAATATGCATATTTTATTACTTTTATTTCATCACATGGAGGTGAAAATGATCAAATTATTACTTATGACAATTGTGCATACAATTTAGAAAAAGATTTTATAAATCCAATCGTTACCGAAAATAAAACATTATTGGGTAAACCGAAAATTTTCGTAATCAATGCGTGCAAAGGAACACGTAAATTTAAGTTTACATCTGCATCAAATAAAACTGGAGATGCAAGTAATGATATTGATATTGACGAATGCGAAACAGATGATGACGGTCCTACATTAAATAATAATACAAGACCATTTGATGATACTGTAATAATATTTAGTACATATAAAGGTAAAAATAAAATAATATATATATAGTATATATGATATTTTATATAGGATAAAATATATTTAATATAATATTTAATTTAGTTTTAATTAAAAAAATTTACATTTTTGATATTATATATATATATCTATATATATATAGGTTACATTTCACAGCGATATGATACAGGAGGTTCCTTTTTTATACAAGCATTTTGTCGATTAATTGAAAACCATGGTCAATGGTCACCACTTGATGATATTATAAAAGGTGTGAATATCATATTAACCGAAAAACACTGGTACGTTTAAATAATTTATAATAATCATTTTTCATAATTAAAAATTTTTTTTTATTGTTATTTTATACCAATTTATAGCTATAAACAAGTACCAATAATTAAATCAAAATTAGTAAAACCTTTTTATTTTGGTGATAAAATAATAAATCATCTAGATCGTAGAAGACCCTATATTTAAATACACACACGGGGGACGCATCATAACATCATATACCATATCCCCACAAACATTTCTTATCGCTGGTAGTACTGCAGACGATTCGCCTAGGCGATAAATTTATCGCCAAAGATATCGCATTTTTATCGCGTACGTTACTCCCTACGTATAGAGAATGGGACTCTTCCGCGATACATCTGGAAGATAAATTGACGATATCGTGAGGAAGATAAATTGGCGATACAAATGCGATATCGCCAGGAAGATAAATTGGGGATACTAATGCGATATATAGATTAGAATATTCTAAAGGAATATCAATGGAAGCTCAATGCTGTGAAATCCTGTGAAAGCTCAATCCTGAAAATTATAAAAATTAAAAATTGTTAATATTTCTTCTTTATTCATTCGCTGTTCCATTTAAACTGTTATAATTTAATTTTATACTTAATTATTTACATACTTATCGCGAGGAAGACAAAAAGACGATATATTTATCGCGGATTTATCATTAAGAAGATAGGCAAGCAATAAATAATAATATATTATCGTCATTTTATGGGCTGGAAGAGAAATAGAAGATAAATGTGGCTCTGTATTTTCTTTTTATCGTCAAAGCGTATCGTCATCGTATCGCATTTTTATCTTCCGTACAATATCGCTCAACTGTTAAAACAACGATAAATTGGCGATATAAATAACTTCTTTTTATCTTCCTCGCGATATCGCCGCGATATCGTATCGCCGATTTATCTTCCAAATGTTTGCGGGGATATACTATATATTTATTACGTATATATATGTAAAAATAAAATTATAATTATATAAATTGATTTTAATAAATTTTAATATAATACATAATCCAGGATATCCAAGATTTTGTTTTATTTTGTGTCTGTTTTAAAGTGAATAAGAAATTTAATTTCATTGTTTATGATTAATCCGCGCTGTTTTGTTTTTCCCCAAATTTTATATCTTATCTTTTTATAAATATATATATAATAATTTTCATTTTTCAATTTTTTTTTTTAAGCTCTCTCGACTTAAGCAGCACAAATATTATTCAATAATATATACTGAGAGAACCCAAAAAAACAATTCGTATTCTTTTGTATCTTATCGCACAAATATAATATTAGGTTGTCGAAAAAGTATTGATAATTTTTATAAATAGATGTCATTATAATTGAATATTTCAAGTAGTACTAATCTGATCAGGTAACACTAACATATGTTCGAAAGATGACATTTCGTAGATAAAAATAAATTTGTTTAGTCATTTAAAAGTTGTGGTGCATTAAAGATGAGCGAAATTAGTGAAAAAATTCGATACATTTTACAATTTTATTATGAAAAATGTGAAAATGCAACGCAGGCACATGAACAAATTTGTGCAGTTTACGGTGAAGGAACTTTATCAAAATTAACAGCCTATAGATGGTTTGCTCGATTTCGTTCCGGTAATTTTGATGGCAAAGATGCGCCTCGTTCTGGTCGACCAATCACTGAAAAAGTCGATGAAATCATATCAAAAATTGAAGAAAATCGACACGTAAGCAGTCATGATATCGCTAAAAAACTAAACATCCATCACCAAACAGTTTTAAACCATTTGACAAAGGTTGGATACAAGAAAAAGAACGATGTTTGGGTACCACATGAATTAACACAAAACAATTTAATGAACCGAATTTCCATTTGCGAAACGCTGTTTAAAAGGAACGAAATCGAGTCATTTTTAAAGCGAATGATTACAGGTGATGAAAAATGGATCACATACGATAATAATGTACGAAAAAGATCGTGGTCCAAGAAGGGTGAAGCTCCTAAAACAGTAGCAAAACCTGAATTAACACCAAGAAAGGTAATTCTGTCTGTTTGGTGGGATTGGAAAGGAATCGTTCATTATGAATTACTAGCACCCGGTCAAACCATTGATTCCGATTTCTATTGTCAACAATTAACAAGATTGAAGCACGAGATTAAAAAAAAACGTCCAGAATTAATCAATCGAAAGGGTGTTGTGTTCCACCATGACAACGCCAGACCACACACATTTTTGA
Source organism: Dilophus febrilis (assembly GCA_958336335.1). Taxonomy (NCBI): domain Eukaryota; kingdom Metazoa; phylum Arthropoda; class Insecta; order Diptera; family Bibionidae; genus Dilophus; species Dilophus febrilis. Next base: position 11,840,665 of record OY284472.1, on the reverse strand, counting down.
TGACTCGGCAGAAACTGAGAGAGTTTGGCTGGGAAGTTTTAATGCATCCACCATATAGCCCGGACCTTGCACCTTCAGATTATCATTTGTTCCGGTCTCTGCAGAACTCCCTTATTGGTTTAAAATTAAATTCCGCAGAGGACTGCAAAATGCACTTGGATCAGTTTTTTGCCCAGAAAACACAGAAGTTCTACAGTGATGGGATAATGTCTTTACCAGAAAAATGGCAAAGGGTGATCGATCAAAACGGCGCATATTTAGCGCAATAAAGTTCATTTGAAATATATAAAAAAATCGTTTGAATTTTGGATAAAAAATTATCAATACTTTTTAGACAACCTAATATATGGTACATTTCTGATTACATTATTTTTTATAATAAAAAATAATAAAATTTTACTTTTATTTAGTTTATTATAGTCCATTGGTACATATAACGATATAACATTGTAATCGCGGTGTTGTTTAAAGATAAGGTCAAATAAAAATTGTTCAGTACTCGACAACAATATTTAAAATCGAACCACCAAAAACATATATAATGCATAAATTGGGTATGATTCCTATAAATAAGTAAGTAAAATTGTATTTTCCTATGTTAAAGGGGTTTCCCTTTTAATTTTGTATTTCGGACAGGGGATTTTTCTTTATTTATGTATTTCAATCGGCGAAAGTTTAATATTTTCGGAAAACCGAAAAAAAAAAAAAATTCATATATATATATATGTGTGTGTAGTGTTATTAATTAGTTGTTTTTTTTTTAATTTCATGATTATGACGACGATATATGGCATATTAATGAAATAATTATTATTTTGATAGAAATACGGAAAATGTTCGAACACCTAGGCAAACATTGCTAATACCAAACGCATATAATGGTGATCATACAAATTCAAATGGGCAAAATTTAAAGTAAGTAATACAAATATAAATATATATTTATATTTTCGAAGCGGGTGTTTCAATTTTTTATTTAATTGTTTAATTAATGATTTTTTTGCTGATTAGACGTTACAAATCACTTAATCACTCCATATTTATAAGTCACAGGGAATACCTTTCGATGGTGAACTTTAAGAGAATTTTATGGTCCACAAAAGTTAATTAGGAAAAAAAAATTTTTTATCCCCAAAAAATTTCGAGAAAAATCAAATTTTCTGAAAAAGTGAAAAGTGATTCCCACCCAAAACTAATAAAGGTAATTCAATTACCTTTTAAATAGAGTATCTAATTTTTATTCTAGCTTGAACGGTTTAGAAATCATATACGTTAATAAGCGAACCCGAATGTTTTTCAATGAACACCATTTTTTAATCCGATTGTAAGTCGGAAAGTTAGACGGCCCCCTCCAGAACGATTTTTTTTTGCTAGAAATAGTCTACGGATTACGTGGTATGCGGCTTGTAGGGGATCAAGCGGACACCCTGTATAATTGAATGTAAAATTAAACATTTTGTATACTTTTGGTGCGTTTTATTTTTTAAAACTTGTATTTTATATATGCAATTTTATCATTTTTTTGCGGTAAAAAAACTCTTGATTTATCCCTGAAACCTATAGATTGACCACTATACAAATATATATATATACAGGGTGTCCCATCTAACGTTATCTATCCAAAATCTTCAAAACCAGTGGAGTTATCACTAATATGATGTTAGTAGACCCCCACTGGATTCCATTTGGCTACATTTTTATGTTTACCCCTTCCTATCCACGTTAACGCTTATGTGCTTAATGGATATCAACTTTGGAAAATCAAATGTAAACCTATATTTTTTTTTTTCTATTTTGAAGAGCGTGACGAGTAGTTAAAAAAATGTTATAATATATGGGGGCCCCAGGAGGAATTTTTCCACAAATGGGGATTGTCAATGGGAAAACATGTGTTGTGATGTATTAGAAAGTTGTTCTACGTTGAAAATTAAGGGGGGCGCCCAAATACTCCAAGCCCCCCGCCCCGTTTTTAAGGGGAAAAATTGAAATTTTGATTTGAGCATGAGATTTTTGCATGCTATCAAAAAAATTTGGTTTTCTAAAGCAAAAATCACATTTACATTTTTAGATTTTACATTTTTTTTACCTACTCGTCGCGCTCTTCAAAATAGACGAAAAAAAATATAGGTTTACATTTGATTTTCCAAAGTTGATATCCATTAGGCACATAAAGGTTAACGTGGGGAGGAAGAGGTTAACATAAAAATGTAGCCAAATGGAATCCAGTGGGGGTCCACTAACGCTATATTAGCGATAACTCCAATGGTTTCGAAGATATTGGCTGGATAGTGTTAGCTGGGACACCCTGTATATGGAGCACTAAAGAAAAACGAACAAGTGCATTCGATACATAGTGGCGGCCAGGGGGATAAGGGGGGCTTAAATTAATCACACTAATCAACTCTTCATAAAATTTTAATAAAAAATGATTTGCTTCATTATTTTAAATTCAAATTCAATTTGTATATGGGAGCTGCTGGATGGGTTGTTTGAAATTGTTTTCATCTACATTTCAAATTTATATACCATTAAAAAAACACACCCACACACACACACACACGAACAGATAATTATTATTATTTAATCAACGAAATAAATTCATTTTTTATATTCTGAGTATGCATTAATTCGTGCGGTTTTCTAAGAGTGTTCGTTAATAGTATTATTTCGCGTCGTGTTCATCAGTGACTATATTCATTTGAAAGCTACTGTTTGTCAACCAACATTTTTTTCTATTCATTGGAACATGTCGAACTTTGTGACAGAAAATGTGTTTTTGCCGGGTGTTTTTCTTTATTACTTTAACATGAAGAAAAGTGCTACCGAAAGTCATCGTATTTTAGTAGAGGTTTAAAGTGACCATGCTCTAGCTGAAAGAACTTGCCAGAGGTGGTTTTCACGGTTTAAAAGTGGTGATTTCAACTTAGAAGACGAAGAACGATACGGAAGGCCAAAAAGATGATGAAGATGAAGGATTGGAGGCATTGCTTGATGAAGATGCGTGATAAACGCAACAAGAACTTGCAAAATCATTGGGAGTTGATCAAGCAACCATTTCCAGACGTTTAAAATCATCGGGATTCATCCAAAAGCTTGGAAATTGGGTGCCGTATGAATTAAAGCCAAGACATATCGAACGCCGATTCTGTATGTCGGAAATGTTACTTCAACGCCACAAAAACAAGTCATTTTTGAATCGGATTGTCACTGGTGATGAAAAATGGATTCATTACGATAACCCCAAGCGCAAGAAATCGTATGTGAAGTCCGGCCAACCATCAACATCCACGGCAAAGCCGAATATCCATGGTGCTAAGGTAATGCTCTGTATTTGGTGGGATCAGAAGGGTGTGTTGTATTATGAGCTGTTGAAATCGGGTCAGACGATCAAAGGGGACCTCTACCGAACACAATTAATTCGTTTGAAGAGAGATTTTCTGATTACTACTTGTTCAATGCAGAATGCCCTCACCGGAATACGCTTCACTTCAGAACAGGGTATCAAAAATCGGCTCGATTCATTCTTCAACACCAAGCCGCAGAAGTTCTTTTGGGATGGAATCCACAAACTGCCAGAAGGATGGGCAAGTGTTGTAGATTCCAATGGACAATACTTGGGTTGTATAACCATTTATTCACAATAAAGCCTCAATTTTCGAGAAAAAAATCGCATGAATTAATGCATACTCCCAATATATATCGGGCGGTTCATGATTTTTTTATGCAAATGATTATAAATAATTATAAGGTTTTATGACGCAGTACATATATTGGCATAACGCTTGGGAAAATTTGTTCGGTCAACCCATAAACGATAGAAAATTACGCATACTTAAAAATAAATGAATTATATAACACACAAAAATATCCAGAAAATTGGATTTTCCAGTAAATTTTCATTTTTCGAATTACACTCATAATGCAAATAGTTTTTCTCCAATTTTCATTGTATTTGCATCAATAGAAACCATTGGCATCAACTGAATTCATTCATCATTGAATCATTAACGGCGATATTCCAAAATATTTCAAATTTGATTTTCACATTTTCATTCTTCTATGAAAAAATCAGTTTGCCGAATGATGCAAATTAAAAAAAAAAAAAACTACTATTAATTGGTCGGTGTTTAACAACAATGAAAAACTATATATTATTATCTAGAAAAAAATCGATTTACGACGAATGCTTTTTAAAATTGTTTTTCTTATTGCATTTTTTTATTTTTTTTTTTTTTGTTAAAAATTGTAGTATCAACTATAATTCGCAATCATCATCAATAAAATGTAATAATAAATATTTAACAATATTTATTAATGAAAAATTTAAAGATTCAAAATTTACCCGTGCCGGTAGTACCATTGATGAAGAGGAGATTCGTAAAACATTTAATGCCTACAATTTCAAATCACCGATAATACATCGTGATTCAACGTTCCACCAGTTTCATGAAGAAGCTAAAAAATGTATTGTTCTTGATATTATATACTACTCTAACCACTATTATATCATACACCGGCTATTTTATTCGTATGCTCGATTTTGAGATGCCAAAAAAGGAATTTAAATAATCATTTTTTAATCCTTCGAATTTTATTTCATAAAATGATGGATTTAGTTAAATAATTGCGCAGACAGAAGTAAAAAAACTTTTAAATTCAATTAGTTATGGAATTTATTTCAAAATAATACAATTTAACCAAAAAAAATTTGACCGCATTATAATATCGGACACTTATATTATACGCCACTAATATCCTTTGTAACGCCTCGCTTTGGCCTTTATAATATCATCCATTCTCTTAGACGTTGTATTTACTAAATTTTTGCATTCATCCGGTGTTTTTGTATTCCTCATTTCAATGATTTTTCCTTGGAATTCTTCACCCCTTCAATTGTAACTTTGATATCATGTTTTTACTTTGTTTTATTAATGCCCACCACGATTCTATTGAACTTAAATCAGGACTTGAAGATGTCCATTTCTAAAAGTGGATTTCTAAACCCATTTCTTTAGCTTCCAACAGTTCTTAGTTGCTTTAGCGGTTTGTGGCAGACCAACATCTTATTGAAATGTATATTCGCCGTTTGAATATAAATTAATAGTCGATCGCAAAACGTAGTCATTAATATATGAATGTGTTTTTGGGAGTTACCCGTACACTAAATGGAATGGAAATTAATAAAATTAAGTAAGTAAATTAAAACAAAGAAGCGACTCCCTTTGATATGTAAATTATAATAATTGGCTGAAAATTTCACAGTGCGTTTTAAACAATCACGATGGAATGCTTCATTTTGTGTGTGAATTACTCGATTATCGGAATCACCAACAATAACAAATTTACATTCATCATCAAAATATAATGCTATACCATTGTCGCAGAACACAAAATTGTTTATTGTTTAGTTTTTTGCAAAACAATTGAAAGGGACTTTGATTTGTGATAAAAATTATTAGGGATTATTATTAGGAAAAAAACATTGTTTAATAAAATATGTCAGTATTTTTATCTTATATTCATATAGTTCGGTTTATGAATCCATTGCCTTGTCCACTTTCGTACGACCACTATTTGGATTGCTATTGACCATTTTAGACTTATATCACTCACAGTAGTTCTTCTATTTTTTCACAGTTGCGTTTATCACGATCAGTAACATTAAATTTTGCACTTTCACTTTCTGTGACTCAAATGAACCGGTTAAACCACATTTTATTTAAATATCTGATACGGTAGACTTACAATTAGTTACATTAAATTCTTTAGGAATATTTAGTATTATTCTTATTAATAACAAGATTAAAAGGAACCACACAGTCCCGATTTAAGTCCAATAGAATCGTTGGGGGCATTAATAACACAGAGTAAATACATTATATGGAAGTTACAATTGAAGGAGTAAAGAATTCCAAGGAAAAATCATTAAAATGAGGAATACAAAAACACCGGATGAATGTAAAAATTTAGTAAATACCATGTGTAAGAGAATGGATGGTGTCATATAGGCCAAAGGAGGTGTTACAAGGGAGATTAGTGGCGTATAATATAAGTGTCCGATATTATAATGGTCAAATTTTTTTTTTGGTTAAATTGAATCATTTTGAAATAAATTCCATAAACTATAATTGAATTTAAAAGTTTTTTTACTTCTGTATGCGCAATTATTTAACTAAAACCATCATTTTATGAAATAAAATTAGAAGGTTTAAAAATTTATTGTTTAAAGTCCTTTTTTGGCATCTCAAAATCTAGCATACGAATAAAATAGCCGGCGTCCGATATAATAGTGGTTAGAGTAGTATACCGCATAAATATTTATATAACTATATATATATATATATATATAGTTATTATATTTCCATATTTATATCTCTTTCAGACCTATAAAATGGCGAATATGCGAAAATTATGAAGTGATTTGCAAAGTCATAATGACGTTTTTTTCAAAAATATTAGAATAATAAGAATAATAATCACTTTTATTAACGAATAAAAAAAAACGAATCCCAATAAACACAATTTCGGTTTTTTAAAGCCAAATTTGCAAAATAAGGAAATACGTTCTTATTTAATTCACCTGACACAATAATCGCCTATATATGGGGGTGGGTCTGAAAGGGATATGCGAAATTTTATCCTTATACTTAATAATATAACCCTGAAATAGTTTTATTAATATACAATATTTCATTTTTCATTTTTTAAATAAAAGCAGTAAAAGCATTTGATTTTAGTGAATATGAATGTTTTGTATGTATTTTTCTATCACTTGCCGTCACCGATGAAGATGGTGCTATTTACACTTACCATGGTGATAAATATATTTTGGAACAACGTTTTATAAATTATGTGGCCGAAAATCCAACGCTAATGGGAAAACCAAAAATTTTCATAATCAGTGCTGGTGAAATGGGAAAATGTGTAAATAAACCTAAGATTGATATGGAAAACGCGATACCACAACGTGAAAAACGTAATAACACTGATTCCGAACTATTAGTACGAGATAGATTAATAATATTTAATAGATATAATAATGGTATATATATAAAAAACAAATTATTTTTTTTTAACACATCATTAATAATCTAATATAGTAATAATACATTATATATATTTATATATAGGTGAGTCATATCAACAACATTGGGCCAAAAATGGAACATTATTTATACAAACATTGTGTAAAAAACTTAAAGAAAACAATCAAAATCATGGAATTGAAATTGAACAACTTCTTCAAGTTGTTAATAAATTAATCAAAGAAAATCCCATGTATGTATAAAAATTATTAAATAATAATTCCCGTGCACTGTTGAGTTTTTATTTTCTCTCCATCATAACATATATATATATATAATTATTTCATCCCATTTCTTTAGAAACAACCAACAAGAAATAGTGCCAATTGCAACCAAGGAATTAACACTTGCAAAACAATTTGTTTTAAATAAACATATTTAAATTATTAAGTATAGATGGAATTATATAGGTTGTTTCGCTTGACCCCCTACAAGCCGCATACCACGTAATCGTGGGAGACAAAAATTCGTTCTGGAAGGGGGGGGGGCGCTCACCTCAACCTCTTCCGAGTTACAGTGTGTTGAAAAAATGGTGTTCATTGAAAAACATGGGTTCACGTATTAATCATAATTTCAAAACCGTTCAAGTTAGAATAAAAATTAGATACTCTATATAAAGGTAAATGAATTACTTTTAATTTTTCTCGGGATATACTTTTCTAATTTCTACGAGAACTAGATAACATCGCTTTGAGTTATTGATGCTCGCAAAATTAAAACATATCATATTTTTCCGTAAACTTTTTCAAAAAAATTGATTTTTCTCAAAATTTTCCGGAGTAAAAATTTTTTTTTTCTAAGTAACTTTTGTGGACCATAAAATTCTCTTAAAGTTCACCATTCAAAGTTAATCGCTTCGACTTAAAAATTTGAAGTTATTACGTGATTTGTAACGCCTAATCCGCAAAAAATCCCGAATTGAACAATTAAAACGTATAATTTTATTAAAAGATTAGTTTTTACGTTAAAATACTGTGAAACTTTTATGAATCACTTTATTTTAACGAAATTTAATGCAAAAATGTTTTTTTTTCTAAATCAAAATCTTTTTTTAACTGTTCAATTAGTAATTTTTTGCCATTTTATCGTTACAAATCATTTAATAACTGCAAATTTATAAGTCGCAGAGATTAATTTTGTATGGTGGACTTTAAGAGAATTTTATGTTCACCAAAAGTTAAAATTTTTTCAACATCGCATGTAACTCGGAAGGGGTTAAAGTTAGACCCCCATTGTGGAACGAGTTTTTGCTTGAAATAGTTTAAGGAATGCGGCTTTTAGGGGGTTACGCGCGGGACAACCCACGTATATAGAATATAGAATATACAATATACTATAATCCGGTAATTTAAGTAATATATATTAATGTATCAATGTTAATTTGAAGTCAAACAGATAAATTATTCTATATATTGACTATAAATGTTTTATTCATATGCTGTTATGGGAAATTGTTAACCATATTTCCATAATAGGGTTGGCTATTCTGAACGGCACACGTCTAATTAGTTGATTTAATCGTGCGCACCGCACTAAATTTTCTGGAAAATCCACCTTTCTAAATGTTCTATTTTTTGTACTAATTACAACGCCCAGGAGTTTTCTTTAAATTTTCGTTTAGTTTTTTTTAGCATAATTTAAAAATTTAATAAATTCTTAATTTTTCATAGAACAAAATGTGAAAATCGCCTTTGATTAGTGGTTCCAAAAAATATATACAGCCGCCCGAGTTCTACGGCGAAAATTCAAAGAATGAATTTTGGGATACTGTTTAAAAGTGAACTCGATAAAATGAGGGACAAATGTCAACGAACAATTTGTCTAAAATTGACAATATTTTATAGATTTTTCGTCGGGGGTCCGTAATAGTAATCGTACAATAAATTTTCTTGACTATTTTTACAATGGAAATGTCCGTATTTATTTCAATTTGGAATGAATGCATCGCGGATATATAGGAAATTTACAGATCATTGGTAATTGAGCGAGACGGAAGAAAAAAGGCCCCCTATCGCATAAGAACATTACCATCCGCATTGGAATTGCATAGCAAAAAAATTTTAATGATTTGATCAATATATAGTAGTGAAACTTCACAAATAACGTTTTTCATATACAAAAAAAAAAAGTCGACTCTTAAGTCGTAACTTCCTTATGTAAACATAAATATAACAATGTAATTTTTATCAAATTCGCAATGATTAATTTCATATAAAAAAACCGAACACACACACACACACACACGATCGAATGAAGAATATATGTAAATCATTGCGATTATGTAAACGCTATTTATATATATAGATTGTGCCTTTATCTTTATTATGACTGTTATCTTATCAATTATCATTGCATATCATCGCATATTGTTAAATATATTTCTAAACAATCGGGTATGTATTTTTGTAAGTAAAGGCAATAATATTGCTTTAGTTTTGCCGAAAAATAATACATTTTTTTTATCACTTTTCACCACGAATTGGAGTTTTTTAACGTGAAAAATCAAATAAAAAATATTCCGCTTCGATCGTTCGGTTGTCTTAATTTATTAGCGGAAACCACTCGATCCAATTTTGCCTGAAATAAAAGTGTTTTTTTTTGGTTTTGGTTTTGGCTGGTTAAGTTCGAAGATGGGGTTTGTTATCCCTTCCCTTTGAAAATGTTCCGACTTTTTGGGTTTTGTCATATACCTCAATGACCTTGGAAGATATTTGTTATAAAATTTTGAATATAGTTTGGTTTGGTTTTGTACAAAAAGCAAAAAATTACATTATCTGAAATTTTTTTCTGATCTCCTCCGATCCCCTGGAGCTCCCATACAAAATCCAATGGTGTTCTTGGGAATGCATTTGAAGATAATTTTATGAGTAGTTGATTAGTGATAAAATGTAAGCCTGCTGGCAATCAGTACATGCATTCTGTTACAGGTGTTAGACTGGCTATAACTCTTTATATATATATATGCGTATACGTATTGTTATCAATTTTTATATTTTATATTTACGATTGTTATTTGTGTTGTTGTTATACATACATATACCAGGTATACCGGTTAATGTCCGCCACTCACATATATAAGCGGATGTAGTAAACCAAAATGGCTGTATTTTTTTTTAAAACTGTGACCTTTCTCTCCAAAAATTAGTTGACAGCAGACCTCTTATCGAGCAACAACATTGTTAAATGAATTATTGAAAATGTCGAATTACCGGTGTCATTACTTTTTTGTTTTCGTTTTAAGAAAACTGCGACAGAATCACATCGATTGCTTGTAAAACCTTATGGCAATCACTGTTTATCAGAAAAAACATACAGTGAATGGTTTCACCGTTTAACCAAGTGATGATTTTGATGTGGAAGACAAAGAGCGCCCGGGACAGCCGAAAAATTTTGAGGACAACGAATTGCAGTAGTCTCTATTGGATGAAGACGACACGAAAACGCAACAACAGGTTGCAGAACAACTAGGAGTTGCTCAACAAACCGTTTCCGATCGCTTGCAATCAATGGGAAAGATCCAAATGGAAGGAAAGTGGGTGCCACATGAATTGACTGAAAGGCAACAAGAAAATCGAAAAACCATTTGTGGAATGCATCTTTAGCGGTACAAACGGAAGTGTTTTTTGCATCAAATCGTGACTGGTGATCAACATCGACTGCAAAGCGAAATCGCTTCGGCAAGAAGAGAATGCTTTGTGTTTGGTGGAATTAGAAAGGTGTAGTGTACCACGAGTCTCTAAAACCTGGTGAAACTGTTAATACTGATTGCTGCTACCGACAACAAATGATCAATTTGAACCGTGCTTTGCTGCAAAAACGACCAGTATATCAAAAAAGACAACACACGGTAATTTTCCTACATGACATCAATGCACCATCACACAAAGCAATACCGGTCCAAGAAACGTTAGAGGCGCTTAACTGGGAAGTTTTATTGCATGCGGCTTATTCACCAGAATTGGCTCCTTCAGACTACCATTTGTTTTCATTGATGGGTCCACGCCCTTAAGGACCAGCACTTCAAAACGTCTGAAGAACTCGAAAATTGGATCTCTGACTGCTTTTCATCAAAGGACGAACAATTCTTTTGGCGTGGTATCCATAAATTGCCTGAAAGGTGGATAAAATGTATAACTAGTGATGGAAAATATTTTGAATAAAAAATGTTTGAGTTTTCGCCCACAAAAAATGTGTTTTTTCAGTTTAAAAAACAGCGGACATTAACCGGTATACCTGGTACATAAAAATAAATGTGTGAAAATTAGTATAATTTTATTATTTTTTTTTTAGTTTATCGTACAATGCGCGTACGCGATAGTGGTAATGTGTGAAGAAAAAAAATAGTGTAATATTTAAATAAATAAATTGTATATAACAAAAAGATAAAATGTCTTTTTCTAATAATAATAATTTTAATGTGAAAAATTCCAAAATTTCATCAACAACTCAACAAAAAAGTTCCTATACAGCAAAATCATCATCATCAATTGTTCAGAGTACTAAATATATTTCTAGCATTAGTAATAATAATAATAATAATAATAATACTAGTTCCATTACTAGTAATAATAATAATAATTTAACACCGATTAAATATAATAATCATCATCAGACGTTTGTAACAAATAATAGCAGCAGTAGCAGTAGCATTAGTAGTAGTAGTTTTAGTAGTAATAGTAGTGGTAATTATAAAAATATTTCATCACAAACAAATTCAAATAAATATGAATCACCATACAAAGCAATTGGTTATAAATCCATTTATCAATCTTCTTCGAAAACATCACCATCATTAGTAACTGGTAGTGGTGGTGGTGGTATTGGTGGCATTGGTGGTCAAAATAACTTACAACAATCATCATCAGTTCATGGTAATCCATCATCAATTGGTGTAATTGTTCCAATAAGTGGTATTATACGACCAACAGCAAGAAATCAACATCTTGTTAATAAATCATTTGGTATTGATAATAAATATTTAGAATCATCATTGTATAAAAGTTCATTATTATCGAGAATTAATAATGGACAAGATGTTCAGCAAAAATTGACAACAACACCACCGGTAGGTTTATCGAATAGGATAAATAATACCGGAAATTTAATGAATAACGGTGCTGTTGGACCAAATGCAAATAATACAACATCCCAGCGACAAAATCGTAATGCTGGTGATTCAAATTCGAATTCAAATGTTGATCCAACCATTTTAAGAAAAGCAGCTGAAGAGAAATTAAATTCAACGTAAGTTTATGAATAAAACAAAAAAAAAATTTAATGATATAATGCTCAAATGAAAACATATTCTTTTACGGCAAGTCTGTTGTTTGATATTTTAAACCTGCGATTTTTTGATATATTTAATTCAAATGACTATTTTTTAATTGTGTAATCATTTATTAATTATTAATTTTTGTATATATACTTTAATAATTATATCGGTAAGCATTCAATTAAATGAATTGTTTTCAGATCAGAGACCACCATTTAATCGATTTATTTTCATAAAATAATATAGTAATGAGTGCGTATAGGTGTCTATACATTTGATACTTAACCATTGGTCGCATTATCCCATTGTTTTCATTATTATCATTATCGAAATTATATTTATAGATGTAGTAATATATTTATATATAGTAGTAACACAAATATGATTCACTTTGCGTTATTCACTAATCTTTTGTCCACACACAATATATAATATCGACGAATATAGAATCCAAATAAATCCTACGATTTTATTTTATGATGCAATTAAATATTAAAATAGAAAATATAGATAAGAAATAAAAAATATTCTAAAAGCTGTATAATTAATCATTTGATTAAATAAAATCGAGTTCTTTGTATCAATTTATCTTAATTTTGAAATTTTCGTCATAGACAAAATAGATTTAAAAAAGCAAAAAAAAAATAGAAATATTCATCCATATATTCATCCATTCATTGGCCCTGCTTAAAAACCTAACCAACTTATTGATGGGTATGGACATAACTTCCGCAGGCAATGGAAATGCTGACCCAATGGTCCCAATTCAGCTTCCTGCTAAGTAGCTTCACATTCACCGAGAATGTTTTCCGCAGTTTCCTACTCCGTGTAACAAAGCCTACACGTATCGCAACTTACGATTTTCATCATTTTACGATTACGGAAACTAACAACTGTTAGGCTGTTGTTGGACGCTAAAACCCGATTGTTGGTTGTATAGCAAAAATTTATTTTATTTATTAAACTTCTAAAGTCTGATCGTTTCTACAAGAAGACAATGCTGTGGGTCTGTTGGGCCAGATTGGTGTTGTGTCCCATAAGCATCTAAAACCTGGTGACACCATTAATACTGATCGCTACCGGAAGCAAATGATCAATTTGAACCATGCGTTGATCGAAAAACAACCAGAATGGGCCAGAAAACACAGAAAGGTAATTTTGCTCTATGGCAATGCATCTGCACTGAAAGCAATGCCATCGTTCAGGATACAATCAATGCACTTTTCAGGGAACGTTCACTTCATCCCTGTTTATCTTTATCTGTAGCTCATCCCTAAATATTTAACTTATAAGGAGTTATCAAGAATTGAACTTATAACTTAATTCAGTACCTTTTGATATTGATTATAGCAATTATAGCAATAACATACAGTATTTATTTATTAGACTTAATGGACTTCGTGCTTGATCTATCGATAAATCAATCAATTTCCATTTAATTTAATTTTAAACCATTCAACAAGAAATCGAAAATCAAAGAATCAGTGAATCAATGAATTAATGAATCAATGAATCAATATAATCGTAATCGTAAGTTCAGTTACGACACCGTAAAAGCCACAAATTAAGAAACTAAAAACAGAAGGCCACCACAGTTGGCAGTAACAACAGTTGGACGCTAAAACCAGGGGTGGAATTATCGCATTCGATTACGATAGACGATTATCGTCAAACATACGATTTTTTCATTTTTGCAATTTTGGCAGACGATATCGTCGGTTTAAGACGATAATTTTTGACGATAGGGTAGTAGCTATCGTCGTTTGTATTGATTTCTTTTGTTTTTGTTCATTTATTCAATTTTAATATTCATAAAAATTACAAAAGCAATTCTCATAAAAATAATACTTTCAATCTCATTCTCATAGAAATAATAAACCTTTTTGTTTTTCCATATGAAAATCATTTGCCACAACAATATCCACGGAGACAATATACAAATAATATCGATACCCACAAAATCGACTACTATAATATCAAAATAATTGAGCATCGTAATTTTAGACGATAGGCGATAGACGATGGTATCGACTCCCATAATGCTACCCCAGATTGTTGGTTGTATAGCGAAAAATTTATTTATTTTTTATTATTATAGAAGAGCTCTTAGATTTTAGTGACCGGTTAAATATCCGACTATTACTAATCTAGTATTTGTCTTATTTAGGCCGAGAATTTATTCCGTCAGTCCTTTTGAATATGCATGAATAAAGAGCTTAGAATGCATGCAGCCATTGGTGTCACTCCAGTGTTTTTGGGACTACCGTAGCAGTAGTTCCCACATTCTTGCTCTAATAGTTGATTTAGCTAAACCACAAAATGACCGAGTCAGCCGTGAGCTCTTTCTATCGATGGCATCTACCCTATCGTTACGCTATATTCCATTATGTCCAAGCAGTATTACATTATTGTGACTGGATTTATCCTTTTCAGCTCTTTCATTATCCCGAGACAGTCGAGCACGAGCCATAAGTGCCGCTTTGCTTTCCGATAAGATATAGATCCGCCGGGGTTTATACCCGTTATCCTTAATCCATCTGATGCAAAGTTCTATTGTATTGATTTCCGCCTGGAATACGGTGCTATAACAATCCAGAGTCGACCCAAGTTCCATTCTTCGATTAGCCCCATATATCCCGGAGCCAGAACATAGGTTGGTCTTAGCCTTAGATCCATCCGTATTGAATTTTACGGAAGTTTTCTGTGAATTTAATCTTATTCCCCGTTCAATCTTGCCTATTAGGAAACACAACCGAAAAGTTTTTTTGTTTTGAGGTCATACACCTTAGGAATGTCCTCTACCAGTAGCATACATCATTTCTGATTTCATCAACTAGCTGGGCACAGGTGATTCTTAGCCACCCTAGCTATTCCTTCGGTAACCATAATGGCCTGTACTATCTTCTTTGCCTCGTTCTTAATGAACTGATTCAGTGGCGGAAGATTTAAAATCGCTTCTAGCGCTGTTGTAGGCGTGGTGCGAAACCCCTTAAAAAGCGAATTAAGAAGAGGTGACTCTTTGATTTGTTTGCAATTAGTCGTTTTTACCCATAATTAACTTTAATGGCTTTTATTTTTATGAAAAAATTAAAAAAAATGTTAGCCCCCCAGAATTAATTATATTACTCAAATATATTTAAATCGTTTGTACTAGGCTAAAAAAATTATACCATCATTAGTGCTTTTGTGCTATTAGACAAAAAGTAAAAGAATTGTAATATAATATAATAAATAATTTTATAAAATACAGAAATCCTTACATCAATGCATCGCAAAAAGATAAAAAAGGATATTTAATAATATTTAATCATGAAAAATTTAAAGAATCGAAATTCAATCGTGAAGGTAGCCGATATGATGAATTGGAATTATGCCGTTCATTTTGGAATTACAATTTAAAATCACCGATAATCAAACGTGATTTAAAACAAAAAGCGATTATGGAAGAAGTTAAAAAATGTATGTTCATAAAAAAAAAAAAAAAAATAAACCTTTACATCCCCCCCCCCCACCCCCCAAATCACATAAAGTTTTTCTTTTTATTCTTTTCTATATTTTCTAAATAATGATGATGGCGCACCACAGTGGCCACTTTAGATTTTCGTAAATATACATGTTTTGTTTGTGTGATTTTATCGCATGGCGATGAAAATGATGAAATTATAACATACGATGGCCTTAAATATAATTTGGAAAAAGATTTTATAAATCGTATTGCAACAAATAAAACATTATTGGGAAAACCGAAAATTTTTATAATAAATGCATGTAAAGGTGGTGGAGAATTTAATGGTTCTTGGACCAGTACAAAGAAATTACAATCGGATGCTGTACCATATATGGATGATATTCCATTTGTACGTGATATTTTAACAATTTTTAGTACTTATGAAGGTAAATAAATAAATAAATTTATTAAAAATATGGAGGTGGATGGTGGTAAATTTAATTAAATATTTAAAATATTCTTCTTCTTTTATATAGGTTTTGTTTCATATCGTGATCCAACAAAAGGTACAATATTTATACAGACATTTTGTAAAACACTTCGAGAATACGGTTCAAAGTTATCCATTGAAGATATTGTGAAAAATGTTAATGCTGAATTAACTACTGGGAAAAATCAGTATGTATTTTAGAATTATTTTGTTTTTTTTTATCATAGTTTTCAACACACCGCAAAATTTAACTAACTATAACTATTAGGACCTTGAATTAATAATGTCGAATTTTTTGGCTTGAAAATGGCATTTATTTGTATAACAAAATGATTGAGTACATTAACCAATATATTGCCAATCGTTAGCTATGACTTCCTCCCATCTTTTAGGAATAAGTTTGTTGATTCCTCGTTTGAAGAACTCCTCATCTTTTGTCCCAATTCATTCATCGACCCATTTTCGCACTTCTTCAGCATTTCGAAAGCGTACATCTGTCGGGCTGACCTGAATTGATCTGAACAAATGGTAATCAGAAGGAGCAAGGTCTGGAGAGTACGGAGGTGATCAAGATGATACCAACCAAGTCTCTTTATTTTTTCCTTAACGAGGTTTGCACGATGTGGTCTGGCATTGTCATCGTACATTAAAACTCTGTGGTGTTTTCGAGCTATCAATGGTCTTTTTTCGTTCAATTTCTTTGCCAATTCGCCCAGTTATCGTCGGTAGCGATCAGATGTAACCGTTTCATTCGGGTTTAACAGCTCATAATACGCGACACCCTTCTGATCTTTTATGCACAGCATAAGCTTCTGGCAATAAATATCGCGTCTTAATTGTGAAGTTGATGGTTGGCCGGGATCAACATATGATGCTTTACGTTTAGGGTTGTCGTAATACACCCAATTTTCATCGCCAGTGACAATTCGACTCAAAAAAACTATGTTTTTTGTGCTCGGCAAGATATTTATGGCATGCATCGATTCGTGCTTTGAGTTGATTTTCATTCATTTGATGTGGTACCCATTTTCTTAGCCTTCTGATCTTTCCCATTGAATGCAAACGTCTAGATATGGTAGAGGCATCTACATGGTAGAGGCAACTCTAATGCAAGCTCTTGTTGCGTTCGACACAAATTTTCATCCAACAATCCCTGCAATTCTTCGTCTTCAAATTTTTTTGGCTCACCTGACCGTTCTTTGTCTTCCACTTCAAAATCACCACCTCTGAAGGGTGCAAACCACCGTTCACAAGTTTTATAAATTGGAGCATGTTCACCGTAACCTTCTACCAACAATCGATAACTATCAGCAGCGGTTTTCTTCAAATTAAAGAAAGTTATTAAACTTCCCCGCAAAACAACGTTTTCAGGTAAGTGTTTCGACATAAACACGTACGTTTTCAGGTACGTGTTTCGAAGCAAAAAAAAGCTTTGTTGTTTACACTTCAACGAAATGACGTATACTGAAATTTATAGAGTAATGACAGACCAAATAAAAAGAATATGGCCGCGGTGTGCTCGGATGCACACAACCCAATTACGTCATCTGTTATCTAAATGGACATTATTAATGGAAGGTCCCAATATAATACAGTCTTTATTCATCGCAACGTAGTCTCATTCGCAGAGAGTTCATCCGATACGCATTCATTCCAACGCGGCTCTAACATTCCGATGCATTTTTTTATGGAAGAATTTTTCGTTGGCTTCATATTACCTGCTTTAGTATTATTTTAAACCTTTGTTGTCAACTTAGCCGGCTGTTGATTTGACCCAGGAACATAGTGATGGATCCACATTTTATCCATTGTAACGTACCGCACGAAAAACTTCATTTTATTACGCTGAAACAATTCCAAACGGCGCTCTGAATTGTTTACGCGTTTGTTGTTTATGATCTACCGCGGGAGCAAAAGCGTTACCAATTTCGAAAACAGCTTTCTCATGCACAAATGTTCATGCAAAATCTTGAATACTTTATTGATATCTTTAAGGTGTCACCAATCTAACGCAATTTCAATTTATGATCGGTCGAACCCCATTTTGTGGACTTTTTTTTTTAAAAGTTTTCTGTAACAACTGCTGAATTTGGGTGACCAAAACGTTAAGCATCCTCGGCATTTGTACGTGTGGTGTAGTTGCATTCAAATCAGCAAAACAGCACTTGAGAAATTCTATAGATCATATATAATTTTTTACAATACTTTACTTTACCGGGGTTTTTTTATTAACCTTTAATTTTTGTATTATTAATTATTTTAGAAACAAACAGGTGCCATCAATAAAATCATCAATGTCGGCCAATTTTTATTTTGGCGATTTATTAAAATGACAACAGGCAGTAATTTATAACTGGATTTCGTCAAGTAATTATAGAGCATTGGCGAGAAAAGTTATTAGAATTCTTCAAAAAAATAGAAATAAACTCTCTAAATAATATAATAATAATAATTAATTTTAATTTTATATAATCTAGTTTTTAGGTTTATGAATTGATTTTTATACCACAGTAATATTATTTATTATCGCGAATTATACCTCAAAATAAAAATATAAATGCAACGTCGTCAATTATCTAGTCATCATTTTGCCATTTTCACCACTCTAACCATATATATTTCGGACGTCCTGCTATTTGGAGATGAGATTTTTTTTTAATCCTACTAATTTTATTTTATAAAATGCTGGTATTTTAGCTAAATAATTGCGGAAACCGAATGATTCAATTTAACGAAAAAAAAAATGTGACCATTATAATATCGGGGACACTTCTCTTATACGCCACAAATCTCCTTTGGAACGCCTCCTTTGGCCTTCATTATGACAACCTGCCCTCTCTTGGCGACATCGTATTTTTACTACATATTTGCATTCATCCGGTGTTTTTAAGTTTCCTATTTCAATAATTTTTTCTTTCAATTTTTCACTTCTTCAATTGTTGTAACTTTTGTTTTATTAATGCCCACATTGTACTTAAATCAACACTTGAAGATGTTTATTTTTAAAAGTGGATATCTTTAGCGTCCAATCAGTTCTTAGTCGCTTTAGCAGTTTGTGGTGGAGCAACACATCTTATTGTGAAAATGTGTATTCGCCTTTTAAGCATAATTTTATAGTCGATGCCAAAAAAGGTATAGTCATTTAATATATGAATGTGCATTTTTCATACGCTCAATGAAATGTGCGATTCCCGACATAAAAATCCCACACCATGACACGGGCTCGAAATTTCAAAGTGAGTTTTAAACAATCACGATGGAATGCTTCAATTTTCTTGTGGGAATTACTCACGATTATCAGAATCACCAACGTCAACATAACGTCAAATTTGTTACATTCATCATCACTAAATATAATGCTCTATCTTATTGCCGCTGAACCCAAAATTGTTTAGTACTCACACATTTTAAGCATTTTGTGGAATACAATTAACATGGGGTTATGTTTGGGATTGAAAAATGATTAGGGGAAAAACAGATTTAATAAATTATGTATAAAATATTTAGATTGTATAAAATTCATATTTCGGTTGATCATAATCCATTGCCTTGTCCAATCTTGTGAGACAAGTTTAATGGATGTTGACAATTTTAGAGTTATTTCACGCCGAGCACTTCTTCTATTTTTTTCACAATTGCTAATTTCACGATCGCAGTAACATTAGATTTTCGATCACATTTATTTTTCTGTTATTCAAATGAACAGGTTAAATGATATTTATTTAGTTTTTTAATATCAGATACGGTAGACTTATTAGCTACATTAAGTTCTTTACAGGAATAATTCGTATTGTTATTAATAAGAATAATAAGATTAAAAAGAACTATACAGTCCGGATTTAAGTCCAATAGAATCATTGTGGACATTAATAAAACAAAGTTAAAAAATGATCGGAAAGTTACAATTGAAGGAGTGAAGTATTCCAAGGAAAAATCATTGAAATGAGGATCTCAAAAACACCGAATGAATGCAAAAATGTACCAAATACAATGTCTAAGAGAATCGAGGCTACCATAAAGGCCAAAGAAGACGTTACAAAGGGGATTATTAGCGTATAATAGCCGCGTTCCATTCAATTACCAGGAGTAGGTAAGAGTAGGTAAGAGTAGAAAAGAGTAGAAAAGAGTAGATGTTTTCTATTCCGAAGTACTCTTTGCTATATTACGGAGTAGTTCGGCGTAGAAAAGAGTAGATGCTTTCTACTGTTATCTACTCTTATCTGGCCAGACCCCTATGTATTTCCATACAAGTATTTGAGAGTTTTGTATCGAAATGTTTTTATCAAACACGCCCATCGATTTTTGCTATGTTTTAATTTCAGGTGCTTTGTTCTATGTTTAATTATTTATGGAAAACATAAATAAAAAAATATGCAAGCAATGTAAGAACATTTTTTTTCTGTTTTTATTTCAACAAACAAAAGAAATTGTTATAAAACATAATTAAATAATGCTTTGCTTGAAAACAAAGGGTTCATGTCTTTTTTTTTGCCAGTGTATTCGGACCGCTCTGGTTTTCGAATACATTTATTGGAATCTTCAATGAAAGAATAAAACACACCAATTTACATAGCGCAACCGAAAATGAAATTAAGTTAAAAGCATATAAATCAAAGCAAAAGGAAAATGTAATTTCATTTGATTTTAAATACTTACGGCTTACGGCTATTGGTCGGCCAAAAAACGCTTCAATCGCTGAACGAGTAGAAAATTGCTTCATAATATGTTGATTCGATTTTCAACGTTTGCAACAACCAATGATTTAGATAGTGCAGAATTAAAATTTTCGTCTTGCATCAGATTTATCGAGCCTATCAACTTCTTTACAAATGCAAAATGAAGCCAAAGCCATCACAGCCAACATATTAAAAAAAAATGCCAAAGTCCATCGTCTTGTTGGACGTTTCGTTGTGAAATGACTTAGCATTTGATCCATACAATCGACCCCGGCTTTATTTGCATTATAAAACAAAATTGCATCTGGTTTCATTGCTACTCCTTCACAATTTTTTGTATAGTGTACGGTGGAAAGTAAAATTACTGCTCCGTTCTTTTTTGGAACATAACTGTATATTGAAATCATATCATGAAATCCAAAAACAGTAGAAAGAACAGGACGAGAATGATTTTTTTTCATTTCTTCAGGAACGCATCTTTTATTTGAACGAATTGTGCCAACAAATGCAATGCCCATATTTGAAAGTCGCTTGACTCCTTCCAATGATGTAAAACAGTTGTCAATGTTAGCATACCGATTTGCGAAATGCAGTAATACGTTTTCACGCTCTTCTCCATTTTCGCGACCTGTGTATAGTTTTCCCTGCAACGGAAATTTCGTTTTGGAATCGCACGCCCACCAAATTTTCATGCCATATTTGGCTGGTTTTGATGGAATATATTGAGTGAATTTAGTCCTTCTGCGATATGGAAACAACTGTTCATCAACGGTAAAGTTTTCATGTGGATCATATAGTGTTTCGCTAGATTTTCATTCAAAAAATTCCATATATCGCGGTTTGGTGCGGCTTTGTCGGTGCGTTGACGAAATTCACGTGTACGCCCATCATCAAAGCGAATATACCGTAACAATATGCAAGGAATCGTTTATGCGACATAGCTGCTCGAAATATGGGTAATCCGTCTGTACGCCAAAGAACTTCCGACTTTTGTGTGTTATTGTGTGAAACCCCACCGGCCAAAAGCATTCCAACAAATGCATCTAACTCAGTGCTTGTTAGGTCGCTCCAAACTCTTTCTTTTTTATCCCGATTTTCCAAATTCCATTTTTGAGTTGTATCTTTCGCATAACGATTCGTTTGGGTGATGATGATGATGAACTCAATGTTTGGTGAGAAAAATTTTTTGAAAACTTCAATCGGAATTGAATTTTGCTCTCTTGGTCCAGCTAGAAAACGCATAATGTTGTGCGGACGCAAACGACCAACAGCAGCTGGTTCATTTCTATTCCAATTTGTTCCGTTTTTGCCAATGAAAAATTCATCAGTTGCAGCTTGTTGATTTCCATTTTGCAACTCTACTTCTTCTTCTTCGTCACCATCAAGAATTTCGTTCCATTCGATTACTGAATCCTCTTCAATATCAGAAGCCTCTTCTTCGGGCATATAATCCATATCATTTTTCGTCTTCATTGTCCCTGAATGTATCGTTTTCATAAACGTCTACTTCAGAATTACGTTGAATGTCATTAGATAAAGCAGCAGCGGCCAATCGTCTATGAAAATCAGTTGCCAAACTTTTTCCGCGAAATCGCATATTATAAACGAATTCCACTTCTTCACTCATTTTTATACACAAAACAAACAAGAAACAATCACAATAACTTATCGCATACAATGTCAATATTTTACAATGTTCACTAACCGACTGGAGAAATTTAATGTATATAAATATTACCATATAGCTTTTTCTATCATAAATAGAATCACCAAATTTCATGAAATTTCATGAAGTTTGATAAAATATTTTTTACTATAATATAATACGCACTTTTTGCTTCTTACAAAAAAAAAAT
This sequence comes from Dilophus febrilis, assembly GCA_958336335.1. Lineage (NCBI taxonomy): Eukaryota > Metazoa > Arthropoda > Insecta > Diptera > Bibionidae > Dilophus > Dilophus febrilis. The sequence goes on along the minus strand of OY284472.1, from coordinate 11,817,838 downwards.
GGCCGTATATAAAACAAATGTACAAACAAACCAAACCAAGTAAAACTTACATTAACTTTGCAGATACATGTTTAGAAGATACTATATGAGAAAATAAAAGACAGGTATAAATGGAATGAAATCAAAAGAAACCAAGTAAAAATGTAGTAATATTTTCAGTTTTCATGATATTTCATATTTCAACATTGAATGTTGAACATTTGAACAGCATATAAAATATATATGAGTCTAGCAAGACAACAAGTGCCAAACCGAAGTATAGTAAAATAATTGTTGTTGTATTAATTATCCTGAAATGTATATGTCCAATATTTTGAGGATAAATTATAGGCGATCAAATGTTTGGAAAAGTCAAAGAGTTTCAAGTTGCTGGCTCAATAGATAGCCTAAAAAAAAAAAAAAACGATTGAAATTGTAAAAGGTCTGGCGGGACCCATGCGCCAAACGGAGGGTTAAATATCATATAATTCTGAAATAAAAAAATAATAAATAATAATTTAAATTAAAACTGTAAAAAAAATTTACTAAATTTGAATATTTTATTTATTTCTTTTGATTTTATTTTATTTTAATTTAATTTATTTATTTTTTTTTTACTTTATTTTAATTTATGGAATGACATATTTTTTTTTTAATTTTAATTAATATTTTATTTATTTTATTGATGTTTCATTAATTTTTTCAATTTTCTCTTTAATTTTTTAATGATAATTTTTACTTATTTTTCAAGAAAATTGAATAAAACAAAAAAAAAAAAAATTTCAAATTTAAAAATAAATATTTTTTTTTTTCGGTTGTTTTAAACAAGGCAAGTTTTTTTTTTACTCATTCACGGGGATGTGATTATTTTTATATAAGTTTTTTTTTTTTAATTTAATCCACTTTCGCGCATAATTTACAAATATATAATAAAAATAGTTATAATAATAATAATAATAATAATAATAAAGATTATTTTATAATTATTAATAAAAATTATAATAATTATTAATAATAATAATAATAATAATAATAATAATAATAATAATGATAATAATAATAATAAAAATAACATAAATATTTAACAGAACAAAAAAAAAATCCACCTTTAATTATTTTTTTCATTATTTTGTATCTCCAAAACAATTAATATTTTTTTTTTAATGGAAATTTCTATTTAAATTATTAATTTTTTTTTTTTTAATAAAATAAAAATGTTATTTTAAATGGAAAACTGTTTTTTTTTTTTTTTATTTTCTTGGTGATATTTTCTTGGTTCGGTCATAAAAATATATAATTAAATAAATAAATAAAAAAAAAAAAAAATTTGTCTTGTACAATTCAAATTTTATAAATTTGTAAGGTTTCTTTTATTTTTTTTTTGTTAATTTATTATTATTTTTCTAAAATGTTAATAATTATTTCAGTTTTTTATTTTGATATTGAATTTTTTTGTATTAAATAAATAAATGTACAAATAATAAATAAAAAAAAAAAACAATAGTAAAATAAAATTTAATTAATAATTTATTAGCAAAAAAAAAAACAAAACAAATTAAAAAAAATATTATTATTATTATTATTATTTGTGGGGTGGTTAACCAATAAATTAATTTTATTTTATTTTGACATGAAAAACTAAATGAAAATTTTTTTATTTAACAATAAATGAGAAAAAAAAACAAAACAATACAAATAAAGAAATTCTATTAAAAATTTTCATATTTTTCGATTTGTTTTTTTTTTCTTTTATTTTTTTTTTTAAGGAAAATTATAAATTTTTACTATATTTATTAATATATAATTATGTTTAAAATTATTTTTATTTTTTTTTTATATATATTAACAATTTTTATTTATTTATATATATTTAATATATAATAATAATATAATAATGATAATAAAAAAAAAAAAATTAAATTTTAAATAAACAAAAAATAATTCTCGGTCGTGTTTATTTTTTATTTTTTTTTTGTGTATTTTATTCTCCCACAATTCATTATTATAACTTTTTTTATTTTCTTTAAAAAATCTATTGCAAACTTTACTTTATTAATATTAATTGATTTTTTTTTTTTTTTGCTATTTTTTTTCTTATTATTTTTTTTTTATTTTTATACAAATATTAATTTTATAATAATAATAATAATAATTTTTTAATATTATATTATTAATAAATTTCACAATTTTTTTTATTGATTATAAAAAAATATATAAAATACATATTATATAAAAAAAAAAAAAAAAAAGATTATTTCGTTAATGTATTTTATTTTTATAATTATATTTTTATTTATTTTTAATTTATTGAAAAGAGAGGAAAGAGGAAAAAAACAAAACTTTATATGAATACTAATAAAATTTTATAATTAAAACAAAAAATAAATAATGGATAAATCTTTTTCGTTTTTTTTTTTTATTTATTTATATATTTATTATAATTATTGGGTATTAAAATCTAAAAAAAAAATAAGATTGGACAGGGTAGAAATTTTAGGACGAATTGGGACAGGATTAATTATTATATTATTATTATTATTATTTTTTTTAATTATTTTCCTAATCAATTTTTTTTTTATTGTGGTAATGATAATTGTTATTATCTCGTTGTGTTTATCCTTCGGAATATGACGAAAGACTACTGCGAGTCGAACCGGTAAATTCACGATGTGAACCATCGACCGATAATGATAATGGTACAATTAATTGACCACCATATAATGCTTCCATTTCTTCTAATTGATGACTGAATTGTTCTTCCAAGCGCTATATATAGATATACATATAGAGATATTTTATTTAAATGAAACACAAACAAAAAAATCAATAATCAAATTATCGCTCAAAAAATAATTTAATTTTTAATAATTAAATATATTAAAAATAAAAAAAAAAACTTAAGTAAAAAATAAAATTAAAAAAAAACATTTATTTGTTTTTAATATTTTTAAAAGGTTTAACCCCCGGTTGGATTTAAATTAATAAAAATAAGATTTGCGGATTGCGAAAACACACACAAAATTAAAATAAATATTTCTAATATGCAAAAGAATCTCTATAATTTTGTATCTGTTTTTTTTTTGGTTTCATTTATGAACACTTTATAAAAAGCGTAACTGAAAAACCATATATGGATAAGACAAAACTTTTGAAAATATGTATTAAAAATAATTGATATCAATATAACGCAATCAAAAAACGCACATGCGTTTCAGATTTTCAAATTTGAATTTTTTTTTTAGTTTTTTTTTTTAAATGTTTAATTTTTGATGGTATTAATTTAATATTAAAATAAAAATCATATTAACATAATTATATTTAATTTTTTTTAATAAAAATCAAACAAATTTAGTGATTTTATAAAAAATGTTTTGTAATGTTGTGTATAAATATGTATAGATGGAGTTCATATTGCGTTATTTTTTATGAAAAGAGAGTGATATCAAAATATTGTCAAAATATACAAACAAGATGGATTATAAAAAAAATTATTTATTTTTTTGTTTATACAGTGTGTCCCAGCTAACGCTATCCAGACAATATCTCCGAAACCAGTGGAGTTATCACTAATATGATGTTAGTGGACCACCACTGGATTCCATTTGGCTACATTTTTATGTTAACCCCTTCCTCCCCACGTTAACCCCTATGCGCTTAATTGGTATCAACTTTGGAAAATCAAATGTAAACCTATATTTTTTTTTCGCCTATTTTGAAGATCGTGACGAGTAGTTAAAAAAAATGTAATAATATGTGGGGGTCCCATGGGGAATTTTTCCACAAATGAAGATTGTTCATGCGATGGAAAATGGGCGAAAACTCGCTAAATCTCTATGAAAACTTGTGTTGTGATCCATTACAAAGTTGTTCTACGTTGAAAATTAAGGAGGGTGTCCGAACACCCCAAGCCCCCAACCCCCCGTTTTTAGGGGGGGAAATCGAAATTTTGAATTTTGCATGCGATTTTTGCAAATTAACAAAAAAATATGGTTTTTTAATGCAAAAATCAAAATTTCGATTTTTGCCTTAAAAGGGTGGCGTGGGGGCTTGGGCTGTTTGGACACCCCCTTAATTTTCAACGTAGAACAACTTTCTAATACAATACAACACATGTTTTCATAGAGATTTTGCGAGTTTTCGCACATTTTCCATCAAATGGACAATCCCCATTTGTGGAAAAATTCCCCAAGGGACCCCCACATATTATTACATTTTTTTTAACTACTCGTCTCGCTCTTCAAAATAAGCGAAAAAAAAATATAAGTTTACATTTGATTTTCCAAAGTTGATATCCATTAAGCACATAAGGGTTAACGTGGGGAGGAAGGGGTTAACATAAAAATGTAGCCACATGAAATCCAGTGGTGGTCCACTAACATCATATTAGTGATAACTCCACTGGTTTCGAAGATATTGGCTGGATAGCGTTAGCTGGGATACCCTGTATATAAACAAAACAAAACAAAACATTTTTTTATTTACATTTTTATAAAAAAAAAACACCGCTGATCAACTCCTAGAACGGAAAGCATTTATATAGGGGCAATCTCTCACCCAATTACAAATCCCTATATCAAAAATTTCTAATTTCTTCAAAACTCATTGACATTCACGAAGAAAAAAAGTTGGAATTTGGTAGAAGGGATGGTCTAACATACCCCAAATGCAACTAACTCTATCATAACAAAAGTTTTTGGTGAAAATTTCAGCCAAATCGATCGACCAGTTTCCGAAAATAGGGGAGACAACAGAGCGATAAGCTTACAATTTTTTTTGCATTTAAAGGTATAAAAAAATGTATTACAATATAGTATATATTGTATTTAATTAAGAGTAAAGCATTGACATAACAATTTTTTATTCACAAACTAAAATAATAAGATACTTACTGAATGTAAATGCTTATATTTTTATATATATTTTTAATTGTCAGTGCTCTTCGGCGCTCATATAAATTATAAACGAATGTCATTGTACTTGCGTTAAAAATATATTAAATTATATGACGTCATTTGGCCAATGCGTTTTTTTGATATCAATTTTAAATTTTCAAAAGTTTTGTCTTATCCATATATGGTTTTTCAGTTACGCTTTTTATAAAGTGTTCATAGTTTCATTCATTAATATTCAATGATTCAAATTCATTAATTTACCGATAAAAGCAGCATGCATAAAATTAATTGCGGGGTAGTTACGGGAAATTTGAATTCCAAAGAAAAGTCAAATGAATTAATAGCTTAAAAAATATTGTGTCAACGGACTCGAGTCCAAGCTCATTCAGAAATTATATTTCAGGCTTGAAATGAACCTAATTTTTTCAGGTTTGAAATGAACAAAAATAAAAGAAAAAATGGTTTTAAATGGATTCGAACCTATACGACCGCATCGCCGTCACATAAGCATAACCATACCTTAACGAAGAATTAAGGGAAAAAAACAAAAAATTAAGAATTTCAATGCAAGTTCAATGATTATTTCTAAATTATTTTTCGTTATATTGGTAACAAGACAATCTATATTTAAACGGAAAATTATTGGGACCTTGTCCCAATAATGTCGATTGAGTACATTAACCAATATATTGCCCATCGTTAGCTATGACTTTCTCCCATCTTTTAGGCAATTTGTTGATTCCTCGTTTGAAGAACTCCTCATCTTTTGTCCCAATCCATTCATCATTCACCCATTTTCGCACTTCTACAGCATTTCGAAAGCGTACATCGGTCAGGCTGACTTGCATTGATCTGAACAAATGGTAACCAGAAGGAGTACAAAAATCGAAACAATAAAAATGGAAACAATCGATAGGTGGTCCAATGGAAAAACTAAGGGAAACTGGGATAACATCAGGGGCCTTAGACATTCAAAAAAATTTATAAACTTAAATGCAAAAAGAGCTGAATAAGCGCTGAGCCTGCCGAGAGAACAACTTAAAGTTCTCTGCTGGGCACTCGCGGGGCATGCGCCATGCAACTACCACCTCAAAAACATGGGGGTGGTCGAAAACGAGGAGTGCAGGTTTTGCAATGAGGACAGTGAGACGATGGAGCTCGTACTCGCAAAATGCCCAGCGCTCTGTGTGAAAAGGAGGGTATATCTGGGGAAAAACTTTATAGGAGAAAATGGATATAAAAACCTCGCAATAAAAGCGGTCATCAGATTCCTAATTGAGGACTTGTGAATAAAAAGAAAGGAGGAGGGGCACAATAGATCTTTATGGTCGTGGTGCAGGGCGGTACGTAAGAACCCCAACCCTATGGGAGAGGTTTTAGTCGGTAGGACGTCTCAGTGACGGAAGTCCGACACGTTGTCTATAAATAGATTTCCTCTTCCGGAAAAAAAAGCAGAAGGAGCAAGGTCTTCAGAGTAAGGGGGGGGGGGGGGGGGGGTGTGATCAAGATGATCCCAACCGAGCCTCTTTATTTTTTCCTTAACGATGTTTGCACGATGTGGTCTGGCATTATCATCGTGCATTAAAACTTTGTGGTGTTTTCGAGCTATCAATGGCCGTTTTTCGTTCAATTTCTTTGCCGGTTCGTTCAATTGGCGTCTGTAGCGATCGGATGTAACCGATTCATTTGGTTTTAACAGCTCGTAATATACCAAACCCTTCTGATCCCACCAAATACACAGCATAAGCTTCTGACAATGAATATTGCGTTTTGATTGTGAAGTTGATGGTTGGCCAGGATCAACATATGATGCTTTATGTTTAGGGTTGTCGTAATACACCCACTCACTTTTCATCGCCAGTGACAATTCGACTCAAAAAACTATGTAAAAGTATGTAAAATGGCAGTTGATGTTTATGGCATGCATCGATTCGTGCTTTGAGTTGATTTCATTCAGTTAATGCGGGACCTATTTTCCTAGCTTTCTGATCTTTCCCATATTGAATGCAAACGTCTAGAAATGGTAGAGGCATCTACATTCAACTCTAATGCAAGCTCTTGTTGCGTTCGACACGAATTTTCAACCAACAATGCTTGCAATTCTTCGTCTTCAAATTTTTTTGGCTGACCTGGCCGTTCTTTGTCTTCCACTTTAGAATCATCACTTTTGAAGCGTGCAAACCACCGTTTACAAGTTTTTTGAGTTGGAGCATGTTCACCGTAAGCTTCTACCAACCAAAATCGATAACTGTCAGCCGCGGTTTTTTTTTTCAAATTAAAAAAAGTTATTAAACTTCCCCGCAAAACAACTTTTTCAGGGATGCACACAACGCTAATTACGTCATATATTATCTAAATCGACATTATCAATGTAAGGTTGGGACCTAAAAACAACATATTTTTTAATCGTGTTAAAAAAATGTCGAATTTTGTACCAGAAAATGATGATTGCTGCAGAGTCGCATCGTGTCCAGCCATTTGGTGATCATCATGCTCTATAAGCCGTAGCAACATACAAAAGATCGTTTCAATGGTAATGATTTTTATTGTGTGAAATAAAAAAAAACGTATGGAAAAGACCATCGGAAATGAAATTTGAAGACGTTGCGGATGTCAAGCGATATTTCAATGAAGATGACACACATTGAAGCAAAAACAAATGCGGCAAAAATGTTAAACTCTCATAAGCACAATAAACAATTTCTGATTGTTTAAAAGCTATGGGAAAGATCATATATAGAGTGTGGTCCTAAATGGGTGCGTCAAATGAGTTGAATGAAAGACAGATGGACAACCGAAAAAACACTTGTGAAATTTTGATTCAAAGACACACGAAAGAAAATCACTTTTGCATTAATATCGACTGCAAAAGCTAATCGTTTCGACGAAGAGGTGAGATCAGCTGTTTGCCTGGTGAGATCAGAAAGATGTGATGTATCACGCGAGCTCCTTAAACCCGATGAAACCATTAATAGTGATCGCTAGCGAAAACAAATAATTAATTTCAAACATGCATTTATCGAAACACGGGCCGCAGAATAGGGGCAGAAGACATGGCAAGGTAATTTTGTTCCATGAAAAATACACCTGCCTACAAAGCAAAACCGCTTCAGAGGATACAATCACATCACTTGACTGGGAGTTGATATCGCACCCGCCGTATTCATCAGGTTTGCGGGTCTTGCGATTACCATTCGTTTTCATCGATGGGGGACGAACTGGCTGAGCAGTACTTCAAATTCCAAGAAGAAACTGAAAATTGGTTAGGTTTGTTTCAAAAGATGAACAATTCTATTGGCATGCAGTATCGATAAATTGTCCGAAAGGTGGTCATCATCAAAAATGTGTAGAAATCAATGGATAAAATGGTTTTTACTTTCCCATTTAAAATTAGTGATTTATTTTCATAAAAAAACGGTATAACTGTTTTATTATTGCTAGTATATGAATTGATTTTTTAAATTTTTTGTAACTCTTCTAAACACATTTTTTATTTTTGTTCAAATATCGACTATATTTTTCTCCTTCCCGCAAACATTTTAAAGATTATTAATGACAAATATTAATTAATTTTTGTTTAAATTATCATATATAATAAAAATAAAACATGCAATTTAATATGATAAAATAAATATTGATAAAATAAATTATTAATTAAAATATTGATTTTTTTTTTTATCATATTCATATTTATTTTTTTGTCTATTTTATTGATATACTCTTAAAGACGATTAAAAATACACACACAAAAAAAAAAGAAAGGGATTTCATTGCGTTTTTGAGTGTCGTTATTCTTATAATCATTCGACTTTTTGATTGATCACAACAAATTTCTACGATTAACTAATCTAATCGCTGTTATTTTAAATTTCTTGCTATAAGTTAATTTTGTTTCTATACAATGGATTGGAAAATTTTCATCAACATTTATTTTTTGGCAGGTCCAAATTCAACAAAACCAATTTAAAACTAATACTTCCGATTGAAAATTTGCAGCTCGATTGGTTAAAAAGTAAAAGGGTTGCAGAAAAAATTCAGTTGTTTTTCGCCTGGTTTACATCGGAAAATGTTCATTAATGTTTTTTGGCAGGTCATACCTGGTATACCGGTTAATGTTTGCGGGTGCCGCTCACACATATATGGCTACATAAGCGGATGCAGTACACCAAAATGGCTGAATTTTTTTTTGTTTAAAAGCTATGATATTTCTCTCCAAAAATTAGTTGACAGCAGACCTTTTATCGAGCAACAACATTGTTGAAAAAAATTATTGAAAATGTCGAATTTAGTGTCACTAAAACGTGAAATGCGGACAGCATTAATTTTTTGTTTTCGTTTGAGGAAAACTGCGGCAGAAACACATCGAATGCTTGTAAAACTTATGGCGAAAACCGTTTATCAGAAAACAGAATGCAGACAATGGTTTCACCGATACAAAAGTGATGATTTTGATGTGGAAGACAAAGAGCGCCCGGGACAGCCGAAAAAGTTTGAAGACAACAAATTGCAGTCTCTATTGGAAGAAGCCGAAACGCAAACGCAACAACAACTTACAGAATAACTAGGAATAGCTCAACAAACCGTTTCCAATCGCTTGAAATCAATGGGAAAGATCCAAAAGGGAGGAAAGTGGGTGCCACATGAATTGACTGAAAGGCAACTACAAAATCGTAAAACCACCTGTGAAAAGCACCTTCAACGGTACAAAAGGAAGTCTTTTTTGCATCAAATCGTGACTGGTGATGAAAGGTGGATTTATTTTGAGAATCCGAAACGCAAAAAATGATGGGTTTCACCAGGCTAGCCATCAACATCGACTGCAAATCGCTTCGGCAAGAAGAGAATGGTTTGTGTTTGGTGTGATCAGAACCACGAGTGGTGTACCACGAGCTTCTAAAACCTGGTGAAACTGTAAATACTGAACGCTACTGACAACAAATGATCAAATTGAACCGTGCTTGCTGCAAAAACGATCAGGATATCAAAAGAGACAACACAAGGTAATTTTCCTTCATGACAATGCACCATCACACAAAGCAATACCGGTCCAGAAAACGTTAGAGGCGCTTAACTCAGAAGTTTTATCGCATGCGGCTTATTCACCAGACTTGGCTCCTTCAGACTACCATTTGTTTTATTCGATGGGTCACGCCCTTAGGGATCAGCACTTCAAAACGTCTGAAGAACTCGAAAATTGAGTCGCTGACTGGTTTTCATCAAAGGAAGAACAATTTTTTTGGTGTGATATCCACAAATTGCCTGAAAGGTGGACAAAAAAAGTTGTGTAACTGATCAACCGCATAGGACGCGTACGACAGCGATGGCAGCCGTCAAACCGTCGGCGCAAATATCACCAACTATAATGAACCGCGACGGATCTAAGTAATCTAAAACCTGGTTGATATGTTGAAATTATCTTGCTGTGTATTTTATTTGTTTTTTTATTCATTTTCCCCACCGATCCGCATCTAAATTAGAAAATAGAAATCATACAGCGGCAAGCCGCGTTCAAAATGTGTTGTTCGTTTGATTTCAATGTATTCTAAATAAAAGAGCGAGCCGTCGTCCGTCGTACGCGTCCAATGCGGTTGATCATTAACTTGCGATGGAAAATATTTTGAAAAATTTTTTTGGTCTTTTCTCCCACAAAAGCGTGTCTTTCACTTAAAAAAACGGCAGACATTAACCGGTATACCTGGTATATAGATAAAGAAACCAATTGATGAATTTAATTGAAAACTTGGATATTATTAATATATTCCGATTGAAGAATATTTCTGCAAAAAATTTCACCACCTTTTGGTTAAAATAAAAGTTTTTTTTTTTAGGATAAATTCCCCATATTTTCTAATCTAATTCATGCACTGTTACAATCAATTCCAAAACCCACCCAACCGAAAATTAAAATTGAAAAAAATTAAAATCAATTTTAAATTTGCAATTAAACAAAAAAAAAATGGATTAAAATTAAATTAAATTTAATATACACAAACCTGTTATTTTTGTAATGCAAAAAATTTGTTCACCAAAAACACCACAATATTTTTTAATCAATGAAAAAATTAAATAAAAAAAAAAACCATAATAATAATAATAATAATAAAAAAAAAACAATATTAATTAATAAAATATTATATCGTGAATTTCGTTCGATTTAATCATTGTCGTATTTACACGCCACCATATCAATCAGCAATATATATAGTTGATTGATGTGTTAAAAAAAATATAAAATGGAAAATTTTGCGTGAAAGAATAAATGAAATGTGAAATGAAATTTTAATAAAAAAAAACACAAACGAACCAAAAAATTGTATAGAAGGAAGTAGAATTAAAAAAAAAAAAATAAAATATACAAATAACAAGCACAAATAACAATAGAAGAAAATGAAAATGTAGGAAAACCAAACAAAAAATATACACAAAACATAAAACATAAAACAAAGGATTCAGCCTGAAATAAATGAGAGGATTCGAGGATTAATGAGGTAAAGGAAAAAAAATTTTATTATGAGTATGCATTAATTCGTGTGGTTTTCTAAGCGTGGGCGTTATTGGTATTATTTCGCGTCGTGGTTATCCGTGACTATATTCATTTGAAAGCTACTGTTATTGCTCGGCTTTTTCAGTAAATGTCATTTGATTGAAGCGTAAACAACATTTTTTTTCTATTCATTGGAACATGTCGAACTACTTTGTGCCAGAAAAAGTGTTTTTGCGGAGAGTTCTTCTTCATTACTTTAACATGAAGAAAAGTGCTACCGAAAGTCAATCGTATTTTAGTATAGGTTTATGGTGGCCGCATGCTCTAGCTGAAAGAACGTGCCAGAAGTGGTTTTCGCGGTTTAAACCCGGCCATTTCAACTTAGAAGACGATGAACGACCCGGACAGCCAAAAAGGTTTGACGGTGAAGAATTGGAGGCATTATGCTTGATGAAGATGCGTGCCAAACGCAACAAGATCTTGCAGAATCATTGGGAGTTGATCAAGCAACCATTTCCAGACGTTTAAACGCATCGGGATTCATCCAAAAGCCGAACGCCGATTCTGCATGTCGGAAATGTTGCTTCAACGCAACAAAAACAAGTCATTTTTGCATCGGATTTTGCACTGTTGATGAAAAATGGATTCATTACGATAACCCCAAGCGCAAGAAATCGTATGTGAAGCCCGTCAATCATTAACATTCACGGCAAAGCCGAATATCCATGGTTCCAAGGTAATGCTCTGTATTTGGTGGGATCAGAAAGGTGTGTTGTATTATGAGCTGTTGAAATCGGGTCAGACAATCAAAGGGGACCTTTACGGAACACAATTCATTTGAAAAGAGCGATTGCGGAAAAACGACCAGATTATGCAACCAGACACGAATCCATAATTTTCAATCATTCAACAACGCTCGGCCACATGTTTCAAGACCGGCTTCGAAACTATTTGGAAAACGGTGGATGGGAAGTTCTACCTCACCCGCCTTATAGCCCAGACATAAAATAAAAATAAATTTTTCGCTATACAACCAACAATCTGGTTTTAGCGTCCAACAACAGCCTTCTATGGTTAGTTTCTTAATTTGTGCCTTTTACAGTGTCGGTAATTAGCCCAACGACCAACCGCAAGCGGAAAATACAACTCTGTGTTAAAATTCAGATTCGAAAAATAACCGAAAACACAAAACATATTTTATGCATTCAGTAGGATTCGAACCCACGACCCCAAAATTTCGTTAGAATTTTAGGTTGGCATTTTTTAACATTTACACCACAGAGTTATTAGCCCAGACATAGCCCATAGTTATAGCCCAGACATAGCCCCTTCTGATTACGACTTGTTCAGATGCAGAATGCCCTCACCGGAATACGCTTCACTTCAGGGTACAGGATATCAAAAATTGGCTCGATTCGTTCTTTACCACCAAGCCGGAGAAGTTCTTTTGGGAAGGAATTCACAAACTGCCAGAAAGATGGGCAAATGTATAATCATTTTTTCACAATCAACCCTTAATTTTCGAAAAAAAACCACATGAATTAATGCATACTCCCAATATATATATATATATATAAATGATTGGAATAAATATAAGGATAGTGATTATGTGTAATTGGGATGGGATAGGCTATATGATTGATATATATATATATATAAATTTAAGCCGCTGAATCATTATTATCATTATTTATTGATGATCTTTTTTTGGTTGTTGATGATGATGCGGACGACGACGTCAACGAAATTCGTTTTCCACCATCATTTCCATCCTTTAATATAATACTATTTGTATGATTTAATGATGCTCTTGGTATTTTATATTCACTTAATGAACCAACATTTAAATTCGCTGAAAAACTATTTGAATTTCTTACTAAACCCCATTTACTTGGTGCATTATTGGATTTTAACGGAAGCATATTTTTCGATGGTGATGATGACGTTGAATTGGATGGTGTTGATACCAAAGACGATAATGGTGAAGAGGTAGCGGCGGACGACGATGACGACGACGACGATGATGATTGTGATAATTGTTGAGTTGATGTAGATTTCTTCGCTGCAATTGCTGCTGTCAAATCAAAATTAGATAATTTTTTTTTCTTATCAATATTTAAATTACTTAATGATGCTGAATAATTCATTAATAAATTTGTATGCTTTTTATTATGAATATGATTTGATGATGATGACGATGATGAAGACGGTTGTTGTTGTTGTTGTTTTGTTGGTTGTGAATGTTGATTCGTGCCCAGAAATAAATTAATTGAATTTCGTGAACTATTACGACGATTTGTTATACCATCCATAATTGTTGATGGTTTTTTCAATTGTGCACGTACCGGTAATAAACGTTGTGGTACCTGTTCAATATCATTTCGATAATGATTTGGTGTTGTTGTATAAACAATTTTTTTTGGTGAATGTGCTTTAGCGGATGCGGATGATTCGGGTATTTTTGTTATTGCTGCAGTAGAATTACGAAAATTGTATCTCATTTCAATTTCTTCATCAATATTTTTGGTACCATTACGATTTGAATCAGTATCATTTGATTTTTTCAATGTGTAACCATCACCACCACCACCGTCAATAATTGGTGGTAATAAAGATGTAGTTGATGATAATGATAATGATTTATTATGATGTATAAAATTTGTAGTTGATTTATTTTGACGATTACCATTTGTTAATAAAACAGCATCATTTGTATTTTTAATTTGTCTATTTTTATTTTGTCCATCGGTCATTTGTTGTTGTTGTTCTTCCACCAACACCGAATCAATTGAATTATTTCTTAATGATAAATGTGATGATTGTCGAGGATTGTTGACGACATTAGCCGTATTTGGTGTACTCGGGACACTACGACTTAAATCGGGCACAGAACCATGGAATGGATCATTGGAATTTGTGGACAGGGATAGGAATGTACGGGATCTTGATAAACTGCCAAGTAATCCACCGGACCGTATCGATGAACGTTGACTTAATGACATGTTTCGTAAATGTGGTGGAACAACAATGTCACCATCAAATATTGTTCGATCGTCAACTGGACCATAGATTTTCTCATAATCATCAACCATTTCAGATAGTATACGAATTATTTTCTGTAAAATGTTAGTTTTTTTTTTGTTTTTTGTTTGGTTTTGTTATTGTTTTTGTTGTTGGTACGTTAAATTTTTGTTTTGTTAATTTTTTTAATAATTAAAAATATTTATCATGCATATATAATTTTAAATTATTTATAAATAAATATATAGATATAGATTAGATTATTAGATAAAAGATAGAAATAGAGGGGTTATTTTTTTTTATAATTATAATTTAGTATATACTTTAGAAATGTTAAAATATCTTAATAGAATTTGTTAATTAATTCATTTTAATCTTTTTGTTTTTTATCAATTTTTTCAATAAATATACTAAATTATAATTATAATAAATATAATAAAATTTTAACGATTGTTAATTATTTTACAAAATTAATATTGTTAAATTTAATTAGTAAATTTGTTTTGATTTTTTAATTTTTTTTTAGAGACTTCGTCAAAGACAAACTGAATTTGTTTTTTTTTTTAAATTCTATATAGCACAGCTTTAAGATGCACACACCATAACCAATTTTCAATTTAAATATAAATATATATATCAAAAATAATTCTGTATTGCCAATTAAGGTAAAAAATTCCATAGATGTATGTAAGAATGAATTTATTTATCTCATTCATTTAATGGTCAAACAATTTCAATTGTGTGTATATTTTAAACGTATTTATTTTTTCAATATCGTGTCAATATCAAATCAATAATTACAATTGATCTTACCTGTTTACGTGGTAACAATAAACTTTTCCATTCACGTATTTCTCGTTGTAGTGCTTCATCACCTTCACGTAATTTTGCCGTTTCATGTTCAAGTAACGCTTTACGTTTTTCATTTTGTAATTGTTCTAACTCCCTGAAAAATTCATAAAATAAACAAGTAAATAAATTGTTTTGTTATTTATTTTTCAAAACTCTGATAAATGTAAAATAAAATAATTATATTTAAAAAAAAAACCAAACTTACCGAATTGTACCTTCTGCTGTTGCACGTAATTCTTCCAATTGTTTTGCATGTTTTGTATCGAATCTTTGTTGTTCTTGCATATATCGTTTTTTCTCTTGTTCTTGGAACTATAAAGTCAAAAATAATAAAATATATTGCGGGGTATTATTTCGTGTCGTGTTCATCCGTGACTATATTCATTTGAAAGCTACTGTATACTGTTATTGCGCGTCTTTTTCAGTATTTGTCATTTGCTTGCAGCGTAAACAACATTTTTTTCTATTCATTGGAACATGTCGAACTTTGTGCCAGAAAAAGTGTTTTTGCGGGGAGTTCTTCTTCATTACTTTAACATGAAGAAAAGTGCTACCGAAAGTCATCGTATTTTAGTAGAGGTTTATGGTGGCCATGCTCTAGCTGAAAGAACGTGCCAGAAGTGGTTTTCATGGTTTAAAAGTGGCCATTTCTACTTAGAGGACGATTAACGACCCGGACAGCCAAAAAGATGATGAAGATGAAGAATTGGAAGCATTGCTTGATGAAGATGCGTGCCAAACGCAAACAGGTCTTGCAAAATCATTGGGAGTTGATCAAGCAACCATTTCCAGACGTTTAAAAGCATCGGGATTCATCCAGAAGCTTAGAAATTGGGTGCCGTATGAATTAAAGTCAAGAAATATCGAACGCCGATTCTGCATATCGGAAATGCTGCTACAAAACGCCACAAAAACAAGTCATTTTTGCATCGGATTGTCACTGCGTTGATGAAAAATGAATTCATTACGATAACCCCAAGCGCAAGAAATCGTATATGAAGCCTGGCCAACCATCAACATCCACGGCAAAGCCGAATATCCATGTTGCCAAGGTAATGCGCTCTGTATTTGGTGGGATCAGAAGGGTGTGTTGTATTATGAGCTGTTGAAATCGGGTCAGACGATCAAAGGGGACCTCTACCGAACACAATAAATTCGTTTGAAGAGAGCGATTGCGGAAAAACGAACAGAATATGCAACCAGACACGAATTGATAATTTTCCATCACGACAACGCTCGGCCACATGTTTTAAGACCGGTTCAAAACTATTTGGAAAACAGTGGGTGTGAAGTTCTATCTCACCCGCCTTATAGCCCAGACATAACCTCTTCTGATTACAACTTGTTCAGATCAATGCAGAACGCCCTCACCGGAATACGATTCACTTCAGTACAGGGTATCAAAAATCGGCTCAATTCATTTTTCACCACCAAGCCGGAGAAGTTCTTTTGGGATAGAATCCACAAACTACCAGAAAGGTGGGCAAATGTTGTAGATTCCAATGGACCATACTTTGATCATTGATTTTATAATCATTTTTTCACAATCAAGCCTTAATTTTCGCAAAAAAGAAACGCATGAATTAATGCATACTCCCAATATTATTATTATTATTATAATTGTGATGGAAAAGTTTTCAAGGAACTCAATGTATTGTATAGACAAACCATGTTTGTTTGTTAATTTTAAAGCCGCGCCACAAACGACAGCGTTATACGAGAAAGAAAAGTTACACGGCACACACGATGGAAGAATTCTGCTTTCCACAAAAGCTGATAAATGTGTTAAATAAAAATTAACGCTGTCGCAGCAGATTACAGCACAGGTGAACAAGTAAGGGGTATAAAATCAGCAGAAGCGTTTTTTAAAACCATTGATGGAGTACGGCAAGGATCCTCTTGTGATATACGTTATTCTTTAATATTGTATTGGAGAAATGTCATCCTCAGGCGGGACTGCCATTAACACCAGCAACACCATTTTTACCTCATCCACACAATTACATACGGTTATGCTGATGGAGTTCATGTGGTGGATAGAAATATGGGTGTCGTTAAGAAGCGTTAACGTTGTTTTGAACGGGAAGTTTTGAAAGTGGGATAAAAGGTGAATGATTCGAAAACCAAGACACGCATTAAGACATTTAGAACACAACATCCAAATGTAACAATTGGTCAAAAACAATTTCGAAACGGTTGATAGGTTCTCCTATCCTATCTTGGCAGTGATGAAGTGCAATCCAGAATTGGAAAATAGGGAAATAAAGGATTTTACAACTTGAAAAAAATATTTTATTCTAAGACATTGCGAGTAAAAAACTAAAAGGAAAGCTTTATATCAGGCACTGGTGCGGCCAATTGTTGCGTATGGGTCGGAAGTGTACATGGTATACTGACTGGTATTGCTCAAGCGAATGAACAACGTCTCAGGCGCTTTGAAAATAAAATTTAACGAGTCATCTATGGGCCGACAAGGAACAATGGACGATATGATTTTGAATTAAAATATCTTTATTCACAGCCAGACATTATTCAACACATCAAGTTAGGGCGTTTGAGGTGGCTTAGGCATGTGTCATGTATGAGGGGGGGACCGTAAACTATCAAAAATTTTAGCAAGTAAGCCGGAAGGATGGCGAAGTTTTGGGAGACGGCGGGGAAGCTGGACGAATGATATCGGCGAGGATCTTGCGATCCTAGGTGTTTCCGGCGCTAGCGGTAAGTAAACCCGATTGGAGAGAGTGCCGCTTGTGGAGTATAAAACCAATTGTAGGTTGCCCAAAGTCCGTCAAAGTAAGTAAAGTCAAAGTATTGTGTTGTCATTAACATATGGGGAGGATGATATGGAGAAAGATTTAAATAATGTTACCTTTTTCAATTTATCACGTTCTGCATCCGGTTCAATATTTGTTGATATTCGTAATGATTCTCTAAACATCATATCACGAGCTTTACGTTCAGCACGTATACGTTTTGGTAATGCACGTCGTTCAACCGTTTGTCTTTTTATTAAATCTTCTTCTTTTCGTTGTAGCATTCTATTTTGAAAACACAGAAAAAATAATAATTAATATCATCCATCACATTTGAATTTGATTTTTTAGGGTTTTTAGCGTTTAACAAACCGTTTAACTTGATCCAATTCTTTTTCATGACGTATAATCATTTGATGCCTTTGCATAAAACATAAATCTTTAACATGTCTCTTTGATAATTGATGTTTTTCATGGATTTGTTTTTCTTCCAATTCCCATAGCATTGCTTCACGGGATCGCATTGCCTATAAATAAATATATATAAATATGATATATACATATATTACGATACGAACAAATTCAATTTAATTCACAAACACAAATTTAAACACGCACCGTTTGTTTTTGTTGTAAAAAGTTTTTATCAATTGTTGCTAAACGATCACGATGTTTTTCACTTAAACGTCTCAAGGCAATTTCATGGTTTTCCGATAGTGTAGCCAAAAATGTACGTTCTTTTTCTTCGTGTTCCGTTTCCATTGTTGTTTTTCGTTTACGAAATTCATCTTTTCGACGTTCTTTCGGTTGCAGATCAACTTCTTGTTTTAACAAACGTAATTCTTGTTTTAAATTATCACGGAACTAAAAACAAATACAAATAAAGATTAACACTTGGTTTATATTAATAAATAAATACAAAAAGGATATGATGGGGTGATAACTAACCATTTTCAATTCACGTTCTTGTTCGGCACGGATTTTTTTCGATGTTGATCGTAAATCGGTTTCTTGTTGTTGTTCCGTTTTTTCAACTAATTGTCGATGTTGTCGTGCCAATGTATCCATTTCCGATTCATATGTACGTTCCAATGTAATGCGTTCATTGTCGAAACGACGTTCTTGGTGGTCACGCGCTTGTTGTTCCTTCACTTGCAAATCAAGAAATTGTTTTTTCTCTTGTTTTTGCAACAATTTCAATTCACGTAATTCCTGTTTACGAAGAATATGATCATCATAGGATTTACCATTTTCATCATCACCGTAAATCACTTTGCTCGTTGTCGTTGTCACCTGAACACCATCAATTTCAAATTTACGTGTACGTTTACGTGTTTTCTTTTTTAAATTACGTAATTCAATTTCTTCTTTTGTTCGTTGTTGCTGTTGTTGCAATTGCTGTTGTTGCTGCTGTGCCGTTAATTTTGGTTGTTGTTCGGGTTTTCGACGTACCACAACATCATCGTCCGGTTCACGACTATCATGACTGGCCGTTGTTGTTATACTATCAGCATCACTACGATCAACATTTAATTTATTTACGATTATGGTATTTGGCGGTGTACCACTGGATCGTATCGAACCACCACTTTCACTGTGCGTTCGCGAATCCATTGAACCAACGGAACTGTCTGGTGATACCCGTTTACCACCATCAATCATTGGTTTTGGTTTACGTTTATTTATTATAATGTTAACATCATCTTGACCACCAGCAGCAATACCACCGGCACCACCACTTGATGTTTCACCATTTATATGATTTTTTTTCGTTATCATTTTATTTTGATGACCTTCATATTCATCATTTTCATCATTTTCGTTGTTTATTTTATTTGTTTTTATTGCTTTATTATTATTATTATTTGCGGTAACATTTGATGAATCTTTAACACGAATCTCTTCACCAACCGTTACCACAGATACATGACTAGTATCCAATAAATTACTTTTATTATTAAACGTTGTTGATGTTGTCGATGTAATATTACCGATATCCTTATCAAAATCACTTTGATATTTACGATTGATTGCATCAATTCCGCCACCAACACCACCACTACCACTACCACCATCGTCATCATCAATATATTCTTCATCGAATATAATTACTGGTTCTTCTGAATCTTCATTATTCACAATAAATACTTCACTTTCATCTAATTTTTTTACACGTGTTTTTGATGGTATTTTAATAGAGGCGGCTGCTGCTGCTGCTGTTGGTGTTGACGATGTGACACCGATTACGGATGATGATGATGATGATGATGGTGGTGATGACATTGATAATTCACGATTACCAATTATTATTTTATTTTGTCCATATTGTTTTGGTGTATATTCGAGACTATCCAATGATGGATAATCTTCATCGGTTGACGATTCATTAATATGTGTTGTTTTATTTAATTCATTTGATACGATAACAACTTCATTCGGTTTATCATTTGTACCAGCTACTGATGATGGCGTCGATGATAATATGATAGAATTATCAACAATAACCGGTGGATGACTTGTTACAACTGTAACTTGACTAACATTTGTTATTGCGGCAAGAGAATTGGACGGATCTGAATTTATAGTTATCATTGATGTATTATTATTATTATTATTATTAGTACTATTAAGTAATGGTGATGCTGGTTTTGATTGATGTTGATGATGATGATACGGTGGTGGTGTTGTTGTTACAATTGTCGATGATGGTGGTGATGGTGGTGATGGCGTTGATGTTACCGAAACACCCGAATTTGATTGTATTCCTATTATTTGATTTGACAATGTTTCATTTGTTTTGTTTTGTTGTTGTTTAAATTCAATTGTTATTTCATCGGTTGGTACAACAACAATTATATCATTTTTAATTTTTATATCCACTGTACTATGATCATCATCATCATTCGATTCAATTTGTTCAATTTTAAATGTTGCTGTTGGTGCTATCGATGATTTTGGTAATATTGGAGGTGGTGGTGGTGGTGGTGGTGGTGCAATATCTTTTTTATTCGGTGATGATGAAGCCGGTGCCGGTGGTGTTGATTGCGATTTTATTGTAGATGGTGATGTTGGTGGCGATGGCGATTGCGATGGTATTATTTTCATCAACATTGATTTATCATTCTGTTCTAATTCATTGGCTATTTTACTTTGGCTAATACTATTATTATCATTATTATTATTATTATTATTATTATTATTACTATGATTATTATTATCATTATTTATATAATTATAACTGGCGACTATTTTATTATTGCTTTCTTTTTCTAATCGATTATCGATAATTTCAATTTCGTTTGGTGATTGTAATTGTACAATATTCGGAGATGATAAAGGTGGTGGAGGTGCTGGACCTTTTTCTTTTTTTGTAACCTAATCACATTAAGAAGATATAAAAAAATGTAAATAACTTTTCGATTACAAAAAAAAATTTTAAATAGCAAATAAAAAATAACACTTACAATGGACACTTTTTTCTCAAGTTCAACACTACTATCTGATTCTTGTGATATTTCTTTATGCAGTTTTTTCTTATCATCATCCAATATAATCTTTCCATTGTCAATTGATGGTGGTGGTGCAAGTTGTGGTGGTACCGGCGTTGTTTCCTTTGAATCTCTTGAATGTTTCGATAAGGATGTGGGAGTATCTGGAACTAGAATTTAAAAATAAAGTTAATTCAAATTCAAATTTATATTCATAAATATAATTTTTGGTATAATCGTTTACGTTTATCGGTATCTTGACTTTGTAGTGACGATGAATCATCATCCAAGTCTAGTGGATGCGCCGAATTGCGAGTTGTTTCCTATTGGAAATAAAACAACAATTTTTTTTATTAGTTATTAATCATTTTAATTTTAATATACGAAAAAAATTTTATAATTAATTTAATAAAATTAAGAAATAAAAAATGAATTCTAATATAAAACAGCAAATTAAATTATAAAGTAAAAGCTCAAACTCAACCTAAATTCGAAATTCTATTATATTATTTTGGTATTATAAAACAAAAAAAAATACAACTACGAACAGGAACAAAACAGAAAAAAAAATAATAAATAATTAATAGGTTTTTATAATAGGCCAGACTGATAGTAACCACATTTAATTATCAGTCTGACGACTTACCAACCCTCTGATAAAGTGATCTACGTTTTGCTTGACGTTTTGCTTTCTTTTATTGTTTTAATAGTTTTAATTAATTAAAAATTAAAGTGTTTTTTTAAAGATTATTATTACATTACCGCGCAAATAACAACGAGCAGCGTGAAAAAATTAATTTAATAATTTATTTTTTAATTTAAAAGAAATTATTAGCATATAATTAAATATATTTTCAGTTAGGGTTTCTATTTTGAATCATTATTTTAAAAAGGGTTTATTTTCTTATAAATTATTTAATAGAAATAATATTTTTGTTTTGTAATAATTTACCTCTGCCTCTTCGTCCAATAGTTCTTCTTCAACAACATCAGCCTTATATTCAAGTAATAAATCTTTTATTGGTTTTGAATCTAATCGACCATTGATAAATGGTAATGCTAATAGATAATCGGTTACCGGTCGTTGTTGTGGATCCTATATTTGTATATAAATTTTAAATTAAGATTATAAAATCATTCAATTCATTTTTGTTTATTTATTAAGTACCTTAACTAATGATTTGGCAAGAAAATCATTAAATTCTTTTGACCATTTTGATGGTGAATCTAATTTTGGTGGTTCACTTTTTTGTATTTTTAATAATACACGCATCGGTGACATTTCACTATTTGGCGGTTCCATTTGAGCAAATTCAATTAATGTTATACCTAATGACCATATATCAACCTTATAATCATATGGATTATCACGAAATGTTTCACATAATACTAATTCGGGTGCCATCCAATATGGTGTACCAATAAATGTATCATGTTTTTGTAATGTATGTTTATTTTTTGCGGATACACCAAAATCAGCTATATAGAGAAAAAACAAAACAAATACAAATTAACAATTAATATTAAAATTATTTCAACACAGTTTTTTTATGATAGATAGAAACAATGAAATATATAATTTTACCTAATTTGACACCACCCTCCATTGTTAATAAAACATTACCAGCCTTTAAATCTCTATGTATAATTTTATTTTTATGTAAAAAACTTAAACCTTCAGTCATATGCTTGCATACATAAGCAATTTGAGGTTCTGTTAAAGGTTTTTCCAATTCAACCATAATACTATCTAAGGCACCACCATCACAATATTCAATTAACATCTATCAGAATGAATCAAGAAAAAACAAAAAAAAAATTAATTAAAAATGAAAAATAAAACCATTCAATACTCGAATTTATTTAATATAGGTTTTACAAATCAAATTCAACTGTTTACAAATCAAATTAAACTTTTTACAAATAAAATTCAACCAATTGTATAATTAGTTTTGCGATATTTTTTAACACATATTTTAATTTATTTTGTATTACAAAAAAAAGGTTTTACTAAATTTTAATCAATACTACGAAATTAAAAAAAAAATACAAAAAATGTTTTAAGCAAACAAAAGAGTATCTTTAACGATAGGGTGGTTTTAAGCCAGCATTAACAACGGATTAAAATAAAACCCTGTCAATTAAAATGTGAAAAACACCAAATATAAAGTGGAAAGGATTTAATGTCGCATTTCGCGACAAAACTTCCTTAACAAATTTTTACCGCCATTTACTCCATTGCTAAATCTGATAGAAAAATTGTTTTCTGAAACGAAATTTTATTTAAATAATCTAATGTCGGAACAAGGAAACAAATATTCAAAATATTCTCCTCAATAAAACTGTTACATCGAATTTATAAGGATTCAAATGCGTGTTCCAGCTCATTTTGTGGTATTGCATCTAGTGCGCGTGTAGATTGTTTGAATGGTTTCAATATCCTCAAAAAAACATCCTTTCCGTTTCATTTTAAGTTTTGAGAACAAGGAGAAGTCCCATGGTGCTAAATCATTTGAATACGTTGGATGATTTAACACACAGACTTGCTTTCGAGTCAAAAACTGACGAACAATAAGTGAAGTGTGACTTGGTGCATTATCGTGTAACAAACACGAACTATCTGATTCACGATATTCAGGTCGAATACGATGAATCCTGCCCATCAAATGCTTCAAAACTTCGATACAATATGCGCCACTGACTGTTTGACCAGTTGGAACGAATTTTTTATGGATAATTCCCTGGCTATCGAAAAACGTTACGAGCATTGTCTTGATTTTCGATGGAATTTTTCTTGTTTTTTTAGCATGCGTTTTAGCCATCCACGAATCGTTTAAACCACTCAAAAACTTGTATTCTACCCATACAATTATCGCCATTAACTTGCTGCATCGATTTGAACGTTTCCGTTGTAGATTTACCAAGCTTTACGTTGAATTTAATGACTGCTATTGGTTCCATGTTAAAATTTCTACTTCAACTAAAATATTGTTTCACGCGTGATGCCAAATGATTTTGTTCACATACTTTCATCTTGATTGCAAATATAATACTGATTGAATATGATTGTTGAATACTGAGAGGAATAACAAAAAAAAAATTTGTAAAGATTGATGTTTGCCCATGTTTTGCCACATTTGAATTTTGTCCAGCTACTTATGATACACAGGTTATTCTGATAGATATGATCGCAAATGAATTAATTAGTGTTGTTGCTTGAACAAAATTTTCGGCGAAAATTCAATTTTCCAAATCACTTAATTAATTTATGTTTTTTATAGTGATAAATTAGGAAATTTGTTAATTTTTTAAATAGATTTATCCTACAGTATAGGAAAAAATGAGACAGACATTTTTTTATTTTTTAAATCGACTTTATCTTTTGAAAAAATGAATGTATTAGTTGCTTTAAATATTAATACATTAGAATGTATTAATATTTAAAGCAAAACTATGAATAATTAAAAAAAAATATTAATTTGGAAAATCGGATCCTATCGTTGGGATCATCAGGACACATTATATAATGTTCCATCATTGAAAATATATAATTTTGAATAATATATCAGGTATACCGGTTAATGTTTACCGCTCATAGGGCAACACAAGCGGATGTAGTAAACCAAAACGGCTGAATTTTTTTTGTTTAAAGCTGTGACTTTTCTTCAAAAAATTCGTTTGAAGCAGACCTCTTCGAGCCACAACATTGTTAAAAAAATTATTGAAAATGTCGAATTTGGTGTCATTAAAACGTGAAATGCGGACAGCATTACTTTTTTGTTTTCGTTTGAAGAAAACTGCGGCAGAAACACATCGAATGCTTGTAAAAGCTTATGGTGATAACAGTTTATCAGAAAGAGCATGCAGACAATGGTTTCACCGATTAAAAAGTGATGATTTTGATGTGGAAGACATAGAGCGCCCTGGAAGTTTGAGGACAACGAATTGCAGTCTCTATTGGATGAAGACGACACGCAAACGCAACAACTACTTGCAGAACAAGTAGGAGTTGCTCAACAAACCGTTTCGGATCGCTTGAAAGCAATGGGAAAGATCCAAAAGGTAGGAAAGTGGGTGGCCACATGAATTGACTGAAAGGCAACAAGAAAATCGAAAAACTATCTGTGAAATGCAACTTCAACGATACAAAAGGAAGTGTTTTTTGGATCGAATCGTAACTGGTGATGAAAAGTGGATTTATTTTAAGAATCCGAAATGCAAAAAATCTGGGGTTTCACCAGGCCAGCCATCAACATCGACTGCAAAGCCAAATTGCTTCGGCAAGAAGAGAAAGCTTTGGGTTTGGTGGGATCAGAAAGGTGTGGTGTACCAGAAGCTTCTAAAACCTGGTGAAACTGTTAATACTGATCGCTACCAACAAAAAATTATCAATTTGAACCGTGCTTTGGTGCAAAAACGACCAGAATATCAAAAGAGACAACACAAGGTAATTTTCCTACATGACATTGCACCATCACACAAAGCAATACCGGTCCAGAAAACGTTAGAGGCGCTTAATAACTGGGAAGTTTTATCGCATGCGGCTTATTCACCAAACTTGGCTCCTTCAGACTACCATTTGTTTTCATCGATGGGGCCACGCTCTTAAGGACCAGCACTTCATAACGTCTGAAGAACTCGTAAATTGGGTCTCTGACTGGTTTTCATCAATGGAAGAACGTTTTTTTTTGTGTGGTATCCATAAATTGCCTGGACAAAATGTGTAAGAAATGATGGAAAATATTTGGAATAAAATTTTTTAGTGTTTTTTCACTTAAAAAAACGGCATACATTAACCGGTATACAGTATCATTAACCGGTGTAACCGGTAAATACTGTAAATAAATACTGTTTAAAATACTTTTGTCTGTTTGTTGTAAAAATTTGGTTTGTTTAAAACATTTTTGGTATTTTTTTTATTTCATAGGACAGTAAACTCGCGATATAAGATACCATTGAATAAGGAAACCTCGAAATAGAGAACGCTTTCAAATTTTGTATTATAGCCTTTAAATAAGGAACGGTAAATCAATCAAAACCTCTATATAAGGAACTATTGGTGTATTTTATTCACGTGTTGGTATTCGAAATTTAAATAAATTATGTGTTTGAAAGTATTTTATTGAAATTATGTTATATTTTTCATAATCTCTCGCTTCACATAAATCTATGGTTTTTTTTATTGGCTGGGTTTTTTTGCATTTTATACACATTGCGGTTCGGTTCATTGCGGTTTGCGGTTCCAACCAAATAATACACTTGTTTTTTCATTGTTTTTGAAAATATTTGTTAATATTGAATATATATCATTTGATTGTAACCTCTTTTCCGACGTTTGATAGATATCTCTAGCTATAAAGCTATTTTAACATTTTTTACGGAACCTTCCATATATTAGGAAACTTCGAAATAGGGAACGACTCCCTGCAATCAATTGTTCCATATATCGCGAAGCCTACTACTGTATTGATTTAAAATTTAGTAAAAACTTTTCTTTTATACAAAATAAATGATAATAAATTAAAATACGTATTAAAAAATATTGCAAAATTGTTTATAGAATTAGTTTAATTTGATTTGTAAAAAGGTTGAAAATTTGGACTGTTAAACCTATATACAATAATAGATTTTAATATTAAAAATATTTGTATTTGCTTCATCACTCACCCATAATTTATCATCTAATGAAAATGCTTCATATAATTCAACAATATTATTATGTTTAATTTCTGATAATATATCAATTTCAACCATATGATCACTTAAATTTTCTTCATCTTCTAATGTACACATTTTAGCCGCTGCATAACGTCCCGTTTCACGATTTAATGCTTTATAAACTTTACCGAATGCACCATCACCTAATTCACCGACCATATCCCATACTTCCGTTGGATCACAATCCATTCGTATATTATGATATAATCGTTTCTTTTTACCTTCATTTCCACCCAAGTGGAATACTTTTTTTAAATTATTTAAAAACGACATATTGCTTTTATTTTGTTTTTTAAATTATTTCCTTAATGTAAATTAATATAATTTTTGATGAATTTATTTCCTTATCCTTATCTTTATATTTTATATATAATTTCTAATTCGAAATTTATTGTTTCGTTTCCTCCTTATATTTTTATTGGTTTGATTTTCATATATATTTTAATTCAGTAATTAAGTAATAAAGGGGTCTGGATTTTAATCTACATTTTATTTTTATATTTACATTATTCATTCAAATGTTTTTGGGAAGATTTATATTAGATTATAGATTTTCTTTCGTTGTTGTTCTTTTGATTTTTTTTTTATTGACTAAAAATTTTTTCTTATTTTAATTGTTTAATAAAAAAATAGTTGGTTTGGTTTATTGTTAAATTTTCGTTTTCTTTTTCGTACAAATTGGTGCATTTAAAAAAAAAATCTATTATTGCTGATAATTTAATTGATGTGTGCGTGTGTACGTACACGATGGATGATTACGGACGAAAAAATTCTAAAGATATGTTTTTTGTTTTTTTTTATTGTATAATATCGCAGAATTTTGTATTATCTGAAAATAAAAGAAAAAAAAATAAATAATTAATTAATTTAAATTTATTATTTATATATAAATTTAATATAATATATTTAAATATAATTGGGATTAAATAAAGGAGTGAAAAGGACTTGATTAATTTAATATATTGGGTATAGGATTTAGATAACAGATGGCGCAACTGGCGTTGAGTGTATCGCAACACACCACGGCCATTTTCTTTTTTTCTCTGTCTGTCATTAGGCTATAAATTGCAGTATGTCATTTCGTTGAAGTGTAAACAACAAAGTTTTTTATTGTATCAAACATGTCGAATTTCGTGCCTGAAAAGGTGGTTGTGCGGAGAGGTTTAGTTACATTCTTTCATTTGAAGAAAACCGCTGCTGAAAGTTATCGTTTGTTTTGGTTGTTGAAGCTTATGGTGGACATGCTCCAGCTCAAGCAACTTGTGAACGATGGTTTGTACGCTTCCGAAATGGTGATTTTGACTTGGAAGACAAAGAACGGCCAGGTCAGCCAAAAAAATTTGAAGACGAAGAATTGCAGGCGTTATTGGATGAAAATTCGTGTCGAACGCAACATGAACTTGCAATGGCGTTGAATGTCGACCAAACAACCATTGGCAAACGTTTACATGCAATGGGAAAGATTCGAAAACTTGGAAAATGGGTACCACATCAACTGAATGAAAATAAACTCAAAGCCCGAATCGAAACATGCAAAAAACCTCTTGCAGAGCACAAAAAACATAGTTTATTGAGTCGAATTGTCACTGGCGATGAAAAGTGAGTCTATTACGATAACCCCAAACGTAAAGCATCATATGTTGATCCCGGCCAACCATCAACTTCACAATCAAAACGCGATATTCATTGCTAGAAGCTTATGCTGTGTATTTGGTGGGATCAGAAGGGTGAGATATATTACGAGCTCTTAAAACCGAATGAAACGGTTACAGCGGAACGCTATAGACGCCAATTGAACGAACTGGCAAACAAATTGACCATTAATAGCTCGAAAAACGACCATTGATAGCTCGAAAACACCACAAAGTTTTTTTTCATGATGACAAGGCCAGACCACATCGTGCAAACATCATTAAAGAAAAAATAAAGAGGCTCGGTTGGGATCATCTTGATCACCCACCGTACTCTCCAGACCTTGCTCCTTCTGATTACCATTTGTTCCGATCAATGCAGGTCAGCCTGGCAGATGTACATTTTCGAAATGCTGAAGATGTGCAAAAATGGGTCCATGAATGGATTGCCTCGAAAGATGAGGACTTCTTTAAACGAGGAATCAACAAACTTCCTAAAAGATGAGAGGAAGTCATAGCTAACGACGGGCAATATATTGGTTAATGT
Organism: Dilophus febrilis; assembly: GCA_958336335.1. Taxonomy (NCBI): domain Eukaryota; kingdom Metazoa; phylum Arthropoda; class Insecta; order Diptera; family Bibionidae; genus Dilophus; species Dilophus febrilis. The sequence continues at coordinate 11,788,473 of OY284472.1, read as the reverse complement.
ACTCATTCATTTTTTTATACAAATAAATGCCATTTTCAAGCCAAAAAATCCGCATTATTAATTCCTACACATAATAATAAAAGTTCATGAAATGACAATTCGTTTTCATTATGTCATACATTCATTTCCACCCAAATCATAGAAAATGTATTAATTTTTTAAAATTCAAGTTTCCACTTGAAGATATTCATTCAATTAATGTGAATTTTCTATATTCAAACTGAAGGAAATCAAATTCAGAAATTGATTTTGAATGCTGTTCTATTAATAGACAAGGTTTCACTGTAGAAAAGGTGTTTGGAAAGGTATTTTTAAATTGACAATTTCTAAATAGAACATTTTGTATTAAAGGCTTGATTAATTGATTAATAGAAAGATGAATGAAATTTAAGGGTTTGAATATTTGAGATGATTTTCCCAAATCCATATAGAAAATGTTCTACTTTTCTTGTCTATCTATCTAAAAATTTTCTATTTACATAGAAGATTTTCTATAGTGAAAAGAATTTCGTTTTGAAAATGATTTCTGAATGAATTTCTGTTAATAGAAAAGTTTCCACTTAAGGCAATTGGTTCAAAACAAGATTTTCTATCAAAGGAAATTTTCTATCACTATCACTAAAGATCCCTTTATAGAAATTGATTTTTAATGATTTTTCTGTTAATATAGAAAACAAATTTTCCACTAACCGAAAAATTGTTTGTTTGAAATTCGTTTAGAATTAAATTTTGATTATTAATTTTCAAAGTTAATACAAAGATTTCTACTTTAAGGAAGTTCGTTCAAGAAAGAAAATTGAAGATGCGATTTCCTATTAATAGAAAATTTTTAAAAACAGGCGGAAATTCGATTAGAAAATGATTTTAAATTGATTTTTTATTAATAAAGAAAATTTTCTACCAACGGTCATTTTTTATGTATAAAAAGTATGCCGCTAAAGTATATTAATTCCGAAATGGGATTTGAAAAAATGCCTATTAATAAAGAAAATTTTCTACAAATGAAAATTCATTCAGAAATAGAATTTGACAAGATTTTGTATTCATGTAAAAGATTTTCTGATGATTGGAATTTCGTTCTTATAAAAAAATAAGTTTCCAATTGAGGAAATACGCCCAAATAACGTGCAAAGAATATTTCATAATTTATTAATAATAAATATAATAAAAATAAAAAACGATATAAATTACATAAAAAAAAATTTCCCATACCGGGAATCGAACCCGGGCCTGCTGGGTGAAAGCCAGCTATCCTAGCCACTAGACCATATGGGATATATATAACTAATCACAAAAATGTATACACAATATGATAAATGACAAAATATTCATATACACAATTCATGTAATGTTGTTATCCGTGAAAAATAACTTTGAAATTTTATTATTTTTTTTATTGTATTGGTATTTGTAGATTGTAGTAGCTAAAAATAAATTAATACACACTCTACTATATATATATATATATATATAACATATATAAGCACTGAAAAGAAAAATGTTTTATTTTAAAGAAAATTTCATTTAAAATATGGGATTTTCAATTGTTTTTGTATTAATAGAAAATTTTCCACTAACGAAAAATTGTTTGGAAAAGAATTTTGAATTGTTTGTTCTATGAATTTTGTTCTTTAAGGGAATTCATTTAGAAAGAAAGTATGATTTGTTTTCTATTAATAAAACGGTTTCTCCGCAACATGAAATTCGTTCAGAAAAGGATTTTGATAAGATTTTCTATTCATAGAAAATTTTCCAGCAAAGGAAATTCAGTTAGAAGATGATTTTAATTGATTTTTTAGAATAGGAAATTTTCTACAAAAGGAAAATCGTTTGAAAATTGATTTTATTTGATTTTCTAGTTTAGAAATGGTTTTTGAGTAATGTTCCATAAGCAAAGTAAGTATTCTCGCCCCAGGCAAAGTTTTTAAATGATTTTCTACTAGTATAGACAACTTTCTACAGATAGAAATTTATTAAGAAATGGATATTAATGCGAATTTCAATTAATAGACAATGTTCTAATTAGCGAAATTCATTCACGAATGTATTTTAATGCAATTTTCTATATTATTCATAGAAGATCTTCTGCTTGGAATTTCATTCTGAAACAGATTTTCTATTCATAGTAAAAGTGTCCACTTAAGTAAATTCGGTAAAAAATTCATTTTCTATCAAAAGGAAAATTTATTTACTGAAGAACATTCATTATGAATGGGATTTTAAATTCCTTTTGTATTAATAGAAAATTTTCCACTAACGGAAAATTGTTTGGAAAAGGATTTTTAATTGTGTTTTTTATGAATAGAATATTTTGTTCTTTAAGGGAATTCATTTAGAAAGAAACGTTGACTTTTTTTCTATTAATATAACGGTTTCTGGGAAAATTTTCCAGCAAAGGAAATTCAGTTATAGAAGATGATTTGAATTGATTCTTATGAATAGGCAATTTTTTACAAAAGGAAAATCGTTTGGAAATTAATTTTACTTGATTTTCTAATTTAGAAATGGATTTAGAAAATGTTTGCATTCATTACTTTTTGTCGGCTGAAGGATATTCATGCCAAAAGGACGTTTAAATGATTTTCTACTATGGCATAGAAAATTTTCTACAGATGGAAATTTATTAAGAAATGAATTTTATAAATAAACGATTTTCTATTCATTTAAGATTTTCTGTTGAATGGAATACCGTTCTGAAATGGATTTTGAATAAATTTCTGGTAATAAAAAAAGTTTCCACTCTGGTAAAATTTGTTCAAATACATTTTCTATCAAAAGGGAAAATTTTTTTACTGAAAAAAATTCATTATAGGTTTTTGAATTGCTTTTTTATTTATAGAAAATTTTCAACTAACAGAAAATTGTTTGGAAAGGGGATTCTGCGAATTGTTTTTTTATGTATATAGGCCATTTTGTATTTATAAGGTAATTAGTTTTAGAAAGAAATTTTGATTTATTTTCTATTAATACAACTGTTTCTATATTGAATGAAATTCGTTTAGAAAGGAAATTTTATGCGATTTTCTACAAATAGCAAAATTTTCCGCGGTGAATGAAATTCGATTAGCAAAAAACGATTTTAATTGATTTTTTTATGAATAGAAAATTTTCTACAAAAGAAAATTCGTTTGGAAATTGATTTTATTTGATGTGTTACCTTAAATGTGTATATGAATTTTGAGTAAATTTCTATATGTATCAAAAGTATTCCGTTGAAGGGTGTATTCCAAAATCCAAAGGGGATTTTGATACGATTTTCTATTCATTTAAAGTTTTCTGTTGAATGGAATTTCGTTCTGAAATGGATTTTGAATAAATTTCGGTTTTATAGAAAAATTTCCAAATTAAGGAAATTGAAGTTAAAAAATGAATTTTCTATAAAAAAAGAAATGTTTTTTTACTTAAGATAATTCATTTAAAATATATTTCATTTAAAGTCATAAAATATGTTTTGTGTTTTCGGTTATTTTTCGAATCTGAATTTTAACATAGAGTTGTATTTTCCGCTTGCGGTTGGTCGTACGGCTAATTACCGACACCGTAAAAACAACGTTACCGACAACGTAAATTAAGAAACTAACTACAGACGTTGGATGCTAAAACCAGATTGTTGGTTGTATAGCGAAAAATTTATTTTTATTTATTAATTCATTTAAAATAAGATTTTAAATTGGTTTTTTTTTAATAGAAAATTTTCCACAAACGGAAAATTCTTTGGAATAGGATGCTGAATTGATTTGTTTTATGTACAGACCATTTTGTGTTTAAGGGAATTCATTTAAAAAAGGAATTTTGAGTAATTTTCTATGCGTATAGAAAAGTATTCCCTCTATAGAAAAGGTTTTGAAATCATTTTCTACTATAGTATATAAACAACTTTCTACATATGGGGAAATTTATCGAGAAATGTATTTTGATCCGATTTTCTATTTATTGAAGATTTTCTGCTAAATAGAATTCTTTCTAAAAATGGATTTTGAATGATATTCTATTAAGATTAAAAGTTTTCACTCCGGGAAATTCGGTAAAAAATGCAAAAGGAAAATTTTTTACTGAATTCGTTATAAATGGGATTTTTACTGCAAATTCGATATGAATGGGATTTTGATTAGTTTTTTTATTAATAGAAAATTTACCACAAAAGGAAAATCGTTTAGAAAATTGATTTTCTATATACTTTAAGATATATGGATTTTGATTGAATTTCTATCAAAATAAAAAATATTGTACTGCAGTAAAATTACGAATAGAGATTTTTTATGAGATTTTATAAACAATTACGCAGTTGTAATTTTTTGAGATAATTTTTATAACGATTTTTTATTTGAAAGATATCATATAATTTTTATATGTTAATATACATTTTTCTACATAAGGAAATTTGTTTAAAAATTGATTTTGTACGATTTCCTATTAATAGAAAATTCTTTCTATATATATATACTAAATACAAACAAAACGCGATAAATTTCCTTATTGTCTTTGTCCGCAATCCAAATTTAAAGGTATCACCCAAAAACATTATGTATATTTAATCATCAGCACATATATCTACGATTCATTCATATATATATTCAATTCATATAATATAAATTAGATTAGCTGTTTAATCCAAAAAAAAAAAACAAAAACACACACATATTATTTTATATTATATTTGTTGTATCTTAAATTATATAAAGTCAAGTATATAATATACCAATAATAATACCAATTAGTTGTATTATATACATTAATGTATTATATACACAACATATTTAAGATTTAGATTGATATATGATATATCAATTGGAGTTCTATTAAATATATATTTAAATAAATCCAATTTAAACCAAAAAAACATAGCAATTATCGACGCGACGTTACGACGATATATAAGAATTGAATTTGGATTACATTTTTTAAGTAATGGTAGGTGATTTATTAAATTATAAGAAAAAAATAAAAGAAATTTCCAATAATATAATTGATTTTATGTATATATATACTTATATATATATATGTTTGGTGAACGACGATGACGACATTGTTATCGCGGTCGGCGAAACACAATAACGTATAGCTGCTATAAAAGCCACACACCAAAGACAAACAATTTGTTAAACTATATTTGATATAATACAAATCAATAAAATATATAGAAGAAAAAATAAAACACAATAAGAAAATTATAGAGGAATTATATTTAAATATTTTTAAACGCAACCATATTTATATGTTTTAAAACTTGTATAATAATGCATTTTATTTACATATTAAAAATTAGAACAAATAATAATCTTCCAACTCTCTATATATATAGGAAGAAAAACTATTTGAATATCTACATTACATAAAAAAACAAAACCATATTTATATATTATATAAATATAATAGTTTTAGTTTTATACATTAGTAGTATAATATAACTAAATAATATACTTTGAAATGGCGGTGAACCATCACAAAATTTATAATAGTTGTGCGTATATGAAACGCGAAGTGCAACAACAATGCGTTATATAAAAGAACGTATATAATGAAAAAAAAAATAAAACATTAAGAATATTTACTATATACTTATACACACTATCATTTCTATACTATCTCTAAATATAAGAACATTTATTAGGACAACACTTTTATTTACTGGCATTGAGGAAAAATCCATTCAATTTTGAATCTTATGAATCTAATGATTCAAAATATTGACCAATTATTGAAAAATTGGAATGGTGAATACTAAAATGTTTTGAAAATAGAAGATAACCTATTTAGTGAAGAGGAATTCGTATTTAAAATCAATTTCTAAACGAATGTTCTTCAGTATAAAAAAATGTTCCTTTTGATCGAAAATTTGAATTTCGTTAATTGGAAACTTTTCTATTAACAGAAAATCATTTAAAATCCCATTTTTGAACGAATATTTATTTGGTCGAAAAATTTTCTATTCATAGAAATTCAATCAAAAACTAAAATTTCTAAAGTAGAAAATCGTATCAAAATGTCTTTCTGAATGAATTTCATTTAGTATAGAAAACTTTGTATTAATATAGAAAATCAAGTTTGCGCATCCCTTTCTAATAAATGATGAATTCGCTTAAATACAAAATGTTCTATATTCAAAAAAAAAAAAACAAACGCAATTCAAAATCCCTTTAAAAATAATTTCCCTTTAGTGGAAAATTTTTTTATTAATAGAAAAGCATTCATACACAGTGCGACAATTAATATTCCGGACTCAAACCATATCTCAATAACCAGTGGGACGATCTATGTGATGGAAACACATGCGCTTTGAATCTTGATGTTTTCTCTATCGTCTGTAAAAATTCAAAATAAAAATAAAAATTCATTGCATTTGGTTGACAAATAAAAAATTTATGACATTCCATTTCTTGTGAAACAATATTTTAGTTGAAGTATTAGAAATTTTAACATGGAACAAAGAGCAGTCATTTAATTCAACGCAAAGCTTGGTAAATCTGCAACGGAAACGTTCAAATCGATGCAGCAAGTTAATGGTGATAATTATATGGGTAGAACACACATTTTTGAGTGGTATAAACGATTCGTGGATGGCTAAAACGCTGGCTAAAAAAACAAGAAAAGTTCCATCGAAAATCAGGACAATGCTCGTAACATTTTTCGATAGCCAGGGAATTATCCATAAATAATTCGTTCCAACTGTTTTTTTCAGTTTTTGTCAGTTTTTGGCTCGAAATCAAGTCTGTGTGTTAAATCATCCAACGTATTCACTTGATTTAGCACCATGTGACTTCTCCTTGTTCCCAAAACATATGTTTCTGTGTTTTTTTGAGGATACTGAAACCATTCAAACAGCATCTACATGCGCACTAGAGATGCAATACCACAAAATGAGCTGGAACACGCATTTGAATCATTATTAAATCGATGTAACAGTTGTATTGAATCAGGAAGAGAATATTTTGAATAAATAAAAAAAAAAATTTCAAAAATCGTGCTTTTAATGTATTTCCTAGGACCAGTCCGGAACATTGATAGTCGCACTGTGTGTATTCCTGTTTTATACGCGAATCTTCTTCAGTATAAACATTTTCCTATATATTGATAGAAAATCCAGCTTTGAGCAACTTTGGAACAACTTAGGTACAAAATGCTAATTTTTGAATGAATTTCTCTCAGTAGAACATTTTCTAATAATAACAGAAAATCAATCAAAATCCTTTGCCAAACAATTTTCCTTCCGTGGTGAATTTTCCATTAATAGAAAAGCATTTATATTCCTTTTCTAAATGAATCTTCTTTATCTTCTTTTGATAGTAAATGCATTTTTGAACGGATGCCTTTGTCTAGAAAATTTTGCATTGATACAAAATCATTCAAAATCCCATTTAAATCGAATTTCAATCAGTAGAAAATTTTCTATTAATAGAAAATAAATCAAAATCGATTTCTAAAGTACAAAAAATTAATTAAATTCAATTTCTAAATGAATTTCCTTATATAGAAAATTTTCTATAAACATAAAATCAATTAAAAAAACTCTTTCACAATGAATTTCATTCTGTGAAAAATTTTCAATTAATTGAAATAAATTATACATCGCTTTCACCTTCTAAAAGAATAGTAAGTACAATGCATCCTAGAATCCAGCTAAGTAACTAATGCGAAAAAAAACAAGTAATGATTGAATAACCGAAAGGTTTAATTACCCCAGGTAGTGACCAGACTGAGTCTGCGAACCCATCCTCTTTGGCGGCATGCCCCACGAATTCTGGGGGTGGGCAATTATTACTTGACATGGGGAGTTTAAAGATCACGTGTTCGCGATCCGAATTGGCCACTCGTCCACGAAAGCGGACTAGAACGGATAGGTGGAAAGCGGCGCGGAAAAAACTGCTGGGAGCTGCCAGTGATGGCAGTGGCAAGCAGGCTGAAGTTAACTTACCTTCAGAAAACTTCACACCGGACCGGGAGCCAACACGAGAAGAGATGCAGGGTAGAAATACCTAGTAAATCTTCAAATGAGGGCACCCAAAGGAGGATGGAGGGATTGCGGGTGGAGAATGCGGGACCGTCACGGTCTAACAAACTCAACCCGCAAGCATATTTACATGGGAAAACCATGGCAAGGGGACCCCGAAAAATAAAAATATGTCCGGCTTTGGAGATCATACTGATGGGGGTGACCGGGCACAAATCCCATTTTTGAACGAATTCCCATAAGTGAAAACATTTCTATTAATGGAATACATTCAAAATCCATTTCAGAACGAAAGTCCATTCAGCAGGAAATTTACTATATGAAAAGAAAATCAATCAAAATCCGTTTTCAATTGAATTTCCAGATTGAATAATTAAAAATAAGCCAAAATAAAAAAAAGATCCACCTAATGAAATGTTATATATTAAAAAATTAAAAAACAATCACCTTAACAATTATATAAATTTATTTACATATAATAATATAAAATATTCAGTGATGATATGAACACAACACATAAGTGTGTGTGCGAGTGTATATTGAGATTTAGAAGAATCATTCTAACTATATGTATATATAAAATAAAAAAAAAAAACTTACTACAAAAACAAAATAGTAGAAAATAAAAAAACACAAAGAATTTAAGTGCATATTGTTTTTATTTTTTCATATATTTTCTTTTTATTGTACTATTTCGTTGCATAGTTGCATCGTTGCATCTATATCGTTCATCGTTAGCTCGTTCATTCATTTATTTATTCATTCATTGTTCTGGTATAATTTCTTTTTATTAATATTATATTTAAACACACAAGTGTTTTATAACGTTGTTGAAATGTTTTTTTTTGATTAAATAAAATGTGGGGATAAAAAAGAATCCAAGTGTACAAAAGAGAAGATTAAAAAAGAAAACAATTCGATTATAAATATAGAATGATACAAAATTAAGGGTATCAGTTTATAAAATTAGAGGCAGAAAGATGTCTATAATTTTGGCCCACAAATTTCTATAATGGTGGGCCAATGCAAGGGTAAAAAAAAATACTGACTGATTTTTTTTTCTGAACCTGAGTTCCGGTCTATTTGATTGAAGAGATCCCAGCAAAAGTTTTATTTATTTATATTTATACATAGACAAATAAAAGGATGGTTTATTTTGTATATTATTTACCGATTTAAAATACAGAGACGATATTTTCATATAATCACATTTTTATCGGTTTTATTACAAAAGGGGAAACAACCCCCGCCCAGAAAAATGTTATTGCAAGGGTTAAAATTGTTTATTGTGTATAAAAAATGTTCATTCATATGATATAAATTAAAATCTGGTAAAGAGGTCAGAATTTATACTTGAATGAATATACGATTGGAGTTCTATTAAAATTACCTTTATTGTCGTGTGCTGACGATTTTTGTGTATATATCCTGAAAATCATATTTTATTATTCTTATTTTGATTACAGAAAGATATGAACTTCTCAGACAAAATTAAGGGTAGGGATTTTTAATTAATTTTCTATTAATAGAAAATTTTCCGTTTAGGGAAATCCATTCAGAAAGGGATTTGCGATCTACAGAAAATTTTTTAAATTTGGAAATTTGTCTGGAATGTGATTTTCTACGTTAGAATTCGATTTTGAATGATTTTCAATACGTAGAAAATTTTCCACTGAAGAAAATTCATTCAGAAAGGGACTTTGAATGATTTTCTATTCGTAGAAAATTTTCTAATGAAGAAAATTCTGTTAGAAATCGATTTTTGAATGATTTTCTAGTAATAGAAAATTCTCTACCGATTGAAATTTGATTTAAATGGAATTTTGAATGATTTTCTACAATATTATAATATAGAAGCTTTCCTTGATGGCTTGATGAAATATATTCATTCAGAAAGGGATTTTAAATGATATTAAATCTATAGAAAATTTTCTAATTAAGAAGATTCGTTAGAATTTGATTTTCTACGTTGGCAAAGGAATTTTGGATTAAATTAAAGAGAATAGCTAAAATGTTCCAAATTATTAGAAGTAGAAGATTTTCTGCAGCATAAAATTCGTTCTTAAAGGGATTATTTTTTATTAAATATCTATAGAAAATGTTCCACTGAAGGAAATTCTGTTAGAATTGAATTTTGATTGATTTTCTATTATTAGAAAATTTTTCAATGAAGGAAAATCGTTTAAAAAATGGATTTTGATTGATTTTCTAATAATAGACTTGCATATATTTTCCATACCGATTGAAATTCAATTTAAATGGGATTTTGAATGATTTTATATCAATGGAAAATTTTCTAGACAAAGGCAACCGTTCAGAAATGTCATTTACGAATTGAATTTAATTGCTTGTCTACTTTAGAAATGGTTTTTGATAGATTTTCCATAGATGTATAGCAAATTTTCCACTGAAGAAAATTGGTTCAGAAATGGATTTTGATTGATTTTCTATTATTTTGAAAGTGTTCTATGAAAGGAAATTCATTGCGAAATGGCTTTTTAATGATTTTCGGTTTCGGTTAATAGAAAAATTGTAATTGACCAAATTCGTATTTTCTTTCAAAAGGAAAACTGATGCAGATTCGTTTAGAAAAGGAATATGAATGTTTTTCTATAAATACTTAAATATTTCCACTTAAAAAAAATTGTTTGTAAGGGGATTTTACAAAATAATTTTTTTATGAATAGAGGGAATTCATCATTTATTAGAAAGTGCAAACATGCAAACGTGACTTTCTATTATTATGAATTGAATTCGTTCACAAATAGATTTTTAATGATTTTCTATTGGTAGTTCTATTTGCCACTAAAGGAAATTCATTCCAATAAAGATTTTGAATGATTTTCTCTATTAATGGAACTTTTTCTACTGATAGAAACTCTAATTAAATGGTACTTTTAATAATTTTTATATTAATGGAAAATCTATTCTAGTCTATAGATAAAAGAATTCGTTCAGAAAGGCATTTTCTAACAAAACAAAAGATCATTTCACTGAAGAGTATTCATTTAGAAAAGGAATGCGTTTCTATTAATGGAAAATTTGCTTTTACAGTGACCTTATTACGTAATATGCCGCCAAAGAAATGTTATATGGAACTATTAAATTGAATATAAAAAAATATAACAGTGCGATTAGTTTCCGGACAAAATAATTAAGTTGATCGCTTGGATGCAATCTATATATAAATAATCTTTTCCATTGAGGGAAATCCATTCAGAATCCAACGGATTTGTGATCTACAGAAAATTTTCTACATACGGAAATTTGTTTAGAATGTAATTTTTTAGGTTAGAAATGGATTTTGATTGATTTTCTATTAATAGAATATTTTCTACCAATTGAAATTTGATTTAAATTTCTATAGAAGCGTTCCTTGGCTGAAGTATATTCATTCAGAAAGGGATTTTAAATGATTTTAAATCTATAGGGAATTTTCTACTGTGAAGTGTATAGTGAATTTTCAAAGAAAATTTGTTTAGAATTTGTCTTTCTAGTTTAGGAAAGCAATTTTGAATTGATATATTAAAGAGAATAATTAAAATGTTCCACCTTATTTTTTTTTGAAATTAGAAATTTTGAATGAATTTGTGTTAGCAGAAGATTTCCTACTGAATAAAATTCTTAAAGGGATTTTTAAATCATTTTATATCTATAGAAAATTTTCGATATAACGAAATTCATTTAGAAATTGATTTTCTACTTTAAAAATGGAATTTTCCAATTTTCCGGTTAGAAATCGATTTTGAATGATTTTCTAATATTTTGAAAATGTTCTATTAAAGGAAATTCATTGCGAAATGGCTTTTTAATGCCATTTTTTTCGGTTAATTGAAAGTTTATACTTGACCAAATTCGTTCAAAAATGAATTTTCTATCAAAAGGATTTTTTAACTGATGCAGATTCGTTTAGTAAAGGAATATGAATGTTATTCAATTAATAGAAAAAAAATTTCCACTTTAAGAAAATTGTAAAGAGATTTTTAATAATTTTTTTATTAATAGAAACTGTTTGTATTTATTGAAATTCATTTAGAAAGAGATGTATCCTTCATTTTCTATTATTTTACTGAATCCAATTTGTTAAGAAATTGATTTTGAATGATTTTCTATTGGTAGAAAATTTTCCACTAAAGGAAATTCATTCAGAAATGAATTTTGAATGATTTTCTATATTAATAAAAGATTTTCTACTGATTGAAATTCCAATTAAATGGTATTTTTAATGATTTTGTATTAATGGAAAATGTATTTTATAGTCTAGATAAAAGAATTCGTTCAGAAATGCATTTTCTATCAAAACAAAAGATGATTTCACTGCAGAGGATTCATTTAGAAAAGGAATGCGTTTCTGTTAATGGAAAATTTGCTTTAACAGTGACTTTATTACGCTATTTGCTGTCAAGGAAATGTTATATAGAACTATTGAATTGAATATAAGTATATCACAGTGCGATAAGTTTCCGTACAAAATGATTAAAAATAAATAATCTTAGAGGAGACTGAATCTTATATATATTTTAAATAATATATACCAATATTTTTTTTATTAACATTATTACATATATACCGATGAAAATAAATGATAAACTTCTTTCCATTTTAGATAAACTTTTGATTTTTTATTGTTTTTTTATTTTTTTTAACGAATGACATTAAAAAATTACGTCAATATTTATTTAAATTATAATTTATAATCATAAAAAAATTATATATATACTATACTAAAGGGTGATTTTTTAAGACCTATAGGAAAGTTTTTCAAAAAAAACACATACAATTCAGAAAAATGCATGAAATCTTTATTTGAATCGATAGTACGGTCCACGGTAATTTATTTTTTGAAGATTATTTCATGCAAATGTTGACCTTGACTGCGCCTCATATGGTCCATCCGCTTAGTCCAATTTTGGCATACTCTTTCCAACATTTCGGCCGGTATCTCACGAATAAATGCTTCAATGTTGTCTTCCAATGCGTCAGTTGAAGCGGGCTTGTCTGTATAGACATGAGCTTTAACATAGCCCCACAAACGAATAGTCTAAAGGCGTTAAATCGCACGATCTAGGCAGCCAATTGACCGGTCCCGAATGTGAAATAAAATGTTCACCGAACTCGCCTCTCAATAAGTCCATTGTTGCGCGTACTGTGTGGCATGTGGGTGGCACCGTCTTGTTGAAACCACATGTCATGCAAGTCAAGCTCTTGCATTTTGGGCAAACAAATGTTGGATATCATCTCACGGTAGGGCTCACCATTCACAGTTACGTTACGAATCGCATCATCTTCGAACCAGTACGGTCCAATGATGCAACCAGCTCAAAAACTGTGACTTTTCTGGATGCATTGGTAGGTCTTGCAATGCTTCTGGCTGATATTCACTCCAAACTCGACAATTCTGCTTATTTACGTACCTATTGAGCCAAAAATGAGCTTCGTCGCGATGAACTTTCTTAACAGAGCACGCATTTTGAAAATAAAATTCAATAATTTGCAAGCATTGTTCATTTGTAAGACGATTCATGGTTAAATTATTAACCATGAAACTGAAGATGTTTGACAGTGAAACAAAACACGAAACGTGCGTCAACTGTTTAAACCAGTGTTGCCAAAAAGATAATAGCTAAAAAAATCACCCTTTATATATATATATATATATAATGAAGTGTATGTATGTACAAAATCAAATGAGAATCGAAATTTTGTTAAAAATAAATTAAATAAATTTCATAGTTTTTTTTTTTTTGTTAAAGTCTCGTTTCCCTACGATTATTTTGCCAGATTTATTTATTTCATTTTTTTTTTTAATATAATAAATACATTCAAAAAATTGTGTTCTCTTATAAAAAAATAAAAAAAAATATATAGACTGTCTTTAAAAAATATCGCATTGTATTATAGCGAAAAAAAAAAACAACGACGAATATTTATATAAATAAATCGTAAAATTTTTTTATATATATTTAAATATGTAGGTATTCGCGTGTATTATAATTATTAAGCTTTTTTTTTTTTTAATTTATAAATCTCATCTCATCATGTCTATTTTCAGATATATGCACGCTTATAATTTATATTGATATCGAGTATAAGTAAATAACATCTTTTTTTTTTCTTCGAATATATATATGGTAGACGAATATTTAGTTAAGGTGATTTCGATAAATACTGAATCAAGATGGAAAGCGATCCTTATTGAAAAGGGGTATTTATAGAATGTGATCTTTCCAATTTACCAATTATTTATCTCTTTATAAACATTTCATAATCAAATATTTGTAACTATTTTGTTTATTTGGTTAGAAGGTGAATTGATTGGATGAATTAATTGTGTTCTTAAAACAACTCACAATCGTAAAATAGTAAAATTCTGTAACTCTAGAAAGAATGTCAAAATAAAAAACAAAATACTGAATGAAATTGTCTGAAAATATACTGTGAATGTGAAATATTTGTATATTTATTTTATGAATTAGCGCAAGAGATATCAAAAAAACAAAAATAGGATAAGATAAAAAAAAAAACATTTTCAAGACGATTATATGGAGAATTAAGGGAATATATTTTTTTTATTACCGCAAAGAACTTGTGCATATGATAAATAATTTACAGATAATAATTTTTTTCTCGCGTACATTCATTTGATGTGTAATTTATGCTTTTATTAATTTCGCATATTATGCGGTAAAACTTCCCTACTTTTTTTTTTTTTTTTTTTACAAAATATTTTTCAGGTATTTTCAAACGCAATAATTATATATCTCTCGTATTTATAATATATGCGACATGAATTGTGTACTTGAAGATTCTTAAATAAAAAAAAATAAATTACATATGCAAAAATAAATTATAAACAAAAAAAAAAATTAAACAAACATACAAAAAAAAAATTCATTGAGTGAACATTAATTTTTTTTTTTACATTTTATTTTTATAAATCTACTGAATATATGAACATATGAGATTATATGAACATTTCACGTATAGTCGTATTTCGTATACCAGGTATACCGGTTGATGTCCACCGCTCATACATATATCGCGATGCAAGCGGATGTAGTAAACGAAAATGCCTGAATTTTTTTTTTGTTTAAAGCTGTGACATTTCTCTTCAAAAATTCGTTGACAGCAGACCACTTATCGAGCAACAACATTTTAAAAAAAATAATTCAAAATGTCTAATTTAGTGTCAGTAAAGCGCGAAATGCGGACAGCATTGCTTTATTGTTTTCGTTTGAGGAAAACTGGGGCAGAAACACATCGAATGCTTGTAAAAGCTTATGGCGATAACACTTTATCAGAAAGCACATGCCGAGAATGGTTTCACCGATTCAAAAGTGATGATTTTGATGTGGACAAGACAAAGAGCGCCCGGGACAGCCGAAAAAGTTTGAGGGCAACGAATTGCAGTCTCTATTGGATGAAGACGACACGCAAACGCAACAACAATTTGCAGAACAACTAGGAGTTGCTCAACAAACCGTTTCCGATCGCTTGAAAGCAATGGGAAAGATCCAAAAGGTAGGAAAGTGAGTGCCACATGAATTGAATGAAAGGCAATCAGAAAATCGAAAAACCATCTGTGAAATTCAACTTCAACGATACAAAGGGAAGTGTTTTATGGATCGAATCGTGACTGCGGTGATGAAAAGTGGATTCCGGAACGCAAAAAATCGTGGGGTTCAACAGACCAGTCATCAACATCGCCTGCAAAGCCAAATCGCTTTGGCAAAAAGAGAATGTTTTGGGTTTGGGGGTCAGAAGGGGGTCAGAAAAGCTTCTAAAACCTGGTGAGAATGTTAAAACTGCCGACAACAAATGATCAATTTGAACCGTGCTTTGCTGCAAAAACGACCAGAATATCAAAAAAGACAACACAAGGTAATTTTCCTACATGACATCAATGCACCATCACACAAAGCAATACCGGTCCAAGAAACGTTAGAGGCGCTTAATAACTGTGAAGTTTTATTGCATGCGGCTTATTCACCAGACTTGGCTCCTACAGACTACCATTTGTTTTCATCGATGGGGCCACGCCCTTAAGGACCAGCACTTCAAAACGTCTGAAGAACTCGAAAATTGGGTATCTGACTGGTTTTCATCAAAGGAAGAACATTTTGTTTTGTGTGGTATCCATAAATTGACTAAAAGGTGGACAAAATGTGTAAGAAGTGATGGAAAATATGTTGAATAACATTTTTTTTTGCTTTTTCTCCCACAAAAATGTGTTTTATCTCTTTAAAAAACGGCGGACATTAAACGGTATATCTGGTATATGTTTGTTTTTCATATAGTTTGGACGACGATGGAAAAAAAGTCAGCCCACCGTTAATCAGGAATCAAATTTAGATTTTGGATTCTCAAAAGCTGTTCTGTACTCAATTTCAGATCACGATTAATCGTTAATTACCGTCGGAAAACAATGATCTGTTGGCCGATATCGTATCCGAATCAACCTTAAATTAGGGGCTAAATTAGCACAGCAAACATGAGCTCTATGAGGGCAGGGCCAATTTTATGTTATAGTTGGTTGAACATTAGGCAATAGAAGCAATACATGAACTTTTCTATTTTTTAAATGAATTCAGATTTAATGTCAGTTTTTGAAAAGTATGTAATGATATTACTTAGCATACCCTTTGAGCCCCTTATAAAGGAGCTCCGAGATATTCGATGTCTATATAAAATATTAAAATCCAAAGATCTGATGACAAATCTAAATGATGACATACTCAATTAAATGGAACTACTCTCATATTAATCCGATGTTTAAAAAAGCACATTGTTCACTGCGGTCGGAAGATCGCCGGTCTAAAATGGGTTAATAGACGCGATAAGGCATAATACATACGATGAAATATGAAAAATGAAGAATGTCAACAGAAATTCTGCTGTAAACGCTGAAACGATTTCTGCAACAGAACAACAGAACATCTGCTTATACAGAAAAATTAGTTATGCTTGCTTTAATATAAATTATTTCCCTAACACTATAGAAATATCTGCGATTAAAACTGAACCGATTCTGCTTATCCAGCAGAATAACTGTTCATTCAGTATAATAATTTTCTGTTCACCTTAGCAAAAAGTTTTCTGCTACAGAGACTACAGAGACATTTGCAAATTAAGTAGAATCCCTTTCTAGGAAACAGAGTCATCAGAATAACTGCGTATATACAGAAAAAGGAATTCTGTTCGCAATGGCAAAAATATTATTCCTTTTAAGCAGACGAAAAGCAGGTAAATGAGTAAATATTTACTGTATATATTTTTATGTAATCGTATAACAAATTTATCTTCGCATTAAGCAAAAAGGCCGCTAATTAACGGAGGAACTCTGAATTTGGTAAATCAAGACCTTTTGCGATATCAGGAGATGAGCTTCTGCTGTAGAAGCAGAAATGCTGCAGACGCAGAAATCGGACGAAAATAAGCAGAAAATCTGTTGTAAAAACTTTTCGTTTTTTGCCAACAATTCGGTTTTTGCGTTCAACAACAGTCTTCTGTTGTTAGTTTCTTAATTTGTGGTTTTTATCGTGTCGGTAATTAGCCGTACGACCAACCATACAACGGAAAATATGCAACTCTGTGTTAAAATTCAGATTCGAAAAATAACCGAAAACACAAAATATAGTTTATATCTTCAGTAGGATTCGAACAAACGACGCCAACATTTTTTTTTTCAGTGTAAAAACGGTCCCAGAAAAACATTTACAATCAGAAAACACGTATCCTTATTTGCCTATGCGATAAGGGATTAAACACAAATGAGAATAAAATCTTTTAATATGCATCAAATTTTGCATCAAAACCCATTAATAGATCAAATTCAAATTCTGCATCAAAAACACCATTTGAATTTTTATGGTAGTTGGTTCTGAAAGCAGTGGAAGGCAAATCTATAATATAAAAGTTTTTCATTAAACCTCCAGATCTAACAGTCAATTTCTAGCCAATAGAAACAGAATAAGATATCTTTGAATAATCCTGAAATTCCTGAATGTGATCCAAATATAAAAAAAAATTCTTACATGAACGTAACGTTTTAATTTAAAATTAATGTATTATATCGGAATAAAATACTATACAATAAATTTCTTATCTTAAATGATTTATTTTTATTTGTTATCTTGCGTTTTGTTTTTCTTCAATATATAAGGTTTTTTTTTTTTCATAAGAAATTGTTTCATATTTTTATAAAATTACCAAAAAAAAAAAACCACACAAAACAAATGTCGACAAATTATTTTTTTATAAAATGAATGAATGGAATGAAAGAAAACACAAAAAAAAATATATATTAATTTATGAAGTTAGTTTATAAAATACAATTTTCATGTTACAAAATTAAAAAAAAAATACATATTTGCTTTTTGTGTTAATTATCATACTTTTGTATATAAATAATAAAAAATAATGTGATTATTAAATTATGAAGAATATATTGAGGAAATAAATAAATATCAATATATTGATAATTTATATTTATATAAATATATATAGGAAAATAAGCACAAGAACTACTCACACACGAACCATAATGTCTCTAATATATACATTTTATTTTTTTAAATTAAACATTCCATATTTTTTTTTTTTTTTTTTTTTTTACACTAAACTGTTATTTCATTTACTTAAACAATTAATTAAATAATTTCAATATACCTTTAGTTAGTATATAAATTTATTATATATAGTATATTAAGTATACATTATGGAAGTTAATGTGTTGTTTATGTGTCGTTTCGTTTATTTTTTTTTTCTTCGATTTTTTCAAACATCTGAATGTGTGCGGTATGATGACGAGACGCGACGGACGGTGATAATATTTATTTATATAATATTAAAAAAAAACAAAAAGGTTGGAAATACTCTGATAAAATATTGATATTATTATTATTATTATATTATTGTTGTAATGTAATAAATATTATTTATGTTTCATTCATTCAAAAGAGTCACACAATAAGCAAATAATTTTTTTCTATATGTTATAAATGTCATAAATACTATATACATATTATATTGTATATAAATATAAATGCGTTAAATATATGTCATAATAATCGCATTCATATAACGAAAACAAATAAACAAACAGGTTAAATAATCATTCAGGCAATATTTATATTATCATTATAAAAGTTATATGCAGGCACGTTTCTGGCTATTTTTACGATCCGTTTAAGTTATCCAAAGATCGCTAATTTATTAGGTGGGATGAAAAGTTTCTGAAACTGCTAAATGGCACTACAAGCATTAAATCCATATGATTTTTTGTTTTAGCCCTAACCTTTAAAAAAGATAGGTGTATAAATTTGACCGCTGTCGAACTATTATAGTTTATGAGATATAGCATTTTGGATGAAGCAACTGAAGTGTGAGTTTAAAAAAAATGGATAAAGAGGAATTTCGTGTGTATTAACATTGCTTTTTGGCGAAAAAAAAACTATTGAAGCGAAGGCTTGGATTGATAAACATTATTCGGACTCTGCACCGCAGAAAAATTAACCATTGAGAAGTGATTTGCTAAGTTTAAACGAGACGAAATGAGCACCGAGGACGATCCACGCAGATTGGACGCCCAAAAACGGAAGTTACCGAAAAAAACATCAAAATACTCCACAAAATAATTTACGGTTGTAAAGTGAAGTTGTTCGAGATAGCTGCGATACTCTAAAGATATCAAAGGAACTTGTTATGCATATTGTGAATAAATATTTGGGTTTGCGAAAGCTCTGCACAATAAAGTTGGTGCCGCGACAGCTCGCAATCGACCAAAACAACAATCAAAAAAGTATGACAAAATTGACATTTCTTTAACATTTTAAAATTTTTACAATAGAGCATGTTCTACAAGCCCATTTGATCGGTAAGGGAAGTTTTTATAGAATTTAATTATCTATCGAATAAATTCCTGAACGGTATTCTAACCCAACGGATGCCGAAGTTATGGTGTTTTTACTACAACCCTTTTATAATAAAAAATATATTTTACAATGTAATTAATAAAAATTAACCTTTAATCATTTCAATTTTTAAGGGTGGTTCAATTTCCACAAAATGGTATTGATTTCAAGAATGGAATATATGTAAAATAAACTGAATTTTCCCAATTTACAATAATATGAACAAGTATCACTATGCAAAAAGTATGAAAAGATTGACAATTTTTAGAATTTTACAATAGAATTTGTTCTACGACCCCCTTTGATCGATTAGCGAAATTTTTATAGAATTTAATTATCTATCGAATGAAACCCTGAACGTTATTATAACTCAACGGGTTCCCAAGTTATGATGTTTTTACCACAACCCTTACATAATATAATATAATAAACATTTTTTTAAACTTTAATCGGTCAAAATCAACCTTTAATCATTTCAATTTTTAAGGGTGAAATTTCTACAAAATGGTATTGATTTTAAGGGTGAATCTGTAGTGAAATAAACGGAATTTTCCGAATTTACAATAATATTAAGGGGTCTCCATACAAAAAGTATGGGTAAATTGAAAATTTTTACAATAGAATTTGTTCTACAACCCCCTTTGATCGATTAGCGAAATTTTTTTAGAATTAAATTATCAATCGAACGAACGAACGAACGATCGATGAACATTATTCTAACTCAACGTGTTCCCAAGTTATAGCGTTATAGTAAAAAAAAAATTTTAAATTTACCATTTTCTTATACAGATAATTTAAAAAAAAAATTGGCACCCCGTTCCTTTAATCCGCCCGTTGGGGGATAGTTAAGTCTGTTGATATCGCAAGTGCGGACCTGCGGTTATATGAATTTAAAAAAAATACTAATCATTGTGATTTATACATATATACAAATCACTATATTATTATATTTAAATGAACTTTTAATATAATAAGGTTTGTCATCATCATTAATTCATATATATAGCACATTAGATAATTTAAGAAGATGAAACAAAAGAAGAAGAAGAAGCAGAAACAAATTGGCAAATTTGTTATCTAATACATATGTTTTTTTGTTTCGTTTCGTTTTTATGTTGATAGATTTATTATTTCATATATAGACATCATTTGATTTCAAAAAAAAAAAATTTATAACAACAATATAATTAAAAAATATGTGATTTTTATTAATCAATATATATTCAATATAATTGCAACACACACACACACATGCACATCATTAAGAAATCTCAAACAATTATTGCGACTATATACAATACATGGCAGAATATCTTTATTATATATATAAAGGGTGATTTTTTTGCTATTATCTTTTTGGCAACACTGGTTTAAACAGCTGACGCACGTTTCGTGTTTTGTTTCACTGTCAAACATCTTCAGTTTGGTCTATAATTTAACCATGAATCGTCTTACAAACGAACAACGCTTGCAAATTATTGAATTTTATTATCAAAATGCGTGCTCTGTTAAGAAAGTTCATCGCGACGAAATTGTGTTCAGCGACGAAACTCATTTTTGGCTCAATGAGTTCGTAAATAAGCAGAATTCTCGCTTTTGGAGTGAATATCAGCCAGAAGCATTGCAACAGCTACCAATGCATCCAGAAAAAGTAACAGTTTGGTGCGGTTTATAGGCTGGTGGCATCATTGGACCGTACTTCTTCAAAGATGATGTGAATCGTAACGTAACTGTGAATGGTGAGCGCTACCGTGAGATGATATCCAACTTTTTTTGCCCAAAATGCAAGAGCTTGACTTGCATGACATGTGGTTTCAACAAGACGGTGTCACATGCCACACAGCACGCGCAACAATGGACTTATTGAGAGGCGAGTTCGGTGAACATTTTATTTCACGTTCGGGACCGGTCAATTGGCCGCCTAGATCGTGCGATTTAACGCCTTTAGACTATTTTTTGTGGGGCTATGTTAAAGCTCATGTCTATAGCGACAAGCCCGCTTCAATTGACGCATTGCAAGACAACATTGAAGCATTTATTCGTACGATACCGGCCTAAATGTTGGAAAGAGTATGCCAAAATTGGACTAAGCGGATGGACCATTTGAGTCGCAGTCAAGGTTTGCATGACATTTGCATGAAATAATCTTCAAACATTAAATTATATGGACCGTACTATCGATTCAAATAAAAATTTCATGCATTTTCCTGAATTTCATGTGTTTTTTTTTTAAAAACTTTCCTATAGCTTTTAAAAAATCACCCTTTATATATATTGATTGATTGATGATGATGATGATGATTAGTAATTAATATAGATTTATTTTTTGAAATAATAAAATTATAATTTTTTTTTTATTGATTTTATAATCAATTTTGTTAAATTTAGTATAATAAAGAAAATTTTATAATTTATTTATACAATACTTGAATTTAGTTCAGACGGGGCATGAGAAAATTTTGTCTGAATTTTCCAAATCATAGGATATTCTTAAATATACTTCGAAATTAAATTAATTATAGTATCCAAAAAAACAAATGCCGGAAAATTAAATTTTCCAAATATTGAAATTTTTCACATAAGATTTTTTCTGCAAATTTTCAATTGAATTTTCCATATACAGAAAACTAGAAAATCATATTGAAAATTCAATAAATTTCTGGTATTTTCCATAGAAGTAGAAATATTTTGAAATCGTATCTTTTCATTCAAAAGATATATAGTCGATTTCTTCCTCGTCTGTGAAAACTTTCCGTCAGGTCAGCTTTGAAATACTCTAGAATCTAGATTATTCATACTTAACATACATTATAACTATTGGTGAGAAAGATTTCCTTTTTGTGACATTTGTGTCAAACATTGATTTTGGGAAACACTCCTCAATTATATATATACATATATTATTAATATAACCTTCTATAAAAAAAAATCAAACTCATATAACAATTTATCGCGTCATATCGAACGAAAAAAAAAACTATGAATATATTATTTTGTTGATGATAAATAATTTATAAAAAAAAAAAACTTTTTTATATATGAATTATTTTAATGTATGTTTAAAAAATTTATATAAAATACAGTAAAACCTCGTTTAACAATTGACATATTCGTCGTCGGGATTGATGAAAATTGCGGGGTATTCTTAATTTGTATCATTTTTTTTTTTGCTTTTTACTCCAACTGAGTGAAAGGTAATGGTAATACAATAGTAAGAAAATTAATTAGATATTGGGTAAAAATCTAATAATTAAACATTTTATTAAGTTGATGGATGTAAAACATTTTTTGATAATTATTTGACAATTTTTCCGGGATTTTTGACAATTGGTCAACATAAACGGAGGGTTAACTCATTCTATTAATTGATTATTCTGACATTTTGTATTCCTGATCAAGGTAGTCAATGTACAGAGAAATGTTTCTACGTAAATGTATATAATGATTCAGTCTCAGGATCATTCAAAATCAATAGTAAACCTATTGCAGATTTTTACTGTATCCATATATTTTAAACAATTATATAAATATAGAGTATATATTTTCTAAATAAAAATTATCTTTGTCCTATAGTAATAGTGTATGGTATGGTATGGTATGGTATGTATATGATGTGAGATCAACATGTGATTATAAGATTTTTAAACAATTATTTTATTTATTTTTTTTTTTACGTATGTATACGTACGGTGTTTAGAAGACGCTGATGGATGTATGATGACGCATCGTAAGTATATATCGATATTATTTTATTTTTTTATGTAATGTTAGTAGTACAATATTTTTTTTTGTATAAATATTGTACGTGAAGTATAATAATTATTATTATTCATACATTTTTTTTTATATTTTATACTTTATATAGGTATTTTATTTATTCTATATATAATTAATTATATAAAAATATTCCTGTTTTGTTTTATCCATATACTGTATGACATTCGAATTGCGATTTATTTTTACGAGAAAATTCTCAGAGGTATAGTAATAAAAAATACTTAATTAATTTGTTTACTGTAAATACTAAAATTTATAAATTTTAGAGTTTCATTTAAAATATCCTAAAAGTAGATCCTAAAAATTACGATTCAATTATAGAAATTGAAAAATATGAGGCCCAAATGAATATAAGAAATTGTATTATAAATCCCTTACTTCCCCTTTAATCCATCTAAGACAATGCATTTTTGTTCTCAAACAAAAGATAGGTTGCCCAAATCCTTATGAATAATACTCTTATTCTGCAATCTTAGGACCTATTAAACTTGAGAATGTATTTGTCAAATAATTTTACATGGAACAATATAATATGATTATTGAAGCTAAAAAGTCAGCTATAGTCGCATTGAATTTAGGAATGCCCTGTGATTCTAAAAACTTAGCACTAGTTTATAAAGCATTTATAAGACCACTTTTAGTATACAATTCTTAAATATGGTCCGATTCACCAATTATTACACTTTAGTTTAGTGACCGGATCGAAAACCATGCCTTCTCGTTGCTCAGTAGCTTCATTATGCACATTTTATAAAGATTACCATCACTCTAATGTTCTAATGAAAATTTTTTTTAAATAATATTATAATTTATAATTGAAGAAATCCTTAAATGGCACATCCACACTCGCAATGTCTATTCACTTTTTTCGAACCAACAGATTTGGAAATGCATTTTTTTCCAAAGAACATCAAAATTATATGGAACAGTCTCCCCTGAGCTAATATTTCCCGCCTTCTTATGACTGTCATCCATTATTTAAATTCAGCATTTTTTTCTAAATCTAAAAACTCACCTAAAGTGAAACTTGGACAATTGTTTGAAAATATATCATTAATTTTTTACTCAGTGCTTTTTGGTTTAAGTTTTTTTCTGTTTTATAAATGCTTTTATTTTCAAAATGTCTTAAATAATCAACATATTTATTTCAGGTTTGGTCGCCAAAAATCTCTTAAATGTATTTTCCACGCATAAATGACTTTATGATGTCGTTGGTAAAGCATCCAACCCGATTGCTGGTGGTCACGAATTCAAATCCATGGCCGGAAGTTTGTTTCTGCCTGATTTTTCTGAATTGAATTGATAAACTAATTCCTTGCATATCATCATCAAATTAATGAATATCTTTGGTCTAGTTCGTCGTACGCATAACAAAGTCTACACGCAATTATATTGAATTGGATTTAATCTATAGAGAACATCTTAAGGTTCTCTGCTGGGCTCTCACGGGACATGCGCCGTGTAACTACCACAGGTTGCTAAGAGGATGATGGAAAGAGTTAAACCATTCTAGGGTATTGCGATTCTCGGTCCGTCATCCTCAAGTATTAGTTACACCTCCACGTGGTGGCAACCGGGCAATGCATCCTAGAATCCAGCTAAGTAACTAATGCGAAAAAACAAGTATTGATTGAAGAACAGAAAGGTTTAATTACCCCAGATGGTAAAGGGGGACAACACGAGAAGAGATGCAGGGTAGAAATACCTAGTAAATCTTCAGATGAGGGCACCCAAAGGAGGATGGAGGGATTGCGGATGGAGAATGCGGGACCGTAACGGTCTAACACACTCAATCCGCAATCATATTTACATGGGAAAACCATGGCAAGGGGAGGCCGAGGAGGGGTTTTAGTCAGTAAGAATCTGACACGCATCTTCGGGCGTATCTATGGAAGATTTCCCCTACTTCGTTAAAATAAAAAAAAAACTACCACCTGCTCAAAAAGATTGGTTGAAAATGAGCAATTCAGATTCTGCAATAAGGATAGTGAGACTATCCTAACACATACTCGCAAAATGTCCAGAGCTCTGTAAAAAAACGAAGGAAATATCTAGGAAAAGACTTTCTCAGGGAAAGTGGATATAAAAACCTTGCAGTAAAAGCGGTCATCAATTTCCTAATTGGTGAGAGAAGAGGTCTATTCCTTTTGAGATAAAGAACCCACCCTGTGGGGGAGGTTTTAGTCGGTAGGACGTCCTAGTGACGGGAGTCCGACACACGGTCTGTATATGGATTTCCTCTTCCAAAAAAAATTGAATTGAATTTTAATATTGAAATTTATATATGAAAGTATATAATAAACCTCACAACCATTTGCAAATTAATTCCATGAGGGATTTATGTCCATACCCATTATTCAATTTGCCAGCGATCTGGACAGGGCCAAAGAACGTATGAATATGGAATAGATTAAGAATGTAGCTTATCAGTTAACTTTAGGGGTCAAGTGTTTCGGAGTCACTTGGTACCCAACACAATTTATATAATCTAATCTAAAACTCCATCTACAGCATATAGGTGCATCGTCTGATTAAGTGATTTCGTTACGGGCTCACGGTAATAGAATTACGATGTTTTACAGGCGCTGCTAAACCAATTCTGCCGTAATGACAAACAAAATAAAAAAAAAAAACTTTTCAACAGTAATTTCTCAATAATACCTCGTCTTGTATATGTCTATAATAAAATAATTAAACGTTAAATCTTTACTTTATTACACACCTTATAATAATTTTCGTCTAAATTTAAAGACAAATAAAATTAAATTGTTCTCATACAGTCGTGGTCAGTTAAATAACACAGTGATTTATTACGCCAAATATTTTAGTTTTACAAATACAAATTATGTATACAAAAACCGATAAGTTACTGAAAAAATGTGTTATGGACCGATGAATTAAATTATAATCGATGTGGATCGGATGGAAAAGTGTATGTAAGACGTCTACGTAATCAAAGCATCAATCCATTATACACATTAAAAACAGCAAAACATGCTGGCGGTAGTATCATGGTTTGGGAAGCGCTATTTTGGCATGGTATTGGTCCAATACACATAATAGAAGGAAAAATGGATCAGTATATGTATAAAAATATACTTGAAAATGCAATGGAACCAGATACTGATGATAATATGCCACTTAAGAGGAAATTTATGCACGATAACGATTCAAACTCACCGCTCGTTGCATAAAATGATGGAACAACTGTTAGAACAACGCAAATTAGTGTATTAGATTGGCAGGCACAAAGTCCGGCCTTGAACCGCCCATTCAGAATTTGTGAGCAGATGTCGAAAAAGGGATTAATGAAAATCGATCAACAAATTTGGACAAATTGTGGGCAGTCGTGCAAGAGGCTGGCTTGCAATGCCATCAGATCGATGCGAATGTTTTGGGGGAAAGTATATCTCGTCGATGTGCCAAAGTAATTTTAAATGAAACGTTTCCCAACAAAATATTAAACCAGCTTTTTATCAATTTTTGATTCATTTTTTATTTTGTGATGCAAATAAAGCCAAAGTTCGCGGACTGTGCTATTTACATGACCACTTAACTTTAAGAATTTTTTACGTTTTATGTTCAGAATTTTTTTGTTAAAGAAAATATAGATATTTATTTACACTATGATTATGAAATTATGTATTACTTCTCTAAACTCCCTTAGTCAGTTTAACACTGCTGCTTCCATTAGATATTTTTAAGAATTCATTCCAAGAAATGGGTGTGTTATTTAACTGACCACCGCTGTATATATAACAAGATTTTAGTGTATCATTTTTTTGTTTGTTTGTTTGTTGTTATTTTGCCATTTTTGTAAATGAAAATGATTAATTAACCTTTACAGACAGTTTTTAAGTTCTTAAATATAATGGAAATATTTTTATTCGTTTCAATTAATTAATTTTTATATCAAAATACCAATTTTTTCTGAAAACTAATAAGACAACCGGAAATTTTTATCCTGCGTTAAATCGATTAGTAAAATATAGGGCAAATAATTTAAAATAGAAATTCATCCAATTTTATATTCAATTATTTAAAAAAAAAAATACTATAATATGAAATTATACATAAAAAATAAATCAATATATTTTCATAAATACCACAGAAAAATCAACTCAATAACAATAAAATAATATTATTGTATAGGTATAATAAAAAAAAAAATTTAAGATATCACCCGCGATTTCTATATTTGTTTATTTATATTTTATTTCTATTTTATTTTTTTATATGATTATTTATAGTTAGTGAACAAAATAAAAAAAAATACAGTAAAAACAGAAAAAAAAAAACTAAATGAAAACAAATTAAAAATGTTTTTTTTATATATTATAAAAACTATTTAAAAAAAAAACATATTTAATATAAAAATCACGTTGTGGAATTTTTTTTTCTTCTTCTTCTTCTTCTTATACCAGTGAAATTCATTCACATTCACAATCATTCACACACTTCTGTTTATAAATTAAATTGATACAAAGCCAAAATAAATATCATTTAACAAAAAATAAAATAAAAAAAACGAAATTATAACAAAATAAATAAAATAAATTTTGTGAAATTTTATTTATAATTAAATTTTTTTTTTTTTTTTATTGTCATTTTTATATTATATATAAAAATAAAAAAAAATTACTTGGGGATCCTGAAAAAAAAAGAAAAAAGTGAATACACTCGCAAATTTAATTTAATTTTGTTGCATTGAAAAAAAATTATTAATTACTTAAAAAAATGCATTTCCTTCGTGTCTTCTATAATGAATTATTTTTTTGTTATATTTATTTATTTTATAATTTTTTGAATAAACAAATTTTTTTAAATATCTACAAACAATTGTAGAAAATCTATTTATGGGTTTTGAAGGTTTTCGTATCGTAAAAAAACAATATTAATATAAGCAAGAATATATTCTCATCAAAATCTTATCAGATTTATCTTGATTTATTAACCCTTATATAGCGAACATAACTCTGTGGTGGGAATGTTAAAAATGCCAACCTAAAATACTAAAGAAATTTTGGGGTCGTGCGGGTTCGAATCCTACTGAAGACATAAAATATGTTTTGTGTTTTCGGTTATTTTTCGAATCTGAATTTTAACACAGAGTTGCATATTTTCCGCTTGTGGTTGGTCGTACGGCTAATTACCGACACCGTAAAAATCACAAATTAAGAAACTAACAACAGAAGACTGTTGTTGGACGCTAAAACCAGATTGTTGGTTGTATAGCGAAAAATTTATTATTTATTTTATTATAGCGAACGAATGCCGCCATACTCGTGACATTGCAAATATTCTAAAAAAAAAATCGAATGCCGCCATACAAGCCGCAAGACGTAAAATATTTTCTTTCATTTAAAGTTTACTGTTTAAACTTAAAGTTATACGTTTTGAAGAAAGATGCGCTCGTTCGTTTTGGGTTAATTCATCACAGTGATATACAAATAAGGGTGTTTTTTTTGGTTCTAAGAAATTAATATTGAAACGTGCAAGTGCAATTTGAATGAAAAATGGTCAATAAACTCATACATTTTCCAAGAGCACCCAAAAATTTTTATTACTTCATATTTAGAAAGATCATTAAACAATAATAAAAAAATAGGTATTCTTGAAAAGTTTTTTCAAATGTAAATAAAAATAAAACATATTTGTAAATGATAAATTTATGAAAATGTATCACTATGTAAGTACGAAGGTCTCTCGCTCGGAAGTCACCTTGACGTGGTGCGAGAGCTTAGGTTGTAATGAACCGAAAGTCTATGCTGATAGGGACACCCATATCAGAAAGGTCTACGAGGAGCAATGCACTAAGAACTTTCAACTCCCAGACACCGGGCGCCCTCTGGGAGTATTAGCCTTATCATAGAAAGAGGCTCTTCTATGGCTGACCAACCAATCCTCAACTACAAGTGTGGACTCCAACCGAACCAAAGATGTGTTTCTTAATGTATCAAATAAAACAACGGTACTTTGCCGTTTCATTCAAGACACGGCGTCTGTCATTTCAGATACGGAAATGTTTGGTCTTGATTCTTAGGGCTCTCAGTCAACGACTGCTGTTGAGCATGTTGAATCTAGTCAAGCATAAAAGGCCCAAGTCTAGCAGTCTCATATCTTCGAGACCAATTCAAAATTTAATTCAGGGAGTACACTAGATCCAATGGGTCGTACTACACGGAGTGGTTTAAGCAACTACTCCAACCCACGGGGAGGGGTTTTTCGTCGGTAGGACGTCAACTTAGTTGGCGGGAGCGCGACACTCTGTCCGTAAATGGATTTCCCTTCCCATCAAAAAAAAAAAAAATAAAAATAAAACATATTATTGAATGATAAATTAACCACCATGTACGAAGCTGGATCGATAATGATCCGGTCTAACAATGAAAAAAAAAACTATTTCTTTTATTAAATTTCATTTTATTTCTCAACATAGTGTCCCCCGCCCCCCCTTTTAGAACGATACACGATACAGAACAACGATATTCCCAAATTTTTGAATCAACATTTAAAAATAGAACGTTTTCGAGAACTCCTCAAAATATGCGTTTGTTTTCATTGATTACTTCTTCATTTGATGTGAATTTCTTTTACTTTTTTACTTTTCTTTTGTTTAAAGCGTTACATTTTTTTATGTGCTGGGGCAATTATTCATAATATGTATAATAAATTAACTCAAGACATCCAATGAATCATATTATTATAGCCAAGAAAGAGGAAAAAAAAAGAAAATATTTGGATCATTAGGAATAATTTACGCAAGCTATTAGCTATTGGTTCTGTGATCCATATTGCTTCAAGTTTGGAAACAGAAAATAAACATCATTCGGTGATAAATCTGGACGGTATAAAATGGATGCGGTAACAATTCGGACGGTATAATTCATGGAATTTATAGTCATTGCAATTGTTGAATTGTTGTAAACCGAAGTTACCCAATCTGTAGAAAGATCCCTTTATTTCTTCTTCAAATGTGGTCGTTTATTCTTATAGATTTCATCGTTCAATCGATTCAATAATACAGCATAATAATTTTCTATTATGGTTTTTCCTTATTTTGAAGTGAGTCGATGATGTGTAATATACCATTTGAATTCCAAAATATAGTCGTCATAACCTTAACTGTTTTTGCCTTCTTTGGACCATTTTCACCTGCTTCTACCCATTATTTCGTTTAATTTTTGGTTTCAAGTGTATATATAGTGATAGATCAGGTTTATTCTGGGATAAACCTCAGGGTTGTGCTCTATAGCCTACTCTCTTTTTAATTTTTATTAATGATCTTTTATCGATACAGAACAGAAAATCCAATGCACTGTTATGCAGACGATAGTACATTAAAATTCTTCGTATGAACTACACCTCGTAATCATAATGCGACCCAAATGCTTTATAGTCACGCCAGAAGATGATATCTTCAATTAACAAAGATTTAGATTCAATATCTAAATAGGGAAGGATAAACTTAGTAGAATTTAATCCCTCTAAAAACAAAGGAATGTTTTTCTCAAACAAACGATCCATAAATGTTGATCCAATAATTATGCATAATATAATTATTCCACAATCTATAATGACCTATTAAATTTGGGAATGTCTTTATCAGACAACTTTACATGGAATAATAATATACAATAATAATTGCAGCTAAAAAGGCGACTAGTCGCATTGGATTTTTACGGAAGATCGAAAGAATTTCTCAATTCTGAAAATTTAGCATTAGTTTATAGGTGTTTTATAAGACCACTTCTAGAGTATAATTCCTACATATGTTTTCAAACAATTGTCCAAGTTGTACTTTAGGTGGATTAGTTTTTAGATAAGATGAAATGTTTAATTTAAATAACTGATAATCAAAAGTATGGGGGAAATACTAGTTGAGGGAGACTA
Source organism: Dilophus febrilis (assembly GCA_958336335.1). Taxonomy (NCBI): domain Eukaryota; kingdom Metazoa; phylum Arthropoda; class Insecta; order Diptera; family Bibionidae; genus Dilophus; species Dilophus febrilis. Next base: position 11,756,943 of record OY284472.1, on the reverse strand, counting down.
TTCCATAATCTTGCTGTTCTTGGGAAAAATGAATTTCCAAATCTGTTTGTTCGCAAAAAACTAATAGATACAGAATATGAATAAGCCTTTTACGAATTTCTCGAATTTCTCGAGAAGTTAATTGGCTTAGGAATTAGCTTTAAAATTTCATTAGAGCATTCATGGTAATAATTCATGCTAAACCGATTTTGCCGTAGTAACGAACAAAAAAAAAGATCCGCATGTTTCATCAACCGTTATTAATTAGTGATAGATTTGGATTAGTAATCGACGCCTAAATTCATCTGAATTATTCTTTATCATGCCCAAAGATTTCTTGGAAGAGGTCATCACATGATATTCCCTTTTTTTTCCATTGTCCGAAAAAAATCAAGGCCGTTTGCCGCTACCAAACAAAAACTAAATGACGTATTGCTCTAAAAATTTACAAGGAGTCGAGTAACAGATTTTATTTCATAGAAAAAATAATGCATATAATGACCAGTAACGCCATACATGTTTAAGAAACCCGATCAATATCGATCCGCTCTCGTATTAAAATTATTGTAATTTAGTTAGTCAATCTCATAAAAAGGTATTTTTATGCTCTACAAGAATAAAATTGGAAAAATACATATTGGAAAAATTCAATCATTTTATAAAAAATGAAGGTTAACTTAACAACATTTATATAAATTAGAAAATGTTTACATAAGAAATTTCCATAAAGAGATCTTATAAAATCTTGTATGTAAGATTAACAAAACACCAAATGCAATTGATTTTCATTGATTTAATACAATGAATTTTTTAATCAATTATTTAAGTTCATTGACCAAATGAATCCATTAAATGAACCAAAAAAACAAAACCCATTCAATAATTGATGCGATATTATTTAAGTATAAGTATATATGCAAAATGTAATCAATCAAACGATATACATACATGAAAGATTACTATCAAATGAAGCAATAAATATACAATTTTAATTATTTATCTATCTATGGTATATTTATTAAATTTAATATAATTAATTTTTTTAAAATATCGCGCAAAAATTCTTTTAACCAAAAAAAAAATCAATCAAATTAATATTTGTATTTGTATTCGCAAATTGTTTACGCACATCAAACAACAAACAATTCGCAATTTTTTCCATTTCGTTTCAAAAAAAAACAACAATATAATTATAAATACTAATAATTATTTAAGAACAACAACTATAATATACGCGTAGGAAGTAGAGGTGGTGTGCCGCGGCCGCCGCCAGCCAGCCAACCGTTCCCCATTAAATTGATGATATCTTTTTTGTATATATACGATATGATACATAAAACAAAAACGTGTACAACCAAATATATTAAAAAAAAAAACAACTAAATCATGAAAAAAAAAATTTGTTTTTCTTGCTCTTAAAATATAAATATTTACAATTATCAATAAGCAAATTGTTATTATATAAGATGTATTTGGTAAGATGGCGACAGATATAAGTATGATTAGATGATCTATATATAATATGTTTAAGAAAAGTGAAAAAATATGTAATGTATTTGGGAAATTCGAAAATAAAATTCTTTACATTTCATTGTAAAGAATGAATTTAATGGAAAATATTGATAGATGTCAAATTTTCCAGTCAAATGAAAGGTTTTCCTGACCAAACGAGATCCTAAAATACAGTCAAGTGAAAATGCCCACAGTATTTTGAAGGTATATTCAATAGATTACAAAAATTTCGATTCCGTTTATGGTAATATTTTTTATGCATGTGAAATTCGCTGCCAAACAGAATTTCCTTAATGAAATTATACAGAATTTTCTTTTAGGAAATTTGCAGAACTTAATAAAACTCTATATAATATATTACGTGTAGGAATTAATAATGCGGATTTAGATAACAGATGGCGCATTGGGCGTTGAGTGTATCGCAACACACCGCGGCCATTTTCTTTTTTTTTGTCTGTCATTAGGCTATAAATTTCAGTATATGTCATTTCATTGAAGTGTAAACAACAAAGCTTTTTTTTGCTTCGAATATGTCGAAACACATGCCTGAAAAAGTTGTTTTGGGGGGAAGTTTAATAACTTTCTTTAATTTGAGGAAAACCGCTGCTGAAAGTTATCGTTTGTTGGTTGAAGCTTATGGTGGACATGCTCCAGCTCAAGCAACTTGTGAACGATGGTTTGTACGCTTCCGAAATGGTGATTTTGACTTGGAAGACAAAGGTCAGCCAGGTCAGGTCAGCCAAACGGCCAGGTCAGCCAAACGGCCAGGTCAGCCAAAAAAATTTGAAGACGAAGAATTGCAAGTGTTATCAGATGAAAATTCGTGTAGAACACAACATGAACTTGCAATGGCGTTGAATGTCGACCAAACAACCATTGGCAAACGTTTACATGCAATGGGAAAGATTCGAAAACTTGGAAAATGGGTACCACATCAACTGAATGAAAATCAACTCAAAGCACGAATCGAAACATGCAAAAAACATCTGCAGAGCACAAAAAACATAGTTTATTGAGTCGAATTGTCACCGGCGATGAAAAGTGGGTCTATTACGATAACCCCAAACGTAACATCATATGTTGATCCCGGCCAACCATCAACTTCACAACCAAAACGCGATATTCATTGCCAGAGGCTTATGCTGTGTATTTGGTGGGATCAGAAGGGTGTGGTATATTACGAGCTGTTAAAACCGAATGAAATGGTTACATCTGATTGCTACCGACGACAACTGGCCGAATTGGCAAAAAAATTGAACGAAAAACGACCATTGATAGCTCGAAAACACCACAAAGTTTTTTTTCATGATGACAACGCCAGACCACATCGTGCAAAAATCATTAAAAAAAAAAAAAATAAAGAGGCTCGGTTGGGATCATCTTGATCACCCCCCGTACTCTCCAGACCTTGCTCCTTCTGATTACCATTTGTTCAGATCAATGCAGGTCAGTCTGGCAGATGCACGCTTTCGAAATGCTGAAGATGTGCAAAAATGGGTCGATGAATGGATTGCCTCGGAAGATGAGGACTTCTTCAAACGAGGAATCAACAAACTTCCTAAAAGATGGGAGGAAGTCATAGCTAACGATGGGCAATATATTGGTTAATGTACTCATTCATTTTGTTATACAAATAAATGCCATTTTCGAGCAAGATATCCGCATTATTAATTCCTACACATAATATATAATTCTCTAAAGAAAATTCTGTAAAATTTCCTTAAGGAAAATCTGTATCATTTTATGGGGCATTCCATTTTCTAAAGGAAATTCAGTATATTAGTCTAAGGGCATTTTACGGTTTACGGAAAGATGTTCTTCTCGAAAACATTGCGTAAAATACTGAAAGTAACGGATTTGACCAATTGTCACCTACGGTTCTGAAACGTGGTACATGACACAAGCTAACGAACGAGGTCTTGGAGGGTTCGAAAAGAAAATACTATGGCTCATCTTTGGACCGACTAAGGAAAGGGGACGGTGGAGTAGGCGATACGATCACGAACTATATAAATTGTATGGCGAACCCGCCGACATAGTTCGATTTATTACAAGATTGGTCGCTTGAGATGGTTTTGTCATGTGGTGCGTATGGATGGCGATCGTATCCCTTTAAAATGCAGGACAGCAAGCCAGGTGGATCAAGGGGCGTTGGAAGACCGCGGGGTAGGTGGAAAGATGAAGTCGAAGCGGAACTTCGGGCTCTAGGTATATCCGGCTGGCGGACGTTGGCGGTAAATAGGCCCCGGTTGAAGAAGTCTGTTGATGGACTCCAAAACCAACTGTATATTGTCTGAATAATGTTGATAATTAATCAATGGATGTTTTGAAATTAACAAATGTCAAAAATCGGCAAATTCGTCAAATATGAGAACTTCCTAAATTAGTGACACAACACAACACAACACAACACATAAACTTTATTTATATTTAGTATAAAACTCGACCTTGCCATTTGAAACATTTAACAAATTTTAAGCTATAGTGTTTAACTTAACATACCAATGTTTTTTTTGTTACCAGATAACATGAAATTCAAGCGATTACAATTTGATTTCATACAAACTAAAAATAATAAAAATTCATACAATCACATAAATATATGTACAGCAGTTTTCATTATATCTTTTAATGAAAAATATTTTTAGTTTTTTTAATTTATAATCATACAATAATACCATTTTTAATATTATACTAAAACAGAAAGAAAAAAAAACATAAAAATATTATGCGATTATGCAAAAGAAAATGACATAATAAATATAAAAAAAACTTATGAATAGTAAATGAAAACGAGCTATGATGAGTTCATTGAATACGTTTTTTTTTTTGCGGTTAAAATGGCAAAAATGTTTTCTTTCGACGACGACGACGTCATTGTGATAAAATTATTTTGTGTTATCAAAAATATTAATTTTATTTTGTTAATTTAATAAAATATTTATAGTTTTTTTTTATCAAAAAACCTCTTAAGAAAAATTGTGTGAATAGTCAAATAAATTTGAAATAAGCAAACATTTTTGAAGATTTGTACAAAAATACTTTATATTTTGGAGCTGCCATTGAAGATTCAGCTAACAGAAATCTAATGATTGATTGGTTATTTTTTTTTTATAGAAATGTATTTCCAATATTGAACTCATTATTACTAAATGAAGATATCAACTTCCAACTAGTATACAGCCACGAATCTTAAACATTCTGGTCTTTGTTTTATTTTTATATTCTTACATTTTCATAATGTAAGATACATTTTCACAGTTACATTATCATTTTGAGGTGAACTTTTTGTTTGTTTAAGAAAAACCTGTATAATTCTCTAAATACAGAATACAGAATCCCCGTTAGAAAATTAAACTTATCTAAAGGAAAATCTCTATCATTTTATAAACGAAAGTCTGTAATCAGTTGTTAATTTTGAATAATTTTCTAAAGGTAATTATGAATGTATTTCTAAAGGAAGTGCAGCGTAATTTTTTGAGGAAACTATACATTTTTCTAATGGGAATTTTGTATAATTTCTTTATAATTTCCTTAATATGATTAAGGGTAAATTCTGTACCATATTCCATATAATTTCTTCTGTTCAACTTTCTAAAGGAAATTCTGTAAAAATATACAGAATTTTCTTTAAAAAATTACAAAAAATTTTCTTTAGAAAATTAGACAGAATTTCTTTCAATTAATTATACAAAATTTCCTTTAGGAAATCAAACAAATTTTCTTTAAGCAAACTATACAGAATTTCGTTTTTCTTTAGTAAATTCTAGACAATTTTCTATAATTGAATAGAATTTGCTTTTGCGTGAAGATATCCAGAACTTTCTAAAAGAAATTCTGCATAATTTGCTACAGATATTTAAATTTAATACTTAATTTGCTTAAGGAAATTTTATATAATATCCTTAAGGAAATTCTGTATAATTCGTTTAAGGAAATTCCGTATAATTATACGAAAATCTCTATCGTTTTACAAACAAAATTCTGTAATCAGTTTGTAATTTAGAATGATTTTCTAAAGGAAATGCCGTGTAATTTTTATAAGGAAACTGTACATTTTTTTTAATGGTAATTCTGTATAATTGTATGGGTAAATTCATTTTCTAAAGTATATTCCATATAATTTTTGAGGACATTTTGTTTAATTTCTTATATGAAATTCTTTTTAACTATCTTAAGAAAATTCTGTAAATTATACAGATTTGGCTGAAGCAAATTATACAGAATTTCCTGAAGCAAATTATACGGAATATCCTGAAGCAAATTATACGGAATTTCATGAAGCAAATTATACGGAATTTCATGAAGCAAATTATACGGAATTTCCTTAAGAAAATTATACGGAATTTCCTTAAGAAATTTATACGGAATTTCCTTAAGAAAATTATACGGAATTTCCTTAAGAAAATTATACGGAATTTCCTTAAGAAAATTATACAGAATTTCTTTAAGAAAATTATACAGAATTTCCTTTGGGAAATTGTACGGAATATTCCTTTGGAAAATTATACGGAATTTCCTTAAGAAAATTATACAGAATTTCCTTTGGGAAATTGTACCGAATCTCGTTGATGAAATTATACAGAACTTTCTAAAGGAAATTCTCCATAATTTTGAAAATGAATTGCTGTATTTGCATAATTTGCTTAAGGGAATTCTCTATAATTTACCGAAGCAAACTCTGTAAAATTTGATTAAGGAAATTCTGTATAATTTTACGGGTAAATTCTGTACCATTTTCTAAACGAAATTCCGTATAAACTATGAGAACATTTTGTATAATTTCCCATAAGAAATCCATTTTAAGTTTCTAAAGGAAATTTTCAAGAATTTACCTAATTTTCTTTGGAAAATTAGACAGAATTTCCTTTAAGAAATTAAACAGAATTTTCTTTAAGAAATTAAACAGAATTTCCTTTAGTAAATTTTAGACTAATAAATACTACACAATTTCCTTTAATTGAAGAGAATATGCTTTTGCGTGAGGATATACAAAACTTTCTAAAAGAAATTCTATATAATTTCCTACAGAAATTTTAATTTAATACTTAATTTGCTTTGTTGCTTGAGCAAATTCTGTATAGTTTATTGAGGAAATTCTGAATAGTTTCCTTAAGGAAATTTTATATAAATTGCTTAAGGAAATTCTGTATAATTTGCTTAAGGAAATTCTGTATAATTTGCTTAAGGAAATTCTGTATAATTTGCTTAAGGAAATTCTGTATAATTTGCTTAAGGAAATTCTGTATAATTTGCTTAAGGAAATTCTGTATAATTTGCTTAAGGAAATTCTGTATAATTTGCTTAAGGAAATTCTGTATAATTTGCTTAAGGAAATTCTGTATAATTTGCTTAAGGAAATTCTGTATAATTTGCTTAAGGAAATTCTGTATAATTTGCTTAAGGAAATTCTGTATAATTTGCTTAAGGAAATTCTGTATAATTTGCTTAAGGAAATTCTGTATAATTTGCTTAAGGAAATTCTGTATAATTTGCTTAAGGAAATTCTGTATAATTTGCTTAAGGAAATTCTGTATAATTTGCTTAAGGAAATTCTGTATAATTTGCTTAAGGAAATTCTGTATAATTTGCTTAAGGAAATTCTGTATAATTTGCTTAAGGAAATTCTGTATAATTTGCTTAAGGAAATTCTGTATAATTTGCTTAAGGAAATTCTGTATAATTTGCTTAAGGAAATTCGGTATAATTTGCTTAAGGAAATTCTGTATAAATTGCTTAGGTAAATTTTTTATAATTTGCTTAAGAAAATTCTGTATAATTTGCTGAGGGAAATTCTGTACAATTGGCTTAAGAAAATTCTGTATAATTTGCTTAAGGAAATTCTGTTTAATTTGCTTAAGGTAATTCTGTTTAATTTGTTTAAGGAAATTCTGGAATGCTTACAATTTCCTTAAGCAAATTATACAGAATTTCCTTCTGTAAATTATAAAGAATTCGGAATCGTTGATGAAATTATACAGAACTTTCTAAAGGAAATTCCGCATTCCGATTTCGAATTCTTTATAATTTGCTGGAAGAAATTTTGTATAATTTTCTAAAGGATAAGTAAATTATCCCCCTGAAACCCTCAAACTTAACAAAATAATAAATAGAGTTAAAACAACGTTATCTTTAACTAACTACTATAAATTTATTTTAAATTAACTATTGCCAATTGTTGACTCTAACATAAGCGCACCGCCAATTTGCAGACACCCAGTATTTTTTTTTTTGTAAATAACAAATCTTCAGTAGCTATATATGCCATTGATAGTATATAAATATAAAAATAAGGGTGCCATAATCCCTCTTAAATTGGTTTAAGAAAAATACAACAACAAACACCACCACTACCACCACCACCACCACACCATTCCCATCCTGTATCCCAGTATATATTGTATAAACTAAATTTATGACTAGACAATGTTAACGAAAACTATTAAAAATATAATAAATTGTTTAGGTAATAGAAACCATTATTTGTTATAATGGTCACAATCACCGCGTTATACACCCCACATAAAAGCAAAAGAAGAAGAAGAAGAAGAAGTGACCGCACTGTCACCGCACATCATCATACCATAAACACATCATCATACCATAAACATTTATTGTTGAAAAAAATATAAGTAAGAAAGTTTTAAATTACAAAAAAAGAAAAGTAAATAATAAATAAGTAATCCAATTAAATTACAATAACATCGTCGTCGCATTTGTCGTAATTCGCATACAAAAAAAAATGCAAAACAAAATTAGAATAATAATAATAATAATAATAATAGATAGATAAACGGGGGGGAACTGATGGACAATAAATAATAAATAAACCTGTGCTATATTTATAATATTATTTATTATTATTATTATAATTTAGATAGGTATTTTTTGTAAGTGTACGCGTGGAATTTTTATTTATAGGGATAAATTTATCAGTAAAAAAAAAATAAATATATAAAAATTATTTACCTCTGTATTTAAAAATGAATTGATTGTTTTTTTTATTTATCTTCTATTTTTGTATATACATATATATATATATATTTATAAAGTTGATTTCATCTTATATATATATTTATTATAAATATATTATTTCTTTCATATAAAATTAATTTTTTTATATGCATTTTATTTATTTATTAAAAATTAACACAAATATATGATATATTAATCATCATCATCATCATCATCATCATAATCATAAGATAATCACGCAGGTGAATTTCTCTTTACGTCTGGCACTGGCACAAGTTTGTTGTTGTTTTTGGTTTTTTTTTTTTATATTGGAATTTTTTAATCACACAGTTTTTTTTATAAAAAAAAAGCACTTGTTATTGTTGTGTTTACCTTATTATTTTTATTTTCTCGTTTTAAAAGTATTTTTTTAACGTGTGTGTGTGTGTAAATATTTTTATAGAAAATATATCTATTGAAAAAAAAAAAAAAACATTGATATTCAAATAAAAAAAAAATGTCAAAAAGAAAAAATAAAAACAAATGAACATACATTTACAATTAAAAATAATTATATAGATAAACAAAAACAAAATAATAATAATAATAATAATAATTAAATCACTAAAAAAAATCAATCAAACCAAAAAAAAAAAAAATATATGAAAAATTTTATCACAACAACAAACAATTTTTTCATAAAATCAATTAAAAATAAAAAAATTTTTCACTTTATTACGGCGGGGAAGGCGAGGGTAGAAGAGTATCTAATTAAAATTATTAAACAATTTTTTACAATTAATTAAAGAAGAAAAAAAAAACACTTTCATTATCACAATTTTTCTTTATCAACAAGATTTTTTATTTTCAATCTTTTTTTTTTTTTTTTTTTTATTATTTTTGCAATAAAATCCAAAATAAAATAGCCATTTTATTTACCATCATCATATCAACATCATCATCATCATCATGACAATATCATCATCATTATTATTATTATTTGGGTTTTAAAACGACAACAACAACAATATCATTATCAAATTAACAACAAATCATCAATAATATCAAACGTAAAACAAACAAACAAACATCATCATCATCATCTAATATATTGTCATGATGATGTCCGTCGTCGTCGTTCGTTCGTTCGGTCGGTCCTTCGTCGTCACTCACTCACTGCTTCTGCTGACACTTTACATTTTTTTTTACACACATACCGCGTTACAAAAAAAAAATACCAATGAATTATTTGTTGTTGTTGTTGTTGTTGCGTTTTTGTTTTTTTTAATTTTTACTATTATTTTAATATGACTATTTAATAATAATAAATTTATTACCATTAAAAACACAAACAATGCAAAATAATTATTAATCAAATGTAGAAGAAATAAAATCAATATAATAAAGGAATATTTTACAATAAAAAGAACAAAAAAAAAAACTAACTTAAAAATTTATTTTGATGATTCAAAAAAAAAAAAAAAAAACTATTTATATGGTGGTTGGGTTGTGCATTGGAATTATGTTTGTGTTTGTAATAATAATAATAATAATAATAATATAATTGCGATGGTATTTTTTTTATTTTCTATCTTATTTTTGATGATATTGACGATTAATTGATGATTAATGATGATGATTAAATGATGATGATGAATGCAAATAATAATAATAAAACAATTATTTTTTTGTTGAATTTTTATGTTATTTTTATATATATTGAATTAAATTACCCAAAAACCAAAAAAAAAAATCCTTCGCGGCACCACAAAAAAAAAAATTATTCTTCTTTTATAAAATAAAAACTACACAAACGCAAGAAAAAGAAAAAGAAAAAAAAAAACAAAATCAAATCCACTACAAAAAAATATAATTTTTTTTTCTCTTCATCATCAAAATTGTTGTTGTTGTTGTTGTGTGGTGTTTAATTTTTTTTTTCTTTATTTTTAATAACTCTTTTCTTAACTACTAATAATATAATAAATACCACTAATAACAATTATTAAAATTATAACACAATTTTATTGTTTTTTTATTTTTTTTTTTTGCACAATTAATTTATTCTTATTTTATTATTACCGATTAAGAACGTACGAAATCAAAAAAAAAAAAAAAAAACAAAATTTGTAATGTCCATTAATTTCTTAAAACTCACGCAAATCACAAATCATTACGACGACACGCGACGTAGGGAAAATTCATTATGATGTTGATTTGAATTATTGATGAAGAAAAAAATTTAAAATGAATAAAAAAACATAAAAAAAAAAAACGCTACGAAATGACGATTGACGACGACCGCCACCAAATATATTTATATGAGGAGATACGCATGACAACGAGAGCGAAAAAAAACAAACAATAATAATAATAATAATAATAATAATAATAAAATTTTTTTTTTATTATATATAAAATATACCACCACGCCTGGATGTGATGTCACACAAATGAAAAGCTTTTATAAATGATGCGGTGAGCGGTGACCGGTGATTCGAGAAATTTTCCGCAGAATTTTCCATCCCCCGGTTCGACTCTCAAAAAATTATACTCTTAAGGCTGGTTAACACATCACACATGAGCGGTGACGGTGCGAGTTTTTATTTTTACATGCAAGGTACGTTTACATATTCGGATTTCTGTCCACGGATTTTTGCATTCGGAGTATTTCTGAATATAAAAAATATTTTTTTTTGGAGATTATTTTTACAAAAAGTTAAAAAATATTTAACTTTTATTTTTAATCCTCTCGCTTTTTCACTTTTTTCCTTTAATTGATAAATTGAATCTATTTGTGATGGTAAAAATAAAAATAGTTTTAAAATACGAATACAAATCTGTGGACCAAGAATCCGCATATGTAAACGTGCCTCCAAAATACAACAACAAATTTGCTTGCGCGTATTTACTCAATATGCAGTTAAGGCTGGTTCACACATGAGCAACGAAACCCCGGGGTTTAGTGAAAATTTAATGAAAAATCCTTGAGATGATTCACACATGGGGGGATTTTGTGTGAACCTTTTTTTTTGTGTATGTAGTTGTTTTGTTATCGGTGATTTGTTAACAAACACAATTTTATTTATACAAAAAAAAAAGTGAATAATTTGAATGGGTGTGTGACGGCGCGATTTTTTATTTTTACATGTAAAATATAACAACAAATTTGCCTGGGAGTATTTACTCCGCATTCTACAAAAAGTTAGCCTACATTCACAGCTAATGTTTTGTCTTTACGTTGTAATGATGTTTTTGTAAATTGTAGTTGTTTTGCTAATAAATATTAATTCACATACAGTATAAAAGACCTCTCTCTTCTTTTAGAAATACAATTGTTTTTCTATAGAAATACAACAGAAATATATAATTTTTTAATATTTTTCGTTGTTTTTCTATTTTTTTCTCTCAATTTTTTTTTCTAAGACTCACTTTATTTTTTTTTGTTGTTGTATTTTAATGTTATTTACAAAATTAGTGAAATTGAGGGTCACAAATACAATCACATGTACGCCATTCAAAAACTTATACAAATGCAAAAAATAGAAAAACAACGAAAAGAAAAACATTAGCTGTGAATGTAGGCTTAAATTAAATTTAATTTTTTACACCGCACCTCACTAATCCATTCAAATTATTAACTTTTTTTATATAAATAAAATTGTTTTGGTTGACAAATCATCGATAACAAAACAATAACATACAAAAAAACAAGCGCACAAGCGATGGGCGATCCCCGGGGTTAAGTACGAACATTAAAATATTCCCGCAGATGATTCACAAGCACGAGGGTATTTTGTACAAACGTTTTTTGTATGCAATTGTTTTGTTATCGGTGATTTACCAACAATCAAAATTTTATTTATATAAAAAAAATGAATAATTTGAATGGGGTAGTGTGGTGAGGTTTCAAAAGTTAAAGTTAATTTAACATATGTTACATGCGTAAAATAAAATACTCACATATTCCGTCTTCACTTGTGCAGCCGGCTTCATGTGTGAATCATCGCAGGGGGTTTTCTTTAAATTTTCACTAACCCTCGGGGTTTCGTTCCTCAAGCCGGCTGCACAAGCGAAGAACGAAGGTGTGAGTTTTTTTTTTACATGTAAAATACAACAACAAATTTGCCTGCGCGTATTTTCCCCGCACTCAATAAAAAGTTAAGTTAACTTTAACTTTTTACACCTCACCTAACTAACACATTCATATTATTCATTTTTTTTTATAAATAAAATATTGTTTGTTGGTAAGTCACCGATAACAAAACAACTACATACAAAAAACGTTCGCACAAAAATACCCTCGCTTGTGAATCATCTGCGGGGATATTTTAATGTTCGCACTTGACCCCGGGGATTCGTTCTTCGCTTGTGCAGCCGGCTTCATGTGTGAAGCAGCCTTCATATATAATTTTCTCAAGGCTGGTTTACAAACTGGAAAACCATGGTGCAAACATTTTATTTTTTATTTAAAATTTTGTCCGTTGGTTTTCTGGTCGCACTCAATGGCGGTATAAATTTATTTTAACTTTTTACTCGAACCCGAGGTCGAACCGCACACAAACTCACACATACAATCACATCAACATTTGTTTTAATTTTATTTGTTTATTATTGCGGAAAACACAACAAGAGCATCAGCTTCAACTCCGACTTCAACTTCACCTTTGACATCACTGCATAAAGTTGTGTGAAACGCAATACAGCGTCAGCATTGCCTTTGCAGAGATTATAAAATGTCTTTTTTTGTTATGTTATTTGCTTTTTGTTTAAATTAAGTAGAAAATAGATCTTCTCGAGCGTTGCTTCAACCTCAGCGCCGGCTTCAACTTTGTATTGTGTTTGGTTGCATATACACTTCATATGTTTTACTATGCTGTCACTTTGAAGTCGGCTGAAGTTCTTGTTGTGTTTTCCGCATATATCACTTTTGGAATGGTAAACAAAATAATATTTTGTTTAATTTAATAAAATAAAAAATCAACGAATAAACAAAAAAATCAACGAATAAAAAGTACAATAATTAAATAATTTGCTGGAATATTTAGAAAAGTTTATTTTATTTATTTTTTATTTATCATCTAATATCAGCATGATAATTTTTTTTTTAAACAAATGCATACAAAGAATAGCTCGAACAAACTATAAATTAAACTTTGCTTGTAAACCCGGTAAAGGAAATTACTCTCGACCGCGGCCAATTTCCCTTCACTTGTAAACCAGCCTTTATACAGATAGATATTTTGTACTAAAAACAACAACAACACCAACAAATTATCAATACATTTTTAAATATGGCAATAATATCTGTATTATCGATATCGATTTTTCGCAACAAAACCAACAATATCCAAAATTATTATTTGGATATTTAAATGTATTTATTTATTATTATTTTTTATTTATTTTTATTTTGTTTTTCATAATTCATATCAATAATAAAAGAAAAGGTTCAATTTTGTTTTGTTATTTCATAATAAAAAAAATAATAAAAATTAATTAAATAATTAAATAAATAAATAAAAATGTCAAATAAAGTACCGCCAAGATCTGTATTAAAAATGATTTTAACAAATTTTATAAATTCATTTAAACCGCGTCAAACGACTGGCACCTACATTGGTGAAGATTATTTCGGTAATAAATATTATGAAATTGCTGCCCGGCCCGATATGGGCAAAAGGAAACCATCCCGTTGGTTTCAACCGGCCAACAAAGATGATTTCGATCAAGAATTGTCAGCCGAATGGGAAGCATGGCTTCGTGGACGAAGGTTTTTATAACTATTTTTTTTTTTGTTTATGGGTTTTGTTAACTATTTGGAAATGAATGAATGGATTGCTGAACGTTCCGATCCGATGAGGTTGATTATAAATTTTTATAGATTTTGAATTGTCCGTGGTTGAATTAACAACTCCCTCTAAAAAATTGTTACAGTTTTTTTCAAAATCTCTAGATCTCTTAGTTCAGAATCATGATCAAAAATGATTATTCAAGAATAATCACAAACGTATTATGACATCAAAATATTTATTTGGAAAATTTTTCTTTAAATTTATCAAGATTGTTTGAATTTGTGAGAAACTAAATCAAACACGTTTCTTTTGTGGATTTCATAAATTAATCCACAAAAATTATTAAAGTTTGGCTACCCAAAATCATGTAAATGTATTAAACGCGCCATGGATAGGTTCATCATCTGATTGAGTGATTTCGTTACGGGCTCACGACAACAGAATTTCCAGGTTTTACGGGCATTAATCCCATTCTGCCGTAGTAACGAACAAAACAGTTCCATAAATAAGAAATTTTGTGCACTTCCCAAAGTAAAATTCACATTCTTTTCTAAGCACTCCTCATAAAATATCCATCAGTACAATTTTTCCATGTAAATCATTAATTATAAATATTTTCTATTAATATTTGCCGGCCGCAAAACAGAATTGAACCACCGACAAGAGAAGAACTAATAAAAAATCTATCAATTATGGAAATGAAAAAATTTAATGCCAATAAATTGGATAAACAATATGAAAAACCAAAAGATGATCAACAAATTGTTACCGGTTTACGTCCATTTCCACAACATAAAGAATATGAAAATACTCCTGGATGGGATACAAAAGATGATATGATTACAAATAATGATAATAATCGAGATGATCAACGGAACGAAACGAATAGTAAAAAGTAGATTTACAAAAAAAAAAACTGTTTAGTAAAGTATTGAAAGAAATTGTAAATAAATTATTATTATTTATATATATAATATTTAATATATATGTTTTTAATTTAGTAATAATTTCAAATAATATATATTATTAATTCGTTATTATCCGTTTACTTAATATTATTATTATTATTATCAGATATACACAACAAAATAGCCAGGAATACAAAAAAAAAAAAAAAATGACATACTTTATTTTGTAATATTAAAATACACATTAAATAACTCATTAATCTCTCCATCAGCAACAGCCCAGCGGTATTCTATATTATTAGAATATAAAAAAAAACTGTTGCTATCAAATAAAAAAAAACGTCCGTCAATCACTCAATTAATTTTAATAGTCCAATATAATTTCATTAAAAAAATTATATATGCGTTTAGGAGTTTATTAAGAGTTTAGGAGAAGGAGTAAAATTAAATAAAAAAATAAAAAAAAAAAGAAAAAAAAATTATAAATCAATAGACAAAAATTTATTAAGCCGATAAATCACCATGATCATATAACGCTTGATCATACAATTCAGCTTTAACTAAACGTCCACCAAAATATCGTCCATTTAATGATAGACGTGCCTTTTCCGTTTCACTGGCCAATGAAAATTCAACAAATATTTTAACAATAATTTCGGCATTTAAATCTTCTTCATTATCGGTTTGTTTTTCTTTATAGATAATGACACGTTCAACATCACCGTATTTACTACATTCATCCTGGATTTCTTCCTGTAACATTTCATCAACATCTTCCGGTCCCACCATATTTCTTAATATCACCACTTTACTATCCGACGGACGCATTAATCGTTGCATTACCAAATGTCTTGCATTTTGTCCTTTTATTGACATTGTTTCCTGTTGCTGTAACGTTTGTGGTTCACCATCTTCTAGTAATTTTTTTTGTAATTCCTCTTGTTGTTTTTCAATTGCCTTCAACAATTGTTGTTGTGAATGATTACGTAAAATTGTTGCATTGGTGTTGGCGATACCACCGACACCACCACTATTTTGTTGTGTCATATTTGCTAATGTAATTCCGCCAAGATCATGATTTCCATTACCCGCTGTAATATTATTCGCTGAGGATACTGTTGTTGTTGTTGTTGTTGTTGCGGCGGCTGCTGCTGCTGCCGCTGCCGCCGCAGCTGCTGCTGTTACCATTGTTGACGATGACAATTGGGCTTGGCTTAAAACAATCGGTGCTGTTGATGCTATTAATAATTGTTGTTGTTGTTGTTGCTGTTGTAATAGTAATTGTTGTTGTTGTTGCTGTTGCTGTTGCAACAATTGTAATTGCTGTAATTGTTGTAATTGAGTTTCTTTTGATGGCGGTGACATTAATAGGCTATTATTTTGTAAAACCGATGGGATCGTTGGTAAAGGAACAATACCACCAACACCACCAACGCCACCGCCTCCACCTCCCAATACAATGGGTGTTGGTAATAGAGCCGGTTTTGCTAATTTTCCTATTGTACCTTCTTGTACCACCAAAACTGGTGTTGAATTTCCCAATTTACGTTGCTAAAAAAACCAAAAAACAAAAAAAATTAACAAACATAAAAATTTAAAATAATAAAGGTAATTTACCTGTGATGGTGATGTTAATGCATCTGCATTATTATTTATAAAATTTGATGGTGATGCGGTTGCAGAAGAAATTGATGGTGCACCACCACCACCACCACCAGTAACTGATACAACAGATGATGTATTTCCTAATCCAATACCATTATTATTATTATTTGTTACATTATTTGGCGTTCCTTGATTACTATTCGTACCGCCGTGTTCTAATTCACGATTTTTAACAATATTTTCAATACCAATAACGGCATTACTAGCAACAGCATCCATTGCTTGTATTTTGGCGGTAGCCGCTGCAGCTGCAACAGCCGCTGCCGTTGGCATTGATGAATTCATACTTGGTCCCATTAATGCATTCGGTGGTGTTATTGATCGTCCAACTCTGTAACAAAATCAAATTTTTTAATAATAATTCTTAATAATAATACAAAAGGAAGTTATTTGGAAGTTGGTGGGGGCTTACCATTTAAGAAAAAGAGAAGTGTATGGGATTGAGGAGAGGGTATGGGTTGAGAATTTCAGGGGACAATAAAATAGGGTGGATACGAGTGGGAGGTTGGAGTTTGTGGAGCCGAATGTGGTAAATGAATGAATGGATGGATGGATAGAGATTTTGTATTGGAGGGGGTAGCATGGGTGGTTTGGTTGGCAAATTCTGGGTAAAAATAGGGCATCGGGGCAGGATGGGATGCCGGGAGAGTATTTGAGGAGGACGTTGGGGGAGGCAGCAATGAGGTGGATGGTGAAAGGGATAAATTGTGGAACGCAAAAAGGAGGATTTGCGGGAGGGGTTTAAGAGGGCGGTCGGATACTCGTTGTTTATAAAAACAACGGGGGGGGGATAGAAAAAATATAGAAAACTATAGAGGTATATTGCATTTCTGGATGCAATGGAGAAGGTGTTGGCAGGTGTGTTGAATGGGAGAATGATGAAATGGTTGGAGGAAGAAAGGATATTAAGTGAAAGCCAGGTGGGGTTTAGAAGGGGTATTTATTCGGCAATGGAGCATGTAAGGGGATTGTAGAATTGATGAAGATGAAGGCAAAGGGGGCGAGGGTGTATGGGTTTTTTGTTGACTTGAAAGCGGCGTTTGATAGTGTGGACAGCAGTTGCAGCAGGCAGTTGTGATGCAGGTGTGATGACAAAGACGGATGTGGGAATAGAAGCGAAGTTAAGGGTGTTGGAAGGGGTTGTAAGGAGTGTTTTAGGATATGGGTGCCAGGTATGGGAAGTGAAGAGATATGAGGATGTGGATAGTTTTGAGAGGTATGTGTTAAAGACAATGATATGGTGGATTATTGGAGATTAAGAGCGGAGGTGTTGGTAAGGGAGGTAGAGGATAAGTGTATAAAAGAGTTGACAAGCTAGAGAAGGAGACAGGAGCATGATTGGACGTATCGGGGTTAAAATGGGGAGGAGGTGTGCAGGGGTATTTTAAGGGAAATTTGAAGAGGTTTGAGAAGATCAGAGTGATATGGGGAGTGAGGGGAGATGCGATGGGATTGAATGCCAGAGGATGGGGGAGGGAGCAAAGATGGGTGGGCTCAATGTGCAATATGGGGGTTAAGGAAACGGGTTGGCATTTTTTAGGGGAGTGTCTCGTGTTGGGAGGAGTGAGGATGAAATGGATCGGGGTAAAAAGTTTGTTTATGAGGTGAAGAAGTTGTTGGAGGGGGAGTGGTGGAAAAAAAATGGTGAGATGTTTGGATTGAAGGGTATTGCGGGCGTGTTATTGGAGATGGAGAGATATAGGGAATGTTTGGTTAAGGAGTATAATGGATAGGTAAACGGTATATATAAACGAGACTCAGGGATACGGTCGATTGACCAGGCCGCTAGGTCGAGGTCGTTTATTTTCTTTTTTTTTCTTTTTATTTTTTGATTTTATTAGTTTTTTTTCCTCCTACTCACCTTAACAATTGCCCACCCAAATCAAATAAATTCATACTCGAGATGGCTTCGTCCATCGCCAATTTAGCTTCGTATTCAATGAATCCGTAACCCTTGTGGGTATGCAATGAATTACCCTGTGACAAACGACAATATAAAATTGCACCGAATGCCTCAAATACACTTTTAATATCGTCTTCTGTCAGATCCGGATGTATCGATGCAATATAAATACGATTATAATTTTTAGCCTCCTCTTGAATTTCATCGATAACTTGTTGTGCCTGTGGCATATTACTGGGACGTCCAACTTTTATATTACGACCGCCCATCATCGAACCATTCATTTGTTCCAATGCCAATTGGGCACCCTCCGGTATCTCATACTCAACAAATGCAAAACCTTTATGTTTTTGTGTTATCGGATCCCATGACATATTTATCGAACGTATCGGTCCAAATGGTAAAAATGCAGCCCGTATTGTATCTTCCTTCAATTCAAACGAAATACTACCAACATAAATCCTAATTTCGTTATACCAAAAAAAAAAAAAAAATGATTAAATCATAAATTTGTTTTAATCAAATCTATTGTGTTTCTTTGTTTTGTTTTGTCTCAGATCTTATCAGCTAAAAGTTTAATCATATATTACATTTCAAATGGAATATTTAGAATATTAACATTACCTATTTCAGTTTTGTTGTTAAACAAACAAAAAACAGATAAAGGATAAAAAAAATACTCAACATTTTTTGTTTTTTTTTAACAATCATTAAAATTTTTTGTATCTTAAAGCAATTGACATCATTGACAAATCAAAAATCTAATTTTAAAAAACACAGGAAATACCAAGATTATAATTTAACAATTCCACATAGGAGCTATCTTTTTTTAAGAAAACTAATCAATCGGTTAGCAAAGGGATAAAAGAATTGGTTTTGCTTTTAAAATGAATGTAAGAAGAAAGGGAAGAGTAGACCGAAAATTAAGTTCAAGAGTGGTTCGCTGACATTTTATATGGATGGATCGAAAACCCAATCTATGTTCGGGATCCGGGGTTTATGGAGCCAATCTTAAGGTGGTGCAACTTGGGACAATTCGGGATTAGAATTAGCAATTATAGTACTGGGCTGGGTCGTCCATACCCTAAACACTTGACCCCAGGGGGTCATTGTGTTACTGCCCTGAATTATCCCATATTCATCCATTCATTGGCCCTGCCCAAAAACCTGGCCAACTTATTGATGGGTATGGACATAACTTCCTCAGGCAATGGAAATGATGAACCAATGATCCTAAGTCTGCTTCCCGATATATAGCTTCACATTCACAGAGAATGTGTTCCAGTTTCCTCTTCCATGTGGCAAAGCCTACACGTTTCGCAGCTAACGATTTTCATCCTGTATAGCTGAGCCCTTAGATTATAGTGACCGGTCAAATATCCGACCCCAATCTAGTATTTGTCTTATTTAGGAGGAGAAGTTGTTCCGTCAGTCCCTTTGCGTATGCATGAGCTTAGAATGCCTGCAGCTATCGGTGTAATTCCAGTGTTTCTGTGACTCCTTGCTCTAATAGTTGTCTTAGCTAATGCACAGAATGGTCTAGGTTGAGTGCCCGAGTCAGCCGTGAGCTCTTTTTAGCGATTGCATCACCCCCTCTCGTTACCCTCTAATCCACTATGTCCATATATCCACATTAGTGTGACTTTATTTACTCTTGACACCTCTTTCAGTATTCCTATTCCTAGACAGTCGAGCATGAGCTTCAACCTTATCTCTCGGGATTTCACGGCCATAAGTACCGCTTTGTTATCCGATAAGATATAGATCCGTTGGTTTTTATACCCCCTATCCTTGATCCATCTGATGCAAAGTTCTATAGCATGGATTTCCGCGCATACTGGATTGCTATAACACAGTTTTTCTGACTGAAATTCATGCTATAGAACTTTACGCCGGGATGGCTTAGCGATAAGGTATATAAACACCAACAGATCTATATTCTATCATCAAAGGCTTATGGCCATCAACTCCCAAGAAATAGATTCGATGCGAAGTGCTCGACTGTCTATGGATATTGCGAAGACTGTGTCAAAGGTAAACAAAGTCACATTAACATTTGAATAACCGGACATATAGTGGAATGAAGGGCAACGAGTAGAACAAACGCTATCGCAATAAAAGAGCTCTGTTCGCCCAAACATTCAACCGAGACCAAATTTGTGATTTGGCTAAGGCAGTGATTAAGGTAAGATTAAGAGAACTGTTGCTACGACGGGAGTGCTCACACAAGAGCACTGGAATGACACCGTTTACCGGTAGACAATCGAAAATCTTTATTCCTGCGTATTCAAATGGGTTGCTGACGAAACAAATTCTCAGCCTAAACACTAGACTAGTGATCGGATATTTAACCGAGCAGTTAAATCTAAGAGCTCATCTACATTAACGGATGAAAATCTTGATACTTGTAGGCTGTGTCTGTGATGGAGGAGGAAACATTCTATGTGAATGCGAAGCAATAGCAGGCGTATGAGACTCAAGACCATTGGCAAATTATTTCCAATGCATGAGAAATTTATGTCCATACCCATCATTCAATTGCCAAGGGTCCTGAACAGAGCCAATGAATGTATGAATATATAGAATAGATTGAGGGTGTATGACAATGACCTCGAGGGGTCAAGTGTTTTGGGGGACCAGGAATCCAACCCAATGTATACTATCTAATGTAAGATAAAGGAGAAATTACAAGAGAATGATCAGAATTTGATTGATCTGCAAGAGATAAAAAGTAGACAAAGGATTAATTTTTATTCACAAAGACATCAAAAAGGTCTTAGACAATGAAAAATTAATTAAGATTTTTGCCGGTTTCCAATCATTATTTTGAAAAAAAAAAAAAAACTAATAAAATACTCACCGACACATTAACGCCAATGCCTGTTGCCGTTGAACTTGTGTCCGTTGACTTGCCAGCTGCTTTAATAATATCCAATTGAAATTTCATTCATTTTGTGGTGGGTGTTTTTTGTTTTGATTTTTTTTTAATTATTATACATATTAAAATAAATTGAAAAAAAAAAAAAGAATTGAATTCCATTTAATAGGTCATTGAAAGGTTGATTTGTAAAAATATTGAGATGCATTGAAACATATTCAATTAATTTTTGAATGAATTAAAAAAAACCCTGTACCTGTTGTTGATGCGCCAACGTTTGTTTCATCAATACCATTTTAATACTTTGTTCCATTGCGTATTTTTTTGCTTTTGATACCGTTTCATGTTGTTCCGATGATAATTTTGGTAATGATCCGCCTAATATGCCCAACAGGGCTGAACGGGCACCCGGTCCATATTTTACTTCGCCCATCTGTTTTAAATCATAAATTGGTGACGTAATAAATGACATTAACGGTTGCCATTGTCCTCCTAAAAATTGTTTTACACATTTTCGGATGAAAATTTTGGTTTTTTTTTGTTTTTTTTTGTAGTTTTTAAATTAATTTCTTTTCTTTTCTATTTTTGTTTTTTAATTCTTTGTTTTTAAACACAAAAAATCGCGTTTATGGAATAGAAAATTGTTTATTTATTAATAAAAAAAAAAAAAAACAAAAAAAAAAATAAAATAGAGAAAAAAAATGAAAAAAGAAAAAAAAAAAAACAAAAAGATATTCTACATTTTTTTTCGATTGTTATATTGGAAATAAATAAATAAATAAATATTTAAATAAAATAAATAATTGTTTTTTTTTTTGGTTTTCATTGAGGAGGAGGAAAGATTTTTGAAAAGCCATATTTTTTTCAAGGGACTGTTCGCCCACATTGAACGATTTTGTGGAAAAAACATTACGAAAGTTTTTGTGCCGTTGTTAGAAGGTTTAATTCCACCTTTTTTCATTTTCACCCACGGGTTTGAAATTTTTTTTTCACATAAAATTGAAATTTGATTTTGATGTGAACGTGTAAAATGATCAAATATTGGTGTGGAGTGGAAACATAAAAAATATTTAAAAATAATTTTGATGAGATGTTAAAAATATCAATGTGGTAATGAATATTTATGTAAATTTTAACAGGATCTTTAAATACAATTCATTTTTACCCATTTTAATGAATGGAGAAATGGTTGAATTATTATAGGTATTTTAAACGTTTTGAACATCAGTGAAACTAATCATAATAATAATAATAATATAAAAACAAAATTTAAATTAAAATATAAAAAAAAATAAAAGACCAACATCAATTTTTCTGTATATATGAAAAATGTATATGATTTTTTTTTCCCATTCCCCGAATATGTTGCCCATTTTATTATTGGTGGTTGTTGTACGGTTCTTCTGGTTCAATAAAGAAAGAAATAAAAACATATTCATAAAATTTCCCAGGAACAATCTCATGGTTGTATTTTTTGTTGTTCAACCACCACCACCACCACAATAAAAAAATTTGTGTGACCATTACACAAAAATATCAAAAATTTTTTTCAATTAAGGAATATCAAAAAAAATGATGTAAAATTAATCGTTTTTCTTTAATATACATATATATTTAAGTTGTTGTGTGGAAAAAAAAAACTTTAGAAATAAAAAAAAAAAAAAAATGTAGAAAAAAAATGAAAAAAAAAAAATATATATATAAAAAAAAACATTGATCTGCTTGGCCTCTCACATATTATATTATTTTTCGCAAAATTATATATTTGGAGGTGTGTGTGGATGCACAAAATCGTCAGCCGTCACAATTCGACCATCGCATCGCATCGTAGTTACGCATCCCTTGTACGTGATGATGTCACTTCGGTTTTTTTTTTTTAATTTATTTTATATTTTTTTGGTTTTTAATATTATTTTTATTTTTTTTTTTTTTTTTTATTAAATTTCTGATTAAAATTTATAAATAAAATGAAAAAAAAAGAAGACAAAAAAAAAAAAAAAAGATATATTCAATAAGGTTTTTTTTTTGGTTTCCCTTTTCGAGGATTGAGGATTTTTTTTTAATTATTATAAAAAAAATTTGGTTTTTTTTTTTTTTGTTTGTTAGTTTTTGAAATTTTGTTTTTCTTTTTTTATTAATGGTTTTTTCTATTAATTTTTTTGGTGTTTTTGTCTATTTTTTATTTATTTTTTTTTAATTATCATAATCTAAATGTTGATAGGTAAAGGGTTAACATAACAATAATAATTAGGGGATTATAACGAAAAAAAGATAGAGATTTGAGTTACTGAATTTATGATTCAATAATATATATTTAATATGATCCAATGAATGGTTTTTTTAGGATCAGAAGTGGTGAGAAACAAATCACCAATACAATTTTTTTTAATCAAATCTTCCTTTGAATAATTTTTTTTATCAATGAATCAGCGTAATTTTGTACTAATCCCTTAGGATTTTTGTATGGAATTTTCTGTATTTGTGAAAAAAATACATACTAATTTCAATGATTCTAAATGAAGTGGAAAATCAATCAATCTGTTATCAAAAAAAAAAAAAAAATAAACAGAAAAAGCAGATAAGAACAAATAGAATGTAATACACATTACACATTTGGCAATTTGGCAACCGTGAATAGAAGAAACAAGTTATTAATTTACGTTTTTGATTTTGATAAATTACGTTTTGTTTAACAATAACGTGTTTTATGTCGTAAAATATTGTCAACAATTTTATATTATAAAAAAAAAAAAAACGGATTTCTTCCTAAATATAATACTACTAATAAAAATACATTTTTGAATATAAAAAAAAAAAAAATAATAATTTTACAATAAAAAAAACATACCCATAGATTCTTTTCTTCGTTTTGCTGGTGAAACATCATTATCTGATGATGTTGATTTTCCAGCAAGATCCCCTGATGAATGCGATAAAGATTTTGTAGTATCAGACATTTTCTAAAAAAATACAAGCTTTGATTAAAAAATCTGTTGCTTTATATTTTAATATAAAATAATCAAAATTAATTTGTATGTTTGTATAATGAAGAGATTTTCGTTTTTTGTTTTATTTTGGGAAATAAAACTTCTACCAAACAATTTTGATCAATTTTCACCGAATAATTTAGTATAAAAGCAATTTTTTTATTTTACTTTGCGTAGGTTGCCGGAGAACACACATACACACACAAACTTTCATTTATGAAAAAGAAAATTAATTAAAAATAAAATTATACACGGTTTAAATTGCAAAAAAAAAACCAAATTGATTCAATAAAACATATGTTAAACAAAAATAACAACAACAACAAACAACAATATATAATTAAAAAGTTTTTTTCCATTAAAATGCATGGTGGTGTGTGTGTGTGTGTGTGTGCAAGAAAATTAGGGTTTTTTTTGTGGCAGGGGTCTCACATCAACACAATATTTTCGATATTTATAAAATTGATTTTAATAATACTAGACACTGTGTTTTATAATCTAATTTATTATTTAATAATATTTATTTATAATAAACATTTTATAGGTGAAAAATTCAATTGAACATTCTTTTTTTTTTTTGATACACAAAAACAAAAAATAAAATGCTTTGATGACGCCATATTTTTTTTTTCATATTGGAAAATACTTTTATAAAACTTTAAACACGTAGATATAATTATAATAATTTGAAATTTACTATAATTCACTTACGGTTTCGCAATTAACATTCAAATTATAAATTGTAAATTATAATTATAATTTAATTTAATTTAATTTAATTTTTATAAAAACAATTCCGCACAGCAATAGAAGAGACGCCTTTTTTTATTTTATTTTATTTTTTTTTTACGATTGAAAGAAAATGTCTCTTGTCAGTCGTCGTCGTCGTCGTCGTCGTGGATCATTCGTGTGAAGAAATGAACGAAATGAATAAAATAAACGCTACATATATTATCGGATTTGTTTTTTTTTTTATTTTTTTTATGTTTATACACCTGCTAGAAATATTTTCTACGCGTTGTTGTTATTTTTTATGCGGTATACGTAATTTTTTGAACATTTTTTAAATTATTGATTGTTTTGTTTTATCATATATATTTAAGCATTAACTTTATTAATTATTTAATTATGTGAAGGAAACCGTTTCATGTATAAGTTAATTTTTAAATTAATTGTATATTTTAAAATTTATCTTTATTATGCGAAGCTGTGGCATGAAAAAATGTTTAAAAATTTTTGTAAATTTTGCTGAAATCGCGGTTATATTTAGTATAATTTAATAGCACCAAGAAACGAATTTAATCTGAGAAAAGCAAAAGTTTGTAGTACATTTTGCGAAATTGATGATATTTACACGTTCGGAATTTTAGGTATTTTGAGCAATTATTGCATACATTTATGTTGTGTTCGGTATCTACGATCTGATCAATCAGACTGCTCTAAATTCAGATTTATCGTTCGTTATCTTATTTTCAGATTGATCAGACTAATCTAGATGCGTTCGTTATCTCCAGTCAGACTGATCTAAATAATCTAGAATTTTTTCAGATTTTTCAGATTGCACTCAATATTATTAACTCAAAAACGAATAAATTTTTTATAAAATGACAAATAGAGAGATATCTTTGTTGTTTTTGTTGTAGTTTTTTTAGTGTTTTCAGTTTTATTGGCTATAAAATAAAAGACAATAATCGAGAAAATAATATAAACATAAATAAAATAATATAAATATAAAATAAAAGTGTGCTACAAATAAAATATAAATTAATTAAAAGAAAAAACTAAATTTGACAAATATTGATCTGAAAAATCTGAAATGCGTTCTTTATCTTTCAGATTAATTTTAAATCTGAATATGATCTGCTAAATCTATAGATCGAGATACCGAAAACAACATATCATTATTTTGCAAAATAATATTGCAAAACATTCAGAGGAGGATGCGGAAGTGGATGCGTCTCTTTTTCTAAAAAATTTTGATTATTCCAACAATAATAATAATAAACTGCGGACAAATAAAACTTTGAATTTGTCATAAAATTTTTGTTATATACGCATTTGTAAATATTTTAGATTAATTATGATTAAATTAGCAAAATCCTTATTATAAAAGATACATTTTAAGGATATGATGTCTATATTGGTGGATACTCCAACAACCGATGAAAACATTTAAAAACTTCCACGACGTCTTTTGTAAATTTTTGATTAACCGATAATAAGTAATAAACTGAAAAATATGAACAAACTATGAATTTTCACCATATAATTGTTAATATTTTATATATTTTTAACACAATTTTCGGTATATTTCCATCAAAGCTAAACCAAAAATAAATTTCCAAATCAAATTTGAACAAAAATTACATATGTCGAATAAAATGTACATCCCCAGCATAATATTATCGCATGAATTAATTCGGTGTTCGATATGCAAATGCAAATGCGTTATTTGTGTAGCCCCTTTTTTAAAAAAAAAAAACAAAATCTTCGTTTTGTTTATTTTTTAAATCGTAAAATGCGAGTTTTATTTTTTCATTTAAATTGTTGTGAAATATTTGAAATAATTAATTAATTAAAAATAAAATAATTAATATTTATTAAAAGTAAATTCAAAAGTGTTATTAAATTAAGTGATTTTGATATAAATTACATATATATTTTTAATATTTTAATTGTTTTTTGTGTGAAAAAAAATTTGCTTATGATAAAAACAAAATTTTGTTTTTATATTATATTATAGAATTTGAAATTTATTGCGCTTTTACATATATATATTAAAATTCAAATAATTTAGTGATAAAAAAGGAAAAATATGTCATAAAAAGTGAAAAACAGTGATAATAAGTGAAACAAAAAGTAATAAAAAAGTGATCGCAATTCGTTATTTTTATGTAAAACAAAAATTTGCTTAGATAAAATTAAAAAAAACACCAAAATTTTGTTTTTATAGCATTTGCGGTTGCCATTTTTTTTTTTAAAATTCAAATAATAAAAGCCACATAAATAATTAAAAAATTGTGATAACTAGGAATAAAATGTGATACAAAAAGTAATAAAAAAGTGATTAATTGGTAATTTTTATGTAAAAAATTTTGTTTTTAAATATAGCTTTTGATATTTTTGGCATTTTTTGTATTAATATTCAAATAATAATAAATGATAAAAAAGTGATAAATAAAAATAGAATATAAAAAGTGATTAATAAATTTAGTGATATCTTATTTATATATATATATATATAGATAATACATTCTGTCAAATAAGTACCCGGAAATTTGAAATTAAACACAAACAACTTATAAATCATCTAAATTTATTATATCCCCTTCCAAATAGGCCCCTTCTGAAGCAATACACTTCTTCCAACGAACAATCCAATCATCGAAACACTTTTTAAAGCTATATTCCGGGATGGCCTTCAGTTCTCGTTGCGAATTAGTTTTGATGTCTTCAATGCTCTCAAAACGGGTTCCACGAAGTGGTAATTTGAGTTTCGGAAACAAGAAAAAGTCTCGTCACCAGTTATAATGCGTTCGATGAACGTTGGATCGGAATTTAAGCGTTCAAGCATGTCTTCAGCCACCTTACTGCGATTTACTTTTTGAAGAAAATTCAGATCTTTTGGCACCAATCGCGCTGCGACTTTCCGCATACCCAAAACATCAACCAAAATATGACGAGCGGTCTCATGAGACATGTTCATTTCTTGGGCTATCTCTCGCAAACTATAATGACGATTTTCGAGCCCCATTTCCTGTATTTTGTCAACGTTTTCTTCAGTTGAAGAGGTCGAAGGCCGTCCTGAACGTGGCAAATCGTTCACTTCTTCTCGCCCCTCTTCGAACGATTTATACCAATCGTAAACTTGAGTTTTCGACATGGTTGAATCACCAAATGTTTTTTTCAACATTTCCAACGTTTTGGCACAAGAAATTTCGTTTGAAACACAAAATTTCACACAAACTCTTTGTTCGATATTTTTATCCATAGTGAAAATCGCAACGCACACAAAAGGTTGACTTGTTCCTAACGACGCCGTAAAGAAACTAAATGACACACAGCAATAACAATTGACAGAATAGTTGCGGACAGTTGTGCCAACCTGGGAAAAAAAAATGTTTGAAATATTCTCAGCGGGAAAATTTAAAATGAGAATTTCCGGGTACTTATTTGACAGAATGTATATAATCCAAAATAATATAAAATGTTGTTAACAAAATATTGTGTTTTCAATCAACAAGAGGAGAACAAGAACAACAACTTCTAAAGAATATAATCAGAGGTATAGCTGAACATTTTTGGACAAAGAAAAACAATGTAAGTTTTTAATAAGTTTTTAATTATAACAATAATCGCAATTCTTTGATAAACTATTAAGAAATCATATATAGCTTTTAGTTTACTGAACAGCGAAAATGGTTGAGGTCAGCCACACTCAACACAATGCTTATATGCAGAGGTTGTCCACTTTTGAATCGATTATAAATATTATATGTTGTATAAATAAATTCAATTATTATATTAAAAAAAAAAACATATATAATATTCAGTAATGTACCTATAATATAAATGCCTTTGGGCATTTTCGTTTATTCCTCTTGTGTTATGCACTAATGCGGTCTCAAAAATGCGAGCGCGATATAACATTTACATGTGCTAGCTCTGTGTTCGGATATTATAAAATAGTCTTGTGTTTAATTTTGTTTACAAATGGCGTTTTATATGTGAAAATGTTATAGTGACGATAAAGCAACAACAATCTCACACAGGGCGATGGTGCTCCTACAAAATAGATAGGACAATTTGTGTCAACACAAGTGCTAAGTGGAGGTATTTTCGAAAATGTGTCATATAACACAAGTAACACAAGTGCAATAAAAAAACGAATTTGTGTCACTTGTGCGTTTGTGTTAACACAAGTGGAATAAACGAAAAAGCCCTTTGTTATCATACTCCGAATCCTTCTTCTTTTTTTTAATCCGCATTTTCAAACACCTCTTTCAAAAATGCGGAGACTCCACAAAAAAAAAAAAAAAAAAAAAAAAGCGGATAATTTCCATTTATATATTTTAGCTGCGTTATATAAAAGCGATTAAATATATAAAGTGCATTCAGAGAAGACATGTTGGCGACATGTTTCGCATTGCATATTTTATGTTGAATTTATACCATATTTAGAATAAAATGCAATATGATAACATTATCGTTTATTTATATATATATTTCGATATGATGTATTCTCTATTTATTAAATGCAGTATAGGACAAGTCTATCGGTATATTTCTATATATATCATATCAACATCAACAATATATCTGTTGGATATCTTTTTATTGATTGATGTGATTTTTTTTTTTTTTTTCAAATTAAATTTGTTATATAATTTTATACAAAATACAAGAAATCCGATATATTATATGTATGTATGTACAAATCAAGCAATTGATTCCCAGCATCTGTGCGAATGTTTTCATTAAATATATATAATAAAATATATAATATACCGTATATGGTCGGTATTTCGCAAATATATCTATATAAAAAAAAAAGTTCTATATAAAATATTTGTATCTAATTTTCATCTATCAATCATAAAAGTATATATATTTCTATATCATTTCTTATTTTTTGAACGTATAGAGCAGGATTCAACAAACATATAAAAACAAAAGAAAAAAAAACAATTAGTAAATCAATTCACGTTTATATAATTCTCTTTTCTTTTTTTTTGTTAAAATATATTTACTTATATACTTAGAAAAATGAACAGTTTATAAATAATATAGAATAAAAAAAATACAATTAAATACACATCATTTTATATGTGAATGTCATAAAAATATAATATACTTTGATTTTATATGTAGAAATAGAACTGGTAAAAAAAAACAGTATATACCATCCTCACACAATAATATTCTTTATATTTATGATATATGATTGTTTTACGCGCACATATAGACCACAGAAGCATATTTTATGAATCCGGAAATGAATTTACTGTTAATAAATTTATTATATTATAAACGAACGATCAGCTGCATTTTAATTATTGTACGTAATGCTTTTTTTTGTTTTTTGGTTCTTCATTTCGCCCATAATATCATGATATCTTTCAAAAGTGCGTTTTATAAACAACCTTATCCCTGAAATTTAAACTTTTAAATTGAAAACTGGTGGTTGTACCACATTTTCCATTGTGTTTAGTATAAAAAAATGCCACGATACGATGATTTTCTGTATATGGATGACTTAAAGCCAATAGATTTATGCATCTTTTAATATATATCCCTATTAATAAACGACGCCACACTGGATGTTTAAAGTCAATATATAATTTTCAATAGAAATTTTTTTTATTCTTTTAACATTTGTTACAATACCATATATAATAACTCCTAAAAAACTTATATACCAAATGAAAGCCACTAAATTTACCATCAATTTAAGCCATTAACATTTGAAATCGATTCATAAATGTGGTCACAGCAAAGAGATTTAATGATTTTAGTAACAATTAATTTTGTTAAAAAATCCAAAGGTAAAAATATGAATAAAATAATATGCACAAAATACACACAATTTACATGACGCGTCAAAATATAAATTCTCTTATACCACCGAATATCTTTCTTTCGGGAAAATCATATATGTTTTTTAATATGCGCATATGCACATATCTCTATCTGTATAGGAAAAAATCTAATATATGAATGAAAATAATCGCCGTGTCACTAAAATAGAAAAACCAAGAAGAAGATCCAGATTAGTACTAATATCCAGCATATAAAATGTTCAGGATGAATAAGCCTATATCGAATGACTAACTTTGAATATTTTTATCCTGTTTTATCCTAGAAAATCGAAAAATATAGTAGTATGAAGTGAAAAGTGTGAATGAAAATTAACAAAAAAATATGCATTTGTTGGTCAAATGGTATCCAATCCAATCCTCCTCTCTAACCCAGATCGATACAGGAAGAGATTTAATGATTTTAGTAACAAAATCCAAAGGTAAACAAAAATATTATTATATGGAAAAATGCAATTATACCGGGTGTCCCATTACCACCCCACAAAGCCCACAAAACACGTATTCCTGGGACTATTTCCAGCAAAAAATCGTTCTGGGGGGGGGGGGGAGGGGTCTAACCTCAACCCCTACCGAGTTACAGGATGTTTGAAAAAATTGTGTTCCTTGAAAAACATGAGTTCACTTATTAACTCATAATTTCCAAACCGTTCAAGTTAGAATAAAACTTAGATACTCTATTTATAGGTAAATGAATTAGATTTAATTTTGAAACTCGGGACTCAATTTTTGTTATCTAGTTCACGTTTGGAGTTATTGATGCTCAAAGTGAAAAAATATCATATTTTTCCATAAATTTTTTCAGAAAACTTGATTTTTCTCAAAATTTTCAGGGGTTAAAATTTCTTTTTCCTAAGTAACTTTTGTGCACCATAAAATTGCCTTAAAGTTCACCTTACAAAGTTAATCTCTGCGATCTATAAATTTCTAGTTATTAATTGATTTGTAACGGCGAAACTGCATTGAACCATTAGGAAAAAAATTTTTTTTTACCAACAAACGTTCAAATTATTCAATTCGTGATTTCAAACCGTTTCGCCCGTTACAAATCACGTAATAACTTCAAATTTATAAGTCGCAGAGATTCACTTTCTTTGTATGGTTGTAACTTAAGGGAATTTTATTGCTCACAAAATTTATTTTTACACCGAGAAAATTTTGGAGAAAAACACTCTGTATATCATAGAAATAATATAGTAGAACTAGAAGCGAAATTAGGTTAGGATTCTTGGTTAAACATCAATGGCGTCCATTTAGGATATTTGTCAAAAAAATTCCATCGATATTTTTAAAAGCTTTATACATCGACATCGACAGCGATAAATTAATTAAAATTGTATGTAAAAATTCATATAAAGTTAATATAAAGCTTAAAACAATAAAATTAAGCTTTATATAAAGCTCAAAATCGATTTAAATTAAAAAATTAGGTTAATTTCCTTAAAAATTTATGAAAAATTCCTCAAAAATTTAGAAAAATGGCCGAAATCCGCCATTGATGTTTAACCAAACCATTTATATGAAAACATAACCTAATTTCGCTTCTAGTTCTACTATATTATTTCTATGCTGTATATACTTAAATCTCTGTATATATACTTAAATCTTAAATGCATATATAATATTTATGGTGGTTAGTTATATCACAATATGAATATGTAAATATATTATATATAGGGAAAGGGTCAAAAATACACATTTCTTCATATACCATTTAACTTTTTGTATATAAAACACACAGTAAAAACGGAAGAGGAAGTTATAATAATACATATTTTTTTATATATTATATATAGAGGCACGTGATGTATAATTGAAATAATTATAATATATTCAATGATTTAAATGTAAATAGAATTTAAAATAAATAAAGTGTATATTATTAACAGTATAGAACATAAACAAATTGATTATTGATTAAATTTTTCATATATACTTTCAATGAGCAATTCATTCATTTGAAAATTGTAGGTTGTTGGCAAATTCGTCATATCTATAGATATAGAAATGTATGATTTATTTATATTTTATCATTCCAAATTTTGTTCGCCATATAGACGACATACAGTAGTGTGCATAACTGTCCGCATGTTATCATTTGTGCGGCGAAATAAGGATGATTTTCTCAGTATATTTGAATACTAGACTTACATTTTGGAACAAATATATTTAAATAAAATTCAATTATAATAACAGAACAAGAAATTAAAAAAAAAAATACAACCTTTCGCTGACAAACGAAAAAATGTTAGCGTCTGGATGCGGACAGTTGTCAGACGGGCTATGTAAAGGCATTCAATTTTGAATTAATGTTTCATATACGATACGTCCTTTGTCTTTATTGCTGCCTCAATACGTTTAGGCATCGATTCTATTAACTTTTCCACCGTATCTGGTGAAATTTTGGACCATTGCTGCTTTTGGACCCTCTCCCGCAATTCCATTATTCCCTTTGCGTCCGAACCATACTGGTTAAGTTGACCAGAAGTTTTCAATAGGGTTAAGATGGAGTGACATCGAAGGTCAATCCAAAACCCGAAATTCACCATGTATTTTGTATATTTTTGTGGTGTTTTTCGGATCATGGTCGTGTTGGAATACCTTGCCCTTCAAGCTTCTGCAACTATATGTATATATATATGTGTTGACTTACTGATGTCTTACTGATGGTAGGTACCCTTCATTTAATATATTACAATACATATCTGCGGTCATTTTGCCATGCATTTTTATTTCCCAAAGTACTCCGCTTTCCAATCATCAACAGTCCAATTTTTGTATTTTTGGCACAAGTTTAGTCTTGCTACCTTGTGATGCTTGAGTGATCTGGGCTTTTTTTACTGTGTTACAGCCGTATAACCGGCTCTTTTGAGTACCCTGATAACGATATGACGGGAGAATGCAAATTGGAGGAATTATTAACAATTTTGTTCCTTCCGTTGCATTGGAGACCGATCCTCTTGCGATCAATTTAACAACCAGAACAACTCACTGATAACATTAAACCAAATGATTGTATGTAAAATCCTGAGTTTCTTAGTTACCCGTAGCATATTCAAGCGCTTAAATCCGTTGAGGTAACAGATGCGGACAGTTATGCACACTACTGTATGACTTAAAATGAAGCATTAGTCCTTTCATAAGGATTTGTATATATAATATAGTTGTAATAGGTAAAAAATTGAATTCATCACCTCTAAATTGCATAAAACAATTGTATAGATTCCCGCGTATAAGTTCTAAATGTATATTTTCAATTAATATTGTCATTTTTCTATATATAGCAATATGTGTATACATTTTTTATTATCATCACATCATTTTCATTGCCCATCACATATATTTTCTATATACAGTTGGTCCTCTCAAATCCAGATCAATATTTGGCATAGGCGTTCCGAATTGTAGAAGGTCCATATGATAAACGCGTTATTTCTATTGTGATTTCTCTATTATATGTATATTACCACAAAAAAATAAAATAGTATTTGATGATTAGGCAGTTTGAAATATTGTCACAGGTAATAAAATTGAATTAATAAAATACGTTAAGTAATAAAATACGTTCAAGTTCAAGAAGGACTCGATTAAGAAGAAAATGCGAAATCACAAAAAACAAAAACCGAGGATAATATCAATAATATGAGACTGAGACTGCCAGACTTGGACCTTTAACGCTTGACTTGCTTCAACATACATGCTCAACAGCAGTCGTTGACAGCAGAGAGCCCTAAGAATCAAGATCAAACATTTCGGTATCTGAAATGTCAGACGCCGTGTCTTGAATGAAAGGGTAAAGTACCGTGTTGCTTTATTTGATATACATTAAGATACACATCATAATCGTCGGCTTGGGTTCCTTGGGTTGGAGTCCATTTACTGTTAGACTTGCGGTTGGTTGAGGATTGGTTGGTCAGCCAGAGAAGAGCCTCTTTCTATGGTAAGGTAAGGCTAATACTCCCGGGGAGGGCGCCCGGTGTCTGGGAGTTGGAAGTTCTCACTGCATAGCACTCCGTATAAACCTTTCTGATATGGGTGTCCATATCAACATAGACCTTCGGTTCATCGGGATTCGGGGTTCGAACGTACACGGGCTGCAAGGTACACAAATTTGATTTTTGTACGTGATAAAGACAAATTTGTTAATAAAACACTGGGGAACGTTTTTACTTGATGGATAATGGAAAGGAAGTAAAATCCTTTTAATAAGGGTATTAAAACAATTAATTAATTACATTTTTAAGCGTAAAAGCGAAGAACTACGATAACATAATTTGAAATATAGTATAAATTTTAGCGTATTCATTGATAGCCAAGGCCCATTTGTGTACCTTGCAACCTGTACTCCGGTTCATTACAACCTAAGCTATCGCACCACGCCAAGGTGACTTCCGAGCGAGAGCCAGTGACCTCCCAGCGAGAGACTATATTAGATTTTATTTAAAATAGTCTTTATTATATGTAATAATGTTTGTTTTACATTTTTATTCATAATACGTTGCAAGTACGCCGTAACTCTTAGTTCTTTCACAATCATTATTTGTTCAAAGGACGCATATTATTCTATAAGCAGCCCACACCCCATAAACAATAATATTAAATGACCTCATCATGTTTTACCTTTTCACGACCCTTTTTTTGTTGGTGTTTCATTTCAAAATTGATTTCTTCTTCAGATTCTCGTGTTCAAATTAGAAGAATCATTTTATTCATATAGTTTTCTTCATTAATCCATTCATTCATTTACAGTGACTCAACATATTGATCAAGTGTTACGTATAGTCCTTTGTAGTCATACCCTAATTTTAAAAAATTAAAAAAAAAAAAAAAACTTCATGCCAATTTTGTGTTTTTATGCAGAAAATGCATTTTATCAATTATGCTGAAATTTTTTCATCGATGTTCTACAACGGTGTGGTGAAGTCCCATACAATTTGTTGTTATTACAATAACAAATTGTATGGGACTTCACAACACCGTTGTAGAACATCGATGAAAAAATTTCAGCATTAGGTGAATCTAATTTTTTAGCAGCTTTTCGATATTTTAATTTTTTTTATTGCCACCCTTGGATTTTATAACGGCTTGAATACGTCGTGGCATGCTTTCCATGAGGTTTTTACATGTTTCCGAAGTTATTGCACCCCATTAATCGTTTACACGTTGCCAGAATTCATTCATTTTTCGACAATCGATATTATGTCGTCCCAAACCACGTTTTAACTCATCCCAAAGGTGTTTCGGGTTCGGGTTTAGGCCTGGAGACTGTGGCGGCCAATCAAGTAACCTAAATCCTTGGTTTTCGAATCATTACATTGATATTTTAGCCGTGTGCTTGGGGTCGTTGTCTTTTTGGAAAACAGCATTTTTAACGGTTTTGCCCCATTTTTGCATCACCCAAACAATTTCATTTCAAAAATATTTATGTAAGCTGTAGCGGACATGCGTTCTAAAATTTTCTGTGTGATTCTTACCCAATCCGTCATCATACAATCCCAAATTTTATTATAGATTTTCCATGTCTCGCCTCGCATACTTCTTTTGATTTTTTCTAAGTCCATTATTGACACCCTTCATATACAAACCTATTGGTTTTGATTTCGTCAGACCAAATCACTTTACTCCAATGATATAAATCAAATAATTTAAATAAGTCGATATTTTTTTACTTTACCGCGGCCCTTATATCCCGGTTTCCTTAGATGTTTGCGGATTGCCTCGTCGATCACAATAATATTTTCTGATTGATAAATTAATTTATTAACTTGGATCGCATCATCCATAATCCATTTTGAATTTCTCTTAGAATTCGGCGTTGCGGTAATGCTCCGTAATGAAAGGTTGTGGGCCCGGGGCATTACTTGGAACGGATGTTTTCATATTTTTATGGACATTGTTTATGCGTCCAACCGAACAGACTAATTTCTTAGCAATTTTCAGATGTATTCAGCCTTCAGCAACCAATCTTTTGATCTGTTTTTTTTTTAAATACGGTGCTTAATGTTCGCATCTTCACTAATAGCAATAAAATAGTTTTGAACTATTTCAAAAAATTATCAAAATTCTTTTGTTTCTTACTTTTTATCAAAAAAGCACAGAAACTTGTCTCTGTGCTTTTTTAGTCTGAAATAATTGATCAAATGCAACATTTGTTTCTTTACTTAATATCTGAGGGAATAATTTGTGGAATTACGTAATATATGCGGCAATGTGTTCTCTAAATAGCTCTCTAAAGGACGATATACTACTTAGAATCAAAAAAAGTTAAGACAAACATGTGTACCTATATAGCATATCTCAAAACATGTAAACACTTGATCAAAAGGTTGAGTAACTCTATATATTACGTGTAGGAATTAAAAATGCGGATTTAGATAACAGATGGCGCAACTAGCGTTGAGTTTATCGCAACATACCGCGGCCATTTTCTTTTTTTTGTCTGTCATTAGGCTATAATTTTCAGTATATGTCATTTCATTGAAGTGTAAACAACAAAGCTTTTTTTTG
The DNA here is from genome assembly GCA_958336335.1 of Dilophus febrilis. Classification (NCBI taxonomy): domain Eukaryota; kingdom Metazoa; phylum Arthropoda; class Insecta; order Diptera; family Bibionidae; genus Dilophus; species Dilophus febrilis. The sequence goes on along the minus strand of OY284472.1, from coordinate 11,719,262 downwards.
CTTCGAATATGTCGAAACACATGCCTGAAAAAGTTGTTTTGGGGGGAAGTTTAATAACTTTCTTTAATTTGAAGAAAACCGCTGCTGAAAATTATCGTTTGTTGGTTGAAGCTTATGGTGGACATGCTCCAGCTCAAGCAACTTGTGAACGATGGTTTGTACGGTTCCGAAATGGTGATTTTGAGTTGGAAGACAAAGAACGGCCAGCTCAGCCAAAAAAATTTGAAGACGAAGAATTGCAAGCGTTATTGAATGAAAATTCGTGTAGAACGCAATATGAACTTGCAATGGCGTTGAATGTCGACCAAACAACCATTGGCAAACGTTTACATTTTGTTATACAAATAAATGCCATTTTGAAGCCAAAAAATCCGCATTATTAATTCCTACACCTAATATGTCGTTATTATCATCATGTAAATTATACCTTCCATTGAATTAATTTCATGTAGCAAATGAACTCGAACATGCGAGTTTCACCTATATTCTGTGTTCTATTGCTTTGAGATTGAGATTAATATCAATCATTAATTAAAATAAAAACATAAGTAATCCGTAATCCGGATTATAGAAGTTATTGAGAAATCCGGACTGTGTTGAAGTTCATATAGTGTAAATATTTTACCGATCCGGATTTCTGGAAATCCGAACTATTGGAAGTACGGATTATAGAGGACCAATTGTCTGTTTAATTTTTTTTTATATAATTCTGCAAAAAAAAAATGCAACAATCTCAAACAAACAAATATATAGATGTACATATATTTAATGATAAGAATATATTAAATTCAGATCACGCACATTTACCATATATTATTATACTATATATCTTTCTGTTTTATTTATTGTTAGTTTTATTTTTATTTTTTTGCATTAACATTCATTTTAATTCCATACAATATATTGTAAATTGTATATATATAATGATATATGAATTCCAAGCATCTCTTCATGAACGTTCCGTCCGATAGAAATAAATATGTTTTATATATGACCAATGTATAATAATACGTTTTTTTTTTATATTATATTTAATATAAAAGAAATGTACATGTTGCATTTGTTGATGATGAACTTGATGCATTTATTATATATATGTATATAAATATTGCAAAAAGGGAAAGAAAAAAATTAAATATTATTATTATATACATCGAGACAGTAAGTCTGTCATTATACTTTCCAATAAAAGCCTGGGATTTTTACTCATCATTGCCATTATATAAATATATATATATATATTTTTTTTTATCATATATAAGATACTATTTTCTTTTTATATATTGATATATAAATAAATATATCGTTTTTAGTTGTTCTATACAATTTATGTAGAAGAGTGCATTTAGAAAAAATGAATAATGTTATATAAAAAAAAGATACCTAGCTATCTATAATACAGAACATATATTTCTATTTATTTTCTTTTACATTTTATTTCTATATCATATATTCAACATATTGTCATCATATCGTCGTTATTTTTTGATATTTGTTCAATTTCAATCGTTATATATTATTTTTATATATAATCAATATAATATAGAAAGAAAATGATCAAATTTAAACTGATATACTTCTATGAACTTCTATACATTTTCTATAAATATTCAACTGTATTCTATATCTTATTGAATTGCATTGTAATATATGCGTCTAATGTTTATGTATACATATTTTAATAGAAATATAAAATACAAAATGATTCAAAATTTACATGTAAATATTATAAATTCAACTATAATATATATATGATATCTCTCTCTATGTAGTATACCTTAATGGGCAAGAATCTATTACAATCTTTGGCTGGCCATTTAATTTCAAATAATTTTTATAGATATATAATAAAATATTGGGTATCCCAGTTGATCCTGGGCCTATATTCAGCAAAAAAAAAACTTATCGGAAGGGCGGGCGGTCTAACTTCAACCCCTGCCGAGTTAGAGCGGGGGAAAAAAATTGACGTTCATTGAAAAATTCGGTACGACATTCTGTAATTAAGCTATAACTTTTAAACTGAGGACCTGAGGATATTCAGCCTGAACCAAATTAATAGCTAATTGAATTACCTTTCATTTTGAATTAGTGAAATGTTTTGATATCTGCCTTCCGTTTTAGAGATATTGACACTCAAAGTATTGGAAGTATGCATTAATTCGTGCGGTTTTCTAAGAGTGGGCGTTACTAGTATTATTTCGCGTCGTGTTCATCCGTTACTTTCGTTATTCATTTGAAAGTTACTGTATACTGTTATTGCGCGTCTTTTTCAGTATATGTTATTTGATTGAAGCGTAAACAACATTTTTTTCTATTCATTATTGGAACCGGTCGAACTTTGTGCCAGAAAAAGTGTTTTTGCGGGTAGTTCTTCTTCATTACGTTAACATGAAGGAAGGTGCTACCGAAAGTCATCGTATTTTATACTAGAGGTTTATGGTGACCATGCTCTAGCTGAAAAAGTATTCCAGAAGTGGTTTTCACGGTTTAAAAGTGACGAATTCAACTTAGAAGACGATGAACGACCCGGACACCAAAAAGTTTTAAAGATGATGAATTGGAGCGGCATTGCTTGATGAAGATGCGTGCCAAACGCAACAAGTGGTTGTAAAATCATTGGGAGTTGATCAAGCAACCGTTTACAGACGTTTCAAAGTATCGGGATTCATCCAAAAGCGGGGAAATTGGGTGCCGTATTAATTAAAGCCAAGGGATATCGAACGCCGATTCTGCATGTCAGAAATGTTGCGTCAACGGCACAAAAACAAGTCATTTTTGCGATAGAGGTCCGATCAAAGGGGACCTCTGCCGAACACAATTAATTTGTTTGAAGAGAGCGATTGTGGAAAATCGACCAGAATATGCAACCAGACATACGAATCGATAATTTTCCATCATGACAACGCTCGGTCACATGTTTAAAGACCGGTTCAAAACTATTTGGAATACAGTGGGTGGGAAGTTCTACCTCACCCGCCTTATAACCCAGACCCAGAGACCCTTCTGATTACTATACTTGTTCAGATCAATCCAGAATGCCCTCGCCGCATGATACGCTTCACTTCAGAATAGGGTATCAAAAATGTGCTCGATTCGTTCTTCACCACAAAGCCGCGGGAGAAGTTCTTTTGGGATGCAATCCACAAACTGCCAGAAAGATGGGCAAATGTTGTAGCTTCCAATAGATCATTGATTGATTGTATAACCATTTTTTTACAATCAAGTCTTAATTTTCGAGAAAAACGCCGCATGAATTAATGCATATTCCTAATATTAATCTAGTGTCGGCTGGTTATGTTTCTTTAATAGTAGTTTAAAACTTACAGCTTAATTACTGAATGTCGTCATTTTTCAATGAACTTCAATTTTCAACCCCCTCTAACTCGTCAGGGGTTGAAGTTAGACACCGCCCCTTCACGAAGATACGATTTTTTGTTGTAAATAGCCCCAGGATTACGTGGTATACGTTTGTACTATATCAACTGGGACACCCTGTATAGTGATTTTCTTTTTATATGTATATGGAAATTCTGTTCTCCCGCACCAATTGATTTCTTTTACCAAATTATACAGAAATTTGTTTTAAGAAAATTATACAGAAATTTCCTTAAAGAAAATTATCAGAAATTTCCTTAAAGAAAATAAAATACAAAAATTTCCTTTAAAGAAAATTATACAGAAATTTCCTTTAAAGAAAATTATACAGAAATTTCCTTAGCATATTTTATACAGAATTTCCTCTTGATAATTATACAGAATTTCCTCTTGACAATTATACAGAAATTTCCTTAAAGAACATTATACAGAAATTACCTTAAAGAAAATTATACAGAAATTTCCTTTAAAGAAAATTATACAGAAATGTTCTTTAAAGAAAATTATACAGAAATTTGCTTAAAGAAAATTATACAGAAATTTCCTTTAAAGAAAATTATACAGAAATTTCCTTTAAAGAAAATTATACAGAAATTGCTTTAAAGAAAATTATACAGAAATTTCCTTAAAGAAAATAAAATACAGAACTTTCCTTAAAGAAAATTTAAACAGAACTTTCCTTAAAGAAAATTTAAACAGAAATTTCCTTAACGACAATTATACAGAACTTTCCTCAAAGAAAATTTAAACAGAAATTTCCTTAACGAAAATTATACAGAAATTTCCTTAAATAAAATTATACAAAATTTCTTTAAAGAAAATTATACAGAAATTTCCTTAAAGAAAATTTATACAGAAATTTCCTTAAAGAAAATTTATACAGAAATTACCTTAAAGAAAATTTAAACAGAAATGTCCTTCAAGAAAATTTAAACAGAAATTTCCTTAAAGAAAATTTATACAGAAATTTCCTTAAAGAAAATTTATACAGAAATTTCCTTAAAGAAAATTTATACAGAAATTTCCTTAAAGAAAATTTATACAGAAATTTCCTTAAAGAAAATTTCCTTAAAGAAAATTTATACAGAAACTTCCTTCAAGAAAATTTATACAGAAAGTTCCTTTAAGAAAATTTAAACAGACATTTCCTTAAGAAAAATTTAAACAGAAATTTCTGATACGGTGATAAATTTGCAATGTAATTATATAGTATTGGTATAGTTTTTTTAAGACGTGGAAGTGGAAATGTCTGTTTTTTTTTTTTTTTTTTTTTAAATATGGAAATGGAAAAATGAAATGATAAATATCCGCAGTGGTATATTGTCAATCTTTGTGCGATTTCGTCTTCTTCTTTTTCTTTATCTATTATATTATATATATTGTCATTATTTTAACATTTACACTATATATATATATATATATATATAGTGGGTATTATCGCATATTATACCATTTCATTTACAATATCAATTCTTTTATAGGTGGTTTGTTAAATAAGATAAACGCAACGTCGTGTGTAAATAGATACCAAACCGTATAATATTGGTATCTATATACTATATAACATATATAATAAAACTCTGCAAGCGTGAATGAAAATAATGCAAAGAAAATACAGTCGATTAAATATATACTTCTTTTTACCATATATGGACAAAAAAGTTTAACCAATAAAATGAATTCTATAAATAATTTTTTAAAAAAATTAATACTTATATGTTTGTTGAATTGATTTTTTTTTTTTTAAATTATAATAATGCAATTCGCAAAAGAAAAACAAGGCATTTTTTTTAACAAGGGGATATAATATAATTTCTTCAACGAAATTCCTATAAAATCCTGTAAAATATAATCTAATAATAAATTATTAAATTCATCAATTATTATTATATATATTTCATTCAAAAATAATAAATCTCTGAATTTGTTATATATTTTAACAGAAAAAATATATATACAAATAAGATATATTTTTAATATAAATTGATTGATTATTCACCTTCTTTTTTCTTTTTGGATAGTCATCATCAGAATCGATATATGTATAATGTATTGATATTGAGATAACTAGATATGTCGTTTTTTGTTAATAAATTATACTTTAAAAACTCTGCAACTTTAAAACATAATACACTTAATATAAGTGAAAAATATACAACATATTTATAGCGATTTATTATATATTTATATAAGGCGTTACCTCCCGCATACATATTCATATGAACAATATATATACGCATAAGTATATATAGATTTTTGTAAGTTCTTAAAAAAAAACCTGCTTAAAATAAATAAATGAAAAAGAAGATATTTTATTTTGTGCTTAAGTAAGTTAAACAAAAAACATATCTTATTATATTGGATTTAATAAAATAATAAAAAAAAAACTTTGATCTATCTCTTTTTTTTTTTTTTTTTTGTTATTCAATTTAAAATTGTGTCTCAAAATAAGCCTATAGAGTTTATACCTTCTTTTCTGTTTTAAATTAAATAAACTATATATAATAAAAAAAATTAAATATTTTTTTTTATTTATTTATTATATTATTACAATACATTATGTTTACGGTTTGGATTACGACAGTGCAGAATTGAAATTCGTCGTTTATGGTACTTAAAAAACAATATAAATTTTTTTTTAAATTAAAGATTTTGTATACCTTTGAAGTTGAAGAAAAAAATTTAATATTATCGTTGATGTGACATCCAATTTAATTAATTTTTTTTTTAATCATTTATCCTGTGTGGTGTGTAATTATTAATATAATTATAAATATAGTGAATATTTCTTTTTTTTTCTTTTACAATTGTGTTAAAATTTTATAAACGTTTTTCGTTTTTTTTTTTTGAAAATCAAACAACAAACAAAAATAAAATAAAAATGAAAAAAAACAAATAATTTTATTTAGCAAAAATGTTTAAATTTGAATTAAAGAAAAAAAAAATTAATTGAAAATCTATCGCATAATAAAAGTGAATGTAAATATATAATTTATTATAATTATTATAATTTTATATTTGTTATATATTTTGTGAATATACATTTTTGTGTAATTTTTAATAAAATTAAAATTTCCTAGTGCATTAATTTTTTTTATTTTTTTTTTAAAAAATGCGTACGGCGTTTCCATTAATACATTTAAAAATATTCTTTTTTTTTTTGATATATAAATATGAAATTATTAATAAATTATTAGAAATAAATCAAATAATTTTTTATTAATTTGGAGTTTTTGTAAAAAAAAAAATTAATATAACTTAACTTTTTAACTTAAATAATTTAATGGGAAGTTTTTTTTTTGTTTATAAATTACACAAAAATATATTTTCAAATTTATATAAAATTCGAAATTTATATAAATTTAAATTATTTTTAAAGCTAAAAGGAAAATAATAAAAGTAGCATTTTTTTTTTTTTAGTTCTTATACGCTACAAATAACATACATATTTATTCATTTTTTTTTTTTTTATTATAAATCGATAAAAACAAACACATTCGCATAAAAACTCCATGCAGCATAAAAACGCACGTGTGCAACAAATAATCATATATATATATATAAAAAAAATATAAATAAATAACAAAAAAAAAAAAAAAAAATACGACGCGACGACGACGCACGCACACACAATCATAATATAATATAACATTAAAAAAAAAAAAAAAACTGTGTGAGAAAAATTAAATTCTCGAAAAGAAGATTTTATTGCGGTGTTGTTGTTGTGTTGGGGTTTTTTTTTTTTTTTTTTTGAGATGCGAGACAAATGAATTTATAAATAAAATATTCCATGTGAAAATTAAATTAAAAAAAACAACAAAAATATAGGTTTTTTTTTTTAGTTGATAATTTTTATTCGTAGAGTTTGCGTATTAAATTTTAAAGAATTTTGTTTTGTTTTTTTTTTTTTTTTGATTTTGCATTTTTAATTAATTGTTTTATTTTATTATTGTTTTTAAAAATCTTTCCTTGCAATTGTTGCAAAAATATTGAATTAAATTATCTAATGTAAGGATATTTTGTATAAATAAAAACAAACGCGTAAATTTATTAATATAGAACTTTGGATTCTTTGGACAAGAACAAAATTGTATTATTATTTGTCGATTCAATACAAAAAAAAAAAAAAACGAAAGATTCGTCGTGCGTTTTTTCTATTTATTTTTGATTTAAATTTTTGGTTTTTTTTTTTTTTTTTTTTAGTTTTTTACAACACAATTTAAGAATAATCTATTTTTATATATTGAAAATTGTAAAATATTCCTTAAAATTTGTGTGTTTTTTTTTGTTTGTTTTTGTTTTTAGAATCGTACGTGCGGTTTTTTTTTTTTATTTTATTTGGTATATTTTTTTTTATTATTATAATATGTGCTTTTTTGGTGTCCCGCGATCGTGTATTATTTTTGGTTTGTGTTATACTGTGTTGCGTTAATGTGTTGTGTTTTTATCGGTTTATCTAATAGAAAAAAAAAATAAAATTTGATTGTGTTTTTTTTTTGTTTGAATATTAGGCAAAAACAAGTGAAATATTATAACAACTTATTTGAAAAGAAAAAGTGTATAATTTATGAATTCTTTTCATAAATCAATTCTAATCACATAAAAACAAAAACAAATTGAATAAGATACAAAAACACAAGATACAAGAATTAAAATAAAAAGAATAAAAAAACTCAATAAAATGGATCCAACGGGAGGACGAGATTCTCGATATAATTTAAATTATAGTATGAGTATAGGTTTAAATATGGTTGATAGTCCTGATATTTATGGTAATCCAAATACAGCGACATTAATTAGACCTCCAAGTTCTTTACAACAACAACAACAACAACAACAGCAGCAGCAGCAGCAGCAACAACAGCAGCAGCAACAACAACAGCAACAGCAACAACAGCAAATGAATCGTGGCGGTGGTCTTATGACAACAAATTCACAATGTGGAAATTTAACAAATAATAATAATAATAATAATAACAATACAAATAATAATAATAATAATAATAATACAAATAATAATAATCGTGGTATTAAAAGAACTAGTTCGGATTGTTATGATGATCGTGGCGGAATGGGTTCACAAACATTAAGTACATTAGATGGATGTACCGGTACTGGTGGTGGTGGCGTCGGTGGTGGTGGTGGTGGTGTTATATCCGATGGTCTTGATGATAATTATCCAATAATACAAAAAAAATCACCACCAGCAAATGGTAAAAAAACAAAAGGACGTGTTAAAATTAAAATGGAATATATTGATAATAAATTACGAAGATATACAACATTTTCAAAACGTAAAACTGGTATTATGAAAAAAGTAAGTAAATAATTAAATTAAATTTATTTATTTGATTTAATTCTTATATTATTAGTTATTATATATTATTGTTAAATTATTTTGATTGTTATATGAAAAATTATATTGTTTTTTCTTGGAAATAATTTCTTATCAATAATAACATAACCTAAGAATTTATTCATTTGTTTTTGTTTCTCACCGAAATGTTGTTGTTGTTGTTGTTTTTTATTTTTATATCGTTTCCCCTGTTATTTACTAAATGGAAAAACAGTCAGTCAAATTAAGACTCAACTAGTTTTTGTCTGTTCATTCGTAAACACCACAAATTTTATTCTAGTTTATCGGTAACGTTAATAACGATTGCCTTCTTTTCTACAGAATCCACACATAGGATAATCAAAAAGGTTTCACAATTTTGTTAAATTAAACCATTAAATTCAAATATTAATTAAATCAACTGTACGAAATATTCAAAGAATTTTCCGAATAACATCATACAATATTTTCTTATCATCATCATTGTGTGGATGGGGTTTTCTATTTTTTATATGTTATCCGTATGATTCTCTAGTTAAAAAAAAAACAAATACAAAAAAAAAATGTTACCTTGGCGAGGAGAAATGTTAAAAAAATAAATAGATGATGAACATGAGAAGTGTTTTTTTTTTTATTTATATTTTCATATGAGAATCCAATGAATTATAATAATTTTTATTTTGTATAATGTATGAGAATGTATGCGAAAATGTATGTTAAAAAAAAAAAACCTGAGTCATTTTTGTTGGCGCTACAAAAATGGTAAAAATTTTTAATGACCATATCAATAACACCTACACCTACACGTATTACGTTTATTATTAGAATAATATCTAAATAAGTAAATATATAATGATAATGATGATGATGATGATGAATCGCCGTGTATTGTGTATTTCCACTGCTGTGTGTGGAGTTACGCGGGCGAGCTAATCTTTTTTTTTTTTTTTGATTTGGTTTGTTTTGAAATAAACGTATATAATATAATTAATTATTATAATTTGTTTGTGTGAAAAAACTTCGAATGTCCGTGAACCAAAAAAAAAAAAAATATAAGAAATTTTCTTTAATAATGAATTTTTTTAGTTAATAATCCAACAACACTATAATTATTGAAATCGATATACATATTTTTTATTATTATTATTATTATTATATTGAATAATTCGGAAGTGTTCAAAAATATATAGTTTTTGAATGGCAAAAATATAATTAAATTTAGAAATGCAATGACCGATATTTTTTTTCTTTAAAATTTTTTGTATTTTGAAACACAAACGACGAGATGAGACGATATTGACGACAAAATAAGAAAATGTTATTTTTAAGATCATAAAATCTAATTGTTTTCAATTTTTACGTATATTTTTCATATTATAATATGTTTGTGTGTTTTTTAGTTTTTATTTATTTTTGGTATATTTTCTATAAAAGATATATATATGCTGATGCTCCCGTTAAAAAAATAATAAAATACCCGCGTGGGAGACATTACGTTTTGGTAAAATATTTTTGGTTTTTATTATATACAGGGTGTCCCAGTAGTACCAACCCACAAAGCCTAACACGAGGTGTTCGTGGGACTATTTCGTTCTGGGAGCGGGGGTCTAACTTCAACTCCTACCGAGTTACAGGGTGTTTGATGAAAAAATGGTGTTTACTGAAAAACATGGCTTCACTTATTAACTCATAATTTCCAAACCGTTCAAGCTAAAATAAAAATTAGATACTCTATGTATAGGTAAATGGATTACCGCAAAAGCTCGGAATAAATTTTTTGTTATCTATAGTTCTCGTTTCAAAGTGAAAAAATGTGATATTTTCCATCAATTTTTTCAGAAAAATTGATTTTTCTCAAAATTTTCCGGGGATAAAAATTTTTTTTTCCTATGTATCTTTTGTGGAACATAAAATTCCCTTAAAGTTCACCATACAAAGTTAATCTCCATGACTTATAAATTTGGAGTTATTACATGATTTGTAACGGCGAAACAGAAAAAAAATCACGAATTGAACAATTAAAAACACATAATTTTATTAACAGATAATTTTTTAGGTTAAAGTACAATGCAATTTTTATAAATCGCTTTATTTTAACGAAATTTAATGCAAAAATGTATTTTCTAAAAACAAAATTTTGTTTTTAATTGTTAATTTGTGATTTTTTGCGGATTAGCCATTATAAATCACGTAATAACTCCGAATTTTTAAGTCGCACAGATTAACTTTGTATAGTATACTTTAAGGGAATTTTATTGTGTACAAAAGTTTCTTAGGGAAAAAAAACTTTTTACCCCGAGAAATTTCGAGAAAAATCAATTTTTCTGAAAAAATTGACAAAATAATATGATATTTTTTCACTTTGAACATCAATAACTCCAAGCGAGAACTAGATAGCAAAAAATGTATCCCGAACAAAATTAAAGGTAATTCATTTACCTATACATAGCGTATCTATTTTTTATTCTAGCTTAAACGGTTTGAAAATTATGAGTTAATAAGTAAACAAATGTTTTTCAATGAACACCATTTTTTCAACACCCTGTAAGGGGTTGAAGTTAGACCCCCGCTTCCTAAACGATTTTTCGGTGGAAATAGTCCCAGGAACACGTGGTTTTCGACTTTGTGGGGTTGTACTGGAACACTCTGTATATATTTTAAAATACAGAGCGTTTTTATATCCATTTGAAAAAAAAAATACTATTTCGTTTTTCTTATATGGAAAACTAAAACTAGGTGAAATATTTTTATATATAGTGAAATTATTAATAAAAAAAACCCGTTTTTATCCGATTTGTAGTTGAACTTATTGATAAAATTTTATCACTCTTCAACATCCATCCAATCAAAGGTAATCCAATTCAATCTGAATAGAACCCGAATAGATAAGATCCATATAAATTAATAATATATCTAAAAATAATGTTAAAAAAAAAGACTCTGTTATCGAAAGCTATTTGATTCTAATTCTTACATTTCAAAAAAAAAAAATAAAATTTACTTCATAAAAAAGGACTTTTGAAGAATTTTGATTAATTTTCTGATAGTAAACAATCAATCCACTTTTTTTAGCAATGAAAACCATGAAAAAGATTTACCAAATATAATATTTTATTGATTATAATTCCATCAATTAGATCGCACATTTAGCAATCGTCCAGTTTTTCCGGCCGCCGCCGGTCCATCATGTATCAGTAAATTTTTATATCCTAAATTTTTTTTGTTTTTTAGTACATATTTTATTTTATTTTTTTTACGAAAACAGAATTTTAAAATACATACAATTTATTATATATTTTCTTTATAGCATTGTTTATTTTTGTTGTTGCTAATACATTTCGAGATTTTCTTTTTAAAAAAAAAAATGTGTATATTCTAGTGCTAATGTATGTATAATAAAATGTATGATGATGATCAATCTATTTAATTCTATTTTCTCGTGGTCTATCTTATCTAAGCTCAACGAGAAAAAAAATAAAATAGCACGTTTTTTTCTGTGTGATGAGATGAGATGCGATGATGGGTTATGGGAACAAATTTCTTGTGAACAAATGTGTTTTATTTATATTCATGTGTGTTGTATATTGCATATTTTCGTCTTAAAAATATATACATGTATGTATTTGTATATATAGGAGGCAAAAAAAAATTAGTTTATTGCAGGCGGAAAAATTTGTTTATTTTGTATTGTTTCTGAATTTAGATATTTGATGAAATTAAAAGAAAAATATACATACAAATATGTAGAATGAAAAAAAAAAAAAATAAGAGAGTGTATAATTTTAAATCTAAATTAGGTCAATTTTATCTTGTGTGTATACCCACCAGATATTCATAGACCATATATTTAAAAAAAAAAAAAAGTATAAAGTATTTTCGGAATTCGGATATTTGATATCATCAACAACAACAATAACAACAACAACAGATACAGAATTATTTTGTACCTTATAATATCGTTTACGTATTACTTATAGATGTTATTATAATACAGTAGACTCGCGATATAAAGTACTCCTGAATAAGGAGGAAACCTCGTAATAGGGAACAAATTCCAAATTTTGTATTATAGCCTTTAAATAAGGAACGCTAAATCAATCAAAACCTCGATATAAGGAACGATTGGTGTATTTTATTCACGTATTGGTATTCGAAATTTAAATAAATTATGTGTTTGAAAGTATTTTAATGAAATTATGATATATCTCTTACAATCCTCGATTCACATATGTGTATTGTTTTATTTTATTGGTTGGGTATGTGCATTTTATACACATTGCGGTTCGGTTCATTGATTTGCGGTTCTATCCAAATAATACACTTGATTTTTCCATTGTTGTTCAAAATAATTGAATATATTTGATTTTAACCTCTACCGACGTTTGATAGATCTCTTTAGTTATAAAGCTATATTTTAACCATTTTAGGGAACCCTTCATAATAATTTTGATATTTTTTAATTGGTTGAAATACACTTCATTTGATTCATCTGTAATCCCTTTTATCTATTTGGCAAATTGGTTTACGTTGCCTCTGAGACGTTATTCAATGAAAGGTAACACACATACCAATTTCAATAATCCCATAATGATTCAGTAGACATTTACCTTTTGAATGTTATACAAACTAGGAAATAGAAGTAACCGAATATATCCATACAATGTTTCAGTTATCAGTGCATCCTATATAAAAGAAGTATTTTTATTAGTTACCTCCGAAATGTTTCATAAAATAATGAGATTTTATGGTATAATATCGTCCTTTGAATGAAATGAGCCGTTTTAATCTTTGATTAGAAACGATTTGAATCTGAAATTGATTGTTCTCTAACTGCTTCTTCAATAAGTTCATTTACATTATCTTCAATTTTTACATCATCATGACTTGATCTATATAGGGATCATTTTCAAAAACAGGTAGATGAAGTCATAGTTAGCAGTATTTCGGAAGGTACTGATCATATTCAATATGCCAAGAACAAAAACCAAATATTCGCAACATTTGATTTTGTTTAGAGTCAATAACAATAACAATAAAAACAACACAAAAACACCATTGACAATAAGATTACTTCAAGTACGAGGGGTACAAAATATTTTTGGTCTTTAAAAAAACTCTATCCAGGGTAATTTTGGTTAGAAAATCTTCTGTTCCACCAATTATCAATAATATATAGTGGAAGTTCCATATTAACTGATCCATATGAAAAGGCTAATTTCTTGTCCATCATGTTTTCGGCGAATACAATCATTTACGATAGAAATATGTCTATATATCGATTATCCCTAATACTAATTTTTAAAATGAAAGTGTTTTTATATTTTAGAGATAGGGTTGTACGAAACAAAACACTTAGACATATCGATATTAATAAAAATACGCGGGCTAGATGGGATTTTGCCAATTGTTTTAAACAAAATGTGAATTCTCTTTAATGAACTCGCTAAGAAAACTCTTTCATAAATTATTTTCGACCGGAATATTTCCGTCATCTTGGAAACTGGCAAAGGTTACACCTTTTTCAAACGTATAGTAGGTATACTCTTAGCAATCCTTCAAATTATCGTTCAAATTGCAATAACATCAATGCTTTCTAATTAGATAATTATGGAGAAGTCATAGTAAATCGTATGATTATTGTACATTATCTCGATGAGAAATCACTTATTATAGTGATTGCGCCAATATGACTTTAGGCACAAGAGACAAGATAGGTGATAGGCTAAATTATTTGTCTATAATAAAATAGGTAGGTATAGGTATCGGAAATTTTGGTGAAACACAAGTTGTTTCATTAGACATTACTAAGGATTTTGACAGAGTATAGCATACAGGCATTAATATCTAAAAAGTCATTCTTTTGGGTTAGGAACTAAATTTTTTAATTACAAATCGGCAACTTTTTAGCTAATAGAAATATTAGGGTTGTATACGAGATGGGGTTAATTCAGATCTTTGAATTATTGCGGATCATAGACGTACGCAGTAACTTCGTAAAAATTTTACATTTTAAAAATATTATAACCAAGAATGTTCTAATGAAATTTTATTAAAATTAATGCCTGCCGGCCGCTGGTTAATTTCGCTTATAATTCAGGAAATTCTCAAACAGCACATCCATACCCGCAGTATCTTTTAACTTTTTTTTCGAACCAATAGATTTGGAAATTCATTTTTTTCCAAAGAACATTAAGATTATATGGAACACTCTGCCATAGTTAGTTATTATTTCCTCTTTCTTATGATTATCAATCATTTAAATTAATCGGTTCATCCTATCTATAAAGACTCGCAATCACCTAAAGTACAACTTGGACAATTATTTATGAAAATATTTGAGTTATTTTTTCTTACTACTTTTCAGTTTAAGTTTCTTTTCTCTCATATATGTTTGCTTTTATTTTCAAAATTTCATAAATTAATCAACATGTTATTAAAGTTTGACCATCCAAAATCACTTAAATGTGTTCAATGCATCTATGGTTCATCACCTGATTGAAAGTGATTTCGTTACGGGCTCACACGGCAATAGAGAATTCCGAGGTTTTACGGGCGCTAAACCGATTCTGTCGTAGTAAGGAACAATAAAAAAAATAATCAACATCCACCAATATGTTATAGAAATTAAATTCAGATACTTATCTTTCTAATTCTTTCAAGGATATACATTTTGTTGCATGATCTCCATAGTCTGTATATAAATTAATAATAAAATAAATAAAAATAAAAAAAACCAAAAGGATTAATTAAGAATGTAAAATACTGTGTAAAAAATAAAAAAAAATAATAATAAATAAAATATGCGTATATAATTTTTTATAAATCTGTGTTTATTAAATATTAATAATTGAATTTTTAATATTATTTTTATTATTATTATTATTATTAATATTATGACATCATTCAAGGTTTATAATTTCTTTCAATATCTATAGTGCGTATTATTTTCTAAAAAACTTTATATTTATATTATTAATAATTTTATTTTATTTATTAACAACCTTTCCACCTACTTTTTTTTGGTCTATATATTAACATATTAATATATCAATGATGATGATAATGATGAAGAAAATTAAACTATATACAGCTGATCATTTCATATCGTTTAGAGTTTTCAAATAATAATAATAATAATGTGGTTTTTAAGTAATATGATATAAAAAATTGTTTCGAAAGAGTTTTATTTAGAAAATACAGTAGACTCGCGGTATAAGGAACAATTGATTGCAAGAGGTCGTTCCCTATTTCGAAGTTTCCTTATATATGAAGGGTTCCGTAACCCGTTGGTTAAAATAGCTTTTGTAGCTAGAGATATCTATCAAAATTCGGTAAAGAGGTTCAGAAATCAAATGGTATATATTCAATTTAAGCAATCAATTTGAACAACAATGGAAAAACAAGTGTATTATTTGGTTAGAACCACAAATCAATGAACCGAACCGCAATGTGTATAAAATGCACATGCCCAGCTAATAAAATAAAACAATACACATATGTGAATCAAGTGATTGTTAGAGTTATATCATAATTTCATTAAAATACTTTCAAACACATAATTTATTTAAATTTCGAATACCAATACGTGAATAAAATACACCAATTTCTCCGTTCCTTATATCGAGGTTTTGATTGATTTAGCGTTCCTTATTTAAAGGCTATAATACAAAATTTGGAAGCGTTCCCTATTTCGGGGTTTCCTTATATCGTGAGTCTACTGTATTAACAAAAAAAAATTAAATCATTATTACGCATTATTGTTAAATAAAGATTTAATTACTGAATTATTTGAATATAGAACAAATGAAAAAAAAAAACAAAATTTTGGAGGCGGTATTTATTCATTTTTTTTTAAGATTGTCACATTAAGAAAGTATTAAAAACCATTTCTTCTGGGACTTTCCTTTATGTGGAATAAATTTTATTTAAATAGAAATTATGAACGTTTCAGCTTAAATATTAAAAACCCGGTCAAAGAATTGCAATAGAATCTGTTTTCGAAAAAAAAAAACGAGAATGTCACAATATATAGAGAATTTTTTCTTCTTCCAAACACATCAACAATTTTGTTGAAATAATATCCATGATAAATAATTCTATATTTATATTTGATATATTATTAATAGTATGTAGTATGTACATATATAATATGCGTGCTTATAAGACATTTTAAGATTATCGTCCATCATACACATTAATTGGATTGGTATGTACATTGTACATATATATGAGATTAAGATGAAAACGAAATGATCATTATTTCATTCATTTACAAAAACATTAATATATAGGATATAGTATATATAGTATATTTCAGTACATATGGATATATAAAAGGCGTGCAAGTAACTCTGAACGGTTATATATAGTGTTTTAGAAATAGAACCAACATATAGCAAAGAAATTGCTAAACTAAAACTGAAATAAAAAAAAAAAAAAAAAAAAAACGATTTTTTACTATTTTTAACTTGTTCTAATTTCCTATATATTTATTTTTTAGTAAATTAAAAAAAAAGATTAACGCGGAATATACGGACCAAAATAAAATTTTTTTTTTATTCTTAACAACACACACACACACAAATACATAACAATACCGTCTCATTCATTTATTTGATATTTTTCCGTATTGTTTTTTTTTTATGTGGAATGAAATGTGTGTATTTTAAATTATTATATATAGCTATATGGTTTGAATTTGAATGAAAGGAAGAATTTTCTGTGTTTTTCTATTTTCAATTGTATTGTGTTTGTGTGTAGAGAAAATTGTGTTAATTTCCGTATAATTTTTCATGTAATTCATTCAAAAAAAAAATAATTGAAAGTATATTATGAAATTTTTTTTACATTAAAATAAGTATTTAAACAAATAAACAAGAAAATTACGTTTTCGTCATCATATGATACATAAATGATATCATTCTACTGGAAAATTTTATATGCGTAATTGT
The DNA here is from genome assembly GCA_958336335.1 of Dilophus febrilis. NCBI lineage: Eukaryota > Metazoa > Arthropoda > Insecta > Diptera > Bibionidae > Dilophus > Dilophus febrilis. The sequence continues at coordinate 11,701,601 of OY284472.1, read as the reverse complement.
TTAACTTTACAATGTTATAATGATGTTGGTCTAACTTCAACCCCTTCCGTGTTCCACATGGTGTTGAAAAAATTATAACTTTTCTGGACCATAAAATTCTCTTAAAATCCACCATACAAAGTAAATGCTCTGCGACTTTTACATTTGGAGTTATTATACGTGATTTGTAACGGGCGAAACGGCAAAAAATCACGAATTGAACAATTAAAAAACAGGAAAATTTTATTAAAAGATTAGTTTTTACAGTGAAAATACTGTGAAAGTATTTTGTATCGCTTATTTTAACGAAATTTAATGTATAATTGTATTTTCTAGTGATTTTTTTGCTGATTAGACGTTACAAATCGCGTAATAACTTGAAATTTATAAGTCATGGCGATTTGATTTGGTATTGTGAATTTTAAGAGAATTTTATGATCAACAAAAGTTACTAAGGAAAAAAAAATTTTTACCTTGACTTTTCTCGAAATTACAACAATAACTCCAAACAAGACAGGTAGAGTATCTAATTTTTATTCTAGCTTAAACGGTTTGGAAATTATAAGTTAATAAGTGAATCCATATGTTTTTCAATGATCACAATTTCTCAACATCCCGTAACTCGGAAGAACTCTCCCCTTCCAAAACCATTTTTTGCTAGAAATAGTCTCAGGATTGCGTGGTATGCGTGGTTGTAGGGGATTAAGCGGGACACCCTGTACATGCAAATGATAATCAGGGCTTGGAGGGTAGGTTAATATTAACATATTTTTCACTGCTAAATTTTCCGTCATATCTCCAAACAGGGTTGGCAGCGATACTAAAAATTATTATTGCGATAGCGATATCGATACGGGGGTGGCATTATGGGAGTCGATACTATCGTCTTTCGCCTATCGTCTGAAATTACGATACTCAATTATTTTGATATTATGGTAGAGGTAGAGATATTATGAATGAGATTGAAAGTATTATTTTTATGATAATTGCTTTTGTACTTTTTATGAATATTAAAATTGACTAAATGAACAAAAGCAAAAGAAAGCAAAACAAACGACAAACGTAACGATAGCTACTACCCTATCGTCAAAAATTATCGTCTTAAACCGACGATATCGTCTGCCATAATTGCAAAAATGAAAAAATCGTATGTTTGACGACAATCGTCTATCGTAATCGGATGCGATAATTCCACCTCTGGACTCAAATTCATATCGCAATAGCGATAACAATTCCAAATTCAGGATTGTATCGCGATAGCGATACCGATACTCGTTGCGATACTTTTCAAAAAAAAATTTAAGGAAAAGCATAGAAATTTGTATTCTTTAGAATTTACAATTATTACTATAATTGTAATTATTATAATTGTAAATTTTAAGTTTAAGTTTTATTTGTTTACATTCTTATTTTATCTAATTTTTATTATTAGTTAGTATATTACTTCTTACTTACTTACTTCAGCGCGCCTACAACCTACAATTGGTTTTGGCGTCCATTAACAGCCTCCTCCAACCGGACCTATTTACCGCCAACGTCCGCCAGCGCCAGGAAACGCCGAGGGCCCGAAGGTCCACTTCTACTTTAGCTTTCCACCTACCCCGCGGTCTGCCCACACTCCTAGATCCGCCCGGCTTGCTGTCCAGCATTTTTGACGGTATACGATCGCCATCCATTCGGACCACATGACCAAACCACCTCAGGCGACCAATCTTAATGAACCGAACGATGTCGGGTTCGGTATATAATTTATATAACTCGAAATCGAAACGCCTACGCCACCATCCCCTTTCCAATGTCGGTCCAAAGGTGATGCGTAGTATTTTCTTTTCGAACCCTCTAAGTCGCCGTTCGTTGGCCTGTGTCATGCACCACGTTTCAGAACCGTAGGTGACAATTGGTCCAACCAGTGTTTGATATAGCTTTAGTTTCAATGTTTTGCTCAATGTATTCGAGAAGAACATTTTCGCAAACCGTAAAAGGCCTTGTTTCCCGAAGCAATCCGGAATTTGTTCTGACCAATTGATACGCTTTGATGTTGTACCATAAACCTACTGTTCGTTGGTGCGATCAAACACTTGGTTTTCTCCTCGTTTACCCTTAATCCCATTTCCGAAGCTTCACGTTCCAACAGTAAGAACGCTTCCATTAAAAAATTTTCCCTTTATTCGTAATGTACAAAATCTTTCATCAATGGGGTTGAAACCGATGACCGATTCTTTCACTTTACCCATTCAGGAACCCAACAGTTGCAACACTGGGTCAGCGACCAGTCAGTGCCTACCCTATTGATCCCAATCCAAACCAGTTAGTATATACGGTTGTGAAATTTACGATGTTTCCTATATTTTTTTATGGTCGTGAAAATATTTGATCTCTTTCACGCATATAATCGAATTTATGAATAAATGCTATTTTAGAAAAAATAAATAAAAACTCTGTTACCAATTAAAGTATCGCATTATCGGGATCGCATAAATCTGCTGTTTTAAATATCGCGATAGTACCAGATTTTAAAAATATCGGCGATACCTAATTTTTTTCATAAATTAGTATCGGCGATAGAGTATCGCGATACATTTATCTCGATACTTACCAACACTGTCTCCAAAAATATGAAAACCCCTATTAATTCCACATTATTATTTTCGAAACGCATTTAACCAATGTTTTTCCTATGAATTTTTGTAAAATTTTTCCAGCAATGAAAAAATTCAATGGCAATTGGACAATAAAACTGCTACATATACTGACTTGGATAAATTAAAGTCTTGAACATTTTTTTATTTTAACAATATATCATCATCTATATTTCTTCTTTCATATATCTATTTTCATTATAAAGTTAAACAATTCTTTACCCGCATACCGGACCAAACTGTACAATCTTTATTATGAGAAGAGAAAACGCTCCCGGACAAATATCTGAAACAGACAGGAAATATAAGTACTTGTAGTTTCTGAATTATCGTGGGCCGACGGAGGACAGTCAAAGTGACTATAAATATATTAAAAAAAAAACATTTATAACTATTTTACAATTTATTTAAAAGTATAATGATTTTTAATTATGGTGCCATACAATACATATTTATTTGATTAAAAATATTATATCTATACAGGGTATCCCATCTAACGCTATCCAGCCAATATCTTCGAAACCTTTTAAGGGCAAAAATCGAAATTTTGATTTGGATGCCATTTCGTTCGTCGAATATTGTTATTGACAATGTATTTTTTTGGGAGAATGAACTTTTTACCAATGAGTGGACTTTTTTTTTTTTTAATTTTTCTATGCTGCACTCGGTTTTTAGAATAGAAACATTCTTCTATATCTTTTATTTCTATTCGTAAAAGCCATAAATTAAGAAACTAACAACAGGTAGCGGTTGCTGTTGGACGCTACAACCAAAAATCTGGTTTTTTGTGAAGGTGAAGCGAAATTTTCTTTTTTATTTTAACCAGCAAAAATCGTGAGCGTGAAATCAAATTCAAATTGATGAGATATAAAAATCCAATGTAATATTCAATTAGTTACATTCAATAAATCGAAATTCAATTAGTTAAATCCAATCTATCAAAAAGAATAGTATAAAATGTTGTTAATTTGTATTGTAAATTTGATTTGAAATGGTCAAATGGACAAAACGAAAAATACCCTTAAAAATTATCCCAGTAAAATTATTTAATCCCTTGTAATATATCAACATTCTGACAAGGGTTGATGAATTGAATGTATATTATAGTGAAAAGAATAGTGAACGAAAACTAAATAACAAAAGCCACACACAATGTTGAAATTCTTACATTTCTATTACATTTTATAAATACAAAAAAAAAAAAACAAAAAATTATCAAACTGTGCGAATTTACTTCTTCTTTTTTATTTTTTTGTATATATTTTATGCGTTTTTTTACTAAACTGCATTTATTATAATTATACAAAATAAAATTCCAAGTTGTAAAAATAAAAAAATACGCATAATTTACCGAGAAATCAAAAAAAAAAAAAGAATTGTGCGACAACGAATATATTTTTATATAACATATACAATATATAAATTGTGGAGATTGTATTATTAAACAATAATAATATATAATATATAAATATAATATACCCATCAACTTTCTCATATATCATCGTTCGCAACAGAATAAACCCATCAAATGAAATGAATGTGTGTTGTTGCGTTTATCTTCTTTAGATTTTGATTAAAATAAAAAAAAATGCCATTTCTTATATAAATGAATGTATAAATAATTAGAAGTCAACAACGACGACGACGACGAATAAGAAGAAGATAAAGAAGAGCGCATCTGGTTTGAAAAATGTTAAATAATCCATTTGATAAAATTTAAATAAATATAAAAATTTAATATTCATATTAGTTTTATTTAAATTAAATCGAATTTCAATTTATTCAATTTAATGGATATTAACAAGTTCATAAAATTAAAAGATTAATGTACATTTGCGACAATTTAATAAAAAAAAAAAAAGCTTTTTTTTTTAATGTATGTCGATATTTTTTTTAATTTTGTCTGCATAAATTTTTATTGAAATATTTGTTTTTATATATGTATAAATGTTTATTTGTTTCGGAAATGTTTTTTTTTCTCATTCTTCTTCTTCTTCTTCTTTGATTACACAACAATTTTTGGTGTTTTGTTGTTGTTGTTGTTGTTGTTGTTGGTATTGTTATTTGTACTTTATTCATTTAATTTTTTATTTATTATTATTATTATTATTTTGATTTGTGATATGATATTACCTGAGGCGATGAATATATAGGTACATTTTTTTTAAAGATAGAATTTCTCTTTAAATAATAATTGTATATAAATTATATATTATATTAGTACCTATATAGTTAATCTGTGATCTGAAGCGGTGTTTGATTCTCATAAATATAAGTAGATGTATTTTATTTTTTTATTAGTTATAAATCGCGGTTTTTTTTTCTTTTCTTTGAGTTATTGAAACACCTGAAATTACTTTATATAAATAGTTGATTGTTGATTTTGTAACATATCAAATTTTGTCTTTTTTTTATCACTTATTCGTTTTACAAATTGCGTTTTTTTTTTGAAGAACCAGAAGTCTTAACTGTACTGCAAAGTTGTTTAGCAAAAGGTTTTCCTAATATATGGTAAATTAATGGTAAATTAATTAAAAAAAAAAAAAAACTCCATCATCACAGGGAATAGCAGCATATCTAATTTTTGGAGGTGGGTCAAGTGTCCATTCATTTTGTAAAAACATATTATTTATATTACCCCTATAGGATGTTTATATATGAGTATTTTAATGAGCATTTGATTTTAAAAGTACTGTAAGAACTTGATTTTTTTTTACTTATGTCTATGTCCTTCTGGTGACATCTTCGAATATTCAATTCTACCTATAAACTTTGTCTTATGTTATAATTGACTTGCAAACAAAGTGTTCAGAATCTTGGCGATTCTTGTTTTTACAAGACACCGCGGATTTGCATTTTCTATCGGTATAATTATCTTACTTACATGACTTACATGATTTAAAAAGAATTATATAATACTGGGTGTTCTAGATCCCGTCCACAATACGACGGTTTTAGGTTCTGTGGTTCGTTTGGAGTTGAAAATATTCCCAAATATTTTGGTTGATTTGGCTCCGTTATGGAATTGAACGAAAAAAAAAACGATTCTGGAGAACTTATCGCCATAACTATAGTTACTGTATATAGATCTATATCTTATCGGATAGCAAAGCGGCACTTATGGCCGTGAAATCCCGAGAGATAAGGTCGAAGTTCGTGCTCTACTGTCTTGGGATACTTAAAGGGTAAATAAATAAAGTTATCAAGGGTAAATAAAGTCAGATTAATGTGGATCCCTGGACATAGTGGAATAGAGGGTAACGGGACGCAATCGCTAGAAAGAGCTCTGCTGACACGGGCACTCAACCTAGACCATTCTGTGGTTTAGCTAAGGAAACTATTAGAGCAAGGATGAAGGAAATACTGCTACGGGAGTCATAGACACACTGGAAGGACACCGATGGCATTAGGCATTCTAAGCTCTTTATTGATGCATACACACAGGGACTGACGGAACAAATTCTCCTCCTAAATAAGACAAATACTAGACTGGGTCGGATATTTGACCGGTCACTATAATCTAAGGGCTCAGCTATACAGGATGAAAATCGTTAGCTGCGAAACGTGTAGGCTTTGCCACATGGAAGAGGAAACTGGAACACATTCTCTGTGAATGTGAAGCTATATAGCAGACTTAGGATCATTGGTTTAGCATTTCCATAGCCTGAGAAAGTTATACCCATCAATAAATTGCCCAGGCTTTTAAGCAGGGCCAATGAATGGATGAATATGGAATAAATTTAGGCAGTAACACAATGACCCCCCGGGGGTCAAGTGTTTAGGGGATGGACGATCCAGTCCAGTACAGATATATAAATGCAATTTTTTGTTTTCTAAAGTTTAAGGTCTCATATCTCGAAAAGACAACCAAAGTAAATCTTTCCGTCCAACATGCTTAAACTAACTTATTGCTCCATTTGATTAGCTCACGTTTGTCCGTATCCATTTCGATACGCTATCTCTATAATAAATTTCGAAGTTATTCGCGATTAAATAAAAATATAGAACATCGCATTGGAATTTTATTTTATTTATTTTTATATGGATTTTGATTATTTTTTTTTTTTAGGAAATACTCATCATTCCCGACGAACCAAACAATGCCTAATTATGTTCAGATACTTAAATCGATGTAAAATTTTATTACCAATGCCACCATTTGGAAGTTCTAAACTAATTATCTATGAAAAACTGCCTATGGAAGACATATTTTTGTGATTCAAAAATGGGTTATTTTTGGAATGTTATCTCGAAAATCGTTTGGGATAGAATTATCAAATGTTTTCGGGCATTTGAAAGATATAAGAAATAGCAAGTAAACGTAATTTGCCTCTAAGTCTAATTCGCTTAAGAATTTAATTAACATTTCATCTCGGTGTTATAATTATACCTTGTTTATGCAAAAGTGTATAATTTTTTTGGTTATACATCCATCAGGGTTATAAATAATGTAAACTTTATTCATATTCTTATATATAGATAGTATATATATACAATTAATTAATTATAAATCATATATAATAAATAATTTTGAAAAATTATAATCAACACCTTTTCTCTTAACAATTCTCATTAATATATATATATAATTATTTTGATATATTTTAACATAAATAATAAAATAATCATTGAAAAACCACAATAATAATAATAATAACACTGTATATATATAAAAAGTGAATTATGTATCTCGTTATATCAGTAAAATATATATTTAATTTGCGCTCGGCAGTCAGTAATATTAACATATATTGATAAATTCAACTATTGAAAATATTATACACATATAATAAATAAATGCATATATTTACTAGATAATAAACTATAAAATACCACCATAGTTGTGAGTAAACACGTAAAAATATATATATATGCAATGCATTTAACCATTTAACCATATCAACATAGAGAGGAAGCAAATTCAGATGATCGTCGACATAATTTAATTTGCTTCCTATATTTGTTTTTAAATGTTTATTAATTTTCTGTACTTTATTCATATTCTATAATTCGTAAGAATTCTCGAACATTTGATATTTATTTGTGATGTATAAATACATAAGTACATAATTTAAAATATTCTTATGTAATGTATATAAATAAATAAATGAACAGCCGCGCCGTATAACAACTATCTATGGCAAATAACAAACTAAAAAGAAAAATAAAGAACATGTAACACATTCTATATAGAGATATTTCTTTTTTTTTTTATATACATAAGCACGTTTATTAAACATAAATTTTATCGCTTTTATTATACATCAATTACGTTTCTGTATTTTTATATATACAGCGGTGGTCATTTAAAAATAACACACCTATTTGTTTAATTGAATTCTTAAAAATATCTAATGGAAGCAGCAGTATTAAACGGACTATATAAGGGAGTTTATAGAAATGAAACAATAATACATAATTTCATAATCATAATGTGAATAAATATCTATATTTTCTTTAACAAAAAAATTCTGAACATAAAACGTAAAAAATTCTTAAAGTTAAGTGGTCATGTGTATAGCACATTCAACGAACTTTGGCTTCATTTGCATCACAAAATAAAACAATTAATCAAAAATTGATTAAAAGCTGATTTAATATTTTGTTGGGAAACGTTTCATTTTAATTACTTCGGCACACCGACGACGTATACTTTCCACCAAACATTCGCATCGATCTGATAGGATTGCAAGCCAAGTCTCTTACACAATTGCCCGCAACTTGTCCAATTTGTTGATCGATTTTCATTAATCCCTTTTTCAACATCTCGCCACAAATTCTCAATGAGGTTCAACGCCGGACTTTGTGCCGGCCAATCTAATACACTAATTTGTTGACACTAACAGCCATCTTTTTATGCAACGAGCGGTGAGTTTGGATCGTTATCGTACATAAATTTCCTCTTAAGTGACATATTATCATCAGCATATGTTTCCATATTGCATTTTCAAGTTTGTTTTTATACATATACTGATTCATTTTTCCTTCTATTCTATTCTGGATTGAACGAATACCATGCCAAGATAGCGCTTCCCAAAACCATGATACTACCGTCAGCATGTTTTACTGTTTTTAATGTATATAATGGATTGATGCTTTGATTACGTAGACGTCGTACATACACTTTTCCATCCAAAGATCCACATCGATTATACTTTGATTCATCGGTTCATAACACATTTTTCCAGGTACTTATGGGTTTTTGTATATTTTTGTATTTGTATCTGTAAAACTAAAATATTTGGCGTAATTAATCACTGCGTGTTATTTAACTGACCACGGCTGTATATATATATATATATATTTTTTATATATGAACATGGATATGAAAAAATGGAACTGCTTCTGCTATAGGTATAAATAATATATAAATTTTGTGTGCATGGTGGTATTACATTATTTTACTATAAAATATTATTTGTTATATGTTGTAGGACAACAAAATTGCTATATTTGTATATATAAAGATTATTGTTAACAATTTTAACAAGCCATAGGAAACGATTAAGAATAGAATATTTGTAATTTTATGATAGAACAGGACAGATTATATATAATCAAATAATTTTGTATATCTTTGTGTGTGGTGTGATAATTTCTTTTTGAATATGTATAATTTTATTAATTTTTAATCGGTATCTTTATATTTAAGTATTTATGCTATGTGTTGTCTTTAAATTCACATAACATAAATTAAATGAGACGGGAATTGACTGAATCCGGTAAATATAAATAACGTAGTAAGAACAAAATATTTAGAATGTACTTGGAAAATATGTTGAAAAATAATCATTATTACTAACTGACATTGACCAAATTTAACTCACTCGTATTTAGTACATTTGTTCATGAATTTTCAAATCATTTTTCCTATATATTAAGAATATATAATAAATTTTTACTAAAGGGTGATTTTTTAAAAGCTATAGGAAAGTTTTTCAAAAAAAAAACACATAACATTCAGAAAAATGAATGAAATCTTTATTTGAATCGATAGTACTGTCCATATAATTTAATGTTTGAAGATTATTTCATGCAAATGTTGACCTTGACTGCGTCTCAAATGGTCCATCCGCTTAGTCCAATTTTGGCATACTCTTTCCAACATTTCGGCCGGTATCTCACGAATAATTGCTTCAATGTTATCTTCCAATGCGGCCTATTGCCCGGTCCCGAACGTGAAATAAAATGTTCACTGAACTCGCCTCTCAATAAATCCATTGTTGCGCGTGCTGTGTGGCATGTGGCACCGTCTTGTTGAACCCACATGTCATCCAAGTCAAGCTCTTGCATTTTGGGCAAAAAAAAGTTGGATATCATCTCACGGTAGCGCTCACCATTCACAGTTACGTTACGATTCGCATCATCTTTGAAGAAGTACGGTCAAATGATGCCACCAGTCCATAATGCATTGGTAGCTGTTGCAATGCTTCTGGCTGATATTCACTCCAAAATCGACAATTCTGCTTATTTACGGGATTGGAGAAAAGTGGCGAAAATAATTGAAATATATCGCGCAACGGGATATGGCTTCTGTTTTACATTTATGTATCTAATATGTTTATTTGTTTGAAAACGAAATATTTATTAAAATTCATAATGTAAGTATGGTAATTTACATCAAATTAATATGATAATTTATTTATTAATCCAAACTTGTTTATTTCTCTGCCCATATATAAATTATATAAATGCTTTTCCGATACATCTACAGACTATTTCCTGGCTTTTTTACGCCCCCTGTTCAAGTTATGAAAAGATCGCCTCCTTTGTAATTAAAAATAAAATGTTTTAAACTGTAATTAATAACCACCAACCACCGAATCAATTTAATCATTTTAATTTTTAGGGGTGAAATTTCCATAAAATGTTATTGATTTTAAGGGTGAATCTTAAGTAAATTAATGTGAATTTTCCGAATCTACAATAATATTACGTGTAGGAATTAAAAATGCGGATTTAGATAACAGATGGGGCAACTAGTTTTGAGTGTATCGTAACACACCGTGGCCATTTTCTTTTTTTTTGTCTGTCATTAGGCTATAAATTTCAGTATATTTCATTTCATTGAAGTGTAAACAACAAAGCTTTTATTTTCTTCGAATATGTCTAAACACATGCCTGAAAAAGTTGCTTTGGGGCTGAAAGTTATCGTTTGTTGGTTGAAGCTTATGGTGGACATGCTACAGATCAAGCAACTTGTAAACGATGGTTTGTACGCTTCCGAAATGGTGATTTTGACTAGGAAGACAAAGAACGGCCAGGTCAGCCAAAAAAATTTGAAGACGAAGAATTGCAAGCGTTATTGGATGAAAATTCGTGTAGAACGCAACATGAACTTGCAATGGCGTTGAATGTCGACCAAACAACCATTGGCAATCGTTTACATTTTGTTATACAAATAAATGCCATTTTCAAGCCAAAAAATCCGCATTATTAATTCCTACACCTAATATTAAGAAATCTCCATGCAAAAAGTATTGATAAATTAACAATTTTTCACATTTATAGATTTTGTACAGTATTTGTACAAATACTACAGTATTTGTTCTACAACCCCATTTGACTTGTAAGGGAAGTTTTAAGAGAATTTAATTATTTATCGAATGAATATCTAAATTTTATTCAAACTCAACGTGTTCCTAAGTTATGGTGTTTTTACTAGAACACCTACTATGGGAATGTTAAGTCTGTTTATTTATATTTGATTCGTCCGTGTATATATTTTACCGAAATACTATCGAAACAGATCAAAATTCAGATTAATAACATATTCAATGTTAATATATGTCGAACAAAAACACATAAACACACATCAGAAAAAAAAATATTCAGAAGATTAACAGCACATCACATTTTTGATTCAAATTGTAATCTTATATCACACAATCTATAATCATATATGTTAAATATATATACATTATTTTTACTTTAATAATTCAAAATCTTCCGGTAGACTTTCAATTTTTTTATATTGAATTTGATTTTTTAAATATATTTTTATTAATCACTATTTGAAACTATAATATATAAAATTCATTACATTAATTGTATACTTTATCCGTTACGTTATACCATCCATTAAACGTATTCGAACAAGAAACGGGCATCCTTCCTGAAGGTCTCCTCTCAAAAGGAACTAAATATTTTAAGGACATTTTTTTCCTTCAAAACAAATCCAGCAAAATTTCATCAAAATCTGTTAAACAAAACCAATAAAAAGACATTGTCCATGGCAAAAAACTTTTAGGACAATATACCTTTGAAAGAAATTCATAAAATGTTAACCATATCATAGAAATTATATGATAATGAGAAATTCTCATCACATTTGACATCGCAATTTTTTTTTTTTTCGGTTGTGTCAAATCAGTCAAATCAAATGTATTAATATATAATTTACAAATCGATACCGTATAAAAAAAAATAAATACCTTAATTCTATTTTACTATATATAAATCTAATTCAACATTCAACATTTTTGATTAATTTACTTAAAATTTATTTAAGACATTGTGCACTTATATATCTAATCTTCAATTCTTCAATTGTAGATTTATATACATTTTTTTATATATGTAGATTTTTAATTCAGATATAAATTATTCATGTTTTGTTTTTTTGGTGTGCTGATTTTATAAATAATAAATGAGATTCAATTTATAATATAACAGCCGCCACAATATTATCTCTTTTTCTTTGAAGTGAAATGAAATGAATTAGGGTATATTTATATTTATTTATACATTCAATCTATTGGTATTTATTTTATCGATTGGTATAACTAAAACACAGATATATGATAAAATAATATATACATATCTAAAAATCTAAATATATATACTGTAGTTATGCATATATCAAAAGAAGTACAAAAATAAATATACAAATAACTTGTAACTATACATATAATAAAATATAAAAAGAAGTGTTTTTGATATACTATTATAATACATCGATCGCATTGATGGAATTTAGACATTTTTTCATATTCGAATTTAAATTAAAATTAAATATCATGTTAAAGTATTGTATATATTACCTTTTATTTATATATACAGAGTGTCCAAGTACAACCCCACAAAGCCGAATACCACGTATGTCTGGGACTATTTCCAGCAAAAAATCGTTCTGGGAGGGGGGGCGGGTCTAACTTCAAACCCTACCGAGTTACGGGGTGTTTGCAAAAATGGTGTTCACTGGAAAACATGAGTTCACTTATTTACTCATAATTTCCAAACCGTTCAAGCAAAAATAAAAAATACGGAAAAATATGATATTTTTTCACTTTGAACATCAATAACTCCAAACGAAAAGTAGACCCCCCCTTTCCCACACGATTTTTTGCTGGAAATAGTCCCAGGAATATGTGGTATTCGGCTTTGTGGGGTTGTACTGGGACACTCTGTATATATATATATATAGTATAAAAATTCCCACGGATAAAAGCGATTGATTTATATACCATCATTACACAAAAAATCAAATACAGTAGTTTGATAATAATTTATTTACTAAACTCAATTAAGTTATCACTGAATTTAATCGCTTTAATAAACTATAGGTGAACTTTTTGGATTACAATTAAATGGGGACTTTTATTGAATGAATTTTTACGTGCATGTGGACAGATGAATAAATCTGCAACTGAAGAATTTTTGATTTTTCTAATCTGAATTTTATTCTTGTATTCATACCTAATCAATTTTACTCTTATAGTTGTTATACTGTAAATAAAATTCCTGAAAATTTATTTATAAATTTTGTCAATTCTTTTTCGTAAAAAGCAAAAATGTTAATCATAATTAAATGGATTAAATTTTTTTCGGACACGTAAATGATAAATTTCCAAATAGTATTAGTCGGCAATCATTTATTATTTATTTTCCCACACATTTATTAAATGTAATGTACATAATGATCATATTTATATTTTATGTAATTTTATTTAATTTTATGCATACCAAAAATACACACTCGTATTTAAAATCAAATATTATTCGTATATATACGTAATGAAAATGTATATTTATTAAGTAATTTATATATTTATTTTTTTTTATTTTGGTACAGACACCTGTTTTACAATTTTTCTCTTCTCTTAATTTTGTATAATTCTTATATTTTCTTATTTTGAAATACTACATATTCATTATATATAATTTATAATAAACGAAAATATTTTGGATCAAAAATTTTATCGTCGGATGTGTACATGTTTAAAATATTTAATGTGATGTTAATTTATTATATGTATAAAATCCGAATAAGCTTTAGTTTTGTCACTGTTTTAAAAAAAAAACATTACACATATTTTAAATTAAAAAGCGAAGTTGTAAAATTAGTCTATTTACTATTTTAGATATTATTTTTTTTTTTGCAATAAATATTTTAAAATGTGTTTTAGTCTGCTAATAAATCAATGATTTAATATCTAAAACACCCATATATCATGATCAATATAGTTTCATTTTCCTGATATTTTACGGATATTTCTCGGCGTATCTATAATTTATCTTTTGAGACAAAGTTTTTTTTTATTCCTCTCATGTGTATTTTTATTTTCCTTTTCCAAAAACAAATTACAAATTACAAAACTCTTGTCGATTAGTTGAAAAAAATGTAATTCATTATATAATTAAAAAAAAAAAAAAAATATGCAACTAATTTTTCTCGCACACTTGAAATTGTTATTCAAGATACGCGGCGCGGAATCACAAAAAAAAAAAACATATTAAAAATACCAAGCAGTTTTTTTTTCTTCATATTTTACTTAAATTAAAAAAAAATTCTCTATATATATATTGTAATAAATAAATAAATGAAATAAATAGGAGTATTTATTATTATACAAGAAGATAATAACACTATATAGATATAGATATATCTAAAAAAGATCTTGTGGTATTTTAGTATATATATTTATCGCATATTAACATTTTGATCACGTGTACTCTATTTTCTTTTTATAAAAAATTTATACATAAAAGAAATAAATACAACAACTATAAAATAATATCATCCGCACATTCATTTGGAGTTGTTTGTTTGTTTGTTTTTTTTTTAAGAAAATAATAAAAGAAACAATTTTTTTTTTCTTTTAAAGGGTGATTTTTTAAAAGCTATAGGAAAGTTTTTCAAAAACAAATACACATAACATTCAGAAAAATGCAAGAAATCTTTATTTGAATCGATAGTACGGTCTATATAATTTAATGTTTGAAGATTATTTCATGCAAATGTTGACTTTGACTGCGCCTCAAATGGTATATCCGCTTAGTCCAATTTTGGCATACTCTTTCCAACATTTCGCCCGGTATCTCACGAATAAATGCTTCAATGTTGTCTTCCAATGCGTCAATTGAATCGGGTTTGTCTGTATAGACATGAGCTTAACATAGCCCCACAAAAAATAGTCTAAAGCCGTTAAATCGCACGATCTAGGCGGCCAATTGACCGGTCCCGAACGTGAAATAAAATGTTCACCGAACTCGCCTCTCAATAAGTCCATTGTTGCGCGTGCTGTGTGGTATGTGGCACCGTCTTGTTGAACCCACATGTCATGCAAGTCAAGCTCTTGCATTTTGGGCAAAAAAAAGTTGGATATCATCTCACGGTAGCGCTCACCATTCACAGTTACGTTACGATTCACAACATCTTTGAAGAAGTACGGTCCAATGATGCCACCAGCCCATAAACCACAGCAAACTGTGATTTTTTCTGGATGCATTGGTAGCTGTTGCAATGCTTCTGGCTGATATTCACTCCAAAATCGACAATTCTGCCAATTCTGCCATTTTCTGCCAAAAATGAGCTTCGTCGCTGAACACGATTTTTCGGTAAAAAAGTGGATCTTCGGCCAACTTTCCAAGAGTCCATTCACCAAAAAATTTTACGTTGCGGTAGGTCGTTAGGCTTCAATTCTTGCACCGTGTTGGTGGTTTAATGTCCAACAATATAAATTTGGTTTGAAATTTAGTCACAATAGCCCGAATAGCCGCTTCAGTGGGTGGATTAAACTGACCATAAAATGGAAGAAGCGCGCGATGAACTTGCTTAACAGAGCACGCATTTTGATAATAAAATTCAATAATTTGCAAGCGTTGTTCGTTTGTCGAAGACGATTCATGGTTAAATTATAGACCAAACTGAAGATGTTTGATAGTGAAACAAAATAATAAACGTGCGTCAGCTGTTTAAACCAGTGTTGCCAAAAAGATAATAGCTAAAACAATCACCCTTTACAAAATAAAATCCAAAAATTTTGTATTCAGATCATTTACACGCGTGTATTGAGATTTTTCTGTTTATTTGTAAATAAATATCAAAAAAGAGAAAAATACCATCCATCCATCTTAAAAGGATTATTGCTCTGTGTTACTGCTGCTGCTGCTGCTGGTGTTAAAAAATTTATACAAAAGAGTAAATGAAAAAAAAAAAAAATGATGAATACTAAAAAAAAAATTATGTTAAAGAAAACCAAAACATTTTGACAAAACAAACAATTCGTAAATAAAATTAAAAAAAAAAAAAACAAAATGCAAAAATCTCAAGTCAATGCAAAAACATGTAACAAGTAAAAAAATGTAAAATTAACAATAATATATTTAAAAAAAAAAAAAAAAACAAATTAAAACAATAGACATTTTTAACGTGTTATGTTGATTTCGGTGGTGTGAATTCATGTTTTAACACATGTTCTTCAAAGTGGTTTGGTTATATAAATAAAATTATAAAGTAAAAATACACCTTTATATCTATATCTATATATATATAACATATATATATATACTGTATATATTATACATATACATGATACTATCGTATCTTGGCTAATCCTCCATCGTGTAATGCAAAAAAAAAAAATTATATTCATTTGCACAAAACAGCAAAATAATTCGTTCTTTCGGTATTTTTTGTTTGATATATACTATTTAGCTCACATTATCAACATACATCGCAAATGTTTTATTTTCATTACATATTTTCTGTGTTAACGCGCGGTGCAAATTGAAAATATGTACAAAATAAAACAAAATAAAAAAAAAAAAAAGGTATATAAATACAATTTATATTGGTTTTAGCAAATAACAAGAAGAAGAAAAAGTTATATATAGGTGAAAAGCAGAGATACAGAAATGAAAATAAAAACAATTTGATGTCGGTGTTGGTTGCAAAAAAAAAAAATTTAAACATTATGTATATTATATATGTTATACAGGGTGTCCCAGTACAGGGTGCCAACCCGAAACAGGCAGGTTCTACACCTCATTTCCAATCAAAAAATGTATGGCGACCCCATGTCTATCTGCCTTGGTTTTCGAGCTAGCCCGAAAAAACGATTTCGTTGAAGTTCAAGGTAGTACGTAGATGTTATTTACCATATCTCAGCAACCACTTATCGGAATCCAATAATTATAACCTTGTTGGAAAGGTATTTTAACTATCTTTAACTGTTTCGAATAACACAAACATCGGCGACAACCCGTTTTCATGCCATAGCTGGTCAAACATAAGAAATTTCAACGGCCTCAAATATTTTTGTGATTTTGCAAGCCGAGAGCTGTCGAACTTTTAGGTATATCAGCTGTCGGTTTTTAGAAAAACTTCTTTGAAGTTTTAGCTTTAATTTGATGTACAAACTTTCAAAATATGTCAACTCGTTTTAGAGATATGACGAAAATAATATTGAAATATGACGAAAATAATGCAAATTTTTCAAAAATTTAAAACACATTTATTACATTGCAAAGTTCAATGTTCCGTTTTTATCGCGTTATCTAGGTAACATAACTTCAAGGGATGGCAATTAATTTAATGGTTACTTAGAAATAAAAACAGTTAAATCTATTACCGTCATAAATTTATTCAATTCATTTGTTTTTTATGCTACATCTCTTCGGCATTTGTACGTTACATTGCTTTACGTTTAATATTCATTAGAAAATTAAGTTTGTTTTATAAAGAATAATTCGGAAGTTTGAAACCGTAAAAAACAGTAAAAAATAAATTTCAAAAGCAGCCATCCAAATTGGTGTAAGTAAAAACTATGCTTGGAGTGCAATGAAGGCTGCTGGTTTACATCCTTATCATTTGCAAAAAATTCAAGCACTTAAAGAAATAAACTACGTCCCCCGAATAACTTTTTGTGATTGGGTGATTCGTTGTTATGAACAAGATCCCAGGATATTAAATCAAATTTTATATACGGATGAAGCAATGTTCACACGTGAAGGGATATTCAATACTAAAAATAATCATCATTGGTTAAAGGAAAACCGGCATTCAGTTCGGCAACACGCATTTCAGGAACGAATAGCAGTCAATGTAGGTGCAGGAAAGATTGAAAATCAATTAATTGGTCCATAGTTTCTACCTGGGCGACTGGATTCAGATTCATATTTAGTTTTTTTGCGAAATAGGTTATTCGATTTACTCGATGATGTTAATTTAACTGATTTGCGATTCATTCATTTTCAACATGACGGTGCACCCCACATTTTGCACGAAGTGTAAGAGAACACTTAAATGACACATTCGGTCAAAGATGGATTGGAAGAAATGGCCCATTAAGTTGCCACCACGGTCGCCAGACCTCACACCATTAGATTTTTATCTATGGGGGGTTTGTAAAGACATAGTTTACCAAACACCAGTTCATACCAGGGAAGATTTAATGAATGGCATTAATAATGCGTTTGAAGTTTTAAAAAATAATCCGAATCAAATTCGATCGGCTACTAGGGCAGTATTAAAACGGTGTCGAATGCGTCGATCACATAATGGACCCCATTTTGAACAATTTTTGTAGTAAAAATTTAAATTTAATTTAATAAATATGTTTTAAATTTTTGAAAAATTTGCATTATTTTCGTCATATTTCAATATTATTTTCGTCATATCTCTAAGACGAGTTGACATATTTTAAAATTGTGTACATCAAATTAAAGCTAAAACATCAAAGAAGTTTTTCTAAAAACCGACAGCTGATAAACATAAAAGTTCTACAGTTCTAGGCTAGCAAAATAACAAAAATATTTGAAGCCATTTCAACGGCTTGTGTTTGACCAGCTATAGCATGAAAACGGGTTGTCGCCGATGTTTGTGTTATTAGAAAGAGTTAAAGATAGTTAAAATACCTTTACAACAAGGTTATAATTGTTGGATTCCGATAAGTGGTTGCTGAGATATGGTAAATAACATCTACGTACTACCTTGAACTTCAACGAAATCGTTTTTTCGGGCCAGCTCGAAAACCAAGGGAGATAGACATGGGGTCGCCATACATTTTTTGATTGGAAATGAGGTGCAGAACCTGCCTGTTTCGGGTTGGCACCCTGTACTGGGACACCCTGTATAAATTAAATGCATATTTTTTTTATTCTAAAAAAAAAAAAATTTTGTGCTCTTCTCTTTGGATTGGATGTTTTTTTGTTTTTTTTATTTAATTTTGAATATTATACAAAAAAAATTAAAAAAAACATACTATTGATATGCAAATAAAAACGAAAAAAAAAATCCCATTCAACAATCTATCGTAAGAAGAAGAATAAAGGTATATATAATATATACAGTAGAATGGCGATATAAAGTCAAATTTTCGTTAAAATTATAATTGGAAATGAAAAAATAGAATAGAATACAATAGAATAGAAGATAGAAAAAATTTAGGTGAATGTGGAAAATACATTAAATAATCGATAATCAAAAGTAGGGGGAAATACTAGTTCAGGGAGACTATTCCAAAATCTTGATGTTCTTGCGGGAAAAATGAATTTCCAAATCTGTTTGTTCGCAAAAAACCAAATAGATACAGAATATGAATGAGCCTTTTGTGAATTTCTCGAATTATATAAGAGAAGTTAATTGGTTCAGGAATTAGCTTTAAAATTTCATTAGAGCATTCATGGTAATAATACCTATAAAATGTGCACAATGAAGCTACTGATCGTCTATGATCCAATGATTCAATGGAATTTGTTATTGTTTCATTTCTGATCAGCGAAATAATAGCGTGTTTTTGGATCCTGTCACTAAACTGCAGTGTAGTAATTGGGGCACCAGCCCATATATAGGAATTATACTCTAGAAGTGGTATTATAAAAGACCTATAAACGATTGCTAAATTTTCAGAATTAAGAAATTCTTTCGATCTTCCGTAAAAATCCAATGCGACTAGCCGCCTTTTTAGTTGCAATTATTATATTATTATTCCATGAAAAGTTGATTGACAAAGACATTCCCAAATTTAATAGGTCATTATAACACTTCGTTCAATAATGTGTGTGACTGACACATAGATGGCGTCCCTAGAACTAAATCAATATTTTTTTTCGCATTTGGCAACCTTTTTAGGCTTACTGTCAACATCATATGTTAATCAGATCATTTGTTTACAAGTTACAGTGCTATAAGTGACGCTATTTTTGTGTTTTAAAAAAAAATGAATTCAAAGCAATTCCGTGTGCTGATTTATCATTGTTTTTTAATGAAAAAAAATACTGTTCAATGCCAGGAATGGCTTGAAAAACATTACTCGGACTCTGCTCCATCAAAAAGAAGCATTTGTTATTGGTATGCCGAATTCAAACGTGGTCGTACAGACACCGATGACATTCCATCTACTGGAAGGCCAAATGACGCTGTTATTCCGGAAAACGTTGAAAAAACACTGAAAATCATTATGTCCAACCGTAAAGTGAAAGTGAGGGAGATTGCTGACATTCTGAAGATATCAGCAGGCAGTGTACAAACCATAATACACGAACATTTGGGTATGAAAAAGGTGTGTTCCAAATGGGTGCCGCGTTTGCTCACACCGGAGCAAAAACAACAACGAACCGATGATTCAAAGAGCTGTTTGGACATGTTTACGCGCAATAAGTCGGAGTTTTTGCGACGGTACATCACAGTGGATGAAACATGGATCCACCATTTCACTCCAGAGTCAAATCGGCAGTCTGCTGAGTGGCATGCAGCCGGCGAAAGCCGCCCAAAGCGACCAAAGACGCAGCAGTTGGCTGGCAAGGTTATGGCGTCTGTATTTTGGGATGCGCATGGAATAATATTCATCGACTATCTCCAGAAGGGGCAGACCATCAACAGCGACTATTATATAGCGTTATTGGAGCGTTTGAAAGTCGAAATCGCAAAGAAACGGCCTCATATGGCGAAGAAAAAAGTGTTGTTCCACCAAGACAATGCACCGTGTCACAAATCAATGAAAACGATGGCAAAATTGAACGAATTGGGCTTTGAATTGCTTCCCCATCCACCGTATTCTCCAGATTTAGCCCCCAGCGACTACTGGCTCTTCGCAGACCTCAAAAGGATGCTCCGTGGTAAGAGATTTGGCTCAAATGATGAAGTAATCGCCGAAACTAACGCCTATTTTGAAGGCAAAGAAAAATCGTTTTACAAAGGCGGTATCGAAAGATTGGAAAAGCGTTGGAATGATTGTATCTCCCTAAAAGGGGACTATCTTGATGAATAAAAACGAATTTTGGCAAAAAAATGTGTTTTAATTAATTAGTCACACACATTATTGAACGAAGTGTTAGATTGTGAAATAATTGTATTATGCATAAGTATTGGGTCAACATTTATGGATCTTTTGTTTGAGAACAAACATGCCTTTGTTTTAGATGGGTTAAATTCTACTAAGTTTATCCTTCCCCAATTAGATATTGAATCTAAATCTTTGTTAATTGAAGAAATCATCCTCTGGCGTGACTGAAGCATTTGATTCGTATTATGATTACGATGCAGTTCATGCGAAGAATGTAATGCACTATCGTCCGCATAACAGTGCATTGGATTTTCTGTTCTGTATCGATAAAAGATCATTAATAAAAATTAAAAAAAAGAGAGTGGGCGATAGAGCACAACCCTGAGGTACCCCAGAATAAACCGGATAAAGTTTGGAACTAATTCCATCTAGTACAACCTTAATATGCCTATTTTTTTAATTTCTTGTGAATTCTTTCAAATATACAAGAGGAAAAAAAAATCTTAATAGAAGAATCTTTCACAAAAAGAAAATGTTGAAATAAGGAACGCGCAATCCTGTATTATTCGCAATCCGGGTCTACTCTGTATATTTATATATTTTACAGATGTGCATTATCTATATATCTATAGTATATCATTTGTATATTATAAAACGCAAATTAAAACACAACGATTTTGCCAATCGAATAATTGTATTCATATGTATATATGTACTTATGGTACGTGTGTTATATACATTTTATCATTTATGCATTTATACTATGAACATAAATATGTAATAAAATAGCAGAGATATGCATCGAATGACCCCATCGCAAATCTAACCAATTATATATATATATATATATATATAGAAAATTTATTGTGAATAGTATAATAAATTTTTATAATAGAATTTAATTCATTTTGTTTATTGGCGATATTATCAATAGATGTTATTATACGCATATATCTATAATACATTCTGTATAATCGAATTGAAAGAACTTGTAAAAAAGAAGAAATTTCAATAGTTTATCAATTGATTTCATTATAAATTTTTCCTGTTGTATATTTTAGAGATATTATAAGATTTATATACAGGGTTAGAATTAAAAATAAAAAATTAATTTTTCGCTATTCAACCAAGAATCTGGTTTTAGCGTCCAACCTACTTCCCTTCTTCTGTTGCCTTCTTCTGTTGTTAGTTTCTTAATTTGTGGCTTTTACGGTGTCGGTAATTATCCGTACGACCAACCGCAATCGGAAAATGCAACTCTGTGTTAAAATTCAGATTCGAAAAATAACCGAAAACACAAAACATATTTTATGCATTCAGTAGGATTCGAACCCACGACCCCAAAATTTCGTTAGAATTTTAGATTGGCATTTTTAACATTTACACCACAGAGTTATGTTATGAGTTAGAATTACTTTAATATAATGACAACAATTCTTAATATTTCCATTGTTATTGGCTGGAAAATTGTGAAAAAGAAATGTGAAGATTTTGCTAGAAAAATTGTGTGCCGTGTTATTTAATGATACTATGTCTAATTTGTTTGATGTGTAGTCTGGTGTTCCTCAGGGGGGGGGAGTCATTTGGGCCCCTTATTATTTGTGTTATTTATTAATGATCTTCCTTCGGTTGGTTTTTAAACACTTTCAATGCTTAAGATATATGCCGACGATGTGATGTGAAGATCTATAAATCCATTGCATTGGTGGATGATTTTAATTTGTTTCAGTGTGATTTTACTTCATTCAAATAATTAGTGTCTTGTTAATAAATTGTTAATAAAATGTTTACAAATGTAAAGTTATTAAATTTACGAGAAAAAAATCAATTTTAAAATATATGAATACCATTTTGATGGTATAATTTTAAATAATTTGGACAAAACACTTGATCTTGGTATTTTCTTGGATAGTGAGCTAAATTTTATATCGCATATCGATTCTATTGTATTGTATAGGGCTAACACCATTATGGGCTTTATTTATCGTGAAATCTCTGATCCATATTGTCTTCGTTCCTTATTTTACTCTCTGGTACGTTCTATTCTTGAATATGCGTGTCTTGTCTGGTCACGGTTCCATACACTGTCGACACGGCTACGATCGAATCTAGGATTCAGAGAAGATTTCTAAGATTTGCTATGAAATTTCTTTTGTCGCGGTTTGTCGCTTTTATGTAATTTGTTAAATTACATACAGTTGATTGTTCTTCTATTTTAAATAAATTTAATTTTAAAATCAATTTTAAATGTCTTTATGCTAACGATTTTTTTTCTACTTGGCTAATTATCGTACGAATTATGGCCGATTTAACGCACTTGATGTTTTAATCATGATATATATAACTCATGTAATGGTTTTTTGTTAGATAATAATGTAAAGATTGAAATTTTTAAATATAAATTTTATAACAATAGTTGATTTATTTTTACTAACTTTTCCATTGACTAATTTTTAATTGTAATTAATGTACATTAGTATTTAGTGTCTATTAAATAAATAAATAAAATATAGCAAAACTCATTTCGCCTTTTCTCGGTCTTTTGAGTAGTTCATATATCGAAAAAAAAGATACTATTCGACGATTATCGTCTTATGAATTAATTTTTCTAATAAGATTTTGTGTAGTTTTTCTAAAATATTATTTTGTTAAAAACTATAGTCTTTTTGATAATACACAGTGCGACAATTAATATTCCGGAATGGTCCTAAGAAATACCTAAGAAATACCTTTGTGATATTGCCTCTAGTGCGCGTGTAGAAGCTGTTTGAATGGTTTCAATATCCTCAAAAAAACATCCGTTCAATTTCATTTTAAGTTGTGGGAACAAGGAGAAGTCGCATGGTGCTAAATCAGGTGAATATGGTGGATGATTTAACACACAGACTTGATTTCGAGCCAAAAACTGACGAACATTAAATGAAGTGTGACTTGGTGCATTATCGTGTAACAAACACCGACTATCTGATTTCAGACGATATTCAGGTCGAATACGACGAATCCTGTCCATCAATCACTTCAAAACTTCGATATAATATGCCCCACCGACTGTTTGACCAGTTGTAATGAATTCTTTATGGATAATTCCCTTGCTATCGAAAAATGTTACGAGCATTGTCTTGATTTTCGATGGAAAATTTTTCTTGTTTTTTTAGCCTGTGTTTTAGCCATCCACGAAACGTTTATAACACTCAAAAACTTGTGCTCTACCCATACAATTGTCGCCATTAACTTGCTGCATCGATTTGAACGTTTCTGTTTCAGATTTACCAAGCTTTGCGTTGAATTTAATGACTGCTCTTTGTTCCATGTTAAAATTTCTAATACTTCAACTAAAATATTGTTTCACAAGAAATATCATAACTTTTTTATTTGTCAACCAAATGCAATCTGTGTATTTTAATTTATTGTTAACTGATTGTTAAAATTCAAACAAATTCAGACAAATTTTCCTCCACATTTTTTTTTTTTTTTTGGAATAGGAAACTCATTGATATTGTGTTGTGACTAAGTGTTGGACTACCGTCACCAGGACGTCCTATCCACTAAAACATCTCCCGCAGGTTTTTTTGGTACACGATACCCCCTCGCACCGCGACCATTAAGCTCTATTGTGACCCTCTGTCCTTTTTTCCTTTTACTTATATGCCACCGCGTTAGGAAATTTCCTCCACATAAATTTAGATTTTATATTTATACATAAAAATAATATTCTAATGCGTTGTTTCTATAACATCATTTATTGGTTTCCATTCTGCGTGTTTTTTTTCTAATCACCATACGATCTAGAATTTGATATCCAACCACCAACAAGAACAAATTTAAATATTTTACAAAAAAAAAAAAACAAATCAAATATAATTTATATACTAATTCATTGTGTTTTTATTTTCTTTTAAGGCTTATGAATTGTCAACATTAACGGGAACCCAAGTAATGCTGTTGGTCGCATCCGAAACCGGTCATGTATATACATTTGCAACACGTAAATTACAGCCAATGATAACATCAGAGGCTGGTAAACAATTAATACAAACATGTTTAAATTCACCGGATCCACCGAATGGTCCTGGGTCCGGTGATCAACGGATGTCGGCCACCGGTTTCGAAGAAACCGAACTCACCTATAACATTGCCGAAGAGGACTCAAAAGTAAGACAATTAATTTATAATCCTCATGGTCCTCATTCAGGACATGCTCATTTAGGTCATCCGCAATCGAATGCCGTCGCCGCCGCTGCCCATTACGGTTTAGAACAAAGTTTAATGCAACAAAATTTTTCGGGTCCCGGTCAAGCATCACCCGTACTATCACATTCTCAAGTATATTCATCACATGGTGGTCATACCCATCATTCACATGTACCCTCTCATACACACTCCAATCATATGAATCATACACATACACCTCGGTAGTCAATTATTTATTATCATTATTCTTCCGTTATCGTTCCATTTTATTTCTATAAATATATATATATATAAGAAAAAAACTATTAACTATTATTAATAGTTAATTATTAAATTAATTTGATAAATTATATGACAATATAATTTGAAGATTAAGACAAAGAAAAAAAATTAATTTTCATTACGAAGAAATTATGTTATATTTTAATTATCAAGTTGCAATAAGGAGAAAAAAAATGTGACGTGCATGCGGCGGCGGGTTAAAATGACAATAAAATGAGCATATCCTTTTTTTTTTATCATTATTATTTGATAAGATTATTTTATTTTTTTAGTGTTAGTTTTATTATTATTATTATTTTATTTGTTTTTTGCTGTTTGTTATTTTATTATTATTATTATTAATATTATTTTATATATATTTATAAAATAGAAATAGAACAATTTTTTTTTTTGTTTTTAAGAAAATTACTAAATAATTTAAATATTTAAAAGCAAAAAACAAAAATATATATACAAAGACAATAAAATCCCAAAATGACATTAAAAATAACTTAATATTTGTAATATTATTATTATTATACAAAAAAGACACAAACAATAATATTGATTATATATTTTCTTAAAAAAATTATTGTTTATTGGTTTTTTTTATTTTTTATTGTAGAATGCTTTTTTTTGTTTTTTATTTTGATTGAAAAAAAACATGAATATTAATTAATTAAAAAAAAAAATAGATGAAGAAGAAGCAATTTTTTTTGTTTGTTTGGCTTTTGTTAATATTTGTTTTGTTTTGTTAAATTTATGCTACATTTCCTTTGAAATTTAATCAATGAAAAAGAAATTATATTAATTTATTTAATTTATAGTATAAAATAGGTAAAAAAAAAAATATTGATGTATGTAAATTCTTTAAAAATCCTCCTTATGGTGCAAGTTGCCGGGAGTATAATAAAATAAATAAATTAAATTTCAATTGGAAATGTTGCAGAATTAAAGTAAAATATTCGCTTTTATTATGTTTGTTGTTTGTTGTTGTTTTTAAAGTATAGAATAAAGTCATATGGTTATTCTATTAATTATTATTAATAATAATATATATGTTAATAATAAATCAAAAAAAAATAAATAAATATTTTTTATGAGATCTCAATACCTCATTCAAAAAATATCGAATGATAAATAAACATTTAATGAAAAAAAAAAATAATAAAATAATTTTATATAAATTAATTATATTAATATATATATATATATATTGTGTAATATTGTTTATTTAGTTAATTTTGTTTTGTTTTTAAATATAAATATAATTAATCTTTAAAATACAATCAAATAGATAGAAAAATAAAAAATTAAAAAAAAAATATATAGACAAAATACAATTTTATTAATTAATAATATTTAATATTTAATAAAAAAAAAAACACAATATTTTATTTGTTTATCATATGTGATTATTTAAAATAAATACAATAATACAAAATATCTATATAAAAAAACGGAGAGATTTATTTTTGCTGAAACATTTCTAAATATTACAATATATTTATTTACTTAAAAAGAATTCTAAATTATTATTAATTGAAGTTCAAATTATGGAAAAAAAATGAATTAAAGGTTCTAAAACAATAGAATTGTAATATCATTGAACAAAAAACTAAGAATTGCATCGATAACATTTTTTTTTTTAGAGTTGCAGTTCAATTTACGATTTGTAATCGTTACGTTTTGATATAACAGCAACCGCATGAACTTGATGCAGACATCAAAAAAAAAAATTTTAATTTTATTATCCTACACCCACATTTATTTTGTAATATAAATAATTTTATACCCACATAAGTTACAATACAAAATTTTTAGATATTATACGAAATTTAAAATTATATTATACAGGGTGTCCCAGTACAGGGTGCCAAACCGAAACAGGCAGTTTTTGCACCACATTTCCAATAAAAAAATGTATGGCGACCCCATGTCTATCTAGCTTGAATTTCGAGCTAACCCGAAAAAACGATTTCGTTGAAGTTCAAGGTAGTACGTAGATATTATGTACCATATCTCAGCAACCAGTTATCGGAATGCAATAATTATAATTATAATTATTTTAACTATCTTTAATTCTTTCTAATAACATAAACATCGGCGACAACCCGTTTTCATGCTATAGCTGGTCAAACACAAGAAATTTCAACGGCTACGGAATATTTTTGTTATTTTGCAAGCCTAGAACTGTAGGATTTTTAGGTTTATTAGCGGTCGGTTTTTAGGAAAATTTCTTTGGTGTTTTAGCTTTCATTTGATTTACTTTCATTTGATTTACAAACTATTCATTTTGAAACTTAGCTTTCATTTGATTTACAAACTATTTGATTAAAATGTGTCAACTCGTTTTAGAGATATGACAAAAATAACATCGAAATGCAAATTTTTCATACCTTATATTACATTGCAAAGTTCAATGTTCTATTGTTGTCGTCTTATCTAAGTAACATAAGTTCAAGGAGTTACAGTTCATTCAATGGTTTCTTATAAATAAAAAATAGTTAAATTTATTACAGTCATAAATTCATTCAATTCATTTGTTTTTTTTAATGCTGCATCTCTTGACATTTGTACGTTACATTCCTTAACCTTTATTTTTGTTTAATAATCATTAGAAAATTAAGTTTGATTAATAAAGAATAATTTGAACGTGTTCACCGTTCACACGTAAACAATTAAGAACCAGTAAAAAATTAATGTAAATGGTGCATAGTGGTATAGTAAGTTTAATTTAAAGCAATTTGCAGTCACTTTAAAATTGTGAATTAGCGGATTGGTGTATGTTTATGGGTATTGTTATGGTAACGCTAGCAAAGCAAAGGCCGAATACCAAATTCAATTTCCAAATCGACTACAACCATCAACGAAATCATTTTCAAACTTATTCAAACAAACTTAACAAATACTGGTACCTTTGCAAGAAAACAAGAACGGTTACGTAGAAATTCTCGCGATGTATAGATATTATGGATCTGGTCGAAACAAATCCCAGTATAAGCACAAGACGAGCAGCCACCCAAATTGGTGTAAGTAAAAACTATGGCTGCCGTATAATAAAGGCTGCTGGTTTGCATCCTTATCATTTGCAAAAAGTAAAAGCACTTAAAGAAATACACCAACCGACCAACAATTTGTGTTTTAAATTTTTAAAAAATTTGCATTTCAATATTATTTTGGTCATATGTCTAAAACGAGTTGACACATTTTAAAAGTTTGTACATCAAATTAAAGCTAAAACATCAAAGAAGTTTTTGTCTAAAAACCGACCGCTAATAAACGTCAAAGTCCTACAGTTCTAGGTAGATTGCAAAATAACAAAAATATTTGAAGCCGTTGAAATTTCTTGTGTTTGACCAGCTATAGCATGAAAACGGGTTGTCGCCGATGTTTATGTTATTAGAAAGAATTAAAGATAGTTAAAATACATTTCCAACAAGGTTATAATTATTAGATTCCGATAAGTGGTTGCTGAGATATGTTAAATAACATTTACGTACTACCTTGAACTTCACCGAAATCGTATTTTCGGGCTAACTCGAAACCCAAGCGAGATAGACATGGGATCGCCATACATTTTTCATTGGAAATGAGGTGTAGAAAAAAATTCAATTAAATTGAACCATTAACGATATAAATATATTTTATAAATTCAGTTTAGTTGCATTCACCATAAAAAAAAGAAATATTTCCTATTTTTTTCATTTTTTTGTTTGTTTAATCCTCCGTTGTGTGAATAAATGAATATGATTTTTACTGTCGTATGTTATACCTTTTTTTCCTTCATCATCATATCAATGACAATATACCATTACATTTTACGAACTGAAGAGATTTTGTGACACACACTATATTTTGTACACACCACCATCTTATATCTAAAAGCACACGTTTCAATATAACATTTTCTCATTGGCGGTCTGACCGAATGGGCGATTTCACACACATTGAAGGATAATAAAAAACACATTCACACACAACACGGAGGGTAGTTATCTGAATAAGAGGTAGTTATCTTATTAAGGGCGGTTCGTGAATAAATATCATGGGTTATTGTCTCAAACTGTGGAAAAACACGCACGTGTCTAATTAGCTAATTTATATGGTAAAAAAAAATCAAGTGATGCTATCTATTAAATTTTCCGGAAAATCGATTTTTCCGAATTTTATAATTTTTCGAATTACACACCCATAGTTTTTCTCTTCAATTTTCTGTTTCTTTGCATTAATTGAAAACTTCAATCATTTTTTTTATGATATTTAATAGAAGAAATATTCTATTGATACTTGATACTTGATTTTTTTTCCCATAAATATCTAGTTAATTAGACGTTTTATAACATCACCTCCTTTTGAAAATATCGTAAAATTTTTTCGTGGACCGCCCTTGCTTCTTATTATATAACGTTCAAATTATTCATAAAGGTAAATATGAGATAAATCCGAAAAATACTCAAAAATTATTGTATATAGAATTTCCAAAAAATAAATTCTATCATAATTCAATTTACAAGTATACATTTTATGATGATTTTATTATATGTTTTTTTTTTGTGCAATTCACGTATACAATAGATTTAAAGATAAAAAGAAAGCGAATTTGAAGGTACAAAAAGTACATTATTAAAAAATTAAAAAAAAAAAAAATTTCAAATTCACATATCTCATGCTGTGATTTTGGGTGATATCTGTCAGAAAATAGTTTAATTGAAGAAATGAAATGAAACAATTATAAATATTTTTTATACTTTTTTTTTTGTATTCAATTGTATATGGTCTCTTGAGAATTCTACACATTAATGTTTAAATTATGCCATATAATATCTTATATGCGAGATTTATTTTATTGTATAGATTATTTTTATAATATTTTTTCTTATTGTATCACGTATAGCAGCACATCAATAATATATTTATATACAAAAAAATCCAATCCAATCCATGCCATTCCTTCATCAATCAGCACACACAACATATTATAATATCGTCACATCAATGCCGCAAATCTTTATAATAATAATAATAATAATATAATTGATATATTAAAAAAAAAAAAAGAAAAATAATTGCTTTATTTGTTATTAATTTATTCAGATTGTTTGTGCGTTTTATATTTTGTTTTCTATACCGATTATTTATTGAATTAATCACTTGAAATAAGATAAGTTTAAGTCAAAAAAAAAAAACAAATAAATAAATGAATACCGAAATACTCTTAAAAAACAATTTTAAAAGTTTTAAATACATAGGTGCGGGATAGGCGCCAAGTGAATATTAAACCAAAAGTATTATTTTAAATCAAATCAATGCCGTATTTTCCCTTCCAATATGAAATCGAGAATAAAATTCATACAAGTATTTCGTGTTGTATGAAAATCTAAGTAATTTTTATGCATTTTCAAACTTTGTCGTCGGTCGAAAAAGTTTTAAGAATAATTTTTGGGGGGGGGGGGGTTGCTGCAAATTAAAAAGGGTAGAAAATTCAGACATGTGATATAACATTTATTGCTTTGCCACCCATCCATTCACATCATTATTATTTAATATCTATTACATTTAAAACAAAAATATTTCATATTTATTTTTGGCATTTCATTTTAATATCCAGGAACTAGATCATCTTTTATTACTATATATAAATATAGATATTATATTTGATTATTTAAAAAAAAAAATAAAAAAATATATTCATTTCAATAAAAAAAAAAATTTCCAAATCTGTAAATTCCGTAAAATGTGTTCTATATATAAATATTTTCTATTTTACACATTTTCATTTGATCATTTCGTTTCTATATATACCAATACGAGTGTGTGTTTTCAATCGATATGACCATATGTAAATTTTTTATACACTACGTATGGTATATATTTTTAAAAATTATACAATGTTTCAAAATATATACATATTTGCTAATTTTTAGTTTATTTTTTAAGATATGATGATGATGATGATGACTATATAGGAAAGATTTTAGCTTTTTATATATAATATAATTCGAACGATTGAATGAAGAACCAAAAATAAAAAATAAACGCAGATGTATGTAATAAGAATATATATTTAATAGAAATAATAAAATGTATCCTATATATAAAAGAACTGATGTAGAGCTGATTCTATTTTGGGATTTTCTATAGTTGTTTTTTTTTTTGGTTTGGTTTTCGATTTCTACTATATATATATATTTTGATTTCTTGTTTTATTTTTGTTTGTTTATATACATACATACATAATAGAAGATAAATTGTATGTGGATATGGATACATTTATATAAATGATTTAACGTATGTATATAAATTCTCATTAATATTAAATCAATTGTATTTTGTTCATTTATAATTATTTATTTATATATAGTATATATTATCTCATTCATTGAACTATATTCAATTTATAATAATTTTTTTCGGTAATTTTATTATGTAACATTTGATATTTTTCCTTTTTTCCTTATTTTTCGAACCCAAAAAAACAAGATTTAGAGATTTCTGAAATGAAAGAATAAAATTCCAATGAAAAAAAAAATCCATTCAATAAATGTTTCAGCGGCAGTCGTGATGACCGAAAACGAAAGGCTATTCTTCGGAAAAGTACATAAACAGTACAAATAAATTAATTTTACAGCAAAACAAAAATGTTTTTCCGAAATTCAGAAAAGTTTTCCGATAAAATTTTCAATTTATTTGCATATATTGGGACCTTGAATTAATAATTTAGATTTTTTGGCTTGAAAATGGCATTTATTTGTATAACAAAATGATTCAGTACATTAACCAATATATTGCCCATCGTTAGCTATGCTTTCTTCCCATCTTTTAGGAAGTTTGTTGATTCCTCGTTTGAACAACTCATCATCTTTTGTCCCAATCCATTCATCGACCCATTTTCGCACTTCTTCAGCATTTCGAAAGCGTACATCTGTCCATCGGCTGACCTGCATTGATCTGAACAAATGGTAATCAGAAGGAGCAAGGTCTGGAGAGTACGGGTGGTGATCAAGATGATCCCAACCGAGCCTCTTTATTTTTTCTTTAACGATGTTTGCATGATGTGGTCTGGCATTGTCATCGTGCATTAAAATTTTGTGGTGTTTTCGAGCAATCAATGGTCGTTTTTCGTTCATTTTCTTTGCCAATTCGACCAGTTGTCGTCGGTAGCGATCAGATGTAACCGTTTCATTCGGTTTTAACAGCTCATAATACACGACACCCTTCTGATCCCACCGAATGCACAGCATAAGCTTCTGGCAATGAATATCGCGTTTTGATTCTGAAGTTGATGGTTGGCCGGGATCAACATATGATGCTTTACGTTTAGGTAATACACCCACTTTTCGTCGCCAGTGACAATTCGATTAAAAAAACTACGTTTTTGTGATCGGCAAGATGTTTATGGCATGCATCGTTTCGTGCTTTGAGTTGATTTTCATTCAGTTGATGTGGGACCCATTTTCCTAGCTTTCTGATCTTTTCCCATTGAATACAAACGCCTAGATATGGTAAAGGCATCTACATTGAACTCTAATGCAAGCTCTTGTTGCGTTCGACACGAATTTTCATTCAACAATGCCTGCAATTCTTCGTCTTCAAATTTTTTTGGCTGACCTGGCCGTTCTTTGTCTTCCACTTCAAAATCACCACTTCTGAAGCTCGCAAACCACCGTTCACAAGTATTTTTCAGTTGAATCATGTTCACCGTAAGCTTCTACCAACCAAAATCGATAACTATCAGCAGCGGTTTTCTTCAAATTAAAGAAAGTTATTAAACTTCCCCGCAAAACAACTTTTCAAGGCACGTGTTTCGACATATTCGAAGCAAATAAAACTTTGTTGTCGCCATCGCCATCTGTTAAATCGACATTATTAATGCAAGGTCCCAATACCATTTGAAAATTGAATTAAATTCTTTACTTTTTTATAAAAAGAAATTTTCCAAAATTTTCGATTTATTATTACAAAAGATATTGGCGTAGAAAAAAATTTTCCTTGTTTTCATAGAAAATTTTTTTTGGAAAATCGACTAAATCGTTCGAACAAATGATACGATTTCAAACTATTTTTCTTCTATGTAATGATTGATAAAATTAATTGAGAATTACTTTAAAATGATGCAAAGATATTGGAAAATTATTAAAAAAAAACTATTACAAAATTTGTATATTGAAAACTTTCGCAAAATTTCCGGAAAATGTTTTTTATTAGTATAATTATAATGCATTTTTATGCATGTACCCTTTCCTTTTTTGGAATATCCTATCGTTTTCGATCATCTGGAAACATTTTCTCAAGCTCCGCCAATGATATATTTAACAAAAAACCGAATAATTCATCAGAAATCAATCTATTAAAATTTTTTTTTATTTTTATATATTATCATAAAGTTACATAAATAATTAAAATAAAAACCCTACCCACGATATTATATATAGCAATTACGTTAAAAACATTAACAATCAAATCAAACGCAATAGAAAATCTCATAATAAATACCCTAAAACTAACATTCAATAGAATTTTTATCCATACGCACAATTTTTAAATGCGAAGAATCTCTATACTTAACATATGTATAAATTACAAATTAAAAGCAATATATATATACATAAACAATTAAATAATTCAAATAAATATTATTCCAATAATAGAACGATTTATAATTAATCTAATAACAACTATTACTATCTATAATAATATAGAAATACACATTTGTTTGAAATATATATATTTTTGTATTTATATATGGTGTAAAAACAAAATTATATAGAGTAAATAAATATATGTATATATATATATGCAAAATGCGTAAAGATTCATCTCGTATATAAGCATCACCATTTATGGAGCGACTAACCACCACAAAATGTTTAATTAAACAATTTCGATTTATACATATATATGTGTGTTTGTGTATATAAATAAAATATTTGAATAATGTTTATTGATTGTTTTTTTTTGCTTCTATATATATATATATACTTTGTATATACGTACGTATAATTATATAGTCGTCATCAATTTCGATGTCGTTTTGTATATTGAGTGACTAAATATAATAGTTTTTTTTTATATAGTTACTTACTTATTTGTGATGAGAAATGAATCTTCTTATGAGAATATACACATCAAAAAAAAAAAGTGTTTAGAAAATTATTTAAATAAATACACACCTGTAATAAAAATAATGTATTTTCACTTACATTAACCGCAACGATTACGGTTTTATCGTCCGACAAGACAGTTTTTTATTCTATTGTGATTTTCGTTAATTTGTTGTTTTTAAAGTGGCAGTAGTGTATGATAGCGGAAATCGCATTGTAAAAACCGAAATATCCTTGTTAATATACCTTCATTTGAATTCTATAACTCATGATGTTCAAATTTTGTTACGTTGAAATCTTTTATCAACCATTTACACCATAAACATAATTTCAACACCTGTAGTTTGTTTTTTTCTTGTTTAATAAATGTTTCTAATTACTGTACTGTTGTTTCTAAATACTCTAGATTTATCAATTTTGATGTTATAAAGATAATTTTTTAAAGAAAACTAAAAATCATTTATATAAGTTTCTTGGTTGTTAAGATTACCGATTAAAACCATTAGTTTTTGAATTGAATCTATCTTTTGTCCAAATTTTAACCCGTAATAGTTTTTTAAGAATTGTTTTGTACTTATTCTATATATATCATAATCCATAGTTAAACAATTGAATAAAACGTCATCATTCATACCTCTATATATATTTTTGATAGATATTTTCATTGGAATAATTCGTTTGTAAATTGTTTGTTGAATGCGTAAGATTTGCTCGTTTAATTTTTTTGCTTTTTCGATACAATCTTGAAGATTTTAGGTAACATTTAAAATAAAATAAATTTTTTTTAGAAGTTTTAGTCGCTATACTCTAACTCTAACCACTATTATATCGGTACCTGCTATTTTATTCGAATGCTCGATTTTCAGATGCCAAAAAAGGACTTTAAAAACAATAATTTTTTAATCCTTCTAATTTTATTTCATAAAATGATGGTTTTAGTTAAATAATTGTGCAGACAGAAGTAAAAAAAACTTTTAAATTCAATTAGTTATGGAATATATTTCAAAATGATTCAATTTAACAAAAAACACATTTGACCATTATAATATCGGACACTTATATTATACACCACTAATCTCCTTTGTAACACCTCCTTTGGCCTTTATAACAGCAAGCATTCTCTTAGACGTGGTATTGACTAAGTTTTTGCATTCATCCGTGTTTTCCTCATTTCAATGATTTTTCCTTGGAACTCTTCACTCCTGCAATTGTAACTTTCATATCATGTTTTTAATTTGTTTTATTAATGCAACTACAATGATTCTATTGTAGTTAAATCGGGACTGTATTTTTAATCTTATTCTTAATTAGAATAATTAAAAAATCACTTAAGTGTATTCAATGCATCTAAGGTTCATCACCTGATTAAGTGATTTCGTTACGGGCTCACACGGCAATAGAATTCCGAGGTTTTACGGGCGCTAAACCGATTCTGCCGTAGTAACGAACAAAAAAAATGAAATACGAAAAGAACTTAATGTAGCTAATTGTAAGTCTACCGTATCAGATATTTAAATGAAATATGGTTTAACCGGTACATTTGAGTCACAGAAAGTGTTGTAAAATCTAATGTTACTGATCGTGATAAACGCAACGGTGAAAAAATAGGCGAACTGCTGTGAGTGATATAACTCTAAAATGGTCAACAGCAATCCAAAAAGTGGTCGCACGAAAGTGGACAAGGCAATGGATTCATAAACCGAAATATATGAATATAAGATAAAAATAAAAACATATTTTATTAAGCAATGCTTTTTTCCTAATAATAATCCCTAATAATTTTTTATCACAAATCAAAATAAAGGGTGATTTTTTAAAAGCTATAGGAAAGTTTTTCAAAAAAAAAACACATACAATTCGGAAAAATGCATGAAATCTTTATTTGAATCGATAGTACGGTCCATATAATTTAATGTTTGAAGATTATTTCATGCAAATGTTGACCTTGACTGCGCCTCAAATGGTCCATCCGCTTAGTCCGATTTTGGCATACTCTTTCCAACATTTCGGCCGGTATATCAGGAATAAATGCTTTAATGTTGTCTTCGAATGCGTCAACTAAAGCGGGCTTGTCTGTATAGACATGAGCTTTAACATCGCCCCACAAAAAATAGTCTAAAGGCGTTAAATCGCACGATCTAGGCGGCCAATTGACCGTTCCCGAACGTAGCGGCCAATTGACCGTTCCCGAACCGAACTCGCCTCTCAATAAGTCCATTGTTGCGCGTGCTGTGTGGCATGTAGCACCGTCTTGTTGAAACCACATGTCATACAAGTCAAGCTCTTCCATTTTGGGCCGTTATCCAAAAGTTGGATATCATCTCACGGTAGCGCTCACCATTCACAGTTACGTTACGATTCGCATTATCTTTGAAGAAGTACGGTTCAATGATACCACCAGCCCATAAACCGCACCAAACTGTGAATTTTCTGGATGCATTGGTAGCTCTTGAAATGCTTCTGGCTGATATTCACTCCAAAATCGATAATTCTGCTTATTTACGTACCCATTGAGCCAAAAATGAACACAATTTCCTCGCGATGAACTTTCTTAACAAAGCACGCATTTTGATAATAAAATTCATTAATTTGCGAGCGTTGTTCGTTTGTAATACGATTCATGGTTAAATTATAGACCAAATTGAAGATGTTTGACAGTGAAACAAAACGCGAAACGTGTGTCAGCTGTTTAAACCAGTGTTGCCAAAAAGATAATAGCTAAAAAATCACCCTTTACCTTTCAATTGTTTTGCAAAAGCAAAACAATAAACAATTTTCAGTTCTGCGACAATGGATATTTTGATGATGAATGTAAATTTGTTATTGTTGGTGATTCCGCGTTAATCGAGTATTTCACATACAAAAAATGAAGCATTCCATTGTGATTGTTTAAAACGCACTATGAAATTTTCAGCCAGTTATTATAATTTACATTTCAAAACGAGTCGTTTCTCTGTTTTAATTTACTTACTTAATTTTATTAATTTACATTTCATGTAGTGTACGGTAAACTCCTAAAAACACATTCATATATTAAATGACTACCTTTTGCCATCGACTATTAAATTATATTCAAACAACGAATATACATTTCAATAAGATGTTGCTCTACCACAAACCGCCAGAGCAACTAAGAACTGGTTGGAAGCTAAAGAAATGGGTTTAGAAATCTACTTTTAGAAATGGGCATCTTCAAGTCCTGATTTAAGTCCAATAGGATGATTGTGGGCATTAATAAAACAAAGTTAAAAAATTATCCGAAAGTTATAATTGAAGGAGTGAGTAGAGTGAGTAGATTAGAGTAGTATAATCGAAATTGTTTTAGGGTGATCAATTATCCATAATTAAATAAAAAAAATATTATGTTTTAAATAAACATAAAAGTGAAATGAATCAAAATCGTTATAATTATCGATTGGTTGGTTGTCACCTCTGTAAACGTATAGGCTTATTTAGTCTATATATATATAGAGTATTACACCCTGTGCATATACATTCTAATAATAATAGAAAAAAAATAAATAAAAATAAAATAACTTCAATAATATATATATGTTATATATTAATAAAAATAAAAAAAAAACTCATTTATTATTTATTCAATCAATTAATAGATTTATTACATATAGTTTTTTTTTGTTTGCGTTGTTGTTATTGTTCAATACAAAATACATATCGATATTGCGATATATTAAATATTATTTGTATTTATATATACATTTCTAGTCAAAATGTATTTTTCTTATCTTTTTTTTTTTTTTTTATATATTTTCT
This sequence comes from Dilophus febrilis, assembly GCA_958336335.1. Taxonomy (NCBI): domain Eukaryota; kingdom Metazoa; phylum Arthropoda; class Insecta; order Diptera; family Bibionidae; genus Dilophus; species Dilophus febrilis. The sequence continues at coordinate 11,663,144 of OY284472.1, read as the reverse complement.
GTTGTTGTTGTTGTTTGTTTTTTCTTTATTATTATTTAATTTTTTTTTTTTTTTTTAATAAACAACATATACAAAAAGCGAATAAAAACGAAAATAAAAAAAAAACATATATTATTCAATTAATTCTATCTATATATAAATATAAATATAAATAAAATAAATATATTACGTAAATAATGTAAAATAATAAAAAATATTAATGTTAAATTTTTTTATATAATAAATACAACGAAATGTTGTTTTTTTTTCTATAATAATAAATATAAAAATTGTAAAGTAATAACACAAATAAAAAAAAAACAAAAATAAAAAAAAGCATTAAATAAATAAGAAAATTATTATAAGAATATCTAATTATAAAAATAAATATATTACAATTTTTTTTTTTTTTTTAGTAAAAATTTATTCTTTATTATTATAATTATTATAATTATTTTTTTTTTCTCTCATTTAATATATTTTTAAAATGTATAAATTATAAATTTTTATAAATATACGTATTTGTGCAGAGAAAAGAAAATTCTTTATATATAAATTAATTTAAATTACAATATAAATGTAGATTTTATTTTAATATAAAAAAAAAAATTGTTTAAATAAATTATAATATATAGTATATAGACGCAACGACAAATATATAATTAATATATATTAAGTCATTCAGAATATGTTTTTTTTTTGTTTTTTACAGATAATTATTTTAATAAATAAATATTAATATATTCATATAATTATATATATATTTTTATAATATATAAATTCCAAAAAAAAAAGATGAATTAATAAATGAAATATATAAATTATTCTCATCTTTATTTTATTATTATTATATAATTTATAATTAAAAAAAAAATTTATTAATTAACATAACAATAATAATAATATATTGATTAAAAGAATTAAAAATATAATAAAAAAAATTATAACAATTTTAACAATAATTATTTAATGAATTATCACGAACGAAATAAAAAAAAATTAAATAATAAATAAGTCTAAAATTTAAAAAAAGACCTATTTATTTGTTAAAACTTTTATATAGAATTATTATATTAATTAATATTTTAATTTTATTTTATGCATGCATTCATAATTTTATTGCATTTTAGTTTTAGCTAATTTTTTGTTGTTGTATTTTGATATGCAGAATGTTTTTATCTTTATTGTTTTTTATTATTATTATTATTATTATTATTAAATTCAATAATAGTATAAGACGCGTTTCATTCGATTACCAGGGGTAAGAGTAAGGGTAGGTAAAAATAGAAGAGAGTAGATTTTTTCTACTTCCAACTACTCTTTGCTATAATACGGAGTAGTTCGGCGTAGACGAATCTATTCTTTTCTATACTCTTACCTACTCCTGGTAATCTCGAATGCAACTCAACTGTAGATTAGATTAGATAAATTTCCGAATATATTTGAATTTTTCTTATATAAAGAATTGGGAAAATTCACTAAAATCAATTGTGATAAATATTTAATTTTGTACTATTATAAATTTATTAATCACATCGTTACTTATTTAATCAGAATTTTACTCATATTTAACCAGAATTTTACGTATATATTTAATCACAATACTTATACTTATATTTAAAATTATACCAATACTAAAAATATTTTGACTTAAAAATCTATCTATCTATACCTACCCCATAGAGTTTTGTTATAATATAATAATTTTTACTTACCTTTCGTATTATTTCTGTTTATTCTATTCCGCAATATCTTTTGTAACAAAAACTAATCTGAGCGAGTTAGTAAAGCGCAGATAAAAGTCTAAATCAATTTTAAATCCATGCGGCTTTCACAAATTACACAGAAGAATTTTGCAACTGCTGATGAAATTATAGTTTATTGATATTCAATTCATTGTTTTGCGGCCTAATGAATTTTAATGATTTTTAATTATGCTTTAATGATACAAAACAGAACTGTTCGTCTGAAGAGTCTGCCAATTGTGGATTTAAATTGAATTTGATGGTTGTAGAAGAGTATAGGATTAAATGAGAAGAATAATGATTCGATACATTATGCAGTCAAAATACAGTTAAACACTCTCCATCAGGGGATATCATAATCGCATTACAACCAACAATCGGTTTTAGCGTCCCTACTGTTTTAGTCTACGGTTTTAGCCTATACTGTTGTTAGTTTCATAATTTGTGGTGGCTTTTACGGTGTCGGTAATTAGCCGTACAACCAACCGCAAGGCGAAAATATACAACTCTGTGTTAAAATTCAGATTCGAAAAATAACCCAAAAGATAAAAACATATTTTATGACTGCATTAGGATTACGGTGACCATCTCTCCAGGTTTGACCCAGAATTTCCGGTTTTTCACATACGATTTCCGGGCTAAGGGATTTAGAGATAATTCTCAAGCTTTCGCATAATATAAAAAAAATATCAAGATCCGCTATGCCAACTTAAAGGGCGCTCTAAATTGTGGAACTTTCTCAATAGCATTGATGTAGGAAAGTGCAATCTCAAACGAAACATTCTCAAACACTTTTCAACCCAAAGACTCCCGACCCATTCTCCCCCCCCCCCCCCTCCTCTCCTTCCCCTATTCTCGAATTAGTGTTGAGGAACCGTGTTTTAATAAGGATCTTATAAGCATTTTAAAATCTCCGTGTTAGACAGAATTAAAAGGTGGTCACCGTAAGTAGGATACGAACCCACAACCCAAAAATTTCATTAGAATTTAAGCTTGACATTTTTATCATTCACACCATAGAGCCATCATTCACCACATCATTAACACCACATATCACATTATATAGGAGTTTGTAAATTAATCATCACTCCTCAGTGTTTTATGGTAAAATGCACAGGAATATAAAAATATTACAGAGGAGTAAAAGTTGCTATGGTATAATATTAGGTTGTCGAAAAAGTATTGATAATTTTTATAAATATATGTCATTATAATTGAATATTTCAGTGAATATTTTGAATATGTAGTACTAATCTGATCAGGTCACACTAACATTTGTTCGAAAGATGACATTTCGTAGATAAAAAAAAAAAAATTAAATTTGTTTAGTCATTTAAAAGTTGTAGTGCATTAAAGATGAGCGAAATTAGTGAAAAAATTCGATACATTTTACAATTTTATTATGAAAAAGGTGAAAATGCAACGCAGGCACATGAACAAATTTGTACAGTTTACGGTGAAGGAACTTTATCAAAATTAACAGCCTATAGATGGTTTGCTCGATTTCGTTCCGGTAATTTTGATGTCAAAGATGCACCTCGTTCTGGTCGACCAATCACTGAAAAAGTCGATGAAATCATATCAAAAAATTGAAGAAAATCGACACGTAAGCAGTCATGATATCGCTAAAGAACTAAACATCCATCACCAAACAGTTTTAAACCATTTGACAAAGGCTGGATACAAAAAAAACTCGATGTTTGGGTACCACATGAATTAACACAAAACAATTTAATGAACCGAATTTCCATTTGCGAAACGCTGTTTAAAAGGAACGAAATCGAGTCATTTTTAAAGCGAATGATTACAGGTGATGAAAAATGGATCACATACGATAATAATGTACGAAAAAGATCGTGGTCCAAGAAAGGTGAAGCTCCTAAAACAGTAGCAAAACCTGGATTAACACCAAGAAAGGTAATGCTGTCTGTTTGGTGGGATTGGAAAGGAATCGTTCATTATGAATTACTAGGTCAAACCATTGATTCCGATCTCTATTGTCAACAATTAACAAAACACGAGATTAATTAAAAAGAGAAGAGATTAAAAAAAACGTCCAGAATTAATCAATCGAAAGGGTGTTGTGTTCCATCATGACAACGCCAGACCACACACATCTTTGATGACTGCAGAAACTGAGAGAGTTTGGCTGGGAAGTTTTAATGCATCCACCATATAGCCCGGACCTTGCACCTTCAGATTATCATTTGTTCCGGTCTCTGCAGAACTCCCTTAATGGTTTAAAATTAAATTCCGCAGAGGACTGCAAAATGCACTTGGATCAGTTTTTTGCCCAGAAAACACAGAAGTTCTACAGTGATGGAAAAATGGCAAAGGGTCATCGATCAAAACGGCGCATATTTGGTTTAATAAAGTTCATTTGAAATATATACAAAAATCGTTTGAATTTTGTAAAAAAAAATATCAATACTTTTTAGACAACCTAATATATAGAAGTTTAATTAAATTTAATAGAAAGGTGTTTTCAAATCATCCGTTTTTCAATTACAAAAAAATTTCTTATACAAAAATACTCGTCAATTTCTACGCACTTAGGCCTAATGCGATGCGATACAAATGATGTTATAAAAAATACTGCAGTAAAAAAATAATATTATATATAGGCAGAGAATTGGATGATATATTGAAAGAAGAATTAAGACCAGCGCAGCAAAAAAAAAAAAAGAAAATATAAGGAAAAAAAAAACAGATTAAAAAAAGGTTTCTGTGGCACGCGTCTTACCTTATTTTCACATTTAAAGTTACCTTTAATTTCCATTCTATATATATATTTTTTTATACATATATCCACATGGATATGAATGTGTATATAATATTCAAGCACTATACATATAATTTATGTATATATATATAATATATAAATTTATGAAAATATAAATAAGAAAATAAAGAATTATTTATTTATTATAATAATTTTTTTTTCTTTTATACGTTTAATTTGTGGTTTTCCTTATTATATTGCGTGAGTGTGTTGTTTGTATATATATATTTTTACCTCTTCTTTTATTATTTTTTTTTCTGCATATATTTGATCTGACTTTTAACTTAAATTGTCGGTTATAAAAGTATATAGCAGCAGCTACTTGTTATACTTTTTTTTTTCTTCTCAATTTATATATTGTATATGCGTTTTTTGTATTTGTTGTGTGCTATTGTTATTTGTTTTATTTATTTAAAAATAAATAATATAATTTTTTTTTGTTTTTTTTTGCATGCCGCCAATTCTATAAATCGTATCGTTTTGTGTCGTCTTATTGTTGTTTGTATATACATTTATTATTATTATTATTATTATTATTATTATTATAACAATTTAAAAGCGTTTTTCTTTAGCATATTATTTAAAAATTTATATTTTTATATATATTGTATACAATACATACGATACGATGGACGACGAAGACGACAACGCATATATATATATATATTTTACATTTTATCATGCAATTTAATTTTATCATTTATTTTAATTTTACATATATTTTTTACTTCGTATACGTATATGCGCTATGGCTATATAAACAAAATGTTTTTTTTTAAATAATTAACAAAATAAGAAATAAAAATCTGCTGCGGTTTACAATACTTTATGATTCATAAAATATATAAAAACGTATATTTGTTTATGTAAACTTTCTTCTTTATATATTGGGACCCTGCATTATAAATGTCGATTTGGCTTGGCTTGAAACTGGCATTTATTTGTATAACAAAATGATTGAGTACATTAACCGATATATTGCCCATCGTTAGCTATGCTTTCTTCCCATCTTTCAGGAAGTTTGTTGATTCCTCGTTTGAAGAACTCCTCACCTTTTGTCCCAATCCATTCATCGACCCATTTTTGCACATCTTCAGCATTTCGAAAGCGTACATCTACCAGGCTTACCGGCATTGATCTGAACAAATGGTAATCAGAAGAAGCAAGGTCTGGAGAGTACGGGGGATGATCAAGATGATCCCAACCGAGTCTCTTTATTTTTTCTTTAACGATGTTTGCGTTATGTGGTCTGGCATTGTCATCGTGCATTAAAATTTTGTGGTGTTTTCGAGCAATCAATGGTCGTTTTTCGTTCAAGTTCTTTGCCAACTCGCCCGTAGCGATCAGATGTAACCGTTTCATTCAGTTTTAACAGCTCATAATACACGACACCCTTCTGATCCCACCAAATGCACACCATAAGCTTCTGACAATGAATATCGCGTTGTGATTGTGAAGTTGATGGTTGGCCGGGATCAACATATGATGCTTAACGTTTAGGGTTGTCGTAATACACCCACTCACTTTTCATCGCCAGTGACAATTCGACTCAAAAAACTATGTTTTTTGTGATCGGCTAGATGTTTATGGCATGGATCGTTTCGTGCTTTGAGTTGATTTTCATTCAGTTGATGTGGGACCCATTTTCCTAGCTTTCTGATCTTTTCCATTGAATGCAAACGTCTAGAAATGGTAGAGGCATCTACATTCAACTCTAATGCAAGTTCTTGTTGCGTTCGACACGAATTTTCATCCAACAATGTCTGCAAGTCTTCGTCTTCAAATTTTTTTGGCTAACCTGGCCGTTCTTAGTCTTGCACTTCAAAATCACCACTTCTAAAGCGTGCAAACCACCGTTCACAACTGTTTTGAGTTGGAGCATGTTCACCGTAAGCTTCTACCAACCAAAATCGATAACTATCAGCACCGGTTTTCTTCAAATTAAAGAAAGTTATTAAACTACCGCGCAAAACAACTTTTTCAGTCACGTGTTTCGACATATTCGAAGCAAAAAAAAGCTTTGTTGTTTACACTTCAACGAAATGGCATATACTGAAATTTATAGAGTAATGACAAACAAAAAAAAAAGAATATGGCCGTGGTGTGCTCCGATGCACACAACGCTAGTTACGCCAACCGTTATCTAAATCGACATTATTAATGCAAGGTCCCAATACGTTTAATATACGTTATCGGTACAATTTTATTCGTTTTATTTTTATATAAATATATTATTTAAAATGAAATATAAAAACTTACCGTTTTTCAGGTTATCACAATTGTTTGTATTTTATATATTAATGTACAAAATAATATTATTGTGTGCTATTGTTTTGCAATATTATCTTTACGCATATTTGATAGTTATTCTGTATTCCGCATTGTCATCCTGACAATTTCTTTAATTATATATATTTATTCATTTGGATATATTGTATATAGGCTTTATATACATAACATATGTATATCGGCCTCTTTAAACATATACCTATAAGTTACACAGCACAGTCTCTTTATTTTGTTATCACAATTAAAAGAATTTTCAATTCATTTTCTGTTGATATACAAATTTATACTAATCTTTCCAATTATATTTTTTTGCAATTAATGATTTTTTTTTCACTAGAGCATATTAAGTCTGAAGAAATATTCAGTTTAAAATATTGAATCGTTGATCGAAATTGAGTAACTTTTCATCCATCAAAGGTAATTGATAATAGGAAAATGTATATTGTAAAGAATTGGTCAATTTTCAACTGTGAGCCCTTACCCTGGTCAATTCAAATTTCCAGTTTTATCCAAAATTAGTTATTGCTGGGGTATTATTATCTATACAAAAAAATAAAATTGTAATGTTTCATTACTCTTCTGCTGATGAACTGCAAATTAATAAAAAAAATCCAAATGTCCAGAATTCTATGAATAAAACATCTTTTGAACTGCTTCTGAAATTATTAAAATATAAAATCAATATTTATAGTTATAATATTAATTATATACGCATTAATTTCTAATACATATTATGATTGAAAAAAAAAACAGTAAATAAAATAAACTTATAATTATAACATCTCAATTAATTCTTAATATACAAATTAATTAATACTTTTATTGCTATAATAAAACAAACAAAAAAAAAAGCTACACCCAAACCTTTTTATTTCTATATCATATATATATATATGTGTGTATATATTAAACGTATACGATGATGAGTTAACGTAAATATTATTATATTATATTAAAAAAAAAATCACTGCCATGCAAACACCTGAAACAAGAAGTACGCATTTGTGGTTAGATGAGTAAAAAAACAGAGGGGATTAAATTTATCGTACATAATCAATTCCTCATAAACATTTTAATACACAATTATTTGCAACCATTAAATATTGAAAAGTCATTTTCAAAAACACCCGTTGGTTTATATGAGTTTTTAAACAGTTTGATTAGAAAAGATTTCCGCGAATGTTGTTTTTTGCATTTTGGTGCCAAAACCCTAAATCGAATCGAAAATGTTAAGAAATATCTTAAACACAAGATTTACGGGACAAGTCGGAAAATTCGGTAAATTTACAAGGGAATGGACATTAGAAATTTTCTGACATTTCCCATCATAACCAGCTCTATGAGGAAAAAGATCTTATACTGAAGATTTACCAAATACCAAATCGATCGAGCAGTAGTTTCTCTAAACTATAAATAAGAAAAAATTACATTAAAACTAATTTCTTTAAATTAATATCGGCGGTCATGATAATTTTTTTATTTAATGGTTTTTCAATCAACAACGGTCAATACGAACGGTAATATAAAGGGTGATTTTTTAAAAGCTATAGGAAAGTTTTTAAAAAAAAAACACATAAAATTCAGAAAAATGCATGAAATCTGTATTTGAATCGATAGTACGGTCCATATAATTTAATGTTTGAAGATTATTTCATGCAAATGTTAACCTTGACTGTGCCTCAAATGGTCCATCCGCTTAGTCCAATTTTGGGATACTCTTTCCAACATTTCGGCCGGTATCTCACGAATAAATGCTTCAATGTCGTCTTCCAATGCGTCAATTGAAGCGGGCTTGTCTGTATAGACATCAGCTTTAACATAGCCCCACAAAAAATAGTCTAAAGGCGTTAAATCGCACTATCTAGGCGGCCAATTGATTAAAATGTTCAACGAACTCGCCTCTCAATAAGTCCATTGTTACGCGTGCTGTGCGGGATGTGGCACCGTCTTGTTGAAACCACATGTCATGCAAGTCAAGCTCTTGCCTTTTGGGCAAAAAAAAGTTGGCTATCGCATCTCGCGGTAGCGCTCACCATTCGCAGTTACGTTACGATTCGCCTTTGAAGAAGTACGGTCCAATGATGCCACAAGCCCATAAACCGCACCAAACTGTGACTTTTTCTGGATGCATTGGTAGCTGATGCAATGCTGATATTCACTACAACATCGACAATTATGCTTATTTACGTACCCATTGAGCCAAAAATGAGCTTCGTTGCTGAACACAATTTGGTCGCGATGAACTTTCTTAACAGAGCACGCATTTTGATAATAAAATTCAATAATTTGCAAGCGTTGTTCGTTTGTAACACGATTCATGGTTAAATTATAGACCAAACTGAAGATGTTTGACAGTGAAACAAAACACGAAACGTGCGTCAGCTGTTTAAACCAGTGTTGCCAAAAAGATAATAGCTAAAAAATCCCCCTTTATGTATGATATCTGTATTATATGCAGTGATTAAAACTAATATAAATTACATACTGAATGTAAGTGCTTAATACATTTTATTACACATTACACATAGATTTGTTTTTTTATATATAGACATTGCGTATTTATTACCCTGCGATGAAAAAGAAATAATGAAAATTTTTTTTTTTTATTAAATCATAATTAGCACTCATAAATATAAATGTATATATTTTTCAATAGTATATATAGACATCGAAAAATCAATGGACCGCATATTCATTTTGTGCGATGATGACTTTGACATTCAAATTATCTTTCTAAATATATATACCATATATAAAACGTTGTTTAATAAGTTCCCTATAGCTAGACGCGGTCGATAGGTATATGTAGTTAGTTTATTTAATTTTTTCATGTTATTATTAAACTAAAACAATATATATTTAATGTTTTTTTTTTTTTTTTGTATATAAGATGATGATGAATGAAAGATTGTTAAACAGATAATAGATAGATAGATAGATTTGACATGAAATAATAATATTTTGTACTCCGTCAATATATCTAATATAAATATAAATAAATACCAATGTAATTATTAAAATAAAAAAAAAACATTCATTCAACTAGGTATATGTTTTTTTTAATTTTTAAAAAGTTTCAATTAAAAAATATCTTGCTAATAGTACTTCAAAAATTTTTGACTTACGAAAATTAATTCACAAAAAAAAATTGATAATATAATTACATATAATTTTAATGTATGTTTAACAAAACAGCAAGTTTTGTTAAATATACGAAAGGTATTTAACCTCTTTTTTCTTTTTTCTAAAAATCTATATAATAACATATAAAATAATTAGAGTTTTTTTTTTTTGGTAAATTTAATAAATATCTATAATATATATAAATATTTGATTTTATAATCGGAAGTCTTTTAAGTATTTTTTTTTTATTAATTAAATAATGAAAAAAATCTAATACCTGTTCATATATTGATTGTTGAAAATTTAAATTATTATTATCATATATATAGACATCATAATTATCGCACTGCTTGTCTGCTGGAGAATAGAGTATAGGTACTTATTATAATATACTATATGTCTAATAATGTATAAACATAAAAGAAAATATATATTATATTTTTTAAAACCTAAAGGTATTTATAGAAAATAAAGAAGAAAAAAATGTGTATTTCATATAGCTTTAAAATTTGTTCAGAAATTCGCTATATAATTATGGATATTTAATTTTTTTTTTCCGGGATATTTAAACAATTGCTCTTGTAATAAAATACCTGGTCTCATAAAGATATAAAGAAGTTTTTTTGTCTGAAATTTTATGTTAAAAATTAGAAATTTTATAGCGCGTTAATTGTTAACAATTTTAATAAACCCATTGTGTTGCATAGTCTGTCCGCTACGAAAGTGCCTAACTCCTATCAAAAACATTTTTTTTTATAATTTTGAGTTTCATGAGTGAGTTTCAATTCGTATATAATGATCCTGCCTGAATATTTATAAATAATATTATTGATTGTCTTATATATACTACTTTAACCACTATTATATCGCATACCTTCTATTTTATTCGTATGCTCGATTTTGAGATGCCGAGAAAGAACTTTAAAGAATAATTTTTTAATTTTTCTAATTTTATTTCATAAAATGATGGTTTTAGTTAAATAATTGTGCAGACAGAAGTAAAAAAACGTTTAAATTCAATTAGTTATGGAATATAATTCAAAATGATGCAATTTATCAAAAAAATTATCTCCTTTGTAAGGCCTATTTTGGCCTTTATAATATCCTCCATTCTCCTAGACGTGTTATTTACTAAGTTTTTGCATTCATTCGGTGTTTTTGTATTCCTCATTTCAATGACTTTTCCTTAGAATTCTTCACTCCTTCAATTGTAACTTTCTTATAATTTTTTAACTTTGTTTTATTAATGTCCACATCGATTCTATTGGACTTAAATCGGGACTGTATGGTTCTTTTTAATCTTATTATTAATAAGAATAATACGAAATATTTCTAAAGAATTTAATATAACTAATTGTAAGTCTACCGTATAAGATATTTAAATAAAATGTGGTTTAACCGGTTCATTTGAGTCACAGAAAGTGGTGTAAAATTTATGGTTACTGATCGTGATAAACGCAACTGTGAAAAAATAGGAGAACTGCTATGAGTGATATAAGTCTAAAATGGTCGTTAGCAATCCAAATAGTGGTCGCACGAAAGTGGACAAGACAATGGATTCATAAACCGAACAATGTTTTATTTATTTCCCTAATAATTTTTTATTAAAAATCAAACCCATTTTCAATTGTTTTGCAAAAAACAAAACAATAAAAAATTTGAGTTTTGCGTCAATGGGAAAGCATTGTATTTTGATGATGCATGTAAATTTGTTATTGTTGGTGATTCCGATAATCGAGTAATTCACACAAAAAAATGAAGCATTCCATCGTGATTGTTAAAAACGCACTATGAAATTTTCAGCCATTTATTATAATTCACATTTCAAAAGGAGTAGTTTTTTTTTGTTTTAATTTTACCTACTTAATTTTATTAATTTACATTTCATGTAGTGTACGGTAAACTCCCAAAATATATTCATATATTAAATGACTATCTTTTGCCATCGACTATTAAATTATATTCAAACGGTGAATATACGTTTCAATAAGATGTTCCTACCACAAACCACAAACCGCTAAAGCAACTAAGAACTGGTTGGAAGCTAAAGAAATGGATTTAGAAATCCACTTTTAGAAATGGGCATCTTCAAGTCCTGATTTAAGTCCAATAGAATGATTGTGGGCATTAATAAAACAAAGGTAAAAAATTATTCGAAAGTTACAATTGAAGTAGTGAAGAATTCCAAGGAAAAATCGTTGAAATGACGAATACAAAAACACCGGATGAATGTAAAAATTTAGTAAATACCACGTCTAAGAGAATGGATGCTATTATAAAGGTCAAAGGAGCCGTTACAAAGGAGATAAGTGGCGTATAATATAAGTGTCCGATATTATAATTGTCAAATTTTTTTTTTTGGTTAAATTGAATCATTTTGAAATAAATTCCATAACTAATTGAATTTAAAAGTTTTTTTACCTCTGTCTGCGCAAATATTTAACTAAAACCATAATTTTATGAAATGAAATTAAAAGGATTAAAAAGTTGTTGTTTTGAGTCCTTTTTTTGCATCTCAAAATCGAACATACCAATAAAATAGCAGATACAATAATGGTTAAAGTAGTATAGTTATTTTGATTAAACATGAAAAAATTATTTGTCATAAAATAAATTTAAAAAAAACATATACACTTGAATGTATATTAACAAAATACTATACGAGATAATGACATCATCCATCAGAATCACAGATAGTCAATACACAAATAATATAATATAGTAATTGTTTTCAAATTCATATATATATAGTTAAACCATAAATCAATATTTATATAAGGTATAATTTAAATATAAATTGATCACAATCACACATTACACACGTTTACATAAGCAGCGTGGTTCATGGTTCGTTATGGATGGTGTTAAAATATTATATAGTTTTGTTTTGTTTTGTTTGTTATATATTATTTTAAATTTTTAATATACAGATCTAAACATAATATATGGTATAAAGGCACTAGAAACAGAACAATAATCGTATATTATATAACCATATTTAGTAATAGAATAGTTTTTATTTTTTTTCTCTCTATTTAATTTTTTAATTAATCGTTATGTGTGGTGTTTGTTTATTACACCAACAATTTTGTGTTTCAAAATTTCTATCTAATTTGTTGTGGCTCTTGTAAACATTTTTCTTTTTTTTTTTGTAGATATATAGGTCAATTGTACAAAAGAGTATTATATTTTTTTTTCTGTAATTGAATATAAATTGACCAATTTTTTTTTTACCCACTTTATACTTGTTGTTGGTTTGTTTGTCGCGTGTTTATTGTAGCGATAAAAATCATCACATCACATAAAGGCTATAATCGAATAATATATGGTAATTTCAATACAATTTTACCGATATAGCTTAAAAATTTTATATCATTTAACAAAATGTTTTTTTTTTGTTTATTGTTCTTGTTCTGTTTTATCTAAATACCTTTATTATATATTTAACTTTATTTTTATTTGTTATATGTTTACAATTTGTTTATATAGTTACTATATATTTTTTTTTTTATTATTTTTTTTATATTCTTATAAAACATATGATTTCATAATAAATTTCTATATATATATATATATATATATATATATAATTATATATATATTTAGTACGATAAAAAAAAATTCAGCGGCATATACAAAAATTTTCAATTTAGAGATCAAAACAACAACAATAATTTTTTTTTATATTTTAAAAAGATATAAATTTTATTTTAATGTCGTATATTTTATATTATAAAAAATACACTCGTTCGTATATATTTATATATAACACAATTTTTTTTACATTATACACCATATATATGTGAATAACAACCTTCCAAATAAGGATGCACATGTTAAAGACGGGGGCCATACTACGTCATATAAGCCCCTTATCAATTCAATTTTTTTTTATTTAATATATTTATGATGTAAACAAACAAAATCAACAGAGAATATTTTGTTGAGGGTGTTTGACATTAGATAAAATTTAAATTTAAATTACATATGGTATATTTTACTTATAACATTATATATTATATTATATATAAACGGTGTATTTAGTTGAGTGTGTATTTATATATATAACTACTTTATAATAATTACACATACATACACGTGCATCATCAAATAAATATATATACGTATCATATAAAGTTCCCATATGATTTGGTACAAATATTTATGTATTTAAAAGAAAAATAAAAATTAATACATGTGTGTAATCAACAAAATGATTGTATTGTATTGTATTGTATTGTATATATAGTTACGGGTATACATTTATATATATTTATGTTATGTATATAGCACATAAAATGTACACGTTATGTATCGTAACGTTACATTAATATATGTATATACATAATAATATTACATTTGCGACTTTAATAATATAATTTTTTTTTCTGCGGATATATGTTCTCATGCCCATTTATGTATACTTAAAATTAAGTGTCCCATTCGGTATGCGCTCAGGTAAAATCGCATGTATTGTAATTAATTTACTATTGCCGGGTTTAGTTAACATGAAAAAACTGCAAATGGCAAAAACACGATCTCGTTAATAATCATGGGAGAAAATTACCATATAGATTTTTCATCAAATGAATAGATACGAAGGCGGATCGATAAAGATCCAGTCTAACAAAGAAAAAACCATTTTTTCGTTCTAATTTTATCTTTCCAACTTTTTTATGCCATTCAAATAATACGATTTCGGGAACTGCTCAAAATACGCGTTTATGACGTTGATTGCTTCTTCATTTGATGTGAATTTCTTTCCATGCGAGCCATTTTTTCAAGTTTGGAAACAGGAAAAAGTCACTGGGTGCTAAGTCTGGACTGTAGGGTGGATGCGGTAACAATTCGTAACGTAATTCATTGAATTCAGCCATTGCAATTATTGACGTGTGCGAAAACTTTTTTCTTTTTTAAATGTGGCCGTTTTTCCTTGATCACATCGTTCAATCGATCCAATAATGTAGCATAATAATTTCCTGCTATGGTTTTTCCTTTTTAAGGTAGTCGATGTGCAATATACCGTTCGCATCCCAAAATACAGTCGACATTACCTTATCCGCTGATTTAACTTTGTCTTTGCCTTCTTTGGAGCACTTCCACCTGCTTCTATCCATTGTTTCGAGATCGATTTTTTGTTTCAGTAATCGACGCCAAAATTCATCTGGATTATGCTTTATTTTGTCCAAACATTGTTTTGAAGTGATCACACACGATTTCGTTTTTGTTCGATTGTGTGTAAACGCGGCACCCATCTTCCTGATATCTTTCTCATATGCAAATGTTCGTGTAAGATGTTGAATACACGTTCATATGAAATGTTTACGATGTCAACAATCTCTCTCAAATTCACTCACGATCACTCAAAACAATATCATGGATTTTGTCAACCATTTCTGCAGTTGTCACCTCTTTAGGTCTTCCCGGTGATGGTATTGTTTCGGTGCATGTACGACCACGTTTACGTTCAGCAAACCAATAAATTACCGTTGAATTCACTAGAGCAGATGTGCCATAATACTTATCAAGCTTTTCTTTTGTTTTTTTTTGCGGTTTTTCCACGCAAAAGGTAATGTTTTATCACAATGCACGATATTCACTTTTTTCCATTTTCAAGAAAAATCAAAAGTTGTCTACCGTTTACCGCTACCAAACCAAAACTAAATGACGCATCGCTCTAAAAATTTACACGGAGCCTACTAACAAATTATGTTTGATAGAAAAAATATCCATTTGATTACCAGTAGCGCCATATGTTAGAAACCGGATCAATAATCAGACCGGATCCCCTCGTGAAATAAATAAATTTTTCGCATTACAACCAACAATCTGGTTTTAGTGTCCATCAACAGCCTTCCGTTGTGTTAGTTTCTTAATTTGTGGTTTTTACGGTGTCGGTAGTTAGCCGTACGACCAACCGCACAAGGGTAAAATATGCAACTCTGTGTTAATATTCAGATTCGAAAAATAACCGAAAACACGACCCAAAAATTTCGTTAGAATTTTAGGTTAGCATTTTTATCAGTTATACCGCACAGAGTCATTCAAATTATCTTCGTTTAAACGACACACAATTTTTATAAAGAAAATTGAATTGTTTTATTTTCTTTTACGATTATCTCTAATCGTTTAACATTAAAATTAATTAATATAAATTATATAACTATCGCGGGTACATCTTGTGAATTATAATGCAATTTTCCATATTTAATGTTTACAACAAAAATAAAAAAAAAATAACGTAGGTACTTTGTATATATATCTCTATATCTATATTTTATTTTTTTGTTTTCAAAACAGAATTTGATATTATATATTATTAACCGAATATATACCATAAACATACAAAAAACACACTATTTTATATCATATGTATATGTATATGTTAACCTAAAGTTTACTGATGTTGATCTTTAAATATTCATTGTATATATATAACATATACAATATAATTTATTTTTTTTTGTGTGTATTTAAAATTCGGTTGAATCATCGAGGCTCAAAGTTTTAACAATAATAATAATAATAATATGTATATACAAAAATAAATGTTTACATATACAATTCAAATGTTCAATTGAACTACTTGATTATTTAGATATATAGAAGAAAATGAAAATTCGGTAATATATTAACTTAATAATGCATATTTTTGTTGCATAAAATTTTATTTTTATTACATAAGAGTTTATTTTATAATATATTTGCCATATCTATCAATCAGCTGGTCAGGTAAAAGCTGATAAAAGTTTTATTATTTTTCTATGAAACACCTTCGGAGTTTTACACGATACATAATATTTTATAAAATGTTAAAGTTTATCTTGAGGATTTAAATTTTTTAGATAACTGATATTTGTGAATTTATTAAAGTAGCCCATACAGAGTAACAACAATAACAGTCGGCATGGTCCCATTAACACTGTTAATATTACAAAATTAGTTGAATAAGAAAAGTATACTTTATTATTTCTAATACAAAGTGCGACAATTAATATTCCGGACTCAAACCATATCTCAATAACCAGCGGGACGATCTATGTGATGGAACATGCGTTTTGAAGCTTGGTGTTTTCTCTATCGTCTGTAAAAATTTCATTGCATTTGGTTGACAAATAAAAAAGTTATGACTTTTCTTGTGAAACAATATTTTAGTTGAAGTAGAAATTTTGACAGGGAACAAAGAGCAGTCATTAAATTCATCGCAAAACTTGGTAAATCTGAAACAGAAACATTCAAATCGATGCAGCAAGCTAATGACGAAAATTGTATGGGTAGAACACAAGTTTTTGAGTGGTATAAACGTTTCGTGGATGATTAAAACACATGCTAAAAAAACAAGAAAAGTTCCATCGAAAATCCAGACAATGCTCGTAACAGTTTTCGATAGCAAGTATTCATAAATCCATATAGAATTCGTTCCAAATAGTCAGTGTTGTTCCAAACAGTCAAACAGTCAGTGGCGCATATTATATCGAAGTTTTGAAGCGTTTGATGGGCATTTTATTGGACCTGAATATCGTGAATCAGATAGTTGGTGTTTGTTACACGATAATGCACCAAATCACACTTCACTTATTGTTCGTCAGTTTTCGGTTCGAAATCAAGTCTGTGTGTTAAATCATCGACCGTATTCACCCGATTTAGCACCATGTGACTTCTCGTTCTTCCCAAAACTCAAAATGAAATTGAAAGGATGTTTTTTTTGAGGATATTGAAACCATTCAAACAGCATCTATACGCGCACTAGAGGCCATACCACAAAATGAGCTGGAACACGCATTTGAATCATTATTAAATCGATGTAACAGTTGTATTGAATTAGGAGGAGAATATTAGGACCATAGTCCGTAATATTAATTGTTGCACTGTGTATAGTTAAAAATTGTTATTTATTGTACCTTTTGAATACCCTTCAAATATCATAATTTATAATGATCGAAATATTGATATTAAGAATTTTACTAACAATAAATAAAATAAAAATAAATTTTTTAAATATATAAAATAAATAACCCATTTTTTTTTCGTATATAAAAACCCATTGTAATAAATTTTCTATCAAAAGACTTAAGCGACGAACCGAAAATTTACATGTAAATTTGAATTTTATAATGCATTTTTTTTTACGGAAAATCTCTCAATCATTTTAATTATGTCTATTTTCGCATAAGATTTAAAGCATTTCCCGTTGGATTAGCTTTATTAATTTCATAATGTGTATTGTCCATTTATTAAAATTAAACTTTAAATGATTTTTATTTTTGGAGTCAAAAATAATAAAAAAAAAAACCAATTTTATTTTGAAGCCAAAAAAAAATCAATTTTCATAAACGTAAATTAACAGATATAATATTAATTTATATAGTTTATAATACAATTTGCGGCGGCACGCGTATTCCACAAATAAAAAAAAACAGAACAAATTAATTTTTTAATTTCAAAAATCAATCATAATAAAATGCGTATTTATATATGTAATGATGATGATTAATTCTTGCCATACGATCAACAGAAAAAAAAATAAAAAAACATATAAAATTAATTCAAATACCCATTTTAGTATTTTATTAAAATTATTTTATTTTTTTTTTCTCTATATATATTCCAATTAAGTTATAAGAATATTTATTTGTTATGTGAATATGTTGATATATATATATATATATATGGTATATTGAAATGAATTGAAAGTATCAATTAGTAAATGTTTTTAATTTTTTTCTTCTCAAATACGGTCAAAAAAGAATAATAATTATTTTAATTATTATTGAGAGAGAACAAAAATCAAAAAGCCGCAAATTAGTGTATATTTGATTTGATGCGTATATGTAATTTAATTTACAAATTGTTATGGCGCCAAAAGCTAAAATCAAAAATTATTAACTATATATATTTATATATATATTGTGAAAGATTAATATTAACTATTTAGATTTAAATGTAAAAAAAAAAACCATTTCAATATAGATCGATATGTAGATATAGAAATAAAAAATAAAAAAAAACATAATGTACAAATTATTACAGGTAGTAAAATATATGGATATCCATTTTATTATTATTATTATTATATATTATCATTATATTATTGTATAATTTAGTTTGATTTTTTTTTCTTTTTCAAAATGTTTTGAATATATATAATAATAATAATAATAATAATAATAATATATGTACCAATTTTTATTTCTTCCTTCAATCGATAAAATATTATTTTATTTTTTTTTTTTTGTATTTGTCGTAAGTCGTGACCGCTCTTATAAAAAAAATAATATGCAAAGCTACTAAAAGAGTTTTTTTCTTATAATTGTATTTCATTGACCGCTTTCTTATATACATAAACTTATGTTTCGCGTATATTACAATAAGAATTGTATAAATTTTTTTATATCGTATAATAACAATAAAAAATGTACTGTAACATATGCTCGATATATATATATATGAGAATAAAATATACACGATAAGTATATATGTATATATAAAATGGTGATGATGACAGGAGATAAATTAAGTCATTTGATATGCCGAATATGTAGTTATTTTGGAATTTATTATTATATTATTGTTATATTATTATAATTTTTTTTTATGTATATATATATATAATAAAAGTAAATGTACATACTTAATTTAAAATGTAGACTATCTATTTTTTATAGAATATTAAAAGCAAAATATATATATTTTCAAGTTAATAATATACATAAGATTTTTAATATAATAATAAAAATATATGTTCTATCTGCGCGTATATATAAAAAATTGTTAAAAAAATTTTATTGTATAATCTTTTTAATATTTTTTGAGATTACTTTAACTATATGATTATTTCAATTATATAGATTAAATGTATACCATATAAATATTTTAAATTCTCTGGATTAAATTATTTGTCTAATTTCTCATAATCGCCATAATTTCTATGAATAAAATATACTATGAATAAATGTACACACATTAAAGAGTTAAATAAAGCTATTAAATAGATTTAACTATATAACATTTTATGATTTATATACAGAGTGTCCCAGTACCACCCCAAACCGCCGAATATGACGTGTTCCTCGGACTATTTCCAGCAAAAAATCGTTCTAGAAGGGGGATCTAACTTCAACCTCTACCGAGTTACAGGGTGTTGAAAAATGATGTTCATTTAAAAACATGAGTTCACGTATTAACTCATAATTTCCAAACCGTTCAAGTCAGCATAAAAAATAGATACTCTATGTATAGTTAAATGAACAACCTTTAATTTTGCTCGGGATACATTTTTTGCTATCTAGTTCTCGTTTGGAGTTATTGATGTTCAAAATGAAAAAAAATATCATATTTTTCCGTCAACTTTTTCAGAAAAATTGATTTTTCTCGAAATTTCTCGGGGTGAAAAAGTTTTTTTGCCTAAGAAACTTTTGTGCACAATAAAATTCTTTTAAAGTGCACAACACAAAGTTAAGCGCTGCGACTCATAAAAAAATCACGAATTGAACAATAAAAAACACATAATTTTATTAAAAGATAAGTTTTTACATTAAAATACTATAAAATTTTTATAATTGCCTTTATTTTAACGAATTTTTCGAAAAAAATCAATTTTTCTGAAAAAGTTGACGAAAAAATATGATATTTTTTCACTTTGAGCATCAATAACTCAAAACGAGAACTAGATAGAGAAAAATTAAAGGTAATTCATTTACCTTTAAATAGAGTATCTATTTTTTATTCTAACTTGAACGGTTTGGAAATTATGAGTTAATAAGTGAATCCACGTTTTTCAAGGTACACCATTTTTTGAACACCCGCGGTACGGGTTGAAGTTAGATCCCCCTTCTAGATCGATTTTTTGCTGGAAATAGTCCCAGGAACACGTGGTATTCGGCTTTGTGGTGTGGTACTGGGCCGTCCTGAATATAATAGTAGAAAAATTCAATCGATACAATTTATTTTTTGAAACGTTAAAAACGTAATTGCAATGTTTTCCTTGATTTAGTTTTTTTTTTTACATATAGAGTGATATTTCATTCCAATGATTCCGACTATCAAAATATCCTATTTTAATCCAATTTGTCGTATTTTTTACCCAAATGTTTTCATCGAGTAATATTTATTGATATAAATGTAAAGTGTCGATCCTCCAAGATTATAATCATATATCGCAAAAATCCTTCCAAAATCATTCGTGATTATAATATAAATATCACACGTTTGAAATTTATATACAATCCAACAATTTCCCTTTACAAATATAATTTATATGGAATTTATCACATTAAAATATCATAACATATTTTTTATTTATTCTTTTCACATCAGATGCGACCGCACAAATTTATCATTTCTGTCAATTTTAATTATATTATATTCATTCGAAGCAGAAGACACTTTGATTAATTGGAATTTTGTAATCTTTAATAAGTTCCTCAAGATAAAACCAAAAAAAAAAGAAAAAATTACTGTAATTATTATATTATCGTATATTATTCAGTTTTCGCATTCGCATTTTTTTTTTTTTTTTTGGTTTAAAACTTTCACCTTATATATTATTACTTTTCAGGTGGTTTTTTTATTTTATTCTTCTTGGTTTTAAACATTCATAATATATATGTTTACACCACACGAAAAATATATAAAAAATGCGTTAATTTAATTATAGTAGTGCAGTTTATTTTTTGTTTTGTTTCATAAATCTTATACTAATTATTTTAATATTAAATTTTAATGAAAAAACTTCAGTTTATATACCTAAAAATGTTTTTGTTTTATTATATATATATAATAAATATTACAGTATATATTGATTCAAATTTGTTTTTATAATTATGAATATTTTTTTCGAAATCAACCTGTCCTCTTCTGTATATACATATATTGTTGTAATTTTTTGCATTAATAAAATGAATAAAATTTTTGTGAAATGAAGTAAAAATGCGGTAAAATAAATATAAAATTAACATGTTCAATAAATTTATTATATTATAAATATTATATTATGTGCGATAATAATTTAAAAAAAAAAAAAAACATTATAATTTAGTAAAATTTATCGTCATGTACTTATATTTATTTATATTATATTATATTATAATAAGTATATGTAAAAAATTTTGTGTATTAAAGCAAATAACATTTTATAACTTAAGATTATTATAAAGAGATTGCCTTTTATACAAAATACGTTGTAAATAAACTAAAATCATAAGATTACGTTACATTTAGTATTATTAGGACTATTAGTAAGATTTGTTATATATGATTTATAAACATATAAAAACAAATCGAACTCTATAACATTATAAAATTTTATAAATAGAATGGTTAAAACGTTTATTAACCCTTGGATGCATAACCAAAAATTCTACACTTTTGCATAAACCTGGTATATTTATACCCAGAAATTAAATGTTAACTAATTTCCTAAATTCTTAAGATAATTAGACCGCTACGTTTTCTGGCTATTTCTAATATCTTTCAAGTCCCGCACATTATACCAACCCGTCTTCAAGATATTCCCAAATCACACATTTTTGAATCACAAAAATTTCCTCTTCCAGGAAGTTTTTCATAGAAAATCCTTTAAACTATTAGTTTAGAAATGATGATAAAAAACAATTGGTAATAAAATTTTACACTTTTTTAAGTATCTGAACATAATTGGGTGTCGTCTGGTTCCTCGGGACTGTTGAGCATATCTTAAAAAAAAATAATCAAAATCCATTTTTCAATTAAAGAATAAATAAAATTCAAATGCAAATTAACCATTAAAAATGTTCTTTTATTTTTATTTAATCGTGAATAACCTAGAAAATTAAAGATAGCGTATCGAAATATAAGTCAAACGAAAGCTGATTAAAGGAGCAAGTTTTTAAGCTTATTGGATGGAAAGTTTTACAGGGTGCCTTTTCGAGATGTGAGAAACCACAAACAAACTTCAGAGAACCAAAAATAAGATTCATATCTTATACACGCTTATATCTTACATCTTACACATCTCGAGAACCGGTTGTCCGATTTACATGTATCTGATCTTTCAATTACCATAACCCGTTACGGAGATAAGAACTCCAGAATAGCGAAAAACATGAAAATCTCGAAGAATCGGTTTTTTTATGTTTAATTCCGTAACGACGACGAATCGATCACAATTTTTGAGAATGTTTTAAACTCCAAATGAACAACTGAAGCTAAATCCCTGTATAGTATAATTCATTTTTAATCATAGATATATTTATACCCAGAAAATGAAAATCCATAGTGTTAGTGTAAAAACAAGAATGGCCACGATTCTAAACACTTTGTTTTCAAGTCAATTACACATTTTTAGGTGGAATTGAATATTCGAAGATGTCACCAAAGGTCATATAGACATAAATAAAAAAATTAAGTTTTTATAGCACTTTTAAAATCAAATTTTAGCATTCTCAAAGCGTTAATTAATATTTTTATATTGTATTCTATTGCGGAGGGCGTAACAAAAATGTGTCCTTTGATAGCCTCAAAACGATAGCGTATATTCTGAAATGTACATTCATAAGAATAAATTCATTTTACTACAAATAAATATTCCGGAAAAGCAAATTTTCCAAATTTTAAAAATTAGAATAGTTTTTCTTTTTAATTTTACATTTTCTTTGCATCGCAATTTGTAAAACTCAATTCATTTCTGTTTTTTTTTGTAACATTTTGAAATTGAATCATTTTTTTATTTCAATTTCAATTTTTATTTCAAAAAGAAGAAAGCGTGAAAAATAGGACCAATTTTCGCGTACACATTTTTTTTGAAAATCTTAGCTTTAGATATAAATCTGTGGAACAAATGACATGATTTCAATTTGAAAAATAAAAATTTAATTTTGCAAAGTAAATGATAAATCAAAAGGGAAAACTATTACTATAGATTTGAATTAGGAAAATTGAATTTTCCGGAATAGTTTGTTTGTTGTAAAATTAATTTATTCTCTTGTATATGTACCTTTTTCATAACATCCTATTGTTTCATAATATCCGATTGTTTCGATCATTATTTAGAATACATTTTTCGTTATTTATTTTTTGATTTATTTTTTACTTCTCTTTATAACATTTTTTCCAATTTTTTTGCAATCTATTAAACAATTCAATAATTGTATACATATACAAATCAAATCATTTAGTATAGATTATAAAATACATATAATCTAATTAAAATTATTTAATTTCAATAAGACAATAAATATGCACGCGCAATATTTCCAATAATATATATTCAATAACAATTTATTTATTTAATATATTTTCTCTCTGTAATGCTTATATTTCAAATACAAAATGTTATAAAATTATTTAGTATTTGTATTTAAAAAAAGAAAAGACAAATGCATTATTTTCAATGCATTTTCGACATAATTTACAATAATTTTTTTTTATATATAGCTATAGAGTAGATATTCCATAGATTTTATAGATAAAGGGTGATTTTTTAAAAGCTATAGGAAAGTTTTTCACAAAAAAAAACACATAAAATTCAGAAAACTACATGAAATCTTTATTTGATCGATCGATAGTACGGTCCATATAATTTAATGTTTGAAGATTATTTCATGCAAATGTTGACCTTGACTGCGCCTCAAATGGTCCATCCGCGTAGTCCAATTTTGGCATACTCTTTCCAACATTTCGGCCGGTATCTCACGTATAAATGCTTCAATGTTGTCTTCCAATACGTCAATTGAAGCGGGCTTGTCTGTATAGACATGAGCATGGTTAAATTATAGACCAAACTGAAGATGTTTGACAGTGAAACAAAACACGAAACGTGCGTCAGTTGTTTAAACCAGTGTTGCCAAAAAGATAATAGCTAAAAAATCACCCTTTATATTTATATTAAATAAATAGATATTTCTATACTAAATGACTTGAGTAAAAATTTTACATAAAAATATAATTATATGTATACAAAAAATTTATTCGTATATGATGAGAGATATTTTTTACAATATAATATATACATTCAACGAATGTAATGTTGCAATTGAAAAGAAGTAAAAAAAAAAAAAATACAAAAACAAACAGAAAAAAAAATGCAATTGTACAATAATATATAATTTCTTGATATACTATTTGAAAGAAGAAAACTATATTTGCAATTGTTGGGGATGCTGCATTTATACATAATTTAAAGTTTTTTTTTTATTTTTTTAAATTCTGTTTCTGCGTATCGTTTATACAATTTACACACACGTAAACTAGATACACACTTTATATAGTAAAACAAAAAACAAAAACATTTGTGCATTACTATTACAATATAAAATACAGTATAAGCTTTGATAGTCCAAACATTCGACAATATACTATTATAATATATCGACTGTAATTCAAACGATAGTTTAGTTGTTGTAGTTTTTTATCTGTTCAGTATTTCATTTATTCAAAAAAATCTCTAGTAAAAAATGTATTTTGATTAACAAATTGTAATTTTAGATTATTCGAATTTTATTTTATGCGGAGGAGTTTAATAAAATCATAATCGAATTATCACAGAAAAACTAATTTTTATCAATTCGCAATGTCCTTATGAGTTTTTGTCGATGTTACACTCTGTATATCAGCTATCTGTTTGCATTATAGTTTTATGCAATGCTTTGGCAGGTTACTTTTCATCTTTCTATATTCATATACATAAATATACATTCGCCAATATATCCAATATATAATATATATCTTTCTGTATATATATATATATATATATATATATATATATATATATATATATATATATATATATATATATATAAATATTGATATATGTGCTGTATAAATTGTTGCATTATTTAGATACATATATTTATATATAAATACGCGTACGCACAACATTATACATTATATAAATATAAATAAAATATGCTGGACAAGCGAAATGTTGAAGTTACCGGTTATTTTACGTTATGTTGTGGGAACTTTACGTTTTGTGATATTTAATTTTTGCATTATTTTTATTTATTTTGTTTATATATATATATAAATATATAAATAAATATACGCAACTTTTTTTTTATTTTTTCTCTCGTAACGTATCGTATCGTATTTTTATTTTATTTTTTTTTTATTTATTTTCATCATTTTACCATCTCGTCCACTACACAACAAAACAATAATCAAGTATCGTTCTGAATTTTAAATAAAATATTATTTTTGCTACTGGATTTTGTGTGTGTACATTTATTATATTTGTAATTCTTTTTTTTTTTATTCCTGTTGTTGTGTGTACATTTCGAGATGTACCATATTATTATTATCATCTTAAACAATTGTATGCGTATTACTTATTTGCTGTTTATATATATAGTTTGCTATATATACTTGTGTTATTGGTCGTTATCTTTTTGTGTTTCGTTTATTATTTTTTATTCATTTAATTTTTAAGATTGGTATATTATTTGCGAATCTTGCTTGGCTAGCAAAGATCCAATGTCGTTTTTTTTTTTTTTTCGTTGTGTTGTCTTGTCCTCATATAATAATAATATATTATAGGAGATTCGTAAATATAAATATATATATACGTAAATTCATATCATTATTATCTGCGTATATAAATAAATATATTATTGATTGTATTTTACTAATAAATAAATAATAAATGCGTTCACGTTATTTTTTTTTGTCTTTCTTTACGTGAATTTTTTTTTGTATATCAACTTGATGATAAATTTTGTTACAAATATTTTGTTTTCTTTATGTATATATTTATATAATATAACTATATATATATATGTATAGAGAAATGATCGTAAATGTTACTATATGATGTGATATGTCTGAGATGTCTGCAAAGGAATTTATTAGTCTGGAATGTGTGCATATATGCGTTTTATTTGCGTATACCATATATATAACGAGTATAATAAATTGAATATCACATATTATTAAGATGATGATGACGAACGACGATCAGGGAACCTGACCTGTTCTTTTATTAACTATATACAATTTTTTTTATAGGCATATATATTATAAATTATTATTATGTGCAAAATTGCGATGTCTATCAATAATTTTTTGATTGGTAAAAATTTATATGTATTATTGTAAGAAAAAAAAATATATATATATGAAAATTAATATCCAATGTATATTATATATGAATTATATAAAAATAACTTTATTTATTGCTGCTTTTCTTTTTCTTTTCTTTTTTTTATGGTTACATTTTTAAGCGTAAAAATTTGTAAAAAAAAAAACAATTATATAAATTATAATAAATATTTGAAATCTTTTCATTTATATATTATTTATGACCTTTAATAATAACAATAAAAAAAAATCAAATACATGATCAAAATATAAATGTATAATAAAACTGATATATTTATGCGATTGTTAGAATTGTTATGATTTAGATTAAATAAATATATACTACTCTAACCACTATTATATCGGACACTAGCTATTTTCTTCGAATGCTCAACTTTGAGATGCCAAAAAAGGACTTTAAATAATAATTTTTTAATCCTTCCAATTTTATTTAATAAAATGATGGTTTTAGTTAATTAATTGCGCAGACAGAAGTAAAAAAAACTTTTAAATTCATTTAGTTATGGAATTTTTTTTTCAAAATGATTCAGTTTCACCAAATAAAAATTTGACGATTGTAATATCGGACACTTATATTATACGCCACTAACCTCCTTTGTAACAACTCCTCCTTTGGTTTTTATAATAGCATCCATTCTCTTAAATACGTGGTATTTACTAAATTTTTACATTCATTCGGTGTTTTTGTATTTCTCGTTTCAATGATTATTCCTTTCATTCCTTCAATTACAACTTTCTTATAATTTTTCAACTTTGTTTTATTAATGCCCACATCGATTCTATTGTACTTAAATCGGGACTGTATGGTTCTTTTTAATCTTATTATTAATAAGAATAATACGAAATATTCTTAAGCAATATATAGCTAATTGTAAGTCTACCGTATTAGATATTTAAATAAAATATGTTTTAACCGGTTCATTTGAGGCACAGCAAGTTGTGTAAAATCTAATGTTAATGATCGTGATAACGCAACGGTGAAAAAATAGGCGAACTGCTGTGAGTAATATAACTCTAAAATGATCAACAGTGGATTCATAAACCGAACTATATGAATATAAGATAAAGACATATTTTATTAAACAATGCTTTTTCCCTAATAATAATGTCTAATAATTTTTCAGCACAAATCAAATCCCCTTTCAATTGTTTTGCAAAAAACAACAACATAAACAATTTTGAGTTCTGCGGCAATGGGATAGCATTATATTTTGAAGATGAATGTAAATTTGTTATTGTTGGTAATTCCGATAATCGGGTAATTCACACAAAAAATTAAGCATTCCATCCATTTTTATTAATTTACATTTCATTTAGTGTACGGTTAACTCCCAAAAACACATTCATATATTAAATGACTACCTTTTGCCATCGCCTATTAAATTATATTCAAGCGGCGAATATACATTTCAATAAGATGTTGCTCTATCACAAACCGCTAAAGCAACTAAGAATCAAAAAGGTTCAAAGCTAAAGAAATGGGTTTAGAAATCCACTTTTTGAAATGGGCATCTTCTAGTCCTGATTTAAGTCCAATACAATCGTGATGTGCGTTAATAAACCAAAGGTAAAAAATTATCCGAAAGTTTACGATTGAAGGACTGAAGACTTCCAAGGAAAAATCATTGAAATGAGGAATACAAAAACACCGAATGAATGCAAATATGTAATAAATACAACGTCTAAGAGAATGGATGCTGTCATATAGGCCAAAGGAGGTGTTACAAAGGAGATAGTGGCGTATAATATAAGTGTGTCCGATATTATAATGGTCAAATTTTTTTTTGGTTAAATTGAATCATTTTGAAATAAATTCCATAACTAATTGTATTTAAAAGTTTTTTTACTTCTGTCGGCGGAATTATTTAACTAAACCCATAATTTTATGAAATAAAATTAAAAGGATTAAAAAATTATTGTTTAAAGTCCTTTTTTGGCATCTCAAAATCGAGCATTCGAACAAAATAGCATGTTATAGTGGTTAGAGTAGTATATATTGTAAATATATCGGCGAGTTCAATGACAATTTTAATTTTGATTATTTATCGCAGTGTGTATGTGTAAGAATAATTCTACCAAATTTCATTATCTTAAAACATCGATTTGTTTGTATATTTTATTTTGTAATATAAGCATATACTTCATACGCGTATTTTGGTTTTGTTCACTCTGTTCAGTGAACCACCTGCTAAAAATATTGATAAATAATTAAGAAAATACAGATTTTAATATTTTTCTTAATTTTTGATGAATAAAATAATATTAAGTGTCCCAAAAAATTTGCAGCCCTGATTATTTATATCATTATATCAGTAAAAAATATAAGAGATAATATTCTTTATATCATATATATAAAGAAATCATATATATAAAGAAACGTCGCATAAAAGAAAAACGAAAACGAAAAAATACATACACCTTTAATCTATATATACTCTTTCTTTTGTGCATTTTTTTAATCGCACTCCCATAGTGTGCACAATTTTAAATGAACCAAAAAATATTGTTGTTATACATAGTTGTTTAATTGTATATGGCAAATACATTTATATTTTCCGAAAATGCGAGGTATACGAATATACAAATAATACAAATACTATTTTAATTTTCGTTCACTATAAATTGTGCACAATATAATACAAATGCTTGTTTCTTTTTTCTTATATATGCTGTATGGTTGTTTGTATGCTTTATTTTTTATCATTCAAATCTCGCATACTCATATACTGCCTGCTGCGGTGTATATAATCATAGAAAATATATAAATATTTTTTTTTGTGTTTTTTTTTTATTTTTCTCATTTCTATATATGGCATATTGGCATATACCCAGCAAACATTTGGAAGATAAATCGGCGATACGATATCGCGGCGATATCGCGGGGAAGATAAAAAAAAAGTTATTTTTATCGCCAATTTATCGTTGTTTTAACAGTTGAGCGATATTGTACGGAAGATAAAAATGCGATACGATGGCGATACGCTTTGACGATAAAAAGAAAATACAGAGCCACATTTATCTTCTATTTCTCTTCCAGCCCATAAAATGACGATAATATATTATTATTTATTGCTTGCCTATCTTCTTGATGATAAATCCGCGATAAATATATCGTCTTTTTGTCTTCCTCGCGATAAGTATGTAAATAATTAAGTATAAAATTAAATTATAACAGTTTAAATGGAACAGCGAATGAATAAAGAAGAAATATTAACAATTTTTAATTTTTATAATTTTCAGGATTGAGCTGTCACAGGATTTCACAGCATTGAACTTCCATTGATATTCCCTTAGAATATTCTAATCTATATATCGCATTAGTATCCCCAATTTATCTTCCTGGCGATATCGCATTTGTATCGCCAATTTATCTTCCTCGCGATATCGTCAATTTATCTTTCAGATGTATCGCGGAAGAATCCCATTCTCTATACGTAGGGAGTAACGTACGCGATAAAAATGCGATATCTTTGGCGATAAATTTATCGCCTAGGCGAATCGTCTGCAGTACTACCAGCGATAAGAAATGTTTGTGGGGATACGAATATACAAATAATACAAATACTATTTTAATTTTCGTTCACTATAAATTGTGCACAATATAATACAAATGCTTGTTTCTTTTTTCTTATATATGCTGTATGGTTGTTTGTATGCTTTATTTTTTATCATTCAAATCTCGCATACTCATATACTGCCTGCTGCGGTGTATATAATTATAGAAAATATATAAATATTTTTTTTGTGTTTTTTTTTTATTTTTCTCATTTCTATATATGGCATGAATAAAAAATAGATATTATTTACTATATAAAATTATATGCGATATTTTTTCATTCTTTCGCAAATGCTTGTTATGCGTACTTCATTATTTTTCCAAACATTGTTCAATTAAATAATTTCAATTTCAATTTCAATACACATTTAAATAAATTCCGCAACTTTATAATTTGATAATTGTTTGATTCCATATTCTTTAATATTGTTTCCTGTTTTTTTTCACATTTAATCGTAATATGAATTTTTATGAATGTAATTCAAATGATGGATGCATTATTGAACAGTTATTAAAAACGCCTTTTTCAAGGCGAACTGTTGAAATAAAAAATATATTGGTTAAACTCGCAAGACCACAACCGAATTTGCAAAATTTAACGAAACAATGCAAAACTCAAGGCAGAGAAGTCACTCGTCGATTTCCTGTGTCGATTTATCAAAAACATGAATGGATAACTGGTTGCAATAAGTTGAATAAAATTTTTTGTTGGCCATGTTTATTTTTTTTGCCAAATCGTGACACCATTTGGTTGAATCCTGGTTATTCAGATTTAAATCATTTAAGTGCAGCAGTTTTTAATCATGAAAAAACCATGAGTCATTTAACTGCTGTACTAGATATGAAAACTTTTGGTGATGTTCGGATTGATTTAATGTTGGATTCACAACTCAAACATTCCGTAACTACTCATAATGAAAATGTTACAAAAAATCGCTTGGTATTGAGAAGATTAATTGATATGACATGCTTCCTTGGTATGCAAGAATTGTCTTTTAGGGGGCATGATGAGACTGCTGATTCGGTGAATAGAGGAAATTTCATAGAAATGATGAATGTTTTATCCAAATATGATTCAATTCTGTCGCAACATTTAAATAATGCTGGTCAGTTTCGTGGAACCTCACCAATCATTCAAAATGATTTAATTGAATCCATTGCATTTGTTGTATTATCCGAAATCAAATCAGAAATATCAGGATCTACATTTGTTGCCATTTTATTGGATGAAACAACCGATGCTTCTAACAGATCACAGCTATCAACCATGTTTCGAATAGTAACGAAAGATGGAAACGTCGAGGAAAGATTTTTTTCCTTTATTGACGTAAGCGAAAATAGAACAGCGTCTGTTTTATCCAATTTCGTAATAGAAACAATTAAATCATTAAATTGTGGCAATAAACTTATAGCGCAAAGCTATGATGGGGCAGCAGTGATGTCGGGTCATTTAAATGGAACGCAATCCAAAGTTAGAGAAGAGTACAAATACGCAAAATTTATCCATTGTACGGCTCATCGGTTGAATTTGGTATTGTCGAAATCGGTAGAATATGTATCTGAATGTAAATTGTTCTTTTCCACGTTGTTATCATTACCAACATTTTTTAATAATTCGTCTAAGCGAACTAATACGTTAGAATCAATAATAAATCGAAGAATGCCTAAAACAGCACCTACTCGTTGGAATTTTAATTCACGGATTGTTTCATTAGTTCATAATCACTATGAAAGTTTTTGTGAATTATTTCAAAACATAATAGATATTCCTACCAATTGGGATTCCGTCACAATTACATCTGCCAGAGGGTTTTCGCACTTTTTGGATGATTTCATGACGCAATTTTTATTAAAAATATTCCACCATATTTTTGTTTTTGTTGATGTTTTATTCGATATTCTTCAATCAAAATACCTGGATATTGGATATTGCAGTAATGCAATAAAAGAAACCATTCAGAATATTAAAAATTTACGAAATAAATATGATGAAATTTATAACGCAGTTAAGGAAAACGCTGGCTCTCCCTCAAGCAAACGTCGTAAAGAATCTAACATATACGTTCGTGTTTATAATGAAATCCTCGACACCATTACCATGCAACTATCAATAAGATTTGAAAGTTTTCACGAATTAAAATTTGTTGAATTGTTGGATCACAAAAAATTTATTTCTTACAAACAAAATTTTCCTAATAATTTGCTGGAAAACTTAAAACTGGCATATCCCTTTTTCGATTTCTCTAAATTAAACAATGAATTAATAGTTTTATATAATTCCAATAATTTTATGAATTTGACCGTGCAACAAATTTTAAAACATTTTGTTAAGCACGAATTATCTACAGCTTTTAGTGAAGTATATAAATTGTGCTGTTTAATTTTAACTTTGCCCAGCAGTACTGCTTCAGTTGAGAGATCGTTTTCCACTCTTAAACGCATTAAAACCTTCCTACGCAGTACCATGTCACAAAATAGATTAACAGATTTGGCTGTAATGTCCATAGAATCGTCAATACTAAAAAATCTAAAAGCTAAAGAAAAATTCTATAGTGATGTTATAGAGCATTTCTGTCAAAAAAGCAGAATAGTGGACTTTTTATATAAGTAATGCAAAAAAAGTAATCCAATCAATTTGTTTAAATACTCTACATATATTTAAAATTAATAAATCCAAAATATGTGATTTATTGCTAACTCTGTATTACAGAGTTACGTATTATTCCAGATGGTTGTCCCCCCCACCCCCAAGGTTATAGACACCGTAAAAACAACAAATTATGAAACCAACAACAGAACGCTGTCGCCGGACGTTAAGAACCAATTGTCGGTTGTACTTGTAAGCAAAAATGTGTTATTATTTCATTTTTCTAATTAAAATTTTTTTTTTTTTTTTTTTTTGTTCATTACCAGTTTTTAAAGTGAACAAGTACCCTTGGAGGTCCAGATCCGCCACTGATATACTTAACGAATCTGAATTTTCACACGTGTAGTTGCATATTTTTCCCATGCGAGGGTGGGTCCTACGGCTATTCCGTACACCGACCCCCCAAAAAGCAATAAATTATAAAACCAACAACAGAAAACTTTAATCGTCGGTTAATAATCATCCGACGAACTTATTGAGTGATGTGTTATGTCAATAAAATTAATTTTTTTCTTGAATTTTCACGGTTTTAGTTTTTTCCGGTAGTGATGATAATTTTTTATTACTATATAAATTTATTATGTTTACATAGGAACATTATTGATGACAAAAATATATTTTATCGATTATTCTATTTTCTACTTACATATTTAAAGTATTTTGTTATTATTATTAATATATACATTAACCTTTTGTGTTTGCTGTCCAAATTGGAAAACAACCCTATTGGTATTTAAAAAAAAAACACCATAAAAAATTAATTTATGGTCAAAAAAATTGAACATAATAGTATTTTCAACTGCTTTGTATATTTTTTTTTTACCAGTATAAAATTACTTATCATTTGTGTATATAATACAATATGTACACCAAAACCATCTATTTAGTCGGTTGGGATGACAAAACCAAAATATTTTGATAGAGTTTCCCTGTTAAATTTCTCTGTATAATAACAAGATATTTGAAAATGTCCGTCGAAATTATACTAGTATATAAAATATACATAACAGTTGAAAATACTATAAGTGAATCGAATGGGTTTTAGTAACACCGTAACACACATCAAATCCTTATACTTTTATAAACCATTTACAACTTGTGATGCTTTTCATTCATTCAAACACGGAAACACTTAGTCCATTTTTAGTACACATAATTTTTACTATCCCATTTTATTTTCCTTAAAAAAAAGGAAAAACATGAAAATTCCTCTGTCAATACAAAATTCGTTACTGCCTCATTTTGAAAAATTCATGAAGTTTTTTCAATGTATTGTGTGTAATAATAAAACACACAGGGTTTATCTTTTTCTATTATATCTTCTCCGAACCGAATATACAATAAATCATTATATATAGTTAGTATATACAAGCATTAAATTGATTATTATATGATCGTAAACCTTTAAGAAACATATATATAAAACACAATACAAATAAAATGCATAATATAATAAATGATGATGACGTTTGATGAGCATAAGAAGAAGCTTTATTTATTTATAATATACCTTTACTTTATAGTATAGTACTTCGTGTAAAGTTCTTTTTACCTTCATCATTCCATTATTATTAATATTATTGTATTATTTCGTTTTATTATTATTGTGTATAGATTTTATATATGTATATATATAGACACTTGTATAAATAAATTATAAAAGGATCATCAATATACAAAACATACAATATATTATATAGCACAAGCAAGCATATATGCATTTAGATACAGATAATAATTTTTAAAATGTAAATTGAGTTATTAAAGTCGACATTTATGTATATTATATATATACATATATGTTTTTGATTTAATTTTTGTATTGTGTGTATTACAAAATGTATAATATGTTTTTTTTACAAGATTATTCTTTTTTTGTTCATATCCAAACAACAGAACTTTTTTTGTTTTTAATATATAGGTACTCAGAGATTGGTATAATGACAAAATGCATTTATATTTATAAAAAAATTATGCTTCGATTAATATATGCATTTATATTTAGTATAGTATATAATAAAATAAATAAATATTCATATATTTTTCATTTTACTTCGTGGAAGAAGATCCAAAGTATTGATGATGATGAATAAATAATTAAATAAATCTTTGTGAAATGATGGGGTTGCAAGAAATACAAAATCAAAAAAAAATAAACAATATATAATTTAAATTTATTGCCAAAATGATTTAAAAAAAAAGAATAATAATATGTTTATTTGTAAACATTTTCACGCAGTATACCGAATATATTAAGGATTTTTTTGAAACATGAACTACAGTAATATATATTTTAAATGTTTCTATATTATCATACACGGTAATTTTTTGTATTTTTATGTAATAAAATAAATGAAGAAAATGTTAAAATGTTTCTTCATTTCTTTTATTATATACATACATACATAAATATGAAGTATATCGTGAATAATTTCACCTGAAAATTAACGAATGTGTTTAAATGATGATAACGGACGAACTGTGTGGTGGTGGTGTTGCCGTAATATTTTAATTTTTAAAGTTATACCTTAAAAACAAAAATATCCAATTAAATTTTTATTGTGATTTTTTTTTTGCAATTATTCAAAAAACATTTATACACATTTCGTTTTTTTTTTTTGTTTGTTAATTATTATAATTCATTGCGGCGAAACGATGTTTGTACATATATTTATTTCATATTGATAATAATTTTCATTTTGAAATTCATTCAATTATTTTATGATTTATTTATACACTATTATTATATGTATATAATTATTTATTTGTACATTAATACTTTGGAAAAATCCATATATTTATCATGTTTTATATATACATATTAAAAAAAAAAATATAATAAATAAATGCGACATGCATGAAATCATTTATAATATTTATAATAAATATTGTTTGTATTGACAACGTTTATAGATACGTTCAGATTATTGTGATAAGAACAAATAAAATCAATGAATTATATTAAAATTTATTTTTAATATTTACACAGTGCGACAATTAATATTCCGGACCGGTCCTAGAAAATACATTAAAAACATGATTTTTGAATTTTTTTTTTTATTTTTTCAAAATATTCTCCTCCTGATTCAATACAACTGTTACATCGATTTAATAATGATTGAAATGCGTGTTCCAGCTCATTTTGTGGTATTGCCTCTAATGCGCGTGTAGATGCTGTTTGAATGGTTTCAATATCCTTAAAAAAACATCCTTCCAATTTCATTTTAAGTTTTGGGAACAAGGAGAACTCATATAGTTCTAAATCAGGTGAATACGGTGGATGATTTAACACATAGACTTGATTTCGAGCCAAAAACTGACGAACAATTAGTGAAGTGTGATTCGGTGCATTATCGTGTAACAAACACCAACTATCTGATTCACGATATTCAGGTTGAATACGACGAATCCTGCCCATCACACGCTTTAAAACTTCGATATAATATAATACGCCACTGACTGTTTGACCAGTTGGAACGAATTCTTTATGGATAATTCCCCTGCTACCGAAGAATGTTACTGGCATTGTCTTGATTTTCGATGGACTTTTCTTGTTTTTTAGCCTGCGTTTTAGCCATCCACTAAACGTCTATACCATTCAAAAACTTGTGTTCTATACCCATCCAATTATCGTCATTAACTTGCTGCATCGATTTGAACGTTTCTGTTGCAGATTTACCCAGCTTTGCGTTGACTGCTCTTTGTTGCATGTTAAAATTTCTACTTCAACTAAAATATTGTTTCACAAGAAATGTCATAACTTTTTTATTTGTCAACCAAGGTCAATGAAATTTTTGCAGACCATAGAGAAAACATCAAGCTTAAAAACGCATGTTCCATTACATAGCTCGTCCCACTGGTTATTGAGATATGGTTTGAGTCCGGAATATTAATTGTCGCACTGTGTATATATGTTAAATTATTATGCATTTTATGCAAATGATACAAAAAAAAGTTATGAGATTTTGTGTAATACACATTTAAAATTTTGTTTTTTTTTTTTTTAAACTAAAGCATAAGAAATGTAAAGAAATTATTTCGCATAAAGGTACATTTTCAGTCTTGTCTTATAAGCCTGGGGCTTCGTCTTTTTTTATTTAAACGATACAGAAAAAGACACACCATTTTCAGTCCATTCTTATAAGCCGCGGTTTAAAATTGTGTTTGTGTTTGATTGTGTTTATATTTATTTTTGTATATTATATGAATTTTCACAAAAACGGCCGCCTAAGCCTCGGCTTCGTCCTAAAAAGACACAGACAATCCTAGTCCACGGCTTATAAGACTCTCTGAACAAATAATCGATTTTTATTGGTTGATTTAAAAAAAAGACGAAGCCGAGGCTCATAAGACAAGACTGAAAATGTACCTTAATATCTCATTCGTCTCATATATGAAAATATCTATTCCATATATAAAGAATTGTACGTTTATACACAACTCAAACGGTTGTGTACAAAACGCCGTCACAAACCACGTTATAATAATAACTACTAATTTATAAGTCACAGCGATTAACTTGGTATGGTGAACTTTAAGGGAATTTTATGGCGCACAAAAGTTACTTATAGGAAACAAACAATTTGCACCCTGGAAATTTTTGAGAAAAATCAATTCGTCGGAAAAACTTGATGGAAAAATATCATATTTTTCACTTTGGCATCAATAACACCAAACGACAACTAGATAGCAAAAATTGTATGCCGAGCAAAATTAAAGTCATTCAATTACCTATAAATAGAATATCTATTTTTTATTCTAGCTCAAACCGTTTGGAAATTATAAGTTAATAAGTGAACCCATGTTTTCCAAGGAACACCATTTTTCCAAGTACCCTGTAACTCGGAAGGGATGGAAGTTCGACGCCCCTTCCAAAACGATGTTTTGGTGGAAATTTGTAGTGTACGGCCAAAATTAAAATTGGGACAGACAATGTTAACCCTAGGATGCATATATGGGTATTTTAATACCCATTAGATTTTAAAAGTGCTGTAAAAACTTTATTTTTTTACTTTTGCCTATGTCCTTTGGTGACATCTTCGAATATTCAATTCTATCTAAAATTCTGTAATGGACTTACAAACAAAGTGTTCAGAATCATAGCCATTCTTGTTTTGGAAAGACATCGCGGATTTGCATATTCTGGGTATAATTATGCCCATGATTAAAAATAATTGTATTATACAGGGTTTGCCGGGGATCGACAACAATATGCCGTTTTTAGGTCCTGTGGCTCATTTGGAGTAGAAAACATTCTCAAAAATTTTGTTCCATTTGGGTTCGTTGAGGAATTAAGCGAAAAACAAACCGATTTTTGGAGATTTTCATGTTTTTCGCGACTCTGGAGCACTTATCACCACAACTGGTTATTGTAATTGAAAGATCAGATACACTATTAGCATTAGCATTAAATCGTCTATAAATTACATTAAAAATCATGTAGATCGGACAATCGGTTCTCTAGATATTTAAAGAAATGAGTGTAAAAAATAAATCTTTTTTTTTGTTCTCTAAAGTTTAGGGTACCATATCTCGAAAAGACACCTTTTATAAATGTCCGTCCAACTTGCTTAAAAACTTGCTACATTATTTAGCTTTCGTTTGACATACAATTCCATGTGATATTTCTAATACTTTCGAAGTTATTCACGATTAAATAAAAATATAGAACATTTTTAATGGTCAATTTGCATTTAAATTTTATTTTATTTCTTTTTGTATTAAAAAAATGGATCTGAATACTTTTTTAAGGTAATGCTCAAGAACCAGACGATGGCCAATTATGTTCAGATACTTGAATCATTGTAAAATTTTATTACCAAACGATTTATTATCATTTGGAAGTTCTAAGCGTATGGTTTAAAGTGATTATCTATGAAAAACCTCTTGGCTGACATATTTTTGTGATTCAACAATGGGTTATTTGGGAATATCTTAAAAACGGTTTGGAATAGGATTACCAAATGTGCGGTGCTTGAAAGATATAAGAAATAGCCAGAAAACGTAACTAGTCCGGTCTAATTATCTTAAGAATTAAGGAAGTTAGTTGAAATTTTATCTCTGGGTATAAATATACCCGGTTTATGCAAAAGTGTAGAATTTTTGGTTATGCATCCTAGGGTTAAACAACGGAAAAATATTCGTTTTGAGACCCCATCTAACCCCCAAGTTTGCTTGATAAAATGTGTCCTAACAACCCAAATTATAAGATATTCTGAAAGGTTTAAGTAAATGCCTAAAAACCAAATTAATTATTCTGTATAACTATTTTTGAACAAAATTTTTCGGTAAACTTCAATTTAAAACATTAACAAGTTTTCAATTTACACCCATAGTTTTTCTCCCAATTTTTCATTTTCTTTGTATTATTTGAAAAAGAAATCGCATTTTTGTCAGTGTGCCAGTGAAAATTTATTATAAATTTATAGTTTTTTTACACACTTTAAACTTATGTATCTTTTGAAAAATTACACGGATTTCTAAATTTTCTGCTACATAAAAATTAGA
Organism: Dilophus febrilis; assembly: GCA_958336335.1. Taxonomy (NCBI): domain Eukaryota; kingdom Metazoa; phylum Arthropoda; class Insecta; order Diptera; family Bibionidae; genus Dilophus; species Dilophus febrilis. Next base: position 11,623,443 of record OY284472.1, on the reverse strand, counting down.
ATTCAATTGATTGATTCAAATATTCCAAAACATTTTGAGGAAAACTATGGAGATAATTCACAAAATGCAATGAAATTTGCCGGTAGAATTGTTTTGGAAATTGTTTTTTTTTTAGAATAATTAATTGGTGTTGATTGTTCTAATGCACCTTCCACAATCCAGAATTATTAAGAACACCATAATGTGAATTATTCAAACTCTATATGACAAGTTTAATATGAAAATGTGTGCGTTATGCTTTGAGACACGTTGAATTGAATAAAATAAGTATAATATGAATAAAAAAACAAATTAATAATAATCTATATAAATGTAGGTAATAATAATTAATACAAGAACAATAACGCGACTGTATAAATGTTAAAATAATTATTGTTAGTCTATGTATATATAATGGTAGAGAGTGTAAAATACACAATAATATATTGATTCTGCTTGAATACTATTATTAATAGATATAGAGGTTTTTAGATCGCAGTTATATTATATTTCATATTGTCATTTTATACACATATAATGAATTTGTTTTATTATTTATAAATATTTATTTATCTATGTATATATATATATATATATATATATATATATGTGTATATGAAAGTATTTGGTTCATTTATTTATTATAAAATTTTTTCTTCAATTTTCATTTTTATTTGTATTATTATTATGATCATGTTCATTTCTTGTCTTATTATTATTATTATTATTATTATGAATAATACTGCATAAAACCAAGAACCAAGATTACTTTTTATTTAAAAAAAAATATTGTTGTTCTAAATGTCTTGCTGTTTTTATATTTTTTGCATCTTTCTCCGTGTGTGTGCGCAAATATATAGAATATACCCAGCATCATCAATTCGCATACGCAGTTCACACGCTTATATTTTATAATTTTTGTCACGTTCAATCCAGAATAATAACCAGTACACAATTTTTTTTTTTTTTTGCTTTTAATTCTTCTGTATTTTATAAACGATTTCAAATAATGATAATAATATATTAATGGTAAAGAAAACAAAAAAAAATGAGAAGAAGTTGACGATCATAACAAATCATCACTTTTATATATAAAACATAAAAAAAAAACGAAGAAGTTTATATAATATAAAAATGTATAAAAGGTATATAATATTTTATTAATATACCTTCAATATATTTATATATATAAATTATTATTATATATGATTTATTTATGTTAAATGTATATATACAAATAAAATACACATATATGATGATGACTAATCAAATTAATTAATATACATGTGATGCAACGCATAAGTGCGGAATTAATTTAATCGAAACGTTATATAGTATATAAGGAAATATACACTATAGCAATTGTATTTATAATCTTAAATAATTTTTTTTGTTTTGGATATGCAATCAAAAAATAAAATAAATTATTTATTTAGATATATATATATACGTTCTTTTTTGTATATGTTCTTGTGGTTGGTGCGATATAAATAAAATCATTTGCATAATAAATTGTATATATATAAAAGAAAGAAATGAGTATTATAGATTTAATATTTTATAATAATAATAATAACAATGGATTTGTCAATCGACTATAATAATTTTTTAATATTTAAATTTACCTGCGCGTTTAATTTGCGTGCATATATATACGTACATACATTAATATTTAAAAACAATAGTTATTGAAGAAATTTATAATATACCATCCAGTCTTTTTTGGTATATAAAACAGAATAATATTGTATAATTATATTATAAATCCGGAAATTAATTTAATATTTACAGTCATTTCCTCCATTTAAAGCTTTGCGTATAGTTTGTTTTTATACAACACGTATATTCTTTTATTATAATTTAAAAGAAAAAAGAATATTTAAAAATTGTCTTATGCATTTCAATTACATCATAAAAAAATTATTTTATTATTTTGTTTTAAATCAATTAATTTTTTTCCCATCTATAAATATTTATATATATTGTAAAATTTATTCGTAAAAATTTGAATTTTCAATCGTGTTAGAACGAAAAATTTGTGGAAAACAAGTTTATAATTGTTTTTATTCGTGAACTGGGGAAAATTCGTGTAAAAAACCCTCCTTTGGTGTAACTTTGACCATATATCAGAATGAATTGATTTCTAAAATGTCCCTTTTGTTATGACCATAATTTTGTGTTCTTTACTATAATATACTTATTTCAAGTTAATTAAATGTTTAATGAATTATAACTTTGTTTTTTTTTTCTCAAAAGATTTCCCAGCCAAAAATTGAAAAACCAAAAACTAAATAATTGTGATTGATTTTAAATTTAAAATAAATAGTCTATGAATGAAATAGATCATATTAATGCCAATTTCAAGGGCCGAAAATGGAAGATCTTTAAATCTTTGGCAATTTGACCTGTTTGGTTTTCGATTGCCTTCCATTTTGCTTTCATTGGATTTCCATTGAAAATAACAACCTAAATTCAAATCTTAACATCTTGACATTCTGTTTTACCGTTTAAAATGCAATATTTAATAAATTATGAATTATAAACTTTTTTCTTTGAATTGTAACTTAAATAATACAATAATTTATTACAGTACAGTAGTACGTAATTTGTAAGGAGCCTTGTCTCAAATGTACAGACCGAATAAATAAATAAATAAAAATAATGATTGTGTTAAAATTATCTGTATATTATTTCGATATAAAATTCATTCGTAAAAATATGAACAAGTGTTAGAACAAAAAATTCTTTTATAAAAAAGTTTATACATTTTTTTTGCTTCGTGGACTCTGTTAAATTCGTGTAAAACAAACAAACCCCTTGGTGTAAGTTTATGACCATATATCAGAATTAATTTATAGTTATAAAATTTTCCCTTTATTGTAATGACCATAATTTCGTAATGACCCTTTACTATCATATATTGGTACCTTGCACTATAAATGTCGATTTTTTGGCTTGAAACTGGAATTTATTTGTATAACAAAATGATTGAATACATTAACCGATATATTGCCCATCGTTAGCTATGACTTCCTCCCATCTTTTAGGAAGTTTGTTGATTCCTCGTTTGAAGAACTCCTCATCTTTTGTCCCAATCCATTCATTGACCCATTTTCGCACTTCTTCAGCATTTCGAAAGCGTACATCTGTCAGGCTGACCTGCATTGATCTGAACAAATGGCAATCAGAAGGAGCAAGGTCTGGAGAGTACGGGGGGATGATCAAGATGATCCCAACCGAGCCGCTTGAGGTTTTCCTTAACGATGTTTGCACGATGTGGTCTGGCATTGTCATCGTGCATTAAAACTTTGTGGTGTTTTCGAGCTATCAATGTTTTTCGTTCAATTTCTTTTCGGTAGCGATCAGATATAACCGTTTCATTCGGATTTAACAGCTCATTAATTCATTATACTTCTGATTCAAAAAACCGTCGGTTTTCTTCAAATTAAAGAAAGGTATTTAACTTCCCCGCAAAACAATTTTTTCAGACACGTGTTTCGACATATTCGAAGCAAAAAAAAAACTTTGTTGTTTACACTTCAATGAAATGACATATACTGTGAAATTAATAGAGTAATGACAGACAAAAAAAAAGAATATGGGCGCGGTGTGCTCCGATGCACACAACGCTAGTTACGCCATATGTTATCTAAATCGACATTATCAATGCAAGGTCCCAATAGTTATTTAAAGTTAATCAAATCTGTCTGATTTAAGGAATTTTAAATTTGTTTTTGTTATATTTCTCAAAAGATTACCCACCCAAAAATTGTAACTAAAAATAAATAATCTAGATCGATTTTTAACCCAAAATAAAAAAATCTATATGAATAAAAATAATGATTTTGTTAATAAAATTATCTGAATATTATTTCGATATATAGACTTAAAATGGGAATGTTTATACAAAAAAAATTAAAAAAAATTTAAATATATTCTTTTTATGTAAAAGAAAGTATAAAATTTTTAAATTGTTGACATTTTAATCCAAAAATAAATATAGTAATAATAATAATAATTTTAAAATTAGTTAATTAAAATTGATTTGAAAGCGCGTCTGTCGTTATCTTATATATATTATACAGCTCGCCGAATATAAATATAAAGATAATTTATTAGGTGATTCTAATATTTTGATTGTATTTTATAATAAAAAAAAAACTTATCAAATATTATCTTTTAAATGGATTAAAAAAAAACAAATGAAATAAAATACAATAATATATAAAATAAATAAATTAAGAAATGTTGAACAAGTCTTTAAAATAAACTTCAAAAATATCAACAGAAAAAAATTAAAAAAATAGATGATAAAATAAAAATCTCATATAAATCGTGTATATAATTTAATTTATTTTTTTTTTCTTCATCTTTTTCTTAAGTACAGTCAATATTTTATATATATATAGATTTTATTTGCTTTTGTTAATATTTTTAAATATATTAATAATTTTTCTCACAATATTTATTATTATATAATATATATAAATACAAATCATATTAAAAAAATCTCAAATTTTCATTGTTCTTTAAAGATTTATTTTGATTTATATTGTCCGCAAGCTTATTATATATTAGATATTATTATTATTGTTATATCGAAAATTGACCGCAAAGAATCAAAAAAAAAAATGTTATTGTATTTTGAACTATATTGAAATTTTATGTAATCGATAATCAAAGTGAAAAAAATAAAAATAAATACAATATTTCTTCAGATATCTATACCTATCTACGTAAAAGTGTATATGGATATAAAGAAAAATTTTTAAGATGAAAATCTGCTCAGTCATTATTCATCCAAAATATTTTGAAGAATAATTTAAAAAAAATTGTAACTGTTTCTGTTAAATATATAAGGTATATATATATAAGGTTAAAATAATCATTTTGTGTATTATTTGAAAATAATGGATAGAAATGGATAGATATTCAAATTAAATTATTGATATTAAAATTTTTAAATAATATTTAACAAATACAAATTAAAAAAAAATAATGTAATGCAGACGCAATAAATTTATTTGTAAATAATCGAAAATGTTTTGAACAACTCTTTTGTATTTTATTAGTTATTTTTTTTTAAATATTAGATTAAAGAAAAAAATTTATTATTTGTAATTATTGTTATGTAAAGGGTGATTTTTTAGCTATTATCTTTTTGGCAACACTGGTTTAAACAGCTGACGCACGTTTCGTGTTTTGTTTCATTGTCAAACATCTTCAGTTTGGTCTATAATTTAACCATGAATCATTTGTAAGCGTTGTTCGTTTGTATTGAATATTATTATCAAAATGCGTGCTCTGTTAAGAAAGTTCATCACGACGAAATTGTGTTCAGCGACGAAGCTCATTTTTGGCTCAATGGGTACGTAAATAAGCAGAATTGTCGATTTTAGGGTGAATATCAGCCAGAAGCATTGCAAAAGCTGCACCCAGAAAAAGTCACAGTTTGGTGCGGTTTATGGGCTGGTGGCATCATTGGACCGTACTTCTTCAAAGATGATGCGAATGCGATGATGCTAACGTAAGTGTGAATGGTGAGCGCTACCGTGAGATGATATCCAACTTTTTTTTTTTGCCCAAAATGCAAGAGCTTGACTTGGATGACATGTGGTTTCAACAAGACGGTGCCACATGCCACACATGCCACGCGAAACAATGGACTTATTGAGAGGCGAGTTCGATGAACATTTTATTTCACGTTCGGGACCGGTCAATTGGCCGCCTAGATCGTGCGATTTAACGCCTTTAGACTATTTTTTGTGGTACTATGTTAAAGCTCATGTCTATACAGACAAGCCCGCTTCAATTGACTCATTGGAAGACAACATTGAAGCATTTATTCGTGAGATACCGGCCGAAATGTTGGAAAGAGTATGCCAAAATTAGACTAAGCGCATGGACCATTTGAGGCGCAGTAAAGGCCAACATTTGCATGAAATAATCTTCAAGCATTAAATTATATGGACCGTACTATCGATTCAAATAAAGATTTCATGAATTTTTCTGAATTTTATGTGTTTTTTTTGAAAAACTTTCCTAAAGCTTTTAAAAAATCACCCTTTATAAAGTCGATTATGAAAATGATCAATGAACTTTCTTGTAAGTGATTTGAAAAGTGATTTGAAATACACCTTATATTATATATGAATTAAATATTCAATATATACAAAACGATATGAGATAGAGAATTGTAAAATTTGTGTGTGTGTGTGCGTGTGTGTGTTACACTTCTGCAAAAACTAATAATTTATTTAATTGGTAAATTTTAACAAATATTGACATATTGATAATGAATTGACATGAGCAATTAAATTGAAAGAATTGTAATTTAATTAATCATAATCATTGATAAATACAATAACTTTTCAACAATCTTACTTAATCGGTGATATTTTAGTTAAAATTTGATATTTTGAGATAACCCCCGCCATAAATTATTAATATATCAATGAATTAATCACCAAAAAAAACACACAAATCTTTTACTTAAAAATATTAATTAAAAATATTAATGTTTTGATGTTATGACACAAAATTAAAAAAAAAAACAGAAGAGAGATAGCCACAAAACAACCAAAATTAATTTTAATAATTAATTTTACCACCCATATATAAATAAATAAAAAAAAATTGAATTGATGGCACTATATTATTATGATTATTATTTGCACACGCATTTTAAATAGATATAATATACAAAAATATTATAAATATATTTAAGCATTTTTTTTTTTATTTATTTCATTGTAATTATATTAATAATAATAATAAGTGTGTAGGATTAATCTTTATATTTTATTTTATTTTTTTTTAAATGTGGGATTTAAACGACGTGTACTACATAATAAAATTAAAAAAATAATTTAATATATAAATAATCAATAGAATTTATTTTTTTATTTACATTTTGAAATTTAAAAACAAATAACTCAATATTTCGTCATATATTAATTTATAAAATGTGTTTATTACAACATTTAAATTTTTTAACTTATTTTTTTTTTTTTGGTTTTTATTTAAAACATTTATCTTTTATTTTTTGTTATCTGATTATTTGATTATAAATTTATTAATTTTTTCTTTTTTCTATTTTGTTTCATTTTAGGTAAGTAAAATCGCATCTCTCAAATGATATGGAAATGTTTTTTTTTCATGGGGGAAGATTCTTTTGATCGGAAATTGTCCTTTCAAATATTTTTATTCAAGTTAAAATAAGGTATTTTATATATTTTACTGTTTTATTTTAAAATTATTTATTTATTTTTGTGTACAAGAAATTAAATCAAAATATTCAAGACTTACCGATGTATAAGTAGTTAAAATTGATTTTCACGTATATAGTTTTTATATAGAAATTTTCCGATGTCACCTTATAGAATTTTCCATTTTATTATCTGTCAACAAAAAAAAAAGAAGAAAATCATTTAATTATCTTTATATATTTGTAATGGAAAAAATTTGTTAATTATACAATCACTGGTAAAAGTTTTGTTATAAAATGACAAGAAGAGATTTCTTTATTGTGCGGTATTTTTTTTTTTTAATTTATTTACGAAAAACAATAAACAAATTACAGATGAATCGCCTACGTAGATATATTACACATAGCACTTCAAATGAATATATTTTACCTTTATATTTTATGAGGACGCAGACAAATTATAATTATAATATTAAAATTTTTGTCAAGACGAAATCAATGAACATATTATGAATGAATGAATGACAATAAATAATTCTTTTAATTTTTACTATATATAATTAACACTTTATTTTTTTGCAATTAACATCGTGTTTCTTTCTGTGTTTTATATTATGAGAAATTTTTTTTTGTTTTATTTCATTTGCATGACAAATATTTTGTATTTTTTTTTTGTGTCTTCAATAATATTTTTAGAATGATTTCAGTGTGATTAAAAATTATTGATAAATAAAAAAAATAAATATGAATTTACTTATCGGATATCAGAATAAATTCGATTAGTTATCAATAAATGGATTTGATTTGATGGTATTCTGAAAATAATATACAAAACAGTAATATAAAGAAAAAATTGTCATCGGTTACGTATTTATATCTTTCATATGAAACTTTAAATGATCATTATCCAAATTGAAATAAATTAATTTTTGTATATTATTCCATTTAATAAATAAATGATCAATAATCGATAAAAATATCATTACTTAGAATTCCGAAGTTTTACTGAAACCGATTCGGCCGCCGTAATAACGAAGAAACAAAATAATAAATATAAGTCATTATATAAATGATCAACTATTATCCAACTTATCATTAAAAAACAAAATTAAAAAAAAAATATATTTCCTATTAAACTAAAGAAATGTTAATTTTTTACATAATAATTTTACTTGGTAAAATATAAATATATAATCTTTGGTATATATACAGTGGTGGACAGTTAAATAACACAGTGATTCATTACGCCAAATATTTTAGTTTTACAAGTACAACACATTAAACACAGTAAAACATGCTGGCGGTAGTATCGTGGTTTGGGTAGCGCTATCTTGGCATGGTATTCGTCCAATACACAGAACAGAATGAAAAATGAATCAGTATATGTATAAAAATATACTTGAACATGCAATGGAACAATATGCTGATGATAATGTGCCACTTAAGAGGAAATTTATGCACGATAACGATCCAAACTCACCGCTCGTTGCATAAAAAGATGGATGTTAGAACAACAAATTATTGTATTAGATTAGCCCGCACAAAGTCCGGCCTTGAACCCCATTGAGAATTTGTGAGGAGATGTCGAAAAAGGAATTAATGTAAATCGATCAACAAATTTGGACAAATTGTGGGCAGTCGTGCAATAGACTAGGCTTGCAATGCCATCAGATCGATGTAAACGTTTGGTGGAAAGTATGCCTCGTCGTGGTGTTGAAGTAATTAAAATAAAAGGTTTCCCAATAAAATATTAAATCAACTTCTAATCAATCTTTATTAATTTTACATTTTGTGATGCAAATAAAGCGAAAGTTCGCGGACTGTGCTATTTACCTGACCACTTAACTTTAAGAATTTTTTACGTTTTATGTTCAGAATTTTTTTGTTAAAGAAAATATAGATATTTATTTACATTAATTATGAAATTATGTATTACTGTTTCATTTCTATAAACTCCCTTAGTCAGTTTAACACTGCTGCTTCCATTAGATATTTTTAAGAATTCATTCCAAGAAATGGGTGTGTTATTTAACTGATCACCGCTGTATATAAATAATATTCAAATTATGTACGCAAAATAATTACCATTTATTAACTGCATCTGAACATATCATACATATATTTTCATATCAAAACTAGTTCAAAATAATGTATATTTTTACTTGCTATATAGTTCTTGATTTGTATATATGTATATGCGTCGTCTATCTATACTAATAAAAATTAATGATAAATATCAATGGATGATTGATATTATACTTGCGTATGTCAAATAATATCAGGAAATTAAATTATTCCACTCACTCAATCCCAGTTGAATATTTTTATATAAAGATATTTATTTATTTTTTATATATGCTATGCATATATAAAGATGATCGTACATAAAGATACATAAAGATTATGTATAGTGTTAAAAAATAATAGTGTGATAATTATACGTAATCAATTATTATTGATATTCATATATTATGTGTAATGTAAATAAATACAGAATGTACTTTGCCATATATGGTATATAGTAAGATCCCAAATGGAAATTTTTCATATATATTTATTCAATCAAATTTTACATAGGAATCTTTTCTCATCTCAATTCAAAGTGAACGATTTATTAGTATTTATATAATTTAAAAAAAATTCATTTATGTCTTATGACATAATTTGTAAATGTTATTCGTTACAGAATTACATAGAAGATTTTATCGCCAACAACAGCTGCTCTGTTGTTGGTTTTTTAATTTGTGGCTTTGATGGATAGCCGTACAACCAACCGCAAAGGGAAAATGTCATGCTTTGTTAAAATTCGGATTCGAAAATAACAGAAAACCCAAAACATATTTTATGCATTCAGTAGGATTCGAACCCACGACCCCAAAATTTTCTAAGGAATTTAGGTTGGAATTGCATTTATCAATTACATCAGAGTGGCACACATTACATTGACAGAATTAAATTATTATATAACGAACGTTATCATTATTGTGTAAGGGACAGTTTGTCTTTATCAAAAAAAAAAAAAAAACAAAATCAACTATCGTTATATTACTATATTATAAATATTTATTATAATATATAGAATACAGATAAAATAGGAAAACGTATATATTATGATAAATTTATGATGATTATAATAATAAAATAATGGTACATGATAGATTATGCATGGGTAATTTATACATATTTATATAATGCAGAAAAAAATTGAAACAAGATTTTTCTATAAATTATTTATTATTATTATTATTATAAAATCTATGCTTGTTTTGTATATATAGTGAAGAAATAGTGAAGAAATTAACAACCTGTTATTTTATATATATAATATATTTTTTTTTAATTTGATTATACATTTATTAATTTTCAAAAGTGTGAAAATTATATGATGATCATAAATTATATATTATTAATTGCGTGATTATAATAATTAAAATTGGTTTACCTGTTTTTGTTTTTATGTTTTGTGTTTTGTCCTCTCGACGATTTTTGCTTTTTTTTTGTTAAAAAGATCTCTATATAGAAATACGATAATATTCGCACTCGTGTACCAATCATGGACCATCTGTTCATTTTTCACATCACATTTTAATAGAAAATTCATTTTATTATTTAAAAATTGTCAAAAATCCCATTTTTCCGATTATATTTTTAATTATTTTAAATTCACTTTAACAATACAATTTATAATTTATAAAAAAAAACTATACATTAATTTATTTTTCTTTTATTGCTGAATATTAATTTTTTTTTTTCTTTTTAATAATATTATTCGCATATATTATTTAACTATACAAAATCATTTAAATGTGTATATTAACTGTGTGACGATCAAACACTTACTGACTTAAGACTGAGAGAAATATATGTGACTTATTGATAATCTGAAATTTTTTTTTACTTAACATGTTGTATTGTAATGTAAAGTTAAAAAATTTTTTTCTGTACAATAAAAGAAGAAATAAACTACTGCTTAAAGAAATAAAAGACAAATTAAAAAAGAAAACCATATTAAGAGATGTCTATATATATATAGTTAATAATAGTTATCCATAATCTTTCAGGTATAACTTTTTCAACATTATTTTATTACTTCTCTTATATATATAGTTATTTCTTGTATATATTTTTGTTTATTTTTATATGTGAAAGATGAAATAAAGGTATATTTTATTGATTAAATAAAAATAAATATACGAATTGTTATGAAATAAAAAAAAAATAAGAAAAGAAACAGAAAATATGAAAAGAAGAAAGATATTTGTGTTGTTAAAGTTGAGAAGGAAAAACAAAACAAACCAACAATGCAGGTGAGGTTGAACTGTTGATTTTTTCTTTAAATTTTCAATCAAAGAAGTGGGCGTGTGTTTGTTATTTCCATAATAATATCTCACTGTGTGTTTATCACACGCATATTATTCTATATACGATTTGTTTTGTTTGTTTGTTTCGATTTATTATTAATTACATTTAAAATTATTAAAATAATTAATTTTATGACATATATTTTTATTTCTTTTTTTTAATATTGACTTTCCTAAATGTGGGTGTTTTTTTTACTTGTATATTTGGTAATTCTTGGTTTTTTGTTAATTTATTATACATTAATCATTTAAAAATAAAAAAAAATATTGTTTTTAAATGATTACAATCTTTATAAATATATACAAATTTAAAGATAAATCAATTTTTGAATTAGTTTTATAGATGCATGATGCCCAGATGAAATTTAAGTCTTTTATATTGAAGTTAATTATAATGTGTCTATATCTACGATCTGTTAATTACCTATATATATAATTTACGTTTTAAAGATGAGATGAGATGAGATCATTTATTCAAAATATATTTTAAATACCCAAAAATTTAAATAGAAAGTTTGGTTTTTTGTAAATTTATAATCTAAAATTAAAAAAAGATTTACCAAATATAATAAAAATAAAAACTATATAATTGGTTAGGCGCCGAAAAAAAATGTATAATTCTATAATTGACTAAAATTGACACAATTCTATATTATTTTCTGAACAAAAGCCATATGAGAATTTGTTAAAATTTTTCATATGATGAAGAAAAAAATATAAAAATGATTTTATAGTTAAAAAAAATAAAAAATTAACGCAGAACGTATATTTATGAAAGTTAAAAATAAATGTTTTTTTTTATTTTATTTCTGTTTGTGGGATGTTTTAATGTATCCTTTCTAAATTATTATTAAATTCGATTTTTATAAAGGTGATATCATACGTTTCATCAGCAAAATTGCATTATTATTATTATGAATGAATTTAAAAAAGAAAAATTCATAGTTTCTTAGATGCAGGCAGTTATAAATAATTTATATATTATAAATTTTACACCTGGATGAAATTTTCCTATAGATGATCGGAAAAGGTTCCGATGAATTTAGATTCAATTAAGAAAACATCCACAAATTTTTTAAAATTTTATTTTTACAAAACCAAGAATAAAGTTTTTTCTTATATACTTAACTATTAAATATTTTAATATATTTATATAAATAATACAAAAAAAAATTTGCTTATATACAAATAAAATTAAATTTATTAATTGAATGTGTAAAAAAAAAAAAAAAAAAAAAACGGTAAAAGCTTATAAAAAAAAATGTAGGCGAATGAAAAACATTTCTCATTAATAGGTGATGTGATGAGTTGTTTTTTTTGTGTGTTAATGTTAAGCGATTTGTTTTTAAATATTTTTACTAGTTACCAAATTTGGTTAGGCAAAAAATATACAAACGCAAAAAATTATTAATGACAATATAAAATAACATCATCGCATATATTTATTGGGAAAAAATAATTTAGTGAGTTGGCCAGAAAATAAATATATAAAAAAAAAATACATTAATATTATTATAATATGCACGATAGCGTTTTTTTTATAATTATTTTATAATTGACCTAAAATAATGTGTATTATAATAAAAATAATAAAATTTATTTTTGTTAATTATAAATTTTGAGAATAAATTTTTTTTTGTTCGTTACTACGACAGAATCGGTTTAGCGCCGGTGAAAGCTCGGAATTCTATTGCCGTGTGACCCCGTAACGAAATTATTGAATCCGGTGATGAACCTAAGATGCATTGAACACATTTAAGTTATTTTGGGTGGTAAATCTATTATAATATTTGGATTAATTTATAAAATTTTGAACTTTGAAAATAAAGCAAACATATGAGATAAAAAAAACTTACACTAAAACGAAGTAAGAAAAATTCACTCATCTGTTTATGGAATTTTCCTCACACATAAAATTCAGAAAAATGCATGAAATCTTTATTTGAATCGATAGTACGGTCAATATAATTTAATGTTTGAAGATTATTTCATGCAAATGTTGACCTTGACTGCGCCTCCAATGGTCTATCCGCTTAGTCCAATTTTGGCATACTCTTTCCAACATTTCGGCCGGTATCTAACGAATAAATGCTTCAATGTTGTCTTCCAATGCGACAATTGAAACGAGCTTGTCTGTATAGACATGAGCTTTAACATAGCCCCACAAAAAATAGTCTAAAGGCCTTAAATCGCACGATCTAGGCGGTCAATTGACCGTTACCGAACGTGAAATAAAATGTTCACCGAACTCGCCTCTCAATAAGTCCAATGTTGCGCGTGTTGTGTGACATGTGGCACCGTCTTGTTGAAACCACATGTCATACAAGTCAAGCTCTTGCATTTTGGGCAAAAAAAAGTTGGATATCATCTCACGGTAGCGCTCACCATTCACAGTTACGTTACGATTCCCATCATCTTTGAAGAAGTACGGTCCAATGATGCCACCATCCCATAAACCACACTAAACTGTGATTTTTTCTGGATGCATTGGTAGCTGTTGCAATGCTTCTGGCTGATATTCACTCCAAAATCGACAATTCTGCTTATTTACGTACCCACTGAGCCAAAAATGAGCTTCGTCGCTGAACACAATTTCGTCGCGATGAACTTTCTTTACAGAGCACGCATTTTGATAATAAAATTCAATAATTTGCAAGCGTTGTTCGTTTGTAAGACGATTCATGGTTAAATTATAGACAAAACTGAAGATGTTTGACAGTGAAACAAAACACGAAACGTGCGTCACCTGTTTAAACCAGTGTTGCCAAAAAGATAATAGCTAAAAAATCACCCTTTAAATATGGAAATGCTCTGAAAATTAAGTTAATTATGATAAAAATCTATATAAATAGAATTGATTCTTTTGGTAAAATTCTATACATCAAATATTAATCCTTTTTAATATTTTGAAAATATATTTAAGCAAAATTATTTTATATTTTGTGCAATTTTTCCAACCATATACTAAATCCTGATCATCATCAAAAAAACACTTTAATTGTTTTTTTAACTATAATTTTTACATGATTATATACTAGCACATTTGTAAAATATACTCAAAACTCACTAATAATAAAATAAAACAAAAAATTGTTTTTTTTTTTTAGAAATCTTTCATGCGAATAAAATATATAACTCTTTTCAATGTTATACACATATCATTATTATGGTATATACAGGAAAACCTACACGAATGCTTAGCTTAAATCACAAAACGCGTATATAATTTTCACTGTTGCGGCGCGCATAGTTATATAATATAATTTTTGTGTGTAATTTTTACTATATCTTTAAAAATATGTATATAGATGAAGAAAACAGAAGAAATAAAAAAAAAAAAAAAAAACTTTATTTAATATACAAATATAAATATAATTAAAATACTATAATATTCAAAATAAAAAAAAAATAAAAAATTTTTCCGACCTACACAAATTTCGCAATAACATCAAAGTTTTTTTTTTAATTTTTACATATACAAAATATTTTAATAATATATCGTATATTAAATATTTAAATATATTTATTTTTTTATCATAAATTAAACAATTTACATTTGTCCACGTTATATAGTTTAATATAAATAAAAATACCTATATTATATACATATAGCAGAGAGTAATGTATATTATGTACGTCGTACATATTCATTGTAGGAGAACCCCAATTAATTAAAAAAAAATATATATAAATATGTAATAAGTAAATAATAATAAATTTATTTATATATTGAAAAATTCAAAATGTATTTTATATATTTTGCTAACATAAAGGCAAAAACCGAGAAAAATAAAAAACAAAACGAAGAAAATTCAAAAAAAAGTCTATTAAATACCGACCGTACTATTGTTTTGAATTGAATAAACAATGGAAAATTGCGTATATATTATTTAATATTATGCGGTTGCATTGTATAGATAATAGAAAAATATTCTTTGCAGCATCATATACAATATGTATAATATAATATAACAACAACTAAACAATAATAATTGCAGAAGCATCAACAATTCTATATATTGTACGTTGAATATATATATATATATATATTTATAACACATGCTGGGCGCTTATATATTATACGATTACAAATTTTATGCAATATGCGCATATAATATAATAATAATAATAAATAAACTATCAAAATATTTTAAAATAAAAAATTGAATATATATATATATTTTTTTTAATGGATAATATTTATATTTATATAGATATTCATATCAGTTGCGTGGATGCAGTACATCCAATAGTTCGATTAAAATTGTTAGTGAAGGTATATCCTCTTTTGGTTCTTAAATTCTCATGAAGATTCTTTTTTTAGTTAAGAATTCATTATCATTGGCATTGGCCTTTTAATAAAGATATTTTGATGTAAGTTTCAAAAAAGTTTTCAATTAAGAAAAAAATCTCTTAAGGATTATTGAAAAAATAAAAAACCTTAAGTTGGAATCAAAAAAAGAAAGGAGAAATGAAAGGATAATTTTTTTTTATTGTATGTGAAAGGACCACGATTATAAGATTCGTATAATATATTAAAGGTGATTCATCATGAAATGCTTTCATTTATAAATAGATCATAAACAGAATGAATCGTTACTGAAATTATATATTTACATATTTATATACATATACATAATTTATAAAGACAAGAGTTAGTTCAATTTCATTGCTCGCATTTTTTTTATGTTGTTTATTTTTTTTTGTAATATTATCATTATTATTTGTATATATATTTATTTATCATTGTATATATATATTCGAAATATCCATTTCATTTGTTATTTTCAAATTAAAATTGCATTATTATAATAATAATAATAATAAAAATATAGAATATTACATTTATATTTTATACACAGTGCGACAATTAATATTCCGGACTCAAACCAGATCTCAATAACCAGTGGGACGATCTATGTGATGGAACATGCGTTTTGAAGTTTGATGTTTTCTCTATCGTCTGTAAAAATTTCATTACATTTGGTTGACAAATAAAAAAGTTATGATATTTCTTGTGAAACAATATTTTAGTTGAAGTATTAGAAATTTTAACATGGAACAAAGAGCAGTCATTAAATTCAACGCAAAACTTGGTAAATCTGCAACAGAAACGTTCAAATCGATGCAGCAAGGTAATGGCGATAATTGTATGGGTATAACACAAGTTTTTGAGTGGTATAAATGTTTCGTGGATGGCTAAAACACAGGCTAAAAAAACAAGAAAATTTCCATCGAAAATCAAGACAACGTTCGTAACATTTTTTGATAGCAAGGGAACTATCCATAAAGAATTCCTTCCAAACAGTCAAACAGTCAGTGGCTGATATTATATCGAAGTTTTGAAGCGTTTGATGAGCAGGATTCGCGGTATTCGACCTGAATATCGTGAATCAGATAGTTGGTGTTTGTTACACGATAATGGACCAAGTCACACTTCACTCATTGTTCGTCAGTTTTTGGCTCGAAATCAAGTAATGTGTGTTAAATAATCCACGGTATTCACCTGATTTAGCACCATATGACTTCTCCTTGTTCCCAAAACTTAAAATGAAATTGAAAGGATGTTTTTTTGAGGATATTGAAACCATTCAAACAGCATTATATACACGTGCACTAGAGGCAATACCACAAAATGCGCTGAAACACGAATTTAAATCATTATTAAATCGATGTAACAGTTGTATTGAATCAGCGGGAGAACATTTTGAATAAATAAAAAGAAAAAAAATCCATAAATCGTGTTTTTAATCTATTTCCTAGGACCAGTCCGGAATATTAATTGTCGCACTGTGTATGTATAAATACATTTTGAAAAGAAAAAGAAGAAAGATGATAATTGCATAAGATAGTATAATTCAATTCACTTTTTTTCATTCAATTTTCAAATTATTTTAATAAATAGTGCATTTAAATGTCTAATGTTATTGTATTTTTTTAATTTTATTATTATTATTATTATTATTATTATACTATATTGTTGTTGAACCGCGTGCGTATACAATATGCAAGGGACTATATAAACATATATGTAAAACCAAAAAAAAAAAAAAAAAAAGAATGAAATCAACAATGTTATTGTTAAAAAATAAAATAAAAAAAAATAAAATAAATTACAAAAATATAAATTTTATTCATATCAAAAAAAAAATAGATTTTTTTTTTCCATTCAACAATATGGGTTCGTCGCTTAAACTCTTTTGTCGTTGTTCTCCTATATACATATATATTATATATAAATTTGCTAGATAATTTTTTTTTTATCTTTTATATATGCAATTCACAAATGAAAAGATGCGAATGTAGGTATATATATTAAATGCATACCATTAACTATATAGATAAATGCAAAATAAATATATTCGCATATATATAGTATATAAAGATGCATTGAATTGCTTTTATTATTATTATTATATTTTCCGTATATTATTTATATTTTCTTCATTTAATTGATTATATTATCATAATTGTTTTATAATATCAAATATAATATTGTTTTTTAAAAGACTTTATTTTGTTTTTTTTAATTGTATTATACACGCAATTATAACAATATATATAATAGAATATGAAATGAATATAAAAGCGGTTAAATTAAAAGTATATAGTATATTAAAAACCAAATATATACAGTGGAAGCCAGTTAAATAACACAGTGATTCCTTATGTCAAATATTTTAGTTTTACAAGTTCAAATTATATATACAAAAACCGATAAGTTTCTGGAAAAATGTGTTATGGACCGATGAATCGAAGTATAATCGATGTGAATCGGATGGAAAAGTGTATGTAAGACGTCTACGTAATCAAAGCATCAATTCATTTTACACATTAAAAACAGTAAAACATGCTGACGGTAGTATGACGGTTTGGGGAGCGCTATCTTGGCATGGTATTAGTCTAATACACATAATAGAAGGAAAAATGGATCAGTATATGTATAAAAACATACTTGAAAATGCAATGGAAGCATATGCTGGTGATAATATTCCACTTAAGGGGAAATTTATGCACGATAACGATCCAAACTCACCACTCGTTGCACAAAAAGATGGCTGTTAGAACAACAAATTAGTGTATTAGATTGGCCGGCACAAAGTCCGGCCTTGAACGCCATTGAGAATTTGTGGGGAGATGTCGAAAAAGGGATTAGTGAAAATCGACCAACAAATTTGGAAAAACTGTGGGCAGTCGTTCAAGAGTCTTGGCTTGCAATCCCATCAGATCGATGCAAACGTGTGTTGGTGTGTTGGTGAAAATGTGTCGTAGATATGCTAAAGTAATTAAAATGACAGGTTTCTCAACAAAATATTAAACTAAATTTTGACCAATTATTTATTTTTTGATGCAATGCATAAGTAAATCCAAAATTCTTTGGACTGGCTATTTATTACATGACCATTTAACTTTAAGAATTTTTTACGTTTTATTTTCAGAATTTCTATGTTAAAGAAATTATATATTTTTAAGAATTCAATCCAAGAAATGGGTGTGTTATTTAACTGACCATCACTGTATATATATTGAAAGGGATAATTAAGAGGAAGAATATATTTTTTACTCATGTAATCATGTCATGATAAATTCTCGAAATATTCGTTTGTTTAGATAGAAAAACAATTCAATTTTACGTGAATTTTAAGATTTAATTTTAGAATGTTAACTGCGTGGAGAAAATGGAAAATTAATTTCTATATAAAATTTTTGCAGGGATAGGGAATAAAAATTTTATCAAATTTTTTTAAATAAACGTTATATGGATTTAATCCAAAAAACCAAATGATATATATGAAAGAAAATATCATTCCACCAAGATAATATTTCCTCCATTTTATTTTGTATAAAAATATTATAATAATTAGAAAATATAATATAAAAAAATTATATACTGCGACTATGCTATGATATAGTATATATAATAAAATATTAAAACTACGTAATAGACACGGCGACGTCGTCAACATATCGAACAAATCATAATATCTGCTTATAAATGCAATACAATTTTTTATTGGATATATAGTTATATTGTATATGTGTATATGTTAAATGAATTTAGGTTTGGACATGTTCCTGTGTGCCTTTTTTTTTTTTTTTATAAATATGATATATGTTTATTTTATACATTTATTTATTTATAAACCTGATATATATATATATATACAGTATATTTTCGCAGTAAAATAACTACCACCAAATATGGTTACGTTTCCATTTATAGTAATCAAAACGAAGAATATAATTTCGAAAAAAAAAAAAACCAATATACAGCTGAAGAATATTTTATTAAAAATACTCTGAGTGAACTGAATGTATACACAAACATCATATATATCCAACAATCTTACCAGTTGTTAAATTAATATATATATTTATATAGATATTATAAATTAGCTGTATATATATATATATTTTTTTTAATCATCATTGTTCAAAAAAAAAATAAAATTGACTACGTGTGGGCAACCGAATATAACAACAATAAATGTCTTTTTATTTAATTTTTTTTTTTTTTATTATTATTATTGCTGATTTAAATTTTATTTTTTTATTTTTTACTTATTGTTCACTGATTTTTGGTTTTTTTTTTTATTTTTGTTGTATTTGTGTTGTTGAAATAGTTTAAAAAAAAATACTATTACGCTATATCTATTTATAAAATCAATTGAATATGTGATATTCAATATATTAATAGATAATTTTAAATTTAATATATTACATGTTTTTATAATGTAAAAGAGAACTTTTCGTAAAACGTATCGTAAAACTATTTATAACCTATGTATCATAAGTAGCTGGACAAAATTAAAACGCGGCGAAACATGGGCAAACATGCTTCAATCTTTATAAATTTTTTTTTGTAAATCCTCTCAGTATTCAACAATCATATTTAATCAGTATTACATTTGCAATCAAGATGAAAGTATCTGAACAAAATCACTTGCGGTCACGCGTATTTAAATTGCTTGGACAACAAGGTAAAAAATACGTTTTGCAACATTATCTGAATGAAGGATAAAGGAATGCAGGAAGGAAGGAAAAAAATTGAAAAATAATATTTTTTAAAGTAAAATTTTCGTGACGTGACGTGGTCTTTAGGAAGCTGTTTTATGTCCCAAAACTTTTGTACCTGGTTGTAAATTCATTGAATCAAAATGTAACAAAGAATGAAATATAATTTTCGAACAAAAAAATTAGAATTAAATTTTCAAAATAATTTATTTTACTTATATTGTATTATTGTATATAATGTAATAATAGATAGAAAGCAATTTTTTTCTTCAAATTTTGACCCCCCATTTTTGGTGCTCAACCGAAAAAAAACACGGTACAAAACACAACAATTTGGTGTTTGGTTGCATATACGCTTCATATGTTTTACTATGATGTCACTTTGAAGTCGGCTGAGGCTCTTGTTGTGTTTTCAACATTTTACTTATACATACGGATGAGATTTTCTTATATAGATGAATAAATTATTTATGTATATAGAACGTATAGATTAACATTTGCACCATTTTTTGTTGTTATATCGTTTAATTTACAAAATGTATTTCTTTTTTTTATTATTATTTAATGAACATTTTAAATCTTTATTTTTTATTTCTTTATTTTTTTAATCGCATATTTAATGTACGATGTTTATTTTACATATGTGTTATATGTTTATATTGATGCATTGCTTATCAATAAAAAATTAAAAACATAATTAAAATACCATAAGATATAATTAGAGGGGTATGATAAATGGTGATTTTTTAAAAGCTATAGGAAAAAAAACACATAAAATTCAGAAAAATGCATGAAATCTTTATTTGAATCGATAGTACGGTCCATATAATTTAATGTTTGAAGATTATTTCATGCAAATGTTGACCTTGACTGTGCCTCAAATGGTCTATCCGCTTAGTCCAATTTTGGCATACTCTTTCCAACATTTCGGCCGGTATCTCACGAATAAATGCTTCAATGTTGTCTTCCAATGCGACAATTGAAACGGGCTTGTCTGTATAGACATGAGCTTTAACATAGCCCCACAAAAAATAGTCTAAAGGCGTTAAATCGCACGATCTAAGCGGCCAATTGACCGGTCCCGAACGTGAAATAAAATGTTTTTCGAACTCACCTCTCAATAAGTCCATTGTTGCGCGTGCTGTGTGGCATGTGACACCTTCTTGTTGAAACCACATGTCATGCAAGTCAAGCTCTTGCATTTTGGGCAAAAAAAAAAAGGTGGATATCCTCTCACGGTAGCGCTCACCATTCACAGTTACGTTACGATTCGCATCATCTTTGAAGAAGTACGGTCCAATGATGTCACCAGCCCATAAACCGCATCAAACTGTGACTTTTTCTGGATGCATGGATGCACCAAATTCTGCTTATTTACCTACCAATTGAGCCAAAAATGAGCTTCGTCGCTGAACACAATTTCGTCGCGATGTACTTTCTTAACAGAGCACCCATTTTGATAATAAAATTCAATAATTTGCAAGCGTTGTTCGTTTGTAAGACCATTCGTGGTTAAATTGTAGACCAAACTGAAGCCAAAAAGATAATAGCTAAAAAATCACCCTTTATATGTTAGGTATTTATAAAATAAATTGAATCTGAAGGATAATTGATAAGGATTCGTCCCTGGAATATAGGTAGGTTGATTTCCCCCCGTATTAATTTGTAAATAAACAACACACATCTAAATTTATAATAATCCATCATCGAACAACCAAAAATACAATTTGAATATTCCGAAATGTGATCGCAAAGCGTCGCAAATTCATAACATTTTCCATATGAAATATCATTTAATATTATTACATACCTATACCTATTGAGGAAAACGATTGTGAATTACCCCATTAAAATGAAAAATGTTCAATATTTAATAAATAAATATTAATATACACAACATTGAAAAAATATTATCATTTAATGTTATTGGCTGATTTTGGATTTTGTTTTTTTTATTTCTTCTTTCTACAATAAATATAATATTTATTTCGCACCTGTAAATATAATACACATGTTAATAATAATATACATCAAATCAAATCAGTTTATATAAATAAAAATACAACACATAAAATTCATATATAAATATTTTTTTTTTATTTTACCTTTCCATATAGTATTTAATAAAAAAAAAAAAAAAATATGCATAAAAAACAACATACATATTTTTAACAAATCAATATTTTTCATATAAAGGTAAAAATATTTTATGTATATTTTTTTTGTTTTTTTGCTTTTGCAATAGCACAACAGTCGCCATTCTCTTTTATTTTATATTTATTATTTTTTCCTTCTTTATACTTTTTTTTTTTTTTGTATTTTCGCTCTTATAATAATATATTCAATATATAATATATTATTAATATCATAAATACACGCAATAAATGATAAATAATTCAAAATGGTTTCTTCACATTTAATTTGTTAAATATATATATATATAAATAAAGAAAAAAACTCTATAACTAATTAATTATATATACTTGCTACTTTTATTTAAATTTGTTCGTTTTTTTTTCCAATATAAAAATAATATTTATTTATTTAACTTTTATCATTAAAATTATTTAATTATTCTATAAACGTATATAAAATAAACAAATGATAATTGATTTTTTTTTTTGTTTTTTTGCTATTCAATTAATAAGTTATTTATTTATTTTTTATTTAACTACAATTTAAAAATAAAATAATATATTGTGATGTATATAATTAATTTTATTTAAAAAAAAATATATTTATATATTTATTTGATTTGTTGAATTTTTTGTGTTGTGGTGGATACGTTTTGATTGAAAAACAAAACTGCGTGAATAACGTGATTGAAATATAAATAAAAAAAAAAAAAATTGATTAATTTACGAATAATTATAAACGTTTGTTAATTTCTTGAAAATGTATCATCATCATCATCGTCATCAGATTAGAAATGATAATTAATTTAATTAATTTTAATATGTGTCCTTGTATTTTTTTTTTTTTTATTAACAATTTTATCATATTCCAAATATAGTCTATTTATATAGAGTTAATGATCGACTTGGGAAAATGATTTTATCAAATTTATTTTCTTATAATTTCAAAGTAGATTTTATGAAAAAAAAAAACGTCACTGATAATTGAATTGGAAATTATTTATTTGTATAAATACGAGGGCGGATCGATAAAGATCCGGTCTAACAACGAAAAAAACCATTTTTTCGTTTTAATTTAATTTTATTTCTCAACATCGTCACCTTTCCAGCTCTAAACATTTATTAGAAAGATCTTCCAACTTTTTTATGCCATTCAAATAATTTATGCGATTTCGGAAACTCCTCAAAATACGCGTTTGTTTCATTGATTGATCTTCTTGGTTTGATGTGAATTTATTTCTTGCGAGCCATTTTTTCAAGTTTGGAAACAAGAAAAAGTCACTGGGTGCTAAATCTGGACTGTAGGGAGGATGCGGTAACAATTCGTAACGTAATTCATTGGATTTAGCCATTGCAATTGTTGACGTGTGCTCCGATGCGTTGTCTTGAAAAAAGAAAACTTTTTTCTTTTTTAAATGTGGTCGTTTTTCCTTGATTATATCCTTCAATCGATCCAATAAAGTAGCATAATAATTTCCTGTTATGGTTTTTCCATTTCCTTTTTTGTTTTTTTTTTAAAAAATTAAGATGTGCGTCGATGTGCAATATACCGTTCGCATCCCAAAATACAGTCGCCTTATCCACTGATTTAACCGTCTTTGCCTTCTTTGGAGCACTTCCACCTGCTTCTATCCATTGTTTCGAGATCGATTATTTGTTTCAGGTGTATAGTGATGAATCCATGTTTCATCAACCTTTATTAATCGACGCCAAAATTCATCTGGATTATGCTTTATTTTGGCCAAACATTGTTTTGAAGTGATCATACGATTTCGTTTTTGTTCGATTGTGAGTAAACTCGGATAGCTTTCTCATATATGCAAATGTTCGTGTAAGATGTTGAATACACGTTCATTTGAGATGTTTACGATGTCAACAATCTCTCTCAACTGCAATATCAATATCAAAACAATATCATGGATTTTGTCGACCATTTCTTCAGTTGTCACCTCTTTAGGTCTTCCCGGTGATGGTATTGTTTCGGTGCATGTACGACCACGTTTAAATTCAGCAAACCAATAAATTACGGTTGAATTGACTGGAGCAGATGTGCCATAATACTTATCAACCTTTTGTTTTGCGATTTTTCCACGCCAAAAGTAATGTTTTGTTCAATGCACGATATTCACTTTTTTCCATTTTCAAGAAAAATCAAAAGTTGTCTACCGTTTACCACTACCAAACCAAAACTAAATGACGCATCGTTCTAAAAATTTACAGGCAGCCTACTAACAGATTATATTTGATAGAAAAAATATGCATTTGATTACCAGTAGCGCCATATCTTACAAACCGGATCAATATCAATCCGCCCTCGTATCATTCATGAATTAATGAAAATGAAACCGTTTCTTACCTTAAATTAGAGAAAAAAAAACTACGTTAATGTAAAAAAATTGTATTAATTCTATTATTGTTTTGCTCTGGATAAGTTTAGGTTATTATATTATTATTATTATTATAACATTCATTCGCTGTTGAATTTTAAATTTAAAAACACTTGGTATATTTTGTATTTAATTTTTTGCATAAATAATATATATGTTAGGTTTAACAAAAAGGTATAGAATATTATAGAATATTATTTTTATACGGTTTAAAACAAAAACAAACAAAAAAAACAATAAGAAGAATTTAAATATAATACATTTTTGTTTTTATTTTATTATATTTTACACATATTAAATAGCTGTCTTTCGGTGTGAATATAATAATAATATATATATGTTATAAATTTAAATATAAATATGTAATGTACCAATATGCGAACAGAACAATACTCTGATTTAAATTTATTAGGTGAATGAATTTTTTATATTTAATCGAATAATAAAATATATATTTAAATGAAAATTATCATAATAATAATAATAATAATAACAATATAATAAAATAATATAAATATATTATTTATAGAATAAATAAAGTTAAAAAAAAAAATATAACATTTTCTTTATTATAATATACAAAAAAAAAAAAAACTGTATACTAACATTAAATTTATATAACATGCATAAATATATATTTAAGTGATTTGAAATTTAAATAATATCGGAAATCGGAAATTTTATAGGAAAATCATTTAAAAAAAAAATTCAATAAATTGCAAAACATTATCGTTTCTATACTACGGACATTTTCCAAGAGAGCATAGCACATCAAATTTATTACACCTTTATAGAAATATTATCAATGATTAATAAAAGTCTTCTTACAACATTTTTTAATGGTTTCCATTTGAATTTCCGGAGATATTTCAGTTTAAAATAAAACCTATTTTTTAAAGAAAAATTATTGAAAATAGACGATTGATTAAAATTATTGTAATTTCCTAACCCTTTAACGAATCTCAATGAATAAACCGCAACGTTGGAAAAGTATTTTTATCATCTTTAAGGGTAAAAAAACATTTTAATATGGTTTGAAAAGAAATTCATAATAAAATATGCCATAATTTGATAAAAATTCTCAATACTTATACATTTTATAAAGTAACCAAAAAATGTTTTCTATAATACTTAAAAAGATTATGAAAAATTAATATAAGTCTTCTTGTATCATTTTAATGGTTTTCATATGAATTGTTTTCATATATGAAAATTTATCAGATACTAAAATTATTATGATTTCCTAACCCGACAATGAATCTGAATGAATAGACATCTGAATGATTGAAAGGTACTTTTCATCCTCCTTAAGAATAAAATAACATTTTTAACATATATGATTTGAAAAGAAATTCATTATGAAAAATGCAATCATTTGATAAAGATAAAACATTAACAAAGACATACATACATTTTCTAAATAAACCAAAAAAATGTTTATTACATATTTAAAAAGATTACGAAAAATTATTAAATTCCTTCTTACATCAGTTTTAATAGTTTTCATATGAATTTTCCCGGTATTTAAATTAAAAAATTAAACAAATGTAAAATCAATTCTAATATAGAATTTTCTTGTTTTTGTTATATTATACAATTATACAAAACATATATTACAATTTTAAATGCTCGTTAGTGAATAAATACATAATAATAATAGAAAAATAAATTATTCTAAAATAATCGTGTAATCATTTATGTTAAATAAATACTCGTAAATATATATATATTATTAACTATATTAAATTTTTTTTTTATATATTATATATTATTTAAAGTTAAAACAAAATTTTTAAATTGTATTATTATTGTTATTATTATTGTAAAGTGTATATATATATATTTTTAAATATATTCTACTTAAATTCTACTTAAAGTTACTCTTTCTTTATATATAAACATAAGTATAATAACATGCACTTAAACTACTTGTTAAATGCATGTAATTTTAGTAGCTATTGTTCTTCTTGCGTGTATTAAAACTATTAAAGAAAAATAACAAAAAAACGTTTTGAATGCGTAGGAGGAGGATTATATATGCAATATATCAATGTAATAATTATTGTAAATGCACATAAAAAAAAACGTATTTATAAATAAACATAAAGTTGTTATTCGGTTTAGATATACATATAAGAATATGTCCTTTTATACACAAAAGCTTTTTATACATAGATATATATTTGATCTAACCGCATATGCAATGAATTATTTTTATAATGTATTTATAACGATATATAATAAATTAAATTATTAATTATATTTAGATTTGATATCCATTAATGTGTGTTTTGTTTTTATATACCATATGTACAAAAAAGATCTAAATTTATGAATATATATATATATTTAAAGCAGGGTGGTCTATAATAATGTTTTTATAGAAGAACATTGAATTTAAAGTTTGACCAATAAGATTTTATGCAATTTTTGTTTTAAGATATTTTAACTATTTTCCTAAAAATATTGTATTCAATTTTTTAATCGCTGGTTTTTAATGAATTTTTTCACTTTTTTATGAAGAAATGATTTACTTCGGGGTCCGATCATTACGTGGAATGCAAAATGTTGAAATTGTGCGGAGATCCATCAGTTCGATTTTAAAAATTATTTTACCAGTCGATAGCTACATTCAATGCCGATAGCCCAGTTGCTTTTGGGGTTTGTCCGTTCTGGTATTTCGGTGTCAAAACTGACAAAATGGTCGGCAAAGTCGCTTTGATCAAATCGACGTTTTTTTTTGTATTTTTGAGTTCACAAATTTTTGATAGAGAATCAATTTCTTATGATTTTCATTTTTTACATTAAAGAATAAAAAATACTATTTTATTTATTTTAAACTGATACATCCAACGGACCGAAGTCTTCACCACCATATAACTTTCATGGTTTGCCCGGGGAAGTTAATTTATGAATTTTGCTCTAGTCAACTGTTGTTAATGAAAATCATTGTTCAATGAGAAAGTTTCAAAACACCTCATTAGCAGGTTATCTTCCATTACGCATATAACTCAATTGAATTTAAAATCCAGCTTAACTTAATTATATTTCTAATATATAAACAACATTCCATATTGATTTCATCAGAAGACCACCTTGTGACAAAACAAAAATGTAGATTATGTTAAATATTTTGTATTTTTTCTTTTTATAATATACATATATATTATATATATAATGAAAATTGTTTGCATATTGGAAAATAAATAAAATACCTCTTCTATTAAATAGGATTAATATATAATTAAATGAAATAATAATATTGAAATCAATTGTATTGTCTGCGATTATATTTATAGAAAAATATAAGTTATTTAAATATAAATAAGCTATATACATATATATTAAATTAGTTCTAAATATTTTATTGTTTTTCCTTCGCAAAAGGTGAACAAATAAAATAACTTTTGATCTACAATACTATATATAAGACAATAAATTTTATAGGTAAATTTCCCAATATACGATAGCGATAAAATATAGCGAATTATGAAAACGTGAATTGTGAAATTCATACAATTGAATTGAATGAATTTTATTATTATATAATTTATAAGAACATCAATTTCATCAATTTAGAATCATTAATTATTATTATTATTATTATACAATACCATTGATTTTTATATACAGCGTTAAATTAAAATAAATAAATTGTTTAAAAGAATATTACAATGAAATAAAACTATAAATAATAACTGTTGAATAAAGATTATTATAAAATTCCAATGTAAGACGATAAAAAGCCACATAAAAGAGCAAATATATATTGATGAATGTTATCAAAAAAATACCTTAACAACAGGTAAATTTTTTTTTTTTTCACAAAAATTCTAATTGGAACATTTATTATTGTATTTATTGATATATATAATATATCACCAATTTTAACACAATAAATACACTACGATTTACTAACGATGTAAAAAAATAAAAAAAAAAAACATTTCATTTATTATAAATATATATTTTGTATATATGGTTAAATTTGCGTGTGCTTGAATTTACCTTTTTTTTTTACTTTTGTATTACTTTTTTCTTTTTTTTTTTAACTTTAATTCTGACCCATTTCATCGTTTTCATCCAATCACTTTAATTAATTTTTTTGTTTTTTTTTTTAATATTATTTATATTCAATTCAACAATATACATATATCGATTTGGTTGGTATATATACATATACGATTGTCAATTAACGAATTCTTTTTTATTCATTTCTACCTTGCTGCAAAATATATATTATAAAATTCTGGTTTTGTTATATATACATTAATTTATTTATACCTATATATAATATTAAAAATTTTATAAATTACGTGATTCTATTTAAAAAATGTTTGTACATTTCACATTTCAGTACTTTTTATATTGATTGTTTTTTAATTTTTTTTTATCGTCTCTATCTAATATAATGTCTGAATCCTCCAATATTCTGGAAATATAGAATTATAAAATACGACAAATCTATACTATGAGTTTATAAATATTTTTTATTTATCTCTTAAACTTAAAAATTATATTATGGAGTTTTTTTTTGTTTTTTTTTAAACGATACACATATTTTTATTAAAATATTATAATATATTGTATAACAATACAAATAAATACATGCATTGTCTCGTGCCAAACATATCAAGATGATAAGATATGTATTTATATTATATATATATATATATATATATATATAGATATAAAGGGTGATTTTTTAAAAGCTATAGGAAAGTTTTTCAAAAAAAAACACATAAAATTCAGAAAAATGCATGAAATCTTTATTTGAATCGATAGTACGGTCCATATAATTTAATGTTTGAAGATTATTTCATGCAAATGTTGACCTTGACTGCGCCTCAAATGGTCCATCCGCTTAGTCCAGTTTTGGCATACTCTTTCCAACATTTCGTCCGGTATCTCACGAATAAATACTTCCATGTTGTCTTCCAATGCGTCAATTGAAGTGGGCTTGTCTGTATAGACATGAGCTTTAACATAGCCCCATAAAAAAATAGTCCAAATGCGTTAAATCGCACAATCTAGGCAGCCAATTGACCGGTCCCGAACGTGAAATAAAATGCTCATCCAAGTCGCCTCTCAATAAGTCCATTGTTGCGCGTGCTGTGCGGCATGTGACACCGTCTTGTTGAAACCACATGTCATGCCAGTCAAGGTCTTGCATTTTGGGCAAAAGAAATTTGGATATCATCTCACGGTAGCGCTCACCATTCACCATTACGTTACGATTCGCATCATCTTTGAAGAAGTACGGTCCAATGATGCCACCAGCCCATAAACCGCACCAAACTGTGCATTGGTAGCTGTTGCAATGCTTCTGGCTGATATTCCCTCCAAAATCGACAATTCTGCCTATTTACGTACCAAAAATGAGCTTTGTCGCTGAATGCAATTTCCTCGCGATGAACTTTCTTAACAAAGCACGCATTTTGATAATAAAATTCAATAATTTGCAAGCGTTGTTCGTTTGTAAGACGATTCATGGTTAAATTATAGACCAAACTGAAGATGTTTGACAGTGAAACAAAACACGAAACGTGCGTCAGCTGTTTGAACCAGTGTTGCCAAAAAGATAATAGCAAAAAATCACCCTTTAGTTGCGATGATATAAAGCACATATTTTTATATATTATTACGCTTATTGTATATATATACGCATAAATAATAAAAAACCACTCTAATCGAAAAAAAAATATATTTATACATAAAAGACAAATAATTTATAAGAGTAAAATTTATAATAATAATAATAATAATAAGTAAGATCACAACTAAAAAAAAAATATTCAATATTAAATTGAAAATTCTTCAATTCAATTCAATTCAACAAGAACAACAACAACACAAGTGGATATAACCAAATAGAGACAATCATCACGATGTCCTAATTTGATGTTTTCCATTCCAAAAAACCTGATTCTTTTTCTTTTCTTATATATTTGGTTAATATATGCTCAATAACAGCATAAATAATATAAAAATAAATATCATTTGGTAATAAATAGTTTTTTTTTTTGCCATTCTTTAATTTCAAAAAGAATATTTGTGTATTCTTAAGAATAACTATATGGCATATTGAATATTAACAGGTAATCATTTATTATTATTGTATTTCCTGCACTGCACATGAATTATTTCTTAAAATCCGCAGTGTTATATAAATTTTGTTTTTTTTGGTTATTTTAAAACATTTAATGAAAATTCATTCTTATTTTAATTTGGTTATGTGTTTCCTTTTCTTAAAAAAGGACACTTAAATTCTTTCAATTCTGGGAAAAATTCAAAACGCACACACATGGAGTTATTTATTAGTTTTTTCTATATTTTATAATGTTACTATATTCGTTACATTCTATATATATAGCTTGTTCACGTGGAGGCGTAGTGTAGTGTAGCGTACTTGTAAATCCACCACGTGAACACGATGCATAGTGAATTATGTACTGCGTTTGATTTTGGAGGTTGGAAATCCACTAGTGAAGTTGAAAATCCACTACGCACCACGTAAACAGATTTCGTCGTGTATTCATTATATAATCCCTAATTTTTGTCGTATTTTTTTATTAAAGATTTACATTAAAATACTTAACAAATATTACAAAAATAATTAAATAATTATTTACAGCAAAGTATTAAAAATAATAATGGAATGAAAAAAAAAAAATTTCATTCTACCGCCAAAAATAAACACAAAATTAGAGGTTATGAATTACAATATTACAGTACCACGTGAACACTGATCTATATGAACGTAGTTCATAATTCAATTCACTACACTACGCCTGTATGTGAACAAGACAATAGACAATAGAACAAGACAATAGTTCTCTGTTGTTAGTTTCTTAATTTGTGGTTTTTACCGTGTCGGTAATTAGCCGGACGACCAACCGTACAAGGGAAAATATATGCAACTCTGCGTTAAAATTCAGATTCGAAAAATAACCGAACATATTTTATGTCTTCAGTATAGAATTTTTTCAGTGTATTCTTTAATTTTTGTTGACTATAAATCCCAATTTTTTAATATATTTTAAGTCTTCCAGCTATTGTAAGCTAAAGAAAAAAATACGTAAATTAATACTGAAAGATACTGAAATTAATTCTGTTAAAAATGTGCCACATTTTTTATTGATTTTTTTCTAAAAACGAGATGCCTTTAATGTTTTTTTGTTCAAGAAACCATATAGTCTATTGAATATTAAACTATAAATTGATGAAAAGATAGAGATTGACTATGAATTTTTCATAAAAAGGTAATTTAATTTTTTATTTGTAAAAATGGAAATTTTTAAATCAGTTGAATTGTAAAATGTAAAAGACCGAATTTGTAATGTAAAATATATATATCCATTACATTAAATATCTGGCAATATTAAATATTAATAATTGAATGAAAAATAGAAAATGTTTACCTTCTAAAATTGAACAAATAAAAAACAGGAAAATTGAAATTTTAAACTGATTTTATACAATACAAGAAAATCTATAACTCTATATCTTTATATATTCGCACACACAAAAACAAATGTAATTTGTATAAACCTTTTTTTTTTATCTCATTATTTATTTATAAAGGGTGATTTTTTAGCTATCATCTTTTTGGCAACACTGGTTTAAACAGCTGACACACATTTCGTGTTTTGTTTCACTGTCAAACATCTTCAGTTTGGTCTATAATTTAACCATGTCTATAATTCGTTACAAACGAACAACGCTTGCAAATTATTGAATTTTATTATCAAAATGCGTGCTCTGTTAAGAAAGTTCATCACGAGGAAATTGTGTTCAGCGACGAAGCTCATTTTTGGTTCAATGGGTAGGTAAATAAGAATTGTTTGGAGTGAATGTCAGCCAGAAGCATTGCAACAGATACCAATGCATCCAGAAAAAGTCACAGTTTGGTGCGGTTTATGGATTGGTGGCATCATTGGACCGTACCTACCATACTTAAGATGATGCGAATCGTAACGTAACTGTGAATGGTGAACGCTACCGTGAGATGATATCCAACTTTTTTTTGCCCAAAATGCAAGAGCTTGACTTGTATGACATGTGGTTTCAACAAGACGGTGCCACATGCCACACAGCACGCGCAACAATGGACTTATTGAGAGGCGAGTTCGGTGAACATTTTATTTCACGTTCGGGACCGGTCAATTGACCGGTCTAGATCGTGCGAATTAACGCCTTTAGACTTTTTTTTGTGGGGTTATGTTAAAGCTCATGTCTAGACAGACAAGCCCGCTTCAATTGACGAATTGGAAGACAACAATAAAGTATTTAAAGTACAATTCGTGAGATACCGGCCGAAATGTTGGAAAGAGTAACTAAACCGAAATGAAATGTTGGAATGTTGGAAAATTGAACTAAACGGATGGACCATTTGAGGCGCAGTCAAGGTCAACATTTGCATGAAATAATCTTCAAACATTAAATTATATGGACCGTACTATCGATTTAAATAAAGATTTCATGCATTTTTCTAAATTTTATGTGTTTTTTTCTGTTAAAAACTTTCCTATAGCTTTTAAAAAATCACCCTTTATATATTAATACCATCGGAATTATTTCATTTTCAATCATGTACATCTTACAATAATTATAAGAACATTTTCTGCGAAAACTCATATATCTTAAAACGGTTATTTATTTTATTTAATTTTTTTTTGTTGCGCTTCTGAATATATACACAATAATTGTAAATATCATTGTAAAAAAAAATAAAAAATACTAAAGAAAATAAAAAATTCTTTAATCATTTCATTAATTTCTATTATATATATATATATACACATTTATTTGTAATACTATAAATATATATTTGAAATAAATTATTTCAATTATCATTTACGATGTGAGACGACAATTGTGATGATAAAATGTTATGAAATGGAGACTGCATGTCTGCAATAATATATAATAATAATAATAATAATATGATTTGTTTTCTGTTTTTTTTTGTCCATTTCAGATATATTTATTTATATATAATATACCTTATTGTTTTTATTTATACATCATATATATATAATATATAAATAATTTAATGCAAAAAATGCAGTTTAAACATTCAACGATATATTTCCCGTGAGCTTCGCTTCTTCTTCTTTTTCTTCTATACTAAACATATAAATATATATATACATATTTATTATGCTTGTTTGTCTACAACACAATATGTATAAAATAAAGGTATCACAAATACACAACATATATATTTTTAAAACCAACAAAACATTCAACAACTCTTTATATATTGTATAAGATATTGTGTATTTATAATAAATGGTATTTTTACCATAGAATAGGTTTTTTTATAAATTTAGCTCTCACATATATTCTTTCTAATACATTTATTTTTTCATATATATATATATAGAAATAACTCTGTATAATAATGTATTCTTTATCGTTATCGTATATGAATATAAATAAATATATATATATGATAATATACATTACAAGTTATTCGAATATATCGATGATTATTTTTATTTTTTTTTGTTGATTTGGTTTATAACGTTGTAAATAATTTTCTTGAATTGTATAAATAATCTACTGGAATAAAACAAAAAAAAAAACAAATAAAAAATATACAAGTACGTGTACCTACCTACCTACCAATACACATCATTTAATTTCATTTATTGAAATAATCTTTATATAGAATTTATTTACAGAGTTCAATTCAAATGAATTCATAAAGTTTAAACTATATCTATAGTATATAATATATATGGTTAGTTAGATAAATACATATTGTTGATGCCGATGAGGCTGCCATGAAATCTTGAAATAATTACTATAATAAAAAGAAATTTTTATACCATATTTAGGTTTATTGTATATATTTGATTATTGCATTTTATATATATAATATATAAATATTTCTTCTTTAAGATAGTGAGATGCATAAACTTGAATATTTCCTATAAAAAAAATTTTTTTTTTTTTTTCAAATATTCTCTGTAATATCCAAATGATATTCTTAAATCGACAAAATTTTATTTGCTGATGTTTTGGGTTTTTAGAATATTTACCATAATCCCTTTTTTGTAACAACCACGTTATTACAAAAAAAATAAAATAAATTGATAATTAAAGGGAAAATTTTGAGATTTTGAGAACAATTGCTGAATTTGATTTAAGGTACTCTGTGCACACATAGGTACTGGACAAAATACACAGAATTTGGCGAATATACAGTTTAGCGGACCTTGAGCTAGGACATTGGGGATACCTGCAATCGAAAGCCTATGTTGCACAGACAAAATAACCGTTATAATTTTTTGGCGGTCACCCCCCCCCCCCCTTCCGGAGATAGGGGGGGTCAAAGTTTGGTTATTTTTTAAGAAAATCCTGATTTGAGAGTTAGGGGGTGGGAAAATGTGGTTTTTTACATTTTTTTAGGTGGAACCGGTCTGCAAAGGGTTAACTGAATTTTCCAAACGGCAAATTAAAGCTAAAAGTAACATGTAACCAGCCCACTTGTTTATTAAACCATATGTGCCATATACGTGAGTCGTTTCGCATCAAACGTGTGATTTGCTATATTATTTATTACAACTATTGTTACAAGCTCTGTGCGTTTTATGAATTTTTTTTAAATGATATCTCACATAGCTCTATTGCATGGGTATTGAAAAACCTTTTACTATTTATTCTGGTTTATCATCTTCTGGTGTAACAGCTTATACAACCTGCCAGCTGCTATTGGTTTACTAATGGTAATGGTTTGATTTTTTATGGTGCAACATTTTAATTCGTACTTTTTTAAAAGGAAAATTTCTAGTAGTGCATATTTTCAAACGCTGACATTAATTCATATTTAAAATGAATATAGAACAAATAGCACGTTATTGAAAACTCATGTAATAGGTCTATGTGAGATAACATATAAAAAAACCCCATTTATACATATAACTCCTGGGTGATGTATAAACAAATAGCATGTTTGACACGAAACGAGTCACGGTGTTTGCCATATATGGGTTAATGAACAAGAGGGTTGGTTGCATCTTACATTTAGCTTTAATTTGCCGCTGGGAAAATTCATTTAACCCTTTACAGACCGGTTCCACCTCCAAAAATGTAAAAAACCACATTTTCCCACCCCCTGACTCCTATATATTTCCGATTTATTCCGGGGTTGTTTTAAATGAAAGATAAGTAAGTTTTAAATGAAAGATAAAAATTTAAATGAAAAATACCTTTATTTTGAATATCTACTTTTGAAAATCGCCCGTCGGGTTGCGTCACAAATCAGGATTTTCTAATAAAATAACCAAACTTTGACCCCCCTATCTTCGGAAGGGGAGGTGACCGCCAAAAAATTATAACGGTTATTTTGTCTGTGCAACATAGGCTTTCGATTGCAGGTATCCCCAATGTCCTAGCTCAAGGTCCGCTAAACTGTACTTCAGCCCAGAACTGTGTAAAGAAATTCTAGTGTGGTGGTATTGGTAAAACAAACACAAAATACACCAAGTGCGAGCAAAATAATGTGTGTTTCGTTTTATTTACAGTTTTAATTTAGATTAATCCATTTTATACATCGCAATTTATTTTTTTACGTTTGGCTTTTTTTTGTTTAACAAAAATTTGTGTTTTATAAATTAAAATTTTTTTTTTTAATTTATTCATTTAAATTATTTATTAATTTATTGATTAGATTTAAAAATATCGTAGTATTAAATCAAAATTCTTTAAATCAAATAACAACAATAACTGATACAAAAACATACGAAATATAAAAAGAGGTTCGTCGCTTAAGTCTTTACACCGTCTGCAAGAACTTAAGAATTCGTTATAAATCGCGGTATATTGGTTTCAAGATATAGTTTGAGGGTATTCTGAAAAATTTCAAGAAGAATCCGTTTCAAATTTCTTACGTAAAATGTTCATTAATATCTGTCCTAAATTCTTCATATTTATTTATACAGAATATACCGATATAATTAAGGGTGTCCACCACATAGCGTTTTGATGGATTTATTTATATTTATATAAGGTTATAAGGAAATTTTAGAGTAGAATCAACATTTAACGACAACGATGTAACCGCATTTTCAATAAATTTTCAAATAAATTAATATGACTATCCAAATATTACTTGTATTTGAATCATCACGAATTTTTCATTTCCAGGAATTGACAATTTTATACAATTTTATCCAAAATAATGTTACCATATATTAGTCTATTGAATTACATTCATTTCATAATACATTTAATATTATATCATTCGAAGAAGCATCCATTGTTAAGAATAATAATAAAAAACCCAAATTTTAGGTTGAAATCAGTTAATTCATATGATTTATTTATTTTTGTATAATTTTTTTTATTATTGAGTTCAAAATCTGGGGTATTTTTATTGCATTTCAGGTACAAATTTGTTAAAGAAAAAAATGACGGCTATTTTTAAGGAAAATGAATAATAGAATAACATTCTGATAGATTCTATAAAATGACATTTATTTTAAAATAAAAAATTGGGCTACAATAACCAAAAGAACTTTTCTGATGGATTAGCAGATGTATACAAGCACATTATATTATACGAACTGATGATAACTAAAAAAACACCCTGCTTCAAATAAGAATAAATAAAATTAATTTTTCGCATTACAACCAACAATTCAGTTTTAGCGTCCGCAACAACAGCCTTATTCTCTGTTGTTAGTTTCTTAATTTGTGGTTTTTACCGTGTCGGTAAATAGCTGCACGACCAACCGCACAACGGAAAATATGCAAATCTATGTTTTTACATTCAGATTCGAAAAATAACCGAAAATACAAAACATATTTTATGTCTTCAGTATAGGATTCGAACCCACGACCACAAAAATGTGGAAGAATTTTAAGTTGTTTAGGTCAAATAAGATCGATTAATATCAGAAGTTTTTAAACTGTTTAATAATATATTGGTAAAAGAAAATTTTACCTTTTTCGCAATTCGGAAATCACTTTTTCCGACGACAAAACCTATTGATAACAAATTTTTCATGTATGATAAATATGTAGAATCGCTTCAAGCTACTCTATAATCTAAATTCGGTAGATTAACATCTATTCGATTTTCTATATACATCAATATTGACTCTACTTTATATTCTAGACGACCTCGTCGACGGTTATTATTTAAAAAAAAACAAATCTTTTTAAATCCTATATATTTATTGATATTTTTTTGGTAAATTCATATATAGGAAATTTCTATTATATCATATAGACTATATTTATCATTTTCCATGGAGTAGTTAATCGGATTGAAAAATACATAGAAAATCTGCTTAATATTTTACTTTACAAGAGGTTCCGCTTTAGTATATATTCTACAAGATTAAATTTTCCAATATTAGCATAAGGAAATTCCATCGATTTTCTATGACACTAAACAAGGCAGTTTTTTAGGTTTTTTTGGAATAGCAGATGGAACTTATACTATATAATTTGTAGAATTTTTTTGAAACTTATATACACCACATTCAGTTTAAAAATTGAAAAGAAGAAACAGTACAATTTCTAGTAATAAAATATAATCTTTTACATATATATAATTGAACGTACAGTTGTGTTAATAAATAGCTAATATAACACACACTTTATAGATTTATATAAACGATGATATGTGGAGCTATTAAACACATAACAGAAATTTTATTATTATTATTCTATATATAACTATATATACAATTATGTTTTTATGATAGTATTATTTGATCCATATCGCAACTCTATATATAAATAATATATAAATATATTGATTTTGCAATAATTATCATTAAAAAAAATATTTAATAGAAAAAATATAAAAACCGTATATTTACCATGAAATATATATAGCGAGCGATATAATATTAATTATAAGAAATTAAACAAAACGCAAAACAAAAAAAGTTGATATGATTTAAAAGAAGTATGTATAATAAAAAATGTATTTTTCCATCTGTTATACGTGCGTAAGTCAATCATACAATATTAATTAAAATAAAAAATAAATAAATGCATTATTATATATCTACTTATGATTATAAAAAGAATCATAAGAATATGTATATATGTACATTTTTATATTAAATCCGTATTTATAACTATTTTTTGTATATTTTTAGCACACTCATGTTCAAAATAAAGTTAAATTCTAAGGTGCAGATTCCCGAAACAAAGAACAAAGGTGAGGTACAAAGTAAAATACCTCACAACTTCATAAGTTGTATTCTCACTCAAATTTTATTGTAAATATTCTAAAGAATCCGCAACAAAAAGTGACAAAACGTTTACAAAAATTGGTTTTTAAAGCCGATAACTGCGGGAAAAAATCTACAATCAATAGCAATTGTTTATGTAAAAAAATACTCATGAAATCATAAAATTCGATGGTGAAATATTTTCCCATTTTTAAAACCTTTCTGAATGGCGAATTTCTCATTATGTAATTTTTTCACTTTGTCACTATGTCACTTTCTCACTTTGTTCGGGAATCTGCCCCCCAATACACATAATTTGAATTATTATAATTATATTTATTAATAAAATACGTATGATTAAAATCCGTTGCGTAAGTACTTCATTTTGATCATTAGTGTATTTAAAATGAAAACAGATAAAACGTTTTATTAAGCGCTTGTATATGATTTGTTGTGATATCTATCGTGTGATTGTTATTTATATATTTAATATTACATTTTTCTATGCGTTATTACGTTTACAAAACATATTGTACAGTACTAACACACACACACACACACACATACACACAGGTACTGAAATTGAAATTCTTCATCAACCAGATGTGATTTAACAAACAAATCGCATAAAACTATTCATTAATTTTTTATTTTTTTTTTGCTCTTTATATATAATTTAATAATTCTTTCTTTAAAAACAAATCGAAAAAACACAATCTATCGATTTAAGGCAATTACAAGATTTACAAAATACAAAATACAAAAAAAAAAACCAGAGATTATATTTATATAAAACAACATAAATCTTTTATTCATATATTCATATGCGGTGTTCTGTATATAAAAGACAACATAAAAAAAATAATCAAACTCTGCAGTGGCTATCTGTTAACTTGCATGTTAAACAAATTAGGTAATGTCTATATAAATATACAAATAGATATGGGTATTAAACATAGAATATGATAAAGATAAAAAAAAATAAATAAAATTAGTTTATAATTCTTATCACATCTGGAAAACAACAACATACAATATTATAAAAAATGATTCGTATATATCAATGTATAGATATACATATTATAATATTTCCTTCATTAATAAAACATGTGTGTATATATTAACTTCCATTGAAAATAAAAATTGAAAACAACATTATCAACATATATGGAAATTAGAAATATACCTGTAAAATAATAATAATAATAATAATAAAAAAAAAAATAAATAGACAAACAAAACCTTTGAGAGCTATTAACATTATATATGTATGTATTGTATATAGATAAAAATTAAAACATAATGTTTAATATGTTGAATTACTTCCTTTAACATAATTCATTATATACAGTCGTGGTCAGTTAAATAGCACAGTGATTTATTACGCCAAATATTTTAGTTTTACAGATACAAATTATATATACAAAAACCTAAAAGTTTCTGGAAAAATGTGTTATGGACCGATGAATCAAATTATAATCGATGTGGATCGGATGAAAAAGTGTATGTAAGACGTCTACGTAATCAAAGCATCAATCCATTATACACATTAAAAACAGTAAAACATGCTGGCGGTAGTATCATGGTTTGGGGAGCGCTATCTTGGCATGGTATATTGGTCCAATAGAATAGAATAGAAGGAAAAATGGATCAGAATATGTATAAAAACATACTTGAAAATGCAATGGAAGCATATGCTGATGATAATATATCACTTAAGAGGAAATTTATTCACGATAACGATCCAAACTCACCACTCGTTGCACAAAAAGATGGCTGTTAGAACAACAAATTAGTGTATTAGATTGACCGGCACAAAATTCGGCCTTGAACGCCATTGAGAATTTGGGGGGAGATGTCGAAAAAGGGATTAATGAAAATCGATCAACAAATTTGGACAAGTTGCGGGCAGTCCTGCAAGAGGCTTGGCTTGCAATCCCATCAGACCGATGCGAATATTTTGTTGGGAAAGTATATCTCGTTGATGTGCCGAAGTAATATTAAATGAAACGTTTCCCAACAAAATATTAAATCAACTTTTAATCAATTTTTGATTAATTTTTTATTTTGTGATGCAAATAAAGCCAAAGTTCGTGGACTGTGCTATTTACATGACCGCTTAAATTTAAAAATTTTTTACGTTTTATGTTTAGAATTTTTTTGTTAAAGAAAATATAGATATTTATTTAAATTAATTATGAAATTATGTATTACTGTTTCATTTCTATAAACTCCCTTAGTCAGTTTAACACTGCTGCTTCCATAAGATATTTTTAAGAATTTATTCCAAGAAATGGGTGTGTTATTTAACTGACCACCACTGTATATATGCATATTTACTCACTCACTTCATCAGTGATTACACAATCAATAATCATATATAAATTGTTTGACATTTTTACTAATTTTCAAATAATTATCATTTACTTTTGATTTTTTCCTGATCTTATATTTGATTGATTTATTGACATAAAAATAAATACCCTTTGGCATAGAAATTTAATTAAAATGGATTAGTTTTTTTCTATTAATAATTATTATATAAATTTAATTTTTCACATAGGATGATCGATCACCAATGTCATCGGGTGAATCTGGTGATGAATCATCTGGTATGGATTCACCGGGTCCAAGTAATTGTAATAATAATAATCAATCACAACAATTATCAAACGCAATTACTGAACAAATTTTCGGAAAACAACAACATAATAATGCAACATCATCGACATCAACATCATCAACGTCAACATCAATAACAACTGGTGGTGGTGGTAATGGTAATGGTAGTGGTAATGGTAATAGCAGTGGTGGTATAACAGATGATAAAAAAAATTTATCAAATCATATTAGTAATATGAATAATGTATTATATCCGGCAGCGGCCTTAGCAAATATACCACAAGATGTTTTATTAGGATTGGTACAAAGCGGACATTTACAAGTTCATCAAGAAGAGGGTATGTGTATTTGAATAATAATTTGTCTTTTCTAATGTAATGCGTATTCTATAATGGAAAAAAAATAGGTAATCTATTAGTTTGTTAGATCATAAATGAATTGGGAGTAGTTTCAAATCCATGGCAGGAAATTTTTTTTCTGTCCTATGAATTGGTGACACCATCAAATTATTGAATATCTTCGTCTTTGGTTTATTGTGTCAAAGATTAACAAAGTCTAGACACACACACACACACACGAAATTATATATGAAAGTACTACTGTGTACAAATATGAGTAAGACTTTATTTATAACTTTTGAAAGCATTATTTATTCTTCTAAATCTAAATCATCACCCTCAAAATGATCTCCGCCTGATGCAATGCAACTATGCCAACGCCTTTTCCAATTTTCAAAACATTGTTTATACTCGTCTTCCCGAATGGCCATCAGTTCCCTCTTCGATTCGGCTTTTATGTCCCCGATGTGGTCTTTTGAGTTTGCTGAATAACCAGGAGTCACACGGAGCTAAATCTAGCGAATACGGTGGTCCTTTTCATTATCCTGATAGTCAGAAAGCATCGTTACAGACGACGATGTTTTTCGAAAAAATTGAGTTTTTTTGGTACCAATCGACATTGACTTTTTCAGGCACAAAATGTCTTTCAAAATGGTGTTGGTTGACTGACCATTTGAAATTCAAATAATATCAGCAAGCTCTCTAGTAGTCAATCGATGATTTTGCAGCACCAAATCTTTGATTTTGTTGGCGTGCAGCTCATCAGTAGAGGTTCTTGGTCGTCTTTGATGTGGTTCGTCTTCAAAGCGTTCACGACCTTCTTTGAACAATTTGTGCCAATCGAAAACACTTGCTCTGGACATCGACTTCTCACCAAAGGTCATATGCACCATTCTGAACGTTTCGGCGGCCGATATTTCAATTCGCGCACAAAATTTAATACTACTTCTTTGTTGAATAATTTCAGACATTATCAAAAAATAAACAAATCGAATAAGCAACTTTTCTTTGTTCACACACACACGTAACTACTACAGCAATGAACCAATTGACCTAAAATTTGTCACCAATGTCAATAACAGTACTACCAACGTAAAAATAAAAGCATTTGTCCAAATAGAAAAATCAAAGAAGTTTAAATTGAAAAGTCTTACTCATATTTGTACATAGTAGTATATCATTAAATTTTGGTGCCATTGGCAAATTATTTCAATTGGCAGGACATTGCCCATGAATTTTTTAATATATGTAATAGATTGGGGGTGTACTGCACAATGACCTCGAGGGGTTAAATTGTTTCGGTGACTTAGAACCCAACCCAATTTATATAATCTAATAATCTAGAATTCTAGACCACAAAAAATTTTTTTGAAACATTTTTGAACTTTGTGCTGATTTCGAAAATCATTCAGTATACTGATTATAAAACTTCGGCTTTATATCGCCACTATATAATGTATAATATATGAATAAATAAAAATAAAAGTTCACTATATCTCTTTTAAAATTTTCTAAACCATGATTTGAAATGAATTGTTGAGGAAGGAATAAACATATTATATTTATTATTAATAAAAATAAAAATTTTTATAACATTTCTTTACCCATAATATAACATTTATAACATTCCATTATTGAAATTTTTCCATATAAATCATTTCATCACCCATATAAAAAAAATGTATATATAAAAATTAAACCATACTTAAAAATGAATTATATAATGCACAAACATATATAAGCATTCTCAAGAACCATATATATATATATATAAAAATTATTT
The DNA here is from genome assembly GCA_958336335.1 of Dilophus febrilis. Lineage (NCBI taxonomy): Eukaryota > Metazoa > Arthropoda > Insecta > Diptera > Bibionidae > Dilophus > Dilophus febrilis. Next base: position 11,579,415 of record OY284472.1, on the reverse strand, counting down.
ATGGATTGGCTATATACCATTTTCAAACTCTACCAATAATAAATATATATATATATATTAATGCTATATTTGAATCCCTATATATTATTATATGGAAATCGATCAACATTTACTTTTATATAATTTTTTTTTTTTTTTATTTAACTTATATGTTAAATAATATCTCGTAGAATAGACGACGACGACCAAGACGACGACCACCAAGACCAAATGTGAATATTATTGCTTTCGTTGTTATTTATTTGTCGCTCAATCCATATGCTGGATTATAATAATATATCAATTATATATAGTAAATATAATATGTACATTATTTAACACTTGTTTTGGTGTTTGTTTTGATTCCGGCATAGCCAAAAATGTCTATGTTTACATATCCTTATTTATATATCATCGCAATGAATTAAATAAGTTGAAATTCCTTATTTATTTGTTATAAAAAAAAATAATAAACATAAAACTTTATACAAAAGATATCTTAATATACTATATATAAAATATACTATTCCAAAAATGAATTTAGAAAAATAATATAGATATATATATATATATATGTGACGTCGTCGTCAATATACGGATTTCATTCATAACTTTTTTAATTTTTTTCGTTTTCTTTTATAAAAAAAAATAAATAAATTTTTTTTTTTTGTTATGTACATGTAAAAATAAATTATAAACCGTTTTCAATTCAATGACCTATTGAATGTATGATGCGATCATTATATTATATAAAATAAATAAAATCCATTTATAGACGGTGCACATCAATATATAACAATACCACTTTCAATGATGCCCGGTGGATTAGGTAAAATTGCCATAAAAGAGTCAACAAATAATAAAATTGCAAATGGTAGAGAATCACCGACAAAAGATTTAATCATTATCAAAAAGGAAAACGTTGATTGATAAGGTAAATGAAATAATTAATTTTTTTTATTAATCGGTAAAATTATAAATAATAAAAATAATTTAATTTTACTTCTTTTTTCTTTGGTGTTTTGTCTTTTTATATAGAGAGTAATTTTTTTTGATAGTTTTTATCAATGCGGAATTGTGAATTATTTATTAGAAATTCACACACACATTTAATACATCATTTGTAAAAAAAAAAAAAAGGGAAAATAATGTCTTCTTTATTGTTAAAATTTAATGAAAAATTTATCGATATTAATTTGTGTTAATTTAAAAATAAAAAAAAATTAATTGTATAATTTTGAATAAAAAAAAATAAAAAATTATTTTAATTAAAATGTGTGATTTTTTGCAAGCAAAAATTATCGCACATGATCTTATAATTTGATGACAAAATGATTTACCATTATTATTATTTATTTATTGTTCTTTTGTATTTAATAATATAATATTAATTTTTTAATATTTTATTATTAATTATAAATTTTATATAGATAATATCAAATATTAAAATTAATGTATGTTAAATTATATGTAATAATACATAATATATATATATATATTTTTTAGATATATATACATAAAATATAAATAATACATAAAATATTTTTGATAAAAATAATTTCTATAAATTTTTTTTAGGCAAAAAATGTCGGCAAAAAAAAAACACACACACACACACATAAAAATATCAAATAAAATTTAAAACAATTATAATGAAAAATGAAAAATGAAAAAATAAAAATAGAAATAACATTTAAGATAAAAACAATATTTAAAAGTTAATTCTATAAAATTTTTTTTTAATGTTATCTATTAATTTTAATAAAAAAAAAAAAAAAAAACAACTTTTAATTATCATATATTTATATATAAATAAATATATAATTTAATTATATATTTAATTTTTTTTGTTTTTTTAATTATTATTATGTATATTTTTTTTCATATTATATATAATAAAAATATATCATTTTGATTTTAAAAATCAATAATTTTTTTTTAATATTCATTATACATAAAATCATTTACGATACAAATCACATTTAAATCATGAAATATAAAGAATATTAAATTTAAATTTAAAGAAAATTTTAAAGAAGAAATAAAAAAAAATAAAAATTATATGACAAAATGAAATATGTTTAATGTGTTTTTTTTTTAATTAAAATAATGTAAATTAAGTAATCTTATGAGAATAAAATTCGGTTCGGTTCTGAAACGTGGTGCATGACACAGGCCATCGAACGGCGACTTGGAGGGTTCGAAAAGAAAATACTATGCCTCATCTTTGGACCGACAAAGGAAAAGGGATGGTGGCGTAGGCGGTTCGATTTCGAGCTATATAAATTATATACCGAACCCGACATCGTTCGGTTCATTAAGATCGGTCGCCTGAGGTGGTTTGGTCATGTGGTACGAATGGATGGCGATCGTATACCGTCAAAAATGCTGGACAGTAAGCCGGGCGGATCTAGGAGTGTAGGAAGACCGCGGGGTAGGTGGAAAGACGAAGTAGAAGTGGACCTTCGGGCCCTCGGCGTTTCCGGCTGGCGGACGTTGGCGGTAAATAGGTCCGGTTGGAGAAGGCTGTTAATGGACGCCAAAACCAATTGTAGGTTGTAGGCGCGCAGAAGTAAGAAGAAGTAAGTATGAGAATAAAATTGTCCTGTGGGAATTTTAAGGATATAACAACAGTTATAGGGTTTTTTTTGTCTTGATATTTACAAGAAAAGTCGCCCCATCATTCATTTTCATTTTTCCACCAAAGCTCTATTATCCAACATATTGAGTTTATCTAATCGAGTAACGAAAAAAAACTAATCGAAAAACAACACCTGATATTTTTAATATTAATAATATTATTAATATTAATAGAAGGCTTTAAAATTATTATAATAAAAATTTGATGTACGCTATAAGATATACTTTGTTTTTACCATAAGATTATATTAAAAGATATTTATTTAATTTAATAAAACCTTTTCTTTTTTAAATAAAATTCTATAGACAAAGGAATTGAGTCTTTTAAATGAGAACCAAAATAAACAAAATGATTCTATAAAATATTTATAAGATATTAAATAGTAGAGTACCGTCGGTTTTTTTTGTCAATTTACAGAAATTCAGGAAATAGTAATTTTAATAATTCAGAACTCGTGCTTTACTTAAATAATTTAATTATAATTGCAAATTTGTTTGTATATAGAGATCAAAAATATCACAATATACTACTCTAACCACTATTACTCTTTCGGACATCTGCTATTTTATTCGTATGCTCGATTTTAAGATGTCAAAAAAGGACTTTAAACAATAATTTTTTATTCTTTCTGATTTTATTTCATAAAATGATGGCTTTAGTTAAATAATTGGGCAGACAGAAGTAAAAAATCTTTTAAATTCAATTAGTTATGGAATTTATTTAAAAATGATTCAATTTAACAAAAATCAAGATTTGACCATTATAATATCGGACACACTTATATTATACGCCACTAATCTCCTTTGTAACGCCTCCTTTGGTCTTTATAACAGCCTTCAATCTCTTAGACGTGATATTTATTAAATTTTTGCATTCATTCGGTGTTTTTGTATTCCTCATTTCAATGATTTTTCCTTGGAATGCTTCACTCCTTCAATTCTAATTTTCATATCATGTATTTACTTTGTTTTATTAATGCCCACCACGATTCTATTGAACTTAAATCAGGACTTGAAGATGTCCATTTCTAAAAGTGGATTTCTAAACCCATTTCTTTAGCTTCCAACAGTTCTTAGTTGCTTTAGTGGATTGTGGTAGGGCAACATCTAATTGAAAAGTATGGCAAAAGGTAGTAATTTAATATATGAATGTGTTTTGGGAGTTAACCGTACACGACATGAAATGTAAATTAATAAAATTAAGTAAGTAAATTAAAAAAAAGAAACGACTCGTTTTGAAATGTAAATTATAATAACTGGCTAAAAATTTAATAGTGCGTTTGAAACAATCACAATGGAATGCTTCATTTTTTGTGTGAATTACTAGATTATCGGAATAGCAAATTTACATTCATCCAAATATATTGCTATTCCATTGCCGCAGAACTCAAGAATGTTTATTGTTTTGTTTTTTGCAAAACAATTGAAAGGGACGTTGATTTGTGATAAAAAGTTATTACGGATTATTATTAGGGAAAAAACATTGTTTAATAAATATGTCTGTATTTTTATCTTATATTCATATAGTTCGGTTTATGAATCCATTGCCTTGTCCACTTTCGTGCGACCACTTATTTTTTGGATTGCTGTTGACCATTTTAGACTTATATCACTCATAGCAGTTCTCCTATTTTTTCACAGTTGCGTTTATCACGACTGGTAACATTAAATTTTACCCCACTTTTTGTGACTCAAATGAACCGGTTAGACCACATTTATTTAAATATCTGATACGGTAAACTTACAATTAGCTACATTTTTAGGAATGTTTCGTATTATTCTTATTAATAATAAGATTAAAAGGAACCATACAGTCCAGATTTAAGTCCAATAGAATCGATGTAAGCATTAATAAACAGAGTAAAAACGTGATATAAAAGTTACAATTGAAGGAGTGAAGAATTCCAAGGAAAAATCATTGAAATGAGGAATACAAAAACACCGGATGAATGTAAAAATTTAGCAAAAACACCATGTGTAAGAGAATGGAGGCTATCATAAAGGCCACAGCAGACGTTAAAAAGGAGATTTGTGGCGTATAATATAAGTGTCCGGTATTATAATGGTCAAATTTTGTTTTTGTTAAATTGAACCATTTTGAAATAAATTCCATAACTAATTGAATTTAAAAGATTTTTTACTTCTATGTGCGCAATTATTTAACGAAAACCATCATTTTATGAAATAAAATTAGAAGGATTAAAAAATTATTGTTTAAAGTCCTTTTTTGGCATCTTAAAATCGAGCATACGAATAAAATAGCAGATGTCCGAAAGAGTAATAGTGGTTAGAGTAGTATAAAAAATGGTAATTCACATTATTTGTATGCAAAACAAACGTTTGCAACTAAACTAAGCTAAGAATGTTTTGAGCAAACTCGAAACAATCACCAACAAAATTTAATGTAAATTACAAAAAAAAAAAAATGAAGTCTATTAAAATTATTAAACAATTCTTCAAAAGTATATAAATTGTATATATGTATATAAAATACACCATTGACCATTTATGAAAATTGTTCTTGTATATTTCATGTCGTCGTGTGCGCGCGTCTATATAACAATATCTAAATAAAAATATATTATTTAATTTTGTTAATTCAATTCACGATAAATTTTTATATATATAATATAATATATTTTTTTTTAATATAAATTACAATAATATAATTTATTTTATTATCCATAAACGGATGATAATTAAAAAACATTAATAAATAAAAACCGGAACTTCCAAATTGGACATAGTGGATGTGTTGTTGTCGTTATCATTGTCATCGTCGTCGTCTTCGTTTAAAATTTATTGTCCATATATTCACTGAATGAAAAAAAAAAAAAATAATGAGTTATGTATAAAGAGATATTGCATTTTTTTTTTTAAATTAAAATAAAGTTCATATAATAATAATAATAATAATAATCATTAGGTAAATTATTTATTTTATTTCTTTCTATATACAATTCAAGAATATTAATTTAAAAAAAAAAATATACAATATAATTAATTATTTGAAATTATATTGTTCTATTGCTATACCTATTTTTATTTTTTTTTTGTAATTAAACATTTATAATTTATTTTATAAATGTGCTGTTTTTGTGTGTACCGTAAAATTTGCTAAATACTTTTTATATTATTATTTTATTCAATTACGTGTTTTTTTTTTTTGAATTTTAATTTGCTTTTTTTTTTTTATTATATTATTTTTAATTATATTGTTTGACATTTCAAAAGGAAAAAAAAACTGCACACACAAAACATTTCTCTTACTATAGAAAAAAAATTGTCACACATTTCAAATTCATTATATATTCTATATATTTAATATTTTTATTTTTCTATTTCTATTTCAATTACTTTAAAAATACACAAAATATATAATAAGTTTTTTAAATTCATTAAAAATGAAAAAAAAAAAATGTGGCAATATCATAAATATATTTATTTTTTCTTTGATTGATATTAAAAAAAAAAAAAAAGTTTATATAGAAATTTTATTCCAAGGAATTCAACTTTTTATTTTATTTTTTTTATTTTCGTTGTCTGATCAACTAAATGCAGTTTTTTTTTATTTATTTATTTATATATTAATTTGTACAAAAAAAAAAAACAGATATAAAAATATATATTTATTATTATCCATAAAATGATTTAAATTATTTTTAAACTAAGCGATGATTTTTTAATTTGATTTTTTTTTAATCAGACTTTTAAAATGAATTTTTTTATATATAGAGAGCAAAAAAAACTTGTACCTCACCTTAGATGCAATTATAGTAAAATTAATTAAATCAATAAAATTTTATTATTAAATGTTCTAAAAATATAAATAAATAAACTATAACAAAAAAAGCAAAAAGCTGCATCAAATCGTTTATAAACGCGTGATTTCATTTTTTTTTTTTGCATTATTAAATCTTTAATTATTTATATAGTACAAGAAATACAAATTGCTGTTTGATGAGACGACAACGACGGCAATGAGATGATGCAAAATTAATGTTTATTATAATAATTTTTATTTATATAGAATTTTTTTTTATAGAATAATTGGTTTTATTTTACGATGCATATTTTTAAAATAGTATTTTTTATTAAGATTTTCACTGTTGGATCAAAAAATATTTGCATTATTTTATTCTTTTCTATCAGGTCGAATATAGACTTAAAAACCGGGGTAAACAAAATGAAAACTTAACAATTTCATTTTTTTTTTTTTTTTTTTTACATTTACATTTTACATTAATATTTTAACATTTTGCATTAATATTTTAACAATAAAAACCCAATGAAACATACAGAAAAAAAAACAAAATTAAAACTATATGAACTCGACCTAGCAGCATGGTATTTCGACCGTAGTCCCGAGTCCAGTTTTTACCTCCCCTACCAATTAAACTCCCTAACCATCGCATCTCTATATCTTTCTATTTCCAGCATTACACCCACAACACACTTCCAATTACACACCTCACCATTCTTCCAGACAACATTTCCTTCACCCGTTCTCTCGACAACACATTCACACCCAACCACTTCACTCTCACCCCCGCCAAAATCGGACATTCACCCACAAAATGCCATACGTTCTCGAGCACACACATATTACATAAACTACACATCCAATTTTCCTCCAAACCCCATCCCCTTGCATTCAGTCCCATAGCATCTCCCCTAGCACGCAATATAACCCTTATCTCATGAAACACCAGATTCACTCTCATATATTCTTGCATTCCATTTCCCCATTCTAACTCCGGATAAACCCAATTATACTTCTGCCTTCGTCCTTCCCTGACCAACTCATTCATACATCGTTCTTCTACCTTTATTATCAACCTTTCAGCACTCTCTCTCCAATATTCTATATCCCTTGATTCCCAATCCCATTCCATTTCACATTCTGCTACCCTACACTTCCAACATTCTTCCTCACCATTTCCCATAAAATCTTTCGCGCCAACCGTGTCTCACCTTTTCCCAACATACTACATACTTATATATCTTACATGCAATCTAAAACAAAACACCCATATCGGTAATCTTCCCAGTTCCAAATAAATCACGCATTCTCTACTCGTTCTATGCAGCCACAACATTCTGTTTAATACATACCGTTCAAACCGCTCCACTTCATCATACCTATTCACACCCCATACCTGACACCCATAGTTCACTATACTCCTAAATACACTATCCAACAAACACTTTTAGTTTTGCATTCACACACACATCCGACCTGCTTATAACAAATTTAACATCGATTCTATAATACCCAGACCTGTTTTAGTCCATACGTATATGCCTGGCTCAAATAATAAAATATAGCACCCTCTGAAACATTCCTCGTAAAAGCATGAAAGAAAATTAAATACTCATTTGTTAGTCCATTTGTGAATGGATGTTTGAATGAAATATATAACACATTAGCTGACTTATTGTTGATTTTATTATTTAAAATATATTATATACAAAAAAAAAGGATCAACATTTTTTTTTGTAAATGGAGTTTATTTTGTTTTGTTTTATTGTTCGTTACTACTGCATCGGTCGGTTTAGCGCCCGTAAAACCTCGGAATTCTATTGCGGCGTGAGTCCGTAACGAAATCACTTAATCAGGTGATGAACCTATATATGATGCATTGAATGCACTTAAGTGATTTTGGGTGGTCAAACTTTATTTTATATGTGGATCAATTTATGAAATTTTGAAAATAAAAGCAAACATATGAGAGAAAAAAAGTTAAACAGAAAAGCAGTATAGTTAAAAAAAATTACTCATATGTTTTCATAAATAATTGTTCAAATCGCACTTTAGGTGTATGCGAGTATTTAGATAGGATGAAGAAGTGTTTAATTTAAATGACTGATAATCAAAAGTAGGGCAAATACTAGTTCAGGGAGACTATTCCATAATTTTGATGTTCTTGGGAAAAATGAATTTCCAAATCTGTTTGTTCGAAAAAATAACTAATAGATACAGAATATGAATGAGCCTTTTGTGAATTTCTCGGATTATAAGAGAAGTTAATTGGTTCAGGAATTAGCTTTAAAATTTCATTAGAGCATTCATGGTTATTCATACCTATAAAATGTGCACAATAAAGCTATTAATCATCTATGATACAATGATTCAATGGAATTTGTTATTGTTTCATATCTGATCAGCGAAATAGCGTGCTTTTGAATCCTGTCACTAAACTGCAGTGTAGTAATTGGTACACCAGTCCATATGTAGGAATTTTACTCTATAGAAGTGGTCTTATAAAAGACCTATAAACTAATGCTAAATTTTCAGAATTAAGAAATTCTTTCGATCTTCCATAAAAATCCAATGCGCCTAGCCGCCTTTTTATCTGCAATTATTATATTATTATTCCATAAAAAGTTGTTTGACAAAGACATTCCCAAATTTAATAGGTCATTATAGATTGTCGAATAATTGTATTATGCATATTTATTGGGTCAGCATTTATGGATCGTTTGTTTGACAACAAAAATATGCCTTTGTTTTAGATGGATTAAATTTTGCTAAGTTTATCCTTCCCCAATTAGATATTGATTCTAAATCTTTGTTAATTGAATAAATCATCTTCTGGCGTGACTGAAGCATACTTAGGCTTGCCAGACTTCTCGCAATTTCTCTAAAAGTCTATCAAAAAGCGATTTTGATATGGTAATTTAAGAAAAATCTGGTAAGTCTAATTTCGTTTTTTTTAATTAATATCTTTGATAATTTCCGTCTTTATAAATACTCATCTGCCCCTATAATTTTTTTTCAATAATTTTTTTTTTTAGAACTGAAATTTTATATTATTTAAAATATCTAATCGTTTTCAGCGCCCCTTTCAGCACAACGGCGCCTGGTTCATTCGCACCAATATGTTGTATGTACTGGCGGTTCTGATAATACCCAACCCAAAAAGGAATAATTATAAAATATATTTATTTCTATATATATATAAATAAGGTATATTTATAATATTGATTCAATTTATTGTCCTAATTTCAATTTGTTTTTCTTAAAATAAATCGAAAAAAATAATTAAAGTTTTGTATATACTCAACATATTATATATATATAAAATACAAAAAAAAACAAAAAATACTTGAAAACTTCCTTCACCCCTATATCTATCTATATCTAATATATATCTAAATAAAAATCGAACTCAAAATATTTCATAATATAAAACGTTATTTTATTATGTGAAAATATTTTCAAAAATACACTCGCGGCAATCATCTATCGGCACCCAGTCGTCGTCGTATTATTGATACATATATATATATATATATACAAAACAAAAAATAGATTTAGGTCATGACCATAAACCTTACAAAAAAAGTAATAAAAATACCAAAACTTATTCAATAATAAAAAAAAGAAATTTATTAATTTTTACATTCAATCAAATTATTTATTTATAAATATCATTTTTAATAACGTCAAACCAAAAAAAAAACAAATTCTTTAAAAGTATATATTATCAAATTTATTATGTATTAAATAATAAGAAAAATTTTTATTTTTTTATTTAAAATTATTAATTCATATATATTTATTAAATTTAATTGTATATGTGTCCTAAAAAAATTTACCTAAAAAGAAATATAATTGAATGGAATAGAAAAAAATTGAGGATATAACGTATGTATCATAAGTAGCTGGACAAACTTCAAACGCGGCAAAACATGAGCAAACATGCTTCATCAATCTTGACAAATTTTTTTTTTGTAATTCCTCTCAGTATTCAACAATCATCTTCAATCAGTATTACATTACATTTGCAATCAAGATGTAAGTATGTGAACAAAATCATTTGCGATCACGCGTATTTAAATTTCTTGGACAACAAGATAAAAAATACGTTTGGCGATATTTTCTGAGTGAAGGGTATAGTTGTGGTTATATATTATAAATTTGTAAAAATTTGAACCATGTTTGCTCATTGCTGAATTTGATTTACCTACTCTGTGTATACTCTCGCATCGAGTAGTGAAAAATGTGTTTGATTTATACACACTTCCACCGCATATAGATAGTGTATATGTTTGATTTGCATACACCAATATTCTGTGTAGCGATTCTGTGCATTTATTTTACACAGCCAAAATAGATGGTGTAAAGACTTAAGCGACGAACCTTTTTTTTATATTTCGTATATATTTGTGTCAGTTATTGTTGTTATTTGATTTAAAGAATTTTGATTTAATGAATTTTGATTTAATACTACAATATTTTATAACGTATTCAAATTCGAGTCAAATTGTTTTTTATTAAAGAATCTTCTAAAGGAAATCTGGTAAGTTCAATTATAATATACAAAATTATGGTATATATAAGAATTTTTTAAATAGATTTATATAAATAAAGAAAAAACGTTGAAATAAAACGAGTTAGATCATATTTTTAAAATGGCTGATGAAGCGCTCATGTTAAAAAATTTATTGAAGGACCCATCGGAGGATTATTCTTCGGATGATGATCATGACGAGCTGCAAATAGCAATTTATTTATTGCTTCCAGAACGTGAAAAAAGAAGTAGTAACCAAAATTTTATTAAAGACGTTATATCCAATTACTCTCCGAAAGAGGTTTGTCTTTTTCTATTAAATACGGCCAAAGTAAATATTACAAATCGTATCACAAAATTAGTTATTAATTAATGTTTTTAACATAATTTAGTTTAAACGCCATTTTCGTATGACAAGGGAAACATGTAAAAGAATCACGGATATGTTTCTACAAAATAAACGCATTGAATTTAAGGATGTAAATAGAATTACCAAATTCATAATAGCTTGTTGCGTACTGCATAACATATGTTTGGAAAATCAAAACAATTGGAATCGTGATGATCTAGCTAACGTGCAAAGCAACGAGGATGAAATTAATCAAGAAATCCCCCGTGAAACAATGAGAAGTGCTCTACAAAGGCGACTTGGAGAAATGAAAAGATTGCTTATATCTCTTCTTATATCTCTTCTTCATCTCTTTGTGACGCCTTTCAATAGCTGTTTCCCTTTCTTTATATCTTTCTGCTCTGCGGTCGTCAGTCGTTAACAATAATGTTTCCCTTATAACATCATGAGTGGATTTCTTTGAAGTCATAGTCCATTCAGTTTTTTTTTATTAATTCGTCATTTTTGTTTGTATTGCCTTCAATATTTTTTGTTTTTAAATAATTAATACCGCGCAACACTTCCGGTTCTATGGAGTCGTCAAGGGCAGCAATGGCGTTTAGCTCCTCCTCATATTCTACCCCTACTCTCGAATTACCAGATGTCTTATTGTGGTTTATTTCATGTTTTTTACGTCTTTCAACAGTTTTGTACCGGTTTTGTACTGGTTCGTACGTTCTTTTTATTCCAAATTGCCCTTCCATTTCTAAAGCCAATTTTTCCCACATGGCCCTTTTGTTGTTAAATTTTTTTTTTTTGTCCTACGTTTTCCATATATATTATATATTTTTCCAGCAGCCATTTTATTCGATTACCCGTCCATGAATCTAATAACAAATTATTATTAAAAAACATTGATCTAGAACCAAATTACATTTTAAAAATTACCTTTAAAATTACCGTGGTATCTAAATTTTCTTGAAGATTCAAATTATCTTCTAAATTGACAAGAATTGAATTGTTAATTTGACTGCCTTGACTTGCTTGCAAAAAAAATAATTTTGTATAAAAATTAAAAATGTTTATTTTTTTTTTTTTGCAAAATCTGCTACCAATAAAAAAAATTTAATACTTATACTTAATAATTGATCAATATTTATATTCATGGTATTTTTAAACTTAATAAATAAATTAATAAATAATTTAAATCAATAAATAAAAAAAATGAATTGCCATGTGTAAAACAAAAAAAAGATCAAACGTTAGAAAACAAAAAAAAAAAATACATTGAAGAATTGAAATTAAAACTGTAAATAAAACCAAACACACATTACCGGCGTTCCATTCAAGTACCAGGAGTAGGTAAGAGTAGAGAAGAGTAGATGTTTTCTACTCCGAACTACTCTTTGCTATATTACGCAGTAGATTGGCGTAGAAAAGAGTAGATGTTTTCTACTCTTATGTACTCCTACCTACTCCTGGGAATTGAATGGAACGCAACTAATATTTTACTCTCACTTGGTGTATTTTGTGTTTGTTTTACCAATGCTATTTTGTCCAGTGCCTGTGTACACCTTAAATCAAATCAAATTCAGCACATGTTTTGCCGCGTTTGTATTTTGTCCACGTACTTATGATACATACGTTATGCTCAAATTAATAGTATTCCATTTTAATATGACGATTTTTCATAATGTGGATTTTTATATTTATAATTCGTTAACTCAAACACGGCCAGCCAATGGTTTAATTGATATTCTTCAATTTCTTAAATATACATATTTACCATTATATTAAAGAAACCATTCGTGATATATTTATTGGTACGCACTCAGTTTTTCTTAGAAAATTAATTAAAAACCTCAAAAAAAAAAAACACAAACAAAACCGATGATTTTTACCTTCCCCTAAATAAATTATTTTTGATACAATTTTTTTTTAATAAATGAATTATACAATTTTTTTTTGTTTAAATTACATTATATATTTAAATAAATAATCAACATTAATTATTTATTTATAATAATTTTATATTATTTATTGTCCCCTAAAAATATATATATATATATAAAAATGATAAATGATTTCATAATAATTTTGTTTGTGTATTTATGTTGTATTGTTATTTTGTATGTACGATGACGACGAACATGAAATGATTTTTATTCCATGAATTTTTATAATGAAAAAATAAATAAATATAAAATTTATTACACAAAGTTATGTGGATCTTTCCTTTGACGCCGCTTGGGTTTTGTTCAAACCACACAATTTTTGAGGGTTTACGCTCTAAATGATGAATATTGATTTTTTTTTTCATTTATTTCGAATCAATTTTCTATATAATAGTTTTTTTTTTTATATATTTTATTGACCATCCGCGTATAATGAAAATAATCGCTTTTTTTATATATTATTTCTATCTTTATTTTTTTACTATATAATCAAAAAAATGTTTATAGAACGTTGATCCATTCGTCACGGCATCGTTTATATATAACATTTATATCATATATGTATAATTGTATATATATGTATATCTATATTTTATTGTTATAATATAATAAAACAATAAATTTTCCATGTTATTTATATTGTGATGATAATGGAAATATGATAATGCATGAGATATTGCATTAAATTAAAAAAAAATATCTATATAAATTTTCATTAATTCAAATGCAATTTTTGTGTTACGCACGAACATGAACATGAACATAAAATGTTGTTGTTAAATGATTGCATGTTCGCACATTAAGTGCTATGATAGAAAAGATATATAGTACATTTTTTCCTTGTCAGCTATATACCTACGGTTCCAATCACTCCCGCCCCATTCTCCCTCCCCTCTTCCCCTATTCTTGAATCAGTCAGTGTTAAAAGATCTTGAATCAGTGTTAAGAGATCTCTAATCAGTGTTAAGAGACCATGTTTTAATAAGGATCTTACAACATTTTAAAATCTCCGGGTTAAGCAGAATTAAAAGTTGGTCACCCTATATATTCCTCAATATCCATTTACATATATAGATGTTAAAAGTTCGTATATTAACATTTCAAATATGGATCAATGTGATTCAAAATGTATCTGATCGGGTTTTTACTACTTTTTTATATGAATTTTCCGGAAAATTCAATGTTTATCTAATCGAAAACTAACTCAAATGTTTGAATTGAATCAAATGAAATTTTTTTGTTGTGTTACACGAACATGAAATTAAAAATGAAAAAATCAAAGAAGGTTTTTACTTGTTAAATGCTTGCATGTCCGCAGTGATAGAAGTGATAGTATATTTAGATATACCTCAATATCCATTTATATTAGGTTGTCTAAAAAGTATTGATATTTTTTTTTTTTTTAATTCTGGTAAAGACATTATCCCATCACTGTAGAACTTCTGTGTTTTCTGGGCAAAAAACTGATCCAAGTGCATTTTGCAGTCCGCTGCGGAATTTAATTTGTTTACCATTAAGGGAGTTCTGCAGAGACCGGAACAAATGATAATCTGAAGGTGCAAGGTCCGGGCTATATGGTGGATGCAAACAGGCATTAAAACTTCCCAGCCAAACTCTCTCAGTTTCTGCCGAGTCATCAAAGATGTGTGTGGTCTGGCGTTGTCATGATGGAATACAACACCCTTTCGATTGATTAATTCTGGACGTTTTTTTTTAATCTCGTGCTTCAATCTTGTTAATTGTTGACAATAGAGATCGGAATCAATGGTTTGACCGGGTGCTAGTAATTCATAATGAACGATTCCTTTCCAATCCCACCAAACAGACAGAATTACCTTTCTTGGTGTTAATCCAGGTTTTGCTACTGTTTTAGGAGCTTCACCCTTCTTGGACCACGATCTTTTTCGTACATTATTATCGTATGTGATCCATTTTTCATCACCTGTAATCATTCGCTTTAAAAATGACTCGATTTCTTGACTTGTTTTGTGTTAATTCATGTGGTACCCAAACATCGAGTTTTTTTTGTATCCAGCCTTTGTCAAATGGTTTAAAACTGTTTGGTGATGGATGTTTAGTTCTTTAGCGATATCATGACTGCTTACGTGTCGATTTTCTTCAATTTTTGATATGATTTCATCGACTTTTTCAGTGATTCGTCGACCAGAACGAGGTGCATCTTTGACATCAAAATTACCGGAATTGCTGTTAATTTTGATAAAGTTCCTTCACCGTAAACTGCACAAAGTTGTTTATGTGCCTGCGTTGCATTTTCACCTTTTTCATAATAAAATTGTAAAATGTATCGAATTTTTTCACTAATTTCGCTAATCTTTAATGCACTACAACTTTTAAATGACTAAACAAATTTAATTTTTTTTTTTTTAATCTACGAAATGTCAGCTTTCGAACATATGTTAGTGTTACCTGATCAGATTAGTACTACTTGAAATATTCAATTATAATGACATCTATTTATAAAAATTATCAATACTTTTTCGACAACCTAATATACAGTTGTTAAAAGTTCGTATATATTAAAATTTCAAACAGATCAATGTGATTTAAAATGTTTTATCATGTATTTTTTAACATGACACCTCAATAAGCTAATGGAAAAACCGGATTTTATTATTTTTTTTAAATGAATTTTCCGGAAAATTCAATGTTCAATGTTCAATGAAAATTCAATTCAATCGAAAATTAATAATTTTTTAATATAAATATATCTAAACCCCTTTAGAAGTAGTTAATTCTTTAAAGTAAATATAAACTTCTTTTCATTTCAAAGGAAAAAAGCCGATTTTATGTAGAAATTCATAAAGAAATACGGTTAATTTAAAAAGTAAAATTGATGCTATTATTATCTGTTTGATAAACATTGAATTTTTCGGATAAATGATGTTTTTTTAATGAATTTTCTAAATATCTTATTTGGTTATTCAATGCGGTAAAAATAATTATAATCGATTTTAATTAAATTTATTGCAATTAAATCTCTATATCTGTATATCGAATTATGTTATTTTACATTCAACCGTTCATCTAATTGGACCGAAATCCAATTCAATGTTATTTTATTTATATATACAGTTCAAAAAATTCACCTAACGATCAGTTATAGGCCCAGTTAGTATACACAGTTTATATATGAACTGCTATAAATTTTTAATATTTCAAAATAAATTCAACTCAATTTTTCCCTTTAGAATTATTACCTGATATTATAATCATCGATTCACCGATGAGTTCCTCCATTTCCTTTTGTATGAATTCTTCAAAACAAAGTTGTTGCTTTAAACGCAGATCCATTGTTTTCTTTGATATTATATACAATTCATTCATTATATATGTATTTCGTGAGAAAATTTCCCATCATATATAATATGATTTTCAACAGTATTAAATCTTTAATGCTCAAATAACATTAAATCGTAAATCATTTGTGTGTGTTTAGTTTAACCTTTATCGTATTAAAAAATTATTAGTATGTACAATATATAAATTATTTACCTGAAATTGTGACATTAATATATTTCTATAAACGATTATATTATATAAACGACGAACGATATTTCGATTTAGTAAACAAACAAATAAATAAATATTTACCTATATATAATGTTAACTGCATATTTATATATATAATATATAAAATTGTGACATTATAAAACACCCTCCACATATATATATATGCAGCGACGCCGAGTCATACAGACAAAAAAGACATTGTCTACCCATTATTCAAAGGAAATCTTAGATAAAGGATATATCTTTGCAAATTCTATGAACAAATATTGAATACAAAAATGTATAGAATATGCCTAGATAGTAGCAATAGTAGATAGAATATATAAAAAATAAAAATTAAAAAGTGTTTATATTTGTTTTTGTTATAAACGAATTTATTATCCATTCAACTGTATTCAACGATTCAACACATATTGAACCATAACCATATATATAGGAATTTCTCATATGAATATTTCGCATATTACTCAAAATAAGACAAATTTTAAAATGTCTTTTTATAGAGCAATTTTCCAATCGTATTTCTATTTCTATGCATGTATTCATCAACCGATAGATGATATTTTACGTATTAATTTATCTATACTTTCTCAAAAAAAGACAAATTTTGAAATGTCTTTTTATAAAGTGTATATATTTCTCTTGCTATATGCATGTAGTCATTAACCGAATACACATATAGAACGAATTTCTTATATATTGATATATGCTATCAATACTATATAGCTAAAATACTCATAAAAAGACAAATTTTGAAATGTCTTTTCATAGAGCAATTTTTCCAATATAGATTTCTATTGCTATATTCATGCATTCGTCAACCGATACACATATAGAACGAATTTCTTATATATTAATATACAGTTAAAAGAATTCAAAATACTCCAAAAAAGACAAATTTTGAATTGTCTTTTATGTAATAATTTTAGGTAATGATGATGATAAGCAGGCATGTATGTTGTTTAAACTGGTTTCTCTAATGCTTTGATTTTGGTATATATATGCATATATGTTATATTTTAATATTTACATTGTTTGTACAATACAAGCAAATATAATATATAATAAAGAATCATATAGAATGACGGTTGTTGATATATCAAAAATATAAAAAAAAATAATATATTTATATTTATATATACCTCGGTATAATATTTATGTTTTTTGTATTTACTTATAATTTTCTTTTCGTTAGAATTTAAATTTTAGTTGAATTTTGAATACGATTTTTCGGCATTTGATGTTGTGTTGTTTATGATTTGGTTTATTTAATATTATTTAATTTTTGTATATTTAAAGATAACGAATTAGCTATTCCACACTGACAACGATTTTTCTTTCCTGATTTCATATTTATTTTTGTATATGGTTAAAATAAAAATTGGCTATTGAACACTGAATACGATTTTTCTTCCCCGATTTGATATTTTATTGTAATTATTAAATAATTATAATATTATTTAAATTATTTCAATAAAATTATTTGTATATGAGTTTTAAGACAAAGGTTGGCTATTGAACACTGACTACGAAAAAAATTTCGAAAAATTGTCAATTACCGCACAAATGTTTTATAAATGGATTATTTCCCTGATTAAAGCTTTTTTTAAGGTAATGTTTTTATTAAAATTTTGTTGAAGATGATTTTAGCAAACATAATTTTTGACTTAACGTTTTGATTCGAACGTGTTCGTTACTGTTCATAAGTATATGAATAACCAAAATTTCAACATCACAGAACGTAAACATATACGGACTTTATTTATTTTGGATTTTTTAAATTGTCTATCCATCAGACATTTCCATTCCTCGCTGCTGTATATATGCTGTTTACCCATAATCAATTTTTGTCATTGTTAATATATATATAGTATACGTGAATGAATACAATAAATATAGGAATTATATAAACTATATACTGAATATACTCTATAGATTTGATAGATGCATGCAAGAACCATTCGTGGTTATATATCCTACAATATGTAAAATAAAAATCGTAATTCATATATTTTTCTATCATACCATTTTATTTTATGTATAATACGAATATATATTTAATTATTATAATTATGTAGTTCATATATATATATATATATACATATCTAATCATACGTGGAACTTCAAATAAACAACAAAAAATGTTTTTTTCTTTTTTTAATATATTTTTTGAATGAATACATGACATAGAACTTCATTTCATCGTCTCTATATAAAATATTACCTACCAAAAAAAAAAAATAAATAAATATCTAAATCGTTTCTATATCACAATTCCTATACAATATTATGTAGGTTTTACTTAATAATAACCCTTACCATCAATAGAATGAACTCAAAAATACCCCAACACAACACATAATAATAATTTCCATTATAATATATATATATATGATAAGTGTATTTCTATAACAAAAAAATATTATAAATGAAATAATAAACATTGTATATAAATGAATAAACGCATATAAATAATAATATCTCCTTGTTCTACATATAAATAAACAAATATAAAAATCGATGGTGGAAAATTATTATTATATTTTTATTAATTGAAAAATAAATATGATATGTGTTTTAGTGTAGTGAAAATGTTTTTCCGGTTAACATATACATTCCCATAAATGGACAATTTTTCAGTTAAACGTTTTCATAGTTAAAATTATTATAGTGAAGAATAGAAAAATTGAACAATTGTTGAAACATTTATTCGTTTTTTTTATCATCTATATAAACTGTGCGCATTGTTGGTATATATGAAAATATATATTCAAAAGAATTATAATAGAAATATAATATTCAATATTAATTAAATAAATATATAATTAATTATAAATTATTAAGTGTATATTATTTTGTATTTTTTTTTTTGTTTTGTTTTGAAAATTTTATAAGCTATGGGTTGTGCTTCATCACAATCCACAAAAATTCCCTCAGAAGTTACAGAAAACGGTGTTATTGAATCTAAATCGAATATTAATAATAATAAAAGTGGTGGTAGTACTGCAGCAATGGAAGATTCACAACAAGATGCAGTTGAAAATGGAAAATATCGTAAGTGGGTTTTTTTTTATTAAGAATTTCAAAATTATTATATTTTTTTTTGCGGGGAGAATTTTGATTGGGAAAGATTCGATTGTAATAAATTGGATTTATACGAAAAAATTATTCGATTATTTGAACAAAAAAATTATTTTATTTTGAAATATAGATCGATAGGATAATTTTTTGATCTTTTTTTTTAACCATAACGTCTAGAATCATTTAACACATTTTAGCTATTGCAAAATATTCTTTATTACTTCTAAATGTTTCTTTTATTCACATTCACATTTTGTTTTATTGGAAAATAAGAAATATTATAGCTTCTGTTTTATTACAATACAAAAGTTCAATCCTAAATAAATTGATCAAGATCATTTTAAAAGATTATTTTTCGTTATAGCTATACTTTAAGATTTAGTAGAAACATTGAATTTTCTCGGAAAATTCATATGAAAGTAATAAAAGGACACCCGTACACCATTAATATATAATGTTATATGGAAATAACTTTGTGGTGTAAATGTTAAAAATGCCAACCTAAAAATTCTAACGAAATTTTGGGGTCGTGGGTTCGAATCCTACTGAATGCATAAAATAGGTTTTGTGTTTTCGGTTATTTTTCCAATCTGAATTTTAATACAGAGTTGTATTTTCCGCTTGCGGTTGGTCGTACGACTAATTACCGACACCGTAAAAGACACAAATTAAGAAACTAACAACAGAGGGCTGTTGTTGGACGCTAAAACCAGATTGTTGGTTGTATAGCGAAAAATTTATTTATTTTTTATATGCAAAATACAAATAAGTTTTTATCAATTTAATATGTTTGTTATATTGAAAATCTGTAATGTACATGGGCGCTGATTCTCTTCACATTAAATTATATATAAAAACGTTATGATTAAATTTTATAACTTAAGATATAGCTTACAATATCAGCGATATCCCCATTCAATTGTTGTTTATATCATATTATATCATATTATTCTAACTCTAATTAATTAAGCATACAACAGAAAATTTATTTGAAAATTCGATTACTTTAAGGTACATTTTCAGTCTCATCTTATAAGCCTTGGTTTCGTCTTTTTTTTAAATCAACCAATAAAAATCGATTATTCGTTCAGAGAGTCTTATGCGGAAAACACATCAAAAGCTTCAGCTTCAGCCGACTTCAAAGTGACATCATAGTAAAATCTATGAAGCGTATATGCAACCAAACACAATACAAAGTTGAAGCCAAAGCTGAGGTTGAAGCAACGCTCGAGTAGATCTGTTTTCTACTTAATGTAAACAAAAAACAAATAACATAATAAAAAATACGTTTAATAATCTCTGCAACGGCAACGCTGACGCTGTATTGTGTTTCACACAACTTTATGCCGTGATGTCAAAGTTGAGGTTGAAGTCGAAGTTGAAGCTGAAGCTCTTGTTGTGTTTTCCGCATTACCGGAACTAGTATTGTCTGTGTCTTTTTAAGATGCAGCCAAGGCTTAAGCGGCCATTTTTGTGAAAATTCATATAATATACAAAAATAAATATAAACACAATCAAACACAAACACACTTTTAAGCCGCCGTTTATAAGAATGAAGGACTGAAAATGGTGTGTGTTTTTCTGCGTCTTTTAAGAAACATCACAATAAAAAAAGACGAAGCCGAGGCTTATAAGACGACACTGAAAATGTACCTTTATCGTTTTTGTACGTCTATAAAAAGTGAAAAAAATTGATTTACGAAGAATAAAGTTAAATTAATTGGCATATAAATCTCAATATTAATTTATCGATTGAAATCCACAATCCATTTTATAATAAAATTAGAACTATAATTATAATAAATTGAAGAATTATTATAATGCGTATTTAAATAAAAATATAAAAAATCTTTTAGCAAAATCTGAAGCATTTGAAGTACCCCTAGAACCAGAAACGGAAATTTCAAATCCAAAAAAACCAGTACCAAAGCGTTTACAACGTTTAATTGATCCACCGGCAACACCACCATCACTAGAAGATTTAGAGGAAAAATTAGCAAATGCTGAACAACGACGAAATCAAGTAATTAAATAAAAAAACAATGGTTTTCTCTTAACCCTCATCCTCTGTTAGAACAAAACATTTCGAATAGAGATTTTGGGATAAAATTTAACTGGAATCAGGAAAATGTAAATTAACGTATAAAACATATTTAGCGATTTATTTGTTAATAGAAAATCGATTAACCCAAAACAGAGGATGAGGGTTAAATAACCAAACAAAAGAAGTAGAAGTAATACAAAAAAAAAACTATATATAATTTTCCCAAAAATAAAGCTTTTATTACAACGAGTAAATACATTAAATACAACTGCTGGTGGTGGCGGCGGCGGCGGCGGAGGTGGTGTCGTAAAATCAAAATTAACCGATGAACAACAAATTGAAAATGGTCCACCAATTAATGAACCACCAATTGAATAGAATAATTAATTTATTTATGTGTATATTATATTTGGGTTTTATTCTTTGCGATATTCTTTCAACTGTGTTAATTATGTGTTAGTTTTCATTTTTAATTATTATTTGTATACCAAAAAAATTATATTGATTTGATATAAAAGTATACAAAAAAAAAATTATTATTATATGTGCTTTTTACCTGTTCTTTTTCATTTTTTTTTTGTATTGTATTGATGTATATGATGATTAATAAAATAAAAATAAACATTTTTAAATAAAATATTTATGAATAATTTTAATTCTTATATTAACATGCCATAAACTTATATATTTTCTAAAACAAAAACAGATTCAATTCAGCAATAATGTTTGTGTGCTTTTATACTGTATTGTGATATAAAAACATAAAATAATAAATATAACGTAAAGAAGCGGAATTACAATCGCATATAGGTTTGTTTTGTTTTAGTGAAATGGAAAATTGGTTTTGTTCTTTGGTCGCTCGTTTTTGTTTTATTTTATCAAGTTTATATACAAGTTTATATATTATTATTCAATACGGTTTTTCGTTTTCATTTACAACAACGGTTTATTATCATGGAAAATAATAAATTTTGATAAAGAAATTTTCTCTATATGAATTTTCCCATTTAAATATAATAAATTTTCTATAGTTAGAATTTATACATTGAATTTTCCGGAAAATTTTGTTTGAAAAAAAAAAACAATTTTTTATAATAATATATAATTACTGTGTTTTTAAGCAGTTAAATTAGTTATAAAAAAACTATTTTTAAGCAATTTCACTTTTTAGAATATCTTTTTGTTTATCGTGGGTCAGCAGGACCAATTTTTTCAACTCGTCGTTTTTCCCCACTCCCCACGAAATTATATTCATTTTGTTAAAATATTATATTCGATTTATTGGAAATTTTGATTGAATTTTCACGACTATTCAATATGGAATTTTATTAATATTATTTGTGTTTTATTTGTCGTATTCTAACGAAATTATATAAAGAACATAAAAAAAATTATTGAACTACCTCAAAACATAATTCAAATACCTGAATTTCGTATATTGAAAATTTATTGTGGTAAATCAAAATATTAAGTTGTCTAAAAAGTATTGATAATTTTTTTAACAAAATTCAAACGATTTTTTTTATATATTTCAAATGAACTTTATTAAACCAAATATGCGCCGTTTTGATCGATGACCCTTTGCCATTTTTCTGGTAAAGACATTATCCCATCACTGTAGAACTTCTGTGTTTTCTGGGCAAAAAACTGATCCAAGTGCATTTTGCAGTCCTCTGCGTAATTTAATTTTAAACCATTAAGGGAGTTCTGCAGAGACCCGAACAAATGATAATCTGAAGGTGCAAGGTCCGGGCTATATGGTGGATGCATTAAAACTTCCCAGCCAATCTTTCTCAGTTTCTGCCGAGTCATCAAAGATGTGTGTGGTCTGGCGTTGTCATGATGGAACACAACACCCTTTCGATTGATTATTTCTGGACGTTTTTTTTTAATCTCGTGCTTCAATCTTGTTAATTGTTGACAATAGGGATCGGAATCAATGGTTTGGCCGGGTGCTAGTAATTCATAATGAACGATGCCTTTCCAATCCCACCAAACAGACAGCATTATCTTTATTGGTGTTAATCCAGGTTTTGCTACTGTTTTAGGAGCTTCACCCTTCTTGGACCACGATCTTTTTCGTACATTATTATCGTATGTGATCCATTTTTCATCACCTGTAATCATTCGCTTTAAAAATGACTCGATTTCGTTCCTTTTAAACAGCGTTTCGCAAATGGAAATTCGGTTCATTAAATTTTTTTGTGTTAATTCATGTGGTACCCAAACATCGAGCTTTTTCTTGTATCCACCGTTTGTCAAATGTTTTAAAACTGTTTGGTGATGGACGTTTAGTTCTTTAGCGATATCATGACTGCTTACGTGTCGATTTTCTTCAATTTTTGATATGATTTCATCGACTTTTTCAGTGATTGGTCGACCAGAACGAGGTGCATCTTTGACATCAAAATTACCGGAATTGCTGTTAATTTTGATAAAGTTCCTTCACCGTAAACAACGCACAAATTTGTTCATGTGCCTGCGTTGCATTTTCACCTTTTTCATAATAAAATTGTAAAATGTATCGAATTTTTTCACTAATTTCGCTCATCTTTAATGCACTACAACTTTTAAATGACTAAACAAATCTAATTTTTTTTTTTTTATCTACGAAATGTCATCTTTCGAACATATGTTAGTGTTACCTGACCAGATTAGTACTACTTGAAATATTCAATTATAATGACATCTATTTATAAAAATTATCAATACTTTTTCGACAACCTAATATTTGTATATTTTTTTTTTAATATAATGAAAATTTTCCTCTTCCTCTTTTAAATAAAAAAAAAAAAATTATGTAATTCTTCAAGATATTGTATTTTTACTGACTTCGCAGTAAAAGCTATTGACAAATTTTCGCATGGTATTTTGCTGGAAAAATTGTTTAAAATTGGTTTCCGAATGAATTTTGTTACGTGGCTTGGTTCTTATTTATTAGGTCGTTCTTGTGTCGTGTTATTTAATGATACTATGTCTAATTTTTTTGATGTTTTGTCTGGTGTTCCTCAGGGAAGTCGTTTGGGGCTCTTGTCATTTTCGGTTTTTAAACACTCTCAATGCTTAAGATATATGCTGACGATGTGAATATCTATAAATCCATTGCGATGGTGGATGATTTTTTAATTTGTTTCACTGTGATCTTACTTCATTTATAATAATTGGCGTCTTGTTAATAAATTGGTTTTAAATGTTGACAAATGTATAGTTATATGAACTTTACGAGAAAAAAATCAATTTTAAAATATATGAGTAAAACAGAAATAGAAATATATGAGTAAAACACTTGATCTTGGTATTTTCTTGGATAGTGAGCTAAATTTTAAATCGCATATCGATTATATTGTATTGTATAGGGCTAACACCATTATGGGCTTAATTTATCGTATGTCGCGTGAAATCTCTGATTGTCCGTATTGTCTTCGTTCATTATTTTGCTCTCTGGTACGTTCCATTCTTGAATATGCGTGTCCTGTCTGTTCACCGTTCTATACTCTGTTCACAAGGATAGGATCGAATCTAGGATTCAGAGAAGATTTCTAAGATTTGCTCCTCTGAAATCTCTTCCCTGGAGTGATCTGATTTTATCCGACCTGGCTATTCTCAAAGATTGGCTTTATTAAACATGCCCACGAACATTGGAAAGACATAGAGAATTTACTGCGGTTTGTCGTTTTTATGTAATTTGTTAAATTATAAAGTTGATTGTCCTTCTATTTTAAATAAACTTAATTTTAAAATCAATATTAAATGTCTTTGTGCTAACGATTTTTTTTACTTGGCTAATTATCGTACCAATTTTTGGCCGATTTAACCCACTTGATGTTTTAATCATGATATATATAACTCATGTAATGGTTTTTTGTTAGATAATAATATAAAGAATGAAATTTTTAAATATAAATTTTATAACAATTATATTGATTTATTGACTAACTTTTCTATTGACTAATTTTAATTAATATTATATTAAATAGTCTATTAAATAAATAAATAAACATTTAACTACAATTTTATTTCTATAAATAATTATTAATAATAATAATAATATTTTTATTTATTTTTCATTTAGGATTGTCGGAATGTTTTTTGCAAATCCCCAAAGAGCACAGATTAAATATTATTAGACAATTATCATAAATAAAAAAAAAACAAATCCATTATGACTGCGGTGACCTATTCATCATTTTCCTCAGCTTTTCTTTTGATGGATGACCCAAAATCTTTATATAGATATTCGTATTTATATATTTTATTTTTTTTTGTTGCCAGTATTATTACAAATAAATAAAATTGATGACCTTCGATTATATTTAATTAATTATTTATTTTTTTTTATATTAATAGTTTATTTTATTAAAAGAAAATCATTTAAAAATAAATCAAATTCAAATTTGTTAACAACAACTACAAAAAAAACTTTAATTCAATAGTCAATACCCCAATAACCTCAATTAATATATATATATATATATATATTAAAAAAAAGATTGCGAATAAATAAATATGATATATGTTTAACAAATTCAAAACAAAAATCTATACCCCAACATAACATAACACTTCGTTCAATAATGTGTGTGACTAATTAATTAAAACACATTTTTTTGCCAAAATTCGTTTTTATTCATCAAGATAGTCCCCTTTTAGGGAGATACAATCATTCCAACGCTTTTCCAATCTTTCGATACCGCCTTTGTAAAACGATTTTTCTTTGCCTTCAAAATAGGCGTTAGTTTCGGCGATTACTTCATCATTTGAGCCAAATCTCTTACCACGGAGCATCCTTTTGAGGTCTGCGAAGAGCCAGTAGTCGCTGGGGGCTAAATCTGGAGAATACGGTGGATGGGGAAGCAATTCAAAGCCCAATTCGTTCAATTTTGCCATCGTTTTCATTGATTTGTGACACGGTGCATTGTCTTGGTGGAACAACACTTTTTTCTTCGCCATATGAGGCCGTTTCTTTGCGATTTCGACTTTCAAACGCTCCAATAACGCTATATAATAGTCGCTGTTGATGGTCTGCCCCTTCTGGAGATAGTCGATGAATATTATTCCATGCGCATCCCAAAATACAGACGCCATAACCTTGCCAGCCAACTGCTGCGTCTTTGGTCGCTTTGGGCGGCTTTCGCCGGCTGCATGCCACTCAGCAGACTGCCGATTTGACTCTGGAGTGAAATGGTGGATCCATGTTTCATCCATTGTGATGTACCGTCGCAAAAACTCCGACTTATTGCGCGTAAACATGTCCAAACAGCTCTTTGAATCATCGGTTCGTTGTTGTTTTTGCTCCGGTGTGAGCAAACGCGGCACCCATTTGGAACACACCTTTTTCATACCCAAATGTTCGTGTATTATGGTTTGTACACTGCCTGCTGATATCTTCAGAATGTCAGCAATCTCCCTCACTTTCACTTTACGGTTGGACATAATGATTTTCAGTGTTTTTTCAACGTTTTCCGGAATAACAGCGTCATTTGGCCTTCCAGTAGATGGAATGTCATCGGTGTCTGTACGACCACGTTTGAATTCGGCATACCAATAACAAATGCTTCTTTTTGATGGAACAGAGTCCGAGTAATGTTTTTCAAGCCATTCCTGGCATTGAACAGTATTTTTTTTCATTAAAAAACAATGATAAATCAGCACACGGAATTGCTTTGAATTCATTTTTTTTTAAACACAAAAATAGCGTCACTTATAGCACTGTAACTTGTAAACAAATGATCTGATTAACATATGATGTTGACAGTAAGCCTAAAAAGGTTGCCAAATGCGAAAAAAAATATTGATTTAGTTCTAGGGACGCCATCTATGTGTCAGTCACACACATTATTGAACGAAGTGTTATATATGAATATTGAATCGAATGTTATTTATATACATATTCATATAATATATATTGTGTTGAATAATAATACTTGAATGAAGTAAATAATTAAAGTTATATATATTATATACAAAAACCTCTTCTTATATAATTTACTCCACATATACCATATATATACTTACTTATACAAATATATGTAAATAGAAAAGTGTATATAATGATATATAATATAGTTAGTTGCTATTTTCATTATCCAAGGGTTGTTGACGTTCTACACACATATATGTTTATATATACATATATAGAATTTTCGTTGATAGGGTTGTGTATTGTTTTTCATCGGATAAATAGATTTTCTATATGTGTTTCTATATAATAATTTGGTTTTTGTTTTCTGCTGTAGCCTTTTAAATTATATTCAGAGGAGAATATATATATATTCAAAATCTATTGAATATATATACATATCGAAATAATTGTAACATATACATATCTATATTTGCGAAAAAATAAAATGCTTTGCGGGTGCAGTATAAAAAACAAAAATTATAGATATGTATGTATACAGGGTGTCCCAGTACAGGGTGCCAACCCGAAACAGGCAGGTTCTACACCTCATTTCCAATCAAAGAATGTATGCGACCCCATGTCTATCTCCCTTGGTTTTCGAGCTAGCCCGAAAAAACGAATTCTTTGAAGTTCAAGGTAATACGTAGATGTTATTTATCATATCTCAGCAACCACTTATCGGAATCCAATAATTATAACCTTGTTGGAAAGGTATTTTAACTATCTTTAACTCTTTCTAATAACACAAACATCGGCGACAACCCGTTTTCATGCTATAGCTGGTCAAACACAAGAAATTTCAACGGCCTCAAATATTTTTGTTATTTGCAAGCGGAGAACTATAGAACTTTTCTGTTTATCAGCTGTCGGTTTTTAGAAAAACTTCTTTGATGTTTTAGCTTTAATTTGATGTACAAACTTTTAAAATATGTCAACTCGTCTTAGAGATATGACGAAAATAATATTGAAATATGACGAAAATAATGCAAATTTTTCAAAAATTTAAAACACATTTATTACATTGCAAAGTTCAATGTTCTGTTGTTATCGCGTTATCTAGGTAACATAACTTCAAGGGATTGCAATGAATTCAATGGTTATTTAGAAATAAAAACAGTTAAATCTATTACCGTCATAAATTCATTCAATTCTTTTGTTTTTTGTGCTACATCTCTTCGGCATTTGTATGTTACATTGTTTTACGTTTAATATTCATTAGAAAATTAAGTTTGTTTTATAAAGAATAATTCGGAAGTTTGAAACGGTAAAAAACAGTAAAAAATAAATTTCAAAAGCAGCCATCCAAATTGGTGTAAGTAAAAACTATGCTTGGCGTGCAATGAAGGCTGCTGGTTTACATCCTTATCATTTGCAAAAAATTCAAGCACTTAAAGAAATAAACTACGTCCCCCGAATAACTTTTTGTGATTGGGTGATTCGTTGTTATGAACAAGTTCCCAGGATATTAAATCTAATTTTATATACGGATGAAGCAATGTTCACATGTGAAGGGATATTTAATACTAAAAATAATCATCATTGGTTAAAGGAAAACCCACATTCAGTTAGGCAACACGCATTTCAGGAACGAATAGCAGTCTGGGCAGGAATGATTGGAAATCAATTATTTGGTCCATACTTTCTACCTGGGCGACTGGATTCAGATTCATATTTAGTTTTTTTTGCAAAATAGGTTATTCGATTTACTCGATGATGTTAATTTAGCTGATTTGCGATTCATTCATTTTCAACATGACGGTGCACCCCCACATTTTGCACGAAGTGTAAGAGAACACTTAAATGACACATTCGGTCAAAGATGGATTCGAAAAAATGGCCCATTAAATTGCCACCACGCTCGCCAGACCTCACACCATTAGATTTTTATCTATGGGGGGTTTGTAAAGACATGGTTTATAAAACACCAGTTCATACCAGGAAAGATTTAATGAATGGCATTAATAATGCGTTTGAAGTTTTAAAAATAATCCGAATCAAATTCGATCGGCTACTAGGGTAGTATTAAAACGGTGTCGAATATGTAGATCACATAATGGACCCCATTTTGAACAATTTTTGTAGTAAAAATTCAAATTTAATTTAATAAATAAGTTTTAAATTTTTGAAAAATTTGCATTATTTTCGTCATATTTCAATATTATTTTCGTCATATCTCTAAGACGAGTTGACATATTTTAAAAGTTTGTACATCAAATTAAAGCTAAAACATCAAAGAAGTTTTTCTAAAAACCGACAGCTGATAAACAGAAAAGTTCTATAGTTCTCGGCTTGCAAAATAACAAAAATATTTGAGGCCGTTGAAATTTCTTGTGTTTGACCAGCTATAGCATGAAAACGGGTTGTCGCCGATGTTTGTGTTATTAGAAAGAGTTAAAGATAGTTAAAATACCTTTCCAACAAGGTTATAATTATTGGATTCCGATAAGTGGTTGCTGAGATATGATAAATAACATCTACGTATTACCTTGAACTTCAAAGAATTCGTTTTTTCGGGCTAGCTCGAAAACCAA
Organism: Dilophus febrilis; assembly: GCA_958336335.1. Taxonomy (NCBI): domain Eukaryota; kingdom Metazoa; phylum Arthropoda; class Insecta; order Diptera; family Bibionidae; genus Dilophus; species Dilophus febrilis. Next base: position 11,549,127 of record OY284472.1, on the reverse strand, counting down.
GGGAGATAGACATGGGGTCGCCATACATTTTTTGATTGGAAATGAGGTGTAGAACCTGCCTGTTTCGGGTTGGCACCCTGTACTGGGACACCCTGTATATAGAGAAAAAATCGATGAAAGGAAAATAAAAGCTATGTACGAGTATGTGCTAAATTAATTTGTGTAAGTAAGTTAATATGTAAAAATTTTTTTAGTTAGTATATCGCCAAATTGATTCTATACATACAGTGGTGGACAGTTAAATAACACAGTGATTCATTATGTCAAATATTCTAGTTTTACTAGTACAAATTATCTATACAAAAACCGATAAGTTTATGGAAAAATGTGTTATGGACCGAAGTATAACCGGTGTGAATCGGATGGAAAAGTGTATGTACGACGTCTACATAATCAAAGCATCAATCCATTATACACATTAAAAACTTTAAAACATGCTGGTATTGGTTATGCTGGGGTTGGCATGGTATTGGTCCAATACACAGCATAGAAGGAAAAATGGATCAGTAAATGTATAAAAACATACTTGAAAATCGAATGGAACTATATGATGATGATAATATGCCACTTACGGGGAAATTCATGGACGATAATGATCCAAAATCACCGCTCGTTGCATAACAAGATAGCTGTTAGCAGAACAAATTGGATTGGCCGGTACAAAGTCCGGGCTTGAACCCCATTGAGAATTTGTGGGGAGATGTCGAAAAAGGGATTAGTGAAAATCGACCAACAAATTTGGACAAATTGTGGGCAGTCGTGCAAGAGGCTTGGCTTACAATCCCATCAGATGGATGCAAACGTTTGGAGGAAAGTATGCCTCGTCGATGTGTTGAAGTAATTAAAATGAAAGGTTTCCCAACAAAATATTAAATCCAATTTTAATCAATTTTTATTAATTTTTCATTGTGTGATGCAAATAAAGTCAAAGTTCGTTGACTATGTGCTATTTACATCCCCACTTAACTTTAAGAATTTTTTACGTTTTAACATATGTTCTGAATGTTTTTATTAAAGAAAATATAGATATTTATTTACATTAATTATGAAATTATGTATTAATGTTTCATTTCTATTCATTTTTAGTCAGTTTAACACTGCTTCCATTAGATATTTTTAAGAATTCTATAAAAGAAATGGGTGTGTTATTTAACTGACCACCACTGTATATAATGCATAGATTGAGTTGGGGTTGTTGTGCTGATGAAATGCACGGTTTTCCTGTGAGAATATTCATTTTTGCATAACTACTTTATTATTATTTCAGTAAGGTGAATTTTTATTTATTGTTTATTTTTTTGATAATATAGTTTTGTTGATGTAGGTATCGGGAGATTTGGTAAACTGTGTATAATAATAATGAAATCAATAATATAATATTTAATTCACAGGTTACGAATTAATTTCTAAGTGGATAATTTCATTATCAATGGATGCGGTAATTAGAATTATTTTTTAAAAAATTACATTTAAATATCTTGAAATGTTTTCATCATAATTTCAACGGTTGACACATAAAAAAATTATTAATAAGTTTGCTAATTAGACAATATAGAGGTTATATTTTCCGGGAATCATGTGAATTAATTGATTGTATTCATTCCATATAGTTTATGCTTTGATTGGTTCTATTTTGGAGAATGCTTGTCCTGCTGTTTTGTGCCCGTTTTATGCTATAATGAAAGCATTTCTAGGAATCTACATTGCGGAATCTATTCAAAAAAGGTTTATAAGATTTGCTCTTAGAACCCTTCCCGTGAAGTGATCCAACCAGACTGGCTAAGTACAATCAAATAAGGCTTGCTTTACTAAATATGTCCTGAATAGAAAAACATCGTTAATTTATCGGGGTGGCTTTCATATGTAATTTATTAAGAAATAAAATTGATTGCATGTCAATTATCAATATAGATTACACAATTTAAATTGAATGATATAGATAGCTTCGATAAGTGTTATTTTTTCACTTGAATTGTTTTCGTACCAATTATGGGGTCACTTAAACACTTTAGACTCCTTATTAAGGGGTTACAATCTCTTCAGTCGTTTGTTATTGGACAATAATGTTAACAATACTAATTTTATAGATTAAATTTATATTTATGTTAATTGAATATTTTGAATGGTTTAATTACAATTTTTGTAACATTCGATGTTATTACATATCTAACCGCTAAAGCAACTAAGAACTGATTGGAAGTTAAAGAAATGAGTTTAGAAATTTAATTTTACAAATGGACATCTTCAAGACCTGATTTAAGTCCAATAGAATCATTGTGGTGTCATTAATAAAACAAAGTTATAAAATTATAAGAACGTTACAACTGAAGGAGTGAAGAATTTCAAGGAAAAATCATTGAAATGAGGAATACAAAAACACTGGATGAAGGCAAACATTTAGTAAATATAACGTCTAAAAGAATGGATGCTGTCATAAAGGCCAAAGGAGGCGTTTCAAAGGAGATTAGTGGCGTATAATATAAACGTCCGATATTATAATTATATTAAATTTTTTTTTGTTAAATTGAATCATTTTGAAATAAATTCCATAACTAATTGAATTTAAAAGTTTTTTTACTTCTGTCTGCGCAATTATTTAACTAAAATCATCATTTTATGAAATAAAATTAGAAGGATTCAAAAATTATTGCTTAAATTATTCGGCATCTCAAAGTCGAGCATTCGAATAAAATGGCAGGTGTCCGATAGTGGTTAGAGTAGTAATCTGTAAACATAAAATATTCCGAAAGCGCGTTTAACCCTAGGATACATAACAAAAAATTCTACACTTTTGCATAAACCGGGTACATTTATACCCAGAGATAAAATGTTAACTAACTTCCTTAATTTTTAAGATAATTAGACCGGACTGGTTACGTTTTCTGGCTATTTCTTATATCTTTCAAGCACCTCACATTTGGTAATCCTATTCCAAACCGTTTTTAAGATATTCTCAAATAACCCATTTTTAAATCACAAATATATTTCTGCCAGGAGGTTTTTCATAGATATAATCACTTTAAACCATACGCTTAGAACCTCCAAATGATGATAAATCGTTTGGTAATAAAAAATTTTACACTGATTCAAGTATCTGAACATAATTGGTCATCGTTTGGTTCTTGAGCCTTACCTGCTTAAAAAAATATTCAAATCCATTTTTTTAATAAAAAAAGAAATAAAATAAAATTTAAATGCAAATTGACCAATAAAAATGTTATGCGATTTTTATTTAATCGTGAATAACTTCGAAACTATTAGAGACATATCACATGGAAATGTATGTTAAACGAAAGCTAAGTAATGTAACAAGTTTTTAAGGAAGTTGGACGGACATTTTTACAAGGTGTCTTTTCGAGATATGATACCCCAAACTTTAGAGAACAAAAATTAAGATTTATCTTTTACACACATTTCTTTAAATATCTAGAGAACCGGTTGTCCGATCTACATGATTTTTAATGTAATTTATAGGCGATTTAATGATAATGCTATAATATAGTGTATCTGATCGTTCAATTACAATAACCAGTTGTGGAGATAAGTGCTCCAGAGTCGCGAAAAACATGAACATCTCCAAAAATCGTTTTTTTCGCTTAATTCCTCAACGAAGCCGAATAGAACAACATTTTTGAGAATGTTTTCGACTCCAAATGAGCCACTAAAAATTTTGCCCTAAAAACGCCATATTATTGGTTATTGTAAGGAGATTCTTATTGTTTTGATAATTTTAAATGTGGGGCTCAGGTCGATTGTATCTTTACTGATTTCAGTAAGACCTTCGATCGGGTTTCACACAATTTACTGTTGTGTAAATTGAAGAAAATTGGGTTTGGTGATGTTTTCATTAATTGGATTCGTTCGTACTTGAATAATCGTTCATTTGAGGTGCTTTTTAATAATATTTTATCTAGAACAATTAACGCTTGTTCTGGTGTTCCACAGGGTAGTCATTTGGGACCCATTTTATTTGTGCTTTTCATTAATGATTTGCCGACCGTGTTTAAACATTCCAAATGTGAAATATATGCAGATGACGTGAAAATTTATAAATCTGTTTTTAATCTTGACGATGTCCATGCCCTCCAATCAGATCTTGGTGCTTTTTATGATTGGTGTTCCGATAATTATATGTTTTTAAACATTGACAAGTGTAAGGTTATGCAATTTACTCGTAAACGTTCACACTTAATTAATTCGAATCATTTAAATGGTAAGATTTTAAATACTTTTGACAAAACTCTTGACTTGGGAATTTATTTAGATACCAAACTAACTTTTAAGCCCCACATAGATCATGTGGTTAATAGAGCAAATTCCGTGCTTGTTTTTATTATGCGAGTTGGTAAGGAATTTTCGGATCCGTATTGTCTCCGGTCTTTATTTTATTCGCTTGTACGGTCGATTATTGAATATGCATGTCCGGTTTGGTCGCCGCATTATTTAAATGCTAAACAAAGATTAGAATCAATCCAAAGAAGATTTTTAAAATTTGCTTTAAGATCTCTTCCTTGGTCTGATTCAACTATATTACCACGATATACTCATAGAATTGCGCTATTAAATATGCCGACCCTAGAAAAACATAGGGAATTTATTGGGTTGTCGTTTATATGCGAATTAATTAATGGTAAATTTGATTGTACTTCTTTATTGGGAAAATTGAATTTTAAACTAAATATTCGCGGTCCACGGTCGATTGAATTTTTTAATGTTGAAACCCATCATACCAATTATGGTCATTTCAATCCTTTTAACGTTTTACTGAAGTCATATAACTCATGTGTTAATGGATAATAAGGTAAAAAGTCCCCAATTTAAATTACATTTTTATTGTAAAAATCGGTGATTGCAACCGAAATTTGTTTGTTTTTATTTTTTCATTTTTTAAATTTTAATATTGTTGTTATGAATTATCAATTATGAAATGATTATACTTAATGTATAACATATATTTTGTATCATTGTTGTTAGTGACTGTTCCGAAATTATTGGATAAAATTTTATGCATTAGAATTTATGTAATTAAGTATGCATTAGAATTTAATGTTTTTTTCGAAATAAATAAATAAATAAATTATTGTCGAGCGCTGGGAAACCCTGTATAATACAATTATTTTTAATCATGGGCATATAATTATACCTAGAATTAGCAAATCCGCGGTGTCCTGCCTGAACAAGAAAGGCAATGATTTTGAACACTTTATTTGCAACTCCATTACAGAATTTTAGATAGAATTGAATATTCGAACGTGTCACCAAACGACATAGACATAAGTAAAAAAAATAAAGTTTTTACAGCACTTTTAAAATCTAATGGGTATTAAAATACCCATATATGCATCCTAGGGTTAAGGATTCCGTATATGAATATAATTCTTTTAATTATGTGGATGTAAAAATGTCTATTTAATATAATTTAATAAGTTTCGAAGCACACTGGGATTTACCGGGTATATATTTAACATTATAAAATTATTGTTATGTTATTTCAGTTATTATATGTACAGACAGATGAAGTGTCAGCACCCTAAAACAAAAATCATCAAATTGGTAAATAAATAAAAAGTTTTTTTTTTTTTAATCATAACAATTTTTATTTTATTATTTCATTTTTATTTTTTTATTATTATTTTTTTTTTTCATTTCTTTTTTCTTTATCATTTTGTTTTGGTTTTTTTTTTTGTTTGTTTTTCAATAAATTACAAATAATTTTAAAATACATTTTTTTATTATAAATAATTCGTACCTATTTTTTTTTTTATTTATCGTGTTTTTTGTTTTATTTATTTTTATTTTTATTATATATTTATCTCATCATCATCATCATCCTTTTTATTTTTTATTATTTGAATGCAGAGTTATAAAATAAATAAATGTATGTATTTGATTATATTTTTTTAATTTTTTTTTTTATAATTTTAAACAATCTCTATTTCACAAAAAAAAATTAATAATAATTATAGTGTATTTATTATTATTATTATTAATTATGAATATATTCTATATATAAATATGATGATTAATTTATCAGACTAATTTATAGAAAAAATTTTTTGTTTTTTAAAATTAAAAAATAAATATTTATTTAATCGTCGATTTGTAATATACAAATATATAATATATATAATATGTAGAAAGAAAAGAGTGTATATTTTCTTATGATTTTTATATGTTTTCGGTGGCACATGAAATTTTTTGGTTTAGTTATACATAAAATGTTTTTTATTAAATGGTTTTTATTTTTATTATTCCGGTATAGTAAAGAAAGATGATGTTTTTATTTATTTCATTATTATTATTATATAAATTTATTTTTTTATAAATATCTAAAATTTGATACAAAGCGTTTATATTTCTTCATTTTTCCATTATATAAATTTTTCGTTTTAATTCTTTTGGGTATAAATTATTATTAAATGATTAATAATAATTTAAATGTATATTTTTGATAATATAAACTGCGTATATATAAAATAAAAAATATCATTTCTACAAAATATTTATGGCTTTTAATAATATATCAAGAAAACAAAAAAATAAAATAATTTTAAATTTATTTTTTATTTATTTGTTTGTTGGTTTGTATTTTTAGTTTATTTGTTTGTAGTAGATAAAAGGAAATTATTTTCATTGGTTTTTATAAAATTCATGAAAAAAAAAATTTAATAAATTAATCATAAACAATTTTCCTCATTTATTAAGAAAAAAAAAATGTCTTTTTGGGTTGTCTTTTTTAATATTATTACAAAAAACATCTTTAAAAATTTTAATTTATTCGATTAAATTATAATAATAATTCAAAAAAAAACAAAATAATAATAAATTAATGATTTTACTTATGAAAATCGTAATATAAAAATCGTCTCGTTGATTTTTTTTATCGATCATTTTATTATTATTTATAATTATTTTATTTTTATTATTTATCATCAAAAAAAAAAAAAAATACAAAATTTTAAGATCTATATATATTTATAATTATATATAGAATGAATTAATTTATATTAAATCCTGTTTTTGTTTGTGTACGCATAAGAAAAATGAATAATATATATTAATGAACCATAATTGATTAGAGAATTCTTATTATACGTTTCCTGACGGGAAATTGTTGCTAAACATATGTTACTTTTACAGGTAAGAAATCACATGTGGATATAATTGATTAGAATTCTTATTATATCTTTCCTGTCGGAAAATTACTAAACATGTTGATTTACAGGTATAAGAAATCACAGGTGGAATTCTGTAAGGCAATAGGTAATGAACTCCAATGGATTGGTCATAAAAATGCTCTCGCCGAATAAAATAGAATTTGATTCAATTTTGTGATTTATTTTCCAATTGAGCAAATTTAAAAGTCATACTTCCACTATCGCCCTTACGTAATACCAAATTCAAAATTAGTTATGACCAAGGAGATAACCTGGATGAAGTATAATGAAGGATCAAATTTGTAATCACATTCATGCTAGATCACTTTTGTCCTCCTTTCAATTTTCGGGTTTTCGTCCAAAGCACAGTACCACTACGGCCTTATTAAAAATTTCCAATGATGTGTGTTTCACCACGGATGATGATGACCTTTTGACCATTTTGGTGCTTCTCGATTTTGGTCTCCAAGGCATTTGACATGGTTGACCATGACTTATTGTGCAACAAATTAATTAATCGGTATATGGGTTCTCACATAGTGCAACGGCTCTTATTTGTAGTTATCTGTCTGATCGTTCACAATTTGTGTCAATTAAAGACCTTATTTCTGATGTTCTTAATATTTCGGCCGGTGTTCCTCGGGGATCGGTCCTTGTTGACCACTGTTGTTTTGTCTGTTTATCAATGATCTCCCGGATTCGGTCGATGCTTCTAAAATTCACTTGTTTGCTGATGATGTACAGATATACAGGCATTGTACTTTGTCGGGGGTCTCACAGTGCATTTCGGATATTAATGATGAGTTGAAATCAATATCGGAATAATGGGTTTATCGCAACAGGCTTAAATTAAATTGCTGATAAATCGCAGTCTATAATTATTTATAGGCGTGATATAAACACTGAATCTTTTTCTAATCTTTATCTGAATTCAGTAAGTATTCCATATCAATCCAAGGTACGTAACCTGGGTATGATTTTCAACAAAACTCTAACGTGGTCTGACAATATTGACAACGTATCCAAGAAGGTTTATGGGATGTTAAGACTTTTATGGACATTTCCTGACGTTACAACCATCGAAACCTGCTTGTTTCTCGTTCAAACTTTACTTGTTCCACATTTTTTGTATTTTGTGATGTGGTAATGCATCCCCTTTATTCTGCATGTGCCCTACGGCTGAATGTGGTTTTTAACTCTTGTATCAGATATATATATATATAATTTGCGGCGCTTTGATCATGTGTCATCCTATGGTAAAAAATATTCTTGGTTGTACTCTTCTAAATTACTTTAATTACAGATCGTTACTAACAATTTTTAAATTGGTTAGATATGGGCAACCATCTTACCTGGCGGAACTGATACGACCAGTAATCTCCGGTAGAACTCCGGGTAACCTTGTGGTACCGGTGCATTCAGGTCGTAGCGCATCACTTTCCTTGTTTGTTCATGGTATTCAATTGTGGAACTGCTTGCCAACTGGTCAGCCAAATTTTCTTCTAGTATTGGAAGCTTTAGGTCGACTTGTGGTTATTTTTGAGATATGAAATTCATGCTTAAATTTTGTTCTTTCTATATTGTATTTTAATATTATTCAACTAGTATGTGACACTGATTTCTTTTCTTTTTTTTTTTATTTTTATGTTATTGATAATAGTACCCCTAAAGAGTAATTAAGGTAAATTAAATGAATAAGGGAAATCATTTTTATTTGTTATTGGAAGAATTATTCATGTTATATAGATTTTATTGAATACAATGTAAATTGCTAAAATGTACATAATTTGCAATGAGTTTACTCAAATGTACATTACATTTATAAATAAATAAATAAATAAATAACCTATCATCTTACACAATTCCACTCCAACATTGTTTACGGATCACGTGTTAAGGAATTTACTGAACAATTCAGATTTTATTTCAGCAATTTTTTAACCAATCACAAACATAACTTTATTATTTATTTATTCAACAAGAAATTTTGTCTGATAGACTTCCAGATCATGTGTTTGAAGACCATTTAAAATGGGAATTGTCATGAATTTTTAATTTATATCGTCCTGCATAACATAAGTAGTAGAGGGGGTCAGAGGACCAGCAAAATTTGAAGTTATAATATTCATTTTAATATAATAAATTTTCAATTTCAAATACATTTTTATATAATTATTAAACATTTTCTTATTGTTGGATTGTTTTTGTTGGTTTCGTATTCATGTAAAATTTTTCAGTTGTATATAAAAAAAAAAAAAAGTATTTTTTTTTTAATACATTTTTTTTCAAAAATATGTTTATTTTTATTAAATCACTATAATATTTTAGTAATTTTCAATTTGTCCTTTATTAACTTTATTGTTTTTAATATAAATTAATTTATTAGTAATTTTTTAATAAAAATTTTTTATTTTGTATTTTTTTTTTGTATTTATTATAATTTTTGGGGTTTTGTCGATCAAATTTATTTTTGGATTAATTTTTTTTTTTTATATATAAAAACATTTTTAATATTAATCTACTTAAACATATATTTTGTTTATAAAGAGTATATTTAATATAATTTATTATTATTATTATTATTATTATAAATTATTATTATTATTACAATTAAACGACGAGTATTATTTATAATTATATATATATATATATAATATTAATTTACCCTATTTAAATTTATAATATTTTTTTATTTGAATTTTTATTTTTTATTTAATTACACTTTTTTCTTTGTTTTTTATTTTTGTTATTATCAAATTCGTGTATAAAAAAAACTTATACAATTTTAATTCATTAAATAATTATTATATATTTAATAGAAAGTTCAATTAAATTATATTTATTTGGTAACACAAATCAAAAAAAAAATCGTACATTCAAATAAATATTTTATCTATATATTTTCTTAATTATTATTTATTTTTTATTTTGTCTATTTTCGTTTATTATATAATTTATATATATGTATATAAAAAAAACACACACAAAAAACAATTTCCTTATATTTACAAAATTAACAGAATTTTCCGATAATATTTTTATATAATAAATAATTTTTTTTATTATATTTATTATAAATAACGCATATATTAATTTTTAAATAACACATTAATACAAATACAAAAAAAAAAAAAACAAATGTATAATATTGTCATAATTTATATCTGGGGGGCGGCGGGGGGTGAAGGGACATAACAAACAATAATTCAAAATTTAACCCAAAAAATACAAATAAAATTTAACAAATAAAATATGAAAAACTTAATTTATATATGAGAATTTAAATTGTTATTCATCAATACAAAATTTTAGTTTATTTTTAATATTAAAATTATTTTATTTAAATTTGTTTCAGTTGTTTCAATTTTTTTTTCTTTCATTTTCTAATATTTATTATAATTTTTTTAATTAATAAAATATCTATAAAATAAAGAATATTTTTTTTTATATATAACAATATTTTTTTTTTTATTTCTTTGGCTAATTCGATTTTTTTTTATTATAATAATTTTATTTTTTATTTTGCACACAAAAAGATTTATTTTTTTTTTTCGTTGAAAAATGTTTTTTTTTTCTTTCTATTTTATTATTCTTATTATATATAGTAATGTGTTTTATATAAATGTGTTTAATTTTCATAAAAATACAAAATAATCCATTACATATATTAAGAAATTATATCATCACACAAAAACGGTGATATTTATTTAAAAAATAATTTTTATTTCAATTTCAATTTTGATAATATATTTTTTTGGTTAATCAAAAAATAAAAAATATTTAACCCATTAAATGTTATTTTTTTATTGTAAAATTACCGAGGGGTTTTTGGTTTTGTGTTTTTTTTTTTTTAAATTAACCAATTTCTTAGATTTTATGAATGCAAAAATTAGATCGTTTCAGAAATATTTAGGTTTAAGGGATAAAAACAAATCTTTAACGGTTAATAAAAGATCGTTTAATGATCGTGTTTGTTGTGAATATAATTTAATGGATTTAATATCTAAGGATTGAATAATCCGTTTAATTTAATCCTTAGTCATAAAATCAGCAACAATATTATAAAGAATATAGAAGGTTTAAGTTTACGTTTGATATTTATTTTACTTAAATGTTAGTGGTTAAGAAATGATTTTGGTTTTCCGCGGTATGAAAATTGAAAGATTTGATTAAAAAAATTAATTTCATCCGGTGTTTAATTAAATCTTTATTATATTGTGACCTTGCATTCATAATGTCGATTTAGATACCAGATGGCGTAACTAGCGCTGTGTGCATCGGAGCACACCACGGCCATATTCTTTTTTTTTTGTTTGTCATTACTCTATAAATTTCAGTATATGCCATTTCGTTGAAGTGTAAACAACAAAGCTTTTTTTTTTGCTTCGAATATGTCGAAACACGTGCTTGAAAAAGTTGCTTTGTTTAAAAAATTTTTTTAATTTGAAAAAAAAAACCGCTGCTGATGGTTATCGATTTTGGTTGGTAGAAGCGTACGGTGAACATGCTCCAACTCAAAAAACTTGTGAACGGTGGTTTGTACGCTTCCGAAATGGTGATTTTGACTTGGAAGACAAAGAACGGCCAGGTCAGCCAAAAAAATTTGAAGACGAAGAATTGCAAGCATTATTGGATGAAAATTCGTGTCGAACGCAACAAGAGCTTGCATTAGAGTTGAATGTAGATCTATCATTTCTTGACGTTTGCATTCAATGGAAAAGATCAGAAAACTAGGTAAATGGTAATCCCACATCAACTGAATGAAAATCAACTCAAAGCACGAATCGATGCATGCCATAAACATCTTGCCGAGCACAAAAAAAACTGAGTTTTTTGAGTCGAATTGTCACTGGCGATGAAAAGTGGGTGTATTACGACAACCCTAAACGTAAAGCATCATATGTTGATCCCGGCCAACCATCAACTCCAACAATCAAAATGCGATATTCATTGACAGAAGCTTATGCTGTGCATTTGGTGGGATCAGAAGGGTGTCGTGTATTTTTAAGCTGTTAAAACCGATTGAAACGGTTACATCTGATCGCTACCGACGACAACTGGGCGAATTGGCAAAGAAATTGAACGAAAACCGACCATTGATAGCTCGAAAACACCACAAAGTTTTAATGCACGATGACAATGCCAGTTTGCACATCGTTAAGGAACATCGTTAAGGAAAAAATAAAGAGGCTCGGTTGGGATCATCTTGATCACGCCCGTATTTTCCAGACCTTGCTCCTTCTGATTACCATTTGTTCCGATCAACGCAGGTCAGCCTGACAGATGTACGCTTTCGAATTGCTGAAGATGTGCAAAAATGGGTCGATGAATGGATTGCCTCGAAAGATGAGGACTTCTCCAAACGAGGAATCAACAAACTTCCTAAAAGATGGGAGGAAGTCATAGCTAAGGATGGGCAATATATTGGTTAATGTACTCAATCATTTTGTTATACAAATAAATGCCATTTTCAAGCCAAAAAATCGATATTATTAATGCAAGGCCCCAATATATTAAACAAATTTGTTCAATATAAGCATATATAAATTTTTGTTCAAACTTAATTCATGGATAGTTTATCAATTGCTGAATTGTGTTTATGTGTCCAACAGGAACACAACAAACATTTATATATATTTAGGTATAAATATTATCATGTATTTTCAAAATCAATTAAATAAAATTATTATATTAACACTCAATTAACAAAACAAAATAAAAATTGTTTTATAAATACATTTATATTAATATTATTTTATATTCATTTTTGCGATGACGCTTCTTCTCTATATTGGAGTTTTTTAGGAGGAGGGGGGGGGAGAAAAAACCCCGTCTGTTCTATTTTGTAATACATCAAGTAAGTTTTTAAGTCATAAATTAAATTATCTATATTATGGTTTTGTTGGTTTTTATTTTTTTGTAATCAATATCCTTTATTTATTTATGTTATATGAACTGCAATAATAATTTTTCGAAAAAAAATAACAACAATTTTTTGTTGTTTTTCATAAGACATAAGATTTTTCTTTTGTTTTATTTGGTTTGTTTTATACTATTTCATTTTGTCTATCAAAATATAATTTTAACATATTATATTATTATTATTATAAATAATCCAAATTCCTTATTATTTGAATCCTCCGCACCCAAAACTATATTTACTCTGAATTATCAAATTTAATTATTTATTATTATTGATTTTGGATGTGTAGTGTATGTATATAATAAAAAAGATGAAAAATCAAAAATAAATCAAAAAAAAATTATTCGATAATTTATTTGTAATTTGAAATAATTAAATTTACTATAAATATTATATAGAGGGTGAAATTTATTTTATTTTATTGTTTGTTTTATTTCGCTGTGATACTATTAATAATTTAAAGATGCTGAATGATTGTGGTTTTTATAGAAAGTGTTTGTATAAATATTAGATATAGGAACAATAATATAGCGTCATCGATTTTTGTTTTTATTTTTATGGTATGTGATTTCTATTTTTCTATGTGTTTTGTATATGTTTTTTCCGTTTGTATATTATAATTAAATTTTTTTTATAACGATAGACGTACGATCATTTCACTGCGTCGTGTATTTAATCAAATATTATGAGAATAACAAATCAGAATATTTTTTTTATAATATTAATAGATAGAAGATTTTTCAGAAATAAAGTATTCAATTGAATATGGATCGATGGATTCATATATAAATTAGATTATGATCTGTGTATAAAATAGATGTGGAATGCTTTAAATATTAAGATTCATTTGTTTTTTGTTTTTTTTTTTGGTAGAGTAGCTTTGCAATTATATATTGTATTATTTTGCTATATATAAAATTATCTTTATTTTAGGTATTTTGAAATTACACATGGACAGATTATTTATAATAAATATAAATACAGAAAGGAATATTTTATGCAAAAAAGATTTAACTTCCGGTGCTGTAATATATGTAACAAACTTTCTTCTTAACTTTTCTTATACTACTCTAACCAGTAATATATCGGGCACCTGATATTTTATTCGTATGCTCGATTTTCGTATGCTCGAGATGCCAAAAAAGGACTTTAAACAATAATTTTTGAATCTTTCTAATTTCATAAAATGATGGTTTTAGTTAAATAAACGCGCAGACAGAATTAAAAAACCTTTTAAAGTCAATTAGTTATGGAATTTATTTCAAAATGATTAAATTTCCCAAAAAAAAAATTTGACCATTATAATATCGGACACTTATATTATACGCCACTAATCTCCTTTGTAACGCCTCCTTTGACCTTCATAATAGCCTCCATTCTCTTAGACGTGGTATTTACTAAATTTTTACATTCATCCGGTGTTTTTGTATTCATCATTTCAATGATTTTTCCTTGGAATTCTTCACTCCTTCAATTGTAACTTTCGGATAATTTTTTAACTTTGTTTTATTAATGTTCACAACGATTCTATTGGACTTAAATCGGAACTGTATGGTTCTTTTTATTCTTATTATTAATAAGAATAATACGAAATATTCCTAAAAAACTTAATGTAACTAATTGTAAGTCTACCGTATCAGATATTTAAATAAAATATGGTTTAACCGATTCATTTGAGTCACAAAAAGCGGTGTAAAATCTATTGTTACTGATCGTGATAACGCAACTGTGAAAAGTTAGGAGAACTGCTGTGAGTGATATAACTCTAAAATGATCAATCGCAATCCAAAAAGTGGTCGCACGAAAGTGGACAAGGCAATATATGATAAATTGTTATTCAAATATTCATAAATTGTTAATTGTTAAAAGAAATGTGTTTAGAAATCCACTTTTAGAAATGGACATCTTCAAGTCCCGATTTAAGTCCAATAGAATCGATGTGGGCATTAATAAAACAAATTAAAAACATGATATAAAGTTACAATTGAAGGAGTGAAGAATTCCAAGGAAAAATCATTGAAATAAGGAATACAAAAACACCGAATGAATGCAAAAATGTAGTAAATACCATGTCTAAGAGATTGGAGGCTATCATAAAGGCCAAAAGAGGTGTTACATAAGAGATTAGTTGCGTATAATATAAGTGTCCGATATTATAATGGTAAAATTTGTTTTTGTGAAATAGAATCATTTTGAAATAAATTCAATAACTAATTGAATTTAAAAGTTTTTTTTTACTTCTGTCTGCGCAATTATTTAACTAAAACCATCATTTTATGAAATAAAATTAGAAGGATTAAAAAATTATTCTTTAAAGTCCTTTATCGGCATCTCAAAATCGAGCATACGAATAAAATATCAGGTGTCCGATATATTAGTGGTTAGAGTAGTAGTCTCTTCTTTTCTAGGTTTTTCTAGGTTTTTTTTTAATTAACTCCAGTGTATTGTAAAATGTTTCTGCTTTAGGCAAAAAAAAATGTATTCAAAATCGTAAATATTTCCAATTATGAATTTTGCCTATCTCAATATGTAAAGATTTCCCTTAAGCAATTATGGTTATATGCATATATGAAATGAACGCTACTAATACATATACCAATAGATCTCGTATATACGCGGCTATGGATAATTGCAAAATTTGTTTCGCAAACAAATGAATGTGTTCTTATTAGTCCAATAAAAAAAGTGTTATTAAAATCAAAAAATTTATGCTAGTTTTGAATATTTATTTGGATAATTGTACAAATTCAGTGTTTGCACAAGGCTAATTTTTTATATGGTTTTATTTCAGTGTAATTTCCGAGATTGTACTTAATATTTACCACAAAATCCATAAGTTATGAAATATATAGAATAGAAAATCGTTTTCCTTGCAAAAGAACAATTTTAAGCAATTAGGTTTTGTATTATTACAAGCATATATACATAGATATAAAATGCATCTATATAGAAGATATACAATTCATTATGAAATATACATGCGAAATAGAATATACATGATCGTTTATATCAGAAGAATATTTCAATTGGTGCATGTATTGTTTGAAGAAATTAAAATATTATATTTATAATATTGATAGAAAGATTCTGAATTTTAAAGAAATTTTTTTGCTTTAGATTGCAGTTTTTTTTCTTTTTTATTTACGTTCGGTTTTTTTAGAAATTCGATTATCGGAAAAATTTAGTAATTATAATATATTATAAATTAATTAAATATTTATAATTTATATTTCGTTGATTGTGTGGTGATTACTTTATTTTTACCATTTTTGCTTTTAATTTTTTGTTATAAATCTTTTTATTACACGTACTTATTATTGAAACCATCGTTAATTGTTTTTTTTTCGATTTTTTTTGGATTAAATAAATTATAAAAATAATAATATTATTCGTTTTTTTGGTTCGGTTTTTCGTTCTTTTAATTTTCTACAAAAAAAAAAAATATAATGTCTTTTTAACTTATTGTTCGTATCATATAAAGTGAAATGATCAAATGATTCATTTAGGTTTTCTTTTTGGTTTGTTTGTGGTGTGGTTGGTGGTGGTGGTTGTGGTTGGTGGTGGTGGTTCTAGTTGTGGTTGTGGTTTTGTTTATAGATGAAAAATTAATTTTTCATTTTGGGATCATATTATGATTTTTTATTTTCTTGTAAAGCAATTTTCCATTTTGAGCATAAGTGATTTTTGTTTTGTATTCAATGATTTTTTATTTGTTATTATAATAACAAATTTGTGTAAATATTTACAAAAAAACAAAAAAAAAACTATAATATTTTGTTTTTTATATATAAATGAATATATTCTTTGGTATAAAAAAAAACGATTATTTTTTTCAATATTTCCATTTTTAATTAATTAATTATTATAATTAATATATTTATTTATATATGTATATTATAAATTTGTATTTTGTAAACATATTTTATTATTTTTAAATGTCAAATATTTATCCTATAAATACTTACGATTCCAATTTAAAAAAAAAAAAAAAACCAATTTTAATTATAAACACCACGTTGTATTGCTTCACGTGTTCTTGTATGCCATTTACATGTTAATATTCGAACATAAGTACGTCGAAATGATGCATTACACAGAGCATAACACATTGGATTTATTGTCGAATTTAAATAGCATAGGGCATAGAAAAAATCCCATAATTCTTGTGGTATACATTTAGCACATGCTGTTAATGGTTTAACCAACACTAAAATATTATACGGTGTCCATGTTATTATAAAACTAAGTAAAATAGCTGTTAATGTTTTGGCCGCCTTAGATTCTTGTCGTTTTTCTGCAGATTTTTTCTTTTTCTTTAGTTGACGTGCCTGTAATCGTTGCTTATCGATTAGTTTTTGTTGAGCAGCTGTTTTAACATTTAATGGCATCCGAACATCTTGTTGCTGATGGGGTTGATGTGCATGTTGTTGTTGATGATGATGATGATGAGATTGATGAGAATGTTGATGTTGATGCGGTATTGGAACATTTGATAAACGACGACCAACATTGCCGGTAGCCGTTGATGATGATGATGATGATGCAACTGCGGCATTTGTTGTTGTTGATGTTATTGTTGTCGGTAAACTATATTGTGAATCACGTGATGGTAATAGACGACGCGTTGAATTACAATCGTCTAAAAGTATATGTAATGGAACATCACCTTTAACTTGTTTTATTGATGGTGTTCTTGTTGTTGTGGTGGCATCATTTGTTGTTGTTGTTGTTGAACCATTACCCCGTGGAAGACTTATTAATATTGTATATATTGAATCGGGACTATCCGATCGTGAATCATTATCAATATCAATATTATTATCAATGACATTTACAATATTATTATTATTATTATTATTATTAGTACGATTATTTGAAATCGTTGTAATATTACTACTATTATTTGTATATGATGAATTTGATAATGGTAATGAACGGGTATCCCGTTGACCAGGATATTCATGTAATTGTGATAATGATGTGGGAAAAGGCCGCTTTGGTGTCGATGATGGTTCAGATGATGTTGTTGATAGTACATGGCCTAATGGCATACGATTATTACTATTACTAAGACTATTATTATTATTATTATTATTACTAAAATATGTTGTATGATGATGTTGTTGTTGTTCTTTTATTGTATTCAATGATGTACATCTATATTTGGGATTCATTTTTTTTGGTTCAATTATATAATTTAAAGAATAAAAAATTTTATTAATTAAATTCAAATTGTTAATTAAACGTATTTTTTTAAGACATTGGTGGAAAATTGTGCATGATTAAATTATATTATAATTTATGATATTGGAAATGTTTGGAAATTTACTTGATTCCGTATACAATTCGATGGAGGTTTTTAATAGTTTTTTGTTTTATATAAGATACCATTTTAAGACTTTTTTAATATTTATTTTAATATGTCCTATATATATAAATATCCGAAAGTCTTAATCTTATAGATTAATTTGTATAAAGCAATTTAAAAAGTGAAAAATTAAATCAGATATAATAAATATTTTATTATGGAATATATGAATCGCAGGTAAATTAGTGATAATCTCTTAAATTTGATATTTTCCGCGTATTATTCAAATTAAATAGTACTTTTATATATACCGTGGACACGCGATATAAGGAATTACCTTGAATAAGGAAACCTCGAAATAGGGAACGCTTCCAAATTTTGTATTATAGCCTTTAAATAAGGAACGCTAAATCAATCAAAACCTCGATATAAGGAACGATTGGTGTATTTTATTCACGTATTGGTATTCGAAATTTAAATAAATTATGTGTTTGAAAGTATTTTTTATGAAATTATGATATATCTCTCACAATCACTTGATTCAAATATGTGTATTGTTTTATTTTATTGGCTGGGTATGCGCATTTTATACACATTGCGGTTCGGTTCATTGATTTATGGTTCTAACCAAATAATACACTTGTTTTTCCATTGTTGTTCAAATTGATTGCTTAAATTGAATATATACCATTTGATTTCTGAACCTCTTTACCGACGTTTGATAGATATCTTTAGCTATTAAACTATTTTAACCATTTTACGGAACCCTTCATATAAGAAAACTTCGAAATAGGGAACGACCTCTTGCAACCAATTGTTCCTTATATCGCGAGTCTACTGTATATATATGTGTGTTTTAAACATGTTTTTTTCTTGTGTTATATATTTTTACACAATAGAGATGAAATTTATATAATAGATAGAGATGCAAATTATACAATAAAATTAACATAATAAAAGATTATATATTTAATATATGTACATATATGAATAAAATAAAAAAAAAAAGATATTCTCAAAAAAATAAAAAAAAATATAGTATTTAAAAGTGTTAAAACATTTTAATACCATTATTATGCTATATACATTTTATTGCAATATAAATTTGTTAAATTTGGAACCGAGGAGGGCATTTAAAAATTTATTTAAACAATAGAAAAAACAATATAAAATAAAACAAAATTATTTATTGATATGTGCATTATAGATTTTGATTTTTTAACAGCCTGATTATAATGTATTTACTACCTGGACACGGAGCTTTGTAAAGGAGTGTCTATAGATATGGGTGTTGCATACCCTAAATCTGATTGTTCATCCTGATCGCATTCATCGGATGAATCATCACGACCAGAATGCCACCACGCTATACACCATTCACGAATACCACCGTAACATGCATGCGTTCCATTCATTGTTAAGGCATTTGTTGATGGTGTTGTTGCCACCGGTACTCCATGAGCTGTGGCCGTCTGTAAAAAATAATTGCATTCAACTATTTATAACCAATCATTTATATAAACACAGAAATATACTACTCTAACCACTATTACATCGGGCCATTTTATTCGAATGCTCGATTTTGAGATGCCAAAAAAGGACTTTAAACAACAATTTTTTAATCCTTCTAATTTTATTTCATAAAATGATAGTTTTAGTTAAATAATTGCGCAGACAGAAGTAAAAAAAACTTTTAAATTCAATAAGTTATGGAATTCATTTCAAAATGATTCAATTTAACAAAAAAGAAATTTGAACATTATAATATCGGACACTTAAATTATACCTCCATTCTCTTAGACGAAAGTATTTCCTAAGTTTTTGCATTCATTCGGTGTTTTTGTATTTCTAATTTCAATGATTTTTCCTTGGAATTCCTCACTCCTTCAATTGTAATTTTCGGATAATATTTTAACTTTGATTTTTTAATGCCCACATCGATTCTATTAAAAATCAGGACTTGAAGATGTCCATTTCTAAAAGTGGATTTCTAAACACATTTCTTTAGCTTCCAACCAGTTCTTAGTTGCTTTAGCGGTTTGTTGTAGATCAACATCTTATTGAAATGTATATTCGCTGTTTGGATATAATTTAATAGTGGATGGCATAAAGGTAGTAATTCAATATTATATATGAATGTGTTTTTGGGAGTTAACCGTACACTAAATGATTTACGTGGTGGTTACTACCAAATAGAAACGAAGTGGACAAAGGAAAAACGGCTTTCATTAGTCCTTTTGGTATGTACCAGTTTAAACGAATCGCATTTGGTTTAAGAAATGCACCGGCAACATTTCAGCGGTTAATCGATAAATTTAAACACTCGTTAACCAAGATCACAATGTTCGCATACTTAGATTATCTGATAATCTTATCAAATACATTTCATCAGCATATGGATCCTTTAGAATCAGTTTTTCAACAACTTCTTCAATATAAACTTCGAATTAACAGAAATAAAAGCAAATTTTGTTGCGGTGAAGTAAAATACTTGGGTCATATCATAACACCTATTGGAATTAAAACGGATCCAGCTAAAATAAGTGCAATTATTGAAAGACCAGCAAATAAATTAAATTAATAAAATTAAGTAAGTAAATTAAAAAAAAGTAACGACTCCTTTTGAAATTTAAATTATAATAACTGGCTGAAAATTTCACAGTGCGTTTTAAACAATCACGATGGAATATGCTTCATTTTTTGTGTGAATTACTCGATTATGGGAATCACAAACAATAACAAATTTAGATTCATCATCAATATATAATACTATCCCATTGCCGCAGAACTCAAAATTGTTTATTGTTTTGTTTTTTGCAAAACAATTGAAAGTGGCTTTGATTTGTGCTGAAAAATTATTCAGGATTATTATTAGGGAAAAACATTGTTTAATAAAATATGTCTGTATTTTTATCTTATATTCATATAGTTCGGTTTATGAATCCATTGCCTTGTCCACTTTCGTGCGACCGCTTTTTGGATTGCTGTTGACCATTTTAGAGTTATATCACTCACAGCAGTTGTCCTATTTTTTCACAGTAGCGTTATCACGATCAGTAACATTAGATTTTACACCACTTACTGTGATTCAAATCAACCGGTTAAACCATATTTTATTTAAATATCTGATACGGTAGACTTACAATTAGTTACATTAAGTTCTTTAGGAATATTTCGTATTATTCTTATTAATAATAAGATTAAAAAAAACCATACAGTCTCGATTTAAGTCCAATAGAATCGCTGTGGGCATTAATAAAACAAAGTAAAAACATGATATGAAAGTTATAATTGAAGGAGTGAAGAATTTCAAGTAAAAATCATTGAAATGAGGAATACAAAAACTAATGGTCAAATTTTTTTTTTTTGAAATTAAATTATTTTGAATTATTATAAATTCCATAACGAATTGAATTTAAAAGATTTTTTACTTCAGTCGGCGCAATTATATTTAACTAAAACCATAATTTTATGAAATAAAATTATACGGATTGAAAAATTATTGTTGTTTAAAGTCCTTTTTTGGCATCTCCAAATCGAGCATTCGAATAAAATAGCAGGTGGTTAATAGTGGCTAGAGTAGTATATGTATATGGAATTCTTATATATACTTACACTGGATCGTCTTGAATGATGTCCATATCCTGAATCGGATAGTATTGCATTCGTTGTATATACACTTTCACCATCGGCTGACGATTCGGAACGTGGCATTCGCCAACCATAATTTTCATTTGATGTTACCTGGGATATTGCACCCGAATGATTAACTATGGCCGTTTCATCACTGAAAATATATAGATATATATAAATATCAAAGTTAAACACATGTATAAGAGAGTTTTCTAAATATTTACATAAAATATATTCGACAACGGAAAAAAAAACAGGAACGTTTAAAACAAAACAAAAAATAATGTATGTATGTATATTGGAAAATTATTATAATTTTATAAGAATCTCCAATATCATATTAAATATATATATATATATATATAGGTTCAATATACATATATATAAATATATATAATTATTTTAATCACGTTTACGATATGCACATCATCATCATATATATATATATATATATATTATATATATATATATATATATTTATATATAGTTAAGGTATTCATTTATATATTATATCTATCTATATATTGTATATAGATATATCAACAAGCTCCTATTGTATTGTATTGTATGTATATAAATTTGAACTTTACCATTACATTATTTTACAAATGATTGGTAATTCATATTTGAGTACCTTCTTATATTATACGACGTGTATTTTATGCTTTATATATATATATATCTATATAGATATATTTAAATAACCTAGCTCACATGTACTGTATATAAATAAATATATTCTATATATCTATGTACAGTATAATATTTAGCACAGTATAACATTCCAAAAGAAATACTATTTTTATATATGCGATATTAGAATTTCGCAAAAAATGTTCAAATTACAAATAACATAAACCGTCTGCATCTGTTGAATTGAGCAATAGGGCATCGTAATTCCATTCCGGTAATAATAGAAAACAATTTGACGATTAATTGAGACTTATATAGACTTACAGAAAAGTCAATGGATAAGAATCAAATTATTTGTCATGCAAAATGTTTTGGTATAAACGGCTTGAGTTTTTTTTTTACTTAAAAAAATTTAGGTGTTCGGGTTCAAATAAATCGAATACTGAATAGTTTTTTTATTCAGCTTTAATTTCGTTATATTTTTCCCATCACTATCGACAAGCGATTCCATTTCTTTGGGCATTTGCCTTTTATAAGGACATTTATAAATATTTAATATATGTATTACAGAAAAAAAATACCCAAAACGTTTTGCTAAAAATCAAAGTTTTTTTTTTTTTTACATTGAATTTAAATATTTAATATATATTAACCTTTTTTTTTTATTGAATTTCTACTGTATATAATAGAATTTATAATACAAAAATATGTATATAGTCTACGACTACGACAACGACGACGACGAGTATATAAATATATATTAAATTATAACATTAAATTATAAACGATATTTTACACAATATATATATATATAATACATGCATAATTTTAACGTGTAGAAAAAAGCGATAATGTATTTGAATATTATTTATATGTAAATGTAAATATATATATATATATATATATATATATGTTATATATATATGGAAAGAAAACTTTTTAAATTGGGTCATTCGAGATAAAATTGTTCGATAAGAGTTTTTCTTCTTTTCACAATATATGTATATACATGGAATTCGTAAACGAATGATATATAGTCACTTTGATATATATACATATATTTTATTATACAAGTCACATACATATAATAACTACAGGGGAGTTTAAAAATTTACAATATCAATATTTAATGTGATTCAAAATCAATACGATCAATAACACTTTTTTCTTCATATAAAGTTTTACTTGGCGCGTATCATCTAACAGCCAAAATCAATTGTTGAAGAATATTATTGGTTTTTTTTTGGTAAGAAAAAATGAATTAAAATGTTGGTAACGATTTTCGGTCTCCTTGGCATTGTTACCGATACCTCTACAAAGCATGTCGTCTATTTGTATATTTATAGGCAACGAAAAAATCGGAAAAAATCGAGTGTCAAAAAGCGGAGAAAAAAGTGGACACTTATTTCTAATTGATTGCGTTATTAAAATGAAAAGTTTCCCAAAAACTTTTTGGCACTTTCGGGAGATTTTTGGCGTATTTTCAATACCATAAAAATTTCTATTCTACAAATTTATCAGA
This sequence comes from Dilophus febrilis, assembly GCA_958336335.1. NCBI lineage: Eukaryota > Metazoa > Arthropoda > Insecta > Diptera > Bibionidae > Dilophus > Dilophus febrilis. The sequence continues at coordinate 11,524,951 of OY284472.1, read as the reverse complement.
AATATCCCCAGGAATATTATAAATTTACACACCCTGTTTTCCTGTAAATAAAACTTTATATTATAGATATACATTTTTTATATGATATACTACACGATGAAGGAATAAGGGATGAATATATATATATTATATTCATATTCATTATTTTTATATATTGATGATAAAATATATATATATACATAATTTTATTCGATAAATGTAGTACTTACAACAAAATAATTTTGAATGGAATCGGATATGTTTTAAAAATAAGTTTCATTTCCAAATACAATGAAAGAAAGAAAATTTGAAAAAAAAAAACAGGAAAATAAACTCAAATGGAAAATGAAATACATCATATATGTATTTAATATAAAATATATAATGTAGATTTGATCGTTCATGCAATATTTTCAATAAAATATTTTATATAATACATATAAAGATATGATATTTATAATGATATATAACATACATGATTGTAATAATATATGTATATAGAATTTATTTATAGATTTATATGTATAGTGACTGCCATTCCAATTTTGAGATGTAAAACATATACATATAGAATAAATAATGGAATATCTATTGTTAAAGTAATAATAATAATAATAACATCGTCGGATGAATGTTATCTATACATAGGTATACATAGTTTATTTCAATTTATTTATATGTTTATATATACACATTTATGACATAAAACATATAACATGTTTCAAATTTTCAAAATAACAAATCCATTTAATTTATAGAAATTCAAAAAAATACGGAAGAAACAAATATTGTATATAAAGATACAGGTAAAAATATCTATTATATATTTGTATTTTTATATTCATTTTACATTCTTATATATATGGAAGGGAAAACTAAAGTTTTGTTGATTTGATTTTTATTTTTATTTTTATTTTTAATAATACTACTGTGTACAAATATGAGTAAGACTTTTCAATTTAATGCTTCCATGGTTTATCTATTTGGACAAATGCTTTTATTTTTACGTTCGTCGTACTGTTATTGAAATTTTTGACAAATTTTAGGTCAATTGTTTCATTGCTGTAGTAGTTACGTGTGTGTGTGTGTGAACAAAGAAAAGTTGTTTATTCGATTTGTTTATTTTTTGATAATGTCTGAAATTATTCAACAAAGAAGTAGTATTAAATTTTCTGCGCGAAATGAAATATCGGCCCCGAAAAAGTTCAGAATGGTGCAGAAGGTCTTTGGTGAGAAGTCAATGTCCGCAGATCAAGTGTTTTCGATTGGCACAAATTGTTCAAAGAAGGTCGTGAACGCGTTAAAGACGAACCACATCAAAGACGACTAAGAACCTCTACTGATGAGCTGCACGCCAACAAAATCAAAGAAAATTAGTGCTGCAAAATCGTCGATTGACTACTAGAGAGCTTGCTGATATTGTTGGAATTTCAAATGGTCAACACGATTTTAAAAGATTTTTTGTGCCGCAGAAAAGTCAAATCGCGATTGGTAGCAAAAATGCTCAATTTCATGGAAAAACCGCGTCGTGTTGCAGAGTGTGAAACGATGCTTTCGACTATCAAAACAAAATGGCACGCATCATAACTGGAGATGCGACTTGGATCGTGACTTCTGGCTTTTCGCTAAGCTTAAGGGACCGCTACAGGACACCACCGTTTTGACACGATAGAAGAGATAAAAGCCCAATTGAAGAGGGAACTGATGGCCATTCCGGAAGACGAGTATAAACAATGTTTTGAAAATTGGAAAAAGCGTGGGTATAGTGGGCATTGGATCAGGCGGGGATCATTTTGAAGATAATGATTTAGATTTAAAAGAATAAATAATGATTCCAACAGTTATAAATAAAGTCTTACTCATATTTGTATACAGTGGTATACATTCCGTCAAATAAGTACCCGGAAATTCTCATTTTAAATTTTCCCGCTGAGAATATTTCTAACATTTTTTTTCCCAGGTTGGCACAACTGTCAGCAACTATTCTGTCAATTGTTATTGCTGTGTGTCATTTAGTTTGTTTACGGCGTCGTTAGGAACAAGTCAACCTTTTGTGTGCGTTGCGAATTAGTTTTGATGTCTTCAATGCTCTCAAAACGGGTTCCACGAAGTGGTAATTTAAGTTTCGGAAACAGGAAAAAGTCTCGTCACCAGTTATGATGCGTTCGATGAACGTTGGATCGGAATTTACGCGTTCAAGCATGTCTTCAGCCACCTTACTGCGATTCACTTTTTGAAGAAAATTCAGATCTTTTGGCACCAATCGCCCCGCGACTTTCTGCATACGCAAAACATCAACCAAAATATGACGAGCGCGAAAATATGACCATTTCCTTTATTTTGTCGACGTTTTCTTCGGTTAAAGATGTCGAAGGCCGTCCAGAACGTGGCAAATCGTTCACTTCTTCTCGCCCCCCTTTGAACGATTTATACCAATCGTAAACTTGAGTTTTCGACATGGTTGAATCACCAAATGCTTTTTTCAACATTTCCAACGTTTTGGCACAAGAAATTTCGTTTGAAACACAAAATTTCACACAAACTCTTTGTTCGATATTTTTATCCATAGTGGAAATCGCAACGCACACAAAAGGTTGAATTGTTCCTAACGACGCCCTAAACAAACTAAATGACACACAGCAATAACAATTGACAGAATAGTTGCTGACAGTTGTGCCAACATGGGAAAAAAAAATGTTTGAAATATTCTCAGTGGGAAAATTTAAAATGAGAATTTCCGGGTACTTATTTGACAGAATGTATACTAACTGGCATTATAATAAAATAATATTTTATAAAATTAATACAAATAAAATATTTATTGTACAAGTATAATTTTTACAATTTAAAAATATGATGTAGGTACAAAATATATTGTTACGGAAAAAGTTCCGGTTGGCCTATCACATAAAAATGGACTTCTGATTTTAATGCTTCAAGTTTTCTATTATAATTCATTGAATAAAATACATAAAAGATTAAATGTGACGCCACTATAGCCATAACTAAATAAACACATAAATGTACATTTGATATTGGTACGAACGAAACAGGCGCCTATATATAGTATTAGAGTATCGCTTCTGAAAACTATTCAGGATAATATAACAATAAATATATAAAATGTGTGTTCTAAAATAAAAATAAAAATAAATTTTTCACTTTACAACCAACAATTTGGTTTTAGCGTTCAACAACAGCCTTGTGTTGTTAGTTTCTAAATTAGTGCCTTTTACGGTGTCGGTAATTAGCCGTACGACTAACCGCAAGCGGAAACTACAACTCTGTGTTAAAATTCATATTCGAAAAGTAAAATGTGTGTTCTATATAAATAAAATTATTATATAAAAAAAGTAGGTATTTAAAAAGACAGAAATTGGAAGAGATATTGAATTGAAATTGAATTGAATTGAATGGAAGAGATTTTGAATTGAAAACCCCTTTTTTTTATGGTATGTTTAATTTAAAGGTACGTAATATTTATGTTAAAATGCGAACCTATTAAATGTAAACGATTCATATTTTTGTATTGTTTTTAATATAGGCACCGTTTAATTTCAAAATATGTTTTTTATTATAATAGAATAATATCTATAGGCGTTCGATATTCTTCAACTCAATCAGCATTCACAAATATATCACGCATCTTCCTCTGCATGAAATAAAAAAGGATTTTTTTTTTGGTATCATACGTTTATATTATGGCTTTAAACGATGCATCCCGTAATTCTAAAATATGTTCCTTTCAATTTTAAACGACACATTCTTTTATACTTTTGGAATGGAGTATACACAAACATTCGTTTCGAATTGAATTACCACCCCAGGTTTTGGTTACATTTTTTGCAATTATTACACATAGAAGAAAATTTTGAAAATCGTCCCATCAAAAGATATATCACTTTGAGATTGAGACATGTGAGTGAAAATTTGAGATATTGTAAAACTGAATCAGGGGGTAAAAATTATTTTATACAGTACCCGATAAATGGAACAAATGTTTACGCACATTTTGGTGAAAAATCGACTTTTTCTAATTGTAAGTAAAAGTATTTTAACACATATTAATAGGACTGTGCGGTCCGGCATTTTGTAAAACAGTCCAAAAAAAGAAGTCTAATTACAAACAAAATTGAGCCTAGATAAGGGACGATTGATTATATTATTATGTTCGATAATCTTTCATTCATCCATTTATTTCTATATGAAAATTTCAATGAATTTTTACTTTTTTCCAACGTACGACAATTATTTGCGATATTTTCTATATATATATACCTTCATTTAAACGAGAAAGCAATATCTTATAATATAAAGATATATATATATATAAAGATATATATATATATATAAAATAAAACCATGTAATCCCAAACAATGAATATACATAAAACACAAAACAAAAATACAAAATACATAAAACACAAAACAAAAAAAAAACCATTACAACATAATAATATACTAATGATACTACAAAAATTATTTTCAATTTAAATTATTGTGGTACTGTTTTTTTTTTCTTCTTCTTATTCTTCTTCTTCTTCTTCTGTTGTTTTAATACCCAAAGGCAATTTAAACAGTTTTAAATTTATATTTATAAGATTTTAATAAAAAATAATAATAATAAATCATATATTTATATAATAAATAAATATACTGCGTATATATACTCGAGTACATCCATCAAATCACATCCCATCCCATTCCATTCCATCGCCCATCTTTACATTTATACGCGCGCTATACGCTAAATTGTACACTTTTAAAAGACATTTAAATTGTTTCTTATATATACCTATAGAAAAAAATGATAGAATTTTAAATGATAAAAATATAAACTGAATAAGATATTTACCATATAATTTATTTAAAAATAAAAGAAAAGTGCTATAGGATTTGTGTGTTATATATTTCCCAGAGTATTCGGGATTATACATTACGCAAAGATACCGCCATCCCGGGATTGATAAAGAAATTATATGCATTGGACGATCATCGCATAGATTACATAATAAAAGTGAAAATATTTACTGGGGTGGGGGAGCTGCAACCCTTAAACGGTGAGTGCATATAATTAAAATAATGACAAAACAAATAAATATAAAAAATCAAATTTTTTGTTAATGCTTTTACGCATGTTATTTGATAATATTTATCATGTTCCTAAAGATATGAGATAAATGTTTTTTTATTTTCATTTGTCTTTCTTTACATTAAATTAAAGGTTTGTTTTTGTTTGTTGTTAAATAAAAAACTTAACTTAAAATACACAGTGTGACAATTAATATTTCGGACTCAAACCATATCTCAATAACCAGTGGGACGATCTATGTGATGGAAACACATGCGTTTTGAAGCTTGATGTTTTCTCTATCGTCTGGAAAAATTTCATTGCATTTGGTTGACAAATAAAAAAGTTATGATATTTCTTGTGAAACAATATTTTAGTTGAAGTATTAGAAATTTTAACATGGAACAAAGAGCAGTCATTAAATTCAACGCAAAGCTTGGTAAATCTGCAACAGAAACGTTCAAATCGATGCAGCAAGTTAATGGCGATAATTGTATGGGTAGAACACAAGTTTTTGAGTGGTATAAACGATTCGTGGATGGCTAAAACACAGGCTAAAAAACAATAAAAGTTCCATCGAAAATCAAGACAATGCTCATAACATTTTTCGATAGCAAGGGAATAAAGAATTCGTTCCAACTGGTCAAACAGTCAGTGGCGCTTATTATATCGAAGTTTTGAAGCGTTTAATGGGCAGAATTCGTGGTATTCGATCTGAATATCGTGAATCAGATAGTTGGTGTTTGTTACACAATAATGCACCAAGTCACACGTCACTTATTGTTCGTCCGTTTTTGGCTAGAAATCAAGTATGTGTGTTAAATCATCCACCGTATTCACCTGATTTAGCACCATGTTACTTCTCCTTGTTCCCAAAACTTAAAATGAAATTGAACGGATGTTTTTTTGAGGATATTGAAACAATTCAAACAGCATCTACACGCGCACTAGAGGCAATACTACAAAATGAGCTGGAACACGCATTTGAATCATTATTTAATCGATGTAACAGTTGTACTGAATCAGGAGAAGAATATTTTGAATAAATAAAAAAAAAAATTTCGAAAATCGTGTTTTTAATGTATTTCCTAGGACCCATCCGGAATATTAATTGTCGCACTGTGTATGGTTTTTTTTATCTTTCGTTTGGTTTATATGTGTATTATTGTTTTGGTTTACACAACAACATTTTTTTGATAACATTCGTCTTTTAATAATGAAATTAAAAAATAATATTTGTTATAGACATATTTTTATATAATATTCGCGATGCTGCAGGATGTTTTGAAATGATATAGTATAATAAAGTTTAGCTAAAGTTCCAAATGATCCAACGTTTATAAGTTTCACTTATTTCTTTTTACATTTAATCTATTCAAGGTGAGAAATTCTTTGGAATAGATCTAGGTATAGATTTAATTAAAAAACTAAACTCATCTATTTTTACCAGAAAAAACTATTGATATTTTTTTGTTAATATACCTCTTTAATGGTTTTATGAACTTTATGTAATGATCCACGGGTTTAAATATTAATTATTTAGGTATTTTATTTCGTATATATATCTTTCTATAATATTATTGAAGGTAAATTTAAGATTTTTGTTCTGTTTTATTTTGTTTTTGGTTTTTTTTTGCGTATGTTTTATAAGGAAATTTATATAAAAAATCAAGAAGAAAATCTATATAAAAACAAAAGCTAAATGCAAAAGTATAATTCAATGAAAGAGGTTAATAATAAATACAATTATAAATATACAGAGTGCTTAATATAACAATAAACAATTAATTATGGTACATAGAAAATTAAAAATAATTGCATATTCAAAAGCATATAAACATTTTTATGTATAGTGTAAAAAAATTTAAAAATTAACCCCCATTGAAATTCTTTTATAAACAGTCGTTCATAGTAGAATTTTGGTTTTCAATGACAATAATAGTTTTTCAATTTATTTAACATATTTTTTTTTTGACTTCTACGTTGTTATTTATATCTATCTTGTTACATAAATACATAATATTATTATTATGCATTAACAGATATTGATAAATTGTAAGACCATGAATTTGACAAGTGAGGAGGAAATCCAATGATTTACCTTCTCTTATTTACTTAAAAATAATTAATAACTTTTTTTTTTATTTTTTGTTCGTTACTACTGCAGAATCGGTTTAGCGCACGTAAAACCTCCGAATTCTATTGCCGTGAGCCCGTAACGAAATCACTTAATCAGGTGATGAACCTTATAGATGCATTGAATACACTTAAGTGATTTTGGGTGGTAAATCTATTATAATTGTATCAATTCTTACGTACTAAAATTAACGTGGTTAAATATAAATTTATCCACGGTGAAATACCTACGAAGAAAAATATTGAAGATATTTGGTATTCAGAGCACAATTTAAAATAATCTATTACTATAATAGCGCTTTTGTTTACTTTTTTTTATAAGGAAAAAAAACAATCATTTATATTTGGCTACACAGAATAAAAATAAAACGAACACAAAAATTTTTTTTTTCTTTTTCTTTCCACATATAAATATCGACTGTCTTTTTTTAATGTGTTCGGTATTTTCGCTAAATTTAGTTTCGTTTTATTGAGCAACTGGAAAATTGTAATAGTCTGTACTGTATAAAATAAATCAAATGAAAATATCGTGCATTGATATAGATATAGAATAATAATATCTCCATAGAAACCTAAGCGTGGATAATTTACTTCGCATCGAAAAGGTGATGTTAATTTATTCATTATCGTAGATAATTTATGGGCTCTGAATACGAAAAGCGTGGTTAAACGAAATATCTCCGTAGATATTTAACCACGCTGAGGCCTGAATAAACCCAAGTATGTGGATTAATTTATGAAATTTTGAAAATAAAACAAACATATGAGATAAAAACAAACTTTTACTAAAACGAAATAAGAAAAAATCACTCATATGTTTTCAAACAATTGTCCAAGTTGCACTTTAGGTGGATGAGTTTTTAGATAAGATAAAATGTTTAATTTAAATGACTGATAATCAAAGTAGGGGGAAATACTAGTTCAGCCAGACTATTCCATAATCTTGCTGTTCTTGGGAAAAATGAATTTCCAAATCTGTTTGTTCGCAGAAAACTAATAGATACAGAATATGAATAAGCCTTTTGTGAATTTCTCGAATTATAAGAGAAGTTAATTGGTTCAGGAATTATCTTTAAAATTTCATTGGAGCATTCATGGTAATAATACCTATAAAATGTGCACAATGAAGCTACTGATCGTCTATGATCCAATGATTCAATGGAATTTGTTATTGTTTCATTTCTGATCAGGGAAATAGCGTGTTTTTGGATCCTGTCACTAAACTGCAGGGTAGTAATTGGTATGTAGGAATTATACTCTAGAAGTGGTCTTATAAAAGACCTATAAACTAATGCTAAATTTTCACAATTGAGAAATTCTTTCGATATTCTTAAAAATCCAATGCGATTTTAGCTGCAATTATTATATTAATACTCCATGAAACGTTGTTTGACAAAGGCATTCCCAAATTTAATAGGTCCTTAGATTGTCGAATAATTGTATTATGCATAATTATTGGGTCAACATTTATGGATCGTTTGTTTGAGAACAAAAAACATGCCTTTCTTTTAGATGGATTAAATTCTACTAAGTTTATCCTTCCCCAATTAGATATTGAATCTAAATCTTTGTTAATAGAATTTACTGTAGCCAAATATTAGTTTTTGAATCTAGTTGGTAGATCCGTTGGCCTGTACCGTTTCAATCTTCTTGTTTGGTCACTATTCTTCATCATTTTATTTATTAATTGGTTTGGATGGTCAGATGTTTGAAGTTATTTTAATCAGATGTTTAGTACTGGTTACCTTCACCTCTTAAGTTACGGAGCAAATATTGAGGTTGTTGCGTATGGTAGTATTTCGCCCATAAAATGGTGGATTGACGATTATTCTAAGTATTTTTGATTGTATTTGTTCGATAATTTGAATGTTTGACATACTTGCAGTTCCCAATAATTCTATTCCATATGTCCAAATTGGTTTTATATAAAGATTTGTACAATAATATTTTATTTTCCAGTGATAATTGAGATTGTCCGCCTATTAACCCATACATTTTTTATGCCTGATTTGTATACTCTTACTAGCAATATGTTTTCTCCAATATAGTTTTCGGTCAAGGTGGAGACCGAGGTATTTAGCCGATTCTACTTGTGATAATTTTAAGTTGTTTAATTTTACTTCCGGGCATGTGGCAAAGAGGAATTCAAACACAGAGTAATTTAATTTGTTCATAAGATTCTTGAATAATCCATTTATTGATCAGGTTTTATTTTCGTAATTATTAATCAAAAACAAAAAAACAGAAGAGAATTAAAATAGGTTTTGTAAACTAATTCTCTATATTTACATTCTATTAGCATTTCTTCAATTTTTGGCAATCTAAATAACGAAATCCACAAAAAAATAAATCCAAATCAAATCCATAATATTTATAACCTCTATCAGCGAATGTTAATTCCAAAAATGATCTAAAGAAACACGTACCGGCATCCCGAAATCAATAAAGAAATTCGATGAATTTGACAATCATCGCATAGATTATGCTGGGGGAGCTGCAAACCATGTATTATAAAAGGAAAGTTTTATTCAAATTTACAGTATAGATAAAATATCCCAAAACGATATAACTTATTAATAAAAGTTTTTTTTTCCATTATATCTATAAACATTTTTCGGAATATCTCATAATACAGTTCGAACTAATTACAAAAACTAATTTTTTTTTTTAAATAATTTAGGAATCTTATACTCTCTATATGTTCAAAAATATATTCTATTTAGAAAAATTTAATACATTTGTTTTTCTTCTTTTCTTTGCATTGCATTTATACAATAGAATTATGTCATAGCACAAATAATAAGAAAGAAACATATTACCAGGTGCCAGCTAGATACAAATTATTGGTCGACTAAATTTTGTGTATAAAAATTTTAAATTATGAAGATGTTTTGGTTTCTTATATATATACAGTGATGTTCGGTAAAATAGGTGTAAACCAATTTTAATGCATTTTGATTAATTTCAAATACCAATATCTATTTGTGAATCATGCCATCCATACGACAATTTAGTACTTTGTTTACCTTTATTTATCACATGAAAAGAAAGAGATAAAAAATGTTGTCATTTGTATTTCTGGGAAATTAGCTAGGAATATGCTGTTCGGTAAAATAGGTGCGATATATTTTGTTCCACCAAAAACACAAGAAAAAGTATTAATGTCCTCAATATTAAATAAAATCTAAGTATTTCGCGTACATACCATTTATGATTTAACATTTTGTCGCATGTCCCTTATTTTAAATTACTGTCTCACATCGATTTAGCATGAACTGCACCAATTTTTGGCACCTTTCTATAGAAATCGCTTCCAAACTTTTACAATTTCTTTCCCCCGTTCTACTTTGTTTCTTGAGCCGTTTTGTTGCAACTGATGTTTATACATGCTTCCACAAGTTTTTAATCGGATTCAAGTCGGGTGATTGTGTTGGCCATTCTATTTTGTTCACATTATTTTGTGGAAACCAAACCGATGCTTTGTTAGCCGTATGTTTTGGGTCGTTATCTTGCTGATATGACCATATAATAGGCATGTTTTCTTTTGCGTATGGCAACATTTCGATTGAAAGTATCCTTATATATTCCTGTTGATCCATTGGATACTTTTGAACTAAATATATCGGACCAACTCCATACCATGATGATACCAAAACATATCATTAAACTACCACCTCCATGCTTAATGGTTTTTTTTGTGTTTTGCGGTAAAAATTCTGTATTTGGTCTTCCTCTAACATGTAATTTGCCATCTGATCCATGCAAATTTATATTGGTTTCATCAGAATAAAGAATATGTCGTCATTTTTTAATATCATTATCACCTGACCAATCACGATGTGCATGTGCTAATTTTAAACGGTGTTTAATGTGTTTCGCTGTATGCATTGGTGCTTGTCTAGCTATTCGCCCCTATGCTATTAACCTTTTTCATACCGTGCTTGATGAAATGCTTAGATCAAGCTCTCTTACAAGTTCCCTGGATGATAAAAAGGGCTCCTTTTTTGTGGCAACAACCACTCTACGATCGTCATTGCTTTTAGTTTTACGTTTGTTACCCCTTCTTTCTGTGGTATATTTGAATTTTAATGCGTTGGTAATCATATTTTGGGAGCATTTCATAATTTCAGAAATATTTTTATATGTTAGCCCGGATGCTCTTAGATCCTTTATACGTTGCCGTTCAAATACCGTACAATGTGTATTTCTACCCATTGTGACTTAGAAATATGTATTTATTTAATCCGGAATGTTTCAAAAATTAAATTTAAAACACTACTTTACCTAAAATTTATTTAAAAATTCACAAACTCACCACCAATAAATGTAATTTATTCGCAAACCACAATTAACATAGTCCGCACCTATTTTACCGAACAGCATGTTCATAGCTAATTTCCCAGAAATACGAAGGACAACATTTTTTATCTCTTTCTTTTCATGTGATAAATAAAGGTAAACAAAGTACTAAATTGTCGTATGGATGGCATGATTCACAAATAGATATTGGTATTTGAAATTAATCAAAATACATTAAAATTGGTTTACACCTATTTTACCGAACATCACTGTATATATATGATATTACCGCATGGGATGCATGAAATTTTTAAACGATGTGAGTATTATGTATGCGAATGTCGTCGATTCTTTACGGTTATTTTTTATTTTGTATTTATATTCCTTTCCACAATTCTGCGAAATTGTTAATGTAATAAATGAAAGACAGATTCAAACCGAAACTATGATCGGTTAGTGAAACTAAAAACTGAATTCTGAATGAACAATAGGTATATGGCTAATAAACAATTTTTTTTTTTTCATTTTATATATTCATAATAACATTAAAACCCATTTTGTAGAAAAATATTAAGCACACATATGCACTGCGGGTGGTAAAAACGCATTTTATGAATGTAATCTTCAGAATGCTTCTTTGTAATTTTGTTAGAAACACAAAATTTAATCAAAAGATCCTTTCCTTTTTAGTTCCTTTGTGTTCAGTCATAAATATCTATGTATATATATATATAAAATTTTAAACCTTGTATTATTATTGAATGTACACAAAACAATACAAATACAACAATACGTTCCTTTATGCACATTTTTTTTTGTTTTCTTCTATATTATTTTTGACATGCAACAGAATACAAAACAAAACAAAACATATACAATATATTGTATAATTATATGGAGTGGAGTGTGAAAATATTATTTCAACATAGATTTATTTCTTAATATAAATAAAAAACAGGACAAAATATAAAAAAGAAAAAAAAATGTTGTGTTCACAAAGGTGTCAAAATAAAAAGAAATATACAAAGAAAACCGAAAGTACAAAGTGTATTTTACGAATATTATATTTTATTTTTTATTAATACGGAAAACTTTCATATCGCGTATATAATTTTTTATCACCATATAGAAAAACCATTCATGATGAAGATTACAACGTTTATAGGAAAAAAGAAAATTATAAACAAGAAGCATATCATAAAATAAAAAAATATAATGATTATTATAATAATATATTCGGAACAAAAAAATTTTAGAGCGGAAAAACTGTTGAATTTTCTTTTGTTTCGCAATTTTTTTTTTGTTTTTTTTTTTTTATATATTTTAATTCATCAAATTTAATTTATAATTACATTATAATATATTGTGTGGTATAAATAAAATTAATATTTTATCTTTTGAATATCAAAACATATAAAGGGTGATTTTTTAGCTATTATCTTTTTGGCAACACTGGTTTAAACAGCTGACGTACGTTTCGTGTTTTGTTTCACTGTCAAGCATCTTCAGTTTGGTCTATAATTTAACCATGAATCGTCTTACAAACGAACAACGCTTGCAAATTATTGAATTTTATTATCAAAATGCGTGCTCTGTTAAGAAAGTTCATCGCGCGATTCTTCCATTTTATGGTCAGTTTAATCGACCCACTGAAGCGGCTATTCGGGCTATTGTGACTAAATTTCGCACCAAATTTACATTGTTGGACATTAAACCACCAACACGCTTACGTAGAGTGCAAACTGAAGAAAATATCGCAGCTGTATCGGCCAGTGTTAATGATGACCATCAATTATCGATTCGTCGCCGTTCGCAGCAATTGGGCCTCTGTTACTCAACAACGTGGAAAATTTTGCGGAAGGATTTAGGTCATTTTATTTCACGTTCGGGACCGGTCAATTGGCCGCCTAGATAGTGCGATTTAACGCCTTTACTAAAAACTAGATGCAACACGCAAAATTTCCAATCAAACAAAATTGGTTTTTATTTAATATAAATTCAATATTACAATTTACAAGTGTTATAGAGAATCTAGCAAATATCCAAAGGTCGCAATGAGATTATACTCGTAAATATTAACACCTTCAAAATGGCATCAAAATAAAACATATTTAAAACAAAAAAAGCCACAACCACCTGAGCCACAACGATTATAACCGATTATAAAAATGGAAATTTTACGAATAAAGAATCCTTTTTAAGTTTATATTCCTTTATCACGATTAAATGGTTATATATTTATTTATTTTTTTTTTTATTCGTTACTACGGCAGAATCGGTTTAGCGCGCGTAAAACCCCGGGATTTTATTGACGTGAGCCCGTGTAACAAAATCACGTAATCGATGAACCTATATGATGATGCATTGAAAATACATGTAAGTATGATTTTGGGTGGCCATACTTTAATAATTTTGTGGATTAATTTATGAAATTTTGAAAATAAAAGCACACACATGAGAGAAAGAAAAACTTAAACTGAAAAGCTGATTAAACTGATTGTCCGAGTTGCACTTTAGATGGATGAGTCTTAAGATATGAAGAAATGCTTAATTGAGTAAATGATTGATATAGTCATAAGAAGGGGGAAATACTAGATATGTGAGGATGTTCCATAATCTTGATGTTCTTTGAAAAAAAATAATTTCGGTTGTTTCGAAAAAAGTTAATAGATACTGCGAGTATTTCGATGTGTCCTTTGAGAATTTTTTGAATCATAAGAAAAGTCCCAATAGGAATTTATTTGAAATTTCATTAGAACATTCGTGATGGTAATATTCATAAGATGTCCATACTGAAGCCACTGGGCGTCTCTATATATCTATATGATAAATCGCATGTATTCCGATCCTTTTACTAAATTGTAGTTTAGTAATTGGTGAACCGGTTCATTTGTAATACCTGTACTTTAGAAGAAGTGGTCTTATAAATGTTATTGTTCCATGTAAAATTATTTGACAAAGACATTCTCGCAACAGGTATTTAATAGATTAGGTATAGTTGAAAAAGAGTCAAGATTTTTTGGATCTTTTGTTTGAGAACAAACATGCCTTATTTGTTTTAGATGGATTAAATTCCACTATATAGATGTTTATCCTTCACCAATTAAAAATTGATTCTAAATTGATTTGTTAATTGATATGAAATCATCTTCTGACGTGACTGAATCGCATTTGGTTCTAATTATGAGGTAATTCATATGAGGAATGTAAAACGTGTATTATCGTCAACATAACAGTATAATGGGGTTTCTCTTATGCTGATAAAAGATCATTGATGGAAATTAAAAAGGGAGGATGGAAAAAGATTTGTTTATTATTTAGACAACTCTACAATAAGTTTAAAAATACCTTTGAATTGAATCTTTTTTTTCTTTATTATGGAATACTAATGTTTTATATGATTCTAGTTTTTTTTTATTCCGTTCTGCTAACAACATAATAAAGTATTTTTGCTTTGGGGTTATACAAAACATTTATTTATATATAATATAATAATTTTGTGTTAATTTATATTTGGTGGTGTGTGGTGTCATTATAAACCATAAGTTTTACAAAAAAAAAATTAATATATAGAAATAAAACAAAAGCCACAAACTCTATTTGATATATAATATATTCATTATTTGGGTGTGTGTTTTTTTGGTATATTTATAAATAAATATTTTCATTTCATAATAAAATAGTTTACATTTTTATTATCACATGCTTGACCTATTCTTTCTTAAATATACACAGATCTACCCACAACATTTCTATCTATATATTCACAATTGTGAAAATCACAGTAATATTCATATATATGATATATTTAAATATAAATATAGTTGGGGTTTGATAAACATATGTATGTATATATAGAAAGAAACCCATAAATGATAAAAAAATGAAAATGAATAGAACACATATAAGGATATAAGGCAAAACAAACGGCATGGAAATGTAATATACATATTTTTGTATATTATCAATTTTATGCCCATGTTATATACATATTTAACCCTAGGATGCATATATGGGTATTTTAATACCCATTAGACTTTAAAAGTGCTGTAAAAACTTTATTTTTTTTTAATTATGCGTATGTCCTTTGGTGACATCTTCGAATATTCAATTCTATCTAAAATTCTGTAATGGAATTGCAAATAAATTGTTCAGAAGCATCGCCATTCTTGTTTAAGCAAGATACCGCGGATTTGCATATTCTAGGTATAATTATGCCCATGATTAAAAATAATTGTATTATACAGGGTTTCCCAGGGCTCAACAACAATATACCGCTTTTAGGTGCTGTATTGGAGTCGAAAACATTCTCAAAAAATGTCTCTCTCAACAATGTTGTTCCATTCGGCTTCGTTGAGGAATTAAGTGAAAAAAAATATCGATTTTTGGATATTTTCATGTTTTTCGCGACTCTTGAGCACTTATCTCCACAACTGGTTATTGTAATTGAAAGATTAGATACACTATTATAGCATTGGCATTAAATCGCCTATAAATTACATTAAAAATCATGTAGATCGGACAACCGATTCCCTAGATATTTAAAGAAATCTGTCTCCGTGTAAAAGATAAATCTTATTTTTTGTTCTCTAAAGTTTGGGGTATCATATCTCGACAAGACACCCTTTTTAAAATGTCCGTTCAACTTCCTTAAAAACTTGTTACATTATTTAGCTTTCGTTTAACGTACATTTCCATGTGATATCTCTAATACTTTCGAAATTATTCACGATTAAATAAAAATCGCATAACATTTTTAATGGTCAATTTGCATTTAAATTTTATTTTATTTCTTTTTTTATTAAAAAAATGAATTTGAATATTTAAGGTAATGCTCAAGAATCAAACGATGACCAATTATGTTCAGATACTTGAATCAGTGCGAAATTTTTTATTACCAAACGATTTATCATCATTTGGAGGTTCTAAGCGGATGGTTTAAAGCGATTATCTATGAAAAACCTCCAGCCAGACATATTTTTGTGATTTAAAAATGGGTTATTTGAGAATATCTTAAAAACGGTTTGGAATAGGATTACCAAATGTGCGATTCTTGAAAGATAAAAGAAATAGCCAGAAAACGTAACTAGTCCGGTCTAATTATCTTAAGAATTAAGGAAGTTAGTTAACATTTTATCTCTGGGTATAAATATACTCGGTTTATGCAAAAGTGTAGAATTTTTTGTTATGCATCCTAGGGTTAAACGCGCTTTGGTTGATATTTAAGATTTCTGATGATATTCTTTTCCTTTTTTTTTGTTACTATACACTTTTATTCTATTTTTTTTATGGTTTATAAAACATATATATGCCTTTATGCGATTCATGTATGTATATATACCATATTTAAAGATCAAAAACAAATGTATGTTGACTTTTTGATTTTCTTATTTTTTTTTTTGTTTATATCCTTCATACTTTTTTTATTAAGTATATTTGGATTGAACTTTCTAATCGGAAAATGTTTTATATTTGTACATATATAATAAATATATAAATTTTTTTGTATAATAAAAATATGAACTTATATACAAATTTTTATTCATATATAGTAATGATATATGTGTAGAAACATAAAAAGAAAAGAAAAAAAAATCCCAATCAGCTCTTAATTCTAACACAATTTTGAACTTGGCTTCACATTGGAATCATATATGGAACAGGGCAAACATTTTTTTTCCTGTTTTATTGGGTTATTATACGCTGCTCGACACCATAAAAAAAAAGAAACAATATTATGAAATTTGTTTGCTCTGTAATGTTCTTGTGTTACTATTAAATATCGAAAATGAATATTCCACATTAAGTTTATCCACATTAAAACAGTTTCTTTTGTTTCTTTATTGGTTCATCTATTAAATAATAAAGATTAAACCAAATTTATTCAGTAACCTATAAAAAAACTTCTTCTATATCGATAAGATTCATATACAAATACAATCGCGTTTAGTATATCCTTTAACAAATATTTAATAAGACTTCGCATTAATCATCATTATATAATAAATTGTATATAGAGAATCCCGATTATATGTACATATGGAAACCCCTATATCTGTATAATATTTATATATACGATGCTACTGCAAGCTTTTCTTTTTTTTTTTTTCATCATTTGGGATTACTTGTGTGTATATGACATTATTTATTTACAGATTCCTGTGGGATTTTCTTTATTATGTATGTTATATTTATACATATATACTATATGCATATAATAAAAAGAAGAAAGTTATATACAAATTCTTTTTTTCATTCGTAGAACATTTTTACACAATATACAATTCATTTTATAATGTTTGATTTTTTGTTGTTGTTTATTTTAATAAAGTGATAAGAAGAGTTTTTTTTTCTTTTTGTATTTCTTTTTTGATTTGTTCATTGGCAAAAGCGAAAAAAACATTTCGGTTCAATTCTTTATTTGTGTATATAAAGTTTTCCATATGCTTGATAATATTTTTTTACTACACAATTTTGTTTCATTTGTCTGCTTATATATAAATATAAATATGTAAAGTATGTAAAATAAACGAAGTTATTGTTTTGTTTTTTTTTTAATTATTTTTTAAAGTATTGTTTCGTTATTTTGTTATTTTGTTTTTAAAGATTGTATTGCAAAAACAATCTTTTCTTAAAAACAAAAGTGCAGTTTTATTAGTTTACCTATATATGTCTTTTGCATATCCCGGATATCCCAAATAATAGTCAAATAAAGGGTGATTTTTTAACAGCTATAGGAAAGTTTTTCAAAAAAAAAAACACATAAAATTTAGAAAAATGCATGAAATCCTTATTTGAATCGATCCGCTTAGTCCAATTTTGGAATACTCTTTCCAACATTTCGGCCGGTGTCTCACGAATAAATGCTTCAATGTTGTCTTCCAATGCGTCAATTGAAGCGGGCTTGTCTGTATAGACATGAGTTTAACATAGCCCCATAAAAAATAGTCCAAAGGCGTTAAATCGCACGATCTAGACCGTTCAATTGACCGGCCCCGAACGTGAAATAAAATGTTCACCCAACTCGCCTCTCAATAAGTCCATTGTTGCGCGTGCTGTGTGGCATGTGGCACCGTCTTGTTGAAACCACATGTCACGCAAGTCAAGCTCTTGCATTTTGGGCAAAAAAAAAAGTTGGATATCATCTCACGGTAGCGCTCACCATTCACAGTTACGTTACGATTCGCATCATCTTTGAAGAAGTACGGTCCAATGATGCCACCAGCCCATAAACCGCACCAAACTGTGACTTTTTCTGGATGTATTCTGGTAGCTCTTGCAATGCTTCTGGCTGATATTAACTCCAAAATCGACAATGCTGCTTATTTACGTACCCATTGAGCCAAAAATGAGCTTCGTTGCTGAACACAATTTCGTCGCGATGAACTTTCTTAACAGAGCACGCATTTTGATAATAAAATTCAATAATTTGCAAGCGTTGTTCGTTTGTAAGATGATTCATGGTTAAATTATAGACCAAACTGAAGATGTTTGACACTGAAACAAAACACGAAACGTTCGTCAGCTGTTTAAACCAGTGTTGCCAAAAAGATAATAGCTAAAAAATCACCCTTTATTACTTAGGTAATAAAATTACGACTGCGATTTTCCAATTTAGAGCAGTAAGGCATAGTATAGTGGTTTTATTTTACTGGTAATATTATCACCATATTTTAAATTAAATTAACCGATTTATAACCATAATTAGGCATGGATGTATTCGGAAGGTAATGTTTATGTTCTTTTAATACTGACATAAAGGGAACAATATTCGGCGTCCGGTGCCGATGGGCTTAAAAGTTTTGATATGTTGTGGGAAATAAAGATACCTGCATATTTTTCTTTTTGCTTTGGCATTTACATTTTTCACATCCGTATCCGCCTCCGACGTGTCTGAAAATTTTTTTTAATTTCTGAATTCATTCAATGTGCATGATATACGAATGTACGAATGCAATGTTTGTAACAAAATATCCTACTCCGCATCCTCATCCGCCTCCGCATCCTCCGCCGCATATTCCCCCGCATCCTCCTCCGCATCTTTCCCATCTTCCCATCAGCATTTTTGCATTGAGGATGCGATGGCGGTTGCGGAGGAGAATGCGAAGGAGGATAGTAACAAAAAGTATAGTAACAAATTCAGTTATGCATGATTATTATAATATTATTAATTAAAGAAAATGGAAGTTTTCTTTCTGCCCTGATTGAAAGGATTGAATCGCTTTCTACCCTGATTGAAAGGATTAACAGCTTTTTGAATACCAAACAATATGATCTATTTGGTCATGAATATGTGAACAATTTTAATGTTCAATTAAATTTCTACCGTTGTGGGACGATTATGTGAAGACATTATAGTTACTTATGAGGTAACAATGTGGGTTATTTAATCAAAATAGGTTATTTATAGGTAACACTTCGGTATCAGATTGTAACGTAATAAGTCCTTCGTATTTGTATGCGGGTTCATACAGATTAAGTACCAATCAAATAAGTACTTAGGTATAAAACTCGACAAAACCAGTCGATGCGATGCAATGTTTGTAACAAAATGTCCTACTCCGCATCCTCATCCGCCTCCGCATCCTCCGCCGCATATTCCCCCGCATCCTCCTCCGCATCTTTCCCATCTTCCCATCAGCATTTTTGCATTGAGGATGCGATGGTGGTTGCGGAGGAGAATGCGAAGGAGGATAGTAACAAAAAGTATAGTAACAAATTCAGGTATGTATGATTATTATAATATTATTAATTAAAGAAAATGGAAGTTTTCTTTCTGCCCTGATTGAAAGGATTGAATCACTTTCTGCCCTGATTGAAAGGATTAACAGCTTTTTGAATACCAAACAAAATGATCTATTTGGTCATGAATATGTGAACAATTTTAATGTTCAATTAAATTTCTACCGTTGTGGGACGATTATGTGAAGACGTTATAGTTACTTATTAGGTAACAATGTGGGTTATTTAATCAAAATAGGTTATTTATAGGTAATACTTCGGTATCAGATTATAACGTAATAAGTCCTTCGTATTTGTATGCGGGTTCATACAGATAAAGTACCAATCAAATAATTACTTAGGTATAAAACTCGACAAAACCAGTCGATGCGATGAGTCAAGACGGTTGTGTTAACGTCCTTTGGCGGTAATAAAAATGTTTGTATGAAAATGTTTGTATGAAAGTTGAAAGTTATAGAGTATGCTAAAAAAAATTCTATTTCCTTTTTTCAAATGAACATTTTTACATTTTTTTCAAGAACCTGAAAACGTTGGAACATTCTCAAGAGAACTTGCATTTTCACGCACCCCACCTAACGATTATCGCTGTCATTTAAATTAAACATTTTGCATCCTATATCTAAAAGTACCCATCTAAATCCATCTAAAGCTAAATCTAAAGCTTTTTCATGCAAATTTGAAAGATTAATCATCCAAAATTGCTTGAATGTATGTAATATACAATTCTATCAACTATAATTAAGTGATTTCGTTTTTATATCCTGGCAAATAGAATTCTAATGTTTTCTTGATGATAAATCAATTCTCATTTGTTTAAATATATGCTAAATACTTTAGATATATATTTCAAACTCAATAAAAAATATTATAATTTAATGAGCTCAAATTGATTGCAAACATTCATCCAATATACTGTATATAAATAATTAGAATATATTAAAATGATTTGATATCCTGTATACATATTTATTTTTTGTTAATTAAAAAAAAAACGACTATAATCTCAATGAAAAATATAGAAAAAAACCTCGAAACAAATTATGTATATACCCAAGTACTACATATTTTTATTTATTTTTTTTATTCAATTATTTTGAATATAATTGCATTTCCTTTTTGATTGCACAATTTTCCAATGTTTGTTATATTTATTTTGTGTTTATCAATCTGTTTAAATATTGGAATATTCGTGTAGATATACCAAATACATATATTATACATATATTTACTATATATAATATATACTATTTTCAATTTGTATCTATAGTATATGTTTATTAATTTTTTTTTTCCAATCATAACACTATTTTTTATTTAATTTTTTCGATTATATTTCAAATTGATACAGAGCTTATAAAGGCATTTCCTATAAAGTAAAATACATATATTTATAAATACAGATTTGTATTTATGTAATCCATATAATTCATATATACTTTAGATTTTTATATTATTGTTGGATATGTTGGAGAATGGAGGTATATGTATATAAAAAAAAAGTTAGATATTGATATGAAGGAAATACATTTATGTATATAATATACTATGCGTTCTATCCGTTCCACTTATTTAATATACAAAAATGTTTTATCAGTTTTCATGCGAAAAATATGCTATGGTTTTTAGTGTCAATAAAATTTGTTATGTGAATAATAGCTTCGACTAGGGTGGTAATGGATTGAACAAATGTTCCATATAATCGTGTATGTATACATCGTTGTACCCCTTTTTACAATATATAACGATTGTAGTTCGCTATATCTATATATATATATATGTGGAATATCTCATCGTTTTTGTATATATGTGAAATGTATATAATATATTTCGATTTGGGGGAAACAAAAAATAAAAAGAAATATTGGAAATCCAATTTTTGTTTAAATCTATATATACTACTTTATATATTATAGTTCTATGATCTATATATTAGTTGGATTATATTTTATGTAATACAATCATCATATATACATTCCGGCATAATATACATTTCCTATGTATATATTGAGTAGCATTCATTATACGGATTTGAAGGATTTAAATAATATTAGTATTATTAGTATATTTAATAAATAATATTAATCTTTTATTTTTTTTTTAAATGGGGGATACAATTTTAACAAGTTCATTATATATTATATATACATGAAAAAAATAACTTAAAGAATTTCACTTGTAAAGATACACAATTATGTTATTATATATCCTGCTAATTTGATTTAAGAAAATTTCACAAAGAAATGCAGGAATTGAGTTAATTTAAATGAAATCTATAACGTGTATATTATATATATTTATGGCTATCATCCAAGCAAGACATCCAAGATGAATGACAAATAGACAAAGGGATTTAAAGATTTTGTTTGATTTTTACTCATATCTCTTAACTTACGGTAAACTGATACCATATATATTAGGATGAACGACTGTCATCATCATGTAACTTAATGAAAAGGTTGAAAATCTTCATGATAAAAAAAAACTAAAATTTTTTATGGAAAATTTTTAAATGAACAAAATAAATATAAATATTTGTAATAAAACCGCTAATCAAATATATAAATAAATTTGTCTTTTTTTCTATTCGATATATGGATAATACATATGCAGGGTATCCCAGCTAAATCTATCCAGCCAATATCTTCGAAGCCAGTAGAGTTATCATTAATATGATGTTAGAGGACCCCCCACCTGGATTCTCGATATCATGCTTAATGGATATCAATGGATACTGACGACAATACTTTATCCTATTCTAAATGCATAATGAACAAACAATTGGGTCTTGCCTCCCAGCAATCAATGACTGAGACAGGCCAGGCGCCAATTGTCATTTAATCCTATCCAAGGGGTACTTGGGTCAAGCCCTCTAGTCCTACAGCGGACCGACTACGTGCCAAGTACTTCATCCCATCCGACAGCTCTGGTCTGTATGAGGACCCCCTTAGACCCTTAACAATCATCGTTGATATTCCTATATATGGCTTGTTAGGGTAGTTTTAATTTAGATTTTATGTTATTTCTAAGTTCGGTATTCAATAATTTAGATATAATTTATTATATTTTATATTTGTAGTTAATATTTTTACTAACATAATTATTACTTTAATTTTATATTTAAATTTTTATATTTTTCAAATGAAAATGATTTACAATTTGTATTTAAAATTATTGTTTCATTAAAATTTTCTCGAATGAAGGGTGAAATATGAATTGAATTTTGTAATATATTTGAAATATATAAATGAGAATGTTATTCTTTG
The DNA here is from genome assembly GCA_958336335.1 of Dilophus febrilis. Lineage (NCBI taxonomy): Eukaryota > Metazoa > Arthropoda > Insecta > Diptera > Bibionidae > Dilophus > Dilophus febrilis. The sequence continues at coordinate 11,501,461 of OY284472.1, read as the reverse complement.
GATGATTTCGATACAATTTCAATTTCCAAAAAGATATTCATTAATTTTATTAACCCAGTAGTATTCAAAGGGGTGATTTTTTAAGAGCTATAGGAAAGTTTTTCAAAAAAAACACATAAAATTCAGAACAATGTATGAAATCTTTATTTAAATCGATAGTACGGTCCATATATAATTCAATGTTTGAAGATTATTTCATGTAAATGTTGACCTTGACTGCGCCTCAAATAGTCCATCCGCTTAGTCCAATTTTGGCATACTCTTTCCAACATTTCGGCCGGTATCTCACGAATAAATGCTTCAATATGTTGTCTTCCAATGCGTCAATTGAAGTAGACTTGTCTGTATAGACATGAGCTTTAACATAGCCCAATAAAAAATAGTCCAAAGGCGTTAAATCGCACGATCTAGGCGGCCAATTGACCGGTCCCGAACGTGAAATAAAATGTTCACCGAATTCACATCTCAATAAGTCCATTGTTGCGCGTGCTGTGTGGCATGTGACACCGTCTTGTTGTAACCACATGCAATGCAAGTGAAGCTCTTGCATTTCGGTCAAAAAAAAGTTGGATATCATCTCACGGTAGTACTCACCATTCACAGTTACGTTACGATTCGCATCATCTTTGAAGAAGTACGGTCCAATGATGCACCAGCCCACAAACCGCACCAAACTGTGACTTTTTCTGGATGCATTGATAGCTCTTGCAATGCTTCTGGCTGATATTCACTCCAAAATCGACAATTCTGCTTATTTACGTACCCATTGAGCCAAAAATGAGCTTCGTCGCTGAACACAATTTCGTCGCGATGAACTTTCTTAACAGAGCACCCATTTTGATAATAAAATTCAATAATTTGCAAGCGTTGTTCGTTTGTTAGACGATTCATGGTTAAATTATAGACCAACCTGAAGAGGTTTGACAGTGAAACAAAACACGAAACGTGCGTCAGCTGTTTAAACCAGTGTTCCCAAAAAGATAATAGCTAAAAAATCACCCTTTATAACTGAATAGCACATATCGAAAATTATTTAATGAACAACATTAATCTTAATTCATTTACAAAATCCGAATTTCAATAAAATTAATGTTATTCCTATGATATTTTATTCTTATATACCATAAAAATAACTTTCTATCGGATGCCTATTGATTAAGATTGTTTAACTGGTTACTAAATTACTTAATAATTTTAATACATGGTATATTTACATAAATTTATCATTCAAATATGTGTTTTAATTTTATTTAAAATTGGAAAATCTCGGAAAATTCATATGAAACCCCTTAAAATGACGTATGCAGATCTCCATTAAATTTTCATGATCTTTTTAGAAATGATATAAAAATTTTTGGATGCTCTTGGCAAATGTATGTATATTGAATATTTATATTTAAATGATTGGAATTTTCAACAACATTTTCTCATAAAACCCTATCTGAAGTTATTTTTGATACTTATAGAGCATAAAAGTACCTTTTATCGGATGCCATATTCATTCAGATTGTTTAACTATGGTGGGAAATTGCAATAATTTTAATATTTCGTGTATTTTGATTAATTTATTCCATTCAAATTTAAGTTATATTGTCAAATGTTAGGATATTTTAATATTTAAATAGAATTTTTTCACGTTAATTTAATATTTAATATTATATTTGATAAAGTTTCAAACATATATTCAACATTGGTTTCTTATATGCATTTCGTAATTTAAATGTACACTATACAATTATACATGTTTCTATTTTTATAGTTATTTAATAAATCTAATGTTTCCCCCAAAGATTTTTTTTTTAATTTTTCGTTGGCCTTTTTCTTGATTACTAAAAAAACAAAATTTATAACATCAGGATCTGAACCAAAAGTTACTATTTGGACTATTTGGGCTATACAAAAGCAGACAATTTTTCTATCGTTGAAACTTACATAAGATAAATACGAAAAAAATATATTATAGGAGGAAATCAATGTTTTTTGATTTTCTCTCTTCATATATTTTTTCCTCCTTTTTATCTTATGTAAGAAGTTTCAACGATAGAAATTTACAGTTATAATTGGGTGTAGAGCGGGTATCCCCCCCCAATGGATACCCGAGAATATATATACACCAACCATACGGGCAAAAACGCCCGTACCGTCAATGTGTATATAAACTTTCGGGAGGGTTCATCGTCGAATGATAGGCATTCTGGGACCAGCATAGAAGGTCTTTGTGGCACCAGTGCGCACACAGAAATGGAAATCGAACGACCATGACCCTCCCTAATTAAAAGCAAATCTCACATGTGTAATTTTACATGTGAGATTTTTTTGTATTTGAAAATCGGCGGCTTCGCTACCAACTCGACCATACTTTCATCTTAAGATTTATACACTTGAGTTTTGTTCACATATAATTTAAAATAGCAAACAATTTGCATGTGGAAAAATGTGATGGTTGAATGAAAGTTAATTTAATATTCTATCATATACAAATCTATTTATAAATGCATAGAGATTTTCAATTTTATCATTGCATAGTCAAATTAGAAATTACTTTTGTATCAACATCGCATATATAAAATATATACGCACTGGTTATATCTGGTTATTAAATTGTTGAATATGCGTATTTTGTATATGATATTGTATATTGCGCTATATACAATCATTTACCGTAATCTATTTGATATATTTTATTTTATAATAATTTCTTTCTTCAGCGATGGAATACTATAATAGAATATTTTTATACATAATAATTTGGCCTAACTGTAATTTTATTTTAATTTTTTTTTGTCTATTAAAAAGGTCCGTATTATTTTTTTTGTATGAACTATTTATTACTTGTTAATTGAATTGTTAAATATCTGTATAGCTTTCAATGGTTATTCTAAAATACATTCCTGATTACTAGAATATTAAGAAATGTATTATTCAAATCAATGTAATTTTATTGTTAGTTGTGATCTGTATTTTATAAGTTTAACTACTGTTTTTATTTGTTGTGATGTATTTTTGGTGCGTGGCTTCAATTTTTTTTTTTCAATTCGAAGTTTTAAGACAAACTAAGGAATACAATTATATAAAAGTTTTAATAAATATATAATCAGTTTTCAATATGAATCGCAGGAGACAACAAGTATACAATTGTTTTCAATTTATGAAAATATAATAAATAAAATTTTTTTTTCAGAAATTTTTTTTTTTATTATTTTTATATATATATATATATATATATATATATATATTTTTGGTCATTTACTATATTTGAATATAAGGCATCGCCGATATTTTATAAATATAGAAAATGACTTTAAATAGTAATAAGTTGTCGCGTACCGGGTTCACTTTTGATTTTACAAACATCTGTGGATTAAGATCAAATTTTAATTCAATTCAAGCCCACATACAATTGTTCAAGCCTAGCATATTAGGGCTCAGTGAAACACAGATATTCAGCAGTATTGATTTAGAAGAATTTAATTTACAAGATTACACCTTTCTGCCCGCTTTCTTTCGCCATAGAGGTGTTGCATTATATGTCAATAATGCAATACCATTCACACGTATGACATCTTTTGAGGTAAGATCATGTGCTAAATTTTGTTTTATCTGGATTAAATTTCAGATACAAAATTCAGTAACATATTTATGTTTTTTATATAGAAGTACAGAATTATCGAGTAACGATACAGCAATAGAACTGGATCATTTGTCCCTAACCATTGATAAGATATATTTAGAATCTCCAAAAGCTGAAATAATTATTGCTGGAGATTTTAATATACACAATTGTCAATGGTTACCATATTCACATACAAATGATCTAGCAGGGCAATATACAGAGATGTTTGCTATTGTAAATGGGTTGTGTCAATTAGTTGATCAACCCACCTACATACCCAGGCAATCCAATCATCAACACAGTCTTTTGGACTTATTCCTAACAACAAATCCTCAGAAATATAAAATGTCGATATCATCACCCATAGGAAACTCAGATCACGCACTTATATCAGCTTCTTTTCAATATTCTCAAATTATTAGTAACAATTCTCAACTTAATAGGATAGTTTGGGATTATAAAAATGCCGATTGGGTAAATCTCAACACATATTATAAAAGTTTCAATTGGGCTTTATGCCTAAATGGTAGTGTTGATTTTTCAGAATCAATGATTAGTAATGTAATCTTGTTAGGTATGAAAAAATACATTCCTTGTAAAGTTTTAAATGTAAGAGCTTACAAACGAAGCTGGTTTTCTAGGAAAACAAAGATAGCGATTGATAAAAAAATAGGGCTTTTTCTCTATCTAAATCGGTTCCAACTGATATCAATAGAAATAATTATATTGTTGCAAGAAATTCTTGCAATTCAATAATAACTCATGAAAAGTTTTTATTCAATCAAAATATTAAAGATAATATTACTTCCAGTAAAAGGGGAACAAAATATTTTTGGACGTTTGTTAAATCTATTCAGGGTAATTTTGTTCAAAAATCTTCAGTTGCACCATTGATTAATGATAGTGGAACTATATTAACCGAACCATTAGAAAAGGCTAATCTTTTAGCATCCATATTTTCAGATAATACAGTCCTCAATGATAGTAATATGCCTATTCCAAATATACCTAATACGAATTTTCAAATGAAAAATATATATTTCAGAGACAGGGTTGTTTATAAAGCTCTTAGAGATATAGATGTTCATAAAAGTACTGGAGCTGATGGCATTCCCCCAATTGTTTTAAAAGAATGTGCACCTACTTTAGTACACCCACTTAGAAAACTCTTTCACAAATCATTTTCGAATGGAATATTTCCATCATCTTGGAAAATTGCTAATATTACACCTATTTCAAAAGCGGGTACTAAAAGCAATCCTTCCAATTATCGCCCAATAGCTATAACATCAATACTTTCTAAGATAATGGAGAAGATAGTAAATCGTATGATTGTGCAATATCTCGATGATAAAGAACTTATTAGTGATTGCCAATATGGTTTCAGGCACAAACGATCTACAGGAGATTTACTAAATTATTTAACCAATAAAATAGGTAATAGTATTGCAAAGTTTGGTGAAACACAAGTGGTTTCACTAGACATTACTAAGGCTTTTGATAGAGTATGGCATAAGGCATTAATATCCAAATGCCATTCATTTGGATTAGGGGACACATTCTGTAAATGGGTTGGGAACTTTTTAGCTAATAGGCATATTAAGGTTGTACTAGATGGAATTAGTTCCAAACTTTATCCGGTTTATTCTGGGGTACCTCAGGGTTGTGCTCTATCGCCCACTCTCTTTTTAATTTTTATTAATGATCTTTTATCGATAACAGAAAATCCAATGCACTGTTATGCAGACGATAGTACATTACATTCTTCTTATGAACTACATCGTAATCATAATGCGAATCAAATGATTCAGTCTCGCCAGAAGATGATTTCCTCAATTAACAAAGATTTAGATTTAATATCTAATTGGGGCAGGATAAACTTAGTAGAATTCAATCCATCTAAAACAAAGGCATGTTTGTTCTCAAACAAACGATCCATAAATGTTAACCCAATACTTATGCATAATACAATTATTCCACAATCTAAGGACCTATTAAATTTGGGAATATCTTTGTCAAACAATTTTTCATGGAGTAATAATATAATAATGGCAGCTAAAAAGGCAGCTAGTCGCATTGGATTTTTAAGAAGATCGAAAGAATTTCTCAATTCTGAAAATTTAGCATTAGTTTATAGGTCTTTTATAAGACCACTTCTAGAGTACAATTCCTACATATGGGCTGGTGCACCAATTATTACCTTGCAGTTTAGTGACAGGATCCAAAAACACGCTATTTCGCTGATCAGAAATGAAACAATAACAAATTCCATTGAATCATTGGATCATAGACGATCAGTAGCTTCGTTGTGCACATTTTATAGGTATTATTACCATGAATGCTCTAATGAAATTTTAAAGCTAATTCCTGAGCCCATTAGCTTCTCTTATAATTCGAGAAATTCACAAAAGGCTCATTCATATTCTGTATCTATTAGTTTTTTGCGAACAAACAGATTTGGAAATTCATTTTTCCCAAGAACAGCAAGATTATGGAATAGTCTCCCTGAACTCACGGCAATAGAATTCCGAGGTTTTACGGGCGCTAAACCGATTCTGCCGTAGTAACGAACAAAAAAAAAAAAAAAAAAAAAGATTAAATTCATCGTCGACTTATCCTGATATATTAATATCAGCATATAGTTCTTAAAGGTATGTACATTAATATAAAACGATTAAAATTTTTTACGTAACTCATATAATTTATAACAATTCAAGTGTGGGTCGAAAAATGTTAAAGAGATAAAATCAAAAAGGGTTATATTTGTATAGGAATGTTTTCAATGGAAATTGTACTATACTTTTACTTTTAAATTATGCGACATTGAAAAAAAATTAATAATTTATAATTCATTATTTTATTTAATTTCCATAAAATAAATTATCTAAAAATATTTTACGGTATATTCCCTTGTGTTATGCCAATGCTAAAAAATTGGCTTCGTTATTGATTTTACATCATTAAGATTTGTTGCTGGCATATATACATGTATATTTTTGTGTTTGTTATACTTAATAAAATGGGAATACAATTTGTTGTTTTTTTTTTTTAGGTTTTCCTTTTCAAGATTCAAAGTCATATGATATATCCGTGCAATATATATAGTAGATAGTGTATATATTATATTTATGTATTGTACATTTACTTGATTATTCTATATTCAAATGAAAATTATTTATTATTTAATATAATTATTTATATTTAAATAATCATTTCAATTGTAGAATGAATCCTTTGTTGGCATTTTATTTTTTTATATATATACAGGGTATCCCAGCTAACGCTATCCAGCCAATATCTTCGAAACCAGTGGAGTTATTACTAATATGATGTTAGTGGACCCCCACTGGATTCCATTTGGCTACATTTTTATGTTAACCCCTTCCTCCCCACGTTAACCCTTATGTGCTTAATGGATATCAACTTTGGAAAATCAAATGTAAACCTATATTTTTTTTCGCTTAATTTGAAGAGCGTGACGAGTAGTTAAAAAAAATATAATAATATATGGGGGTCCCATGGGGAATTTTTCTACAAATGGGGATTGTCCTAATGAAAAGTGCTAATGAAAAATGGGGGAAAACTCGCTAAATCTCTATGAAAACATATGTTGTGATGTACTAGAAAGTTGTTCTACGTTGAATATTAAGGGAGGTGTCCAAACATCCCAAGATCCCAACCACCCGTTTTTAGGGGGATAAATCGAAATTTTGATTTTTGCATTCGATTTTTGCAAACTATCAAAAAAATATGGGTTTTTAATGATAAAATCAAAATTTCGATTTTCCCCCTAAATACAGGGGGTTGGGGGCAAAAAAACAATAAAAATGTAGCCAAATGGAATCCAGTTGGGTTAAACTAACATCATATTAGAGATAACTCCACTGGTTTCCAAGATATTGGCTGGATAGCGTTAATAGCTGGGACACACTGTATATTGTATTTGTTAAAAATTAATTAGAATATATATATATTTTAGATAGATATATAGATATCGTATCGGTAATATGCATATCTATTTCGTGTTGGTTTCTTTTACAAGTATAGTATATTATATAGTATTTAAAATGTTGAAATAATTTTTATATTATGGCAATTTCATTAAAAAATATGGGATTTCATCAATTGAGAAACAAAAACCTTTTTTAAAATTTTTTAATTGCACATATATTTAACATTTTTTTCTATTTTCGTTTGTCTTTTAATTCATTCATTTAAATTCATCATATAAGATGGAAAATGAGTTCTTAATTAAATGTTAACCCCTTGTAGTTTTAATTGTTTAAATAAATTAATATATTACATCTTAATTTCTTAACCCCTTGTGCATTAATCACGAGTCAGACTCGTGATTGTTTCACAAAGTAAAAATAAGTTTATACGAGTCAGACTCGTGATTAATGCACAAGGGGTTATGATCAATTTTTTTTTTTGTAATAATCAACTTAATAATCAAATCAACATTAATAATTAACACCACCGATGGTCGTAATCGAGAATTTTTATTTTCATGTCTCATTTGAAAACTCAATTAATTTCTGGTTTTTATAGAGACAAATTAGGAAATTGGTTAATTTTTTTAAGAGATTTATCCTACAGTATAGAAAAAATGAGACCGACATTTTTTCAAAAATCGACTTTATATCTTTTGAAAAAATTAATGTATTAGTTCTTAATGTTTAAAGAAAAACTATGAATAATTAAAAAAAATTTAATTTGGAAAATTGGATTTTCCGGAAAATTTTGTTTAAAAAAAATATTTTTTGTACTATAATTAATTTATTTTCGATCATATCTATCAGAATATCCTATCCTTCGGGTCATCGGGACATATTATTCAATGCTCCATCATTAAATATATATAATTTTGAATAATATAAATACTGTTTAAAATACTTTTTTGTTTATTGTAAAAATTTAAAACCTTTTTTTTTTTATACAAAATTAATGATAATAAATTAAAATATGTATTAAAAAATACTGTAAAACTAATTATAAAATTGGTTGAATTTGATTTGTAAAAGGTTGAATTTGGACTGTAAAACCTATTATATATACAGTAAAACATTATTTCATCTATAATCCTGCGATTATATAAGGATTATCATTGTGTAGATCATCAAATTTTCATTAAATATTAAATATTAAATATATATATATTTTATTAATTTTGTTGATAAACAATTTTTCAAGAAATACAAAAACTTTTCCATTAAATTTTATTTCCATATTTTTTTTTTTATATTATATATACCATTATTATACATATACCAAATAACAAATAAAATCTAATATAATAATTTTTTTTTTTTTTTTATAAATGTTATTTAATATATTGAGTACTAAATAGTACTTTTGAATATATATTTATGAAAATATATATTCTTTCTCCCTAAAATAAAAAAAAAAAAAAAACATTTCCATCAACGTCGTATTATACATATTAATTCTTTTTATTTTCTTTTTTCGCTTTGGCTTTTAATAATGCATAAATATTAAATATATATATACATATAATACTTATTAAAATATTTTAAATATTAAAAATATGAAGAAAAAGTTATATGATAAACTAAAATGAATGAAAAACAAAATATATATGTATATATACTTCTGTTTTATCTGGTATAGAGTATACTATAGTATATAATTTAAAGTCCCAAAAATATTTAGAAAATTTTAAATCTAAAAATAACTTTATTTCATTTTCACTTACATATTTATGTATTATATATACATATATAATCAAGGATATATACGACGACGAAACTTTAAATTTATAATATGCATAATGAATTTGGATTTTTGTTTTTTTTTTCTGTTAAATAATGAAAATAAAATATTTACAAGATATTTTTTTTAATTTTCCTCTATATATTTATGAATTCATAAAATATATGCGTTCAGAAGACTTATACCGCACATGTACCATATACAATACATATGTATATAGGAGATGCGAGATATTGTACAAATCGCACGGTCAAAGTTGTTCAATTGAATTTATTTTTTTGCTTCTTTTATATTATTTTTTTTTTTAATTTTATTACTGCGAGAATATTAAATGAAGTTAAAGAAAGAAAAAAAATTATGGAAAAATTGTTTTTTATATATAATAATGTAGATTGTGTGCGGTGACTTTTTTCTTTTTTTTATTTTGGTAATCAAATTGAATGGAAAGGCATTGAATTTGTTTATTCAATGAACGTATTATTATAATTTTATTTTTTCTTATTGTAAAACCTCTGTTTTGGTTATTAATTAATTAAAATGTATATGCAAAATTTATATTCATTATAGTATATACACTCTGGCAAAATAATTGTGGTGGATATGTGATTATTTTTATTTTCGCAAAGTTGTTTTTTTAATAAAACAAAAAAAAAAGTTTATTATAATATATGTAGAGAATTTTTAAGAAATTAATCACACAAGTATATTTCAAAATTAATAAATTGTTGATAATTGAATTATCAAGGTATTGTGGGGTGAACTCTGTACAATAAATTAATTTATTTATATATGTATTAAAAATTCACATACCTTGAATTCGATCGTTTCGATGAATCCTTGATGCCCGCCTGTAAATTTGGTAATTCTTTTTTTCGTTTTTCTGTGGCCAACCAAATTTTCCAATATAAAAATATCATAATCGATACGGGTACATAAAATGCTGCAATCGCCGTACCAAATGTAATATAATGATTTGTTTCAATGAATTGTATATAACATTCATATTTCGGTACAGTTCGTTTGCCTTCAATGTACGGCCAACTGTAAATCCATGGTGGCCATAAAAATAAACTAATACCCCATGCGGAACCGATCATTATTGAAGCTCGTGTCGTTGTACGTTTAGCACGATATTGAAATGGTATTGTTACACTAAAATACCGATCAAAACTTATAATTAATAAATTTAATACAGATGCATTTGATGCTAAATAATCTAATGCTAGCCATGTATCACATACAAATGCACCTAATGGCCAATAACCTAATATTGTCGATACCGTAAATAATGGCATTGATATTAAACCGATTGCAAAATCAGCAACGGCCAATGAAAATAAAAAATAATTACTAATCGTTTGCAATTGTTTATCAATTTTAAATGAAATCATAACCATAACATTTCCCGCTACCGTTAATATACTTAATATTGCAGCAATTATTGCAATTATTATCATTTGTGATATTGAATAACGAAATGGTGGTATTGGCGGATCTAATTCGCCCGTTTCGTTGGCAATCGATACATTTTTTAAAAATACATCTGTTGTTCCAACTAATCCCATCAATGCTGTAAATGGATGTGCCGTCGTTATTATCGCCGACGGCGAATCCATTGATGTTGCTGGTGTTGATCGACGCTTTCACACTTCTGTAATAATATGGAGAGAAAAAACAATATATAAATATTTTAAAATCTATACTGTCATTATATTTATTATAAAAATAATTTATATAAAAAAAAATCTAATCAGAAACAATTTGAATTTATATTTGTATATATCTAGAAATTAATATTAGTTAAACTTTTATATACTAAAGGGTGATTTTTTAAAAGCTATAGGAAAGATTTAAAAAAAAACAAACACATAAAATTCAGAAAAATGCATGAAATCTTTATTTGAATCGATAGTACGGTAAATATAATTTAAGGTTTGAAGATTATTTCATGCAAATGTTGACCTTGACTGCGCCTCAAATGGTCCATCCGCTTAGTCCAATTTTGGTCCAATACTCTTTCCAACATTTCGGCCGGTATCTTACGAATAAATGCTTCAATGTTGTCTTCCAATGCGTCAATTGCAGCGGGCTTGTTTGTATAGACATGAGCTTTAACATAGCCCCATAAAAAAATAGTCCAAAGGCGTTAAATCGCACGATCTAGGCGGCCAATTGACCGGTCCCGAACGTGAAATAAAATGTTCACCAAACTCGCCTCTCAATAAGTCCATTGTTGCGCGTGCTGTGTGGCATGTGGCACCCTCTTGTTGAAAACACATGTCTTGCAAGTCCAGCTCTTGCATTTTGGGCAAAAAAAAGTTGGATATCATATCACGGTAGCGCTCACCATTCACAGTTACGTTACGATTCGCATCGTCTTTGAAGAAATACGGTCCAATGATGCCACCAGCCCATAAACCGCACCAAACTGTGACTTTTTCTGGATGCATTGGTAGCTGTTGCAATGCTTCTGGCTGATATTCACTCCAAAATCGACAATTCTGCTTATCTACGTAACCATTGACCCAAAAATGAGCTTCGTCGCTGAACACAATTTTTGGGTAAAAAAGTGGATCTTCGGCCCCCAAGTAGCAAAATGACGTCGTATCAACGTTGGCATATCCAACCTTTAGTAGTTACACAACGTCCATACGACCTCCTTACAACCATTATTTACACCAATTTGGTGAATAAAGTCTTAGTCGATGCAACGTTAGATGCCAACGTTGTGTTAACCAACGTAATATTACCTTAGTTTTTAGCACCTAATCTTTCGTCGGTTTATAACACTTTATCTGACGTTCATATATTTATACCACATATAACGTTTGAAAAGGTGCACATAAAAAACTAAGAAAAATCTTATACAAAATGTTAATATATTGTAGTACAATTATAATCCTATAATACACTAATTACTAAACTTGAGATTTATTCTGAATGTTATATATCGGATCAGATTATTATCCTTGTTTGATTGTTATGAAAATATGTTAATACGCACTTACCTGTTTTTTTTAAATTCGGAAATTTGCATATATATATATTTGAATCGAAAGAGGCTTGTTCCGTCATCCTGATTGCCGAATCCCTTTCATAGCCGTTCCTTTGCATGGATCTCATAGAAAAATTCGATTTGATTTCGTATATATATTCATCGAGTGTGTATTTGGATTATAGCGAATCATAATTTTTATAAACGATAACGCGAGTTAATAGTTATATCTGGTATAAATAAATAATATTCAACCGACAAATGGTATTGCCAAAGTCAAAAACTTGCACGACTACCGACGTGAGGTTGTGATATGTCCAAATAAATTTACTGCCTCTGATATATGTGATTAGGACATTGTTGTAATAATAAAATCATCGTGAGGTTGGAATTAAATGAAAATAAATTACCTAAACCAACTTATAATATTTTTACGTGAATAAAAACACATCAGAAGCGACAATTAGTAGGAAAGAGTGACAATTATTGCAATTATATAACTGAATGAAACTACAGAATTTAATGGTAATGTCATATAAATAGTATCATTTTTAATTTAATCATGATGGAAAAATTATTTTTCGTTATATTGGTCATATTTGTGACGTTGGTACAACGTTGGTTCACCAACCAGATACGTTCAATACGCATTTTGGTTGGTAAACGGTGTTTATTGGTGTATTTAAATTCACCATACACTTGAATTTATTTGGTTCATAACAAAACGTTGGTTAAACGTAGTCGCTTTTACCAAAAATAATCTTTCACTAAATTGGTAATATTTGCAACGTCGGCGAAACGTTGGTTTACCAACGAGAAAAATATGGTATATGAGCGCACGTTGTTGCGACGTCGTATTTCGTAATCAAAATTTTCAAGTCACATTTAGTCGGGAGGCAACGTTTATCCAACGTTGACATATAACCAACATCAAAGTTGTCGGATAAAGAGGTAGAAACGACGTTATACTGACGTTGTAATACAACTTTATATTTTTAGTCGGGAGCCGACCAATATATGCACATATTACTACGTCGTAGTTAGTATAAAATTGGTTGGAGTTCAAATTACGTTGGTTAGGTGCTACTTGGGAACTTTCCCAAAAACCAAAATTCACCAAAAATTTTACGTTGCGGTAGGTCGTTCGGCTTCAATTCTTGCACCAGCTGTATTTTGAAAGGCATCACACCTAAATTCTTCCGCAAAATTTTCCACGTTGTTGAGTAACAGAGGCCGAATTGCTGCGAACGGCGACGAATCGATAATTGTTGGTCATCATTAACACTGGCCGATACAGCTGCGATATTTTCTTCAGTTCGCACTCTACGAAGCCGTGTTTGGTGGTTTAATGTCCAACAATGTAAGTTTGGTGCGAAATTTAGTCACAAAAGCCCGAATAGCCGCTTCATTTGGTCGATTAAACTGACCATAAAATGGAAGAAGCGCGCGATGAACTTTCTTAACAGCAGAGCACGCATTTTGATAATAAAATTCAATAATTTGCAAGCGTTGTTCGTTTGTAAGACGATTCATGGTTAAATTATAGACCAAACTGAAGATGTTTGACAGTGAAACAAAACACGAAACGTGCGTCAGTTGTTTAAACCAGTGTTGCCAAAAAGATAATAGTTAAAAAATCACCCTTTATATACAGTAATTTAGATCTTTATACAATATGAAACTGATGCGAATATTAAAACAATCACAAAATCTCTGTTTATGGATAGTCTACATACTAAATTAACTTCCAATAAAACACAATATAATATTACTGTACACACACATTATTTATTATTATACTAACAATAAAAAGTTTCTCTTTATAATACTACAAATAAACAACGAGAAAATTCACATAAAAAAAAATTACAACTGCATTTTGAAATAAAATACTATATAAGAATTTTTTATATGCAAATATTAATATAGTTTTTTTTTAATTTTTTAAATCACTTGTCATTCCCGTTATTACGATAATCTAAATAAAATTGTATCAATACAATGATTTGCAATTCTATGCAATTTAGAGCCGCATTCGACACACGCATCAAAACATTGAATACTCAGACTAAATATTTATTAATATTCAAACTCTTTAATTTATTTGTAAAATAAAAATGATGGTACAAAACAACCATACGAAAACAAAAACAAACAATTCTAAATAAAACTAAATATTCAATTGTGTCCCCAAATTAAGGATAAATCGTTAAAGAGATGTATAATAAAATATAAAATATACAATCAAATTAATTATATACATATTCATATTATTGTAACATTTATAGTGTAAATTTTTAATGAATATATGAACATTAAAAAATAAAAATAAAAAAAAGGTATAAAATTAGTCAAGTTCATAAATAATATATGAATAAAATTTATATACAGCATTGAGGATAATAAAAAAGGGTCACATTAATAATTGTAATTGTATATAATTACACCGATTGGCAAGCCAAGGGGTCTATATCAAAGTTAAACTATTTAATATTTCATATTTTGGATAAGTTCAAGTTCAAGAAAACTATAATAGTATTATAATAAATTTAAAGTATGCAAGATAGAAATATAGAATTTTATCAATTTATGCGTATTAAATTCCTTTGATTATATTGCCACGCGTTGTATTAGAACTCCCATTAAAAGCATGAATACAAACTATATATATATTAGTATATTGATATAGAAAAATAATTAATGTTTATTCACACGTTTTAACTTATTACATAACTTCCATAATTCTTACGGATAATTTAACCGTATTTTATTTATCTTCAAAGTGTCGCAGTTTTCATTCTATCCCTGACTGTTTTCAAGATATTCCCAAATAACGCCCTTTTTTAATCGCGTATAAATATGAGGTTTTTCATAGATAATTTCATATTTGTTATACTATATTTGGTTTTTCATATTTGTACACGATTTTCATCCTGTATAGATTGAAAGCTCTTAGATTATAGTGGCCGGTTAAATATCCGAATACTACTAATCTAGTATTTGTCTTATTTAGGATGATAATTTTTTCCATCAGTCCTTTTGTATATGCACGAATAAAGAACTTAGAATGCCTACAGCCAACGGTGTCATTCCAGTGTTTCTGTGGCTCCCGTAGCAGTAGTTCCTTCGTCCTTGTTCTAATAGTTAATAAATAAAAATAAATTTTACAACCAACAATCTGGTTTTAGCGTCCAACAACAGCCTTCTGTTGTTAGTTTCTTAATTTGTGTTTTTTACGGTGTCGGTAATTAGCCGTACGACCAGCCACAAGCGGAAAATACAACTCTGTACTTACTTACACAACTCTGTACTTACACTTATACAAATTCAGATTCGAAAAATAACCGAAAACACAAAACATATTTTATGCCTTCAGTAGGATTCGAACTCATGACCCCAAAAAATTCGTTAGAATTTTGGGTTTGCATTTTTAACATTTACACCACAGAGTTATATCTAATAGCTCTAATAGTTGCTTTACCTAAACCACAAAATGGTCTAGGTTGAGTGCCCAAGTAAGCAGATCCTGTTACTATATATATAACTAAATATATATATATATATATATATATAGAAGATGATTGCATTATTTGAACGTGCATACAAAATATTTTTACAAAACTATATAAATAATATAAATAATAAAAATACCATTTCAAATAAATAAACATTTTATAGTTTTACGCTCTTAAAAAAAAACCCCCTTTACGTTATTTGTATAACGAAATAACTCTATAAAATATATTTTCAAAAATATGTAGAATATAAACTTTTATCAATATAACCCGATAGATATACAAGTTACATGAATTTTATATTTATTTTTTTTTATAAAATATGTTTATATTAACGACAGTTATATAAGGAAAATTGCTAAATGAAAATAAAGTTTTTCTTTAAGATATTTTCATATTCTTTATAGTATACAAAATAAAAATTACAATTCATTTCAAAATTCAACATTGGAACTTTCATTTTATGGTTAATATACACAGAAAAATTGTACACTCTATATAATAATAGAATTTTGGATTTATTTCATTGAGATATTCAATTTAGCAATTCCTCCTTGGTAACCATAAATTGAATAAATTTTTTTCGAAGTTAAAAACAAACTTTTTCAGTGTTTTCTTTAAAAAAAAAAGATATATAGAACGGACGATATAATACCTTAATTGACTGCTTCTGCTATATATATAATTATGAGAAAATACAAAAGTATAAAGTTCTATTCCCAAATGTTTTGGCAGTAAAAATATATCGCTTCGTAGATACACATACAACACCACACAATTAACAAAATATATATAAAAAAATACCAATACCATCAATATTCATTCTTAGGAAGAACCTTTTTTTTTCCTTTCTATATATATACATTAATTTATATTTACATTGGACACACAGCACACTTTTCATAAAAACGAAATCGTAAGAAGCGACCCGAGAAAAGTATTAGGACACACACATATTTTGTGTTATTATTACATGTATGTATATTTATACTTTAAGAGTCGCAATATTTGTTTGTTTATTAAATATTGTTTCTTATTTATTTTAACCGTTTGGCTATAGAGAAATTTTCTTTTTAAACACCGATATTAAAAAAAAAGGCACATAAATAAGACGTTTTAACAGAACAAAAGAACAAAATATATAAATATTTATATTATTATTGTATATATATAATATTAAGAAAAAGCAACAGAAAAATATACCATAATTTTGTATTCTTATACTTCATATATTAATATTAACCCTATTACCGTTTGTATAGTTTCGTTTATTAGTTCACATTTTATAACATTCTATTGCATCAACTTTTTATAAAAAAAAAAAAAACGAAAATACTACCATACTATTATACGATATACAACTATAGTATATTTTTGAATAGAATTTAGAATTTAATGTGAAAATTTTTTTCAATATTTTTACTACCCGCGTACGTTTTATATACAAAAGAATGTTAAAACACTGTCAATAAAACGAAATATTTTATCTATTTATTTCTTTATATATTCGTTCGATGTACATTTCAATTTTTCTTAGGTTTTCTTAGGTTAGGTTTTCAAAAGTATTGAATTCTTATTTATTATAAAAAAAAAAAAAGTATATTTTTTATTGTTCGTTGTTACTATACGACAGAATTCGTTTGGCGTCAACTTCAGAATGTTATTGCCAGGACTCCGTAACGAAATCACTGAATCAGTTGATGAATTTATATGGTACATAGAATATACTTTTAAGTTGTTTCGAAAAATGGTTAATAGAGTATGAATGTGTGGTTTGAGAATTTCTTTTGAAAGAGAAATTAATTGGATCAGCAATTAATCAGAGGAAAGTTTCATTAGAGCATTTTATAAAATGTGCATAATGAAGCAATTTAGCGTCTCGCTGTGATCCAATAATTCAATGGAATGTGTTATTATTTTATTTCTGATTAGTGAGATCATTTGATGCTTTACGATCCTAGCACTAAACTGTAGTGTATAGTAATTATGATGAACTGGACCATATATTAAAATTGAACTCTAGAAATGGTCTTATAAGTGCTTTATTATCAATGAGACATAGACCAAAGGATTGTATATCCTTTGGTCACATAATATAGATATTTATTAACACAAAATGTACACTCACAAAATCGGAACCAATCTTTTTATGGAAGAATAGAATATTCTTAATAATATAATGATTTTTCACCCGGTCATGATTTATTTCTTTATTTATTTCAATAACATTAATTAACCCTAGGATGTATAACAAAAAATTCTACACTTTTGCATAAACCAGGTATATTTATAGCCAGAGATAAAATGTTAACTAACTTCCTTAATTCTCAAAATAATTAAACCGAACTAGTTACGTTTTCTGGCTATTTCTTATATCTTTCAAGCACTGCACATTTGGTAATCGTATTCCAAACCGATTTTAAGATATTCGCAAATAACCCATTTTAGAATCACAAAAATATGTCTGCCAGGAGGTTTTTCAAAGATAATCACTTTAAACCATACGTTTAGAACCTCCAAATGATGATAAATCGTTTGGTAATAAAAAATTTTACACTGATTCAAGTATCTGAACATAATTGGTCATGGTTTGGTTCTTGAGCCTTACCTGCTTAAAAAAATATTCAAATCCATTTTTTTAATAAAAAAAGAAATAAAATAAAATTTAAATGCAAATTGACCAATAAAAATGTTATGCGATTTTTATTTAATCGTGAATAACTTCGAAACTATTAGAGACATATCACATGGAAATGTATGTTAAACGAAAGCTAAATAATGTAACAAGTTTTTAAGGAAGTTGGACGGACATTTTTGCAAGGTGTCTTGTCGAGATACGATACGCCAAACTTTAGGGAACAAAAAATAAGATTTACCTTTTCCACACATTTCTTTAAATATCTAGAGAACCGGTTGTCCGATCTACATAATTTTTAATGTAATTTATAGACGATTTAATGCTAATGCTATAATAGTGTATCTGATCTTTCAATTACAATAACCAGTTGTAGAGATAAGTGCTCCAGAGTCGCGAAGAACATGAAAATCTCCTAAAATCGTTTTTTTTTGCTTAAATCCTCAACGAAGCCGAATGGAACAACATTTTTGAGAATACTTTCGACTCCAAATGAGCCACAGCACCTAAAAACAGTAAATTGTTGTCGAGCCCTGGGAAACCCTGTATAATACAATTATTTTTAATCATGGTCATAATTATACCTAGAATATGCAAATCCGCGGTGTCCTGCCTGAACAAGAATGGCCATGATTCTGAACACTTTTTTTGCAAGTCCATTACAGAATTTTAGATAGAATTGAATATTCGAAGACGTCACCAAAGGACATAGGCATAATTAAAAAAAAATAAAGTTTTTACAGCACTTTTAAAGTCTAATGGGTTAATAATCATTACAATTTTTAATATAAAAAAATTAAATATTAATATAGAATATAACAAAATAAAGGATTAACTTTGAAAATAGTGTAAATTTAAATCAATATATACCATACATAAAAAGAAAATCATATCATGTATAGTTTTTCAGTCTATATTTATTTTTTGTGTTTATGATGTATATATAAACGATATTGATTATTAAAATTAATTTAGAAATGAACAAAACAAAAAAAATCAACATCAAATCAAATACATTTTTATATTTAATATCATGTAAAAATAAAATAAATTTTTTTCCCTTTTTGTTACATATTTGAACTCCTTAAAAATTGATTGTATTTTATAATGTAAAGAATCCTTTTTTTTATAGCTGGGTGTCGGTTTCCTTTTTATGCGCATTTCTTTGAATTTCCAATAAAATATATTTCTAGAAATTATTATATATTATTTTATAGAGATAAAAGAAAAATTTATTGATTACAAAGAAAATAATAATAATAATAATAATAAATGGAAGAAGAAGAAGAATAAGAAGAACATTTATCAAAAGTGTATAGTTAGTTTGCAATAATATAGAATTAAAATATAAAACATTTTTTAATATAGATAATGGACAAAAAACTTAATATAAAATACATTTTCATTTATTTAAAAATCGTGTGTACTTTATTTTTTCATTTTCCTACATATAAATAAATTATTTTATAACTTTCTTAAATGCAAAAACAAAAAGGTAATTTAAGTTATAAAACTTATTTATTATATATATAAGTAAACTATATAGAGTAGAGTCATTGCTGTATGTGAAATTACTGATAACATAAATTTAGTTGAATTCTATAGCTATGCTATAGAATTCAAATAAAATTGGCGACTTTTTAATGTAAATATATTATTATAAAAACAATTACGTTTAGAGTTAAATGCATTCTATAAATTTATACCTTTGTAATATTATTTACAATTAAATAATGAATAAAAAAATTTGTATATCTAATTAGTTTAATTGACTTTTTACCTATATATATATAGATATAGAAAAAAATTTCATTTGTAATATTTACAATGAATACAGTTTTTTTTTTACAGAATTTGAAGTAATAAATGTACGAATTTCAATAATAAAAATAAAAAATAGTATTTTTTTCTCACTTAATTTTCATTCACATACCGGCAATTTTCATATCCATTTTTTGTTTGTTTATGTAGACACGTTTTTATATAAAAATAATTATATAATTAAAGAAAAAACATTTTTTGTTTGTATTTTTTTTTTAATTTTTAATTTTTTTCATGTTTTTATTATTTGATTTTATAAAATGTGAATTGTGATAATAAAAGATTTCTATATAATGCATAAACCGTTTATCAAATTTTATAAGTGGTTTTTTTTTTGAACACTTAAAATATGCTCTCCAAAATTTCCATCAAGTGGAAAATTGTTGTCACTTGCCATATAATAACCATTCGTGCATTTCGTGCAAAATTCTAAACGGGGGTAAATTTTTGGTTATTAATATACAGTCGTGGTCATTTAAATAACACAGTGATTTATTACGCCAAATATTTTAGTTTTACAAGTACAAATTATATACACAAAACCCCATAAGTTTCTGGAAAAATGTGTTATGGACCGATGAATCAAATTATAATAATTGTGGATCGGATGGAAAAGTGTATGTAAGACGTCTACGTAATCAAAGCATCAATCTATTATACACATTAAAAACAGTAAAACGTGCTGGCGGTAGTATCATGGTTTTGGGAACGCTACCTTGGCATGGTATTAGTCCAATACATAGAATAGAAGGAAAAATGGATCAGTATATGTATAAAAACATACTTGAAAATGCAATGGAACCATATGCTGATGATAATATGCCACTTAAGAGGAAATTTATGCACGATAACGATCCAAACTCACCGCTCGTTGCATAAAAAGATGCTGCTGTTAGAACAAAAAATTAGTGTATTAGATTGGCCGGCACAAAGTCCGGCCTTGAACCCCATTGAGAATTTATGAGGAGATGTCGAAAAAGGGATTAATGAAAATCGATCAACAAATTTGGACCGGTTGCGGGCAGTCGTGCAAGAGGCTTGGCTTGCAATTAAATCAGATCGATGCAAATGTTTGTTGGAAAGTATACGTCGTCGGTGTGCTGATAAGTAACTAAAATGAAAAGGTTCCCCAACAAAATATTAAACCAGCTTTTAATCAATTTTTATTAATTTTTCATTTTTTAATACAAATAAAGCCAAAATTCGTGGACTGTGCTGTTTACTTTTACTTGACCTTTTACCTTAACTTTAAGAATTTTTTGCGTTTTATGTTCAGAATTTTTTTGTTAAAGAAAATATATAGATATTTATTTACATTAATTATGAAATTATGTATTACTGTTTCATTTCTATATAAATTCCCTTATAGTCTGTTTAACACTACTGCTTCCATTAGATATTTTTAAGAATTCATTCCAAGAAATGGGTGTGTTATTTAACTGACCACCGCTGTATATGAGAAAATAACAATTGTTTTAATTAATAAATGATAAATTTGAATGCACGTTTAATGGAAATGTTATGTTATGAATATAGAAATATTTTTTATCGTTTTTATTATTATTATAAAATTATTTTACCTATTTTAAATTTTTACATATAAAAAAAACTATTAAAAACTTATATGGACCCTCAATAATTTTATTTTATTTATCTATCCATTCCCAACACTGTATACACATATATATATTAATTTTAAATTAACAAAATAATTAGAAAAATAAATATATATAAAGGCAAATTTTGGTAATTAGAATTCACCTTCATATTAAAAAACAAAATATTTTATATATTAAAATTCTTTCAAAAAAAAATTTCTTTCATTCTCTATATCTTATACGATGTGATAAATTATATTTTGGTATTGTGAAATGTATATTATTATGATATGATTATTATTATTATTATTATGATTATATAAGAACAGAATTGATGAAAAACAAATATTTTAATGAGAAAAAATTTCCAAACATACATATGGTTTATTATGAATATTGTAATATTAAAAAGTATTTGTGTATATACAATATACATACACACACGATGTGTCGTTTACAAAATAAACACAATTTAAAAATCATTAGGTTATTAATTTTTCGGAATTATCTAGCTATTCTAGTTCTAGCGAAACAGTACTAGCTTTTAAAAATCACCAGTTTAATGGTAATTTTCAATATGGGGGAAAAGAAAAAATTTCACAATTTGATAGTTTAGGACAATGAGTGAAATATCGTGTTATAAAAACCAATGCTTTCCCGCTGGATATTCGGGATATTCAGAACTTGAGAAATCTTCAATTAAAATTTTTAAAATAATAAACTTTTTTGAAGTTAATTCGTAAACAACAAACTTTCTCACACAGTGATATGTCCATCAATAATGCACGCTTTTCTAACGTTCGGAACATTCTGCTCTTGGGTTTTATCATTTTATTCATCATGAAACTTTTTTAAACGTAATAATCAAACATTGAAATTTGTCACAGTTATGACAATCCTTACGCACATAAACATTTTTCAAAAATTCTTTGTTCACCATCAATTGGATTTTCATGAAAGTGATTCAGTTTGAAAGATGTATAACTTTTTAATATATGATACAAATTTAATCATTCTTTGATTACACCGCATACTTGTTCAATTATTGCCATAATGAAAACAGCAGTTATATGTAAACGACACACCCCGTGTATATATTTAAAAAAAAAAAAAAAAAAAAAGAAGAAAAATTCTTTAAAAATATTTCCTCACTTGTTATTGTTCTCATATATTATACGCAAACACAAAAAAATAAAAATTCGTCAAAAGTAATTTTAATTAAAAATTAAATGTATATATTATATGCCCCCCTATATCAGTATATATAATGTATACAAACAACAACATACCTTCTTACATTGTTATATTCATTGTATGACTTTTATTATTATTATTTTACGCATTTTGGTATTCAAAATAAAAATATTTTAATTTTTTTTTTAATAAAAACTTACGATAATGTAAATAATAAAAATTTTTGTTGCCGGGAGTACAACTTGCACCATAAGGAAATAATAAAAATCTTACAATTTAAAAGTGGAAATTATTTTTCAATGTTCAAATCGAAATTCAATGTTTGTTATTGCGGTGGTGTAGCGATTTTTTAAAAATTATATTCAAAAATCAAAATTTCTTTTTTTTTATTTCAGAAAATCGGTTTGTTTGATGACAAATATAATTATATCATATGTATATATAAAATTTTGAGGAAATATGTTAAAAAAAAAATAATATACAAAACAAAAGATGTAAAAGTGAAACACATATATAAATATACAGTGAAAATCATCTAAGCCGGGCTCTCAAGAGGAATCACTAAGATTTTCCGGGTTAGAGGATTTGTCTGGTCTATGGTCTTAAACTTCTAAACTAACTGAAAACATTGAAATTTTCAATTTTTTGAATGTATGTACAATATATTAAAGATTTGTTTTTGCTTACGTAGGTTTTTTTTATGTTTTCTATATTTTCTTAACAAATTTTAAATATTTCAAATCACACACAAATCACGGTTGTGATGTATTAGAAAGTTGTTCTACGTTGAAAATTAAAGGGGGTTTCCAAATAGCCCAAGCCGTCCACGCCCCGTTTTTAAGGGCAAAAAACGAAATTTGGATTTTTGCATTAGAAAACCATATTTTTTTGATAGTTTGCAAAAATCGCATGTAAAAATCAAAATTTCGATTTTCCCCCTAAATACAGGGGGTTGGGGGCTTGTGCTGTTTGGACACCCCTCTTAATTTTCAACGTAGAACAACTTTTTAATACATCACAACACATGTTTTCATAGAGATTTGGCGAGTTTTCGCCCATTTTCCATCACATGGACAATCCCCATTTGTGGAAAAATTACCCATGGGACCCCCACATATTATTACATTTTTTTTAAATACTCGTCACGCTCTTCAAAATAAATGAAAAAAAATATAAGTTTACATTTGATTTTCCAAAGTTGATATCCATTAAGCACATAAGGGTTAACGTGGGGAGGAAGGGGTTAACATAAAAATGTAGCCAAATAGAATCCAGTGAGGGTCCACTAACATCATATTCGTGATAACTCCAATGGATTCGAAGATATTGGCTGGATAGCGTTAGCTGGGACACCCTGTATATACTTTTTTATTAAATTATATTGATATTGACATCCGCATACAGAAATTAATGAAAGGCTTTCATTATTTTGCGGAGAGCATTTTTTGTCATTTGGATGCGGAGTCCGCATTGTTAAAAAACACATGCATTTAAAATACCTTTAAACCACTTTTGACAGCCGCAATTACGCAATGCGGATTGCGGAATGTGAAAAAACGTACCTTAAACAAGTTTCCAGCTTAGAGGATTTTCACTGTATATTTATGAATTGTGTAAATTTAAGTTATATATATATACAATTTGTTCGCATATGTAATTAAATTATACATTATAGGAATTTAGAAAATTTTCCATATATAAAATTTATATATATGATATATATATAAAGGGTAACATTAAAAAAAAAACATGTATATACAAAAAATATGTTACATATAACATCAGTCGACAAAAACTTTAGCGCTAATACACTTAATACTGAAAATAAACATTAAAACAAATAAGTTTTAGAAAAATTTTATACATACATATACATATATATATATCCTTTTATACTATTATACAAACTATATGTATGCATATATAATTCTTCTTTGAATACTAAAGAATTTTCCCAAAATGACAACTATTTTGATGTCAACTATACTAAAAAGGAAATTATCATTTTAAACATTTCTTTTTTCTTTTTTTTTTTCTTAAATTTAACATTCAATGTGAAATTTATATATACGGGAAATGTTGAATGTGTTGAATTTTCATCTCTTATATATAAATTTATCCTCTGCTGCATATATGGTTTATATATACAAACCTATATATCTATCTATAATAATATATATAGGAACTATATATACATCTGATTATATTTTACATATGGGAAATATGAGAATGACACATAAATATATTCAAATTGTTTATGTTGAACATATATTTAAATTTAACATATATTATATATACTACTCTAACCACTATTGTATCGGACACCTGCTATTTTATTCGTATGCTCGACTTTGAGATGCCGCGAAAGGACTTTAAACAATAATTTTTTAATCCCTCCAATTTCATTTCATAAAATGATGGTTTTAGTTAAATACCTTTTAAATTCAATTAGTTATGGAATTTAATTCAAAATGATTCAATTTAACAAAAAAAAAATTGACCATTATCATATCGGACACTTATATTATATGCCACTAATCTCCTTTTTAACGTCTGCTTTGGCTTTTATGACACCATCCATTCTCTTAGTCGTGGTATTTACTAAGTTTTTGAATTCATCCGGTGTTTTTGTATTCCTCACTTCAACGATTTTACCTTGGAATCCTTACTCTTTCAATTGTAACTTTCTTATCATGTTTTTACTTTGTTTTATTAATGCCCGATTCTATTGGACTTAAATCACGACTGTATGGTTCTTTTTAATCTTATTATTAATAAGAATAATAAGAAATATTCTTAAAGAACTTAATGTAACTAATTGTATGTTAAGTCTACCGTATCAGATATTTAAATAAAATATGGTTTAACCGGTTAATTTGAATCAGAGAAAGTGCTGTAAAATCTAATGTTACTGATCGTGATAACGCTACTGTGAAAAAATAGGAGCACTGCTGTCAGTGATATAACTATAAAATGTGCAACAGCAATCCAAAAAGTGGTCGCACGAAAGTGGACAAGACAATGGATTCATAAACCGAACTACATGAATATAAGATAAAAATAAACACATATTTTATTAAACAATGTTTTTTCCCTAATAATAATCCTGAATAATTTTTCAACACAAGTCAAAGAACTTTCAATTGTTTTGCAAAAAACAAAACAATAAACAATTTGGAGGCAATGGAATGGCATTATATTTTGATGATGAATGTACATTTGTTATTGTTGGTGATTCCGATAATCGAGTAATTCACACACAAAAAATGAAGCATTCCATCGTGATTGTTTAAAACGGGGTGATGAAATTTTCAGTCAGTTCTTATAATTTACATTTCAAAAGGAGTCTTTCCTTATTTTTAATTTACTTATTTAATTTTATTAATTTACATTTCATTTAGTGTACGGTTAACTCTCAAAAATGCATTCATATATTAAATTACTATATCTTTTTCCATCGACTATTAAATTATATTCAAACGGCGAATATATACATTGCAATAAGATGTTGCTCTACCACAAACCGCTAAAGCAACTTTGAACGGGTTGGAAGCCAAAGACATGTGTTTAGAAATCCACTTTTAGAAATGTACATCTTCAAGTCCTGATTTAAGTCCAATAGAATCGATGTGGGCATTAATAAAACAAAGTAAATACTATAGATAGATATCAAATAGATATCAAAGTTACAATTGAAAGAGTGAAGAATTCCAAGGAAAAATCATTGAAATAAAGAATACAAAAACACCAGGTGAATGCAAAAATTTAGTAAATAACACGTTTAAAAAAATGGATGCTATTATAAAGGCCAAAGGATGCGTTACAAAGGAGATTAGTGGCGTATAATATAAGTGTCCGATATTATAATGGTCAAATTTTTTTTTTTGGAAAATTGAATCATTTGGAATTAAATTCCATAACTAATTGAATTTAAAAGTTATTTAACTAAAACCATCATTTTATGAAATAAAATTAGAAGGATTAAAAAATTATTGTTTAAAGTCCTTTCTCGGCATCTCAAAGTCGAGCATACGAATAAAATAGCAGGTATCCGATACAATAGTGGTTAGAGTAGTATATATTAGAAATATATATATATAGATAGCAAAAATTTCAAATATATGTTGTGTGTATATACCATATATATGCGTGTATGTAAAATATATTAATCAATATATATATGTATATATGTTCATATAATGATATAAAGTTAAACTAGAATTTACATTATTTTTGTATATATACAAACCATATCCCATCCATAAAATATATGCTGTATATATGGGATAATATAAATAATTTGTTGTAAACTGACATCGTATAGAAATATATATAGAACACATATTCTGTATATATATATGTTTTCATTTAAATATTGTAAATTTACAATATTCAGAAAATTAATTATTATACAATTAGATTTATTATTCATCTATCTATATATTTGCATATCAGATTTATATACATATGTAAAGTCTATGGATGTTGAAATTTGTCGTCTTCAAAGTATTTATAAAGAAATATTACTATTATATACATATCTATACATTTATTCAATCATAAATGTGTGCGATAGATGATTTTTAAAATAAATATTTTTAATTATATACAAATTTTTAAATATAAAGTTATCTACCATTACAATTTAAATATACATCTATCTATATATAGTGTTTATAACAGTTGCGTTCCATTCAATTACCAGGCGTAGGTAGGAGTAGATAAGAGTAGAAAGCATCTACTCTTTTCTACGTCGAACTACTCCGTAATATAGCAAAGAGTAGTTCGGAGTAGAAAACATCTACTCTTTTCTACTCTTACCTACTCTTACCTACCCCTGGTAATTGAACGGAACGCGACTAATAGCGCAATTAAATGTTTTAGTGCATAGAGGTTTATTACTTACATAAACATTTTGTATGTATTTGATTTTTTTTTTTTTAAATTACCATATATTTTAAATTAAAAAAATTCTATAAAAACCACATCAGAAGGAGAATAATGTTCAGCAGAATATGTTACAATAAGAATCCCTTTAACGATATATAGATTATCCTATTGATATTTTGTGATAATTTTTTCTTAATCATAAAACCAAAAAAAAAAAAAACAATGTAATTATATATTGATTGATACAGTACATTCATTTAATATTATCTTCACAATTTTGATAAGTATATGTAATCGATTGAATAAAAGTCCAATGCGTTCATATATAAATTATATATATACAATATAAATAAAATCCGTAATCAAATATATAAATAAATAAATAAAAAAAATTTTATCTATTCATAATATTATAAAATATATTTTGTATATTGTACACAAAATTACGAACCGGTAAGATTCAAACTTAATTGGAATCAACAAATAAATAAAAAAAAATTTAATTTTACATAACAGAAAAGAATGATATGAAATTTTAGTTGTAAAATAGTTTATGTTTTTTTTGTATATTAAAATTTATCAGTGTATCGATTGAAAATTGTTCATCTGATGCTGTTTATCACTAGAATGAGAAATTGAAATTTGTAATTTAAGACAGATTCGATTTATCAGACATAGAGGATATGGTTTTTATCTTTGTATTCCTTAAAGCTTAAAGGTATGTAAAAAAAAATAATTTTTAGTTTGAAATTTTAGTTTGAAACGTAGCAAAATACTTTAAAGAATACTTTAAAACTATGATACTGTCGGTGTGCACACCTATTTAAAAAGTACGTAGTATAAATTTGCTATAGTATATTATTCTACGTAGCAAAAAAGTATTCTATTTGCGGTGTAAACCCAAATAATATCAATTTTCTTTGGCATTTGCGATAAGCATTTAAAACATTTTACAAATTTAATTTTTGAATGTAAACAAGATTTCTTTTGCATTTATAGTTTATATTTTATAAAAATGACCGCTGAACAATTTTTAAATTTTGTTCAAATGGAAGAAGAAAGAAGGACCGTAAATCTTGTTAAAATTACAAATATGATTTTAAAAAGAATTCTGACTAAAAAAACAATGTGCAATGTGTTAAAAAAATAACCACAAATTAATAATTATAAACAATAATAAATAATAATATATAGTAGGTGTTCACACCGCATATAGTAGTATTTAATAAAATAGGACGGTGTAAACAGCTAGTAAATATACTACGCAGTATAATTTGATATCGTTGTAAACCTGGTATGAATTAATATATTATTTATGTGGATTCGTCTATAAAATCTAGACTATAAATTTAGACTATAGTCTTAAAATACACTTGTATGAATGTGCATGAATGCATTTAGACTATAAAATATATATTTTATAGTAATTTAATTCATAAAAAAAAAATTTACAAATATGCACAAAAGTATACCCAAGCCAAAATCTCATCAAATTCCTTTGCATTATAAGCCAGTACGTTCGTTACCTGCGAAATCGATTCGAAATACGAAATTTTATGGTTTTTTTTTATTGCTCAAAAAACTAAAATGGTTTTGTTTTGAAATTACAACTTTTCGAGTTTTTTTTCTATTGAAATTCTGAAATTCTCATGCATTGTAAATTCTGTTGTAAATTCTACACCCCATTTCCAATCAAAAAATGTTAGTCATCAAAAAAAGGTTTTTAGGAAACTTCTTTGATATTTTAGCTTTAATTTGATGTACAAAGTTTTAAAATATGTGAACTTGCTTTGGAGATATGACGAAAATAATATTGAAAGGCAAATTTTTCAAAAATGTAAAACACAACAAGCTATGCCGTGGACATATTTCTTTAAGTGTTTGACTTTTTGCAAATGATAAGGATGCAAACCAGCAGTCTTTATTATACGGCAGCAATAGTTTTTACTTACGCCAATTTGGGAGGCTGCACGTTTTGTGCTAATACTTGGATTTGCTTCGACCATATCCATAATATCTTCATCGCGAGAATTTCTACGTACTCGTTCTTGTTTTGTTGCACCGTACCAGTAGTTGTTAGTTTCCTAAATAAGTTTTCCTGGATGGTTGTAGTCGATTTGGAAATCGAATTTGGTATTCGGCCTTTGCTTTGCTAGCGTTACTATAACAGTACTCATAAACATACACCAATCCGCTAATACACAATTAGAAAGTGACTGCATATTGATTTAAATTTTTTTTTTTTTTTTTTTTTTTAAAGAGTTTTTTTTTGTTTATTTAATAGTTCATATCAATATTATATTTCAATACATTTTTTTTTTTTTTTTTTCCTTATATACTACTTAATATTAAACTTAAACTAATCTTCCTCCTAGATAAACTCCATTTGGGGTTTGGTCTTTCGACCGTTACCACGAAGTTCACTTTCCTCACCCTCTACGCCTCTCCTCTCCCTACCCACCACTCTTTCTTTTATCTCCCCTCCCTCATACCTTGCACTCTACTTCCCATCACCGTACATCTTCTACTATCCATTATATTCCCTCACCATAAAATTCCTACTTTTTTCCAAGTCCAACAAAAACCCCGCAACACATTTCCAGTTCACCAAACTCCAATTATCTCTTAAAAACCTCCCCGACAATAACTCTTTTGTATTTATCCTTGTCAACTCCGCCCTCCCAATCCATTTTACCCTTATGTCCCCCATTATCGGACATTCCCCTACAAAGTGCCACATATTTTCCTGCACCCCCAAATTGCACATCATACACCTCCTCTGTTCTTCCGACCTCCATATCTTTGAGTTTAATCCCATTACATCCCCCCTTGTCCTCAATATCACCCTCATCTCCTCAAATAGCAAATCACCTCTCAGATACTCCTGCATACCACTTCCCCACTCCAA
Source organism: Dilophus febrilis (assembly GCA_958336335.1). Lineage (NCBI taxonomy): Eukaryota > Metazoa > Arthropoda > Insecta > Diptera > Bibionidae > Dilophus > Dilophus febrilis. The sequence goes on along the minus strand of OY284472.1, from coordinate 11,470,559 downwards.
ATCTGAATACACCCAATCAAACTTTACTCTTCTTCCTTCAACCATCAATTCTTTCATCCACTTATCTTCAACCTCTCTCACTAACATTTCCGACCTAGTCCTCCAATATTCCGCATCTCGCGACTCCCAATCCCATTCCATTTCACATTCTTCCACTTTTTCCTTCCATACTCTTATCCACCCTACATTCTTTCTCACCATTTCCCATAATACTTTCCGTGTCAATCTACTTTCCTCCTTTCCTAACATACCCGTTACATATTTCACATGCAATTTGAAGCAATGTAACCATATAGGCATCTTTCCCAATTCCAAATATAAAATACAATCCCTCATATTACTACTCACCCTCAACATTCTTTTTATTACATATTTTTCAAATCTGTCAATTTCCTCATACCTACTCACCCCCCATACCTGACATCCATAACTAACAACACTTCTACATACACTATCTATCACTTTTAATTTCACCTCCACACATATATCCCTTCTACTCAATATTCCTCCCCATAATTGACTCACCCCCGCTTTTGCCTCCATTACTTTCTTTACTATATGGCGCTTGCACGATCCACCCTCCGACACTTCCACTCCAAGATATTTGTAACCCTTTACTACCTCCACATCATTACCTCCCATTCGCCAACACTCATCCCTTCTCACTCTTCCACCTCTCCGAAACACCATAATCTTCGATTTTTTCATATTTACGTTTAGTCTCCATTTCTCACAATACCTTTCCAACTTCTCTATCATTCCCTGCATCCCCCTCACACTATCTGCTAAACACACTATATCATCCGCATATGCCAAAATTCTAATATTCTCACCCCCAAGCCATACCCCCCCACCAATGTTCTCATACAAATCATTTACATACAATCCAAATAATGTTGGACTCAGTGCACACCCTTGTCTTACCCCCGAGTCACATCCAAAATATTCCGAGTTCCTCTTAAAACCCCATACACACGCCTTTCCATCCTCACACAACCACTTCAACATTTGTACCATTTTCCCCGACACGCCCATATCATACAACTTAAACCATAACAACCTCCTATCCACACTGTCAAAAACCGCCGTTAGATCCACAAAAAACCCATACATTCTTGCTCCTACCTTTTCCAATTTCATTTCCACAATACCCTTTAAACTGTAAATATGCTCAATAGCTGAATAACCCTTTCTAAAACCCGCCTGGCATTCATTCATTATATTATATTCCATCATCCATTCATTTAACCTACCGTTTAATATTCCCGCCAAGACCTTTTCCATTGAATTCATAAACGAAATCGCTCTGTAATTGCTCACCATTTTCCTATCCCCTCTCTTATGTAATGGAAAAATTATGGATTTTTTATACCTTTCCGTAATCCTTTCCCTACCATTCCACATCGCATTTAACCCTTCCACCAACCACTTTCTTGCTTCATCCCCCATAAACTTTAAATATTCCGCCGGTATTCCGTCCTCCCCCACTGCCTTTTTTCTCTTCAAATTTCCCAAAACCCAGACAATCTCATCCATTCCAAAATCTCTCTCCATCCATTCATCCCTCACCATTGGACCCACAAACAATTTTATCTCACCTCCTTCCCCCTTTCCCTTAAATTGGTCACCAAAATACTTCACCCATTCATATTCTTCAATCACCTCGTATCTCTTAGCACCCTTCCAATTCAGTTCACCCAACAAACCCCAAAATTCTACTCCATTTCCACACCTATTAAGCCTATTTACGATTTCCTCCACATATTTCTTCTTTTTATTCTTACACCATCTTTTATAAGCATTTCTACCCTCGACATATGCCATTGATTTAAATTAAACTTACTATACCACTATGCACCTTTTAAATTAATTTTTTACTGGTTCTTAATTCTTTACGCGTAAACGGCGAACACGTTCAAATTATTCTTTATTAATCAAACTTAATTTTCTAATGCTTATTAAACAAAAATAAAGATTAAGCAATGTAACGTACAAATGTCAAGAGATGCAGCATAAAAAACAAACGAATTGAATCAATTTATGAATGTAATAAATTTAACTGCTTTTTATTTCTAAGTAACCATTGAATTAACTGCAACTCCTTGAACTTATGTTACCTAGATAAGACGACAACATTGAACTTTGCAATGTAATAAATGTGTTTTAAATTTTTGAAAAATTTGCCCTATTTTGGTCATATTTCAATATTATTTTCGTCATATCTCTAAGACGAGTTGACAGATTTTAAAAGTTTGTACATCAAATTAAAGCTAAAACATCAAAGAAGTTTTCCCAAAAACCGACCACTAATAAACCTAAAAGTCCTACAATTCTAGGATTGCAAAATAACAAAAATACTTGAAGCCGTTGAAATTTCTTGTGTTTGACCAGCTATAGCATAAAAACCGGTTGTCGCCGATGTTTATGTTATTAGAAAGCGTTAAAGATAGTTAAAATACCTTTCCAACAAGGTTATAATTATTGGATTCCGATAACTGGTTGCTGAGATATGGTACATAACATCTACTACCTTGAACTTCAACGAAATCGTTTTTTCGGGCTAGCTCGAAAACCAAGCGAGATAGACATGGGGTCGCCTTACATTTTTTGAATGGAAATGGGGTGTAGAACCTGTCTGTTTCGGGTTGGCACCCTGTACTGGGACCCCTGTATAAAGAATTAAAAACAAAATATTATTTACTATAAAATAATTTCAATAAATGTTTCAATAAACGATCAACAGAACTATATATTTTATTGTTGCCTATCGATCATTATTAAAAACATAATATTCTTGAACATGAAAATTAAAAAAATCTTGAACATTGAAAAGTCATAAAAATTGTTTTGTGTGCGTTTTTTTTTCGATTATATTTCAAACCGGAATTTTCAAATAGAGTTTAAACATATTCCTCCTCAACATCCTCCTAAGGTAAAGACCTTTTTATGCAATGATTATTAAATTTTATAACTTTTTTTTATTATTTTATATTTTTGTGTGAACAACGACCAAGGATTGAAATATTTAATTTTTTTTCTATATTGAGCAGTAGATTTCAGTAGATGTAAATAGAACGTCAAAAGTCTCAATTTATTAAATTTTTTTTTTTTCATTTTTTTTTATATATGAATATTATTTATTTATTTATTTATTTATTTATTTATTATATCCCGGCAACTTGCAATATATTAATATAAATAAAAAAAAATTTAAGAAATTGAAAATACCTTGACAATCGGAAACCTTTTGATGTTCTCTATTCTTAAATTTGGTCACGACTTCTAGGAAAAACCACTAGTGAATTTATCTTAATTTAATATTTTATGTGAGGTTCATATTTTTTATACAGAGTCATATACGGGGATTGTTTTTCTACCTACTATTACTTCTATATTGATGTATGATGATATTATTTATATATGCGTTAAAAATATATATAAATTTGTAATGTAATTAGAAATTCGTGAAAACATTTTCAATTATTGATATACCCATTGCCATTACACTATATACTAATTTGTTGAACTTGGGGATGTTTAATCGTAGATACGTGTTTGTTTTATATTTCAACTTAAATTAAATCATATAAAATATATAGTCATATTATTATAACTATATAACTATATATATACAAATTTGCAATATATAATATTTTTATTTAATTTATTTAAGATAATTTGAGGTCAATGTCAATAATGATTGTATAATAATATATAATAATATAACACCACTTGATTTATATATACTGCAATAATATTTCTATATATATATAGTACATATAAAATATGGCATAAATATCTAGTAGATGAATGAAGATATATAAGTTAAATTAAATGATTGAATATAAAATCCGTTTATTGCATGTATAATTCCATCACTATACAGGGTGTCCCAGCTAACGCTATCCAGCCAATATCTTCGAAGTTATCACTAATATGATGTTAGTGGACCCCCACTGGATTCCATTTGGCTATATTTTTATGTTAACCCCTTCTTCCCCACGTTAACCCTTATACGCTTAATGGATATCAACTTTGGAAAATCAAATGAAAACCTATAATTTTTTTTCGCTTATTTTGAAGAGCGTAATAAGTAGTTAAAAAAAATGTAATAATATGTGGGGGTCCCATGGGGAATTTTTCCACAAATGGGGATTGTCCATCTAATGGAAAATGGACCTCTATGAACACATGTGTTGTGATGTATTAGAAAGTTGTTCTACGTTGAAAATTAAAGGGGGTGTCTAAACAGCCCAAGTCCCCCACGCCCCCCTTTTAGGGGGAAAAATCGAAATTTTGATTTTAGCATTTAAAAACCATATTTTTTTGATAGTTTGCAAAAATCGCATGCCAAAATCAAAATTTCGATTTTTCCCCTTAAAGGGGGGGCGTGGGGGGCTTGGGCTGTTTGGACACCCCCTTAATTTTCATCGTAGAACAACTTTCTAATACATCACAACACATGTTTTCATAGAGATTTCTCGTCTCGTCGCGCTCTTCAAAATAGCCCAAAAAAAAATATAGGTTTACATTTGATTTTCCAAAGTTGATATCCATTAAGCATATAAGGGTTAACGTGGGGAGGAAGGGTTTAACATAAAAATGTAGCCAAATGGAATCCAATGGGGGTCCACTAACATCATATTAGTGATAACTCCACTGGTTTCGAAGATATTGGCTGGATAGCGTTAGCTGGGACACACTGTATACATATTTATTTTATATTAATTTATGATGGTCATGCATGTATGGTCAATATAATAATAATAATAATACTTGAAAAGGGATAAATGAGTTATAATTGGAAAATAATATATATATATATAGCGGCGACGACGAGATAGCTATGCGAACAGAGATAATGTATCGTTAAATTGTTTATATTATTGTATTATACATTAATATTTTTTTTCTTTCATTGGAAAAATCATGTATATTTGAATATTTCATATACAGTGGTGGTCAGTTAAATAACACACCCATTTCTTGTAATGAATTCTTAAAAATATCTAATGGAAGCAGTGTTGAACTGACGAAGGGAGTTTATAGAAATGAAACGAAAGTAATACATAATTTCATAATCATAATGTGAATAAATATCTATATTTTCTTTAACAAAAAAATCTGAACATAAAACCGAAAAAATTCTTAAAGTTAAGTGGTTATGTAAATAGCACAGTCCACGATCTTTGGCTTTATTTGCATCAAAAAATGAAAAATTAATACAAAATTGATTAAAAGTTGATTTCATCTTTTGTTGGGAAACCTTTCATTTTAATTACTTCAACACATCGACGAGGCATACTTTCCACCAAACGTTTGCATCGATCTGATGGCATTGCAAGCCAATTTGTCTAAATTTGTTGATCGATTTTCATTAATCCCTTTTTCGACATCTCCTCACAAATTCTCAATGGGGTTCAAGCACGGACTTCGTGCCGGCTAATCCAATACACCAATTTGTTGTTCTAACATCCATTTTTTTATGCAACGAGCGGTGAGTTTGGATCGTTATCGTGCATAAATTTCCTCTTAAGTGGCATATTATCATCAGCATATGGCTCCATTGCATATTCAAGTATGTTTTTATACATATACTGATCCATTTTTCCTTCTATTCTGTGTATTGGACGAATACCATGCCAAGATAGCGCTCCCCAAACCATGATATATACCGCCAGCATGTTTTACTGTTTTTAATGTGTATAATGGATTGATGCTTTGATTACGTAGACGTCGTACATACACTTTTCCATCCGATTCAAATCGATTATACTTCGATTCATCGGTCCATAACACATTTTTCCAGAAACTTATCGGTTTTTGTATATATTGTACTTGTAAAACTAAAATATTTGGCGTAATGAATTGCTGTGTTATTTAACTGTCCACCACTGTATATGATCGATTTTGTTGATATGACAGGCATTTAAAAGGTATATATTTTAGCAGGACACTCAAAGCATTCATACTACATTATAATAAATAGCCTTCTTATGGTGCAAGTTGCCGGGAGTATAATAAATAAATAAATAAATAAAATAATAAATAGCGTTGTTCATTGACAATAATATATGTTAATATTCGATCGTATTCGTCTTTGTCAATCACTAATGGCCTCGATCCATTAGAATCCAAAAATTATGTATTCAAACTAATTTTTTACCGATATATTATACGACGCCGTTTGTTCTCATCACTGACCATGATTTCAATACAAAAAGTTTTTAAAATGCAATCATTTATAGTGCGGGTAAAGTTTGTAAAAATTGTATTATTTGGAGTAAATTATTCGAGACACCCTCTTAGATATTGTTATGTGTCAAAATGGATCAGATTTTTTGAAATAGACGAACGGGACCCCATGACACAATGAACCGGAAAAGTCAAATATCGTTGAGACTTGAAAATTATGACTAGATCTAATATATGTGTAATTTTCTGTGTTACCATCAGACTGTATATATATGTATATGAAAGCACAAAGTTTGTTTAAAGCCGATATGCGCTTCATGTAATTTGTTGAATATTTCATTTTCTTGTTATTAGAAGAATAAGAGATGTAACAGTACAGACATTATTTTGTTATAATTTATTCATCATATACATACGAATATCGAACAAAAGGGAAATATAATATAAATACATTTTGTATATGGAGTAGTATAATTTTATATTTCTATTTTGATTTTTTTGTGCTGATGGTGACCTTTTTGATAAAGCGGCCATACTACATTATTGTTACTAAGGTTTATAATATATGTACACTATATGCATGTTGTTAATATCCATTGTAAACTGCATACATCTTTTATAGTTACCATACTGGATACACATATGCGGACACCATACTATTATATATCAGTTAAGGAAAATGAAAATAATAAAAAAAAAAAACTTATATTTTTCTATAATATATTATCATAAATGTTAAATCCATATCCATTGATATATTTTTGTAGAATTCATAAATAGGAAACTTGAATCTTAATGTTGTTTCAATGTTGTTTGATTCACCATCATTGCTTTTAAAACTATATATACTTTGCAATCACTATAATTTAATGATATAGGAACATATATAAAATATTTAAACAATATTAGAAATTACGATTACGATGGAATATGGAACTGGAAATTCTCTATATAATATGATAATAAACCATATAGTGGATATTTCATATGAACATTAACATTTGATTATGTGAAATACGGTTGTTATTAGTACATATAATAGTAAATAATCGTATAGATAGTACATGCGGATTTATAGTTATAGTTATATATGTAGACGACCTCACAGCAGCAAGATATAAACAAATAGATTTAATATATGTGAATATAGATTTAGAGTATCAGAATATATAGTAATAAAAAAAGAAAATAACTGGCACAAGAAATCGGGTCAACCTTTCCTATATATATATATATATACCAGACAGGTATCGATATAAATATTTATTGATAAAAATGCACATACTTTTATTGTATATATAGATTAAAAACACACAAGTGTATTATCACTTTTATATACAATATATACGACATATATTTATATTGGCCTATATCTTATAAGGAGAAAATATGTAACATCTTTAGAGATTTTCACAAGTTATATATAAACAAATATTAATCTATATATACATATATAGAGTAAAACATATATATTTATATTATATAACTTCATACTTTAATATATTTTAATATATAATCATACAGATTTAACAATATTTATTTATATAGAAGACAGTACAGTAGATATAAAAGTTTTTCCATATGTTTCAAAGAAACCTATTTAACATTGGTATATCTTTAATTTTTTAAATAATCCCATATATTTATTTTTATGGATGGAATCAGAAATCAAAAAAAAAATGTCCCTGTTTTATAAAACCGTCTACATCTAACCTTGCAAATCAATTTTATTAGAAACAAGACGAAATATCTATTATATGCAATACTTTGAAGAAAACTCATTGAAAAAACCCGAACCTTTAGAAAATTTTTTTTCAAAACTCAAAACATAACAGGGTTCGATAACATATATATATCGGATTAATCGAAATAGTGAAATCTATGAATTTTATATATAATTATAAACTATATATATATATATATATATACGAGGGCGGATTGATATTGATCCGGTTTCTAAGATATGGCGCTAGTGGTAATGGTAATGAAATGGATATTTTTTCTATCAAATATAATCTATTAGTAGGCTGCCTGTAAATTTTTAGAGCGATGCGTTATTTAGTTTTGGTTTGGGAGCGGTAAACGGCAGACAACTTTTGATTTTTCTTGAAAATGGAAAAAAGTGAATATCGTGCATTGATAAAACATTATTTTTGTTCAAAACGAGACAGCTATCAGCAAGATGGGTGGCGCGTTTACTCACAATCGAACAAAAACGAAATCGTGTGATCACTTCAAAACAATGTTTAGACAAAATAAAGAATAATCCAGATGAATTTCGGCGTCGATTAATAAAGGTTGATGAAACACGGATTCATCACTATACACCCGAAACAAAAAATCAATCTCGAAACAATGGATAGAAGCAGGTGGAAGTGCTCCAAAGAAGGCAAAGACGGTTAAATCAGGGGATAAGGTAATGGCGACTGTATTTTGGGATGCGAACGGTATATTGCACATCGACTATCTTAAAAAAGGTAGTAAACCATAACAGGAAATTATTATGCTACATTATTGGATCGATTGAACGATGTAATCAAGGAAAAACGACCACAGTTAAAAAAGAAAAAAGTGATCTTTCTTCAAGGCAACGTATCGGCGCACACGTCAACAATTGCAATGGCTAAATTCCATGAATTACGTTACGAATTGTTACCGCATCCACCCTACAGTTCATATTTGAACCCAGTGACTTTTTCTTGTTTCCAAACTTGAAAAAATGGCTCAAAGGAAAGAAATTCCCATCAAACCAAGAAGCAATCAATGAAACAAACGCGTATTTTGAGGAGTTTCCGAAATCGTATTATTTGAATAACATAAAAAAGTTGGAAGATCTTTGTAATAAATGTTTATAGCTAAAAGATGACTATGTTGAGAAATAAAATAAAATTAAAACTAAAAAATGTTTTTTTCTTTGTTAGACCGGATCTCTAACGATCCGCCCTCGTATCTATTATATCATAATTTGAAGAAAACGCTTTGAAAAAAGTGCAGTTAACAGAACCCTTAAAAACAATTTATTTTCAAAACGCAAAACATAAAAAGACACATTTTCGATAAAATATATATCGGATTAATAGAAATAGTGAATTCTATATATAACTATAAACTATATATATATAATCTATATATGTAACACGTTTGGTCATATATCCATTATTATATGACCGCAAAGAGTCGACACATATAATATCATTTAACATTTATACCAAAATGTTATTTCTATATATAGATATTGAAATGTACTATATGTACACAGTCGGGCCGACATAAATCGAACTTTTTTTTTACGAAATTTTAGTTCTTTTCGGACTTTTTTTATTCATTCTCAACATTGTGAGAAAATATGCCAAAACGTAAGATACATCTGCTCGATAAAATATATAGTTGTACAAATGTTGAAACATACACGCACACACACACTTTGTGTTAACTGTATATATATGTTATGTATATATATATATATATATATATATATATATATATAGATAGGTCTTCAATAATAAGAAATGTTGGGGTAGTTCTATTGGGAATTTTTTTATTATTGTATATTTATAGCATATTGAAAAGAGATATCGCAGCTCACCGCCCGTAGGATATATTTCCTACTATATATATAAAATACGATAATATACTCTTTTATTTTTTGTCTAAGAATCATTATTTATTGAAATATCTTAAAACATTCCTTTTATTTCCTTAAATTTTTTTTTGTTATACATTTATTTTAGGTAGTACCAAATAGAAATCTTTTTCAATTTAAATTTTGTATTTTATATTTGTATATGCATTTGCACATCATATTATTTCATAGAAAATTCAAATTAATTTGTTTATTTTATTTACAGCAAGTTTTTATAAATATACATGAAAAGGCCCACGCCACATCTTCTATATATGAACCAAGAGACTTCAGATTCTCACAGGGCGATTAAAGAATGGGAATCAAAAATTTGTTTTAATAATCAATATAAGAAATGGTAAATTTTTTAATGAATAAATTAAATCAATTTGCCGCCAAAAACTAATAAATAAGTAATATAATATTTGAGTTTTGTATATATTCTTGATATAATTTGGCTTGCCATTTATAAATATTCATAATATAGTTTTAGTAAAAACAGCAGTATAACGTAGAAAATCAAGTTGTGTTAGAATAACGTTCAGAAATTCATTCGATAGAAAATTAAATTCTCTATAAATTTCCCACACAGATCAAATGCGGGATTGTACAACAAATTCTATATTAAAATATGTAAAATTTTATATTTAACCATGGTAATATCCGAAAATTTAACTCATTTTACTTAATCTTCAGCCTTTAAATCAATCTAATTTTATAAAACTTTCATCTTTCACCCTAACAATTTGAAAATGGTTATAGGTTGATTTTGACCAATTAAGATTTAAACAAATTGTTTTTTTATATTTATATAAGGGTTTAGTAAAAACACAATAAATAAAAATTGTCAATATTGATACATTTTCCAAGTGAACCAATACATTTTATTGCAGATTTGAAAAGATCATAAAAAATTACTAAAGGTCTTCTAGAATCAACTTAGTCGCTTTCATAGGACTTTGCCGAGATTTTCCACTTTTTAGTAAAAATAAATCATGTTTTTTTATGTTAAATTATTGAAAATTTTCCCCATTTTCAAATTTATGTAATTTCTGAACAAGCTAACCAATCTTTACGATTAGACCACCAAAAGAAGAGTATTTCCACGCACTTTAAGAATAAAATAAGATTAGATAGGATTTAAAATTAAATCATATTGATAAATATAATTATTTCATAAAAATGGTCAATACTCATACATTTTCCAAGTGGACAAATACATTAACTTCCAAACCCTTTGAGTTAGAATCCTGTTGAAGGATTCATATACGATAGATAATTAAATTCTCTGAAATCTACCCTTACCCCGTGTACATGGGATTGTATAAAAAATTATATTGTAAAACTCTAAAAATGTACAAAATTTTCAATTTATTCATATTTTTTGTATTGTGAATCGTCTAAAATTCAAAAATATGTTTTTATGTTCTTTTAAACAACATTATATAATTAGAATTTTGTATGGAAACTTTATAAAAAAAAAACATATACCTCTTGGGTGATGTGTAAATGAGTTTTGACTTTATAGGAAAGCGGGCGATCTTTTCATAACTTGAACTTAAAGCTTAAAAATACTCAGGAACGCGTCTGTAACTGATTGCATGAATAAATAAATAATAACAATAATAGACTTCCAGTTGTTAGTTTCTTAATTTGTGCCTTTTACGATGTCGGTAATTAGCCGTACGACCAACCGCAAGCGGAAAATACAACTTTGTATTAAAATTCGGATTCGAAAAATAACCAAAATCACACAACATATTTTATGTATTCAGAAGGATTCGAACCCACGACCCCAAAATTTCGTTAGAATTTTGGGTTGGCATTTTTAACATTTACACGGCAGAGTTATATCTCTTCTGATATAGAGATTGAATTGAATGAATATATTTTTAAAATTATCACGAAAGATAAATAAAATCGGATTATATAAAAGTCACATATAATAATAATATGTTTAAAATTAATTTCAATTTAAAATACATATATATATTTATTATAATTATTTTTATTATATTCAATTAACAATATAATTATACATTTTTAAAGTAAATATAAATAATATAAATCATACATTTATATGAATAATTTATTTATATACCTACTCACACCTTTAATGTGCTGATGCGCTCTGTCTACGTACATATATAATTGTATTGTACGACGTATATATAAATAAATGTAAATATTTAAAATGTAATTATATGATGCTAAATTGAATGAAGCGAATATGTACATATGTCGCGTATGTATCTTCTATACTACAAATACAAAATTTATATAACAAACAAAAAAAGGATATTTTACAGGATTATATTCCATTCAGTCAGTCATGAACAATTTTTTATGTTGTTACAAATATAAAAAATTAATAATAATAATAATAATAATATTTATTTATTTATAAAATATCACTTTTCTGAATATGTTTGTGATTCAATTAAATATATAATTATATATATTGGATGTAATATCATTGAAAATGTTTTTCATTCGATTTTTGTATGAAAATATATGGTAATTATTATTACAAACAAATATGAAAAGTGTATATGGTACATTATACAGAATTCTATATATTAGGTTGTCTAAAAAGTATTGTTATTTTTTTTTACAAAATTCAAACGATTTTTTTATATATTTCAAATGAACTTTATTAAACCAAATATGCGCCGTTTTGATCGATGACCCTTTGCCATTTTTCTGGTAAAGACATTATCCCATCACTGTAGAACTTCTGTGTTTTCTGGGCAAAATCCTGATCCAAGTGCATTTTGCAGTCCTCTGCGGAATTTAATTTTAAACCATTAAGGGAGTTCTGCAGAGACCGGAACAAATGATAATCTGAAGGTGCAAGGTCCGGCCTATATGGTGGATGCATTAAAACTTCCCAGCCAAACTCTCTCAGTTTCTGCCGAGTCATCAAAGATGTGTGTGGTCTGGCGTTGTCATGATGGAACACAACACCCTTTCGATTGATTAATTCTGGACGTTTTTTTTTAATCTCGTGCTTCAATCTTGTTAATTGTTGACAATAGAGATCGGAATCAATGATTTGACCGGGTGCTAGTAATTCATAATGAACGATTCCTTTCCAATCCCACCAAACAGATAGCATTACCTTTCTTGGTGTTAATCCAGGTTTTGCTACTGTTTTAGGAGCTTCACCCTTCTAGGACCACGATCTTTTTCGTACATTATTATCGTATGTGATCCATTTTTCATCACCTGTAATCATTCGCTTTAAAAATGACTCGATTTCGTTCCTTTTAAACAGCGTTTCGCAAATGGAAATTCGGTTCATTAAATTAAATCATTTAATTTAAATTCATTTAATTAAATTATTTTTGGTGAATGGGCTCTTGTGTTAATTCATGTGGTACCCAAACATCGAGTTTTTTCTTGTATCCAGCCTTTGTCAAATGGTTTAAAACTGTTTGGTGATGGATGTTTAGTTCTTTAGCGATATCATGACTGCTTACGTGTCGATTTTCTTCAATTTTTGATATGATTTCATCGACTTTTTCAGTGATTGGTCGACCAGAACGAGGTGCATCTTTGACATCAAAATTACCGGAACGAAATCGAGCAAACCATCTATAGGCTGTTAATTTTGATAAAGTTCCTTCACCGTAAACTGCACAAATTTGTTCATGTGCCTGCGTTGCATTTTCACCTTTTTCATAACAAAATTGTAAAATGTATCGAATTTTTTCACTAATTTCGCTCATCTTTAATGCACTACAACTTTTAAATGACTAAACAAATTTAATTTTTTTTTTTTTTTATCTACGAAATGTCATCTTTCGAACGTATGTTAGTGTTGCTTGATCAGATTAGTACTACTTGAAATATTCAATTATAATGACATCTATTTATAAAAATTAACAATACTTCTGCGACAACCTAATATATATACAAAACATTGTTGACACAACCCTATATATATATATATATATATATATATATATATATAAAACATTTCTATTTATACATATTCATATTATAATATGATGCGGTTTTTGTTACACTATAAATTGCACACAAAAAAACATAACTTTATAATAACTATGTCATTTTTGCTATATATATCGTCATACAACGATATATATACTGAAACAACTAACAACGAAAACAGCATTTGGTATAATAATAATAATATATAACAATACAATGAACATGACATGAATTATATATATTGTTTTTATTTATGCGTATCGTATTCATAATATATACCATATAGAAATAACGTATATGATTTTTTTAATTATATACATATCCCAAAGTGATATGCAAATCCCAATGTGATGGAAATGCATGGAAAGTAAATATTATATTAAAATCATTTTATATATGGTTTCATATGGTACTTATTCTTTCATCATCCTTTCAATTTTTTTGATACCAAATTTAATAACACAAAAAAGTATATTCAACCCATAATAATCCCCTTTTACTTTACACTTTTAAATCCTGTTACTGTTAATTCCTGTACGAATCAAGAAGTAAATTTATTTTCACACATTTTTATTATATAGTAAAACAATTTTATATTTCAATAATTCAATCAGTTCAAATTATAATTTAAAATAAAATTAAAGTAAAAAAATTTGTCTTTTTTTTTTAAAATGTATTTTGTACATTTGTGATTCAAATATTTTTATTTTATTCATTTATTTTTTGTTTTTTTTTAGTATGCGTCGCTTTAATTTAATTGAAATATCCATTATCTTATCTTTTTCATTTGATGATGTCAACTAATACTAATGAAGATAATTCAAATTCCTGATTTAAGAGAGATTTAATTTATCAGACATAGAGGATATGGTTTTATTCCTTAAAGGTATGTTAAAAAACATAAAAAAAAATTTTTAATATAAATATATAAAAGGACGAAACATAATACACATACATAGCGACTTATGTTAAAAAAAAACTAAAATTACCGCATCTGCAATAAATTTAAAACATAAAAAAAGGCGAAATAAAAACTCATTCTAAACCAAATCTAATATTGAATGTTAGTGCGGTTCATCGGGAGGGGAACGCGGGCGGGGTTCGAACGTACACGGGTTGCAAGGTACACAAATTTGGTTTTTGTACGTGATAGAGACAAATTGGTTAATAAAACACTGGGGAACGTTTTTACTTGATGGATAATGGAAAGGAAGTATAATCCTTTTAATGAGGGTATTAATTAAATACACTTTTAACCGTAAAACCGAAGAAATACGATAACATAATTTGATATATAGTATAAATTTTGACGTATTCATTGTAAGCAAAGACCCATTTGTGTACCTTGCAACCCGTGTTCGTTCGAACCCCTCCCGAACAAGAATACGAAACAGTGTGTCGATATAAAAATTTATAAAATCTGAAAAAAAAATCAGGAGAAAACAAAATAGAGTAGAAACCAAGGCAAATTTCAATGGTAGTGGTTACTCTCATTTAAAACGTATGATTTTCTTTTCAAATCAGTTTTTTTTTGTTGAAGAATATAGATATTCAAACATTCAAATTGAACTGGAATTGCTCAAAATTCAAAAACGAACCTCTATCATTCCATTAATGGAATAATGGAATATGAAAAGAAATTTTAAATAATATATCAAATTATTAATGTTGCCTTTTTTACTACAACACAACGGTGTGGTGCACATGTTAATTGTTGTTGTTACAATAACAATCGCATGTACACCACACCGTTGGGTTATAGTAAAAAAGACGACATAAAGTAATGTGTATCTATATACTAAAGTTTAATAAAAAAATATTAAATTATTAATATATATACATATATAAAGGGTGATTTTTTAGCTATCATCTTTTTGAAAACATTGGTTTAAACAGCTGACGCACGTTTCGTGTTTGGTTCACTGTCCAACATCTTCTCAGTTTGGTCTATAATTTAACCGTGAATCGTCTTACAAACGAACAACGCTTGCAAATTATTGAATTTTATAATCAAAATGCGTGCTTTGTTAAGAAAGCTCATCGCGCGCTTCTTCCATTTTATGGTCAGTTTAATCGACCCACTGAAGCGGCTATTCGGGCTATTGTGACTAAATTTCGCACCAAATTTATATTATTGGACATTAAAACATCAACACGGTTACGTAGAGTGCGAACTGAAGAAAATATCGCAGCTGTATCGGCCGGTGTTAATGATGACCATCAATTATCGATTCCTAGCCGTTCGCAGCAATTGGGCCTCTTACTCAGCAACGTGGAAAATTTTGCGGAAGGATTTAGTTGTGATGCCTTTCAAAATACAGCTGGTGCAAGAATTGAAGCCGAACGACCTACCGCAACGTAAAATTTTTGGTGAATGGGCTCTTGGAAAGTTGGCCGAAGATCCACTTTTTTACCGAAAAATTGTGTTCAGCGCCGAAGCTCATTTTTGGCTGAATGGGTACGTAAATAAGCACAATTGTCGATTTTGGAGTGAATATCAGCCAGAAGCATTGCAACAGCTACCAATGCACCCAGAGAAAGTCACAGTTTGATGAGGTTTATGGGCTGGTGGCATCATTGGGCCGTACTTCTTCAAAGATGATGCGAATCGTAACGTAACTGTGAATGGTGAGCGCTACCGTGAGATGATATCCAACTTTTTTTTGCCCAAAATGCAAGAGCTTGACTTGCATGACATGTGGTTTCAACAAGACGATGCCACATGGATCGTGCGATTTAACGCCTTTAAAATATTTTTTGTGGGGTTATGTTAAAGCACATGTCTATATAGACAAGCCCGCTTCAATTGACGCATTGGAAGACAACATTTATTGCATTTATTCGTGAGATACCGGCCGAAATGTTGGAAAGAGTATGCCAAAATTGGACTAAGCGAATGGATCATTTGAGGCGCAGTCAAGGTCAACATTTGCATGAAATAATCTTCAAACATTAAATTATATGGACCGTACTATCGATTCAAATAAAGATTTCATGCATTTTTCTGAATTGTATGTGTTTTTTTTTTGAAAAATTTTCCTATAGCTTTTAAAAAACCACTCTTTAGCTAGTGTGAATAGCTAACAAAATTTTACTCATAAATATAGTATCATCTTTATACATATCGTTGAAATGTGTACATTTTTTTGAATATGTCAATATATATATATATCTACTTAAAAAATATATAACTAATAAAAAAAATCTACGTTATATTTATTTTAAATTATTTACTAAAGATGATTGGTATATTTGTGAGTTAAATTTTTGCAAAAACTCTAGGAACTGCCTCCATAGATGTGCATATATACAAATTTTGCGATAAATAGCATTTTGTTAATAATACACTCGACAACGTTTCTCATTTTTTAAGATGGCTCCTAATTTTAGTTTTGTTCAAATTTATCTGATAAAAAGTACGTTCAACGTTTGCTGAAGAGTTTGGCAATGTTAAAAAATATATTGAACTAGTTTTTTTAACATTGGATAAGCGATTTCCCCATCGCCCATTTTTAATTTTTAAAAAATTCAATCCAAAAATTTTCAACGACCGGATATGATGAAGTAGACAAATCACTGAAAATTTACGAGAAGTTAATGTTTACTAAATCCCGCCATTCACTATCCAAACGTGTTGCAACCGCTCACTAACACTTCGTTCAATAATGTGTGTGACTGACACATAGATGGGGTCCCTAGAACTAAATCAATATTTTTTTTCGCATTTGGCAACCTTTTTAGGCTTACTGTCAACATCATATGTTAATCAGATCATTTGTTTACAAGTTACAGTGCTATAAGTGACGCTATTTTTGTGTTTTAAAAAAAAATGAATTCAAAGCAATTCCGTGTGCTGATTTATCATTGTTTTTTAATGAAAAAAAATACTGTTCAATGCCAGAAATGGCTTGAAAAACATTACTCGGACTCTGCTCCATCAAAAAGAAGCATTTGTTATTGGTATGCCGAATTCAAACGTGGTCGTACAGACACCGATGACATTCCATCTACTGGAAGGCCAAATGACGCTGTTATTCCGGAAAACGTTGAAAAAACACTGAAAATCATTATGTCCAACCGTAAAGTAAAAGTGAGGGAGATTGCTGACATTCTGAAGATATCAGCAGGCAGTGTACAAACCATAATACACGAACATTTGGGTATGAAAAAGGTGTGTTCCAAATGGGTGCCGCGTTTGCTCACACCGGAGCAAAAACAACAACGAACCGATGATTCAAAGAGCTGTTTGGACATGTTTACGCGCAATAAGTCGGAGTTTTTGCGACGGTACATCACAATGGATGAAACATGGATCCACCATTTCACTCCAGAGTCAAATCGGCAGTCTGCTGAGTGGCATGCAGCCGGCGAAAGCCGCCCAAAGCGACCAAAGACGCAGCAGTTGGCTGGCAAGGTTATGGCGTCTGTATTTTGGGATGCGCATGGAATAATATTCATCGACTATCTCCAGAAGGGGCAGACCATCAACAGCGACTATTATATAGCGTTATTGGAGCGTTTGAAAGTCGAAATCGCAAAGAAACGGCCTCATATGGCGAAGAAAAAAGTGTTGTTCCACCAAGACAATGCACCGTGTCACAAATCAATGAAAACGATGGCAAAATTGAACGAATTGGGCTTTGAATTGCTTCCCCATCCACCGTATTCTCCAGATTTAGCCCCCAGCGACTACTGGCTCTTCGCAGACCTCAAAAGGATGCTCCGTGGTAAGAGATTTGGCTCAAATGATGAAGTAATCGCCGAAACTAACGCCTATTTTGAAGGCAAAGAAAAATCGTTTTACAAAGGCGGTATCGAAAGATTGGAAAAGCGTTGGAATGATTGTATCTCCCTAAAAGGGGACTATCTTGATGAATAAATACGAATTTTGGCAAAAAAATGTGTTTTAATTAATTAGTCACACACATTATTGAACGAAGTGTTATATTAGAATTGAAATCAGTAACATGTTTCGCTATAAGATAGAATTGGGTTTAATATCAATTACAATGTTTGGATTGATTAGTTCTCACGCTTTCAAAAATTCGCCGTTGAAATTAAATCTTTGAAATATTTGTTGATTCACCAGCTCAATATAATAATTTAGGCAACTATCATAAAAAATTATTTGTTGCATTGAATAATGGCGAATTTTTGCAAAAGAATCTAACAAAAAACTGACAAAAAGTACCAAAGCAAATGACGAAATAATGAATGAAAATGGGACGAAAGCACAAAACCAAAAAAAATCAGGAGAAACACCGGAAAAAATGGTTTCAAAATCTCGATATCTGTAGAGTGAGGCAAAAATCTGTATGTCTCCTGATTTTTCAGCGAATATCGACACTATGGTATGAAACTTTATTGCAAATAAAATGAAAATGCATTTGCATTTCTTATGAAATGTTCACACAAAAATATATTATAATCTCTGCATTTAAGTTAATCCACACATGTTGTGTAGGGTATATATGAATTTTTTTTTGCAAATGGAACGACGCGTATCCTAGTCCTATTGATGAACACTTTTGTAAATATATACATAATCGATTTATCAATTTTGTTGTTTTTTTTTTTCGTATATATAAAGTTAAATTATTTATAGATTTATTATAATATTGAATGTATATACCCCAATTGAAATATATAGATATATATTGTATAGATTAAATTACATGAAATGTAATAAATATTTGTATATAGAATATAATATAAGTACAACAATTTCCAATACATATTTATTATCATGTTTGGAAGTGAAAATGAAAGATGGAAATATTTCAAATGAGAAAAAAGTTTTTTGCTCAAAAAGTTTTTACATAAATATATCTTATATATATACACAATTAAAGATTAATAATGATTTAATTAT
Organism: Dilophus febrilis; assembly: GCA_958336335.1. Lineage (NCBI taxonomy): Eukaryota > Metazoa > Arthropoda > Insecta > Diptera > Bibionidae > Dilophus > Dilophus febrilis. The sequence continues at coordinate 11,450,913 of OY284472.1, read as the reverse complement.
TATAATTATTATTATTATTATTATTATTTGCTTGCTTATATTTTTTTGGCAGGCATCAATTTTTGTATTAAATTACATTACTTGTATATAAACGCGTATTCATTAATTTGTATATGCGGGGAATGAAATAATATTATATAATGGAATCAAGATTCACGTATTTATATTCATGATACATCTATCTATATATATGTATATCTATATACACAATACTGTTAGTTAACGTATATAAATCTACAATATTATGATTACACTATTTATATATATATATATACGAGTATGAACATTCTAACCAAACATATATGATTCAGATTCAATTATATATAAGATGAGATATTGTGTAAGGGTGTGGCATCGTCATCTTACTTATATATACGTATTCACTTGTCAATATAATAAATTATTATTAATATTATTATTTAATTATTTCGCTATTTTTCCGTATATAACATATACAATAAATGTATATTTGAATCCTGATTCAGAAAAATACACAATGATTTAGTAAATGATTGCAATTTTCTATATATGTTTTGTGCCCTACAAATTAGATTCATATATATAATATGGTCCAAATTATTTTTGATGATTATTATTATTTGTGGTTTCTTATATATACATATATTCAATTAATGTGTATTACACATTAATTGCATTAAGTATTTACGTTTGAAATGGAATTAACTTAAATGTTTTAGATTTTATTAAAATACTGATGACGAATCTCAATAAATGCAAAACCTCAGATATTTTCTATGATTCTCCAATGTTTAAATTCATTCAGCCTATCTAACGCAAAACGATATTTTTTGTACATAGTCCAAATCTATTAATGAAAATGTTATAAAAAAAATGACATCAAGTTCCTATGTTGCAATCATATATTATGAAGATGGAAATTGTAATCTCCCATCTTCAGATGCATTTATAGATCCAATGTTCACCATATTATTCAGATCATTAAAATTGGAAGGAAATTTTTGCAACAAAACATGGGCAAACATGCTTCAATCTTTACAAATTTTTGTTTTGTAAATCCTCTCAGTAGTCAACAATCATATTCAATCAGTATTACATTTGAAATCAAGATGAAAGTATGTGAACAAAATCATTTGCGATCACGCGTATTTAAATTGCTTGGACAAGAAGATAAAAAGTACGTTTTGCGACATTTTCTGAATAAAAAAAATGAATTTATATATATAACAAATGGCCTAACACAAAACCAACAATAGAGATAGCTATGAAGTTGAATTTTTTTTAATACATACGAACGCTCATACAGGAACCGACATTTAAAAAACCATATGATAAAAATACATGAAATAGGGACAAAACGGGTGATTTTCATGTGGTTATTTTCTTGTTTTTTCTGTTTTTTCTTTTAATTAATGAAAATTTTTTTTTTATTTATATATTTTAATTACATAATTCATCATATTCTAATATATTTTAATTCCCACCACCCCAAATTTGTTATTAGAAACCATAGTTTATCCTACACACATTAAAAAAATAATAAAAACATTTAATTTGGTGGCATGTTGTCATCAGATTTGGACGGATCAGCCTCGCAATCCGGTCATATTTGTTAGCTTGTCAATGTTATAATGTTTTCCACGGTACCATGAGTGGTTGTTATTTAAAAGATAGTTGATTAATTATAATATTTATGAAATATTCACTATGTCTTGTTTTTTCAAAGTGAAGTGGATTTTTATCAGATTCTGGGGTGATAATAATAATGTTTGCATTGTGATTTATGTAATCTGCATTCGGGAAGGTGTTTACAAACGGCTGAATGGGTAGAAATTTGTTCGATGTCACGATAAAATTTAAACTTAGCCACTTTATCATAAGATCTTAATTCTTTTGCAAGGAAAACGTGGGAACTGTCCAATTAATTTAAAGAACCAACAAGTTTTCAATATATATTAAAAAAATGCTGCATCTTGCCGGCAATCCAAAAGAAAATAAAAAAGATTACATTGAAATAAACTATATAGCAGCGTAACTTTATGTAAACATTGCACTGACAATGACAAATATCACCATTATAAAAATTGCACTTTAATTGTAATATGATAGTAATTTGAAAGTAATATGCCTATTCCAAATATACCTAATACGAATTTTCAAATGAAAAATATATATTTCAGAGACAGGGTTGTTTATAAAGCTCTTAGAGATATAGATGTTCATAAAAGTACTGGAGCTGATGGCATTCCCCCAATTGTTTTAAAAGAATGTGCATATACTTTAGTACATCCACTTAGAAAACTCTTTCACAAATCATTTTCGAATGGAATATTTCCATCATCTTGGAAAATTGCTAATATTACACTTATTTCAAAAGCGGATACTAAAAGCAATCCTTCCAATTATCGCCCAATAGCCATAACATCAATACTTTCTAAGGTAATGGAGAAGATAGTAAATCGTATGATTGTGCAATATCTCGATGATAAAGAACTTATTAGTGATTGTCAATATGGCTTCAGGCACAAACGATCTACAGGAGATTTACTAAATTATTTAACCAATAAAATGGGTAATAGTATTGCAAATTTTGGTGAAACACAAGTGGTTTCACTAGACATTACTAAGGCTTTTGAGAGAGTATGGCATAAGGCATTCATATCCAAATGCCATTCATTTGGATTAGGGGAAACATTCTGTAAATGGGTTGGGAACTTTTTAGCTAATAGGCATATTAAGGTTGTACTAGATGGAATTAGTTACAAACTTTATCCGGTTTATTCTGGGGTACCTCAGGGTTGTGTTCTATCGCCCACTCTCTTTTTAATTTTTATTAATGATCTTTTATCAATAACAGAAAATCCAATGCACTGTTATGCAGACGATAGTACATTACATTCTTCATATATGAACTATAATGCGAATCAAATGATTCAGTCTCGCCAGAAGATGATTTCCTCAATTAACAAAGATTTATATTCAATAAAGGGAAGGATAAACTTAGTAGAATTCAATCCATCTAAAACAAAGGCATGTTTGTTCTCAAACAAAAGATCCATAAATGTTGACCCAATACTTATGCATAATACAATTATTCCACAATCTAAGGACCTATTAAATTTGGGAACATCTTTGTCAAACAACTTTTCATGGAGTAATAATATAATAATGTCAGCTAAAGGCAGCTAGTCGCATTGGATTTTTAAAAAAATCGAAAGAATTTCTCAATTCTGAAAAATTTAGCATTAGTTAATAGGTCTTTTATAAGACCACTTCTAGAGTACAATTCCTACATATGGGCTGGTGCACCAATTACTACCCTGCAGTTTAGTGACAGGATCCAAAAACACACTATTTCGGTGATCAGAAATGAAACAATAACAAATTCCATTGAATCATTGGATCATAGACGATCAGTAGCTTCATTGTGCACATTTTATAGGTATTATTACCATGAATGCTCCAATGAAATTTTAAAGATAATTCCTGAACCAATTAACTTCTCTTATAATTCGAGAAATTCACAAAAGGCTTATTCATATTCTGTATCTATTAGTTTTTTGCGAACAAACAGATTTGGAAATTCATTTTTCCCAAGAACAGCAAGATTATGGAATAGTCTGGCTGAACTAGTATTTCCCCCTACTTTTGATTATCGAAGTCATTTAAATTAAACATTTTATCTTATCTACAATTGTTTGAAAACATATGGGTGATTTTAAAAACATATGGGCCAAACAATTGTTTGAATATGGGAAAACATACGGGCCAAACAATTGTTTGAAAACATATGGGTGATTTTTTCTTACTTGGTTTTAGTGTAAGTTTTTTTTTTATCTCATATGTTTGCTTTATTTTCAAAATTTCATTAATTAATCCACATATTATAATAGATTTACCACCCAAAATCACTTAAGTGTATTCAATGCATCTAAGGTTCATCACCTGATTAAGTGATTTTGTAACGGGCTAACTAGCAATAGAATACCGAGGTTTTACGGGCGCTAAACCGATTCTACCGTAGTAACGAACAAAAAAAATAAAAAAAAAAAAATACAATATTGTTTTAGTTTTTTTGTTATTATTCGTAGTAAAAAAGAAATAATATTATAAAAAAAATTAATTAATTACAGAAAATTTAATCACAAACACTTTTTTAGAATTTAAAACAAACACTTTATTTTCATTCGATTTTTTCTTTATTACTTTTATTCACTATTTCACTTTGATTTTCACTATTTTGCATTAATTTTAATTATCAAATGAAATAATATTAATTGGTTTAAGAATTCTTGATCGCACATAAATGTTTAAATTAATAAACAATATTAAAAACAATAAATATAATTAAAAATTTACCAAAAAAAAACAATAATAAATCAACGCATTCATACAAAATATGTTACATATGGGAAAGACTAAAAATAATACCATTTTGAAAAAAAAAATATCCCTATATCAGCTTTTTATGCATCAGTAAGTTCGTGGCTTTGTCTATTGTTGGTTTTGCCTAACAGTAATGTCTTTTTATATTGAATTCAATTTCTTGTTTGTTTTCGTTTTCTCGTCACACAGGTCCGTATTATTTTTTATAGTTAAATGTTTATTAATTGTTATATGAATTATCTATATCGATGTAATTTTCTTTATTTTTTATTTTTTGTTTTTTTTTTTGAATTTACCTCATAATTTTTTCTTAATAATGCAAAAAAAATACCATTATTGGAATGCAGTTTATTATGTAAAATAAAACCCGGGAAAATCTGATAACAATTTTCTATATCTATATCGATTTTTATGATAGTGTGTATTCCTGGTATATGTATAATTAAAATTGAATTATTTAAAAATATTATATATATGGTATAAGTTTTCCATCCCTTAAATTTAAATATGTATATGTATATGATTGTTGTATGTAAATAAAAAATAAATATATTAATTAAATAAAAGTATATTTAAATCAATTAATTTTCAACATTTTTTGTAACCAATTCCCATTTCTGTATTGTGTATAACAAACAAACATAAATAAAATAATAAATAAATAAACAGTTTACAGAGGATACCTAAATATAATATTATGCCATATGAGAATTCTTGTATATTATTATTTAAATATGTATATTGTATATATATGCTGTGTGTGGAAATGCGTTTATAATTATATATACATTAAAATCCTATATTACACCTGCGAGAGTGTAGATGTGCAGAATTTTACCATATATATTTTTAATGAATACGGAAAAGTATATTATATATATATATTGTTTGTATACAAAAAAAATAATATTAAATAAATTATATATTTTACTAAATTTTAATATCATAATTTACGAATTTACAAAAATATAATGACATGTGCAAGAGAATGTTTCAAAAATTTATTATAAATAAATGATAATAAATTATATTCATATAATTATGAATATATAATTTTCAATTTATTATTCATGGTGTAATTATTTTATTTTATATTTAATTTTTTTTTTTATTATATTAATTAAAATTTTTTTTTTTTTGATATTCTCATGATGCAAAATAATTTGTATATATATACTAATTTTGATTATTAATTGGGGGGGTTTCTTTCTTTTATTTTTGTTACCATTCATTATTCATATTAATTTGAATTGCATCAATTGAACAAATTCTAATCTAGTTCTTTTCAATTATCCATAATTTTTTTTCTTTCAAAAGCTTGCAAAAATATAGGAATGTGAAAATTTCCAATTTGAATAATATTTAAATATGTATTTGATCAACGCATAATTGGGCTATATAATAAACCATTTTTAAATAATCTGTAAATTTTTTAAATATACTTACTTCTTACTTCTGCGCGCCTACAACCTACAATTGGTTTTGGCGTTCATTAACAGCCTTCTCCAACCGGACCTATTTACCGCCAACGTCCGCCAGCCGGAAACGCCGAGGGACCGAAGGTCCACTTCTACTTCGTCTTTCCACCTACCCCGCGGTCTTCCTACACTCCTAGATCCGCCCGGCTTACTGTCCAGCATTTTTGACGGTATACGATCGCCATCCATTCGTACCACATGACCAAACCACCTCAGGCGACCGATCTTAATGAACCGAACGATGTCGGGTTCCGTATATAATTTATATAGCTCGAAATCGAACCGCCTACGCCACCATCCTCTTTCCTTTGTCGGTCCAAAGATGAGGCGTAGTATTTTCTTTTCGAACGCTCCAAGTCGCCGTTCGGTGGCCTGTGTCATGCACCACGTTTCAGAACCGTAGGTCACAATTGGTCGAATCAGTGTTTGATATAGCTTTAGTTTTAATGTTTTACTCAATGTCTTCGAGAAGAACATCTTTCGTAAACCGTAAAAGGCCTTGTTTCCCGAAGCAATCCGGGATTGAACCTCCTCCGCTATATCGTTTTCGCTGTTTATGCTGCTTCCAAGGTAGCTAAACCTGTCCGCAGTTTCATATTTGTTCTGACCAATTGCTACGCATTGATGTTGTGCCATAAACCTACTGTTCGTTGGTGCGATCATATACTTGGTTTTCTCCTCGTTTACCCTTAATCCCATTTCCGAAGCTTCATGTTCCAACAGTAAGAACGCTTCTTTAACGGCACCCATACTTCTACCCACCACGTCAATGTCATCGGCATAGCCGAGTAATTGAACAGATGACGTAAAAATAGTGCTGCTGGTGTTAATGGTCGTCCTCCTTATACATTTTTCCAATATAACATTGAAAAACAATGTAGCCAAAGGGTCCCCTTGCCGTACTCCGTCAATGGTTTCAAATGCATCCGATTTGATCCCACTTATTTGTACCTGAGATGTAACTTGCGTCAGTGTTAGTTTTGACATGGCTATCAATTTTTGTGGGAATCCATTTTTAAATATAAAGTTTGTAAATAAAGAAAAATAACCAAAAAATTATAAATGCTGAATTTATATAATGAGTTTTTAGGTTGAAAAGAAAAATAACCCCCTCCCATCCCCTCCCCAATTTAATATAAATTTACTTTATTTTTAAAATTAATGTTACACGTTTTTCATATTAATTTTTCATTATACAACTTTTCACTTATAATTAAATTTCAAATTAAAATATATATTAAAGAGGTTTTTGGGCGTTCGCTTATCACCAATAAAATTTTATTTAATTATCAAAAGCAATACTATTATAAATATATTTAGAAAAGCACTTAACGATTTTCGGATGCTTCTACTTTTATATATAAGATATATACAGTTAAATCTTTATTCAACGATTTTTAAAGAAAATGAAAAAAACTGGATTAATACAGAAAATCGTTGAATAGAGTCCTTTTTTTATATTTGATTTTTCTAGCCGCTTATTCCTTATTCATAAAACCAAGGAGTTCACAAACCAAAATTGAATACAGACTTCATTCAATGAAGATGAGTTATTTGTATATACACAATGAGACAATTAATATTCCGGACTGGTCCTAGGAAATACATTAAAAACACGATTTTTGAAATTATTTTTTTTTTTTTTATTCAAAATATTTTCCTCCTGATTCAATACAACTGTTACATCGATTTAATACTGGTTGCTACAAATGCGTGTTGCAGCTCATTTTGTGGTATTGACTCTAGTGCGCGTGTAGATGCTGTTTGAATGGTTTCAATATCCTCAAAAAAAACATCCTTTCAATTTAAGTTTTTAAGTTTTGGGAACAAGGAGAAGTCACATAGTTCTAAATCAGGTGAATACGGTGGATGATTTAAAACACAGACTTGATTTCGAGCCAAAAACTGCCGAACAATAAGTGAAGTTTGATTCGGTGCATTATCGTGTAACAAGCACCAACTATCTGATTCACGATATTCAGATCGAATACGACGAATCCTGACCATCAAACGCTTCAAAACTTCGATATAATATGCGCCACTGACCGTTTGACTGTTTGGAACGAATTCTTTATGTATAATTCCCTTACTATCGAAAAACGTTACGAGCATTGTCTTGATTTTCGATGGAACTTTTCTTGTTTTTTTAGCCCGTGTTTTAGCCATCCACGAATCGTTTATACCACTCAAAAACTTGTGTTGCTGCATCGATTTGAACGTTTCTTTTGCGGATTTACCAAACTTTGCGTTGAATTTAATGACTGCTCTTTGTTCCATGTTAAAATTTCTACTTCAACTAAAATATTGTTTGACAAGAAATGTCATTACTTTTTTATTTGTCAACCAAATGCAATGAAATTTTTACAGACGATAGAGAAAACATCAAGCTTCAAAACGCATGTGTTTCCATCACATAGATCGTCCCACTGGTTATTGAGATATGTTTTGAGTCCGGAATATTAATTGTCGCACTGTGTATATACAAAATTGAACATGTATAGTAATAGTTGCGTTCCATTCAATTACCAGGAGTAGGTAGGAGTAGATAAGTGTAGAAAGCATCTACTCTTTTCTACGCCGAACTACACCGTAATATAGCAAAGAGTAGTTCGGAGTAGAAAACATCTACTCTTTTCTACTCTTACCTACTCTTACCTACTCCTGGTAATTGAATGGAACGCGACTAATGTGAGAAAATCAAAATTGATAAATAAATTATAAGCAATATCTATCAAATATACGGACAATTTGTATTAATATAATAATGAATGTTGCTTTAATTTAATTATAAATCTGTAAATGCTGATAGATTTGAAATTCTATCTATTTTTTCAGTTCAATAAATAAATATAATACATATAGAAAGACTACTATATAATTTATATTATTGCTTTTAGTTCAAAATTGCGCGCATATATAAAAAAATAATATAATTATATTGATTTTCTATATATATATAATATATATATATTAATTAACAAATTGTATATTAATTTTAAATTAATCCATATATTTTATTTCACTTAATTTTATTCAAATATTATTTTACATTTAAATATTAAATATATGTATATTATAAAACTTTGGACAAATTCGATGACATTTACATTTAAATTAAATTTATATAATATATAATAATATGAAGCTATATATTTCCTATTTATTAAACATAACTTTTTTGTTTTTTACTCTCATTTGATGCATTTATATTATATACATATAGATGTAGATGGATAATATAATATTAGATTATATAGAATTGTTAAATTTTCCATATTTAATAGCATATATTTACATACAGAATACAGTGTTCGCTGTGTGAATTGAACGGTGCAGATAATTTTTACAAATTGTATAATTCCTTCATCTTGCATCTTATGAATTTGAAATGGCATTTATCCGTATTCAACGCCAAATAGAATTATTAGAATTATTTGTATTTGGCTGGGTCGTCCATCCCTTAAACACTTGACCCCAGGGGGTCATTGTGTTACTGTTCTAATTTATTCCATATTCATCCATTCATTGGCCCTGCCCAAAACCTGGCCAACTTATTGATGGGTATGGACATAACTTCCTCAGGCAATGGAAATTCAACGCCAAAACGAATTGGCCTTCCGTTCCGTAATATTTGGATTTGGGATCTCAGAATTGGTGAAGGAAGTTTATAAGGAATTTTCTAACAAAAAAAATCTTTCAGTTCTTCGGATAATTTAAGTAACTCTTAACTGATCATCCGGATCCGGAAAATGAGTTCATGTTCGAATATGAGCTAAATGGTTCAGTGAATAAATCGGTTTATATAATGACTAGATAGATAAATCGGTTCAGTGAATTATGACGTACGGTTTTTTCTTTTCCATAAAAAAATGTTCAAGTTAAGGGATAAAGAAAATCAAAAGGAATAATCATTTAAAAGTTTTATTCTTTATGGATTACATATACTAATAATATATCACAAAAATTAATATATGCGGCATTTTCAAGATACCAAACGGAATTATACACTTCTTTTTAAAATTTCACAATCGTACAATTTATACCGCAGACACTGTATATATGCGATTTATATAATGAATAGATATTTATACGATGGAAATGACTATAATTTGATATATTTATATGTACCATATAATATATAATATTAAAGAATGAAATTATAATATTTAATATATCCGCACCCCACCCCATTAATTTACTATATCCCATATAATAATAATATAATATCCTGGAAAACTAAATATTTATATGATGATAATATACATTAATTTATATATATATGTAGTATATAAGTACTTAATATTACTATAAATTTATTTAAAAACAAAACTATATTTCCATTTTGTACAATAATAAATTGATAATAATAATTTGAATCGCCACAACCACCCCAAAAAAACCCCAACCCCAGCTTCCCGACAAATGGATTCTGATGGATTTTCTATACAGGCTGCAAAGTATATTATCATATTTAAATACAATTTTGAAATTTATTATACACCTTGTATAATGAAACTGATTTGCGCGGGATATCATACAGACAAAAGTATAAAAAGTCAGAGGTTGATGTTAAAATCAATCAAAATCACAATATGTAATATTCGCTTAATTATACAAATTTAGCCATATCCTTATAGAAACTTTACACATACAAAGTAATTTAATGAATTGGAAAACTCTTTAGAACCTTTAAGAAGAAAAGTTCTCAATCATAAAACGGGATACTCTGTCTATGGTTTTATATAAAGTTGTATACCAAAAACATAATGGTTTTACTATTTATACCAGAAAAAAAGAAAATAATTTCCAAAATACAATGCCTGCGATCGGGTTATTATTTTACATGCTTTTTTGCATCAAATCTCATATCATTATATACACGAGTATAGTATAATTGAAATTGCATAATTTATATAATATAATGACAATAATGAAATATATGAAATAAAATGAAAACAATTTTATAGAATGTGTTGTAAACTATATAACGAATCTGTATATGAGCAATCTTTTCATATATATTTACTGTAATAATAATAATTACGATGACATATTTAAATAAAAAAACATTATTATTATTATTATTATTATCATCATCAGTGCAACAATTGGATAAATATTTTAGAAATATAGAGTACCTCATCATCATCAGCATATACATCATATATATATAGTTATATAGTATATATAATAGCTAAAGAAGTTTATTTATATCACAAAATTTTGTATATATATATATATAAACAATTATATTAAAGCACGTACATCCTCTTATATGCGGACACTATACTAAACAACACATCAAATTTTATATAGATATATAATCATATATATGTATATAGATAAGTGTATAGAAGTGTTCATAATAATAATAGCGACTTAACAAAAAAAAATGATTTATTTCAATGTGTATTTTTATATGATATTTCAAAATCAATTTAACTTGTATGAAATAATTTCTCTTATCTTATTTATATATACAAATTAGATTATATTATCAATTTTTTTTAAATTATTATTTATATAAATTTTTAAAGCTAATTGAGTATTTAATGTAAAAAAAATAAACAAATTGCAATTGATTTAAATGACAAATTGATAATAATAATTGATTTAATACAAAAATATCTTAAGCTGTCGACGACACTGGATTCAATATTTATTTCTGGACCTGTGTTTCATTTCAAACAAATTCTTAAATTGATTTTAATGTCCTTTCATCACTGTATAGTAATAAAATATGTTGTTGTTATTTTTAGTTATTTATTTTTTTTTTTGAGGTACCTACTTTTATGATTATTTTGAAAAACATTTTATCCACCACTTGCCAGTTTTGCACATTTTCAGTCAGTATAGAATATAAAAATATGTACATTTTGTAATAAGTATTATTGTTATATCCATCTGCCTGTATTATTATGTCGTATGTAACGTGTAAGTGTCATAAAGGATTGTTTTTAATTATGTTACTTATATATGATGACATAAATATGTATATTAAATTTTTTTGTTGACAATTGCTATATATATATATAACTGCGGTGTAAATTTGTCAATAGAAGACCATATAGATAAATCTTAAGGAATCGCTTAAGATTTCATTGAATTCTTCAAATAATAAATCACTTGAAAATTCTCAATTTTATTGTCAATTGCTTTTATTGTCAATTGGATATGATTTTTCATAATTTTATAATTTACAAAAATTCGAAAAATATTCAAACACACTTGATTAAATCTTCCTATAAAAATATTTTCCCAAATAAAAAAAAAAATAAATTTTTCGCTATACAACCAACAATCTGGTTTTAGCGTCCAACAACAGCCTTCTGTTGTTAGTTTCTTAATTTGTGTCATTTACGGTGTCGGTAAATAGCCGTACGGCCAACCGCAAGCGGGAAATACAACGCTGTGTTAAAATTCAGATTCGAAAAATAACCGAAAACACAAAACATATTTTATGCATTCAGTAGGATTCGAACCCACGACCCCAAAATTTCGTTAGAATTTTTAGGTTGGCATTTTTAACATTTACACCACAGAGTTATAAGTGTTTTTTGCACAGAGTTTTCCCAAATATAGAATCCAAATGTTCAAATCCATATAACTTGAAAGCAAAAACTTTATCTTATTTTAATATATTAAACAGAAACCATAAATTTGAAAAAATCTGCAATTTTAAATGAATGAAATGGGAAAAATTGATTTGATTTAATTTGAACAAATAATACAATTAAATCTCTAACCTTATTATCATATGTCCTTCTTGTAGAAAATCACTTGTATTCTCCATTTTACTCGACTAACCAACATCTTGAGTTATTTCTGTAAAAAAAAAAATTGTAAAAATAAAATATGTATATATAAAAAAATTTGTATATTATCATATTATTAATATAGTTTTAATATAAATAATTTAACTAAATAACATATTTAATATATAATTCAATTATTTATAAATTTATTAATTTATCAAATAAGTAAATAATATATATTAATGCATAATTTGTATACATAAACAAATTATAGATGATAATGATATATAATAACCCACATGTATATGTAAATATATTATTTGTATATATATATAGCGAAATGATTTGTAATTAATTTATTAGTCAATTAGTATTTATATATTCAAATAAGCTCACACGGTATATACATTCAGTAAAGTGTGGTAGTTTTGGAAAATAATACATTTTTAAAGGTACCGTAAAATGGGGTGAAGTGGATCGGAAATTTTATATTTTTCTTAGTTGTGACTTTTATTGGGTAAAATTTCAGGAAAAACATTTTAAGTTCTAGTGTCCATATAAGTTGTAAATTCAAAGAAAAAAAATCTTAAGTTTTATGGAACCAGCAATAGTGGCACTGAAACACCGATCCACTTCACCTCACACGATGGGGTGAAGTGGATATGCTTTAGTTTTATAACCATTTATTGCTGGAGGATTGAATAGTAATTTTTTAGATTGCATTATATCGATAAACAATACGAACTTAATGAAATGCACTAGATGAAATGTGTTAGTATTCATTTCTAGAACGTTTAATTAGCTATATCAATGAATCGTTTTTAACAAATGTATGACAATAAAAATGATTGATTTCGTTAGGTTTTTGAAATGCGATTGAAAGCATTTTAAAGAAACAACAAGTATTTACACAGTGCGACAATTAATATTCCGGACTCAAAACATATCTCAATAACCAGTGGGACGATCTATCTGATCGAACAAGCGTTTTGAAGCTTGATGTTTTCTCTATCGTCTGTAAAAATTTCATTGCATTTGGTTGACAAATAAAAAAGTTATGACATTTCTTGTGAAACAATATTTTAGTTGAAGTATTAGAAATTTTAACATGGAACAAAGAGCAGTCATTAAATTCAACGCAAAGCTTGGTAAATCTGCAACAGAAACGTTACAATCGATGCAGCAAGTTAATGGCGATAATTGTATGGGTAGAACATAAGTTTTTGACTGATATAAACGTTTCGTGGGTGGCTAAAACACAGGCTAAAACTAAAACAAGAAAAGTTCCATCGAAAATCAAGACAATGCTCGTAACATTTTTCGATAGCAAGGGAATTGTCCATAAAGGATACTTCTCAACTGGTAAAACAGTCAGTGGCGCATATTATATCGAAGTTTTGAAGCGTTTGATGGTCAGGATTTGTTATTATAATAATTATAATTAATATAATAATTATATTATTTTCAATTATCACCATTAAAAATAAGTCAAGTAATTTATATGGTATATATATCTATATTTCAAATAGTTTTATTTATTTAAAAATTTCCCATTAAATATCGACAAATATACATAAAAAAATGTTATACATATATTACACATGATACAGATTTTATCGTATAAATAAAATGAATCTGATGTAAATATCTTGCTGTTGTAATATACATATGCATATATATATAGATCAAAATTGACATTTATACGATGTGTTTACACGTTAAAATATACTGTATAAATATATATGGAAAAATAAAAATTTGAATATGTTTTATATATCTATATCTATCTATACATACTATAGCATATAAATATCAAATACCACACATATGTAAAATATTTATGAAAATTTTATGTAAATATGATTTTGGTAACATAGGTATACATTTAAAATACGTTCATAAAATAAACACTTTTTACCTGCGTGCTGTTGAAAGTTTGTATATATATAATGTACATATATATGGAATATAATATACCTTCTTGCTATCATTATCACAGATAAAATGTCGTCGTCGTCGTTGTTACGTCTTCTGTATATTTTTTTTTTTTAAATATTTCCATTCATTATACATTTATATACATATTGTATTACAACAATAATAAAGCATAAACGTTGTACGGTTATACGGCATATAAAAGGAAATACATTTTTTTTTGTTTATACCTTTTTCATATATTATAGATATTTTTTATATCATATAAAAAAGAGCGATCGTAAAGTATAACAACATGGAGTACATATCTATATAGCTTAAGGATTAAAATATATTTAAATATACGATGGCGGCGTTTCTAAACAAAAAATGAAAAACAAAATATGGAAACATTATATACATATATAAGGATAGTCTTTTCTTTTTTTTTATTTGGGTTCCATTCTTTTTTTTCTTTTTTGATTGCTTGATCGACGATTGTATACTATGTGCATATAAATAAACATGTCATTTTTTATACACAAAACAATTACGGACCATTTTTAAAAACCCTCTCTTCAAGTTTTGAAAAGATCAGCCCTTTCAAAAATCAGCCTCCATTTGTTATAATGTTTTTACCCTACAACCCTTATATGTTTTTACTCTACAACCCTTAACCCTTATATAAAATTAAAAAAAAAATGTTTTAGTTTTTATTTATAAAAATCAACCTGTAATGATTTCAATATTTAAGGGTAAGATTTCCATGAAATGGTTATTGATTTTAAGGGTAAAACTGAAGTAAAATAAGATCAATTTTCCGAATTTACAATAATATTTATTAGTGGTCTCCATACAAAGAGTACCGTTAAATTGACAATTTTTTTTTTAATATAGAAATTGTTCTACAACCCCATTTGATCTGTAAGTAAGTAAAGTTTTTAGAGAGTTTAATTATCTATCGAATGAATCCCTGAACGTTATATTATCTAACTCAATGGTTACCCAAATTCTGATGTTTTTACTTGCATAAACCCTTGCATAATAAAACAAATGTTTTAAACTTTTACAAATGATTTCATATAATGATTATTTTATAAATTTTGGGAGCCCGCTTCTTTTAGTCACGGATATCGGAATAGGAATCAGGTTTGATTAAATATATACATGAATATATAGATACTAATTTATATGTAAATGTTTTGATATAATAATATTCATATATTATTATGTATAGATATATATTTGGAAATTTTTGATAATTTTTAAAAGCTTGTTGTATGTTTCATATCGTTTATTTTTTTTGACTTGGAAGACAAAGAACGGCCAGGTCAGCCAAAAAAATTTGAAGACGAAGAATTGCAAGCGTTATTGGATGAAAATTCGTGTAGAACGCAACATAAACTTGCAATGGCGTTGAATGTTGACCAAACAACCATTGGCAAACGTTTACATTTTGTTATACAAATAAATGCCAGTTTCAAGCAAAAAAAAACCGCATTATTAATTCCTAAACCTAATATATATATGAATATTTACTGGTCTTATATATATATATATACAGCGGTGGTCAGTTAAATAACACACCAATTTCTTGGAATGAATTCTTAAAAATATCTAATGGAAGCAGCAGTGTTAAACTGACTAAAGGAGTTTATAGAAATGAAACAGTAATACATAATTTCATAATTAATGTAAATAAATATCTATATTTTCTTTAACAAAAAAATTCTAAACATAAAACGTAAAAAATTCTTAAAGTTAAGTGGTCATGTATATAGCACGGTCCGCAAACTTTGGTTTTATTTGCATCACAAAATGAATAACTAATAAAATTTTGATTAAAAGCTGGTTTAGTACTTTGTTGGGAAACGTTTCATTTTAATTACTTCGGCACATCGACGAGATATACTTTCCATCAAACGTTTGGATCCATCTGATGGGATTGCAGGCCAAGCCTCTTGCACGACTGCAAACAATTTGTCCAAATTTGTTGGTCGATTGAGACTAATCCCTTTTTCGACATCTCCCCACAAATTCTCAATGGGGTTCAAGCCCAGACCTAGTGCCGGCCAATGCAATACACTAATTTGTTGTTCTGACAATCATCTTTTTATGAAACGAGTTGTGAGTTTGGATCGGTATCGTGGATAAATTTCCTCTTAAGTGGCATATTATCATCAGCATATGTTTCCATTGCATTTTCAAGTATGTTTTTATACATATACTGATCCATTTTTTCTTCTATTCTATTCTATTGGACCAATACCATGCCAAGATAGCGCTCCCCAAACCATGATATATACCGCCAGCAGGTTTTACTGTTTTTAATGTGTATAATGGATTGATGCTTTGATTACGTAGACGTCGTACATACACTTTTCCATCCGGTCAACGTTGTTTATACTTCGATTCAGCGGTCCATAACACATTTTTCCAGAAACTTATCGGGTTTTCTATATATAATTTGTACTTGTAAAACTAAAATATTTGGCGTAATAAATCACTGTGTTATTTAACTGACCACCGGTGTATATATGTTAATACAAAAAAAAATCATTTTTAAATAAAATTATTGATTAAAATTAACATTACCTTTATTTAATATATTATAGATATGCCATCATATCATATCTATACATATTTCAGTTGTTTAAAATATTTTTGTTTAATAAAAATTTTTCTTTGGTTTCGTTTTTTTCATTTTTATTAATTATATATTATAAAGGAATAGCCTATTTTTTGTTTTGCATATCATTTCATAATAACCTGTTGTTTGCCGGGCGTTGTCGATAAATATTCGCATACGATACCGAATGGGCAAAAAATACTTAATTCTTTCAAGCGTTGAAAATTCGTAGATTTAAACATAATAATAAAATCAATCAATCTATATTAAAATATCGCAAGGATACATTCAACTTATTAACATTATATATACAATGTTTATTACATTTTTAAATCAGTACGAAACAAAACCATCAATTGAAATACCATTACCAAGCAGTACACTATCCAATATCCTATTTCCATTATATACAATTCTATATAACGTAAAAAAAGGAACACAAAAAAATTTCTTTTAAAAATTTAACGTCTTAGACTGTGAGACTATCAATACACAGTAATGTTAAGGAGTGTGTTTCTACTAGAAAATTAAGTACCCAGCAAAAACACCCAGTCAATTTGTTAAAGCATTCGTTTTTTTTTTTTCTTGGTTTATTAAATGACAACAATTTGATTAATAATTAATTCAATTCAAAAGAATTCTTATACAAAATACATTAGTAATTAACTATCTGTATATAAGATATATTGATATGGGCGAGTAGTACCCAATATCAACAAAAATACATTTCAAAATAATATCGTGTATATTTTTTGTAATATATGTGTATATTACTTTCACTTACTTGATATATTCATTTATTTATTGATATATTATTTATTTTTGTAGACATACATTCCTGTGTAAAAATCTTTTAATACACTATATATTTAAAAATAAACATTTATTCAAACAAATGAAATAAAATGAATAACATTTGCATAATATAATATATACAAATATATTATACATATCTATCTATGTAGGATTATCTTCATTTATTATAATAATATATAACCAATATGTATCGTTTTTTTTTTGCTATTTGGAACCGAAAAAAAAACGTATTTATAAAGACAATTTCAATCCTCTTATCATACAAAGAATATATATATTTAAATAATATATATATTTATTTTATATTGAAAATGTTTTACATTCACCACCCCATCCCCTCACTCTTCCTCAACATCCTCATTTATTATTTATTTATTGGAAATTATACATACATTATCTTTATCTATATAGAAAGAAACACAGGTGACATCGATATATTCGCGTGAAAAGGAATTGTTATAAGTGTATTTTTTTTTTTGTGTAAATAACAAAATAAGAAAAATGAATTGTGAAAAATGCGTAAATACATTTATATCTTTTCTTATATTCTTATAAATGTATACAAACAAACAAACAAACAAACAAACAAACCAATAATAAAAGTACATGTAAATATATTTATAAATCGATTCACCATTTATACATATAGAAAATGTATTCCATTCATATATCTATAGTGCTATAGTGTATGTTTGGATCTTTTCTATCATCAGATCAGTTTTTTATATATATATATTATTATGGCATATATAGGTTTTACAGTCCAAATTCAACCGTTTTTCAAATCAAATTAAACTTTTTACAAATCAAATTCCACCAATTGTATAAATAGACATTAAATCCTTTCCACTTGATATTTGGTGTTTTTCCCATTTTAATTGACGGGGTTTTATTTTAATCTGGTGTTAAAATGCACTGGCTTAAAACTACCCTTTTCAAAATTCAAAATACATTTTTGTTTGTTGCAAAACTATTTATGCAATTGATTGAATTTGATTTGTAAAAAATTCAATTTGATTTGTAAAAAGTTGAATTTGATTTGTAAAAGGTTGAATTTGAACTGAAAAACCTATATCTATAGTGTATTGTGTATAGAACAAGTTTCTTTTATATATACGATGAGGATAATAAATTTGTTTATATAGATATAGATATATAGGAAAATAGAATACTTAAACCAAAAAAATGTTTCACAATTGTGAATATTTATGTATGGCGATGGTGGTATTAAGGTGGTATGTATGAGTGAAAATATTTTTAACTATCAGAATTTTTTGGTTCTGTTTTGATCCTTTACATGTATAATTCTCCTTAAAATATTTCAATATATATATACGGAAACGTTCTACCCTAATTTGGAAAAGTAAAATTCTTTAGAATATAGATTTATTGGCGATACCGAATCTAATTGATATTATTTCAAAATATTAAGAAAAATAATGTAAAACTCGATTTGTTTCCCCAATTTTAAAGAACTCTTCTATTGTATGAGTTCTAAAATTGTTTCAAGCATGAACATTAAAATAGTTTACATTTTTTATAGCAAATCAAAAGGTTCTTTTTGAGAACGTTTTCTATAGGAGAATTTTCTAAACCACTGCCACCTTAATCTGTATTAAGATATACAATAATAAATGATGAAAAGGAAAATGAAAAAAGGTGTTAAAAAAAAAAATAGATTTTTTATTTTTTATTTTTTACCGTATAAAATTTCAACATAATATTAAATTAAAGAATAAAAATGAATATAAGATGAAGAATATATTCTTTTGATTTTGGTTCAATATACCAATGTATATATATATATATAGTGCATGTGTATGTCATCATTGGGAAATATTACATGTGGATGCTGAATACATGTATATGTATACAGCAATATATGTGTTATATATTTTATGATAAAAAAAAAATGTTGAATATTTATTTTATTTTTATTTTATATATAATTTTTTTTATTTTTCCTTAAATTATTGTTTGGTTTATTTACATATATGTATATTATATATATGCATATTATATATATGCATATAATATCTTAAAAGATTTTGTATATATATATTAGCAAGCACCATCATATGAAATACAATTGTATATTTATATATAAACATGTTTTTTTTTTACTTGAAAATTGCTTTTATGTTTAAGAAATAAGTGTAGTATATAGGCGAATGAAAGAAAACAGAAAAAATGTGAAGATAAATAACAATCGTAAAGTTTCTTTTTACCATATAGATGATGTATTTTTATTTTTAAATCTTGCGTTTTATAACACTTGCATAATATTTCATATAAATTTTCCTTATTTTTCTTTAACGCGATGTTTGCTGTATATATAAGTAGTGTACCATCACCTATAAAAGAAAAACCGGTGTTTTATTTTTTTTATGTATGATATTATATATAGAATTGGTATACTTTAATTTCACATTTTATTCAATATTTTTTATATATTGTATTCATGGTCATTTTGAATTTCTATCATATGTAATTTAAAAGTTTTTTTTATTTAATCATCTGACAATGCGAACGTTTTTTAAAATTTAATGGTTTATCAGACCCATAACCAAAAATGAAAGTGCAGATCATAACCAAATGAAACCTTTTATCAGACCAAATGAATCCTTTCTCAGACCAAATGAAAACTTTTCCATTCAAATGAAACGTTTTTCATTCCAACTCTATATCAAATGAGACCCTTTCCATACCAAACGAATGCCTTTTCAACCAGATGAAACTTTTTCAATACAAAATGAAACCTTTTCCATATAAATAAATCCTTTTCCAAACCAAATGAATCGTTTTCCATATGAATTAAATCCTTTTCAATACCAAATGAATCTTTTCCATACCAATTCTATATCAAATGAAACCTTTTCCATAAAAAATGAATCGTTTTCCGTACCAAATGAATCGTTTTCCATACCAAATGAATCCTTTTCCATACCAAATGAAACTTTTTCAATACAAAATGAAACCTTTTCCATATAAATAAATCCTTTTCCATACAAAATGAATCGTTTTCCATACCAATTCTATACCAAATGGCACTTTTCCATACCAAATGAATCCTTTTCGATATGAAATAAATCCTTTTCCATACCAAATGAAACCTTTTCCATACCAAATGAATCCTTTTCCATACCCATGAATCCTTTTCCATACCAAATGAATTCTTTTCCATACCAAATGAATCCTTTTCCATGCCGATGAATCCTTTTCCATACCAAATGAAACATTTTACATACCAAATGAATCATTTTCCATACCAAATGAATCCATTTCCATACCAAATGAATCCTTTTCCATACCAAATGAATTCTTTTCCATACCAAATGAAACCTTTTCCATATCAAATGAATCCTTTTCCATGCCAAATGAATCCTTTACCATACCAAATGAATTCTTTTCCATACCAAATAAATCCTTTTCCATGCCTATGAATCCTTTCCCATACCAAATGAAACATTTTACATACCAAATGAATCATTTTCCATACCAAATCAATCCTTTTCCATACCAAATGAATCCTTTTCCATATGAAATAAATCCTTTTCCATACCAAATGAAAGTTTTATCATACCAAATGAATCCTTTTTCATACAAAATGAATCATTTTCCATACAAAGTCAAACGTTTTATCAAACCAAATTAAGCCTTTTTTAAACCAAATGAAACATATACAAAACTATAGAAAAGGATATGTAATTGTGATTTTTTTTTTGGGTTAATAATACGGAAGACGCACCTATATATATAAAAGCGTAGAGTATTTTATATTTATATATTTAGAAGTCGTAAGTGGTATATATATTTATAAAGATCTGCGGTGCATTTTGAATATATTTATAAACCATATATAATATAAATTGTCTGATTAATAATAAAATTAAAAAAAAATCCATAACCACCCACTAAGAATGCTTTTTTTTTTCTTCTTACACCAAAAGTTATACGAAAATTGGGAATATTATATATAACATTATATATGTATGTTTTATTTATAAAAATCTGTATATATAGACTTAAATGATATTCAATTACATTAATCATTAATCAATCAGATATATATTTCACCATACATACCATATAAAAATCGATAAATGAGTTCGTTCTTCTATATCATTCATATAGACTCATATATATCTATAGAAAATATAAAAGCTATATAAAAAAAATGAATGAAAGATGCTGTTTTGTTTCTTCAATCTTGTATATATACATATATACGTATTATACGACATTACTGCATAAAATATAAATTTGCTATTGCGTGTAAAACAGCTAAAATTTGTACATCTATCTATACGAAAACAGAATGACTCTGGTATATATTCATGTAAACTGTACGCGCGTATAATTCCGATAGATTACAATTAAAATTAATAAGTTACTTTAAAAATAAATTCAATGTAATTCTTATTAAAGCTGTATTTGTTAAACTTACATATTGAATGTAAATTTTAACAAATTGACTTTTTTTTTTCATTTGGTTTAAAAAAGAAAAAATACAAATTTTTTTTTATTGATTTTAGAATAATAAAAAAAAAATCAATTTCTTTAGGATAATATACACATAGATATCCATATATATATATAAATGAATGTAAACAATGAAAGGGATGTGGATTTAAGTTTTGTTTAACTATGATTATTATATGTATATATACATATGTAGATATAGAAGCTAACACTTTTCGATATTGTTATCAATATATAATGTTATATTTATGTTGGATTTTGCATATATCCCCACATATAAATTGTTTGTTATATATATCTTTATGGATGGTATATATACATATATAATCTTTTTCAAACTCTTTATCAGTTTTTTATTGATAAATTTTGATGTTATGTAAAATATATATAATATATATAAAACATAAATTCTATACATATACAAATGTAAACCATATTGAGATTATAAATTTTCATTTCTTCTACAACAACAATAAAATAATATAAAGAAAATTGTATTCAAATAGAATTACGATATTACTTTGAGATGAATGAAAACAAAACAAATTTCTTCAATATATAAAGCATTGAATACTTTTAATATCATTATTACAATTCGTTTTAACTTAAATTGATACACCCCGTATATATTTTGGGACATTTATTATTATTATTATTATTATTATTTGTTATAGTGTAACACATTAAAACATATATAAATTCCTTTGCTAAATTATACCGATGGGACAAACTAAAGTGCAAAAAAAAAATACAAAAAAAACAATAGAATAAATGGCCCATTCCATGATTTGTTTGATGTACGTGTTATATTGGCGGTCGTATATATATATATCTATGTATGCATGGTATTTTATTGTTCAAAAAATATGTTTAATCTTTCTTTATAGCTATATAGATATGTTCGTATATTTATCACATATTCATTTCATAAATAGATCCCGGAATTATATATATATCTATATATAAAAGAATCATATATATATATTTTAGTTGGTATAGGAATGGTGAAGCAGCGTATTATATATTGTATATAAAAAAAAAAATAAAAACATTTATATCTTACAATATAAGCTTTAACTTTTTTATTGCAAATATTATTTCTCGTGTATGAATTATTATGATGTTTGTAGAATAGATAAAATAAAATAATTCTATATACAGTCTACAATATAATATAAAATAAACGAATATGTATCCGGGAATGAGTTTGTGATTAGTGTGCGTGCGACCGCTAGGAAATAACGAATTATTTATACATTCTTTTTAAGCTTTAATTTTTTTTTTATTTATACATTTGAATAGGGTTTCGGTGATCTAATATTAAATTAGATATCTAATATTAAATTACATTCATTTTATAGAAAAACAACATAACATTTTTAGTGTATAATCTTTTTGACTTTAAAATTGACAAGAATAAAAGACCAAACATAGATTTAGAAAACCTTAACACCATGAAGTTTAACTGCATAAAATAACAATACAAATACAATAATATTTTCCAGTAAAATGTAAATTATTCATAAATCATTTTCAAACGGAATATTTCCGTCATCTTGGAAAACTTCCAACGTTACACCTATTTCAAAAAAGGGCATACTCTTAACAATCCTTCAAATTAGCGTCCAACCAGAATAACATCAATACTTTCAATAATAATGAAGAAGATAAAATCGTATATGATATTTGGACAATATCATACATGTGTATAATTTTTTCGAACCAACAGATTTGAAAAATTCATTTTTTCCAAGAACATCAATATTATGGAACAGTCTCCTCTGAGCTAGTATTTCCCACCCTTCTTATGACTTTGATCAATCATTTAAATTAATAATTTTTTACTATCTAAAAATTCATCCACCGTAAAGTACAACATGGACAATTGTTTAAAAATATATAAGTTATTTTTGCCTTACTGCCTTTCAGTTTAAGTTTTCTTTTGTCTCATTTGTTTGCTTTTAAAAATATCATAAATTTATCCAGGTATTATTAAAGTTTGACCACTTAAAATCCATTAAATATATTGGGAGTTTGCATTAATTCATGCGGTTTTTT
Organism: Dilophus febrilis; assembly: GCA_958336335.1. Taxonomy (NCBI): domain Eukaryota; kingdom Metazoa; phylum Arthropoda; class Insecta; order Diptera; family Bibionidae; genus Dilophus; species Dilophus febrilis. The sequence continues at coordinate 11,426,416 of OY284472.1, read as the reverse complement.
TTTCGAAAATTAAGGCTTTATTGTGAAAAAATGGTTATACCATCAATGATCAAGGTGTTGCCCATTGGAAGCTACAACATTTGCCCATCTTTCTGGCTGTTTGTGGATTCCAACCCAAAAGAACTTGAACCAGCCTTGAAACATGTGGTCTAGCGTTGTCATGATGGAAAATTATGGATTCGGGTCTGGTTGTATATTCTGGTCGTTTTCTGGCCGCAATCGCTCTCTTCAAACGAATTAATTGTGTTCGGTAGAGATCCCCTTTGATCGTCTGACCCGATTTCAACAGCTCATAATATAACACACCCTTCTGATCCCACCAAATACGGAGCATTACCTTGGCGCCATGGATATTCGGTTTTGCCGTGAATGTTGATGGTTGGCCGGGCTTCATATACGATTTTTTGCGCTTGGGGTTATCGTAATGAATAAATTTTTCATCACCAGTGATAATCCGATGCAAAATGGACTTGTTTTTGTGGCGTTGAAGCAACATTCCCGACATGCAGAATCGGCGTTCGATATCTCGTGGCTTTAATTCATACGGCACCCAATTTTCAAGCTTTTGGATGAATCCCAATAATGCTTTTAAACGTCTGGAAATGGTTGCTTGATCAACTACCAATGATTTTGCAAGATCTTGTTGCGTTTACCACACGCATCTTCATCAAGCAATGCCTCCAATTCTTCATCTTCATCATCTTTTTGGCTGTCCGGGTCGTTCATCGTCTTCTAAGTTGAAATCGCCACTTTTAAACCGTGAAAACCACTGCTGGCACATTCTTTCAGTTAGAGCATGGTCACCATAAACCTCTACTAAAATGCGATCACTTTCCGTAGCACTTTTCTTCATGTTAAAGTAATGAAGAAGAACTACCCGCAAAAACACTTTTTCTATCACAAAGTTCGACGACATGTATGAATAGAAAAAAATGTTACTTACGCTTCAATCAAATGACAAATACTGAAAAAGACGCGCAATAACAGTAGCTTTCAAATGAATATAGTCACGGATGAACACGACGCGAAATAATACTAGTAACGCCCACTCTTAGAAAACCGCACGAATTAATGCATACTCCCAATATTTAATGCATCATATTCTGATTAAGTTCATCGTCTGATTAAGATTTTGTTACGAACTCACGGTAATAGAATTCCGAGGTTTAACGGGCGCTATAGGGATTCTGCCCTAGTCACTAACAAAAAAACTAATATTAAATTGTATACAAACCACCCATTAACCTCTTATTTTTGCCCAAATCAGTTTCTGCAAATCCGTTTACAAATTGTCAAATTTACAATACACACGAGGTGTTTTATACAAATTTAAAAGTAAAAATATTATATTAAAATATATTATATAAATAATGCTTTGTATTTTACATTATGAATTAAATTAATTATGAATTAATTTGTATATGGATATTATGCATATATATATATAATTTAAACAAATGCATTTTCAAAAATTGAATCATATATTTACATATTATTATATTATTATTGTTATATTATATCGCAAATAATATTTAAATATTTTTGAAAATCCCATTAAAATTAAATTTAAATTTAAATCGATTTTATTTGAAAAAACTATATTTAAAGAAATTTTGTTACAATCGGTATTTGTATTGAATAATATTTTAATATTTGAACACGTTACAATCGGTATTTGTATATATATATAGTTAGTTGTAGATAGATATATATATATATATATATATAAATTATTCATAATCAATATTCAACACTTCACTTTATTATATATATATCGACATTTACTCTTTCATTTATTTATTTTTACAATATACCACTGAATCACTGAATTATCTATATATGCATGCGGTTACATTATATACATTTAAATTCCCAGTCAATGAAAATGGAAATATTTTTGTTTAGAATCCGTTCATAAAATCAATTGAAATCAATTCGTATTTACATATACATCATTTATGAAGTATAAAAGAATGTGCTCGTAAATTTCGTTTAGAAATTGGGTTTTTCGTTTATAATAATTAATTTTCTTCTATTCAATATTTGCGGATTCTGTATGCGGATTCATGGTGTATTTCTGAATGCATTCCGGTGACACCTTCACTAACATGAAAAAAAATATATACTTATATGAAATCATTCAGAAGCAATTCTTATTATAATGCATTCTTATTTTCTCGATATAAGTACTTCAGAATATATGAATAAATTCTAATGGTTTGGCTGGGGTTGTCAATTTAGAACTTATATAGAGAATGGAGTAATTGTAGAAAAACAAATAAAATAAAATATAAGTATCTATATATGTATTCATCGTGTTTATATATTCAATGTATCACAAATTATATACCATTCAGATATGAAAAAAAATAGAATATCGATAGAATGAATCAATATATGTTATATAAAAATACAATATAATCTGAATTCCTTTATTTAAAAAAAAAAAATAAAAATATATAACCCTTGAATGAATGAATTGTATAGATTTCATATTATTTTTTTTCTTATAAAATTATATTAAAATTGTTAACTTTAAAATCCGATAATAATAACGTATAGAATATATGTATATAATTACCGTATAAAGGAATTGCATTGGTTATTATATTTCTGTTTTGGTTTTATCAAGATCTAGGACGACGATAAAAATATCCACTTATATCATTGTAATAACTAACGAACGACTATATATTGATTATTAATTACCAAATGGATTTAAATTTATGTATATACAGGGTGAGTTTTTTAACGTGAGACAATGGAATATCTCGGAAACTACGCGTTTTTAAGAAAAATGTTTCAGACAAAAGTTGTTCAGTGGCTAGGGGGACATAAGATGGTTGTGTGTTTTGACCTTGAGTCAAGGTCATATAGGAGATATGACGCAAAACATACTTTTTTTAAATGGCAACCCCTATATATGGACACGGATTCTTATACTACATCAAAAAATAAGACCATTTTGTATCCGAACATTTTTTGATTAAACCCCAAATTTGGTCGTAAACTTGATTTGAACTTATGTGGTTTTCGTTTGACTTTTATTAAATCTGATCTGAGATTTCAGATTTTTGCCTTGCAATCGAACATGAAAAAGAGCAATAAAAAAAAATGTCAACAACAAAAGAAATCAAAACAAAAATAAATACTAAACTGACAACTAGATAAAAAGTGTAGGGGTAAATCTTTCATAAAATTGATATAGATCAAAAAAAATATAGATTTTTTTTACCCAATCGAAAATGAAAATTGATCTACAATAGATCAAAAAAAGGTTGATATTTTGTGCCAATAGAAAACCACATTAGTAAAAATAAAAATTAATTTAATGATTTTAATTAAATATAAATTTATAATTTGTCATGGTGTGTTAATATTTAAAGGAACATGTTATGCATTATTAAATTAACCATTATTGGAATAAATGTTAAAAAGTGGTGACCATTAACTTCCAAACATTTCATTGTTCTTATAATGAAACCATCGATTGAGTGTAATACCGTTTCCGGATCTACTGAAATGCAAGCATTTCTAATGGGCTTCTTCATATTTTCTGGTTTCTCTTCTCTGAGCTTTCTTGGTAAATCTTTGTTCTGAAGTATCACCATAAAAAAAATCTAAAGCTGTGTCTAACATGATCTCTTCCCATATAGGTTCAAATAATGATATAATTTTAATTTCGGCCTGTTAATAATAACTTTCGGTTAGTTAATAATAACTTTGACCATTTAACCCAATAACGGTTAATTTAATAATGCATAACATGTTCCTTTAAATGTTAAATGTTTAAATGTTAACACATCAGGACCTATTATAAATTTATATTTAATTAAAATGATTAAATAAATTTTTTTTTTGACTAAATTCGAATCAAATTTACGACCAAATTTGGGGTTTAATCAAAAATTGTTCGGATACAAAATGGTCTTATTTTTTTATGTATAATCGGAATCCGTGTCCATATATAGGAGTTGCCATTTAAAAAAAGTATGTTTTACGTCATATCTCCTATGTGACCTTGTGTCAAGGTCAAAACACACAACCATCTTATGTCCCCCTAGCCACTGAACAACTTTTGTCTGAAACATTTTTATTAAAAACGCGTAGTTTCCGAGATATTCCATTGTCTCACGTTAAAAAACTCACCCTGTATATAAAAAAAAATCAAGTAATTTATTGGTAACATATATTGAATAAACTGAATAAATTTATTGGAAAACCTTAAAGAAAAACACTTGAGCAAAAAATCAATTCAATTGCATAATATAAAATTTAAATATATAGATTTTTAAACTCTGTCTGAAGGTATATGTAGATATATACAATGAAAGCACCGAGTTTTAAGAGCACTGTTGTTTCGGTGATATAATATAACCGCGCGTGTATACTCATCAGAATAATAATAATCCTCTGTATACTATAAATGCGTATATTTATTTGAACCATATATAATAATTCAGTTCATAAATAAATTCAGCATATATCCACTCTGTGTTATATAAATATACCAACAATATATATATATATATATATATATATATATCTATAAAATATTAATCATAAAAGAATTTATGCTTTTATACACCTGTTCATCATCATTATATTCATCGCGCAATTTATATATTGTTATATTCTTTAAATATTGTGCTGCTTATATACAAAATACAAATAGCAAGTATATCAAATGTATAGTATATATGGAAAAGAATAATATCAAACAAAAAAAAAAAAAAAAACAAAATATAAGAAAATGTTCAAATATTTAATCTTTTATGAAATTCGTATTATTTTTGAAAAAGATTTTCCTTCTTATTTCCGTTCTTATATATATGTTTCACAATTTAAATGCTTTTCGTTTTTTTTATTATAATAATAATAATAATAATAATGATAAAACAAAGATAAATATGAAAAAAAAAAAAAAAATTAAGTATATCTTTTGCTTTATATATTGTACTTTATATATATTTATTGATATTACCAATTTCACGCATATTAGCAAGAAAAACGGCATGTATATTTATTTAAAATAAATACTCGTACTGCGGATAATATGTTCGCAAATTGTATGGATTCCAAGGTTTAATATGTTGAGGAGGCTCAACAAAAACTCGTATTTTTGACATACTATTCAAGAAAAATTAAGTATATCTAATTTTAATAAAACATAATATTAATAAAATTCACAAGATTTTGAGTGGTTGAGTGTGTTTATTCCAATGAAGTATCGCCACAGTTTTCAAATCTTAAAACAAAAAAATTGTTAATATTATATCCCGTGTTTTAAGTGGGCTGATTTAAACTTCAGTTATCTAAATATATGTATAATATATAAAAAATTTTCAATGAATGTAAAATGTTTAATATTAAAATAATATAAGGATTAATTTTTGAAGAATTAAGATTATTAAATGAATAAATATTGATATCAATATTTAATATATTGTATATACCAAATCAATATATTTTGAATTTTATATATGATGATATAATACGTATATATGCATGAATTAATGGATATGTACTTTTTGTTATTGATTTTCAATAAAATTTTACAAAATGAATAATTGAAAAATATATATAATATATGTATAATTGATGACTGGCAGACTCTTTCGTTATATTATACACAGTGCGACAATTAATATTCCGGATTGGTCCTAGGTAATACATTAAAAACACGATTTTTGAAATTATTTTTTTTTTATTCATTCAAAATATTCTCCTCCTGATTCAATACAACTGTTACATCGATTTAATAATGATTCAAATGCGTGTGCCAGCTCATTTTGTGGTATTGCCTCTAGTGCGCGTGTAGATGCTGTTTGAATGGTTTCAATATCCTCAAAAAAAAACATCCTTTCAATTTAAGTTTTTAAGTTTTGGGAACAATGAGAAGTCACATAGTTCTAAATCAGGTGAATACGGTGGATGATTTAAAACACAGACTTGATCTCGAGCCAAAAACTGCCGAACAATAAGTGAAGTATGATTCGATGCATTATCGTGTAACAAGCACCAACTATCTGATTCACGATTTTCAGATCGAATACGACGAATCCTGACCATCAAACGCTTTAAAACTTCGATATAATATAATACGCCACTGACTGTTTGACCAGTTGGAACGAATTCTTTATGGATAATTCCCCTGCTACCGAAGAATGTTACTAGCATTGTCTTGATTTTCGATGGAACTTTTCTTGTTTTTTTAGCCTGCGTTTTAGCCATCCACGAAACATTTATACCACTCAAAACTTGTGTTCTACCCATATAATTATCGTCATTAACTTGCTGCATCGATTTGAACTTTTCTGTTGCAGATTTACCAAGCTTTGCGTTCAATTTAATGACTGCTCTTTGTTCCATGTTAAAATTTCTACTTCAACTGAAATATTGTTTCACAAGAAATGTCATAACTTTTTTATTTGTCAACCAAATGCAATGAAATTTTTCCAGACGATAGAGAAAATATCAAGCTTCAAAACGCAAAACGCTTGTTCGATCACATAGATCGTCCCACTGGTTATTGAGATATGGTTTGAGTCCGGAATATTAATTGTCGCACTGTGTATATTATAATATGTTTTTGTTTTTATACAAAAATAATTATAATAATTATTCTACAAAATAGATATATATAATAAATCCTTTTTTACTTATATATTTTTTCTATATACTTTATTTAATTCCATCTTCTATAAATCGTTCAAGATTATATAAATTTATATATAGAGTTTATATATATTTATGTATATAAATATAAGAAAAATAGCTATATATTTTAATGCAGGATGTGATCTATTTCGTGAAAATCTTTCAATTTATATATAAATATAAATGTTACCATACTCTATCTATATATAATAGATAAATATATATTTAGCGAAATGATCTTTTTAATCCTTTATATGTTTTATAGGAAAAATATATACTATTATATATAAATATATTTATAAATAGTTTTTATGTATAATATTAAATTCTATAATTATTATAATTAGAATTGATATATTTTTGCAATTGTAAATTTATTTATATATATATATATAAAAAATGATTAGATTATTGTTATATTTTATTGCATTTTAAGAATACTGCGGTACATAATTTAAATTAATATTATTTGGATAGTATTTGATTAATTGTAAGAATTGTCGGGATAGCTCCTAATATAATTTCGTTATGCGGAAAATACAAGGACGAATAATAAAAAGACGAATTCTATATTTACATAATTATATTCATTTATAATAATATTACTTTATTTGTATTAGGGATTTTTATATTCATTTAAACTTTATAGGAAATTATTAATCACTATCTACTCTTTAATTTACTTTACTCAGTTATTCACTTACTTTATGAACAGACTTAACATTCCTGCAGGGCGATTAAAGGAAGGGGCGTTAAATTTTTGTAAACTAATTAGATATCCGTAATTTATTAAACCAATCGGCATCATAATAAATTAAATCAATCGATACAAAAACAAAAAAATAAGTAATATAATAATTGGTATTTTCTTTATATATCATAATTTGGATTGCGATTTAATAATATTCATAATTATTTATTTGGTATTTTCATATTGTCCGTTAAGTTTGAATAACGTTGGCATTCGATATATACTTAAATTCTCTAAAATCTTCACTTACATATCAAATGGGATTGTTAAACAAATTCTATAGTAAACAGTATAAAAATGTGAAAAATTGTCAATTTAACCATAGTTTTTGTATGGAAACATACCCTTTAATATTATTTTAAATTCGAAAAATTCAGTTTATTTTACAATGTCATTTTATGGAAATCTCACCCTTAAAAATGGAAAGTTTGATTTTTATAAATTAAAGTTACAAAAATTAATTTTTTGTTATATAATGGTTGTAGATGAAGTAAAAATATCATAACTTGGGAACCGGTTGAGTTAGAATAACGTTCAAGTAATCATTCGATAGATACTTAAATTTTTAAAAAAGCTCCCTTATCAAATAGGGTTGTAGTACACATTCTATAGTAAAAATCTTACAAACTGAAAAATTGTTAATTTATACCCCCACTTTATATATGGAGACTCCTTAATATTATTTTAAATTTGAAAAATTCGGTTTATTTTACTTAAGATTCGCCTTTAAAATCAATACCCGTTTTTTGGAAATTTCACCCTTAAAAATTGAAATGATTAAATGTTGAATTTTATGTATGAAAGTTAAAAAAATTTTGTTTTTATTATAATAAGGGTTGTAGTAAAACATTATAACTTTGGAAGCCGTTGAATTAGTTTTTGTTTCAAGGATTTCAAGGATGGGAAAATACTTTTTGCGTTATACGAATAGGGTGATCTATTCTTAACTTTACTTAACAGTGCGTAAAAATATCTAGGGACAGGCCTGACTTTACTATACCGTATATATGATTGGACCAACGTAGAAATTCATTTTCAGTAAAATTCAATTAAAATCGCACTTGATTGCAGTCATAATTTTCAGTCAGAAAAATAGACATAATGCAATAAAACCTATTTGAATATTTAACAATTTATTTTTATAGACCGTCGGCGATAAAGAGCACTTAAAAAACATCCGAGAAATTTGTAAAATAATTTTTTCTTTAAAGGGCATATCCGTATAAATGTATGTAAATTTATATATCAATATATATACATATATTCAAAATTAATTTGTTAAATACACATTATTTTACTATATCATTTCAAGCTTTAAAAGTTTTTATATAAAGATATATATTTTATAAAATTTGTTAGGTGCGTTGTCTATATATACTACTGTGTACAAATATGAGTAAGACTTTATTTATAACTTTTGAAATCATAATTTATTCATCTAAATCTAAATCATCACCCTCAAAATGATCCCCGCCTGGTGCAATGCCCACTATGCCGACGCTTTTTCCAATTTTCAAAACATTGTTTATACTTGTCTTCCGGAATGGCCATCAGTTCCCTCTTCGATTCGGCTTTTATCTCTTCAATCGTGTCAAAACGGTGTCCTGTAGCGGTCTCTTAAGTTTAGCGAAAAGCCAGAAGTCCCGATCCACGATCCAAGTCGCATCTCCAGTTATGATGCGCCTCATTTTGTCTTGATAGTCGAAAGCATTGTTTCACACTCTGCAACGCGACGCGGTTTTTCCATGAAATTGAGCATTTTTGCCACCAATCGCGATTTGACTTTTCTGCGGCACAAAACATCTTTTAAAATGGTGTTGACTGACCCATTTGAAATTCCAACAATACCGGCAAGCTCTCTAGTAGTCAATCGACGATTTTGCAGCACCAATTCTTTGATTTTGTTGGCGTGCAGCTCATCAGTAGAGGTTCTTGGTCGTCTTTGATGTGGTTCGTCTTCAACGCGTTCACGACCTTCTTTGAACAATTTGTGCCAATCGAAAACACTTGATCTGCGGACATCGGCTTCCCACCAAAGACCTTCTGCACCATTCTGAACGTTTCGGCGACCGATATTTCAATTCGCGAACAAAATTTAATGCTGCTTAAAATAAACAAATCGAATAAACAACTTTTCTTTGTTCACACACACACGTAACTACTACACCAATGAACCAATTGACTTAAAATTTGTTACAGATGTCCATAACAGTACTACCAACGTAAAAATAAAAGCATTTGTCCAAATAGATAAACCAGGGAAGCATTAAATTGAAAAGTCTTACTCATATTTGTACACAGTAGTATATATATAAATGTTAAAAAATCTATATAGATATACCATATATGCCGAAAAATTTTCGAATGTAAGGATATAGATAACAAAACAGTATATAAGGGAAATATTACTTTAGAGAGTGTGTTATGTTATATATCATATATGCATTAGCCATAATTTATAACTTATATATATTCTTTTTATTTTCGCTTACAATTGACGATTTGTTTTAGCAACCCGCAATTTCTGTTGTATGTTTCATAATTTGTTGTTTTTGACATGTCGGTAATTATATAGGCGTGCGATCAACCAAATATTGGAAAATATGAAATTCTGTACAAAAATTCTGATTCTAAAAACTCCCCAAAATATTTTTGTATGTCTTCAGTTAAACGATTAAACCGATACGATCCCAAAAGAATAGTAATAATTTTATCAAATACACCGTAGATGTAATATTATTTATTTATCTGTAAGGTATATTGGTAAAAAAAACAAAACCTATATATTACATATTTGAGGAGCTAATAAATATAAATATATAAAATCTTCCTCATATAATATCGTATCGTATCATATTGTAATGTAATGTTTTTTTTTCTTTTGTTTTATTATATTCAAATAAAATATTAAATTTTTGTACTTCACTTAAATGTTATATTTATATGTGTTTTATTATATGAGTATTTATTTTATTTTTTTTGGTTTAAGATTTACCGAATCATTTAACATGTATAATAAATAAACATGTAGAGTTCGTTATACATATTCATAAATAAAAAAAAATTATGCATTAAATATATTCAAAGTTAAATTTCTATATATGGTGCATGATGGGCAACCCACAAAAATTGACTGAACGATTAAATGGTATTTATATTTTTTTCAAACATTGGGTTTTTTTATTCAACTTTGCGTATTTGTTAGCGATAAAATTTAAATATAAAATGTACATAAACAAAATGAATTTTTATTGAATGTTATATCTGATTAAATTATGGCATAGATAATTATGGGAAATTCCTTAGCCATATATTTCCAAAAGGATAGGATATTCTGAACGGCACTTAGGTCTAATTAGATGGTTTAAAAAAAATGCAATTTGGTCTTTCACCGAACTACTATATTTTCCGGAAAATTTACTTTTCTGCATTTTCTATTTTTTCGTTAATTACAACCTGGGGTTTTCTTAAATTCTCGTTTTTCTTTGAATATTTTTAAAATAAAATAAATTCTTAATATTTAATAAAAGAAAATGAGAAAATTGCACCATTGATTCAAAAGATATAGCCGATTTTCCACTATCAGAATTTATTCCTAATATTATTAATTATTATTCCAATATCAGAATTTGATTGAATTTTCAAATTGTTCAAGGAAAATGAAAATTGGGGAAAAACTATGGATGTAATTCGAAAAATTTTAAATTTGAAAAATTAAATTTACCGGAAAATTTAATTTACTTAGGCATTTTAGGCCTTTCGAAATAGCCTTTTGGTGATATAACAAAATAATTATTTGCATATCCGCTACTTGACTTACAGCATTCAAAAGGATATTTTTCCAATTTTATTTCATTGTAATTTGCCCATTCCATTCATCAAATATAGTCCAATATAAAAAGGTTTTTTCGATAGATGATAATGATTGAGGGGTGATAAAAATACTTATACTAATAAATGATTTATATTATAATAATAAATATTCAAATAAAAAAAAGCTTAAACATAATAACATTTATTTCTCTATTGTACTCTAAACAGAATTTTGAATTCGATTTCTATCTTCATATATGTCTATGTGACATTTACATATAGAAAATTAATTTCTAAAATTTAAAACGAAACTCTGTATAATATTCCCATTATCATACATACATACATACATCATATGTTACTTCAAAGTTAATCGTAACATCATATATAAAACATAGAAGATGATATTATTATTGTATATAAGTAATATTAGATAAACTTTTGAAATGTATTAAATAAATATAGAATAATTCTATATATGACATGCACATGATATACAATATATATATAATACACATATATGTACAGTATATTTAGGTATTACCAGAGTATTACATGTGATATTAAATTATCTGTATTATATAACATACTGATACAAAGGATATATTATATTATTGTATTGTTTTGTATTGTTCTATATTTTATGTATGATGGTATATAAAATTAGAAGAAGAATGAGATATGTTTTGAAAAGTCAAAATAAATTAGATTTTATATTAACAGTTGAACAATTTTCAGTATAAAATAATCAAAGGGAATAAAAAAGGAATATATATAAAATAATATAGTTTTTTTTTTCAAGTTAAAACACACAAAACAAAACTTAATGAATGTATACTAAAAATTTATTATTATTTTAAATATAAATATATGCGAAACAGAGTGGACATGTATATAAATAATCCTCAGGCAAAATTATTATATATATATATATATATATATATATATATATATATATATATATATATATATAAATGGATATAGTTTATATATGGTAGAATAATTATGTATATGTACATATATGTTTGTAGATAAAAGGTTAAAATTAAAGAAAATAGTAATCTCTTAAACATATACGGAACAGATATGTTATAAACAAATACTTTAAATATATAAAGGGTGATTTTTTAACTATTATCTTTTTGGCAACACTGGTTTAAACAGCTGACGCACGTTTCGTGTTTTGTTTCACTGTAAAACATCTTCTCAGTTTGGTCTATAATTTAACCATGAATCGTCTTACAAACGCTTGCAAATTATTGAATTTTATTATCAAAATGCGTGATCTGTTAAGAAAGTTCATCGCGCGATTCTTCCATTTTATGATCAGTTTAATCGACCCACTGAAGCGGCTAATCGGGCTATTGTCACTAAATTTCGCACCAAATGATGGACAATAAACCACCAACACGCTTACGTAGAGTGCGAACTGAAGAAAATATCGCAGCTGTATCCGCCAGTGTTAATGATGACCATCAATTATCGATTCGTCGCGGTTCGCAGCAATTGGGCGTCTGTTACTCAACAACATGGAAAATTTGCGAAAGGATTTAGGTGTGATGTCTTTCAAAATACAGCTGGTGCAAGAATTGAAGCCGAACGACTTACCACAACGTAAAATTTTTGGTAAATGGGCTCTTGGAAAGTTGGCCGACGATCCACTTTTTTACCGAAAAATTGTGTTCAGCGACGAAGCTCATTTTCGGCCCAATGTGTACGTAAATAAGCAGAATGGTCGATTTTGGAGTGAATATCAGCCAGAAGCATTGCAACAGCTATCAATGCATCCAGAAAAAGTCACGGTTTGGTGCGGTTTATGGGCTGGTGGCATCATTGGACCGCACTTCTTCAAAGATGATGCGAATCGTAACGTAACTGTGAATGGTGAGCGCTACCGTGAGATGATATCCAACTTTTTTTTGCCCAAAATGCAAGAGTTTGACTTGCATGACATGTGGTTTCAACAAGACGGTGCCACATGCCACACAGCACGCGCAACAATGGACTTATTGAGAGGCGAGTTCGGTGAACATTTTATTTCACGTTCGGGACCGGTCAATTGGCCGCCTAGATCGTGCGATTCAACGCCTTTAGACTATTTTTTGTGGGGCTATGTTAAAGCTCATGTCTATACACACAAGCCCGCTTGAATTGACGCATTTAGAAGACAACATTGAAACATTTATTCGTGAGATACCGGCCGAAATGTTGGAAAGAGTATGCCAAAATTGAACTAAGCGGATGGACTATTTGAGGCGCAGTCAAGGTCAACATTTGCATGAAATAATCTTCAAACGATTCAAATAAAGATTTCATGCATTTTTCTGAATTTCATGTGTTTTTTTTTGAAAACTTTCCTATAGCTTTTAAAAAATCACCCTTTATATGCTATTAAAAGTGTATAAAATATTGTCACCAAATTGTCATTGCATTAACAAAATTGATTGTTGTTGAGATATTTTTTTAACCCCATTATCCTTTAAAGATATAATTAAATATTGTAATGTTTTTGTTGTAAAACAGAAAAATAAGAATATAAGAAATTTCGCATAAATTTGTTAAATATAAATATTCAAACCATATCAACTATACAACATTATCATATTTTAACTTAAACTGATAAGACACCAAAAGAATCTCCTGGATTTGTGAGTTTCGCTACAGGTGTATAACTTTTATAACTTTCATTATTAAGCCAATATGCATCACTATATTGTTAATTCAAACTATAAATTTCACATTTTATTCGAAAATAAATGGATTGGGAAACAAAAAATCCTTTATAAATATTTAATAAACTTGAATAAATTGTCCTTTACCTTTTTTCTCTCCTTTAAGAATAAAAAAAAGCATTAACAATTTAATAATATAATTGTATTTATTAATAATATACCGCTGCCGTACACACACGTTTGTTTGTGGAATAATAAAAATAAAAAAAAAAAGAAAAGAATTTTAAGATTTTTAGTTTGGTTATAAAAAATTCATTTATAAATCGCTTATCCATATATATACATATATACTTTGTTATATTATAATATTCGAAATACGCGTGTAATATGTTCATTTATATTCAAGAGCACGCATTATCCATACGTCTACACACCAGTTTTCAACAAAAATTTAATATGATGCTAAATATATATATATATAATGGTTAAATCTTGTATATATACCAAATGAATGTATAGTATTATATGCGAATGAATATGAATATACAGACTTATAAAACATAGTATCATCATCCAGCAAGTGTATATAAAATGGGAAATGTATTTTATTATATATTTATTTCATATAATTGAATTTTTTTTTTCTTCATTCATATTATATTCATTTGTATATAACATACATATACCATATATATCCTTTTTACGTAATAAGTAATCCTTTTATGAAATACATAATCAGTGTATATGCGGTATTAAATATGACTTAATAATCGCAATATGATTTTTATTAAATTAATTTCATTTTATGTAATAAGATTTATTGTGTATATATTAACTATATTCATTTATACATTTGCAATGTATTGCAAAATAATTTATATATATGTTAGTTATATGATATTTATGATTTAAAAAATAATCCTTAACTCTCATCGTGATAAACGATAAATGATTGCATTCAATTATTACTTATTATATTATTGAAATAAAGATTACCTCAATCAAATCAAAATTTTACCGGAAAATCAAAATTTTCAATCAATTTTTCAAGTTTATTAATGGTTTTTTTTTTTTTTGCTTTTATTTTACATTTTCTTTGAATAACATTTGAAAATTCAATAAATTTCTATGTAAAATAACAAATCAAACAAATAAAAATAAATCTTTGCCCCAACGTCGGCTGATCGATAAGTTGACACTTATGCAAATACGGGGGAAGTGCGGAATCATCGGACCACCCCAACTTGCGAAGAGCATATCTAATAAATTTTTTTTGCACCGATTCGATAGCATCCGAATGAACACCGTAGTATGGATTCCATACCACAGATGCATACTCTAATCCCGATCTTACCAATGCACAATATAAACCCTTCAATACATATGGGTCCGAAAAATCCACACAACACCGTTTAATAAATCCCAGCAGCGAATAGGCCTTGAATGTAATATAATCTATGTGTGAACTAAATGTCATAGGTCTATCAAATCTAACACCCAAATCAATGATTTCATCGACAATTGCAAGAGAATTGCCGGATATGACATAATCAAAAGCAATTGGATTAATCTTTCTGTGATATGACATAACAAAACATTTCTTCACATTGAGCATCACACAATTTCTTTCACACCAGGACGAAACACGGGTTCGGATGATTTTTAAGTCGTCCGCATACATAAGGCACCGTGACGACATTATTTCCAATGCTATGTCATTAATGAATAAATTAAATAGAAGAGGTCCCAGGTGGCTTCCCTGAGAAACACCCGATCCCACTCCGAAGACGTTCGAATCGCAACCAAGAGTACGTACAAATTGCTTTCTACCCACCAGATAGGAAGTTAACCAGTTAAGCATCGATGAATGAATACCAACTTTCTCAAGCTTATTAATAAGGATGTCATGACAAACCATATCAAAAGCCTTTTGAAAATCCATATACACCACATCGATTTGCCTTCCAGATTCAATTCCACTGATCGAATAGTTAACAAAGTCTAGCAAATTAGTCACCGTCGAGCGCCCCTTCATGAAACCGTGTTGGGAAATTGATATAACGTTCTTGCAATCGATCACAAGAATATCACAAACGATTGATTCGAACAATTTACCAAGCGTTGGAAGAATTGCCACCCCCCTGTAGTTGGAGATGTCCCCACGTGAACCAGACTTATGTATCGGCGTTATATACGATGTCTTCCACTATTCCGGAAATTTGCCACTTTGCAACGATGTGGTATAATGGATCCGCCAAAGATTCCGCACATTTTCTTAGGAACAATGGATGCACCCCATCGGGTCCAGAACCCTTGTTAATACTAATTTTGTTTAATTTAGTCAGTATTTGCTCACGTGATATACACAATGATCCAATATTAACCATTTGTTCAATGCAGAATTCAGGACGAACACCATCCAATGAGTTCCGGTTTGAAATGTATAGGCATCCTCGAAATACTTCGAGAATGCCTTAAGGCGAGAATGCCTTATAATTCGAGAAATTCACAAAAGGCTAATTCATATTCTGTATCTATTAGTTTTTTGCGAACAAACAGATTTGGAAATTCATTTTTCCCAAGAACAGCAAGATTATGGAATAGTCTCCCTGAACTAGTATTTCCCCCTATACTTTTGATTATCAGTTATTTAAATTAAATATTTATCTAAAAACTAATTCACCTAAAGTGCAATTTGGACAATTGTTTGAAAATATATGAGTGATTTTTTCTTATTTTGTTTTAGTTTTTTTTATCTCATATGTTTGCTTTATTTTCAAAAGTTCATAAATTAATCCACATATTATAATAAATTTACCACCCAAAATCACTTAAATGTATTCAATACATCTATTAGGTTCATCACCTGATTGAAAGTGATTTCGTTACGGGCTCACAAGACAATAGATCGAAGAAAAACTTTGAATTTTATACGACAAATAAAAATTTGGAAAATTTGCATTTTCCGGAAAATTTTGTTTGGCAAATTTTTTTTTTCTATTTTAATTTATTTTTTTTATTCTATAGTTTAAAGGTCATAAGGTGAAATTCTCTTACGCCACTCCGATAAAGTACTATGTATATTTTAACTGATTCTATACAAAAACAATCGTATAAAAAAAAATGAAGTGATGCGATTTTAAAGTCCTTCAATTATTTCTTACATTAGTCTTACATTAGTTATATGTGAAATGAAAACCTGTTTGACATTCATTTTCTTTTGAGAAAAAATATACGGGTGGGGTTTTTAAAGTATTTTACAATTTGTTGTATAGATATAAGTGCCGGCAATAAAAAAAAAACTTCCAACCTCCCTCATTATACGTACTTTAATTATAAAAGCATTGATTAATTTGATAATATCATTATATGATTTGTGTTTAATGAACTATATATAATTATGTGGTTTAAATAGATTTTATATATTATATTTTCATTAACTTGTATTGAACCATATACAAAAATTATTTATTACTTAATTTTCTATCAATACATAAATAAATTTATATAATAAACAAATCAAACAATTATATTCCCTTTGTATACATTCAAATATATTTACATAGTGATATTTTATGTATACATATACTTAAATATATAGATAATAATACCGCACTATTAAAAGAGTTTAAACAAAAAAACAAACTATACAGTAGATATACAACAGTAATTTAACAGGATGTATTTAAAAAAAATGTATATAAGGATTTTTTTTTTTTGCCAAAAGGACCGCATTTTCAAATTGATAATAATTTAAAATTCATTTAATTATATATAAAATGAATAGGTTAATGAAATTATATATGCTTTTAATTATAGTTATTTTGGAGTATTATAGAACATAATATACATATATGGTATAATTAACCGAAATTTATTTTATATTTTTTGCACTGTGATTTTGAAAACACACCTTGTACATATTCATATATGTTATGTTAAACAACAATTAATATACCTTTTATCTTTTATATGATCTATTATATATTAAACGTTTCTGCGTTAAAATTATATGTAATTAAATTTTGGTCCCAACTAATTTTGCTGTATTTCTGAATACGCATTCTTTTACTTTTATATACTTCTTCTTTAGTGTTTTATACACATATATTATTTAAAATATTTGTTTTAATCACCACCGCAACAAAAAAACATCTATCCACAATTAAAAACCTAAAAAAAAAATGATAGAATATAAAGGATATGGAATACATCTCCCTATATTAAAAAAAATATATTTTCGAAATATAAAATCCCTTTTTTTAAATATTAATATTTTGTAACATATGATAACAATATAAATATATAATCTGTCTGTAGATATATGTATACGCATGATAGGATTAAGGTGCCTTATTTTTTCTATCAATTCTATTATCATAAAGAACAAAGATAAAAGGTATAACTATTATATATTTGTAATATACAATACAATAATATACATTAATATTGAATGCCTATGCCAGTATCAAAATAAAAAAAAAAAAAAACAAAGGTTGGTTTAATTTTTTTTATTTAGATATTTATTCAAAAAAAATATAATGTATTATATATAAAAGAGTATAGAGGGTTTATGGAGAAAACAAACAAAAGAAAAAATTGAAGTAATAATAATGGAAAAACCGAAAGATTTTCTTATTAAGATTTTGTTTTTTTTTTTTTTTTTATTTTATTTCCGTATGATATATATTTATGATGAATGTAATATTTACTTGTGCTATACGCAGTGGAAAGAAAATTCATATTGTATATGTATAATAATGACCGAAACAAAGTATCAAATAAATAAAAAAAACGTATTATAAGACAAAAAAAAAAATGAATACTATCCTTTTATTTTTTTTTTTTTAATATTATATAATAAATTCTCTATGATAGCATATGATATAGGATATATACACAGTGCGACAATTAATATTCCGGACTGGTCCTAGGAAATACATTAAAAACACGATTTTATTTATTCAAAATATTCTCCTCCTGATTCAATACAATTGTTAAATCGATTTAATAATGATTCAAATGCGTGTTCCAGCCCATTTTGTGGTATTGCCTCTAATGCGTGTGTAGATGCTGTTTGAATGGTTTCAATATCCTCAAAAAAACATCCTTTCAATTTCATTTAAAGTTTAAGTAGGAACAAAGAGGAACAAAGAGAAGTCACATGGTGCTAAATCAGGTGAATACGGTGGATGATTTAACACGCAGACTTGATCTCGAGCCAAAAACTGCCGAACAATAAGTGAAGTGTGATTCGGTGCATTATCGCGTAACAAGCACCAACTATCTGATTCATGATATTCAGATCGAATACGACGAATCCTGCCCCTCAAACGCTTCAAAACTTCGATATAGTATGCTCCACTGACTGTTTGACCAGTTGGAACGAATTCTTTATGGATAATTCCCTTGCTATCGAAAAATGTTACTAGCATTGTCTTGATTTTCGATGGAACTTTTCTTGTTTTTTAGCCTGTGTTTTAGCCATCCACGAAACGTTTATACCACTCAAAAACTTGTGTTCTACCCATATAATTATCGGCATTAACTTGCTGCAACGTTTTGAACGTTTCTGTTGCAGATTTACCAAGTTTTGGGTTGAATTTAATGACTGCTCTTTGTTCCATGTTCAAATTTCTAATACTTCAACTAAAATATTGTTTCACAAGAAATGTCATAACTTTTTTATTTGTCAACCAAATGCAATGAAATTTTTACAGACGATAGAAAAAATATCAAGCTTCAAAACGCAAAACGCAAAACGATCACATGGATCGTCCCACTATGTTTATTGAGATATGGTTTGAGTCCGGAATATTAATTGTCGCACTGTAAATATATATACATATAAAATTTATATAATAAAATGTTATTATAATATTTTTTTTCCTTCATATTATTGGTTGGTTATCTTGCCAAAACAGAGATACAAAAAAGGAAAGATCTTTACAGATCGTTGATTTATTTTTTTGCTTTTACAAAAATAAGGTTGTTTTAATAATGTGATTTAGTAAACAAAAAATTCAATATATAGAGTGAATGAAACCTTTAAAATGGATTGATATTAAATAAAGTAATTTAAATAAATATGTCTGGGGACAGGGTCAAGGAGGTGGAATTTTTTTCCATATACAACAGGTTATGTAATTCAAATGGAAAGTCAAGTCTTTAAATAAAAAAGTAATTCAACCAAATTTATATACAAAAATAGGGAAAAAAACTTTAGAAATCTTTGATACTGAGAGTTTCAAATCCCGAATCCATATAAAAAAAACGAAAACAATTTTTGGAACATCCGGATAATTGACCTATATAAAATAAAACTCGATAACCAAAAACTCGATGGCATTGCTTTTTATTTCTTCATATTAAAGAATGATTCATTTTTAAAGAATATTTTCGTAGTTTAATGTCCAGATATAACTTAATAAGCAAAAACAATTTTTCCAAAAACATTTGTCAAACAATCATAATATTATATTTATGAAGTACGTTTGGTGAAAATATTTGTCAAACCGAGGTGATGAGGTGGCACACGTCTTATTAAATAATTTATGGAAAAGTTTCAAAGGGTGGCTACCTATTAAATTTTCCGGAAAATCAAATTTTGAATTGTTCTTTCCATTAATTGAAAATTCAATCAATTTCTAACATTTTATTGAAGAAAATTTGAAGAAAAATTGATTCAAAGATATAGAACGATATTAGGTACACTTTTTGGAAAATCGGCTATAGCTTTCGAACTAATTGGACGATTTTCAAATTTTCTTCTATGAAATACTAGAAATTGATTGAATTTTCAAATAATGCAATGAAAATGTTAATTGGAAAAAACCTTTGGCTGTAATTCGGAAAAATTAATTCGATTTTCCGGAAAATTTAGCAGGCCCCTTTGTTTTTTCCCATAAATTGGCTAATTTGACGTGTGACTTTCGGAATATCATTCGGATCGTCCCATTTCTTCAATGACCGACACTTAATAAATAATTATAAGTTTAATTAGACAAATTATATAATAATTTTTTACCAATTGATTACTTTATAACTTCTTCTTCGTTTTTTTTTACCCATCAATATACGACAAGGAAAAATCTATTTGCTTAAAATGGCTTTAAATTTATAATTATTATATCTTTTATGATAATAGTACATTTTGTTAACGTAAAAAAAGATAAAATAAGCAAAAAACACCCTCTATGATATAACTAACTAAATAATTAAAAAAAATGAAAGGATAATCCAACTTTTTTCTTTTTTTTTTACATAATAGAAATCAATCATTCATAATTCTATTAAAATTTCCATCATAAAATAGACTTCATTCATAAACTTATAATACACATATTTTATGTACATATATTGACCGACAACCACCACCACCACCACCACCACCACCACCACCACCACCACCACATTAAGAACACCTCATTTAAAGTGTTCATCGCGATGAAGTTATTAAAAGACATTTATTATATATTTGAATATAGTATAGTATATACAATTTATATAAATAAAAATTCCTTCTTGATGTTTTTTTTTTTGACAAGAAAACACATTCAAACAAGTTAATTCTTAAGTTAAATAAATATATCCTTTGAAATGATATACTATACTTTATTGGGAAAATCTTTTGCATTTTATATATATTTTCTTATTATTATTATTTATTTATTTATTTATTAAGAAATAAATAAGGAAGAAAAAGTATTTTGAAAATTAGTTCGCTTTTTATATATACAGTTTTTTTTTCTTTCGTGAGTATAAAGAAAAAAGTTTTTCTTATTTGATCCACAAAAGTTTCTATAAATAATATATATTTGTTAAAAATATTCATATATAGTATAGATGATGAGGGAAACGGCAACAGCAGCAGAAGCATTAACATAAAAAAAAAACAAATCTTATATTGGAAAACTTTAATATATTAAATAGGTTTTCTTTTTCCTTGTTGTAATTCATCGTAAAAGGCAAAAAAAAAAATGTCATCATAATAATAACCTATTTAATATTTAAATACTCTTGCTTTTGTATTTAATATATCTATATATATAAATTTATAGCTCTGATATATTATTGTGTATATGTATATATCACCAAATCAACATTTATATTTCATACAGAATGATTCATATACAAAAAAGACTTTTATCGATTAGTTTTATATGATTTTTTATTAAATTCTTTTTGTAATAAATACAATATACTTAGCGCTATACCACATAAAAGCTAAACCAAATATACTAAATACTAAAAGATATTTTGTTGATGAATCACTCGGTGTTCAAATGCAAATATATGGATAATTTGTTTTAAATAATAAAAAAAATATTTATGTATAACATATATGCATTTATGGTATATTGAAATAAAAGAATATTGTTCATGCTAATTTTGTTCTTAAAATATCAACTTATTTTTATTTTTAATACTTGTTCTTGTTTTTCCTATATATATATATAAATATTTATTTTTTCAATTTTATTCATATAATTAAAGAGTATTGAAAGTTAGAAATAAAACAAAATAATAAATAAATACTTATTTGTTTTTTCTATTTTTTATACCGAGAAAAATGTCAGATTAAAATTTTTTTTTTGTTTATCCATATCCATATTTGAATGATTTGTATATTTTTCAATGTCAAAATGATATATACCCTTCAGTCTTGGCGTAACGAAAACGAAATGAAAAAGTAGAACGATTTGTATGGGCGACTACTTTTTCGTTACGCTTTTATGTTGTAAAAGCGTAGCCATTACGGCGTATTTGGCCAAAGAGGATTAGACTGTTTTGCGAGGAGTTATGTATGTATTGGTACTTCGAAAAGACTACTTAAAAGCGTAACCATTTCGTAACAGTTTAATACAATAAAAGCATTACGCATTTTAGAAGTGCTTTAGTAATGCAAATGGGGTACTTTTTCGTTACATTTTTGCGTAATGAAAGCGTAACCTGTTTTAGGTATATTTTTGTTGCAGATAACCATAAAAATTGAAAACAAAACAATTATTTCGATATTCACTTTTAATAATAATTAATATAAAAATAAAAACAAAATAACAATTCAAATACATTATAAATAAAAAAAAAACATTAAATTAATGGATTCCAAAATCCTTTTCGTGCAGTGGCGGATCTGAACCTCCAAGGGTACTTGTTCACTTTAAAAACTGATAAAGAACAAAAAAAAAAAAAAAAAAAACTAGAAATTTTAATTAGAAAAATGAAATGTTTGGAAAAATAATGAAGTACGCATAACAAGCATTTACGAAATAATGAAAAAAGATCGAATATAATTTTATATGAAAGGTTCATTTCTATAAGTGAACATTATATAGTAAATAATATCTATTTTTTATTCATATATATGCCAATATGCCATATATAGAAATGAGAAAAATAAAAAAAAAACAAAAAAAAAATATTTATATATTTTCTATGATTATATACACCGCAGCAGGCAGTATATGAGTATGCGAGATTTGAATGATAAAAAATACAGCATACAAACAACCATACAGCATATATAAGAAAAAAGATACAAGCATTTGTATTATTGTTCACAATTTATAGTGAACGAAAATTAAAATAGTATTTGTATTATTTGTATATTCGTATACCTCGCATTTTCGGAAAATATAAATGTATTTGCCATATACAATTAAACAACTATGTATAACAACAATATTTTTTGGTTCATTTAAAATTGTGAACACTATGGGAGTGCGATTAAAAAAATGCACGAAAGAAAGAGTATATATAGATTAAAGGTGTATGTATTTTTTTGTTTTTGTTTTTCTTTTATGCGACGTTTCTTTATATATATGATATATATACCATTGTGTTCATTATTTAAAATGAACCTAAAGAATATTATCTCTTATATTTTTTACTGATAAAAATAATCAGCGCTGCAAATTTTTTGGGACACTTAATATTATTTTATTCATCGAAAAAATTAAGAAAAATATTAAAATCTGTATTTTCTTAATTATTTATCAATATTTTTAGCAGGTGGTTCACTGAACAGAGTGAACAAAACCCAGATACGCCTGTGTTCTCGTGTATCATCAGTCGTTATTTTTTTTTTTTTTTTGGGATGTAATATATTAAAAACAGCACTCTGGCTGTTTTCAATTATTACTTCCTCTTCATTTCTTTCCATTTCGAGGAAATAATTTATTATTTTAATTGCAAATACTTACTTTTTTTTACTATTTATACTATTTTACTATATTTAATAAATATTTAAATTATAACATTTATGGTAATTACAATTTTATTTTATTTTTGTTTTTTTTATTTTATTTTTTTGTTGTTTTGTTTATTTTCGTTGCTATCACGATATAATAATAATTTAAATAATTTCTTTAATGCATACTACACGAAAGCGTAACGAAAAAGAAGCCACCCATACAAATCGTTCTACTTTTTCATTACGTTTTGATTACGCTTTGGCTGAATGGAACCGGCTAAAAAATATATGAGCGGTGCGTGTATACACACGAAAATGTGAATGTGTGTGAGTAAATCGAAGAAATAGTGACTTCGATTTCGTTACGTTTTGACTCCGTAAAAAGCGTAACGCCAAATCCGCCTGAAGGGTATACATTATTTTAAATAATTATAATTATTAACTATTCAAACGAAAGGGAGATGTATAAAGATAGAGAATATTTTCTAAGGAGGAAAATTTACTAAAATTCCCTTGGGGATATGAGCGGATTCATATTACAATGGCGGTGGATATTGAAATAGAAATCCCATCAACATTTTGTCAACCTAAACCGCATTTAGAATGGAATGTTTTAAATCAACTACGCACACCAAAAAACACCACATACACAGTGCGACAATTAATATTCCGGACTCAAACCATATCTCAATAACCAGTGTGGGATGATCTATGTGATGAAACACATTTTTTATTTTAAAGCTTGATGTTTTCTCTATCGTCTGTAAAAAAATTTTCATTGCATTTGGTTGACAAATAAAAAAAAATTATGGCATTTCTTGTGAAACAATATTATAGTTGAAGTAGAAATTTCGACGTGGAACAAAAAGCAGTCATTAAATTCAACGCAAAGCTTGGTAAATCTGCAACAGAAACGTTCAAATCGATGCAGCAAGTTAATGGCGATAATTGTATGGGTAGAATACAAGTTTTTGAGTGGTATAAACGTTTCGTGGATGACGGGATGGCTAAAACACAGGCTAAAAAACAAGAAAAGTTCCATCGAAAATCAAGACAATGATCGTAACATTTTTCGATAGCAAGGGAATCGATCCATAAAGAATTCGTTCCAACTGGTCAAACAGTCAGTGGCGCAAATTATATCAAAGTTTTGAAGCGTTTGATGGGCAGGATTCGTCGTATTCGACCTGAATATCGTGAATCAGATAGTTGGTGTTTGTTACACGATAATGCACCAAGTCACACTTCACTTATTGTTCGTCAGTTTTCAGGGCTCGAAATCAAGTCTGTGTGTTAAATCATCCACCGTATTCACCTGATTTAGCACCATGTGACTTCTGCTTGTTACCAAAACTTCAAATGATATTGAAAGGATGTTTTTTTGAGGATATTGAAACCATTCAAACAGCATCATCTACACGCGCACTACAGGCAATACCACAAAATGAACAGGAGCACGCATTTGAATCATTATTAAATCGATGTAACAGTTGTATTGAATCAGGAGGAGAATATTTTGAATAAATTTCAAAAATCGTGTTTTTAATGTATTTCCTAGGACCAGTCCGGAATATGAATTTTTTCGCACTGTGTATGAGTACGAACGGGACAAAGGAAATAATTCAACATAAAAGTAGCTTTAAGTAAAAGAACCTTTAGAAGTTTTTATAGAGATTTCATAATAGATTATTTATCAATTAAGATTATAGAATCGTCCACAGTTTGATCTAACTTTTACAATATAATTAAACTTTGAAATAATTCATAATATTTAGACGAAAAATATGAGGAAACTTAGATTAGGCGGATCTTTGCCCCTTTTCCTATCTTTAGGATGGTCATTGGTCACATTTGGTCTCCTTTAATTGTTCACGGCTTCCCTAGTGTAACACTACCAGGACAGATGTTACCTTCCTCTCTATCGCTACGGAACACCTTTGTAATGTTGCATAAAAAAAATATTAAAATAACGAAAAACTCGATTTTTAGAGGATTTTTGTATGGTGGGCTAATTTACGGGCTAATTTCCGAATTTAGCCTTCCTTCTACGGAAATACACAATCTAGTGAAGAAATGAGCTCAATAGCGTTTGTTCTATTCGAGAGTTATCGTTGTGACTCGGTGGGGAAGTTGGAAACGACCAGAAAAGTGATAAAAAAAAGGTTTAAGAATTGTTCTTTTACCATACCGAAACCAATACTTTGTCCTTCTAAAGAGGGGGGCCAAGTGAAAATAGGAAATTCTAGGTCCTAATTTTGTATAGTACAAAATGTTCATAATCATAATTGCGATTATATAAATTGGATACTTTATTATTCTATTTTTATAGTTATAATTTACCACATCCTCCTCCGCAGTAAATAAAATATTATGCCAACATAAATTAGACAAAAAAGATATTTTACATATACATTCATTTATTTATTTATAACCTATCCTATTTATACAGTAATATAAATCCTATATACATATATTCGCTTTTTTGTATGTCATAAAAGATTTTAATTGAAAAACCATTATGGTAATTGCTGGTGGTGGTGGTGGTGCGGTTTCGGTAATTGAAAATCATTTTTATTTTTTAAGTATTCAAAAAATTTGTGTTTCTCTTTTAATGCTAATATTTAATGTTGCAATTTTCCTTGTTCAATGTATATACTCTTTTTATTATCATTATTATTTTATATACATGTACATTTTTATACTGTATATAGATAATATAACAGCTGCACTTGATTAATGCGCCAGGTATATAAACTTTTAAATATTTACAGAGATATAAATTAAACATTGTATACATTGTGTTGGATATATCAAAAGGGTGATTTTTATGAAAAGCTATAGGAAGGTTTTTCAAAAAAAAAAAAACACATAAAATTCAGAAAAATGCATGAAATCTTTATTTGAATCGATAGTACGGTCCATATAATTTAATGTTTGAAAATTATTTCATGCAAATGTTGACCTTGACTGCGCCTCAAATGGTCCATCCGCTTAGTCCAATTTTGGCATACTCTTTCCAACATTTCGGTCCCTTATCTCACGAATAAATGCTTCAATGTTGTCTTCCAATGCGTTAATTGCAGCGGGCTTTTCTGTATAGACATGAGCTTTAACATAACCCCACAATAGTCTAAAGGCGTTAAATCGCACGATCTAGGCGGCCAATTGACCAAATAACCGAATGTGAAATAAAATGTTCACCGACCTCGCCTCTCAATAACTTCATTGTTGCGTGTGCTGTGTGGCATGTGGCACCGTCTTGTTGAAACCCCATGTGATGCAAGTCAAACTCTTGCATTTGAGCAAAAAAAAAGTTGGATATCATATCACGGTAGCGCTCACCATTCACAGTTACGTTACGATTCCCATCATCTTTGAAGAAGTACGGTCCAATGATGCCTTTGAAAAAGTACGGTCCAAACTGTGACTTTTTCGGGATGCATTGGTAGCTCTTGCAATGCTTCTGGCTGATATTCACCCCAAAATCGACAATTCTGCTTATTTACGTACCCATTGAGCCAAAAATGAGCTTCGTCGCTGAACACAATTTCGTCGCGATGAACTTTCTTAACAGAGCACGCATTTTGATAATAAAATTCAATAATTTGCAAGCGTTGTTCGTTTGTAAGACGATTCATGGTTAAATTATAGACCAAACTGTCAAGATGTTTGACAGTGAAACAAAACGCGAAACGTTCGTCAGCTGTTTAAACCAGTGTTGCCAAAAAGATAATAGCTAAAAAATCACCCTTTATATATGGTATTGTATGGTATGTGATATGGTGGGTTTTATAATAGATATATACTATTATTTTTTTTTAACCTGCACATTCTATATATATATATATATATATATATATATTTGAATGGCTAAATTGCAGATAAAATATACCGACAGGTGCTACTACTAAAAAAGAACGATATAAATATGTATATATAGTGCATATTAAACAATTGTAAACATTTAAATGGGGTGTTATATTTTCCGCAAGTTTCTAAATTGTCATTTTAGAATGTATCTATAATAAAGTTTATTCAAATTGAATATTGATTTCACTCAGGAATTTTATGATCTGTATTATGGTATTATATATATTTTATAATTGCCTAATAACTATAATTATGTTATGTCAACACTATACAATTGTATAGATAGGTAATTTAGCTTCTATACGAAATATAGTAATAATTTAAATGGTATGCCATTGGGCCGGACGACTAATTACTCGAAAACGGTCAAAAACATAGGAATTATGAAACCAACCAAAAAAAAAACAGCTTTACCCGTATAAATGTTAATATCCATGATATTATATATATATATGTATAGTATAGATATATATCGGGGTTTATTTATTTGAATGGGGAGAAATGTATAAAATAAATGTTTGTAAAAAAAATATATATCTATATATGGTAGATAATATATATAAAGAATTTTTTTTTATCATATATTATATATAATACACATATTATATTAATATATTTTTATGTATATTTCACGTTTATACTTTATAAAAAAAGAAGAAAATCATAAATTTTTTAAGATACAATCATGATCATTAAAGATTCGCTATATATATATATAATATATGTTCACTTTATATAATATATACGAACAACACCACCATCCATATACATATGTATATACAATACTAAATAAATCTTGTATCTACGTTATGATATACACACAGCAAGTGTTTGGAAAATATATATATATAGTTAGATAGATATAAAATGTTTGGAAAAATTAATGTCATTAAAAGAAATGTTATGTGTACTTTATGCTTTGTGTGTCTGTATGGGGGTGTTTTTCTTTTAATTTTTTTTTCTTTTTTGGTATATGTTCTTTTTGTGTTTTTTCTTTTTAATTTTCATTTTATATTTTTTTTTTTGCTATATGATTTTTTATCTCTTGAAAAATAATTTGTTTATTAAATGGTAAAAATTATAAACATTTTATATTTATAATAATAAACTAAAATAAAAAAAAAAACTTGTATTTATATAGCTTTTTTTTGTGTTCTGTATTAGATATTTAAAGTTAAATGTATATGCATTTTTATTAAATTAAGTGTTGCATATATATATACAAAATAGAAAATACATCGTATTTGTAAGATTTTAAAGTGTTGCAAAATGCTTTAATATATGTTTTTAGTATTTTTCCAAGAAAATACTAAAATACGAAAATACAGCGTTTCTGAATAAATTTTAGTGCGTTGCAGCTGAAGGATATGTGGTCAATTGTTTGCATAGTTTCCAATTTCTAGCTGGTCCAGAAGCTCAATACCTATAAGGGAAGTTCAATAATTTATTATATTATAATTTATATTTAGCATAATTCTTAACAGTTACGTTCACTGGAACCCCTACCGTTTTCAAGGTATTCTCAAATAACCCCTTTTTTAATGCCAAAAATATGTCTTTCATGAGGTTTTTCATAGATAATCACTTTAAAACATCAGATTACGACTTCCAAATTGCTATAAATAGACTGGTAATGAAATTTTACAATGTCCACACAGACGTTCGGATACGTCTGTGTGGACATCGTCTAGATCCTAAGGAATAATTAGAATTATCTTAAAAAAACCATCGATTTTTTGCAGGAAAAAATAAATCAAATCCTTTTTTTTTAATAACTTTTTGCATTTTTTTGCCGTTTCGTTTGTCAGTTTGATGAATTTTTAATATTTTAGTCAATATATTGACGAGGGAAAATGGAATTTCTGAAGCTTCTAGTAATGGCAGTGACTCAAAATTTTTACTATGTTATAGCTTAAGAATGTGGATAACTTTTTGAATTTCAGATTTGTAGTTGGTCTAACAGGCATTTGGTGGATCTTTTTCAAAATGACCCTGTTCAAATGAAGAGCTTCTTTAATTCTAAAGATAATTTTACCGGGAAAGTTACGTTTTCTGTTTATTTCTTATAAGTGTCACAGGTTTGGTAATTCTATCCATAACCCTTTTAATTAAATATTCCCAAATAACCCCCCTTTTGAATCTCATCAACATGTCTTCCATGAGGTTTTCCATGATAATCATTTTAAAGGGCATAAGTTTACAACTTACAAATTATGAATTATGATAAATCGATTGACAACAAAAATATACACTGATTTAAGTATCTGAACGTCTTTGGACATCGTCTGGAACATCCTAAGGAATGACGAAAATTATCTTTAAAAAAAAAACATTAAAAATCGATTTTTCGCATGAAAAAATAAATAAAATATAATATTTGAATTCTAAAGATACTTTAACCGGACCATTTTCGTTTAATGTATATTTTTTTTTAATCTTTCCAGTATAAATGATATTCTATTTGATATAATTCTATCCATAACCATTTTCAATGTAGATACTCAAATGACTCCTTTTTAATCCCAAAAATATGTCTTCCAATATAGGTTTTGACTTAAGATGACTTAAATTTATCACTTGCAAATTGCGCGATACATCGATTTCTTATAAAATTGTACATTTATTTATGTAAATCTAATAATGCTCGAGCATTGCCTGTATCTAATAATGCAGAAATTATGTGAAAAACGTAACTCATACCAATCAATTTTGTATATAGATATAGATACTATCAAACTTTCTCATATATGTATGTATATCAAGGATATTTGTAATTTGTATTCTATATATCAGTACATTGATTTTTGCAGAATGTATAACAACAAAAACAAATGAAAAATATTCGCATTTTTTTGCTTTATACAGAAACCACTGAAAAAAAAACTATAACATAATATATAATTAAAAGTTTAAATTCAATTAAAATACTTCAGGATAAATTTAATTTAAAATTTTGTTACAATTTATATTATATTATACGTGTATCTGTATATATACATAACAATATTCATTCAACGGATATACGATAGTGTTTTTATTTTATTTATTGTAAAATTAGTAATATAAACATATAAATGTTACTTTACATATCCCTCTCTATATCGTATATAGCTAGTAATGGAACTCTTTTTATTTACGATATACCAAACACTATATATTTATTCTATATATTATATTATATATGTACATATAAAATGTAAATTTTTCCAATTTGTATATTACAATTTGTGTGTATCTGGTTGTCAACAATGTTTTCATGAATAGTATTACTTCTGACATTCGCTGTATATAATATTTCTATGTATGATAAAAATATGTAAAAAAATATAAACAAAATAGATAAATAATTTATTCATACCAGAAAAAAAAAAATTAAAATTAAAAAGGTCAAAATAACACCAAAAATATTTGTGGAAATTAAATTTGTTTTTCTTATCAATATATGGTAATTCTATTGAGATCATTTTACCAATTTATATACCTTTTGAAAATGTATTTATATATTATGTGTATTTATACATATATAAATATTATACAAAATTTCCCCCGCACCTATATTGAATATACATAGTACATATTATATGATCTCTATGCATATAGTTTAAAAAAGTTATATTTTAGACATTACCAACAAAAAAAAAAACATTAATTTATGCATAACTTTTGTCATCGTACATTCATTTGGAAAAATAATATTCATTCATCTAATTCTATTTTTACGCGCTACAGATACGTTCCGTGAAAATCCTCCTGAAAACTCTATGAATTTCATGTAAAAATATGGGATTAGTTTCAGCTCCCATCAGGAATCATCAATATTAAAAACGTTAACACAAACAAAATTCCACAATTTATTTATATCAATATTATTATCATATGTAATTACAGGTATTTTTTATAAAAGTTAAAGCGCGTTCATTTAATCACATACATATATACAGAGTGTTCCAGTACAGGGTGCCAACCTGAAACAGGCAGGTTCTACATCGCATTTCCAATCAAAAAATGTATGGCGACCCCATGTCTATCTCGCTTGGGTTTCGAGCTAGCCCGAAAAAACGATTTTGTTTGAAGTTCAAGGCAGTACGTAGATGTTATTTACCATATCTCAGCAACCAGTTATCGGAATCCAATAATTATAACCTTGTTGGAAAAATACCTTTCCATCTATCTTTAACTCTTTCTAATAACACAAACATCGGCGACAACCGGTTTTCACGCTATAGCTGGTCAAACACAAGAAATTTCAACGGCTTCAAATATTTTTGTTATTTTACAAGCCTAGAAGGACTTTTACGTTTGTTAGTGGTCGGTAGTCCTTAAAGGAATGCGCATTTCATAAAGTATTGAAAAACATTTAATAAAATTTTCCATTACATTTTGTATTGAATTACATTCATATAATTAAATATATTTTGTATTCTTGTTGTTGTGGTTGATGTTGTTGTAATATATTGTAATATAAGAAATGAAATCGAATCATTGTGTTTAAAAATTATTTTATATAACAATTGGCTTAACGGTAATTTAACACAACGGTCGCCTACTCTCTTTTTAATTTTTATTAATGATCTTTTATCGATAACAGAAAATCCAATGCACTTTTATGTAGACGATAGTACATTAAAATTCTTCGTATGAACTATATCGTAATCATAATGCGAACCAATTGCTTCAGTCACGCCAGAAGATGATTTCTTCAATTAACAAAGATTTAGATTCAATATCTAATTGGGGAAGGATAAACTTAGTAGAATTTAATCCATCTAAAAACAAAGGAATGTTTGTTCTCAAACAAACGATCCATAAATGTTGACCCAATACTTATGCATAATACAATTATTCCACAATCTATAATGACCTATTAAATTTGGGAATGTCTTTGTCAAACAACTTTACATGGAATAATAATATAATAATTGAAGCTAGTCGCATTGGATTTTTAAGAAGTTGATGGAAAGAATTTCTCAATTCTGAAAATTAGCATTAGTTTATAGGTCTTTTATAAGACCACTTCTAGAGTATAATTCCTACATATGGGCTGGTGCACCAATTACTACACTGCAGTTTAGTGACAGGATCCAAAAACGCGCTATTCCGGTGATCAGAAATGAAACAATAACAAATTCCATTGAATCATTGGATCATAGACGATCAATAGCTTATTTGTGCACATTTTATAGGTACTATATTATCATGAATGCTCTAATGAAATTTTAAAGCAATTTCCGGAACCAATTAACTTCTCTTATAATTCGAGAAATTCACAAAAGGCTCATTTATATTCTGTATCTATTAGTTTTTTGCAAACAAACAGATTTGGAAACTCATTGTTCCCAAGAATATCAAGATTATGGAATAGTCTTCCTGAACTAGTATTTCCCCCTACCTTTGATTATCAGTCATTTAAATTAAACATTTTATCTTATATACAATTGTTTGAAAACATATGGGTGATTTTAAAAACATATGGGCCAAACAATTGTTTGAATATGGGAAAACATATGGGCCAAACAATTGTTTGAAAACATATGGGTGATTTTTTCTTACTTGGTTTTAGTGTAAGTTTTTTTTTATCTCATATGTTTGCTTTATTTTCAAAATTTCATAAATTAATCCACATATTATAATAGATTTACTACCCAAAATCACTTAAGTGTATTCAATGCATCTAAGGTTCATCACCTGATTAAGTGATTTCGTTACGGGCTCACGGCAATAGAATTCCGAGTTTTACGGGCGCTAAACCGATTCTGCCGTATTAACGAACAAGAAAAAAAAATTTCATGATTATTATCCGTATATTAAATTTCAACCAATAAAATAAAAATAAATTAATTTTTCGCTATACAACCAACAATCTGGTTTTAGCGTCCAACAACAGCCTTCTGTTGTTAGTTTCTTAATTTGTGTCTTTTACGGTGTCGGTAATTAGCCGTACGACCAACCGCAAGCGGAATATACAACTCTGTGTTAAAATTCAGATTCGAAAAATAACCGAAAACACAAAACATATTTTATGCATTCAGTAGGATTCGAACCCACGACCCCAAAATTTCGTTAGAATTTTAGGTTGGCATTTTTAACATTTACACCACACAGAGTTAACATTTACACCACAACAGAAATTTCAACCAATATGATTTGGAATTATACTTTTTTATAACATTATTTTATTTTATTATTAAATGAGAAAAATTAACGTTTTTACTAAAAACATTTTTAAACGATTTTTATAGTACACTTTTTTCGTATTTAAATAATAATAATAATTATTATTTTTATTTTATGTTTGAATAATTGATTTATTTTCCTTTGGTATGTGAAAATTAAAAAAAAAAACTCATGGTTTTTCTTAACAACATTTATTTATATGTTGAATTTCAAATCGGTCTAATGCGAATTTAATCATGTTTTTAAACCGTGTGGTATTTCAAATTCGCGTAAAAAGAGAATTATTTGCGCGTATATATGCAAATAATACATTTATTTTATATCGGTGTTTTTGTTTGAATCCATGATGTATAGATATGCGGTGATATATATTGTTATTATTATTATTATTATATATTTTTCATATATGTATATTGTATATATATACAAATAGAAATTTTCTGAATGCATACGTTTATATAAATATATAGTTATCATCGACAGACAGTCGCCAAAATATGGAATAATGAAAGCTCTATCTATCTATATCTACATATATCTATATATACAAAATTAATATATGTATATATGTGATAGGTTATATTATTATTAATGAATTTACTTTCAATTTTATATGATAAACAATTTTTACCGCACAAAAATTTTTATAGAAATTTCAATATCGAATAAATTCAAAATTTAAAAATGTTATCCAATCATTCATATATATATAATTTCCATAATTGACTAAAGTTGAATTCACTTTGTGTAATATAATTTCAATCAGCTGTTTCAATCCATATATTGTGAATAATTATGATGCAAATTTTGATTAGTAAAGGATACTAAAGGGTTTCCATATTATTGATTGAAAAGATTAAAATGAGTATAACATCCCAAAAAACCATACCATACCGAGCAGTCTAATATTACCAAATTTCTAACTAACCAACTTAAAATGTAGAGTTTTTGAATTATATACATAAAAAGCATCTTTATGTTGACTATTACTGTTGACAGTTGTTTTAAATTTAAATTCGACATGTAAGTATTGTATATATTAAATTTCACAAATTAACTATTGGGACCTTGCATTAAAAATGTCGAGTTAGATAACATATGGCGTAACTAGCCTTGTGTGCATCGGAGCACACCGCGGCCATATTCATTTTTTTTGTCGGTTATTACTCTATAAATTTCAGTATATGTCATTTCGTTGAAGTGTAAACAACAAAATTTTTTTTTGCTTTGAATATGTCGATACACGTGCCTGAAAAAG
Source organism: Dilophus febrilis (assembly GCA_958336335.1). Lineage (NCBI taxonomy): Eukaryota > Metazoa > Arthropoda > Insecta > Diptera > Bibionidae > Dilophus > Dilophus febrilis. The sequence continues at coordinate 11,391,023 of OY284472.1, read as the reverse complement.
TTGTTTTGTCGGGAAGTTTAATAACTTTCTTTAATTTGAAGAAAACCGCTGCTGTTAGTTATCGATTTTGGTTGGTAGAAGCTTACGTTGAACATGCTCCAACTCAAAAAACTTGTGAACGGTGGTTTGTACGCTTCCGAAATGGTGATTTTGACTTGGAAGACAAAGAACCGCCGGGTCAGCCAAAAAAATTTGAAGACGAAGAATTGGAGGCATTGTTGAATGAAAATTCGTGTCGAACGCAACAAGAGCTTGCATTAGAGTTGAATGTAGATGCCTCTACCATTTCTTGACGTTTGCATTCAATGGGAAAGATCAGAAAGCTAGGAAAATGGGTCCCACTTCAACTGAATGAAAATCATCTCAAAGCACGAATTGATACATGCCATAAACATCTTGCCGAGCACAAAAATCGTAGTTTTTTTAGTTTTTTTTAATTGTCGCTGGCGATGAAAAGTGGGTGTATTACGACAACCCTAAACGTAAAGCATCATATTTTGATTCCGGCCAACCATCAACTTCACAATCAAAACGTGATATTCATTGCCAGAAGCTTATGCTGTGCATTTGGTGCGATCAGAAGGGTGTCGTGTATTATGAGTTGTTAAAACCGAATGAAACGGTTACATCTGATCGCTACCGACGACAACTGGGCGAATTGGCAAAGAAATTGAACGAAAAACGACCATTGATACCTCGAAAACACCACAAAGTTTTAATACACGATGAAAATGCCAGTTTGCACATCGTTAAGGAAAAAATAAAGAGGCTCGGATGGGATCATCTTGATCACCCCCCGTACTCTCCAGACCTTACTCCTTCTGATTACCATTTGTTCAGATCAATGCATTTCAGCCTGACAGATGTACGCCTTCGAAATGCTGAAGAAGTGCGAAAATGGGTCGATGAATGGATTGGGACAAAAGATAAAGAGTTCTTCAAACGACGAATCAACAAACTTCCTAAAAGATGGGAGGAAGTCATAGCTAACGATGGACAATATATTGGTTAATGTAATCAATCATTTTGTTATACAAATAAATGCCAGTTTCAAGCCAAAAAATCGACATTTATAATGCAGGTCTCAATATATACAAAATAAAGTAACAAAATTTAATGTATCAAAATGTCTATATTGTAAATAAAATTGGATATATTGCGATAGTATAAAATTTAATTATTTATATATATTTCAAAAAGAAATTTACACTGTATGTGTATGTATTTCTCATATTATTTTTAAATTATATCAAAAAATTACTTATTTTATTGGTGCTCTTTTTACCGCATACATCTATCTATAATATATAATATATAATATATGTGTATGGTGTAGAAATGGAATTGTATATATGCATGCAATGCATGGATAATGATTTTAAAAATGAAATAAATTCAACTATATACAAATTACCTATATACATTATACTCTCGATAGTAAATATATGGCATATATAATTTGAAATGTAAATATTCCAATTTCCATTACATTATTAACTTAACTTTTATGCTATTACAAAATAAATATATTTTATATAAATAAAATTTTGAACACGTACATCAAAATTTTTACTGGAACTAATTTAATGTTCGTATATAGTTAAAGTTAAAGTTAAAGTATATATAGGTTATATTATATATTATATAGATATTTGAATTATAAAATGTGCATGAAATGTATGGGCAAATATATGTATATTATTATCGAATTCGTATAGTGTGTGCCTTGAACATTTCTACATTTATATGTTTCTGTTTTTTTTTTTCATAATATCAAGAAGGCAGTCGAATGGAATGATGCAAAATGAAGTGAAGAAATATTGAAAATAAATCATAAAAATATCCAAATTCATTGAAAATTTTCAAGAAATTATATTATATTTTCATATTTTAACTGAATCTGTTTAACTTATATTCAATCAAACAATTTCCTTAAATGTGAATTAATTAAGTTGTTAAAAAAAATTAATCGAGTGAATTTATAAGTAAATATCTTTGAAGGATTCAACATTCATTTTTTGTTTTTTTGAATTATATAATAAATATTAAAATTACTCATGATATGCGTCGCGCAATGGATGATAATCTCTTGTCGGTTTTGGTGCTGCTCGATTTTTCAAAGGCATTTTTCAAGGATTCCATTGATCACGCTATCTTATGTCAAAAGCTTGTCGACCTGTTCGGTGTCTCATCCGGGTCAGTGAACCTCATCAACAGCTTTCTTGCGAACCGCTCTCAGATTGTTTTTTCAAATGATAAATACTCACAACCGGCATTGTTGTGATGTCAGGTGTTCCACAGGGTTCGATACTTGGTCCGCTATTATTTTGTCTATATATTAATGACCTTCCTGCATATGTACCATCGTCCAGGTTCGCATACCATGTTCAATTATACCGGCATAGCACTTTGGCCAATGTGTCACTGTGTAAATCATCAGTAAATGCTGAATTGAAAGTTATATCTGATTGGGTTTATCGAAATCCAATCAAATTAAATGAATCTAAATCTCAAATGTACCATAATCTATAAAAGGGATATTAACGTTTCTCCGATACCCAATATTGTTATAAATGGTGTTACAATTCCATTTCTCCCGCGGGTTAGAAACTTTGGTATTATTTTTAATAAAACGTTGACGTGGAATGACCATATCAATTTGATTTCAAGGAGGGTATATGGTTGGTTCCAACGATTGTGGAGGTTTTCATGTATCACCACTTTTAAATTACGTTCAATTCCTCTTGTCTCTTGTCGAATCAAATTAAACCTAATTTTTAATTCATGTATTCGTTATATTATTCATGGTTTGCGCAAATACGATCACGTGTCTCAACATGCCACTAGTATCTTGGGTTGTTCGATTGCCCAATTTTATAATTATAGATGTTTGCTTTTCATCTTTAAATTCGTTAAAAGTGGTGATCCGGGCTATTTGATTTACATCTACTGACAGGGCTGGCAACCTTATTATCCCCAGACATATGTCGCGTCATTATTCATTATCCTTATTCGTGTATGGTGTGTGAATCCGTCGAATGCATTGCCTAAGTTTGCTAAATTGTCCAATAATATTGGCCATTTTAAAGGGACGTGCGGTTATTTTTAGAAGTGATCCATTTTACTACTTGTTACTTTGTGCTAAAGTTCATTATATATTTAACTATATCTTTATTCTTTCTCGATTGAATATTGACGTATACTACTTAGTTTCTAATTCGCTACTTAATAAAAAGTTAATTGTTATCTTATATTGCATGTTACATTGTTTTTGATTTACTCTATATGCAGTACATAATTTGTGAAGAGCTTTATGCTCAAATGTATGTTGCAGCTTTTACATTGATTTGAATAAATAAAAATAGTAAAATAAAAAACAAAATATAAATGAAAATTCCTCATGTTTTTTCTTTTTTATTTTGGTAACAATCCTTTATAATAATTCCGTTTTTTTGAAAATAGACGAGACCTGCGGTATATGAGATAATGTAATTTGTTTATCGTCACAAAAACATGGAAGGTGACTTAAAAATTAGAAAATTTTTTTGTAATTGTAATTAAAGGTATGGAAACCGGCACGCTTCCCTTAAAATCCATCAAAATATTCAATGTTATTTTATTTAACTTTATATTATTATTGGAACTTTTAAAACATATTATTAAAATTTCATCTTCAACCGAACACAATCAAAAACCAAACATGTCAAATCAAATCAAACTCAATCGTTTTTAACTATTAATTTTAATTCGATTTATAAATAATTGTAAATTGTAAAAAAATACTACCTTATATGGAAAAATAAAATAAAAAAAAAGAACCTTTAAAACGAATGGTAATATCTCAAAAACATATTTTAACTTCATTGTTTATTTTTTTTTTATATATATACAAAACAAAACAATAAAATTTAAACCAAAATCTTTTTTGATTCGTCTATCTATATATATATATTATATTAAATAATCAATATATGTGTAAAAGCTTTTCCTATATTTAATGGTGTATAACAAAAAAAAAAAAAATAGCATAAGCAGATGATTTTCTTTAGATAAATTCACTCGCACTCACTATACTTTATATATATATATATATATATACAAAACTATATAATATACATTTCAACAATATATATGAAACGTTATAAAAAAATATGTGTGTTAATACACCACCGCACAATCCAAAATCATATACATTTACAATTTAGGCTTATTTATATATATATAGTATAGTTTAGGATAAATAAAATGGTCCAGCTATCGTTGCTATACCATATTATATTAGGTTGTCTAAAAAGTATTGATAATTTTTTTTACCAAATTCAAACAATTTTTTTATATATTTCAAATGAACTTTAATAAACCAAATATGCGCCGTTTTGATCGATGACCCTTTGCCATTTTTCTGGTAAAGACATTATCCCATCACTGTAGAACTTCTGTGTTTTCTGGGCAAAAAACTGATCCAAGTGCATTTTGCAGTCCTCTGCGGAATTTAATTTTAAACCATTAAGGGAGTTCTGCAGAGACCGGAACAAATGATAATCTGAAGGTGCAAGGTCCGGGCTATATGGTGGATGCATTAAAACTTCCCAGCCAAACTCTCTCAGTTTCTGCCGAGTCATCAAAGATGTGTGTGGTCTGGCGTTGTCATGATGGAACACAACACCCTTTCGATTGATTAATTCTGGACGTTTTTTTTTAATCTCATGCTTCAATCTTGTTAATTGTTGACAATAGAGATCGGAATCAATGGTTTGACCGGGTGCTAGTAATTCATAATGAACGATTCCTTTCCAATCCCACTAAACAGACAGCATTACCTTTCTTGGTGTTAATCCAGGTTTTGCTACTGTTTTAGGAGCTTCACCCTTCTTGGACCACGATCTTTTTCGTACATTATTATCGTATGTGATCCATTTTTCATCACCTGTAATCATTCGCTTTAAAAATGACTCGATTTCGTTCCTTTTAAACAGCGTTTCGCAAATGGAAATTCGGTTCATTAAATTGTTTTGTGTTAATTCATGTGGTCCCCAAACATCGAGCTTTTTCTTGTATCCAGCCTTTCTCAAATGGTTTAAAACTGTTTGGTGATGGATGTTTAGTTCTTTAGCGATATCATGACTGCTTACGTGTCGATTTTCTTCAATTTTTGATATGAATTCATCGACTTTTTCAGTGATTGGTGGACCAGAACGAGGTGCATCTTTAACATCAAAATTACCGGAACGAAAACGAGCAAACCATCTATAGGCTGTTAATTTTGATAAAGTTCCTTCACCGTAAACTGCACAAATTTGTTCATGTGCCTGTGTTGCATTTTCACCTTTTTCATAATAAAATTGTAAAATGTATCGAATTTTTTCACTAATTTTTTCACTAATGTTAGTATTACCTGATCAGATTAGTACTACTTGAAATATTCAATTATATGACATCTATTTATAAAAATTATCAATACATTTTCGACAACCTAATATATTTATATATAACAACTGACTGAACTGTACTCGTAAAAGTCTAAAAAACCTTATACAACATATATAAAAATATAACAATAATAATACTATAATATATTGAATGAAAGAAATATCGCACCCACAGAAAATAAAAAAAAAATAAATAATATAATATATATGATATGATGATATACATATATATGTATGCGGTATATGTATGTATATAATAACAATAAAAGCATACACCAATCGTTTAAGGGTTTTTCTACAAATATATATTTCTTATATAGTTTTTTTTTTATTTTTTTGATCATTTCATTTTATATTATATACCATATATACTACACTACTCACTATTTGTAATGCACCTATACATGGAATAGAAACTAATTTATACTAAAATAATCAAATAGATTTTAATAAACTTTTCACAATTTTCGTTCTTGTTTCCGTTAAAAGTCTATATAATAATGTGGGAAATGTCTCGTAAATATAAAATTACGTTTATAGGAAAATTCTAGTAATAAAATTCGTGACTTTTCCAAAATTATCCTAAATTTAAGGATCAATAGCAAATAAGGTAATACTGTAATTCAGCCGTAACTAATAAATATTAAAAATGTTTATCTTTTATATAAATTTTTCAAATTAAATAGCCATAAAGTCTTTCTAGAATTTTCATTTTCCTCGAATATTTTGAAAATTCACTCAATTTCTGATATTTCATTAGAGGTAAATTTAAAAATCGTCCAATTGATTCAAAACATATTGTAAATTTTCCGAAAAATGTTTTGTAAAATTTTTCCAATTTTTGACTATATAATATGTTTGTACCATTTGTTGATTCGGAAAATTTTGTAAATTCTGTTTTATAAATCAGCTCATTAGACATTAGTATATCCTATCGTCTATGGAAATATGGCTAACAAATCCCTTTCCCAAAAACTGCCAAAAATGCTTTAAACAAAGTCTTTATATGTACATATAGAAAAAATGTATATTAAACCGTATATATACTATTATCAAAACGGAATAAATTTCCGTTTATTCTATAAATGGCTATGTTCATTTTACGAGACATTCTTTTATAGATTGTATATACCGTGAACAAAAAAAAATATTGTTGTAACATATATGCGTTGAGTGTATATACTGCATATATATAGATAACGAAAGAGTGATTTTTTTTTATTTCTTTCCACACGAATTAATTTTTATTAAATCTTACGAAAAATGATAAAATATATGGTATATAATAAATGAACTTATATATATATATATATATAAAATAAACCACATATATATAATAATATTTATTTTACTCCTTCGTATCCTTTTTTATTTTCTAGTCTTTTTTTTTCAATTCTATATATATTTAGATTGAAATACCCGCTCTGTCCTGTCCTGACCATTATATTTTATATTTTTTTTTATGTGTGCGTGCGATGACGGTTTTTAGTATAATTAATCTATACTATATACCTTTACCGAAATAATATACTATTTTTAAATAAAAATTCTTTATAATATTTATTTATAACAATTTATTTTTTTTTTCATAAATGATTCGGTTTTTTATATTTCCATAATTGGAATTTATATTTTCAATTATATCATAAAATGTATAAAAAATATAATGGCAAAAAAAGGTGATATTTATTTAAAAAAAAAAAAAAAGTATATGGAACACAATTATAGAACCGTATATACGATTGTAATAAAATGGTATAATTATAGCATTAGATAAAATTTGATGAAATATAAATAAACACAAACATTTTTTTTTTGATTATATCAATATATGCGATAGAATATAATGTCTTAAATATATACTGCCCTGTAGATATGTATATGCCAAATCGAATGGGTGGAAAAAAATTAAAAGTCCCTTTTCCAGGAAAATTTAACATTACACACTTTTTTTTTATATACACAGTGTGATAATTAATATTCCGGACTGGTCCTAGGTAATACATTAAAAACATGATTTTTGAAATTTTTTTTTTTATTTATTCAAAATATTCTCCTCCTGATTCAATACAACTGTTAAATCGATTAAATAATGATTCAAATGTGTGTGCCAGCTCATTTTGTGGTATTGCCTCTAGTGAGCGTGTAGATGCATGCTGTTTGAATGGTTTCAATATCCTCAAAAAAACATCCTTTCAATTTCATTTTAAGTTTTGGGAACAACGAGAAGTCACATGGTGCTAAATCAGGTGAATACGGTAGATGATTTAACACACAGACTTGATTTCGAGCCCTGAAAACTGACGAACAATAAGTGAAGTGTGACTTGGTCCATTATCGTGTAACAAACACGAACTACCTTATTCACGATATTCAGGTCGAATACGACGAATCCTGCCTATCAAACGCTTCAAAACTTCGATATAATATGCGCCACTGACTGTTTGACCAGTTGGAACGAATTCTTTATGGATCGATTCCCTTGCTATCGAAAAATGTTACAAGCATTGTCTTGATTTTCGATGGAACTTTTCTTGTTTTTTAGCCTGTGTTTTAGCCATCCACGAAACGTTTATACCACTCAAAAACTTATGTTCTACCCATACAATAATCGCCATTGACTTGCTACATCGATTTGAACGTTTCTGTTGCAGATTTACCATAAGCATTGCGTTGAATTTAATGACTGCTTTTTGTTCCATGTTAAAATTTCTACTTCAACTAATATGTTGTTTCACAAGAAATATCATAACTTTTTTATTTGTCAACCAAATGCAATGAAATTTTTACAAACGATAGAGAAAACATCAAGCTTCAAAACGCATGTCCCATAGATCGTCACATAGATCGTCCCACTGGTTATTGAGATATGGTTTGAGTCCGGAATATTAATTAGAGTCCGGACTCTGTCTCTATAACAGAATTGTGTATTCTTGTTTAATTTAATCAACAATTCTTTTAAATAAAAATCAGTATATTCATTAATTAATTTTCAAACCCGCAATATCTGACGTGATTGTTGAAGTAACCATAAGAAAGTAACTTGATTATATACGAAACAAAATTAAATCTACAGCAAAATAAGGAATCCTCCGCGCAGATTATTCATATTCTATTTATATTTATTTCAATTGATGTGATATTGTTAAAAAAAAAACCGACCCCTCAAACAATATTTTCATATTCGAAAGGTGTGTATAAATAATATTGATATTTCTACATATAAATAACAATTTTTAAATATCAATAGAATATGTATAATTTATCCGATAAACCATAAAAAACCATATATACAGTGCATATTTAAAAAATTGTTATACATATATTATGAATTTCATTGTTCAATTGAAAAAAAAGCAACCCTCCAAAGTATATAAAAGTCTCTCTACATCAGTGTCGGATTTCGAAAGGGCATAAAAGCAAATCGAATCCAACTGAATGCATAAAATATGTTTTGTGTTTTCGGTTATTTTTCGAATCTGAATTTTAACACAGAGTTGTATTTTCCGCTTGCGGTTGGTCGTACGGCTAATTACCGACACCATAAAAGCCACAAATAAAGAAACTAACAACAGAAGGCTGTTGTTGTTGGACGCTAAAACCAGATTGTATAGCGAAAAATTTATTATTATTTTAATATAAAAGCAAATTCATAATTTCCTCAAAAACATTATTCCAAATTTTGAATTTTTAGAATTACAACCATCCATAGTTTTGTTCCAATTTTCATTCCTCGAATAATTTGAAAATTCAATCAATTTCTTATAGTTTCAATTGATTCAAAAGATATAGTCAATTTTCCAAAAAACGTTCGGTAAAATTTCCCATTTTTTTTTATAAAAAATGTTTGTACTATTTTTTGGTGGTTCACTTTATCGCTAATTTCTTTGCATTTTCACTGAACTCAAATGGAAAATCGACTATATATCTTTTGAATTAATAAGCTGATTTATAAAATTTTCTTCTATGAAATATTAACAATTAATTTAATTTTTAAATTATGCGAAGAAAAATAAAAATGTATTACAAAACCCCTGGTTGTAATTAAAAATTTAGAAAATTTGATTTTCTTGAGAAAACTTGAGTTGATTTTCCGGAAAATTTGGTTCGGTGGACGACAAATTTTTTCTTTTATAAATCAGCTAATTAGACTTAAGTTCCGTTCAGAATATGCCAACCTCTTGGAAATATATGGCTAAAGAATTTCGCATAACCACCTATGCTCTAATAAAATAATAATAATATTACATTTATATGCCAAATATTAAGTCAAAAAAATCAAAAAACATAAAATAAATAAACAGAAAATTTGCTTAGTAGTTGACATGGTTTTTTTTTTATAATATAAGGGAAGATTTTTGAAAAGAAAATTATTCGTAAATATACAATATAATAATACAAATAAAGGGTGATTTTTTAGCTATTATCTTTTTGGCAACACTGGTTTAAACAGCTGACGCACGTTTCTTGTTTTGTTTCACTGTCAAACATCTTCAGTTTGGTCTATAATTTAACCATAAATCGTCTTACAAACGAACAACGCTTGCAAATTATTGAATTTTATTATCGAAATGTGTGCTCTGTTAAGAAAGTTCATCGCGACGAAATTGTGTTCAGCGACGAAGCTCATTTTTGGCTCAACCTTGGACCGTACTTCTTCAAAGATGATGCGAATCGTAACGTAACTGTGAATGGTGAGCGCTACCGTGAGATGATATCCAACTTTTTTTCCCCCAAAATGCAAAAGCTTGACTTGCATGACATGTGGTTTCAACAAGACGGCGCCACATATGTCACACAGCACGCGCAACAATGGACTTATTGAGAGGCGAGTTTGGTGAACATTTTATTTCACATTCGGTTAATTGGTCAATTGGCCGCCTAGATCGTGCGATTTAACGCCTTTAGACTATTTTTTGTGGGGCTATGTTAAAGCTCATGTCTATACAGACAAGCCCGCTTCAATTGACGCATTGGAAGACAACATTGAAGCATTTATTCGTGAGATACCCGCCGAAATGTTGGAAAGAGTATACCAAAGTTGGACTAAGCCGGTGGACCATTTGAGGCGCAGTCAAGGTCAACATTTGCATGAAATAATTTTCAAACATTAAATTATATGGACCGTACCGTATCGATTCAAATAAAGATTTCATGCATTTTTCTTAATTTTATGTGTTTTTTTTTTTTGAAAAACTTTCATATAGCTTTTATAAAATCACCCTACAAACATAACATACAAACAAAAGGAATTGAATATATAGGTCAAGGTGTCTTATGGATTATATTCCATACATTTGAGCTACAATTTAATTTACATTGGAAAAAAATACATTTGATGTTATTTACCGATTGATTTCTATTACTACTTTTTAAATTAAACCATACAATTAATTGATACACATAATTTTTATTATGCCTAAAAACGATTCTTAATTTACATTATATTATTTTATTTAATTTTCTTTAAAGCAATGGTATTTGATAATATAAATTTAATTTATATATCAATTATATAAATACATTAATATACCTATTTGTATGTATATATATATAGAAAAATTTGGGTTAACATACAATTGTTTGTTTTTTTTTTGTGTATATACATAATAAATGGAATTCCAGGGGAATGTAAACAAATGTGTATAGTCAATATACAGATATAGATTTAAACGGGATAATGGATGGAACCATATATACAAAATATAACTTTTCAATGTAATGTAATATTATATAAACGTATATATATATATTATTATATAATATATAATATATATTATTATATATATTATTATATAATATATAATATATATATAATGATCATCATATGTTCTATATATATACACGCATTCATATGTCTATATATATACAGATGATAATAGATACATTTTAAACGGATGGAAGATTCTCTCAGCTGGAAGACCATTTAATATACATGTATACATACATATATTTATAAATACATTTAATCTATATAGATATCTTTAACAATATATTTATCGTCATGTATATGGTATAGATATAGACATCAACAGTGTAATCGCGATTACTACCCTTAAATCATATCCACTATACTATTATTAACATACTATTCAGAACTGTGAGAAGAAGTGTTTAAATGTATAGTTAAATCAATTTTTGTCGACATTGCAAAATTGAATCTTAACTTTTTCTTTGCGGAGTCTATATAGTCTTCAGCGCTGTTTGAATAACCCAATATATTCAAACCGTTAAAATGTTGGGGTGGTGGATTTCAGACGATTAAACAATATTCCGTATTATGGAAATTGACCTGTACATAAATATATATACATTTATAGAATGTATGTGTATATATATATATATATTTCGAGATGGATGTTATACATTTTTATATTTATATATTTTTGTTTTTTTTTTTTTTTTTTTGGTATTTTTATTTTCGGGTGGTAATTTGAGCTGTGTTATGTTTATATTGTTTATATACATATATATATATATATTTGTATATAAATGAATAAATGGATGGATGGATGGATGGATAGATATTGTGAAGAGTAAGCAAAATATAAATATAAATATAAATATAAAAAATGTGTCAAATCACGTACCGCGTAATGTACCTACATACATTTATATAAATATAAATATAAATATAGATATGGAAAAATAGAATTTTGAAAAACAGAAAAATTAACTCTATAATATCACATTCATTGCTAAATATAGTAAAAATGATAAAAATTTATACATCATGATAATCCACATCAATTATTTATAAAAAAAAAAAGAAAACCAAAAGGTGTGATGAATATGAATTGGTTTGTTGGGTGGATGGATGGATGGATGGATGGATGATTATTATATTATAATTTGTTTGTTTGAAAAATTCTATTTTAAAACTAAAAAAAAAATTTATTTTATTATTAAAAATTATTTTATTTTTTATACCATTAAATTTTTATTGTAATAAAATAATCATTTTATTTTTATTTGATTTTTCTTTTTGGTTTCATTCAATTTTTTTTTTTTTTATTATCTTATTTTCATCTTCATTTTCACATATATAAAAGATACACTAATTTTACTATTTAATATTGGATACGCGATGATGGTGGTAATGTTTATAGTATTTTTGTTTTTGTTTTTTTTTTTTATTTATGTTTATTATCCTGATGTGTTTATATATACAATATTTTATATGTTATACATTGAGAAGGATGAGACAAGAAGAAAAAAAAAATAAATAAATAAATAAATAAACAATTTTATTTTGTTTTGTTTTTTTTTGGTATTATTTTTCAATTTTATTATAATGTCAATCCATTTAATGATTGATAGTCCAACAAACAGAGTTTTATTATATGAGAATATTATTTTATAAGATAAATCATTGTTTTTGGGGGTTTTTTTTGTGTTTTTTTTTTGTTTTTTTTGTCATTATTTTTATTTTGTTTTAACTAAAATATAGTAAATATTTATCTCAAAATAAATCTATATGTGAATTTTTTATATGATATTGATGATGATGATGATGATTAAATATCTTAATTTTATTTATATATGATACATAAACGACTTAAGGATTAAAGCCAATTAAAGTTTAAATTATACATATATGTATAGTTATAGAATAAAATTTACAAAAACATACCACATTTCAAAATATATGACTATATAAGATCTTGTAGAGACTAACCCAAACAAATTGACGACATTAACTGCATTTAGTAAATTATATATATTATTCTTAATTTTTTACTTTATATTATAAAATTTTTTTTTTTATTAATTAACTAAAATATGAATATCATCAATATTATTACTATATTATTAACATCATTAAAGCACATCAAATTTAACAACAACAAAAGGAAAAACCAGAAGAAAAAAAAAACACCCACCAACACTCTCACGAAAAAAAAAAAAAAAATCACAAACAATCAAATGAAAAAGAAAAAAAAAAAATCACATACAAAAAACAATACAAAAATCACCGAAAAATTTTCTTTCCTTTTACTGAAGAAGAATATATCAAAAAAAAAAAAAATTTTCCGATTTTATTTTATTTTATTTTGATAAGTTTTTATTTCTGTGTTCTTTAACCATTTGAATATATATCATTAATTTTTAAATTATACACACATTACAAAATCAAATCAAAAAGGATACCAAAATAAAAAACAATATCTCTGTATAATAAAACTAATAAATTATTTTATATATTTTATTTTTGTTTCAATGATATTTCAGTTTGATTTTTTTGGTTTTTTTTTCCTTTTTTTCCTTATTTTTGAATCCCGTTTTTTTTTTTATTATTTTTAATAAAAAAATCAAATTTATAAAATCCCCGATATTTTTTACTTGTTTATTAAACTATGAACAAACCAATTTATTATAACAATTAAAATAAAAAAAAAAAACAATTTATAATTTAATACCCGAATATGATTTTTTTTTTTTTTAATATAATATATTTATTTATTTTCTTATTATTGTATTTTGTAACAATAATAAAAATAATAATAATAAAAACACACCAAAAACAGAAATATAATTTTTATATACGATAATAAAAAACAAAATAAAAAACAAAAAAAAAAAATAAAGAAAGTATTTTTGTATTAATATAAAACACAAAAATTATAAATTAAATGAATAAATCATTTGTGCGCTCTACAAATTCTCATCCGGGACTAAAAAACACAACCAGGACACAAAAATATATTTTGTAATATATTCTCAATGGTTTTTTTTTGTTTTGTTGTTCTGTAAAAATAAAAATATTGATATTAATGTGCATATATGTGCGAAGAAAATACACAAATATATAATGAAAGATATTTCTGAATGATATTCATGTATGAGTTTTGCTATTTTCGCCAAATATACATATACACACATACGTATATATAAAAAGGATCATCAAGAGTAAAGAAAATTCTATTTATTTCACTTTTCCCATTTTTGCATACATAGTATATATATATGCATATGTGGCAGCAGCAGCAGCTTCGTTTGATCCTCGGATGCTGTAAGGATAGGCATCGGGGCGCGTCACGCAAGCGTTTTATAAATAAATCGATTTCGTTTTGTGTATGATTTTTCCAAACACATATGTATTTTTAAAAATATATATATATATATATATATATATAGAAGTTTTTACAGGTAGCTTTGGCGGCGGCAGCAACGGCGGCTGTTATCTAAATATATATATTGAAATATGTAGATATGAAGAGATTGTGGTTTGGTTTAATATATATATATATATATATATATATATATATATATATTTGATTTTGATACGGTGGAAATACATACATGATAGTAAAGAGAATAACGTGATGACGATAAGAAAGATGACGACTAACATTCAATACAATATATGTAAAAACAAAAAAAAAAATGAGTATATATATATATATTGATGAAGATGAAGGCAACGGTAACGAAGGGATGTTGAGTAATTTTCTTTTTTTTTATCATATATATAAAAATAAATATAGTAAAATAAGGGTAAAATGACCAATCTTTAAAATATTCTTTATTACAATGTCATAAGTAAAAAAAAAACATCAATGTCATTAATCAAAAATTTATTATTATCCATATGATAAATTGTATATTTACAATTGTGTATTACATATTGTAATATGGTATGCGGTGTATTTATTACAAAATAAATCTAAAATAATGCATTTTCCTTAAAAACTAAGGATTCTTTATATATACATATATGTAAATATTATATCAAGTAAATAAATATAAATATATGAATATTTATAATATGTAAAAAATCATGTATTTTATGCACATAGATAACATTTTTCTTTTCGTCAAAATATATATTGCATATATATATATATATATATATATATATATATATATATATATATAGATATAAATACATTTTCATAATACATATACTACTATTTTACTTCATACAACTTTGAATACATACATTTGAACATACATACCTATATAAATGGTATTATATAAAGAGAACTATATACGAATACATAATGTATGTATTATAAGAAAATACATTAAATCTGAATATATACACTTTATATATCCTGCTAAAAGGTGATTTTTTAAAAGCTAGAGGAAAGTTTTTCAAAAAAAAATCACATAAAATTCAGAAAAATGTATGAAATCTTTATTTGAATCGATAGTACGATCCATATAATTTAATGTTTGAATATTATTTCATGCGTTGACCTTGACTGCGCCTCAAATGGTCCATCTGCTTTGTCCAATTTTGGCATACTCTTTGAAACATTTCGGTCGGTATCTCACGAACAAATGCTTTAATGTTGTCTTCCAATGCGTCAATTGAAGCAGGCTTGCCTGTATAGACATCAGGTTTAACATAACTCCACAAAAAATAGTCTAAAGGCGTTAAATCGCACGATCTCGGCGGCAATTTGACCGGTCCCGAACCTGAAATAAAATGTTCACCGAACTCGCCTCTCAATAAGTCCATTGTTGCGCGTGCTGTGCGGCATGTGACACCGTCTTGTTGAAACCACATGTCATGCAAGTCAAGCTCTTGCATTTTGGGGGAAAAAATAGTAGGATATCATCTCACGTTAGCGCTCACCATTCACAGTTACATTACGATTCGCATCATCTTTGAAGAAGTACGGTCGAATGATGCCACCAGCCGATAAACCGCACCAAACTGTGACTTTTTCTAGATGCATTGGTAGCTCTTGCAATGCTTCTGGCTGATATTCACTCCAAAATCGACAATTCTGCTTATTTACGTACCCATTCAGCCAAAAATGAGCTTCGTCGCTGAACACAATTTCGTCGCGATGAACTTTCTTAACAGAACACACATTTTGATAATAAAATTCAATAATTTGCAAGCGTTGTTCGTTTGTAAGACGATTCATGGTTAAATTATAGACCAAACTGAAGATGTTTGACGCAGTGAAACAAAACACGAAACGTGAGTCAGCTGTTTAAACCAGTGTTGCCAAAAAGATAATGGCTAAAAAATCACCCTTTATATTGATATATATCTTTGCAATACATTAGTCCATAGGCGGTTATGGGAAATTCGTAAGCCATATATTTCCAAGAGGATAGGATATATTCTGAACGGCACTTATGTCAAATTAGCTGATTGATAAAAGAAAAATATTGACCTGAACTAAATTTTCCTGAAAATCAACTAACTATTCTATTAATTCCAAACGGAGGGGTGTGTTTTTTTTTAATTTTCATTTTTCTTCACATAATTTAAAAATTTAATAATTTTTTAATATTTTACGCAGAAGAATATGTTATAAATCACCTTATTATTGATTCAAAAGATAAAAGCGGATTCATTCCATTCGGGTTCAGCGAAAATTAAAAAAAAAACAAAATTGCGATACTTTGAAAGTGAAGGACCAAATGGTTTTACATCAAAAATGGGACAAATTGTCTCTATATTTTGAACCAATTGGGATGATTATCCAAATTTTCTTGAAATGAAATATCAGAAATTGATTGAATTTTCAAATTATTCGAGGAAAATGAAAATTGGAGAAAGAAACTAAATGGCTGTAATTTGAAAATGGGGATGTTTAGTTATTTGTTCTTTTTAAAAATATCCTATCCCTTTGGTAATATGACAAAAAAATTTCCAGCTATGCCATTGCATAAGTATATATGTATCTAATACATAGCTACTAACTATATCACAGTGGGATATGTAATACTTTTCATATCATTATCAAAAATGAGTGTCTGACATGTGTTAAATAATTATTATGTTAAAATTTTATTTATACACTTTTACGTTTTTGATATTTAATTCATAATTTCTGACGAACCGTGCTAATGCCCGCTGAATGTTCAGATACTTAAATCACGGTAAAATTTCATCAGAAATTAATATATCACATAGTTTGGAAATGATAAAATATAGTTTTTAACGTTTTATAAAGATTAAGGTGATTTTATTTTTAATGATAATTCACAAGTTTGAAATGAAAATAGGATACCAATTTTCAAAATCCAATTTTGAATTGTGAGATTTGTGTGTGAATTGCTTTAAGTTAAATTAATAAAACTTTTGATAGATACGGCTATAGAACGTCTATTATATTCAAACGTACGTCCTTTATTGTCATGTTCATCTACATGAAATTTGTTCCCTAGAATGCATTAGAATGCTTTGAGTATGCGTTTTTTTTTACTTTATGTTAACATTAAATATATGCTACATATATTGTATAATAGCAATAATGGTCATATATTACGATATGTATATCGTATAGTAACAAGTCTATATATAAATATCCTTTTCCTATGTATTTATTCTATATATTTATATATATTGCGTGGGAGTATGCATTAATTCGTCCGGTTTTCTAAGAGCGGGCGTTACTAGTAGTATTTCGCGTCGTGTTCATCCGTGTCTATATTCATTTGAAAGCTACTGTTATTGCACGTCTTTTTCAGCGTATGTCATTTGATTGAAGCGTAAACAACATTTTTTTCTATTCATTGGAACATGTCGAACTTTGTCCCAGAAAAAGTGTTTTTTCCGGGGAGTTCTTGTTCATTACTTTAACATGAAGAAAAGTGCTACCGAAAGTCATCGTATTTTAGTTTGAGGTTTATGGTGGCCATGCCCTAGCTGAAAGAACGTGCCAGATGTGGTTTTGAAAAGATGATGAAGATGAAGAATTGGAGGCAATATGCTTGAAGAAGATGCGTGCCAAACGCAACAACATCTTGCAAAATCATTGGGAGTTGATCAAGCAACCATTTCCAGACATTTAAAAGCATCGGGATTCATCCAAAAGGTTGGAAATTGGGTGCCGTAAAAATTAAAGCCAAGAGATATCGAACGCCGATTCTGCATGTCGGAAATGTTGCTTCAACGCCACAAAAACAAGTCAATTTTGCATCGGATTGTCACTGGTGATGAAAAATGGATTGATTACCATAACCCCAAGCGCAAGAAATCGTATGTGAAGCCTGGCCAACCATCATCATCCGCGTGAAAAGCCGAATATCCATGTTGCCATGGTAATGCTCTGTATTTGGTGGGATGCGAACGGTGTGTTAATTGTATTATGTTCTGTTGAAATAGGACAATTAGACGATCAAGGGGGACCTCTACCAAACACAATTAATTCGTTTGAAGAGAGCGATTGCGAAAAAATGACCAGAATATGCAACCAGACACGAATCTATAATTTTCCATCATGACAACGCTCGGCCACATCTTTCAAAACCGGCTCAAAACTATTTGGAAAACAGTGGGTGGGAAGTTCTACGTCAGCCGCCTTATAGCCCAGACATAGTCCCCTCTGATTACTACTTGTTCAGATCAATGCAGAATGGCCTCACCGGAATACGCTTCACTTCAGAACAGGGTATCAAAAATTGGCTCCATTCGTTTTTCACCACCAAGCCGGAGAAGTTCTTTTGGGATGGAATCCACAGACTGCCAGAATGACATGGGCAAATGTTGTCGCTTCCAATGGACACAATACTTTGATTATTGATTTTATAACCATTTTTTCACAATCAAGCCTTCCGCATGAATTAATGCATACTCCCAATAGTATTTATAATAATTTTAGCTGTGTTTTTATTACTGTATTATATTCTCGAATTACATTAGTTATATATACATAGTTTTTTTTTGTTCCTTTGCTATATCTATAACATAACATAGTTCTGTTTATTTTTTTTTTTTATATCCATTTTTTTAAACCGAAAATCCATTTATTTCATCATCAATGTTCTGAACTCTGTGTATAGTAAGTAAATGAAATGAAATTTTACTATATTAAAGGGATTTATTTTTTTCTATTTGTTTTGGTTTGGTTTTTTTTTCTTTTGATAAATTGCAATTTCTAAATAATTGTTAATTGAATTTTTATCTTTATAAAATCTGTATTTTTAATTTATATAAATGTTAAAATAATTTACATAAAAACATAATCTTGGAGTAGGTATTTTTTAGATTGAATTTATGATATTATATTTTTTTTTTTTTGGGTGACATCTCCTTTGAAATAATTTATTTCTTTTATATTCATCTTGTTTTTGCTTTTTAAACAAAATGTTCCATTTTATTTTAAGTTTATTATATCCTTGTTATATCTCTCTCTATGTATTATGAATGTTACATAATTTCTTTCAACTATATAATAAAAATAAATAAATTTTTCGCTATACAACCAACAACCTGGTTTTAGCGTCCAACAACAGCCTTCTGTTGTTAGTTACTTAATTTGTGGATTTTACGGTGTCGGTAATTAGCCGTACGACCAACCGCAAGCGGAATATACAACTCTGTGTTAAAATTCAGATTCGAAAAATAACCGAAAACACAAAACATATTTTATGCATTCAGTAGGATTCGAACCCACGACCCTAAAATTTCGTTAGAATTTTAGGTTGGCATTTTTAACATTTACACCACAGAGTTATATTCAACTATATATATATTTCAACTATATATATATATGTATATATAAGAAATGTATAATTTAATTTTATCCGTTAGTTATTTGGTGACTTATATATTATATATTGTAGTTTTGTACAAATATGTAAAAACAGTTTATTTAACTATATATAGTTAAAATAAATAGTTCTTTTTTTTCTTTTAATAATTCTTATATAATTGGGTTTATTTTATATAATTTATTATCTTAATATATTTTTTCAAAGGTATTCCTTTTTATTTTAATTTTAAAAAATGTTAGGAAAAAATAAAGAAAGGAAAAAATATAACAAATATAAAATATTATTATAAATCATAAGATTATTTAAAAATATTTGTAGTATATAATAAATAAAGGGGGTATATTCATAAATCGGATATACCTTTAGATAATATCTTTATATAAATAATCAAAATTTTTGTGTTTTTTTTTCCCATAGAGATTATTTTTGTTTCCAATACCGTATTATTTCTGTTTTTTTTTCTTGGAAGAGGAAATCCATTTACAGACTGTGTGTCGGACTCCCGTCACTAGGACGTCCTACCGACTAAAACCTCTCCCACAGGGTTGGAGTTCAAGATACCCCCTCGCACTGCGACCATTAAGGTCTATTGTGCCCCTATATTCTTTATTCCTTTTACTCAAAAGGAATAAACCTTTCCTCACAGGTCACCAATTAAGAAATTTATGACCGTTTTTTACAGAGCTCTGGACATTTTGCAAGTATGTGTTCCATAGTCTCAGTATCCTTTTTGCAGAATCTACATTGCTCATTTTCGACCAATCCAATGTTTTTGAGATGGTAGTTACACGGCGCATGTCCCGTGAGAGCCCAGCAGAGAACCTTAAGATGTTCTCTCGATAAGTTCAGAATTTCCTCAGCTCTCTTTGCATTTATGTAAATAAATTTTTTTGAATGCCTAAGCCCCTGATATTATCCCAGTTTCCCTTAACCTTTTCATTGGACCACAATTCAATTGCTTCCATCTTATCTTTCCTGGTAAACCCACAGAAGGGCAAGGGACCAACGTACGATCCCACCGCACCAGTTTTCGCCAGTTTTCCAGCGTCTTCTCGGCCTCTTTGTCCCATATGAGCAGGCATCCAGATGACTCTAACATCGCCCTTGTTTGCCAACTCGTTTAGGACTTCGTGACATTCGAGGACCAACTTGGAGTTGAAACTGTTTTGCTGAAGTGCCATCAAAGCCGCCTGACTATCCGAGAGTATATTGACACGAATTTACTATTCGTGTCAATATACTTGAATTATTTCTGTTAGTAATCATATTTTTTTTCATTTTAACTTTCATGTATACATTTTGCGAGTTCCTTTATTCTCCTTTATTTAGCAATGGTATTTTTATAAAAATCTTTATTATGCTCGATAGAATTTATTTCATAAACAGAATCTATATATATTTATCTATCAAAATCTAGATATATTATAATCTGTATACTTTTATTTTAAACATTCCTTCTCTACCCGTTTACTTGAACATTTTTGATAATTTACCAATTTTTAATGTTTTTGATTTTATTGGGACCCTGCATTAAAAATGTCAATTTTTACCAATATATTGTCCATCGTTAGCTATGACTCCCTCCCATCTTTTAAGAAGTTTGTTGATTCCTCGTTTGAAGAACTCCTCATCTTTTGTCCCAATCCATTCATCGACCCATTTTCGCACTTCTTCAGCATTTCGAAAGCGTACATCTGTCCATCTGCTGACCTGCATTGATCTGTAAAAATGGTAATCAGAAGGAGCAAGGTCTGGCGTCTGGCGTGATCAAGATGATCCCAACCGAGAATCTTTATTTTTTCCTTAACGATGTTTGCGCGATGCGGCCTGGCATTGTCATCGTGTATTAAAACTTTGTGGTGTTTTCGAGCAATCAATGGTCGTTTTATGTTCAACTTTTTGCCAATTCGCCCAGTTGTTGTTGGTAGCGATCAGATGTAACCGTCTCATTCGATTTTAGCAGCTCATAATACACGACATCCTTTTGATCCCACCGAATACACAGCATAAGCTTCTGGCAATGAATATCGCGATTTGATTGTGAAGTTGTTGGTTTGCCGGGATCAACATATGATGACCAACCACAGCTAGCAGAAACGCCATCGCGGTCAATGTATCATATCCTTTCCGGGAACATCGTTGCTGGAAAATGGTATGTCTCATCTTCGACTGTCCAAATTCAAACAACCACGTCTCCCTAATTAAAAGCAAATCTCACATGTAATTTTTTACATTTTGGCGGCTTCTCTACCACCTCGACCATACTTTCATCTTAAGATATATACACTTTAGTTTTGAACACATATAATTTAAAATAACGAAAAATTTGAATGTGAAAAAATGTGATGATTGAATGAAAGTTAATTTATTAATTTATTTTTTATTAATTTAAAGTTAATTATTTTTTTATATGAACTATATATTACTTGTTAATTGAATTAATACGAAAAGTTTTATCACTTTGGACATATTTCGAAATCACTTAAATTTTGATTTGCAAATTTTATTTCAATTTTCCTTAAACCACAAATTTCCAAACTATAATAAATTGAATAAAATTTTCTATTGATTAGATTGTCTGAGCATCGTCGCGGGCATTGCCTGTATCTTTAGAAATCATGAAAAAAATACTTTGACTATCAAACTTTGGCATATATATCAAGGATTGTGTAATTTATATTATATAAATATATTGATTTTTACAGAATATAACAATCCCAAAAAAAAAAATAAGCAATCTTTCTTTATACGCAAACAAACGAAAAAAAAAACTATAATATAATATATAATTAAAAGTTTTCAATTAAAATAATTCAATTAAAATACCTCAGGATTTAATTTAAAATTTTGTTACAATTTTTATTACATTATTATATGTAGATAAACAACAATCAATATGCATGCAATGGATATACAAAAGTGTTTTTATTTATTTATTGTAAAATTAATATTATAAACATAAATGTTACTTTATATGTATAGTCTATATAGGCTAGGCATATATCTAGCTATATTGTACGATACCACACACTATTCGTTTATTCTCTATTATAATATATATAAAATGTAAAATTTTCTACTTTGTATTTTACAATTTGTGTTTTCACGAATGTTTTCATGAATAGTATTACTTTTCTGACATTCGCTGTATAATATTTCTATGTATGCTAAATTTGTTAAAAAATATAAACAAAATAGATAACTAATTTATTCATATAAAAAAAAAATAAAAATTAAAAAGGTCAAAATAACACCAAAAATATTTGTGGAAATTAAATTTGTTTTCTTATCAATATATGGTAATTCTATTGAGATCATTTTACCAATTTATATACCTTTTGAAAATGTATTTATATATTATGTATGTTTCTATATATAATATAAATATTCTACCAAATGTCCACGCATCTATATTGAATATACAATTATACATAGCACATATGATATCTAAATATGGTTCAAAAAAGTTGTATTTGAATTTTAAACATGAAAAAAAATATTAATTTATACATACATCTTTTTTTATGTACCTAACTCTCTTTTTACGCGCGCGGCGATAGATACGCTCTGTGAAAATCTTCCTAAAAAATATCAGTACATGTATAAAAATATGGGATTTGTTTCAGCTCCTAGGAATCAACAATTTTAAAAACATTATCACATATAAATGTGTTTATCTATTCATAATATTATAAAATATATTTTGTATATTGTGCACAAAATTACGAACCGGTAAATCCATGCTCTTTAGGAATAAAATAAGATAAGATAGAACTTAAAATTAAATCATATTGATAAATGTAATAATTTCATAAAAATTGTCAATACTCAATCACTTTCCATGTTGACCAATACATTTTATAGCATATTTAAAAAGATCATAAAAAATTACTAAATGTCTTCTAATGTCACTTTAGTCGCTTTCATATGACTTTTCCGAGATTTTCCACTTTTAAATAAAAATAAATCATATTTTTGTATATTAAATAGATAGTAAATCGTATGATTGTGCAATAGCTCGATGATAAAGAACTTATTAGTGATTGCCAATATGACTTTGCAGGCACAAACGATCTACAGGAGATTTACTAAATTATTTAACCAATAAAATAGGTAATAGTATTGCAAATCTTGGTGAAACATAAGTGGTTTCGCTAGACATTACTAAGGCTTTTGATAGAGTATGGCATAAGGCATTAATATCCAAATGCCATTCATTTGGATTAGGGGACACATTCTGTAAATGGGTTGGGAACTTTTTAGCTAATAGGCATATTAATTGGTTGTACTACATGGAATTAGTTCCAAACTTTATCCGGTTTATTCTGGGGTACCTCAGGGTTGTGTTCTATCGCCCACTCTCTTTTTAATTTTTATTAATGATCTTTTATCAATAACAGAAAATCCAATGCACTGTTATGCAGACGATAGTACATTACATTCTTCGTATGAACTACATCGTAATCATAATGCGAATCAAATGATTCAGTCTCGCCAGAAGATGATTTCCTCAATTAACAAAGATTTAGATTCAATATCTAATTGGGGAAGGATAAACTTAGTAGAATTCAATCCATCTAAAACAAAGGCATGTTTGTTCTCAAACAAAAGATCCATAAATGTTGCCCCAATACTTATGCATAATACAATTATTCCACAATCTAATGACCTATTAAATTTGGGAATGTGTTTGTCAAACAACTTTTCATGGAGTAATAATATAATAATAGCGGCTAAAAAGGCGGCTAGTCGCATTGGATTTTTAAGAAAATCGAAAGAATTTCTCAATTGTGAAAATTTAGCATTAGTTTATAGGTCTTTTATAAGACCGTTTCTAGAGTACAATTCCTACATATGGGCTGGTGCACCAATTACTACACTGCAGTTTAGTGATAGGATCCAAAAACACGCTATTTCGTTGAACAGAAATGAAACAATAACAAATTCCATTTAATCTTTGGATCATAGACGATCAGTAGCTTCATTGTGAACATTGTATAGTTATTATTACCATGAATGCTCTAATGAAATTTGAAAGCTAATTCCTGAGCCAATTAGCTTCTCTTATAATTCGAGAAATTCACAAAAGGCTCATTCATATTCTGTATCTATTAGTATTTTGCGAACAAACAGATTTGGAAATTCATTTTTCCCAAGAACATCAAGATTATGGAATAGTCTCCCTGAACTAGTATTTCCCCCTAATTTTGATTATCAGTTATTTAAATTAAACATTTCATCTTATCTAAAAACTAATCCAAATAAAGTGCAACTTGGACAATTGTTTGAAAACATATGAGTGATTTTTTCTTACTTGGTTTTAGTGTAAGTTTTTTTTTTATCTCATATGTTTGCTTTATTTTCAAAATTTCATAAATTAATCCACATATTATAATAGATTTACCACCCAAAATCACTTAAGTGTATTCAATGCATCTAAGGTTCATCACCTGATTAAGTGATTTCGTTACCGGCTCACGGCAATAGAGTTCCGAGGTTTTACGGGCTAAACCGATTCTGCCGCAATCGCGAACAAAAAAAAAATATTAAATTATTGAAATTTTTCGCATTTTCAAATGATTGTAATTTCCGAACAAGGTAACCAATCTTTATGATTAGACCCCCAAAAGAAAGGTATTTCCATGCACTTTAAGAATAAAATAAGTGATTAGATAAAAATAAAAATTAAATCATATTGATAAATCCGATTATTTCAGAAAAATTGCAGTTGCAGGGTGTATGATGGCTATGTTGACCAATTATTATTTTTTAATTTAATTAAACAATTTCAATTTCCAAAAATATATATTAATTAATTTTTTTTAAACCAATAATATATCTGAATGAAAAGCACATATCCACAATTTCTTTATGAACAATTTTACATATTGAAAACCAGAATTTAAACAAATGACTTTTATTCGGATGATATTTTATTTTCTAATAGACCGTAAAAATACCTTTCCATCGGATGCCTATTCATACAGATTATTAAACTCTGGTTAGGCAATTACAATAATTTTTATTTAAAATTGGAAAATCTCGGAAAATTCATATGAAAACCATTAAAACAATAAGATCATAACTCTTTATATATATACGCATGAAAATGTTTACATTTAAATGGGTATATTTCAATATAATTAATTTTCATGCACACAAAATGATTATATATAAATGCATTCTAGCGAATTTTAACAAATACAAATTCGTTTTTTTTTTTGTTATATCTTTAAATTTAATTTTTTATTATATATACTATACATATATTGGGTATGTAAATATAATACTCTAAATATAATCATATAATATACAGAGCTATACATAAAAATATATATACATAAGCTATTATTACATGTAACGTATATATGCAGCTTTTCTATTATTTTTAAACATAAACTTCTATATTGTAGATATATAGTATTGAATTTATGTTTTAGTTTATGTTGTAGAGGACGACGACTGCGATGAGGATTCATACAGCATATATAGTTATTTATACATAGTAAATAATAATACAATATGATTATATAAATAAAATACATATATTTATTATATATGTATACTATAATATTTAGAAAATCATATCATGTTTTCACAATGGAATTTTGCTACTCTCAAATATTTTTTTGTATATTATAATAACAAATAATAATTTTATAATAATAATAATAATCAAAATTAATGATTTAATCTGTCGCTACAATGGAGATTGTATATACATATAAAAGGAAATGTATATATTTATTTATATATGAATGAAACCCATCATTGCAAATAATAATATGAAGAAAAAAAATATAAAATTTGTGCTAGTCATATCTTTTTTCTTTTTTTTTTCGATTATGATATGATATATATTACTATACTATACAGAAGATATTTGGTATATACACGCAATATAGTTTATCGTATTTTATATTATATGAGGTATATCTATGATGATACTATATATATACTATATAATAGTATATATTAAATATATAGATAGATAGACAAAAATACATGACTATTTACTTTACTATAATTTAAAAAAAAAATTTTTTTTTATATACTGATTGTGCAAAATTTCTTTTTTTTTCTTTCACAATTTAAATTTGATATGAATGAGATGGATTCATTTTATTTAGTTGTAAATAAAAAAAACAAACAAAAAAGTTCTTTTGATACAAAAAATTCAATTATTTCTAATCCGCCCATCCAAACCAAATCAATAAAGTGTTTCACTTTATATATATAATTCATTATATCTTATAGTTTTGAAAGCGCAAGTAATGGATTTTTAAAAATAATTATGTCCACTTTTCATATATACAAAATTGACTGAAGGATGTGGAAATGAAAATTAAAAAAAAAACGAATAAAAGGAATAATAAGATCCTTGACAACAAAATTAATTACATAAATTCCATTCAGATGTTTTGTGATCTATATGGATAGAAGAGTTTTGTTTTAAGTACGTATATATTTTCAATATATGCTACGTATTAGGATCGTTTTCGAGAAAAAAATTTTGACCCGCACTTTTTATCACCTTTCTCCACGAATTGTGGAACTTTTTATCAATAAAATTCGAATAAAATAATTTCCGCAAAAATATCGCTAGCCCGCTCGCTCGGTTGTCTTCACTTTTTCTTAGAAACTACTCAACCGATTTGGCTGAAATTTTCAGAATAAACTTTTTTTGGCGAAAAATTTTACAAGTTCGAAGATGGGGTATGTCACCGGTTCCCTTCTATCGCGGAATTTTTTCTGATCCCATCCCACCCATTCCTATAAATTCCGTGTGTATTTACTCGGGAATGGTTATAGTTAGCCCAAAAATTTCTTCTAGGCTTCATTTTTATTCTCTACAGAACTGCATCATTAAAGGTATCCTGATCCCATCTCATACAAATCCAATCGTGTTCTTCTTGGGAATGATTTTGAACGTTATTTTATGGGTAAAATCTTATGAGGAATTGCATTCAATGATAAATTTAAGCCCAATTTACCACCTGACCAGCAATACGTACTTCTTGATACAGGTGTGTGTTTGCCTGGCAGCGTTTTTTTTCTTCAAATAATGACTATTTTTTAACTTCCCAAGCGGTGACTTTGAATCATTTCCTGATAAATCGGATTAATCGCTGTATTGCTGAATTTGATTTATCTACTCTGTGTATACTCTCGCATCGAGTAGTGAGAAAATGTGTTTGATTTACACACACTTCAACAGGGTATACATATACACTATATGTTTGATTTACATACACCAATATTCTGTGTAGCGATTCTGTGCATTTATTTTACACAGCCAAAATAGATGGTGTAAAGACTTCAGCGACGAACCTTTTTTTATATTTCGTATGTTTTTGTGTCAGTTATTGTTGTTATTTGATTTATAGAATTTTGATTTAATGAATTTTGATTTAATACTACGATTTATATTTTATAACGTATTAAAATTCGAGTCAAATTGTTTTTTATTAAAGAATCTTCTAAAGGAAGACCTTACCAGATTCAATTATAATATACAAAATTATGGTATATAAGATTTTTTTAAATAGATTTATATAAATAAAGAAAAAACATTGAAATAAAACGAGTTAGATCATATTTTTAAAATGGCTGATGAAGCGCTCATGTTAATAAATTTATTGGAGGACCCATCGGAGGATTATTCTTTGGATGATGAATGATGACGAGCTGCAAATAGCAATTTCTTTATTGCTTCCAGAACGTGAAAAAAGAAGTAGTAACCAAAATTTTATTAAAGACGTTATATCCAATTGCTCTCCGAAAGAGGTTTGTCTTTTTCTATTAAATACGGCCAAAGTAAATATTACAAATCGTATCACAAAATTAGTTATTAATTAATGTTTTTAAATAATTTAGTTTAAACGTCATTTTTGTATGACAAGGGAAACATGTAAAATAACCACGGATATGTTTCTACAAAATAAATGTTGTCCAAAACCTTACACTCGTGGTAGAAAGTCTATTCCTTTTGAAAACTATTCATTAATTTTTATTTGGTAAATTTATTCAACAAAATATTTATTAAATTTACACGTTCAAAAATTAAAACTGTAATTATTGGAATTTCTTTATTTTAGGTTTACTGTGAATAAGTGCAGTTTGCGACAGGTTTGCAATTTGTTTGATATAACATGTTTTGCATTTCGTAGATTATATACGTAAATTAATTTCTATAAATTTATAGTTGTTTTAGTTGTCAGGTTTTCCAGGTGTTATTGGCTGTATTGATGGCTCTTATATAAACATTAATACACCTGCACATAAATTACAGTCGGCGTATATTAATAGACACGATGGTACATCTATCACGCTTCAGGCAGTATGTGATGCGCAAAAAAATGTTTTGGATGTTTTCACTGGTACACCCAGCAAGATACATGACGCTCGAGTGTTCGACTTATCCCCACTAATCTGAAAAACTTCCAATAATGTGTGAAGCAGGTAGATTTCATTTATTGGGTGATGGCGCATACCCTTTAGGAGAATGGATATTACCGCCGTTTAGAATTATTAGGGAAATTTCACCGGCTAAACAAACATATAACGAAAAATTGTCCCAAAACTATAATCGTTATCGAGAATTCGTTTGGGATTTTAAAACAACGATTTAGGCAAGTACAACGCATTGAATTTAGGGATGTAAATAGAATTACCAAATTCATAATAGCTTGTTGCGTACTGCATAACATATGTATGGAAAATCAAAACAATTGGAATCGTGATGATCTAGATAACGTGCAAAGCAACGAGGATGAAATTAATCAAGAAATCCCCCGTGAAACAATGAGAAGTGCTCTACAAAGGCGACTTGGAGAAATGAAAAGATTGCGTATATGTAACCAATTCCATATATTAAATTAACCTGTTATAGTATATTATAATTAAAATAAAAACTAATAATAATGAATGAAATAACAATTATCATGTGTCGAATTCATAATAAAGTTAAAGGGTTTCAATTCATATATAAACGAAAACTAACATTACAAAAACTCACATAAACAAGAAGAATATTAATTTCTTTTTGTTCAAATATGGATTTTATTAATTCCATATTCTCTTTGTGACGCCTTTCAATAGCTGTTTTCCTTTCTTTATATCTTTCTGCTCTACGATCGTCAGTCGTTAACAATAATGTTTCCCTTATAACATCATGAGTATGGATTTCTTTGAAGTCATAGTCCATTTAGTTTTTTTGATTAGTTCGTCATTTTTGTTTGTATTGCCTTGAATATTTTTTGTTTTTAAATAATTAATACCGCGCAACACTTCCGGTTCTATGGAGTCGTCAAGGGCAGCAATGGCGTTTAGCTCCTCCTCATATTCTACCCCTACTCTCGAATTACCAGATGTTTTATTGTGGTTTATTTCATGTGTTTTACGTCTTTCAACAGTTTTGTACCGGTTTTGTACTTGTTCGTACGTTCTTTTTATTCCAAATTGCCCTTCCATTTCTAAAGCCAATTTTTCCCACATGGCCCTTTTGTTGTTAAATTTTTTTTTTTTTTTGTCCTACGTCTTCCATATATATTATATATTTTTCCAGCAGCCATTTTGTTTGATTATTCGTCCATGAATCTAATAACAAATTATTATTAAAAAACATTGATCTAGAACCAAATTACATTTTAAAGATTACCATTAAAATTACCGTGGTATCTAAATTTTCTTGAAGATTCAAATTATCTTCTAAATTGACAAGAATTGAATTGTTAATTTGACTGCCTTGACTTGCTTGCAAAAAACATAATTTTGTATAAAAATTAAAAATGTTTAATTTTTTTTTTTGCAAAATCCACTACCAATAAAAATAATGTAATACTTATACTTAATAATTGATCAATATTTATATTCATGGTATTTTTAAACTTAATAAATAAATTAATAAATAATTTAAATCAATAAATAAAAAAAAATGAATTGCCATGTGTAAAACCAAAAAAAAACATCAAACGTTAAAAAACCAAAAAATAAATTGAAGAATTGAAATTAAAACTGTAAATAAAACCAAACACACATTATTTTGCTCTTTTGCTTGTTGTATTTTGTGTTTGTTTTACCAATGCACCACACTAGGATTTCTTTACACGTAGTGTAAACATTCTGTGTATTTTATCCAGTGTCTGTGTACACACAGAGTACCTTAAATCAAATTCAGCATATGATTAAAAAAATTAAGATATTTTATATCAGTGATCATCTATCTATCGCAGTAATTATACCTCTGGTTATAGATTTCATGTACAGAAAATTCCCACCTCTATTCTATATAAAGATAAGAAAATAATTACTTTTTTTTTTTTAACTATATGCGGTCGTATGCATTTCATTGATTCTTTCAAAGGTTGTTTTTTTTAATTTATTTATTACATTACATTATTAAAAAGTCAAAAAAAAATGAAATAAAAGGATATATATTCATATATAGAAATATATGTTTATACAATAAATGACCGCAAATAAAAACTTGAAAGCTCCCCTCATCTCATTGCAATGTTATTATATATTATATATATATATATATATATATTTTGGTAAATGTTATTAAAAAAACAAAAATTCAACGCAATTTTAGATATTCCATATATTATACAGATTTTTTTTATCAGATTTCACATTTTCTATATATGTATATAATCAATAAAATTATATATACCTTAGCTGCTGTCTACGCATAAAATATATGAATTTCCCTTTTATGATGATGCGGTCGTTTAACATCACCATTTCCAAATAATAATAATAATAATAATAATAACAATATCGCATATAATATTTTAACACACAGAAAATGTTCTTTTGCTAAATTAGGGGAGTATTTTTTTTTATCATTCTTTTGTATACTCTAATGTTTTATAACATGCGTTCCTTCCGATATTTTCATATACATCTTATTACTTATTATTATTATTTCTTTCTAATATATATATATATATGCAGGCATATGAAATTTCGAAAATGCGAATATAAACGCGTATATGTAAATATGTATAAAGATCTATACACAGGATAAATCAACAATTTCTATTGTTAATATTCAAAAAAAAAAAAGAAGGAATTCATTGATTGCCTTTTTCGCATTCAATATATAATGGTATTTATATTCTTGGATATTATATCTATAGAAAATGAATATTATTTTAAATATATGCGGGAAAATATATTTATTATGTATATGCGGAGGGGTTGTTGTTGTTGTTTTTTTTTTAACTTAAATTACAAATCAGATAATTTAATGCATTATATGGTATATATATTCATATGTGCTGCGGTTTGGGAAATAATTACTGATATTATAGATATCATTTTTTCTTTTTTTTTGGGAAATATTCATATATATACATATATATGGTGAATATTTTTTATACCCTTTAACGAAATTATAACAAATGATATTTCTTTTGAATGTTTTTTGTTAATTTACGTACATCAACTTAATAAATTATATAAACAAAATCGTAAATTCAAAACTATAATAATCTTAAACTTTCTTCATTCTTAAAGATATTAGTTAACAAATTTCTTTTAACAAATTTGATTTGAAAATTAATTTTTATTCTCATTATTTCTATAATATCCAGAGACGATGCCCAAAGACGCTTTGATACTTAGATCGGTGTAAAATATTCTTATCCATTTGAAAGTGATATAAACTTATACGGTTTAAAGTGCTTATAATATCTATTAAAAATCTACTGGAAGACTTATATTTTTGAGATTCAAAACTGGATGTGTTCTAAAGGGTGATTTTTTAAAAGCTATAGGAAATTTTTTCAAAAACAAACACATAAAATTCAGAAAAATGCATGAAATGTTTATTTGAATGGATAATACGGTCCATATAATTTAATGTTTGAAAATTATTTCATGCAAATGTTGACCTTGACTGCGCCTCAAATGGTCCATCCGCTTAGTCCAATTTTGGTCCAATACTCTTTCCAACATTTCGGCCGGTATCTCACGAATAAATGCTTCAATGTTGTCTTCCAATGCGTCAATTCAAGCGGGCTTGTCTGTATAGACATGAGCTTTAACATAGCCCCATAAAAAATAGTCCAAAGGCGTTAAATCGCACGATCTAGGCGGCCAATTGACCAGTCCCGAACGTGAAATAAAATGTTCACCGAACTCGCCCCTCAATAAGTCCATTGTTGCGCGTGCTGCGTCGCATGTGGCACCGTCTTGTTGAAACCACATGTCATGCAAGTCAAGCTCTTGCATTTTGGGCAAAAAAAAGTTGGATATCATCTCACGGTAGCGCTCACCAATTACAGTTACGTTACGATTCACATCATCTTTGAAGAAGTACGGTCGAATGATGCCACCAGCCCATAAACCGCACCAAACTGTGACTTTTTCTGGATGCTTTGATAGTTCTTGCAATGCTTCTGGCTGATATTCACTCCAAAATCGACAATTCTGCTTATTTACGTACCCATTGAGCTAAAAATGAGCTTCGTCGCTGAACACAATTTTTCGGTAAAAATGTGGATCTTCGGCCAACTTTCCAAGAGCCCATTCACCAAAAATTTTACGTTGCGGTACGTCGTTCGGCTTCAATTCTTGCACCAGCTCTATTTTGAAAGGCATCACACCTAAATCCTCCAGCAAAATTTTCCACGTTGTTGAGTAACAGAGGCCCAATTGCTGCGAACGGCGACGAATCGATAATTAATGGTCATCTATATTTGGGAATGTCTTGAAAACGGTTAGGGAAAAATTACCAAACCTGCGAAACTTACAAGAAATAAGAAATAAACAGAAAACGTAACTTTCACGGTAAAATTATCTTTAGAATTAAAGAAGTGCTTCAATTTGAAAATGGTCATTTTCATAGTTTCACCAAATTGCTGTTGGACCACCAACAAATCTGAAATTCAAAAAGTTGACTACAGTCTTAAGCTATAACATACTAAAATTTTTGAGTTACTGGCAGTACTAGAAGCTTGAGAAATTATAATTCTCTTTATCAATATTATTGGCCATAATACTAAAAATTCATCAAACTGCATGGGTAAAGAAATGACAGAAGAAAAGCAAAAAGTTCTTAATACAAATTTTGGAATTTTATTTATTTTTTCATGCAAAAAATCGATTTTTTATAGTTTTTTTTAAAGATAATTCTCATTATTTCTGATCATCCTGATGACGTTTAGGTTTAGATATTTAATTGATGGAAAATTTTATTATCAATCGATATTTATCACAATTTAAAAGTGATCAACTTATGGATTATATATGAAAAACCACTTGTAATACATATTTTTGGGACCATAAAATAGGTTATTTGGGAATACTTTGATAATTGGTAGGAATATACTTGTAAGACCTTTGAAAGGCATAAGAAATAGCCAGAAAACATAACTGGTTCGGTTATGTTGTTTAGCATTAAAAAAGTTATATGGAATTTTAAATATTTGAAAAAAGTGTTGTTCATAGTTTCACCAAATTGCTCCTGAATTATCTACTTGACCATAGCTACATATCGGAAACTTTCCACAAAGTTTGCCAAACCCTTCGGCGATAAAATACTATAATTTCCAGTAGTTGGCATTACTAGAAGATTCGCAGAAATCCTATTTTCCCTCATCAATATTGGCGAAAATACAAAAATTCCATTTAAACTGACAAAGAAACGGCAAAAATAATTTCAAAAAGTTATTAATAATTTTATTTATTTTTTAATGCAAAAAATTGATTTTCTCGTTTGTTTTTTTAAGATAATTCTCATTATTTCTGATTAGCCATAGACCGTCGATGTCCAAAGACGTTTAGATACTTTAATACAATGTAAAATTTTTATTTTCAATTTTATTACCAATTTTAATATATATATTTAACTATTTACTAAATTCTCATTTATGATTATGAAGTACTTCATTAAAGAAAATCGTATCCAATATTTAACAGAGAGATCATTATAATAGCGCAATATGTTAAATTTTACATTGTTAAATTTTCAAAAGCAGTTGTAATCCAATTTTTAAGAAATCGTACTTACTCAGTAATTGAAGGCAGAAAGTAAAAATTTCCCTATGCAAAATATACTAATAACGTGGGAAATTCTTGGAACATTTTCATTTATAAAGTACCTTGTGAAATGAAAATCCGTCCAATAATTAAGAAAGATCATTAATAACGCATTATTAACACGCACCTTGTCAAGTGTCCAAAAGTATTTGTACACACATTTTCATGACAAATTTTCAAAATCATTTCTAAACAAATTTATCAAGAAATTGTACTCAGAAATTGATAAGGTAACTTGTATACTTATGCTTGTATACTTATGCTTTGGGGGATGCTGAATCCGAATAAATAGGTTTCGGAACATTTTAGCCCTTAGTTTTTGAGTTATGGTCTGACAAAGATTTCCCAAAATTTTGCTATACTAACCCCTTATGAAAAAATGGATTTTTCACCGAAACCTTTAAGTTTGAGCTATCGGGCTGAAAACTTGTATACTTATGCTTTAAGGGATGCTGAATCCGAATAAATAGGTTTCAGAACGTTTTAGCCTCTAGTTTTGGAGTTATGGCCCGACAAAAATTTCCCAAAGTTTTGCTATACAAACCCTTATGAAAAAATGGATTTTTCACGGAAACCATAAAGTTTCAACTATCGGGCTGAAAACTTGTATACTTATGTTTTAAGAGATGCTGAATCCGAATAAATAGGTTTCAGAACGTTTTAGCCCTTAGTTTTTGAGTTATGGCCCGACCAAGATTTCCCAAAGTTTTGGAAGGGTACTCCCTTATGAAAAAATGAGTTTTTCACCGAAACCTTTAAGTTTGAGCTGTCGGGCTGAAAACTTGTATACTTATGCTTTAAGGGATGCTAAATCCGAATAAATGGGTTTCAGAACGTTTTAGTCCTTAGTTTTTGAGTTATGGCCTCACAAAGATTTCCCAAAGTTTTGCTATACTAATCCCTTATGAAAAAATGGATTTTTCACCGAAACGTTTAAGTTTGAGCTATCGGGCTGAAAACTTGTAAACTTATTCTTCAAGGGATGCTGAATCCGAATAAATAGGTTTCAGAACGTTTTAGCCCTTAGTTTTTGAGTTATGGCCCGACAAAGATTTCCCAAAGTTTTGTTATACTAACCCCTTATGAAAAAATGGAATTTTCACCGAAACCTTTAAGTTTGAGCTATCGGGCTGAAAACTTGGATACTTAGGCTTTAGGGGATGCTAAATCCGAATAAATGGGTTTCAGAACGTTTTAGCCTTTAGTTTTTGAGTTATGGCCCGACAAAGATTTCCCAAAGTTTTGAAAGGGTACCCCCTTACGAAAAAATGGATTTTTCACAGAAACCTTTAAGTTTGAGCTATCGGGCTGAAAACTTGTAAACTTATGCTTTAAGGGATGCTAAATCCGAAAAAATAGGTTTCAGAACGTTTTAGCCCTTAGTTTTTGAGTTATGGCCCGACGAAGATTTCCCAAAGTTTTGAAAGGGTTTGCAAAAATGGATTTTTCACCGAAAATTTTAAGTTTGAGCTATCGGGCTGAAAACTTGTATACATATGCTTTGGGGGATGCTGAATCCGAATAAATAGGTTTCAGAAAGTTTTAGCCCTTAGTTTTTGAATTATGACCCGACAAAGATTTCCCAAAGTTTTGCTATACTAACCCCTTATGAAAAAATGGATTTTTCACCGAAACCTTTAAGTTTGAGCTATCGGGCTGAAAACTTGCATACTGATGCTTTAAGGGATGCTAAATCCGAATAAATAGGTTTCAGGACGTTTTAGCCCTTAGTGTTTGAGTTATCGCCCGACAAAGATTTCCCAAAGCTTTGCTATACAAACCCCTTATGAAAAAATAGATTTTTCACCGAAACCTTTAAGTTTGAGCTATCGGGCTGAAAACTTGTATACTTATGCTTTAAGGGATGCTGAATCGGAATAAATAGGTTTCAGAACGTTTTAGCCCTTAGTTTTTGAGTTATGGTCCAACAAAGATTTCCCAAAGTTTTGCTATACTAACCCCTTATGAAAAAATGGATTTTTCACCGAAAACTTTAAGTTTGAGCTATCGGACTGAAAACTTGCATACGTATGCTTTAAGGGATGCTGAATCCGAATCAATGGGTTTCAGAACGTTTTAGCCCTTAGTTTTTGAGTTATGGCCCGATAAAGATTTCCCAAAGTTTTGCTATAACCCCTTATTAAAAAAAGGATTTTTCACCGAAACCTTTAAGTTTGAGTTATCGGGCTGAAAACTTGTATACTTATGCTTTGGGGGATTCTGAATCCGAATAAATAGGTTTCAGAACGTTTTAGCCCTTAGTTTTTGAGTTATGGCCTGAAAAGGATTTGTCAACGTTTGCTATACAAATCCCTTATGAAAAAATGGATGTTTCACCGAAAACTTTAAGTTTGAGCTATCGGACTGAAAACTTGTATACTTATGCTTTGGGGGATTCTGAATCCCAATAAATAGGTTTCAGAACGTTTTAGCCCTTAGTTTTTGAGTTATGGCCCGACAAAGATTTCCCAAAATTTTGAAAGGGTACTCCCTTATGAAAAATTGAATTTTTCACCGAAAACTTTAAGTTTGAGCTATCGGACTGAAAACTTGCATACGTATGCTTTAAGGGATGCTGAATCCGAATCGAGTTGAGTTGGTGTATAAGATAAATTTAAGACCCCCGCTGCCTTCAGAGGCAACTCAGTAATTGATGTCAATTTCAACAAAAAATGATTTTTGTAAATGTTTGCTTTATTATTATTATTATTATGCGGCGATATTAAATTAATATTACATTATGATAAAAAATTTATTGGACATTCACACATTTGTTATAATTCACAATAAACATTAAAAAATTTTATACATAAAAAAATAATAGCTATTTAAAATAAAAAAAAATATTGTCAATAAAATATATAGAAAAATAAAATTAGTTAGTCAATTTGATTGATGATCGCCATCATTCTAATGATTCAGTCAGTGATCCGTCGATCGTTTGGTTAGCTCGAATGTAAACATCCAATGTTGATAGTAGTGATTCGGTTACCGATTCATCTGTCAGATGTGAATTAATTGATGGAGATGGAGTCATCATCATATTGTCATTAAAAGTATTATTGGTTTGTGCATCGTGTGAGTGTGATTGCGCTTCTGATTGATATATAATTAGGTATGGCACCGGCACATTATTAAGATGTGGTAAAACATCTTTATCCTTTTTAATTTCATTTGGTACTATTATTGCTTGATAGTTGATTGCTGGCGACCGATTTAATTCCGTGTAATTATAATTGGATGTTGCATTCGAATCGAAAATTAAATTAACTGATGATGATGGATTACCCATTACGGATTCATTTGAATCCCCTTTATTTTGTATATTATTCGTGCTGGTTTTAATATGCACTTTCTGTATATGTGTTGATAAATTACTTTTGTCTGCAAACGTTTTTTCACACACATCACATTGATAATGAGGTATAACACCTGAATGAATGGTACGAATATGTGTGTTTAAATGACTTCTTTGTGCAAAGGTTTTTCCACACACCTTACAACCATAAGGTTTTTCACCGGTATGAGAGCAAGTATGGATCTTTAATTCCCCATTTGTTACAAATTCTTTTCCACACACCTTACAACGATAATTTTTTTCACGGGTATGAATAGCACGAATATGTACGTTTAAATTGCTTGCATTTGAAAAGGTTTTTCCACATTCCTTACAACAATAAGGTTTTTCACCTGTATGAGAGCGATTATGGATCTTTAATTCCGAATTTGTTACAAATTCTTTTCTACAATCATCACAACGATAATTTTTTTCATGGGTATGAAAAGCACGAATATGTTTGTTTAAATTACATTGAACTGCAAAGGCTTTTCCACATTCCTTGCATTCGTAAGGTTTTTCGCCTGTATGCGTTCGAATGTGTCTGTTCAAATGTTGTTGCGTTTTGGAATATTTCCCACAAGTTTCACAATGAAATTTAGTTTTCTGACCAACATTTGATTCCGTATTCATATTTATTTTTTTAGTAAACTATAAAACCAATTAAAAACTAAACAACAATTTTTCTTTTTTTTAATTAATGAATGTTTTAATTCCGCACTCTTAAATCAATGTATTTTTACTTTTGATTGTCAATTTTATAAAATCTTTAACTTAAAACTCACGTTTTTTTTTAATTTAAATGGTATTAAGTTTAAAAACTTTAATTTTATTTAACGAAAAAATATTAAACAGATTTAATTATACCATAAACAAATTTTTAAAAATATACCGTCGTTTTGAAACGCAACCGAATTATTAAATGATAATTAATTTTTATATATAAAATCTATTTCAAAACAAAAATCACGAATATTCCAACACACAAACAATTAATTAAAAAATAAATATAATAAAAAAAGCACTGTCAGAAAAACACCTGTAACAGGAAGCACATACTGATGCGGTGACCTGATGGTGCTGACGATGGTTGGAGTAAGAGGAGTTAAATTTATCACCAATTAACTCATCACCAACAATCTTGTCCGAACACGAAATATATTCAATTTCATTCCCATGAACAGCATTGCGGATTTGTGTTGGGAACTCCTGCGGCGATGGGATCCGGGAAAAACTTTCCGGGAATGTCATTTTGTATCATTTATTGTTACCAAACTCGCTAAAATAGCCAAATTTATCAAAAGCAAATATCAAGACAATACTCATTGAAATATACAACAATAAAGAAACAAAAAAATATGTGAGAATATTCCGAAAATTCTGAAAAGCCATAGAAAATCTTGGTTTGGTAGTTTCCGAGAGAAGAAAATAAGACAAGCGAACGGACAAAATTTTAATGGCATTTTTTTTTAGGAACAAAAAAGTTCCCATTCCCAGGAGAGCAAAATATGATAAAAAAAATTTAAACGATACAAAATAATATTGCGCACGCATACTACAAAGTACACGTACTTAAAAGCAATTGTAAATATGTTGTAATTTTGTATAGTTTATCTACACTGAAAAAAAAAATTGGGCGATATTAACTTCTAACATTCTAATAAAAGAAAATTTGCATAGAAAATATTTTTATTTTTTTTTATAATTTACATTTCATTACCTTATTCTACCAAATAACCAAATAACAAAAAACAAAAAAAAAACCCTCAAAACAAACTTAAAACTAAATCTAACTCGATTTAAAAGCATGGTCCCGTTCGACCGTTGCCCCGAGTGTCGGTCGACATCTACCCTCCTTCCCATTTCCACCACTCATCTTGTCCAGTCCAGCCCCTAACCATAATATTCCATTACTAGCCTTTCCCTGTATCTCCAATCCATTTCCAACACACTAACTCTGCTACACATTTGTTCAGATCAGAAGTGGAGGTCAGCCAGACTGGACCCTTATGAATTTGCATAAGTATCCCAGGTAACATTCAATGTGGCTAGCACGTTCCAATCACCTTATATTTACATATAGAGGTACCGGGAACTAGGTAGTCTGAGTGACTGGGTAGTGAAAGGGTAGTGAAAGGGTAGTGCCATACACCAAAATGGCGAATGATTTTCAAGTGGCCAGAACGTCCCCGGTTCGTGAATGGAATGTTCAATTTACGTGGCAGGTTTAGTTCCAAGCACGTATTTGGGACGTTCCCATCCCTATTTTATTATTCAAAGATTATCTTTACAAATGCAGATAAACCTTGAAAAAGCATAGAAAAAGGGATTGTGCTTGCAATAATTTTACTCAAAAAAACCAAAAAAATGTTTTTATTATATTTTTTATATTTAATATTAATTTTTTTTATATTTTATTATATATATTTTTTTTTATTATTACTTTTTTTTTAATTTACATTTTTTTATATTAGATTATATTAGATTATATTATATTAGAAATCACTACTTTTTTTTAATTAATTTTTTTATTAATACTAAATTATTCTATGTTAATTCTTAATTATATTATATATATCAAATTTTCACTAAATGGTACTTACTTTTATTCTGGGTCCACCTCGAGCATCGAACTAGCAACCTCAGCTTATTATTAGTTTTAGTCGTCAACTTAACCATTCAGCCACACTTCGCGTATATATTTTTCTTCTAAAAAAATATACCCAATCAATTTATGGTGAGATTCTCTAGTGTTCGCCACTTATAAGTGAAAATATTTATTTTCATAAATGCCACTTATAAGTGCCATGGATAATACCATTCACGTTGCTGCTACTTATGAAAAACTCTCTAAAGAGTTTCTAGTTTTTGTAACTATACAGTGCTTTCATGAGTACCTGGTACGTTCCAGGGTTACCCAAATATCAATGTAAAGTGGTTATCACATTTAAGTGTCAATGAATGATACCGATCACCGCCCGGCACTAATAAATGTTACCCTTAAAAATATTTTATTTAATGTTCCAATAAAGGTTTCTGCTACGTGTGAGTTACTCTTATAAGATCATTTAAAAGGATAAACACATTTAGTGTTAAAATGTTAGTGGATAGTACGTTCCATACAACTGAATAAAGTTCTCATCACTATAATCAAGTTCCAATCACATAGAATGTTATATGGGATGTTTTAAAGGATGCTAAATGCGAATAAAGTGGTTTCAGAACGTTTCCGCCCTTAGTTTTTGAGTTATGGCCCGACAAAGATTTCCCAAAGTTTTGCTATACTAACCCCTTATGAAAAATGGATTTTTCACCGAAACCTTTAAGTTTGAGCTATCGGGCTGAAAACTTGTATACTTATGCTTTAAGGGATGCTGAATCCGAATAAATAGGTTTCAGAACGTTTTAGCCCTCAGTTTTTGAGTTATGGCCCGACAAAGATTTCCCAAAGTTTTGCTATACTAACCCCTTATGAAAAAATGGATTTTTCACAGTAACCTTAAATTTGAGCTATCGGGCTGAAAACTTGTAAACTTATGCTTTAAGGGATGCAGAATCCGAATAAATAGGTTTCAGAACGTTTTAGCCCTTAGTTTTTGAGTTATGGCCCGACAAATATTTCCCAAAGTTTTGCTATACTAACCCCTTATGAAAAAATGGATTTTTCACCGAAACCTTTAAGTTTGAGCTATCGGGCTGAAAACTTGTAAACTTATGCTTTAAGAGATGCAGAATCCGAATAAATAGGTTTCAGAA
This sequence comes from Dilophus febrilis, assembly GCA_958336335.1. Taxonomy (NCBI): domain Eukaryota; kingdom Metazoa; phylum Arthropoda; class Insecta; order Diptera; family Bibionidae; genus Dilophus; species Dilophus febrilis. The sequence goes on along the minus strand of OY284472.1, from coordinate 11,348,981 downwards.
CGTTTTAGCCCTTAGTTTTTGAGTTATGGCCTGACAAAGATTGCCCAAAGTTTTGCTATACTAACCCCTTATGAAAAAATGGATTTTTCACCGAAACCTTTAAGTTTGAGCTATCGGGCTGAAAACTTGTAAACTCATGCTTTAAGGGATGCTAAATCCGAATAAATAGGTTTCAGAACGTTTTATCCCTTAGTTTTTGAGTTATGGCCCGACAAAGATTTCCCAAAGTTTTGCTATACTAACCCCTTATGAAAAAAAGGATTTTTCACAGAAACCTTAAATTTTAGCTATCGGGCTGAAAACTTGTAAACTTATGCTTTAAGAGATGCAGAATCCGAATAAATAGGTTTCAGAACGTTTTAGCCCTTAGTTTTTGAGTTATGGCCTGACAAAGATTGCCCAAAGTTTTGCTATACTAACCCCTTATGAAAAAATGGATTTTTCACCGAAACCTTTAAGTTTGAGCTATCGGGCTGAAAACTTGTAAACTCATGCTTTAAGGGATGCTAAATCCGAATAAATAGGTTTCAGAACGTTTTATCCCTTAGTTTTTGAGTTATGGCCCGACAAAGATTTCCCAAAGTTTTGCTATACTAACCCCTTATGAAAAATGGATTTTTCACCGAAACCTTTAAGTTTGAGCTATCGGGTTGAAAACTTGTATACTTATGGTTTAAGGGATGCTGAATCCGAATAAATAGGTTTCAGAACGTTTTAGCCCTTAGTTTTTGATTTTTCACCGAAACCTTTAAGTTTGAGCTATCGGGCTGAAAACTTGTAAACTCCTGCTTTAACGGATGCTAAATCCGAATAAATAGGTTTCAGAACGTTTTATCCCTTAGTTTTTGAGTTATGGCCCGACAAAGATTTCCCAAAGTTTTGCTATACTAACCCCTTATGAAAAAAAGGATTTTTCACAGAAACCTTAAATTTTAGCTATCGGGCTGAAAACTTGTAAACTTATGCTTTAAGAGATGCAGAATCCGAATAAATAGGTTTCAGAACGTTTTAGCCCTTAGTTTTTGAGTTATGGCCTGACAAAGATTGCCCAAAGTTTTGCTATACTAACCCCTTATGAAAAAATGGATTTTTCACCGAAACCTTTAAGTTTGAGCTATCGGGCTGAAAACTTGTAAACTCATGCTTTAAGGGATGCTAAATCCGAATAAATAGGTTTCAGAACGTTTTATCCCTTAGTTTTTGAGTTATGGCCCGACAAAGATTTCCCAAAGTTTTGCTATACTAACCCCTTATGAAAAATGGATTTTTCACCGAAACGTTTAAGTTTGAGCTATCGGGCTGAAAACTTGTAAACTCATGCTTTAAGGGATGCTAAATCCGAATAAATAGGTTTCAGAACGTTTTAGCCCTTAGTTTTTGAGTTATGGCCCGACAAAGATTTCCCAAAATTTTGAAAGGGTACCCCCTTATGAATGAAAATGGATTTTTCACCGAAACCTTTAGGTTTGAGCTATCGGGCTGAAAACTCTTATACTTATGCTTTAAGGGATGCTAAATCCGAATAAATAGGTTTCAGAACGTTTTAGCCCTTAGTTTTTGAGTTATGGCCTGATAAAGATTGCCGAAAGTTTTGCTATACTAACCCCTTATGAAAAAATGGAATTTTCACCGAAACCTTTAAGTTTGAGCTATCGGGCTGAAAACTCTTATACTTATGCTTTAAGGGATGCTAAATCCGAATAAATAGGTTTCAGAACGTTTTAGACCTTAGATTTTGAGTTATGGCCCGACAAAGATTTCCCAAAGTTTTGCTATACTAACCCCATATGAAAAAATGGATTCTTCACAGAAACCTTAAATTTGAGCTATCGATCTGAAAACTTGTAAACTTATGCTTTAAGGGATGCTGAATCCGAATAAATAGGTTTCAGAACGTTTTAGCCCTTAGTTTTTGAGTTATGGCCTGACAAAGATTGCCCAAAGTTTTGCTATACTAACCCCTTATGAAAAAATGGATTTTACACCGAAACCTTTAAGTTTGAGCTATCGGGCTGAAAACTTGTAAACTCATGCTTTAAGGGATGCTAAATCCGAATAAATAGGTTTCAGAACGTTTTATCCCTTAGTTTTTGAGTTATGGCCCGACAAAGATTTCCCAAAGTTTTGCCCATAGTTTTTGAGTTATGGCCCGACAAAGATTTCCCAAATGAAAAATGGATTTTTCACCGAAACCTTTAAGTTTGAGCTATCGGGTTGAAAACTTGTATACTTATGGTTTAAGGGATGCTGAATCCGAATAAATAGGTTTCAGAACGTTTTAGCCCTTAGTTTTTGAGTTATGGCCCGACAAAGATTTCCCAAAATGTTGAAAGGGTACCCCCTTATGAAAAAATGGATTTTTCAGCGAAACCTTTAAGTTTGAGCTATCGGGCTGAAAACTTGGATACTTAGGCTTTACGGGATGCTAAATCCGAATAAATGGGTTTCAGAACGTTATAGCCCTTAGTTTTGGAGTTATGGCCCGAAAAAGATTTCCCAAAGTTTTGCTATACTAACCCCTTATGAAAAAATGGATTTTTCACCGAAACCTTTAAGTTTGAGCTATCGGGCTGAAAACTTGTATACTTATGGTTTAAGGGATGCTGAATCCGAATAAATAGGTTTCAGAACGTTTTAGCCCTTAGTTTTTGAGTTATGGCCTGACTAAGATTGCCCAAAGTTTTGCTATACTAACCCCTTATGAAAAAATGGATGTTTCACCGAAACCTTTAAGTTTGAGCTATCGGGCTGAAAACTTGTAAACTCATGCTTTAAGGGATGCTAAATCCGAATAAATAGGTTTCAGAACGTTTTAGACCTTAGTTTTTGAGTTATGGTCCGACAAAGATTTCCCAAAGTTTTGCTATACTAACCCCTTATGAAAAAATGGATTTTTCACAGAAACCTTTAAGTTTGAGCTATCGGGCTGAAAACTTGTAAACTTATGCTTTAAGGGATGCTAAATCCGAATAAATAGGTTTCAGAACGTTTTGCCCTTAGTTTTTGAGTTATGGCCCGACAAAGATTTCCCAAAGTTTTGCTATACTAACCCCTTATGAAAAAATGGATTTTTCACCGAAACCTTTAAGTTTGAGCTATCGGGCTGAAAACTTGTATACTTATGGTTTAAGGGATGCTAAATCCGAATAAATAGGTTTCAGAATGCTTTATGCCTTAGTTTTTGAGTTATGGCCCGACAAAGATTTCCCAAAGTTTTGAAAGGGTACCCCCTTATGAAAAAATGGATTTTTCACCGAAACTTTTAGGTTTGAGCTATCGGGCTGAAAACTTGTATACTTATGCTTTAAGGGATGCTAAATCCGAATAAATGGGTTTCAGAACGTTTTAGTCCTTAGTTTTGGAGTTATGGCCCGACAAAGATTTCCCAAAGTTTTGCGATACTAACCCCTTATGAAAAAATGGATTTTTCACCGTAACCTTTAAGTTTGAGCTATCGGGCTGAAAACTTGTATACTTATGCTTTAATGGATGCTGAATCCGAATAAATAGGTTTCAGAACGTTTTAGCCCTTAGTTTTTGAGTTATGGCCCGACAAAGATTTCCCAAAGTTTTGAAAGGGTACCCCCTTATGAAAAAATGGATTTTTCACCGAAACCTTTAAGTTTGAGCTATCGGGCTGAAAACTTGTATACTTATGCTTTAAGGGATGCTAAATCCGAATAAATAGGTTTCAGAACATTTAAGCCCAGAGTTTTTGAGTGATGGCCCGACAAAGATTTCCCAAAAATTTCGCTATACTAACCCCTTATGAAAAAATAGATTTTTCACCGAAACCTTTAAGTTTGAGCTATCGGGCTGAAAACTTGTATACTAATGCTTTATGGGATGCTGAATCCGAATAAATAGGTTTCAGAACGTTTTAGCCCTTAGTTTTGGAGTTATGGCCCGACAAAGATTTCCCAAAGTTTTGCTATACTAACCCCTTATGAAAAAATGGATTTTTCACCGAAACCTTTAAGTTTGAGCTATCGGGCTGAAAACTTGGATACTTAGGCTTTACGGGATGCTAAATCCGAATAAATGGGTTTCAGAACGTTATAGCCCTTAGTTTTGGAGTTATGGCCCGACAAAGTTTTCCCAAAGTTTTGCTATACTAACCCCTTATGAAAAAATGGATTTTTCACCGTAACCTTTAAGTTTGAGCTATCGGGCTGAAAACTTGTATACTTATGGTTTAAGGGATGCTGAATCCGAATAAATAGGTTTCAGAACGTTTTAGCCCTTAGTTTTTGAGTTATGGCCTGACTAAGATTGCCCAAAGTTTTGCTATACTAACCCCTTATGAAAAAATGGATTTTACACCGAAACCTTTAAGTTTGAGCTATCGGGCTGAAAACTTGTAAACTCATGCTTTAAGGGATGCTAAATCCGAATAAATAGGTTTCAGAACGTTTTATCCCTTAGTTTTTGAGTTATGGCCCGACAAAGATTTCCCAAAGTTTTGCCCATAGTTTTTGAGTTATGGCCCGACAAAGATTTCCCAAATGAAAAATGGATTTTTCACCGAAACCTTTAAGTTTGAGCTATCGGGTTGAAAACTTGTATACTTATGGTTTAAGGGATGCTGAATCCGAATAAATAGGTTTCAGAACGTTTTAGCCCTTAGTTTTTGAGTTATGGCCCGACAAAGATTTCCCAAAATGTTGAAAGGGTACCCCCTTATGAAAAAATGGATTTTTCAGCGAAACCTTTAAGTTTGAGCTATCGGGCTGAAAACTTGGATACTTAGGCTTTACGGGATGCTAAATCCGAATAAATGGGTTTCAGAACGTTATAGCCCTTAGTTTTGGAGTTATGGCCCGAAAAAGATTTCCCAAAGTTTTGCTATACTAACCCCTTATGAAAAAATGGATTTTTCACCGAAACCTTTAAGTTTGAGCTATCGGGCTGAAAACTTGTATACTTATGGTTTAAGGGATGCTGAATCCGAATAAATAGGTTTCAGAACGTTTTAGCCCTTAGTTTTTGAGTTATGGCCTGACTAAGATTGCCCAAAGTTTTGCTATACTAACCCCTTATGAAAAAATGGATGTTTCACCGAAACCTTTAAGTTTGAGCTATCGGGCTGAAAACTTGTAAACTCATGCTTTAAGGGATGCTAAATCCGAATAAATAGGTTTCAGAACGTTTTAGACCTTAGTTTTTGAGTTATGGTCCGACAAAGATTTCCCAAAGTTTTGCTATACTAACCCCTTATGAAAAAATGGATTTTTCACAGAAACCTTTAAGTTTGAGCTATCGGGCTGAAAACTTGTAAACTTATGCTTTAAGGGATGCTAAATCCGAATAAATAGGTTTCAGAACGTTTTGCCCTTAGTTTTTGAGTTATGGCCCGACAAAGATTTCCCAAAGTTTTGCTATACTAACCCCTTATGAAAAAATGGATTTTTCACCGAAACCTTTAAGTTTGAGCTATCGGGCTGAAAACTTGTATACTTATGGTTTAAGGGATGCTAAATCCGAATAAATAGGTTTCAGAATGCTTTATGCCTTAGTTTTTGAGTTATGGCCCGACAAAGATTTCCCAAAGTTTTGAAAGGGTACCCCCTTATGAAAAAATGGATTTTTCACCGAAACTTTTAGGTTTGAGCTATCGGGCTGAAAACTTGTATACTTATGCTTTAAGGGATGCTAAATCCGAATAAATGGGTTTCAGAACGTTTTAGTCCTTAGTTTTGGAGTTATGGCCCGACAAAGATTTCCCAAAGTTTTGCGATACTAACCCCTTATGAAAAAATGGATTTTTCACCGTAACCTTTAAGTTTGAGCTATCGGGCTGAAAACTTGTATACTTATGCTTTAATGGATGCTGAATCCGAATAAATAGGTTTCAGAACGTTTTAGCCCTTAGTTTTTGAGTTATGGCCCGACAAAGATTTCCCAAAGTTTTGAAAGGGTACCCCCTTATGAAAAAATGGATTTTTCACCGAAACCTTTAAGTTTGAGCTATCGGGCTGAAAACTTGTATACTTATGCTTTAAGGGATGCTAAATCCGAATAAATAGGTTTCAGAACATTTAAGCCCAGAGTTTTTGAGTGATGGCCCGACAAAGATTTCCCAAAAATTTCGCTATACTAACCCCTTATGAAAAAATAGATTTTTCACCGAAACCTTTAAGTTTGAGCTATCGGGCTGAAAACTTGTATACTAATGCTTTATGGGATGCTGAATCCGAATAAATAGGTTTCAGAACGTTTTAGCCCTTAGTTTTGGAGTTATGGCCCGACAAAGATTTCCCAAAGTTTTGCTATACTAACCCCTTATGAAAAAATGGATTTTTCACCGAAACCTTTAAGTTTGAGCTATCGGGCTGAAAACTTGGATACTTAGGCTTTACGGGATGCTAAATCCGAATAAATGGGTTTCAGAACGTTTTAGCCCTTAGTTTTTGAGTTATGGCCCGACAAAGATTTCCCAAAGTTTTGCGATACTAGCCCCTTATGAAAAAATGGATTTTTCACCGTAACCTTTAAGTTTGAGCTATCGGGCTGAAAACTTGTATACTTATGCTTTAATGGATGCTGAATCCGAATAAATAGGTTTCAGAACGTTTTAGCCCTTAGTTTTTGAGTTATGGCCCGACAAAGATTTCCCAAAGTTTTGAAAGGGTACCCCCTTATGAAAAAATGGATTTTTCACCGAAACCTTTAAGTTTGAGCTATCGGGCTGAAAACTTGTATACTTATGCTTTAAGGGATGCTAAATCCGAATAAATAGGTTTCAGAACATTTAAGCCCAGAGTTTTTGAGTGATGGCCCGACAAAGATTTCCCAAAAATTTCGCTATACTAACCCCTTATGAAAAAATAGATTTTTCACCGAAACCTTTAAGTTTGAGCTATCGGGCTGAAAACTTGTATACTAATGCTTTATGGGATACTGAATCCGAATAAATGGGTTTCAGAACGTTTTAGCCCCCTAGTTTTGGAGTTATGGCCCGACAAAGATTTCCCAAAGTTTTGCGATACTAACCCCTTATGAAAAAATGGATTTTTCACCGTAACCTTTAAGTTTGAGCTATCGGGCTGAAAACTTGTATACTTATGCTTTAAGGGATGCTGAATCCGAATAAATGGGTTTCAGAACGTATTAGCCCTTAGTTTTTGAGTTACGGCCCGACAAAGATTTCCCAAAGTTTTGAAAGGGTACCCCCTAATGAAAAAATGGATTTTTCACCGAAACCTTTAAGTTTGAGCTATCGGGCTGAAAACTTGTATACTTATGCTTTAAGGGATGTTGAATCCGAATAAATAGGTTTCAGAACGTTTTAGCCCTTAGTTTTTGAGTTATGGCCCGACAAAGATTTCCCAAAGTTTTGCGATACTAACCCCTTATGAAAAAATGGATTTTTCACCGTAACCTTTAAGTTTGAGCTATCGGGCTGAAAACTTGTATACTTATGCTTTAATGGATGCTGAATCCGAATAAATAGGTTTCAGAACGTTTTAGCCCTTAGTTTTTGAGTTATGGCCCGACAAAGATTTCCCAAAGTTTTGAAAGGGTACCCCCTTATGAAAAAATGGATTTTTCACCGAAACCTTTAAGTTTGAGCTATCGGGCTGAAAACTTGTATACTTATGCTTTAAGGGATGCTAAATCCGAATAAATAGGTTTCAGAACATTTAAGCCCAGAGTTTTTGAGTGATGGCCCGACAAAGATTTCCCAAAAATTTCGCTATACTAACCCCTTATGAAAAAATAGATTTTTCACCGAAACCTTTAAGTTTGAGCTATCGGGCTGAAAACTTGTATACTAATGCTTTATGGGATACTGAATCCGAATAAATAGGTTTCAGAACGTTTTAGCCCTAAGTTTTGGAGTTATGGCCCGACAAAGATTTCCCAAAGTTTTGCTATACTAACCCCTTATGAAAAAATGGATTTTTCACCGAAACCTTTAAGTTTGAGCTATCGGGCTGAAAACTTGGATACTTAGGCTTTACGGGATGCTAAATCCGAATAAATGGGTTTCAGAACGTTATAGCCCTTAGTTTTGGAGTTATGGCCCGACAAAGATTTCCCAAAGTTTTGCTATACTAACCCCTTATGAAAAAATGGATTTTATACCGAAACCTTCAAGTTTGAGCTATCGGGCTGAAAACTTGGATACTTAGGCTTTACGGGATGCTAAATCCGAATAAATGGGTTTCAGAACGTTATAGCCCTTAGTTTTTGAGTTATGGCCCGACAAAGATTTCCCAAAGTTTTGCTATACTAACCCCTTATGAAAAAATGGATTTTTCACCGAAACCTTTAAGTTTGAGCTATCGGGCTGAAAACTTATATACTTATGCTTTAAGGGATGTTGAATCCGAATCAATGGGTTTCAGAACGTTTTAGCCCTTAGTTTTTGAGTTATGGCCCGACAAAGATTTCCCAAAGTTTTGCTATACTAACCCCTTATGAAAAAATGGATTTTTCACCGAAACCTTTAAGTTTGAGCTATCGGGCTGAAAACTTGTATACTTATGCTTTAAGGGATGCTGAATCCGAATAAATGGGTTTCAGAACGTTTTAGCCCTTAGTTTTTGAGTTACGGCCCGACAAAGATTTCCCAAAGTTTTGAAAGGGTACCCCCTTATGAAAAAATGGATTTTTCACCGAAACCTTTAAGTTTGAGCTATCGGGCTGAAAACTTGTATACTTATGCTTTAAGGGATGCTAAATCCGAATAAATGGGTTTCAGAACGTTTTAGCCCTTAGTTTTGGAGTTATGGCCCGACAAAGATTTCCCAAAGTTTTGCGATACTAACCCCTTATGAAAAAATGGATTTTTCACCGAAACCTTTAAGTTTGAGCTATCGGGCTGAAAACTTGTATACTTATGCTTTAAGGGATGTTGAATCCGAATAAATAGGTTTCAGAACGTTTTAGCCCTTAGTTTTTGAGTTATGGCCCGACAAAGATTTCCCAAAGTTTTGCTATACTAACCCCTTATGAAAAAATGGATTTTTCACCGAAACCTTTAAGTTTGAGCTATCGGGCTGAAAACTTGTATACTTATGGTTTAAGGGATGCTGAATCCGAATAAATAGGTTTCAGAACGTTTTAGCCCTTAGTTTTTGAGTTATGGCCCGACAAAGATTTCCCAAAATTTTGAAAGTGTACCCCCTTATGAAAAAATGGATTTTTCACCGAAACCTTTAAGTTTGAGCTATCGGGCTGAAAACTTGTATACTTATGCTTTAAGGGATGCTAAATCCGAATAAATGGGTTTCAGAACGTTTTAGCCCTTAGTTTTGGAGTTATGGCCCGACAAAGATTTCCCAAAGTTTTGCGATACTAACCCCTTATGAAAAAATGGATTTTTCACCGTAACCTTTAAGTTTGAGCTATCGTGCTGAAAACTTGTATACTTATGATTTAATGGATGCTGAATCCGAATAAATAGGTTTCAGAACGTTTTAGCCCTTAGTTTTTGAGTTATGGCCCGACAAAGATTTCCCAAAGTTTTGAAAGGGTACCCCCTTATGAAAAAATGGATTTTTCACCGAAACCTTTGAGTTTGAGCTATCGGGCTGAAAACTTGTATACTTATGCTTTAAGGGATGCTAAATCCGAATAAATAGGATTCAGAACATTTAAGCCCAGAGTTTTTGAGTGATGGCCTGACAAAGATTTCCCAAAAATTTCGCTATACTAACCCCTTATGAAAAAATAGATTTTTCACCGAAACCTTTAAGTTTGAGCTATCGGGCTGAAAACTTGGATACTTAGGCTTTACGGGATGCTAAATCCGAATAAATGGGTTTCAGAACGTTTCCGCCCTTAGTTTTTGAGTTATGGCCCGACAAAGATTTCCCAAAGTTTTGCTATACTAACCCCTTATGAAAAAATGGATTTTTCACCGAAACCTTTAAGTTTGAGCTATCGGGCTGAAAACTTGTATACTTATGCTTTAAGGGATGCTGAATCCGAATAAATAGGTTTCAGAACGTTTTAGCCCTCAGTTTTTGAGTTATGGCCCGACAAAGATTTCCCAAAGTTTTGCTATACTAACCCCTTATGAAAAAATGGATTTTTCACAGTAACCTTAAATTTGAGCTATCGGGCTGAAAACTTGTAAACTTATGCTTTAAGGGATGCAGAATCCGAATAAATAGGTTTCAGAACGTTTTAGCCCTTAGTTTTTGAGTTATGGCCCGACAAATATTTCCCAAAGTTTCGCTATACTAACCCCTTATGAAAAAATGGATTTTTCACCGAAACCTTTAAGTTTGAGCTATCGGGCTGAAAACTTGTAAACTTATGCTTTAAGAGATGCAGAATCCGAATAAATAGGTTTCAGAACGTTTTAGCCCTTAGTTTTTGAGTTATGGCCTGACAAAGATTGCCCAAAGTTTTGCTATACTAACCCCTTATGAAAAAATGGATTTTTCACCGAAACCTTTAAGTTTGAGCTATCGGGCTGAAAACTTGTAAACTCATGCTTTAAGGGATGCTAAATCCGAATAAATAGGTTTCAGAACGTTTTATCCCTTAGTTTTTGAGTTATGGCCCGACAAAGATTTCCCAAAGTTTTGCTATACGAACCCCTTATGAAAAAAAGGATTTTTCACAGAAACCTTAAATTTTAGCTATCGGGCTGAAAACTTGTAAACTTATGATTTAAGAGATGCAGAATCCGAATAAATAGGTTTCAGAACGTTTTAGCCCTTAGTTTTTGAGTTATGGCCTGACAAAGATTGCCCAAAGTTTTGCTATACTAACCCCTTATGAAAAAATGGATTTTTCACCGAAACCTTTAAGTTTGAGCTATCGGGCTGAAAACTTGTAAACTCATGCTTTATGGGATGCTGAATCCGAATAAATAGGTTTCGGAACGTTTTAGCCCTAAGTTTTGGAGTTATGGCCCGACAAAGATTTCCCAAAGTTTTGCTATACTAACCCCTTATGAAAAAATGGATTTTTCACCGAAACCTTTAAGTTTGAGCTATCGGGCTGAAAACTTGGATACTTAGGCTTTACGGGATGCTAAATCCGAATAAATGGGTTTCAGAACGTTTCCGCCCTTAGTTTTTGAGTTATGGCCCGACAAAGATTTCCCAAAGTTTTGCTATACTAACCCCTTATGAAAAAATGGATTTTTCACCGAAACCTTTAAGTTTGAGCTATCGGGCTGAAAACTTGTATACTTATGCTTTAAGGGATGCTGAATCCGAATAAATAGGTTTCAGAACGTTTTAGCCCTCAGTTTTTGAGTTATGGCCCGACAAAGATTTCCCAAAGTTTTGCTATACTAACCCCTTATGAAAAAATGGATTTTTCACAGTAACCTTAAATTTGAGCTATCGGGCTGAAAACTTGTAAACTTATGCTTTAAGGGATGCAGAATCCGAATAAATAGGTTTCAGAACGTTTTAGCCCTTAGTTTTTGAGTTATGGCCCGACAAATATTTCCCAAAGTTTCGCTATACTAACCCCTTATGAAAAAATGGATTTTTCACCGAAACCTTTAAGTTTGAGCTATCGGACTGAAAACTTGTAAACTTATGCTTTAAGAGATGCAGAATCCGAATAAATAGGTTTCAGAACGTTTTAGCCCTTAGTTTTTGAGTTATGGCCTGACAAAGATTGCCCAAAGTTTTGCTATACTAACCCCTTATGAAAAAATGGATTTTTCACCGAAACCTTTAAGTTTGAGCTATCGGGCTGAAAACTTGTAAACTCATGCTTTAAGGGATGCTAAATCCGAATAAATAGGTTTCAGAACGTTTTATCCCTTAGTTTTTGAGTTATGGCCCGACAAAGATTTCCCAAAGTTTTGCTATACTAACCCCTTATGAAAAAAAGGATTTTTCACAGAAACCTTAAATTTTAGCTATCGGGCTGAAAACTTGTAAACTTATGATTTAAGAGATGCAGAATCCGAATAAATAGGTTTCAGAACGTTTTAGCCCTTAGTTTTTGAGTTATGGCCTGACAAAGATTGCCCAAAGTTTTGCTATACTAACCCCTTATGAAAAAATGGATTTTTCACCGAAACCTTTAAGTTTGAGCTATCGGGCTGAAAACTTGTAAACTCATGCTTTAAGGGATGCTAAATCCGAATAAATAGGTTTCAGAACGTTTTATCCCTTAGTTTTTGAGTTATGGCCCGACAAAGATTTCCCAAAGTTTTGCTATACTAACCCCTTATGAAAAATGGATTTTCCACCGAAACCTTTAAGTTTGAGCTATCGGGTTGAAAACTTGTATACTTATGGTTTAAGGGATGCTGAATCCGAATAAATAGGTTTCAGAACGTTTTAGCCCTTAGTTTTTGATTTTTCACCGAAACCTTTAAGTTTGAGCTATCGGGCTGAAAACTTGTAAACTCCTGCTTTAACGGATGCTAAATCCGAATAAATAGGTTTCAGAACGTTTTATCCCTTAGTTTTTGAGTTATGGCCCGACAAAGATTTCCCAAAGTTTTGCTATACTAACCCCTTATGAAAAAAAGGATTTTTCACAGAAACCTTAAATTTTAGCTATCGGGCTGAAAACTTGTAAACTTATGCTTTAAGAGATGCAGAATCCGAATAAATAGGTTTCAGAACGTTTTAGCCCTTAGTTTTTGAGTTATGGCCTGACAAAGATTGCCCAAAGTTTTGCTATACTAACCCCTTATGAAAAAATGGATTTTTCACCGAAACCTTTAAGTTTGAGCTATCGGGCTGAAAACTTGTAAACTCATGCTTTAAGGGATGCTAAATCCGAATAAATAGGTTTCAGAACGTTTTATCCCTTAGTTTTTGAGTTATGGCCCGACAAAGATTTCCCAAAGTTTTGCTATACTAACCCCTTATGAAAAATGGATTTTTCACCGAAACGTTTAAGTTTGAGCTATCGGGCTGAAAACTTGTAAACTCATGCTTTAAGGGATGCTAAATCCGAATAAATAGGTTTCAGAACGTTTTAGCCCTTAGTTTTTGAGTTATGGCCCGACAAAGATTTCCCAAAATTTTGAAAGGGTACCCCCTTATGAATGAAAATGGATTTTTCACCGAAACCTTTAGGTTTGAGCTATCGGGCTGAAAACTCTTATACTTATGCTTTAAGGGATGCTAAATCCGAATAAATAGGTTTCAGAACGTTTTAGCCCTTAGTTTTTGAGTTATGGCCTGATAAAGATTGCCGAAAGTTTTGCTATACTAACCCCTTATGAAAAAATGGATTTTTCACAGAAACCTTAAATTTGAGCTATCGGGCTGAAAACTTGTAAACTTATGCTTTAAGGCATGCAGAATCCGAATAAATAGGTTTCAGAACGTTTTAGCCCATAGTTTTTGAGTTATGGCCTGACAAAGATTGCCCAAAGTTTTGCTATACTAACCCCTTATGAAAAAATGGATGTTTCACCGAAACCTTTAAGTTTGAGCTATCGGGCTGAAAACTTGTAAACTCATGCTTTAAGGGATGCTGAATCCGAATAAATAGGTTTTCAGAACGTTTTAGCCCTTAGTTTTTGAGTTATGGCCCGACAAAGATTTCCCAAAATTTTGAAAGGGTACCCCCTTATGAAAAATGGATTTTTCACCGAAACCTTTAGGTTTGAGCTATCGGGCTGAAAACTCTTATACTTATGCTTTAAGGGATGCTAAATCCGAATAAATAGGTTTCAGAACGTTTTAGCCCTTAGTTTTTGAGTTATGGCCTGATAAAGATTGCCGAAAGTTTTGCTATACTAACCCCTTATGAAAAAATGGAATTTTCACCGAAACCTTTAAGTTTGAGCTATCGGGCTGAAAACTCTTATACTTATGCTTTAAGGGATGCTAAATCCGAATAAATAGGTTTCAGAACGTTTTAGACCTTAGTTTTTGAGTTATGGCCCGACAAAGATTTCCCAAAGTTTTGCTATACTAACCCCTTATGAAAAAATGGATTCTTCACAGAAACCTTAAATTTGAGCTATCGATCTGAAAACTTGTAAACTTATGCTTTAAGGGATGCTGAATCCGAATAAATAGGTTTCAGAACGTTTTAGCCCTTAGTTTTTGAGTTATGGCCTGACAAAGATTGCCCAAAGTTTTGCTATACTAACCCCTTATGAAAAAATGGATTTTACACCGAAACCTTTAAGTTTGAGCTATCGGGCTGAAAACTTGTATACTTATGCTTTAAGGGATGCTAAATCCGAATAAATAGGTTTCAGAACGTTTTATCCCTTAGTTTTTGAGTTATGGCCCGACAAAGATTTCCCAAAGTTTTGCCCATAGTTTTTGAGTTATGGCCCGACAAAGATTTCCCAAATGAAAAATGGATTTTTCACCGAAACCTTTAAGTTTGAGCTATCGGGTTGAAAACTTGTATACTTATGGTTTAAGGGATGCTGAATCCGAATAAATAGGTTTCAGAACGTTTTAGCCCTTAGTTTTTGAGTTATGGCCCGATAAAGATTTCCCAAAATGTTGAAAGGGTACCCCCTTATGAAAAAATGGATTTTTCAGCGAAACCTTTAAGTTTGAGCTATCGGGCTGAAAACTTGGATACTTAGGCTTTACGGGATGCTAAATCCGAATAAATGGGTTTCAGAACGTTATAGCCCTTAGTTTTGGAGTTATGGCCCGAAAAAGATTTCCCAAAGTTTTGCTATACTAACCCCTTATGAAAAAATGGATTTTTCACCGAAACCTTTAAGTTTGAGCTATCGGGCTGAAAACTTGTATACTTATGCTTTAAGGGATGCTGAATCCGAATAAATAGGTTTCAGAACGTTTTAGCCCTTAGTTTTTGAGTTATGGCCTGACTAAGATTGCCCAAAGTTTTGCTATACTAACCCCTTATGAAAAAATGGATGTTTCACCGAAACCTTTAAGTTTGAGCTATCGGGCTGAAAACTTGTAAACTCATGCTTTAAGGGATGCTAAATCCGAATAAATAGGTTTCAGAACGTTTTAGACCTTAGTTTTTGAGTTATGGTCCGACAAAGATTTCCCAAAGTTTTGCTATACTAACCCCTTATGAAAAAATGGATTTTTCACAGAAACCTTTAAGTTTGAGCTATCGGGCTGAAAACTTGTAAACTTATGCTTTAAGGGATGCTAAATCCGAATAAATAGGTTTCAGAACGTTTTGCCCTTAGTTTTTGAGTTATGGCCCGACAAAGATTTCCCAAAGTTTTGCTATACTAACCCCTTATGAAAAAATGGATTTTTCACCGAAACCTTTAAGTTTGAGCTATCGGGCTGAAAACTTGTAAACTCATGCTTTAAGGGATGCTAAATCCGAATAAATAGGTTTCAGAATGCTTTATGCCTTAGTTTTTGAGTTATGGCCCGACAAAGATTTCCCAAAGTTTTGCTATACTAACCCCTTATGAAAAAATGGATTTTTCACCGAAACCTTTAAGTTTGAGCTATCGGGCTGAAAACTTGTATACTTATGGTTTAAGGGATGCTGAATCCGAATAAATAGGTTTCACCGAAACTTTTAGGTTTGAGCTATCGGGCTGAAAACTTGTATACTTATGCTTTAAGGGATGCTAAATCCGAATAAATGGGTTTCAGAACGTTTTAGCCCTTAGTTTTGGAGTTATGGCCCGACAAAGATTTCCCAAAGTTTTGCGATACTAACCCCTTATGAAAAAATGGATTTTTCACCGTAACCTTTAAGTTTGAGCTATCGGGCTGAAAACTTGTATACTTATGCTTTAATGGATGCTGAATCCGAATAAATAGGTTTCAGAACGTTTTAGCCCTTAGTTTTTGAGTTATGGCCCGACAAAGATTTCCCAAAGTTTTGAAAGGGTACCCCCTTATGAAAAAATGGATTTTTCACCGAAACCTTTAAGTTTGAGCTATCGGGCTGAAAACTTGTATACTTATGCTTTAAGGGATGCTAAATCCGAATAAATAGGTTTCAGAACATTTAAGCCCAGAGTTTTTGAGTGATGGCCCAACAAAGATTTCCCAAAAATTTCGCTATACTAACCCCTTATGAAAAAATAGATTTTTCACCGAAACCTTTAAGTTTGAGCTATCGGGCTGAAAACTTGTATACTAATGCTTTATGGGATGCTGAATCCGAATAAATAGGTTTCAGAACGTTTTAGCCCTTAGTTTTGGAGTTATGGCCCGACAAAGATTTCCCAAAGTTTTGCTATACTAACCCCTTATGAAAAAATGGATTTTTCACCGAAACCTTTAAGTTTGAGCTATCGGGCTGAAAACTTGGATACTTAGGCTTTACGGGATGCTAAATCCGAATAAATGGGTTTCAGAACGTTATAGCCCTTAGTTTTGGAGTTATGGCCCGACAAAGTTTTCCCAAAGTTTTGCTATACTAACCCCTTATGAAAAAATGGATTTTTCACCGAAACCTTCAAGTTTGAGCTATCGGGCTGAAAACTTGGATACTTAGGCTTTACGGGATGCTAAATCCGAATAAATGGGTTTCAGAACGTTTTAGCCCTTAGTTTTTGAGTTATGGCCCGACAAAGATTTCCCAAAGTTTTGCGATACTAGCCCCTTATGAAAAAATGGATTTTTCACCGTAACCTTTAAGTTTGAGCTATCGGGCTGAAAACTTGTATACTTATGCTTTAATGGATGCTGAATCCGAATAAATAGGTTTCAGAACGTTTTAGCCCTTAGTTTTTGAGTTATGGCCCGACAAAGATTTCCCAAAGTTTTGAAAGGGTACCCCCTTATGAAAAAATGGATTTTTCACCGAAACCTTTAAGTTTGAGCTATCGGGCTGAAAACTTGTATACTTATGCTTTAAGGGATGCTAAATCCGAATAAATAGGTTTCAGAACATTTAAGCCCAGAGTTTTTGAGTGATGGCCCGACAAAGATTTCCCAAAAATTTCGCTATACTAACCCCTTATGAAAAAATAGATTTTTCACCGAAACCTTTAAGTTTGAGCTATCGGGCTGAAAACTTGTATACTAATGCTTTATGGGATACTGAATCCGAATAAATGGGTTTCAGAACGTTTTAGCCCCCTAGTTTTGGAGTTATGGCCCGACAAAGATTTCCCAAAGTTTTGCGATACTAACCCCTTATGAAAAAATGGATTTTTCACCGTAACCTTTAAGTTTGAGCTATCGGGCTGAAAACTTGTATACTTATGCTTTAAGGGATGCTGAATCCGAATAAATGGGTTTCAGAACGTATTAGCCCTTAGTTTTTGAGTTACGGCCCGACAAAGATTTCCCAAAGTTTTGAAAGGGTACCCCCTAATGAAAAAATGGATTTTTCACCGAAACCTTTAAGTTTGAGCTATCGGGCTGAAAACTTGTATACTTATGCTTTAAGGGATGTTGAATCCGAATAAATAGGTTTCAGAACGTTTTAGCCCTTAGTTTTTGAGTTATGGCCCGACAAAGATTTCCCAAAGTTTTGCGATACTAACCCCTTATGAAAAAATGGATTTTTCACCGTAACCTTTAAGTTTGAGCTATCGGGCTGAAAACTTGTATACTTATGCTTTAATGGATGCTGAATCCGAATAAATAGGTTTCAGAACGTTTTAGCCCTTAGTTTTTGAGTTATGGCCCGACAAAGATTTCCCAAAGTTTTGAAAGGGTACCCCCTTATGAAAAAATGGATTTTTCACCGAAACCTTTAAGTTTGAGCTATCGGGCTGAAAACTTGTATACTTATGCTTTAAGGGATGCTAAATCCGAATAAATAGGTTTCAGAACATTTAAGCCCAGAGTTTTTGAGTGATGGCCCGACAAAGATTTCCCAAAAATTTCGCTATACTAACCCCTTATGAAAAAATAGATTTTTCACCGAAACCTTTAAGTTTGAGCTATCGGGCTGAAAACTTGTATACTAATGCTTTATGGGATACTGAATCCGAATAAATAGGTTTCAGAACGTTTTAGCCCTAAGTTTTGGAGTTATGGCCCGACAAAGATTTCCCAAAGTTTTGCTATACTAACCCCTTATGAAAAAATGGATTTTTCACCGAAACCTTTAAGTTTGAGCTATCGGGCTGAAAACTTGGATACTTAGGCTTTACGGGATGCTAAATCCGAATAAATGGGTTTCAGAACGTTATAGCCCTTAGTTTTGGAGTTATGGCCCGACAAAGATTTCCCAAAGTTTTGCTATACTAACCCCTTATGAAAAAATGGATTTTATACCGAAACCTTCAAGTTTGAGCTATCGGGCTGAAAACTTGGATACTTAGGCTTTACGGGATGCTAAATCCGAATAAATGGGTTTCAGAACGTTATAGCCCTTAGTTTTTGAGTTATGGCCCGACAAAGATTTCCCAAAGTTTTGCTATACTAACCCCTTATGAAAAAATGGATTTTTCACCGAAACCTTTAAGTTTGAGCTATCGGGCTGAAAACTTGTATACTTATGCTTTAAGGGATGCTGAATCCGAATAAATAGGTTTCAGAACGTTTTAGCCCTTAGTTTTTGAGTTATGGCCCGACAAAGATTTCCCAAAGTTTTGAAAGGGTACCCCCTTATGAAAAAATGGATTTATCACCGAAACCTTTAAGTTTGAGCTATCGGGCTGAAAACTTATATACTTATGCTTTAAGGGATGTTGAATCCGAATCAATGGGTTTCAGAACGTTTTAGCCCTTAGTTTTTGAGTTATGGCCCGACAAAGATTTCCCAAAGTTTTGCTATACTAACCCCTTATGAAAAAATGGATTTTTCACCGAAACCTTTAAGTTTGAGCTATCGGGCTGAAAACTTGTATACTTATGCTTTAAGGGATGCTGAATCCGAATAAATGGGTTTCAGAACGTTTTAGCCCTTAGTTTTTGAGTTACGGCCCGACAAAGATTTCCCAAAGTTTTGAAAGGGTACCCCCTTATGAAAAAATGGATTTTTCACCGAAACCTTTAAGTTTGAGCTATCGGGCTGAAAACTTGTATACTTATGCTTTAAGGGATGCTAAATCCGAATAAATGGGTTTCAGAACGTTTTAGCCCTTAGTTTTGGAGTTATGGCCCGACAAAGATTTCCCAAAGTTTTGCGATACTAACCCCTTATGAAAAAATGGATTTTTCACCGAAACCTTTAAGTTTGAGCTATCGGGCTGAAAACTTGTATACTTATGCTTTAAGGGATGCTAAATCCGAATAAATGGGTTTCAGAACGTTTTAGCCCTTAGTTTTGGAGTTATGGCCCGACAAAGATTTCCCAAAGTTTTGCTATACTAACCCCTTATGAAAAAATGGATTTTTCACCGAAACCTTTAAGTTTGAGCTATCGGGCTGAAAACTTGTATACTTATGGTTTAAGGGATGCTGAATCCGAATAAATGGGTTTCAGAACGTTTTAGCCCTTAGTTTTTGAGTTACGGCCCGACAAAGATTTCCCAAAGTTTTGAAAGGGTACCCCCTTATGAAAAAATGGATTTTTCACCGAAACCTTTAAGTTTGAGCTATCGGGCTGAAAACTTGTATACTTATGCTTTAAGGGATGCTAAATCCGAATAAATGGGTTTCAGAACGTTTTAGCCCTTAGTTTTGGAGTTATGGCCCGACAAAGATTTCCCAAAGTTTTGCTATACTAACCCCTTATGAAAAAATGGATTTTTCACCGTAACCTTTAAGTTTGAGCTATCGGGCTGAAAACTTGTATACTTATGCTTTAAGGGATACTGAATCCGAATAAATGGGTTTCAGAACGTTTTAGCCCTTAGTTTTTGAGTTACGGCCCGACAAAGATTTCCCAAAGTTTTGAAAGGGTACCCCCTTATGAAAAAATGGATTTTTCACCGAAACCTTTAAGTTTGAGCTATCGGGCTGAAAACTTGTATACTTATGCTTTAAGGGATGTTGAATCCGAATAAATAGGTTTCAGAACGTTTTAGCCCTTAGTTTTTGAGTTATGGCCCGACAAAGATTTCCCAAAGTTTTGCTATACTAACCCCTTATGAAAAAATGGATTTTTCACCGAAACCTTTAAGTTTGAGCTATCGGGCTGAAAACTTGTATACTTATGGTTTAAGGGATGCTGAATCCGAATAAATAGGTTTCAGAACGTTTTAGCCCTTAGTTTTTGAGTTATGGCCCGACAAAGATTTCCCAAAATTTTGAAAGTGTACCCCCTTATGAAAAAATGGATTTTTCACCGAAACCTTTAAGTTTGAGCTATCGGGCTGAAAACTTGTATACTTATGCTTTAAGGGATGCTAAATCCGAATAAATGGGTTTCAGAACGTTTTAGCCCTTAGTTTTGGAGTTATGGCCCGACAAAGATTTCCCAAAGTTTTGCGATACTAACCCCTTATGAAAAAATGGATTTTTCACCGTAACCTTTAAGTTTGAGCTATCGGGCTGAAAACTTGTATACTTATGATTTAATGGATGCTGAATCCGAATAAATAGGTTTCAGAACGTTTTAGCCTTTAGTTTTTGAGTTATGGCCCGACAAAGATTTCCCAAAGTTTTGAAAGGGTACCCCCTTATGAAAAAATGGATTTTTCACCGAAACCTTTGAGTTTGAGCTATCGGGCTGAAAACTTGTATACTTTTGCTTTAAGGGATGCTAAATCCGAATAAATAGGATTCAGAACATTTAAGCCCAGAGTTTTTGAGTGATGGCCTGACAAAGATTTCCCAAAAATTTCGCTATACTAACCCCTTATGAAAAAATAGATTTTTCACCGAAACCTTTAAGTTTGAGCTATCGGGCTGAAAACTTGTATACTTATGCTTTATGGGATACTGAATCCGAATAAATAGGTTTCAGAACGTTTTAGCCCTAAGTTTTGGAGTTATGGCCCGACAAAGATTTCCCAAAGTTTTGCTATACTAACCCCTTATGAAAAAATGGATTTTTCACCGAAACCTTTAAGTTTGAGCTATCGGGCTGAAAACTTGGATACTTAGGCTTTACGGGATGCTAAATCCGAATAAATGGGTTTCAGAACGTTATAGCCCTTAGTTTTTGAGTTATGGCCCGACAAAGATTTCCCAAAGTTTTGCTATACTAACCCCTTATGAAAAAATGGATTTTATACCGAAACCTTCAAGTTTGAGCTATCGGGCTGAAAACTTGGATACTTAGGCTTTACGGGATGCTAAATCCGAATAAATGGGTTTCAGAACGTTATAGCCCTTAGTTTTTGAGTTATGGCCCGACAAAGATTTCCCAAAGTTTTGCTATACTAACCCCTTATGAAAAAATGGATTTTTCACCGAAACCTTTAAGTTTGAGCTATCGGGCTGAAAACTTGTATACTTATGGTTTAAGGGATGCTGAATCCGAATAAATAGGTTTCAGAACGTTTTAGCCCTTAGTTTTTGAGTTATGGCCCGACAAAGATTTCCCAAAATTTTGAAAGGGTACCCCCTTATGAAAAAATGGATTTTTCACCGAAACTTTTAGGTTTGAGCTATCGGGCTGAAAACTTGTATACTTATGCTTTAAGGGATGCTAAATCCGAATAAATGGGTTTCAGAACGTTTTAGCCCTTAGTTTTGGAGTTATGGCCCGACAAAGATTTCCCAAAGTTTTGCGATACTAACCCCTTATGAAAAAATGGATTTTTCACCGTAACCTTTAAGTTTGAGCTATCGGGCTGAAAACTTGTATACTTATGCTTTAATGGATGCTGAATCCGAATAAATAGGTTTCAGAACGTTTTAGCCCTTAGTTTTTGAGTTATGGCCCGACAAAGATTTCCCAAAGTTTTGAAAGGGTACCCCCTTATGAAAAAATGGATTTTTCACCGAAACCTTTAAGTTTGAGCTATCGGGCTGAAAACTTGTATACTTATGCTTTAAGGGATGCTAAATCCGAATAAATAGGTTTCAGAACATTTAAGCCCAGAGTTTTTGAGTGATGGCCCAACAAAGATTTCCCAAAAATTTCGCTATACTAACCCCTTATGAAAAAATAGATTTTTCACCGAAACCTTTAAGTTTGAGCTATCGGGCTGAAAACTTGTATACTAATGCTTTATGGGATGCTGAATCCGAATAAATAGGTTTCAGAACGTTTTAGCCCTTAGTTTTGGAGTTATGGCCCGACAAAGATTTCCCAAAGTTTTGCTATACTAACCCCTTATGAAAAAATGGATTTTTCACCGAAACCTTTAAGTTTGAGCTATCGGGCTGAAAACTTGGATACTTAGGCTTTACGGGATGCTAAATCCGAATAAATGGGTTTCAGAACGTTATAGCCCTTAGTTTTGGAGTTATGGCCCGACAAAGTTTTCCCAAAGTTTTGCTATACTAACCCCTTATGAAAAAATGGATTTTTCACCGAAACCTTCAAGTTTGAGCTATCGGGCTGAAAACTTGGATACTTAGGCTTTACGGGATGCTAAATCCGAATAAATGGGTTTCAGAACGTTTTAGCCCTTAGTTTTTGAGTTATGGCCCGACAAAGATTTCCCAAAGTTTTGCGATACTAGCCCCTTATGAAAAAATGGATTTTTCACCGTAACCTTTAAGTTTGAGCTATCGGGCTGAAAACTTGTATACTTATGCTTTAATGGATGCTGAATCCGAATAAATAGGTTTCAGAACGTTTTAGCCCTTAGTTTTTGAGTTATGGCCCGACAAAGATTTCCCAAAGTTTTGAAAGGGTACCCCCTTATGAAAAAATGGATTTTTCACCGAAACCTTTAAGTTTGAGCTATCGGGCTGAAAACTTGTATACTTATGCTTTAAGGGATGCTAAATCCGAATAAATAGGTTTCAGAACATTTAAGCCCAGAGTTTTTGAGTGATGGCCCGACAAAGATTTCCCAAAAATTTCGCTATACTAACCCCTTATGAAAAAATAGATTTTTCACCGAAACCTTTAAGTTTGAGCTATCGGGCTGAAAACTTGTATACTAATGCTTTATGGGATACTGAATCCGAATAAATGGGTTTCAGAACGTTTTAGCCCCCTAGTTTTGGAGTTATGGCCCGACAAAGATTTCCCAAAGTTTTGCGATACTAACCCCTTATGAAAAAATGGATTTTTCACCGTAACCTTTAAGTTTGAGCTATCGGGCTGAAAACTTGTATACTTATGCTTTAAGGGATGCTGAATCCGAATAAATGGGTTTCAGAACGTATTAGCCCTTAGTTTTTGAGTTACGGCCCGACAAAGATTTCCCAAAGTTTTGAAAGGGTACCCCCTAATGAAAAAATGGATTTTTCACCGAAACCTTTAAGTTTGAGCTATCGGGCTGAAAACTTGTATACTTATGCTTTAAGGGATGTTGAATCCGAATAAATAGGTTTCAGAACGTTTTAGCCCTTAGTTTTTGAGTTATGGCCCGACAAAGATTTCCCAAAGTTTTGCGATACTAACCCCTTATGAAAAAATGGATTTTTCACCGTAACCTTTAAGTTTGAGCTATCGGGCTGAAAACTTGTATACTTATGCTTTAATGGATGCTGAATCCGAATAAATAGGTTTCAGAACGTTTTAGCCCTTAGTTTTTGAGTTATGGCCCGACAAAGATTTCCCAAAGTTTTGAAAGGGTACCCCCTTATGAAAAAATGGATTTTTCACCGAAACCTTTAAGTTTGAGCTATCGGGCTGAAAACTTGTATACTTATGCTTTAAGGGATGCTAAATCCGAATAAATAGGTTTCAGAACATTTAAGCCCAGAGTTTTTGAGTGATGGCCCGACAAAGATTTCCCAAAAATTTCGCTATACTAACCCCTTATGAAAAAATAGATTTTTCACCGAAACCTTTAAGTTTGAGCTATCGGGCTGAAAACTTGTATACTAATGCTTTATGGGATACTGAATCCGAATAAATAGGTTTCAGAACGTTTTAGCCCTAAGTTTTGGAGTTATGGCCCGACAAAGATTTCCCAAAGTTTTGCTATACTAACCCCTTATGAAAAAATGGATTTTTCACCGAAACCTTTAAGTTTGAGCTATCGGGCTGAAAACTTGGATACTTAGGCTTTACGGGATGCTAAATCCGAATAAATGGGTTTCAGAACGTTATAGCCCTTAGTTTTGGAGTTATGGCCCGACAAAGATTTCCCAAAGTTTTGCTATACTAACCCCTTATGAAAAAATGGATTTTATACCGAAACCTTCAAGTTTGAGCTATCGGGCTGAAAACTTGGATACCTAGGCTTTACGGGATGCTAAATCCGAATAAATGGGTTTCAGAACGTTATAGCCCTTAGTTTTTGAGTTATGGCCCGACAAAGATTTCCCAAAGTTTTGCTATACTAACCCCTTATGAAAAAATGGATTTTTCACCGAAACCTTTAAGTTTGAGCTATCGGGCTGAAAACTTGTATACTTATGCTTTAAGGGATGCTGAATCCGAATAAATAGGTTTCAGAACGTTTTAGCCCTTAGTTTTTGAGTTATGGCCCGACAAAGATTTCCCAAAGTTTTGAAAGGGTACCCCCTTATGAAAAAATGGATTTATCACCGAAACCTTTAAGTTTGAGCTATCGGGCTGAAAACTTATATACTTATGCTTTAAGGGATGTTGAATCCGAATCAATGGGTTTCAGAACGTTTTAGCCCTTAGTTTTTGAGTTATGGCCCGACAAAGATTTCCCAAAGTTTTGCTATACTAACCCCTTATGAAAAAATGGATTTTTCACCGAAACCTTTAAGTTTGAGCTATCGGGCTGAAAACTTGTATACTTATGCTTTAAGGGATGCTGAATCCGAATAAATGGGTTTCAGAACGTTTTAGCCCTTAGTTTTTGAGTTACGGCCCGACAAAGATTTCCCAAAGTTTTGAAAGGGTACCCCCTTATGAAAAAATGGATTTTTCACCGAAACCTTTAAGTTTGAGCTATCGGGCTGAAAACTTGTATACTTATGCTTTAAGGGATGCTAAATCCGAATAAATGGGTTTCAGAACGTTTTAGCCCTTAGTTTTGGAGTTATGGCCCGACAAAGATTTCCCAAAGTTTTGCGATACTAACCCCTTATGAAAAAATGGATTTTTCACCGAAACCTTTAAGTTTGAGCTATCGGGCTGAAAACTTGTATACTTATGCTTTAAGGGATGCTAAATCCGAATAAATGGGTTTCAGAACGTTTTAGCCCTTAGTTTTGGAGTTATGGCCCGACAAAGATTTCCCAAAGTTTTGCTATACTAACCCCTTATGAAAAAATGGATTTTTCACCGAAACCTTTAAGTTTGAGCTATCGGGCTGAAAACTTGTATACTTATGGTTTAAGGGATGCTGAATCCGAATAAATGGGTTTCAGAACGTTTTAGCCCTTAGTTTTTGAGTTACGGCCCGACAAAGATTTCCCAAAGTTTTGAAAGGGTACCCCCTTATGAAAAAATGGATTTTTCACCGAAACCTTTAAGTTTGAGCTATCGGGCTGAAAACTTGTATACTTATGCTTTAAGGGATGCTAAATCCGAATAAATGGGTTTCAGAACGTTTTAGCCCTTAGTTTTGGAGTTATGGCCCGACAAAGATTTCCCAAAGTTTTGCTATACTAACCCCTTATGAAAAAATGGATTTTTCACCGTAACCTTTAAGTTTGAGCTATCGGGCTGAAAACTTGTATACTTATGCTTTAAGGGATACTGAATCCGAATAAATGGGTTTCAGAACGTTTTAGCCCTTAGTTTTTGAGTTACGGCCCGACAAAGATTTCCCAAAGTTTTGAAAGGGTACCCCCTTATGAAAAAATGGATTTTTCACCGAAACCTTTAAGTTTGAGCTATCGGGCTGAAAACTTGTATACTTATGCTTTAAGGGATGTTGAATCCGAATAAATAGGTTTCAGAACGTTTTAGCCCTTAGTTTTTGAGTTATGGCCCGACAAAGATTTCCCAAAGTTTTGCTATACTAACCCCTTATGAAAAAATGGATTTTTCACCGAAACCTTTAAGTTTGAGCTATCGGGCTGAAAACTTGTATACTTATGGTTTAAGGGATGCTGAATCCGAATAAATAGGTTTCAGAACGTTTTAGCCCTTAGTTTTTGAGTTATGGCCCGACAAAGATTTCCCAAAATTTTGAAAGTGTACCCCCTTATGAAAAAATGGATTTTTCACCGAAACCTTTAAGTTTGAGCTATCGGGCTGAAAACTTGTATACTTATGCTTTAAGGGATGCTAAATCCGAATAAATAGGATTCAGAACATTTAAGCCCAGAGTTTTTGAGTGATGGCCTGACAAAGATTTCCCAAAAATTTCGCTATACTAACCCCTTATGAAAAAATAGATTTTTCACCGAAACCTTTAAGTTTGAGCTATCGGGCTGAAAACTTGTATACTTATGCTTTATGGGATGCTGAATCCGAATAAATGGGTTTCAGAACGTTTTAGCCCTTAGTTTTGGAGTTATGGCCCGACAAAGATTTCCCAAAGTTTTGCGATACTAACCCCTTATGAAAAAATGGATTTTTCACCGTAACCTTTAAGTTTGAGCTATCGGGCTGAAAACTTGTATACTTATGATTTAATGGATGCTGAATCCGAATAAATAGGTTTCAGAACGTTTTAGCCTTTAGTTTTTGAGTTATGGCCCGACAAAGATTTCCCAAAGTTTTGAAAGGGTACCCCCTTATGAAAAAATGGATTTTTCACCGAAACCTTTGAGTTTGAGCTATCGGGCTGAAAACTTGTATACTTATGCTTTAAGGGATGCTAAATCCGAATAAATAGGATTCAGAACATTTAAGCCCAGAGTTTTTGAGTGATGGCCTGACAAAGATTTCCCAAAAATTTCGCTATACTAACCCCTTATGAAAAAATAGATTTTTCACCGAAACCTTTAAGTTTGAGCTATCGGGCTGAAAACTTGTATACTTATGCTTTATGGGATGCTGAATCCGAATAAATAGGTTTCAGAACGTTTTAGCCCTAAGTTTTGGAGTTATGGCCCGACAAAGATTTCCCAAAGTTTTGCTATACTAACCCCTTATGAAAAAATGGATTTTTCACCGAAACCTTTAAGTTTGAGCTATCGGGCTGAAAACTTGGATACTTAGGCTTTACGGGATGCTAAATCCGAATAAATGGGTTTCAGAACGTTATAGCCCTTAGTTTTTGAGTTATGGCCCGACAAAGATTTCCCAAAGTTTTGCTATACTAACCCCTTATGAAAAAATGGATTTTATACCGAAACCTTCAAGTTTGAGCTATCGGGCTGAAAACTTGGATACTTAGGCTTTACGGGATGCTAAATCCGAATAAATGGGTTTCAGAACGTTATAGCCCTTAGTTTTTGAGTTATGGCCCGACAAAGATTTCCCAAAGTTTTGCTATACTAACCCCTTATGAAAAAATGGATTTTTCACCGAAACCTTTAAGTTTGAGCTATCGGGCTGAAAACTTGTATACTTATGCTTTAAGGGATGCTGAATCCGAATAAATAGGTTTCAGAACGTTTTAGCCCTTAGTTTTTGAGTTATGGCCCGACAAAGATTTCCCAAAGTTTTGAAAGGGTACCCCCTTATGAAAAAATGGATTTATCACCGAAACCTTTAAGTTTGAGCTATCGGGCTGAAAACTTGTATACTTATGCTTTAAGGGATGTTGAATCCGAATCAATGGGTTTCAGAACGTTTTAGCCCTTAGTTTTTGAGTTATGGCCCGACAAAGATTTCCCAAAGTTTTGCTATACTAACCCCTTATGAAAAAATGGATTTTTCACCGAAACCTTTAAGTTTGAGCTATCGGGCTGAAAACTTGTATACTTATGCTTTAAGGGATGCTAAATCCGAATAAATGGGTTTCAGAACGTTTTAGCCCTTAGTTTTGGAGTTATGGCCCGACAAAGATTTCCCAAAGTTTTGCTATACTAACCCCTTATGAAAAAATGGATTTTTCACCGAAACCTTTAAGTTTGAGCTATCGGGCTGAAAACTTGTATACTTATGCTTTAAGGGATGCTAAATCCGAATAAATGGGTTTCAGAACGTTTTAGCCCTTAGTTTTTGAGTTATGGCCCGACAAAGATTTCCCAAAGTTTTGCTATACTAACCCCTTATGAAAAAATGGATTTTTCACCGAAACCTTTAAGTTTGAGCTATCGGGCTGAAAACTTGTATACTTATGCTTTAAGGGATGCTAAATCCGAATAAATGGGTTTCAGAACGTTTTAGCCCTTAGTTTTTGAGTTATGGCCCGACAAAGATTTCCCAAAGTTTTGCTATACTAACCCCTTATGAAAAAATGGATTTTTCACCGAAACCTTTAAGTTTGAGCTATCGGGCTGAAAACTTGTATACTTATGCTTTAAGGGATGCTGAATCCGAATAAACGGGTTTCAGAACGTTTTAGCCCTTAGTTTTGGAGTTATGGCCCGACAAAGATTTCCCAAAGTTTTGCTATACTAACCCCTTATGAAAAAATGGATTTTTCACCGTAACCTTTAAGTTTGAGCTATCGGGCTGAAAACTTGTATACTTATGCTTTAAGGGATGCTGAATCCGAATAAATGGGTTTCAGAACGTTTTAGCCCTTAGTTTTTGAGTTACGGCCCGACAAAGATTTCCCAAAGTTTTGAAAGGGTACCCCCTTATGAAAAAATGGATTTTTCACCGAAACCTTTAAGTTTGAGCTATCGGGCTGAAAACTTGTATACTTATGCTTTAAGGGATGTTGAATCCGAATAAATAGGTTTCAGAACGTTTTAGCCCTTAGTTTTTGAGTTATGGCCCGACAAAGATTTCCCAAAGTTTTGCTATACTAACCCCTTATGAAAAAATGGATTTTTTACCGAAACCTTTAAGTTTGAGCTATCGGGCTGAAAACTTGTATACTTATGGTTTAAGGGATGCTGAATCCGAATAAATAGGTTTCAGAACGTTTTAGCCCTTAGTTTTTGAGTTATGGCCCGACAAAGATTTCCCAAAATTTTGAAAGTGTACCCCCTTATGAAAAAATGGATTTTTTACCGAAACCTTTAAGTTTGAGCTATCGGGCTGAAAACTTGTATACTTATGCTTTAAGGGATGCTAAATCCGAATAAATGGGTTTCAGAACGTTTTAGCCCTTAGTTTTGGAGTTATGGCCCGACAAAGATTTCCCAAAGTTTTGCGATACTAACCCCTTATGAAAAAACGGATTTTTCACCGTAACCTTTAAGTTTGAGCTATCGGGCTGAAAACTTGTATACTTATGCTTTAATGGATGCTGAATCCGAATAAATAGGTTTCAGAACGTTTTAGCCCTTAGTTTTTGAGTTATGGCCCGACAAAGATTTCCCAAAGTTTTGAAAGGGTACCCCCTTATGAAAAAATGGATTTTTCACCGAAACCTTTGAGTTTGAGCTATCGGGCTGAAAACTTGTATACTTATGCTTTAAGGGATGCTAAATCCGAATAAATAGGATTCAGAACATTTAAGCCCAGAGTTTTTGAGTGATGGCCTGACAAAGATTTCCCAAAAATTTCGCTATACTAACCCTTTATGAAAAAATAGATTTTTCACCGAAACCTTTAAGTTTGAGCTATCGGGCTGAAAACTTGTATACTTATGCTTTATGGGATGCTGAATCCGAATAAATAGGTTTCAGAACGTTTTAGCCCTAAGTTTTGGAGTTATGGCCCGACAAAGATTTCCCAAAGTTTTGCTATACTAACCCCTTATGAAAAAATGGATTTTTCACCGAAACCTTTAAGTTTGAGCTATCGGGCTGAAAACTTGGATACTTAGGCTTTACGGGATGCTAAATCCGAATAAATGGGTTTCAGAACGTTATAGCCCTTAGTTTTGGAGTTATGGCCCGACAAAGATTTCCCAAAGTTTTGCTATACTAACCCCTTATGAAAAAATGGATTTTTCACCGAAACCTTTAAGTTTGAGCTATCGGGCTGAAAACTTGTATACTTATGCTTTAAGGGATGCTGAATCCGAATAAATAGGTTTCAGAACGTTTTAGCCCTTAGTTTTTGAGTTATGGCCCGACAAAGATTTCCCAAAGTTTTGAAAGGGTACCCCCTTATGAAAAAATGGATTTATCACCGAAACCTTTAAGTTTGAGCTATTTTGAGTTATGGCCCGACAAAGATTTCCCAAAGTTTTGTTATACTAACCCCTTATGAAAAAATGGATTTTTCACCGAAACCTTTAAGTTTGAGCTATCGGGCTGAAAACTTGTATACTTATGCTTTATGGGATGCTGAATCCGAATAAATAGGTTTCAGAACGTTTTAGCCCTTAGTTTTTGAGTTATGGCCCGACAAAGATTTCCCAAAAATTTTGAAAAAAAACCCCTTATGAAAAAATGGATTTTTCACCGAAATCCTTTAAGTTTGAGCTATCGGGCTGAAAACTTGTATACTTATGCTTTAATGGATGCTGAATCCGAATAAATAGGTTTCAGAACGTTTTAGCCCTTAGTTTTTGAGTTATGGCCCGACAAAGATTTCCCAAAGTTTTGCTATACTAACCCCTTATAAAAAAATGGATTTTTTACCGAAACCTTTAAGTTTGAGCTATCGGGCTGAAAACTTGTATACTTATGCTTTAAGGGATGCTGAATCCGAATAAATGAGTTTCAGAACGTTTTAGCCCTTAGTTTTTGAGTTATGGCCCGACAAAGATTTCCCAAAGTTTTGAAAGGGTACCCCCTTATGAAAAAATGGATTTTTCACCGAAACCTTTAAGTTTGAGCTATCGGGCTGAAAACTTGTATACTTATGCTTTAAGGGATGCTAAATCCGAATAAATGGGTTTCAGAACGTTTTAGACCTTAGTTTTGGAGTTATGGCCCTACAAAGATTTCCCAAAGTTTTGCTATACTAACCCCTTATGAAAAAATGGATTTTTCACCGAAACCTTTAAGTTTGAGCTATCGGGCTGAAAACTTGTATACTTATGCTTTAAGGGATGCTAAATCCGAATAAATGGGTTTCAGAACGTTTTAGCCCTTAGTTTTGGAGTTATGGCCCGACAAAGATTTCCCAAAGTTTTGTTATACTAACCCCTTATGAAAAAATGGATTTTTCACCGAAACCTTTAAGTTTGAGCTATCGGGCTGAAAACTTGTATACTTATGCTTTATGGGATGCTGAATCCGAATAAATAGGTTTCAGAACGTTTTAGCCCTTAGTTTTTGAGTTATGGCCCGACAAAGATTTCCCAAAGTTTTGCTATACTAACCCCTTATGAAAAAATGGATTTTTCACCGAAACCTTTAAGTTTGAGCTATCGGGCTGAAAACTTGTATACTTATGCTTTATGGGATGCTGAATCCGAATAAATGGGTTTCAGAACGTTTTAGCCCTTAGTTTTTGAGTTATGGCCCGACAAAGATTTCCCAAAGTTTTGAAAGAGTACCCCCTTATGAAAAAATGGATTTTTCACCGAAACCTTTAAGTTTGAGCTATCGGGCTGAAAACTTGTATACTTATGCTTTAAGGGATGTTGAATCCGAATAAATAGTTTTTAGAACGTTTTAGCCCTTAGTTTTTGAGTTATGGCCCGACAAAGATTTCCCAAAGTTTTGAAAGAGTACCCCCTTATGAAAAAATGGATTTTTCACCGAAACCTTTAAGTTTGAGCTATCGGGCTGAAAACTTGTATACTTATGCTTTAAGGGATGTTGAATCCGAATAAATAGGTTTCAGAACGTTTTAGCCCTTAGTTTTTGAGTTATGGCCCGACAAAGATTTCCCAAAGTTTTGAAAGAGTAGCCCCTTATGAAAAAATGGATTTTTCACCGAAACCTTTAAGTTTGGGCTATCGGGCTGAAAACTTGTAAACTTATGATTCAAGGGATGCTGAATCCGAATAAATAGGTTTCAGAACGTTTTAGCCCATAGTTTTTGAGTTATGGCCCGACAAAGATTTCCCAAAGTTTTGAAAGGGTACCCCCTTATGAAAAAATGGATTTTTCACCGAAACCTTTAAGTTTGAGCTATCGGGCTGAAAACTTGTATACTTATGCTTTAAGGGATGTTGAATCCGAATAAATGGGTTTCAGAACGTTTTAGCCCTTAGTTTTTGAGTTATGGCCCGACAAAGATTTCCCAAAGTTTTGAAAGGGTACCCCCTTATGAAAAAATGGATTTTTCACCGAAACCTTTAAGTTTGAGCTATCGGGCTGAAAACTTGTATACTTATGCTTTAAGGGATGCTGAATCCGAATAAATGGGTTTCAGAACGTTTTAGCCCTTAGTTTTTGAGTTATGGCCCGACAAAGATTTCCAAAAGTTTTGAAAGGTACCCCCTTATGAAAAAATGGATTTTTCACCGAAACCTTTAAGTTTGAGCTATCGGGCCGAAAACTTGTATACTTATGCTTTAAGGGATGTTGAATCCGAATAAATAGGTTTTAGAACGTTTTAGCCCTTAGTTTTTGAGTTATGGCCCGACAAAGATTTCCCAAAGTTTTGAAAGAGTACCCCCTTATGAAAAAATGGATTTTTCACCGAAACCTTTAAGTTTGAGCTATCGGGCTGAAAACTTGTGTACTTATGCTTTATGGGATGCTGAATCCGAATAAATAGGTTTTAGAACGTTTTAGCCCTTAGTTTTTGAGTTATGGCCCGACAAAGATTTCCCAAAGTTTTGAAAGAGTACCCCCTTATGAAAAAATGGATTTTTCACCGAAACCTTTAAGTTTGAGCTATCGGGCTGAAAACTTGTATACTTATGCTTTATGGGATGCTGAATCCGAATAAATAGGTTTTAGAACGTTTTAGCCCTTAGTTTTGGAGTTATGGCCCGACAAAGATTTCCCAAAGTTTTGCTATACTAACCCCTTATGAAAAAATGGATTTTTCACCGAAACCTTTAAGTTTGAGCTATCGGGCTGAAAACTTGTATACTTATGCTTTATGGGATGCTGAATCCGAATAAATGGGTTTCAGAACGTTTTAGCCCTTAGTTTTTGAGTTATGGCCTGACAAAGATTTCCCAAAGTTTTGCTATACTAATGAAAAAATGGATTTTTCACCGAAACCTTTAAGTTTGAGCTATCGGGCTGAAAACTTGTATACTTATGCTTTAAGGGATGTTGAATCCGAATAAATAGGTTTCAGAACGTTTTAGCCCTTAGTTTTTGAGTTATGGCCCGACAAAGATTTCCCAAAGTTTTGCTATACTAACCCCTTATGAAAAAATTGATTTTTCACCGAAACCTTTAAGTTTGAGCTATCGGGCTGAAAACTTGTATACTTATGCTTTAAGGGATGCTGAATCCGAATAAATGGGTTTCAGAACGTTTTAGCCCTTAGTTTTTGAGTTATGGCCCGACAAAGATTTCCCAAAGTTTTGCTATACTAACCCCTTATGAAAAAATGGATTTTTCACCGAAACCTTTAAGTTTGAGCTATCGGGCTGAAAACTTGTATACTTATGCTTTAAGGGATGCTAAATCCGAATCAATGGGTTTCAGAACGTTTTAGCCCTTAGTTTTTGAGTTATGGCCCGACAAAGATTTCCCAAAGTTTTGCTATACTAACCCCTTATGAAAAAATGGATTTTTCACCGAAACCTTTAAGTTTGAGCTATCGGGCTGAAAACTTGTATACTTATGCTTTAAGGGATGCTAAATCCGAATAAATGGGTTTCAGAACGTTTTAGCCCTTAGTTTTGGAGTTATGGCCCGACAAAGATTTCCCAAAGTTTTGCTATACTAACCCCTTATGAAAAAATGGATTTTTCACCGAAACCTTTAAGTTTGAGCTATCGGGCTGAAAACTTGTATACTTATGCTTTAAGGGATGCTGAATCCGAATAAATAGGTTTCAGAACGTTTTAGCCCTGAGTTTTTGAGTTATGGCCCGACAAAAATTTCCCAAAGTTTTGAAAGGGTACCCCCTTATGAAAAAATGGATTTTTCACCGAAACCTTTAAGTTTGAGCTATCGGGCTGAAAACTTGTATACCTATGCTTTAAGGGATGTTGAATCCGAATAAATAGGTTTCAGAACGTTTTAGCCCTTAGTTTTTGAGTTATGGCCCGACAAAGATTTCCCAAAGTTTTGAAAGAGTACCCCGTTATGAAAAAATGGATTTTTCACCGAAACCTTTAAGTTTGAGCTATCGGGCTGAAAACTTGTATACTTATGCTTTATGGGATGCTGAATCCGAATAAATAGGTTTCAGAACGTTTTAGCCCTTAGTTTTTGAGTTATGGCCCGACAAAGATTTCCCAAAGTTTTGCTATACTAACCCCTTATGAAAAAATGGATTTTTCACCGAAACCTTTAAGTTTGAGCTATCGGGCTGAAAACTTGTATACTTATGCTTTAAGGGATGTTGAATCCGAATAAATAGGTTTCAGAACGTTTTAGCCCATACTTTTTGAGTTATGGCCCGACAAAGATTTCCCAAAGTTTTGAAAGGGTACCCCCTTATGAAAAAATGGATTTTTCACCGAAACCTTTAAGTTTGAGCTATCGGGCTGAAAACTTGTATACTTATGCTTTAAGGGATGCTGAATCCGAATAAATGGGTTTCAGAACGTTTTAGCCCTTAGTTTTTGAGATATGGCCCGACAAAGATTTCCCAAAGTTTTGAAAGGTACCCCCTTATGAAAAAATGGATTTTTCACCGAAACCTTTAAGTTTGAGCTATCGGGCAGAAAACTTGTATACTTATGCTTTAAGGGATGTTGAATCCGAATAAATAGGTTTTAGAACGTTTTAGTCCTTAGTTTTTGAGTTATGGCCCGACAAAGATTTCCCAAAGTTTTGAAAGAGTACCCCCTTATGAAAAAATGGATTTTTCACCGAAACCTTTAAGTTTGAGCTATCGGGCTGAAAACTTGTATACTTATGCTTTAAGGGATGTTGAATCCGAATAAATAGTTTTTAGAACGTTTTAGCCCTTAGTTTTTGAGTTATGGCCCGACAAAGATTTCCCAAAGTTTTGAAAGAGTACCCCCTTATGAAAAAATGGATTTTTCACCGAAACCTTTAAGTTTGAGCTATCGGGCTGAAAACTTGTATACTTATGCTTTATGGGATGCTGAATCCGAATAAATAGGTTTTAGAACGTTTTAGCCCTTAGTTTTTGAGTTATGGCCCGACAAAGATTTCCCAAAGTTTTGCTATACTAACCCCTTTTGAAAAAATGGATTTTTCACCGGAACCTTTAAGTTAGAGCTATCGGGCTGAAAACTTGTATACTTATGCTTTAAGGGATGTTGAATCCGAATAAATGGGTTTCAGAACGTTTTAGCCCTTAGTTTTTGAGTTATGGCCCGACAAAGATTTCCCAAAGTTTTGCTATACTAACCCCTTATGAAAAAATGGATTTTTCACCGAAACCTTTAAGTTTGAGCTATCGGGCTGAAAACTTGTATACTTATGCTTTAAGGGATGATGAATCCGAATAAATGGGTTTCAGAACGTTTTTGCCCTTAGTTTTTGAGTTATGGCCCGACAAAGATTTCCCAAAGTTTTGCTATACTAACCCCTTATGAAAAAATGGATTTTTCACCGAAACCTTTAAGTTTGAGCTATCGGGCTGAAAACTTGTATACTTATGCTTTAAAGGATGCTGAATCCGAATAAATGGGTTTCAGAACGTTTTAGCCCTTAGTTTTTGAGTTATGGCCCGACAAAGATTTCCCAAAGTTTTGAAAGGTACCCCCTTATGAAAAAATGGATTTTTCACCGAAACCTTTAAGTTTGAGCTATCGGCCAGAAAACTTGTATACTTATGCTTTAAGGGATGTTGAATCCGAATAAATAGGTTTTAGAACGTTTTAGCCCTTAGTTTTTGAGTTATGGCCCGACAAAGATTTCCCAAAGTTTTGAAAGAGTACCCCCTTATGAAAAAATGGATTTTTCACCGAAACCTTTAAGTTTGAGCTATCGGGCTGAAAACTTGTATACTTATGCTTTATGGGATGCTGAATCCGAATAAATAGGTTTTAGAACGTTTTAGCCCTTAGTTTTTGAGTTATGGCCCGACAAAGATTTCCCAAAGTTTTGCTATACTAACCCCTTATGAAAAAATGGATTTTTCACCGAAACCTTTAAGTTTGAGCTATCGGGCTGAAAACTTGTATACTTATGCTTTAAGGGATGCTAAATCCGAATCAATGGGTTTCAGAACGTTTTAGCCCTTAGTTTTTGAGTTATGGCCCGACAAAGATTTCCCAAAGTTTTGCTATACTAACCCCTTATGAAAAAATGGATTTTTCACCGAAACCTTTAAGTTTGAGCTATCGGGCTGAAAACTTGTATACTTATGCTTTAAAGGATGCTGAATCCGAATAAATGGGTTTCAGAACGTTTTAGCCCTTAGTTTTTGAGTTATGGCCCGACAAAGATTTCCCAAAGTTTTGAAAGGTACCCCCTTATGAAAAAATGGATTTTTCACCGAAACCTTTAAGTTTGAGCTATCGGCCAGAAAACTTGTATACTTATGCTTTAAGGGATGTTGAATCCGAATAAATAGGTTTTAGAACGTTTTAGCCCTTAGTTTTTGAGTTATGGCCCGACAAAGATTTCCCAAAGTTTTGAAAGAGTACCCCCTTATGAAAAAATGGATTTTTCACCGAAACCTTTAAGTTTGAGCTATCGGGCTGAAAACTTGTATACTTATGCTTTAAGGGATGCTAAATCCGAATCAATGGGTTTCAGAACGTTTTAGCCCTTAGTTTTTGAGTTATGGCCCGACAAAGATTTCCCAAAGTTTTGCTATACTAATGAAAAAATGGATTTTTCACCGAAACCTTTAAGTTTGAGCTATCGGGCTGAAAACTTGTATACTTATGCTTTAAAGGATGCTGAATCCGAATAAATGGGTTTCAGAACGTTTTAGCCCTTAGTTTTTGAGTTATGGCCCGACAAAGATTTCCCAAAGTTTTGAAAGGTACCCCCTTATGAAAAAATGGATTTTTCACCGAAACCTTTAAGTTTGAGCTATCGGCCAGAAAACTTGTATACTTATGCTTTAAGGGATGTTGAATCCGAATAAATAGGTTTTAGAACGTTTTAGCCCTTAGTTTTTGAGTTATGGCCCGACAAAGATTTCCCAAAGTTTTGAAAGAGTACCCCCTTATGAAAAAATGGATTTTTCACCGAAACCTTTAAGTTTGAGCTATCGGGCTGAAAACTTGTATACTTATGCTTTAAGGGATGCTAAATCCGAATAAATGGGTTTCAGAACGTTTTAGCCCTTAGTTTTGGAGTTATGGCCCGACAAAGATTTCCCAAAGTTTTGAAAGGGTACCCCCTTATGAAAAAATGGATTTTTCACCGAAACCTTTAAGTTTGAGCTATCGGGCTGAAAACTTGAATACTTAACATATGCTTTAAGGGATGCTAAATCCGAATAAATGGGTTTCAGAACGTTTTAGCCCTTAGTTTTCGAGTTATGGCCCGACAAAGATTTCCCAAAGTTTTGCTATACTAACCCCCTATGAAAAAATGGATTTTTCACCGAAACCTTTAAGTTTGAGCTATCGGACTGAAAACTTGTATACTTATGCTTTAAGGGATGCTAAATCCGAATAAATAGATTTTAGAACGTTTTAGCCCTTAGTTTTTGAGTTATGGCCCGACAAAGATTTCCCAAAGTTTTGAAAGGGTACCCCCTTATGAAAAAATGGATTTTTCACCGAAACCTTTGAGTTTGAGCTATCGGGCTGAAAACTTGTATACTTATGCTTTAAGGGATGCTAAATCCGAATAAATGGGTTTCAGAACGTTTTAGCCCTTAGTTTTGGAGTTATGGCCCGACAAAGATTTCCCAAAGTTTTGCTACCCCTTTTGAAAAAATGGATTTTTCACCGAAACCTTTAAGTTTGAGCTATCGGGCTGAAAACTTGTATACTTATGCTTTAAGGGATGCTAATTCGAATAAATGGGTTTCAGAACGTTTTAGCCCTTAGTTTTGGAGTTATGGCCCGACAAAGACTTCCCAAAGTTTTGCTATACTAACCCCTTATGAAAAAATGGATTTTTCACCGAAACCTTTAAGTTTGAGCAATCGGGCTGAAAACTTGTATACTTATGCTTTAAGGGATGCTGAATCCAAATAAATAGGTTTCAGAACGTTTTAGCCCTTAGTTTTTGAGTTATGGCCCGACAAAAATTTCCCAAAGTTTTGAAAGGGTACCCCCTTATGAAAAAATGGATTTTTCACCGAAACCTTTAAGTTTGAGCTATCGGGCTGAAAACTTGTATACCTATGCTTTAAGGGATGTTGAATCCGAATAAATAGGTTTCAGAACGTTTTAGCCCTTAGTTTTTGAGTTATGGCCCGACAAAGATTTCCCAAAGTTTTGCTATACTAACCCCTTATAAAAAAATGGATTTTTCACCGAAACCTTAAAGTTTGAGCTATCGGGCTGAAAACTTGTATACTTATGCTTTAAGGGATGCTGAATCCGAATCAATGGGTTTCAGAACGTTTTAGCCCTTAGTTTTTGAGTTATGGCCCGACAAAGATTTCCCAAAAATTTTGAAAGGGTCCCCCCTTATGAAAAAATGGATTTTTCACCGAAACCTTTAAGTTTGAGCTATCGGGCTGAAAACTTGTAAACTTATGATTCAAGGGATGCTGAATCCGAATAAATAGGTTTCAGAACGTTTTAGCCTATAGTTTTTGAGTTATGGCCCGACAAAGATTTCCCAAAGTTTTGAAAGGGTACCCCCTTATAAAAAAATGGATTTTTCACCGAAACCTTTAAGTTTGAGCTATCGGGCTGAAAACTTGTATACTTATGCTTTAAGGGATGCTAAATCCGAATAAATGGGTTTCAGAACGTTTTAGCCCTTAGTTTTGGAGTTATGGCCCGACAAAGATTTCCCAAAGTTTTGCTATACTAACCCCTTATGAAAAAATGGATTTTTCACCGAAACCTTTAAGTTTGAGCTATCGGGCTGAAAACTTGTATACTTATGCTTTAAGGGATGCTGAATCCGAATAAATGGGTTTCAGAACGTTTTAGCCCTTAGTTTTTGAGTTATGGCCCGACAAAGATTTCCCAAAGTTTTGAAAGGGTACCCCCTTATGAAAAAATGGATTTTTCACCGAAACCTTTAAGTTTGAGTTATCGGGCTGAAAAGTTGTATACTTATTCTTTAAGGGATGCTGAATCCGAATAAATAGGTTTCAGAACGTTTTAGCCCTTATTTTTGGAGTTATGGCCCGACAAAGATTTCCCAAAGTTTTGCTATACTAACCCCTTATGAAAAAATGGATTTTTCACCGAAACCTTTAAGTTTGAGCTATCGGGCTGAAAACTTGTATACTTATGCTTTATGGGATGCTAAATCCGAATAAATGGATTTCAGAACGTTTTAGCCCTTAGTTTTGGAGTTATGGCCCGACAAAGATGTCCCAAAGTTTTGCTATACTAACCCCTTATGAAAAAATGGATTTTTCACCGAAACCTTTAAGTTTGAGCTATCGGGCTGAAAACTTGTATACTTATGCTTTAAGGGATGCTAAATCAGAATAAATGGCTTTCAGAACGTTTTAGCCCTTAGTTTTGGAGTTATGGCCCGACAAAGATTTCCCAAAGTTTTGCTATACTAACCCCTTATGAAAAAATGGATTTTTCACCGAAACCTTTAAGTTTGAGCTATCGGGCTGAAAACTTGTATACTTATGCTTTAAGGGATGCTAAATCCGAATAAATAGGTGTCAGAACGTTTAAGCCCTTAGTTTTTGAGTTATGGCCCGACAAAGATTTCCCAAAGTTTTGCTATACTAACCCCTTATGAAAAAATGGATTTTTCACCGAAACCTTTAAGTTTGAGCTATCGTGCTGAAAACTTGTATACTTATGCTTTAAGGGATGCTGAATCCGAATAAATAGATTTCAGAACGTTTTAGCCCTTAGTTTTTGAGTTATGGCCCGACAAAGATTTCCCATAGTTTTGAAAGGGTACCCCCTTATGAAAAAATGGATTTTTCACCGAAACGTTTAAGTTTGAGCTATCGGGCTGAAAACTTGTATACTTATGCTTTATGGGATGCTGAATCCGAATAAATAGGTTTCAGAACGTTTTAGCCCTTAGTTTTGGAGTTATGGCCCGACAAAGATGTCCCAAAGTTTTGCTATACTAACCCCTTATGAAAAAATGGATTTTCACCGAAACCTTTAAGTTTGAGCTATCGGGCTGAAAACTTGTATACTTATGCTTTATGGGATGCTAAATCTGAATAAATGAGTTTCAGAACGTTTTAGCCCTTAGTTTTTGAGTTATGGCCCGACAAAGATTTCCCATAGTTTTGAAAGGGTACCCCCTTATGAAAAAATGGATTTTTCACCGAAACCTTTAAGTTTGAGCTATCGGGCTGAAAACTTGTATACTTATGCTTTAAGGGATGCTAAATCCGAATCAATGGGTTTCAGAACGTTTTAGCCCTTAGTTTTTGAGTTATGGCCCGACAAAGATTTCCCAAAGTTTTGCTATACTAACCCCTTATGAAAAAATGGATTTTTCACCGAAACCTTTAAGTTTGAGCTATCGGGCTGAAAACTTGTATACTTATGCTTTAAGGGATGCTGAATCCGAATAAATGGGGTTCAGAACGTTTTAGCCCTTAGTTTTTGAGTTATGGCCCGACAAAGATTTCCCAAAGTTTTGAAAGGGTACCCCCTTATGAAAAAATTGATTTTTCACCGAAACCTTTAAGTTTGAGCTATCGGGCTGAAAACTTGTAAACTTATGCTTTAAGGGATGCTAAATCCGAATAAATGGGTTTCAGAACGTTTTAGCCCTTAGTTTTGGAGTTATGGCCCGACAAAGATTTCCCAAAGTTTTGTTAAACTAACCCCTTATGAAAAAATGGATTTTTCACCGAAACCTTTAAGTTTGAGCTATCGGGCTGAAAACTTGTATACTTATGCTTTATGGGATGCTGAATCCGAATAAATAGGTTTCAGAACGTTTTAGCCCTTAGTTTTAGAGTTATGGCCCGACAAAGATTTCCCAAAAATTTTGAAAAAAAACCCCTTATGAAAAAATGGATTTTTCACCGAAAACCTTTAAGTTTGAGCTATCGGGCTGAAAACTTGTATACTTATGCTTTAATGGATGCTGAATCCGAATAAATAGGTTTCAGAACGTTTTAGCCCTTAGTTTTTGAGTTATGGCCCGACAAAGATTTCCCAAAGTTTTGCTATACTAACCCCTTATGAAAAAATGGATTTTTCACCGAAACCTTTAAGTTTGAGCTATCGGGCTGAAAACTTGTATACTTATGCTTTAAGGGATGCTGAATCCGAATAAATGGGTTTCAGAACGTTTTAGCCCTTAGTTTTTGAGTTATGGCCCGACAAAGATTTCCCAAAGTTTTGAAAGGGTACCCCCTTATGAAAAAATGGATTTTTCACCGAAACCTTTAAGTTTGAGCTATCGGGCTGAAAACTTGTATACTTATGCTTTAAGGGATGTTGAATCCGAATAAATAGGTTTCAGAACGTTTTAGCTCTTAGTTTTTGAGTTATGGCCCGACAAAGATTTCCCAAAGTTTTGAAAGAGTAGCCCCTTATGAAAAAATGGATTTTTCACCGAAACCTTTAAGTTTGAGCTATCGGGCTGAAAACTTGTAAACTTATGATTCAAGGGATGCTGAATCCGAATAAATAGGTTTCAGAACGTTTTAGCCCATAGTTTTTGAGTTATGGCCCGACAAAGATTTCCCAAAGTTTTGAAAGGGTACCCCCTTATGAAAAAATGGATTTTTCACCGAAACCTTTAAGTTTGAGCTATCGGGCTGAAAACTTGTATACTTATGCTTTAAGGGATGCTAAATCCGAATCAATAGGTTTCAGAACGTTTTAGCCCTTAGTTTTGGAGTTATGGCCCGACAAAGATTTCCCAAAGTTTTGAAAGAGTACCCCCTTATAAAAAAATGGATTTTTCACCGAAACCTTTAAGTTTGAGCTATCGGGCTGAAAACTTGTATACTTATGCTTTATGGGATGCTGAATCCGAATAAATGGGTTTCAGAACGTTTTAGCCCTTAGTTTTTGAGTTATGGCCCGACAAAGATTTCCCAAAGTTTTGAAAGGGTACCCCCTTATGAAAAAATGGATTTTTCACCGAAACCTTTAAGTTTGAGCTATCGGGCTGAAAACTTGTATACTTATGCTTTAAGGGATGCTAAATCCGAATAAATGGGTTTCAGAACGTTTTAGCCCTTAGTTTTGGAGTTATGGCACGACAAAGATTTCCCAAAGTTTTGAAAGGGTACCCCCTTATGAAAAAATGGATTTTTCACCGAAACCTTTAAGTTTGAGCTATCGGGCTGAAAACTTGTATACTTATGCTTTAAGGGATGCTAAATCCGAATAAATGGGTTTCAGAGCGTTTTAGCCTTTAGTTTTGGAGTTATGGCCCGACAAAGATTTCCCAAAGTTTTGCTATACTAACCCCTTATGAAAAAATGGATTTTTCACCGAAACCTTTAAGTTTGAGCTATCGGGCTGAAAACTTGTATACTTATGCTTTAAGGGATGCTGAATCCGAATAAATGGGTTTCAGAACGTTTTAGCCCTTAGTTTTTGAGTTATGGCCCGACAAAGATTTCCCAAAAATTTTGAAAAAAAACCCCTTATGAAAAAATGGATTTTTCACCGAAACCTTTAAGTTTGAGCTATCGGGCTGAAAACTTGTAAACTTATGATTCAAGGGATGCTGAATCCGAATAAATAGGTTTCAGAACGTTTTAGCCCATAGTTTTTGAGTTATGGCCCGACAAAGATTTCCCAAAGTTTTGAAAGGGTACCCCCTTATGAAAAAATGGATTTTTCACCGAAACCTTTAAGTTTGAGCTATCGGGCTGAAAACTTGTATACTTATGCTTTAAGGGATGTTGAATCCGAATAAATGGGTTTCAGAACGTTTTAGCCCTTAGTTTTTGAGTTATGGCCCGACAAAGATTTCCCAAAGTTTTGAAAGGGTACCCCTTATGAAAAAATGGATTTTTCACCGAAACCTTTAAGTTTGAGCTATCGGGCTGAAAACTTGTATACTTATGCTTTATGGGATGCTGAATCCGAATAAATAGGTTTTAGAACGTTTTAGCCCTTAGTTTTTGAGTTATGGCCCGACAAAGATTTCCCAAAGTTTTGAAAGAGTACCCCCTTATAAAAAAAATGGATTTTTCACCGAAACCTTTAAGTTTGAGCTATCGGGCTGAAAACTTGTATACTTATGCTTTATGGGATGCTGAATCCGAATAAATAGGTT
The DNA here is from genome assembly GCA_958336335.1 of Dilophus febrilis. Classification (NCBI taxonomy): domain Eukaryota; kingdom Metazoa; phylum Arthropoda; class Insecta; order Diptera; family Bibionidae; genus Dilophus; species Dilophus febrilis. Next base: position 11,305,971 of record OY284472.1, on the reverse strand, counting down.
TTAGAACGTTTTAGCCCTTAGTTTTGGAGTTATGGCCCGACAAAGATTTCCCAAAGTTTTGCTATACTAACCCCTTATGAAAAAATGGATTTTTCACCGAAACCTTTAAGTTTGAGCTATCGGGCTGAAAACTTGTATACTTATGCTTTAAGGGATGCTGAATCCGAATAAATGGGTTTCAGAACGTTTTAGCCCTTAGTTTTTGAGTTATGGCCCGACAAAGATTTCCCAAAGTTTTGCTATACTAACCCCTTATGAAAAAATGGATTTTTCACCGAAACCTTTAAGTTTGAGCTATCGGGCTGAAAACTTGTATACTTATGCTTTAAGGGATGCTAAATCCGAATCAATGGGTTTCAGAACGTTTTAGCCCTTAGTTTTTGAGTTATGGCCCGACAAAGATTTCCCAAAGTTTTGCTATACTAATGAAAAAATGGATTTTTCACCGAAGCCTTTAAGTTTGAGCTATCGGGCTGAAAACTTGTATACTTATGCTTTAAGGGATGCTAAATCCGAATAAATGGGTTTCAGAACGTTTTAGCCCTTAGTTTTGGAGTTATGGCCCGACAAAGATTTCCCAAAGTTTTGCTATACTAACCCCTTATGAAAAAATGGATTTTTCACCGAAACCTTTAAGTTTGAGCTATCGGGCTGAAAACTTGTATACCTATGCTTTAAGGGATGTTGAATCCGAATAAATAGGTTTCAGAACGTTTTAGCCCTTAGTTTTTGAGTTATGGCCCGACAAAGATTTCCCAAAGTTTTGAAAGAGTACCCCGTTATGAAAAAATGGATTTTTCACCGAAACCTTTAAGTTTGAGCTATCGGGCTGAAAACTTGTATACTTATGCTTTATGGGATGCTGAATCCGAATAAATAGGTTTCAGAACGTTTTAGCCCTTAGTTTTTGAGTTATGGCCCGACAAAGATTTCCCAAAGTTTTGCTATACTAACCCCTTATGAAAAAATGGATTTTTCACCGAAACCTTTAAGTTTGAGCTATCGGGCTGAAAACTTGTATACTTATGCTTTAAGGGATGTTGAATCCGAATAAATAGGTTTCAGAACGTTTTAGCCCATACTTTTTGAGTTATGGCCCGACAAAGATTTCCCAAAGTTTTGAAAGGGTACCCCCTTATGAAAAAATGGATTTTTCACCGAAACCTTTAAGTTTGAGCTATCGGGCTGAAAACTTGTATATATGCTTTAAGGGATGTTGAATCCGAATAAATAGGTTTTAGAACGTTTTAGTCCTTAGTTTTTGAGTTCTGGCCCGACAAAGATTTCCCAAAGTTTTGAAAGAGTACCCCCTTATGAAAAAATGGATTTTTCACCGAAACCTTTAAGTTTGAGCTATCGGGCTGAAAACTTGTATACTTATGCTTTAAGGGATGTTGAATCCGAATAAATAGGTTTCAGAACGTTTTAGCCCTTAGTTTTTGAGTTATGGCCCGACAAAGATTTCCCAAAGTTTTGCAATACTAACCCCTTATGAAAAAATGGATTTTTCACCGAAACCTTTGAGTTTGAGCTATCGGGCTGAAAACTTGTATACTTATGCTTTAAGGGATGATGAATCCGAATAAATGGGTTTCAGAACGTTTTTGCCCTTAGTTTTTGAGTTATGGCCCGACAAAGATTTCCCAAAGTTTTGCTATACTAACCCCTTATGAAAAAATGGATTTTTCACCGAAACCTTTAAGTTTGAGCTATCGGGCTGAAAACTTGTATACTTATGCTTTAAGGGATGCTAAATCCGAATCAATGGGTTTCAGAACGTTTTAGCCCTTAGTTTTTGAGTTATGGCCCGACAAAGATTTCCCAAAGTTTTGCTATACTAATGAAAAAATGGATTTTTCACCGAAACCTTTAAGTTTGAGCTATCGGGCTGAAAACTTGTATACTTATGCTTTAAGGGATGCTGAATCCGAATAAATGGGTTTCAGAACGTTTTAGCCCTTAGTTTTTGAGTTATGGCCCGACAAAGATTTCCCAAAGTTTTGAAAGGTACCCCCTTATGAAAAAATGGATTTTTCACCGAAACCTTTAAGTTTGAGCTATCGGGCAGAAAACTTGTATACTTATGCTTTAAGGGATGTTGAATCCGAATAAATAGGTTTTAGAACGTTTTAGCCCTTAGTTTTTGAGTTATGGCCCGACAAAGATTTCCCAAAGTTTTGAAAGAGTACCCCCTTATGAAAAAATGGATTTTTCACCGAAACCTTTAAGTTTGAGCTATCGGGCTGAAAACTTGTATACTTATGCTTTATGGGATGCTGAATCCGAATAAATAGGTTTTAGAACGTTTTAGCCCTTAGTTTTTGAGTTATGGCCCGACAAAGATTTCCCAAAGTTTTGAAAGAGTACCCCCTTATGAAAAAATGGATTTTTCACCGAAACCTTTAAGTTTGAGCTATCGGGCTGAAAACTTGTATACTTATGCTTTAAGGGATGCTAAATCCGAATAAATGGGTTTCAGAACGTTTTAGCCCTTAGTTTTGGAGTTATGGCCCGACAAAGATTTCCCAAAGTTTTGAAAGGGTACCCCCTTATGAAAAAATGGATTTTTCACCGAAACCTTTAAGTTTGAGCTATCGGGCTGAAAACTTGTATACTTAACATATGCTTTAAGGGATGCTAAATCCGAATAAATGGGTTTCAGAACGTTTTAGCCCTTAGTTTTTGAGTTATGGCCCGACAAAGATTTCCCAAAGTTTTGCTATACTAACCCCTTATGAAAAAATGGATTTTTCACCGAAACCTTTAAGTTTGAGCTATCGGGCTGAAAACTTGTATACTTATGCTTTAAGGGATGCTGAATCCGAATAAATAGGTTTCAGAACGTTTTAGCCCTTAGTTTTTGAGTTATGGCCCGACAAAGATTTCCCAAAGTTTTGAAAGGGTACCCCCTTATGAAAAAATGGATTTTTCACCGAAACCTTTAAGTTTGAGCTATCGGGCTGAAAACTTGTATACTTATGCTTTAAGGGATGCTAAATCCGAATAAATGGGTTTCAGAACGTTTTAGCCCTTAGTTTTGGAGTTATGGCCCGACAAAGATTTCCCAAAGTTTTGCTACCCCTTTTGAAAAAATGGATTTTTCACCGAAACCTTTAAGTTTGAGCTATCGGGCTGAAAACTTGTATACTTATGCTTTAAGGGATGCTAATTCGAATAAATGGGTTTCAGAACGTTTTAGACCTTAGTTTTGGAGTTATGGCCCGACAAAGATTTCCCAAAGTTTTGCTATACTAACCCCTTATGAAAAAATGGATTTTTCACCGAAACCTTTAAGTTTGAGCTATCGGGCTGAAAACTTGTATACTTATGCTTTAAGGGATGCTGAATCCGAATAAATAGGTTTCAGAACGTTTTAGCCCTTAGTTTTTGAGTTATGGCCCGACAAAAATTTCCCAAAGTTTTGAAAGGGTACCCCCTTATGAAAAAATGGATTTTTCACCGAAACCTTTAAGTTTGAGCTATCGGGCTGAAAACTTGTATACCTATGCTTTAAGGGATGTTGAATCCGAATAAATAGGTTTCAGAACGTTTTAGCCCTTAGTTTTTGAGTTATGGCCCGACAAAGATTTCCCAAAGTTTTGCTATACTAACCCCTTATAAAAAAATGGATTTTTCACCGAAACCTTAAAGTTTGAGCTATCGGGCTGAAAACTTGTATACTTATGCTTTAAGGGATGCTGAATCCGAATAAATAGGTTTCAGAACGTTTTAGCCCTTAGTTTTTGAGTTATGGCCCGACAAAGATTTCCCAAAAATTTTGAAAGGGTCCCCCCTTATGAAAAAATGGATTTTTCACCGAAACCTTTAAGTTTGAGCTATCGGGCTGAAAACTTGTAAACTTATGATTCAAGGGATGCTGAATCCGAATAAATAGGTTTCAGAACGTTTTAGCCTATAGTTTTTGAGTTATGGCCCGACAAAGATTTCCCAAAGTTTTGAAAGGGTACCCCCTTATAAAAAAATGGATTTTTCACCGAAACCTTTAAGTTTGAGCTATCGGGCTGAAAACTTGTATACTTATGCTTTAAGGGATGCTAAATCCGAATAAATGGGTTTCAGAACGGTTTAGCCCTTAGTTTTGGAGTTATGGCCCGACAAAGATTTCCCAAAGTTTTGCTATACTAACCCCTTATGAAAAAATGGATTTTTCACCGAAACCTTTAAGTTTGAGCTATCGGGCTGAAAACTTGTATACTTATGCTTTATGGGATGCTGAATCCGAATAAATAGGTTTCAGAACGTTTTAGCCCTTATTTTTGGAGTTATGGCCCGACAAAGATTTCCCAAAGTTTTGCTATACTAACCCCTTATGAAAAACGAATAAATGGGTTTCAGAACGTTTTAGCCCTTATTTTTGGAGTTATGGCCCGACAAAGATTTCCCAAAGTTTTGCTATACTAAGCCCTTATGAAAAAATGGATTTTTCACCGAAACCTTTAAGTTTGAGCTATCGGGCTGAAAACTTGTATACTTATGCTTTATGGGATGCTAAATCCGAATAAATGGATTTCAGAACGTTTTAGCCCTTAGTTTTGGAGTTATGGCCGACAAAGATGTCCCAAAGTTTTGCTATACTAACCCCTTATGAAAAAATGGGTTTTTCACCGAAACCTTTAAGTTTGAGCTATCGGGCTGAAAACTTGTATACTTATGCTTTAAGGGATGCTAAATCAGAATAAATGGCTTTCAGAACGTTTTAGCCCTTAGTTTTGGAGTTATGGCCCGACAAAGATTTCCCAAAGTTTTGCTATACTAACCCCTTATGAAAAAATGGATTTTTCACCGAAACCTTTAAGTTTGAGCTATCGGGCTAAAAACTTGTATACTTATGCTTTATGGGATGCTGAATCCGAATAAATAGGTTTCAGAACGTTTTAGCCCTTAGTTTTGGAGTTATGGCCCGACAAAGATGTCCCAAAGTTTTGCTATACTAACCCCTTATGAAAAAATGGATTTTCACCGAAACCTTTAAGTTTGAGCTATCGGGCTGAAAACTTGTATACTTATGCTTTATGGGATGCTAAATCTGAATAAATGAGTTTCAGAACGTTTTAGCCCTTAGTTTTTGAGTTATGGCCCGACAAAGATTTCCCAAAGTTTTGCTATACTAACCCCTTATGAAAAAATAGATTTTTCACCGAAACGTTTAAGTTTGAGCTATCGGGCTGAAAACTTGTAAACTTATGCTTTAAGGGATGCTGAATCCGAATAAATAGGTTTCAGAACGTTTTAGCCCTTAGTTTTTGAGTTATGGCCCGACAAAGATTTCCCATAGTTTTGAAAGGGTACCCCCTTATGAAAAAATGGATTTTTCACCGAAACCTTTAAGTTTGAGCTATCGGGCTGAAAACTTGTATACTTATGCTTTAAGGGATGCTAAATCCGAATCAATGGGTTTCAGAACGTTTTAGCCCTTAGTTTTTGAGTTATGGCCCGACAAAGATTTCCCAAAGTTTTGCTATACTAACCCCTTATGAAAAAATGGATTTTTCACCGAAACCTTTAAGTTTGAGCTATCGGGCTGAAAACTTGTATACTTATTCTTTAATGGATGCTAAATCCGAATAAATGGGTTTCAGAACGTTTCAGCCCTTAGTTTTGGAGTTATGGCCGACAAAGATTTCCCAAAAATTTCGCAATACTAACGAATAAATGGGTTTCAGAACGTTTTAGCCCTTAGTTTTTGAGTTATGGCCCGACAAAGATTTCCCAAAAATTTCGCTATACTAACGAATAAATGGGTTTCAGAACGTTTTAGCCCTTAGTTTTTGAGTTATGGCCCGACAAAGATTTCCCAAAGTTTTGCTATACTAACCCCTTATGAAAAAATGGGTTTTTCACCGAAACCTTTAAGTTTGAGTTATCGGGCTGAAAACTTGTATACTTATGCTTTAAGGGATGCTGAATCCGAATAAATGGGTTTCAGAACGTGTTAGCCCTTAGTTTTTGAGTTATGGCCCGACAAAGATTTCCCAAAGTTTTGAAAGGGTACCCCTTATGAAAAAATGGATTTTTCACCGAAACCTTTAAGTTTGAGTTATCGGGCTGAAAAGTTGTATACTTATTCTTTAATGGATGCTAAATCAGAATAAATGGGTTTCAGAACGTTTCAGCCCTTAGTTTTGGAGTTATGGCCCGACAAAGATTTCCCAAAAATTTCGCTATACTAACGAATAAATGGGTTTCAGAACGTTTTAGCCCTTAGTTTTTGAGTTATGGCCCGACAAAGATTTCCCAAAAATTTCGCTATACTAACGAATAAATGGGTTTCAGAACGTTTTAGCCCTTAGTTTTTGAGTTATGGCCCGACAAAGATTTCCCAAAGTTTTGCTATACTAACCCCTTATGAAAAAATGGGTTTTTCACCGAAACCTTTAAGTTTGAGCTATCGGGCTGAAAACTTGTAAACTCATGATTCAAGGGATGCTGAATCCGAATAAATGGGTTTCAGAACGTTTTAGCCCTTAGTTTTTGAGTTATGGCCCGACAAAGATTTCCCAAAGTTTTGCTATACTAACCCCTTATGAAAAAATGGATTTTTCACCGAAACCTTTAAGTTTGAGCTATCGGGCTGAAAACTTGTATACGTATGCTTTATGGGATGCTAAATCTGAATAAATGGGTTTCAGAACGTTTCAGCCCTTAGTTTTGGAGTTATGGCCCGACAAAGATTTCCCAAAAATTTCGCTATACTAACGAATAAATGGGTTTCAGAACGTTTTAGCCCTTAGTTTTTGAGTTATGGCCCGACAAAGATTTCCCAAAAATTTCGCTATACTAACGAATAAATGGGTTTCAGAACGTTTTAGCCCTTAGTTTTTGAGTTATGGCCCGACAAAGATTTCCCAAAGTTTTGCTATACTAACCCCTTATGAAAAAATGGGTTTTTCACCGAAACCTTTAAGTTTGAGCTATCGGGCTGAAAACTTGTAAACTCATGATTCAAGGGATGCTGAATCCGAATAAATGGGTTTCAGAACGTTTTAGCCCTTAATTTTGGAGTTATGGCCCGACAAAGATTTCCCAAAGTTTTTCTATACAAACCCCTTATGAAAAAATGGATTTTTCACCGAAACCTTTAAGTTTGAGTTATCGGGCTGAAAACTTGTATACGTATGCTTTATGGGATGCTAAATCTGAATAAATGGGTTTCAGAACGTTTTAGCCCTTAGTTTTTGAGTTATGGCCCGACAAAGATTTCCCAAAGTTTTGCTATACTAACCCCTTGTGAAAAATAGATTTTTCAACGAAACCTTTAAGTTTGAGCTATCGGGCTGAAAACTTGTATACTTATGCTTTAAGGGATGCTGAATCCGAATAAATAGGTTTCAGAACGTTTTAGCCCTTAGTTTTTGAGTTATGGCCCGACAAAGATTTCCCAAAGTTTTGCTATACTAACCCCTTATGAAAAAATGGATTTTTCACCGAAACCTTTAAGTTTGAGCTATCGGGCTGAAAACTTGTATACTTATGCTTAAAGGGATGTTGAATCCGAATAAATAGGTTTCAGAACGTTTTAGCCCTTAGTTTTTGAGTTATGGCCCTACAAAGATTTCCCAAAGTTTTGAAAGGGTACCCCCTTATGAAAAAATGGATTTTTCACCGAAACGTTTAAGTTTGAGCTATCGGGCTGAAAAGTTGTATACTTATGCTTTAAGGGATGCTAAATCCGAATCAATGGGTTTCAGAACGTTTTAGCCCTTAGTTTTTGAGTTATGGCCCGACAAAGATTTCCCAAAGTTTTGCTATACTAACCCCTTATGAAAAAATGGATTTTTAACCGAAACCTTTAAGTTTGAGCTATCGGGCTGAAAACTTGTATACTTATGCTTTAAGGGATGCTAAATCCGAATCAATGGGTTTCAGAACGTTTTAGCCCTTAGTTTTTTAGTTATGGCCCGACAAAGATTTCCCAAAGTTTTGCTATACTAACCCCTTATGAAAAAATGGATTTTGCACCGAAACCTTTAAGTTTGAGCTATCGGGCTGAAAACTTGTATACTTATGCTTTAAGGGATGCTGAATCCGAATAAATAGGTGTCAGAACGTTTTAGCCCTTAGTTTTTGAGTTATGGCCCGACAAAGATTTCCCAAAGTTTTGAAAGGGTACCCCCTTATGAAAAAATGGATTTTTCACCGAAACCTTTAAGTTTGAGCTATCGGGCTGAAAACTTGTATACTTATGCTTTATGGGATGCTGAATCCGAATAAATAGGTTTCAGAACGTTTTAGCCCTTAGTTTTGGAGTTATAGCCCGACAAAGATTTCCCAAAGTTTTGCTATACTAACCCCTTATGAAAAAATGGATTTTTCACCGAAACCTTTAAGTTTGAGCTATTGGGCTGAAAACTTGTATACTTATGCTTTATGGGATGCTAAATCTGAATAAATGGGTTTCAGAACGTTTTAGCCCTTAGTTTTTGAGTTATGGCCCGACAAAGATTTCCCAAAGTTTTGCTATACTAACCCCTTATGAAAAAATGGATTTTCACCGAAAGATTTAAGTTTGAGCTATCGGGCTGAAAACTTGTATACTTATTCTTTAAGGGATGCTAAATCCGTATAAATGGGTTTCATAACGTTTTAGCCCTTAGTTTTGGAGTTATGGCCCGACAAAGATTTCCCAAAAATTTCGTTATACTAACGAATAAATAGGTTTCAGAACGTTTTAGCCCTTAGTTTTGGAGTTATGGCCCGACAAAGATTTCCCAAAGTTTTGCTATACAAACCCCTTATGAAAAAATGGATTTTTCACCGAAACCTTTAAGTTTGAGCTATCGGGCTGAAAACTTGTATACTTATGCTTTAAGGGATGCTGAATCCGAATAAATGGGTTTCATAACGTTTTAGCCCTTAGTTTTTGAGTTATGGCCCGACAAAGATTTCCCAAAGTTTTGAAAGGGTACCCCCTTATGAAAAAATGGATTTTTCACCGAAACCTTTAAGTTTGAGTTATCGAGCTGAAAAGTTGTATACTTATTCTTTAAGGGATGCTAAATCCGAATAAATGGGTTTCAGAACGTTTCAGCCCTTAGTTTTGGAGTTATGGCCCGACAAAGATTTCCCAAAAATTTCGCTATACTAACGAATAAATAGGTTTCAGAACGTTTTAGCCCTTAGTTTTGGAGTTATGGCCCGACAAAGATTTCCCAAAGTTTTGCTATACTAACCCCTTATGAAAAAATGGGTTTTTCACCGAAACCTTTAAGTTTGAGCTATCGGGCTGAAAACTTGTAAACTTATGATTCAAGGGATGCTGAATCCGAATAAATGGGTTTCAGAACGTTTTAGCTTTTAGTTTTGGAGTTATGGCCCGACAAAGATTTCCCAAAGTTTTGCTATACAAACCCCTTATGAAAAAATGGATTTTTCACCGAAACCTTTAAGTTTGAGCTATCGGGCTGAAAACTTGTATACGTATGCTTTATGGGATGCTAAATCTGAATAAATGGGTTGCAGAACGTTTTAGCCCTTAGTTTTTGAGTTATGGCCCGACAAAGATTTCCCAAAGTTTTGCTATACTAACCCCTTATGAAAAAATGGATTTTCACCGAAACCTTTAAGTTTGAGCTATCGGGCTGAAAACTTGTATACTTATGCTTTAAGGGATGCTGAATCCGAATAAATAGGTTTCAGAACGTTTTAGCCCTTAGTTTTTGAGTTATGGCCCGACAAAGATTTCCCAAAGTTTTGCTATACTAACCCCTTATGAAAAAATGGATTTTTCACCGAAACGTTTAAGTTTGAGCTATCGGGCTGAAAAGTTGTATACTTATGCTTTAAGGGATGCTAAATCCGAATCAATGGGTTTCAGAACGTTTTAGCCCTTAGTTTTTGAGTTATGGCCCGACAAAGATTTCCCAAAGTTTTGCTATACTAACCCCCTTATGAAAAAATGGATTTTTAACCGAAACCTTTAAGTTTGAGCTATCGGGCTGAAAACTTGTATACTTATGCTTTAGGGGATGCTAAATCCGAATCAATGGGTTTCAGAACGTTTTAGCCCTTAGTTTTTGAGTTATGGCCCGACAAAGATTTCCCAAAGTTTTGCTATACTAACCCCTTATGAAAAAATGGATTTTTCACCGAAACCTTTAAGTTTGAGCTATCGGGCTGAAAACTTGTATACTTATGCTTTATGGGATGCTGAATCCGAATAAATAGGTTTCAGAACGTTTTAGCCCTGAGTTTTGGAGTTATAGCCTGACAAAGATTTCCCAAAGTTTTGCTATACTAACCCCTTATGAAAAAATGGATTTTTCACCGAAACCTTTAAGTTTGAGCTATCGGGCTGAAAACTTGTATACTTATGCGTTATGGGATGCTAAATCTGAATAAATGGGTTTCAGAACGTTTTAGCCCTTAGTTTTTGAGTTATGGCCCGACAAAGATTTCCCAAAGTTTTGCTATACTAACCCCTTATGAAAAAATGGATTTTTCACCGAAACCTTTAAGTTTGAGCTATCGGGCTGAAAACTTGTAAACTTATGCTTTAAGGGATGCTGAATCCGAATAAATAGGTTTCAGAACGTTTTAGCCCTTAGTTTTTGAGTTATGGCCCGACAAAGATTTCCCATAGTTTTGAAAGGGTACCCCCTTATGAAAAAATGGATTTTTCACCGAAACCTTTAAGTTTGAACAATCGGGCTGAAAACTTGTATACTTATGCTTTAAGGGATGCTAAATCCGAATCAATGGGTTTCAGAACGTTTTAGCCCTTAGTTTTTGAGTTATGGCCCGACAAAGATTTCCCAAAGTTTTGCTATACTAACCCCTTATGAAAAAATGGATTTTTCACCGAAACCTTTAAGTTTGAGCTATCGGGCTGAAAACTTGTATACTTATGCTTTAAGGGATGCTAAAGCCGAATCAATGGGTTTCATAACGTTTTAGCCCTTAGTTTTGGAGTTATGGCCCGACAAAGATTTCCCAAAGTTTTGCTATACTAACCCCTTATGAAAAAATGGATTTTTCACCGAAACCTTTAAGTTTGAGCTATCGGGCTGAAAACTTGTATACTTATGCTTTAAGGGATGCTGAATCCGAATAAATGGGTTTCAGAACGGTTTAGCCCTTAGTTTTTGAGTTATGGCCCGACAAAGATTTCCCAAAGTTTTGAAAGGGTACCCCCTTATGAAAAAATGGATTTTTCACCGAAACCTTTAAGTTTGAGTTATCGGGCTGAAAAGTTGTATACTTATTCTTTAAGGGATGCTAAATCCGAATAAATGGGTTTCAGAACGTTTTAGCCCTTAGTTTTGGAGTTATGGCCCGTCAAAGATTTCCCAAAAATTTCGCTATACTAACGAATAAATAGGTTTCAGAACGTTTTAGCCCTTAGTTTTGGAGTTATGGCCCGACAAAGATTTCCCAAAGTTTTGCTATACTAACCCCTTATGAAAAAATGGATTTTTCACCGAAACCTTTAAGTTTGAGCTATCGGGCTGAAAACTTGTATACTTATGCTTTAAGGGATGCTAAATCCGAATCAATGGGTTTCAGAACGTTTTAGCCCTTAGTTTTTGAGTTATGGCCCGACAAAGATTTCCCAAAGTTTTGCTATACTAACCCCTTATGAAAAAATGGATTTTTCACCGAAACCTTTAAGTTTGAGCTATCGGGCTGAAAACTTGTATACTTATGCTTTAAGGGATGCTGAATCCGAATAAATGGGTTTCAGAACGTTTTAGCCCTTAGTTTTTGAGTTATGGCCCGACAAAGATTTCCCAAAAATTTCGCTATACTAACGAATAAATGGGTTTCAGAACGTTTTAGCCCTTAGTTTTGGAGTTATGGCCCGACAAAGATTTCCGAAAGTTTTGCTATACTAACCCCTTATGAAAAAATGGATTTTTCACCGAAACCTTTAAGTTTGAGCTATCGGGCTGAAAACTTGTAAACTTATGATTCAAGGGATGCTGAATCCGAATAAATGGGTCACAGAACGTTTTAGCCCTTAGTTTTGGAGTTATGGCCCGACAAAGATTTCCCAAAGTTTTGCTATACAAACCCCTTATGAAAAAATGGATTTTTCACCGAAACCTTTAAGTTTGAGCTATCGGGCTGAAAACTTGTATACTTATGCTTTATGGGATGCTAAATCTGAATAAATGGGTTTCAGAACGTTTTAGCCCTTAGTTTTGGAGTTATGGCCCGACAAAGATTTCCCAAAGTTGTGCTATACTAACCCCTTATGAAAAAATGGATTTTTCACCGAAACCTTTAAGTTTGAGCTATCGGGCTGAAAACTTGTAAACTTATGATTCAAGGGATGCTGAATACGAATAAATGGGTTTCAGAACGTTCTAGCCCATAGTTTTTGAGTTATGGCCCTACAAAGATTTCCCAAAGTTTTGCTATACTAACCCCTTATGAAAAAATGGATTTTTCACCGAGACCTTAAAGTTTGAGCTATCGGGCTGAAAACTTGTATACTTATGCTTTAGGGGATGCTGAATCCGAATAAATAGGTGTCAGAACGTTTTAGCCCTTAGTTTTTGAGTTATGGCCCGACAAAGATTTCCCAAAGTTTTGCTATACTAACCCCTTATGAAAAAATGGATTTTTCACCGAAACCTTTAAGTTTGAGCTATCGTGCTGAAAACTTGTATACTTATGCTTTAAGGGATGCTGAATCCGAATAAATAGATTTCAGAACGTTTTAGCCCTTAGTTTTTGAGTTATGGCCCGACAAAGATTTCCCATAGTTTTGAAAGGGTACCCCCATATGAAAAAATGGATTTTTCACCGAAACGTTTAAGTTTGAGCTATCGGGCTGAAAACTTGTAAACTTATGATTCAAGGGATGCTGAATACGAATAAATGGGTTTCAGAACGTTTTAGCCCATAGTTTTTGAGTTATGGCCCGACAAAGATTTCCCAAAGTTTTGCTATACTAACCCCTTATGAAAAAATGGATTTTTCACCGAAACCTTTAAGTTTGAGCTATCGTGCTGAAAACTTGTATACTTATGCTTTAAGGGATGCTGAATCCGAATAAATAGATTTCAGAACGTTTTAGCCCTTAGTTTTTGAGTTATGGCCCGACAAAGATTTCCCATAGTTTTGAAAGGGTACCCCCTTATGAAAAAATGGATTTTTCACCGAAACCTTTAAGTTTAAGTACTCGGGCTGAAAAGTTGTATACTTATTTTTTAAGGGATGCTAAATCCGAATAAATGGGTTTCAGAACGTTTTAGCCCTTAGTTTTGGAGTTATGGCCCGACAAAGATTTCCCAAAAATTTCGCTATACTAACGAATAAATGGGTTTCAGAACGTTTTAGCCCTTAGTTTTGGAGTTATGGCCCGACAAAGATTTCCGAAAGTTTTGCTATACTAACCCCTTATGAAAAAATGGATTTTTCACCGAAACCTTTAAGTTTGAGCTATCGGGCTGAAAACTTGTAAACTTATGATTCAAGGGATGCTGAATCCGAATAAATGATTTTCAGAACGTTCTAGCCCATAGTTTTTGAGTTATGGCCCGACAAAGATTTCCCAAAGTTTTGCTATACTAACCCCTTATGAAAAAATGGATTTTTCACCGAGACCTTAAAGTTTGAGCTATCGGGCTGAAAACTTGTATACTTATGCTTTAGGGGATGCTGAATCCGAATAAATAGGTGTCAGAACGTTTTAGCCCCTAGTTTTTGAGTTATGGTCCGACAAAGATTTCCCAAAGTTTTGAAAGGGTACCCCCTTATGAAAAAATGGATTTTTCACCGAAACCTTTAAGTTTGAGCTATCGGGCTGAAAACTTGTAAACTTATGATTTAAGGGATGCTGAATCCGAATAAATGGGTTTCAGAACGTTTTAGCCCATAGTTTTTGAGTTATGGCCCGACAAAGATTTCCCAAAGTTTTGCTATACTAACCCCTTATGAAAAAATGGATTTTTCACCGAAACCTTTAAGTTTGAGCTATCGGGCTGAAAACTTGTATACTTATGCTTTAAGGGATGCTAAATCCGAATCAATGGGTTTCAGAACGTTTTAGCCCTTAGTTTTTGAGTTATGGCCCGACAAAGATTTCCCAAAGTTTTGCTCTACTAACCCCTTATGAAAAAATGCATTTTCACCGAAACCTTTAAGTTTGAGCTATCGGGCTGAAAACCTGTATACTTATGCTTTAAGGGATGCTGAATCCTTATGAAAAAATGGATTTTTCACCGAAACCTTTAAGTTTGAGCTATCGGACTGAAAACTTGTATACTTATGCTTTATGGGATGCTGAATCCGAATAAATAGGTTTCACAACGTTTTAGCCCTTAGTTTTTGAGTTATGGCCCGACAAAGATTTCCCAAAAATTTTGAAAGGGTACCCCCTTATGAAAAAATGGATTTTTCACCGAAACCTTTAAGTTTGAGCTATCGGGCTGAAAACTTGTATACTTATGCTTTATGGGATGCTAAATCTGAATAAATGGGTTTCAGAACGTTTTAGCCCTTAGTTTCTGAGTTATGGCCCGACAAAGATTTCCCAAAGTTTTGCTATACTAACCCCTTATGAAAAAATGGATTTTTCACCGAAACCTTTAAGTTTGAGCTATCGGGCTGAAAACTTGTATACTTATGCTTTAAGGGATGCTAAATCCGAATCAATGGGTTTCAGAACGTTTTAGCCCTTAGTTTTTGAGTTATGGCCCGACAAAGATTTCCCAAAGTTTTGCTATACTAACCCCTTATGAAAAAATGCATTTTCACCGAAACCTTTAAGTTTGAGCTATCGGGCTGAAAACCTGTATACTTATGCTTTAAGGGATGCTGAATCCTTATGAAAAAATGGATTTTTCACCGAAACCTTTAAGTTTGAGCTATCGGGCTGAAAACTTGTATACTTATGCTTTATGGGATGCTGAATCCGAATAAATAGGTTTCAGAACGTTTTAGCCCTTAGTTTTTGAGTTATGGCCCGAAAAAATTTCCCAAAAATTTTGAAAGGGTACCCCCTTATGAAAAAATGGATTTTTCACCGAAACCTTTAAGTTTGAGCTATCGGGCTGAAAACTTGTATACTTATGCTTTATGGGATGCTAAATCTGAATAAATGGGTTTCAGAACGTTTTAGCCCTTAGTTTTTGAGTTATGGCCCGACAAAGATTTCCCAAAGTTTTGCTATACTAACCCCTTATGAAAAAATGGATTTTTCACCGAAACCTTTAAGTTTGAGCTATCGGGCTGAAAACTTGTATACTTATGCTTTAAAGGATGCTAAATCCGTATCAATGGGTTTCAGAACGTTTTAGCCCTTAGTTTTTGAGTTATGGCCCGACAAAAATTTCCCAAAGTTTTGCTATACTAACCCCTTATGAAAAAATGCATTTTCACCGAAACCTTTAAGTTTGAGCTATCGGGCTGAAAACCTGTATACTTATGCTTTAAGGGATGCTGAATCCTTATGAAAAAATGGATTTTTCACCGAAACCTTTAAGTTTGAGCTATCGGGCTGAAAACTTGTATACTTATGCTTTATGGGATGCTGAATCCGAATAAATAGGTTTCAGAACGTTTTAGCCCTTAGTTTTTGAGTTATGGCCCGACAAAGATTTCCCAAAAATTTTGAAAGGGTACCCCCTTATGAAAAAATGGATTTTTCACCGAAACCTTTAAGTTTGAGCTATCGGGTTGAAAACTTGTATACTTATGCTTTAAGGGATGCTAAATCCGAATCAATGGGTTTCAGAACGTTTTAGCCCTTAGTTTTTGAGTTATGGCCCGACAAAGATTTCCCAAAGTTTTGCTATACTAACCCCTTATGAAAAAATGCATTTTCACCGAAACCTTTAAGTTTGAGCTATCGGGCTGAAAACCTGTATACTTATGCTTTAAGGGATGCTGAATCCTTATGAAAAAATGGATTTTTCACCGAAACCTTTAAGTTTGAGCTATCGGGCTGAAAACTTGTATACTTATGCTTTAAGGGATGCTAAATCCGAATCAATGGGTTTCAGAACGTTTTAGCCCTTAGTTTTTGAGTTATGGCCCGACAAAGATTTCCCAAAGTTTTGCTATACTAACCCCTTATGAAAAAATGCATTTTCAACGAAACCTTTAAGTTTGAGCTATCGGGCTGAAAACCTGTATACTTATGCTTTAAGGGATGCTGAATCCTTATGAAAAAATGGATTTTTCACCGAAACCTTTAAGTTTGAGCTATCGGGCTGAAAACTTGTATACTTATGCTTTATGGGATGCTGAATCCGAATAAATAGGTTTCAGAACGTTTTAGCCCTTAGTTTTTGAGTTATGGCCCGACAAAGATTTCCCAAAAATTTTGAAAGGGTACCCCCTTATGAAAAAATGGATTTTTCACCGAAACCTTTAAGTTTGAGCTATCGGGCTGAAAACTTGTATACTTATGCTTTATGGGATGCTAAATCTGAATAAATGGGTTTCAGAACGTTTTAGCCCTTAGTTTTTGAGTTATGGCCCGACAAAGATTTCCCAAAGTTTTGCTATACTAACCCCTTATGCAAAAATGGATTTTTCACCGAAACCTTTAAGTTTGAGCTATCGGGCTGAAAACTTGTATACTTATGCTTTAAGGGATGCTAAATCCGAATCAATGGGTTTCAGAACGTTTTAGCCCTTAGTTTTGGAGTTATGGCCCGACAAAGATTTCCCAAAGTTTTGCTATACTAACCCCTTATGAAAAAATGCATTTTCACCGAAACCTTTAAGTTTGAGCTATCGGGCTGAAAACCTGTATACTTATGCTTTAAGGGATGCTGAATCCTTATGAAAAAATGGATTTTTCACCGAAACCTTTAAGTTTGAGCTATCGGGCTGAAAACTTGTATACTTATGCTTTATGGGATGCTGAATCCGAATAAATAGGTTTCAGAACGTTTTAGCCCTTAGTTTTGGAGTTATGGCCCGACAAAGATTTCCCAAAGTTTTGCTATACTAACCCCTTATGAAAAAATGCATTTTCACCGAAACCTTTAAGTTTGAGCTATCGGGCTGAAAACCTGTATACTTATGCTTTAAGGTATGCTGAATCCGAATAAATAGGTTTCAGAACGTTTTAGCCCTTAGTTTTTGAGTTATGGCCCGACAAAGATTTCCCAAAGTTTTGCTATACTAACCCTTTATGAAAAAATGGATTTTTCACCGAAACCTTTAAGTTTGAGCTATCGGGCTGAAAACTTGTATACTTATGCTTTAAGGGATGCTGAATCCGAATAAATAGGTTTCAGAACGTTTTGGCCCTTAGTTTTTGAGTTATGGCCCTACAAAGATTTCCCAAAGTTTTGAAAGGGTACCCCCTAATGAAAAAATGGATTTTTCACCGAAACCTTTAAGTTTGAGCTATCGGGCTGAAAACTTGTAAACTTATGATTCAAGGGATGCTGAATCCGAATAAATGGGTTTCAGAACGTTTTAGCCCTTAGTTTTGGAGTTATGGCCCGACAAAGATTTCCCAAAGTTTTGCTATACTAACCCCTTATGAAAAAATGGATTTTTCACCGAAACCTTTAAGTTTGAGCTATCGGGCTGAAAACTTGTATACTTATGCTTTAAGGGATGCTAAATCCGAATCAATGGGTTTCAGAACGTTTTAGCCCTTAGTTTTTGAGTTATGGCCCGACAAAGATTTCCCAAAGTTTTGCTATACTAACCCCTTATGAAAAAATGAATTTTTCGCCGAAACCTTTAAGTTTGAGCTATCGGGCTGAAAACTTGTATACTTATGCTTTAAGGGATGCTGAATCCGAATAAATGGGTTTCAGAACGTTTTAGCCCTTAGTTTTGGAGTTATGGCCCGACAAAGATTTCCCAAAAATTTCGCTATACTAACCCCTTATGAAAAAATGGATTTTTCACCGAAACCTTTAAGTTTGAGCTATCGGGCTGAAAACTTGTATACTTATGCATTATGGGATGCTGAATCCGAATAAATAGGTTTCAGAACGTTTTAGCCCTTAGTTTTGGAGTTATGGCCCGACAAAGAAATACTAACCCCTTATGAAAAAATGGATTTTTCACCGAAACCTTTAAGTTTGAGCTATCGGGCTGAAAACTTGTATACTTATGCTTTAAGGGATGCTAAATCCGAATAAATGAGTTTCAGAACGTTTTAGCCCTTAGTTTTTGAGTTATGGCCCGACAAACATTTCCCAAAGTTTTGCTATACTAACCCCTTATGAAAAAATGGATTTTTCACCGAAACCTTTAAGTTTGAGCTATCGTGCTGAAAACTTGTATACTTATGCTTTAAGGGATGCTAAATCCGAATCAATGGGTTTCAGAACCTTTTAGCCCTTAGTTTTTGAGTTATAGCCCGACAAAGATTTCCCATAGTTTTGAAAGGGTACCCCCTTATGAAAAAATGGATTTTTCACAGAAACCTTTAAGTTTGAGCTATCGGGCTGAAAACTTGTATACTTATGCTTTAGGGGATGCTAAATCCGAATAAATAGGTTTCAGAACGTTTTAGCCCTTAGTTTTGGAGTTATGGCACGACAAAGATTTCCCAAAGTTTTGCTATACTAATGAAAAAATGGATTTTTCACCGAAACCTTTAAGTTTGAGCTATCGGGCTGAAAACTTGTATACTTATGCTTTATGGGATGCTAAATCCGAATCAATGGGTTTCAGAACGTTTTAGCCCTTAGTTTTTGAGTTATGGCCCGACAAAGATTTCCCAAAAATTTTGAAAGGGTACCCCCTTATGAAAAAATGGGATTTTCACCGAAACCTTTAAGTTTGAGCTATCGGGCTGAAAACTTCTAAACTTATGATTCAAGGGATGCTGAATCCGAATAAATAGGTTTCAGAACGTTTTAGCCCCTAGTTTTTGAGTTATGGCACGACAAAGATTTCCCAAAGTTTTGAAAGGGTACCCCCTTATGAAAAAATGGATTTTTCGCCGAAACCTTTAAGTTTGAGCTATTGGGCTGAAAACTTGTATACTTATGTTTTAAGGGATGCTAAATCCGAATAAATGAGTTTCAGAACGTTTTAGCCCTTAGTTTTTGAGTTATGGCCCGACAAAGATTTCCCAAAGTTTTGCTATACTAACCCCTTATGAAAAAATGGATTTTTCACCGAGACCTTTAAGTTTGAGCTATCGGGCTGAAAACTTGTATACTTATGCTTTATGGGATGCTGAATCCGAATAAATAGGTTTCAGAACGTTTTAGCCCTTGGTTTTTGAGTTATGGCCCGACAAAGATTTCCCAAAAATTTTGAAAGGGTACCCCCTTATGAAAAAATGGATTTTTCACCGAAACCTTAAAGGTTTATTAAACTTAAAGTTTGAGCTATCGGGCTGAAAACTTGTATACTTATGCTTTAAGGGATGCTAAATCCGAATCAATGGGTTTCAGAACGTTTTAGCCCTTAGTTTTTGAGTTATGGCCCGACAAACATTTCCCAAAGTTTTGCTATACTAACCCCTTATGAAAAAATGGATTTTTCACCGAAACCTTTAAGTTTGAGCTATCGGGGTGAAAACTTGTATACTTATGCTTTAAGGGATGCTAAATCCGAATCAATGGGTTTCAGAACGTTTTAGCCCTTAGTTTTTGAGGTATGGCCCGACAAAGATTTCCCAAAGTTTTGCTATACTAACCCCTTATGAAAAAATGGATTTTTAACCGAAACCTTTAAGTTTGAGCTATCGGGCTGAAAACTTGTATACTTATGCTTTAAGGGATGCTGAATCCGAATAAATAGGTGTCAGAACGTTTTAGCCCTTAGTTTTTGAGTTATGGCCCGACAAAGATTTCCCAAAGTTTTGCTATACTAACCCCTTATGAAAAAATGGATTTTTCACCGAAACCTTTAAGTTTGAGCTATCGGGCTGAAAACTTGTATACTTATGCTTTAAGGGATGCTAAATCCGAATAAATGGGTTTAAGAACGTTTTAGCCCTTAGTTTTTGAGTTATGGCCCGACAAAGATTTCCCAAAGTTTTGCTATACTAACCCCTTATGAAAAAATGGATTTTTAACCGAAACCTTTAAGTTTGAGCTATCGGTCTGAAAACTTGTATACTTATGCTTTAAGGGATGCTGAATCCGAATAAATAGGTGTCAGAACGTTTTAGCCCTTAGTTTTTGAGTTATGGCCCGACAAAGATTTCCCAAAGTTTTGAAAGGGTACCCCCTTATGAAAAAATGGATTTTTCACCGAAACCTTTAAGTTTGAGCTATCGGGCTGAAAACTTGTAAACTTATGATTCAAGGGATGCTGAATCCGAATAAATAGGTTTCAGAACGTTTTAGCCCATAGTTTTTGAGTTATGGCCCGACAAAGATTTCCCAAAGTTTTGAAAGGGTACCCCCTTATGAAAAAATGGATTTTTCACCGAAACCTTTAAGTTTGAGCTATCGGGCTAAAAACTTGTATACTTATGCTTTAAGGGATGCTAAATCCGAATAAATAGGTTTCAGAACGTTTTAGCCCTTAGTTTTTGAGTTATGGCCCGACAAAGATTTCCCAAAGTTTTGCTATACTAACCCCTTATGAAAAAATGGATTTTTCACCGAAACCTTTAAGTTTGAGCTATCGGGCTGAAAACTTGTATACTTATGCTTTAAGGGATGCTAAATCCGAATCAATGGGTTTCAGAACGTTTTAGCCCTTAGTTTTTGAGTTATGGCCCGACAAAAATTTCCCAAAGTTTTGCTATACTAACCCCTTATGAAAAAATGCATTTTCACCGAAACCTTTAAGTTTGAGCTATCGGGCTGAAAACCTGTATACTTATGCTTTATGGGATGCTGAATCCGAATAAATAGGTTTCAGAACGTTTTAGCCCTTGGTTTTTGAGTTATGGCCCGACAAATATTTCCCAAAAATTTTGAAAGGGTACCCCCTTATGAAAAAATGGATTTTTCACCGAAACCTTAAAGGTTTATTAAACTTAAAGTTTGAGCTATCGGGCTGAAAACTTGTATACTTATGCTTTAAGGGATGCTAAATCCGAATCAATGGGTTTCAGAACGTTTTAGCCCTTAGTTTTTGAGTTATGGCCCGACAAACATTTCCCAAAGTTTTGCTATACTAACCCCTTATGAAAAAATGGATTTTTCACCGAAACCTTTAAGTTTGAGCTATCGTGCTGAAAACTTGTATACTTATGCTTTAAGGGATGCTAAATCCGAATCAATGGGTTTCAGAACCTTTTAGCCCTTAGTTTTTGAGTTATAGCCCGACAAAGATTTCCCATAGTTTTGAAAGGGTACCCCCTTATGAAAAAATGGATTTTTCACAGAAACCTTTAAGTTTGAGCTATCGGGCTGAAAACTTGTATACTTATGCTTTAGGGGATGCTAAATCCGAATAAATGGGTTTCAGAACGTTTTAGCCCTTAGTTTTGGAGTTATGGCACGACAAAGATTTCCCAAAGTTTTGAAAGGGTACCCCCTTATGAAAAAATGGATTTTTCACCGAAACCTTTAAGTTTGAGCTATCGGGCTGAAAACTTGTATACTTATGCTTTATGGGATGCTAAATCCGAATCAATGGGTTTCAGAACGTTTTAGCCCTTAGTTTTTGAGTTATGGCCCGACAAAGATTTCCCAAAGTTTTGCTATACTAACCCCTTATGAAAAAATGGATTTTTCACCGAAACCTTTAAGTTTGAGCTATCGGGGGGGTGAAAACTTGTATACATATGCTTTAAGGGATGCTAAATCCGAATCAATGGGTTTCAGAACGTTTTAGCCCTTAGTTTTTGAGGTATGGCCCGACAAAGATTTCCCAAAGTTTTGCTATACTAACCCCTTATGAAAAAATGGATTTTTCACCGAAACCTTTAAGTTTGAGCTATCGGGCTGAAAACTTGTATACTTATGCTTTAAGGGATGCTAAATCCGAATAAATGGGTTTAAGAACGTTTTAGCCCTTAGTTTTTGAGTTATGGCCCGACAAAGATTTCCCAAAGTTTTGCTATACTAACCCCTTATGAAAAAATGGATTTTTAACCGAAACCTTTAAGTTTGAGCTATCGGGCTGAAAACTTGTATACTTATGCTTTAAGGGATGCTGAATCCGAATAAATAGGTGTCAGAACGTTTTAGCCCTTAGTTTTTGAGTTATGGCCCGACAAAGATTTCCCAAAGTTTTGAAAGGGTACCCCCTTATGAAAAAATGGATTTTTCACCGAAACCTTTAAGTTTGAGCTATCGGGCTGAAAACTTGTAAACTTATGATTCAAGGGATGCTGAATCCGAATAAATAGGTTTCAGAACGTTTTAGCCCATAGTTTTTGAGTTATGGCCCGACAAAGATTTCCCAAAGTTTTGAAAGGGTACCCCCTTATGAAAAAATGGATTTTTCACCGAAACCTTTAAGTTTGAGCTATCGGGCTAAAAACTTGTATACTTATGCTTTAAGGGATGCTAAATCCGAATAAATAGGTTTCAGAACGTTTTAGCCCTTAGTTTTTGAGTTATGGCCCGACAAAGATTTCCCAAAGTTTTGCTATACTAACCCCTTATGAAAAAATGGATTTTTCACCGAAACCTTTAAGTTTGAGCTATCGGGCTGAAAACTTGTATACTTATGCTTTAAGGGATGCTAAATCCGAATCAATGGGTTTCAGAACGTTTTAGCCCTTAGTTTTTGAGTTATGGCCCGACAAAAATTTCCCAAAGTTTTGCTATACTAACCCCTTATGAAAAAATGCATTTTCACCGAAACCTTTAAGTTTGAGCTATCGGGCTGAAAACCTGTATACTTATGCTTTATGGGATGCTGAATCCTTATGAAAAAATAGCCCTTAGCCCTTAGTTTTGGAGTTATGGCCCGACAAAGATTTCCCAAAGTTTTGAAAGGGTACCCCCTTATGAAAAAATGGATTTTTCACCGAAACCTTTAAGTTTGAGCTATCGGGCTGAAAACTTGTATACTTAACATATGCTTTAAGGGATGCTAAATCCGAATAAATGGGTTTCAGAACGTTTTAGCCCTTAGTTTTTGAGTTATGGCCCGACAAAGATTTCCCAAAGTTTTGCTATACTAACCCCTTATGAAAAAATGGATTTTTCACCGAAACCTTTAAGTTTGAGCTATCGGGCTGAAAACTTGTATACTTATGCTTTAAGGTATGCTGAATCCGAATAAATAGGTTTCAGAACGTTTTAGCCCTTAGTTTTTGAGTTATGGCCCGACAAAGATTTCCCAAAGTTTTGAAAGGGTACCCCCTTATGAAAAAATTGATTTTTCACCGAAACCTTTAAGTTTGAGCTATCGGGCTGAAAACTTGTATACTTATGCTTTAAGGGATGCTAAATCCGAATAAATGGGTTTCAGAACGTTTTAGCCCTTAGTTTTGGAGTTATGGCCCGACAAAGATTTCCCAAAGTTTTGCTACCCCTTTTGAAAAAATGGATTTTTCACCGAAACCTTTAAGTTTGAGCTATCGGGCTGAAAACCTGTATACTTATGCTTTAAGGGATGCTAATTCGAATAAATGGGTTTCAGAACGTTTTAGCCCTTAGTTTTGGAGTTATGGCCCGACAAAGATTTCCCAAAGTTTTGCTATACTAACCCCTTATGAAAAAATGGATTTTTCACCGAAACCTTTAAGTTTGAGCTATCGGGCTGAAAACTTGTATACTTATGCTTTAAGGGATGCTGAATCCGAATAAATAGGTTTCAGAACGTTTTAGCCCTTAGTTTTTGAGTTATGGCCCGACAAAAATTTCCCAAAGTTTTGAAAGGGTACCCCCTTATGAAAAAATGGATTTTTCACCGAAACCTTTAAGTTTGAGCTATCGGGCTGAAAACTTGTATACCTATGCTTTAAGGGATGTTGAATCCGAATAAATAGGTTTCAGAACGTTTTAGCCCTTAGTTTTTGAGTTATGGCCCGACAAAGATTTCCCAAAGTTTTGCTATACTAACCCCTTATGAAAAAATGGATTTTTCACCGAAACCTTTAAGTTTGAGCTATCGGGCTGAAAACTTGTATACTTATGCTTTAAGGGATGCTAAATCCGAATAAATGGGTTTCAGAACGTTTTAGCCCTTAGTTTTGGAGTTATGGCCCGACAAAGATTTCCCAAAGTTTTGCTATACTAACCCCTTATGAAAAAATGGATTTTTCACCGAAACCTTTAAGTTTGAGCTATCGGGCTGAAAACTTGTATACTTATGCTTTATGGGATGCTGAATCCGAATAAATAGGTTTCAGAACGTTTTAGCCCTTATTTTTGGAGTTATGGCCCGACAAAGATTTCCCAAAGTTTTGCTATACTAACCCCTTATGAAAAAATGGATTTTTCACCGAAACCTTTAAGTTTGAGCTATCGGGCTGAAAACTTGTATACTTATGCTTTATGGGATGCTAAATCCGAATAAATGGATTTCAGAACGTTTTAGCCCTTAGTTTTGGAGTTATGGCCCGACAAAGATGTCCCAAAGTTTTGCTATACTAACCCCTTATGAAAAAATGGATTTTTCACCGAAACCTTTAAGTTTGAGCTATCGGGCTGAAAACTTGTATACTTATGCTTTAAGGGATGCTGAATCCGAATAAATGGGTTTCAGAACGTTTTAGCCCTTAGTTTTTGAGTTATGGCCCGACAAAGATTTCCCAAAGTTTTGAAAGGGTACCCCCTTATGAAAAAATGGATTTTTCACCGAAACCTTTAAGTTTGAGCTATCGGGCTGAAAACTTGTATACTTATGCTTTAAGGTATGCTGAATCCGAATAAATAGGTTTCAGAACGTTTTAGCCCTTAGTTTTTGAGTTATGGCCCGACAAAGATTTCCCAAAGTTTTGAAAGGGTACCCCCTTATGAAAAAATGGATTTTTCACCGAAACCTTTAAGTTTGAGCTATCGGGCTGAAAACTTGTATACTTATGCTTTAAGGGATGCTAATTCGAATAAATGGGTTTCAGAACGTTTTAGCCCTTAGTTTTGGAGTTATGGCCCGACAAAGATTTCCCAAAGTTTTGCTATACTAACCCCTTATGAAAAAATGGATTTTTTCACCGAAACCTTTAAGTTTGAGCTATCGGGCTGAAAACTTGTATACTTATGCTTTAAGGGATGCTGAATCCGAATAAATAGGTTTCAGAACGTTTTAGCCCTTAGTTTTTGAGTTATGGCCCGACAAAGATTTCCCAAAGTTTTGAAAGGGTACCCCCTTATGAAAAAATGGATTTTTCACCGAAACCTTTAAGTTTGAGCTATCGGGCTGAAAACTTGTATACTTATGCTTTAAGGGATGCTAATTCGAATAAATGGGTTTCAGAACGTTTTAGCCCTTAGTTTTGGAGTTATGGCCCGACAAAGATTTCCCAAAGTTTTGCTATACTAACCCCTTATGAAAAAATGGATTTTTCACCGAAACCTTTAAGTTTGAGCTATCGGGCTGAAAACTTGTATACCTATGCTTTAAGGGATGTTGAATCCGAATAAATAGGTTTCAGAACGTTTTAGCCCTTAGTTTTTGAGTTATGGCCCGACAAAGATTTCCCAAAGTTTTGCTATACTAACCCCTTATAAAAAAATGGATTTTTCACCGAAACCTTAAAGTTTGAGCTATCGGGCTGAAAACTTGTATACTTATGCTTTAAGGGATGCTGAATCCGAATAAATAGGTTTCAGAACGTTTTAGCCCTTAGTTTTTGAGTTATGGCCCGACAAAGATTTCCCAAAAATTTTGAAAGGGTCCCCCCTTATGAAAAAATGGATTTTTCACCGAAACCTTTAAGTTTGAGCTATCGGGCTGAAAACTTGTAAACTTATGATTCAAGGGATGCTGAATCCGAATAAATAGGTTTCAGAACGTTTTAGCCTATAGTTTTTGAGTTATGGCCCGACAAAGATTTCCCAAAGTTTTGAAAGGGTACCCCCTTATAAAAAAATGGATTTTTCACCGAAACCTTTAAGTTTGAGCTATCGGGCTGAAAACTTGTATACTTATGCTTTAAGGGATGCTAAATCCGAATAAATGGGTTTCAGAACGTTTTAGCCCTTAGTTTTGGAGTTATGGCCCGACAAAGATTTCCCAAAGTTTTGCTATACTAACCCCTTATGAAAAAATGGATTTTTCACCGAAACCTTTAAGTGTGAGCTATCGGGCTGAAAACTTGTATACTTATGCTTTATGGGATGCTGAATCCGAATAAATAGGTTTCAGAACGTTTTAGCCCTTATTTTTGGAGTTATGGCCCGACAAAGATTTCCCAAAGTTTTGCTATACTAACCCCTTATGAAAAAATGGATTTTTCACCGAAACCTTTAAGTTTGAGCTATCGGGCTGAAAACTTGTATACTTATGCTTTATGGGATGCTAAATCCGAATAAATGGATTTCAGAACGTTTTAGCACTTAGTTTTGGAGTTATGGCCCGACAAAGATGTCCCAAAGTTTTGCTATACTAACCCCTTATGAAAAAATGGATTTTTCACCGAAACCTTTAAGTTTGAGCTATCGGGCTGAAAACTTGTATACTTATGCTTTAAGGGATGCTGAATCCGAATAAATGTTTTTCAGAACGTTTTAGCCCTTAGTTTTTGAGTTATGGCCCGACAAAGATTTCCCAAAGTTTTGAAAGGGTACCCCCTTATGAAAAAATGGATTTTTCACCGAAACCTTTAAGTTTGAGTTATCGGGCTGAAAAGTTGTATACTTATGCTTTATGGGATGCTAAATCCGAATAAATGGATTTCAGAACGTTTTAGCCCTTAGTTTTGGAGTTATGGCCCGACAAAGATGTCCCAAAGTTTTGCTATACTAACCCCTTATGAAAAAATGGATTTTTCACCGAAACCTTTAAGTTTGAGCTATCGGGCTGAAAACTTGTATACTTATGCTTTAAGGGATGCTGAATCCGAATAAATAGGTTTCAGAACGTTTTAGCCCTTATTTTTGGAGTTATGGCCCGACAAAGATTTCCCAAAGTTTTGCTATACTAACCCCTTATGAAAAAATGGATTTTTCACCGAAACCTTTAAGTTTGAGCTATCGGGCTGAAAACTTGTATACTTATGCTTTATGGGATGCTAAATCCGAATAAATGGATTTCAGAACGTTTTAGCCCTTAGTTTTGGAGTTATGGCCCGACAAAGATGTCCCAAAGTTTTGCTATACTAACCCCTTATGAAAAAATGGGTTTTTCACCGAAACCTTTAAATTTGAGCTATCGGGCTGAAAACTTGTATACTTATGCTTTAAGGGATGCAAAATCCGAATCAATGGGTTTCAGAACGTTTTAGCCCTTAGTTTTTGAGTTATGGCCCGACAACGATTTCCCAAAGTTTTGCTATACTAACCCCTTATGAAAAAATGGATTTTTCACCGAAACCTTTAAGTTTGAGCTATCGGGCTGAAAACTTGTATACTTATGCTTTAAGGGATGCTGAATCCGAATAAATGGGTTTCAGAACGTTTTAGCCCTTAGTTTTTGAGTTATGGCCCGACAAAGATTTCCCAAAGTTTTGAAAGGGTACCCCCTTATGAAAAAATGGATTTTTCACCGAAACCTTTAAGTTTGAGTTATCGGGCTGAAAAGTTGTATACTTATTCTTTAAGGGATGCTAAATCCGAATAAATGGGTTTCAGAACGTTTTAGCCCTTAGTTTTTGAGTTATGGCCCGACAAAGATTTCCCAAAAATTTCGCTATACTAACGAATAAATAGGTTTCAGAACGTTTTAGCCCTTAGTTTTGGAGTTATGGCCCGACAAAGATTTCCCAAAGTTTTGCTATACTAACCCCTTATGAAAAAATGGATTTTTCACCGAAACCTTTAAGTTTGAGCTATCGGGCTGAAAACTTGTATACTTATGCTTTAAGGGATGCTGAATCCGAATAAATGGGTTTCAGAACGTTTTAGCCCTTAGTTTTTGAGTTATGGCCCGACAAAGATTTCCCAAAGTTTTGAAAGGGTACCCCCTTATGAAAAAATGGATTTTTCACCGAAACCTTTAAGTTTGAGTTATCGGGCTGAAAAGTTGTATACTTATTCTTTAATGGATGCTAAATCCGAATAAATGGGTTTCAGAACGTTTCAGCCCTTAGTTTTTGAGTTATGGCCCGACAAAGATTTCCCAAAGTTTTGCTATACTAACCCTTTATGAAAAAATGGGTTTTTCACCGAAACCTTTAAGTTTGAGCTATCGGGCTGAAAACTTGTAAACTCATGATTCAAGGGATGCTGAATCCGAATAAATGGGTTTCAGAACGTTTTAGCCCTTAGTTTTGGAGTTATGGCCCGACAAAGATTTCCCAAAGTTTTGCTATACTAACCCCTTGTGAAAAATAGATTTTTCACCGAAACCTTTAAGTTTGAGCTATCGGGCTGAAAACTTGTATACTTATGCTTTAAGGGATGCTGAATCCGAATAAATAGGTTTCAGAACGTTTTAGCCCTTAGTTTTTGAGTTATGGCCCGACAAAGATTTCCCAAAGTTTTGCTATACTAACCCCTTATGAAAAAATGGATTTTTCACCGAAACCTTTAAGTTTGAGCTATCGGGCTGAAAACTTGTATACTTATGCTTAAAGGGATGTTGAATCCGAATAAATAGGTTTCAGAACGTTTTAGCCCTTAGTTTTTGAGTTATGGCCCTACAAAGATTTCCCAAAGTTTTGAAAGGGTACCCCCTTATGAAAAAATGGATTTTTCACCGAAACCTTTACGTTTGAGCTATCGGGCTGAAAACTTGTATACTTATGCTTTAAGGGATGCTGAATCCGAATAAATGGGTTTCAGAACGTTTTAGCCCTTAGTTTTTGAGTTATGGCCCGACAAAGATTTCCCAAAGTTTTGAAAGGGTACCCCCTTATGAAAAAATGGATTTTTCACCGAAACCTTTAAGTTTGAGTTATCGGGCTGAAAAGTTGTATACTTATTCTTTAATGGATGCTAAATCCGAATAAATGGGTTTCAGAACGTTTCAGCCCTTAGTTTTTGAGTTATGGCCCGACAAAGATTTCCCAAAGTTTTGCTATACTAACCCTTTATGAAAAAATGGGTTTTTCACCGAAACCTTTAAGTTTGAGCTATCGGGCTGAAAACTTGTAAACTCATGATTCAAGGGATGCTGAATCCGAATAAATGGGTTTCAGAACGTTTTAGCCCTTAGTTTTGGAGTTATGGCCCGACAAAGATTTCCCAAAGTTTTTCTATACAAACCCCTTATGAAAAAATGGATTTTTCACCGAAACCTTTAAGTTTGAGTTATCGGGCTGAAAACTTGTATACGTATGCTTTATGGGATGCTAAATCTGAATAAATGGGTTTCAGAACGTTTTAGCCCATAGTTTTTGAGTTATGGCCCGACAAAGATTTCCCAAAGTTTTGCTATACTAACCCCTTGTGAAAAATAGATTTTTCACCGAAACCTTTAAGTTTGAGCTATCGGGCTGAAAACTTGTATACTTATGCTTTAAGGGATGCTGAATCCGAATAAATAGGTTTCAGAACGTTTTAGCCCTTAGTTTTTGAGTTATGGCCCGACAAAGATTTCCCAAAGTTTTGCTATACTAACCCCTTATGAAAAAATGGATTTTTCACCGAAACCTTTAAGTTTGAGCTATCGGGCTGAAAACTTGTATACTTATGCTTAAAGGGATGTTGAATCCGAATAAATAGGTTTCAGAACGTTTTAGCCCTTAGTTTTTGAGTTATGGCCCTACAAAGATTTCCCAAAGTTTTGAAAGGGTACCCCCTTATGAAAAAATGGATTTTTCACCGAAACGTTTAAGTTTGAGCTATCGGGCTGAAAAGTTGTATACTTATGCTTTAAGGGATGCTAAATCCGAATCAATGGGTTTCAGAACGTTTTAGCCCTTAGTTTTTGAGTTATGGCCCGACAAAGATTTCCCAAAGTTTTGCTATACTAACCCCTTATGAAAAAATGGATTTTTAACCGAAACCTTTAAATTTGAGCTATCGGGCTGAAAACTTGTATACTTATGCTTTAAGGGATGCTAAATCCGAATCAATGGGTTTCAGAACGTTTTAGCCCTTAGTTTTTTAGTTATGGCCCGACAAAGATTTCCCAAAGTTTTGCTATACTAACCCCTTATGAAAAAATGGATTTTTCACCGAAACCTTTAAGTTTGAGCTATCGGGCTGAAAACTTGTATACTTATGCTTTATGGGATGCTGAATCCGAATAAATAGGTTTCAGAACGTTTTAGCCCTTAGTTTTGGAGTTATAGCCCGACAAAGATTTCCCAAAGTTTTGCTATACTAACCCCTTATGAAAAAATGGATTTTTCACCGAAACCTTTAAGTTTGAGCTATCGGGCTGAAAATTTGTATACTTATGCGTTATGGGATGCTAAATCTGAATAAATGGGTTTCAGAACGTTTTAGCCCTTAGTTTTTGAGTTATGGCCCGACAAAGATTTCCCAAAGTTTTGCTATACTAACCCCTTATGAAAAAATGGATTTTTCACCGAAACCTTTAAGTTTGAGCTATCGGGCTGAAAAGTTGTATACTTATGCTTTAAGGGATGCTGAATCCGAATAAATAGGTTTCAGAACGTTTTAGCCCTTAGTTTTTGAGTTATGGCCCGACAAAGATTTCCCATAGTTTTGAAAGGGTACCCCCTTATGAAAAAATGGATTTTTCACCGAAACCTTTAAGTTTGAGCAATCGGGCTGAAAACTTGTATACTTATGCTTTAAGGGATGCTAAATCCGAATCAATGGGTTTCAGAACGTTTTAGCCCTTAGTTTTTGAGTTATGGCCCGACAAAGATTTCCCAAAGTTTTGCTATACTAACCCCTTATGAAAAAATGGATTTTTCACCGAAACCTTTAAGTTTGAGCTATCGGGCTGAAAACTTGTATACTTATGCTTTAAGGAATGCTAAAGCCGAATCAATGGGTTTCATAACGTTTTAGCCCTTAGTTTTGGAGTTATGGCCCGACAAAGATTTCCCAAAGTTTTGCTATACTAACCCCTTATGAAAAAATGGATTTTTCACCGAAACCTTTAAGTTTGAGCTATCGGGCTGAAAACTTGTATACTTATGCTTTAAGGGATGCTGAATCCAAATAAATGGGTTTCAGAACGGTTTAGCCCTTAGTTTTTGAGTTATGGCCCGACAAAGATTTCCCAAAGTTTTGAAAGGGTACCCCCTTATGAAAAAATGGATTTTTCACCGAAACCTTTAAGTTTGAGTTATCGGGCTGAAAAGTTGTATACTTATTCTTTAAGGGATGCTAAATCCGAATAAATGGGTTTCAGAACGTTTCAGCCCTTAGTTTTGGAGTTATGGCCCGACAAAGATTTCCCAAAAATTTCGCTATACTAACGAATAAATAGGTTTCAGAACGTTTTAGCCCTTAGTTTTTGAGTTATGGCCCGACAAAGATTTCCCAAAGTTTTGCTATACTAACCCCTTATGAAAAAATGGATTTTTCACCGAAACCTTTAAGTTTGAGCTATCGGGCTGAAAACTTGTATACTTATGCTTTAGGGGATGCTAAATCCGAATCAATGGGTTTCAGAACGTTTTAGCCCTTAGTTTTTGAGTTATGGCCCGACAAAGATTTCCCAAAGTTTTGCTATACTAACCCCTTATGAAAAAATGGATTTTTAACCGAAACCTTTAAGTTTGAGCTATCGGGCTGAAAACTTGTATACTTATGCTTTAAGGGATGCTAAATCCGAATCAATAGGTTTCAGAACGTTATAGCCCTTAGTTTTTGAGTTATGGCCCGACAAAGATTTCCCAAAGTTTTGCTATACTAACCCCTTATGAAAAAATGGATTTTTCACCGAAACCTTTAAGTTTGAGCTATCGGGCTGAAAACTTGTATACTTATGCTTTATGGGATGCTGAATCCGAATAAATAGGTTTCAGAACGTTTTAGCCCTGAGTTTTGGAGTTATAGCCTGACAAAGATTTCCCAAAGTTTTGCTATACTAACCCCTTATGAAAAAATGGATTTTTCACCGAAACCTTTAAGTTTGAGCTATCGGGCTGAAAATTTGTATACTTATGCGTTATGGGATGCTAAATCTGAATAAATGGGTTTCAGAACGTTTTAGCCCTTAGTTTTTGAGTTATGGCCCGACAAAGATTTCCCAAAGTTTTGCTATACTAACCCCTTATGAAAAAATGGATTTTTCACCGAAACCTTTAAGTTTGAGCTATCGGGCTGAAAACTTGTAAACTTATGCTTTAAGGGATGCTGAATCCGAATAAATAGGTTTCAGAACGTTTTAGCCCTTAGTTTTTGAGTTATGGCCCGACAAAGATTTCCCATAGTTTTGAAAGGGTACCCCCTTATGAAAAAATGGATTTTTCACCGAAACCTTTAAGTTTGAGCAATCGG
Organism: Dilophus febrilis; assembly: GCA_958336335.1. Lineage (NCBI taxonomy): Eukaryota > Metazoa > Arthropoda > Insecta > Diptera > Bibionidae > Dilophus > Dilophus febrilis. Next base: position 11,273,683 of record OY284472.1, on the reverse strand, counting down.
GCTGAAAACTTGTATACTTATGCTTTAAGGGATGCTAAATCCGAATCAATGGGTTTCAGAACGTTTTAGCCCTTAGTTTTTGAGTTATGGCCCGACAAAGATTTCCCAAAGTTTTGCTATACTAACCCCTTATGAAAAAATGGATTTTTCACCGAAACCTTTAAGTTTGAGCTATCGGGCTGAAAACTTGTATACTTATGCTTTAAGGAATGCTAAAGCCGAATCAATGGGTTTCATAACGTTTTAGCCCTTAGTTTTGGAGTTATGGCCCGACAAAGATTTCCCAAAGTTTTGCTATACTAACCCCTTATGAAAAAATGGATTTTTCACCGAAACCTTTAAGTTTGAGCTATCGGGCTGAAAACTTGTATACTTATGCTTTAAGGGATGCTGAATCCAAATAAATGGGTTTCAGAACGGTTTAGCCCTTAGTTTTTGAGTTATGGCCCGACAAAGATTTCCCAAAGTTTTGAAAGGGTACCCCCTTATGAAAAAATGGATTTTTCACCGAAACCTTTAAGTTTGAGTTATCGGGCTGAAAAGTTGTATACTTATTCTTTAAGGGATGCTAAATCCGAATAAATGGGTTTCAGAACGTTTTAGCCCTTAGTTTTGGAGTTATGGCCCGTCAAAGATTTCCCAAAAATTTCGCTATACTAACGAATAAATAAGTTTCAGAACGTTTTAGCCCTTAGTTTTGGAGTTATGGCCCGACAAAGATTTCCCAAAGTTTTGCTATACTAACCCCTTATGAAAAAATGGATTTTTCACCGAAACCTTTAAGTTTGAGCTATCGGGCTGAAAACTTGTATACTTATGCTTTAAGGGATGCTAAATCCGAATCAATGGGTTTCAGAACGTTTTAGCCCTTAGTTTTTGAGTTATGGCCCGACAAAGATTTCCCAGAGTTTTGCTATACTAACCCCTTATGAAAAAATGGATTTTTCACCGAAACCTTTAAGTTTGAGCTATCGGGCTGAAAACTTGTATACTTATGCTTTAAGGGATGCTGAATCCGAATAAATGGGTTTCAGAACGTTTTAGCCCTTAGTTTTTGAATTATGGCCCGACAAAGATTTCCCAAAATTTTCGCTATACTAACGAATAAATGGGATTTAGAACGTTTTAGCCCTTAGTTTTGGAGTTATGGCCCGACAAAGATTTCCGAAAGTTTTGCTATACTAACCCCTTATGAAAAAATGGATTTTTCACCGAAACCTTTAAGTTTGAGCTATCGGGCTGAAAACTTGTAAACTTATGATTCAAGGGATGCTGAATCCGAATAAATGGGTCACAGAACGTTTTAGCCCTTAGTTTTGGAGTTATGGCCCGACAAAGATTTCCCAAAGTTTTGCTATACAAACCCCTTATGAAAAAATGGATTTTTCACCGAAACCTTTAAGTTTGAGCTATCGGGCTGAAAACTTGTATACTTATGCTTTATGGGATGCTAAATCTGAATAAATGGGTTTCAGAACGTTTTAGCCCTTAGTTTTGGAGTTATGGCCCGACAAAGATTTCCCAAAGTTGTGCTATACTAACCCCTTATGAAAAAATGGATTTTTCACCGAAACCTTTAAGTTTGAACTATCGGGCTGAAAACTTGTAAACTTATGATTCAAGGGATGCTGAATACGAATAAATGGGTTTCAGAACGTTCTAGCCCATAGTTTTTGAGTTATGGCCCTACAAAGATTTCCCAAAGTTTTGCTATACTAACCCCTTATGAAAAAATGGATTTTTCACCGAGACCTTAAAGTTTGAGCTATCGGGCTGAAAACTTGTATACTTATGCTTTAGGGGATGCTGAATCCGAATAAATAGGTGTCAGAACGTTTTAGCCCTTAGTTTTTGAGTTATGGCCCGACAAAGATTTCCCAAAGTTTTGCTATACTAACCCCTTATGAAAAAATGGATTTTTCACCGAAACCTTTAAGTTTGAGCTATCGTGCTGAAAACTTGTATACTTATGCTTTAAGGGATGCTGAATCCGAATAAATAGATTTCAGAACGTTTTAGCCCTTAGTTTTTGAGTTATGGCCCGACAAAGATTTCCCAAAAATTTCGCTATACTAACGAATAAATGGGTTTCAGAACGTTTTAGCCCTTAGTTTTGGAGTTATGGCCCGACAAAGATTTCCGAAAGTTTTGCTATACTAACCCCTTATGAAAAAATGGATTTTTCACCGAAACCTTTAAGTTTGAGCTATCGGGCTGAAAACTTGTATACTTATGCTTTAAGGGATGCTAAATCCGAATCAATGGGTTTCAGAACGTTTTAGCCCTTAGTTTTTGAGTTATGGCCCGACAAAGATTTCCCAAAGTTTTGCTATACTAACCCCTTATGAAAAAATGGATTTTTCACCGAAACCTTTAAGTTTGAGCTATCGTGCTGAAAACTTGTATACTTATGCTTTAAGGGATGCTGAATCCGAATAAATAGATTTCAGAACGTTTTAGCCCTTAGTTTTTGAGTTATGGCCCGACAAAGATTTCCCAAAAATTTCGCTATACTAACGAATAAATGGGTTTCAGAACGTTTTAGCCCTTAGTTTTGGAGTTATGGCCCGACAAAGATTTCCGAAAGTTTTGCTATACTAACCCCTTATGAAAAAATGGATTTTTCACCGAAACCTTTAAGTTTGAGCTATCGGGCTGAAAACTTGTAAACTTATGATTCAAGGGATGCTGAATCCGAATAAATGGGTTTCAGAACGTTCTAGCCCATAGTTTTTGAGTTATGGCCCGACAAAGATTTCCCAAAGTTTTGCTATACTAACCCCTTATGAAAAAATGGATTTTTCACCGAGACCTTAAAGTTTGAGCTATCGTGCTGAAAACTTGTATACTTATGCTTTAGGGGATGCTGAATCCGAATAAATAGGTGTCAGAACGTTTTAGCCCTTAGTTTTTGAGTTATGGCCCGACAAAGATTTCCCAAAGTTTTGCTATACTAACCCCTTATGAAAAAATGGATTTTTCACCGAAACCTTTAAGTTTGAGCTATCGTGCTGAAAACTTGTATACTTATGCTTTAAGGGATGCTGAATCCGAATAAATAGATTTCAGAACGTTTTAGCCCTTAGTTTTTGAGTTATGGCCCGACAAAGATTTCCCATAGTTTTGAAAGGGTACCCCCTTATGAAAAAATGGATTTTTCACCGAAACGTTTAAGTTTGAGCTATCGGGCTGAAAACTTGTAAACTTATGATTCAAGGGATGCTGAATCCGAATAAATGGGTTTCAGAACGTTTTATCCCATAGTTTTTGAGTTATGGCCCGACAAAGATTTCCCAAAGTTTTGCTATACTAACCCCTTATGAAAAAATGGATTTTTCACCGAAACCTTTAAGTTTGAGCTATCGGGCTGAAAACTTGTATACTTATGCTTTAAGGGATGCTAAATCCGAATCAATGGGTTTCAGAACGTTTTAGCCCTTAGTTTTTGAGTTATGGCCCGACAAAGATTTCCCAAAGTTTTGCTATACTAACCCCTTATGAAAAAATGCATTTTCACCGAAACCTTTAAGTTTGAGCTATCGGGCTGAAAACCTGTATACTTATGCTTTAAGGGATGCTGAATCCTTATGAAAAAATGGATTTTTCACCGAAACCTTTAAGTTTGAGCTATCGGGCTGAAAACTTGTAAACTTATGATTCAAGGGATGCTGAATACGAATAAATGGGTTTCAGAACGTTCTAGCCCATAGTTTTTGAGTTATGGCCCTACAAAGATTTCCCAAAGTTTTGCTATACTAACCCCTTATGAAAAAATGTATTTTTCAGCGAGACCTTAAAGTTTGAGCTATCGGGCTGAAAACTTGTATACTTATGCTTTAGGGGATGCTGAATCCGAATAAATAGGTGTCAGAACGTTTTAGCCCTTAGTTTTTGAGTTATGGCCCGACAAAGATTTCCCAAAGTTTTGCTATACTAACCCCTTATGAAAAAATGGATTTTTCACCGAAACCTTTAAGTTTGAGCTATCGTGCTGAAAACTTGTATACTTATGCTTTAAGGGATGCTGAATCCGAATAAATAGATTTCAGAACGTTTTAGCCCTTAGTTTTTGAGTTATGGCCCGACAAAGATTTCCCATAGTTTTGAAAGGGTACCCCCTTATGAAAAAATGGATTTTTCACCGAAACGTTTAAGTTTGACCTATCGGGCTGAAAACTTGTAAACTTATGATTCAAGGGATGCTGAATCCGAATAAATGGGTTTCAGAACGTTTTAGCCCACAGTTTTTGAGTTATGGCCCGACAAAGATTTCCCAAAGTTTTGCTATACTAACCCCTTATGAAAAAATGGATTTTTCACCGAAACCTTTAAGTTTGAGCTATCGGGCTGAAAACTTGTATACTTATGCTTTAAGGGATGCTAAATCCGAATCAATGGGTTTCAGAACGTTTTAGCCCTTAGTTTTTGAGTTATGGCCCGACAAAGATTTCCCAAAGTTTTGCTATACTAACCCCTTATGAAAAAATGCATTTTCACCGAAACCTTTAAGTTTGAGCTATCGGGCTGAAAACCTGTATACTTATGCTTTAAGGGATGCTGAATCCTTATGAAAAAATGGATTTTTCACCGAAACCTTTAAGTTTGAGCTATCGGGCTGAAAACTTGTATACTTATGCTTTATGGGATGCTGAATCCGAATAAATAGGTTTCAGAACGTGTTAGTCCCTAGTTTTTGAGTTATGGCCCGACAAAGATTTCCCAAAAATTTTGAAAGGGTACCCCCTTATGAAAAAATGGATTTTTCACCGAAACCTTTAAGTTTGAGCTATCGGGCTGAAAACTTGTATACTTATGCTTTATGGGATGCTAAATCTGAATAAATGGGTTTCAGAACGTTTTAGCCCTTAGTTTTTGAGTTATGGCCCGACAAAGATTTCCCAAAGTTTTGCTATACTAACCCCTTATGAAAAAATGGATTTTTCACCGAAACCTTTAAGTTTGAGCTATCGGGCTGAAAACTTGTATACTTATGCTTTAAGGGATGCTAAATCCGAATCAATGGGTTTCAGAACGTTTTAGCCCTTAGTTTTTGAGTTATGGCCCGACAAAGATTTCCCAAAGTTTTGCTATACTAACCCCTTATGAAAAAATGCATTTTTCACCGAGACCTTAAAGTTTGAGCTATCGGGCTGAAAACTTGTATACTTATGCTTTAGGGGATGCTGAATCCGAATAAATAGGTGTCAGAACGTTTTAGCCCTTAGTTTTTGAGTTATGGCCCGACAGAGATTTCCCAAAGTTTTGCTATACTAACCCCTTATGAAAAAATGGATTTTTCACCGAAACCTTTAAGTTTGAGCTATCGTGCTGAAAACTTGTATACTTATGCTTTAAGGGATGCTGAATCCGAATAAATAGATTTCAGAACGTTTTAGCCCTTAGTTTTTGAGTTATGGCCCGACAAAGATTTCCCATAGTTTTGAAAGGGTACCCCCTTATGAAAAAATGGATTTTTCACCGAAACGTTTAAGTTTGAGCTATCGGGCTGAAAACTTGTAAACTTATGATTCAAGGGATGCTGAATCCGAATAAATAGGTTTCAGAACGTTTTAGCCCATAGTTTTTGAGTTATGGCCCGACAAAGATTTCCCAAAGTTTTGCTATACTAACCCCTTATGAAAAAATGCATTTTCACCGAAACCTTTAAGTTTGAGCTATCGGGCTGAAAACCTGTATACTTATGCTTTAAGGGATGCTGAATCCTTATGAAAAAATGGATTTTTCACCGAAACCTTTAAGTTTTAGCTATCGGGCTGAAAACTTGTATACTTATGCTTTAGGGGATGCTGAATCCGAATAAATAGGTGTCAGAACGTTTTAGCCCTTAGTTTTTGAGTTATGGCCCGACAGAGATTTCCCAAAGTTTTGCTATACTAACCCCTTATGAAAAAATGGATTTTTCACCGAAACCTTTAAGTTTGAGCTATCGTGCTGAAAACTTGTATACTTATGCTTTAAGGGATGCTGAATCCGAATAAATAGATTTCAGAACGTTTTAGCCCTTAGTTTTTGAGTTATGGCCCGACAAAGATTTCCCATAGTTTTGAAAGGGTACCCCCTTATGAAAAAATGGATTTTTCACCGAAACGTTTAAGTTTGAGCTATCGGGCTGAAAACTTGTAAACTTATGATTCAAGGGATGCTGAATCCGAATAAATAGGTTTCAGAACGTTTTAGCCCATAGTTTTTGAGTTATGGCCCGACAAAGATTTCCCAAAAATTTTGAAAGGGTACCCCCTTATGAAAAAATGGATTTTTCACCGAAACCTTTAAGTTTGAGCTATCGGGCTGAAAACTTGTATACTTATGCTTTATGGGATGCTAAATCTGAATAAATGGGTTTCAGAACGTTTTAGCCCTTAGTTTTTGAGTTATGGCCCGACAAAGATTTCCCAAAGTTGTGCTATACTAACCCCTTATGAAAAAATGGATTTTTCACCGAAATCTTTAAGTTTGAGCTATCGGGCTGAAAACTTGTAAACTTATGATTCAAGGGATGCTGAATACGAATAAATGGGTTTCAGAACGTTCTAGCCCATAGTTTTTGAGTTATGGCCCTACAAAGATTTCCCAAAGTTTTGCTATACTAACCCCTTATGAAAAAATGGATTTTTCACCGAGACCTTAAAGTTTGAGCTATCGGGCTGAAAACTTGTATACTTATGCTTTAGGGGATGCTGAATCCGAATAAATAGGTGTCAGAACGTTTTAGCCCTTAGTTTTTGAGTTATGGCCCGACAAAGATTTCCCAAAGTTTTGCTATACTAACCCCTTATGAAAAAATGGATTTTTCACCGAAACCTTTAAGTTTGAGCTATCGTGCTGAAAACTTGTATACTTATGCTTTAAGGGATGCTGAATCCGAATAAATAGATTTCAGAACGTTTTAGCCCTTAGTTTTTGAGTTATGGCCCGACAAAGATTTCCCATAGTTTTGAAAGGGTACCCCCTTATGAAAAAATGGATTTTTCACCGAAACGTTTAAGTTTGAGCTATCGGGCTGAAAACTTGTAAACTTATGATTCAAGGGATGCTGAATCCGAATAAATGGGTTTCAGAACGTTCTAGTACATAGTTTTTGAGTTATGGCCCGACAAAGATTTCCCAAAGTTATGCTATACTAACCCCTTATGAAAAAATGGATTTTTCACCGAGACCTTAAAGTTTGAGCTATCGGGCTGAAAACTTGTATACTTATGCTTTAGGGGATGCTGAATCCGAATAAATAGGTTTCAGAACGTTTTAGCCCTTAGTTTTTGAGTTATGGCCCGACAAAGATTTCCCAAAGTTTTGAAAGGGTACCCCCTTATGAAAAAATGGATTTTTCACCGAAACCTTTAAGTTTGAGCTATCGGGCTGAAAACTTGTATACTTATGGTTTAAGGGATGCTGAATCCGAATAAATAGGTTTCAGAACGTTTTAGCCCTTAGTTTTTGAGTTATGGCCCGACAAAGATTTCCCAAAATTTTGAAAGGGTACCCCCTTATGAAAAAATGGATTTTTCACCGAAACCTTTAAGTTTGAGCTATCGGGCTGAAAACTTGTAAACTTATGATTTAAGGGATGCTGAATCCGAATAAATGGGTTTCAGAACGTTTTAGCCCATAGTTTTTGAGTTATGGCCCGACAAAGATTTCCCAAAGTTTTGCTATACTAACCCCTTATGAAAAAATGGATTTTTCACCGAAACCTTTAAGTTTGAGCTATCGGGCTGAAAACTTGTAAACTTATGATTTAAGGGATGCTGAATCCGAATAAATGGGTTTCAGAACGTTTTAGCCCATAGTTTTTGAGTTATGGCCCGACAAAGATTTCCCAAAGTTTTGCTATACTAACCCCTTATGAAAAAATGGATTTTTCACCGAAACCTTTAAGTTTGAGCTATCGGGCTGAAAACTTGTATACTTATGCTTTAAGGGATGCTAAATCCGAATCAATGGGTTTCAGAACGTTTTAGCCCTTAGTTTTTGAGTTATGGCCCGACAAAGATTTCCCAAAGTTTTGCTATACTAACCCCTTATGAAAAAATGCATTTTCACCGAAACCTTTAAGTTTGAACTATCGGGCTGAAAACCTGTATACTTATGCTTTAAGGGATGCTGAATCCTTATGAAAAAATGGATTTTTCACCGAAACCTTTAAGTTTGAGCTATCGGACTGAAAACTTGTATACTTATGCTTTATGGGATGCTGAATCCGAATAAATAGGTTTCACAACGTTTTAGCCCTTAGTTTTTGAGTTATGGCCCGACAAAGATTTCCCAAAAATTTTGAAAGGGTACCCCCTTATGAAAAAATGGATTTTTCACCGAAACCTTTAAGTTTGAGCTATCGGGCTGAAAACTTGTATACTTATGCTTTATGGGATGCTAAATCTGAATAAATGGGTTTCAGAACGTTTTAGCCCTTAGTTTCTGAGTTATGGCCCGACAAAGATTTCCCAAAGTTTTGCTATACTAACCCCTTATGAAAAAATGGATTTTTCACCGAAACCTTTAAGTTTGAGCTATCGGGCTGAAAACTTGTATACTTATGCTTTAAGGGATGCTAAATCCGAATCAATGGGTTTCAGAACGTTTTAGCCCTTAGTTTTTGAGTTATGGCCCGACAAAGATTTCCCAAAGTTTTGCTATACTAACCCCTTATGAAAAAATGCATTTTCACCGAAACCTTTAAGTTTGAGCTATCGGGCTGAAAACCTGTATACTTATGCTTTAAGGGATGCTGAATCCTTATGAAAAAATGGATTTTACACCGAAACCTTTAAGTTTGAGCTATCGGGCTGAAAACTTGTATACTTATGCTTTATGGGATGCTGAATCCGAATAAATAGGTTTCAGAACGTTTTAGCCCTTAGTTTTTGAGTTATGGCCCGACAAAGATTTCCCAACGTTTTGAAAGGGTACCCCCTTATGAAAAAATGGATTTTTCACCGAAACCTTTAAGTTTGAGCTATCGGGCTGAAAACTTGTATACTTATGCTTTATGGGATGCTGAATCCGAATAAATAGGTTTCAGAACGTTTTAGCCCTTAGTTTTTGAGTTATGGTCCGACAAAGATTTCCCAAAAATTTTGAAAGGGTACCCCCTTATGAAAAAATGGATTTTTCACCGAAACCTTTAAGTTTGAGCTATCGGGCTGAAAACTTGTATACTTGTGCTTTATGGGATGCTAAATCTGAATAAATGGGTTTCAGAACGTTTTAGCCCTTAGTTTTTGAGTTATGGCCCGACAAAGATTTCCCAAAGTTTTGCTATACTAACCCCTTATGAAAAAATGGATTTTTCACCGAAACCTTTAAGTTTGAGCTATCGGGTTGAAAACTTGTATACTTATGCTTTAAGGGATGCTAAATCCGAATCAATCGGTTTCAGAACGTTTTAGCCCTTAGTTTTTGAGTTATGGCCCGACAAAGATTTCCCAAAGTTTTGCTATACTAACCCCTTATGAAAAAATGCATTTTCACCGAAACCTTTAAGTTTGAGCTATCGGGCTGAAAACCTGTATACTTATGCTTTAAGGGATGCTGAATCCTTATGAAAAAATGGATTTTTCACCGAAACCTTTAAGTTTGAGCTATCGGGCTGAAAACTTGTATACTTATGCTTTAAGGGATGCTAAATCCGAATCAATGGGTTTCAGAACGTTTTAGCCCTTAGTTTTTGAGTTATGGCCCGACAAAGATTTCCCAAAGTTTTGCTATACTAACCCCTTATGAAAAAATGCATTTTCAACGAAACCTTTAAGTTTGAGCTATCGGGCTGAAAACCTGTATACTTATGCTTTAAGGGATGCTGAATCCTTATGAAAAAATGGATTTTTCACCGAAACCTTTAAGTTTGAGCTATCGGGCTGAAAACTTGTATACTTATGCTTTATGGGATGCTGAATCCGAATAAATAGGTTTCAGAACGTTTTAGCCCTTAGTTTTTGAGTTATGGCCCGACAAAGATTTCCCAAAAATTTTGAAAGGGTACCCCCTTATGAAAAAATGGATTTTTCACCGAAACCTTTAACTTTGAGCTATCGGGCTGAAAACTTGTATACTTATGCTTTATGGGATGCTAAATCTGAATAAATGGGTTTCAGAACGTTTTAGCCCTTAGTTTTTGAGTTATGGCCCGACAAAGATTTCCCAAAGTTTTGCTATACTAACCCCTTATGAAAAAATGGATTTTTCACCGAAACCTTTAAGTTTGAGCTATCGGGTTGAAAACTTGTATACTTATGCTTTAAGGGATGCTAAATCCGAATCAATGGGTTTCAGAACGTTTTAGCCCTTAGTTTTTGAGTTATGGCCCGACAAAGATTTCCCAAAGTTTTGCTATACTAACCCCTTATGAAAAAATGCATTTTCACCGAAACCTTTAAGTTTGAGCTATCGGGCTGAAAACCTGTATACTTATGCTTTAAGGGATGCTGAATCCTTATGAAAAAATGGATTTTTCACCGAAACCTTTAAGTTTGAGCTATCGGGCTGAAAACTTGTATACTTATGCTTTAAGGGATGCTAAATCCGAATCAATGGGTTTCAGAACGTTTTAGCCCTTAGTTTTTGAGTTATGGCCCGACAAAGATTTCCCAAAGTTTTGCTATACTAACCCCTTATGAAAAAATGCATTTTCAACGAAACCTTTAAGTTTGAGCTATCGGGCTGAAAACCTGTATACTTATGCTTTAAGGGATGCTGAATCCTTATGAAAAAATGGATTTTTCACCGAAACCTTTAAGTTTGAGCTATCGGGCTGAAAACTTGTATACTTATGCTTTAAGGGATGCTAAATCCGAATCAATGGGTTTCAGAACGTTTTAGCCCTTAGTTTTTGAGTTATGGCCCGACAAAGATTTCCCAAAGTTTTGCTATACTAACCCCTTATGAAAAAATGCATTTTCACCGAAACCTTTAAGTTTGAGCTATCGGGCTGAAAACCTGTATACTTATGCTTTAAGGGATGCTGAATCCTTATGAAAAAATGGATTTTTCACCGAAACCTTTAAGTTTGAGCTATCGGGCTGAAAACTTGTATACTTATGCTTTATGGGATGCTGAATCCGAATAAATAGGTTTCAGAACGTTTTAGCCCTTAGTTTTGGAGTTATGGCCCGACAAAGATTTCCCAAAGTTTTGCTATACTAACCCCTTATGAAAAAATGCATTTTCACCGAAACCTTTAAGTTTGAGCTATCGGGCTGAAAACCTGTATACTTATGCTTTAAGGTATGCTGAATCCGAATAAATAGGTTTCAGAACGTTTTAGCCCTTAGTTTTTGAGTTATGGCCCGACAAAGATTTCCCAAAGTTTTGCTATACTAACCCTTTATGAAAAAATGGATTTTTCACCGAAACCTTTAAGTTTGAGCTATCGGGCTGAAAACTTGTATACTTATGCTTTAAGGGATGCTGAATCCGAATAAATAGGTTTCAGAACGTTTTAGCCCTTAGTTTTTGAGTTATGGCCCTACAAAGATTTCCCAAAGTTTTGAAAGGGTACCCCCTTATGAAAAAATGGATTTTTCACCGAAACGTTTAAGTTTGAGCTATCGGGCTGAAAACTTGTAAACTTATGATTCAAGGGATGCTGAATCCGAATAAATGGGTTTCAGAACGTTTTTGCCCATAGTTTTTGAGTTATGGCCCGACAAAGATTTCCCAAAGTTTTGCTATACTAACCCCTTATGAAAAAATGCATTTTCACCGAAACCTTTAAGTTTGAGCTATCGGGCTGAAAACCTGTATACTTATGCTTTAAGGTATGCTGAATCCGAATAAATAGGTTTCAGAACGTTTTAGCCCTTAGTTTTTGAGTTATGGCCCGACAAAGATTTCCCAAAGTTTTGCTATACTAACCCCTTATGAAAAAATGGATTTTTCACCGAGACCTTTAAGTTTGAGCTATCGGGCTGAAAACTTGTATACTTATGCTTTAAGGGATGCTGAATCCGAATAAATAGGTTTCAGAACGTTTTAGCCCTTAGTTTTTGAGTTATGGCCCAACAAAGATTTCCCAAAGTTTTGAAAGGGTACCCCTTTATGAAAAAATGGATTTTTCACCGAAACCTTTAAGTTTGAGCTATCGGGCTGAAAACTTGTAAACTTATGATTCAAGGGATGCTGAATCCGAATAAATAGGTTTCAAAACGTTTTAGCCCTTAGTTTTTGAGTTATGGCCCGACAAAGATTTCCCAAAGTTTTGCTATACTAACCCCTTATGAAAAAATGGATTTTTCACCGAAACCTTTAAGTTTGAGCTATCGGGCTGAAAACTTGTATACTTATGCTTTAAGGGATGCTGAATCCGAATAAATAGGTGTCAGAACGTTTTAGCCCTTAATTTTTGAGTTATGGCCCGACAAAGATTTCCCAAAGTTTTAAAAGGGTACCCCCTTATGAAAAAATGGATTTTTCACCGAAACCTTTAAGTTTGAGCTATCGGGCTGAAAACTTGTATACTTATGCTTTAAGGGATGCTAAATCCGAATCAATAGGTTTCAGAACGTTATAGCCCTTAGTTTTTGAGTTATGGCCCGACAAAGATTTCCCAAAGTTTTGCTATACTAACCCCTTATGAAAAAATGGATTTTTCACCGAAACCTTTAAGTTTGAGCTATCGGGCTGAAAACTTGTATACTTATGCTTTATGGGATGCTGAATCCGAATAAATAGGTTTCAGAACGTTTTAGCCCTGAGTTTTGGAGTTATAGCCTGACAAAGATTTCCCAAAGTTTTGCTATACTAACCCCTTATGAAAAAATGGATTTTTCACCGAAACCTTTAAGTTTGAGCTATCGGGCTGAAAACTTGTATACTTATGCGTTATGGGATGCTAAATCTGAATAAATGGGTTTCAGAACGTTTTAGCCCTTAGTTTTTGAGTTATGGCCCGACAAAGATTTCCCAAAGTTTTGCTATACTAACCCCTTATGAAAAAATGGATTTTTCACCGAAACCTTTAAGTTTGAGCTATCGGGCTGAAAACTTGTATACTTATGCTTTAAGGGATGCTAAAGCCGAATCAATGGGTTTCATAACGTTTTAGCCCTTAGTTTTGGAGTTATGGCCCGACAAAGATTTCCCAAAGTTTTGCTATACTAACCCCTTATGAAAAAATGGATTTTTCACCGAAACCTTTAAGTTTGAGCTATCGGGCTGAAAACTTGTATACTTATGCTTTAAGGGATGCTGAATCCGAATAAATGGGTTTCAGAACGGTTTAGCCCTTAGTTTTTGAGTTATGGCCCGACAAAGATTTCCCAAAGTTTTGAAAGGGTACCCCCTTATGAAAAAATGGATTTTTCACCGAAACCTTTAAGTTTGAGTTATCGGGCTGAAAAGTTGTATACTTATTCTTTAAGGGATGCTAAATCCGAATAAATGGGTTTCAGAACGTTTTAGCCCTTAGTTTTGGAGTTATGGCCCGTCAAAGATTTCCCAAAAATTTCGCTATACTAACGAATAAATAGGTTTCAGAACGTTTTAGTCCTTAGTTTTGGAGTTATGGCCCGACAAAGATTTCCCAAAGTTTTGCTATACTAACCCCTTATGAAAAAATGGATTTTTCACCGAGACCTTAAAGTTTGAGCTATCGGGCTGAAAACCTGTATACTTATGCTTTAAGGGATGCTGAATCCTTATGAAAAAATGGATTTTTCACCGAAACCTTTAAGTTTGAGCTATCGGGCTGAAAACTTGTATACTTATGCTTTATGGGATGCTGAATCCGAATAAATAGGTTTCAGAACGTGTTAGTCCCTAGTTTTTGAGTTATGGCCCGACAAAGATTTCCCAAAAATTTTGAAAGGGTACCCCCTTATGAAAAAATGGATTTTTCACCGAAACCTTTAAGTTTGAGCTATCGGGCTGAAAACTTGTATACTTATGCTTTATGGGATGCTAAATCTAAATAAATGGGTTTCAGAACGTTTTAGCCCTTAGTTTCTGAGTTATGGCCCGACAAAGATTTCCCAAAGTTTTGCTATACTAACCCCTTATGAAAAAATGGATTTTTCACCGAAACCTTTAAGTTTGAGCTATCGGGCTGAAAACCTGTATACTTATGCTTTAAGGGATGCTAAATCCGAATCAATGGGTTTCAGAACGTTTTAGCCCTTAGTTTTTGAGTTATGGCCCGACAAAGATTTCCCAAAGTTTTGCTATACTAACCCCTTATGAAAAAATGCATTTTCACCGAAACCTTTAAGTTTGAGCTATCGGGCTGAAAACCTGTATACTTATGCTTTAAGGGATGCTGAATCCTTATGAAAAAATGGATTTTTCACCGAAACCTTTAAGTTTGAGCTATCGGGCTGAAAACTTGTATACTTATGCTTTATGGGATGCTGAATCCGAATAAATAGGTTTCAGAACGTTTTAGCCCTTAGTTTTTGAGTTATGGCCCGAAAAAATTTCCCAAAAATTTTGAAAGGGTACCCCCTTATGAAAAAATGGATTTTTCACCGAAACCTTTAAGTTTGAGCTATCGGGCTGAAAACTTGTATACTTATGCTTTATGGGATGCTAAATCTGAATAAATGGGTTTCAGAACGTTTTAGCCCTTAGTTTTTGAGTTATGGCCCGACAAAGATTTCCCAAAGTTTTGCTATACTAACCCCTTATGAAAAAATGGATTTTTCACCGAAACCTTTAAGTTTGAGCTATCGGGCTGAAAACTTGTATACTTATGCTTTAAGGGATGCTAAATCCGAATCAATGGGTTTCAGAACGTTTTAGCCCTTAGTTTTTGAGTTATGGCCCGACAAAAATTTCCCAAAGTTTTGCTATACTAACCCCTTATGAAAAAATGCATTTTCACCGAAACCTTTAAGTTTGAGCTATCGGGCTGAAAACCTGTATACTTATGCTTTAAGGGATGCTGAATCCTTATGAAAAAATGGATTTTTCACCGAAACCTTTAAGTTTGAGCTATCGGGCTGAAAACTTGTATACTTATGCTTTATGGGATGCTGAATCCGAATAAATAGGTTTCAGAACGTTTTAGCCCTTAGTTTTTGAGTTATGGCCCGACAAAGATTTCCCAAAAATTTTGAAAGGGTACCCCCTTATGAAAAAATCGATTTTTCACCGAAACCTTTAAGTTTGAGCTATCGGGCTGAAAACTTGTATACTTATGCTTTATGGGATGCTAAATCTGAATAAATGGGTTTCAGAACGTTTTAGCCCTTAGTTTTTGAGTTATGGCCCGACAAAGATTTCCCAAAGTTTTGCTATACTAACCCCTTATGAAAAAATGGATTTTTCACCGAAACCTTTAAGTTTGAGCTATCGGGTTGAAAACTTGTATACTTATGCTTTAAGGGATGCTAAATCCGAATCAATGGGTTTCAGAACGTTTTAGCCCTTAGTTTTTGAGTTATGGCCCGACAAAGATTTCCCAAAGTTTTGCTATACTAACCCCTTATGAAAAAATGCATTTTCACCGAAACCTTTAAGTTTGAGCTATCGGGCTGAAAACTTGTATACTTATGCTTTAAGGGATGCTAAATCCGAATCAATGGGTTTCAGAACGTTTTAGCCCTTAGTTTTTGAGTTATGGCCCGACAAAGATTTCCCAAAGTTTTGCTATACTAACCCCATATGAAAAAATGCATTTTCAACGAAACCTTTAAGTTTGAGCTATCGGGCTGAAAACCTGTATACTTATGCTTTAAGGGATGCTGAATCCTTATGAAAAAATGGATTTTTCACCGAAACCTTTAAGTTTGAGCTATCGGGCTGAAAACTTGTATACTTATGCTTTATGGGATGCTGAATCCGAATAAATAGGTTTCAGAACGTTTTAGCCCTTAGTTTTTGAGTTATGGCCCGACAAAGATTTCCCAAAAATTTTGAAAGGGTACCCCCTTATGAAAAAATGGATTTTTCACCGAAACCTTTAAGTTTGAGCTATCGGGTTGAAAACTTGTATACTTATGCTTTAAGGGATGCTAAATCCGAATCAATGGGTTTCAGAACGTTTTAGCCCTTAGTTTTTGAGTTATGGCCCGACAAAGATTTCCCAAAGTTTTGCTATACTAACCCCTTATGAAAAAATGCATTTTCACCGAAACCTTTAAGTTTGAGCTATCGGGCTGAAAACCTGTATACTTATGCTTTAAGGGATGCTGAATCCTTATGAACAAATGGATTTTTCACCGAAACCTTTAAGTTTGAGCTATCGGGCTGAAAACTTGTATACTTATGCTTTATGGGATGCTGAATCCGAATAAATAGGTTTCAGAACGTTTTAGCCCTTAGTTTTTGAGTTATGGCCCGAAAAAATTTCCCAAAAATTTTGAAAGGGTACCCCCTTATGAAAAAATGGATTTTTCACCGAAACCTTTAAGTTTGAGCTATCGGGCTGAAAACTTGTATACTTATGCTTTATGGGATGCTAAATCTGAATAAATGGGTTTCAGAACGTTTTAGCCCTTAGTTTTTGAGTTATGGCCCGACAAAGATTTCCCAAAGTTTTGCTATACTAACCCCTTATGAAAAAATGGATTTTTCACCGAAACCTTTAAGTTTGAGCTATCGGGCTGAAAACTTGTATACTTATGCTTTAAGGGATGCTAAATCCGAATCAATGGGTTTCAGAACGTTTTAGCCCTTAGTTTTTGAGTTATGGCCCGACAAAAATTTCCCAAAGTTTTGCTATACTAACCCCTTATGAAAAAATGCATTTTCACCGAAACCTTTAAGTTTGAGCTATCGGGCTGAAAACCTGTATACTTATGCTTTAAGGGATGCTGAATCCTTATGAAAAAATGGATTTTTCACCGAAACCTTTAAGTTTGAGCTATCGGGCTGAAAACTTGTATACTTATGCTTTATGGGATGCTGAATCCGAATAAATAGGTTTCAGAACGTTTTAGCCCTTAGTTTTTGAGTTATGGCCCGACAAAGATTTCCCAAAAATTTTGAAAGGGTACCCCCTTATGAAAAAATGGATTTTTCACCGAAACCTTTAAGTTTGAGCTATCGGGCTGAAAACTTGTATACTTATGCTTTATGGGATGCTAAATCTGAATAAATGGGTTTCAGAACGTTTTAGCCCTTAGTTTTTGAGTTATGGCCCGACAAAGATTTCCCAAAGTTTTGCTATACTAACCCCTTATGAAAAAATGGATTTTTCACCGAAACCTTTAAGTTTGAGCTATCGGGTTGAAAACTTGTTTACTTATGCTTTAAGGGATGCTAAATCCGAATCAATGGGTTTCAGAACGTTTTAGCCCTTAGTTTTTGAGTTATGGCCCGACAAAGATTTCCCAAAGTTTTGCTATACTAACCCCTTATGAAAAAATGCATTTTCACCGAAACCTTTAAGTTTGAGCTATCGGGCTGAAAACCTGTATACTTATGCTTTAAGGGATGCTGAATCCTTATGAAAAAATGGATTTTTCACCGAAACGTTTAAGTTTGAGCTATCGGGCTGAAAACTTGTAAACTTATGATTCAAGGGATGCTGAATCCGAATAAATGGGTTTCAGAACGTTTTTGCCCATAGTTTTTGAGTTATGGCCCGACAAAGATTTCCCAAAGTTTTGCTATACTAACCCCTTATGAAAAAATGCATTTTCACCGAAACCTTTAAGTTTGAACTATCGGGCTGAAAACCTGTATACTTATGCTTTAAGGTATGCTGAATCCGAATAAATAGGTTTCAGAACGTTTTAGCCCTTAGTTTTTGAGTTATGGCCCGACAAAGATTTCCCAAAGTTTTGCTATACTAACCCCTTATGAAAAAATGGATTTTTCACCGAGACCTTTAAGTTTGAGCTATCGGGCTGAAAACTTGTATACTTATGCTTTAAGGGATGCTGAATCCGAATAAATAGGTTTCAGAACGTTTTAGCCCTTAGTTTTTGAGTTATGGCCCGACAAAGATTTCCCAAAGTTTTGCTATACTAACCCTTTATGAAAAAATGGATTTTTCACCGAAACCTTTAAGTTTGAGCTATCGGGCTGAAAACTTGTATACTTATGCTTTAAGGGATGCTGAATCCGAATAAATAGGTTTCAGAACGTTTTAGCCCTTAGTTTTTGAGTTATGGCCCTACAAAGATTTCCCAAAGTTTTGAAAGGGTACCCCCTTATGAAAAAATGGATTTTTCACCGAAACGTTTAAGTTTGAGCTATCGGGCTGAAAACTTGTAAACTTATGATTCAAGGGATGCTGAATCCGAATAAATGGGTTTCAGAACGTTTTTGCCCATAGTTTTTGAGTTATGGCCCGACAAAGATTTCCCAAAGTTTTGCTATACTAACCCCTTATGAAAAAATGCATTTTCACCGAAACCTTTAAGTTTGAGCTATCGGGCTGAAAACCTGTATACTTATGCTTTAAGGTATGCTGAATCCGAATAAATAGGTTTCAGAACGTTTTAGCCCTTAGTTTTTGAGTTATAGCCCGACAAAGATTTCCCAAAGTTTTGCTATACTAACCCCTTATGAAAAAATGGATTTTTCACCGAGACCTTTAAGTTTGAGCTATCGGGCTGAAAACTTGTATACTTATGCTTTAAGGGATGCTGAATCCGAATAAATAGGTTTCAGAACGTTTTAGCCCTTAGTTTTTGAGTTATGGCCCAACAAAGATTTCCCAAAGTTTTGAAAGGGTACCCCTTTATGAAAAAATGGATTTTTCACCGAAACCTTTAAGTTTGAGCTATCGGGCTGAAAACTTGTAAACTTATGATTCAAGGGATGCTGAATCCGAATAAATAGGTTTCAGAACGTTTTAGCCCTTAGTTTTTGAGTTATGGCCCGACAAAGATTTCCCAAAGTTTTGCTATACTAACCCCTTATGAAAAAATGGATTTTTCACCGAAACCTTTAAGTTTGAGCAATCGGGCTGAAAACTTGTATACTTATGCTTTAAGGGATGCTAAATCCGAATCAATGGGTTTCAGAACGTTTTAGCCCTTAGTTTTTGAGTTATGGCCCGACAAAGATTTCCCAAAGTTTTGCTATACTAACCCCTTATGAAAAAATGGATTTTTCACCGAAACCTTTAAGTTTGAGCTATCGGGCTGAAAACTTGTATACTTATGCTTTAAGGGATGCTGAATCCGAATAAATGGGTTTCAGAACGTTTTAGCCCTTAGTTTTTGAGTTATGGCCCGACAAAGATTTCCCAAAAATTTCGCTATACTAACGAATAAATGGGTTTCAGAACGTTTTAGCCCTTAGTTTTGGAGTTATGGCCCGACAAAGATTTCCGAAAGTTTTGCTATACTAACCCCTTATGAAAAAATGGATTTTTCACCGAAACCTTTAAGTTTGAGCTATCGGGCTGAAAACTTGTAAACTTATGATTCAAGGGATGCTGAATCCGAATAAATGGGTCACAGAACGTTTTAGCCCTTAGTTTTGGAGTTATGGCCCGACAAAGATTTCCCAAAGTTTTGCTATACAAACCCCTTATGAAAAAATGGATTTTTCACCGAAACCTTTAAGTTTGAGCTATCGGGCTGAAAACTTGTATACTTATGCTTTATGGGATGCTAAATCTGAATAAATGGGTTTCAGAACGTTTTAGCCCTTAGTTTTGGAGTTATGGCCCGACAAAGATTTCCCAAAGTTGTGCTATACTAACCCCTTATGAAAAAATGGATTTTTCACCGAAACCTTTAAGTTTGAGCTATCGGGCTGAAAACTTGTAAACTTATGATTCAAGGGATGCTGAATACGAATAAATGGGTTTCAGAACGTTCTAGCCCATAGTTTTTGAGTTATGGCCCGACAAAGATTTCCCATAGTTTTGAAAGGGTACCCCCTTATGAAAAAATGGATTTTTCACCGAAACGTTTAAGTTTGAGCTATCGGGCTGAAAACTTGTAAACTTATGATTCAAGGGATGCTGAATCCGAATAAATAGGTTTCAGAACGTTTTAGCCCATAGTTTTTGAGTTATGGCCCGACAAAGATTTCCCAAAGTTTTGCTATACTAACCCCTTATGAAAAAATGGATTTTTCACCGAAACCTTTAAGTTTGAGCTATCGTGCTGAAAACTTGTATACTTATGCTTTAAGGGATGCT
Organism: Dilophus febrilis; assembly: GCA_958336335.1. Taxonomy (NCBI): domain Eukaryota; kingdom Metazoa; phylum Arthropoda; class Insecta; order Diptera; family Bibionidae; genus Dilophus; species Dilophus febrilis. Next base: position 11,253,624 of record OY284472.1, on the reverse strand, counting down.
GAATCCGAATAAATAGATTTCAGAACGTTTTAGCCCTTAGTTTTTGAGTTATGGCCCGACAAAGATTTCCCATAGTTTTGAAAGGGTACCCCCTTATGAAAAAATGGATTTTTCACCGAAACCTTTAAGTTTAAGTACTCGGGCTGAAAAGTTGTATACTTATTTTTTAAGGGATGCTAAATCCGAATAAATGGGTTTCAGAACGTTTTAGCCCTTAGTTTTGGAGTTATGGCCCGACAAAGATTTCCCAAAAATTTCGCTATACTAACGAATAAATGGGTTTCAGAACGTTTTAGCCCTTAGTTTTGGAGTTATGGCCCGACAAAGATTTCCGAAAGTTTTGCTATACTAACCCCTTATGAAAAAATGGATTTTTCACCGAAACCTTTAAGTTTGAGCTATCGGGCTGAAAACTTGTAAACTTATGATTCAAGGGATGCTGAATCCGAATAAATGGGTTTCAGAACGTTCTAGCCCATAGTTTTTGAGTTATGGCCCGACAAAGATTTCCCAAAGTTTTGAAAGGGTACCCCCTTATGAAAAAATGGATTTTTCACCGAAACCTTTAAGTTTGAGCTATCGGGCTGAAAACTTGTGAACTTATGATTTAAGGGATGCTGAATCCGAATAAATGGGTTTCAGAACGTGTTGTCAGTGCTCCGAGTGGGTTTTCTCACAGACATACTAAAATATGAACTATTTTCTACAAGCTGCATGGATTAACACAATTTTAAACGGTGAAGTAATTATTCACCCAAACTTTATTTATTGAATTTAAATTACTTTCAACTTACAATACTTGAAATACTTAAAATACTTAAAATACTTAAAAATACTTAAAATACCTCATTATCTTTTATATTAATGCTGGCTGCTTGCGGTGGGGATGTTGATGTTTAGTCTGGATGTTGGATGAGTGAAATTTTGTTGAATTATACGTTGTATTTCCCGCTGACTTTATTCACTTTTTACTATTTTAACTTACAATACTAATTTAATTTATAATTTAATTTAGTAATTTATTTAATACCGTTTTATTATTTAATATTTATTATTTTATTTATTTAATACCGTTTTATACACTTGTCGGTTTTTAATTCTTTTTTCTCTTTTTATATTTAAAATTCATTATATTCTTATTATTATTACACTATTGAACTTTCTTGTCTCACTACAAATTTCTAACTCCTCGTTTTTTTAATTTATTTTATGAATTTTTATGATGATAATTTCATCAAAGTTTTTCCTTTACCAAGAACCCCCCCAAAAGGTGTTCTTTTGGTGTAGCGTTTTATAATTAACCTTTTATCATAATAATTGGTGTCGTGTGTAAATCGTTGGTATTATTTATTTTATTGATGTAGCGTTTTTATGATTTTACTCTTGGTGTTAATCAGTGGTGTCGTGTGTAAATCGTTGGTATTAAAAATGGGTGTCACCGATTGACATAGCATTGACGTGGGATTGTTGTTGGTTAGATATATATTGAGCGTAATCATTTCCTTTGGTATTTTTTGCTTATGCTTTCCTGTGGTGTTTTTTGCTTATGACGGATATCAACTCATGAGAATTCAATAAGCATATAGTTGTACATATATAAATATTTTGTAGATTCAGCATTATGTGATCCCAGTGAACCAGTAAATATATAGTCACCATTCACACTGGAACACAGACATATATGCAAAAGAGTTCCACTCTCGTATCCCGTGGTTCCCGTGACGACGTAAAAACACATCAAGTTTAATGGGTTCAAACTATCGCTTTTCCCATAGGTCTTGGTCTCATGGATTTTGTCGATGTTGCATTGCGATACAATTCGTTTGTGTATATATAAATATATGCATGTAAAAATGCAAAGTCATCACATTCGCATAATTGATATTTTATGGAATTTGTGCATTAAATATATAATAAATATAATTATATATAACATAGCTATATAGGTATGTTAATAATACCAAGTATGTAATTTGAAATCTCAGGTTAATTTTTAAATATTAATAAACATAGATATATGTACACATATATAGTTGATACATTATTAATGCAAATGAGGCATATTGACGTCCAGGGTTATGTGAATATAATTTTATATTAATAATATTTATTTCAACCCGACATACCACATAATATGTATAGCCTAATATCGAATTAATGTTTTTGTTTAATAATGTTGCATATGTAAAACTTCTCCATCTACCGTAATATAGTTAATGGTGTATAATATGTAAGGGTGTCTATTTGTCCCATGACATCCCTCCACCCTCCGAAAAAAATTTTTTACGGAATGTAAAAAATTGAAGTTGTAAATATCGCCTTGTAATTGTATTACCACTCCATCCGCATATTTTGTTATAGCATAATCTACTTAATTTTATTTGCTTACAAGATAGATTATTCATTAATTTATGTTAATATAGTATTTATTTCTAAATGAACCCCATTAATATTATTTCTATTTAGATATTACTTATTATTATTTTATTTATTATTTAACTCTTATAAAAACGAACCATTTATAAATGAATAAATTTATTGATTACAAATTACAAGGTGTAATTGTTGTATGATTAGCATTATATCATTACATAAAACTCTAATAATGCTACTATAAAGTATTAAAAGAACCATTGTATTACCTATATATTTTAATTCTAAATTGATTATTTTCTTAATATCTAAGAAAAATATATATATATTTTTTTTTTATTTCAAATTAATAAATTTTAATATCTTTTACTTCGATTATAAAATTTTAATTATTCGTTTGTATTTAACCCATTATTTATATTTAGCAATAGATTTCAAATTTTAATATAATATAAGGTTCGGTAGACAAAATTTCACATGATTGTGTAAACAATTCTTAACACCTAAAGTAAGATATTATAACATCTTAAATATAAATTATACAAAATTAAATTAATGATATTAATTATTGCGATATATATATAATAAATAATTCTTAAAAAAAAATTATATCTTATAAATTTTAGAGTAAATCGGTATAAATTATATATATTTTAATTTCAACAGCATTATCAAATTTAACTGTTTTATAGCCCCTGTTAACTGTCTTGAAGACTCGGGAATTTGTATTAATATGTTAATTGAATCTGAAAACTGTTCGTATATGACAAAAATGATTATAGTGATTAGCAATAGGGTAGAAACCGAAATTAGAGAATTTTTTTTTTTTAATATTTAATGGAATGGTGTTATGTTGCAGTTCGGATTAAAAAAAAAAAAAAATGTATTTCACCATTAGGTTCGGTGAATGTTCCATAGGATGAATTTCAAAAGGGACAAAAACCCATATTGAGTGCATAAATAACACAATGAAATGAAGTGAACGATAACAAGTTCCATATCTGCTACTAAACCTATATTATTTAAAAGAAATGTAAAAAGAAAGTATTAGTTTTGATTATTATATTTAGTGATTATATATTTTCAGCCTGTTATTATGAACGCGTTTTTTGCGTCGACCCATTAAAATTGTTGTATTGACCGCGTTATTAACTTCAACGACTTCATATGGTCCCAACCAAATATTGGATAATTTATGTTGTCTGGTCTCATTTTTCAACATAACCAGATCGCCTACTTTAAACACCATATCTTTCGCATTCGCATCATAATATTGTTTTGATTTAATCTTTGATTTAAAACTATTTTTTCGTGCAATTTCATAAGTTTTTTGTAATTTAAATTTTAATTGATTATAATAACTTTCGTGATCATAAATGGGCTCGGTTGGTTTTTGCAAATTTGTGGGTATTTCCGCCGTAAAACCGAACAAACAATCGGATGGCGTTAATTTCGTTGAACTATGTAACGTATTATTATGGACATGAGATGCCTGTCTTAACCATGCATCCCAATTTTGTGGACTTTCCTCAACAAAACATCTCAAATAGTCCGCTAATGGACCGTGACTTCTCTCTAACATACCGTTTGATTGTGGATGATATGCGGTGATTTGCATCTTTTTAATTTTTAATAATTTACAAACGCTCTTAAATAAATTACCAACGAAATTGGCACCCTGATCTGTTACTAACACCTTTGGAATTCTGTATCGCGAAATTATTTCATCGTAAAACGTTCGAGCTACTGTTTCTGCTGTAGCATCTGGAATTGCGTAACAGTCCATGAAACGAGTTAAATTATCCTGAAATGTGAGTATGTACCTGTTACCAGAATGGGTTGTGGGTAACGGACCTACTATGTCCAAATAAACCTTATCAAATGGAAGTTTTGGTGTATCAGTAATTATCATCGGCATTTTGTTAGATCGAGATTTTTTATTCCCCTGACATTGTTTGCATTTCTTAATATATTCCTTTATATCCCTCATCATTCCCTTCCATTGGTATTGTTTCTTGACCCTGTGCAATGTTTTCCAAACCCCTTGATGACCACCCAATGGTGTATCATGAAAACTTCTCATTACCGTTTGAATATCATCTTTATTTGACAACTCTTCGATTTTATTTAAATCCTCCACGGCTATTTTATTGATATCGTTTTCCTCATTGACATCCACAGAATTAACTTTATCTTGTATTTTGATATCTTTTGGTACAATATTCTCCTCAAGTTTTTTGGTCCGCGCGCGTGTCTGAACCACTTCTATTTTATTTGTATTTTCTTTTGATATGCGACTTAATGCATCGGCATTCGTATTAAACTTTCCGGGCTTATATTCTATGTTATAATTATATTCCGACAACTTATGATGAAAACGTAACAACCTAGACGTTGGATCCTTAATATTAAATACCCCTAACAACGGTCTATGATCGGTATAAATTGTGAATCTACGTCCCAATAAATAACTCCTGAAATTCTTTGTTGCCCAAACCATTGCAAGTAATTCCCTTTCAATTGTGGAATACCTTTGCTCCGCGCTATTCAACGATCGACTAGCATACGCAATAGGGCGATCTTCTCCTGGTTTCCCTTGAGAAAGAACCGCACCTAGAGCGTCACCACTAGCGTCGGTTGTTAAGATAAATGGTTTGGCAAAATCCGGATATATGAGAACTTGTGGCGAAATGAGTGCCATTTTTAATTCATTGAATGATTTTTCGCATTCCTCAGACCACGTATATGTCGAAGTTTTCTTCATTAAATCATTCAAAGGACACGAAATTTTTGAAAAATTTGGGATAAATTTTCTGTAATAATTTGCAAAACCTAACCATGATTGCAATTGTTTAACATTTTTTGGTGTTGGATATTCAGACACACAAGCCGTTTTGGATGGATCGGGGCTTGCGCCTTCTTTGGTGCATTTATGACCTAAATAAATAACTTCCTTTTTTAAAAATTGACATTTTTTAATTTTTATTTTTAAATTAAATTTTCTTAATCTATCAAATACAGCAGCTAATTTATTATGATGATCAATTAAATTTTTCCCATAAATTACAATATCATCAATATATACAAAACATTCAATACCATGCAAACCCATTAACACATAATTCATAATTCTTTGGAATGTAGCAGGAGCACCAGTCAAACCGAAAGGCATTCTTTTAAATTCGTAATGACCGTAAGGCGTACTAAATGCCGTTTTAGGCGCATCCCTAGATTCCATCAATACCTGATGATAACCACTAGCTAAATCCAAAGTACTGAAAAATCGCGAATGTCCAAGCTGATCTAATATATCTTCAATTCGCGGAAGTGGGAATGCATCTTTGATGGTTATTTGATTCAATTTTCTAAAATCAAACACCAATCTCCAACGCTTGGTACCGTCCGAATCTGACTTTTTAGGTACCACCAACAAAGGTGTATTCCAAGGACTTTTACTCGGGCTAATAATACCGTCTTCTAACATATTTCCTACTTCCTCATTTATGAACTCCTTATGTATTTCCGGTAATCTATAATTTTTTTGATTTATTGCGGGATGATTTTGCAATGTGGGTATGGTATGTCCAACAACGTCAGTGTATGACAATTTATCTCCTTCAAGGTAAAAAACATCATTATACTTAACACATAAATCCACTAACGTCTCTCTTTCCTCCTTATTTAAATCTTCCTCTGTATTTAATTCACTAACTAATCTTTTAATTCTATCCTCATTTTGACCATTCAGGCCCTTGCCGTTCGCCAACTTTGCCATTAAATTAATTAATTTGTTATTATTTTCTACGTTATAATTTTTTAAATTATCATATCTTAAATTTAGTTTTCTTAATTCTATGTTTTTCTCATTTATATTAATAATTGCGACAGGCGCTTCATAATTGCTAACTTTTGAAATCGAATTGCCAACGTAAATTCCCTCTATAATCTCCTCTGATTCCACTAAAATGGATCCCGTGCGTATAGGCATCCTAACCATCAATACAATTTTCGACCTGGCTGGTATATTATAAATAACTTCTCCCAATAAACGATTTGATTTAATCTGCTTAATTTTACTATTTATCATATTATTATTTTCTACTTCTTTACTTACTTTATTAAAACCCTGTGTATTTAAAACTTTTACAATATTTTCTTGTTTAATATTTTCTATTCTTTGTTTAATTAATGTTTCCGCCAAACAAGCGTGTACTTTCGATGAACCGAACGATATGTTGGAAGATTCCCCGGGAGAATCAATTTCAGATTTTCCAGGCAATGACAGTGACCGATTATCGCCATGCCTTCCTTTAAATGCGCATTTTAAAAGAACCATGTCACCGGTGACAGATTTACCATTTGGACATTCTGAACCCTTCACATCAACTCCATTCACTCGTTCTACAACTTTATTATTTCCTACCCCAATATTTAATTTAACTTCATTATTTTTATTCGCACTATTAATTAATTCCATCTTACAAATTTTATCAAAATCAACAATATCATCATTATATAATGTATTTTTCTCAACTTTCACAACTCGAGTTTGCTTTGGCGGTATGTCGGAAAATTCATTTGTTGAATTATTTTCGTATAGATTATTTAATTTCTTCGTTGATCGGTGATCACTTTGCGTTCTTTTAAATGGCCTTTTTAAAAGAGGCATAGCTTCGATCAAGAAGTCATTATTTAATCTATTCGAATCCTTCATTTCCACCTTGTTTCCCCCGACTCCCCGTTCTTTCACATTTAAATTTTGTTTATTAATAACTTCCTCGTTTATAATTGGCTTTGCAAATTGCTTTATATTTAACTTTTTATTATTATTCATATTTGCTCCGAAGGTGTGACTCCCCAAGTGGTCAGCTTCCTTTGAGAAATTATCAATATCCGCGTTAGTTTTTTGGGACATTTCGTGCGAGAAATGATTTTGGGGTTTCATTGGCATGGTCAGAAACAATGTACCATCTGGGCTAAACAACGAAAATGTGTTTGCAATGGCATTGATTATGGACGTTCCGTTTAAAAAATCCCTCCCGATTAACCCATTTGCGGGTATACACTCAGTATCATTTATGACACCTAATGTAATTTGCAATGTATTCTCTCTGGTCGCTACACCAATTTTACCGGTGATTGACCCTTGAGTCGTATCACAACCTCCGAAAGCACCTCCAACTTGAACCTTATCTAAATTATTTATATCTTTCAAATTTTTTATAGCATTACTTTTTATTAAACTAATTTCTGCTCCCGTATCAATTAGAAATATGTTATTACCGTCTTTACATATGTCGATGGGTAGCCTAACGTATATTTTATTTATATTGTTATTACCTATTTTATTAAATATAGTATTTCCCGTCACAAATTTTGTAATATTATTTTTAACTATTGTATTTTTATTATTTAAGTTTTGTTGGCATTCTAATTTATTATCTAAAGATTTTAGGCTACTCATTATCTCCTTCTGACCAACACTACGGATTTCTAGTTTGGTCGTTACTCGTTTTTTTCTCGGGGTTCATTTTTTTGCCCCGTATTATTATTTTGGGACTGACCCAATATTGCCCTATTATTACCTAATTTATTAAAACCAACATTTCTTCTTGCATTACATCTAGCGAAAGTATGACCAAATCGGTTACAGTATGTGCATTGTTCCTGCCTAATATTTGCATTATTATTATTATTTGCATTATTATTATTATTTCCGGTTCTATAATTATTGGAATTATTATTATTATTATTATAATTACCCACGCTATTATTGTACCCATTTCGATTACCCCCGCGATTGTCATTGACCGCATTATTGAAATAACCATTGTACGTACCACCACGATTAGGCATGCGAAACTGCGGTCCATTTGAAACGTTATTGAACCCATTATCCGATCTCAAATTGTTGTTATATCTCTGTCCATTATTGTTTTGAAAAGTGTTTCTATTGATATTTTGATTGACATAAAAATTACTATTGTTTGGACATGTCTGTACATTATGTCCATAAACTTTACACGAGTTACAAAAGGGAGTGGACTTGCGTAAATTGCAATCCACATACGTATGATTAAATTTGCTACAGAAACCACACTTCAAAATTGGTTGATATTTCATAACATTGTCGTTATCCGTATTTACCAAGAAGTTTTTTGATTGTACGGCAGTACGTTGGAAAGGATTATTCACTTTTAATAATAACTCCGTTTTAATTAATGCCTCAACGGCCTGGTCAAAGTGAATCGTATCAAGTGTTAATGCGAACTGTCGTAAATTGGGATCCAAAAGCCCGCATTTTAATATACGCAACTTTTGTTCCTCAGTTTCTTTAATTAAAACCTGTGCCACGAGTTCCTTATAATCAGATTTCAATATTTCAATTACACATTGCGCACACTTATCTATCTTCCTTGCAAATGAACTTATTGATTCCGTGGGCAATTGGAAAGTATTTTTCAATTCGGCATTTGCTGTATCTAACGACTTTTTGGAAATATACCTATGTCTTAATGTTGCACTAAATCCATCTAATGTGGTAACATTTAACCCTCTTATCAGTTCAAACGCGTCACCCGTTAATCGCGTACACAAAGCCGTAACAAATTTACCCTCATCCTCACTATCAATACATTTATGTGCATATTCGCATGCACCTAAAAATTCTTGAATTTGGTTTACTAAATAGGGACCAGGTTCACCCGAAAATCGTGGAACCAACGTTGTAACTAATTTGCCTATTTTCTGGAAATCCATGATGTAAGAATTTATGATATGATGTTTATTCGTTGCGGATGTTGAAATAATATTGGTATTTTTTAAAATTGGACGATTGTCTACTTTTTGTGGTGAATCTTGTTCCACTTGATTCAACACGCTCTGGATGTCACCGTGGATCGTTTGGAGGAATTCTAATTCAATACTTGTATTTAATTGCGTTTCTTCAATTTCCCCGAGTTCTTTCTTCAAGGAATTAATTTCAAAATTACTTTCAATAAAACTCTTATTTGCTTCAATAAGTCCAGACGAATCCTCCGTGTCATACAATGTTAAATAACCCTTTGCAAGTAGTTCCTCTTGTAAATCCCTATTTTTTCCTTGGGCCAACTCTAATTTCACTTTTAACGTCGCCGCCTTATTCTGTGTGTCGTGCAATGTTTGTGATAATTCCCTAATACTACCCTCGTATTGTTCAGATTGTACCTCGTTATCCCTTAACGTTACTTTATTGTTCTTTATAATATCCCTTAAATGCAATACTTCTGATTTCAAATTATGAATAGTTTTTGTTAATTGAGCCTGTGGTTGTTCTAACAAAAGATCGATAATATATTCGGTCGTTTCCAATTCACTTATTTTATCGTATTTAGAATTTATATTCCGTTTTAACTCTCTATAGTCCCTATCACTTAATTTCGATTTACAACTAATCATAAGATTCTCATTCAAATTTTTGATACCCTGTTTCCAAGATTTTTGTTCATGCCTACGTTGTTTTAATTCATCATCCATCAAAGCTCATTTAATCAATACATATAAAAAAAATTAACATGACAAAACACACTCTTTATAAAAATACGCAGACTAATATTATAACCTATCATTCACGATACCAAATATATCCCAAAAAACCTAAAAATCACGAATTAACCGCATAATTTATTCCAAGATATTCATTTGTATTATATGTTCATATTAAAATAAAATTTTGTGTATATGATAATCAAAATTTATGTTCCGTATTTATTTTTCTGAATATATAAGAATAAACCATATGTTAGAATTTAATAAAAATATTTTTAAAATCAAAGGTATATATAAAAAGCGTCCCATATATTTATATATCAAAAGAAATAATTATTTAAAACATATGATCAGAATGACCCACTTTTTCCACATATAACTAACTCATATATCATAATAAAAGAAAATTATATAATATTAAACAATACGTATATGCTTAGTACAATAAATTAATTTTATTTTTATTTTTTTTTTTTTTGTTTTAAATATTTTACTTATATATGATATATAACACTCAGATAATATTTAATAATCGCATATTATTGTTCATATGAAGAAAAAGCAAAACAAAATATTTAGTTACACATTACAAAAAACGTTAATACACTTTCACGATTTAAATAAAATAATTGAAACGAATTGCACGTAAAAAAACGCACTATATTTTAATTAAAATTATTATGTGTTTAAAATAGAATTAAGATGTGTTTAAATTAGATTAAATGAATGAAATCATTAAGAACGTTTTCATTAAAGTAATGTATAGTAGGGTTTACCGGCTGCGCCAATTATGTTGGTGCAGCAATTAAAAAATAACTTACAAATGAAATTGGTGTTTAACATTCCATTAATTAATTTAATTTTATATATAAATATATATAATAAATCGGGAGTTTGTTCGAAATTACCGATTATGTCGTTGATGCAGTTCAAAAACATATTAATATTATTTAAGGAAATAAACTTAAAAAATAAAACGTTAATTAAATGAATATTGAAATAGTGTAATATAATTATAAAATTTTATTTAATATTTGGCATAATTTAAACAAATTTCCTATACTGAGAGCGAATTCGAAATACCGGCTGCGCCAATTATGTTGGTGCAGCAATTTAAAAATAATTTGAAAATGAAATTGAACGGTAATTAATTTAATATTTATACATAAATCTACGTATTCATATCGGGAGTTTTTTTATTCGAGATACCGGCTGCGCCAATTATGTCAGTGCTCCGAGTGGGTTTTCTCACAGACATACTAAAATATGAACTATTTTCTACAAGCTGCATGGATTAACACAATTTTAAACGGTGAAGTAATTATTCACCCAAACTTTATTTATTGAATTTAAATTACTTTCAACTTACAATACTTGAAATACTTAAAATACTTAAAATACTTAAAAATACTTAAAATACCTCATTATCTTTTATATTAATGCTGGCTGCTTGCGGTGGGGATGTTGATGTTTAGTCTGGATGTTGGATGAGTGAAATTTTGTTGAATTATACGTTGTATTTCCCGCTGACTTTATTCACTTTTTACTATTTTAACTTACAATACTAATTTAATTTATAATTTAATTTAGTAATTTATTTAATACCGTTTTATTATTTAATATTTATTATTTTATTTATTTAATACCGTTTTATACACTTGTCGGTTTTTAATTCTTTTTTCTCTTTTTATATTTAAAATTCATTATATTCTTATTATTATTACACTATTGAACTTTCTTGTCTCACTACAAATTTCTAACTCCTCGTTTTTTTAATTTATTTTATGAATTTTTATGATGATAATTTCATCAAAGTTTTTCCTTTACCAAGAACCCCCCCAAAAGGTGTTCTTTTGGTGTAGCGTTTTATAATTAACCTTTTATCATAATAATTGGTGTCGTGTGTAAATCGTTGGTATTATTTATTTTATTGATGTAGCGTTTTTATGATTTTACTCTTGGTGTTAATCAGTGGTGTCGTGTGTAAATCGTTGGTATTAAAAATGGGTGTCACCGATTGACATAGCATTGACGTGGGATTGTTGTTGGTTAGATATATATTGAGCGTAATCATTTCCTTTGGTATTTTTTGCTTATGCTTTCCTGTGGTGTTTTTTGCTTATGACGGATATCAACTCATGAGAATTCAATAAGCATATAGTTGTACATATATAAATATTTTGTAGATTCAGCATTATGTGATCCCAGTGAACCAGTAAATATATAGTCACCATTCACACTGGAACACAGACATATATGCAAAAGAGTTCCACTCTCGTATCCCGTGGTTCCCGTGACGACGTAAAAACACATCAAGTTTAATGGGTTCAAACTATCGCTTTTCCCATAGGTCTTGGTCTCATGGATTTTGTCGATGTTGCATTGCGATACAATTCGTTTGTGTATATATAAATATATGCATGTAAAAATGCAAAGTCATCACATTCGCATAATTGATATTTTATGGAATTTGTGCATTAAATATATAATAAATATAATTATATATAACATAGCTATATAGGTATGTTAATAATACCAAGTATGTAATTTGAAATCTCAGGTTAATTTTTAAATATTAATAAACATAGATATATGTACACATATATAGTTGATACATTATTAATGCAAATGAGGCATATTGACGTCCAGGGTTATGTGAATATAATTTTATATTAATAATATTTATTTCAACCCGACATACCACATAATATGTATAGCCTAATATCGAATTAATGTTTTTGTTTAATAATGTTGCATATGTAAAACTTCTCCATCTACCGTAATATAGTTAATGGTGTATAATATGTAAGGGTGTCTATTTGTCCCATGACAGTGTTAGTCCCTAGTTTTTGAGTTATGGCCCGACAAAGATTTCCCAAAAATTTTGAAAGGGTACCCCCTTATGAAAAAATGGATTTTTCACCGAAACCTTTAAGTTTGAGCTATCGGGCTGAAAACTTGTATACTTATGCTTTATGGGATGCTAAATCTGAATAAATGGGTTTCAGAACGTTTTAGCCCTTAGTTTTTGAGTTATGGCCCGACAAAGATTTCCCAAAGTTTTGCTATACTAACCCCTTATGAAAAAATGGATTTTTCACCGAAACCTTTAAGTTTGAGCTATCGGGCTGAAAACTTGTATACTTATGCTTTAAGGGATGCTAAATCCGAATCAATGGGTTTCAGAACGTTTTAGCCCTTAGTTTTTGAGTTATGGCCCGACAAAGATTTCCCAAAGTTTTGCTATACTAACCCCTTATGAAAAAATGCATTTTCACCGAAACCTTTAAGTTTGAGCTATCGGGCTGAAAACCTGTATACTTATGCTTTATGGGATGCTGAATCCGAATAAATAGGTTTCACAACGTTTTAGCCCTTAGTTTTTGAGTTATGGCCCGACAAAGATTTCTCAAAAATTTTGAAAGGGTACCCCCTTATGAAAAAATGGATTTTTCACCGAAACCTTTAAGTTTGAGCTATCGGACTGAAAACTTGTATACTTATGCTTTATGGGATGCTGAATCCGAATAAATAGGTTTCACAACGTTTTAGCCCTTAGTTTTTGAGTTATGGCCCGACAAAGATTTCCCAAAAATTTTGAAAGGGTACCCCCTTATGAAAAAATGGATTTTTCACCGAAACCTTTAAGTTTGAGCTATCGGGCTGAAAACTTGTATACTTATGCTTTAAGGGATGCTAAATCCGAATCAATGGGTTTCAGAACGTTTTAGCCCTTAGTTTTTGAGTTATGGCCCGACAAAGATTTCCCAAAGTTTTGCTATACTAACCCCTTATGAAAAAATGCATTTTCACCGAAACCTTTAAGTTTGAGCTATCGGGCTGAAAACCTGTATACTTATGCTTTAAGGGATGCTGAATCCTTATGAAAAAATGGATTTTTCACCGAAACCTTTAAGTTTGAGCTATCGGGCTGAAAACTTGTATACTTATGCTTTATGGGATGCTGAATCCGAATAAATAGGTTTCAGAACGTTTTAGCCCTTAGTTTTTGAGTTATGGCCCGAAAAAATTTCCCAAAAATTTTGAAAGGGTACCCCCTTATGAAAAAATGGATTTTTCACCGAAACCTTTAAGTTTGAGCTATCGGGCTGAAAACTTGTATACTTATGCTTTATGGGATGCTAAATCTGAATAAATGGGTTTCAGAACGTTTTAGCCCTTAGTTTTTGAGTTATGGCCCGACAAAGATTTCCCAAAGTTTTGCTATACTAACCCCTTATGAAAAAATGGATTTTTCACCGAAACCTTTAAGTTTGAGCTATCGGGCTGAAAACTTGTATACTTATGCTTTAAGGGATGCTAAATCCGAATCAATGGGTTTCAGAACGTTTTAGCCCTTAGTTTTTGAGTTATGGCCCGACAAAAATTTCCCAAAGTTTTGCTATACTAACCCCTTATGAAAAAATGCATTTTCACCGAAACCTTTAAGTTTGAGCTATCGGGCTGAAAACCTGTATACTTATGCTTTAAGGGATGCTGAATCCTTATGAAAAAATGGATTTTTCACCGAAACCTTTAAGTTTGAGCTATCGGGCTGAAAACTTGTATACTTATGCTTTATGGGATGCTGAATCCGAATAAATAGGTTTCAGAACGTTTTAGCCCTTAGTTTTTGAGTTATGGCCCGACAAAAATTTCCCAAAAATTTTGAAAGGGTACCCCCTTATGAAAAAATGGATTTTTCACCGAAACCTTTAAGTTTGAGCTATCGGGCTGAAAACTTGTATACTTATGCTTTATGGGATGCTAAATCTGAATAAATGGGTTTCAGAACGTTTTAGCCCTTAGTTTTTGAGTTATGGCCCGACAAAGATTTCCCAAAGTTTTGCTATACTAACCCCTTATGAAAAAATGGATTTTTCACCGAAACCTTTAAGTTTGAGCTATCGGGTTGAAAACTTGTATACTTATGCTTTAAGGGATGCTAAATCCGAATCAATGGGTTTCAGAACGTTTTAGCCCTTAGTTTTTGAGTTATGGCCCGACAAAGATTTCCCAAAGTTTTGCTATACTAACCCCTTATGAAAAAATGCATTTTCACCGAAACCTTTAAGTTTGAGCTATCGGGCTGAAAACCTGTATACTTATGCTTTAAGGGATGCTGAATCCTTATGAAAAAATGGATTTTTCACCGAAACCTTTAAGTTTGAGCTATCGGGCTGAAAACTTGTATACTTATGCTTTAAGGGATGCTAAATCCGAATCAATGGGTTTCAGAACGTTTTAGCCCTTAGTTTTTGAGTTATGGCCCGACAAAGATTTCCCAAAGTTTTGCTATACTAACCCCTTATGAAAAAATGCATTTTCAACGAAACCTTTAAGTTTGAGCTATCGGGCTGAAAACCTGTATACTTATGCTTTAAGGGATGCTGAATCCTTATGAAAAAATGGATTTTTCACCGAAACCTTTAAGTTTGAGCTATCGGGCTGAAAACTTGTATACTTATGCTTTATGGGATGCTGAATCCGAATAAATAGGTTTCAGAACGTTTTAGCCCTTAGTTTTTGAGTTATGGCCCGACAAAGATTTCCCAAAAATTTTGAAAGGGTACCCCCTTATGAAAAAATGGATTTTTCACCGAAACCTTTAAGTTTGAGCTATCGGGCTGAAAACTTGTATACTTATGCTTTAAGGGATGCTAAATCCGAATCAATGGGTTTCAGAACGTTTTAGCCCTTAGTTTTTGAGTTATGGCCCGACAAAGATTTCCCAAAGTTTTGCTATACTAACCCCTTATGAAAAAATGCATTTTCACCGAAACCTTTAAGTTTGAGCTATCGGGCTGAAAACCTGTATACTTATGCTTTAAGGGATGCTGAATCCTTATGAAAAAATGGATTTTTCACCGAAACCTTTAAGTTTGAGCTATCGGGCTGAAAACTTGTATACTTATGCTTTATGGGATGCTGAATCCGAATAAATAGGTTTCAGAACGTTTTAGCCCTTAGTTTTTGAGTTATGGCCCGAAAAAATTTCCCAAAAATTTTGAAAGGGTACCCCCTTATGAAAAAATGGATTTTTCACCGAAACCTTTAAGTTTGAGCTATCGGGCTGAAAACTTGTATACTTATGCTTTATGGGATGCTAAATCTGAATAAATGGGTTTCAGAACGTTTTAGCCCTTAGTTTTTGAGTTATGGCCCGACAAAGATTTCCCAAAGTTTTGCTATACTAACCCCTTATGAAAAAATGGATTTTTCACCGAAACCTTTAAGTTTGAGCTATCGGGCTGAAAACTTGTATACTTATGCTTTAAGGGATGCTAAATCCGAATCAATGGGTTTCAGAACGTTTTAGCCCTTAGTTTTTGAGTTATGGCCCGACAAAGATTTCCCAAAGTTTTGCTATACTAACCCCTTATGAAAAAATGCATTTTCACCGAAACCTTTAAGTTTGAGCTATCGGGCTGAAAACCTGTATACTTATGCTTTAAGGGATGCTGAATCCTTATGAAAAAATGGATTTTTCACCGAAACCTTTAAGTTTGAGCTATCGGGCTGAAAACTTGTATACTTATGCTTTATGGGATGCTGAATCCGAATAAATAGGTTTCAGAACGTTTTAGCCCTTAGTTTTTGAGTTATGGCCCGACAAAAATTTCCCAAAAATTTTGAAAGGGTACCCCCTTATGAAAAAATGGATTTTTCACCGAAACCTTTAAGTTTGAGCTATCGGGCTGAAAACTTGTATACTTATGCTTTATGGGATGCTAAATCTGAATAAATGGGTTTCAGAACGTTTTAGCCCTTAGTTTTTGAGTTATGGCCCGACAAAGATTTCCCAAAGTTTTGCTATACTAACCCCTTATGAAAAAATGGATTTTTCACCGAAACCTTTAAGTTTGAGCTATCGGGTTGAAAACTTGTATACTTATGCTTTAAGGGATGCTAAATCCGAATCAATGGGTTTCAGAACGTTTTAGCCCTTAGTTTTTGAGTTATGGCCCGACAAAGATTTCCCAAAGTTTTGCTATACTAACCCCTTATGAAAAAATGCATTTTCACCGAAACCTTTAAGTTTGAGCTATCGGGCTGAAAACCTGTATACTTATGCTTTAAGGGATGCTGAATCCTTATGAAAAAATGGATTTTTCACCGAAACCTTTAAGTTTGAGCTATCGGGCTGAAAACTTGTATACTTATGCTTTAAGGGATGCTAAATCCGAATCAATGGGTTTCAGAACGTTTTAGCCCTTAGTTGTTGAGTTATGGCCCGACAAAGATTTCCCAAAGTTTTGCTATACTAACCCCTTATGAAAAAATGCATTTTCAACGAAACCTTTAAGTTTGAGCTATCGGGCTGAAAACCTGTATACTTATGCTTTAAGGGATGCTGAATCCTTATGAAAAAATGGATTTTTCACCGAAACCTTTAAGTTTGAGCTATCGGGCTGAAAACTTGTATACTTATGCTTTAAGGGATGCTAAATCCGAATCAATGGGTTTCAGAACGTTTTAGCACTTAGTTTTTGAGTTATGGCCCGACAAAGATTTCCCAAAGTTTTGCTATACTAACCCCTTATGAAAAAATGCATTTTCAACGAAACCTTTAAGTTTGAGCTATCGGGCTGAAAACCTGTATACTTATGCTTTAAGGGATGCTGAATCCTTATGAAAAAATGGATTTTTCACCGAAACCTTTAAGTTTGAGCTATCGGGCTGAAAACTTGTATACTTATGCTTTAAGGGATGCTAAATCCGAATCAATGGGTTTCAGAACGTTTTAGCCCTTAGTTTTTGAGTTATGGCCCGACAAAGATTTCCCAAAGTTTTGCTATACTAACCCCTTATGAAAAAATGCATTTTCACCGAAACCTTTAAGTTTGAGCTATCGGGCTGAAAACCTGTATACTTATGCTTTAAGGGATGCTGAATCCTTATGAAAAAATGGATTTTTCACCGAAACCTTTAAGTTTGAGCTATCGGGCTGAAAACTTGTATACTTATGCTTTATGGGATGCTGAATCCGAATAAATAGGTTTCAGAACGTTTTAGCCCTTAGTTTTGGAGTTATGGCCCGACAAAGATTTCCCAAAGTTTTGCTATACTAACCCCTTATGAAAAAATGGATTTTTCACCGAAACCTTTAAGTTTGAGCTATCGGACTGAAAACTTGTATACTTATGCTTTAAGGGATGCTAAATCCGAATCAATGGGTTTCAGAAGAACGTTTTAGCCCTTAGTTTTTGAGTTATGGCCCGACAAAGATTTCCCAAAGTTTTGCTATACTAACCCCTTATGAAAAAATGGATTTTTCACCGAAACCTTTAAGTTTGAGCTATCGGGCTGAAAACTTGTATACTTATGCTTTAAGGGATGCTGAATCCGAATAAATAGGTGTCAGAACGTTTTAGCCCTTAGTTTTTGAGTTATGGCCCGACAAAGATTTCCCAAAGTTTTGAAAGGGTACCCCCTTATGAAAAAATGGATTTTTCACCGAAACCTTTCAGTTTGAGCTATCGGGCTGAAAACTTATATACTTATGCTTTAAAGGATGCTAAATCCGAATCAATAGGTTTCAGAACGTTTAGCCCTTAGTTTTTGAGTTATGGCCCGACAAAGATTTCCCAAAGTTTTGAAAGGGTACCCCCTTATGAAAAAATGGATTTTTCACCGAAACCTTTAAGTTTGAGCTATCGGACTGAAAACTTGTATAATTATGCTATAAGGGATGCTTAATCCGAATCAATGGGTTTCAGAAGAACGTTTTAGCCCTTAGTTTTTGAGTTATGGCCCGACAAAGATTTCCCAAAGTTTTGCTATACTAACCCCTTATGAAAAAATGGATTTTTCACCGAAACCTTTAAGTTTGAGCTATCGGGCTGAAAACTTGTATACTTATGCTTTAAGGGATGCTGAATCCGAATAAATAGGTGTCAGAACGTTTTAGCCCTTAGTTTTTGAGTTATGGCCCGACAAAGATTTCCCAAAGTTTTGAAAGGGTACCCCCTTATGAAAAAATGGATTTTTCACCGAAAACTTTAAGTTTGAGCTATCGGGCTGAAAACTTGTATACTTATGCTTTAAGGGATGCTAAATCCGAATAAATGGGTTTCAGATCGTTTTAGCCCTTAGTTTTGGAGTTATGGCCCGACAAAGATTTCCCAAAGTTTTGCTATACTAACCCCTTATGAAAAAATGGATTTTTCACCGAAACCTTTAAGTTTGAGCTATCGTGCTGAAAACTTGTATACTTATGCTTTAAGGGATGCTGAATCCGAATAAATAGGTTTCAGAATGTTTTAGCCCTTAGTTTTTAAGTTATGGCCCGACAAAGATTTCCCATAGTTTTGAAAGGGTACCCCCTTATGAAAAAATGGATTTTTCACCGAAACCTTTAAGTTTGAGCTATCGGGCTGAAAACTTGTATACTTATGCTTTAAGGGATGCTAAATCCGAATCAATGGGTTTCAGAACGTTTTAGCCCTTAGTTTTTGAGTTATGGCCCGACAAAGATTTCCCAAAGTTTTGCTCTACTAACCCCTTATGAAAAAATGGGTTTTTCACCGAAACCTTTAAGTTTGAGCTATCGGGCTGAAAACTTGTATACTTATGCTTTAAGGGATGCTGAATCCGAATAAATGGATTTCAGAACGTTTCAGCCCTTAATTTTTGAGTTATGGCACGACAAAGATTTCCCAAAGTTTTGAAAGGGTACCCCCTTATGAAAAAATGGATTTTTCACCGAAACCTTTAAGTTTGAGCTATCGGGCTGAAAACTTGTATACTTATGCTTTAGGGGATGCTAAATCCGAATAAATGGGTTTCAGAACGTTTTAGCCCTTAGTTTTGGAGTTATGGCCCGACAAAGATTTCCCAAAGTTTTGCTATACTAACCCCTTATGAAAAAATGGATTTTTCACCGAAACCTTTAAGTTTGAGCTATCGGGCTGAAAACTTGTATACTTATGCTTTAGGGGATGCTAAATCCGAATAAATGGGTTTTAGAACGTTTTAGCCCTTAGTTTTGGAGTTATGGCCCGACAAAGATTTCCCAAAGTTTTGCTATACTACCCCCTTATGAAAAAATGGATTTTTCACCGAAACCTTTAAGTTTGAGCTATCGGGCTGAAAACTTGTATACTTATGCTTTAAGGGATGCTAAATCCGAATCAATGGGTTACAGAACGTTTTAGCCCTTAGTTTTTGAGTTATGGCCCGACAAAGATTTCCCAAAGTTTTGCTATACTAACCCCTTATGAAAAAATGAATTTTTCGCCGAAACCTTTAAGTTTGAGCTATCGGGCTGAAAACTTGTATACTTATGCTTTAAGGGATGCTGAATCCGAATAAATGGGTTTCAGAACGTTTTAGCCCTTAGTTTTGGAGTTATGGCCCGACAAAGATTTCCCAAAAATTTCGCTATACTAACCCCTTATGAAAAAATGGATTTTTCACCGAAACCTTTAAGTTTGAGCTATCGGGCTGAAAACTTGTATACTTATGCTTTATGGGATGCTGAATCCGAATAAATAGGTTTCAGAATGTTTTAGCCCTTAGTTTTTGAGTTATGGCCCGACAAAGATTTCCCAAAAATTTTGAAAGGGTACCCCCTTATGAAAAAATGGGATTTTCACCGAAACCTTTAAGTTTGAGCTATCGGGCTGAAAACTTCTAAACTTATGATTCAAGGGATGCTGAATCCGAATAAATAGGTTTCAGAACGTTTTAGCCCCTAGTTTTTGAGTTATGGCACGACAAAGATTTCCCAAAGTTTTGAAAGGGTACCCCCTTATGAAAAAATGGATTTTTCACCGAAACCTTTAAGTTTGAGCTATCGGGCTGAAAACTTGTATACTTATGCTTTAAGGGATGCTAAATCCGAATAAATGAGTTTCAGAACGTTTTAGCCCTTAGTTTTTGAGTTATGGCCCGACAAAGATTTCCCAAAGTTTTGCTATACTAACCCCTTATGAAAAAATGGATTTTTCACCGAGACCTTTAAGTTTGAGCTATCGGGCTGAAAACTTGTATACTTATGCTTTATGGGATGCTGAATCCGAATAAATAGGTTTCAGAACGTTTTAGCCCTTGGTTTTTGAGTTATGGCCCGACAAAGATTTCCCAAAAATTTTGAAAGGGTACCCCCTTATGAAAAAATGGATTTTTCACCGAAACCTTAAAGGTTTCTTAAACTTAAAGTTTGAGCTATCGGGCTGAAAACTTGTATACTTATGCTTTAAGGGATGCTAAATCCGAATCAATGGGTTTCAGAACGTTTTAGCCCTTAGTTTTTGAGTTATGGCCCGACAAACATTTCCCAAAGTTTTGCTATACTAACCCCTTATGAAAAAATGGATTTTTCACCGAAACCTTTACGTTTGAGCTATCGTGCTGAAAACTTGTATACTTATGCTTTAAGGGATGCTAAATCCGAATCAATGGGTTTCAGAACCTTTTAGCCCTTAGTTTTTGAGTTATAGCCCGACAAAGATTTCCCATAGTTTTGAAAGGGTACCCCCTTATGAAAAAATGGATTTTTCACAGAAACCTTTAAGTTTGAGCTATCGGGCTGAAAACTTGTATACTTATGCTTTAGGGGATGCTAAATCCGAATAAATGGGTTTCAGAACGTTTTAGCCCTTAGTTTTGGAGTTATGGCACGACAAAGATTTCCCAAAGTTTTGAAAGGGTACCCCCTTATGAAAAAATGGATTTTTCACCGAAACCTTTAAGTTTGAGCTATCGGGCTGAAAACTTGTATACTTATGCTTTATGGGATGCTAAATCCGAATCAATGGGTTTCAGAACGTTTTAGCCCTTAGTTTTTGAGTTATGGCCCGACAAAGATTTCCCAAAGTTTTGCTATACTAACCCCTTATGAAAAAATGGATTTTTCACCGAAACCTTTAAGTTTGAGCTATCGGGGTGAAAACTTGTATACTTATGCTTTAAGGGATGCTAAATCCGAATCAATGGGTTTCAGAACGTTTTAGCCCTTAGTTTTTGAGTTATGGCCCGACAAAGATTTCCCAAAGTTTTGAAAGGGTACCCCCTTATGAAAAAATGGATTTTTCACCGAAACCTTTAAGTTTGAGCTATCGGGCTGAAAACTTGTAAACTTATGATTCAAGGGATGCTGAATCCGAATAAATAGGTTTCAGAACGTTTTAGCCCATAGTTTTTGAGTTATGGCCCGACAAAGATTTCCCAAAGTTTTGAAAGGGTACCCCCTTATGAAAAAATGGATTTTTCACCGAAACCTTTAAGTTTGAGCTATCGGGCTAAAAACTTGTATACTTATGCTTTAAGGGATGCTAAATCCGAATAAATAGGTTTCAGAACGTTTTAGCCCTTAGTTTTTGAGTTATGGCCCGACAAAGATTTCCCAAAGTTTTGCTATACTAACCCCTTATGAAAAAATGGATTTTTCACCGAAACCTTTAAGTTTGAGCTATCGGGCTGAAAACTTGTATACTTATGCTTTAAGGGATGCTAAATCCGAATCAATGGGTTTCAGAACGTTTTAGCCCTTAGTTTTTGAGTTATGGCCCGACAAAAATTTCCCAAAGTTTTGCTATACTAACCCCTTATGAAAAAATGCATTTTCACCGAAACCTTTAAGTTTGAGCTATCGGGCTGAAAACCTGTATACTTATGCTTTATGGGATGCTGAATCCTTATGAAAAATGGATTTTTCACCGAAACCTTTAAGTTTGAGCTATCGGGCTGAAAACTTGTATACTTATGCTTTATGGGATGCTGAATCCGAATAAATAGGTTTCAGAACGTTTTAGCCCTTAGTTTTTGAGTTATGGCCCGACAAAGATTTCCCAAAAATTTTGAAAGGGTACCCCCTTATGAAAAAATGGATTTTTCACCGAAACCTTTAAGTTTGAGCTATCGGGCTGAAAACTTGTATACTTATGCTTTAGGGGATGCTAAATCCGAATAAATGGGTTTCAGAACGTTTTAGCCCTTAGTTTTGGAGTTATGGCACGACAAAGATTTCCCAAAGTTTTGAAAGGGTACCCCCTTATGAAAAAATGGATTTTTCACCGAAACCTTTAAGTTTGAGCTATCGGGCTGAAAACTTGTATACTTATGCTTTATGGGATGCTAAATCCGAATCAATGGGTTTCAGAACGTTTTAGCCCTTAGTTTTTGAGTTATGGCCCGACAAAGATTTCCCAAAGTTTTGCTATACTAACCCCTTATGAAAAAATGGATTTTTCACCGAAACCTTTAAGTTTGAGCTATCGGGGTGAAAACTTGTATACTTATGCTTTAAGGGATGCTAAATCCGAATCAATGGGTTTCAGAACGTTTTAGCCCTTAGTTTTTGAGGTATGGCCCGACAAAGATTTCCCAAAGTTTTGCTATACTAACCCCTTATGAAAAAATGGATTTTTCACCGAAACCTTTAAGTTTGAGCTATCGGGCTGAAAACTTGTATACTTATGCTTTAAGGGATGCTAAATCCGAATAAATGGGTTTAAGAACGTTTTAGCCCTTAGTTTTTGAGTTATGGCCCGACAAAGATTTCCCAAAGTTTTGCTATACTAACCCCTTATGAAAAAATGGATTTTTAACCGAAACCTTTAAGTTTGAGCTATCGGGCTGAAAACTTGTATACTTATGCTTTAAGGGATGCTGAATCCGAATAAATAGGTGTCAGAACGTTTTAGCCCTTAGTTTTTGAGTTATGGCCCGACAAAGATTTCCCAAAGTTTTGAAAGGGTACCCCCTTATGAAAAAATGGATTTTTCACCGAAACCTTTAAGTTTGAGCTATCGGGCTGAAAACTTGTAAACTTATGATTCAAGGGATGCTGAATCCGAATAAATAGGTTTCAGAACGTTTTAGCCCATAGTTTTTGAGTTATGGCCCGACAAAGATTTCCCAAAGTTTTGAAAGGGTACCCCCTTATGAAAAAATGGATTTTTCACCGAAACCTTTAAGTTTGAGCTATCGGGCTAAAAACTTGTATACTTATGCTTTAAGGGATGCTAAATCCGAATAAATAGGTTTCAGAACGTTTTAGCCCTTAGTTTTTGAGTTATGGCCCGACAAAGATTTCCCAAAGTTTTGCTATACTAACCCCTTATGAAAAAATGGATTTTTCACCGAAACCTTTAAGTTTGAGCTATCGGGCTGAAAACTTGTATACTTATGCTTTAAGGGATGCTAAATCCGAATCAATGGGTTTCAGAACGTTTTAGCCCTTAGTTTTTGAGTTATGGCCCGACAAAAATTTCCCAAAGTTTTGCTATACTAACCCCTTATGAAAAAATGCATTTTCACCGAAACCTTTAAGTTTGAGCTATCGGGCTGAAAACCTGTATACTTATGCTTTATGGGATGCTGAATCCTTATGAAAAAATGGATTTTTCACCGAAACCTTTAAGTTTGAGCTATCGGGCTGAAAACTTGTATACTTATGCTTTATGGGATGCTGAATCCGAATAAATAGGTTTCAGAACGTTTTAGCCCTTAGTTTTTGAGTTATGGCCCGACAAAGATTTCCCAAAAATTTTGAAAGGGTACCCCCTTATGAAAAAATGGATTTTTCACCGAAACCTTTAAGTTTGAGCTATCGGGCTGAAAACTTGTATACTTATGCTTTATGGGATGCTAAATCTGAATAAATGGGTTTCAGAACGTTTTAGCCCTTAGTTTTTGAGTTATGGCCCGACAAAGATTTCCCAAAGTTTTGCTATACTAACCCCTTATGAAAAAATGCATTTTCACCGAAACCTTTAAGTTTGAGCTATCGGGCTGAAAACCTGTATACTTATGCTTTAAGGGATGCTGAATCCTTATGAAAAAATGGATTTTTCACCGAAACCTTTAAGTTTGAGCTATCGGGCTGAAAACTTGTATACTTATGCTTTATGGGATGCTAAATCTGAATAAATGGGTTTCAGAACGTTTTAGCCCTTAGTTTTTGAGTTATGGCCCGACAAAGATTTCCCAAAGTTTTTCTATACTAACCCCTTATGAAAAAATGGATTTTTCACCGAAACCTTAAAGTTTGAGCTATCGGGCTGAAAACTTGTATACTTATGCTTTAAGGGATGCTAAATCCGAATCAATGGGTTTCAGAACGTTTTAGCCCTTAGTTTTTGAGTTATGGCCCGACAAAGATTTCCCAAAGTTTTGCTATACTAACCCCTTATGAAAAAATGCATTTTCAACGAAACCTTTAAGTTTGAGCTATCGGGCTGAAAACCTGTATACTTATGCTTTAAGGGATGCTGAATCCTTATGAAAAAATGGATTTTTCACCGAAACCTTTAAGTTTGAGCTATCGGGCTGAAAACTTGTATACTTATGCTTTATGGGATGCTAAATCTGAATAAATGGGTTTCAGAACGCTTTAGCCCTTAGTTTTTGAGTTATGGCCCGACAAAGATTTCCCAAAGTTTTGCTATACTAACCCCTTATGAAAAAATGGATTTTTCACCGAAACCTTTAAGTTTGAGCTATCGGGCTGAAAACTTGTATACTTATGCTTTAAGGGATGCTAAATCCGAATCAATGGGTTTCAGAACGTTTTAGCCCTTAGTTTTTGAGTTATGGCCCGACAAAGATTTCCCAAAGTTTTGCTATACTAACCCCTTATGAAAAAATGCATTTTCACCGAAACCTTTAAGTTTGAGCTATCGGGCTGAAAACCTGTATACTTATGCTTTAAGGGATGCTGAATCCTTATGAAAAAATGGATTTTTCACCGAAACCTTTAAGTTTGAGCTATCGGGCTGAAAACTTGTATACTTATGCTTTATGGGATGCTGAATCCGAATAAATAGGTTTCAGAACGTTTTAGCCCTTAGTTTTGGAGTTATGGCCCGACAAAGATTTCCCAAAGTTTTGCTATACTAACCCCTTATGAAAAAATGCATTTTCACCGAAACCTTTAACTTTGAGCTATCGGGCTGAAAACCTGTATACTTATGCTTTAAGGGATGCTGAATCCGAATAAATAGGTTTCAGAACGTTTTAGCCCTTAGTTTTTGAGTTATGGCCCGACAAAGATTTCCCAAAGTTTTGCTATACTAACCCTTTATGAAAAAATGGATTTTTCACCGAAACCTTTAAGTTTGAGCTATCGGGCTGAAAACTTGTATACTTATGCTTTAAGGGATCCTGAATCCGAATAAATAGGTTTCAGAACGTTTTAGCCCTTAGTTTTTGAGTTATGGCCCTACAAAGATTTCCCAAAGTTTTGAAAGGGTACCCCCTTATGAAAAAATGGATTTTTCACCGAAACGTTTAAGTTTGAGCTATCGGGCTGAAAATTTGTAAACTTATGATTCAAGGGATGCTGAATCCGAATAAATGGGTTTCAGAACGTTTTAGCCCATAGTTTTTGAGTTATGGCCCGACAAAGATTTCCCAAAGTTTTGCTATACTAACCCCTTATGAAAAAATGGATTTTTCACCGAGACCTTTAAGTTTGAGCTATCGGGCTGAAAACTTGTATACTTATGCTTTAAGGGATGCTGAATCCGAATAAATAGGTTTCAGAACGTTTTAGCCCTTAGTTTTTGAGTTATGGCCCGACAAAGATTTCCCAAAGTTTTGAAAGGGTACCCCTTTATGAAAAAATGGATTTTTCACCGAAGCCTTTAAGTTTGAGCTATCGGGCTGAAAACTTGTAAACTTATGATTCAAGGGATGCTGAATCCGAATAAATAGGTTTCAGAACGTTTTAGCCCTTAGTTTTTGAGTTATGGCCCGACAAAGATTTCCCAAAGTTTTGCTATACTAACCCCTTATGAAAAAATGGATTTTTCACCGAAACCTTTAAGTTTGAGCTATCGGGCTGACAACTTGTATACTTATGCTTTAAGGGAATCTGAAACCGAATAAATAGATTTCAGAACGTTTTAGCCCTTAGTTTTTGAGTTATGGCCCGACAAAGATTTCCCAAAGTTTTGAAAGGGTACCCCCTTATGAAAAAATGGATTTTTCACCGAAACCTTTAAGTTTGAGCTATCGGGCTGAAAACTTGTATACTTATGCTTTAGGGGATGCTAAATCCGAATAAATGGGTTTCAGAACGTTTTAGCCCTTAGTTTTGGAGTTATGGCCCGACAAAGATTTCCTAAAGTTTTGCTATACTAACCCCTTATGAAAAAATGGATTTTTCACCGAAACCTTTAATTTTGAGCTATTGGGCTGAAAACTTGTATACTTATGCTTTATGGGATGCTGAATCCGAATAAATAGGTTTCAGAACGTTTTAGCCCTTAGTTTTTAAGTTATGGCCCGACAAAGATTTCCCAAAAATTTTGAAAGGGTACCCCCTTATGAAAAAATGGATTTTTCACCGAAACCTTTAAGTTTGAGCTATCGGGCTGAAAACTTGTATACTTATGCTTTAAAGGATGCTAAATCCGAATCAATAGGTTTCAGAACGTTTTAGCCCTTAGTTTTTGAGTTATGGCCCGACAAAGATTTCCCAAAGTTTTGAAAGGGTACCCCCTTATGAAAAAATGGATTTTTCACCGAAACCTTTAAGTTTGAGCTATCGGGCTGAAAACTTGTATACTTATGCTTTATGGGATGCTAAATCTGAATCAACGGGTTTCAGAACGTTTTAGCCCTTAGTTTTTGAGTTATGGCCCGACAAAGATTTCCCAAAGTTTTGCTATACTAACCCCTTATGAAAAAATGGATTTTTCACCGAAACCTTTAAGTTTGAGCTATCGGGCTGAAAACTTGTATACTTATGCTTTAAGGGATGCTGAATCCGAATAAATAGGTTTCAGAACGTTTTAGCCCTTAGTTTTTGAGTTATGGCCCGACAAAGATTTCCCAAAGTTTTGAAAGGGTACCCCCTTATGAAAAAATGGATTTTTCACCGAAACCTTTAAGTTTGAGCTATCGGGCTGAAAACTTATATACTTATGCTTTAAAGGATGCTAAATCCGAATCAATAGGTTTCAGAACGTTTAGCCCTTAGTTTTTGAGTTATGGCCCGACAAAGATTTCCCAAAGTTTTGAAAGGGTACCCCCTTATGAAAAAATGGATTTTTCACCGAAACCTTTAAGTTTGAGCTATCGGACTGAAAACTTGTATAATTATGCTATAAGGGATGCTAAATCCGAATCAATGGGTTTCAGAAGAACGTTTTGGCCCTTAGTTTTTGAGTTATGGCCCGACAAAGATTTCCCAAAGTTTTGCTATACTAACCCCTTATGAAAAAATGGATTTTTCACCGAAACCTTTAAGTTTGAGCTATCGGGCTGAAAACTTGTATACTTATGCTTTAAGGGATGCTAAATCCGAATAAATGGGTTTCAGAACGTTTTAGCCCTTAGTTTTGAGTTATGGCCCGACAAAGATTTCCCAAAGTTTTGCTATACTAACCCCTTATGAAAAAATGGATTTTTCACCGAAACCTTTAAGTTTGAGCTATCGTGCTGAAAACTTGTATACTTATGCTTTAAGGGATGCTGAATCCGAATAAATAGGTTTCAGAATGTTTTAGCCCTTAGTTTTTGAGTTATGGCCCGACAAAGATTTCCCATAGTTTTGAAAGGGTACCCCCTTATGAAAAAATGGATTTTTCACCGAAACCTTTAAGTTTGAGCTATCGGGCTGAAAACTTGTATACTTATGCTTTAAGGGATGCTAAATCCGAATCAATGGGTTTCAGAACGTTTTAGCCCTTAGTTTTTGAGTTATGGCCCGACAAACATTTCCCAAAGTTTTGCTATACTAACCCCTTATGAAAAAATGGATTTTTCACCGAAACCTTTAAGTTTGAGCTATCGTGCTGAAAACTTGTATACTTATGCTTTAAGGGATGCTAAATCCGAATCAATGGGTTTCAGAACCTTTTAGCCCTTAGTTTTTGAGTTATAGCCCGATAAAGATTTCCCATAGTTTTGAAAGGGTACCCCCTTATGAAAAAATGGATTTTTCACAGAAACCTTTAAGTTTGAGCTATCGGGCTGAAAACTTGTATACTTATGCTTTAGGGGATGCTAAATCCGAATAAATGGGTTTCAGAACGTTTTAGCCCTTAGTTTTTGAGTTATGGCCCGACAAAGATTTCCCAAAGTTTTGCTATACTAACCCCTTATGAAAAAATGGATTTTTCACCGAAACCTTTAAGTTTGAGCTATCGGGGTGAAAACTTGTATACTTATGCTTTAAGGGATGCTAAATCCGAATCAATGGGTTTCAGAACGTTTTAGCCCTTAGTTTTTGAGGTATGGCCCGACAAAGATTTCCCAAAGTTTTGCTATACTAACCCCTTATGAAAAAATGGATTTTTCACCGAAACCTTTAAGTTTGAGCTATCGTGCTGAAAACTTGTATACTTATGCTTTAAGGGATGCTAAATCCGAATCAATGGGTTTCAGAACCTTTTAGCCCTTAGTTTTTGAGTTATAGCCCGACAAAGATTTCCCATAGTTTTGAAAGGGTACCCCCTTATGAAAAAATGGATTTTTCACAGAAACCTTTAAGTTTGAGCTATCGGGCTGAAAACTTGTATACTTATGCTTTAAGGGATGCTAAATCCGAATCAATGGGTTTCAGAACGTTTTAGCCCTTAGTTTTTGAGTTATGGCCCGACAAACATTTCCCAAAGTTTTGCTATACTAACCCCTTATGAAAAAATGGATTTTTCACCGAAACCTTTAAGTTTGAGCTATCGTGCTGAAAACTTGTATACTTATGCTTTAAGGGATGCTAAATCCGAATCAATGGGTTTCAGAACCTTTTAGCCCTTAGTTTTTGAGTTATAGCCCGACAAAGATTTCCCATAGTTTTGAAAGGGTACCCCCTTATGAAAAAATGGATTTTTCACCGAAACCTTTAAGTTTGAGCTATCGGGCTGAAACTTGTATACTTATGCTTTAAGGGATGCTAAATCCGAATCAATGGGTTTCAGAACGTTTTGCCCTTAGTTTTTGAGTTATGGCCCGACAAAGATTTCCCAAAGTTTTGCTATACTAACCCCTTATGAAAAAATGGATTTTTCACCGAAACGTTTAAGTTTGAGCTATCGGGCTGAAAACTTGTAAACATATGATTCAAGGGATGCTGAATCCGAATCAATGGGTTTCAGAACGTTTTAGCCCTTAGTTTTTGAGTTATGGCCCGACAAAGATTTCCCAAAGTTTTGAAAGGGTACCCCCTTATGAAAAAATGGATTTTTCACCGAAACCTTTAAGTTTGAGCTATCGGGCTGAAAACTTGTAAACATATGATTCAAGGGATGCTGAATCCGAATAAATAGGTTTCAGAACGTTTTAGCCCATAGTTTTTGAGTTATGGCCCGACAAAGATTTCCCAAAGTTTTGCTATACTAACCCCTTATGAAAAAATGGATTTTTCACCGAAACCTTTAAGTTTGAGCTATCGTGCTGAAAACTTGTATACTTATGCTTTAAGGGATGATAAATCCGAATCAATGGGTTTCAGAACGTTTTAGCCCTTAGTTTTTGAGTTATGGCCCGACAAAGATTTCCCAAAGTTTTGCTATACTAACCCCTTATGAAAAAATGGATTTTTCACCGAAACCTTTAAGTTTGAGCTATCGGGCTGAAAACTTGTATACTTATGCTTTAAGGGATGCTAAATCCGGATCAATGGGTTTCAGAACGTTTTAGCCCTTAGTTTTTGAGTTATGGCCCGACAAAGATTTCCCAAAGTTTTGCTATACTAACCCCTTATGAAAAATGGATTTTTCACCGAAACCTTTAAGTTTGAGCTATCGGACTGAAAACTTGTATACTTATGCTTTAAGGGATGCTAAATCCGAATAAATAGGTTTCAGAACGTTTTAGCCCTTAGTTTTTGAGTTATGGCCCGACAAAGATTTCCCAAAGTTTTGCTATACTAACCCCTTATGAAAAAATGGATTTTTCACCGAAACCTTTAAGTTTGAGCTATCGGGCTGAAAACTTGTATACTTATGCTTTAAGGGATGCTAAATCCGAATCAATGGGTTTCAGAACGTTTTAGCCCTTAGTTTTTGAGTTATGGCCCGACAAAAATTTCCCAAAGTTTTGCTATACTAACCCCTTATGAAAAAATGCATTTTCACCGAAACCTTTAAGTTTGAGCTATCGGGCTGAAAACCTGTATACTTATGCTTTATGGGATGCTGAATCCTTATGAAAAAATGGATTTTTCACCGAAACCTTTAAGTTTGAGCTATCGGGCTGAAAACTTGTATACTTATGCTTTATGGGATGCTGAATCCGAATAAATAGGTTTCAGAACGTTTTAGCCCTTAGTTTTTGAGTTATGGCCCGACAAAGATTTCCCAAAAATTTTGAAAGGGTACCCCCTTATGAAAAAATGGATTTTTCACGGAAACCTTTAAGTTTGAGCTATCGGGCTGAAAACTTGTATA
The DNA here is from genome assembly GCA_958336335.1 of Dilophus febrilis. Classification (NCBI taxonomy): domain Eukaryota; kingdom Metazoa; phylum Arthropoda; class Insecta; order Diptera; family Bibionidae; genus Dilophus; species Dilophus febrilis. The sequence goes on along the minus strand of OY284472.1, from coordinate 11,222,380 downwards.
CTTATGCTTTATGGGATGCTAAATCTGAATAAATGGGTTTCAGAACGTTTTAGCCCTTAGTTTTTGAGTTATGGCCCGACAAAGATTTCCCAAAGTTTTGCTATACTAACCCCTTATGAAAAAATGCATTTTCACCGAAACCTTTAAGTTTGAGCTATCGGGCTGAAAACCTGTATACTTATGCTTTAAGGGATGCTGAATCCTTATGAAAAAATGGATTTTTCACCGAAACCTTTAAGTTTGAGCTATCGGGCTGAAAACTTGTATACTTATGCTTTATGGGATGCTAAATCTGAATAAATGGGTTTCAGAACGTTTTAGCCCTTAGTTTTTGAGTTATGGCCCGACAAAGATTTCCCAAAGTTTTGCTATACTAACCCCTTATGAAAAAATGGATTTTTCACCGAAACCTTAAAGTTTGAGCTATCGGGCTGAAAACTTGTATACTTATGCTTTAAGGGATGCTAAATCCGAATCAATGGGTTTCAGAACGTTTTAGCCCTTAGTTTTTGAGTTATGGCCCGACAAAGATTTCCCAAAGTTTTGCTATACTAACCCCTTATGAAAAAATGCATTTTCAACGAAACCTTTAAGTTTGAGCTATCGGGCTGAAAACCTGTATACTTATGCTTTAAGGGATGCTGAATCCTTATGAAAAAATGGATTTTTCACCGAAACCTTTAAGTTTGAGCTATCGGGCTGAAAACTTGTATACTTATGCTTTATGGGATGCTAAATCTGAATAAATGGGTTTCAGAACGTTTTAGCCCTTAGTTTTTGAGTTATGGCCCGACAAAGATTTCCCAAAGTTTTGCTATACTAACCCCTTATGAAAAAATGGATTTTTCACCGAAACCTTTAAGTTTGAGCTATCGGGCTGAAAACTTGTATACTTATGCTTTAAGGGATGCTAAATCCGAATCAATGGGTTTCAGAACGTTTTAGCCCTTAGTTTTTGAGTTATGGCCCGACAAAGATTTCCCAAAGTTTTGCTATACTAACCCCTTATGAAAAAATGCATTTTCACCGAAACCTTTAAGTTTGAGCTATCGGGCTGAAAACCTGTATACTTATGCTTTAAGGGATGCTGAATCCTTATGAAAAAATGGATTTTTCACCGAAACCTTTAAGTTTGAGCTATCGGGCTGAAAACTTGTATACTTATGCTTTATGGGATGCTGAATCCGAATAAATAGGTTTCAGAACGTTTTAGCCCTTAGTTTTGGAGTTATTGCCCGACAAAGATTTCCCAAAGTTTTGCTATACTAACCCCTTATGAAAAAATGCATTTTCACCGAAACCTTTAACTTTGAGCTATCGGGCTGAAAACCTGTATACTTATGCTTTAAGGGATGCTGAATCCGAATAAATAGGTTTCAGAACGTTTTAGCCCTTAGTTTTTGAGTTATGGCCCGACAAAGATTTCCCAAAGTTTTGCTATACTAACCCTTTATGAAAAAATGGATTTTTCACCGAAACCTTTAAGTTTGAGCTATCGGGCTGAAAACTTGTATACTTATGCTTTAAGGGATCCTGAATCCGAATAAATAGGTTTCAGAACGTTTTAGCCCTTAGTTTTTGAGTTATGGCCCTACAAAGATTTCCCAAAGTTTTGAAAGGGTACCCCCTTATGAAAAAATGGATTTTTCACCGAAACGTTTAAGTTTGAGCTATCGGGCTGAAAACTTGTAAACTTATGATTCAAGGGATGCTGAATCCGAATAAATGGGTTTCAGAACGTTTTAGCCCATAGTTTTTGAGTTATGGCCCGACAAAGATTTCCCAAAGTTTTGCTATACTAACCCCTTATGAAAAAATGGATTTTTCACCGAGACCTTTAAGTTTGAGCTATCGGGCTGAAAACTTGTATACTTATGCTTTAAGGGATGCTGAATCCGAATAAATAGGTTTCAGAACGTTTTAGCCCTTAGTTTTTGAGTTATGGCCCGACAAAGATTTCCCAAAGTTTTGAAAGGGTACCCCTTTATGAAAAAATGGATTTTTCACCGAAACCTTTAAGTTTGAGCTATCGGGCTGAAAACTTGTAAACTTATGATTCAAGGGATGCTGAATCCGAATAAATAGGTTTCAGAACGTTTTAGCCCTTAGTTTTTGAGTTATGGCCCGACAAAGATTTCCCAAAGTTTTGCTATACTAACCCCTTATGAAAAAATGGATTTTTCACCGAAACCTTTAAGTTTGAGCTATCGGGCTGACAACTTGTATACTTATGCTTTAAGGGAATCTGAAACCGAATAAATAGATTTCAGAACGTTTTAGCCCTTAGTTTTTGAGTTATGGCCCGACAAAGATTTCCCAAAGTTTTGAAAGGGTACCCCCTTATGAAAAAATGGATTTTTCACCGAAACCTTTAAGTTTGAGCTATCGGGCTGAAAACTTGTATACTTATGCTTTAGGGGATGCTAAATCCGAATAAATGGGTTTCAGAACGTTTTAGCCCTTAGTTTTGGAGTTATGGCCCGACAAAGATTTCCTAAAGTTTTGCTATACTAACCCCTTATGAAAAAATGGATTTTTCACCGAAACCTTTAATTTTGAGCTATTGGGCTGAAAACTTGAATACTTATGCTTTATGGGATGCTGAATCCGAATAAATAGGTTTCAGAACGTTTTAGCCCTTAGTTTTTAAGTTATGGCCCGACAAAGATTTCCCAAAAATTTTGAAAGGGTACCCCCTTATGAAAAAATGGATTTTTCACCGAAACCTTTAAGTTTGAGCTATCGGGCTGAAAACTTGTATACTTATGCTTTAAAGGATGCTAAATCCGAATCAATAGGTTTCAGAACGTTTTAGCCCTTAGTTTTTGAGTTATGGCCCGACAAAGATTTCCCAAAGTTTTGAAAGGGTACCCCCTTATGAAAAAATGGATTTTTCACCGAAACCTTTAAGTTTGAGCTATCGGGCTGAAAACTTGTATACTTATGCTTTATGGGATGCTAAATCTGAATCAACGGGTTTCAGAACGTTTTAGCCCTTAGTTTTTGAGTTATGGCCCGACAAAGATTTCCCAAAGTTTTGCTATACTAACCCCTTATGAAAAAATGGATTTTTCACCGAAACCTTTAAGTTTGAGCTATCGGGCTGAAAACTTGTATACTTATGCTTTAAGGGATGCTGAATCCGAATAAATAGGTTTCAGAACGTTTTAGCCCTTAGTTTTTGAGTTATGGCCCGACAAAGATTTCCCAAAGTTTTGAAAGGGTACCCCCTTATGAAAAAATGGATTTTTCACCGAAACCTTTAAGTTTGAGCTATCGGGCTGAAAACTTATATACTTATGCTTTAAAGGATGCTAAATCCGAATCAATAGGTTTCAGAACGTTTAGCCCTTAGTTTTTGAGTTATGGCCCGACAAAGATTTCCCAAAGTTTTGAAAGGGTACCCCCTTATGAAAAAATGGATTTTTCACCGAAACCTTTAAGTTTGAGCTATCGGACTGAAAACTTGTATAATTATGCTATAAGGGATGCTAAATCCGAATCAATGGGTTTCAGAAGAACGTTTTGGCCCAGAGTTTTTGAGTTATGGCCCGACAAAGATTTCCCAAAGTTTTGCTATACTAACCCCTTATGAAAAAATGGATTTTTCACCGAAACCTTTAAGTTTGAGCTATCGGGCTGAAAACTTGTATACTTATGCTTTAAGGGATGCTAAATCCGAATAAATGGGTTTCAGAACGTTTTAGCCCTTAGTTTTGAGTTATGGCCCGACAAAGATTTCCCAAAGTTTTGCTATACTAACCCCTTATGAAAAAATGGATTTTTCACCGAAACCTTTAAGTTTGAGCTATCGTGCTGAAAACTTGTATACTTATGCTTTAAGGGATGCTGAATCCGAATAAATAGGTTTCAGAATGTTTTAGCCCTTAGTTTTTGAGTTATGGCCCGACAAAGATTTCCCATAGTTTTGAAAGGGTACCCCCTTATGAAAAAATGGATTTTTCACCGAAACCTTTAAGTTTGAGCTATCGGGCTGAAAACTTGTATACTTATGCTTTAAGGGATGCTAAATCCGAATCAATGGGTTTCAGAACGTTTTAGCCCTTAGTTTTTGAGTTATGGCCCGACAAAGATTTCCCAAAGTTTTGCTCTACTAACCCCTTATGAAAAAATGGGTTTTTCACCGAAACCTTTAAGTTTGAGCTATCGGGCTGAAAACTTGTATACTTATGCTTTAAGGGATGCTAAATCCGAATAAATGGATTTCAGAACGTTTCAGCCCTTAATTTTTGAGTTATGGCACGACAAAGATTTCCCAAAGTTTTGAAAGGGTACCCCCTTATGAAAAAATGGATTTTTCACCGAAACCTTTAAGTTTGAGCTATCGGGCTGAAAACTTGTATACTTATGCTTTAGGGGATGCTAAATCCGAATAAATGGGTTTCAGAACGTTTTAGCCCTTAGTTTTGGAGTTATGGCCCGACAAAGATTTCCCAAAGTTTTGCTATACTAACCCCTTATGAAAAAATGGATTTTTCACCGAAACCTTTAAGTTTGAGCTATCGGGCTGAAAACTTGTATACTTATGCTTTAGGGGATGCTAAATCCGAATAAATGGGTTTTAGAACGTTTTAGCCCTTAGTTTTGGAGTTATGGCCCGACAAAGATTTCCCAAAGTTTTGCTATACTACCCCCTTATGAAAAAATGGATTTTTCACCGAAACCTTTAAGTTTGAGCTATCGGGCTGAAAACTTGTATACTTATGCTTTAAGGGATGCTAAATCCGAATCAATGGGTTTCAGAACGTTTTAGCCCTTAGTTTTTGAGTTATGGCCCGACAAAGATTTCCCAAAGTTTTGCTATACTAACCCCTTATGAAAAAATGGATTTTTCACCGAGACCTTTAAGTTTGAGCTATCGGGCTGAAAACTTGTATACTTATGCTTTATGGGATGCTGAATCCGAATAAATAGGTTTCAGAACGTTTTAGCCCTTGGTTTTTGAGTTATGGCCCGACAAAGATTTCCCAAAAATTTTGAAAGGGTACCCCCTTATGAAAAAATGGATTTTTCACCGAAACCTTAAAGGTTTCTTAAACTTAAAGTTTGAGCTATCGGGCTGAAAACTTGTATACTTATGCTTTAAGGGATGCTAAATCCGAATCAATGGGTTTCAGAACGTTTTAGCCCTTAGTTTTTGAGTTGTGGCCCGACAAACATTTCCCAAAGTTTTGCTATACTAACCCCTTATGAAAAAATGGATTTTTCACCGAAACCTTTAAGTTTGAGCTATCGTGCTGAAAACTTGTATACTTATGCTTTAAGGGATGCTAAATCCGAATCAATGGGTTTCAGAACCTTTTAGCCCTTAGTTTTTGAGTTATAGCCCGACAAAGATTTCCCATAGTTTTGAAAGGGTACCCCCTTATGAAAAAATGGATTTTTCACAGAAACCTTTAAGTTTGAGCTATCGGGCTGAAAACTTGTATACTTATGCTTTAGGGGATGCTAAATCCGAATAAATGGGTTTCAGAACGTTTTAGCCCTTAGTTTTTGAGTTATGGCCCGACAAAGATTTCCCAAAGTTTTGCTATACTAACCCCTTATGAAAAAATGGATTTTTCACCGAAACCTTTAAGTTTGAGCTATCGGGGTGAAAACTTGTATACTTATGCTTTAAGGGATGCTAAATCCGAATCAATGGGTTTCAGAACGTTTTAGCCCTTAGTTTTTGAGGTATGGCCCGACAAAGATTTCCCAAAGTTTTGCTATACTAACCCCTTATGAAAAAATGGATTTTTCACCGAAACCTTTAAGTTTGAGCTATCGTGCTGAAAACTTGTATACTTATGCTTTAAGGGATGCTAAATCCGAATCAATGGGTTTCAGAACCTTTTAGCCCTTAGTTTTTGAGTTATAGCCCGACAAAGATTTCCCATAGTTTTGAAAGGGTACCCCCTTATGAAAAAATGGATTTTTCACAGAAACCTTTAAGTTTGAGCTATCGGGCTGAAAACTTGTATACTTATGCTTTAAGGGATGCTAAATCCGAATCAATGGGTTTCAGAACGTTTTAGCCCTTAGTTTTTGAGTTATGGCCCGACAAACATTTCCCAAAGTTTTGCTATACTAACCCCTTATGAAAAAATGGATTTTTCACCGAAACCTTTAAGTTTGAGCTATCGTGCTGAAAACTTGTATACTTATGCTTTAAGGGATGCTAAATCCGAATCAATGGGTTTCAGAACCTTTTAGCCCTTAGTTTTTGAGTTATAGCCCGACAAAGATTTCCCATAGTTTTGAAAGGGTACCCCCTTATGAAAAAATGGATTTTTCACCGAAACCTTTAAGTTTGAGCTATCGGGCTGAAACTTGTATACTTATGCTTTAAGGGATGCTAAATCCGAATCAATGGGTTTCAGAACGTTTTGCCCTTAGTTTTTGAGTTATGGCCCGACAAAGATTTCCCAAAGTTTTGCTATACTAACCCCTTATGAAAAAATGGATTTTTCACCGAAACGTTTAAGTTTGAGCTATCGGGCTGAAAACTTGTAAACATATGATTCAAGGGATGCTGAATCCGAATCAATGGGTTTCAGAACGTTTTAGCCCTTAGTTTTTGAGTTATGGCCCGACAAAGATTTCCCAAAGTTTTGAAAGGGTACCCCCTTATGAAAAAATGGATTTTTCACCGAAACCTTTAAGTTTGAGCTATCGGGCTGAAAACTTGTAAACATATGATTCAAGGGATGCTGAATCCGAATAAATAGGTTTCAGAACGTTTTAGCCCATAGTTTTTGAGTTATGGCCCGACAAAGATTTCCCAAAGTTTTGCTATACTAACCCCTTATGAAAAAATGGATTTTTCACCGAAACCTTTAAGTTTGAGCTATCGTGCTGAAAACTTGTATACTTATGCTTTAAGGGATGATAAATCCGAATCAATGGGTTTCAGAACGTTTTAGCCCTTAGTTTTTGAGTTATGGCCCGACAAAGATTTCCCAAAGTTTTGAAAGGGTACCCCCTTATGAAAAAATGGATTTTTCACCGAAACCTTTAAGTTTGAGCTATCGGGCTGAAAACTTGTATACTTATGCTTTAAGGGATGCTAAATCCGAATCAATGGGTTTCAGAACGTTTTAGCCCTTAGTTTTTGAGGTATGGCCCGACAAAGATTTCCCAAAGTTTTGCTATACTAACCCCTTATGAAAAAATGCTTTATATACTTATGCTTTATGGGATGCTGAATCCGAATAAATAGGTTTCAGAATGTTTTAGCCCTTAGTTTTTGAGTTATGGCCCGACAAAGATTTCCCAAAAATTTTGAAAGGGTACCCCCTTATGAAAAAATGGGATTTTCACCGAAACCTTTAAGTTTGAGCTATCGGGCTGAAAACTTGTAAACTTATGATTCAATGGATGCTGAATCCGAATAAATAGGTTTCAGAACGTTTTAGCCCCTAGTTTTTGAGTTATGGCACGACAAAGATTTCCCAAAGTTTTGAAAGGGTACCCCCTTATGAAAAAATGGATTTTTCACCGAAACCTTTAAGTTTGAGCTATCGGGCTGAAAACTTGTATACTTATGCTTTAAGGGATGCTAAATCCAAATAAATGAGTTTCAGAACGTTTTAGCCCTTAGTTTTTGAGTTATGGCCCGACAAAGATTTCCCAAAGTTTTGCTATACTAACCCCTTATGAAAAAATGAATTTTTCGCCGAAACCTTTAAGTTTGAGCTATCGGGCTGAAAACTTGTATACTTATGCATTATGGGATGCTGAATCCGAATAAATAGGTTTCAGAACGTTTTAGCCCTTAGTTTTGGAGTTATGGCCCGACAAAGAAATACGAACCCCTTATGAAAAAATGGATTTTTCACCGAAACCTTTAAGTTTGAGCTATCGGGCTGAAAACTTGTATACTTATGCTTTATGGGATGCTGAATCCGAATAAATAGGTTTCAGAATGTTTTAGCCCTTAGTTTTTGAGTTATGGCCCGACAAAGATTTCCCAAAAATTTTGAAAGGGTACCCCCTTATGAAAAAATGGGATTTTCACCGAAACCTTTAAGTTTGAGCTATCGGGCTGAAAACTTCTAAACTTATGATTCAAGGGATGCTGAATCCGAATAAATAGGTTTCAGAACGTTTTAGCCCCTAGTTTTTGAGTTATGGCACGACAAAGATTTCCCAAAGTTTTGAAAGGGTACCCCCTTTTGAAAAAATGGATTTTTCACCGAAACCTTTAAGTTTGAGCTATCGGGCTGAAACTTGTATACTTATGCTTTAAGGGATGCTAAATCCAAATAAATGAGTTTCAGAATGTTTTAGCCCTTAGTTTTTGAGTTATGGCCCGACAAAGATTTCCCAAAGTTTTGCTATACTAACCCCTTATGAAAAAATGGATTTTTCACCGAAACCTTTAAGTTTGAGCTATCGGGCTGAAAACTTGTATACTTATGCTTTAAGGGATGCTGAATCCGAATAAATAGGTGTCAGAACGTTTTAGCCCTTAGTTTTTGAGTTATGGCCCGACAAAGATTTCCCAAAGTTTTGAAAGGGTACCCCCTTATGAAAAAATGGATTTTTCACCGAAACCTTTAAGTTTGAGCTATCGGGCTGAAAACTTGTATACTTATGCTTTAAGGGATGCTAAATCCAAATAAATGAGTTTCAGAATGTTTTAGCCCTTAGTTTTTGAGTTATGGCCCGACAAAGATTTCCCAAAGTTTTGCTATACTAACCCCTTATGAAAAAATGGATTTTTCACCGAAACCTTTAAGTTTGAGCTATCGGGCTGAAAACTTGTATACTTATGCTTTAAGGGATGCTGAATCCGAATAAATAGGTGTCAGAACGTTTTAGCCCTTAGTTTTTGAGTTATGGCCCGACAAAGATTTCCCAAAGTTTTGAAAGGGTACCCCCTTATGAAAAAATGGATTTTTCACCGAAACCTTTAAGTTTGAGCTATCGGGCTGAAAACTTGTATACTTATGCTTTAAGGGATGCTAAATCCAAATAAATGAGTTTCAGAATGTTTTAGCCCTTAGTTTTTGAGTTATGGCCCGACAAAGATTTCCCAAAGTTTTGCTATACTAACCCCTTATGAAAAAATGGATTTTTCACCGAAACCTTTAAGTTTGAGCTATCGGGCTGAAAACTTGTATACTTATGCTTTAAGGGATGCTAAATCCGAATCAATGGGTTTCAGAACGTTTTAGGCCTTAGTTTTTGAGTTATGGCCCGACAAAGATTTCCCAAAGTTTTGCTATACTAACCCCTTATGAAAAAATGGATTTTTCACCGAAACCTTTAAGTTTGAGCTATCGGGCTGAAACTTGTATACTTATGCTTTAAGGGATGCTAAATCCGAATCAATGGGTTTCAGAACGTTTTGCCCTTAGTTTTTGAGTTATGGCCCGACAAAGATTTCCCAAAGTTTTGCTATACTAACCCCTTATGAAAAAATGGATTTTTCACCGAAACGTTTAAGTTTGAGCTATCGTGCTGAAAACTTGTATACTTATGCTTTAAGGGATGCTAAATCCGAATCAATGGGTTTCAGAACGTTTTAGCCCTTAGTTTTTGAGTTATGCGCCGACAAAGATTTCCCAAAGTTTTGAAAGGGTACCCCCTTATGAAAAAATGGATTTTTCACCGAAACCTTTAAGTTTGAGCTATCGGGCTGAAAACTTGTAAACATATGATTCAAGGGATGCTGAATCCGAATAAATAGGTTTCAGAACGTTTTAGCCCATAGTTTTTGAGTTATGGCCCGACAAAGATTTCCCAAAGTTTTGCTATACTAACCCCTTATGAAAAAATGGATTTTTCACCGAAACCTTTAAGTTTGAGCTATCGTGCTGAAAACTTGTATACTTATGCTTTAAGGGATGCTAAATCCGAATCAATGGGTTTCAGAACGTTTTAGCCCTTAGTTTTTGAGTTATGGCCCGACAAAGATTTCCCAAAGTTTTGAAAGGGTACCCCCTTATGAAAAAATGGATTTTTCACCGAAACCTTTAAGTTTGAGCTATCGGGCTGAAAACTTGTATACTTATGCTTTAAGGGATGCTAAATCCGAATCAATGGGTTTCAGAACGTTTTAGCCCTTAGTTTTTGAGGTATGGCCCGACAAAGATTTCCCAAAGTTTTGCTATACTAACCCCTTATGAAAAAATGGATTTTTCACCGAAACCTTTAAGTTTGAGCTATCGGACTGAAAACTTGTATACTTATGCTTTAAGGGATGCTAAATCCGAATAAATGGGTTTCAGAACGTTTTAGCCCTTAGTTTTTGAGTTATGGCCCGACAAAGAGTTCCCAAAGTTTTGCTATACTAACCCCTTATGAAAAAATGGATTTTTCACCGAAACCTTTAAGTTTGAGCTATCGGGCTGAAAACTTGTATACTTATGCTTTAAGGGATGCTGAATCCGAATAAATAGGTGTCAGAACGTTTTAGCCCTTAGTTTTTGAGTTATGGCCCGACAAAGATTTCCCAAAGTTTTGAAAGGGTACCCCCTTATGAAAAAATGGATTTTTCACCGAAACCTTTAAGTTTGAGCTATCGGGCTGAAAACTTGTAAACTTATGATTCAAGGGATGCGGAATCCGAATAAATAGGTTTCAGAACGTTTTAGCCCATAGTTTTTGAGTTATGGCCCGACAAAGATTTCCCAAAGTTTTGAAAGGGTACCCCCTTATGAAAAAATGGATTTTTCACCGAAACCTTTAAGTTTGAGCTATCGGGCTGAAAACTTGTATACTTATGCATTATGGGATGCTGAATCCGAATAAATAGGTTTCAGAACGTTTTAGCCCTTAGTTTTGGAGTTATGGCCCGACAAAGAAATACTAAACCCTTATGAAAAAATGGATTTTTCACCGAAACCTTTAAGTTTGAGCTATCGGGCTGAAAACTTGTATACTTATGCTTTATGGGATGCTGAATCCGAATAAATAGGTTTCAGAATGTTTTAGCCCTTAGTTTTTGAGTTATGGCCCGACAAAGATTTCCCAAAAATTTTGAAAGGGTACCCCCTTATGAAAAAATGGGATTTTCACCGAAACCTTTAAGTTTGAGCTATCGGGCTGAAAACTTGTAAACTTATGATTCAAGGGATGCTGAATCCGAATAAATAGGTTTCAGAACGTTTTAGCCCCTAGTTTTTGAGTTATGGCACGACAAAGATTTCCCAAAGTTTTGAAAGGGTACCCCCTTATGAAAAAATGGATTTTTCACCGAAACCTTTAAGTTTGAGCTATCGGGCTGAAAACTTGTATACTTATGCTTTAAGGGATGCTAAATCCAAATAAATGAGTTTCAGAACGTTTTAGCCCTTAGTTTTTGAGTTATGGCCCGACAAAGATTTCCCAAAGTTTTGCTATACTAACCCCTTATGAAAAAATGGATTTTTCACCGAGACCTTTAAGTTTGAGTTATCGGGCTGAAAACTTGTATACTTATGCTTTATGGGATGCTGAATCCGAATAAATAGGTTTCAGAACGTTTTAGCCCTTAGTTTTTGAGTTATGGCCCGACAAAGATTTCCCAAAAATTTTGAAAGGGTACCCCCTTATGAAAAAATGGATTTTTCACCGAAACCTTTAAGTTTGAGCTATCGGGCTGAAAACTTGTATACTTATGCTTTAAGGGATGCTAAATCCGAATCAATGGGTTTCAGAACGTTTTAGCCCTTAGTTTTTGAGTTATGGCCCGACAAAGATTTCCCAAAGTTTTGCTATACTAACCCCTTATGAAAAAATGGATTTTTCACCGAAACCTTTAAGTTTGAGCTATCGGGCTGAAACTTGTATACTTATGCTTTAAGGGATGCTAAATCCGAATCAATGGGTTTCAGAACGTTTTGCCCTTAGTTTTTGAGTTATGGCCCGACAAAGATTTCCCAAAGTTTTGCTATACTAACCCCTTATGAAAAAATGGATTTTTCACCGAAACGTTTAAGTTTGAGCTATCGGGCTGAAAACTTGTAAACTTATGATTCAAGGGATGCTGAATCCGAATAAATAGGTTTCAGAACGTTTTAGCCCATAGTTTTTGAGTTACGGCCCGACAAAGATTTCCCAAAGTTTTGCTATACTAACCGCTTATGAAAAAATGGATTTTTCACAGAAACCTTTAAGTTTGAGCTATCGTGCTGAAAACTTGTATACTTATGCTTTAAGGGATGATAAATCCGAATAAATAGGTTTCAGAACGTTTTAGCCCTTAGTTTTTGAGTTATGGCCCGACAAAGATTTCCCATAGTTTTGAAAGGGTACCCCCTTATGAAAAAATGGATTTTTCACCGAAACGTTTAAGTTTGAGCTATCGGGCTGAAAACTTGTAAACATATGATTCAAGGGATGCTGAATCCGAATAAATAGGTTTCAGAACGTTTTAGCCCATAGTTCTTGAGTTATGGCCCGACAAAGATTTCCCAAAGTTTTGCTATACTAACCCCTTATGAAAAAATGGATTTTTCACCGAAACCTTTAAGTTTGAGCTATCGTGCTGAAAACTTGTATACTTATGCTTTAAGGGATGCTAAATCCGAATCAATGGGTTTCAGAACGTTTTAGCCCTTAGTTTTTGAGTTATGGCCCGACAAAGATTTCCCAAAGTTTTGAAAGGGTACCCCCTTATGAAAAAATGGATTTTTCACCGAAACCTTTAAGTTTGAGCTATCGGGCTGAAAACTTGTATACTTATGCCTTAAGGGATGCTAAATCCGATTCAATGGGTTTCAGAACGTTTTAGCCCTTAGTTTTTGAGGTATGGCCCGACAAAGATTTCCCAAAGTTTTGCTATACTAACCCCTTATGAAAAAATGGATTTTTCACCGAAACCTTTAAGTTTGAGCTCTCGGACTGAAAACTTGTATACTTATGCTTTAAGGGATGCTAAATCCGAATAAATGGGTTTCAGAACGTTTTAGCCCTTAGTTTTTGAGTTATGGCCCGACAAAGATTTCCCAAAGTTTTGCTATACTAACCCCTTATGAAAAAATGGATTTTTCACCGAAACCTTTAAGTTTGAGCTATCGGGCTGAACACTTGTATACTTATGCTTTAAGGGATGCTGAATCCGAATAAATAGGTGTCAGAACGTTTTAGCCCTTAGTTTTTGAGTTATGGCCCGACAAAGATTTCCCAAAGTTTTGAAAGGGTACCCCCTTATGAAAAAATGGATTTTTCACCGAAACCTTTAAGTTTGAGCTATCGGGCTGAAAACTTGTAAACTTATGATTCAAGGGATGCTGAATCCGAATAAATAGGTTTCAGAACGTTTTAGCCTATAGTTTTTGAGTTATGGCCCGACAAAGATTTCCCAAAGTTTTGAAAGGGTACCCCCTTATGAAAAAATGGATTTTTCACCGAAACCTTTAAGTTTGAGCTATCGGGATGAAAACTTGTAAACTTATGATTCAAGGGATGCTGAATCCGAATAAATAGGTTTCAGAACGTTTTAGCCCATAGTTTTTGAGTTATGGCCCGACAAAGATTTCCCAAAGTTTTGAAAGGGTACCCCCTTATGAAAAAATGGATTTTTCACCGAAACCTTTAAGTTTGAGCTATCGGGCTGAAAACTTGTATACTTATGCTTTAAGGGATGCTGAATCCGAATAAATAGGTGTCAGAACGTTTTAGCCCTTAGTTTTTGAGTTATGGCCCGACAAAGATTTCCCATAGCTTTGAAAGGGTACCCCTTTATGAAAAAATGGATTTTTCACCGAAACCTTTAAGTTTGAGCTATCGGGCTGAAAACTTGTATACTTATGCTTTAGGGGATGCTAAATCCGAATAAATGGGTTTCAGAACGTTTTAGCCCTTAGTTTTGGAGTTATGGCACGACAAAGATTTCCCAAAGTTTTGAAAGGGTACCCCCTTATGAAAAAATGGATTTTTCACCGAAACCTTTAAGTTTGAGCTATCGGGCTGAAAACTTGTATACTTATGCTTTATGGGATGCTAAATCCGAATCAATGGGTTTCAGAACGTTTTAGCCCTTAGTTTTTGAGTTATGGCCCGACAAAGATTTCCCAAAGTTTTGCTATACTAACCCCTTATGAAAAAATGGATTTTTCACCGAAACCTTTAAGTTTGAGCTATCGGGGTGAAAACTTGTATACTTATGCTTTAAGGGATGCTAAATCCGAATCAATGGGTTTCAGAACGTTTTATCCCTTAGTTTTTGAGGTATGGCCCGACAAAGATTTCCCAAAGTTTTGCTATACTAACCCCTTATGAAAAAATGGATTTTTCACCGAAACCTTTAAGTTTGAGCTATCGGGCTGAAAACTTGTATACTTATGCTTTATGGGATGCTAAATCCGAATCAATGGGTTTCAGAACGTTTTAGCTCTTAGTTTTTGAGTTATGGCCCGACAAAGATTTCCCAAAGTTTTGCTATACTAACCCCTTATGAAAAAATGGATTTTTCACCGAAACCTTTAAGTTTGAGCTATCGGGCTGAAAACTTGTATACTTATGCTTTAAGGGATGCTGAATCCGAATAAATGGGTTTCAGAACGTTTTAGCCAATAGTTTTTTAGTTATGGCCCGACAAAGATTTCCCAAAGTTTTGCTATACTAACCCCTTATGAAAAAATGGATTTTTCACCGAAACCTTTAAGTTTGAGCTATCGGGCTGAAAACTTGTAAACTTATGATTCAAGGGATGCGGAATCCGAATAAATAGGTTTCAGAACGTTTTAGCCCATAGTTTTTGAGTTATGGCCCGACAAAGATTTCCCAAAGTTTTGAAAGGGTACCCCCTTATGAAAAAATGGATTTTTCACCGAAACCTTTAAGTTTGAGCTATCGGGCTGAAAACTTGTATAATTATGCTTTAAGGGATGCTAAATCCGAACAAATAGGTTTCAGAACGTTTTAGCCCTTAGTTTTTGAGTTATGGCCCGACAAAGATTTCCCAAAGTTTCGCTATACTAACCCCTTATGAAAAAATGGATTTTTCACCGAAACCTTTAAGTTTGAGCTATCGGGCTGAAAACTTGTATACTTATGCTTTAAGGGATGCTGAATCCGAATAAATAGGTTTCAGAACGTTTTAGCCCTTAGTTTTTGAGTTATGGCCCGACAAATATTTCCCAAAGTTTTGCTATACTAACCCCTTATGAAAAAATGGATTTTTCACCGAAACCTTTAAGTTTGAGCTATCGGGCTGAAAACTTGTATACTTATGCTTTAAGGGATGCTGAATCCGAATAAATGGGTTTCATAACGTTTTAGCCAATAGTTTTTTAGTTATGGCCCGACAAAGATTTCCCAAAGTTTTGCTATACTAACCCCTTATGAAAAAATGGATTTTTCACCGAAGCTTTAAGTTTGAGCTATCGGGCTGAAAACTTGTAAACTTATGATTCAAGGGATGCGGAATCCGAATAAATAGGTTTCAGAACGTTTTAGCCCATAGTTTTTGAGTTATGGCCCGACAAAGATTTCCCAAAGTTTTGAAAGGGTACCCCCTTATGAAAAAATGGATTTTTCACCGAAACCTTTAAGTTTGAGCTATCGGGCTGAAAACTTGTATACTTATGCTTTAAGGGATGCTAAATCCGAATAAATGGGTTTCAGAACGTTTTAGCCCTTAGTTTTGAAATTATGGCCCGACAAAGATTTCCCAAAGTTTTGCTATACTAACCCCTTATGAAAAAATGTAATTTTCACCGAAACCTTTAAGTTTGAGCTATCGGGCTGAAAACTTGTATACTTATGCTTTAAGGGATGCTAAATCCGAATCAATGGGTTTCAGAACGTTTTAGCCCTTAGTTTTTGAGTTATGGCCCGACAAAGATTTCCCAAAGTTTTGCTATACTAACCCCTTATGAAAAAATGGATTTTTCACCGAAACCTTTAAGTTTGAGCTATCGGGCTGAAAACTTGTATACTTATGCTTTAAGGGACAAAGATTTCCCAAAGTTTTGAAAGGGTACCCCCTTATGAAAAAATGGATTTTTCACCGAAACCTTTCCCGTTTGAGTTTGAGCTATCGGGCTGAAAACTTGTATACTTATGCTTTAAGGGATGCTAAATCCTAATAAATGGGTTTCAGAACGTTTTAGCCCTTAGTTTTTGAGTTATGGCCCGACAAAGATTTCCCAAAGTTTTGCTATACTAACCCCTTATGAAAAAATGGATTTTTCACCGAAACCTTTAAGTTTGAGCTATCGGGCTGAAAACTTGTATACTTATGCTTTAAGGGACAAAGATTTCCCAAAGTTTTGAAAGGGTACCCCCTTATGAAAAAATGGATTTTTCACCGAAACCTTTCCCGTTTGAGTTTGAGCTATCGGGCTGAAAACTTGTATACTTATGCTTTAAGGGATTCTAAATCCGAATAAATGGGTTTCAGAACGTTTTAGCCCTTAGTTTTGGAGTTATGGCCCGACAAAGATTTCCCAAAGTTTTGCTATACTAACCCCTTATGAAAAAATGGATTTTTCACCGAGACCTTTAAGTTTGAGGTATCGGGCTGAAAACTTGTATACTTATGCTTTATGGGATGCTGAATCCGAATAAATAGGTTTCAGAACGTTTTAGCCCTTAGTTTTGGAGTTATGGCTCGACAAAGATTTCCCAAAGTTTTGCTATACTAACCCCTTATGAAAAAATGAATTTTTCGCCGAAACCTTTAAGTTTGAGCTATCGGGCTGAAAACTTGTATACTTATGCTTTATGGGATGCTGAATCTGAATAAATAGGTTTCAGAACGTTTTTGCCCTTAGTTTTGGAGTTATGGCCCGACAAAGATTTCCCAAAGTTTTGCTATACTAACCCCTTATGAAAAAATGGATTTTTCACCGAAACCTTTAAGTTTGAGCTATCGGGCTGAAAACTTGTATACTTATGCTTTAAGGGATGCTGAATCCGAATAAATAGGTTTCAGAACGTTTTAGCCCATAGTTTTTGAGTTATGGGCCGACAAAGATTTCCCAAAAATTTTGAAAGGGTACCCCCTTATGAAAAAATGGATTTTTCACCGAAACCTTTAAGTTTGAGCTATCGGGCTGAAAACTTTTATACTTATGCTTTAAGGGATGCTAAAGCCGAATCAATGGGTTTCAGAACGTTTTAGCCCTTAGTTTTTGAGTTATGGCCCGACAAAGATTTCACAAAGTTTTGCTATACTAACCCCTTATGAAAAATGGATTTTTCACCGAAACCTTTAAGTTTGAGCTATCGGGCTGAAAACTTGTATACTTATGCATTAATGGATGCTGAATCCGAATAAATAGGTTTCAGAACGTTTTAGCCCATAGTTTTTGAGTTATGGACCGACAAAGATTTCCCAAAGTTTTGCTATACTAACCCCTTATGAAAAAATGGATTTTTCACCGAAACCTTTAAGTTTGAGCTATCGGGCTGAAAACTTGTATACTTATGCTTTAAGGGATGCTAAAGCCGAATCAATGGGTTTCAGAACGTTTTAGCCCTTAGTTTTTGAGTTATGGCCCGACAAAGATTTCCCAAAGTTTTGCTATACTAACCCCTTATGAAAAAATGGATTTTTCACCGAAACCTTTAAGTTTGAGCTATCGGGCTGAAAACTTGTATACTTATGCTTTAAGGGATGCTAAATCCGAATAAATGGGTTTCAGAACGTTTTAGCCCTTAGTTTTTGAGTTATGGCCCGACAAAGATTTCCCAAAGTTTTGCTATACTAACCCCTTATGAAAAAATGGATTTTTCACCGAAACCTTTAAGTTTGAGCTATCGGGCTGAAAACTTGTAAACTTATGATTCAAGGGATGCTGAATCCGAATAAATGGGTTTCAGAACGTTTTAGCCCATACTTTTTGAGTTATGGCCCGACAAAGATTTCCCAAAGTTTTGAAAGGGTACCCCCTTATGAAAAAATGGATTTTTCACCGAAACCTTTAAGTTTGAGCTATCGGGCTGAAAACTTGTATACTTATGCTTTAAGGGATGCTAAATCCGAATAAATGGGTTTCAGAACGTTTTAGCCCTTAGTTTTTGAGTTATGGCCCGACAAAGATTTCCCAAAGTTTTGCTATACTAACCCCTTATGAAAAAATGGATTTTTCACCGAAACCTTTAAGTTTGAGCTATCGGGCTGAAAACTTGTATACTTATGCTTTAAGAGATGCTAAATCCTAATCAATATGTTTCAGAACGTTTTAGCCCTTAGTTTTTGAGATATGGCCCGACAAAGATTTCTCAAAGTTTTGCTATACTAACCCCTTATGAAAAAATGGATTTTTCACCGAAACCTTTAAGTTTGAGCTATCGGGCTGAAAACTTGTATACTTATGCTTTAGGGGATGCTGAATCCGAATAAATAGGTTTCACAACGTTTTAGCCCTTAGTTTTTGAGTTATGGCCCGACAAACATTTCCCAAAGTTTTGAAAGGGTACCCCCTTATGAAAAAAATGGATTTTTCACCGAAACCTTTAAGTTTGAGCTATCGGGCTGAAAACTTGTATACTTATGCTTTAAGGGATGCTAAATCCGAATAAATGGGTTTCAGAACGTTTTAGCCCTTAGTTTTGCAGTTATGGCCCGACAAAGATTTCCCAAAGTTTTGCTATACTAACCCCTTATGAACAAATGGATTTTTCACCGAAACCTTTAAGTTTGAGCTATCGGGCTGAAAACTTGTATACTTATGCTTTATGGGATGCTGAATCCGAATAAATAGGTTTCAGAACGTTTTAGCCCTTAGTTTTTGAGTTATGGCCCGACAAAGATTTCCCAAAAATTTTGAAAGGGTACCCCCTTATGAAAAAATGGATTTTTCACCGAAACCTTTAAGTTTGAGCTATCGGGCTGAAAACTTGTATACTTATGCTTTAAGGGATGCTAAATCCGAATAAATGGGTTTCAAAACGTTTTGGCCCTTTGTTTTGTAGTTATGGCCCGACAAAGATTTCCCAAAGTTTTGAAAGGGTACCCCCTTATGAAAAAATGGGTTTTTCACCGAAACCTTTAAGTTTGAGCTATCGGGCTGAAAACTTGTATACTTATGCTTTAAGGGATGCTGAATCCGAATAAATGGGTTTCAGAACGTTTTTGCCCTTAGTTTTGGAGTTATGGCCCGACAAAGATTTCCCAAAGTTTTGCTATACTAACCCCTTATGAAAAAATGGATTTTTCACCGAGACCTTTAAGTTTGAGCTATCGGGCTGAAAACTTGTATACTTATGCTTTATGGGATGCTGAATCCGAATAAATAGGTTTCAGAACGTTTTAGCCCTTAGTTTTGGAGTTATGGCTCGACAAAGATTTCCCAAATTTTTGCTATACTAACCCCTTATGAAAAAATGAATTTTTCGCCGAAACCTTTAAGTTTGAGCTATCGGGCTGAAAACTTGTATACTTATGCTTTATGGGATGCTGAATCTGAATAAATAGGTTTCAGAACGTTTTTGCCCTTAGTTTTGGAGTTATGGCCCGACAAAGATTTCCCAAAGTTTTGCTATACTAACCCCTTATGAAAAAATGGATTTTTCACCGAAACCTTTAAGTTTGAGCTATCGGGCTGAAAACTTGTATACTTATGCTTTAAGGGATGCTGAATCCGAATAAATAGGTTTCAGAACGTTTTAGCCCATAGTTTTTGAGTTATGGGCCGACAAAGATTTCCCAAAAATTTTGAAAGGGTACCCCCTTATGAAAAAATGGATTTTTCACCGAAACCTTTAAGTTTGAGCTATCGGGCTGAAAACTTTTATACTTATGCTTTAAGGGATGCTAAAGCCGAATCAATGGGTTTCAGAACGTTTTAGCCCTTAGTTTTTGAGTTATGGCCCGACAAAGATTTCCCAAAGTTTTGCTATACTAACCCCTTATGAAAAATGGATTTTTTACCGAAACCTTTAAGTTTGAGCTATCGGGCTGAAAACTTGTATACTTATGCATTAAGGGATGCTGAATCCGAATAAATAGGTTTCAGAACGTTTTAGCCCATAGTTTTTGAGTTATGGGCCGACAAAGATTTCCCAAAGTTTTGCTATACTAACCCCTTATGAAAAAATGGATTTTTCACCGAAACCTTTAAGTTTGAGCTATCGGGCTGAAAACTTGTATACTTATGCTTTAAGGGATGCTAAAGCCGAATCAATGGGTTTCAGAACGTTTTAGCCCTTAGTTTTTGAGTTATGGCCCGACAAAGATTTCCCAAAGTTTTGCTATACTAACCCCTTATGAAAAAATGGATTTTTCACCGAAACCTTTAAGTTTGAGCTATCGGGCTGAAAACTTGTAAACTTATGATTCAAGGGATGCTGAATCCGAATAAATGGGTTTCAGAACGTTTTAGCCCATACTTTTTGAGTTATGGCCCGACAAAGATTTCCCAAAGTTTTGAAAGGGTACCCCCTTATGAAAAAATGGATTTTTCACCGAAACCTTTAAGTTTGAGCTATCGGGCTGAAAACTTGTATACTTATGCTTTAAGGGATGCTAAATCCGAATAAATGGGTTTCAGAACGTTTTAGCCCTTAGTTTTTGAGTTATGGCCCGACAAAGATTTCCCAAAGTTTTGCTATACTAACCCCTTATGAAAAAATGGATTTTTCACCGAAACCTTTAAGTTTGAGCTATCGGGCTGAAAACTTGTATACTTATGCTTTAAGAGATGCTAAATCCGAATCAATGGGTTTCAGAACGTTTTAGCCCTTAGTTTTTGAGATATGGCCCGACAAAGATTTCTCAAAGTTTTGCTATACTAACCCCTTATGAAAAAATTAATTTTTCACCGAAACCTTTAAGTTTGAGCTATAGAGCTGAAAACTTGTATACTTATGCTTTATGGGATGCTGAATCCGAATAAATAGGTTTCAGAACGTTTTAGCCCTTAGTTTTTGAGTTATGGCCCTACAAAGATTTCCCAAAAATTTTGAATGGGTACCCCCTTATGAAAAAATGGATTTTTCACCGAAACCTTTAAGTTTGAGCTATCGGGCTGAAAACTTGTATACTTATGCTTTAAGGGATGCTGAATCCCAATAAATAGGTTTCAGAACGTTTTAGCCCTTAGTTTTTGAGTTATGGCCCGACAAAGATTTCCCAAAGTTTTGCTATACTAACCCCTTATGAAAAAATGGATTTTTCACCGAAACCTTTAAGTTTGAGCTATCGGGCTGAAAACTTGTATACTTATGCTTTAAGGGATGCTGAATCCGAATAAATAGGTTTCAGAACGTTTTAGCCCTTAGTTTTTGAGTTATGGCCGGACAAATATTTCCCAAAAATTTTGAAAGGGTACCCCCTTATGAAAAAATGGATTTTTCACCGAAACCTTTAAGTTTGAGCTATCGGGCTGAAAACTTGTATACTTATGCTTTAAGGGATGCTAAATCCGAATCAATGGGTTTCAGAACGTTTTAGCCCTTAGTTTTTGAGTTATGGCCCGACAAAGATTTCCCAAAGTTTTGCTATACTAACCCCTTATGAAAAAATGGACTTTTCACCGAAACCTTTAAGTTTGAGCTATCGGGCTGAAAACTTGTATACTTATGCTTTAAGGGATGCTAAATCCGAATCAATGGGTTTCAGTACGTTTTAGCCCTTAGTTTTTGAGTTATGGCCCGACAAAGATTTCCCAAAGTTTTGCTATACTAACCCCTTATGAAAAAATGGATTTTTCACCGAAACCTTTAAGTTTGAGCTATCGGGCTGAAAACTTGTATACTTATGCATTAAGGGATGCTGAATCCGAATAAATAGGTTTCAGAACGTTTTAGCCCATAGTTTTTGAGTTATGGGCCGACAAAGATTTCCCAAAGTTTTGCTATACTAACCCCTTATGAAAAAATGGATTTTTCACCGAAACCTTTAAGTTTGAGCTATCGGGCTGAAAACTTGTATACTTATGCTTTAAGGGATGCTAAAGCCGAATCAATGGGTTTCAGAACGTTTTAGCCCTTAGTTTTTAAGTTATGGCCCGACAAAGATTTCCCAAAGTTTTGCTATACTAACCCCTTATGAAAAAATGGATTTTTCACCGAAACCTTTAAGTTTGAGCTATCGGGCTGAAAACTTGTATACTTATGCTTTAAGGGATGCTAAATCCGAATAAATGGGTTTCAGAACGTTTTAGCCCTTAGTTTTTGAGTTATGGCCCGACAAAGATTTCCCAAAGTTTTGCTATACTAACCCCTTATGAAAAAATGGATTTTTCACCGAAACCTTTAAGTTTGAGCTATCGGGCTGAAAACTTGTATACTTATGCTTTAAGAGATGCTAAATCCGAATCAATGGGTTTCAGAACGTTTTAGCCCTTAGTTTTTGAGATATGGCCCGACAAAGATTTCTCAAAGTTTTGCTATACTAACCCCTTATGAAAAAATTAATTTTTCACCGAAACCTTTAAGTTTGAGCTATAGAGCTGAAAACTTGTATACTTATGCTTTATGGGATGCTGAATCCGAATAAATAGGTTTCAGAACGTTTTAGCCCTTAGTTTTTGAGTTATGGCCCTACAAAGATTTCCCAAAAATTTTGAATGGGTACCCCCTTATGAAAAAATGGATTTTTCACCGAAACCTTTAAGTTTGAGCTATCGGGCTGAAAACTTGTATACTTATGCTTTAAGGGATGCTGAATCCGAATAAATAGGTTTCAGAATGTTTTAGCCCTTAGTTTTTGAGTTATGGCCCGACAAAGATTTCCCAAAGTTTTGAAAGGGTACCCCCTTATGAAAAAATGGATTTTTCACGGAAGCCTTTAAGTTTGAGCCATCGGGCTGAAAACTTGTATACTTATGCTTTAAGGGATGCTGAATCCGAATAAATAGGTTTCAGAACGTTTTAGCCCTTAGTTTTTGAGTTATGGCCCGACAAAGATTTCCCAAAGTTTTGCTATACTAACCCCTTATGAAAAAATGGATTTTTCACCGAAACCTTTAAGTTTGAGCTATCGGGCTGAAAACTTGTATACTTATGCTTTAAGGGATGCTGAATCCGAATAAATAGGTTTCAGAACGTTTTAGCCCTTAGTTTTTGAGTTATGGCCGGACAAATATTTCCCAAAAATTTTGAAAGGGTACCCGCTTATGAAAAAATGGATTTTTCACCGAAACCTTTAAGTTTGAGCTATCGGGCTGAAAACTTGTATACTTATGCTTTAAGGGATGCTAAATCCGAATCAATGGGTTTCAGAACGTTTTAGCCCTTAGTTTTTGAGTTATGGCCCGACAAAGATTTCCCAAAGTTTTGCTATACTAACCCCTTATGAAAAAATGGACTTTTCACCGAAACCTTTAAGTTTGAGCTATCGGGCTGAAAACTTGTATACTTATGCTTTAGGGGATGCTAAATCCGAATCAATGGGTTTCAGTACGTTTTAGCCCTTAGTTTTTGAGTTATGGCCCGACAAAGATTTCCCAAAGTTTTGCTATACTAACCCCTTATGAAAAAATGGATTTTTCACCGAAACCTTTAAGTTTGAGCTATCGGGCTGAAAACTTGTATACTTATGCTTTAAGGGATGCTGAATCCGAATAAATAGGTTTCAGAACGTTTTAGCCCATAGTTTTTGAGTTATGGCCCGACAAAGATTTTCCAAAGTTTTGCTATACTAACCCCTTATGAAAAAATGGATTTTTCACCGAAACCTTTAAGTTTGAGCTATCGGGCTGAAAACTTGTATACTTATGCTTTATGGCATGCTAAATCCGAATAAATGGGTTTCAGAACGTTTTAGCCCTTAGTTTTTGAGTTATGGCCCGACAAAGATTTCCCAAAGTTTTGCTATACTAACCCCTTATGAAAAAATGGATTTTTCACCGAAACCTTTAAGTTTGAGCTATCGGGCTGAAAACTTGTATACTTATGCTTTATGGGATGCTGAATCCGAATAAATAGGTTTCAGAACGTTTTAGCCCTTAGTTTTGGAGTTATGGCTCGACAAAGATTTCCCAAAGTTTTGCTATACTAACCCCTTATGAAAAAATGGATTTTTCACCGAAACCTTTAAGTTTGAGCTATCGGGCTGAAAACTTGTATACTTATGCTTTATGGGATGCTGAATCCGAATAAATAGGTTTCAGAACGTTTTAGCCCTTAGTTTTTGAGTTATGGCCCGACAAAGATTTCCCAAAACTTTTGAAAGGGTACCCCCTTATGAAAAAACGGATTTTTCACCGAAACCTTTAAGTTTGAGCTATCGGGCTGAAAACTTGTAAACTTATGCTTTAAGGGATGCTGAATCCGAATAAATGGGTTTCAGAACGTTTTAGCCCTTAGTTTTTGAGTTATGGCCCGACAAAGATTTCCCAAAGTTTTGAAAGGGTGCCCGCTTATGAAAAAATTGATTTTTCACCGAAACCTTTAAGTTTGAGCTATAGAGCTGAAAACTTGTATACTTATGCTTTATGGGATGCTGAATCCGAATAAATAGGTTTCAGAACGTTTTAGCCCTTAGTTTTTGAGTTATGGCCCGACAAAGACTCCCCAAAAATTTTGAATGGGTACCCCCTTATGAAAAAATGGATTTTTCACCGATACCTTTAAGTTTGAGCTATCGGGCTGAAAACTTGTATACTTATGCTTTAAGGGATTCTCAATCCGAATAAATAGGTTTCAGAACGTTTTAGCCCTTAGTTTTTGAGTTATGGCCCGACAAAGATTTCCCAAAGATTTGCTATACTAACCCCTTATGAAAAAATGGATTTTTCACCGAAACCTTTAAGTTTGAGCTATTGGGCTGAAAACTTGTATACTTATGCATTAAGGGATGCTAAATCCGAATAAATGGGTTTCAGAACGTTTTAGCCCTTAGTTTTGGAGTTATGGCCCGACAAAGATTTCCCAAAGTTTTGCTATACTAACCCCTTATGAAAAAATGGATTTTTCACCGAAACCTTTAAGTTTGAGCTATCGGGCTGAAAACTTGTATACTTATGCTTTAAGGGATGCTGAATCCGAATAAATAGGTTTCAGAACGTTTTAGCCCTTAGTTTTGGAGTTATGGCCCGACAAAGATTTCCCAAAGTTTTGCTATACTAACCCCTTATGAAAAAACGGATTTTTCACCGAAGCCTTTAAGTTTGAGCCACCGGGCTGAAAACTTGTATACTTATGCTTTAAGGGATGCTGAATCCGAATAAATAGGTTTCAGAACGTTTTAGCCCTTAGTTTTTGAGTTATGGCCCGACAAAGATTTCCCAAAGTTTTGCTATACTAACCCCTTATGAAAAAATGGATTTTTCACCGAAACCTTTAAGTTTGAGCTATCGGGCTGAAAACTTGTATACTTATGCTTTAAGGGTTGCTAAATCCGAATCAATGGGTTTCAGAACGTTTTAGCCCTTAGTTTTTGAGTTATGGCCCGACAAAGATTTCCCAAAGTTTTGCTATACTAACCCCTTATGAAAAAACGGATTTTTCACCGAAACCTTTAAGTTTGAGCTATCGGGCTGAAAACTTGTATACTTATGCTTTAAGGGATGCTGAATCCGAATAAATAGGTTTCAGAACGTTTTAGCCCTTAGTTTTTGAGTTATGGCCCGACAAAGATTTCCCAAAGTTTTGCTATACTAACCCCTTATGAAAAAACGGATTTTTCACCGAAACCTTTAAGTTTGAGCTATCGGGCTGAAAACTTGTATACTTATGCTTTATGGGATGCTGAATCCGAATAAATAGGTTTCAGAACGTTTTAGCCCTTAGTTTTGGAGTTATGACCCGACAAAGAATTCCCAAAGTTTTGCTATACTAACCCCTTATGAAAAAATGGATTTTTCACCGAAACCTTTAAGTTTGAGCTATCGGGCTGAAAACTTGTATACTTATGCTTTAAGGGATGTTGAATCCGAATAAATAGGTTTCAGAACGTTTTAGCCCTTAGTTTTTGAGTTATGGCCCGACAAAGATTTCCCAAAAATTTTGAAAGGGTACCCCCTTATGAAAAAATGGATTTTTCACCGAAACCTTTAAGTTTGAGCTATCGGGCTGAAAACTTGTATACTTATGCTTTAAGGGATGCTAAATCCGAATCAATGGGTTTCAGAACGTTTTAGCCCTTAGTTTTTGAGTTATGGCCCGACAAAGATTTCCCAAAGTTTTGCTATACTAACCCCTTATGAAAAAATGGACTTTTCACCGAAACCTTTAAGTTTGAGCTATCGGGCTGAAAACTTGTATACTTATGCTTTAAGGGTTGCTAAATCCGAATCAATGGGTTTCAGAACGTTTTAGCCCTTAGTTTTTGAGTTATGGCCCGACAAAGATTTCCCAAAGTTTTGCTATACTAACCCCTTATGAAAAAACGGATTTTTCACCGAAACCTTTAAGTTTGAGCTATCGGGCTGAAAACTTGTATACTTATGCTTTAAGGGATGCTGAATCCGAATAAATAGGTTTCAGGACGTTTTAGCCCTTAGTTTTTGAGTTATGGCCCGACAAAGATTTCCCAAAGTTTTGCTATACTAACCCCTTATGAAAAAATGGATTTTTCACCGAAACCTTTAAGTTTGAGCTATCGGGCTGAAAACTTGTATACTTATGCTTTATGGGATGCTGAATCCGAATAAATAGGTTTCAGAACGTTTTAGCCCTTAGTTTTGGAGTTATGGCCCGACAAAGAATTCCCAAAGTTTTGCTATACTAACCCCTTATGAAAAAACGGATTTTTCACCGAAACCTTTAAGTTTGAGCTATCTGGCTGAAAACTTGTATACTTATGCTTTAAGGGATGCTGAATCCGAATAAATAGGTTTCAGAACGTTTTAGCCCTTAGTTTTTGAGTTATGGCCCGACAAAGATTTCCCAAAGTTTTGCTATACTAACCCCTTATGAAAAAATGGATTTTTCACCGAAACCTTTAAGTTTGAGCTATCGGGCTGAAAACTTGTATACTTATGCTTTATGGGATGCTGAATCCGAATAAATAGGTTTCAGAACGTTTTAGCCCTTAGTTTTAATTCCCAAAGTTTTGCTATACTAACCCCTTATGAAAAAACGGATTTTTCACCGAAACCTTTAAGTTTGAGCTATCGGGCTGAAAACTTGTATACTTATGCTTTAAGGGATGCTGAATCCGAATAAATAGGTTTCAGAACGTTTTAGCCCTTAGTTTTTGAGTTATGGCCGGACAAATATTTCCCAAAAATTTTGAAAGGGTACCCCCTTATGAAAAAATGGATTTTTCACCGAAACCTTTAAGTTTGAGCTATCGGGCTGAAAACTTGTATACTTATGCTTTAAGGGATGCTAAATCCGAATCAATGGGTTTCAGAACGTTTTAGCCCTTAGTTTTTGAGTTATGGCCCGACAAAGATTTCCCAAAGTTTTGCTATACTAACCCCTTATGAAAAAATGGACTTTTCACCGAAACCTTTAAGTTTGAGCTATCGGGCTGAAAACTTGTATACTTATGCTTTAAGGGATGCTAAATCCGAATCAATGGGTTTCAGTACGTTTTAGCCCTTAGTTTTTGAGTTATGGCCCGACAAAGATTTCCCAAAGTTTTGCTATACTAACCCCTTATGAAAAAATGGATTTTTCACCGAAACCTTTAAGTTTGAGCTATCGGGCTGAAAACTTGTATACTTATGCTTTAAGGGATGCTGAATCCGAATAAATAGGTTTCAGAACGTTTTAGCCCATAGTTTTTGAGTTATGGCCCGACAAAGATTTTCCAAAGTTTTGCTATACTAACCCCTTATGAAAAAATGGATTTTTCACCGAAACCTTTAAGTTTGAGCTATCGGGCTGAAAACTTGTATACTTATGCTTTATGGCATGCTAAATCCGAATAAATGGGTTTCAGAACGTTTTAGCCCTTAGTTTTTGAGTTATGGCCCGACAAAGATTTCCCAAAAATTTTCAAAGGGTACCCCCTTATGAAAAAATGGATTTTTCACCGAAACCTTTAAGTTTGAGCTATCGGGCTGAAAACTTGTATACTTATGCTTTATGGGATGCTGAATCCGAATAAATAGGTTTCAGAACGTTTTAGCCCTTAGTTTTGGAGTTATGGCTCGACAAAGATTGCCCAAAGTTTTGCTATACTAACCCCTTATGAAAAAACGGATTTTTCACCGAAACCTTTAAGTTTGAGCTATCGGGCTGAAAACTTGTAAACTTATGCTTTAAGGGATGCTGAATCCGAATAAATAGGTTTCAGAACGTTTTAGCCCATAGTTTTTGAGTTATGGCCCGACAAAGATTTCCCAAAGTTTTGCTATACTAACCCCTTATGAAAAAATGGATTTTTCACCGAAACCTTTAAGTTTGAGCTATCGGGCTGAAAACTTGTATACTTATGCTTTAAGGGATGCTAAATCCGGATCAATGGGTTTCAGAACGTTTTAGCCCTTAGTTTTTGAGTTATGGCCCGACAAAGATTTCCCAAAGTTTTGCTATACTAACCCCTTATGAAAAATGGATTTTTCACCGAAACCTTTAAGTTTGAGCTATCGGGCTGAAAACTTGTATACTTATGCATTAAGGGATGCTGAATCCGAATAAATAGGTTTCAGAACGTTTTAGCCCATAGTTTTTGAGTTATGGGCCGACAAAGATTTCCCAAAGTTTTGCTATACTAACCCCTTATGAAAAAATGGATTTTTCACCGAAACCTTTAAGTTTGAGCTATCGGGCTGAAAACTTGTATACTTATGCTTTAAGGGATGCTAAAGCCGAATCAATGGGTTTCAGAACGTTTTAGCCCTTAGTTTTTGAGTTATGGCCCGACAAAGATTTCCCAAAGTTTTGCTATACTAACCCCTTATGAAAAAATGGATTTTTCACCGAAACCTTTAAGTTTGAGCTATCGGGCTGAAAACTTGTATACTTATGCTTTAAGGGATGCTAAATCCGAATAAATGGGTTTCAGAACGTTTTAGCCCTTAGTTTTTGAGTTATGGCCCGACAAAGATTTCCCAAAGTTTTGCTATACTAACCCCTTATGAAAAAATGGATTTTTCACCGAAACCTTTAAGTTTGAGCTATCGGGCTGAAAACTTGTAAACTTATGATTCAAGGGATGCTGAATCCGAATAAATGGGTTTCAGAACGTTTTAGCCCATACTTTTTGAGTTATGGCCCGACAAAGATTTCCCAAAGTTTTGCTATACTAACCCCTTATGAAAAAATGGATTTTTCACCGAAACCTTTAAGTTTGAGCTATCGGGCTGAAAACTTGTATACTTATGCTTTAAGGGATGCTAAATCCGAATAAATGGGTTTCAGAACGTTTTAGCCCTTAGTTTTTGAGTTATGGCCCGACAAAGATTTCCCAAAGTTTTGCTATACTAACCCCTTATGAAAAAATGGATTTTTCACCGAAACCTTTAAGTTTGAGCTATCGGGCTGAAAACTTGTATACTTATGCATTAAGGGATGCTGAATCCGAATAAATAGGTTTCAGAACGTTTTAGCCCATAGTTTTTGAGTTATGGGCCGACAAAGATTTCCCAAAGTTTTGCTATACTAACCCCTTATGAAAAAATGGATTTTTCACCGAAACCTTTAAGTTTGAGCTATCGGGCTGAAAACTTGTATACTTATGCTTTAAGGGATGCTAAAGCCGAATCAATGGGTTTCAGAACGTTTTAGCCCTTAGTTTTTGAGTTATGGCCCGACAAAGATTTCCCAAAGTTTTGCTATACTAACCCCTTATGAAAAAATGGATTTTTCACCGAAACCTTTAAGTTTGAGCTATCGGGCTGAAAACTTGTATACTTATGCTTTATGGGATGCTGAATCCGAATAAATAGGTTTCAGAACGTTTTAGCCCTTAGTTTTGGAGTTATGGCCCGACAAAGAATTCCCAAAGTTTTGCTATACTAACCCCTTATGAAAAAACGGATTTTTCACCGAAACCTTTAAGTTTGAGCTATCTGGCTGAAAACTTGTATACTTATGCTTTAAGGGATGCTGAATCCGAATAAATAGGTTTCAGAACGTTTTAGCCCTTAGTTTTTGAGTTATGGCCCGACAAAGATTTCCCAAAGTTTTGCTATACTAACCCCTTATGAAAAAATGGATTTTTCACCGAAACCTTTAAGTTTGAGCTATCGGGCTGAAAACTTGTATACTTATGCATTAAGGGATGCTGAATCCGAATAAATAGGTTTCAGAACGTTTTAGCCCATAGTTTTTGAGTTATGGGCCGACAAAGATTTCCCAAAGTTTTGCTATACTAACCCCTTATGAAAAAATGGATTTTTCACCGAAACCTTTAAGTTTGAGCTATCGGGCTGAAAACTTGTATACTTATGCTTTAAGGGATGCTAAAGCCGAATCAATGGGTTTCAGAACGTTTAAGCCCTTAGTTTTTGAGTTATGGCCCGACAAAGATTTCCCAAAGTTTTGCTATACTAACCCCTTATGAAAAAATGGATTTTTCACCGAAACCTTTAAGTTTGAGCTATCGGGCTGAAAACTTGTATACTTATGCTTTAAGGGATGCTAAATCCGAATAAATGGGTTTCAGAACGTTTTAGCCCTTAGTTTTTGAGTTATGGCCCGACAAAGATTTCCCAAAGTTTTGCTATACTAACCCCTTATGAAAAAATGGATTTTTCACCGAAACCTTTAAGTTTGAGCTATCGGGCTGAAAACTTGTAAACTTATGATTCAAGGGATGCTGAATCCGAATAAATGGGTTTCAGAACGTTTTAGCCCATACTTTTTGAGTTATGGCCCGACAAAGATTTCCCAAAGTTTTGAAAGGGTACCCCTTATGAAAAAATGGATTTTTCACCGAAACCTTTAAGTTTGAGCTATCGGGCTGAAAACTTGTATACTTATGCTTTAAGGGATGCTAAATCCGAATCAATAGGTTTCAGAACGTTTTAGCCCTTAGTTTTTGAGTTATGGCCCGACAAAGATTTCCCAAAGTTTTGCTATACTAACCCCTTATGAAAAAATGGATTTTTCACCGAAACCTTTAAGTTTGAGCTATCGGGCTGAAAACTTGTATACTTATGCTTTAAGAGATGCTAAATCCGAATCAATGGGTTTCAGAACGTTTTAGCCCTTAGTTTTTGAGATATGGCCCGACAAAGATTTCTCAAAGTTTTGCTATACTAACCCCTTATGAAAAAATTAATTTTTCACCGAAACCTTTAAGTTTGAGCTATAGAGCTGAAAACTTGTATACTTATGCTTTATGGGATGCTGAATCCGAATAAATAGGTTTCAGAACGTTTTAGCCCTTAGTTTTTGAGTTATGGCCCTACAAAGATTTCCCAAAAATTTTGAATGGGTACCCCCTTATGAAAAAATGGATTTTTCACCGAAACCTTTAAGTTTGAGCTATCGGGCTGAAAACTTGTATACTTATGCTTTAAGGGATGCTGAATCCGAATAAATAGGTTTCAGAACGTTTTAGCCCTTAGTTTTTGAGTTATGGCCCGACAAAGATTTCCCAAAGTTTTGAAAGGGTACCCCCTTATGAAAAAATGGATTTTTCACGGAAGCCTTTAAGTTTGAGCCATCGGGCTGAAAACTTGTATACTTATGCTTTAAGGGATGCTGAATCCGAATAAATAGGTTTCAGAACGTTTTAGCCCTTAGTTTTTGAGTTATGGCCCGACAAAGATTTCCCAAAGTTTTGCTATACTAACCCCTTATGAAAAAATGGATTTTTCACCGAAACCTTTAAGTTTGAGCTATCGGGCTGAAAACTTGTATACTTATGCTTTATGGGATGCTGAATCCGAATAAATAGGTTTCAGAACGTTTTAGCCCTTAGTTTTGGAGTTATGGCTCGACAAAGATTTCCCAAAGTTTTGCTATACTAACCCCTTATGAAAAAATGGATTTTTCACCGAAACCTTTAAGTTTGAGCTATCGGGCTGAAAACTTGTATACTTATGCTTTATGGGATGCTGAATCCGAATAAATAGGTTTCAGAACGTTTTAGCCCTTAGTTTTTGAGTTATGGCCCGACAAAGATTTCCCAAAACTTTTGAAAGGGTACCCCCTTATGAAAAAACGGATTTTTCACCGAAACCTTTAAGTTTGAGCTATCGGGCTGAAAACTTGTAAACTTATGCTTTAAGGGATGCTGAATCCGAATAAATGGGTTTCAGAACGTTTTAGCCCTTAGTTTTTGAGTTATGGCCCGACAAAGATTTCCCAAAGTTTTGAAAGGGTGCCCGCTTATGAAAAAATGGACTTTTCACCGAAACCTTTAAGTTTGAGCTATCGGGCTGAAAACTTGTATACTTATGCTTTAAGGGATGTTGAATCCGAATAAATAGGTTTCAGAACGTTTAAGCCCTTAGTTTTTGAGTTATGGCCCGACAAAGATTTCCCAAAGTTTTGAAAGAGTAGCCCCTTATGAAAAAATGGATTTTTCACCGAAACCTTTAAGTTTGAGCTATCGGGCTGAAAACTTGTATACTTATGCTTTAAGAGATGCTAATTCCGAATCAATCGGTTTCAGAAAGTTTTAGCCCTTAGTTTTTGAGTTATGGCCCGACAAAGATTTCCCAAAGTTTTGCTATACTAACCCCTTATGAAAAAATTGATTTTTCACCGAAACCTTTAAGTTTGAGCTATAGAGCTGAAAACTTGTATACTTATGCTTTATGGGATGCTGAATCCGAATAAATAGGTTTCAGAACGTTTTAGCCCTTAGTTTTTGAGTTATGGCCCGACAAAGACTCCCCAAAAATTTTGAATGGGTACCCCCTTATGAAAAAATGGATTTTTCACCGAAACCTTTAAGTTTGAGCTATCGGGCTGAAAACTTGTATACTTATGCATTAAGGGATGCTAAATCCGAATCAATGGGTTTCAGAACGTTTTAGCCCTTAGTTTTTGAGTTATGGCCCGACAAAGATTTCCCAAAGTTTTGCTATACTAACCCCTTATGAAAAAATGGACTTTTCACCGAAACCTTTAAGTTTGAGCTATCGGGCTGAAAACTTGTATACTTATGCTTTAAGGGATGCTAAATCCGAATAAATGGGTTTCAGAACGTTTTAGCCCTTAGTTTTTGAGTTATGGCCCGACAAAGATTTCCCAAAGTTTTGCTATACTAACCCCTTATGAAAAAATGGATTTTTCACCGAAACCTTTAAGTTTGAGCTATCGGGCTGAAAACTTGTATACTTATGCTTTATGGGATGCTGAATCCGAATAAATAGGTTTCAGAACGTTTTAGCCCTTAGTTTTGGAGTTATGGCTCGACAAAGATTTCCCAAAGTTTTGCTATACTAACCCCTTATGAAAAAATGGATTTTTCACCGAAACCTTTAAGTTTGAGCTATCGGGCTGAAAACTTGTATACTTATGCTTTATGGGATGCTGAATCCGAATAAATAGGTTTCAGAACGTTTTAGCCCTTAGTTTTTGAGTTATGGCCCGACAAAGATTTCCCAAAACTTTTGAAAGGGTACCCCCTTATGAAAAAACGGATTTTTCACCGAAACCTTTAAGTTTGAGCTATCGGGCTGAAAACTTGTAAACTTATGCTTTAAGGGATGCTGAATCCGAATAAATGGGTTTCAGAACGTTTTAGCCCTTAGTTTTTGAGTTATGGCCCGACAAAGATTTCCCAAAGTTTTGAAAGGGTGCCCGCTTATGAAAAAATGGACTTTTCACCGAAACCTTTAAGTTTGAGCTATCGGGCTGAAAACTTGTATACTTATGCTTTAAGGGATGTTGAATCCGAATAAATAGGTTTCAGAACGTTTTAGCCCTTAGTTTTTGAGTTATGGCCCGACAAAGATTTCCCAAAGTTTTGAAAGAGTAGCCCCTTATGAAAAAATGGATTTTTCACCGAAACCTTTAAGTTTGAGCTATCGGGCTGAAAACTTGTATACTTATGCTTTAAGAGATGCTAATTCCGAATCAATCGGTTTCAGAAAGTTTTAGCCCTTAGTTTTTGAGTTATGGCCCGACAAAGATTTCCCAAAGTTTTGCTATACTAACCCCTTATGAAAAAATTGATTTTTCACCGAAACCTTTAAGTTTGAGCTATAGAGCTGAAAACTTGTATACTTATGCTTTATGGGATGCTGAATCCGAATAAATAGGTTTCAGAACGTTTTAGCCCTTAGTTTTTGAGTTATGGCCCGACAAAGACTCCCCAAAAATTTTGAATGGGTACCCCCTTATGAAAAAATGGATTTTTCACCGAAACCTTTAAGTTTGAGCTATCGGGCTGAAAACTTGTATACTTATGCATTAAGGGATGCTAAATCCGAATAAATGGGTTTCAGAACGTTTTAGCCCTTAGTTTTGGAGTTATGGCCCGACAAAGATTTCCCAAAGTTTTGCTATACTAACCCCTTATGAAAAAATGGATTTTTCACCGAAACCTTTAAGTTTGAGCTATCGGGCTGAAAACTTGTATACTTATGCTTTAAGGGATGCTGAATCCGAATAAATAGGTTTCAGAACGTTTTAGCCCTTAGTTTTGGAGTTATGGCCCGACAAAGATTTCCCAAAGTTTTGCTATACTAACCCCTTATGAAAAAATGGATTTTTCACCGAAGCCTTTAAGTTTGAGCCATCGGGCTGAAAACTTGTATACTTATGCTTTAAGGGATGCTGAATCCGAATAAATAGGTTTCAGAACGTTTTAGCCCTTAGTTTTTGAGTTATGGCCCGACAAAGATTTCCCAAAGTTTTGCTATACTAACCCCTTATGAAAAAATGGACTTTTCACCGAAACCTTTAAGTTTGAGCTATCGGGCTGAAAACTTGTATACTTATGCTTTAAGGGTTGCTAAATCCGAATAAATGGGTTTCAGAACGTTTTAGCCCTTAGTTTTTGAGTTATGGCCCGACAAAGATTTCCCAAAGTTTTGCTATACTAACCCCTTATGAAAAAACGGATTTTTCACCGAAACCTTTAAGTTTGAGCTATCGGGCTGAAAACTTGTATACTTATGCTTTAAGGGATGCTGAATCCGAATAAATAGGTTTCAGGACGTTTTAGCCCTTAGTTTTTGAGTTATGGCCCGACAAAGATTTCCCAAAGTTTTGCTATACTAACCCCTTATGAAAAAATGGATTTTTCACCGAAACCTTTAAGTTTGAGCTATCGGGCTGAAAACTTGTATACTTATGCTTTATGGGATGCTGAATCCGAATAAATAGGTTTCAGAACGTTTTAGCCCTTAGTTTTGGAGTTATGGCCCGACAAAGAATTCCCAAAGTTTTGCTATACTAACCCCTTATGAAAAAACGGATTTTTCACCGAAACCTTTAAGTTTGAGCTATCTGGCTGAAAACTTGTATACTTATGCTTTAAGGGATGCTGAATCCGAATAAATAGGTTTCAGAACGTTTTAGCCCTTAGTTTTTGAGTTATGGCCCGACAAAGATTTCCCAAAGTTTTGCTATACTAACCCCTTATGAAAAAATGGATTTTTCACCGAAACCTTTAAGTTTGAGCTATCGGGCTGAAAACTTGTATACTTATGCTTTATGGGATGCTGAATCCGAATAAATAGGTTTCAGAACGTTTTAGCCCTTAGTTTTAATTCCCAAAGTTTTGCTATACTAACCTCTTATGAAAAAATGGATTTTTCACCGAAACCTTTAAGTTTGAGCTATCGGGCTGAAAACTTGTATACTTATGCTTTAAGGGATGCTAAATCCGAATAAATGGGTTTCAGAACGTTTTAGCCCTTAGTTTTTGAGTTATGGCCCGACAAAGATTTCCCAAAAATTTTGAAAGGGTACCCCCTTATGAAAAAATGGATTTTTCACCGAAACCTTTAAGTTTGAGCTATCGGGCTGAAAACTTGTATACTTATGCTTTAAGGGATGCTGAATCCGAATAAATAGGTTTCAGAACGTTTTAGCCCTTAGTTTTTGAGTTATGGCCCGACAAAGATTTCCCAAAGTTTTGCTATTCTAATCCCTTATGAAAAAATGGATTTTTCACCGAAACCTTTAAGTTTGAGCTATCGGGCTGAAAACTTGTATACTTATGCTTTAAGGGATGTTGAATCCGAATAAATAGGTTTCAGAACGTTTTAGCCCTTAGTTTTTGAGTTATGGCCCGACAAAGATTTCCCAAAAATTTTGAAAGGGTACCCCCTTATGAAAAAATCGATTTTTCACCGAAACCTTTAAGTTTGAGCTATCGGGCTGAAAACTTGTATACTTATGCTTTAAGGGGTGCTAAATCCGAATCAATGGGTTTCAGAACGTTTTAGCCCTTAGTTTTTGAGTTATGGCCGGAAAAAAGATTTCCCAAAGTTTTGCTATACTAACCCCTTATGAAAAAATGGACTTTTCACCGAAACCTTTAAGTTTGAGCTATCGGGCTGAAAACTTGTATACTTATGCTTTAAGGGTTGCTAAATCCGAATCAATGGGTTTCAGAACGTTTTAGCCCTTAGTTTTTGAGTTATGGCCCGACAAAGATTTCCCAAAGTTTTGCTATACTAACCCCTTATGAAAAAATGGATTTTTCACCGAAACCTTTAAGTTTGAGCTATCGGGCTGAAAACTTGTATACTTATGCTTTAAGGGATGCTGAATCCGAATAAATAGGTTTCAGGACGTTTTAGCCCATAGTTTTTGAGTTATGGCCCGACAAAGATTTCCCAAAGTTTTGCTATACTAACCCCTTATGAAAAAATGGATTTTTCACCGAAACCTTTAAGTTTGAGCTATCGGGCTGAAAACTTGTATACTTATGCTTTATGGGATGCTGAATCCGAATAAATAGGTTTCAGAACGTTTTAGCCCTTAGTTTTGGAGTTATGGCCCGACAAAGAATTCCCAAAGTTTTGCTATACTAACCCCTTATGAAAAAATGGATTTTTCACCGAAACCTGTAAGTTTGAGCTATCGGGCTGAACACTTGTATACTTATGCTTCAAGGGATGCTGAATCCGAATAAATAGGTTTCAGAACGTTTTAGCCCTTAGTTTTTGAGTTATGGCCCGGCAAACATTTCCCAAAGTTTTGAAAGGGTACCCCCTTATGAAAAAATGGATTTTTCACCGAAACCTTTAAGTTTGAGCTATCGGGCTGAAAACTTGTATACTTATGCTTTAAGGGATGCTAAATCCGAATAAATGGGTTTCAGAACGTTTTAGCCCTTAGTTTTGGAGTTATGGCCCGACAAAGATTTCCCAAAGTTTTGCTATACTAACCCCTTATGAAAAAATGGATTTTTCACCGAAACCTTTAAGTTTGAGCTATCGGGCTAAAAACTTGTATACTTATGCTTTATGGGATGCTGAATCCGAATAAATAGGTTTCAGAACGTTTTAGCCCTTAGTTTTTGAGTTATGGCCCGACAAAGATTTCCCAAAAATTTTGAAAGGGTACCCCGTTATGAAAAAATGGATTTTTCACCGAAACCTTTAAGTTTGAGCTATCGGGCTGAAAACTTGTAAACTTATGATTCAAGGGATGCTGAATCCAAATAAATAGGTTTCAGAACGTTTTAGCCCTTAGTTTTTGAGTTATGGCCCGACAAAGATTTCCCAAAAATTTTGAAAGGGTACCCCCTTATGAAAAAATGGATTTTTCACCGAAACCTTTAAGTTTGAGCTATCGGGCTGAAAACTTGTATACTTATGCTTTAAGGGATGCTGAATCCGAATAAATAGGTTTCAGAACGTTTTAGCCCTTAGTTTTTGAGTTATGGCCCGACAAAGGTTTCCCAAAGTTTTGCTATACTAACCCCTTATGAAAAAATGGATTTTTCACCGAAACCTTTAAGTTTGAGCTATCGGGCTGAAAACTTGTATACTTATGCTTTAAGGGATGCTGAATCCGAATAAATAGGTTTCAGAACGTTTTAGCCCTTAGTTTTTGAGTTATGGCCCGACAAAGATTTCCCAAAAATTTTGAAAGGGTACCCCCTTATGAAAAAATCGATTTTTCACCGAAACCTTTAAGTTTGAGCTATCGGGCTGAAACCTTGTATACTTATGCTTTAAGGGATGCTAAATCCGAATCAATGGGTTTCAGAACGTTTTAGCCCTTAGTTTTTGAGTTATGGCCCGACAAAGATTTCCCAAAGTTTTGCTATACTAACCCCTTATGAAAAAATGGACTTTTCACCGAAACCTTTAAGTTTGAGCTATCGGGCTGAAAACTTGTATACTTATGCTTTAAAGGTTGCTAAATCCGAATCAATGGGTTTCAGAACGTTTTAGCCCTTAGTTTTTGAGTTATGGCCCGACAAAGATTTCCCAAAGTTTTGCTATACTAACCCCTTATGAAAAAATGGATTTTTCACCGAAACCTTTAAGTTTGAGCTATCGGGCTGAAAACTTGTATACTTATGCATTAAGGGATGCTGAATCCGAATAAATAGGTTTCAGAACGTTTTAGCCCATAGTTTTTGAGTTATGGGCCGACAAAGA
Source organism: Dilophus febrilis (assembly GCA_958336335.1). Lineage (NCBI taxonomy): Eukaryota > Metazoa > Arthropoda > Insecta > Diptera > Bibionidae > Dilophus > Dilophus febrilis. The sequence goes on along the minus strand of OY284472.1, from coordinate 11,184,125 downwards.
TTTCCCAAAGTTTTGCTATACTAACCCCTTATGAAAAAATGGATTTTTCACCGAAACCTTTAAGTTTGAGCTATCGGGCTGAAAACTTGTATACTTATGCTTTAAGGGATGCTAAAGCCGAATCAATGGGTTTCAGAACGTTTTAGCCCTTAGTTTTTGAGTTATGGCCCGACAAAGATTTCCCAAAGTTTTGCTATACTAACCCCTTATGAAAAAATGGATTTTTCACCGAAACCTTTAAGTTTGAGCTATCGGGCTGAAAACTTGTATACTTATGCTTTAAGGGATGCTAAATCCGAATAAATGGGTTTCAGAACGTTTTAGCCCTTAGTTTTTGAGTTATGGCCCGACAAAGATTTCCCAAAGTTTTGCTATACTAACCCCTTATGAAAAAATGGATTTTTCACCGAAACCTTTAAGTTTGAGCTATCGGGCTGAAAACTTGTAAACTTATGATTCAAGGGATGCTGAATCCGAATAAATGGGTTTCAGAACGTTTTAGCCCATACTTTTTGAGTTATGGCCCGACAAAGATTTCCCAAAGTTTTGAAAGGGTACCCCTTATGAAAAAATGGATTTTTCACCGAAACCTTTAAGTTTGAGCTATCGGGCTGAAAACTTGTATACTTATGCTTTAAGGGATGCTAAATCCGAATCAATAGGTTTCAGAACGTTTTAGCCCTTAGTTTTTGAGTTATGGCCCGACAAAGATTTCCCAAAGTTTTGCTATACTAACCCCTTATGAAAAAATGGATTTTTCACCGAAACCTTTAAGTTTGAGCTATCGGGCTGAAAACTTGTATACTTATGCTTTAAGAGATGCTAAATCCGAATCAATGGGTTTCAGAACGTTTTAGCCCTTAGTTTTTGAGATATGGCCCGACAAAGATTTCTCAAAGTTTTGCTATACTAACCCCTTATGAAAAAATTAATTTTTCACCGAAACCTTTAAGTTTGAGCTATAGAGCTGAAAACTTGTATACTTATGCTTTATGGGATGCTGAATCCGAATAAATAGGTTTCAGAACGTTTTAGCCCTTAGTTTTTGAGTTATGGCCCTACAAAGATTTCCCAAAAATTTTGAATGGGTACCCCCTTATGAAAAAATGGATTTTTCACCGAAACCTTTAAGTTTGAGCTATCGGGCTGAAAACTTGTATACTTATGCTTTAAGGGATGCTGAATCCGAATAAATAGGTTTCAGAACGTTTTAGCCCTTAGTTTTTGAGTTATGGCCCGACAAAGATTTCCCAAAGTTTTGAAAGGGTACCCCCTTATGAAAAAATGGATTTTTCACGGAAGCCTTTAAGTTTGAGCCATCGGGCTGAAAACTTGTATACTTATGCTTTAAGGGATGCTGAATCCGAATAAATAGGTTTCAGAACGTTTTAGCCCTTAGTTTTTGAGTTATGGCCCGACAAAGATTTCCCAAAGTTTTGCTATACTAACCCCTTATGAAAAAATGGATTTTTCACCGAAACCTTTAAGTTTGAGCTATCGGGCTGAAAACTTGTATACTTATGCTTTAAGGGATGCTGAATCCGAATAAATAGGTTTCAGAACGTTTTAGCCCTTAGTTTTTGAGTTATGGCCGGACAAATATTTCCCAAAAATTTTGAAAGGGTACCCCCTTATGAAAAAATGGATTTTTCACCGAAACCTTTAAGTTTGAGCTATCGGGCTGAAAACTTGTATACTTATGCTTTAAGGGATGCTAAATCCGAATCAATGGGTTTCAGAACGTTTTAGCCCTTAGTTTTTGAGTTATGGCCCGACAAAGATTTCCCAAAGTTTTGCTATACTAACCCCTTATGAAAAAATGGACTTTTCACCGAAACCTTTAAGTTTGAGCTATCGGGCTGAAAACTTGTATACTTATGCTTTAAGGGATGCTAAATCCGAATCAATGGGTTTCAGAACGTTTTAGCCCTTAGTTTTTGAGTTATGGCCCGACAAAGATTTCCCAAAGTTTTGCTATACTAACCCCTTATGAAAAAATGGATTTTTCACCGAAACCTTTAAGTTTGAGCTATCGGGCTGAAAACTTGTATACTTATGCTTTATGGGATGCTGAATCCGAATAAATAGGTTTCAGAACGTTTTAGCCCTTAGTTTTTGAGTTATGGCCCGACAAAGATTTCCCAAAACTTTTGAAAGGGTACCCCCTTATGAAAAAACGGATTTTTCACCGAAACCTTTAAGTTTGAGCTATCGGGCTGAAAACTTGTAAACTTATGCTTTAAGGGATGCTGAATCCGAATAAATGGGTTTCAGAACGTTTTAGCCCTTAGTTTTTGAGTTATGGCCCGACAAAGATTTCCCAAAGTTTTGAAAGGGTGCCCGCTTATGAAAAAATGGACTTTTCACCGAAACCTTTAAGTTTGAGCTATCGGGCTGAAAACTTGTATACTTATGCTTTAAGGGATGTTGAATCCGAATAAATAGGTTTCAGAACGTTTTAGCCCTTAGTTTTTGAGTTATGGCCCGACAAAGATTTCCCAAAGTTTTGAAAGAGTAGCCCCTTATGAAAAAATGGATTTTTCACCGAAACCTTTAAGTTTGAGCTATCGGGCTGAAAACTTGTATACTTATGCTTTAAGGGATGCTAAATCCGAATCAATAGGTTTCAGAACGTTTTAGCCCGTAGTTTTTGAGTTATGGCCCGACAAAGATTTCCCAAAGTTTTACTATACTAACCCCTTATGAAAAAATGGATTTTTCACCGAAACCTTTAAGTTTGAGCTATCGGGCTGAAAACTTGTATACTTATGCTTTAAGGGATGCTAAATCCGAATAAATAGATTTTAGAACGTTTTAGCCCTTAGTTTTTGAGTTATGGCCCGACAAAGATTTCCCAAAGTTTTGCTATACTAACCCCTTATGAAAAAATGGATTTTTCACCGAAACCTTTAAGTTTGAGCTATCGGGCTGAAAACTTGTATACTTATGCTTTAAGAGATGTTAATTCCGAATCAATCGGTTTCAGAAAGTTTTAGCCCTTAGTTTTTGAGTTATGGCCCGACAAAGATTTCCCAAAGTTTTGCTATACTAACCCCTTATGAAAAAATTGATTTTTCACCGAAACCTTTAAGTTTGAGCTATAGAGCTGAAAACTTGTATACTTATGCTTTATGGGATGCTGAATCCGAATAAATAGGTTTCAGAACGTTTTAGCCCTTAGTTTTTGAGTTATGGCCCGACAAAGACTCCCCAAAAATTTTGAATGGGTACCCCCTTATGAAAAAATGGATTTTTCACCGATACCTTTAAGTTTGAGCTATCGGGCTGAAAACTTGTATACTTATGCTTTAAGGGATGCTGAATCCGAATAAATAGGTTTCAGAACGTTTTAGCCCTTAGTTTTTGAGTTATGGCCCGACAAAGATTTCCCAAAAATTTTGAAAGGGTACCCCCTTATGAAAAAATGGATTTTTCACCGAAACCTTTAAGTTTGAGCTATCGGGCTGAAAACTTGTATACTTATGCATTAAGGGATGCTAAATCCGAATAAATGGGTTTCAGAACGTTTTAGCCCTTAGTTTTGGAGTTATGGCCCGACAAAGATTTCCCAAAGTTTTGCTATACTAACCCCTTATGAAAAAATGGATTTTTCACCGAAACCTTTAAGTTTGAGCTATCGGGCTGAAAACTTGTATACTTATGCTTTAAGGGATGCTGAATCCGAATAAATAGGTTTCAGAACGTTTTAGCCCTTAGTTTTGGAGTTATGGCCCGACAAAGATTTCCCAAAGTTTTGCTATACTAACCCCTTATGAAAAAATGGATTTTTCACCGAAGCCTTTAAGTTTGAGCCATCGGGCTGAAAACTTGTATACTTATGCTTTAAGGGATGCTGAATCCGAATAAATAGGTTTCAGAACGTTTTAGCCCTTAGTTTTTGAGTTATGGCCCGACAAAGATTTCCCAAAGTTTTGCTATACTAACCCCTTATGAAAAAATGGACTTTTCACCGAAACCTTTAAGTTTGAGCTATCGGGCTGAAAACTTGTATACTTATGCTTTAAGGGTTGCTAAATCCGAATAAATGGGTTTCAGAACGTTTTAGCCCTTAGTTTTTGAGTTATGGCCCGACAAAGATTTCCCAAAGTTTTGCTATACTAACCCCTTATGAAAAAACGGATTTTTCACCGAAACCTTTAAGTTTGAGCTATCGGGCTGAAAACTTGTATACTTATGCTTTAAGGGATGCTGAATCCGAATGAATAGGTTTCAGGACGTTTTAGCCCTTAGTTTTTGAGTTATGGCCCGACAAAGATTTCCCAAAGTTTTGCTATACTAACCCCTTATGAAAAAATGGATTTTTCACCGAAACCTTTAAGTTTGAGCTATCGGGCTGAAAACTTGTATACTTATGCTTTATGGGATGCTGAATCCGAATAAATAGGTTTCAGAACGTTTTAGCCCTTAGTTTTGGAGTTATGGCCCGACAAAGAATTCCCAAAGTTTTGCTATACTAACCCCTTATGAAAAAACGGATTTTTCACCGAAACCTTTAAGTTTGAGCTATCTGGCTGAAAACTTGTATACTTATGCTTTAAGGGATGCTGAATCCGAATAAATAGGTTTCAGAACGTTTTAGCCCTTAGTTTTTGAGTTATGGCCCGACAAAGATTTCCCAAAGTTTTGCTATACTAACCCCTTATGAAAAAATGGATTTTTCACCGAAACCTTTAAGTTTGAGCTATCGGGCTGAAAACTTGTATACTTATGCTTTATGGGATGCTGAATCCGAATAAATAGGTTTCAGAACGTTTTAGCCCTTAGTTTTAATTCCCAAAGTTTTGCTATACTAACCTCTTATGAAAAAATGGATTTTTCACCGAAACCTTTAAGTTTGAGCTATCGGGCTGAAAACTTGTATACTTATGCTTTAAGGGATGCTAAATCCGAATAAATGGGTTTCAGAACGTTTTAGCCCTTAGTTTTTGAGTTATGGCCCGACAAAGATTTCCCAAAAATTTTGAAAGGGTACCCCCTTATGAAAAAATGGATTTTTCACCGAAACCTTTAAGTTTGAGCTATCGGGCTGAAAACTTGTATACTTATGCTTTAAGGGATGCTGAATCCGAATAAATAGGTTTCAGAACGTTTTAGCCCTTAGTTTTTGAGTTATGGCCCGACAAAGATTTCCCAAAGTTTTGCTATTCTAATCCCTTATGAAAAAATGGATTTTTCACCGAAACCTTTAAGTTTGAGCTATCGGGCTGAAAACTTGTATACTTATGCTTTAAGGGATGTTGAATCCGAATAAATAGGTTTCAGAACGTTTTAGCCCTTAGTTTTTGAGTTATGGCCCGACAAAGATTTCCCAAAAATTTTGAAAGGGTACCCCCTTATGAAAAAATCGATTTTTCACCGAAACCTTTAAGTTTGAGCTATCGGGCTGAAAACTTGTATACTTATGCTTTAAGGGGTGCTAAATCCGAATCAATGGGTTTCAGAACGTTTTAGCCCTTAGTTTTTGAGTTATGGCCGGAAAAAAGATTTCCCAAAGTTTTGCTATACTAACCCCTTATGAAAAAATGGACTTTTCACCGAAACCTTTAAGTTTGAGCTATCGGGCTGAAAACTTGTATACTTATGCTTTAAGGGTTGCTAAATCCGAATCAATGGGTTTCAGAACGTTTTAGCCCTTAGTTTTTGAGTTATGGCCCGACAAAGATTTCCCAAAGTTTTGCTATACTAACCCCTTATGAAAAAACGGATTTTTCACCGAAACCTTTAAGTTTGAGCTATCGGGCTGAAAACTTGTATACTTATGCTTTAAGGGATGCTGAATCCGAATAAATAGGTTTCAGGACGTTTTAGCCCATAGTTTTTGAGTTATGGCCCGACAAAGATTTCCCAAAGTTTTGCTATACTAACCCCTTATGAAAAAATGGATTTTTCACCGAAACCTTTAAGTTTGAGCTATCGGGCTGAAAACTTGTATACTTATGCTTTATGGGATGCTGAATCCGAATAAATAGGTTTCAGAACGTTTTAGCCCTTAGTTTTGGAGTTATGGCCCGACAAAGAATTCCCAAAGTTTTGCTATACTAACCCCTTATGAAAAAATGGATTTTTCACCGAAACCTGTAAGTTTGAGCTATCGGGCTGAACACTTGTATACTTATGCTTCAAGGGATGCTGAATCCGAATAAATAGGTTTCAGAACGTTTTAGCCCTTAGTTTTTGAGTTATGGCCCGGCAAACATTTCCCAAAGTTTTGAAAGGGTACCCCCTTATGAAAAAATGGATTTTTCACCGAAACCTTTAAGTTTGAGCTATCGGGCTGAAAACTTGTATACTTATGCTTTAAGGGATGCTAAATCCGAATAAATGGGTTTCAGAACGTTTTAGCCCTTAGTTTTGGAGTTATGGCCCGACAAAGATTTCCCAAAGTTTTGCTATACTAACCCCTTATGAAAAAATGGATTTTTCACCGAAACCTTTAAGTTTGAGCTATCGGGCTAAAAACTTGTATACTTATGCTTTATGGGATGCTGAATCCGAATAAATAGGTTTCAGAACGTTTTAGCCCTTAGTTTTTGAGTTATGGCCCGACAAAGATTTCCCAAAAATTTTGAAAGGGTACCCCGTTATGAAAAAATGGATTTTTCACCGAAACCTTTAAGTTTGAGCTATCGGGCTGAAAACTTGTAAACTTATGATTCAAGGGATGCTGAATCCAAATAAATAGGTTTCAGAACGTTTTAGCCCTTAGTTTTTGAGTTATGGCCCGACAAAGATTTCCCAAAAATTTTGAAAGGGTACCCCCTTATGAAAAAATGGATTTTTCACCGAAACCTTTAAGTTTGAGCTATCGGGCTGAAAACTTGTATATTTATGCTTTAAGGGATGCTGAATCCGAATAAATAGGTTTCAGAACGTTTTAGCCCTTAGTTTTTGAGTTATGGCCCGACAAAGGTTTCCCAAAGTTTTGCTATACTAACCCCTTATGAAAAAATGGATTTTTCACCGAAACCTTTAAGTTTGAGCTATCGGGCTGAAAACTTGTATACTTATGCTTTAAGGGATGCTGAATCCGAATAAATAGGTTTCAGAACGTTTTAGCCCTTAGTTTTTGAGTTATGGCCCGACAAAGATTTCCCAAAAATTTTGAAAGGGTACCCCCTTATGAAAAAATCGATTTTTCACCGAAACCTTTAAGTTTGAGCTATCGGGCTGAAACCTTGTATACTTATGCTTTAAGGGATGCTAAATCCGAATCAATGGGTTTCAGAACGTTTTAGCCCTTAGTTTTTGAGTTATGGCCCGACAAAGATTTCCCAAAGTTTTGCTATACTAACCCCTTATGAAAAAATGGACTTTTCACCGAAACCTTTAAGTTTGAGCTATCGGGCTGAAAACTTGTATACTTATGCTTTAAAGGTTGCTAAATCCGAATCAATGGGTTTCAGAACGTTTTAGCCCTTAGTTTTTGAGTTATGGCCCGACAAAGATTTCCCAAAGTTTTGCTATACTAACCCCTTATGAAAAAACGGATTTTTCACCGAAACCTTTAAGTTTGAGCTATCGGGCTGAAAACTTGTATACTTATGCTTTAAGGGATGCTGAATCCGAATAAATAGGTTTCAGAACGTTTTAGCCCTTAGTTTTGGAGTTATGACCCGACAAAGAATTCCCAAAGTTTTGCTATACTAACCCCTTATGAAAAAATGGATTTTTCACCGAAACCTTTAAGTTTGAGCTATCGGGCTGAAAACTTGTATACTTATGCTTTAAGGGATGCTAAATCCGAATAAATGGGTTTCAGAACGTTTTAGACCTTAGTTTTTGAGTTATGGCCCGACAAAGATTTCCCAAAAATTTTGAAAGGGTACCCCCTTATGAAAAAATGGATTTTTCACCGAAACCTTTAAGTTTGAGCTATCGGGCTGAAAACTTGTATACTTATGCTTTAAGGGATGCTGAATCCGAATAAATAGGTTTCAGAACGTTTTAGCCCTTAGTTTTTGAGTTATGGCCCGACAAAGATTTCCCAAAGTTTTGCTATACTAACCCCTTATGAAGAAATGGATTTTTCACCGAAACCTTTAAGTTTGAGCTATCGGGCTGAAAACTTGTATACTTATGCTTTAAGGGATGTTGAATCCGAATAAATAGGTTTCAGAACGTTTTAGCCCTTAGTTTTTGAGTTATGGCCCGACAAAGATTTCCCAAAAATTTTGAAAGGGTACCCCCTTATGAAAAAATCGATTTTTCACCGAAACCTTTAAGTTTGAGCTATCGGGCTGAAAACTTGTATACTTATGCTTTAAGGGATGCTAAATCCGAATCAATGGGTTTCAGAACGTTTTAGCCCTTAGTTTTTGAGTTATGGCCCGACAAAGATTTCCCAAAGTTTTGCTATACTAACCCCTTATGAAAAAATGGACTTTTCACCGAAACCTTTAAGTTTGAGCTATCGGGCTGAAAACTTGTATACTTATGCTTTAAGGGTTGCTAAATCCGAATCAATGGGTTTCAGAACGTTTTAGCCCTTAGTTTTTGAGTTATGGCCCGACAAAGATTTCCCAAAGTTTTGCTATACTAACCCCTTATGAAAAACGGATTTTTCACCGAAACCTTTAAGTTTGAGCTATCGGGCTGAAAACTTGTATACTTATGCTTTAAGGGATGCTGAATCCGAATAAATAGGTTTCAGAACGTTTTAGCCCTTAGTTTTGGAGTTATGGCCCGACAAAGATTTCCCAAAGTTTTGCTATACTAACCCCTTATGAAAAAATGGATTTTTCACCGAAACCTTTAAGTTTGAGCTATCGGGCTGAAAACTTGTATACTTATGCTTTATGGGATGCTGAATCCGAATAAATAGGTTTCAGAACGATTTAGCCCTTAGTTTTTGAGTTATGGCCCGACAAAGATTTCCCAAAAATTTTGAAAGGGTACCCCGTTATGAAAAATTGGATTTTTCACCGAAACCTTTAAGTTTGAGCTATCGGGCTGAAAACTTGTAAACTTATGATTCAAGGGATGCTGAATCCGAATAAATAGGTTTCAGAACGTTTTAGCCCTTAGTTTTTGAGTTATGGCCCGACAAAGATTTCCCAAAGTTTTGCTATACTAACCCCTTATGAAAAAATGGATTTTTCACCGAAACCTTTAAGTTTGAGCTATCGGGCTGAAAACTTGTATACTTATGCTTTATGGGATGCTGAATTCGAATAAATAGGTTTCAGAACGTTTTAGCCCTTAGTTTTGGAGTTATGGCCCGACAAAGATTTCCCAAAGTTTTGCTATACTAACCCCTTATGAGAAAATGGATTTTTCACCGAAACCTTTAAGTTTGAGCTATCGGGCTGAAAACTTGTATACTTATGCTTTATGGGATGCTGAATTCGAATAAATAGGTTTCAGAACGTTTTAGCCCTTAGTTTTGGAGTTATGGCCCGACAAAGATTTCCCAAAGTTTTGCTATACTAACCCCTTATGAAAAACGGATTTTTCACCGAAACCTTTAAGTTTGAGCTATCGGGCTGAAAACTTGTATACTTATGCTTTAAGGGATGCTGAATCCGAATAAATAGGTTTCAGAACGTTTTAGCCCTTAGTTTTGGAGTTATGGCCCGACAAAGATTTCCCAAAGTTTTGCTATACTAACCCCTTATGAAAAAATGGATTTTTCACCGAAACCTTTAAGTTTGAGCTATCGGGCTGAAAACTTGTATACTTATGCTTTATGGGATGCTGAATCCGAATAAATAGGTTTCAGAACGATTTAGCCCTTAGTTTTTGAGTTATGGCCCGACAAAGATTTCCCAAAAATTTTGAAAGGGTACCCCGTTATGAAAAATTGGATTTTTCACCGAAACCTTTAAGTTTGAGCTATCGGGCTGAAAACTTGTAAACTTATGATTCAAGGGATGCTGAATCCGAATAAATAGGTTTCAGAACGTTTTAGCCCTTAGTTTTTGAGTTATGGCCCGACAAAGATTTCCCAAAGTTTTGCTATACTAACCCCTTATGAAAAAATGGATTTTTCACCGAAACCTTTAAGTTTGAGCTATCGGGCTGAAAACTTGTATACTTATGCTTTATGGGATGCAGAATTCGAATAAATAGGTTTCAGAACGTTTTAGCCCTTAGTTTTGGAGTTATGGCCCGACAAAGATTTCCCAAAGTTTTGCTATACTAACCCCTTATGAGAAAATGGATTTTTCACCGAAACCTTTAAGTTTGAGCTATCGGGCTGAAAACTTGTATACTTATGCTTTATGGGATGCTGAATTCGAATAAATAGGTTTCAGAACGTTTTAGCCCTTAGTTTTGGAGTTATGGCCCGACAAAGATTTCCCAAAGTTTTGCTATACTAACCCCTTATGAGAAAATGGATTTTTCACCGAAACCTTTAAGTTTGAGCTATCGGGCTGAAAACTTGTATACTTATGCTTTATGGGATGCTGAATTCGAATAAATAGGTTTCAGAACGTTTTAGCCCTTAGTTTTGGAGTTATGGCCCGACAAAGATTTCCCAAAGTTTTGCTATACTAACCCCTTATGAGAAAATGGATTTTTCACCGAAACCTTTAAGTTTGAGCTATCGGGCTGAAAACTTGTATACTTATGCTTTATGGGATGCTGAATTCGAATAAATAGGTTTCAGAACGTTTTAGCCCTTAGTTTTTGAGTTATGGCCCGACAAAGATTTCCCAAAGTTTTGCTATACTAACCCCTTATGAAAAACGGATTTTTCACCGAAACCTTTAAGTTTGAGCTATCGGGCTGAAAACTTGTATACTTATGCTTTAAGGGATGCTGAATCCGAATAAATAGGTTTCAGAACGTTTTAGCCCTTAGTTTTGGAGTTATGGCCCGACAAAGATTTCCCAAAGTTTTGCTATACTAACCCCTTATGAAAAAATGGATTTTTCACCGAAACCTTTAAGTTTGAGCTATCGGGCTGAAAACTTGTATACTTATGCTTTATGGGATGCTGAATCCGAATAAATAGGTTTCAGAACGACTTAGTTTTTGAGTTATGGCCCGACAAAGATTTCCCAAAAATTTTGAAAGGGTACCCCGTTATGAAAAATTGGATTTTTCACCGAAACCTTTAAGTTTGAGCTATCGGGCTGAAAACTTGTAAACTTATGATTCAAGGGATGCTGAATCCGAATAAATAGGTTTCAGAACGTTTTAGCCCTTAGTTTTTGAGTTATGGCCCGACAAAGATTTCCCAAAGTTTTGCTATACTAACCCCTTATGAAAAAATGGATTTTTCACCGAAACCTTTAAGTTTGAGCTATCGGGCTGAAAACTTGTATACTTATGCTTTATGGGATGCTGAATTCGAATAAATAGGTTTCAGAACGTTTTAGCCCTTAGTTTTGGAGTTATGGCCCGACAAAGATTTCCCAAAGTTTTGCTATACTAACCCCTTATGAGAAAATGGATTTTTCACCGAAACCTTTAAGTTTGAGCTATCGGGCTGAAAACTTGTATACTTATGCTTTAAGGGTTGCTAAATCCGAATCAATGGGTTTCAGAACGTTTTAGCCCTTAGTTTTTGAGTTATGGCCCGACAAAGATTTCCCAAAGTTTTGCTATACTAACCCCTTATGAAAAACGGATTTTTCACCGAAACCTTTAAGTTTGAGCTATCGGGCTGAAAACTTGTATACTTATGCTTTAAGGGATGCTGAATCCGAATAAATAGGTTTCAGAACGTTTTAGCCCTTAGTTTTGGAGTTATGGCCCGACAAAGATTTCCCAAAGTTTTGCTATACTAACCCCTTATGAAAAAATGGATTTTTCACCGAAACCTTTAAGTTTGAGCTATCGGGCTGAAAACTTGTATACTTATGCTTTATGGGATGCTGAATCCGAATAAATAGGTTTCAGAACGATTTAGCCCTTAGTTTTTGAGTTATGGCCCGACAAAGATTTCCCAAAAATTTTGAAAGGGTACCCCGTTATGAAAAATTGGATTTTTCACCGAAACCTTTAAGTTTGAGCTATCGGGCTGAAAACTTGTAAACTTATGATTCAAGGGATGCTGAATCCGAATAAATAGGTTTCAGAACGTTTTAGCCCTTAGTTTTTGAGTTATGGCCCGACAAAGATTTCCCAAAGTTTTGCTATACTAACCCCTTATGAAAAAATGGATTTTTCACCGAAACCTTTAAGTTTGAGCTATCGGGCTGAAAACTTGTATACTTATGCTTTATGGGATGCTGAATTCGAATAAATAGGTTTCAGAACGTTTTAGCCCTTAGTTTTGGAGTTATGGCCCGACAAAGATTTCCCAAAGTTTTGCTATACTAACCCCTTATGAGAAAATGGATTTTTCACCGAAACCTTTAAGTTTGAGCTATCGGGCTGAAAACTTGTATACTTATGCTTTATGGGATGCTGAATTCGAATAAATAGGTTTCAGAACGTTTTAGCCCTTAGTTTTGGAGTTATGGCCCGACAAAGATTTCCCAAAGTTTTGCTATACTAACCCCTTATGAAAAAATGGATTTTTCACCGAAACCTTTAAGTTTGAGCTATCGGGCTGAAAACTTGTATACTTATGCTTTATGGGATGCTGAATCCGAATAAATAGGTTTCAGAACGATTTAGCCCTTAGTTTTTGAGTTATGGCCCGACAAAGATTTCTAAAAAATTTTGAAAGGGTACCCCCTTATGAAAAAACGGATTTTTCACCGAAACCTTTAAGTTTGAGCTATCGGGCTGAAAACTTGTAAACTTATGGTTCAGGGGATGCTGAATTCGAATAAATAGGTTTCAGAACGTTTTAGCCCTTAGTTTTGGAGTTATGGCCCGACAAAGATTTCCCAAAGTTTTGCTATACTAAGCCCTTATGAAAAAATGGATTTTTCACCGAAACCTTTAAGTTTGAGCTATCGGGCTGAAAACTTGTATACTTATGCTTTATGGGATGCTGAATCCGAATAAATAGGTTTCAGAACGATTTAGCCCTTAGTTTTTGAGTTATGGCCCGACAAAGATTTCTAAAAAATTTTGAAAGGGTACCCCCTTATGAAAAAACGGATTTTTCACCGAAACCTTTAAGTTTGAGCTATCGGGCTGAAAACTTGTAAACTTATGGTTCAGGGGATGCTGAATCCGAATAAATAGGTTTCAGAACGTTTTAGCCCTTAGTTTTGGAGTTATGGCCCGACAAAGATTTCCCAAAGTTTTGCTATACTAACCCCTTATGAAAAAATGGATTTTTCACCGAAACCTTTAAGTTTGAGCTATCGGGCTGAAAACTTGTATACTTATGCTTTATGGGATGCTGAATCCGAATAAATAGGTTTCAGAACGATTTAGCCCTTAGTTTTTGAGTTATGGCCCGACAAAGATTTCCCAAAGTTTTGCTATACTAACCCCTTATGAGAAAATGGATTTTTCACCGAAACCTTTAAGTTTGAGCTATCGGGCTGAAAACTTGTATACTTATGCTTTATGGGATGCTGAATTCGAATAAATAGGTTTCAGAACGTTTTAGCCCTTAGTTTTGGAGTTATGGCCCGACAAAGATTTCCCAAAGTTTTGCTATACTAAGCCCTTATGAAAAAATGGATTTTTCACCGAAACCTTTAAGTTTGAGCTATCGGGCTGAAAACTTGTATACTTATGCTTTATGGGATGCTGAATTCGAATAAATAGGTTTCAGAACGTTTTAGCCCTTAGTTTTGGAGTTATGGCCCAAAAAAGATTTCCCAAAGTTTTGCTATACTAACCCCTTATGAAAAAATGGATTTTTCACCGAAACCTTTAAGTTTGAGCTATCGGGCTGAAAACTTGTATACTTATGCTTTATGGGATGCTGAATCCGAATAAATAGGTTTCAGAACGATTTAGCCCTTAGTTTTTGAGTTATGGCCCGACAAAGATTTCTAAAAAATTTTGAAAGGGTACCCCCTTATGAAAAAACGGATGTTTCACCGAAACCTTTAAGTTTGAGCTATCGGGCTGAAAACTTGTAAACTTATGGTTCAAGGGATGCTGAATCCGAATAAATAGGTTTCAGAATGTTTTAGCCCTTAGTTTTGGAGTTATGGCCCGACAAAGATTTCCCAAAGTTTTGCTATACTAACCCCTTATGAGAAAATGGATTTTTCACCGAAACCTTTAAGTTTGAGCTATCGGGCTGAAAACTTGTATACTTATGCTTTATGGGATGCAGAATTCGAATAAATAGGTTTCAGAACGTTTTAGCCCTTAGTTTTGGAGTTATGGCCCGACAAAGATTTCCCAAAGTTTTGCTATACTAACCCCTTATGAAAAAATGGATTTTTCACCGAAACCTTTAAGTTTGAGCTATCGGGCTGAAAACTTGTATACTTATGCTTTATGGGATGCTGAATCCGAATAAATAGGTTTCAGAACGATTTAGCCCTTAGTTTTTGAGTTATGGCCCGACAACGATTTCCCAAAAATTTTGAAAGGGTACCCCGTTATGAAAAATTGGATTTTTCACCGAAACCTTTAAGTTTGAGCTATCGGGCTGAAAACTTGTAAACTTATGATTCAAGGGATGCTGAATCCGAATAAATAGGTTTCAGAACGATTTAGCCCTTAGTTTTTGAGTTATGGCCCGACAAAGATTTCCCAAAGTTTTGCTATACTAACCCCTTATGAGAAAATGGATTTTTCACCGAAACCTTTAAGTTTGAGCTATCGGGCTGAAAACTTGTATACTTATGCTTTATGGGATGCTGAATTCGAATAAATAGGTTTCAGAACGTTTTAGCCCTTAGTTTTGGAGTTATGGCCCGACAAAGATTTCCCAAAGTTTTGCTATACTAAGCCCTTATGAAAAAATGGATTTTTCACCGAAACCTTTAAGTTTGAGCTATCGGGCTGAAAACTTGTATACTTATGCTTTATGGGATGCTGAATTCGAATAAATAGGTTTCAGAACGTTTTAGCCCTTAGTTTTGGAGTTATGGCCCGAAAAAGATTTCCCAAAGTTTTGCTATACTAACCCCTTATGAAAAAATGGATTTTTCACCGAAACCTTTAAGTTTGAGCTATCGGGCTGAAAACTTGTATACTTATGCTTTATGGGATGCTGAATCCGAATAAATAGGTTTCAGAACGATTTAGCCCTTAGTTTTTGAGTTATGGTCCGACAAAGATTTCTAAAAAATTTTGAAAGGGTACCCCCTTATGAAAAAACGGATGTTTCGCCGAAACCTTTAAGTTTGAGCTATCGGGCTGAAAACTTGTAAACTTATGGTTCAAGGGATGCTGAATCCGAATAAATAGGTTTCAGAATGTTTTAGCCCTTAGTTTTGGAGTTATGGCCCGACAAAGATTTCCCAAAGTTTTGCTATACTAACCCCTTATGAGAAAATGGATTTTTCACCGAAACCTTTAAGTTTGAGCTATCGGGCTGAAAACTTGTATACTTATGCTTTATGGGATGCTGAATTCGAATAAATAGGTTTCAGAACGTTTTAGCCCTTAGTTTTGGAGTTATGGCCCGAAAAAGATTTCCCAAAGTTTTGCTATACTAACCCCTTATGAAAAAATGGATTTTTCACCGAAACCTTTAAGTTTGAGCTATCGGGCTGAAAACTTGTATACTTATGCTTTATGGGATGCTGAATCCGAATAAATAGGTTTCAGAACGATTTAGCCCTTAGTTTTTGAGTTATGGCCCGACAAAGATTTCCCAAAAATTTTGAAAGGGTACCCCGTTATGAAAAATTGGATTTTTCACCGAAACCTTTAAGTTTGAGCTATCGGGCTGAAAACTTGTAAACTTATGATTCAAGGGATGCTGAATCCGAATAAATAGGTTTCAGAACGTTTTAGCCCTTAGTTTTTGAGTTATGGCCCGACAAAGATTTCCCAAAGTTTTGCTATACTAACCCCTTATGAAAAAATGGATTTTTCACCGAAACCTTTAAGTTTGAGCTATCGGGCTGAAAACATGTATACTTATGCTTTAAGGGATGCTAAATCCGAATAAATGGGTTTCAGAACGTTTTAGCCCTTAGTTTTGGAGTTATGGCCCGACAAAGATTTCCCAAAGTTTTGCTATATGAAAAAATGGATTTTTCACCGAAACCTTTAAGTTTGAGCTATCGGGCTGAAAACTTGTATACTTATGCTTTATGGGATGCTGAATCCGAATAAATAGGTTTCAGAACGTTTTAGCTCTTAGTTTTTGAGTTATGGGCCGACAAAGATTTCCCAAAAATTTTAAAAGGGTACCCCCTTATGAAAAAATGGATTTTTCACCGAAACCTTTAAGTTTGAGCTATCGGGCTGAAAACGTGTATACTTATGCTTTAAGGGATGCTAAATCCGAATCAATGGGTTTAAGAACGTTTTAGCCCTTAGTTTTTGAGTTATGGCCCGACAAAGATTTCCCAAAGTTTTGCTATACTAACCCCTTATGAAAAAATGGATTTTTCACCGAAACCTTTAAGTTTGAGCTATCGGGCTGAAAACTTGTATACTTATGCTTTAAGGGATGCTAAATCCGAATCAATGGGTTTCAGAACGTTTTAGCCCTTAGTTTTTGAGTTATGGCCCGACAAAGATTTCCCAAAGTTTTGCTATACTAACCCCTTATGAAAAAATGGATTTTTCACCGAAACCTTTAAGTTTGAGCTATCGGGCTGAAAACTTGTATACTTATGCTTTAAGGGATGCTGAATCCGAATAATTAGGTTTCAGAACGTTTTAGCCCATAGGTTTTGAGTTATGGCCCGACAAAGGTTTCCCAAAGTTTTGAAAGGGTACCCCCTTACGAAAAAATGGATTTTTCACCGAAACCTTTAAGTTTGAGCTATCGGGCTGAAAACTTGTATACTTATGCTTTATGGGATGCTAAATCTGAATCAATGGGTTTCAGAACGTTTTAGCCCTTAGTTTTTGAGTTATGGCCCGACAAAGAGTTCCCAAAGTTTTGCTATACTAACCCCTTATGAAAAAATGGATTTTTCACCGAAACCTTTAAGTTTGAGCTATCGGGCTGAAAACTTGTATACTTATGCTTTATGGGATGCTGAATCCGAATAAATAGGTTTCAGAACGTTTTAGCCCTTAGTTTTGGAGTTATGGCCCGACAAAGATTTCCCAAAGTTTTGCTATACTAACCCCTTATGAAAAAATGGATTTTTCACCGAAACCTTTAAGTTTGAGCTATCGGGCTGAAAACTTGTATACTTATGCTTTAAGGGATGCTGAATCCGAATAAATAGGTTTCAGAACGTTTTAGCCCATAGTTTTTGAGTTATGGCCCGACAAAGATTTCCCAAAGTTTTGCTATACTAACCCCTTATGAAAAAATGGATTTTTCACCGAAACCTTTAAGTTTGAGCTATCGGGCTGAAAACTTGTATACTTATGCTTTATGGGATGCTAAATCTGAATCAATGGGTTTCAGAACGTTTTAGCCCATAGTTTTTGAGTTATGGCCCGACAAAGATTTCCCAAAGTTTTGAAAGGGTACCCCCTTATGAAAAAATGGATTTTTCACCGAAACCTTTAAGTTTGAGCTATCGGGCTGAAAACTTGTATACTTATGCTTTAAGGGATGCTAAATCCGAATAAATGGGTTTCAGAACGTTTTAGCCCTTAGTTTTGGAGTTATGGCCCGACAAAGATTTCCCAAAGTTTTGCTATACTAACCCCTTATGAAAAAACGGATTTTTCACCGAAACCTTTAAGTTTGAGCTATCGGGCTGAAAACTTGTATACTTATGCTTTAAGGGATGCTAAATCCGAATAAATGGGTTCCAGAACGTTTTAGCCCTTAGTTTTGGAGTTATGGCCCGACAAAGAATTCCCAAAGTTTTGCTATACTAACCCCTTATGAAAAAATGGATTTTTCACCGAAACCTGTAAGTTTGAGCTATCGGGCTGAACACTTGTATACTTATGCTTTAAGGGATGCTGAATCCGAATAAATAGGTTTCAGAACGTTTTAGCCCTTAGTTTTTGAGTTATGGCCCGGCAAACATTTCCCAAAGTTTTGAAAGGGTACCCCCTTATGAAAAAATGGATTTTTCACCGAAACCTTTAAGTTTGAGCTATCGGGCTGAAAACTTGTAAACCTATGATTCAAGGGATGCTGAATCCGAATAAATAGGTTTCAGAACGTTTTAGCCCTTAGTTTTGGAGTTATGGCCCGACAAAGATTTCCCAAAGTTTTGCTATACTAACCCCTTATGAAAAAACGGATTTTTCACCGAAACCTTTAAGTTTGAGCTATCGGGCTGAAAACTTGTATACTTATGCTTTAAGGGATGCTAAATCCGAATAAATGGGTTTCAGAACGTTTTAGCCCTTAGTTTTGGAGTTATGGCCCGACAAAGATTTCCCAAATTGTGGCTATATGAAAAAATGGATTTTTCACCGAAACCTTTAAGTTTGAGCTATCGGGCTGAAAACTTGTATACTTATGCTTTAAGGGATGCTAAAGCCGAATCAATGGGTTTCAGAACGTTTTAGCCCTTAGTTTTTGAGTTATGGCCCGACAAAGATTTCCCAAAGTTTTGCTATACTAACCCCTTATGAAAAAATGGATTTTTCACCGAAACCTTTAAGTTTGAGCTATCGGGCTGAAAACTTGTATACTTATGCTTTATGGGATGCTAAATCTGAATCAATGGGTTTCAGAACGTTTTAGCCCATAGTTTTTGAGTTATGGACCGACAAAGATTTCCCAAAGTTTTGCTATACTAACCCCTTATGAAAAAATGGATTTTTCACCGAAACCTTTAAGTTTGAGCTATCGGGCTGAAAACTTGTATACTTATGCTTTAAGGGATGCTAAATCCGAATAAATGGGTTTCAGAACGTTTTAGCCCTTAGTTTTGGAGTTATGGCCCGACAAAGATTTCCCAAAGTTTTGCTATACTAACCCCTTATGAAAAAATGGATTTTTCACCGAAACCTTTAAGTTTGAGCTATCGGGCTGAAAACTTGTATACTTATGCTTTATGGGATGCTAAATCTGAATCAATGGGTTTCAGAACGTTTTAGCCCATAGTTTTTGAGTTATGGCCCGACAAAGATTTCCCAAAGTTTTGCTATACTAACCCCTTATGAAAAAATGGATTTTTCACCGAAACCTTTAAGTTTGAGCTATCGGGCTGAAAACTTGTATACTTATGCTTTAAGGGATGCTGAATCCGAATAAATAGGTTTCAGAACGTTTTAGCCCATAGTTTTTGAGTTATGGCCCGACAAAGATTTCCCAAAGTTTTGAAAGGGTACCCCCTTATGAAAAAATGGATTTTTCACCGAAACCTTTAAGTTTGAGCTATCGGGCTGAAAACTTGTATACTTATGTTTTAAGGGATGCTGAATCCGAATAAATAGGTTTCAGAACGTTTTAGCCCATAGTTTTTGAGTTATGGCCCGACAAAGATTTCCCAAAGTTTTGAAAGGGTACCCCCTTATGAAAAAATGGATTTTTCACCGAAACCTTTAAGTTTGAGCTATCGGGCTGAAAACTTGTATACTTATGCTTTATGGGATGCTAAATCTGAATCAATGGGTTTCAGAACGTTTTAGCCCATAGTTTTTGAGTTATGGCCCGACAAAGATTTCCCAAAGTTTTGCTATACTAACCCCTTATGAAAAAATGGATTTTTCACCGAAACCTTTAAGTTTGAGCTATCGGGCTGAAAACTTGTATACTTATGCTTTAAGGGATGCTGAATCCGAATAATTAGGTTTCAGAACGTTTTAGCCCATAGGTTTGAGTTATGGCCCGACAAAGATTTCCCAAAGTTTTGAAAGGGTACCCCCTTATGAAAAAACGGATTTTTCACCGAAACCTTTAAGTTTGAGCTATCGGGCTGAAAACTTGTATACTTATGCTTTAAGGGATGCTAAATCCGAATCAATGGGTTTCAGAACGTTTTAGCCCTTAGTTTTTGAGTTATGGCCCGACAAAGATTTCCCAAAGTTTTGCTATACTAACCCCTTATGAAAAAATGGATTTTTCACCGAAACCTTTAAGTTTGAGCTATCGGGCTGCAAACTTGTATACTTATGCTTTAAGGGATGCTGAATCCGAATAATTAGGTTTCAGAACGTTTTAGCCCTTAGTTTTTGAGTTATGGCCCGACAAAGATTTCCCAAAAATTTTGAAAGGGTACCCCCTTATGAAAAAATGGATTTTTCACCGAAACCTGTAAGTTTGAGCTATCGGGCTGAAAACTTGTATACTTATGCTTTAAGGGATGCTGAATCCGAATAAATAGGTTTCAGAACGTTTTAGCCCATAGTTTTTGAGTTATGGCCCGACAAAGATTTCCCAAAGTTTTGAAAGGGTACCCCCTTATGAAAAAATGGATTTTTCACCGAAACCTTTAAGTTTGAGCTATCGGGCTGAAAACAAGTAAACTTATGATTCAAGGGATGCTGAATCCGAATAAATAGGTTTCAGAACGTTTTAGCCCTTAGTTTTGGAGTTATGGCCCGACAAAGATTTCCCAAAGTTTTGCTATACTAACCCCCTATGAAAAAACGGATTTTTCACCGAAACCTTTAAGTTTGAGCTATCGGGCTGAAAACTTGTATACTTATGCTTTAAGGGATGCTAAATCCGAATAAATGGGTTTCAGAACGTTTTAGCCCTTAGTTTTGGAGTTATGGCCCGACAAAGAATTCCCAAAGTTTTGCTATACTAACCCCTTATGAAAAAATGGATTTTTCACCGAAACCTGTAAGTTTGAGCTATCGGGCTGAACACTTGTATACTTATGCTTTAAGGGATGCTGAATCCGAATAAATAGGTTTCAGAACGTTTTAGCCCTTAGTTTTTGAGTTATGGCCCGGCAAACATTTCCCAAAGTTTTGAAAGGGTACCCCCTTATGAAAAAATGGATTTTTCACCGAAACCTTTAAGTTTGAGCTATCGGGCTGAAAACTTGTATACTTATGCTTTATGGGATGCTAAATCTGAATCAATGGGTTTCAGAACGTTTTAGCCCTTAGTTTTTGAGTTATGGCCCGACAAAGATTTCCCAAAGTTTTGAAAGGGTACCCCCTTATGAAAAAATGGATTTTTCACCGAAACCTTTAAGTTTGAGCTATCGGGCTGAAAACTTGTATACTTATGCTTTAAGGGATGCTAAATCCGAATAAATGGGTTTCAGAACGTTTTAGCCCTTAGTTTTTGGGTTATGGCCCGACAAAGATTTCCCAAAGTTTTGCTATACTAACCCCTTATGAAAAAATGGATTTTTCACCGAAACCTTTAAGTTTGAGCTATCGGGCTGAAAACTTGTATACTTATGCTTTAAGGGATGCTGAATCCGAATAATTAGGTTTCAGAACGTTTTAGCCCATAGGTTTGAGTTATGGCCCGACAAAAATTTCCCAAAGTTTTGAAAGGGTACCCCCTTATGAAAAAATGGATTTTTCACCGAAACCTTTAAGTTTGAGCTATCGGGCTGAAAACTTGTATACTTATGCTTTATGGGATGCTAAATCTGAATAAATGGGTTTCAGAACGTTTTAGCCCATAGTTTTTGAGTTATGGCCCGACAAAGATTTCCCAAAGTTTTGCTATACTAACCCCTTATGAAAAAATGGATTTTTCACCGAAACCTTTAAGTTTGAGCTATCGGGCTGAAAACTTGTATACTTATGCTTTATGGGATGCTGAATCCGAATAAATAGGTTTCAGAACGTTTTAGCCCTTAGTTTTTGAGTTATGGCCCGACAAAGATTTCCCAAAGTTTTGAAAGGGTACCCCCTTATGAAAAAATGGATTTTTCACCGAAACCTTTAAGTTTGAGCTATCGGGCTGAAAACTTGTATACTTATGCTTTAAGGGATGCTAAATCCGAATAAATGGGTTTCAGAACGTTTTAGCCCTTAGTTTTTGAGTTATGGCCCGACAAAGATTTCCCAAAGTTTTGCTATACTAACCCCTTATGAAAAAATGGATTTTTCACCGAAACCTTTAAGTTTGAGCTATCGGGCTTAAAACTTGTATACTTATGCTTTATGGGATGCTGAATCCGAATAAATAGGTTTCAGAACGTTTTAGCCCTTAGTTTTGGAGTTATGGCCCGACAAAGATTTCCCAAAGTTTTGCTATACTAACCCCTTATGAAAAAATGGATTTTTCACCGAAACCTTTAAGTTTAAACTATCGGGCTGAAAACTTGTATACTTATGCTTTATGGGATGCTGAATCCGAATAAATAGGTTTCAGAACGTTTTAGCCCTTAGTTTTGGAGTTATGGGCCGACAAAGATTTCCCAAAGTTTTGCTATACTAACCCCTTATGAAAAAATGGATTTTTCACCGAAACCTTTAAGTTTGAGCTATCGGGATGAAAACTTGTATACTTATGCTTTAAGGGATGCTGAATCCGAATAAATAGGTTTCAGAACGTTTTAGCCCATAGTTTTTGAGTTATGGCCCGACAAAAATTTCCCAAAGTTTTGAAAGGGTACCATCTTATGAAAAAATGGATTTTTCACCGAAACCTTTAAGTTTGAGCTATCGGGCTGAAAACTTGTATACTTATGCTTTAAGGGATGCTAAATCCTAATAAATGGGTTTTAGAACGTTTTAGCCCTTAGTTTTGGAGTTATGGCCCGACAAAGATTTCCCAAAGTTTTGCTATACTAACCCCTTATGAAAAAATGGATTTTTCACCGAAACCTTTAAGTTTGAACTATCGGGCTGAAAACTTGTATACTTATGCTTTATGGGATGCTGAATCCGAATAAATAGGTTTCAGAACGTTTTAGCCCTTAGTTTTGGAGTTATGGGCCGACAAAGATTTCCCAAAGTTTTGCTATACTAACCCCTTATGAAAAAATGGATTTTTCACCGAAACCTTTAAGTTTGAGCTATCGGGCTGAAACCTTGTATACTTATGCTTTATGGGATGCTGAATCCGAATAAATAGGTTTCAGAACGATTTAGCCCTTAGTTTTTGAGTTATGGCCCGACAAAGATTTCCCAAAAATTTTGAAAGGGTACCCCGTTATGAAAAAATGGATTTTTCACCGAAACCTTTAAGTTTGAGCTATCGGGCTGAAAACTTGTAAACTTATGATTCAAGGGATGCTGAATCCGAATAAATAGGTTTCAGAACGTTTTAGCCCTTAGTTTTTGAGTTATGGCCCGACAAAGATTTCCCAAAGTTTTGCTATACTAACCCCTTATGAAAAAATGGATTTTTCACCGAAACCTTTAAGTTTGAGCTATCGGGCTGAAAACTTGTATACTTATGCTTTAAGGGATGCTGAATCCGAATAAATAGGTTTCAGAACGTTTTAGCCCATAGTTTTTGAGTTATGGCCCGACAAAGATTTCCCAAAGTTTTGCTATACTAACCCCTTATGAAAAAATGGATTTTTCACCGAAACCTTTAAGTTTGAGCTATCGGGCTGAAAACTTGTATACTTATGCTTTAAGGGATGCTGAATCCGAATAAATAGGTTTCAGAACGTTTTAGCCCTTAGTTTTTGAGTTATGGCCCGACAAAGATTTCCCAAAGTTTTGCTATATGAAAAAATGGATTTTTCACCGAAACCTTTAAGTTTGAGCTATCGGGCTGAAAACTTGTATACTTATGCTTTAAGGGATGATGAATCCGAATAAATAGGTTTCAGATCGTTTTAGCCCTTAGTTTTTGAGTTATGGCCCGACAAAGATTTCCCAAAGTTTTGCTATACTAACCCCTTATGAAAAAATGGATTTTTCACCGAAACCTGTAAGTTTGAGCTATCGGGCTGAAAACTTGTATACTTAGGCTTTAAGGGATGCTGAATCCGAATAAATAGGTTTCAGAACGTTTTAGCCCTTAGTTTTTGAGTTATGGCCCGACAAAGATTTCCCAAAGTTTTGCTATACTATTCCCTTATGAAAAAATGGATTTTTCACCGAAACCTTTAAGTTTGAGCTATCGGGCTGAAAACTTGTATACTTATGCTTTAAGGGATGCTGAATCCGAATAAATAGGTTTCAGAACGTTTTAGCCCTTAGTTTTTGAGTTATGGCCCGACAAAGATTTCCCAAAGTTTTGCTATACTAACCCCTTATGAAAAAATGGATTTTTCACCGAAACCTTTAAGTTTGAGCTATCGGGCTGAAAACTTGTATACTTATGCTTTAAGGGATGCTGAATCCGAATAAATAGGTTTCAGAACGTTTTAGCCCTTAGTTTTTGAGTTATGGCCCGACAAAGATTTCCCAAAGTTTTGCTATATGAAATAATGGATTTTTCACCGAAACCTTTAAGTTTGAGCTATAGGGCTGAAAACTTGTATACTTATGCTTTATGGGATGCTGAATCCGAATAAATGGGTTTCAGAACGTTTTAGCCCTTAGTTTTTGAGTTATGGGCCGACAAAGATTTCCCAAAGTTTTGCTATACTAACCCCTTATGAAAAAATGGATTTTTCACCGAAACCTTTAAGTTTGAGCTATCGGGATGAAAACTTGTATACTTATGCTTTAAGGGATGTTGAATCCGAATAAATAGGTTTCAGAACGTTTTAGCCCATAGTTTTTGAGTTATGGGCCGACAAAAATTTCCCAAAGTTTTGAAAGGGTACCATCTTATGAAAAAATGGATTTTTCACCGAAACCTTTAAGTTTGAGCTATCGGGCTGAAAACTTGTATACTTATGCTTTAAGGGATGCTAAATCCTAATAAATGGGTTTTAGAACGTTTTAGCCCTTAGTTTTGGAGTTATGGCCCGACAAAGATTTCCCAAAGTTTTGCTATACTAACCCCTTATGAAAAAATGGATTTTTCACCGAAACCTTTAAGTTTGAACTATCGGGCTGAAAACTTGTATACTTATGCTTTATGGGATGCTGAATCCGAATAAATAGGTTTCAGAACGTTTTAGCCCTTAGTTTTGGAGTTATGGGCCGACAAAGATTTCCCAAAGTTTTGCTATACTAACCCCTTATGAAAAAATGGATTTTTCACCGAAACCTTTAAGTTTGAGCTATCGGGCTGAAACCTTGTATACTTATGCTTTATGGGATGCTGAATCCGAATAAATAGGTTTCAGAACGTTTTAGCCCTTAGTTTTTGAGTTATGGCCCGACAAAGATTTCCCAATAATTTTGAAAGGGTACCCCGTTATGAAAAAATGGATTTTTCACCGAAACCTTTAAGTTTGAGCTATCGGGCTGAAAACTTGTAAACTTATGATTCAAGGGATGCTGAATCCGAATAAATAGGTTTCAGAACGTTTTAGCCCTTAGTTTTTGAGTTATGGCCCGACAAAGATTTCCCAAAGTTTTGCTATACTAACCCCTTATGAAAAAATGGATTTTTCACCGAAACCTTTAAGTTTGAGCTATCGGGCTGAAAACTTGTATACTTATGCTTTAAGGGATGCTGAATCCGAATAAATAGGTTTCAGAACGTTTTAGCCCATAGTTTTTGAGTTATGGCCCGACAAAGATTTCCCAAAGTTTTGCTATACTAACCCCTTATGAAAAAATGGATTTTTCACCGAAACCTTTAAGTTTGAGCTATCGGGCTGAAAACTTGTATACTTATGCTTTAAGGGATGCTGAATCCGAATAAATAGGTTTCAGAACGTTTTAGCCCTTAGTTTTTGAGTTATGGCCCGACAAAGATTTCCCAAAGTTTTGCTATATGAAAAAATGGATTTTTCACCGAAACCTTTAAGTTTGAGCTATCGGGCTGAAAACTTGTATACTTATGCTTTAAGGGATGATGAATCCGAATAAATAGGTTTCAGATCGTTTTAGAACTTAGTTTTTGAGTTATGGCCCGACAAAGATTTCCCAAAGTTTTGCTATACTAACCCCTTATGAAAAAATGGATTTTTCACCGAAACCTTTAAGTTTGAGCTATCGGGCTGAAAACTTGTATACTTAGGCTTTAAGGGATGCTGAATCCGAATAAATAGGTTTCAGAACGTTTTAGCCCTTAGTTTTTGAGTTATGGCCCGACAAAGATTTCCCAAAGTTTTGCTATACTATTCCCTTATGAAAAAATGGATTTTTCACCGAAACCTTTAAGTTTGAGCTATCGGGCTGAAAACTTGTATACTTATGCTTTAAGGGATGCTGAATCCGAATAAATAGGTTTCAGAACGTTTTAGCCCTTAGTTTTTGAGTTATGGCCCGACAAAGATTTCCCAAAGTTTTGCTATACTAACCCCTTATGAAAAAATGGATTTTTCACCGAAACCTTTAAGTTTGAGCTATCGGGCTGAAAACTTGTATACTTATGCTTTAAGGGATGCTGAATCCGAATAAATAGGTTTCAGAACGTTTTAGCCCTTAGTTTTTGAGTTATGGCCCGACAAAGATTTCCCAAAGTTTTGCTATATGAAATAATGGATTTTTCACCGAAACCTTTAAGTTTGAGCTATCGGGCTGAAAACTTGTATACTTATGCTTTATGGGATGCTGAATCCGAATAAATGGGTTTCAGAACGTTTTAGCCCTTAGTTTTTGAGTTATGGGCCGACAAAGATTTCCCAAAGATTTGCTATACTAACCCCTTATGAAAAAATGGATTTTTCACCGAAACCTTTAAGTTTGAGCTATCGGGCTGAAAACTTGTATACTTATGCTTTAAGGGATGCTAAATCCGAATAAATGGGTTTCAGAACGTTTTAGCCCATAGTTTTTGAGTTATGGGCCGACAAAGATTTCCCAAAGATTTGCTATACTAACCCGTTATGAAAAAATGGATTTTTCACCGAAACCTTTAAGTTTGAGCTATCGGGCTGAAAACTTGTATACTTATGCTTTAAGGGATGCTAAATCCGAATAAATGGGTTTCAGAACGTATTAGCCCTTATTTTTTGAGTTATGGCCCGACAAAGATTTCCCAAAGTTTTGCTATATGAAAAAATGGATTTTTCACCGAAACCTTTAAGTTTGAGCTATCGGGCTGAAAACTTGTATACTTATGCTTTAAGGGATGCTAAATCCGAATAAATAGGTTTCAGAACGTTTTAGCCCTTAGTTTTTGAGTTATGGCCCGACAAAGATTTCCCAAAGTTTTGCTATACTAACCCGTTATGAAAAAATGGATTTTTCACCGAAACCTTTAAGTTTGAGCTATCGGGCTGAAAACTTGTATACTTATGCTTTAAGGGATGCTAAATCCGAATAAATGGGTTTCAGAACGTATTAGCCCTTATTTTTTGAGTTATGGCCCGACAAAGATTTCCCAAAGTTTTGCTATATGAAAAAATGGATTTTTCACCGAAACCTTTAAGTTTGAGCTATCGGGCTGAAAACTTGTATACTTATGCTTTATGGGATGCTGAATCCGAATAAATAGGTTTCAGAACGTTTTAGCCCTTAGTTTTTGAGTTATGGGCCGACAAAGATTTCCCAAAAATTTTGAAAGGGTACCCCCTTATGAAAAAATGGATTTTTCACCGAAACCTTTAAGTTTGAGTTAGCGGGCTGAAAACTTGTATACTTATGCTTTAAGGGATGCTAAATCCGAATCAATGGGTTTCAGAACGTTTTAGCCCTTAGTTTTTGAGTTATGGCCCGACAAAGATTTCCCAAAGTTTTGCTATACTAACCCCTTATGAAAAAATGAATTTTTCACCGAAACCTTTAAGTTTGAGCTATCGGGCTGAAAACTTGTATACTTATGCTTTAAGGGATGCTGAATCCGAATAAATAGGTTTCAGAACGTTTTAGCCCTTAGTTTTGGAGTTATGGCCCGACAAAGATTTCCCAAAGTTTTGCTATATGAAAAAATGGATTTTTCACCGAAACCTTTAAGTTTGAGCTATCGGGCTGAAAACTTGTATACTTATGCTTTATGGGATGCTGAATCCGAATAAATAAGTTTCAGAACGTTTTAGCCCTTAGTTTTTGAGTTATGGGCCGACAAAGATTTCCCAAAAATTTTGAAAGGGAACCCCCTTATGAAAAAATGGATTTTTCACCGAAACCTTTAAGTTTGAGCTATCGGGCTGAAAACGTGTATACTTATGCTTTAAGGGATGCTAAATCCGAATCAATGGGTTTCAGAACGTTTTAGCCCTTAGTTTTTGAGTTATGGCCCGACAAAGATTTCCCAAAGTTTTGCTATACTAACCCCTTATGAAAAAATGGATTTTTCACCGAAACCTTTAAGTTTGAGCTATCGGGCTGAAAACTTCTATACTTATGCTTTATGGGATGCTGAATCCGAATAAATAGGTTTCAGAACGTTTTAGCCCTTAGTTTTTGAGTTATGGCCCGACAAAGATTTCCCAAAAATTTTGAAAGGGTACCCCCTTATGAAAAAATGGATTTTTCACCGAAACCTTTAAGTTTGAGCTATCGGGCTGAAAACTTGTATACTTATGCGTTAAGGGATGCTAAATCCGAATAAATGGGTTTTAGAACGTTTTAGCCCTTAGTTTTGGAGTTATGGCACGACAAAGATTTCCCAAAGTTTTGCTATACTAACCCCTTATGAAAAAATGGATTTTTCACCGAAACGTTTAAGTTTGAGCTATCGGGCTGAAAACTTGTATACTTATGCTTTATGGGATGCTGAATCCGAATAAATAGGTTTCAGAACGTTTTAGCCCTTGGTTTTTGAGTTATGGCCCGACAAAGATTTCCCAAAAATTTTGAAAGGGTACCCCCTTATGAAAAAATGGATTTTTCACCGAAACCTTTAAGTTTGAGCTATCGGGCTGAAAACGTCTATACTTATGCTTTATGGGATGCTGAATCCGAATAAATAGGTTTCAGAACGTTTTAGCCCTTAGTTTTGGAGTTATGGCCCGACAAAGATTTCCCAAAGTTTTGCTATATGAAAAAATGGATTTTTCACCGAAACCTTTAAGTTTGAGCTATCGGGCTGAAAACTTGTATACTTATGCTTTATGGGATGCTGAATCCGAATAAATAAGTTTCAGAACGTTTTAGCCCATAGTTTTTGAGTTATGGGCCGACAAAGATTTCCCAAAAATTTTGAAAGGGAACCCCCTTATGAAAAAATGGATTTTTCACCGAAACCTTTAAGTTTGAGCTATCGGGCTGAAAACGTGTATACTTATGCTTTAAGGGATGCTAAATCCGAATCAATGGGTTTCAGAACGTTTTAGCCCTTAGTTTTTGAGTTATGGCCCAACAAAGATTTCCCAAAGTTTTGAAAGGGTACCCCCTTATGAAAAAATGGATTTTTCACCGAAACCTTTAAGTTTGAGTTATCGGGCTGAAAACTTGTAAACTTATGATTCAAGGGATGCTGAATCCGAATAAATAGGTTTCAGAACGTTTTAGCCCTTAGTTTTTGAGTTATGGCCCGACAAAGATTTCCCAAAGATTTGCTATACTAACCCCTTATGAAAAAATGGATTTTTCACCGAAACCTTTAAGTTTGAGCTATCGGGCTGAAAACTTGTATACTTATGCTTTAAGGGATGCTAAATCCGAATAAATGGGTTTCAGAACGTTATAGCCCTTAGTTTTTGAGTTATGGCCCGACAAAGATTTCCCAAAGTTTTGCTATATGAAAAAATGGATTTTTCACCGAAACCTTTAAGTTTGAGCTATCGGGCTGAAAACTTGTATACTTATGCTTTATGGGATGCTGAATCCGAATAAATAGGTTTCAGAACGTTTTAGCCCTTAGTTTTTGAGTTATGGGCCGACAAAGATTTCCCAAAAATTTTGAAAGGGTACCCCCTTATGAAAAAATGGATTTTTCAACGAAACCTTTAATTTTGAGCTATCGGGCTGAAAACGTGTATACTTATGCTTTAAGGGATGCTAAATCCGAATCAATGGGTTTCAGAACGTTTTAGCCCTTAGTTTTTGAGTTATGGCCCGACAAAGATTTCCCAAAGTTTTGCTATACTAACCCCTAATGAAAAAATGGATTTTTCACCGAAACCTTTAAGTTTGAGTTATCGGGCTGAAAACTTGTATACTTATGCTTTACGGGATGCTAAATCCGAATCAATGGGTTTCAGAACGTTTTAGCCCTTAGTTTTTGAGTTATGGCCAGACAAAGATTTCCCAAAGTTTTGCTATACTAACCCCTTATGAAAAAATGGATTTTTCACCGAAAATTTTATGTTTGAGCTATCGGGCTGAAAACTTGTATACTTATGCTTTATGGGATGCTGAATCCGAATAAATAGGTTTCAGAACGTTTTAGCCCTTAGTTTTTGAGTTATGGGCCGACAAAGATTTCCCAAAGTTTTGAAAGGGTACCCCCTAATGAAAAAATGGATTTTTCACCGAAACCTTTAAGTTTGAGCTTTCGGGCTGAAAACTTGTATACTTATGCTTTAAGGGATGCTAAATCCGAATCAATGGGTTTCAGAACGTTTTAGCCCTTAGTTTTTGAGTTATGGCCCGACAAAGATGTCCCAAAGTTTTGCTATACTAACCCCTTATGAAAAAATGGATTTTTCACCGAAAATTTTAAGTTTGAGCTATCGGGCTGAAAACTTGTATACTTATGCTTTAAGGGATGCTAAATCCGAATAAATGGGTTTCAGAACGTTTTAGCCCTTAGTTTTGGAGTTATGGCCCGACAAAGATTTCCCAAAGCTTTGCTATACTAACCCCTTATGAAAAAATGGATTTTTCACCGAAACCTTTAAGTTTGAGCTATCGGGCTGAAAACTTGTATACTTATGCTTTATGGGATGCTGAATCCGAATAAATAGGTTTCAGAACGTTTTAGCCCTTAGTTTTTGAGTTATGGCCCGACAAAGATTTCCCCTTATGAAAAAATGGATTTTTCACCGAAACCTTTAAGTTTGAGCTATCGGGCTGAAAACTTGTATACTTATGCTTTAAGGGATGCTAAATCCGAATCAATGGGTTTCAGAACGTTTTAGCCCTTAGTTTTTGAGTTATGGCCCGAAAAAGATTGCCCCTTATGAAAAAATGGATTTTTCACCGAAACCTTTAAGTTTGAGCTATCGGGCTGAAAACTTGTATACTTATGCTTTAAGGGATGCTAAATCCGAATCAATGGGTTTCAGAACGTTTTAGCCCTTAGTTTTTGATTTATGGCCCGAAAAAGATTACCCCTTATGAAAAAAATGGATTTTTCACCGAAACCTTTAAGTTCGAGCTATCGGGCTGAAAACTTGTATACTTATGCTTTAAGGAATGCTAAATCCGAATAAATGTGTTTCAGATCGTTTTAACCCTTAGTTTTTGAGTTATGGCCCGACAAAGATTTCCCAAAGTTTTGCTATACTAACCCCTTATGAAAAATGGATTTTTCACCGAAACCTTTAAGTTTGAGCTATCGGGCTGAAAACTTGTATACTTATGCTTTAAGGGATGCTAAATCCGAATAAATGGGTTTCAGAACGGTTTAGCCCTTAGTTTTCGAGTTATGGCCCGACAAAGATTTCCCAAAGTTTTGAAAGGGTACCCCCTTATGAAAAAATGGATTTTTCACCGAAACCTTTAAGTTTGAGCTATCGGGCTGAAAACTTGTATACTTATGCTTTATGGGATGCTAAATCTGAATCAATGGGTTTCAGAACGTTTTAGCCCATAGTTTTTGAGTTATGGCCCGACAAAGATTTCCCAAAGTTTTGCTATACTAACCCCTTATGAAAAAATGGATTTTTCACCGAAACCTTTAAGTTTGAGCTATC
This sequence comes from Dilophus febrilis, assembly GCA_958336335.1. Taxonomy (NCBI): domain Eukaryota; kingdom Metazoa; phylum Arthropoda; class Insecta; order Diptera; family Bibionidae; genus Dilophus; species Dilophus febrilis. Next base: position 11,152,551 of record OY284472.1, on the reverse strand, counting down.
GGGCTGAAAACTTGTATACTTATGCTTTAAGGGATGCTGAATCCGAATAAATAGGTTTCAGAACGTTTTAGCCCATAGTTTTTGAGTTATGGCCCGACAAAGATTTCCCAAAGTTTTGAAAGGGTACCCCCTTATGAAAAAATGGATTTTTCACCGAAACCTTTAAGTTTGAGCTATCGGGCTGAAAACTTGTATACTTATGCTTTAAGGGATGCTAAATCCGAATAAATGGGTTTCAGAACGTTTTAGCCCATAGTTTTTGAGTTATGGGCCGACAAAGATTTCCCAAAGATTTGCTATACTAACCCGTTATGAAAAAATGGATTTTTCACCGAAACCTTTAAGTTTGAGCTATCGGGCTGAAAACTTGTATACTTATGCTTTAAGGGATGCTAAATCCGAATAAATGGGTTTCAGAACGTTTTAGCCCTTAGTTTTTGAGTTATGGCCCGACAAAGATTTCCCAAAGTTTTGCTATATGAAATAATGGATTTTTCACCGAAACCTTTAAGTTTGAGCTATCGGGCTGAAAACTTGTATACTTATGCTTTATGGGATGCTAAATCTGAATCAATGGGTTTCAGAACGTTTTAGCCCATAGTTTTTGAGTTATGGCCCGACAAAGATTTCCCAAAGTTTTGCTATACTAACCCCTTATGAAAAAATGGATTTTTCACCGAAACCTTTAAGTTTGAGCTATCGGGCTGAAAACTTGTATACTTATGCTTTAAGGGATGCTGAATCCGAATAAATAGGTTTCAGAACGTTTTAGCCCATAGTTTTTGAGTTATGGCCCGACAAAGATTTCCCAAAGTTTTGAAAGGGTACCCCCTTATGAAAAAATGGATTTTTCACCGAAACCTTTAAGTTTGAGCTATCGGGCTGAAAACTTGTATACTTATGCTTTAAGGGATGCTGAATCCGAATAAATAGGTTTCAGAACGTTTTAGCCCATAGTTTTTGAGTTATGGCCCGACAAAGATTTCCCAAAGTTTTGAAAGGGTACCCCCTTATGAAAAAATGGATTTTTCACCGAAACCTTTAAGTTTGAGCTATCGGGCTGAAAACTTGTATACTTATGCTTTATGGGATGCTGAATCTGAATCAATGGGTTTCAGAACATTTTAGCCCATAGTTTTTGAGTTATGGCCCGACAAAGATTTCCCAAAGTTTTGCTATACTAACCCCTTATGAAAAAATGGATTTTTCACCGAAACCTTTAAGTTTGAGCTATCGGGCTGAAAACTTGTATACTTATGCTTTAAGGGATGCTGAATCCGAATAAATAGGTTTCATAACGTTTTAGCCCATAGTTTTTGAGTTATGGCCCGACAAAGATTTCCCAAAGTTTTGAAAGGGTACCCCCTTATGAAAAAATGGATTTTTCACCGAAACCTTTAAGTTTGAGCTATCGGGCTGAAAACTTGTATACTTATGCTTTAAGGGATGCTGAATCCGAATAATTAGGTTTCAGAACGTTTTAGCCTATAGGTTTGAGTTATGGCCCGACAAAGATTTCCCAAAGTTTTGAAAGGGTACCCCCTTATGAAAAAATGGATTTTTCACCGAAACCTTTAAGTTTGAGCTATCGGGCTGAAAACTTGTATACTTATGCTTTATGGGATGCTAAATCTGAATCAATGGGTTTCAGAACATTTTAGCCCATAGTTTTTGAGTTATGGCCCGACAAAGATTTCCCAAAGTTTTGCTATACTAACCCCTTATGAAAAAATGGATTTTTCACCGAAACCTTTAAGTTTGAGCTATCGGGCTGAAAACTTGTATACTTATGCTTTAAGGGATGCTGAATCCGAATAAATAGGTTTCATAACGTTTTAGCCCATAGTTTTTGAGTTATGGCCCGACAAAGATTTCCCAAAGTTTTGAAAGGGTACCCCCTTATGAAAAAATGGATTTTTCACCGAAACCTTTAAGTTTGAGCTATCGGGCTGAAAACTTGTATACTTATGCTTCAAGGGATGCTAAATCCGAATAAATGGGTTTCAGAACGTTTTAGCCCTTAGTTTTGGAGTTATGGCCCGACAAAGATTTCCCAAAGTTTTGCTATACTAACCCCTTATGAAAAAATGGATTTTTCACCGAAACCTTTAAGTTTGAGCTATCGGGCTTAAAACTTGTATACTTATGCTTTATGGGATGCTGAATCCGAATAAATAGGTTTCAGAACGTTTTAGCCCTTAGTTTTGGAGTTATGGGCCGACAAAGATTTCCCAAAGTTTTGCTATACTAACCCCTTATGAAAAAATGGATTTTTCACCGAAACCTTTAAGTTTGAGCTATCGGGCTGAAAACTTGTATACTTATGCTTTATGGGATGCTGAATCCGAATAAATAGGTTTCAGAACGATTTAGCCCTTAGTTTTTGAGTTATGGCCCGACAAAGATTTCCCAAAAATTTTGAAAGGGTACCCCGTTATGAAAAAATGGATTTTTCACCGAAACCTTTAAGTTTGAGCTATCGGGCTGAAAACTTGTAAACTTATGATTCAAGGGATGCTGAATCCGAATAAATAGGTTTCAGAACGTTTTAGCCCTTAGTTTTTGAGTTATGGCCCGACAAAGATTTCCCAAAAATTTTGAAAGGGTACCCCCTTATGAAAAAATGGATTTTTCACCGAAACCTTTAAGTTTGAGTTATCGGGCTGAAAACTTGTATACTTATGCTTTAAGGGATGCTAAATCCGAATCAATGGGTTTCAGAACGTTTTAGCCCTTAGTTTTTGAGTTATGGCCCGACAAAGATTTCCCAAAGTTTTGCTATACTAACCCCTAATGAAAAAATGGATTTTTCACCGAAACCTTTAAGTTTGAGTTATCGGGCTGAAAACTTGTATACTTATGCTTTACGGGATGCTAAATCCGAATCAATGGGTTTCAGAACGTTTTAGCCCTTAGTTTTTGAGTTATGGCCAGACAAAGATTTCCCAAAGTTTTGCTATACTAACCCCTTATGAAAAAATGGATTTTTCACCGAAAATTTTAAGTTTGAGCTATCGGGCTGAAAACTTGTATACTTATGCTTTATGGGATGCTGAATCCGAATAAATAGGTTTCAGAACGTTTTAGCCCTTAGTTTTTGAGTTATGGGCCGACAAAGATTTCCCAAAGTTTTGAAAGGGTACCCCCTAATGAAAAAATGGATTTTTCACCGAAACCTTTAAGTTTGAGCTTTCGGGCTGAAAACTTGTATACTTATGCTTTAAGGGATGCTAAATCCGAATCAATGGGTTTCAGAACGTTTTAGCCCTTAGTTTTTGAGTTATGGCCCGACAAAGATGTCCCAAAGTTTTGCTATACTAACCCCTTATGAAAAAATGGATTTTTCACCGAAAATTTTAAGTTTGAGCTATCGGGCTGAAAACTTGTATACTTATGCTTTAAGGGATGCTAAATCCGAATAAATGGGTTTCAGAACGTTTAAGCCCTTAGTTTTGGAGTTATGGCCCGATAAAGATTTCCCAAAGTTTTGCCATATGAAAAAATGGATTTTTCACCGAAACCTTTAAGTTTGAGCTATCGGGCTGAAAACTTGTACACTTATGCTTTAAGGGATGCTAAATCCGAATAAATAGGTTTCAGATCGTTTTAGCCCTTAGTTTTTGAGTTATGGCCCGAAAAAGATTTCCCAAAGTTTTGCTATACTAACCCCTTATGAAAAAATGGATTTTTCACCGAAACCTTTAAGTTTGAGCTATCGGGCTGAAAACTTGTATACTTATGCTTTAAGGGATTCTTAATCCGAATAAATGGGTTTCAGAACGTTTTAGCCCTTAGTTTTCGAGTTATGGCCCGACAAAGATTTCCCAAAGTTTTGCTATACTAAGCCCTTATGAAAAAATGGATTTTTCACCGAAACCTTTAAGTTTGAGTTATCGGGCTGAAAACTTGTATACTTATGCTTTAAGGGATGCTAAATCCGAATAAATGGGTTTCAGAACGTTTTAGCCCTTAGTTTTGGAGTTATGGCCCGACAAAGATTTCCCAAAGCTTTGCTATACTAACCCCTTATGAAAAAATGGATTTTTCACCGAAACCTTTAAGTTTGAGCTATCGGGCTGAAAACTTGTATACTTATGCTTTATGGGATGCTGAATCCGAATAAATAGGTTTCAGAACGTTTTAGCCCTTAGTTTTTGAGTTATGGCCCGACAAAGATTTCCCCTTATGAAAAAATGGATTTTTCACCGAAACCTTTAAGTTTGAGCTATCGGGCTGAAAACTTGTATACTTATGCTTTAAGGGATGCTAAATCCGAATCAATGGGTTTCAGAACGTTTTAGCCCTTAGTTTTTGAGTTATGGCCCGAAAAAGATTGCCCCTTATGAAAAAATGGATTTTTCACCGAAACCTTTAAGTTTGAGCTATCGGGCTGAAAACTTGTATACTTATGCTTTAAGGGATGCTAAATCCGAATCAATGGGTTTCAGAACGTTTTAGCCCTTAGTTTTTGATTTATGGCCCGAAAAAGATTACCCCTTATGAAAAAAATGGATTTTTCACCGAAACCTTTAAGTTCGAGCTATCGGGCTGAAAACTTGTATACTTATGCTTTAAGGGATGCTAAATCCGAATAAATGTGTTTCAGATCGTTTTAGCCCTTAGTTTTTGAGTTATGGCCCGACAAAGATTTCCCAAAGTTTTGCTATACTAACCCCTTATGAAAAATGGATTTTTCACCGAAACCTTTAAGTTTGAGCTATCGGGCTGAAAACTTGTATACTTATGCTTTAAGGGATGCTAAATCCGAATAAATGGGTTTCAGAACGGTTTAGCCCTTAGTTTTCGAGTTATGGCCCGACAAAGATTTCCCAAAGTTTTGAAAGGGTACCCCCTTATGAAAAAATGGATTTTTCACCGAAACCTTTAAGTTTGAGCTATCGGGCTGAAAACTTGTATACTTGTGCTTTAAGGGATGCTAAATCCGAATAAATAGGTTTCAGATCGTTTTAGCCCTTAGTTTTTGAGTTATGGCCCGAAAAAGTTTTCACAAAGTTTTGCTATACTAACCCCTTATGAAAAAATGGATTTTTCACCGAAACCTTTAAGTTTGAGCTATGGGGCTGAAAACTTGTGTACTTATGCTTTAAGGGATGATAAATCCGAATAAATGGGTTTCAGAACGTTTTAGCCCTTAGTTTTTGAGTTATGGCCCGACAAAGATTTCCCAAAGTTTTGCTATACTAACCCCTTATGAAAAATGGATTTTTCACCGAAACCTTTAAGTTTGAGCTATCGGGCTGAAAACTTGTATACTTATGCTTTAAGGGATGCTAAATCCGAATAAATGGGTTTCAGAACGGTTTAGCCCTTAGTTTTCGAGTTATGGCCCGACAAAGATTTCCCAAAGTTTTGCTATACTAACCCCTTATGAAAAAATGGATTTTTCACCGAAACCATTAAGTTTGAGCTATCGGGCTGAAAACTTGTATACTTATGCTTTAAGGGATGCTAAATCCGAATAAATGGGTTTCAGAACGTTTTAGCCCTTAGTTTTGGAGTTATGGCCCGACAAAGATTTCCCAAAGTTTTGCTATACTAACCCCTTATGAAAAAATGGATTTTTCACCGAAACCTTTAAGTTTGAGCTATCGGGCTGAAAACTTGTATACTTATGCTTTATGGGATGCTAAATCTGAATCAATGGGTTTCAGAACGTTTTAGCCCATAGTTTTTGAGTTATGGCCCGACAAAGATTTCCCAAAGTTTTGCTATACTAACCCCTTATGAAAAAATGGATTTTTCACCGAAACCTTTAAGTTGTAGCTATCGGGCTGAAAACTTGTATACTTATGCTTTAAGGGATGCTAAATCCGAATAAATAGGTTTCAGAACGTTTTAGCCCATAGTTTTTGAGTTATGGCCCGACAAAGATTTCCCAAAGTTTTGAAAGGGTACCCCCTTATGAAAAAATGGATTTTTCACCGAAACCTTTAAGTTTGAGCTATCGGGCTGAAAACTTGTATACTTATGCTTTAAGGGATGCTGAATCTGAATAAATAGGTTTCAGAACGTTTTAGCCCATAGTTTTTGAGTTATGGCCCGACAAAGATTTCCCAAAGTTTTGAAAGGGTACCCCCTTATGAAAAAATGGATTTTTCACCGAAACCTTTAAGTTTGAGCTATCGGGCTGAAAACTTGTATACTTATGCTTTATGGGATGCTAAATCTGAATCAATGGGTTTCAGAACGTTTTAGCCCTTAGTTTTTGAGTTATGGCCCGACAAAGATTTCCCAAAGTTTTGCTATACTAACCCCTTATGAAAAAATGGATTTTTCACCGAAACCTTTAAGTTTGAGCTATCGGGCTGAAAACTTGTATACTTATGCTTTAAGGGATGCTGAATCCGAATAATTAGGTTTCAGAACGTTTTAGCCCATAGGTTTGAGTTATGGCCCGACAAAGATTTCCCAAAGTTTTGAAAGGGTACCCCCTTACGAAAAAATGGATTTTTCACCGAAACCTTTAAGTTTGAGCTATCGGGCTGAAAACTTGTATACTTATGCTTTATGGGATGCTAAATCTGAATCAATGGGTTTCAGAACGTTTTAGCCCTTAGTTTTTGAGTTATGGCCCGACAAAGATTTCCCAAAGTTTTGCTATACTAACCCCTTATGAAAAAATGGATTTTTCACCGAAACCTTTAAGTTTGAGCTATCGGGCTGAAAACTTGTATACTTATGCTTTAAGGGATGCTGAATCCGAATAAATAGGTTTCAGAACGTTTTAGCCCATAGTTTTTGAGTTATGGCCCGACAAAGATTTCCCAAAGTTTTGAAAGGGTACCCCCTTATGAAAAAATGGATTTTTCACCGAAACCTTTAAGTTTGAGCTATCGGGCTGAAAACTTGTATACTTATGCTTTAAGGGATGCTAAATCCGAATAAATGGGTTTCAGAACGTTTTAGCCCTTAGTTTTTGAGTTATGGCCCGACAAAGATTTCACAAAGTTTTGCTATACTAACCCCTTATGAAAAAATGGATTTTTCACCGAAACCTTTAAGTTTGAGCTATCGGGCTGAAAACTTGTATACTTATGCTTTAAGGGATGCTGAATCCGAATAATTAGGTTTCAGAACGTTTTAGCCCATACTTTTTGAGTTATGGCCCGACAAAGATTTCCCAAAGTTTTGAAAGGGTACCCCCTTACGAAAAAATGGATTTTTCACCGAAACCTTTAAGTTTGAGCTATCGGGCTGAAAACTTGTATACTTATGCTTTATGGGATGCTAAATCTGAATCAATGGGTTTCAGAACGTTTTAGCCCATAGTTTTTGAGTTATGGCCCGACAAAGATTTCCCAAAGTTTTCCTATACTAACCCCTTATGAAAAAATGGATTTTTCACCGAAACCTTTAAGTTTGAGCTATCGGGCTGAAAACTTGTATACTTATGCTTTAAGGGATGCTGAATCCGAATAAATAGGTTTCAGAACGTTTTAGCCCATAGTTTTTGAGTTATGGCCCGACAAAGATTTCCCAAAGTTTTGAAAGGGTACCCCCTTATGAAAAAATGGATTTTTCACCGAAACCTTTAAGTTTGAGCTATCGGGCTGAAAACTTGTATACTTATGCTTTAAGGGATGCTGAATCCGAATAAATAGGTTTCAGAACGTTTTAGCCCATAGTTTTTGAGTTATGGCCCGACAAAGATTTCCCAAAGTTTTGAAAGGGTACCCTCTTATGAAAAAATGGATTTTTCACCGAAACCTTTAAGTTTGAGCTATCGGGCTGAAAACTTGTATACTTATGCTTTAAGGGATGCTAAATCCGAATAAATGGGTTTCAGAACGTTTTAGCCCTTAGTTTTGGAGTTATGGCCCGACAAAGATTTCCTAAAGTTTTGCTATACTAACCCCTTATGAAAAAATGGATTTTTCACCGAAACCTTTAAGTTTGAGCTATCGGGCTGAAAACTTGTATACTTATGCTTTATGGGATGCTAAATCTGAATCAATGGGTTTCAGAACGTTTTAGCCCATAGTTTTTGAGTTATGGCCCGACAAAGATTTCCCAAAGTTTTGCTATACTAACCCCTTATGAAAAAATGGATTTTTCACCGAAACCTTTAAGTTTGAGCTATCGGGCTGAAAACTTGTATACTTATGCTTTAAGGGATGCTGAATCCGAATAAATAGGTTTCAGAACGTTTTAGCCCATAGTTTTTGAGTTATGGCCCGACAAAGATTTCCCAAAGTTTTGAAAGGGTACCCCCTTACGAAAAAATGGATTTTTCACCGAAACCTTTAAGTTTGAGCTATCGGGCTGAAAACTTGTATACGTATGCTTTAAGGGATGCTGAATCTGAATAAATAGGTTTCAGAACGTTTTAGCCCATAGTTTTTGAGTTATGGCCCGACAAAGATTTCCCAAAGTTTTGAAAGGGTACCCCCTTATGAAAAAATGGATTTTTCACCGAAACCTTTAAGTTTGAGCTATCGGGCTGAAAACTTGTATACTTATGCTTTATGGGATGCTAAATCTGAATCAATGGGTTTCAGAACGTTTTAGCCCTTAGTTTTTGAGTTATGGCCCGACAAAGATTTCCCAAAGTTTTGCTATACTAACCCCTTATGAAAAAATGGATTTTTCACCGAAACCTTTAAGTTTGAGCTATCGGGCTGAAAACTTGTATACTTATGCTTTAAGGGATGCTGAATCCGAATAATTAGGTTTCAGAACGTTTTAGCCCATAGGTTTGAGTTATGGCCCGACAAAGATTTCCCAAAGTTTTGAAAGGGTACCCCCTTATGAAAAAATGGATTTTTCACCGAAACCTTTAAGTTTGAGCTATCGGGCTGAAAACTTGTATACTTATGCTTTATGGGATGCTAAATCTGAATCAATGGGTTTCAGAACATTTTAGCCCATAGTTTTTGAGTTATGGCCCGACAAAGATTTCCCAAAGTTTTGCTATACTAACCCCTTATGAAAAAATGGATTTTTCACCGAAACCTTTAAGTTTGAGCTATCGGGCTGAAAACTTGTATACTTATGCTTTAAGGGATGCTGAATCCGAATAAATAGGTTTCATAACGTTTTAGCCCATAGTTTTTGAGTTATGGCCCGACAAAGATTTCCCAAAGTTTTGAAAGGGTATCCCCTTATGAAAAAATGGATTTTTCACCGAAACCTTTAAGTTTGAGCTATCGGGCTGAAAACTTGTATACTTATGCTTCAAGGGATGCTAAATCCGAATAAATGGGTTTCAGAACGTTTTAGCCCTTAGTTTTGGAGTTATGGCCCGACAAAGATTTCCCAAAGTTTTGCTATACTAACCCCTTATGAAAAAATGGATTTTTCACCGAAACCTTTAAGTTTGAGCTATCGGGCTTAAAACTTGTATACTTATGCTTTATGGGATGCTGAATCCGAATAAATAGGTTTCAGAACGTTTTAGCCCTTAGTTTTGGAGTTATGGCCCGACAAAGATTTCCCAAAGTTTTGCTATACTAACCCCTTATGAAAAAATGGATTTTTCACCGAAACCTTTAAGTTTGAGCTATCGGGCTGAAAACTTGTATACTTATGCTTTATGGGATGCTGAATCCGAATAAATAGGTTTCAGAACGATTTAGCCCTTAGTTTTTGAGTTATGGCCCGACAAAGATTTCCCAAAAATTTTGAAAGGGTACCCCGTTATGAAAAAATGGATTTTTCACCGAAACCTTTAAGTTCGAGCTATCGGGCTGAAAACTTGTAAACTTATGATTCAAGGGATGCTGAATCCGAATAAATAGGTTTCAGAACGTTTTAGCCCTTAGTTTTTGAGTTATGGCCCGACAAAGATTTCCCAAAAATTTTGAAAGGGTACCCCCTTATGAAAAAAATGGATTTTTCACCGAAACCTTTAAGTTTGAGTTATCGGGCTGAAAACTTGTATACTTATGCTTTACGGGATGCTAAATCCGAATCAATGGGTTTCAGAACGTTTTAGCCCTTAGTTTTTGAGTTATGGCCAGACAAAGATTTCCCAAAGTTTTGCTATACTAACCCCTTATGAAAAAATGGATTTTTCACCGAAAATTTTAAGTTTGAGATATCGGGCTGAAAACTTGTATACTTATGCTTTAAGGGATGCTAAATCCGAATAAATGGGTTTCAGAACGTTTAAGCCCTTAGTTTTGGAGTTATGGCCCGTCAAAGATTTCCCAAAGTTTTGCTATATGAAAAAATGGATTTTTCACCGAAACCTTTAAGTTTGAGCTATCGGGCTGAAAACTTGTATACTTATGCTTTATGGGATGCTGAATCCGAATAAATAGGTTTCAGAACGTTTTAGCCCTTAGTTTTTGAGTTATGGGCCGACAAAGATTTCCCAAAGTTTTGAAAGGGTACCCCCTTATGAAAAAATGGATTTTTCACCGAAACCTTTAAGTTTGAGCTATCGGGCTGAAAACTTGTATACTTATGCTTTAAGGGATGCTAAATCCGAATCAATGGGTTTCAGAACGTTTTAGCCCTTAGTTTTTGAGTTATGGCCCGACAAAGATGTCCCAAAGTTTTGCTATACTAACCCCTTATGAAAAAATGGATTTTTCACCGAAAATTTTAAGTTTGAGCTATCGGGCTGAAAACTTGTATACTTATGCTTTAAGGGATGCTAAATCCGAATCAATGGGTTTCAGAACGTTTAAGCCCTTAGTTTTGGAGTTATGGCCCGATAAAGATTTCCCAAAGTTTTGCTATATGAAAAAATGGATTTTTCACCGAAACCTTTAAGTTTGAGCTATCGGGCTGAAAACTTGTATACTTATGCTTTAAGGGATGCTAAATCCGAATAAATAGGTTTCAGATCGTTTTAGCCCTTAGTTTTTGAGTTATGGCCCGAAAAAGATTTCCCAAAGTTTTGCTATACTAACCCCTTATGAAAAAATGGATTTTTCACCGAAACCTTTAAGTTTGAGCTATCGGGCTGAAAACTTGTATACTTATGCTTTAAGGGATTCTTAATCCGAATAAATGGGTTTCAGAACGTTTTAGCCCTTAGTTTTCGAGTTATGGCCCGACAAAGATTTCCCAAAGTTTTGCTATACTAACCCCTTATGAAAAAATGGATTTTTCACCGAAACCTTTAAGTTTGAGTTATCGGGCTGAAAACTTGTAAACTTATGATTCAAGGGATGCTGAATCCGAATTAATAGGTTTCAGAACGTTTTAGTCCTTAGTTTTGGAGTTATGGCCCGACAAAGATTTCCCAAAGCTTTGCTATACTAACCCCTTATGAAAAAATGGATTTTTCACCGAAACCTTTAAGTTTGAGCTATCGGGCTGAAAACTTGTATACTTATGCTTTATGGGATGCTGAATCCGAATAAATAGGTTTCAGAACGTTTTAGCCCTTAGTTTTTGAGTTATGGCCCGACAAAGATTTCCCCTTATGAAAAAATGGATTTTTCACCGAAACCTTTAAGTTTGAGCTATCGGGCTGAAAACTTGTATACTTATGCTTTAAGGGATGCTAAATCCGAATCAATGGGTTTCAGAACGTTTTAACCCTTAGTTTTTGAGTTATGGCCCGAAAAAGATTGCCCCTTATGAAAAAATGGATTTTTCACCGAAACCTTTAAGTTTGAGTTATCGGGCTGAAAACTTGTAAACTTATGATTCAAGGGATTCTGAATCCGAATTAATAGGTTTCAGAACGTTTTAGCCCTTAGTTTTTGAGTTATGGCCCGACAAAGATTTCCCAAAGATTTGCTATACTAACCCCTTATGAAAAAATGGATTTTTCACCGAAACCTTTAAGTTTGAGCTATCGGGCTGAAAACTTGTATACTTATGCTTTATGGGATGCTGAATCCGAATAAATAGGTTTCAGAACGTTTTAGCCCTTAGTTTTTGAGTTATGGCCCGACAAAGATTTCCCCTTATGAAAAAATGGATTTTTCACCGAAACCTTTAAGTTTGAGCTATGGGGCTGAAAACTTGTGTACTTATGCTTTAAGGGATGATAAATCCGAATAAATGGGTTTCAGAACGTTTTAGCCCTTAGTTTTTGAGTTATGGCCCGACAAAGATTTCCCAAAGTTTTGCTATACTAACCCCTTATGAAAAATGGATTTTTCACCGAAACCTTTAAGTTTGAGCTATCGGGCTGAAAACTTGTATACTTATGCTTTAAGGGATGCTAAATCCGAATAAATGGGTTTCAGAACGGTTTAGCCCTTAGTTTTCGAGTTATGGCCCGACAAAGATTTCCCAAAGTTTTGCTATACTAACCCCTTATGAAAAAATGGATTTTTCACCGAAACCATTAAGTTTGAGCTATCGGGCTGAAAACTTGTATATTTATGCTTTAAGGGATGCTAAATCCGAATAAATGTTTTTCAGAACGTTTTAGCCCTTAGTTTTTGAGTTATGGCCCGACAAAGATTTCCCAAAGTTTTGCTATAATAACCCCTTATGAAAAAATGGATTTTTCACCGAAACCTTTAAGTTTGAGCTATCGGGCTGAAAACTTGTATACTTATGCTTTAAGGGATGCTGAATCCGAATAAATGGGTTTCAGAACGTTTTAGCCCTTAGTCTTTGAGTTATGGCCTGACAAAGATTGCCCAAAGTTTTGCTATTAACCCCTTATGTAGAAATGGATTTTTCACCGAAACCTTTAAGTTTGAGCTATCGGGCTGAAAACTTGTATACTTATGCTTTAAGGGATGCTAAATCCGAATAAATAGGTTTCAGATCGTTTTAGTCCTTAGTTTTTGAGGTATGGCCTGACAAAGATTTCACAAAGTTTTGCTATACTAACCCCTTATGAAAAAATGGATTTTTCACCGAAACCTTTAAGTTTGAGCTATCGGGCTGAAAACTTGTATACTTATGCTTTAAGGGATGCTGAATCCGAATAATTAGGTTTCAGAACGTTTTAGCCCATAGGTTTGAGTTATGGCCCGACAAAGATTTCCCAAAGTTTTGAAAGGGTACCCCCTTACGAAAAAATGGATTTTTCACCGAAACCTTTAAGTTTGAGCTATCGGGCTGAAAACTTGTATACTTATGCTTTATTGGATGCTAAATCTGAATCAATGGGTTTCAGAACGTTTTAGCCCTTAGTTTTTGAGTTATGGCCCGACAAAGATTTCCCAAAGTTTTGCTATACTAACCCCTTATGAAAAAATGGATTTTTCACCGAAACCTTTAAGTTTGAGCTATCGGGCTGAAAACTTGTATACTTATGCTTTAAGGGATGCTGAATCCGAATAAATAGGTTTCAGAACGTTTTAGCCCTTAGTTTTTGAGTTATGGCCCGACAAAGATTTCCCAAAGATTTGCTATACTAACCCCTTATGAAAAAATGGATTTTTCACCGAAACCTTTAAGTTTGAGCTATCGGGCTGAAAACTTGTATACTTATGCTTTAAGGGATGCTAAATCCGAATAAATGGGTTTCAGAACGTTTTAGCCTTTAGTTTTGGAGTTATGGCCCGACAAAGATTTCCCAAAGCTTTGCTATACTAACCCCTTATGAAAAAATGGATTTTTCACCGAAACCTTTAAGTTTGAGCTATCGGGCTGAAAACTTGTATACTTATGCTTTATGGGATGCTGAATCCGAATAAATAGGTTTCAGAACGTTTTAGCCCTTAGTTTTTGAGTTATGGCCCGACAAAGATTTCCCAAAGTTTTGCTATACTAACCCCTTATGAAAAATGGATTTTTCACCGAAACCTTTAAGTTTGAGCTATCGGGCTGAAAACTTGTATACTTATGCTTTAAGGGATGCTAAATCCGAATAAATGGGTTTCAGAACGGTTTAGCCCTTAGTTTTCGAGTTATGGCCCGACAAAGATTTCCCAAAGTTTTGCTATACTAACCCCTTATGAAAAAATGGATTTTTCACCGAAACCTTTAAGTTTGAGCTATCGGGCTGAAAACTTGTATATTTATGCTTTAAGGGATGCTAAATCCGAATAAATGTTTTTCAGAACGTTTTAGCCCTTAGTTTTTGAGTTATGGCCCGACAAAGATTTCCCAAAGTTTTGCTATAATAACCCCTTATGAAAAAATGGATTTTTCACCGAAACCTTTAAGTTTGAGCTATCGGGCTGAAAACTTGTATACTTATGCTTTAAGGGATGCTGAATCCGAATAAATGGGTTTCAGAACGTTTTAGCCCTTAGTCTTTGAGTTATGGCCTGACAAAGATTGCCCAAAGTTTTGCTATACTAACCCCTTATGAAAAATGGATTTTTCACCGAAACCTTTAAGTTTGAGCTATCGGGCTGAAAACTTGTATACTTATGCTTTAAGGGATGCTAAATCCGAATAAATGGGTTTCAGAACGGTTTAGCCCTTAGTTTTCGAGTTATGGCCCGACAAAGATTTCCCAAAGTTTTGCTATACTAACCCCTTATGAAAAAATGGATTTTTCACCGAAACCATTAAGTTTGAGCTATCGGGCTGAAAACTTGTATATTTATGCTTTAAGGGATGCTAAATCCGAATAAATGTTTTTCAGAACGTTTTAGCCCTTAGTTTTTGAGTTATGGCCCGACAAAGATTTCCCAAAGTTTTGCTATAATAACCCCTTATGAAAAAATGGATTTTTCACCGAAACCTTTAAGTTTGAGCTATCGGGCTGAAAACTTGTATACTTATGCTTTAAGGGATGCTGAATCCGAATAAATGGGTTTCAGAACGTTTTAGCCCTTAGTCTTTGAGTTATGGCCTGACAAAGATTGCCCAAAGTTTTGCTATTAACCCCTTATGTAGAAATGGATTTTTCACCGAAACCTTTAAGTTTGAGCTATCGGGCTGAAAACTTGTATACTTATGCTTTAAGGGATGCTAAATCCGAATAAATAGGTTTCAGATCGTTTTAGTCCTTAGTTTTTGAGGTATGGCCTGACAAAGATTTCACAAAGTTTTGCTATACTAACCCCTTATGAAAAAATGGATTTTTCACCGAAACCTTTAAGTTTGAGCTATCGGGCTGAAAACTTGTATACTTATGCTTTAAGGGATGCTGAATCCGAATAATTAGGTTTCAGAACGTTTTAGCCCATAGGTTTGAGTTATGGCCCGACAAAGATTTCCCAAAGTTTTTAAAGGGTACCCCCTTACGAAAAAATGGATTTTTCACCGAAACCTTTAAGTTTGAGCTATCGGGCTGAAAACTTGTATACTTATGCTTTATTGGATGCTAAATCTGAATCAATGGGTTTCAGAACGTTTTAGCCCTTAGTTTTTGAGTTATGGCCCGACAAAGATTTCCCAAAGTTTTGCTATACTAACCCCTTATGAAAAAATGGATTTTTCACCGAAACCTTTAAGTTTGAGCTATCGGGCTGAAAACTTGTATACTTATGCTTTAAGGGATGCTGAATCCGAATAAATAGGTTTCAGAACGTTTTAGCCCATAGTTTTTGAGTTATGGCCCGACAAAGATTTCCCAAAGTTTTGAAAGGGTACCCCCTTATGAAAAAATGGATTTTTCACCGAAACCTTTAAGTTTGAGCTATCGGGCTGAAAACTTGTATACTTATGCTTTAAGGGATGCTAAATCCGAATAAATGGGTTTCAGAACGTTTTAGCCCTTAGTTTTGGAGTTACGGCCCGACAAAGATTTCCCAAAGTTTTGCTATACTAACCCCTTATGAAAAAATGGATTTTTCACCGAAACCTTTAAGTTTGAGCTATCGGGCTGAAAACTTGTATACTTATGCTTTATGGGATGCTAAATCTGAATCAATGGGTTTCAGAACGTTTTAGCCCATAGTTTTTGAGTTATGGCCCGACAAAGATTTCCCAAAGTTTTGCTATACTAACCCCTTATGAAAAAATGGATTTTTCACCGAAACCTTTAAGTTTGAGCTATCGGGCTGAAAACTTGTATACTTATGCTTTAAGGGATGCTGAATCCGAATAAATAGGTTTCAGAACGTTTTAGCCCATAGTTTTTGAGTTATGGCCCGACAAAGATTTCCCAAAGTTTTGAAAGGGTACCCCCTTATGAAAAAATGGATTTTTCACCGAAACCTTTAAGTTTGAGCTATCGGGCTGAAAACTTGTATACTTATGCTTTAAGGGATGCTGAATCTGAATAAATAGGTTTCAGAACGTTTTAGCCCATAGTTTTTGAGTTATGGCCCGACAAAGATTTCCCAAAGTTTTGAAAGGGTACCCCCTTATGAAAAAATGGATTTTTCACCGAAACCTTTAAGTTTGAGCTATCGGGCTGAAAACTTGTATACTTATGCTTTAAGGGATGCTAAATCTGAATCAATGGGTTTCAGAACGTTTTAGCCCTTAGTTTTTGAGTTATGGCCCGACAAAGATTTCCCCTTATGAAAAAATGGATTTTTCACCGAAACCTTTAAGTTTGAGCTATCGGGCTGAAAACTTGTATACTTATGCTTTAAGGGATGCTAAATCCGAATCAATGGGTTTCAGAACGTTTTAGCCCTTAGTTTTTGAGTTATGGCCCGAAAAAGATTGCCCCTTATGAAAAAATGGATTTTTCACCGAAACCTTTAAGTTTGAGTTATCGGGCTGAAAACTTGTAAACTTATGATTCAAGGGATGCTGAATCCGAATTAATAGGTTTCAGAACGTTTTAGCCCTTAGTTCTTGAGTTATGGCCCGACAAAGATTTCCCAAAGATTTGCTATACTAACCCCTTATGAAAAAATGGATTTTTCACCGAAACCTTTAAGTTTGAGCTATCGGGCTGAAACTTGTATACTTATGCTATATGGGATGCTAAATCTGAATCAATGGGTTTCAGAACGTTTTAGCCCTTAGTTTTTGAGTTATGGCCCGACAAAGATTTCCCAAAGTTTTGCTATACTAACCCCTTATGAAAAAATGGATTTTTCACCGAAACCTTTAAGTTTGAGCTATCGGGCTGAAAACTTGTATATTTATGCTTTAAGGGATGCTAAATCCGAATAAATGTTTTTCAGAACGTTTTAGCCCTTAGTTTTTGAGTTATGGCCCGACAAAGATTTCCCAAAGTTTTGCTGTAATAACCCCTTATGAAAAAATGGATTTTTCACCGAAACCTTTAAGTTTGAGCTATCGGGCTGAAAACTTGTATACTTATGCTTTAAGGGATGCTAAATCCGAATAAATGTTTTTCAGAACGTTTTAGCCCTTAGTTTTTGAGTTATGGCCCGAAAAAGATTTCACAAAGTTTTGCTGTACTAACCCCTTATGAAAAAATGGATTTTTCACCGAAACCTTTAAGTTTGAGCTATGGGGCTGAAAACTTGTGTACTTATGCTTTAAGGGATGATAAATCCGAATAAATGGGTTTCAGAACGTTTTAGCCCTTAGTTTTTGAGTTATGGCCCGACAAAGATTTCCCAAAGTTTTGCTATACTAACCCCTTATGAAAAATGGATTTTTCACCGAAACCTTTAAGTTTGAGCTATCGGGCTGAAAACTTGTATACTTATGCTTTAAGGGATGCTAAATCCGAATAAATGGGTTTCAGAACGGTTTAGCCCTTAGTTTTCGAGTTATGGCCCGACAAAGATTTCCCAAAGTTTTGCTATACTAACCCCTTATGAAAAAATGGATTTTTCACCGAAACCATTAAGTTTGAGCTATCGGGCTGAAAACTTGTATATTTATGCTTTAAGGGATGCTAAATCCGAATAAATGTTTTTCAGAACGTTTTAGCCCTTAGTTTTTGAGTTATGGCCCGACAAAGATTTCCCAAAGTTTTGCTATAATAACCCCTTATGAAAAAATGGATTTTTCACCGAAACCTTTAAGTTTGAGCTATCGGGCTGAAAACTTGTATACTTATGCTTTAAGGGATGCTGAATCCGAATAAATGGGTTTCAGAACGTTTTAGCCCTTAGTCTTTGAGTTATGGCCTGACAAAGATTGCCCAAAGTTTTGCTATTAACCCCTTATGTAGAAATGGATTTTTCACCGAAACCTTTAAGTTTGAGCTATCGGGCTGAAAACTTGTATACTTATGCTTTAAGGGATGCTAAATCCGAATAAATAGGTTTCAGATCGTTTTAGTCCTTAGTGTTTGAGGTATGGCCTGACAAAGATTTCACAAAGTTTTGCTATACTAACCCCTTATGAAAAAATGGATTTTTCACCGAAACCTTTAAGTTTGAGCTATCGGGCTGAAAACTTGTATACTTATGCTTTAAGGGATGCTGAATCCGAATAATTAGGTTTCAGAACGTTTTAGCCCATAGGTTTGAGTTATGGCCCGACAAAGATTTCCCAAAGTTTTGAAAGGGTACCCCCTTACGAAAAAATGGATTTTTCACCGAAACCTTTAAGTTTGAGCTATCGGGCTGAAAACTTGTATACTTATGCTTTATTGGATGCTAAATCTGAATCAATGGGTTTCAGAACGTTTTAGCCCTTAGTTTTTGAGTTATGGCCCGACAAAGATTTCCCAAAGTTTTGCTATACTAACCCCTTATGAAAAAATGGATTTTTCACCGAAACCTTTAAGTTTGAGCTATCGGGCTTAAAACTTGTATACTTATGCTTTAAGGGATGCTGAATCCGAATAAATAGGTTTCAGAACGTTTTAGCCCATAGTTTTTGAGTTATGGCCCGACAAAGATTTCCCAAAGTTTTGAAAGGGTACCCCCTTATGAAAAAATGGATTTTTCACCGAAACCTTTAAGTTTGAGCTATCGGGCTGAAAACTTGTATACTTATGCTTTAAGGGATGCTAAATCCGAATAAATGGGTTTCAGAACGTTTTAGCCCTTAGTTTTGGAGTTACGGCCCGACAAAGATTTCCCAAAGTTTTGCTATACTAACCCCTTATGAAAAAATGGATTTTTCACCGAAACCTTTAAGTTTGAGCTATCGGGCTGAAAACTTGTATACTTATGCTTTATGGGATGCTAAATCTGAATCAATGGGTTTCAGAACGTTTTAGCCCATAGTTTTTGAGTTATGGCCCGACAAAGATTTCCCAAAGTTTTGCTATACTAACCCCTTATGAAAAAATGGATTTTTCACCGAAACCTTTAAGTTTGAGCTATCGGGCTGAAAACTTGTATACTTATGCTTTAAGGGATGCTGAATCCGAATAAATAGGTTTCAGAACGTTTTAGCCCATAGTTTTTGAGTTATGGCCCGACAAAGATTTCCCAAAGTTCTGCTATACTAAACCCTTATGAAAAAATGGATTTTTCACCGAAACCTTTAAGTTTGAGCTATCGGGCTGAAAACTTGTATACTTATGCTTTAAGGGATGCTGAATCCATTGGTTTCAGAACGTTTTAGCCCTTAGTTTTTGAGTTATGGCCCGACAAAGATTTCCCAAAGTTTTGCTATACTAATCCCTTATGAAAAAGTGGATTTTTCACCGAAACCTTTAAGTTTGAGCTATCGGGCTGAAAACTTGTATATTTATGCTTTAAGGGATGCTAAATCCGAATAAATGTTTTTCAGAACGTTTTAGCCCTTAGTTTTTGAGTTATGGCCCGACAAAGATTTCCCAAAGTTTTTCTGTAATAACCCCTTATGAAAAAATGGATTTTTCACCGAAACCTTTAAGTTTGAGCTATCGGGCTGAAAACTTGTATACTTATGCTTTAAGGGATGCTAAATCCGAATAAATGTTTTTCAGAACGTTTTAGCCCTTAGTTTTTGAGTTATGGCCCGACAAAGATTTCCCAAAGTTTTGCTATAATAACCCCTTATGAAAAAATGGATTTTTCACCGAAACCTTTAAGTTTGAGCTATCGGGCTGAAAACTTGTATACTTATGCTTTAAGGGATGCTGAATCCGAATAAATGGGTTTCAGAACGTTTTAGCCCTTAGTCTTTGAGTTATGGCCTGACAAAGATTGCCCAAAGTTTTGCTATACTAACCCCTTATGTAGAAATGGATTTTTCACCGAAACCTTTAAGTTTGAGCTATCGGGCTGAAAACTTGTATACTTATGCTTTAAGGGATGCTGAATCCGAATAATTAGGTTTCAGAACGTTTTAGCCCATAGGTTTGAGTTATGGCCCGACGAAGATTTCCCAAAGTTTTGAAAGGGTACCCCCTTACGAAAAAATGGATTTTTCACCGAAACCTTTAAGTTTGAGCTATCGGGCTGAAACTTGTATACTTATGCTTTATGGGATGCTAAATCTGAATCAATGGGTTTCAGAACGTTTTAGCCCTTAGTTTTTGAGTTATGGCCCGACAAAGATTTCCCAAAGTTTTGCTATACTAACCCCTTATGAAAAAATGGATTTTTCACCGAAACCTTTAAGTTTGAGCTATCGGGCTGAAAACTTGTATATTTATGCTTTAAGGGATGCTAAATCCGAATAAATGTTTTTCAGAACGTTTTAGCCCTTAGTTTTTGAGTTATGGCCCGACAAAGATTTCCCAAAGTTTTGCTGTAATAACCCCTTATGAAAAAATGGATTTTTCACCGAAACCTTTAAGTTTGAGCTATCGGGCTGAAAACTTGTATACTTATGCTTTAAGGGATGCTAAATCCGAATAAATGTTTTTCATAACGTTTTAGCCCTTAGTTTTTGAGTTATGGCCCGACAAAGATTTCCCAAAGTTTTGCTATAATAACCCCTTATGAAAAAATGGATTTTTCACCGAAACCTTTAAGTTTGAGCTATCGGGCTGAAAACTTGTATACTTATGCTTTAAGGGATGCTGAATCCGAATAAATGGGTTTCAGAACGTTTTAGCCCTTAGTCTTTGAGTTATGGCCTGACAAAGATTGCCCAAAGTTTTGCTATTAACCCCTTATGTAGAAATGGATTTTTCACCGAAACCTTTAAGTTTGAGCTATCGGGCTGAAAACTTGTATACTTATGCTTTAAGGGATGCTGAATCCGAATAATTAGGTTTCAGAACGTTTTAGCCCATAGGTTTGAGTTATGGCCCGACGAAGATTTCCCAAAGTTTTGAAAGGGTACCCCCTTACGAAAAAATGGATTTTTCACCGAAACCTTTAAGTTTGAGCTATCGGGCTGAAACTTGTATACTTATGCTTTATGGGATGCTAAATCTGAATCAATGGGTTTCAGAACGTTTTAGCCCTGAGTTTTTGAGTTATGGCCCGACAAAGATTTCCCAAAGTTTTGCTATACTAACCCCTTATGAAAAAATGGATTTTTCACCGAAACCTTTAAGTTTGAGCTATCGGGCTGAAAACTTGTATACTTATGCTTTAAGGGATGCTGAATCCGAATAAATGGGTTTCAGAACGTTTTAGCCCTTAGTTTTTGAGTTATGGCCCGACAAAGATTTCCCAAAGTTTTGCTATACTAACCCCTTATGAAAAAATGGATTTTTCACCGAAACCTTTAAGTTTGAGCTATCGGGCTGAAAACTTGTATACTTATGCTTTAAGGGATGCTAAATCCGAATAAATGGGTTTCAGAACGTTTTAGCCCTTAGTTTTGGAGTTATGGCCCGACAAAGATTTCCCAAAGTTTTGCTATACTAACCCCTTATGAATAAATGGATTTTTCACCGAAACCTTTAAGTTTGAGCTATCGGGCTGAAAACTTGTATACTTATGCTTTATGGGATGCTAAATCTGAATCAATGGGTTTCAGAACGTTTTAGCCCATAGTTTTTGAGTTATGGCCCGATAAAGATTTCCCAAAGTTTTGCTATACTAACCCCTTATGAAAAAATGGATTTTTCACCGAAACCTTTAAGTTTGAGCTATCGGGCTGAAAACTTGTATACTTATGCTTTAAGGGATGCTGAATCCGAATAAATAGGTTTCAGAACGTTTTAGCCCATAGTTTTTGAGTTATGGCCCGACAAAGATTTCCCAAAGTTTTGAAAGGGTACCCCCTTATGAAAAAATGGATTTTTCACCGAAACCTTTAAGTTTGAGCTATCGGGCTGAAAACTTGTATACTTATGCTTTAAGGGATGCTGAATCTGAATAAATAGGTTTCAGAACGTTTTAGCCCATAGTTTTTGAGTTATGGCCCGACAAAGATTTCCCAAAGTTTTGAAAGGGTACCCCCTTATGAAAAAATGGATTTTTCACCGAAACCTTTAAGTTTGAGCTATCGGGCTGAAAACTTGTATACTTATGCTTTATGGGATGCTAAATCTGAATCAATGGGTTTCAGAACGTTTTAGCCCTTAGTTTTTGAGTTATGGCCCGACAAAGATTTCCCAAAGTTTTGCTATACTAACCCAAAAAATGGATTTTTCACCGAAACCTTTAAGTTTGAGCTATCGGGCTGAAAACTTGTATACTTATGCTTTAAGGGATGCTGAATCCGAATAATTAGGTTTCAGAACGTTTTAGCCCATAGGTTTGAGTTATGGCCCGACAAAGATTTCCCAAAGTTTTGAAAGGGTACCCCCTTACGAAAAAATGGATTTTTCACCGAAACCTTTAAGTTTGAGCTATCGGGCTGAAAACTTGTATACTTATGCTTTATGGGATGCTAAATCTGAATCAATGGGTTTCAGAACGTTTTAGCCCTTAGTTTTTGAGTTATGGCCCGACAAAGATTTCCCAAAGTTTTGCTATACTAACCCCTTATGAAAAAATGGATTTTTCACCGAAACCTTTAAGTTTGAGCTATCGGGCTGAAAACTTGTATACCTATGCTTTAAGGGATGCTGAATCCGAATAAATAGGTTTCAGAACGTTTTAGCCCATAGTTTTTGAGTTATGGCCCGACAAAGATTTCCCAAAGTTTTGAAAGGGTACCCCCTTATGAAAAAATGGATTTTTCACCGAAACCTTTAAGTTTGAGCTATCGGGCTGAAAACTTGTATACTTATGCTTTAAGGGATGCTAAATCCGAATAAATGGGTTTCAGAACGTTTTAGCCCTTAGTTTTGGAGTTATGGCCCGACAAAGATTTCCCAAAGTTTTGCTATACTAACCCCTTATGAAAAAATGGATTTTTCACCGAAACCTTTAAGTTTGAGCTATCGGGCTGAAAACTTGTATACTTATGCTTTATGGGATGCTAAATCTGAATCAATGGGTTTCAGAACGTTTTAGCCCATAGTTTTTGAGTTATGGCCCGACAAAGATTTCCCAAAGTTTTGCTATACTAACCCCTTATGAAAAAATGGATTTTTCACCGAAACCTTTAAGTTTGAGCTATCGGGCTGAAAACTTGTATACTTATGCTTTAAGGGATGCTGAATCCGAATAAATAGGTTTCAGAACGTTTTAGCCCATAGTTTTTGAGTTATGGCCCGACAAAGATTTCCCAAAGTTTTGAAAGGGTACCCCCTTATGAAAAAATGGATTTTTCACCGAAACCTTTAAGTTTGAGCTATCGGGCTGAAAACTTGTATACTTATGCTTTAAGGGATGCTGAATCTGAATAAATAGGTTTCAGAACGTTTTAGTTCATAGTTTTTGAGTTATGGCCCGACAAAGATTTCCCAAAGTTTTGAAAGGGTTCACCGAAACCTTTAAGTTTGAGCTATCGGGCTGAAAACTTGTATACTTATGCTTTAAGGGATGCTAAATCCGAATAAATGGGTTTCAGAACGTTTTAGCCCTTAGTTTTGGAGTTATGGCCCGACAAAGATTTCCCAAAGTTTTGCTATACTAACCCCTTATGAAAAAATGGATTTTTCACCGAAACCTTTAAGTTTGAGCTATAAACTTGTATACTTATGCTTTATGGGATGCTGAATCCGAATAAATGGGTTTCAGAACGTTTTAGCCCTTAGTTTTTGAGTTATGGGCCGACAAAGATTTCCCAAAAATTTTGAAAGGGTACCCCCTTATGAAAAAATGGATTTTTCACCGAAACCTTTAAGTTTGAGTTAGCGGGCTGAAAACTTGTATACTTATGCTTTAAGGGATGCTAAATCCGAATCAATGGGTTTCAGAACGTTTTAGCCCTTAGTTTTTGAGTTATGGCCCGACAAAGATTTCCCAAAGTTTTGCTATACTAACCCCTTATGAAAAAATGAATTTTTCACCGAAACCTTTAAGTTTGAGCTATCGGGCTGAAAACTTGTATACTTATGCTTTAAGGGATGCTGAATCCGAATAAATAGGTTTCAGAACGTTTTAGCCCTTAGTTTTGGAGTTATGGCCCGACAAAGATTTCCCAAAGTTTTGCTATATGAAAAAATGGATTTTTCACCGAAACCTTTAAGTTTGAGCTATCGGGCTGAAAACTTGTATACTTATGCTTTATGGGATGCTGAATCCGAATAAATAAGTTTCAGAACGTTTTAGCCCTTAGTTTTTGAGTTATGGGCCGACAAAGATTTCCCAAAAATTTTGAAAGGGTACCCCCTTATGAAAAAATTGATTTTTCACCGAAACCTTTAAGTTTGAGCTATCGGGCTGAAAACGTGTATACTTATGCTTTAAGGGATGCTAAATCCGAATCAATGGGTTTCAGAACGTTTTAGCCCTTAGTTTTTGAGTTATGGCCAGACAAAGATTTCCCAAAGTTTTGCTATATGAAAAAATGGATTTTTCACCGAAACCTTTAAGTTTGAGCTATCGGGCTGAAAACTTGTATACTTATGCTTTACGGGATGCTAAATCCGAATCAATGGGTTTCAGAACGTTTTAGCCCTTAGTTTTTGAGTTATGGCCAGACAAAGATTTCCCAAAGTTTTGCTGTACTAACCCCTTATGAAAAAATGGATTTTTCACCGAAAATTTTAAGTTTGAGCTATCGGGCTGAAAACTTGTATACTTATGCTTTAAGGGATGCTAAATCCGAATAAATGGGTTTCAGAACGTTTAAGCCCTTAGTTTTGGAGTTATGGCCCGATAAAGATTTCCCAAAGTTTTGCTATATGAAAAAATGGATTTTTCACCGAAACCTTTAAGTTTGAGCTATCGGGCTGAAAACTTGTATACTTATGCTTTACGGGATGCTAAATCCGAATCAATGGGTTTCAGAACGTTTTAGCCCTTAGTTTTTGAGTTATGGCCAGACAAAGATTTCCCAAAGTTTTGCTGTACTAACCCCTTATGAAAAAATGGATTTTTCACCGAAAATTATAAGTTTGAGCTATCGGGCTGAAAACTTGTATACTTATGCTTTAAGGGATGCTAAATCCGAATAAATGGGTTTCAGAACGTTTAAGCCCTTAGTTTTGGAGTTATGGCCCGATAAAGATTTCCCAAAGTTTTGCTATATGAAAAAATTGATTTTTCACCGAAACCTTTAAGTTTGAGCTATCGGGCTGAAAACTTGTATACTTATGCTTTAAGGGATGCTAAATCCGAATCAATGGGTTTCAGAACGTTTTAGCCCTTAGTTTTTGAGTTATGGCCAGACAAAGATTTCCCAAAGTTTTGCTGTACTAACCCCTTATGAAAAAATGGATTTTTCACCGAAAATTTTAAGTTTGAGCTATCGGGCTGAAAACTTGTATACTTATGCTTTAAGGGATGCTAAATCCGAATAAATGGGTTTCAGAACGTTTAAGCCCTTAGTTTTGGAGTTATGGCCCGATAAAGATTTCCCAAAGTTTTGCTATATGAAAAAATGGATTTTTCACCGAAACCTTTAAGTTTGAGCTATCGGGCTGAAAACTTGTATACTTATGCTTTACGGGATGCTAAATCCGAATCAATGGGTTTCAGAACGTTTTAGCCCTTAGTTTTTGAGTTATGGCCAGACAAAGATTTCCCAAAGTTTTGCTGTACTAACCCCTTATGAAAAAATGGATTTTTCACCGAAAATTTTAAGTTTGAGCTATCGGGCTGAAAACTTGTATACTTATGCTTTAATGGATGCTAAATCCGAATAAATGGGTTTCAGAACGTTTAAGCCCTTAGTTTTGGAGTTATGGCCCGATAAAGATTTCCCAAAGTTTTGCTATATGAAAAAATGGATTTTTCACCGAAACCTTTAAGTTTGAGCTATCGGGCTGAAAACTTGTATACTTATGCTTTAAGGGATGCTAAATCCGAATCAATGGGTTTCAGAACGTTTTAGCCCTTAGTTTTTGAGTTATGGCCAGACAAAGATTTCCCAAAGTTTTGCTGTACTAACCCCTTATGAAAAAATGGATTTTTCACCGAAAATTTTAAGTTTGAGCTATCGGGCTGAAAACTTGTATACTTATGCTTTAAGGGATGCTAAATCCGAATAAATGGGTTTCAGAACGTTTAAGCCCTTAGTTTTGGAGTTATGGCCCGATAAAGATTTCCCAAAGTTTTGCTATATGAAAAAATGGATTTTTCACCGAAACCTTTAAGTTTGAGCTATCGGGCTGAAAACTTGTATACTTATGCTTTAAGGGATGCTAAATCCGAATCAATGGGTTTCAGAACGTTTTAGCCCTTAGTTTTTGAGTTATGGCCCGACAAAGATGTCCCAAAGTTTTGCTATACTAACCCCTTATGAAAAAATGGATTTTTCACCGAAAATTTTAAGTTTGAGCTATCGGGCTGAAAACTTGTATACTTATGCTTTAAGGGATGCTAAATCCGAATAAATGGGTTTCAGAACGTTTAAGCCCTTAGTTTTGGAGTTATGGCCCGATAAAGATTTCCCAAAGTTTTGCTATATGAAAAAATGGATTTTTCACCGAAACCTTTAAGTTTGAGCTATCGGGCTGAAAACTTGTATACTTATGCTTTACGGGATGCTAAATCCAAATAAATGGGTTTCAGAACGTTTTAGCCCTTAGTTTTTGAGTTATGGGCCGACAAAGATTTCCCAAAGTTTTGAAAGGGTACCCCCTTATGAAAAAATGGATTTTTCACCGAAACCTTTAAGTTTGAGCTATCGGGCTGAAAACTTGTATACTTATGCTTTAAGGGATGCTAAATCCGAATCAATGGGTTTCAGAACGTTTTAGCCCTTAGTTTTTGAGTTATGGCCCGACAAAGATGTCCCAAAGTTTTGCTATACTAACCCCTTATGAAAAAATGGATTTTTCACCGAAAATTTTAAGTTTGAGCTATCGGGCTGAAAACTTGTATACTTATGCTTTAAGGGATGCTAAATCCGAATAAATGGGTTTCAGAACGTTTAAGCCCTTAGTTTTGGAGTTATGGCCCGATAAAGATTTCCCAAAGTTTTGCTATATGAAAAAATGGATTTTTCACCGAAACCTTTAAGTTTGAGCTATCGGGCTGAAAACTTGTATACTTATGCTTTAAGGGATGCTAAATCCGAATAAATAGGTTTCAGATCGTTTTAGCCCTTAGTTTTTGAGTTATGGCCCGAAAAAGATTTCCCAAAGTTTTGCTATACTAACCCCTTATGAAAAAATGGATTTTTCACCGAAACCTTTAAGTTTGAGCTATCGGGCTGAAAACTTGTATACTTATGCTTTAAGGGATGCTAAATCCGAATCAATGGGTTTCAGAACGTTTTAGCCCTTAGTTTTTGAGTTATGGCCCGACAAAGATGTCCCAAAGTTTTGCTATACTAACCCCTTATGAAAAAATGGATTTTTCACCGAAAATTTTAAGTTTGAGCTATCGGGCTGAAAACTTGTATACTTATGCTTTAAGGGATGCTAAATCCGAATAAATGGGTTTCAGAACGTTTAAGCCCTTAGTTTTGGAGTTATGGCCCGATAAAGATTTCCCAAAGTTTTGCTATATGAAAAAATGGATTTTTCACCGAAACCTTTAAGTTTGAGCTATCGGGCTGAAAACTTGTATACTTATGCTTTAAGGGATTCTTAATCCGAATAAATGGGTTTCAGAACGTTTTAGCCCTTAGTTTTCGAGTTATGGCCCGACAAAGATTTCCCAAAGTTTTGCTATACTAACCCCTTATGAAAAAATGGATTTTTCACCGAAACCTTTAAGTTTGAGTTATCGGGCTGAAAACTTGTAAACTTATGATTCAAGGGATGCTGAATCCGAATTAATAGGTTTCAGAACGTTTTAGCCCTTAGTTTTTGAGTTATGGCCCGACAAAGATTTCCCAAAGATTTGCTATACTAACCCCTTATGAAAAAATGGATTTTTCACCGAAACCTTTAAGTTTGAGCTATCGTTCTGAAAACTTGTATACTTATGCTTTAAGGGATGCTAAATCCGAATAAATGGGTTTCAGAACGTTTTAGCCCTTAGTTTTGGAGTTATGGCCCGACAAAGATTTCCCAAAGCTTTGCTATACTAACCCCTTATGAAAAAATGGATTTTTCACCGAAACCTTTAAGTTTGAGCTATCGGGCTGAAAACTTGTATACTTATGCTTTATGGGATGCTGAATCCGAATAAATAGGTTTCAGAACGTTTTAGCCCTTAGTTTTTGAGTTATGGCCCGACAAAGATTTCCCCTTATGAAAAAATGGATTTTTCACCGAAACCTTTAAGTTTGAGCTATCGGGCT
Source organism: Dilophus febrilis (assembly GCA_958336335.1). Classification (NCBI taxonomy): domain Eukaryota; kingdom Metazoa; phylum Arthropoda; class Insecta; order Diptera; family Bibionidae; genus Dilophus; species Dilophus febrilis. The sequence continues at coordinate 11,124,294 of OY284472.1, read as the reverse complement.
GAAAATTTGTATACTTATGCTTTAAGGGATGCTAAATCCGAATCAATGGGTTTCAGAACGTTTTAGCCCTTAGTTTTTGAGTTATGGCCCGAAAAAGATTGCCCCTTATGAAAAAATGGATTTTTCACCGAAACCTTTAAGTTTGAGCTATCGGGCTGAAAACTTGTATACTTATGCTTTAAGGGATGCTAAATCCGAATCAATGGGTTTCAGAACGTTTTAGCCCTTAGTTTTTGATTTATGGCCCGAAAAAGATTACCCCTTATGAAAAAAATGGATTTTTCACCGAAACCTTTAAGTTCGAGCTATCGGGCTGAAAACTTGTATACTTATGCTTTAAGGGATGCTAAATCCGAATAAATAGGTTTCAGATCGTTATAGCCTTTAGTTTTTGAGTTATGGCCCGACAAAGATTTCCCAAAGTTTTGCTATACTAACCCCTTATGAAAAAATGGATTTTTCACCGAAACCTTTAAGTTTGAGCTATCGGGCTGAAAACTTGTATACTTATGCTTTAAGGGATGCTTAATCCGAATAAATAGGTTTCAGAACGTTTTAGCCCATAGTTTTTGAGTTATGGCCCGACAAAGATTTCCCAAAGTTTTGAAAGGGTACCCCCTTATGAAAAAATGGATTTTTCACCGAAACCTTTAAGTTTGAGCTATGGGGCCGAAAACTTGTATACTTATGCTTTAAGTGATGCTGAATCCGAATAAATGGGTGTCAGAACGTTTTAGCCCTTAGTTTTTGAGTTATGGCCCGAAAAAGATTTCACAAAGTTTTGCTATACTAACCCCTTATGAAAAAATGGATTTTTCACCGAAACCTTTAAGTTTGAGCTATCGGGCTGAAAACTTGTATACTTATGCTTTAAGGGATGCTAAATCCGAATCAATGGGTTTCAGAACGTTTTAGCCCTTAGTTTTTGAGTTATGGCCCGACAAAGATTTCCCAAAGTTTTGCTATACTAACCCCTTATGAAAAAATGGATTTTTCACCGAAACCTTTAAGTTTGAGCTATCGGGCTGAAAACTTGTATACTTATGCTTTAAGTGATGCTGAATCCGAATAAATGGGTGTCAGAACGTTTTAGCCCTTAGTTTTTGAGTTATGGCCCGACAAAGATTTCCCAAAGTTTCGAAAGGGTACCCCCTTATGAAAAAATGGATTTTTCACCGAAACCTTTAAGTTTGAGCTATCGGGCTGAAAACTTGTATACTTATACTTTAAGGGATGCTAAATCCGAATAAATAGGTTTCAGATCGTTTTAGCCCTTAGTTTTTGAGTTATGGCCCGAAAAAGATTTCACAAAGTTTTGCTATACTAACCCCTTATGAAAAAATGGATTTTTCACCGAAACCTTTAAGTTTGAGCTATGGGGCTGAAAACTTGTGTACTTATGCTTTAAGGGATGATAAATCCGAATAAATGGGTGTCAGGTCGTTTTAGCCCTTAGTTTTTGAGTTATGGCCGACAAAGATTTCCCAAAGTTTTGCTATACTAACCCCTTATGAAAAAATGGATTTTTCACCGAAACCTTTAAGTTTGAGCTATCGGGCTGAAAACTTGTATACTTATGCTTTAAGTGATGCTGAATCCGAATAAATGGGTGTCAGAACGTTTTAGCCCTTAGTTTTTGAGTTATGGCCCGACAAAGATTTCCCAAAGTTTCGAAAGGGTACCCCCTTATGAAAAAATGGATTTTTCACCGAAACCTTTAAGTTTGAGCTATCGGGCTGAAAACTTGTATACTTATACTTTAAGGGATGCTAAATCCGAATAAATAGGTTTCAGATCGTTTTAGCCCTTAGTTTTTGAGTTATGGCCCGAAAAAGATTTCACAAAGTTTTGCTATACTAACCCCTTATGAAAAAATGGATTTTTCACCGAAACCTTTAAGTTTGAGCTATGGGGCTGAAAACTTGTCAACTTATGCTTTAAGGGATGATAAATCCGAATAAATAGGTTTCAGAACGTTTTAGCGCTTAGTTTTTGAGTTATGGCCTGACAAAGATTTCACAAAGTTTTGCTATACTAACCCCTTAGGAAAAAATGGATTTTTCACCGAAACCTTTAAGTTTGAGCTATGGGGCTGAAAACTTGTGTACTTATGCTTTAAGGGATGATAAATCCGAATAAATCGGTTTCAGAACGTTTTAGCCCTTAGTTTTGGAGTTATGGCCCGACAAAGATTTCCCAAAGTTTTGAAAGGGTACCCCCTTATGAAAAAATGGATTTTTCACCGAAACCTTGAAGTTTGAGCTATCGGGCTGAAAACTTGTATACTTATGCTTTAAGGGATGCTAAATCCGAATAAATAGGTTTCAGAACGTTTTAGCCCTTAGTTTTTGAGTTATGGCCCGACAAAGATTTCCCAAAGTTTTGCTATACTAACCCCTTATGAAAAAATGGATTTTTCACCGAAACCTTTAAGTTTGAGCTATGGGGCTGAAAACTTGTGTACTTATGCTTTAAGGGATGATAAATCCGAATAAATGGGTTTCAGAACGTTTTAGCCCTTAGTTTTTGAGTTATGGCCCGACAAAGATTTCCCAAAGTTTTGCTATACTAACCCCTTATGAAAAATGGATTTTTCACCGAAACCTTTAAGTTTGAGCTATCGGGCTGAAAACTTGTATACTTATGCTTTAAGGGATGCTAAATCCGAATAAATGGGTTTCAGAACGGTTTAGCCCTTAGTTTTCGAGTTATGGCCCGACAAAGATTTCCCAAAGTTTTGAAAGGGTACCCCCTTATGAAAAAATGGATTTTTCACCGAAACCTTTAAGTTTGAGCTATCGGGCTGAAAACTTGTGTACTTATGCTTTAAGGGATGATAAATCCGAATAAATGGGTTTCAGAACGTTTTAGCCCTTAGTTTTGGAGTTATGGCCCGACAAAAATTTCCCAAAGTTTTGAAAGGGTACCCCCTTATGAAAAAATGGATTTTTCACCGAAACCTTGAAGTTTGAGCTATCGGGCTGAAAACTTGTATACTTGTGCTTTAAGGGATGCTAAATCCGAATAAATAGGTTTCAGATCGTTTTAGCCCTTAGCTTTTGAGTTATGGCCCGAAAAAGATTTCACAAAGTTTTGCTATACTAACCCCTTATGAAAAAATGGATTTTTCACCGAAACCTTTAAGTTTGAGCTATGGGGCTGAAAACTTGTGTACTTATGCTTTAAGGGATGATAAATCCGAATAAATGGGTTTCAGAACGTTTTAGCCCTTAGTTTTTGAGTTATGGCCCGACAAAGATTTCCCAAAGTTTTGCTATACTAACCCCTTATGAAAAATGGATTTTTCACCGAAACCTTTAAGTTTGAGCTATCGGGCTGAAAACTTGTATACTTATGCTTTATGGGATGCTGAATCCGAATAAATAGGTTTCAGAACGTTTTAGCCCTTAGTTTTTGAGTTATGGCCCGACAAAGATTTCCCCTTATGAAAAAATGGATTTTTCACCGAAACCTTTAAGTTTGAGCTATCGGGCTGAAAATTTGTATACTTATGCTTTAAGGGATGCTAAATCCGAATCAATGGGTTTCAGAACGTTTTAGCCCTTAGTTTTTGAGTTATGGCCCGAAAAAGATTGCCCCTTATGAAAAAATGGATTTTTCACCGAAACTTTTAAGTTTGAGCTATCGGGCTGAAAACTTGTATACTTATGCTTTAAGGGATGCTAAATCCGAATCAATGGGTTTCAGAACGTTTTAGCCCTTAGTTTTTGATTTATGGCCCGAAAAAGATTACCCCTTATGAAAAAAATGGATTTTTCACCGAAACCTTTAAGTTCGAGCTATCGGGCTGAAAACTTGTATACTTATGCTTTAAGGGATGCTAAATCCGAATAAATAGGTTTCAGATCGTTTTAGCCCTTAGTTTTTGAGTTATGGCCCGACAAAGATTTCCCAAAGTTTTGCTATACTAACCCCTTATGAAAAAATGGATTTTTCACCGAAACCTTTTCACCGAAAACTTGTATACTTATGCTTTAAGGGATGCTTAATCCGAATAAATAGGTTTCAGAACGTTTTAGCCCATAGTTTTTGAGTTATGGCCCAACAAAGATTTCCCAAAGTTTTGAAAGGGTACCCCCTTATGAAAAAATGGATTTTTCACCGAAACCTTTAAGTTTGAGCTATCGGGCTGAAAACTTGTATACTTATGCTTTAAGTGATGCTGAATCCGAATAAATGGGTGTCAGAACGTTTTAGCACTTAGTTTTTGAGTTATGGCCCGACAAAGATTTCCCAAAGTTCTGCTATACTAAACCCTTATGAAAAAATGGATTTTTCACCGAAACCTTTAAGTTTGAGCTATCGGGCTGAAAACTTGTATACTTATGCTTTAAGGGATGCTGAATCCATTGGTTTCAGAACGTTTTAGCCCTTAGTTTTTGAGTTATGGCCCGACAAAGATTTCCCAAAGTTTTGCTATACTAACCCCTTATGAAAAAATGGATTTTTCACCGAAACCTTTAAGTTTGAGCTATCGGGCTGAAAACTTGTATACTTATGCTTTAAGTGATGCTGAATCCGAATAAATGGGTGTCAGAACGTTTTAGCCCTTAGTTTTTGAGTTATGGCCCGACAAAGATTTCCCAAAGTTTCGAAAGGGTACCCCCTTATGAAAAAATGGATTTTTCACCGAAACCTTTAAGTTTGAGCTATCGGGCTGAAAACTTGTATACTTATACTTTAAGGGATGCTAAATCCGAATAAATAGGTTTCAGATCGTTTTAGCCCTTAGTTTTTGAGTTATGGCCCGAAAAAGATTTCACAAAGTTTTGCTATACTAACCCCTTATGAAAAAATGGATTTTTCACCGAAACCTTTAAGTTTGAGCTATGGGGCTGAAAACTTGTGTACTTATGCTTTAAGGGATGATAAATCCGAATAAATGGGTGTCAGATCGTTTTAGCCCTTAGTTTTTGAGTTATGGCCCGACAAAGATTTCCCAAAGTTCTGCTATACTAAACCCTTATGAAAAAATGGATTTTTCACCGAAACCTTTAAGTTTGAGCTATCGGGCTGAAAACTTGTATACTTATGCTTTAAGGGATGCTGAATCCATTGGTTTCAGAACGTTTTAGCCCTTAGTTTTTGAGTTATGGCCCGACAAAGATTTCCCAAAGTTTTGCTATACTAACCCCTTATGAAAAAATGGATTTTTCACCGAAACCTTTAAGTTTGAGCTATCGGGCTGAAAACTTGTATACTTATGCTTTAAGTGATGCTGAATCCGAATAAATGGGTGTCAGAACGTTTTAGCCCTTAGTTTTTGAGTTATGGCCCGACAAAGATTTCCCAAAGTTTCGAAAGGGTACCCCCTTATGAAAAAATGGATTTTTCACCGAAACCTTTAAGTTTGAGCTATGGGGCTGAAAACTTGTCTACTTATGCTTTAAGGGATGATAAATCCGAATAAATAGGTTTCAGAACGTTTTAGCGCTTAGTTTTTGAGTTATGGCCTGACAAAGATTTCACAAAGTTTTGCTATACTAACCCCTTAGGAAAAAATGGATTTTTCACCGAAACCTTTAAGTTTGAGCTATGGGGCTGAAAACTTGTGTACTTATGCTTTAAGGGATGATAAATCCGAATAAATCGGTTTCAGAACGTTTTAGCCCTTAGTTTTGGAGTTATGGCCCGACAAAGATTTCCCAAAGTTTTGAAAGGGTACCCCCTTATGAAAAAATGGATTTTTCACCGAAACCTTTAAGTTTGAGCTATGGGGCTGAAAACTTGTGTACTTATGCTTTAATGGATGATAAATCCGAATAAATGGGTTTCAGAACGTTTTAGCCCTTAGTTTTTGAGTTATGGCCCGACAAAGATTTCCCAAAGTTTTGCTATACTAACCCCTTATGAAAAATGGATTTTTCACCGAAACCTTTAAGTTTGAGCTATCGGGCTGAAAACTTGTATACTTATGCTTTAAGGGATGCTAAATCCGAATAAATGGGTTTCAGAACGGTTTAGCCCTTAGTTTTCGAGTTATGGCCCGACAAAGATTTCCCAAAGTTTTGAAAGGGTACCCCCTTATGAAAAAATGGATTTTTCACCGAAACCTTTAAGTTTGAGCTATCGGGCTGAAAACTTGTGTACTTATGCTTTAAGGGATGCTAAATCCGAATAAATGGGTTTCAGAACGGTTTAGCCCTTAGTTTTCGAGTTATGGCCCGACAAAGATTTCCCAAAGTTTTGCTATACTAACCCCTTATGAAAAAATGGATTTTTCACCGAAACCATTAAGTTTGAGCTATCGGGCTGAAAACTTGTATACTTATGCTTTAAGGGATGCTGAATCCGATTAAATGGGTTTCAGAACGTTTTAGCCCTTAGTTTTTGAGTTGTGGCCCGACAAAGATTTCCCAAAGTTCTGCTATACTAAACCCTTATGAAAAAATGGATTTTTCACCGAAACCATTAAGTTTGAGCTATCGGGCTGAAAACTTGTATACTTATGCTTTAAGGGATGCTAAATCCGAATAAATAGGTTTCAGATCGTTTTAGCCCTTAGTTTTTGAGTTATGGCCCGAAAAAGATTTCACAATGTTTTGCTATAATAACCCCTTATGAAAAAATGGATTTTTCACCGAAACCTTTAAGTTTGAGCTATCGGGCTGAAAACTTGTATACTTATACTTTAATGGATGCTAAATCCGAATAAATAGGTTTCAGATCGTTTTAGCCCTTAGTTTTTGAGTTATGGCCCGAAAAAGATTTCACAATGTTTTGCTATAATAACCCCTTATGAAAAAATGGATTTTTCACCGAAACCTTTAAGTTTGAGCTATCGGGCTGAAAACTTGTATACTTATGCTTTAAGGGATGCTAAATCCGAATAAATAGGTTTCAGATCGTTTTAGCCCTTAGTTTTTGAGTTATGGCCCGAAAAAGATTTCACAATGTTTTGCTATAATAACCCCTTATGAAAAAATGGATTTTTCACCGAAACCTTTAAGTTTGAGCTATCGGGCTGAAAACTTGTATACTTATACTTTAATGGATGCTAAATCCGAATAAATAGGTTTCAGATCGTTTTAGCCCTTAGTTTTTGAGTTATGGCCCGACAAAGATTTCCCAAAGTTTTGAAAGGGTACCCCCTTATGAAAAAATGGATTTTTCACCGAAACCTTTACGTTTGAGCTATCGGGCTGAAAACTTGTATACTTATGCTTTAAGGGATGCTAAATCCGAATAAATAGGTTTCAGATCGTTTTAGCCCTTAGTTTTTGAGTTATGGCCCGAAAAAGATTTCACAATGTTTTGCTATAATAACCCCTTATGAAAAAATGGATTTTTCACCGAAACCTTTAAGTTTGAGCTATCGGGCTGAAAACTTGTATACTTATACTTTAAGGGATGCTAAATCCGAATAAATAGGTTTCAGATCGTTTTAGCCCTTAGTTTTTGAGTTATGGCCCGAAAAAGATTTCACAATGTTTTGCTATAATAACCCCTTATGAAAAAATGGATTTTTCACCGAAACCTTTAAGTTTGAGCTATCGGGCTGAAAACTTGTATACTAATACTTTAATGGATGCTAAATCCGAACAAATGGGTTTCAGAACGTTTTAGTCCTTAGTTTTTGAGTTATGGCCGGACAAAGATTTCCCAAACTTTTGAAAGGGTACCCCCTTATGAAAAAATGGATTTTTCACCGAAACCTTTAAGTTTGAGCTATCGGGCTGAAAACTTGTGTACTTATGCTTTAAGGGATGATAAATCCCAATAAATGGGTTTCAGAACGTTTTAGCCCTTAGTTTTTGAGTTATGGCCCGACAAAGATTTCCCAAAGTTTTGAAAGGGTACCCCCTTATGAAAAAATGGATTTTTCACCGAAACCTTTAAGTTTGAGCTATCGGGCTGAAAACGTGTATACTTATGCTTTAAGGGATGATAAATCCGAATAAATGGGTTTCAGAACGTTTTAGCCCTTAGTTTTTGAGTTATTGCCTGACAAAGATTTCCCAAAGTTTTGCTATACTAACCCCTTATGAAAAAATGGATTTTTCACCGAAAGCTTTAAGTTTGAGCTATCGGGCTGAAAACTTGTATACTTATGCTTTAAGGGATGATAAATCCGAATAAATGGGTTTCAGAACGTTTTAGCCCTTAGTTTTTGAGTTATGGCCCGACAAAGATTTCCCAAAGTTTTGAAAGGGTACCCCCTTATGAAAAAATGGATTTTTCACCGAAACCTTTAAGTTTGAGCTATCGGGCTGAAAACTTGTATACTTATGCTTTAGGGGATGCTAAATCCGAATAAATGGGTTTCAGAACGTTTTAGTCCTTAGTTTTTGAGTTATGGCCCGACAAAGATTTCCCAAAGTTTTGAAAGGGTACCCCCTTATGAAAAAATGGATTTTTCACCGAAACCATTAAGTTTGAGCTATCGGGCTGAAAACTTGTATACTTATGCTTTAAGGGATGCTGAATCCGAAAAAATAGGTTTCAGATCGTTTTAGCCCTTAGTTTTTGAGTTATGGCCCGACAAAGATTTCCCAAAGTTCTGCTATACTAAACCCTTATGAAAAAATGGATTTTTCACCGAAACCTTTAAGTTTGAGCTATCGGGCTGAAAACTTGTATACTTATGCTTTAAGGGATGCTGAATCCATTGGTTTCAGAACGTTTTAGCCCTTAGTTTTTGAGTTATGGCCCGACAAAGATTTCCCAAAGTTTTGCTATACTAACCCCTTATGAAAAAATGGATTTTTCACCGAAACCTTTAAGTTTGAGCTATCGGGCTGAAAACTTGTATATTTATGCTTTAAGGGATGCTAAATCCGAATAAATGTTTTTCAGAACGTTTTAGCCCTTAGTTTTTGAGTTATGGCCCGACAAAGATTTCCCAAAGTTTTGCTATAATAACCCCTTATGAAAAAATGGATTTTTCACCGAAACCTTTAAGTTTGAGCTATCGGGCTGAAAACTTGTATACTTATGCTTTAAGGGATGCTGAATCCGAATAAATGGGTTTCAGAACGTTTTAGCCCTTAGTTTTTGAGTTATGGCCTGACAAAGATTTCCCAAAGTTTGGTATACTAACCCCTTATGAAAAAATGGATTTTTCACCAAAACCTTTAAGTTTGAGCTATCGGGCTGAAAACTTGTATACTTATGCTTTAGGGGATGCTAAATCCGAACAAATGGGTTTCAGAACGTTTTAGTCCTTAGTTTTTGAGTTATGGCCCGACAAATATTTCCCAAACTTTTGAAAGGGTACCCCCTTATGAAAAAATGGATTTTTCACCGAAACCTTTAAGTTTGAGCTATCGGGCTGAAAACTTGTATACTTATGCTTTAAGGGATGCTGAATCCGAATAAATGGGTTTCAGAACGTTTTAGCCCTAAGTTTTTGAGTTATGGCCCGACAAAGATTTCCCAAAGTTTGGTATACTAACCCCTTATGAAAAAATGGATTTTTCACCAAAACCTTTAAGTTTGAGCTATCGGGCTGAAAACTTGTATACTTATGCTTTAGGGGATGCTAAATCCGAACAAATGGGTTTCAGAACGTTTTAGTCCTTAGTTTTTGAGTTATGGCCCGACAAATATTTCCCAAACTTTTGAAAGGGTACCCCCTTATGAAAAAATGGATTTTTCACCGAAACCTTTAAGTTTGAGCTATCGGGCTGAAAACTTGTGTACTTATGCTTTAAGGGATGATAAATCCGAATAAATGGGTTTCAGAACGTTTTAGCCCTTAGTTTTTGAGTTATGGCCCGACAAAGATTTCCCAAAGTTTTGAAAGGGTACCCCCTTATGAAAAAATGGATTTTTCACCGAAACCTTTAAGTTTGAGCTATCGGGCTGAAAACTTGTATACTTATGCTTTAAGGGATGCTAAATCCGAATAAATAGGTTTCAGATCGTTTTAGCCCTTAGTTTTTGAGTTATGGCCCGAAAAAGATTTCACAAAGTTTTGCTATAATAACCCCTTATGAAAAAATGGATTTTTCACCGAAACCTTTAAGTTTGAGCTATCGGGCTGAAAACTTGTATACTTATACTTTAAGGGATGCTAAATCCGAATAAATAGGTTTCAGATCGTTTTAGCTCTTAGTTTTTGAGGTATGGCCCGAAAAAGATTTCACAAAGTTTTGCTATACTAACCCCTTATGAAAAAATGGATTTTTCACCGAAACCTTTAAGTTTGAGCTATCGGGCTGAAAACTTGTGTACTTATGCTTTAAGGGATGATAAATCTGAATAAATAGGTTTCAGAACGATTTAGCCCTTAGTTTTTGAGTTATGGCCTGACTAAGATTTCCCAAAGTTTTGCTATACTAACCCCTTAGGAAAAAATGGATTTTTCACCAAAACCCTTAAGTTTGAGCTATCGGGCTGAAAACTTGTATACTTATGCTTTAGGGGATGCTAAATCCGAACAAATGGGTTTCAGAACGTTTTAGTCCTTAGTTTTTGAGTTATGGCCGGACAAAGATTTCCCAAACTTTTGAAAGGGTACCCCCTTATGAAAAAATGGATTTTTCACCGAAACCTTTAAGTTTGAGCTATCGGGCTGAAAACTTGTGTACTTATGCTTTAAGGGATGATCAATCCCAATAAATGGGTTTCAGAACGTTTTAGCCCTTAGTTTTTGAGTTATGGCCCGACAAAGATTTCCCAAAGTTTTGAAAGGGTACCCCCTTATGAAAAAATGGATTTTTCACCGAAACCTTTAAGTTTGAGCTATCGGGCTGAAAACTTGTATACTTATGCTTTAAGGGATGATAAATCCGAATAAATGGGTTTCAGAACGTTTTAGCCCTTAGTTTTTGAGTTATGGCCTGACAAAGATTTCCCAAAGTTTTGCTATACTAACCCCTTATGAAAAAATGGATTTTTCACCGAAACCTTTAAGTTTGAGCTATCGGGCTGAAAACTTGTAGACTTATGCTTTAAGGGATGCTAAATCCGAATAAATAGGTTTCAGATCGTTTTAGCCCTTAGTTTTTGAGTTATGGCCCGAAAAAGATTTCACAAAGTTTTGCTATAATAACCTTTTATGAAAAAATGGATTTTTCACCGAAACCTTTAAGTTTGAGCTATCGGGCTGAAAACGTGTATACTTATGCTTTAAGGGATGCTGAATCCGAATAAATAGGTTTCAGAACGTTTTATCCCTTAGTTTTTTAGTTATGGCCCGAAAAAGATTTCCTAAAGTTCTGCTATACTAAACCCTTATGAAAAAATGGATTTTTCACCGAAACCTTTAAGTTTGAGCTATCGGGCTGAAAACTTGTATACTTATGCTTTAAGGGATGCTGAATCCATTGGTTTCAGAACGTTTTAGCCCTTAGTTTTTGAGTTATGGCCCGACAAAGATTTCCCAAAGTTTTGAAAGGGTACCCCCTTATGAAAAAATGGATTTTTCACCGAAACCTTTAAGTTTGAGCTATCGGGCTGAAAACTTGTATACTTATGCTTTAAGGGATGATAAATCCGAATAAATGGGTTTCAGAACGTTTTAGCCCTTAGTTTTTGAGTTATGGCCTGACAAAGATTTCCCAAAGTTTTGCTATACTAACCCCTTATGAAAAAATGGATTTTTCACCGAAACCTTTAAGTTTGAGCTATCGGGCTGAAAACTTGTAGACTTATGCTTTAAGGGATGCTAAATCCGAATAAATAGGTTTCAGATCGTTTTAGCCCTTAGTTTTTGAGTTATGGCCCGAAAAAGATTTCACAAAGTTTTGCTATAATAACCTTTTATGAAAAAATGGATTTTTCACCGAAACCTTTAAGTTTGAGCTATCGGGCTGAAAACGTGTATACTTATGCTTTAAGGGATGCTGAATCCGAATAAATGGGTTTCAGAACGTTTTATCCCTTAGTTTTTTAGTTATGGCCCGAAAAAGATTTCCCAAAGTTCTGCTATACTAAACCCTTATGAAAAAATGGATTTTTCACCGAAACCTTTAAGTTTGAGCTATCGGGCTGAAAACTTGTATACTTATGCTTTAAGGGATGCTGAATCCATTGGTTTCAGAACGTTTTAGCCCTTAGTTTTTGAGTTATGGCCCGACAAAGATTTCCCAAAGTTTTGAAAGGGTACCCCCTTATGAAAAAATGGATTTTTCACCGAAACCTTTAAGTTTGAGCTATCGGGCTGAAAACTTGTATACTTATGCTTTAAGGGATGCTGAATCCATTGGTTTCAGAACGTTTTAGCCCTTAGTTTTTGAGTTATGGCCCGACAAAGATTTACCAAACTTTTGAAAGGGTACCCCCTTATGAAAAAATGGATTTTTCACCGAAACCTTTAAGTTTGAGCTATCGGGCTGAAAACCTGTATACTTATGCTTTAAGGGATGCTAAATCCGAATAAATAGGTTTCAGATCGTTTTAGCCCTTAGTTTTGGAGTTATGGCCCGAAAAAGATTTCACAAAGTTTTGCTATAATAACCCCTTATGAAAAAATGGATTTTTCACCGAAACCTTTAAGTTTGAGCTATGGGGCTGAAAACTTGTGTACTTATGCTTTAAGGGATGATAAATCCGAATAAATGGGTTTCAGAACGTTTTAGCCCTTAGTTTTTGAGTTATGGCCTGACAAAGATTTCCCAAAGTTTTGCTATACTAACCCCTTATGAAAAAATGGATTTTTCACCGAAACCTTTAAGTTTGAGCTATCGGGCTGAAAACTTGTATACTTATACTTTAAGGGATGCTAAATCCGAATAAATAGGTTTCAGATCGTTTTAGCCCTTAGTTTTTGAGTTATGGCCCGAAAAAGATTTCACAAAGTTTTGCTATACTAACCCCTTATGAAAAAATGGATTTTTCACCGAAACCTTTAAGTTTGAGCTATCGGGCTGAAAACTTGTATACTTATACTTTAAGGGATGCTAAATCCGAATAAATGGGTTTCAGAACGTTTTAGCCCTTAGTTTTTGAGTTATGGCCTGACAAAGATTTCCCAAAGTTTTGCTATACTAACCCCTTATGAAAAAATGGATTTTTCACCGAAACCTTTAAGTTTGAGCTATGGGGCTGAAAACTTGTGTACTTATGCTTTAAGGGATGATAAATCCGAATAAATGGGTTTCAGAACGTTTTAGCCCTTAGTTTTTGAGTTATGGCCTGACAAAGATTTCCCAAAGTTTTGCTATACTAACCCCTTATGAAAAAATGGATTTTTCACCGAAACCTTTAAGTTTGAGCTATCGGGCTGAAAACTTGTATACTTATACTTTAAGGGATGCTAAATCCGAATAAATAGGTTTCAGATCGTTTTAGCCCTTAGTTTTTGAGTTATGGCCCGAAAAAGATTTCACAAAGTTTTGCTATACTAACCCCTTATGAAAAAATGGATTTTTCACCGAAACCTTTAAGTTTGAGCTATGGGGCTGAAAACTTGTGTACTTATGCTTTAAGGGATGATAAATCCGAATAAATGGGTTTCAGAACGTTTTAGCCCTTAGTTTTTGAGTTATGGCCTGACAAAGATTTCCCAAAGTTTTGCTATACTAACCCCTTATGAAAAAATGGATTTTTCACCGAAACCTTTAAGTTTGAGCTATCGGGCTGAAAACTTGTATACTTATACTTTAAGGGATGCTAAATCCGAATAAATAGGTTTCAGATCGTTTTAGCCCTTAGTTTTTGAGTTATGGCCCGAAAAAGATTTCACAAAGTTTTGCTATACTAACCCCTTATGAAAAAATGGATTTTTCACCGAAACCTTTAAGTTTGAGCTATGGGGCTGAAAACTTGTGTACTTATGCTTTAAGGGATGATAAATCCGAATAAATGGGTTTCAGAACGTTTTAGCCCTTAGTTTTTGAGTTATGGCCTGACAAAGATTTCCCAAAGTTTTGCTATACTAACCCCTTATGAAAAAATGGATTTTTCACCGAAACCTTTAAGTTTGAGCTATGGGGCTGAAAACTTGTGTACTTATGCTTTAAGGGATGATAAATCCGAATAAATGGGTTTCAGAACGTTTTAGCCCTTAGTTTTTGAGTTATGGCCCGACAAAGATTTCCCAAAGTTTTGAAAGGGTACCCCCTTATGAAAAAATGGATTTTTCACCGAAACCTTTAAGTTTGAGCTATCGGGCTGAAAACTTGTAGACTTATGCTTTAAGGGATGCTAAATCCGAATAAATGGGTTTCAGAACGTTTTAGCCCTTAGTTTTTGAGTTATGGCTTTTGCTATACTAACCCCTTATGAAAAAATGGATTTTTCACCGAAACCTTTAAGTTTGAGCTATCGGGCTGAAAACTTGTGTACTTATGCTTTAAGGGATGATAAATCCGAATAAATGGGTTTCAGAACGTTTTAGCCCTTAGTTTTTGAGTTATGGCCCGACAAACATTTCCCAAAGTTTTGAAAGGGTATCCCCTTATGAAAAAATGGATTTTTCACCGAAACCTTTAAGTTTGAGCTATCGGGCTGAAAACTTGTATACTTACACTTTAAGGGATGCTAAATCCGAATAAATAGGTTTCAGATCGTTTTAGCCCTTAGTTTTTGAGTTATGGCCCGAAAAAGATTTCACAAAGTTTTGCTATAATAACCCCTTATGAAAAAATGGATTTTTCACCGAAACCTTTAAGTTTGAGCTATCGGGCTGAAAACTTGTATACTTATACTTTAAGGGATGATAAATCCGAATAAATAGGTTTCAGATCGTTTTAGCCCTTAGTTTTTGAGTTATGGCCCGAAAAAGATTTCACAAAGTTTTGCTATAATAACCCCTTATGAAAAAATGGATTTTTCACCGAAACCTTTAAGTTTGAGCTATCGGGCTGAAAACTTGTATACTTATACTTTAAGGGATGATAAATCCGAATAAATAGGTTTCAGATCGTTTTAGCCCTTAGTTTTTGAGTTATGGCCCGAAAAAGATTTCACAAAGTTTTGCTATAATAACCCCTTATGAAAAAATGGATTTTTCACCGAAACCTTTAAGTTTGAGCTATGGGGCTGAAAACTTGTGTACTTATGCTTTAAGGGATGATAAATCCGAATAAATGGGTTTCAGAACGTTTTAGCCCTTAGTTTTTGAGTTATGGCCTGACAAAGATTTCCCAAAGTTTTGCTATACTAACCCCTTATGAAAAAATGGATTTTTCACCTGTTATATGACAGATTCTTCATCTCACCATATAACGTTAATAATTCCCATACCATATAATTTATGTACCGCAAAATCCCACATATTATAATTTTGATACACGGTTATCAAATTATAATGCCGTTTTTTTTATTAAGTTATTTTTTTTGTTATTATTATATATTTTACGTTTTTTTTATGCATGGGAAATAATAAATGCAATTTGGTTAATTGGTGTCCCGTGACAACAATTAACAAATTTAAATATATCTATGTATAAAGAATTATTAATAATAAATTAATAATAAGTAATATATATATAACATATAAAATGCATATGTTAACCAAAATACTCCTATTACATATATGCATTTCCGTAGTAATTAATTTGATTTTTTTTTTAAAATAAATAATAAATAAAAAAAATGCAATTTTGTTAATTGGTGTCAACAATTAAAAAATTGAAGAAAAAATATATGTGTATAAAAAATATATACACATATAGATACAATATGCAATTTTGGCTAATTGATTTCCCATACTAGCGAACGGAAATCAATTAACAGCCAATTCATAAATTTGTGCAAGTGGACAATTCTACCGTGAGATTTATTTTCGCAATAGAATTGTCTTGCAATGACTTGCATATTTTATTTGTATAAATAGTACACCAATTTTAATTTAGAGGAGAGTAAAAATAAAATAATAAAAGAAAACACATTATTGTTAAGTATAAGTAATCTATAGTATAAGTAATAAGTATAAGTAATAAGAAGTTTAAAGAAATAAATTTATGGTTAATAACACAAAGAAAAAAAATATGTTTAAATTGGAGAAGTTTGAGGTGGGACCCTCAACACACCGAAACCTTTAAGTTTGAGCTATCGGGCTGAAAACTTGCGTACTTATGCTTTAAGGGATGATAAATCCGAATAAATGGGTTTCAGAACGTTTTAGCCCTTAGTTTTTGAGTTATGGCCCGACAAAGATTTCCCAAAGTTTTGAAACGGTACCCCCTTATGAAAAAATGGATTTTTCACCGAAACCTTTAAGTTTGAGCTATCGGGCTGAAAACTTGTATACTTATGCTTTAAGGGATGCTAAATCCGAATAAATAGGTTTCAGATCGTTTTAGCCCTTAGTTTTTGAGTTATGGCCCGAAAAAGATTTCACAAAGTTTTGCTATAATAACCCCTTATGAAAAAATGGATTTTTCACCGAAACCTTTAAGTTTGAGCTATCGGGCTGAAAACTTGTATACTTATACTTTAAGGGATGATAAATCCGAATAAATAGGTTTCAGATCGTTTTAGCCCTTAGTTTTTGAGTTATGGCCCGAAAAAGATTTCACAAAGTTTTGCTATAATAACCCCTTATGAAAAAATGGATTTTTCACCGAAACCTTTAAGTTTGAGCTATCGGGCTGAAAACTTGTATACTTATACTTTAATGGATGCTAAATCCGAATAAATAGGTTTCATTCAGATCGTTTTAGCCCTTAGTTTTTGAGTTATGGCCCGAAAAAGATTTCACAAAGTTTTGCTATACTAACCCCTTATGAAAAAATGGATTTTTCACCGAAACCTTTAAGTTTGAGCTATCGGGCTGAAAACTTGCGTACTTATGCTTTAAGGGATGATAAATCCGAATAAATGGGTTTCAGAACGTTTTAGCCCTTAGTTTTTGAGTTATGGCCCGACAAAGATTTCCCAAAGTTTTGAAAGGGTACCCCCTTATGAAAAAATGGATTTTTCACCGAAACCTTTAAGTTTGAGCTATCGGGCTGAAAACTTGTATACTTATGCTTTAAGGGATGCTAAATCCGAATAAATAGGTTTCAGATCGTTTTAGCCCTTAGTTTTTGAGTTATGGCCCGAAAAAGATTTCACAAAGTTTTGCTATAATAACCCCTTATGAAAAAATGGATTTTTCACCGAAACCTTTAAGTTTGAGCTATCGGGCTGAAAACTTGTATACTTATACTTTAAGGGATGATAAATCCGAATAAATAGGTTTCAGATCGTTTTAGCCCTTAGTTTTTGAGTTATGGCCCGAAAAAGATTTCACAAAGTTTTGCTATAATAACCCCTTATGAAAAAATGGATTTTTCACCGAAACCTTTAAGTTTGAGCTATCGGGCTGAAAACTTGCGTACTTATGCTTTAAGGGATGATAAATCCGAATAAATGGGTTTCAGAACGTTTTAGCCCTTAGTTTTTGAGTTATGGCCCGACAAAGATTTCCCAAAGTTTTGAAACGGTACCCCCTTATGAAAAAATGGATTTTTCACCGAAACCTTTAAGTTTGAGCTATCGGGCTGAAAACTTGTATACTTATGCTTTAAGGGATGCTAAATCCGAATAAATAGGTTTCAGATCGTTTTAGCCCTTAGTTTTTGAGTTATGGCCCGAAAAAGATTTCACAAAGTTTTGCTATAATAACCCCTTATGAAAAAATGGATTTTTCACCGAAACCTTTAAGTTTGAGCTATCGGGCTGAAAACTTGTATACTTATACTTTAAGGGATGATAAATCCGAATAAATAGGTTTCAGATCGTTTTAGCCCTTAGTTTTTGAGTTATGGCCCGAAAAAGATTTCACAAAGTTTTGCTATAATAACCCCTTATGAAAAAATGGATTTTTCACCGAAACCTTTAAGTTTGAGCTATCGGGCTGAAAACTTGTATACTTATACTTTAATGGATGCTAAATCCGAATAAATAGGTTTCAGATCGTTTTAGCCCTTAGTTTTTGAGGTATGGCCCGAAAAAGATTTCACAAAGTTTTGCTATACTAACCCCTTATGAAAAAATGGATTTTTCACCGAAACCTTTAAGTTTGAGCTATCGGGTTGAAAACTTGTGTACTTATGCTTTAGGGGATGATAAATCCGAATAAATAGGTTTCAGAACGTTTTAGCCCTTAGTTTTTGAGTTATGGCCCGACAAAGATTTCCCAAAGTTTTGCTATAATAACCCCTTATGAAAAAATGGATTTTTCACCGAAACCTTTAAGTTTGAGCTATCGGGCTGAAAACTTGTATACTTATACTTTAATGGATGCTAAATCCGAATAAATAGGTTTCAGATCGTTTTAGCCCTTAGTTTTTGAGGTATGGCCCGAAAAAGATTTCACAAAGTTTTGCTATACTAACCCCTTATGAAAAAATGGATTTTTCACCGAAACCTTTAAGTTTGAGCTATCGGGCTGAAAACTTGTGTACTTATGCTTTAAGGGATGATAAATCCGAATAAATAGGTTTCAGAACGTTTTAGCCCTTAGTTTTTGAGTTATGGCCTGACAAAGATTTCCCAAAGTTTTGCTATACTAACCCCTTAGGAAAAAATGGATTTTTCACCAAAACCTTTAAGTTTGAGCTATCGGGCTGAAAACTTGTATACTTATGCTTTAGGGGATGCTAAATCCGAACAAATGGGTTTCAGAACGTTTTAGTCCTTAGTTTTTGAGTTATGGCCCGACAAAGATTTCCCAAACTTTTGAAAGGGTACCCCCTTATGAAAAAATGGATTTTTCACCGAAACCTTTAAGTTTGAGCTATGGGGCTGAAAACTTGTGTACTTATGCTTTAAGGGATGATAAATCCGAATAAATGGGTTTCAGAACGTTTTAGCCCTTAGTTTTTGAGTTATGGCCTGACAAAGATTTCCCAAAGTTTTGCTATACTAACCCCTTATGAAAAAATGGATTTTTCACCGAAAGCTTTAAGTTTGAGCTATCGGGATGAAAACTTGTATACTTATGCTTTAGGGGATGCTAAATCCGAATAAATGGGTTTCAGAACGTTTTAGCCCTTAGTTTTTGAGTTATGGCTTTTGCTATACTAACCCCTTATGAAAAAATGGATTTTTCACCGAAACCTTTAAGTTTGAGCTATCGGGCTGAAAACTTGTGTACTTATGCTTTAAGGGATGATAAATCCGAATAAATGGGTTTCAGAACGTTTTAGCCCTTAGTTTTTGAGTTATGGCCCGACAAAGATTTCCCAAAGTTTTGAAAGGGTACCCCCTTATGAAAAAATGGATTTTCACCGAAACCTTTAAGTTTGAGCTATCGGGCTGAAAACGTGTATACTTATGCTTTAAGGGATGCTGAATCCGAATAAATAGGTTTCAGAACGTTTTAGCCCTTAGTTTTTTAGTTTTTGAGCTATGGCGCGACAAAGATTTCCCAAAGTTTTGAAAGGGTTCTCCCTTATGAAAAAATGGATTTTCACCGAAACCTTTAAGTTTGAGCTATCGGGCTGAAAACTTGTATACTTATACTTTAAGGGATGCTAAATCCAAATAAATAGGTTTCAGATCGTTTTAGCCCTTAGTTTTTGAGTTATGGCCCGAAAAAGATTTCACAAAGTTTTGCTATTCTGACCCCTTATGAAAAAATGGATTTTTCACCGAAACCTTTAAGTTTGAGCTATCGGGCTGAAAACTTGTATACTTATACTTTAAGGGATGGTAAATCCGAATAAATAGGTTTCAGATCGTTTTAGCCCTTAGTTTTTGAGTTATGGGCCGAAAAAGATTTCACAAAGTTTTGCTATACTAACCCCTTATGAAAAAATGGATTTTTCACCGAAACCTTTAAGTTTGAGCTATCGGGCTGAAAACTTGTATACTTATGCTTTAAGGGATGCTAAATCCGAATAAATGGGTTTCAGAACGTTTTAGCCCTTAGTTTTCGAGTTATGGCCCGACAAAGATTTCCCAAACTTTTGCTATAATAACCCCTTATGAAAAAATGGATTTTCACCGAAACCTTTAAGTTTGAGCTATCGGGCTGAAAACTTGTATACTTATACTTTAAGGGATGCTAAATCCGAATAAATAGGTTTCAGATCGTTTTAGCCCTTAGTTTTTGAGTTATGGCCCGAAAAAGATTTCACAAAGTTTTGCTATAATAACCCCTTATGAAAAAATGGATTTTTCACCGAAACCTTTAAGTTTGAGCTATCGGGCTGAAAACTTGTATACTTATACTTTAAGGGATGCTAAATCCGAATAAATAGGTTTCAGATCGTTTTAGCCCTTAGTTTTTGAGTTATGGGCCGAAAAAGATTTCACAAAGTTTTGCTATACTAACCCCTTATGAAAAAATGGATTTTTCACCGAAACCTTTAAGTTTGAGCTATCGGGCTGAAAACTTGTATACTTATGCTTTAAGGGATGCTAAATCCGAATAAATGGGTTTCAGAACGTTTTAGCCCTTAGTTTTCGAGTTATGGCCCGACAAAGATTTCCCAAACTTTTGCTATAATAACCCCTTATGAAAAAATGGATTTTTCACCGAAACCTTTAAGTTTGAGCTATCGGGCTGAAAACTTGTATACTTATGCTTTAAGGGATGCTAAATCCGAATAAATAGGTTTCAGAACGTTTTAGCTCTTAGTTTTTGAGTTATGGCCCGACAAAGATTTCCCAAAGTTTTGCTATACTAACTTCTTATGAAAAAATGGATTTTTCACCGAAACCTTTAAGTTTGAGCTATCGGGCTGAAAACTTGTATACTTATGCTTTAAGGGATGCTGAATCTGAATAAATTTTAAAATATGCCAAATATAAAATACTTACTAAAAATTTGTAAAATTTTTATTTTAATGGATTTTTTACAGATAATTCTCATTATTTTTGATCATCCAATAACGATGCCCAAAGACATTCAGATACTTATCGATGTAAAACTTTATTATCAAATAATATCGAAAAAAGGAATATGATATCGAAATAAGAAATTGCCAAAGAACGTAACTACGGTCTGGTTGTTATCTTTATAGAATTAAAGCAGTTATTGAACTATTTAAAAAATTTGAAAAAGATAATTTTCATAGTTCCACCAAATTGATCCTGGATGGACCAGCAACCAATCGGAAACTTTGCAAAACATTTGAAAAATATCCTTTAGCTTTAACATTTCTGAGTCGATGGCACCAAAGGAAGCTTTAAAGATCGCCTTACATTTGAATGGAAATATATTTTTTTTATCTACACGTTATAGTTATATACCAAATAAGACAAAGGTGTATAAATTCTTCACAATGTAAAAATAATATATATAAGGAATATAAATACAGATAGAACCTATATATATATATATCAATCTTCTTAAATCTGTCACTTTTTGTTTGTCTGTTTTGTCAAAATGTAATATATTTATATACATATATAGATAAGTGTATATTTTATATAGTATCACCTTAATATATACGGCTTGTGTATATTCGTATTTCGTACGTATATATAAATGTAATATACGATAAATTTATAAATAAAATATTAACATCCGCTTAAAGTAGGCACATGTTATAATGTTTTGTGTATATATCTGCTGCCTATAAACAAAAGATACATCGTCAGGTACATATATATATATATAGAAAGAAGATGGTCCATGTGTACATAAATGTATACATTTATCATTATTTTATATAAATATATATGTTATGTACAATGGATGATGTGTGTTATATTTGTTTAATTTAAGAACTATATAGAAATACAATTGAAAAATCCATATCTACTAAAATTTGTCGTATATATATATAAGGATATAAGGAGACAGAGAGGTATCCTTAAATAAATAAACAAAAATATATATATAGATATGTGTAATACAAAAACGACAAGCATTTGTTTGATGATTAACTTAACTATAACCGTAGAATGTATTTCAAAAAGATGTAAATCGATAAATTGAATAAATAAAATTGAATTGCCAATAATATAAATTAAATCATATTAATTGCTTTTATTCAAAAGAAAGGTGTGATCGCCTCTATATATCCATATATGCCAATACGATGAATGGACTTAAAACGCAAAATTTAATCCGCATATAAGTCAAAGAGGATCGCCATAAAATAACATATCCAATATATATAAATTGGGAAAATAATAAAATATATAAATTTACTCTATAATAATTTCATTTTAGGATAATCTATTACTTATCTCTACTTGACCGCGGTTTGGAAAAGGTTTCAGATTGGTATATGAAAATACTCTTGAAAGATATAATATATAGTGGCGCAGCCTGGTAATGTCCTAGTTGTCATATGACAACTTGATTTTTACGGAAAAATACTATAAAAATTCAATATTTAAAAAAAAAATGTGTCCTTAAAATTTGCGAAAAGTTTTTTTAACTTCACGTACTATTAGATTTAGAATTGATTTTAAATGCATCTAGTTATGTTAAAAATAAATGTTGACAACATTCTTCTAAACACAAATTTCATTTAGAACACCAACACATTTAATCAGTAGGTTGTTACAATAAAATACTAACAACTTCCATTCCATACATATTGTCTTATTTACCTATTATCCTATTATGCTTTATATACAAATTCAACTATATGCATATGTATTTGAATTTAAGTTGTCAAAGCTTTGTTGTAACAACTCAATGGTAAAATTTGTTCTAAATAAAATTGTAATTAAGTTTAAAATATGTGGCCTTTTTGATTTATTTATATGGTGTGTTTATAAGAATATTGTCAATACTTTTTTTTAGCAACCTTCCATACACATGGTAAACTTACATTTTCATATATGCTGTAATATAGATACGAAAAAAAAAACAAATGAGAAAAAGTAAGAGAAATTAGTAGTGTGTGTAAAAGAAGAAAATATATAATAAAATAATTCTCATTTAAAATTAACAAAGTATTTTTGTAGTACGAGCATTTATTTTTATTTATTCATGTTGCTAATTAAATTTTTGAACAACTTGGAGATTGCATATTGCATTTTAATGATATTTAGCGTAAATTAAAAGTAATAATTTATTTGTGAATTGAATCTGTTTGAGCAGTTCTAATTCCAGAAGATATTTAGTTGGCTTTTTTATTTCAGAAGATATTTAGTTGAAATTAAAAACACATAAATTAGTTTAGTTTAACGAATTATTGTTGCTTTCAAAAATTTTGACAACCATAATTTTTGGCTACGCGGCGCCGCTGCCTGGGATATCTTTGGAAAAAGTTTCATTATTGATCCGTGGAAAAAAAGTTTTATTTGACAGTGCGGGAAATAGTTGTGTTAATGTTATTATTATTATTCTTTACTTCAAAGTTCAATTCATATCTTATACCCACAATTTATTACTTTCTATATGACATTTTTTCCTTCCCAACCAACCAACCACATCCATTGTGTGTATATTATTATTATTATTATCATTTATTTATTTATTGTATATAAGAAAATTATCTTTTTACAATGAGTTTTGTTTGACAAAATTATACGGTTAAATTTAAATTGGTGGTGATTTTGAAGTGGAAAACAAAGAAAAAACGGCCAGGCCAGGCCAGGTAAAGTTGAATGTAGATGCTCCTCTATCATTTCTAGACGTTTGCATTCAATGGGAAAGATCAGAAAGCTAGGAAAATGGGTCCATCCCACATCAACTGAATGAAAATCAACTCAAAGCACGAATCGATGCATGCCATAAACATCTTGCCGAACACAAAAAACGAATTGTCACTGGCGATGAAAAGTGGGTGTATTACGACAACCCTAAACGCAAAGCATCATATGTTGATCCCGGCCAACCATCAACTTCACAATCAAAACGCGAGATTCATTGACAGAAGCTTATGCTGTGCATTTGGTGGGATCAGAAGGGTGTCGTGTATTATGAGTTGTTAAAACCGAATGAAACGGTTACATCTGATCGCTACCGACGACAACCGAATTGGCAAATTGGCAAAGATATTGAACGAAAAACGATCATTGATAGCTCGAAAACACCACAAAGTTTTAATGCAGGATGACAATGCCAGTTTGCACATCGTTCAAACATCGTTAAGGAAAAAATAAAGAGGATCGGTTGGGATCATCTTGATCACCCCCCGTACTCTCCAGACCTTGATCCTTCTGATTACCATTTGTTCAGATCAATGCAGGTCAGTCTGACAGATGTACGCTTTCGAAATGCTGAAGAAGTGCGAAAATGGGTCGATGCATGGATTGGGACAAAAGATGAGGAGTTCTTCAAATGAGGAATCAACAAACTTCCTAAAAGATGGGAGGAAGAAGGCATAGCTAACGATGGGCAATATATTGGTTAATGTACTCAATCATTTTGTAATACAAATAAATGCCATGTTTAAGCCAAAAAATGCAAGGTCCCAATAGGGTTATATTAAATTTATATTTTTCACCACTAATATACAGATGTTGATTATATTTATTTGCTAGTCTAATTTGACAAACAACTCTTATTCAGTATACATTGACGTTTCTGTTCTTAAGTTAAGTAATTTGATGTTATTTTGGTCTGACATTGTCATCAATTGTTTTAACCATATATATGTTGGACTTCGCTTCCATCAATCTTCTCATATCTTCCTTCTTTATTGTGTTTTCGTGATAGCCATTTATTTTATTCCAATCTCTTCTATCACTTATATGTTATATTTTGTTCCCATAAATGCATTAGTATAACAGGAAATATAATTTTTTTCACCCTGCCCAGCCAATTCTATTCTCTCTTCCTGCGGCCAGTTCCTGTTGTAATGCCTTGTAGCCCTTTATAGATGTACATCTCTGTTCATTTAAATTTCTGTTACGTATTAAAAAATTACCGGATTTTTTGATCATTTCTAATTGGGTTGCTTGGTTCTTTCACATTCTAAACGTACCGCGCGAAACTGGATGTATTTATGGGTAAATGTGTATAACCTTTTAAAATAATTTATTTGCATTCTTTCAACCTCCTCTGATCTGTACACTCCCCAAACATTCGCACCATGTAATAATATCGATCTAATCATCAACAGAGAGAGCATTCTGCATTGATCTGAACGAGTATTAATCAGAAGGGACTATGTCTGGGCTATAAGGCGGGTGAGGTAGAACTTCCCACCCACTGTTTTCCAAATAATTTTGAACCGGTCTTGAAACATGCGGCCGAGCGTTGTCACGGTGGAAAATTATGGATTCGTGTCTCGTTGCATATTCTGGTCGTTTTTCCGCAATCGCTCTCTTCAAACGAATTAATTGTGTTCGGTAGTCTTTGGTCGTCTGACCCGATTTCAACAGCTCATAATTCAACACACCCTTCTGATCCAAATACAAATACAGAGCATTACCTTGGCACCATTGATAGTCTTTGCTTTGCCGGGGACGTTGATGGTTGGCCGGACTTTACATACGATTTCTTGCGCTTGGGGTTATTGTAATGAATTCATTTTTCATCACCAGTGACAATCCGATGCAAAAATGCCTTGGGCGAATATACAGTTTAGCGGACCTTGAGCTAGGACATTGGGGATACCTGCAATCGAAAGCCTATGTTGCACAGACAAAATAACCGTTATAATTTTTTGGCGGTCACCCCCCCTTCCGGAGATAGGGGGGGTCAAGGTTTGGTTATTTTTTAAGAAAATCCTGATTTGTGACGAAACCTGACGGGCGATTTTCAAAAGTAGATAATCAAAATAAATGTATTTTCATTTTCTTTCATTTAAAACTTTCCCGGAATAAAGCGGAGGTATATAGGGGTCAGGGGATGGGAAAATGTGGTTTTTTACATTTTTTTAGGTGGAACCGGTCTGCAAAGGGTTAACTGAATTTTCCAAACGGCAAATTAAAGCTAAAAGTAACATGTAACCAGCCCACTTGTTTATTAAACCATATGTGGAATATACGTGAGTCGTTTCCCATCAAACGTGTGATTTGCTATATTGCAAGCACTTTCCACATCACACAAGTTCTGTGCGTTTTGTGAATTTTTTTTAAATGTTATCTCACATAGCTCTATTGCATGGGTATTGAAAAACCTTTTACTATTTATTCTGGTTTATCATCTTCTGGTGTAACGGCATATACAACCTGCCAGCTGCTATTGGTTTACTAATGGTAATGGTTTGATTTTTTATGGTGCAACATTTTAATTCGTACTTTTTTAAAAGGAAAATTTCTAGTAGTGCATATTGCATATTTAAAATGAATATAGAACAAATAGCACGTTATTGAAAACTCATGTAATAGGTCTATGTGAGATAACATATAAAAAAAACCCCATTTATACATATAACTCCTGGGTGATGGGGGACTGCTTTTTAATGTTAAACAAATAACATGTTTGATACGAAACGAGTCACGGTGTTTGCCATATATGGGTTAATGAACAAGGGGGTTGGTTGCATTTTACATTTATGGGAAAATTCATTTAACCCTTTACAGACCGGTTCCACCTCCAAAAATGTAAAAAACCACATTTTCCCACCCACTGACTCCTATATACTTCCGATTTATTCCGGGGTTGTTTTAAATGAAAGATAATAAAAATACCTTTATTTTGAATATCTACTTTTGAAAATCGCCCGTCGGGTTGCGTCACAAATCAGGATTTTCTAATAAAATAACCAAACTTTGACCCCCCCCTATCTTCGGAAGGGGGGGTGACCGCCAAAAAATTATAACGGTTATTTTGTCTATGCAACATAGGCTTTCGATTGCAGGTATCCCCAATGTCCTAGCTCAAGGTCCGCTAAACTGTACTTCAGCCATGCCTTGTTTTTGTGGCGTTCAAGTAACATTCCCGTCATACAGAATCGGCGTTCGATATCTCTTGGCTTTAATTCATACGGCACCCAATTTCCAAGCTCTTGGATGAATCCCGATGATTTTAAACGTCTGGAAATGGTTCCTTGATCAACTTCCAATGATTTTGCAAGATTTTGTTGCGTTTGGCACGCATCTTCATCAAGCAATGCCTCCAATTCTTCATCTTCAAACCTTTTTTGGCTGTCCGGTCATCGTCTTCTAAGTTCATCGTCTTCTAAGTTGAAATCGCCACTTTTAAACCGTGAAAACCACTTCTGGCACGTTCTTTCAGCTAGAGCATGGCCACCATAAAATACGATGACTTT
This sequence comes from Dilophus febrilis, assembly GCA_958336335.1. NCBI lineage: Eukaryota > Metazoa > Arthropoda > Insecta > Diptera > Bibionidae > Dilophus > Dilophus febrilis. Next base: position 11,097,322 of record OY284472.1, on the reverse strand, counting down.
CGGTAGCACTCTCCTTCATGTTAAAGTAATGAAGAAGAACTCCCCTCAAAAACACTTTTTCTGGCACAAAGTTCGACATGTTCCAATGAATAGAAAAAAAATGTTGTCAAATCAAATGACATATACTGAAAAAGACGCGCAATAACAGTAGCTTTCAAATGAATATAGTCACGGATGAACACGACGCGAAATAATACTAATAATAGTAGTAAATAATTTGGTCAAAATAGTACTAAATAATATGATTACCGTATTCTCTATCGCTATTGGCCGATAGTTTCCGGGATCCTTTGGATCCTTTGTATTTGTATGTGTGTATATAATATTTATTTTTTTTTTTTGAAATTATGAGGGATTTTATAATATATTTTTGAAATTTTGTTTTGAAATGTGTTTATGAATAATGTGTGTTTATATAAAAAACCGAAATAACAAAAGAAAATATTTGATTCTCACGTCTCACCTTGCCAAAATATATAGATATATCCATCTATACAAAAGTAAAAGTAAAAAATATCCGATTAAATATTTGTTGTTTGTTAAATAAAAAAAAAAAGAAAAAAATATAGGAATTTACAAAACAAAAACTTTTCAAATATACATGTAAAATCGCATCTATATATAATAAAATAAAATAAATAATTTATTTATTTCAAATAAATATATTTCCAATATACAATAAATAGACTTTCTTACTTAAAAACTTTTTACATATTCTTTTTAATGCCTATATATGTTATATAGAAAATTATATCCAAAATCCATCCATCCATATATAGTATTAAAAAAATATACAAACACCGGTGTCGATTGTGAATTGTGATGCCAAAGCAAATCTATTATGTATACAATAAATAATGTTATTAAAAAGAAGGATTAATAGCATCAAATCAATAAATAAATAAATAAAAACAAAAAATGTGTTAACGCACAGTAAATTTCTTATAACTTTATATATGCTTTAGTTTTGAAAAAGTACTATAATAAAAACATAATTCAAAAACAGGTAATTCAACATTCAAGAATGAATAAACAATATCAAATATTCATATTCAGAAAAATTCCCGTAGCACACAAATAGAATTAAAATAAATATATTGTAGTAAAAAATTATTTCAATATTTCTAATTTCTAAAAGTATATCCATTATTATTCGGTATATTTTTAATTGTATATATTATTTTATTACCTACTTTATTCCGATAGACGTGAGGTGTAAGTTTTCTGATTATTTTGTATATATTTAAATAAAGAAAATGTACAAATATAGTACTATGTATAAGCATAGAAATAAAATCAAACAGCAAAGTATGTGCGAATGTAAAAATCTTTTTTATACATTTCCAATCAATCATTAATAATAATAATATAATATATGTGCTATATATGCCAAAATATAATATGCTCTATATATTTATTTAAAATGCTGCCAGTTTCATTACTATACATTAACGAGATTGTTCATTATATTATTAAGATGAAATTATTTATATATAGGTATATTTTATGTATTTATATATAAGATATGATGTTTGCGATGGTTGATTGAATTTGCATATTGATATATATATATTAGGTTGTCTAAAAAGTATTGTTAATTTTTTTTACAAAATTCAAACGATTTTTTTATATATTTCAAATGAACTTTATTAAACCAAATATGCGCCGTTTAGATCGATGACCCTTTGCCATTTTCTGGTAAAGACATTATCCCATCACTGTAGAACTTCTGTGTTTTCTGGGCAAAAAACTGATCCAAGTGCATTTTGCAGTCCTCTGCGGAATTTAATTTTAAACCATTAAGGGAGTTCTGCAGAGACCGGAACAAATGATAATCTGAAGGTGCAAGGTGCGGGCTATATGGTGTATGCATTAAAACTTCCCAGCCAAACTCTCTCAGTTTCTGCCGAGTTGTCAAAGATGTGTGTGGTCTGGCGTTGTCATGATGGAACACAACACCCTTTCGATTGATTAATTCTGGACCATTTTTTTAATTTCGTGCTTCAATCTTGTTAATTGTTGACAATAGAGATCGGAATTAATGGTTTGACCGGGTGCTGGTAATTCATAATGAACGATTCCTTTCCAATCCCACTAAACAGACAGCATTACCTATCTTGGTGTTAATCCAGGTTTTGTTACTGTTTTAGGAGCTTCACCCTTCTTGGACCACGTTCTTTTTCGTACATTATTATCGTATGTGATCCATTTTTCATCACCTATAATCATTTGCTTTAAAAATGACTCGATTTCGTTCCTCTTAAACAGCGTTTCGCAAATGGAAATTCGGTTCATTAAATTGTTTTGTGTTATTTCATGTGGTACCCAAACATCGAGCTTTTTCTTGTATCCAGCCTTTGTCAAATGGTTTAAAACTGTTTGGTGATGGATGTTTAGTTCTTTAGCGATATCATGACTGCTTACGTGTCGATTTTCTTCAATTTTTGATATAATTTCATCAACTTTTTCAGTGATTGGTGGACTAGAACGAGGTGCATCTTTGACATCAAAATTACCGGAACGAAATCGAGCAAACCATCTATAGGCTGTTAATTTTGATAAAGTTCCTTCACCGTAAACTGCACAAATTTGTTCATGTGCCTGCATTGCATTTTCACCTTTTTCATAATAAAATTGTAAAATGTATCGAATTTTTTCACTAATTTCGCTCGTCTTTAATGCACTACAACTTTTAAATGACTAAACAAATTTAATTTTTTTTTTTTATCTACGAAATGTCATCTTTTGAACATATGTTAGTGTTACCTGATCAGATTAGTACTACTTGAAATATTCTATTATAATGACATCTATTTATAAAAATTATCAACACTTTTTCGATAACCTAATATATATAGTACGAAATATGTCGGAATATTGTTTGATTATATTATTATTGTATTATATAAATAAACAACATTATATGAATCAACGTGTAAATTGATGTCAAATTGAAATATGTAATATACAAAAGCTTATATATATTGATAATTGTGAATAAAATCTGAGAATTATGAATCAATGCGTTCAAAAGAATCGCAGTCCAATATAGAAGTCAGAGAGATCATCTATATAAAGCATTTAAAATATCGTATCCATTTTCAACAGTATTGAAACGATAAACAAATTTTCATGAAATCCTAGCCGAAAAATTTTATTAGATTACATTTTCCATAAATAAAATATAAGGAAAAATTAGGGAAATTTTAGGAAAATTCTCATTTAAGAAGCAATTCGCGAAAGGAAACCCCTACCAATATTTAACAGAGACCATTAATAGCACATTATAAACAGCTTGTCAAATTTTCAAAAAAGTATTTATTAACAAATTTTGCACCTAAAATATACTAAAAGCAAGGGAAATTCTGGGAAAATTCTCATTTATAAAGCAATTCGTGAAAGGAAAACTCATCCAATATTTGACATAAATCATTAGTAGCACGTTATAAACAAATCAATCAATCAATTTTTCGCTATATACAACCAACAATCTGGTTTTAGCGTCCAACAACAGCCTTCTGTCGTTAGTTTTTGGCTTTTACGGTCAGTCGGTAATTAGCCGTACGGCCAACCGCAAGCGGAATATATACAACTCTGTGTTAAAATTCAGATTCGAAAAATAACCGAAAACACAAAACATATTTTATGTATTCAGTAGGATTCGAACCCACGACCCCAAAATTTCGTTAGAAAAGTTAGGTTGGCATTTTTAACATTTACACCACAGAGTTATCACGTTATAAACACCTTTGTTAAATTTTCAAAGGCATTTTTACTAATAAATTTTCATGAAATCGTACTCATAAAATGAATAGGTACAATTTTCTAAATATCAAATATTCAGTAAAAATTATGGAAATTCTTGGAAAGTTTCTCATTTATAAAGCAATTTGTGAAAGGAAAACTATCGTCCAATATTTGGCACAGATGAGATCATTAATAGCGTACTATAAACACCTTTGTTAAAATTTTAAATGAATGGATTAAGTATATTTTCACAAGAAATCATACTCATAGAAATTGATTAGGTAAAATTTTCCATACATAAAGATAAAATATATTAAAAAATACGGAAATTCTAGGAAAATTCTCCTTTTAGAAGCAATTTATGAAAGGATAAACCAGATCCAATATTTGACACAAATCATTAGCATATTATTAACATCTTGTCAAGTTTTTAAAAGTATTTATACTAATTGTAAGTTAATTTTCATGAAATCGTACTCAGAAATTTATTAGGTAAAATTTTCCATATATAAAATATACTAAAAAGGTGGAAAATTCTTTGAAAATTCTCATTTATAAAATAACTTATTAAAGGAAAATCTGTCCAATATTTATAACAGAGTGGTCATAAATAATGCATTAAAATTGTAAAAATCTTGTCAAATTGTAAAAATCATTTGTAAAAAAAGGTAAAGGTAAATGGTAAAAGGTAAAATTAGGTAAAATTTTCCATATACCTACTAAATTCTACTATCTCGGGAAATTCTTGGAAAGTTCTCATTTATGAAGCATACTTTGTCAAAGGAAATTCCATCCATTATTTGTCAAATATAATAAAAAATGCATTATAAATATACATTTATCAAATTCAATAATAATATTTGTAACAAATTTTCATGAAATCGTATTGAAAATTTCTTTTAGTAACATTTTCCATATATAAACCGCATACTAAAAACTAAGAAAACATTTCTGAATCAATTTGTGAAAGGAAAACTCGTCCAATATTTGCCAAAGATCATTATAATAGTCTTTATAAACACCTTTTCAAGTTTTCAAAAGGGTTTGTAAAATTATTTTCTTGTAATCCTACTCATAGAAACTATGATTAAGTAAACTTTTCCATATATAAGATGATATACTAAAAAGGAGGGAAATATATACTACTTTAACCATTATTATAATATCGGACACCTGCTATTTTATTCGAACGCTCGATTTTGAGATGCCAAAAAAGGACTTTAAAAACAATAATTTTTTAATCCTTCTAATTTTATTTCATCAAATGATGGTTTTAGTTAAATATAATTGCGCAGACAGAAGTAAAAAAAAACTTTTAAATTCCATTAGTTATGGAATTCATTTCAAAATGATTCAATTTAACAAAAAAAAATTGACCATTATAATATCGGACACTTATATTATACGCCAATAATCTCCTTATTACTCCTTTGTAACGTCTCCTTTGGTATTTATCTTTATGACAGCCTTCATGCTCCATTCTCTTAGACGTGGTATTTACTAAATTTTTACATTCATCCGGTGTTTTTGAATTCCTCATTTCAATGATTTTTCCTTGGAATTCTTCACTCCTTCAATTGTAACTTTAGGATCATGTTTTAACTTTCTTTTATTTATAATTAACAGAAATCATTTATTATAAGCATTAAAAATATTGTGTTCAATTTTCAAATGCTTGAATTAATTAAATGTTCATTATATCGTATACTCGGAAATTGATTTGGTATTAACATTTTCCATATATGAAACAAACTAAAACCTAGGGAAATTCTAGGAAAATTCTAAGAAAATTCAGATTTATAAACCACTTAGTCAAAGGAAACCTCATCAAATATTTAACAGCGAGATCATTAATAGCACACATTATAAACATCTTGTTAAATTTTCAACAACATTTGTACTCATATAGTAATTGATTTGTTAAAATTAGCAATATTTTTACATATAAAATGTTACTAAAAATAATGGCAATTCTAGGAATTCTAGGAAACTTTTCATTTATAAATGCCATTCTTCACAAGGAAACCCCATTCAATGGTCATCTATATATAAAGCATTAAAAATATCGATATTCGATTTTCAAATACTTTTCGTTTAATCGTACTCAGAAATTGATTTACTAAAATTTTACAAACAAAATATATTGCTAAAAATGATGGAAATACTTGAAATTCTAGCAAAATTCTCATTTATAAAGCACTTATTCGTTAAAGGACACCCCGTCCAATATTTGGTAGAGATCATTATAATAGGACATGATAAATTTTCATTGTTAAATGTCCAAACGAATGGATTAAGTAAAATTTTATGAACTCAAAAATTGATTTGGTAATATTTTCCATATATAAAATATACTAAAAACGTGGGAAATTCTTGGAACATTTTCATTTATAAAGTACCTTGTGACAGGAAAATCCGTCCGATATTCAAAAAAACAAAAAATCATTAATAACGCATTATAAAAACCTTGTCAAGTGTTCAAAAGTATTTGTACATACATTTTCATGAAATCGTATTAAAAAACTGATTAGGTAAAATTTTCCATATATTAAATATGCTAAAAACTTAGAACATTTGTGGAAATTCTTATTTATGAAGCACTTCGTAAAAGGAAATCGCATCAAATATTTTACAGAGATCTTAAATACCCGTGCAACATTGCGATATAGATTTCGTTAAATATCTTTAAAGACTCACGTTTACGACCGATATCGTAATCTATGATTTTTTTTATATCAATCGACACCATAATTATACTAACGTTATCTATAACGATAGATAACGATAATTCGATTGAGAATTGAGAAAATTCCTTTTATTGAAATATTTAATTTGTACTTCCCTTTTTTATTTGTGTCCCGCTTTGAGCTGCTTCGAACCGCGGCATCTCGCAATTGTATTAATTTCTGTATTCTATTTTACCAACTTGAATATACTTCTCATGCGTTTTCGTTATCGCATACAGTCAAATAAATTTTTTACATACAAACGCGTTAAATGAAGATAACATTGATTTTTATAGAAGTATTTATAACGTTAGGCTATAAATAACGACAACGCCAACTAAGTATCATTTCGTTTATTTTGTATATCAATAAATTACGTTATCAATCGTTAACGATAGATAAAGGAAAAATGTTAACTTTCTTTATCTCGATAGATACTGTTATTACACGATATATAATGTTATCGTAATATGCGTGGGAAATCGTTATAGATACGATTCGATAGTTTTCGTCACATAACTTTAAAGAAATAATGACACCTATCTTTATATCGATATCTGCGTTATATATCTTTAAAGAACTTTATAAGATAACTGACGACACATAACTAAAGTTAAATTTCTATAAAATTCTTTAGAATTCGATATTGAAATCTTCATAACTTTTAGTGTAGTGCACATTATAAACACCTTGTTAAATTTTCAGAGGTATTTTTCTGAAAATGTACTCAGAAATTTATTACGTAAAATTTTTCACATAAATATCTAAGAATGATGGAAATTCTAGGAAAATTTTCATTTAGAAAGCAATTCTTCAAAGGAACCTCATCCAATATTAAACGATGATTATTAATAGCACATTATAAGCATACCCTCTGTCAAGTGTTCAAAAGCATTCGTAAACAAATTTTCAAGAAATCGTACTCAGAACTATTGATTAGGTACAATTTTTTACATAAAACATACGAAAGGGGGGGGGGGGGGGAATGCTTGAAAAATTCTCATTTAAGGAGCAATTTGTGTAAGGAAACCCCGTCCAATATTTTGTTAATTGTAATTTATATAAGTAACATCATTTTATTATATGGTATATGTTATGGTATGTTATGTTATGGTTTATATGTATATATATTATGTTAAATATTTTATTGGTAATTATGTTGTTATATATGATTTGTATTTTTAGTTGTAATTAAATATTCAAAGTGTTAATACATTAATAATTAAATATTATTAATAAGTATAAAACAAATAACCTGTTAATTATTTCAAAGGTTATGGGCCCAGTTATCGTGTATAATATAATATAGTGATTGTTATATAATAATAGACAACGGAGATTTTGTCATATTTTATTATTTTTTTTTTTTTTTTGTATTGTATATATATATATGATATAATAAAGAATATTGTGGAATAGAATATATTTTTCTATAGTTATATATTATACCAATTTTTAAAAATATTCTCGAAAACTATGGAATCCAATAGTGGTGTATATGCAACGAAGATTTTGCAATTTGATGGCACCAACTATAATAATTGGCGTTTTCGACTGGGAGTATTATTGGACAAAGAGGACCTGGTAACGTATATTGAAAGAGATTTAAATACCATCATAAATGCCACAGAACAAAAAGATAGGGATAAAATTAGGAAATCAGAAAAGGTATGTAAATCAATTATTGTTCAAAGTATTCACGACAGTCAATTGGAATATGTTAAGGATCAAAATACTGCCAAAGGTATGATTGACACATTATAACAAGTTTTCGAAAGACAAAGTATTGCGGGTCAATTATTGTTGCGTAAGCAGTTATTGACGATGAAATACAATGAACAAGAAGATATAACGGAACATTTTTTACAGTTCGATAAGAAAGTTCGGGATTTAAAATCAATTGGGGCCACTATGGAAGCGGTGGATATTGTTTGCCATCTATAACGTTACCAAGTAGTTTCGATAATCTTGTAACGGCTTTAGAAACAATAAGTCCAAATAATTTATCTTTGGAATTTGTAAAGGCCAGATTATTAGATGAGTATGGTAAAAGAAATAGTGGAAACGGTTCCATGGAAAAATGAAATCCAACTGTGGCTATGCATGTAAAAAGTAAAATTACATGTCATCATTGTGGCAAAGTGGGACATAAAAAGGCGAATTGTTTTATACTTAAAGGTAAAAGGAATAACAAGTACGGTAGGTACATAAAAACAAATGATGCGAATGTTGCTGGTGAAGAAATGATTAAAGATGTAACGACTTTATGTGCGATTGATGAAGTAGCATCTTTTGAAAAAGCAAATATAAGTTCCAATGATGTACAATTTAATAAAAATGATTTATTGGAAATTAAATTCGTTCTAGATTCTGGGGCAACTGAGCACATGGTAAATGATAAAATTTATTTTGAAAATCTGAAAAGAATTGATAATATTTATATAAGTGTGGCAAAGGAGGGCCAACAATTAACCGCAGAATATCGAGGGGATATTAAATTATCCACGTTTTATAAAAATGATACCACCATAAAAACAATAAAGGATGTTTTATATGTAGGTAAATTAAAATGCAATTTATTATCTATACATGCTTTAACTAAAAAGGGTTTTAAGATAAATTTCATAGAAGATCGGGCATACATTACTAAAAATGGGGAAATACAATTCATAGCAACATTGAATGGAAAGCTTTATGAAATTACATTTTATGTACATGAAAATGTATTTGAAGGATATGTAAATCAAGGTAAAGTACATATACCAATCCAAGAATTGTGGCATTTTCGGTTAGCGCATTTAAATGTGTACGATATTAAAAGGATGATAAAATATGAAATGGTTAAAGGTATAGATAAAATGAATATTGATACTAATAAGAAATTTTGTGAATCTTGTGTGTTAGGTAAACATGTAAGAAATCCATTTCCAAGGAATGTGACAGCTCGTTCCAGTCGAATTTTGGAACTAATACATACAGATGTATGTGGAAAATTTGCACATTCTGCCTGGGATGGATCGAATTATTTTGTATCGTTTACCGATGATTATTCACGAGCTTCAACGGTATATTGTATTAAAAATAAAAGCGATGTTTTTAATAAATTTAAAGAATATGTAGCAATAGTTGAAGCTTTACATGGATCAAAGATTGCAAAGTTAAAGACGGATAATGGCGGAGAATACATGTCGAATGAATTTCAGATGTATTGCAAAAATAGAGGAATTCAAATAAGAAATACAGTGGCTTATAACCCAGAAATGAACGGTGTTTCGGAAAGATTGAATCGCACTTTGCAGGAAAAGGCGTTGTCAATGTTAACGGCAAGTCGGTTAAGTAAACGATTCTGGAATGAAGCAGTTTTAGTGGCAAACTACATTAAAAATCGCTCACCAACCAGCGCGTATGGTGAACAGTTTATAACAAAAACGCCAGCTGAAATTTGGTTTGGGTATAAACCAGATTTAACACATGTTAAAGTATTTGGTTCAGATTGTTATAATTATATACCAAAAGAAAAAAGATTAAAGTTGGATGTGAAATCCACAAAATGTATATTTTTAGGATATGCTGCCTCGCATGGATCATATCGTTTATGGGATTTGATGCATCAAAAATTGGTAATTTGTCGCAATGTTGTGTTTAACGAAGAATCGGTAGTTCATCGCAATAACCAGCTAATTATTAAAGTGGCGAATGATACTGAAAATATAGAAACACAAAAAGATACACATATGGACTTGAATATTACTAGTGGTGATCAATTCGAGGATGCTAATGATGAAACCATAGTTGGGGATGATAAGGTGGTATTGAGATTGATGATGATATTGATAATGATAATGATGATATTATAGAAGAAAATCCTAAACAAATAAAAGATTCAGGTAATCCTCGTCGAAGTGAAAGAGAAATTAAAAAGCCACAAAGATTTGGCGAATGGATATTTACAAAAGGAAAGAATAAATCGGAAGATGTTCATTTTGCGTTATCGGCAGAGAATTATATTAATAATGTTCCGGTTACCATAGAGGATGCCAGATCAAGATCAGATTGGCCTAAGTGGCGTAGGGCTATTGAAGAAGAATATGGTTCCTTAATGAAAAATAAAACGTGGGCTTTATGCGAATTACCAAGTAATAAAAGGGTAATTTCATGCAAGTGGGTATTTAAAATAAAGCATAAAGCAAATGGTGAAATTGAAAGATATAAAGTAAGATTGGTGGCTCGTGGATTCTTGCAGCAAATGGGTGAAGATTATGAAGAGACGTATTCACCCACTGCAAAATTAAAAAGTTTTCGTATTCTTTTGTCCATTGCTGTGCATTTTGGTTTTCATATTCATCAAATGGACGTAAAATGTGCATTCTTGAATGGATATTTAAAAGAAGAAATTTATATGGAACAGCCAGAAGGTTTTAATGAGGATCCGAGCAAAGTTTGTAAATTACAAAAATCAATTTATGGATTGAAGCAGGCCTCCAGAATGTGGAATGAAAGATTCCATAATTTTATTATAAAAATTGGTTTTATTCGGTGTCAGTCCGATCAATGTTTATATGTAATGAATGGGTCTAATATTATATGTTATATATTAATTTATGTTGATGATTTACTTATAGTTTCCAATGATTTAAATGAAATATCTTTGATAAAGCAGTCGCTATCAAAGGAATTTGAAATGACAGATATTGGTGAAGCTGTTTCATTTCTTGGTATAAATATTCAACAGGATAAGATAAGTAGGTCAATTGTTTTAAGTCAAACACGATATTTAAAGTGTATTTTAAATAAATTTAATATGGATAATTGTAAAGGAATGGATACACCTATGGAAATAAATTTAGATTTGTTAAAACTTCAAGGTACATGTTGTGATAATGTACCATATAGAGAATTAATTGGTTGCTTAATGTATATTTCTTTAACCGTAAGACCAGATTTAAGTGCCGCAATAAATTATTTGGGGAGATTTCAAAGTTGTTTTAAGAACGAACATTTTAATAGTGCTAAACGTGTTTTGAGATACATTCAATCAACTATGAATTTAAAATTGTTGTACGAGAGACACTTAAATGCTGAACCACTAATTGGATATGCGGATTCTGATTGGGCAGGCGATAAAAACGACAGAAAATCAACATCCGGGTATGTGTTTAAGGTATTTGGGAATACTGTCAGCTGGTCAACCAGAAAGCAAGTATCAGTTAGTTTATCATCAACAGAAGCTGAATATATTTCCTTGGCTGAAGGCATTTGTGAAGCTAAATGGCTGCGATCATTATTGAATGAACTAGGTATTCAGGGTTTATCGTCAACTAAAATGTTTGAAGACAATCAATCATGCATCAAGGTTGCAGAGGAGCCTAGAGAACACAAAAGAATGAAGCATATAGATGTAAAATATAATTTTATTAGAGAGGCGATTTCTAATAAAGAAATTAAATTACTATATATACCATCAGCTGATCAAGTGGCCGATATAATGACAAAGGCATTGGGAAAAAATGCATATATGGTTCACCGTAAAAATTTAAATTTGGTTTAATTATTATTTTTTTGTTACTTATAAAATTAAGAGGTGGTGTTAATTGTAATTTATATAAGTAACATCATTTTATTATATGGTATGTTATATGTTATGGTATGTTATGTTATGATTTATATGTATATATATTATGTTAAATATTTTATTGGTAATTATGTTGTTATATATGATTTGTATTTTTAGTTGTAATTAAATATTCAAAGTGTTAATACATTAATAATTAAATATTATTAATAAGTATAAAACAAATAACCTGTTAATTATTTCTAATTTTTTCCCCGTACATAGATCATTATAATAGCACAATAAAAACACCTTCTTTGATTTACAAAAGCATTTGTAATCAAATTTTCAAGAAATCTTTTACTCACACAGTAATTGATTAGGTAAAATTTTCCATTTATAAAATATACTAAAAACCAAGGAAATTCTTGGAAAATTCTTATTTATGAAGCAATTCGACAAAGGAAACGTTTTCAATATTTAACAGAGTTCATTAATAGAATAATAATAGATTATATAAACTCCTTTAATAATGGGTTAATTAAATTTTCATTCAATAGCGTTCTATCAGAGATATTGCTTATGGAGAAAAAAATGGTCCATATATAAAATAAATATACTAAAAACTAGGGAAATTCTTTGGAAAATTTTCAATTATAAATTAATCAAAGTACTTATAAGGAAACTGCATTTCATATATACTTGGAAAAGATAATCTATAAATATAATATATACTACATTATAAATTTATTTCAAAATACTATTCAATTTTTTTTTTTGTATAACTTTTTGGGATACTGGACAAGGTTAAATAGTCGACACATCTCTCTCTAAATATTTTTTAAATATATTGTATATTGTAAGATTCAAAGATATTACTAAAATATATATTATTATAAAGAAAATTTTCCGATTGAAAAATACATACATAATAATAATTTATAATATTAAAAATACATTTCATTTTCAAAAGAGATCTAATGCACAAGATATTTATATTGTGATATTATATAAATAAGTTTCTATATATAAAATGTGTCAATATAAATAAATATTTATAATAATATATATATATATATATATTTATTATGATGATTATTTATAATATATATTTGGATACTCAAAAAGTTTTAGTAAAAAATTAGTTTATATTAGACATGTTTCTAGAATAGATTTTTGGAAAATGTCTAAAAAAAAACTTGATAAATTCTTTTATTTGTCAATTTGACCATTTCTCATTATCATTATCTCTGATGAAGTCCTGTAGAATTTATTGAAATTGAAAATAAAATTTTGGAAAATTTTTGAAACCTCCACAATCACAATATTTATGAAAATGTGTCTATATAGAAAAAAAAAATTTATATTGTCATAATTTAACGATGACGACGACGACGACGACAACGACAACGACGACAACGACAACGATGAAGATGAATACAATTAAACCGGAACTTAGATATATATTTTTAATCAACAAAAATAAGAAAAGAAGAAAAATTTTCATCATTGATATTGTTGTACAATGTACAGAAATAATATACTCTTGATATTTTTTTATTCCACATTTTCCTTTTTAATTTCCTGCTAATAATTTCATTTTATAAATAAATATAAATATAGAGATAGATAAATTTGAAGTATATTTGAAAAATGCGACGTTTTTTAATGTTGGGGTTTTTTTATATTATATTCTACATATATATATATAGAGATTGAGATGATGATTTTTTTTTAAATTATGGAATTGTGATTGATTGTTTAAAATGTAAAGTGTTATCCTAGTAAAAAGGATTATACGGCGATAAAAGATAAGTCAAATTTCAAGAATCTGTAGTTCAAGAATCTATAAAAAAAATTTAATTTAAACTGAGAACTTTTTACATTATTATCTATTAACAGCATACAGGACGATAGGAGTTATATAACATAGGTAAAGCATTAAAAAGATTAAAATGACCATAATTGGTATGATGGGTTTCCACACATTTAAAATATCAATTGAACGAAGACCGCGAAAATTTACTTTAAAATTTAATTTTTCCAATAAGGAAATACAATCAAATTTACCAATAACTAATCCACATATAAACGACAACCCAATATATTCCATATATGCTTTTATAGGGTAGGCATATTTAATAACGCAAGTCTATCATTATAACGAACAGGGCCGCCACTACATATAAGATATTGGTGCGAACGAACCAGACGCCGCTGAAAGATATTTTGCTGATTAGATATTTTATTTATTATAAAATTTCTGTGCGAAAGAAAATTATTGAAACAAAAACCTATGTGCAGAGTATTTATAAAGACAGAATATAAGAGAGATATTGTTTTAAAAAAATCGAACTGATCAATTAAATTTAAGCTTGCCAGATTTTCCTTAGCCCCTTGTATAATATTTTATTTTTTAAAGAGAAAACAATGTTATTTCTTAGTTTGTTTCCAAATTAGACTATGCAATTTTTTAAACGATCGATAAAATCAGAATCCGATTCGAAATCTTGCGTAATTCATAATTTTTTATCCTTATTCGTTTATTCCAAAACTAAACTTAAATAAAATTCATTGTTTAATACAATTAAAAAAATAACTCAACTAATTCGCTTTTTGCGGGACTTTTAGAGAAATTGTGGGACGTCTGGGAATCCTAATTAATCTCAATTTATCATAAAACGTTAATCCATTTCAATAATATGTTTTAAATTATAAAATTAACAGCAAGTCAGCTAATAATGTGGTAAATATTTCATTCAAACGCATTCACAAGTGCACTAATTAATGGGTATCCAATTGTCTAAAAAAACATTTATGCATTTACGGCGATTATGTTTCAGGGCGCTATATTTTATTGTTTGAGCCAGGCGCATACATGGGCTAAAACGGGTCTGACACGAGGTAATGAAATTGAATCGCAGACCAAGGAAGAGATCTTAGAGCCAGGCCCGTTTTAGCCCATGTAGGCGCCTGGCTCAAATAATAAAATATATAGCGCCCGGAAACATGATCGGTAAATGCAAAAACGGTTTTAAGACGATTAAATTCTCATTGGTGACTGCGTTTGAATGAAATATTTACCACATTAGCTGACTTGTTGTTCATTTTGTTATTTAAAAAAATATCACTGAAAAGGATCAAAGTTATTTGGTAAATGGATTGTAATTAGGATTACCAGAGGTCCGGCAATTTCTCTAAAAGTCCCACAAAAACCCAATTTGATGTGATAATTTTGGAAATATCTGGTAAGTCTTAGTTTAATCTATCTGTCTGTAGGTTTTGTTTCAATAATTTTCTTTAGAACAGTAATTTTATATTATTTAAAATATCTAACCGTTTTCAGCGCCCTTTGACAACGGCGCCTGGTTCATTCGCACCAATATCTTGTATGTAGTGGCGGCCCTGCTTAGAGCATATCTTAAAAATCTTCATTGGATTGATTCTAATCTATGTTCATAGCATTTAAATAGTACGGTCGAGGCCAAACCGGACATGCATATTCCAGAATTGATCGCACAAGCGAATAAAATAAAGCGCCATGGATTCGAATATGAAACCGAAAATTCCTTGCCCATGCTCATAATGAAACCAAGTATGGAATTTGCCTCCGTATTAACCACATAATCCATGTGGGGTTTAAAAGTAGCTTAGTATCTAAATAAATTCCCTAAATCTAAATGTGGGGTTTAAAAGTAGCTTAGTATCTAAATAAATTCCCATATCAATGGTTTTGTCAAGAATATTTAAAATATTACCATTTAAATGATAAGAATTAAATAATTGTGTACGTTTGTGAGTAAAATGCATAACTTTACACTTGTCAATGTTTAAAAACATATAATTACTGCCAATCACCAATCATAAAAAAAATCAATAAGATCCGCTTGGAGAGAATAATGAACATCGTCAAGAATAAAAAATAGATTTATAAATTTTTACATCGTCAGCATATATAACATATTTTACATTGGGAATATTTAAACACAGTCATTGATGAAAAGTACAAATAAGATAGAACCCAAATGACTACCCTGTGGTACACCATAGAACAAGCGCAAAACGGCCTGGATCACTCATGATTAAAAAGGAATTCACATGAACGATTATGTAAATACGAACGGACCCGACACAACACGAAAACATCACCAAATCCAATTTTCTTCAATTTGGACAGAAGTAAATTGTGCGATACCCTATCAAAAGCCTTACTGAAATCCGTAAAGACACAATCCACTTGAGCCCCACACTTAAAATTATCAAAACAGAGAGGTAGAGGTGAACTCCAGTAAATTAGTTGTCGTGGATCTACCACGAAAAAATCCATGTTGTTCGGGGACAAATAATCGATTTAACATTAAAAGACTGCTGTCATCAGCGCAATGATAGATTCAAAAATTTTCGGAATAACTGTGAGTCTCGCAATGGGCCTATAATTCCTTAAATCACCCCTGCCACCCTTCTTATTAGAGGGGAATTACAATTAATTTTTTCCACACTATTGGAAAGCAAGCAAGGATTTATTAAAAATGAATAGAAATTGGCAAGGATAAACATTCAACGGCACCAATTAAAATTGCAGACGGAACACCATCAGGACCATGTGAATAATTATTTGGCAAATATACAGTTTAGCGGACCTTGAGCTAGGACATTGGGGATACCTGCAATCAAAAGCCTATGTTGCACAGACAAAATAACCGTTATAATTCTTTCGGAGATATGGGGGGTCAAAATTTGGTTTTTTTTTTTTTTTTTTATTTTTCCTGATTTGTGACGCAACCTGACGGGCGATTTTCAAAAGTAGATATTCAAAATAAAGGTATTTTCATTGTCTTTCATTTAAAACAACCCCGGAATAAATCGGAGGTATATATGGGTCAGGGGGTGGGAAAATGTGGTTTTTTACATTTTTTTAGGTGGAACCGGTCTGCAAAGGGTTAACTGAATTTTTCAAACGGCAAATTAAAGCTAAAAGTAACATGTAACCAGCCCGCTTGTTTATTAAACCATATGTGGCATATACGTGAGTCGTTTCGCATCAAACGTGTGATTTGCTATATTGCAAGCACTTTCCACATCACACAAGTTCTGTGCGTTTTGTGAATTTTTTTTAAATGTTATCTCACATAGCTCTATTGCATGGGTATTGAAAAACCTTTTACTATTTATTCTGGTTTATCATATTCTGGTGTAACGACTTATACAACCTGCCAGCTGCTATTGGTTTACTAATGGTAATGGTTTGATTTTTTATGGTGCAACATTTTAATTTGTACTTTTTTAAAAGGAAAATTTCTAGTAGTGCATATTTTCAAACGCTGACATTAATTCATATTTAAAATGAATATAGAACAAATAGCACGTTATTGAAAACTCATGTAATAGGTCTATGTGAGATAACATATAAAAAAAACCCCATTTATACATATAATTCCTGGGTGATGGGGGGACTGCTTTTTAATTATAAACAAATAATATGTTTGATACGAAACGAGTCACGGTGTTTGCCATATATGGGTTAATGAACAAGAGGGTTGGTTGCATCTTACATTTAGCTTTAATTTGCCGCTGGGAAAATATGGGAAAATATCTTCGGAAGGGGGGGTGACCGCCAAAAAATTATAACGGTTATTTTGTCTGTGCAACATAGGCTTTCGATTGCAGGTATCCCCAATGTCCTAGATCAAGGTCCGCTAAACTGTACTTCAGCCAATTATTTTTATAACTCAATATGGATTCGAAAACATCATCACGATTAATAAAAAAAATTAATCGAGGACAAATAATCAAACGCGCCATGAATGTCATCGGTATCAAAATCGACGAAATCAGAAGTAAAAGAGTTAATATAAGAGGTTTTAAAGAAGTCAGCAAATAAATTAGAAATGGTTACAGGATCGAAACCAACAACATCATCGTATCCAATATCAGATGACGAACCACATCTGGTGGAACGTTTAACATTAATAAATTTCCAAAAATCGCGAGGATTTCTGGTTAAACCGGATTCCATACGGAAAAATATGTGATCGATATTTCAAAGTGGGTGAAGACTGTCAAATTGATCAAAAAATAAGTTGATAATTATATAGAAGTCATCAATCAGCACTCAATGTTGCACAATATGATTTCCATAATCTATTTCTTTTATTACGAATAATACGAAGTTCGCCATCATACCAAGGATGAATGGATGACATAGCAAAGGTCAAGATTTAAGGGGAACAGATTTACCAAAAAAAAAATTTAAATAAAATATTATAAAATAAAATAACAGCAACCTCCATATAGCACATCCATGCAGATAATTCCAATCAATTGCAGAGCAAGCCCATTATTTAAACCAATATAACCCTTTGAATTTTATATGGTAAGGATTAAATTTAATATTGGGTTGTCTAAAAAGTATTGGTAATTTTTTTTACAAAATTCAAACAATTTTTTTATATATTTCAAATGAACTTTATTAAACCAAATATGCGCCGTTTTGATCGATGACCCTTTGCCATTTTTCTGGTAAAGACATTATCCCATCACTGTAGAACTTCTGTGTTTTCTGGGCAAAAAACTGATCCAGGTGCATTTTGCAGTCCTCTGCGGAATTTAACTTTAAACCATTAAGGGAGTTCTGTAGAGACCGGAACAAATGATAAGCTGAAGGTGCAAGGTCCGGGCTATATGGTGGATGCATTAAAACTTCCCAGCCAAACTCTCTCAGTTTCTGCCGAGTCATCAAAGATGTGTGTGATCTGGCGTTGTCATGATGGAACACAACACCCTTTCGATTGATTAATTCTGGACGTTTTTTTTTAATCTCGTGCTTCAATCTTGTTAATTGTTAACAATAGAGATCGGAATCAATGGTTTGACCGGGTGCTAGTAATTCATAATGAACGATTCCTTTCCAATCCCACCAAACAGACAGCATTACCTTTCTTGGTGTTAATCCAGGTTTTGCTACTGTTTTAGTAGCTTCACCCTTCTTGGACCACGATCTTTTTCGTATATTATTATCGTATGTGATCCATTTTTCATCGCCTATGATTACAGGCGCTTTAAAAATGACTCGATTTCGTTCCTTTTAAACAGCGTTTCGCAAATGGAAATTCGGTTCATTAAATTGTTTTGTGTTAATTCATGTGGTACCCAAACATCGAGCTTTTTCTTGTATCCAGCCTTTGTCAAATGGTTTAAAACTGTTTGGTGATGGATGTTTAGTTCTTTAGCGATATCATGATTGCTTACGTGTCGATTTTCTTCAATTTTTGATATGATTTCATCGACTTTTTCAGTGATTGGTCGACCAGAACGAGGTGCATCTTTGACATCAAAATTACCGGAACGAAATCGAGCAAACCATCTATAGGCTGTTAATTTTGATAAAGTTCCTTCAACGTAAACTGCACAAATTTGTTCATGTGCCTGCGCTGCATTTTCACCTTTTTCATAATAAAATTGTAAAATGTATCGAATTTTTTCACTAATTTCGCTCATCTTTAATGCACTACAACTTTTAAATGACTAAACAAATTTAATTTTTTTTTTTTTATCTACGAAATGTCATCTTTCGAACATATGTTAGTGTTACCTGATCAGATTAGTACTACTTGAAATATTCAATTATAATGACATCTATTTATAAAAATTATCAATACTTTTTCGATAACCTAATATAATTGGTTTCTGTGTTTCATTGGAATACGTTTTCAATATTGTAAATGTAAACAAAAAAACCTAATTACCCAAAAGGTATCTACCGATCCGAAATAAAATTTCCCATTCCTTAATTACAATATAAATGTCTTGAAAAGAACTTAAATATATACAAATTTAACCTCTCTCAATTCCAATTTTATATTTAAACCATTTATAAATAAATTAATAACACACATTTTATTTTTTATGCTATAGATTTTAATAGAAAAAAAAAAACAAAAACTATTTGCATCTTAAAATTTATGGATAATATGACAAAAAAAAAATAAAATAAATTAAGATTATTACTAAATTAAACCAAAAAAAAAAAATTATTAATTGTAATGTGGCATAAATGTAATTATAATTATTATTATTTAATATTGATGGGTGTATTCCCTTTTATTCAAATTCTGTGTTAAAACGATTTAAATACAATTTATTAAATCGTTTTTTAAAAGCAATTATAATCTTAAAAGAAGAAATCCAAGATGCGAATGATCCAAAAAAAAAAAATTAAATAATAAAGTTAATAATAATAAATTAATTAATCTATTAATCGATGCATTATAATGTAAATTCTTTCTTTTATTATTTCTCTAATTAAAATTATTTTGATTTTTTTCTTCTTTGTCTTCTTCAGACACCGGTCAAATAAAAATGAAAAATTATTTTTGTATTATTATATATCTAAATGAAAATTAGGCTGTTTTTTTTTTTTGATAGCATTTGAAGAAATTTATATAAAAGAAAAACATTGAATTATAATTTAAACACTTTATGCTTGATCATGTTTTGTTTTATTCTCAAGGCATGCAGTTTACAATCATCGTAATTTTACAATTAATTTAATAGCTTATGATATTTTATGTATTTTATTTTATCGATTTTCCATTTTATTGAATTTTATTGAAAAGATAGTTTTTAAATCAATATTCTAAATTCTATTGTAAAAATGATCCAAAACCAAATGTTTGTCGAATGCTATTAAAATAATAACGTTTCCAATTAGTCAATGTAACTTGAACTTCAGATTCAGGAACACCAGTTTGAACAATTTTTAATGCCGTATGATCGTCCTAATTTAAAAAACAAAAAAACAATTATTATAACATTAGTATTTGAATTTTTACAATTTTTAATTCATTGAGCTATTGAGCTACAATTTACCTTTTCGGTAAACTCCATTTCAACATTTGAAAAGTGTCCTTCTGGCCATTGTGTATATCGCCACGATTGATTTATTGTTTTATATGGTATTATTTGATGGAATCTACCTTTAATATTACCACCGAATAATTCAAATCTAATTGGAAAATTGTTTAAAATAAACAAAAAAAAAAATTGAAATATTACACAATTGTACGATTACAAGTTTATCGTTTAAATGAGTTTGAAATTTTGTTTATTGTTTGTCAGATGGTTAATAATTTTAAAAGCTTTCCATTTAAGACATCTGCCTTGGTTAGGGGAAAAATACTCTTTCATAAAGGAGGAATATTTCTATGCAATTGGAAAATTCCCAAATAATACAAATATTTACACAAAAACTGAAAGAAATCCTTTCAATTATCGTCCCATAAACACAAGGCAATCAATACATTTTAAGATAATGGAAAAGTATAGTTAATGTTGTGCATACGATTGCATACTGTATGATATTTGAACAATCACTCGATTATAATGAAACTTATCGGGGTTCGGCTGACGACTGGTGGTACATGGAGGATGCATTTGGAAAGGTACGATACTGGAAGCTAAGGCGGGATTGGCACAAATTTGGAGTGGGGTAATGATGAGACAGGCTGTAAGCGTGGAGGCGAAATTGAGATTGATAGCTGGTGTGTTTAGGGCGATAGTGGGCTATGGATGTCGGGTGTGGGGGGTAAATGAACATGACGTTGTAGAGAGGTTGAAAAAAAAAATTTATCGAAAAGGATAATGGGGTTGAATCGGGGGACAAGGGATTGTGTGATATATTTAGAATTTGGTAGGCAGCCGCTGTGGCTATTTTATTTTGGGCTACACGTTAGGTATATTATTGGGATGTTAGGAAGAGAGGAGAGGTGGTTAACGTGTAGAATTTTGTGGGAAATGGTGAGAAAAAGAAAAGTGTGATGGATTGAGGTATTGAAGAAGAAAGCCGCGGAACTCGAAATTGAATGGAATTGGGAGTCAGGGGATGTGAGGTATTGGAAAGCAAAGGCAGAGGTTTTTGGTAAAAGAGGTGGAGGAGCAGTGTTGACGGGCAGATTGTAAGAGAAGGAAAGATGGGGCGGAGTGATAGGATATATTCGGAGTTGGAATGGGGTATTGGAAGGCCAGTTTACTTGGATGGAAATTTGGTGCATGGGGAAATGAGTGTGCAATATTGCGGGCAAGGGGGGGATTGTATAGGATTAAATGCGAGAGGATGGGGGACAGAAGAAAGTTGGAGGTGCACGATATGCAATAGGAATGAATTGAAGAAGGTGTGGCACTTTATAGGGGGTCTGCCCGATGCTGATGGAGGTTAGGAAGAAATGGTTGGGGGTTCCGGTACCCGGGGGTTAACGAAGGAGGAGGTTAAAGAGGTGTTATCGGGGAGAAGGTTTTTGGTGGGTGGAAAAAGGTGCGAGTGGAAATTAGTATGAAGATTTATAATGGATTTGGAACGTTATAGAAAAGAATGGGTAATGGAGTATAATGGGTACGGGATAAGGAACTGGGCTCAACGGCAACGGTCAAATGACCATGCCGTTGGAGCGGTTTTGTTTTTAAGTTTTTTTTTGTTTTTTACTTTGTGTTTTGTAGTTTTATTGTAGTATATTTATTATCATTAGGTTACGTATATTTTATATATTTTGAATTAAAAAACTAAAATAAAACCGAATTAAAAAAAAAAATGAAACTTATTACAACTGATTATTGTCAATATATGGAAGTTCTTAAGCCACACTAGAGATTGACAGGCGATCTTTTAAATTATCTAGCAAATAGAATAGGTAATAGTACGGCGAAAATTTCGATGAAAAACAAATTGCCTTACTAGACAAGTGTTTGACAGACTATAGACCATAAGACAATAATGTCCACAAATCAATCCATTTGAGTTAGTAATAATAATAATGTTATCTTAAATAAACAAAGCTTTTGAAATCAATATCTAATTGGGGAAAGGATAAAACTATTGGAATTTAATCCATTTAAAATAAAAACCGAGGTCTAAGGACCTAAACATTTTTAGAACGTCTTCATAAATGATGAATTCCTTAATTCTGAAAACTTTGCAATTGTTTTTAGGAACACTTGTTAAATGTATAATTTTCATCGGTATAAAAATAGTCGAGAGGATAAAATCTGGTTATTATTTGATAATTTATCGGGCATTTTCCTTTCTTTTTAGTGATATTTTCAAAAGAATTAAAAATTCAATCAATGAAAGTATTAAAAAATTGTGAAAATATTACATGAAAAAAAGTTGTTGAACATTCAAAGAGATCTTTGTCAGAGTAAAATTCATGAAATCGGATGATTAACCATCAACAACATGATTTAAACATTGAAATCAAATTTGGTAATACTACAGAGTACCGGCGAATGAACTAAACTCAATTTTGAGAATGCACATTTGTAGGGAAGATTGCGCCACTAATGGGCCAAATGGGAAGAGTCCGCCACTAAGCACAGAACAAAAGTTGGTCAGGATAAGACCCTCTACAAATATGCATACTCAAAACTCATGCATACTCGTTCGCCGGTACTCTGTAGTTCAGCCTCGAATTTTATAGTAGTAAATGTATTTATAAAGGGTGATTTTTTAGCTATTATCTTTTTGGCAACACTGGTTTAAACAGCTGACGCACGTTTCGTGTTTTCTTTCACTGTCAAACATCTTCAGTTTTGTCTATAAATTAACCGTAAATTGTCTTACAAACGAACAACGCTTGCAAATTATTGAATTTTATTATCAAAATGCGTGCTCTGTTAAGAAATTGCGTTCAGCGACGAATCTCATTTTTGGCTCATTGGGTACGTAAATAAGCAGAATTGTCGATTTTGGAGTGAATATCAGCCAGAAGCATTGCATGAGCTACCAATGCAACCAGAAAAATTCACACTTTGGTGCGGTTTATGGGCTGGTGGCATCATCACCGTACTTCTTCAAAGATGATGTGAATCGTAACGTAACTGTAATTGGTGAGCGCTACCGTGAGATGATATCCAACTTTTTTTTTGCCCAAAATGCAAGAGCTTGACTTGCATGACATTTGTTTTCAACAAGACGGTGCCGCATGCCACACAGCACGCGCAACAATGGACTTATTGAGAGGCGAGTTCGGTGAACATTTTATTTCACGTTCGGTCAATTGGCCGCCTAGATCGTGCGATTTAACGCCTTTAGACTATTTTTTGTTGGGCTATGTTAAAGCTCATGTCTATACAGAAAAGCCCGCTTCAATTGACGCATTGGAAGACAACAATTAGTGATTTATTCGTGAGATACCGGCCGAAATGTTGGAAAGAGTATGCCAAAATTGGACTAAGCAGATGGACCATTTGAGGCGCAGTCCAAGTCAACATTTGCATGAAATAATCTTCAAACATTAAATTATATGGACCGTACCGTATCGATTCAAATAAAGATTTCATGCATTTTTCTGAATGTTATGTGTTTTTTTTTTGAAAAATTTTCCTATAGCTCTTAAAAAATCACCCTTTAGAACATATGAACAAAATAGAATAGAAATCCCTCTAAATCATTCTACCATTTGATATCAAAAGGATTGTTTTTTTGTCATTTGATAAGGTTTTTGTTTTGATTAACATTAACACTACAAGTAACGTTTAACTGCGTAAAATTAATATCTATATATATATAAAAAGGATAAGGACTTACTCTCCATTTTCAACGGGATTTAATATAACCTCACGTTGGGTGAATGCAACCACCATTTTCTCATCAACAAATGCTCTAAATAAATCTTCAGCTCGACATTGAAAATTTTCATTCATTGTTATGCTTTTACATTCAATTTCACCGGGAGCAATATTATTGGACGTTGATTTAATTGTTGAATTTGCAAATGATTTTTTATTAAATCCACTCATTGTAACTTTTTCCGTATTCTTAAGAACACTACCGGCCTGTATAAGAGCAAAACAAGAAAAACAGTAAATGATTAGAAATATTGACATATTAATAAAAAAATTAGATTATAAATACCTCATCTTTTTTCGGTAAAAATAAACCCTTAGTAAATTCTTCACATAATTCCTTTAAATAGATGCCCAATACTGCACGTAATTTTTCCCGTCCAATGTCGTACATAAATTTTTTAATAAATTCTGATTCTTTATTCGATTCCGGAATTGTTACGGTAATATCAATATCCGTTAATTTATTCTCTTCCGATAAATTCGGTATGGAAACGGATCCATTAACATATTCTTCATTTGTTTTTCGTTTACCTTTCCATTTTAATAAAATATCCCATTCGTAAAATAAAATCAATTTACCTTTACGATTGTTGGCCGTTGCTTCTCCATCACATTTTTCCACTTGTTCAACAATGCATTCAATTTCATCGTTGGCAATCTTGAATTCTTTAAATAATGTTTTCAGACGATCTTTTGACCATGGCGTTGCATTTTTTTCCGTCCAATGCCAATTATTTACATTTGTTGCATCGGGACGCTCTTCGACAATCCATCGGGGATCACCTTCACCCCATTTAGCCATATTTATGCAATTATTATTATTAGATTATTCGGTATTCGAAATAATTAAAAAAAAAAAACAAAATATTGTGTCGGCGATCCAAAAACGTTATTAATGGTTAGTAATTATATAGTATTGGTTAGACTGGTGCTCCTTTTTTTTCAAATCTTGCTCTTGATTGATTTGATTTGATTTGATTGCCCCCCAAATTACAATTGGAAGATATTTATTGAATTTTTAATTGTGATTATTAAAAAAAAAACAAATAATTAATAAACTGTTTTGAATTTAGAGATAAATTTTTAATATTATATTTTTAAATTATAAAACTTAAAAAACACACGATTTATTTTTTTTTTTTTTGTGAAATGAATGAAGAAAAAAATTTTTTCTTTTTTTTTTTTTTTTTTCAAATTAATGAATTCAATATCAAATGACAGCAAAAAATATTGCAAAAAAAAAAAATATGACAGCCCAAAGTAAATTCTAGAAATGTGTAGAGAATTTAGAAATTTCTAGTAAACTTTTTCAATAAAGCTCATGTTGAGACATCTTACGTAAAAATATTATTATAATATTTATTTATTCATAAAAAAAAAAAACATTTATAAGGTTAAATATTTTTTGTGTATAGATTTGAGTGGGGAAATGAATTGAAAAAAAGTGTAAATAAAAAAACACCGACAATTTTTTATTTAAATTTTTTTCGTTTATTTTCTTATTCAAAATAAATATTTGCATCATCCGTTAAATAAATAGTTTTCCATTTTTTAAATTGTTCCCAAAATGTTAAATTTAATATTGTGTGTGGTGCTAATCGGCAATAATTTGCAAAAAATCCTTTATATAAACCTCGCATACCCTCAATTTTAAATGTTTTTATAAAACAATCAAATATATTACGATACAAAATACCTTTACCATTTGCATCAATTCCTATAAATATATTTGGAATTGAACGGATAGGGTACGTAAGAAGAAAAAAAAAACGTAAGTAATTAATTAAAATAAATTGGAATTAATTAAAAAAAAAACTTTGATAAAAACATTTGAATTTTTTTTTGTGAATGTCAACAAACCTTGATTAAATAATCTTGTTGCAACAACATCAAATGGCGTCATACCAACAACGGTAAATAATCCACTAACCAAACTTGCCGCAACAGCTGTTAAAAATGTTGATTGTTTAAATACCTAAATGAAATTGAAATAATAAATATTAACGGATTTGTACAATTGGATGAAGATATTTTTAGGTGTTAGGGAATATCGCACTTGTGCGAATTTACCCCACTATAGGGTAATTTCGCACCAGTGCGAAATTACTCACAATGGGGGGTATAAAGTGTCATCTCGCATAAATTTAAATATTTTAAGTGCGAGAAGCTAATACCTTATTATCTAATTATGGGTTTCGGTTTGATTTTATATGAGCGAGTACTATTATTAGTGTGCGAGTTTGAATTTAGGTGTGCAAGTATGATTTTTTTGTGCGCGAGTAGTAGGATAAGACCGTGTGCGAGACAGTATGATTTTAAGTGTGCGAGTTTGAATTTAGGTGTGCGAGTTTGAATTTAGGTGTGCGAGTTTGAATTTAGGTGTGCGAGTAGTAGGAAATGACCGTGCGAGTATGATTTTGTGCGAGTTTGAATTTAGGTGTGCGAGTAAGGTTTTTAGTGTGCGAGTAGTAGAATATGACCGAGCGATTATTGTTTTAAGTGTGCGAGTTTGAATTTAGGTTTGCGAGTATAATATGTTGTGTGCGAGTAGTAGGAAATGGCCGTTCGAGTATGATTTTAAGTGTGCGAGTTTGAATTTAGGTGTGCGAGTATAATATTTTGTGTGCGAGTAGTAGGAAATGACAGTACGAGTATGATTTTAAGTGTGCGAGTTTGAATTTAGGTTTGCGAGTATAATATATTGTGTGCTAGTAGTAGGAAATGACAGTACGAGTATGATTTTAAGTGTGCGAGTTTGAATTTAGGTGGGCGAGTTTGAATTTAGGTGTGCGAGTTTGAATTTAGGTGTGCGAGTAGTAGGAAATGACCTTGCGAGTATGATTTTGTGAGAGTTTGAATTTAGGTGTGCGAGTAAGATTTTTACCTTGCGAGTAGTAGAATATGACTGAGCGATTATTGTTTTAAGTGTGCGAGTTTGAATTTAGGTTTGCGAGTATAATATTTTGTGTGCGAGTAGTAGGTAATGACAGTGACAAAAAACAAAAAAAAACGAAATGGAGAGGTTTGTCACGTCCTCGTCGTTAACTCTGGATTAAAAACCAAGAACAAACCAATTCTGCAATCTAACAATGCAACAATTTGAGAATTTGATTAATTTGCTACTACTCGCACACCTAAATTCAAACTCGCACACTTAAAATCAAACTCGCACGGTCCTTTCATACTGGTATGGAAAGGACCGTGCGACCTTTCATACTAATTCGCACTTGTGCGAGATTACCTTTCACTGACAGGGTTGGGGAATCTCGCACATAGACATTTTGATGGGTGCGAGATTCCCCCCATTCTATTTTTAGGTAAAAGGACAGGAAAGGTGATCATTATAGATTCATATGAGTATAAAAATAAAAAAAAATTTACGCAATATACCTCATAGTGTAAAAAGAGATCCTTAAAATAAGTGAATGTTGATAGTTGAATAGCCGAACCGGTTGCCGTTCGTGGTACAATTCCTGAGTACCCATGCCATAGACCACGAATGCCCTTTTGTCGATAAGCGGTTAACAGAGCATTTATTGTACCGGTATGTTGATGTTGATAGCCAACCGCATATTTACCATGTGATTGTGCTTGAATTTGTGTTTTTACCATATACAATGGACAACCGATTGTTGAACCGGCTATACCGGAAACACCACCCCAAAATACACATAACATTGGTACATGTAATCCGGTTTGTTCACTTGTTGTCCAATGCAAACTGTCAACCGTTTGATATAAACCCAAACGTGTACTATTCATAACAAATTGAAATGCTAATGCTGATCCTAAACCCTTTTGTAAACCTAATAAACCTTCGGCTTTCACAATCGACCGGATGGCTTGTGTTAAACCACGATATGGTAATTTTTTCGTATTTTTCGTATGTTGTTGATCGATTTGTATCAGTTCACCTTGTAATTGTTGACGTGTTTTTATAACATCAAATGGATTACTAAAAAATCCAGCACATGTTGCAGCCGTTCCACCAATTACAAAATCCATTTTTTAATATTTTGTTCTTTTAGACAATTCTTTAAAATCAATTCAATTGCAGTATTATTTTTTATATTATTGTTTTGTTAACAAAATATCTATGTATTTAATTTTCTTTTGTTGTACTTTCGTTGTATTTTTCTTTCATTTCATAAGTTAATGCACGAAATATATAAGAAAATCCATCTAATAAATTAAAATCATAAACATTTAATTTAAAAATTATATGGTTTTTTTTTTTGATGATAAACAAAAATTAATAATAATTATCAAGATAAATTAAATTTTATACAGACGTGTTTTTTGTTTTAAGATAAAAAAAAACCTTTGCTATCTTTTATTTTGATTGTGATTATTCATTAAATAAATTGGAATTATAATCGGGGAAAAACGGGAATGTTTAACTTAATATTAAATATATTTAATTAAATTTTCAAATTAATGCCTGTGGGCCAGCGGATTAACAACTTCGCTTATAATTTAAGAAATTCTCAAACAGCACATCCATTAGACCCATTAGAAACGGCTAATCTTTTAGCATCCATATTTTCAGATAATACAGTCATCAATGATAGTAATATGCCTATATATTCCAAATATACCGAATAGGAATTCTCAAATGAAAAATATATATTTCAGAGATAGGGTTGTTTATAAAGCTCTTAGAGATATAGATATTCATAAAAGTATTGGCATTCCCCCAATTGTTTTTAAAAGAATGTGCATCTAATAAAGTAGAAAGTGTGTGCATCTACTAAAGTAGGAAAAGTCACTTAGAAAACTCTTTCACAAATCATTTTCGAATGGAATATTTCCACCATCTTGGAAAATTGCTAATATTACACCTATTTCAAAAGCCGGTACTAAAAGCAATCCTTCCAATTATCGCCCAATAGCCATAACATCAATACTTTCTAAGGTAATGAAGAAGATGTATGATTGTGCAATATCTCGATTATAAAGAACTTGTCCAAGTGATTACCAATATGGCTTCAGGTACAAACGATATATACAGGAGATTTACTAAATTACTTAACCAAAAAATATAAGTAATAGTATTGCGAATTTTGGTGAAACACAAGTGGTTTCACTAGACATTAGACATTAGGCTTTTGATTGAGTATGGCATAAGGCATTAATATTCAAATGCCATTCATTTGGATTAGGGGACACATTCTGGGAATGGGTTGGGAACCTTTTAGCTAATAGGCATATTAAGGTTGTACTAGATGAAATTAGTTCCAAACTTTATCCGGTTTATTCTGGGACAAACCTCAGGGTTGTGCTCTATCGCCCACTCTCTTTTTAATTGTTATTAATGATCTTTTATCGATAACAGAAAATCCAATGCACTGTTATGCAGGCGATAGTTCATTAAATTCTTCGTTTGAACTACCTAGTAATCATAATGCGAATCAAATGCTTCAGTCACGCCAGAAGATGATTTCTTCAATTAACAAAAATTTAGATACAATATCTAATTGGGGGAAGATAAACTTAGTAGAATTTAATCCATCTAAAACAAGGGCAGGGTTGTTTTCTCAAACAAACGGGCCATAAATGTTGATGCAATACTTATGCATAATATAATTATTCCATAATCTATAATGACCTATTACATTTGGGCATGTCTTTACATGATAATAATATAATAATTGCAAAAAAAGGCGGCTAGTCGCATTGGATTTTTAAGAAGTTCGAAAGAATTTCTTAATTCTGAAAATTTAGCACTAGTTTATAGGTCTTTTATAAGACTACTTCTATAGAGTATAATTCCTACATATGGGCTGGTGCACCAATTACTACACTGCAGTTTAGTGACAGGATCCAAAAACACACTATTTCGCTGATCAGAAATGAAACAATAACAAATTCCATTGAATCATATTGGATCATAGACGATCAGTAGCTTCATTGTGCACATTTTATAGGATTATTACCATGAATGCTCTAATGAAATTTTAAATCTAATTCCTGAACCAATTAACATCTTTTATAATTCAAGACATTCACAAACGGCTCATTCATATTCTGTATATGTATCAGTTTTTTCGAACAAACAGATTTGGAAATTCATATTTTTCCCAAGAACATCAAGATTATATGGAACAGTCTCCCAAAGCTATAGTATATCCCCCCTTCTTATGACTACCAATCATTTAAATTAAGCATTTCATCCTATTTACTCGCATCCACCTAAAGTGCAACTTGGAGAATTGTTTATGAAAACACATGAGTGATTTTTTCTTAATGCTTCTCAGTTTAAGATTTTTTTCTCTTACATGTTTGCTTTTATTTTCAAAATTTCATAAATTAATACATATTATAATAGATTTACCACACAAACTCACTTTACTTCATTCAACGGATCAGATAGGTTCATCACCTGATTGAAGGGAATTTCGTTACGGGTTCACACGGCAATAGAGAATTCCGAGGTTTTACGGGGCGCGCTAAACCGATTCTGTCGTAGTAACGAACAAAAAACATTAATTAAATGGATTTGTTTTGTTTTTTTTTCCTCCTAACTGTTTTCATCTTCAGTACAACAATTTTAAAAATGTTTCCAACTGAGATGGGTATTTGAATCGTAAAAATATTATCAATTAAATATTATAAAGACCAACGGAAAAGTGGATTAAAAATTTATATTGCTATATATTTCTGTTAAAATTTGTCCAATATATTTTAATCTTTGTATTATAAATTCAATTTGCAATTGTATGTCTTTATATCAATCTATCATCTATCAATCACACATAATCGCACATTAAATTAATAATCACACATAACAATATACCGGCTCTGATATGATTGTATTTACTCATCAAAAGTATATTACATTATTTATATAAATATATATATATTGTAAATGTAAATGATGCGATTATAAAAAATTTACCTTGATTCTAATTGAATGTAAAAACTTTTCTGTCTTTTTTTTTATATACACATTTAAAAACACAATATAAAATGTATATATAGAGTTTTTTTTTGAGTCTTGAACTTGAACTTCCGATAATTTAAAATTGTATAAAAATAAAAACACTTTGTTTATTTATTCAGTGAATTTCGTTGAACGTTTGAAATAATGTTTTTTAAATTATATTGAATTGAATTTGATTTTTCTTTTTGATTGATTGATTAAAATTGTAAGATTTTCTTTAACAAACTTTTCTACACACAAAAACTTTCAAACTTTTCATAATTTAAAAAAACAAATCATCACAATTTATATATAGGTCATTGTATATTATTATTATTTATATACATTATCCTAATAAATTATAATACACTTGAGAGTTTTATCTCAATCAAAAACACGAACTATTTTGTAAAAAATATAAGATCTTTTCTATACACTTTTCTATAACATTTCCGTATCCATATTTATTATTATTTTTTATAAATCAAATTCACTAAAAAAATTTTCCTTTTAAATGCCGCGTATTAAAAGAAAATTCAATTTTCTTTTTACAATGAAATCTTTTTTATATTTATTGATAATTTACTATGTTTGATTGAAAATTTACTACATAATAAAAAACTATAAAAACTATAAAAACAGGTTGATTGTCGTCGCTGTGTGAATCGCATATACAAAATATGTTTTATATCTGTTGCGATTCGATAAAGACTAAAGCGCGACTGAACTGACTTAAAATATATCAATTTTTACATTGTTTTTAATTTTTGTATAGTACACATACAAAATAAAGCAACACATTTAATTTTATATACTAACTAACTATATATATATACAGTATGTCCCAGTTCCCTACCCCACAAAGCCGAATACCACGTAATCCTTGGGACTATTTCCAGCAAAAAAAAATCGTTGGAAATGCAGGTCTAACTTCAACTCATACCGAGTTATATTGAAAAACATGAGTTCACTTATTAACTCATAATTTCCAAACCGTTCCAGCTAGAATAAAAAATAGATACTCTATTTATATAAGTAATTGAACTACCTTTAAGTTTGTTCGAACACAATTTTTCTAGCTATCGATTTTTCGTATGGAGTTTGGAGATGTTCAAAGTGAATAAATATCATATTTTTCCATCAACTTTTTCCGAAAATTGATTTTTCTCAAAATTTTTCAGGGTAAAAATATTTTTTTTCCTAAGTAACTTTTGTGCACCATCAAATTCCCTTTAGGTCCACCATACAAAGTTAAAATACTGCGATTTATAAATCTGGAGTTATTATGTGATTTGTGTAATGGCGAAACGACAAAAAATCACAAACTGAGCAATTCACCTTCCAGACCTATTTTTTCCGCTGGAAATAGTCTCAGAGGAGTACGTGGTATTCGGCTTTGTTGTGTGTTACTGAAACACGCTGCATATATGAATGAATGAATAGTCAACAACAAATATACGGGATGTCCCAGTATAGGGTGCCAACCCGAAACAGAGAGTTCTACAACTCATTTCCAATCAAAAAATGTATAAAAACGACCCCATGTCTATCTCGCTCGTGTTTCGAGCTAGCCCGAAAAAACGATTTTGTTGAAGTTCAAGGTAGTACGCGAATATTATTGACCATATCTTAGTAACCACTTATCGGAATCTAATAAATATAACCTTGTTGGAAAGGTATTTTAACTATCTTTAACTAACATCGTCGACAACCGGTTTTCACGCTATAGCTGGTCAAACATAAGAAATTTCAACGGTTTCAAATATTTTTGTTATTTTGCAAGCCTAGAACTGTAAGACTTTTACGTTTATTAGCGGTCGGTTTTTTCGAAAACTTCTTTGATGTTTTAGCTTTAATTTGATGTACCAACTTTTAAAATGCATCAACTCGTTTTAGAGATATGACAAAAAATTATTGAAATTCAAATTTTTCAAAAATTTAAAACACAAAAAGTTATTCGGTTGGTGTATTTCTTTAAGTGCTTTTACTTTTTGCAAATGATAAGGATGCAAACCAGCAGCCTTTATTATACGACAGCCATAGTTTTTACTTACACCAATTTGGGTGGCTGCACGTCTTGTGCTTATGGTACCAGTAGTAGTTAGTTTCATAAATAAGTTTGAAAATGATGTCCTTGATGGTTGTAGTCGATTTGGAAATCGAATTTGATATTGGGCCTTTGCTTTGCTAGAGTTACTATATAACAATACTCATAAACATATACCAATCCGCTAATTCACAATTTGAAAGTTACTGCATATTGCTTTAAATTTAACTTACTATACCACTATGCACCTTTTAAATTAATTTTTTACGGGTTTTCACTGTTCACACGTTCTTCGTTCACGTTCAATTATGCTTTATAAATCAAGCTTAATTTTCTAATGATTATTAAACAAAAATAATGGTTAAGCAATGTAACGTACAAATGCCAAGAGATGCAGCATAAAACGAATTGAATCAATTTATGACTGTAATAAATTTAACTGTTTTTTATTTCTAAGTAACCATTGAATTAACGGCAAGTCCTTGAACTTATGTTACCTAGATAAGACGACAACAATAGAACATTGAACTTTGCAATTTAATAAATGTGTTTTAAATATTATTTTCGTCATATCTCTAAAACGAGTTGACTCATTTTAAAAGTTTGTACATCAAATTAAAGCTAAAATATCAAAGAAGTTTTACTAAAAAAACCGACCGCTAATAAACGTAAACGTCTTACAGTTCTAGGCTTGCAAAATAACAAAAATATTTGAAACCGTTGAAATTTCTTGTGTTTGACCAGCTATAGCATGAAAACCGGTTGTCGCCGATGTTTATGTGATTAGAAAGAGTTAAAGACAGTTAAAATACCTTTCCAACAACGTTATAATTATTGGATTCCGATAACTGGTCGCTGAGTTATGGTAAATACCATCTACATACTACCATGAACTTCAACAAAGTCGTTTTTTCGGGCTAGCTCGAAACCCAAGCGAGATAGACATGGGGTCGTTTTTATACATTTTTTGATTAGAAATGAGGTGTAGAACCTGCCTGTTTCGGGTTGGCACCCTGTACTGGGACACCCTATATATAAGAAAAAATTTATCAATTAAAATTTAATCTCTGGATGTAATCCAAGATAATGAATTATATTCTTTTTTCTTATTTTTTTTCTTTTTTTTTTTTTTTTGATATTTTGTAATCAACATTTTAAAAATACTTTGCATATAAAATACATAATATACAGGGTGTTTTAAAAAATATTACAACTTCATTTATATAGAGTCAGAATGATCTCAGAATGATTTTTTTTAATTGAATTGTTTGTTATTTCACAAGGTATCATCAACGATCTGTTTATAGTCATTAAAATTATCTCAAAATGCTTTGTTTTTAATACAGTTTTAATTTCATAATTTAATAACCTTAACCCCGCATCATCTTCTGTTTGAACAAAAACATTTCCAATAGATATTTTGGGACAAAATTGAATTGAATGCTAGAATCAGGAACAGAATTAACATAAAATATTTAGTGTTTTATTTGTTAATAGAAGATCGATTAAACTATAATAGGTAATTGAAATTCGGTATAGTTGCTAAATTATATTTGAATAAAAAAAACAATCTTCTTGGATCTTGAATTTGATCCAAAAACAGAGAACGAGGGTAAAGGTAAAAACAATAAACCGCGATAGCCATTCTTTATCAATATCGTTAAAAATACAATTATTTTTTTACTCATTTAGCAATTAAATTTTGTTCTGACCACATTCAAAGTTGATGACTTTTATTATAATGATTATAAATGTTTATACCTTCGTAGTCAAACCATCGCGACACGACACAGCTAAATTATTAGCTTAGCCTATTGGCAAATTATGACAATGTCGTTTCCTTTACGATGACAAATCTTTCTGCTACTGCTGCTGCTGCTGCTGTTGGGACTTTGTATTATTCCTTTATTTCTTCCTTAAAAACATTCTAGTCATCTCTAGTCATAGAGACACGTTCATCCGCACATACTAATGGAAACAATAATCGCTATGACAATATACACTGTAACTAAAATTATATTTATATATACCACAAAGTATTATATATTATAATTTCATTACATCAACCGCTATATGACGACTCTTAATATTTTATTTTTGTTTTAAGTTATATTTATAAGAATGAATGTAAACAAACAAATTGCATATTTTTTTTTTATTTTTAAATTTATCTAAATTTTGTATATATAGCTTATAGCAATAGAAAATGTATAAGAAAATTCTTTTATTTATTTATAATATAGAGTCATCCCACAATAAGTACGTGTTGATCACGTGCATTGTGTGTGTAAAAATTGTCTAAAATTAAATTTAGTGATATTTTGTAAATCTGTATAGTTATTAAAATACACCATTAGATTGATTGACATTTACACGCATATATGAAATGCATATATATAGAAAGATTTCGACATTGTCGACTGCGTGCATGATTAACGAATTTTTCATAGTTTTTCATATTTTTATCACTTTACTATTTACCAGGTATACCGGTTAATGTTTGTCAGTTTTTAAGTGAAAAATCACATTTTCTGTGGGAGAAAACACAAAAAATTTTTATTCAAAATATTTTCCATCACTCCTTACACATTTTGTCCACCTTTCAGACAATTTGTGGATACCACGCCAAAAAAATTGTTCTTCCTTTGATGAAAACTAGTCAGAGACCCAATTTTCGAGTTCTTCAGACGTTTTGAAGTGCTAGTGCTTAAGGGCGTGGTCCATCGATGAAAACAAATGGTAGTTTGAAGGAGCCAAGTCTGATGAATAAGCCGCATGCGATAAAACTTCCCAGTTATTAAGCACCTCTAACGTTTCCTGGACCGGTATTGATTTGTGTGATGGTGCATTGTCATATAGGAAAATTACCCTGTGTTGTCTCTTTTGATATTCTTGTCGTTTTTGCAGCAAAACACGGTTCAAATTAATCATTTGTTGTCGGTAGCGATCAGTATTAGCCGTTTCAACAGGTTTTAGAAGCTCGTGTTACACCCTACCTTTCTGATTCCACCAAACACAAAGCATTCTCTTCTTGCCGAAGCGATTTGGCTTTACAGTCGATGTTGATCGCTGGCCTGGTGAAACCCATGATTTTTTGCGTTTCGGACTCTCAAAATAAATCGACTTTTCATCACCGCAGTCACGATTCGAACCATAAAACACTTCCTTTTGTATCGTTGAAGTTGCATTTTACAGATGGTTTTTCGATTTTCTGTTCCCTTTCAGTCAATACATATGGAATCCACTTCTTCCTTTTGTATCTTTCTCATTGCTTTCGAGCGATGCGAAATGGTTTGTTGCGCAACTCTTAGTTGTTCTGCAAGATGTTGTTGCGTTTGCGCGTGGTCTTCATCCAATAGAGACTGCAATTCGTTGTCCTCAAACTTTTTCGGGTGTCCCGGGCGCTCTTTGTCTTCCACATCAAAATCATCACTTTTGAATCGGTGAAACCATTCTCTTTCTGATAAAGTGCTATCGCCATAAGCTTTTACAAGCATTCGATGTGATTCTGACACAGTTTTCTGCAAACGAAAACAATAAAGCAATGCTGTCCGCATTTCGCGTTTTACCGACACTAAATTCGACATTTTAAATTGTATCAATATCAATAAAATCCGTCGCATTTTATTCTTATCCATTAAGGATTCATAAAGAGATTGGGATCAATAGAGATTTTGTGTCGTTTGGTAATTTCCATTTCCATTTTTAATAAGGCGCTCCTATTAAGGTATTGGTTCTAGTTTTTTTTGTTGTTAATGCTCTAGAACAGTAGTGGTTCTTAACCTTTTTATGCTCGCGGCCCACTAAATGTTTCATACTTTTTTGGGGGCCGCCCTTATTAAATTATATAATATTAAATGAAAACAAGGTATAGGAGATATTCTTCACGAATATGTATCGAAAATTTTGTTACTTTCCTTTAGATTTGAAATTTGAATTCAAATTCCCATCGTTTATTAATTTCTTAATTAATTAATTAATTTTTTCATCTGATATCAAATAGAATAGAATGGAAACCATATCTGAATCTATTCTTTGGATGCAAGATCATTGTAATTTCATTTTCATC
The DNA here is from genome assembly GCA_958336335.1 of Dilophus febrilis. Lineage (NCBI taxonomy): Eukaryota > Metazoa > Arthropoda > Insecta > Diptera > Bibionidae > Dilophus > Dilophus febrilis. The sequence continues at coordinate 11,059,642 of OY284472.1, read as the reverse complement.
CATCGTTTTGTTATATGCATATTAAATATGTTTGAATGAGGTCCTTTGGAATGAAGATCCTTACCGAAAAACTCCATAATAATTTGTCGTCGTGTATTATATATTTTTCACATTTTACACGCCTATACTTCCACATAATTATAATTTAAGTCTCAAACGTCCATTTTCTTCTTGATATATATTCTGAAGTAATTTTGCATAATTTGGCGGCCCCCGCAGACAAACTTAATACGGCCCGTCAGGAGGTTTAGGATCGCTGCTTTAAAACTCTAATAGCTAAATATTTTTCCATATCACCTTTTTATTGTTTTTAATTAGATACTTTGCTGCTGCGGCTGTATTGAATCTATCAACGATAAACTTAGATCGGACATATCGCGAACTGGGTTTACCATACCCTAATAAATTAAAACTAAAAACGCAGAGTATTTTGGTGATTTACAAAAGGGTCATTCGTTCCCTCTTCTCTTCCCAATTTCTTTCAAGTTGAACGCGCTTGGAATGTTATTCCTTTTCATTCAACTGTCCGTAATTTAATTTTTAATAAAACATTAACATAATCACATATTAACCAAATGTCAAGAAAAATATATATGGTTATATGTCCTTTGCAGACTAAATGCGGTTGTTTTTCGTCTATTATACGACTACTGACTTCCGTTAATTTCTATGGTTAGGTCGTTGCTCATTCCGCATTTGTATTGTTGTTTTGCGGCGCCTTTCGATTCCTTTTTGACCGTCTTGTAGGTTTTCGTTTTGTATACTCTTGGATTCGCTTTGTGTGCATATGGGATTAGTCGTTTTCATCAAATTTTCCGTGTATGCGGTAATGAAATCTTTTTGGTTGTTCATTATTTGAATATTATGCGATTACCGATCCGTATACAGATTGATTAAACTGCCAAAATGCCGTTTGTTTACACTTTTATAGGGAAATGTCTGGTTATTTTTCGGGGATTGGGTTTTTTTGCGGCGTTGGTTATATTCATTTAGTTATGTTAATTTTCATTAATTTTAGTGGTTGTATTTCCTAATCCAAAGCAATTTGTTTGTATATTTAATTGCTAAAATCTCCTTAAATTTATTAAGAACCTTTTGACACACAAATGTATTTCATTGTTAAATATATAAATAAGTACAAAAATAAACATGATGATTTCAAAAGAATTTTACCAACTGCGAAGGTAATTTAACCATTTTGCTTCATATTGGGAGTATGCATTAATTCATGCTGTTTTTTTCGAAAATTAAGGCTTGATTGTGAAAAAATGGTTATAAAATCAATGATCAAAGTATTGTCCATTGGAAGCTACAACATTTGCCCATGTCATTCTGGCAGTTTTTTTGGATTCCATCCCAAAAGAACTTCTCCGGCTTGGTGTTGGTGGTACGAATCGAGCCAATTTTTGATATCCTGTTCTGAAGTGAATCGTATTCCGGTGAGAGCATTCTGCATTTATCTGAACAAGTAGTAATCAGAAGGGACTATGTCTGGGCTATAAGACGGGTGAGTTAGAACTTCCCACCCACTGTTTTCCAAATAGTTTCGGAGCCGGTCTTGAAACATGTGGCCGAGTATTGTCATGATGGAAAATTATGGATTCGTGCCTGGTTGCATATTCTGGTCGTTTTTCCGCAATCGCTCTCTTCAAACGAATTAATTGTGTTCGGTAGAGGTCCCCTTTGATAAACTGACCCGATTTCAACAGCTCATGATACAACACACCTTTCTGGCCCCACCAAATGCAGAGCATTACCATGGAACCATGCATGGATATCCGGCTTTGCCGTGGATGTTGATGGTTGGCCGGGCTTCATATACGATTTCTTGTGTTTGGGGCTATCGTAATGAATAAATTTTTCATTTCATTTTTCGTGACAATCCGATGAAAAAATGACTGGTTTTTTGTGGCGTTGAAGCAACATTTCCGACAAGCAGAATCGTCGTTCGATATCTCTTGGCTTTAATTCATACGGCACCCAAGTTTCCATCTTTTGGATCAATCCCGATGCGTTTAAACGTCTGGAAATGGTTGCTTGATCAACTCCCAAATCTCTTGTTGCGTTTGGCACGCATCTTCACCAAGCAATGCCTCCAATTCTTCATCTTCAAACATTTTTGGCTGTCCGGGTCGTTCATCGTCTTCTAAGTTGAAATCGCCACTTTTAAACCGTGAAAACCACTTCTGGCACATACTTTCAGCTAGAGCTTGTCCACCATAAACCTCTACTAAAATACGATGACTTTCGGTAGCACTTTTCTGTTAAATTAAGTTAAATTAAGTTAAAGTAATGAAGAAGAACTCCCCGCAAAAAACACTTTTTCTGGCACAAAGTTCGACATATTCCAATGAATAGAAAAAAATGTTGCTTACGCTTCAATCAAATGGCATATACTGAAAAAGACGCGCAATAACACTAGCTTTCAAATGAATATAGTCACGGATGAACACGACGCGAACTAATACTCTAGTAACGCCCACTCTTAGAAAACCGCATGAATTAATGGATACTCCCAATAACAATTTTAAATTCCCTTTTGGAAATGAAATTTAATTCTTTTTTGTGAATGAAACCTATTGATTAACAGGCAATTAACGGAACAGAAAAAAAACATTTAACACAGAGTAAAACGATGAAACAAAGTAAACTCTATATATGAGAATAAATTCCTTTTCTTTTTATAAAAAAAAAAATTTCATATTTGAAATTATCATTCAATATAATATTTGATAAATTATTCTTAAATGTAAAAAATTCTCGGCGGGATACCTAAACAAAAATGTTTTTCTAATTTCTTTGTATAAATAATAATAATTTTATACCTTTTTTTTTGTAATTACCACCAAAATTATTCTAAAATAAATTCATAATTCGTTTTCAATTTTAAAATTATAATAATAATTATAATAGCGCCGCTATAAATCGTTTTGAATCAAAATCAAAATTATCAATTTGAATTTTTTTTAATTTCAATTTGAATCAATTTATTCTAAATAACTTCATCAGCGCGGGGAGCATTCATTCAACAATGAATAATTATTTAAATGAACATGTTCAGAGGGAAATCAATAATACAATAATTAATGATGTAAATGGAAAATTACAACGAAATATTAATATTAATAATAATAATCAAACGGAAAATAAAATTAATTATGAATGTGGTGATCGTGAAATTAATAAGAAAAAGAAAAAATCCATGAAAAAAACAATCAAACAAATCAATTCCATCCGAAATACCAATAATACTATTGATAGAAAATTAAATAATTTTCATTTATCCAAAAGTTGGAATAATAATACAGATAAAAATATGGTAATATTTATTCAGAGACTCATCAGACAAAATGACTATCAAAATATAAATAACCTCATCTGCTCTAATAAATTCCCTCTTTGAAATTTAATTTACTAATTTAACTTATTTTTATTCAAATTTAGCTATTATCAGAATTGAATAATTTAGGATATCATTTGGGTAAACGAATTGGTCGAGGATCATATTCAAAGGTGTATTATGCCGAACATTATGGAATGCCCAAAAGCAACAACAATGACAACAACAACACAAAACCAATGATAAAACCATTTAGTTATAAACCAATAGCATTGAAAATTATTGATGGTTACAAAACGTCAACACAATATTATTTTAAATTTTTACCACGTGAATTGAAAATTTTACAAAAAATAACACATCCACATATCGTGACGGTACATGCAATTTTAGAAATGGGACCATTTATTTGTTTTATTATGGATTATTGTTCGTATGGTGATTTATTGGATTACATCCGGTTACGTGGTGCAATCACAGAAAAAAAAACACATTTATATTTTAGTCAAATTATATCGGCCATTCATTATTTACATTCAAATGATATAACACATCGTGATTTAAAATGTGAAAATATTTTAATACAACATCGATATTGTATTAAATTAACAGATTTTGGATTTTCACGTATATTATCCACATCATCATCATCAGCATCAGCATCGGCTACCTCACAACAATATTCTGTGAATGATGCTGATGATGGTAGTAAAAAACGTTGTTCATTTTATAGTCAAACATTTTGTGGATCAGTTGCGTATGCAGCACCAGAAGTTTTAAAAGTAATTATATTTATTTTTTTTTGTTTCTTTACTACGACAAAATTGGTTTAGCGCGCCCGGTAAAGCCTCGGGGAATTCTATTATCGTGAACCCATAACGAAATCGCATTTGATCAGGTGATGAACCGCACCTATATATTATATGATACGTTGAATATACATTTAAAAAACTGAAAACTGAAAAGCAGTAAGAAAAAATAATTAATATATGTTTTCAAAGAATTGTCCAAGTTGTACTTTAGATGAGTCTTTATATAGGATTACCATCGTTAAGTACAGTTGTTTTCCCAATTTTTTTTTTTTGGGCCAATTTATGAATACCATAAAAATAAAATGCTTATGATGCGATCCAAGAATGGACCCGGATATTTGGACGTCTTTAATTGTGGAAGCGCTGTCCATGACAGAGTCCATCTGCAATCGATCTGAACCAAGTGGTATAATCTAATGGAAGGAGTAACATCTGGTGAATAGGGCGTGTTGTATGGTAACATATCCCATCCGAGTGCTTCCAATGTTTCTTTTACCGGTTTTGCGACATGTTGTGGACGAGCATTGTCGTACAATAGAATCACTTTTCCATATCTGTTTTTTTGGGGCCCATTCTGGTAGTTTTTCTTTCAATCGATCCATATCCATTCAATTAATTGTTATTTGTAGCGCTCACCATAGTAATACACCATAGTTGACCAGGTTTCAACAAATCATAATTTGGCACGCCCTTCTGGTCCCGACCAACAAATACACAGTAAAAAAACCTTCTTTTTCCCATATGGATTTTGCGTCAATTTTACTGGTTAACCTGAATTGGGCTGCAAAATGTTTAGTTCGCTCATTTAGGATTATCAAAATAAATCCATTTTTTAATCAACAGTGACAACTTAATGATAAAAAGGACTTTTTTTTTGCTGTCTTTGAATCAAAATTTCGCACATGGTTTTACGCTTTTATATGCTTTTTTCTGTCAATTCATATGATATGGAATTCATTTTTCTTCCTTTTGGATTTTACCCGTTTTGTTTAAACGATACGAAATGGTGGTTTAGTGACATACATTTAAAAAATCGGCTAGTTGTTGTTGTTGTGTTTGCGCATCGTCTTCATCCAATAATGCAATACTTGCTATACCGCATCTTCAATTTTTTTCTTTTTTTTTTTGTGGTTTTCCACCTTCTTTGTCATTCTTTGATCAAAATCGCACCACTTTTGAATCGTTGAAACCACATTTTATGCACTGACTTTCATGTAAAGCATGTTAACTAATTAATTTGAAAATTTCATTAGAACATTCTTGGTGGTTATATACATATTTATAAAAATTTGTATAACGAAGCTACTGATGAGCGTTTCTGTGATAAAATAATTCAATGGAATTATTGTTATAGTTTCATTTATGATCTACCAGGTATAGCGGTTAATGTTTGCCGTTTTAAAGAGAAAACACACATTTTTTGTGGGAGAAAACACCAAAATTTTTTATTCAAAATATTTTCCATCGCAAGTTACACATTTTGTCCACCTTTCAGGCAATTTGTGGATACCACGCCAGAAACAGTTTTATTCCTTTGATGAAAACTAGTCAGAAACCCAATTTTCGAGTTCTTCAGACGTTTTGAAGTGCTGGTCCTTCTTAAGGGCGTGGTCCATCGATGAAAACAATTGGTAGTCTGAAAGAGCCAAGTCTGATGAATAAGCGGCATGCGATAAAACTTCCCAGTTATTAAGCGCCTCTAACGTTTCCTGGACCGGTATTGCTTTGTGTGATGGTGCATTGATGTCATATAGGAAAATTACCTTGTGTTGTCACTTCTGGTCGTTTTTGCAGCAAAGCACGGTTCAAATTGATCATTTGTTGTCGGTAGCGATCAGTATTAACAGTTTCACAAGGTTTTAGAAGCTCGTGGTACATCACACCTTTCTGATCCCACCAAACACATTCTCTCCTTGCCGAAGCATTCTCTTTTTGGCTTTGCAGTCGATGTTGATGGCCGGCTTGGTTAAAACCCATGATTTTTAGCGTTTAGGATTTTCAAAATAAATCCAATTTTCATCACCAGTCACATTTGGGTGCAAAAAAGAATTCCTTTTGTACCGTTGAAGGTGCATTTCACAGATGGTTTAAGATTTTCTTGTTGCCTTTCATTCAATTCATGTGGCACCCACTTTCCTTCCTTTGGGATCTTTCCCATTGCTTTCAAGCGATCCGAAATGGTTTGTTGAGCAACTCTGACTTGTTCTGCAAGTTGTTGTTGCGTTTTCGTGTCGTCTTCATCCAATAGAGACTGCAATTCGTTGTCCTCAAACTTTTTCGGCTGTCCCGGGCGCTCTTTGTCTTCCACATCAAAATCATCACTTTTGAATCGGTGCAACCATTCTCTGCATGCTCTTTTTGATAAAATGTTATCGCATTAAAGCTTTTACAACCATTCGATGTGTTTCTGCCGCAGTTTTCTTCAAACGAAAACAAAAAAGTAATGCTGTCGGCATTTCACGTTTTAATGACACTAAATTCGACAATTTCAATAATTTTTTTAACAATGTTGTTGCTCGATAAGAGGTCTGCTGTCAACTAATTTTTGCAGAGAACTGTTACAGTTTTAAGCAAAAAAAATTCAGCCATTTTGGTTTACTACATCTGCTTGTGTAGCAATATATGTGTGAGCGGCAAACGTTAACCGGTATACCTGGTATATGAGAACGCAAAATGGTTTTCAATCTTGTCACTAAACCGTAGTGTAGTAATTGATGAACCCACCTGAATTGATAAGAATTGTATTCTAGAAATGGTCTTATATAAACGCTTTATAAACTAAGTGCTAATTTTTCAGAATTACGGAATTCCTTGGATCAAATGCGAGCACTAGCCGCCTTTTTAGCTGCATTAATTATATGTTATTGTTCCGCATTGTAAAATTATGTGACAAAGACATTCCCGCAAATGTATTAATCGGTCCTTAGATTGTGGAATATAAGAGTATTATTCATTTAAATTTCATTGGGTCAACATTTTTTTGGTTGATCTTTTGTTTGAAAACAAACATGGCTTTGTTTGATGTGGATTAAATCCAACTATAGGTTTATCCTTCCCCAATTAATATAGATATTGATTCTAAATTGTTGTTAATTGAAGGAAAAGCATTTGGTTCGCATTATTATTACGAGGTAAAAAAAAACAAACCTTTAAGAATCGTAGTGAAAGTTATGTTTGATTAAATTAGATGGTAGACGTCGTTTTTTTTCCTTTTTTGGGGTGAAAATTTTGCGTACTTATAGATTAAGGGACGCTGAAGCAGTGTAATAGGTTTTCTGTTACTGCTGCGATAGAAGATCATTGATAAAAATTAAAAAGACCATGAGTGATAGAGCAGAACCCTGTGCGGTACCTCCAAAAATAGACTGGTCTGAAAGATTTGAATTAACTCCATCCCTAATATTTCTATTTTAAATAAAAAGTTGCCAATCCAATTATAAAAAATGTGGCTCCTAACTTCAAAACAATGACTTTTAGATATTAATGCCTTATGTAACGGAAATATGCCAATTTGAAAATTGATATTTGGATATTGAATTTAATGTGATTGTTTTTTTTTTCTTTTTTCATTAAAGGGAATACCATACGATCCAAAATTATATGATGTATGGTCAATTGGTTGTGTTTTATTTATAATGATTACGGGATCGATGCCGTACGATGATGAAAATATTATGGCAACAATAAAAAAACAAGAAAATCATGAAATTGATTATCCAGACGGTGTTGTTAATGTTAATCAAGAGATTAAAGATTTGATTAGGTAAGGATTTTTTTTTTTTTTAAATCTCTTTTTTGAATGTTTAATGTTTTTAATTTTCTTCATTTAGTGAAATGCTAGAACCTAATGTTCAAAAACGTGCAACAATCAATAAAATATTAAATCATCCATGGTTAATATTCTAAAAAAAATATTGAAAGAATTGAATGGACTCTGAATAACACTTTATTTTGTAAATGTGTTTTATATAAGTTAATAAATATATTATTATGTGGATGTGTTTAATATAAAAGTATTATTTGTAATTATCAAACGTAAATGTAAATCGTTTAAAACATCTTCTATATATACATCACGTTATATATATACATCACGTTATATATAGATTGCGATGCAATGTTTTACTTTATATTAGAAATTAATCTAATAAATTATAAAAATTTGTTAAATTGCGAAAAATCTCGCATAAACTCTGTAAGCTATGGAATAATAGTTGAAAGTTTACTGTGCGATGACCAAATCCACAGATTTTCAGATCCATTAAAAATGATTGTCAATCGCATCTTTTAGGATGATTACTGGGAGAAGATTAAGGACTCGGCCTTTCCCCAAATTCTTAATTTATGAAACTGAACCTTCTTGGAAAACTTTTGAGAATTTTGCAAGATTTTCCTTATATTTTTATGGTATTTTTGTATATAAAAGAACAATTTTAACAAATTAATTTTAAAGATTTCTTCAAAATTCGTTAACTATATCCCTTTGAAAGTTTAATGAAATGTTTCTTATGCGTTTAAGATGATGTCTGTAAAATATTGGACTATGATTAGATTCATTCACATTTGAGAATCAAGCCGTCCAAGAAAACTAAGATTTTCCTTATATTTTTTGTGAATTTTTGTTTATTTATTTTGTAAGTACAAAATTTTACTATTGGAACCCTGCATTAATAATGTCGATTTTTTTGGCTTGAAACTGGTATTTATTTGTATAACAAAATGATTGAGTACATTAACCAATATATTGCCCATCGTTAGCTATGACTTCCTCCCATCTTTGAGGAACTTTGTTGATTCCTCGTTTGAAGAACTCCTCATCTTTTGTCCCAATCCATTCATCGACCCATTTTCCCACTTCTTCAGCATTTCGAAAGCGTACATCTGTCAGGCTGACCTGCATTGATCTGAACAAATGGTAATCAGAAGGAGCAAGGTCTGGAGAGTACGGGGGGTGATCAAGATGATCTCAACCGACGAGCCTCTTTATTTTTTCCATAAAGATGTTTGCATTAAAACTTTGTAGTGTTTTCGAGCTATCAATGGTCGTTTTTCGTTCAATTTCTTTGCCAATTCGCCCAGTTAGGTCGGTAGCGATCGCAGATGTAACCGTTTCATTCGGTTTTAACAGCTCGTAATACACGACACCCATTCTGATCCAACCAAATGTATACAGCATTAGCTTCTGGCAATAAATATCACGTTTTGATTGTGGAGTTGATGGTTGGCCGGGATCAACATATGATGCTTTACGTTTAGGGTTGTCGTAATACACCCACTTTTCATCGCCAGTGACAATTCGACCCAAAAAACTATGTTTTTTGTGCTCGGCAAGATGTTTATGGCATGCATCGTTTCGTGCTTTGAGTTGATTTTCATTCGGTTGATGTGGGACCCATTTTCCTAGCTTTCTGATCTTTCCGATTGAATGCAAACGTCTAGAAATGGTAGAGGCATATACATTCAACTCTAATGCAAGCTCTTGTTGCGTTCGACACGAATTTTCAACCAACAATGCCTCCAATTCTTCGTCTTCAAATTTTTTTGGCTAACCTGGCAGTGCTTTGTCTTCCACTTCAAAATCACCACTTCTGAAGCGTGCAAACCACCGTTCACAAGTTTTTTGAGTTGGAGCATGTTCACCGTAAGCTTCTACCAACCAAAATCGATAACTAACAGCAGCGGTTTTCTTCAAATTAAAGAAAGTTATTAAACTTCCCCGCAAAACAACTTTTTTCAGGCATGTGTTTCGACATATTCGAAGCAAAAAAAAGCTTTGTTGTTTACACTTCAACGAAATGACATATATTGAAATTTATAGAGTAATAACAGACAAAAAAAAAGAATATGGGCGCGGTTTGCTCCGATGCACACAACGGTAGTTACGACATTTGTTATCTAAATCGATATTTTTAATGCAAGGCCCCAATACATAAATTTCAGGTAGGATTTCTTGAAAATTCGTTAACTAAATCCTTTTGGAAAGCCTAACCAGATGTTTATTATGCATTTAATACGAAGTCTGTAAAATATTGGAATACTGGCAGGAGATTAAAGACTGGGCCTTTTCTCAAATTCCTAATCTAATGTATGTACTGAATCTTCTCGGAAAACCCTTATCGTAATTTAAAAAATAAATAACAATAACAAATTATAATGTAATTGAAAAAAAAAAAACAATTTTCAACGTATCAACACGCGCGCAATCAAGGCCAAAAAAAAATATATTTTAATTTTATCTATCATATATAAATATTATAAAAAATATATACATTACATACAATTATGATATATAAAATATAATTCAAAATTCATACATCAATTTCATATACTTATTATTATATTTAAAATCCACTTAACTCAATTATAAATATTAAATTAATTCACTATTATACACTATATTAAATTATTTCTATATAGAATTATATAGAATGAGAAACTTGCATGGATGCTATAAAAAGAATCCAATAAATTTCTGGCAGAGGTTTCCCAATTTGATTATTATTAAACCTTAGCGAACGAATGCCGTCGCCGCATACTCTCGACATTTCAAATATAAATGCGTTCGTTCGTTAAACGGGTTAATATAATAACAGAAGATTTTTTAATTAAGATGTCGATTTTTTAATAATAAATAAATGTTTTGGAACTTTTGCCCGTGCCATTGCCAATTGTTGTGCAGCATTCAATTCAATGTTTGACCTTTGATGATCAACAATTTCATTTGATTTGGACAATGCCATTCGTATTGGTTGTTCAATTGGTTCTAATATCACTTTATTCGGTTGACGTCCATTTATGACATTGCCACCGTTATTACTTACAATAAATGGATTATTTTTTAAAACTTTACCATTACGGTCATTCTCAGGATGATGATCATCATCATCAGCAGTAGTCATTGTGGATTGTTGTTGAATTGGTGATTGTACATTTTTACGTTGTTCTAAATTCATTTTTTCCGGGAATGTTGATGATGATGTTGACGATGATGCAACGGCAGTAATACTTTCTGTTGTATTTGTTATCGATGCTGGTAACGGATCATTTTCCAATGATGGATGACCAGAATCAATAAATTGATCATCACTACCGTTTATTTTATTGGTTTCTGTTAATTTTTTATTTTGTATTCTATTATTATTAGTTGCCACAATTGTCTCATCATCTGAATTATTCAATATTGTTGTAGTTCGATGATGATGGGGTTGTTGTTGTTGTTGTTCTGTTGAACCCCGGTTAGCAGTCGCGTTATCCGTTGACGATGGTTCTAAATTATTTGTTGGAAATGAAATATGACTATGTGGTGTTATTTGTGAATTATACAATTCATTTTCCATAAAATATTGATTGTATACGCCACTTAACAATTCTTCAGTTCTTCTATGCGATAATAGTAAAAGAAATTTATAGTTTTTATTATGAATAAAGTGGAAGCGAGATGCTATCCTCCATAATCTCAAATAATCCATAATCTCACATACCTCGTCAATGGAATAATAATATTTTGATCGGCTACCGATGGTGAATAAGTGTGTCGTGGATAATCAGCACCATCATCATCATTCGATGCTATTCCAACATGATTTGTACGTACATGATAGGGAAAACTTTTGTTAGCTCGTGACGGCCACGTTAAATACTATATAATAAAAAAATACATATTCAAATTGACAACAAAATCTGTAAAAAAAAATACAATACAGAAACAGAAAATTAACACCAACCAAAAATATCATATGTCCACCGAATGCCAATGTATTTGATGTAGCACACATAATACTTTCACGTACCCAGGCATCCAACAGGCCAATACCGATGATTGTTAGCAAGGGGCCACCTAAAATCCACAATGAACCCAACAAACCAAATGGATAATAGAAATGTTGTTTTTCCGGATATTTTCGTATGGTCGTTGCCGTTGAATATAAAAATGCACACCAAGAGGCACAACGTAAACCGGCCAATCCAAAACCGGCCGGTGATTCATACAAATTTAAAACTTCACCCGGATCAAAAGCTTCCGCTTGATAGATAAACAACGAAACGTACACAATAATATAACAATTTACAAATATTGTCATTTTAATGGTTGAACAACTCGATAGCCGAGCCCTTGTTATCGTATAACCTTTGGCCATCAACAACAACACACATAAAAATGTTATTTCACTAGCACCCATAAAGAGGCTACCCAATGTCGTTTGTGGTCCCAATCCATTTAAACCATATTTTGCCCATGCAATACCCTGACACAATATACCCAGCCATTGTAACATTGCACTGATTCCGAATAGACGATACGTACAATGAAATAAATGTAATGTTTTTAATTCCATTGCACATAAAAATATAGCTATCAATAAAAATGTATATGACATACAACTTGAAAATAATATCGGTGGAATGTCTATATATAGACAGGAGGATAAGAAAAAATCCCATTAATTTATAAACCATTAAAAAACCCACATTAATTTTAACACTTACACATTTCATCGGCTGAAAAATGTTCATGCCAAAAATCACCAGGCGGTCCATTTGTCATACGAAATTTATATTTTATATCTAATCCTTTACCGGTGCCACAATTTGCAACGGCAATATACCACCAACGTTCACGTGAACTTGTAAAACCACCAACATTTGAACAACTAACAATAATTGTACCACGATCTTGTTGTTTTTTCGCAATCGGTATCCCGGGTGCTGATGGAAATTGTTCTCGTTGTTTATTTGTTTTTTGTCCAATTAATGTTCGACGTATTCGATATAATTGATCATCGGTCATACCATTCAAATCTTCAACTCCTTCTTCATCTTCCCCATCATCTTTAAATTGCGGAAATAATTCTTCAATATCTTTTAGATAATCCGTTGTATTTTCTAATAGATTTTTTTCTACAATATCATGATTTAATGACGATGAAGATGAAGATGATTTTGATTGACGATTCAAAAACATTGATTCAAAATTAGTATAATTATCATTTATTGATGATGTAAAATTTAATTGAAATAATTCTGTATCAAATAATTCCATATTTATTTCAGTTATATTTTCTTCATCAAATAATTGTTCCATCATATTATTGTGTCTTTGGTAATATTCCGTTGATGTCGACGATGTTGTCTCCGGCACTAGTAGTGTTGATTGTTTCTCTGGTTCCGTTGTTTTAAATAAAAATTGATCATAATATGTTGAATCATAATAATTGTTAGGATTTTTTGTTATTCTGCTGGGGGCAATTGGTATTTTTTCACCATTTGTATTTGGTTGAGCAGTAGTAGAAGTAGTAGTATCAGTAAAAGTAGTAGGAGTAGTAGTTGTTGATGATGTTGTTGTTTGATGATATTTTGTATGTAATGTACATCCTGATTGAATATTATATGGTGGACGTGCTGATAATGTTACAATTTGATTATCGACGACGCTTAATACTTGCAATTTTTGTTGGCATGTCTGTGTGATGTGATGGAAATTTTTTAAGTGAATGGTTTATATAATATATGCGATTACAGAGTGTTTGGTTAATTTAAAATAAAGAGAATATTCCTCGGTTTTCGTGAACGGTTTAATTTAGAATTAATAATTTTCCATGATTTTCAACTATTTCTATTTTATTTTTTTATACATTTATGGAAAGCATTTTACCAGGAATACTTGAAAATTTGGTAATTAAATCCTTTTATAAGTTTTAACGAATGTTTATCAATCGTTTAACATGGACTCTGTAAAATATTGGACTAGGCTTTCTTGGACGGATTGATTCATATTTGAGAATTTTCCAACATTTTCCTTATATTTTTTGTGCATTTTTGTTTATTTATTTTGTAAATAAAAAATTTTACCAATTAAATTTCTGGTAGGATTTCTGGAAAATTCAATAAGTAATGCTTTGAAAGTTTTACCAGATGTTTATAATTTGTTTGAAATGATCTCTATAAAATATCGGTCTAGGTTTTCTTGGCCGGATTGATTCATATTAGGAGAATTTTCCAGGACTTTCCTTAAATTTCAATTGTATTTTTGAATATAAGAACAATTTTAACAAATCAATTTTTAGAATTTTTTGAAAATTCGTTAACTAAACCCTTTTGAAAGCTTAAATCCAAATGTTTATTATACGTTTAAGATGCTGTCTGTAAAATATTGAACTAGGGTTAGAACTAGGTTGATGCACATTTGAGATTCACATTTGAGAATCAAGCCGTTAAAGGAAACTAAGATTTTCCGTCTATTATTTGTGTATTTTTGTTTATTTATTTATTTTGTGAGTACAAAATTTTACCAAATAGATTTCTGGTATAGGATTTCTTGAAAATTCTAACTAATGATAGTTCTACCAGATATTTATAATGCGTTTAACGTGGTCTCTGTAAAATATTGGACTATAGGTTTCCTTGAACGTATTGATTCGTAATTGAGAGTTTTCCAAAATTTTCCTTATATATTTTAATGTGTTTTTGTATATATGAAAAATTTTACCAAATAAATTTCTGGTAGGATTTCTTGAAAATTCGTTAACTCAATCCTTTTGAAAGCTTAACAAAATGTTTATTATGTGCTTAAGATGGCATCTGTAAAATATCGGACTCGGTTTCTTTGAATTGATTTATTGAGAATTGAGAATTTTCCAAGATTTTCCCTATATTTTTATAGTGTATTTTTGTGTTTATGAAAATTTTTAACAGTTTAATTTTAACGATTTCTTAAAACCTTGTTAATTAATACTTTTGAAAGTTTTATCAGATGTTAATAATTCGTTTGAGATGATGTCTGTAAAATATTGGACTAGGTTTTCTTGGATTGGATTGATTTTGGAATGATTCATATTTGAGAATTTTCAAAGATTTTCACTATTTTTAGTGTATTGTTATTTTTTTTTTTTTGTATATGAAATATTTTATATATAACTCTGTGGAGTAAATGTTAAAAATGCCAACCTAAAAAATTCTAACGAAATTTTGGGTTCGTTCGTGGGTTCGAATCCTACTGAATGCATAAAATATGTTTTGTGTTTTCGGTTATTTTTCGAATCTGAATTTTAACACAGAGTTTGCGGTTGGTCGTACGGCTAATTACCGACACCGTAAAAAGACACAAATTAAGAAACTAACAACAGAAGGCTGTTGTTTGACGCTAAACCCAGATTGTCGGTTGTATAGCGAAAAATTTATTTTTTTTATGAAATATTTTATCAAATCAATTTCTGATAGGATTTTCTTGAAAATTCGTTAACTAAATCCTTTTGAAATCATAACCAAATGTTTCTTATGCATTTATCATGGTCTCGGTAAAATATTCGATTAGGTTTCCTTGAACGTATTGATTCGTAATTGAGAGTTTTCCAAAATTTTCCTTATATTTTTAATGTGTTTTTGTATATATAAAAAATTTTACCAAATAAATTTCTGGTAGGATTTCTTGAAAATTCGTTAACTATAAGTCCTTTTGAAAGTTTTATCTGATGTTTATAATTCATTTAACATGATCTTTGTAAAATATTGGACTAGGTTTCCTTCGACGGATTAATTTATAATAGAGAATTTTCAAAGATTTTCACTATTTTTAGTGTATTTTTGTAAATATGAACAATTCTATCAAATAAACTTCTGGTAGGATTTATTGAAAATTCGTTAACTAATCCTTTTGAAAGTTTTACCAGATGTTAATAATTCGTTTAAGATGATCTTTGTAAAATATCGGACTAGGTTTTCTTAGACGAATTTATTGAGAATTGAGAATTTTCCAAGATTTTCCTTATATTTTTAGCATATTTTTGTGTATTTATTTATTTTGTACATTCAAAATTTTATTAAATAAATTTCGGGTAGAATTTCTTGAAAATTCACCAAATGGTTATAATGCGTTTATCTCTGTAAAATATTGGACTATAGGTTTTCTTAGTCGGATTAATTTATAATTTAGAATTTTCCAAAATTTCCCCTATATATTTTTTAGTGGATTTTTGTATATATGAAAAATTTCTTGAACGCATTTTTTTAACTATAAATCGCCTTTTGAAAGGTTTTCTTTCACGCGAATTTATTCATAAAATTGAGAATTTCCCAGAGATTTTCTCTGGATTTTCAAAAAACGTTTATTCAAAAACAATTATTCATCAAAGTATAATTTTTAATATTTATATGCTTACCTTTCCACTTTTATAAACGGATGGCCATTGAGTTTTATCATCATAATACAATAATAATTGTATATCACCATAACGTCGTTCAAATTCTATATGATATTCATAACGACCACGTCCCGATAAAAAACAAAATCTTGCAAGAAATGCCCAATCCTTAACATAAATAAATATATATGTATTCAAAAGAAAAAAATTAAATGTTCTAAATATAGAATATTTTAACGAAAAAAAAAATGATAATAATAATAATTACGTCTAATGTTTTGAGATGTCCTTCAACGTATTTACCAGAACAATATTGATAAAATAATGTACTGCATATTGTACTTAATAATAGCATTAAATACATTTTTAATAATTTATATTTAATATTCAAATGAGTGTTGCAATAAAATAAATGAAAACAAAAAAAAATCACTGCAATGACTCCATATACAAGTTTTTTTTCAAATTTTATTATTATTATTATTCTATGTCCTTTTATTGCACATAATAAATTGTATAAATAATTTATCCTTTTTTATTTTTTTTAAATATATATTATTTATTATTATTATTGTATATCGTCACATAAATCGCACCGAATGTCCGCAAAGTTGTTCAAGTTCAAATTATAGTTTTTTATGAATTATAAAACTGTTAACTTTTCATAAACCCAGATCCCAGCGCAGAGTGTTTTTTTTAATTAAAATTGAATAATTATATTTTTAATAGAATAAACACTGTCTTTTTAGTTATTTTAATTGAATGTTGAGAATTTTTTTTTTATTAAAAAATACACAATAGAAAACTATGCGAATAGAATTTTATTTTTGTATTGTTTTGTTTGTTTGTGGCCAATTTTTTGTTCTATTATAAAAAAATATAAACAATTATGGTATTAATAATTTCAAAACGTTACCATGGGAAAAATTAACCAAAACATTACAAAATTATTTTATAAAATAAACCAATTTTATATTTGCGCGGGGAATTATCGCAATAATAAATAATATAAAATGTAATTACAAATTTTTATTGTAATTGTTGATAGGGTAATAACTAACAAAAATAGGGTACGTATAAAGAAATTACTCATAGAACAAGTACTTTTACAAGTAAACCACAAGATTTCAGATGATGATTACCTTTTATATATTGGGAGAATTTTGCGTTGTGTTAATCCGTGACTATATTCATTTGAAAGCTACTGTTTTTTCAGTATATGTCATTTTATTGAAGCGTAAACAATATTTTTTTTTCTATTCATTGGAACAAGTCGAACTTTGTGCCAGAAAAAGTGTTTTTGCGGAGAGTTCTTCTTCATTACTTTAACATGGAAAAAAGTGCTACCGAAAGTCATCGTATTTTAGTAGAGGTTTATGGTGGCCATGCTCTAGCTGAAAGAACGTGCCAGAAGTGGTCTTCACGGTTGAAAAGTGGCGATTTCAACTTAGAAGACAATGAACGACCCGGACAGTCAAAAAGGTTTGACGGTGAAGAGTTGGGGGCATTGCTTGATGAAGATGCGTGCAAAAATGTAACAAGATCTTGCAAAATCATTTGGAGTTGATCAAGCAACCATTTCCAGACGTTTAAACGCATCGGGATTCACCCAAAAGCTTGGAAATTTGGTGCCGTATGAATTAAAGCCAGGAGATATCGAACGCCGATTCTGCATGTCGGAAATGTTGCTTGAACGCCACTAAAACAAGTCATTTTTGCATCGGATTGTCACTCGTGATGAAAAATGGATTCATTACGATAACCCCAAGCGCAAGAAATCGTATGTGAAGCCCGGCTATCGGCCATCAACATCCACCACAAAGCCGAATATCCATGGTGCCAAGGTAATGCTCCGTATTAGATGGGATCAGAAGGGTGTGTGGTAATATGAGCTGTTGAAATCGGACGTTCAGTCGATTAAAGGGGACCTCTACCGAACACAATTAATTTGTAGTTTGAAGAGAACGATTGCGGAAAAACGACCAGAATATGCCACCAGACACGAATCCATAAATTTCCATCATGACGACGCTCGGGCACGTGTTTCAAGACCGGTTCAAAACTATTTGGAAAACGGTGGGTGGGAAGTTCTACCTCACCCGCCTTATAGCCTAGACATAGCCCCTTCTGATTAATACTTGTTCAGATCAATGCAGAATGTCCTCACCCGAATAAGCTTCACTTCAGAACAGGGTATCAAAAATTGGCTCGATTCGTACCACCAACACCAAGCCGGAGAAGTTCTTTTGGGATGGAATCCACAAACTGCCAGAATGACATGGGCATATGTTGTAGCTTCCAATGGACAATACTTTGATCACATGACCGCATGAACTGCATGAATTAATGCATACTACCAATAGTTTTAGGGAAATTACGTAAAAGATCACAGAACACATCTTACAAATTGGGATTGCCACACAACTATAATATTCTTCTGCATCTTTCTATATGCTATTGAATCTATAATGGAAATTTGAAAAATAAATTAATAAAATCACTTTATCAATTCAATATTTAATATTCACCCTCTTCCAATTCAATATTCAAGAACACCCTCTTCATGAGGTTTTTCACCTGTGTAAATAATATATTAAAAATGTTTCCATAACAACTATAATAAATGCACATAACAAATTATATAATTTACAAAAATAATCAACCCCCACAACTTTTTATTAAAACCTAAAGCCACAAATTTCGCAATTATATAAAATCCAACCACTAAACATTCCGAATGGAATGGAATAAAATTATAAAATTTTAATACAAATAAATAAAGAATTACCAAAAAAAAAATGTCTGGTCATAAATCAACAGAAAATCTTCTTAGTGAATTGTCAGACGACAATAATAATTCATTAGACGAATTTTTAGATAAATTTGAAAATGAGAACGTAATAATCAATAGTGAAAAAACAACAAAACATTTAAAAGCTATGAATAAAAATAATATTAGTGCATTTCATCAAACAACATCAGTGATAAAAGATATACATGGTGATAGTGATGATACAACAAATAGCAACAGTATTATTAATAATAATAAAATTGTTAATCGCAGATCTGAATCGAATAAATTACCAAAAACCAATAAAATATTAATTGAAAAAGTTGATGTTCATCATTCGGTGGTCAAAATACCTGAATTATCCTTTAAATCAACAACATCATTTGGCGGTTCAAGTGTTTCATTACAATCAGAACAACAACCAACACCACAACCTCGTCAATTAAAATCATCAACTCCAATCCAAAGATCACAACCAATTCCAACTCCAAGAAAATCCATTACAAGCAGTATAAGTAGTTCAAATACAATATTGAATAATAATAATAATAATAATAATAATAATGGTAATAAATCAATAAAAAATATTGATGAAATCCATTCGATACGTTCGATAACTTCAACAACCGGAACTGATGATGAAAACAATCGCATTTCTGATCATAAGGAATTATTAACACCAATACGAAAACCATTATTATTGTCAATGAAAAATTCAAATAAATCATTATATAAATCATCGGATGGAGGCGAGGGTGAAAAAATTGAACGTAAACAAATAAAAGACAGTAGAATAACCATTGATACTACAATGGAATCATCCATTGCTGACGATGATGATGATGATGATCAATCAATAATCACAACAACTGATTCAGAAGAAAAACCTCGATCGCCGCCGTTTAATAAAAAACATTTAAAAACTACATTGCGGAAAAGTGAAAATAAAAAGAAAATTATTCAATCTAATAATTCAAATTCAAAAACAGAACGGCAATATAATTATGAAAAAATCATTGGTATATTAAAATTTGTTTTGTTGGTTTTCCCAACCATCCTGATAATAATTTTGATGAGTTTCTATTCTAATATTATATTGTTTCAACTATATAGGTATTTATCTTCATGATAGCAGTAAATTACCATTTAATATTTTAATACGTTCACCGTTTTTGAAAATTTCCATTTATGATATGACAACGGATGGTGAATTACTTTTGAAAAGTCAAATGAATCGATCAACATTTGATATTGATCCTTCGGGCAACAACAACAACACCATCATCAGTAATGATAGTAATCCCATTGATTACATCCAATCGAAAATAAGTAAAGCGGCACATTTAAAAAATTCAGAGTAAGTTAATATAAGTTTTTTGTTGTTTAATGAAGGAGGGGAAATCTTGCATAGACACGCCCGAAGTCGCGTGTCAGATTCTTACTGACTAAAACCCCTCCTACGGCTGCGGTATGTTCGAATCAGACCATACTTGGGCCCCTTTTCGTACCTCCGATTGACACCTACTCAGATTGTCACCCAGGTCTCCCCGATTGCTCATCCATCGAATATAGTGTCCCTCGTTATCTCTAGCATATATTTGAAGGGTATCCCCGTTACCAGCTCGCTCTCTGCGAGGAACCGGTGCCCGGTCACCCCCATCCGTATGCTCTCCAAAGCCGAACATATTTTTATTTTTCGACCTCCCTTCCATCCTCCTTTGGGTGCCCTCATCTCAAGATTTACTAGGTATTTGTAACCTGCATCTCTTCTCGTGTTGGCCTCCTTTCGGTGTGGAGTTTTCTGAAAAAAAAACCACTGCCATCACTGGCAGCTGCCAGCAGTTTTTTGCCGCGCCGCTTTCCTCCTATCCGCTCTAGTCCGCTTTCGCGGATGAGTGGTCAATTCGGATCGCGAAAACGTGATCTTCAAATTCCCCATGGCAAGTAATAATTTGCCCCCCC
Source organism: Dilophus febrilis (assembly GCA_958336335.1). NCBI lineage: Eukaryota > Metazoa > Arthropoda > Insecta > Diptera > Bibionidae > Dilophus > Dilophus febrilis. The sequence continues at coordinate 11,038,600 of OY284472.1, read as the reverse complement.
CCCCCCAGAATCCGTGCGGCATGCCTCCAAAGAGGATGGGTTCCCAGACTCAGTCTGGTTACCATCTGGGGTAATTTAAACTTTCGGTTATTCAATCATTACTTGTTTTTTTTTTTGCATTAGTTACTTAGCTGCATTCTAGGATGCATTGCCCGGTTGCCACCACAGGGAGGTGTAACTAATACTTGAGGATGACAGACTGAGAATCACAATACCCTAGAATGCTTTAACTCTTTCCATCATCCTCTTAGCAACCAAGTTAATATAAGTTATAAAGAACTGATTATTTTGATGTTGTATAGAATTTAATTTAACCTTTTTTTTCCGTCTCTCCCTCCAAATTCCAGTTCAATTGAATGTGAATGGAATGAATTGATATTGATTAATGATGACATTAAACATTTACAAAATGGTAATGAAATTATATTTTTTGAATTAATGGAAATTTTACGGGATGGTGCGCGGGATAACAAACCAACCAAAATATCCAATGGAAAAAATACAATAAGCAGTGATGATGATAATGATGGTTGGTTAAAAATAGCATGGGCATTTTTAAAACCAGCTGGGGCTGGTGGAATTATTAATGACGATGCAATAACACAAAACTCTTCAAATATTGATAAAAAATGTACATTACAATTTTATGAATATCAAAAACGGAAAAGGAAATTATCTGCACTTACAATTTTTGAACAATGGAAATTTGTCAAAAAGAAACCGTAAATTGTTTTATTTTATTTTTTTTTTCTGGAAAATTTTATAAAAAATCTCATTCCTCTTTTTATTGTCGTTATATCACATTATATAAAATAGATACCGTGGCACTCTTAATATAACAATTAAAGGTATTAAACCGGCGGCTGATCAATTGGAAAATAATAAAAATATTGAATGTTCATTAATAAATCCGGATAGTTGTACAACAATTGAAGAAAATTTAATGGAAAATAAAATAAATAATTTTGGTTTTAATGAATTTTTTACAAAATGGAAACGACGTCCTGGACAAGTAATTTAAATATAAATAAAACAAACTTAATAAACCCTTCCGCTCCTTTAAAATTTTCAATATTAATATTATTTATTATATATAGTTTTGTAAATGTCCAACAAAAATATTGAGTCGATTATTGAATGTATCACCAATAATGGGTAAAGGCAGTTTAATTGGAAAATTTTCGCCGAATGGTCATTTTTTAGCATATACAATATTAGTTAATTCAGATCGTGATCATCACATTGAAATTGTCACAATACCAAATGGGATAAAAAGTCATACATTAAAAGGTCATACAAATTTTATTTATGATATGGATTGGTTAAATAAACAACAACAAAAAACCACCGATAGTAATCATTCACAAATTTATCCACAAATATTAATAACCGTATCGGCAGATCGTACAGCTATTATTTGGACAATTGAACGTGACGGTAATTATTCTGTTAAGGTATAAAAAAAAGTAAAATCGATTTTTCTATTGGGACCTTGCATTAATAATGTCGATTAAGATAACAGATGGCGAACTAGCGTTGTGTACATCGGAGCACACCGCGGACATATTCTTTTTTTTTGTCTGTCATTACTCTATAAATTTCAGTTCAGTTCATATGTCATTTCATTGAAGTGTAAGCAATAAAGTTTTTTTTGCTTCGAATATGTCGAAACACATGCCTGAAAATGTTGTTTTGCGGGGCAGTTTAATAACTTTCTTTAATTTGAAGAAAACCGCTGCTAATAGTTATCGATTTTGGTTGGTAGAAGTTTACGGTGAACATGCTCCAACTCAAAAAACTTGTGAACGGTGGATTGCACGTTTCAGAAGTGGTGATTTTGAAGTGAAAGACAAATAACGGCCAGGTGAGCCAAAAAAATTTGAAGACGAAGAATTGCAGGCATTGTTGGATGAAAATTCGGGTCGAACGCAACAAGAGCTTGCTTGCATTAGAATTGAATGTAGATGCCTCTACCATTTCTAGACGTTTGCATTCAATGGGAAAGATCAGAAAGCTCGGAAAATGGGTCCCACATCAACTGAATGAAAATCAACTCAAAGCACGGATCGATGCATGTCATACACATCATGCCGATCACAAAAAACTTAGTTTTTCGAGTCGAATTGTCACTGGCGATGAAAAGTGGGTGTATTACGACATTCCTAAATGTAAAGCATCATATATGTTGACTCCGGCCAACCATCAACTTCATAATCAAAACGTGATATTCATTGCCAGAAGCTTATGCTGTACATTTGGTGGGATCAGAAGGGTGTCGTGTATTTTTGAGCTGTTAAAACCGAATGAAACGGTTACATCTGATCGGTACCGACGACAACTGGGCGAATTGGCAAAGAAATTGAACGAAAAAATTGACCATTGATAGCTCGAAAACACCACAAAGTTTTAATGCACGATGAGACCACATGCCAGACCACATCGTGCAAACATCGTTAAGGAAAAAATAAAGAGGCTCGGTTGGGATCATCTTGATCACCACCGCCCGTACTCTCCAGACCTTGCTCCTTCTGATTACCATTTGTTCAGATCGATGCAGGTCAGCCTAACAGATGTTCGCTTTCGAAATGCTGAGAAGTTGGAAAATGGGTTGTGAATGGATTGGGACAAAAGATGAGGAGTTCTTCAAACGAGTAATCAACAAACTTCTTAAAAGATGGGAGGAAGTTATAGCTAACGATGGGCCGATATATTGGTTAATGTACTCAATCATTTTGTTATACAAATAAATGCCATTTTCGACCCAAAATAATCGACATCATTAATGCAAGGACCCAATATATTGAATTGAAACATATATTTTCTAAACCCTCCTTCCCCCCGCTCATAGATTCTACCTCATCCATCATTTGTTTATGCTGTAAAATTTCTAAATTCATTTTGTACCACCGAAGAATTGTACATAATAACTGGTGGTCGTGATTGTATCCTAAGAATATGGAAAGATTTACGGAAGAAGAACCACGAACTAAACAACAAATCAATGGTAGAATTACATCAAGAATTGTATGAACATGAAAACTATATAACATCAATAGCAATCAACGCGAATCCCACATCAACGACTAACAATAATAATGATAATTTAATTTATAGTAGTGATTGGAATGGACAAATTTTAGAATGGACAAAAATACAAGAATGTAAACATTTAGAATATGCATTAACAAAAACAATAAATCCATTTGGTGACTGCTCATTTGGTATTCATTCAATTCATTTGCATACGAATAAAGGATCACGTCTTTATGTAAATGTAAGTGATAAAAAACAAAATGGACGCACCTCAATTAAATGCATTGATATAAATTCAGGTATTTTATTGAATACGATCATCATTCCTGATGCAGATTTATCCGGAAATGATAATAAAAAATGTGCATTTACATTAAGTGAATGTGGTTCAATGATTTTTATTTCGAATAATTATAAAATGGAAATTATTGTATGGAATTTATTTACAAATTGTTTAATTAGAAAAATTCCGTTACCAGTAATCCAAACGGAACATTATTTAAAAGATACTCATCATCATCATCATCATCATCGTATAAGTTCATTAAATTATCATCCTTATGATTCATATTTAAGTGTTACCGTTTATCATGGAAATTATTCATCATCATCATCATCAAATATGGTAAATTTATATTTATTTGGAACGGATGATGATGCGGAAAATGCGGAAAATTTAAATAAAAAATCAAAATTACAAACAATAATTCAAAAAAAATTATTACAACAAAATGTTAAATTTACTGATGGCATTGTACCTAATCAAACCGGAAATACATTTATTAATATATTAAAAAAAATTGATGAAATATTTTTATCATCAACTGCCGAAAAAGTCGCCATCGCCGAAAATCAAACAGATGATTATAAAACAGAAACTTTAAAAAATGTTAAAGAATTATTATCAATTGAAGAAGAATCAACTCAATCAGCTTCCACATCATCATCATCGAGTACGTCTTTAAGTGATGCCGCTGGAACATTTACAATTGAAAAATTAAAAGATCAATCATCATCCGACGATGGTAGTGGTGGTGGTGATACATTTACAATTGAAAAACCACCAAAACCATCAAAAATTCCACGAAAAATACATAAAAATAATGCAATACTAAATGATGAATTAAAATTTGAAGTGAATGAACCGAAAAACAATGAAATTGATTCGTCGGATGATACAACAATATCAGAATCTTTATAAAACAATTATATATATATATTTTTAATAGATAAATAAAATTTTAATTAATTAATTTGAAAAATTTCCAATAATAATTTATGATAATCTTTTCAGAAAGTTATCGGATTTATTATGAGTATGATTTTGATGTTGTAAATCTAATATAATTTTTGTAACATTTTTTTCATCATTATCCTTATCATCATCGTCGTCATCATTGTTGTTTAACATTGGAACGACGGCTGGCATTCGTAATTCAGGCATTTGAAATTTTTTCTGTGAGTTTACCTTTTTTTTATCAATGATTTTATTTAATATTATGGAAAAATCACAATTCCATAATTCATAAAATTGTGATTCATTTGTAAAATTTTCATTATCCTGTTGTTGTTGCTGCTGCTGCTGCTGCTGCTGCAATAATTTACTTGTATTTAAAATAATTTCATCATATAATTTTGATTGATTTGGAAATTTTAATACACAACCACAACCAAAACCATTTGAATCATTTCCATTATCATCCACATCCATATCATCATCGTCCTCATCCTCATCCATAACATTCATAAGAAATTCTGCATTTAACCAATTTACAAAAAATAAATAATAACAATAATTTTCTTGCCATAATGCAATTTGAATTGCCGAATCACATAATAATAAAATTCCATATGAATTTGATTGTTGAAAAAATTTTCCAATTGCCACTTTTAATGTTATATTATTATTATAATTATTTGATGATTCGTTTTCAATATCATCATTATTATTAGAGTATGATGACTGCGGTTGTGTGGTATATAAATAATTAATTGGTCCATTAAATACTAATTGAATTTCATTATGAATCATTAATGATTTTGTTATTTGAAAATCTTTTATTATTTGTTCAGGTGTTATAAATTCAATATGATGATCATTTGGTTCCACCATTAATAATTTCATTGAATTATCATAAATTTGATTACCCAATTGAAATATCTAAAAAAAATAAAAAATATTTACAATATGGAAGTTAAATTGTATATTGTAAAATAATTTCGTACCTTATCAATCATTTCATTTGTCCAATAATCAACATTTTTAGTGTGTGCCATTGCAAGTGCAGCAACGGCATGACAAATATCAATGGGTGTAGTATTTCCGAATGATGAATATCTTTTTTTGAGTTTTCCAATTAATACCTGGACATCGTTCATATACGGAGATTTTTGAAATTCTATTGAACTATCAGCGGTTCTTGCGGTCGTCATCATTGATTGATATGCTGAATGGGTTCTCGGTAATTGTAAATAATTTTTTGGTATTTTTGATGGTTTTAATAATTTTGTTATTATTATCTAATATTATAATATGGAATATTAAAAAATAGAAAATTTAATTTAAAATTATCTGATATTTCATTTAATTTTTGTTCGTTACTACGGCAGAATCGGTTTAGCGGCCGTAAAACCTCGGCGAATTCTATTGCCGTGTGAGTCCGCGTAATGAAATCACTTTAAATTAGTTGATGAACCTATCTGATGCGTTGAATGCACTTAAAAGTGATTTTAGATGGTCAAACTTTAATTATATGTGGATTAATTAAGCAGTAAGAAAAAATAACTTATATGTTTTCATTAACAATTGTCCAAGTTGCACTTTAGGTGGATGCGAGTCTTTATATCGAAAGAAAGAAATGATTCATTTAAATAATTGATAGTCCTAAGAAGGTTCTATAGCTACTATAGCGCTGGCAGACTGTTCAATATAATCTTAATGTTCTTTGGAAAAAAATGAATTTCCAATTGGGTTGGTTCGAAAAAAGTTAAAAGATACTGCGAGTAGTATGGATGTGCTGTTTGAGAATTTCTTGAATTATAAGCGAAGTTAATCGGCCGCGGGCCGCCAGTGATTAATTTGAAAATTTCATTAGAACATTCATGATGGTTATATATATTTATAAAAATGTGCATATAATAAAGCTATTGATGAGCGTCTCTGTGATAAAATAATTCAATGGAATTATTGTTATAGTTTCATTTCTGATCTATATGAGAACGGAAAATGCTTTTCAATCGTGTCACTAAACTGTATTGTAGTAATTGGTAATTGGCCGCCCGAATATTTATTAATAGGTTCTTAGATTGTGAAATAAAAGAGTATTATTCATATATTGGGAGTATGCATTAATTCATGCGGTTTTTTTTCGAAAATTAAGGCTTGATTGTGAGAAAATGGTTATAAAATCAATGATCAAAGTATGGTCCATTGGAAGCTACAACATTTACCCACCTTTCTGGCAGTTTGTGGATTCAATCCCAAAAGAACTTCTCCGGATTGTTGGTGAAAAACAAATAGAGATAATTTTTGATACCCTGTTCTGAAGTGAAGCGTATTCCGGTGAGGGCATTCTGGATTGATCTGAACAAGTAGTAATCAGAAGGGGCTATGTCTGGGCTATAAGGCGGGTGAGGTAGAACTTCCCACCCACTGTTTTCCAAATAGTTCTGAACCGGTCTTAAAACATGTGGCCGAGAATTGTCATAATGGAAAATTATGGATTCGTGTCTGGTTGCATATTCTGGTCGTTTTTCCGCAATCGCTCTCTTCAAATGAATTAATTGTGTTCGGTAGAGGTCCCCTTTGATCGTCTGACCCGATTTCAACAGCTCATAATACAACACACCCTTCAGATCCAACTCAAATACAGAGCATTACCTTGGCAACATTGATATTCGGCTTTGCCGTGGATGTTGATGGTTGGCCTAGCTTCACATACGATTTCTTGCGCTTGGGGTTATTGTAATGAATCCATTTTTCATCACCAATGACAATCCGATGCAAAAATGACTTGTTTTTGTGGCGTTGAAGCAACATTTCCGACATGCAGAATCGGCGTTCGATATCCCTTGGCTTTAATTCATACGGCACCCAATTTCCAAGCTTTTAGATGAATCCCGATGCTTTTAAACGTCTGGAAATGGTTGCTTGATCAACTACCAATGATTTTGCAATATCTTGTTGCGTTTGGCACGCATCTTCATCAAGCAATGCCTCCAATTCTTCATCTTCATCATCTTTTTGGCTGTCCGGGTCGTTCATCGTCTTCTAAGTTGAAATCATAACTTTTAAACCGTGAAAACCACTTCTGGCACGTTCTTTCAGCTAGATGATGGCATATGGCCACCATAAACCTCTACTAAAATACGATAACTTTCGGTAGCACTTTTCTTCATGTTAAAGTAATAAAGAAGAACTCCCCGCAAAAACACTTTTTCTAGCACAAAGTTCAACATGTTCCAATGAATAGAAAAAAATGTTGCTTACGCTTCAATCAAGTAGCATATACTGAAACAGACGCGCAATAACAGCAGCTTTCAAATGAATATAGTAACGGATGAACACGGCGTGAAAAAATACTAGTAACGCCCACTCTTAGAAATCCGCACGAATTAATGCATACTTCCAATAATAATTGGGTCAACATTTTTTTTTGATCTTTTGTTTGAGCCTTTGTTTAATATGGATTAAATTCCACTCCCACGGGTTTATCCTTCCCCATTCTAAATTGTTGGTAATTGAAGAAATCATATCTTATGGCGTGACTATATAAAGCATTTGGTTCGCATTATTATTAAGAGGTAAAAAAAATAAACCTTTAGGAATCGAATAGTGAAAGTTTTTTTTGGAAAATCTTTAATAACTCATAAACCAATTAGGAATGAATCGGGATGAAAATTTACATACTTACAGATTAAGGGACGCTGAAACAGCCTAAGGGGGTTTTGTTACTGCGATAGAAGATCATATTGATAAAACTTAAGTTAAAAAGAGTGATATATATATATATATAAATATAATAATACTTACATGATGTAATTTAAATTGATTTGAAGAACCACCCGCACCCGCACCCCCACCACCAATTTCATTTTCATTAATCGAATGAATATTTTCCAATAGGATTTTAACCAAATGTTGTATTGATTCAAAACGATACAAACATGAAAGACCATTTTTACGATACAATCCATTTGGTCCAATTTCATGTGAATCAAATAGAAAATATGAATTTGAAAATGATTTCCATATGGCAATTGCATATGTTTTAATTAAAATGATTGCAGTTTTTTCTAAATTTTCCTCATCACTCACTGCAAAAAATTCCATTAAAATTCTTTCTAAAGATTCTTTTGTTAAAAATCCCATTTGTCCGTTATTATTATTATTATTATTTGCCAATTTAAATGTAACACTGATATTAACCAATTCAAATTGTTTATAAATTTCATGTAATTGTAATTTATTACGATTAATATTTAAACTGTCCTGATTAAAATTATCATCACCAAAGGATGATGATAGCATTGAAAGACTTTTTCTATATAAACGATCACCATATTTTAATATAATATCTAATATTTTTGTTGTCCAATCTGATGGTTCTGTACAAATTGTTGAAAATACAAGTGCAATTATTGAATTTGTTAAATCTTGTCGATTACGAGTCAATTCAATTGGAAATATATTATCATTTTGTGATATTGAACCACGTAATATCCAATAATAGCAATCATCTTCTTCATCACCATTTGATATTTTATGAAAATTATACCAATTTTCTGATTCTTTATTGTTTATCCGATTTTTCCGATTATCCATCCATGTTGATTCAATTAATAAAATATTTTCAAATTCAATTTTATAAATTGTAAATAATTCATTTGCCATTCTATCATCATCATGTAAAAATTGTTTTATATGTTTTATTAAATGTTCAACAGTTGAAAACCATGCAATGTATGGTTTAAAATCTGTTTCATTAATTGATTCCATTAATCCATTATCAATAATAACGGTGGGATCAATAATAATTGGCTCATTTTCCTCAATTTCTGATAATTGCAGTTTATTATTATTTATTATTGTTGATAAACCATCACCAATTGATTCTTTTGGTGATTTTATTGAATCTTCACGGCCGTTAACGTTAACATCATCATCATCATCATCATCATCATCTTTGATTAATTTATCCATAACTCTTTTCTTATATAACTCTTGAAATTCAATAATCCTTTTTGGATGTAATTTTGTACAATTTCGATCACATGGCAATGGATCATAAATAAAATATAAATTATCTTGTTTCCAAATGGCCAATAAAAATATATCCGATTTTAATATAAATGTAATATTATTTGGTTCTGATTTTAATGCTTTCAATAGACAATTTTTTAAATCAATTTGCTGTGGAATTCGGTTTATTTCCTTATTCGATCCAATACTAATCAATGATTTTTTACTTTGATTATTTTGAATACTTCGTTGTATTGAAAGACGTTCGAGTACCGATAAACGATCACCATTTTTTTGTTTATTATCACTCAGCAATGATAATGTAGATAATTTTGATAATTTTTTACCTGCAGTTTCAATAGTTTTTGTTACCGATACCATTGACGAATTGTTCTCTTTTAATATAAATACACCACTATTGATTGCAGTCGACGTCGATGAATGATTAATGATTTTAAATTGATTTGTACCAAATTTTAATGGATATTTCATATTAAATAATAAATTCCATTGATATTTTAAAAATGTTTCATTTTCATTTAATTGTGAAATTTTCTTCTTCTTTAATTCATCATCATCATCAGCGGTTTGAGTATTGATAAATTTCTCATAAATTTTTAAATAATTTTTTTTACCAATATTTTCAATATCATCAAAATCATATTTTGTCCATTTTTTACTATGTTTTATTTGTATCATTGATAAGGCAATCAATAGATTACAAAGTGATTGTTTGGAATTATAAAGATCAGCGTAAGTGGTGGTGGTGGTTGTGGTATTCGAAATTGATTCATTATTATTATTTAAAGAATTATGTAAAATTGCTGCATATTCACCAAATGGCAAATAATTACATAATTTTGGACGTATATTTTTATCAGTTATTGTTATTTCGGTGATTAGAAATTTGTACTGTGTGGGTGTGTGTATGTGAATTAAATAAAATTACTGATTTTTTTGTTCGATTAATAATTTTTTTTTAGATTAACTTACTTCAATATTTGATGTATCGCTAATTATGTTTATATTACCAATTATTTGTTCAACGAAATCTTCTAATTTAATAAATCTCATTGCACAACTGGTTAAATTTTGACAATAATTTTTGTAATTTTGTTTAGCTAGAAAATAATTAAAAAATTTGAAAAATTTATAGAAACCGCAAAAATTATATCATTTTATAAAACAAACTTTTGTACAATATCTGGATATAGATTATTATTAGAGATTATATAAATTGAGTTCTAAGTCCCTGAAACACTTAACTCCTCGTGGTAATTTTACTACACCCTCATCAGTCTATTCCATATTGATACATTTATTGACACTTTACAGTAACCTGGCCAATTGAATTATGGTTATGGACATAACTTGGCATTGGAAATAATTTGCCAATGATCCCGAGATTTATTAAAAATACTTTCATATAACAGATCAAAAGTTCGTTGGCTAACATAAAAACAACCTTTTTTGTATTTGATTTTATTATTCAATATATTGTTGCGTCTTCGAGGGCGATACAACGAACGATTATTTATTTATTTTATTTATTTATTTTTTTTATTTATTTATTGAGAAACATTACAATCTAATGTATACATATATAGTAATTATTCCAATATATTTGGAATAGTCCATATTAAAATTACATAATTAATAAAATAAATTATATGAACAAGCATTTCAAATATAAAAATAGTATTGAAGAAAAAATAAAAAACAATCAATTAAGGTTGAAATTACTGATTGTTATAAAAAAAATTCAATTTAAAATGTGAACATTTTACATTATTGTCAATTAACAAGTGACTATAGGAATTATAGGACATAATTAAAGAGTTAAAAGGATTAAAATGGCCATAATTGGTATGATGGGAATTAAAAACAAAAAAATCAATTGACCGTAGGTGGCGAAAATTCAATTTAAAATTCAATTTTTCCAATAAAGAAATACAATCAAATTTACCCTTAATTACTCCACACATAAACGACAATCCAATGTATTCCCTATGTTTTTCTAGGGTAGGCATATTTAATAACCGAAGCCTATGAGTATAACTTGGTAATATAATTGAATCAGACCAAGGAAGAGCTCTAAGAGCAAATCTTAGAAATCTTTTTTGAACTGATTCTATTCTTTGTTTACCATTTGAATAATACGGCGACCACACCGGACATGCATATTCGAGAGTTGACCGTACAAGCGAATAAAATAATGCCCTAAGACAATATGGATCCGAAAACCCATTACCAACGCGCATAATAAAACCAAGTATGGAATTTGCCCTGTTAACCACATAATCAATATGGGGCTTAAAGGTAAGTTTAGTATCTAAATAAACACCCAAATCCAGGGTTTTGTCCAAAATATTTAAAATCTTACCATTTAAATGATAGGAATGAATTATTTGTGTTCGTTTATGAGTAAAGTGCATAATTTTACATTTGTCAATATTTAAAAACATATGATTATCAGAACACCAAACATAGAATGCACATAGATCCGTTTGGAGCGCAAGAGCATCGTCAAGATTAAAAACAGATTTGTAAATTTTCACATCGTCCGCATATATCTTACATTTAGAATATTTAAAAATATTAGGTAAATCATTAATAAAAAGTATAAATAAAAGGGGACCCAAGTGACTACCCTGTGGTACACCAGAACAAGCATTAATTGGTCGGGATAAAATATTATTAAAAAGCACCTCAGATGAACGATTCTTCAAGTACGAACGAATCCAATTAATGAAAACATCACCAAACCCAATATATATTATATAGCGTTCATACAATTTTTCTATACCATTTTTATAATAATTTATTTTTGTCTTAAGCCTCAAAATATGCCCCAGTTTCGGCGATTACCTCTTCATCGGAGCTAAATTTCTTTCAAGAGAACACGAAAAAAAAAGTGGTGCTGGTGACCAGATCTGGAGAAAATGGTGAATGCGGAAGCAATTCGAAGACCAATTCATGCAATTTTTGTTGCCATATCGTTTTCATTATTGTTTTATTTTGGTTGATTGTGAGCTCAAGCGGCACCCACTTATTTGTTGCGTACAGAGCTTTCGCATACCCAAATATTCATTCACAATATGTCCAACACGTACGTTCGCCTTTGATATCTTTAGAGTTATCTCTACAGCTATCTCGATCAACTTCACTTTACGATTATCCAAAATTATTGGGAGTATGCATTAATAATGTCCATTTTTTGGCTTGAAATTGGCATTTATTTGTATAACAAAATGATTGAGTACATTAACCAATATATTGCCCATCGTTAGCTATGACTTACTCCCATCTTTTAGGAAGTTTGTTGATTCCTCGTTTGAAGAACTCCTCATCTTTTGTCCCAATCCATTCATCGACCCATTTTCGCACTTCTTCAGCATTTCGAAAGCGTACATCTGTCAGGCTGACCGGCATTGATCTGAACAAATGGTAATCAGAAGAGCAAGGTCTGGAGAGTACGGGGGTGATTAAGATGATCCCAACCGATGAGCCTGTTTATTTTTTCCTCAACGATCGTGCAAACATCGTTAAGGTCTATTAGGGTAATTTGTTGGTGGTCTGGCATTGTCATTGTGCATTGAAATTTTATGGTGTTTTCGAGCTATCAATGGTCAATTTTTTCGTTCAATTTCTTTGCCAATTCGCCCAGTTGTCGTCGGTAGCAATCAGATGTAACCGTTTCATTCGGTTTTAGCAGCTCATAACACATGACACCCTTCTGATCCCACCAAATGCACAGCATAAGCTTCTGCCAATGAATATCGCGTTTTGATTGTGAAGTTGATGGTTGGCCGGCATCAACACATGATGCTTTACGTTGGGGTTGTCGTAATACACCCACTTTTCATCGCCCGTGACAATTCAACTTAAAAAACTATGTTTTTGTGCTCGGCAAGATGTTTATGGCATGCATCGTTTCGTGCTTTGAGTTGATTTTCATTCAGTTGATGTGTGATGGATACATTTTCCTAACTTTCTGACCTTTCCCATTGAATGCAAACGTCTAGAAATGGTAGAGGCATCTACATTCAACTCTAATGCAAGCTGTTGTTACGTTCGACACGAATTTTCATCCAACAATGCCCGCAATTCCTCGTCTTCAAATTTTTTTGACTCACCTGGCCGTTCTTTGTCTTCCACTTCAAAATCACCACTTCTGAAACGTGCAAACCACCGTTCACAAGCTTTTTGAGTTGGAGCATGTTCACCGTAAGCTTATACCAACAATCGATAACTATCAGCAGCGATTTTCTTCAAATTAAAGAAAGTTATTAAACTTCCCCACAAAACAACATTTTCAGGCATGTGTTTCGACATATTCGAAGCCCAAAAAAGCTTTGTTGTTTACACTTCAATGAAATGACATATACTGAAATTTATAGAGTAATGACAGACAAACAAAAGAATATGGGCGCGGTGTGCTCCGATGCACACAACGCCATATGTTATCTAAATCGACATTATTAATGTAAGGTCCCAATATTTAGTGGACTTTTTTGATGTTTTCGTCGGTAACAGCCTCTTTGAAGCGTCCACTCAGCGTGCATCGTCCTCGGTGCCCATTTCGCATTTCTTTTAAATGTAGCAAAACCCACTTCTCAACGGTTGATTTTCTTGCGGTGCAGAGTCCGAATAATCCGTTTAAAAAGCAAAGCCTTGGGTTTAACGGTATTTTTTTTCGCCCTAAAAACAATGTTTATTAACACACGAAATTCCGAAAATTAGTTTTTTTACACTAACATAACTTATTGCTTTACTCAAAATGCTATATTTCGCATAAACTATAATAGTTCGACAGCTGTCTAATTTACACACTTATCTTTTGAAAGTTAGGGTTAACCATGGACAGGGTTAACTATCATATGGATTTAATGGTTGCGTAGCGTAATTTAGATGTCAGTTTACGAACTATTCAACCCACCTGATATAATATTGATGAGTATGCGTGCGACTTTGTTAATCTTTGAATGCGTCCGACCAAGGAGATTCATTAATTAATTTGATCTCAATGAATAAATGTTGACTTAAGGTACATTTTCAATCTCGTCTTATAAGCCTTGGCTTCGTCTTTTTTTATTGTGATGTTTCTTAAAAGATTGTGATTGTGTTTATATTTATTTTTGTATATTATATGAATTTTCACAAAAATGGCCGCTTAAGTCTCGGTTGCGTCTTAAAAAGACACAGACAATCCTAGTCACGGCTTATAAGACTCTCTGAACAAATAATCGATTTTTATTGGTTGATTTAAAAAAAAACGAAGCCCAGGCTTATAAGACGAGACTGAAAATGTACCTTAAATTCATGATTTCTAATTAGAAAGTGTCCGACCATGGATTTGAACTCGCGTGACCACCCACAATTGGGTTGGATACTTTACCGTAACGGCACCACCAAATCATTCTTTCTGTTTTCTGAGCATAAGTAACTAGAACTAGTAACTAGAACAGAAAAGCTCGATTTTTGTCAAGAAAGAACCTTGAAAGAACAACAACAAAATCTGCGTATCTGCGAATCTTATTACATTGTCAATATAAAGAGAAAACGATCCAAGACACATAGTTCTGAGGATTGGTTTTTAGTAATCTGACGTGCTTACATAAATAATAAATGTTTAAATGTTAAAAAAATTAATCAACTTACAATACATTTCTGGATTTTTACCATCCGCATCACGTTCATACGGATCAAAAAAATAAAAATATTCATTTTTTTTCCAAAATCCAATGGTAAAATTTTCCATAATAAAAATTCCATATTCATTATTTTGAAAAAATGTAATAAAATCTATAATAATTAATAGAGAAAATTAATAAAAAAAAAGAAATGAATTGTTTTGCACATTACCTTGATGTAAATCTTTGAAATTTAACTCCTTAACTTTATCATCATTGCTTCCATCATCACCAATGTTAATATGTTTATTTGAATTACTATTCACCAAAGAATAATTAAAATCAATAATTTTATCTTTATAACACAATTGATTTCCAATTGAATTTAATAAAGTTAATAAATTTGAAAATTTATTTTTTCGTAATGTGGCATTACACATTTTTTCAAAATCCATTGAAATTATAAAAATTTCATTTAAATTTTCACGATCCCATTCATCAACTTTTATTAATTTCATATAGGCTAGTGTTGTAATTGCAATTGCAATCGATTGATTTAATTTTAAATTATTATCTGCTAAAGGTTTTTCATCATTTACATTATCATCACCCGCATTTACATTCCGCATACCATTTTCAATCAAAATATGTTGATTATTCCCTGGAATCGATACGCGGTTATTACCTGATCTTAATATCCATTTCATAATGCCACATCCCAACCAATTTTGCCAATTCTCTGACTTTATACATGCATCATTTACTTGAATGCTAACGATACGAAATGATTCATATCGTTGAGCCATCAAAATATTATCCATATAACAATTAATTAAATCATTTAAATGCAGATAACATGTGATACAAGCGGCACCATAAGATAATTCATCATCCTCACCTTCATCATCATCATAACCACCTTCATTATTCTGATTAAAATTCCCGCCTGTATTAGGAGGATTACTAACATTATTATTTTTAACATTTTTATGTTTTTCAATCCATTTCCGCCCCATTAAATCACATTTTCGTCCATCGTATAGAAAATATAAATCAATTTCACGCCATACAGCAACGAATTCCGGTCCATCAATAACACCCATATCATATTGTTTGAAAAATTCCCTTAAAGCCACATTCAAATCGGCCACACCATTTTGATTGGCCGAATTCAATGCACCGAAAACAATTGATTCCGTTGCCAATTCATAATTGAATTGACCACCACCACCACCACCACCACCACCGATTGTTATTACGGTTCGAATATCATTCGGTAACATTTTATTACCATCAATTGTTGATAAATTATTTTTATAAATAATTTTACCTAACAATTGAATTTCATGGAGGGTATCTTTGGTCCAACAACGTGAACGTGCCAATCGTAACATTACAATGGCCGCTACGCATGTGCATGGTAAATGAATTGATTGTTTAACATGTGAATTACCCCGTAAAATTGCAATGTCTGATGAAATCATACGATAATCTTGTAGTTGATTAAGCCCAAGTTGGTGTTGTTGTTGTTGTTGTTGTGGAGGAAATGATTGTGAAAATATTTCATTTTTTAAATATTGAAAATTTTCCCTTTGTACATTTTCAATTTCCATATCATCATCATTATTTATTAGATTTTTATCATTATCAAATTCATTTTCTATTTTACGATGAGATTTTTCTTCTTCTTCCTGTTCTTCTTCTTCAATGACTGTAGCAGGATTCCCATTTATAATTGATTTTTGATTTAAATGTTTATTGTCTAGTATTTCGGTCGTTGCGGTTGTTGTTGGATACTTTGATTTTTGTTCAATTTTTATTATTTGTATTGTTTCAAAATTATAATAAATATCATTTCGATTTAAATCCATTATTGGTAAAATAATCGATTCAGATAGATATTTTACAATATCATCAATTGATTTTGATTTAATTAAACATGAATATCCTTTTGTATGAAATTTATCTGATGATGATGATGATGATGATGATGGTATGGATAATAATTGACCATTTGCATTACAATTAAATGAATTGAAAATAAAATATTCATAATCGTCTGCTGTCGCCACCACATCAGAATTTTCCGAATTCAATTGTTTCCAAATTGGAAAATACATTTTATTATTAATATTTAAAATAAAATTTTCATTTTGTTTGATAAATTCAATTAGATTTTTTTCAAATTCATTAATTGATGTTTTGCGGTCATGATGATCAACCGCAATGGATTTTGTTGTTTTATTTCCATCATCATTATCATCATCATCATCATCAGCCGAAGATAACATTTTTAATTGTATTGTAATAGCATAAAAATCAATATAAAATCGTTTACAAATATCTTGTAACGTTAACAATTGAGAATATTTTGATTTTGGCATTTTTTCAATATTTTTTTGATAGATTTCTAAAGATTTACGATGAACATCCGTTCCGATATCAATTATTCTATTTAAATCCGTGCGCGACCAATTTTTTCCCATTAATTTATAATACAATTGTTTATATGCAATGGTTACAATTGAAACGGCTGCATTCTATTTTGATAACGCAGAAAAAGTAAATAAAGGATTAAAATTGGACTTTTAAGGACGTTTTTAAAATTATTTATTGACAGAAAATACTATTGGGAGTATGCATTAATTATTCGTGCGGTTTTCTAAGAGTGGACGCGTTACTAGTATTATTTCGCGTCGTGTTCATCCGTGACTATATTCATTTGAAAGCTACTGTTATTGAGCGTCTTTTTCAGTATATGTCATTTGATTGAAGCGTAAACAACATTTTTTTATATTCATTGGAACATGTCGAATTTGTCGTGCCAGAAAAAGTGTTTTTTTGCGGGGAGTTCTTCTTCATTACTTTAACATGAAGTGCTACCGAAAGTCATCGTATTTTAGTAGAGGTTTATGGTGGCCAGGCCATGTTCTAGCTGAAAGAAAGTGGTTTTCACGGTTTAAAAGTGGCGATTTCAACTTAGAAGACGATGAACGACCCGGACAGGCAAAAAGATGATGAAGATGAAGAATTGGAGGCATTGTTTGATGAAGATGCGTGCCAAACGCAACAAGTTCTTGCAAAATCATTGGGAGTTGATCAAGGGACCATTTCCAGATGTTTTCATCGCGATTCATCAAAAACTTGAAAATTGGGTGCCGTATGAATTAAAGCCAAGAGAGCAGATCGAACGCCGATTCTGCATGTCGGAAATGTTGCTTGAACGCCACAAAAACAAGTTATTTTTGCATCGAATTTTTGCACTGGTGATGAAAAATGGATTCATTACGATAACCGCAAGCGCAAGTAATCGTATGTGAAGCCCGGCCAACCATCAACATCCACGGCAAAACCGAATATCCATGTTGACGAGGTAATGCTCTGTATTTGGTGGGTTCAGAAGGGTGTGTTGTATTACGAAATCGTTGAAATCGGGTCAGACGATCTATGGGGACCTTTACCGAACACAATTAATTCGTTTGAAGAGATCGATTGCGAAAAAATGACCAGAGTATGCAACCATAATTTTCTATCATGACGAATCCATAATTTTCTATCATGACAACGCTCGGCCACATGTTTCAAGACCGGTTCAAAACTATTTGGAAAACAGTGGGTGGGAAGTTCTACCTCACCCGCCTTATATCCCAGACATAGCCCCTTCTGATTACCACTTGTTCAGATCAATGCAGAATGCCCTTACCGGAATACGCTTCACTTCGATCGAATAGGGTATCAAAAATTGGCTAGATTCGTTCTTCGTTCCAACAAGCCGGAGAAGTTCTTTTGGGATGGGCACAAACACAAACTGCCAGAAAGATGGGCAAATGTTGTAACTTGAAATGCACACAATACTTTGATCATTTATTGTGAAGGGTGATTTTTTAGCTATTATCTTTTTGGCAACACTGGTTTAAACAGCTGACGCACGTTTCGTGTTTTGTTTCACTGTCAAACATCTTCAGTTTGGTCTATAATTTAACCATGAATCGTCTTACAAACGAACAACGCTTGCAAATTATTGAATTTTATTATCAAAATGCGTGCTCTGTTAATAAAGTTCATCGCGCGCTTCTTCTATTTTATGGTCAGTTTAATCGACCCACTGATCACGGCTATTCGGGCTATTTTGACTAAATTTCGCTCCAAATTTACATTGTTGGACATTAAACGACCAACACGCTTACGTAGAGTGCGAACTGAAGAAAATATCGCAGCTGTATCGGCCAGTGTTAATGATGACCATCAATTATCGATTCGTTGCCGTTCGCAGCAATTGGGCTTCTGTTACTCAACAACGTGGAAAATTTTGCGGAAGGATTTAGGTGTGATGCCTTTCAAAATGCATCTGGTGCAACAATTGAAACCGAACGACCTACCGCAACATAAAATTTTTGGTGAATGGGCTCTTGGAAAGTTGACCGAAGATTTTGCCTCAATGGGTACGTAAATAAGCAGAATTGTTGATTTTGGAGTGAATATTAGCCAGAAGCATAGCAAGAGCTACCAAAGAGCTTCCAGAAAAAGTCACAGTTTGGTGCGGTTTATGGGCTGGTGGCATCATTGGACCGTACTTCTTCAAAGATGATGCGAATCGTAACGTAACGTTGAATGGTGAGCGCTACCGTGAGATGATATTTTTTTGCCCAAAATGCAAGGGCTTGACTTGCATGACATGTGGTTTTTAACAAGACGGTGCCACATGCCACACAGCACGCGCAACAATGGACTTATTGAGAGGCGAGTTCGGTGAACATTTTATTTCACGTTCGGGACCGGTCAATTGGCCGCCTAGATCGTGCGATTTAACGCCTTTAGACTATTTTTTGTGGGGCTATGTTAAATCTCATCTCTATACAGATAAGCCCGCTTCAATTGACGTATTGGAAGACAACATTGAAGCATTTATTCGTGAGATACCGGCCGAAATGTTGGAAAGAGTATGCCAAAATTGGACTAAGCGGATGGACCATTTGAGGCGCAGTCAAACTCAACATTTGCATGAAATAATCTTCAAACATTAAATTATATGGACCGTACTATCGATTCAAATTAAGATTTCATGCATTTTTCTGAATTTTATGTGTTTATTTTTGAAAAACTTTCCTATAGCTTTTAAAAAATCACTCTTTATAACCATTTTTTCACAATAAAGCCTAAATTTTCGAAAAAAAACCGCATGGATTAATGCATACTCCAAATATTAGATTATTATAGATTATTATAGATTATTATTATAGATTATTAAACTAAATGCAATGAAATGAATGACAAATTTAAATGATCATATACCTGTTTATTATTGATAAGAAATGAAAATTTTTTCGATGATAATGATAATGTACCTCGTAATATCAATAGACGGTTGCTGCTTATTCCGCTACTAGTAGACCCATTTTTCAATTTTAATCGATTCCAATTATTATTATTTCTATTTTCACTATCGCCGTATACTGATTTTTTTCTATATAAACAAAAAATTATTAATTTAAAATCAATACCTCAAAAAACAAAAAAATTGGATTTCTCTTATACTTATAAATATTTAATTTCGGATTTAAATTGCCAATTTCCAATTGATTTTCTTGATTGTCTTTTGACATTGGCAATTTTTCCATTTTACTATTCCCTTTTGATCTATGCAATTCGAAATTTTTATTAAATAAATACCTTTTTGGAGGATTAATTAAATTATAGCATATGATATAATTACTTTTGTTGTCCTCTCTTGCTGAAATTTTGCTGAATAATCAAATTTCGATTTTTTGGTTCATGTAATGGTTTTTTTCGGTTGATTTCTTTTTTAATTGTAATACCATCTGCAATTTTATCTGCCATATTTTGTTTTTGATTTTGAAAACTTGAAATTTTTCGATTTACGCGGTTTAAAATTAATTAAAACTTGAAAAGTATTAAAAATTAATTTTATTTTATATACAATAATTTTAATTTGTCAATTTTGCAAAAATTAGAAAAGAGTTTATAAAAAAAAAAATCAATGATTGTTATAATTACAATTAAAAAAAATATAATTTTTTTACATTACTTTTCCTAATCGTAAAATATTTTGGATTTGGATTTTGGGCCAGAAAGCAATATAATAAGGAGATTTTTGTTTGTTTCAAACTCAAAAAGGGAGTTGATTTTCAAATCACCAAACTCTATTTAATAACCATTATATTATTAATAATAACTATAAATAGAAAATGAAATGAAATGAATCATTGGTGGTATTTAAATTAAAAATAATAACTTACTTATTTACTTACACGCGCCAACAACCTATACAATTGGTTTTGGCGTCCATCAACAGCCTTCTCCAACCGGGCGTCTGTTCATTGTCAACGTCCGGCAGTCGGAAACACCGAGTTCTCCAAAGATCCGCTTCTACTTTATATTTCCACCTACCCCGCCGCCGGCTTCCAACACTTCTTATTAAACCAACTGACCTGCAATCCAGCATTTTTAACGTCATATACGCGATCGCCATCCATCCATTCGTACCACACGACCAAACCACCTCAGGCGACCAATCTTAATGAATCGAACGAGGTCGGGTTCGTTATACAATTTATATACTTCAAAATCGTACCGCCTACGACACCACCCCCTTTCCTTTATCGGTCCAAATATGAGGCGAAGAATTTTCTTTTCAAACCCCAAACCAAGACCCCGTTCGTTATAGCCTGTGTCATGTACCACGTTTGCAGAACTGTAGGTTCTGAAATTGGTCGAATCAGCGATTAATATTACTTTAATTTATGCCATGGATACCGGCTAATGCCCGTCGCTTTTTAAAGAGACAAAACACATTTTTTGTGGGAGAACACCCAAAAATTTTTTATTCAAAATATTTTCCATCACTTCTTACACATTTTGTCCACCTTTTAGGCAATTTGTGGATACCACGCAAATCAAATTATTGTTCCTTTGATGAAAACCAGTCGGGGCCCAATTTTAACAAGTTCTGCAGACGTTTTGAAGTGCTGGTCCTTCTTAAGGGCGTGGTCCATCGATGAAAACAAATGGTAGTCTGAAGGAACCAAGTCTGGTGATAAGCAGCATGCGATAAAACTTCCCAGTTATTAAGCGCCTCTAACGTTTCCTGGACCGGTATTGCTTTGTGTGATGGTACATTGATGTCATGTAGGAAAATTACCTTGTGTTGTCTTTTTTGATATTCTGGTCGTTTTTGCAGCAGCAACGCACGGTTCAAATTGATCATTTTTTATCGGTATATTAACAGTCTCACCAGGTTTTAGAAGCTCGTGGTACACTACACCGTTCCGATCCCATCAAACAGAAAGCATTCTCTTTTTGCCGAAGCGATTTGGCTTTACCGTCGATGTTGATGGCTGATCTGGTGAAACCCACGATTTTTTGCGTTTCGGATTCTCAAAATAAATCCACTTTTCTTCACCGCAGTCACGATTCGATTCATAAAACACTTCCTTTTGTATCGTTGAAGTTGCATTTCACATATGGTTTTTCGATTTTCTTGTTGCCTTTAAGTCAATTCATGTGGCACCCACTTTCCTTCCTTTTGGATCTTTCCCATTCGTTTTCTTTCAAGCGATCGGAAACGGTTTGTTGAGCAACTCCTATTTGTTCTGTGAGTTCTTGTTGAGTTTGCGGTTCGTCTTCATCGAATAGACTGCAATTCGGTGTCCTCAAACTTTTTCGGCTGTCCATAGCGCTCTTCTTTGTCTTCCACATCAAAATCATCAGTTTTGAATCGGTGAAACCATTCACTGCATGTTTTTTTCTGATAAAGTGTTATCGCCATAAGCTTTTACAAGCATTCGATGTGTTTCTGCCGCAGTTTTCCTCAAACGAAAACAATAAAACAATGATGTCCGCATTTCGCGTTTTATCGACACTAAATTCGACATTTTAAATTATTTTTTTAACAATGTTCTTGCTCGATAAGAGGTCTGCTGTCAACTAATTTTTGGAGAGAAATGTCACAGTTTTAAACAAAAAAAGAAATTCAGGAATTTTGGTTTACGACATCCGGTATACCTAGTAAAAGTATTTTACTCAATATCGTCGAGAAGAACACATGTTTCGTAAAAGACCTTGTTTCCTGAAGCAATCCGGAATTGAACTTCCTCATCATTTTCACTGTTTATATGCTGCTTCCAAGGACGGCTAAACCCATTTCAGCCATTTCATATTTGTTCTAACCAATTGTCTGACACTTTGATTTGATTTGTTGTGCCATAAACCTATACTATTCGTTGATAAAATAATATAACACAATTTTAAATGTCCAAATATCCATAATGTCTTTTATTAATTTTTTTTTGTTCCTATAATGCTTTATAATCGCAATCGCAATCGCATTTTATTTATAGTATATATAATATTAAAAAATAAATAGTTTATTTTGTTTAGTAGGTAGTTATTCGATTAAAAAAATATTAATGTGTTTTTATAATAGTTTCTATTTAAATTGATTTTATAAATAGAATTTTATTTTGTTCTTTTTATTTTTTTTTTTATTTGGTAAATTATAGAATTGGTTAAAAATATTAATTAAAAAAAAAAAAAAAGAAAATATAAATAAATAAAATAATAACAATTGTATAATATATAGAATAACCAATAACAAAAATACTAACAACTATAACAATAAAAATCATATGATGCCATTTGGTTTTTTTTTTTGGTTAATTGTGCGTTTTTTTATTTCTGATTAAAATAAATAATATTTTTAAGTAACCATTATTTTTAGTGTATTTAGTGTAGTGACTAAATCATATTCCTGTGGTGTGTATAAAAAAAACCTCTCTGTTTAATTAACTTAGGTAAATTTTGTTCTTTTGAACTTATAAAAAATGAAAAAAAAAAACTAATTATACCATCATATATTAAATAAAATTAAGACCAAACTAACTATAATAATAATAATTCGTTGAATATATAAATTAATACAAAAAAGAAAAAAAAATCAAATCTTTATTATCATCATCATCATCATCACGATCATTAGATCATCATTATTCATAACAAATATTCTTTTAAATTAAATATTTAACAAAAATATAGAATAAATACAAATCTAAAGAATTTTTTTAAAAAAGTAAATTTACAATAATTTATTTATATATATAGAAGAAAATGGTTAATTTTCAATCACAGTTGATGTTTCCAAAGTATGCTCTCGTTCATCATAAACACTTCTGGCATAATTTATCTAAAACAATAAATAAGTTAATAATTTTTTTTTAATTTAATGAAACATTTTTTAATGGAACAGCTTTTGAGAGTATTCACTATTCTAAACGGCACTTTAATATTCACTACTCTAACCGGAAACCTGATATTTTATCGCGTTTGCGTGATTTTGAGATGCCGAGGACTTTATAAACAATAATTACGTTGAATTCTACTAATTTTATTTCATAAAATGATGGTTTTTAGTTAAATAATTGCGAAGACAGAAGTAAAATAAATTCAATTACTGGGACCTTGCATTAAAAATGTCGATTTAGATAACAGATCACGTAACTAGCGTGGTGTGCATCGGACCACACCGCGACCCTATTCTTTTTTTTTTGTCATTACTCTATAAATTTCAGTATATGTCATTTCGTTGAAGTGTAAAAAGTTCTTTTGCAGAGAAGTTTAATAACTTTCTTTAATTTGAATAAAAACCGCTGCTGATAGTTATCGATTTTGGTTGATAGAAGCTTACGGTGAACATGCTCCAACTCAAAAAACTTGTAAACGGTGGTTTGCCCGCTTCAGAAGAGGTGATTTTGAAGTGGAAGACAAATAACGGCCAGGTCAACCAAAAAAATTTGAAGACGAAGAATTGCAGGCATTTTTGAATGAAAATTCGTGTCGAACGCAAATTGAGCTTGCATTAGAGTTGAATGTAGATGCCTCTACCATTTCTAGACGTTTGCATTCAATGGGAAAGATCAGAAAACTAGGAAAATGGGTCCCACATCAACTGAATGAAAATCAACTCAAAGGGCGAATCGATGCATGCCATAAACATCTTGTCGAGCACAAAAAAACATAGTTTTTTGAGTCGAATTGTCACTGGCGATGAAAAGTGAGTGAGTATATTACGACAACCCTAAACGTAAAGCATCATATGTTGATCCCGGCCAACCATCAACTTCATAATCATCAAAACGCGATATTCATTGCCAGAAGCTTATGCTGTGCATTTGGTGGGATCAGAAGGGTGTCGTGTATTTTTGAGCTGTTAAAACCGAATGAAACGGTTACATCTGCGATCGCTACCGATGACAACTGGGCGAATTGGCAAAGAAATTGAACGAAAAACGACCATTGATAGCTCGAAAACATCACAAAGTTTTAATGCACGATGAGACCACATGCCAGACCACATCGTGCAAACATCGTTAAGGAAAATATAAAGCGGCTCGATCGAGATCATCTTGATCACCCCCCGTACTCTCCAGACCTTGCTCCTTCTGATTACCATTTGTTCCGATCAATGCAGGTCAGCAGATGGACAGATGTACGCTTTCGAAATGCTTAAGAAGTGCGAAAATGGGTCGATAAATGGATTGGGACAAAAGATGAGGAGTTCTTCAAACGAGAAATCAACAAACTTCCTAAAAGATGGGAGTAAGTCATAGCTAACGATGGGCAATATATTGGTTAATGTACTTAATCATTTTGTTATACAAATAAATGACATTTTCAAGCCAAAAATCGACATTATTAATGCTAGGTCCCAATAGTTATGCAATTTATTTTATAAATGATTCAGTTTAATAATTTCAGTTTTTGTATTCCTCATTTCAATGATTTTTCCTTGGAATTCTAACACTCCTTTAATTGTAACTTTCGAATCACTTTTTAACATTGTTTTATTAATGCCCATTGAATTATGGACTTAAATCAGGCCTGAAAAGATGTCCATTTCGAAATGTGGACTTCTAAACACACACATTTCTTTGGCTTCCAACCATAGTTCTTAGTTGCTTTAGCGGTTTTCGGTATAGAGCAACATCTTATTGAAATGTATATTCGCCGTTTGAATATACTTTAATAGTCGATGGTAAAAGTCGATGGTGGAAGACAAAGAGCGCTACGGACAGCCGAAAAAGTTTGAGGACAACGAATTGCAGTAGTCTCTATTGGATGAAGACGACACGCAAACGCAACAACAACTTGCAGAGCAACTAGGAATTGCTCAACAAATCGTTTCCGATCGTAATGGGAAAGATCCAAAAGGAAGGAAAGTGGGCGCCACATGAATTGACTGAAAGGCAACAAAAACTCGAAAAACCATATGTGAAATGCAACTTCAACGATACAAAAAAAAAGAGTTTTGTGGATCGAATCGTGACTGCGGTGATGAAAAGTGGATTTATTTTGAGAATCCGAAACGCAAAAAAACGTGGGTTTCACCAGGTCAGCCATCAACATCGACTGTAAAGCCAAATCGCTTCGGCAAAAAGAGAATGCTTTGTGTTTGATGGGATCAGAAAGGTGTGGTGTCCCACGAGCTTCTAAAACCTGGTGAGACTGTTAATATTGCTACCGATAAAAAATGATCAATTTGAACCGCTCGTTGCTGCTGCAAAAACGACCAGAATATCAAAAAAGACAACACAAGGTAATTTTCCTACATGACATCAATGCACCATCACACAAAGCAATACCGGTCCAGAAAACGTTAGAGGCGCTTAACTGAGAAGTTTTATCGCATGCGGATGATTCACTATACTTGGCTCCTTCAGACTACCATTTGTTCTCATCGATGGACCACGCCCTTAAGGACCAGGACTTCATAACGTCTGAAGAACTCGAAAATTGGGTCTCTAATTGTAATCAAATTGTTTCTCTTGGTATCCATAAATTGGCTGAAAGGTGGACAAAATGTGTAAGAAGTGATGGAAAATATTTTGAATAAACATTTTTTGAGTTTTCTCCCACAAAAAATTTGTTTTTTCTCTTTAAAAAACGGCGGACATTAACCGACATTAACCTGGTATAATTAGCTGATTAAAATAAATTATTGTTTATAAAATCCTTTCTCGGGCATCTCAAAAAATCGAATAACATACGAATAACTAAAGAATAGCACGAATAGTGTCCTGGGATATTAAACTGCTGCAGGTTAGAGTATAGAATATATAAAGAGTATATACTTACATGTTGTGATGCCTTTTGTGCCATCTCTTCCGATTGACAACGTACACGCGGTCGTTTTCGTACTTCATGACCGGATGTTTGCATTGATTTTGACGATAAACTTAAGCATAATTCTATATAATATTGTAATTTTTTATTTGTTGTTGATTTATTACTATCACCGACGGCATTAACAACGGCAGGGGCTGGTACTTTCACCGGATGACATGTTATTAATTCACTAAAATTAAAAATAACAAACAATACACACATAAAAAATCATCATTGAAAAATCATCATTGAAAAAGGTCAAAATTACCTTAAATGATATGATAAAATAATGCTTGTTGTTTCTTCATTACGTGAAAATATCCAAATATATTCACTGGACACAAGTAAACGTAATTTTGATTCACGATTTTCATATAAACATTGTTCATAGGCCATAAATTTTTCATTAAAATTACGTTTATTGATTAACAACAAATGTTGTTGACCCTTACTTTGGACCAATGAAAATGGTGGTAGTAAACCACCGGGTGCTCCACTAACACACCTTGGTATTCGCTTACGTTCGGGCAATTGACGATTTGAACTTTTACTTGTCTCACGGACAGCATTTGCCGTTTCCGATGCCAAGTCCAGCACACCGATAACTGGTTTTGTAACGGTACCCACAATACCTTTACCCAATCCCGATAGAAAACCTTGTAACCCATCTTGAGACGCACCAATGTACGTATGTTTAACAATTGATGTAACACCACCCAAAAGACCAAAACCCAAACCTTTTAAACCGGCCACTAAATGATCACCAGTTGATGAATTTGTACCACTTGTTACCTCTAATATACGTTGTCGTGTTTCTGTATCTTCTTCGTCCAGCACCACCCGACCTAAACCGTCCGATATCGTTTCAGTTAATTTTGCCGTTGAATTGGAAATACCATGAGTTACATTTTTTACTAATGATTTAACGGAACCCTCAAATATTAAACCCGAAACACCTTCGGACAAATCACTTGCGAATCCCATAGGATTACCAAGAAAATCAACACTGGCCAATATCGATGCGGCTTTCCATTTTAATTCCTGTATATAATGGGATTTAATGGCACGTAAATAAATTTCCAAAGTTTCAAAATGATGTTTATCGGTAAATTTTTCAAATTCAATAGCAGCATCTTCGAATTTTATCAATGTCAATCCCAATGATTTTTTCACTTCACTCAATTGATTCGATAATTTCGATGCGGTTATTACACTCAATCGTATTTGACTTGGTACAATTTGTAAATCACCAAAATAATAACGTTTTGCATTTGTAGCCAATATTTTGGTAGCCACCCGATGTGCTTCATAATCGGTTTCATCGGGTAGGGTGGCCGGATCAATTTGTGATTTACCAATACCTAAAAATATTGCCATACGTAATATTAAACGTTCTTCCAGATACACGGCTAACGGTCTCAAATTCAATATAAAATATTCAAATATAATGGCATTTGTATTCGGGCTTGGCAATAATTTAACATGTAAATGCATTGCCGATAAACGTTTTCGGGTATACAAATCATATCTTTGATTTTGTTGTTGCTGGTGGTGGGGTTCTTCATCGTATACGGACATTGTTTTCAATGGTGGTGCGGTTATCGCTGGATATTGTTGATGTTGATGATTTGATGATTTGATTGTATACAACATAACCGGACATGGTGTTTCAAATAATTGATTATCAATTTGAACATCGCCCACATTCAATTCTAATGAACGTATATGCTGTGTTGCAATAAATTCCATTGTAATATTTTCCAATGTAATAAATGCCAATTCTTCACATGGTAATTTCGATACAATTGAAATGCCCAAACCACGTGATAAATTTAAATTTAAATGTAATTCATTTAATTGTAATGAAGACATTAAAGATGATGACGATGACGATGAAGATGAAGATGATGATGATTTCTTATCTGGATATGTTTCCAAATCATCATTATTATACCTTCGATTTGATGATCGATTTTGATTTTGATTTTGACCACCATAGAATTGATTAAAATGTGGTAAAATATGTGATACATGACGCCAAGCTGGATCTAATTTTAAACCGGATGTTGATAGTGATTTGATATCTTTAATTTGAATATTTTTTATTGGGCCATCCATTGTGATGGAAATCGAAAGGAATCCCGAACCAGGACGTAATTTCTGACGTTCAATTGCCTGTTCTAATGGCACTAGTGATTGTGTTATAACATGCGTATCCGATACAATCATACCCAAAACAGCATCATTATCGGGACGTAATCCAAAAAATCCACCACGTGCCTAAAAATAATAAAAAAAAAATTTTTATTAAACTATTGGGAGTATGCATTAATTCGTGCGGTTTTCTAAGAGTGAGCGTTTTACTAGAGTATTATTTCGCGTTGTGTTCATCCGTGACTATATATTCATTTGAAAGCTACTGTTATTGTGCGTCTTTTTCTGTATATGTCATTTGATTGAAGCGTAAACAACATTTTTTTCTATTCATTGGAACATGTCGAACTTTGTCGTGCCAGAAAAAGTGTTTTTGCGGGGGGAGTTCTTCTTCATTACTTTAACATGAAGAAAAGTGCTACCGAAAGTCATCGTATTTTAGTAGAGGTTTATGGTGGACATGCCATTTAGCTGAAAGAACGTGCCAGAAGTTTTTTTCACGGTTAAAAAGTGGTGATTTCAACTTAGAAGACGATGAACGACCCGGACAGCCAAAAAGGTTTGACGGTGAAGAATTGGAGGAATTAGATGCGTGCCAAACGCAACAGGATGTTGCAAACTCATTGGAAACCATTTCTAGACGTTTAAAAGCATCGGGATTCATCCAATAGCTTGTAAATTGGGTGCCGTATGAATTAAAGTCAAGAGATATCGAACGCCGATTCTGCATGTCGGAAATGTTGCTTCAACACCACAAAAACAAGTCATTTTTGCATCGAATTTTTGCACTGGTGATGAAAAATGGATTCATTACGATAACCCCAAGCGCAAGTAATCGTATGTGAAGTCCGGCCAACCATCAAGATCCACGGCAAAGCCGAATATCCATGGCGCCAAGGTAATGCTCTATATTTGGTGGGATCAGAAGGGTGTGTTATATTATGAGCTGTTGAAATTGAACGGTTAGACGATCAAAGGGGACCTCTACCGAACACAATTAATTCGTTTGAAGAGAGCGATTGCAGCCAGAAAACGACCAGAATATGCAACCAAACACGAATCCATAATTTTCCATCATGACAACGTTCGGCCAAATGTTTCAAGACCGGTTCAAAACTATTTGGAAAACAGTGGGTGAGAAGTTCTACCTCACCCGCCTTATAGCCCGGACATAGCCTCTTCTGATTACTACTTGTTCAGATCAATGCAGAATGCCCTCACCGCATGATACGCTTCACTTCAGAACAGGGTATCAAAAATTGGCTCGATTCGTTCTTCACCACCAAGCCGGAGAAGTTCTTTTGGGATGGAATCCACAAACTATCATAAAGATGGGCAAATGTTGTAGCTTATTCCAATGGACACAATACTTTGATCATTGATTTTATAACCATTTTTTCACAATCAAGCCTTAATTTTCGAGAAAAAAAGGGGCATGAATTAATGCATACTTCCAATATCTAGAATACATTACTTAATTCATTCAATTTCTTCATTCTTCACAGATCAAAACCAACCAATTACAGAAAATAAAAGAATTTCAATCAATCTACTCACTTGAACACACATATTTGAATGTTCGCACATTAAACGTCCCTCGTCCGTAAATCGCCATGATTGTGTTGATTTTCGTTGTCGATTTGCGGGCCGCACCACCAAATTCATTGTTTGCATAATCGGTTGCGGTGCCTTTTCCAAATCCAATACAAATCGTGGTGATTGTGATGATGCTGATGATGATGATGATTTTTTAGAACCCGGTTCCGTTGGCGGTGACGATCCTTCATGTTCCAATTGTTTTTCTTGATTCATGCGCCATAATTGTGAACGATTACCAGCCTGTTTACGTGCCAATATAACACGACCACCACCACCACTACCACCATCGATAACGGTTAATACCAATTGTTGACATTCAATATCATAATCGTTGGCGGCCATTGAACAACAATCACGTTCATTGTCCAATGATGTTGTGGTTTTCCGTTGATTTGACGTCGTCGTTCCCGTTGATTGGGATTGGCCATTTTTAAATGTACCACTAAATGCAATATATATAAAATTTTCATATGTTAAATTATTCGACATGCCCAGTTCACGTAATGAATAGTTATAGGAAATACCACCGGGTGCTTCAATATTTATTATTTGTGCACCCATTGGTTCATCGAATGCATAGGCAATCGATGAATGTGATCGTACAACGGTACGCCATTGATGTTTACATGCCGGTTGATAGAATTTCATTGGTACATCTGAATAATTATCGATACGTATCGGTGGCGGTAATGCTTGGGCATCACCAAATAATAAAAAATACGTGGCACCTTGCAATACAATTTCTAAACGCAAAAAATGCATATCACCATTAACATTCCGAATATTTATATATAAACTTTGGGTTTCATGAATGGGTATGCCACCGGACCACAAACAATCAATGACATCCGGCAAACGAATACATAATTCTTGTTCTTTATCGAGTCGTGGCCAATGAAATGGTAAATGACAATCGGGTACCGCCTCGATAAATGTTGCTTTTGCCAATGGATCCGACTGAAGATTGAAAAAATAAAATAAAATAAAATAAATATTAAATATAGATAAAGAAATAACAAAAATCAAATAAAAAATCTCACCAATGATATGGCAAAATATTTTTGTGCAAATTGTAATTTATATGAACTGCGATTGTACAATTGAAAACGTGGTGAAAATGTAACGACACTTGTTCGGGCGTAACGGCCACGACCACGACGCACCTCAATGCCCACGATAAACGTTTCATTTGAACTGCCCGATTTCAATTGATGATGTAATATATCTTTGTGTAAATTAAATGGTTGACACCATGGTGGACTCGCCCCATACCGACGATTACCCAAACGTATGGTTAACGCCGGTGATGCATCCGGATCGGAAAATGAAAACATTAACGGTGACACAAGGCGTGCCTCTTCATTTTCCATAAATTGGCCGGCACTTTCATGGGCGACACCCTCTTGCCGGAACACCAACGGTAAACCGGTACGGTTGACTAGCCAATACGGAGCACTTAATGTAATTTGCATACCATAACCTTTTTGTACCTGAACGGTTGCACACAAATTTAATGCACGTCCCTTTGTATCCGTTAAACGTAATGCAATATTAACGGTTCCCAAATGACCGGACGGTATTAATATATGACCAGCACCCGGATAACTATCCAATGTTAATATAATTTCAACTTGCTCCTCCAGATCAATGTCAACAACATTTGCCGTATCACCAGACGATATCCGTCCTTGATTACCCGATTTTAATTTATACAATAAATCACATGGTAATAAATTATGTAAACGCAATGGTGGTAATAATATTATTAAATGTCCCGGTGTATGTAATTCTTTTGACATTGGATACGGTTCACGTCGGATTGTGGCCACAAAACGAAACCATAAATCATTATTACTTTTACACGTTCGCAATTCTTGATGTACATCCAAATTATCCGGTACAGCATTCCAATGGATACTACGTTCACAAAATTGATAATTACTACTACCGAATCCATTATCACTAAAACTATTATTACTATTACTATTATTATTCCTCGTAATCTTTTTATCATCACCAAGACGTTCGTATTTATTCCAATAATCAGTTCCGTTAAATTTTTGTAAATTAACGGTATCAGAAGAACCACCAACAACTGCACGACCACCAGCACCATTATCCCTTTGCAATTGATATGTGAAATTTTGAAAATTTAATTGCATTGGCCGAATGGATAAAAATGCATGTACATGACTCAGCGGTATACTAAATTCTTCATTTGCATTAATGATTTTCGTTTGTATATCTGGCCATTTACGAACATTTAAATAACCACAATTATGTTCCATTTTCAATAGCATTGGTATATGTAATCGATTGTGTAGGCGTAAAGCTGAACGAACGGTAACCAATTTTTGAGCGGATCCTTCAAGCGACACAGAAAATA
The DNA here is from genome assembly GCA_958336335.1 of Dilophus febrilis. Taxonomy (NCBI): domain Eukaryota; kingdom Metazoa; phylum Arthropoda; class Insecta; order Diptera; family Bibionidae; genus Dilophus; species Dilophus febrilis. Next base: position 11,005,377 of record OY284472.1, on the reverse strand, counting down.
CAATTCTTGCCCGTGGCAATTGTAAATATTCAACATGTTCATAATGTGCATATCGAAAGAATATACCAACACGATCAATTGATATCGGTCCAATTTCTGTCCAACCATCGATACGCACCGCAATTTGATGTAAATTAAATTTATGCGTATCATGATGACGTTGTTTATGTTGATGTGATTCAAAGGAAAATTGGATAATATCGCCTGATTCAACGGCCGTCCATCTTGAATGTTGATTATACAAATGGGAACGGGTTGATGGTATTTTATTATCATTTATACCATTCTGTTGAATACCATCACCATTAAAATAATCATCACCACCATTACCATTAAATTCAGATTGTTTATTTTTTGACATTGTCATAGATGTTGATGATGATAATAATGTTTTAAATGATAATTGAATACCTGTATCATTTTTTAATGCAAATGGTACAAATGGATTACGTCTTCTATATCCAACACTTTGATTATTATTAATAGTATTTCCTTTGCTATGCATTGATGTTTTGGCACTGGTGGTTGAGGTTATCATTTGTGATGATGTTGATTGATTTACGGCTGCCGTCAAAGATGATTGATTTTGATTTTGATTGACATTACCATAATAATAATCTTGTGTCCAATTATCATGTACCATTTGATATAATTCAATAATTGTACTTGTTACATTTAATTTTAATTGATTATCACTTAATATTTTTAAATTTAAACGATTACGATGTAAATTTGCTGCCGAAATACTATAATTCCAATGGGCTTCCAATTTCCATGATTCAATTAATGGTTCCCATCCACTTAATGCACGATTATAATAATCACTTGAAAATATACCTTTAAAATAACCCGATTTAAATGCATGTTGGCTATTAACCGGGAACGATGATGATGATGATGATGATGGTGATGATGGTGATGTCATTGTTTGTTGTTGATTCTGTATTGTATCATAAAATTTACCCAATTCTTGCCGTCCTTCCATTTGCGAAACGGACAATTCTAATAATGGTACATCCGCATCTTTACAATCGTCAATGACACAAATCGATATAAATTGAGCAGTTAATTCTATTGCATTTATATCCAATGGATTTATTCGATTCACATTACTTAATTGCGGTTCAGCATTTTGTGTTAACCATATGGCAGCCTCATCCAATTGGTTTGAACATATTTCTAATGCACGTTGGCAATCATTCGGTGAAAATCCTAATGCTGTTAATTTTGTTATGTGTACTGTAAAATTAAAAAATAAATAAATAAATTTCAATTGTGTTTTGTGGTCACAAAATTTGTACAGGAGAATAAAATCTGTAACTATAGCGGATTTATACAACAACCCTTAGTTGTTTGTAATACAAGCGGTGAAATTTTGGCGGATGAATAAAGAACCATCGCGAAATGTGCTGAGTATTTTAAAAATCTACTTACAGCAAGCGCAACCCAATTAGAAGTAGAAATGCAGAAAACGAACTTCCGAAAAACAAACAGCACACAACCACTAATTTCGGAACCAACATATGAGGAAACCAGAGATTCTGCCAGAGCCATTCTGAAGCTCAAGAATGGAAAGGCGACTGGATCTGATGGCGTGCTTGATGAAAGGTGGTGGGGATGTATTGTGGAATAGTATACACGAGCTAATTGTGCATGTTTAGAACTATGAGGTTATACCACAGGAGTGGAAACTTGCTGTAATTGTGTCAACGCACAAGAAGGGAGACAGGATGGACAGGTATTCAAACTATATCGGGTAATAACTTTGTTGAATGCAACATATAAGAAGGTACTCGCTTATGTGTTGCATAAGCGCCCTTTACCGGTATATTCAGAGGAAGTCATTGGTGTGCATACCAATGTGGATTCGGTAATGATCGATCAACAACCGGTCAACTATTCATCATACGAGAGATAAAGGAAAAGTGTAGGGAGTTCAACGTAGAAACACATCACCTGTTTGTTGATTTTAAAGCCGCACAAACGACAGTGGTATTATAGGGAAAAATTATGACGCACAATGGAGGAATTTGGATTCCCACAAAAATTGATAGAATTGATAGATAGATTGATAGCAAAACTAACACTGACGCAAGTAGTTACATCTCAGGTACAAAAAAAAAGGGATGCATTTGAAACCATTTGACGGAGTTCGGCAAGTTCGGACCCTTTGGCTACATTCCATTTTCAACGTTACATTGGAAAAATTTATAACAAGGAGAACGACCAAAAAACAGCATAATTTTTACGTCATCTGCTCAATTACTCGGCTATGCCGATGACATTGACGTAGTGGGTATAGAATTATGGGTGCGGTTAAAGAAACTTACTGTTCTTATTGTTGGAAAGTGAAGCTTCGGAAATGGGATTAAGGGTAAACGAGGAGAAAGCCAACTATATGTATCGCACCAACGAACAGTAGGTTTATTTATTTATTTATTTATTTATTTCTTTCTCATAAAGTAACATTAAGTACTAATGTATTTACATAAATATTTTAAATAAAATATTAAATGACTATCATAAAATATAAAGACCATAATGATCAACAATTAAATATGAATGTAAGCCATCGTTAACACTATCAATATGTTGCCATATCGTCAAAACGGAAGATGATATGTAGACAAATGATTTTAAAAAATAAAAGAAAAAGTACGAACATCGTACGTAAAATAACAATCATCCTTAAATTAACAACCATAGTTGATAGTGCAAACCTTGGCCAAATCATAAATATTAAAAGTATAGAATATAAATAAAATATCAATATAGTAACAATATATCGTGAATAATAAATATAGTCAAAAAGCAAGCACGGAAATATAACAAAATTTACAATATTAAAATGTGTAACTATAAAATTTTAATTTAAATTCTGAATTATTTACGTTATTGTCAAGCAAGAGATGGCTAAAGGAATTATAGGACATGAGCAAGGAGTTGAGGGGATTAAAACGACCATAATTGGTATGATGACAATCAAGGTTGAAGAATTCAACAACTCGCAATCTCCGAAAATTTAATTTGAAGGTCAATTTGCCAAGTAAAGAAATACAATCTACATTATTATTTGTTAGTCCACATATTAACGACAACCCAATAAATTGTCTATGTTTTTCAAGTGTAGGCATATTCAATAATGCAAGTCTGTGCGTATAACATGGCAAAACAGATGTTTCGGACCATGGAAGGGACCGTAGCGCAAATCTAATAAATCTTCTTTGAATCGATTCAATTCTATTTTTAGCATTACAATAGTAAGGCGACCAAATTGGACAAGCATATTCTAGAGTTGATCGAACAAATGAGTAAAACAAGGTCCGGAGGCACCAGGGATCAGAAAATTCACCACCCATACGAATAATAAATCCAAGTGCCGAATTTGCCCTGTTAACCACATAATCGATATGGGGCTTAAACGTCAATTTACAATCCAAGTAAACACCCAAATCAAGAGATTTGTCAGTAATATTTAAAATGATACCATTCAAGTAATAAGAATAAACCACAGGTTTAATTTTGTGAGTAAAATTCATAATCTTGCATTTGTCAATGCTTAATGACATACGATTACGACAACACCATTCATAAAATGAACAAAGATCAGCCTGTAATGCCAAAGCATCATCAGGCGTAACGACAGATTTGTAAATTTTAACATCATCAGCATACATTTTACAAGCAGAGTGTTTAAATACCTTAGGCAAATCATTAATAAAGAGTACGAATAAAATTGGGCCCAAATGACTACCCTGCGGAACACCAGAAGCAATATTGAAATCCCTTGATTGCACACGATTGAATAATACCCTACACGAACGATTATGCAAGTACGACCGCATCCAAGATACGAATTTGTGACTAAAGCCCATTGAAAGCAATTTAGCCAGTAGAATGCCGTGTGACATTTTGTCGAAAGCCTTGCATAAATCGGTAAAAATGCAATCGACCTGCGCGCCGACATTAAATTGTTCAAAGCAATATGTTGTGAAGTCAAGTAAATTTGTGGTTGTGGACCTACCGTGAGTAAATCCATGTTGTTCTGGGCAAATAATGGATTTAACGTTAAATGACAAGATCTTCGTAATAATGCTTTCAAAGATCTTGGGAATAATAGACAACCGGGCTATTGGACGATAATTTATTGCCAAGTTTTTTCCTCCCTTCTTGTAGAGTGGAATAATGAATGAAGTTTTCCAATGATTAGGGAAACTCCCAGCATCCAAGGATTTATTGTACAAAATTGTAAGTGGCATTGAAAGAAAATCAATACATTGTTTAAGGACCACAGCATCCGGTCCATACGAATACTTATTTTTACAGGAATTTATTGAATCATAAACATCCGAATACGAAATTGAAAAATTTATCGCAGAGAGGTAGTCGAATGATGCAATATCACGAGGGGTTCGAAAAAGAAAATACTACGCCCCATCTTTTTTGACCGACAAAGGAAAGGGGACGGGGACGGCGTAGGCGGTACGATTTTGAAGTATATAAATTGTATAACAAACCCGACATCGTTCGATTCATTAAGATTGGTCGCCTGAGGTGGTTTGGTCATGTGGTACGAATGGATGGATGGCGATCGTATACAGTTAAAAATGCCAGGCGGATCACGGAATGTGGAAAGACCGTGAGGTAGGTGGATGAAGATGAAGTGGAAGCGGACCTTTTGGGCCCTCACCGTTTCCGGCTGGCGGACGTTGGCGGTAAATAGGCCCGGTTGGAGGACGAGGCTGTTGGTGGACGCCAAAACCATGGTTGTAGGTTGTAGGAGCGTTTAATTAAGTACGGAAGTAAAATAAATTTCAATTATCTTTTGCAAGTCACTGAACAAAAATAAGAAAAAAAACAAAACAAAAAAAATAAAAAATTCTTTACCTTGATTAATTTGATGATTGGTTCTTTCCAATCGTTTCTTATCTTGACGACGGATATTTGCTTTACGCGTTTGTTTTGGTAATGATTTTAACATTTGCATAAACATTTTAACATCCGTATACGACAGTCGTATTGATAATCGTTTTTGTAATTGTATATCCAATACATTTGATTTTAAATCTAAATTTATGGTAACCGGATCGATAATCGATAGAGCCGTATCCTCTTCTAAACCCAATATACATGAAAACACCTCAAGATGATTTAAATTTATTGAGGCTACACGTTGAATGTCCATTGGACGAAATGAAACAACCGTTGTACTTTTTAATATAATTGCATTTGTATCAAATTGATCGGTTTTCTCAACAAATACCAATTCCGAATTGGTTATATTTAATATTAATTCTAGTGATTCAACGGATTCCATCACATTATTATTATTATTATTATTGTTTGGTATTGATGATCCCGATTGGTATTGTCCATCTTTTCCAATATTTGTTGATTCACTATTTAAATGTATTCTTTGTCGTTGCGTTTTTCCTTTTTGTTGTTCTGATACAGCTGATCTTGTTTGTTTAATTTCCCGTACGGTTGCTGGTGGTTCGAGTTCTGCATTTTGTATTAAAAAATCACGTACATTTTCTAACCAATCCAAAATTGCCATTAAACGCATATTATTTAATAATATTGTATATTTTGATGAATCTTTACGTTTACGACTATGAATTTCAGCTTGTACCGAATTTGAATCCGGTTTAAAATTTATCGGTTGTAATATATTCGTAAAAACATTTTTTGGAATGTGTTGGTGTTGTTCTTTTGATTGTGATTCATCAACATTTTGTGAAAATCTTGAATCTTGAATGGAAATCTCTTGTGATACCAAATCAATATCTTGTGAATTATCACTAAATGAATCAATTTTTAAACTTGATTTTATAAAATTAATACATGCCAATGGATTATTATTATTATTATGATTATTGTTTATTGAATGTTCTGGTGTATTTGATTGTGATTGTGAATGTGAATTTGTTTGTTGTTGTTGTTGTTGCTGCTGTTGTAAACGTACAGAAACATCTTGTAAATCAAGTGTTATCGATAAATTTGTCCATATTTCGGTAACATCATCAATGTTAATTTTCTATAAAAAAGAAAATGAAAAATTAAATCATTTCTAATTATATTATAAATCATTCAATCGATATATTATTTACATCTGTTGATAATGTTGTTAAACTAAATCGACTGTCGGCCAATGTCTTTTGTAATGAACTATTGTAATCTTCCATATATAAATCATCAATTTCTTCACCTAAATTACAGGCCAAAAAACCACGTACCAATTTATATTGTTCTAAATCTAATACGGCTTCCAATTTTGATAGGGTTCCGTGTACACTAAAATCCGGTACATTATGACTTTTCCATGTATCCATATTCCGTTCAACAATCAATTTCAAATGACATTTACTATTCAATAGATTTGAACCTTTTTTCAATACCAAATACGTTCCCATATCCAAACAAATTTCATTTGATGGTACATCATTTACTAAATATATATTGCGTTCATAAAACAAATGAAATAAAATCAATTAAATTTTATCATATACAATATAACACAAAGAAATCGTTACCATTATAATTTATTGAATCTTTACTGTAACGTAATCCAGCAAATAAATCGGTATTCACTAAATCAACGTTCATAACATCTAGAATTTCATTTGGACCGTCAGCCAATCGTTTAACACTAATCACATGACCATTCCCAATTTCATTTGATAAATGAAAATTATTTTTTAATGAAAATTCACCCAAATCGGCAACAATCACCTGATCACTACGTGAACTTAACGGTAATAGAATTATCGGTGAACCCGCCTTGATTTCCAATCCCAATAGTGTTGGTAATTGTTGCTGTAAATTTGCCGTTTTTGATTCTGATGTTTTTATACGTCGCATTACCGGCTAAATAAAATAAAATAAATTAATAAAAAAATGTCATTCACACAAACAAGAAGTACGTATTGGTACGCCAGGTGGTAAATTGGGCTTAAATTTATCATTGAATGCAATTCCTCATAAGATTTTACCCATAAAATAACAGTCGTCATGCGTTCGACATACTGGATGTAAGGAGCTGTAGGGGACCTATCATTGATCCTGATCCTTATCTTTCGTAAGAGCTTTGTTCAGATATCACGGTTAGTGCAAACCGCCAAGTAAGAGCAATTGCAAGAGGATTCAATTTGGAAAATCTCAAAAATTACCAAATAAAACAACCGTACGCGAGGATAAATTGGTGTGGAGTTAATTGTTCGAACAGCAGATGTGGATCAACAGCAAAACACGTGTAATGATATGTGGAATCGATTACGTAATTGTATGAACCACAACCCAATTGGTAGAAATGCAGAAAACGAAGAAAACTTCCGTACCAAACAGCACACAACCACTAATTTCCAAACCAACATATGAGGAAACCAGAGAAGCCATTCTGAAGCTCAAGTATGGAAAGGCGGCTGCTAATTGTGCATGTTTGGAACTATGAGGTTATACCACAAGAGTGGAAGCTTGCTGTAATTGTGCTAATACACAAGAAAGGAGACAGGATGGACAGGTGTTCCAACTATATCGGGGAATACCTTTGCTGAATGCAACATATAAGAAGCTACTCGCTTATGTGTTACATAAGCGCCTTTTACCATATGCGGAGGAAGCCATTGTTGAATACCAATGTGGATTCCGTAATGATCGCCCAACAACTGATCAACTGTTCGTCATTCATACGACAGATAATGGAAAAGTGTAGGGAGTTCAACGTAATAATACATCACCTGTTTGTTGATTTTAAAGAGCATAAACGACAGTGTTATTAGGGAAAAATTATGTTTGCGAAAGATGTTCTTCTCGAAGACATTGGGTAAAACATTGAAACTAAAGCTATATCAAACACTAGTTCGACCAATTGTCACATACGGTTCTGAAACGTGGTGCATGACACAGGCTAACGAACGGCGTCTTGGAGGGTTCGAAAAGAAAATACTACGCCTTATCTTTGGACCGACAAAGGAAAGGGGACGGTGGCGTAGGCGGTACGATTTTGAAGTATATAAGTTTTAAAACGAACCCGACATCGTTCGATTCATTAAGATTGGTCGTCTGAGGTGGTTTGGTCATGTGGTACGAATGGATGGATGGCGATCGTATACAGTTAAAAATGCTGGACAGCAAGCCAGGTGGATCAATAAGGAGTGTTGGAACACCCCGCGGGGTAGGTGTATGAAGATGAAGTGAAAGCGGACCTTCGGGCCCACGGCGTTTCCGGCTGGCGGACGTTGGCGGTAAATAGGCCCATTTGGAGGAGGCTGTTGATGGACGCCAAAACCAATTGTAGGTTGTTGGCGCATTTAAGTAAGTAAGTAAGTAACTATAACCATTTTCGTGTGAATCCCAACGGAAATTATGGGAATGGATTGGATGGGATGAGAAAAAATTCCCGGATTTTGCATTAAACCTCCAGATCCAAAATTTCTAGTCAATTGGTTAGAAACAGAACGAGATATCTCTTATAATCCCTTGGATTTGTATGGAAGCCACTGGATGGGATGGGATGAGAAAAAATTTCCGAGAATGCAATTAATTGCATTCGGGTACCAAACGCCTAAATCCAAAATTTCCAGCAAATATCTTCAAAACTCTTTGACATATACATAAAACAAAAAAATCGGAAAATTTGCAAGGGAGGGGGTAGAAGGGGAGGGGTGAGATACCCCATCTTCGAACTTGTAAAATTTTTCGCAAAAAAAGAAGGTTATGCTGAAAATTTCAGTCAAATCAGTCCAGTAGTTCCCAAGAAAAAGTGGAGTGCTACCGAAAGTCATCGTATTTTAGTAGAGGTTTATGGTGGCCATGCTCTAGCTGAAAGAACGTGCCAGAAGTGGTTTTCACGGTTTAAAAGTGGCAATTTTTACATAGAAGATGATGACCGTCCGAACAGCCAAAAAGATGATGAATATGAAGAATTGAAGGCATTGCTTGATGAAGATGCGTGCCCAACGCAACAAGATCTTGCAAAATCATTGGGGGTTGATCAAGCAAACATTTACAGACGTTTAGAAGCATCGGGATTCATCCAAAAGCTTGGAAATTGGGTGCCGTATGAATTAAAGCCAAGAGATATGGAACGCCGATTCTGCATGTCGGAAATGTTGCTCCAACGCCACAAAAACCAGTCATTTTTGCATCGGATTGTCACTGGTGATGAAAAATTTATTCATTACGATAACCCCAAGCACAAGTAATCGTATATGAAGCCCGGCCAACCATCAACATCCATGGCAAAGCCGAATATCCAAGGTAATGCTCTGCATTTGGTGCGATCAGAAGGGTGTGCTGTATGATGACCTGTTGAAATCGGGTCAGACGATAAAAGGGGACCTCTACCGAACACAATTAATTCGTTTGAATTGAGCGATTCCGGAAAAACGACCAGACACGAATCCATAATTTTCCATTATGACAACGCTCGGCCGAATGTTTCAAGACCGGTTCAAAACTATTTGGAAACAGTGGGTGGGAAGTTCTACCTCACCGGCCTTATAGCCCAGATATAGATCCTTCTGATTACTACTTGTTCAGATCAACGCAAAATGCCCTCACCGGAATACGCTTCACTTCCGAACAGGATATCAAAAATTGGCTCGATTCGTTCTTCAGCACCAAGATGAAAAAGTTCTTTTGCGATGGAATCCACAAACTGCCAGAAATATGGGCAAATGTTGTAGCTTCCAACGGACACAATACTTTGATCATTGATTGTATATAACCATTTTTTCACAATCAAGCCTTAATTTTCAAAAAAAAAAACCGTGTGAATTAATGCATACTCCCAATACTTAATTAGAACACTTACCGTTTGTAATTGTAAAAATTCTTTAAAAAATATTTGAATTTCAGCTACAAAACGTTTTGTATGAACATATCGAACAGATGACATTTGAATTTTTAATTGTGCTTCAGCTTGTGGTGACGGTGATATTGTTTGTCCCAAATGATATGCTGATCCATCCAACGTTGATAAACGATGAGATTGTTGTTGTTGTTGTTGCAATTGTTGCAGTTGCATTGGACCAAATTCTTTAATATAAATAAAATTTAATGCTTCATTACCGCTGGTTAAAAAACGTTCACGATAAATGCCACCGTGTTCGGTTAAATCAAACAGTGATATTGAACCAAGTCTTCCTTTTATTGTTTTAATGATTGACAATGATGATGATGATGATGACGATGACGACGATGACAATGACGACGGATGTTTATTATAATTTTCTGATTTTGTATATATTATATGGGCATTTGAAATATTTGCTTTACCAATTTCATAATCTTGTCGTATTAATGTTAATGTTAACGAACGTATTGATATTTCCAATTCCGAGTTACCTTTTTTCTGTACATCATCAACAATGGTCGAATGATGCGATTGTTGTTGATGATGTGATTGTTGTTGATGATGTGATTGTTGATTTGGTTGTTGTTGCTGCTGTTCTTGCTGATACAATTTATGAGATTGTAATAATGTATCATAGGAAAATTCTTTTGATAATAAATCATCAAAATCAATATTATTTATATTATTTTCATCATTCATATCATAATCGTTTGCCATCGAATCTTTATTATTATTACAATTTTCATCATCATTGCCATTTTCATCCGAAAATAAACCGAAAAAATTTAATAAAATAAACCAACTTTCAACGGATACAATTAAATTTAAACAATTAAAATCAATTGAACTCGATTGTCGTAATGCATTGTATTTATTTTCAAATTCTGGACATTGTGAATCAACGATTAACGCCGAATATAATACAAGATTATCTTGTCTTGTATTTTTATTGTATTGCGATGGTGATGGTGGTGGTGTTTCAGGACATCCAGAATGTGTTGGTGATTGTTTTTTATCATTTTGTGATTGTGATGATGATGACGATGGAACTTGAATTACATTCAAATGCTTTCGACGATATTTATTTTGTTGTCGTTGTTGTTGTCGTTGATTTTGATAGATACTAAAACCGGTACTATTTTCTAAATTATCCGGTAATGAACCGGTTATTGAATTTTCCGATGTCAACCAATTTTGTAAACCAATTAAATTTGGACATGAATTTGATGAATATGAACTGAATGAACGTTCGGTACCGATTGATTCCTGATTGGCGGTGGTTGATGGTGGTGATGAAGATTTTACCATTACACGATGTTTTGAATCGGGTGCTTGTAGTAAATCTTCCATTAATATTGAATGTAATGATACTTGAATACTTGTTTCATATAAATGTTCATTACGTTCGTATTGTACATTAAAATCACGAAAAAATATTTCAATTAATGGTTCATTTAATTCATTTTTTAATTGTATTATAAATATTGGTAATTCAAAGGTGACTTTTGGTTCTAAATGGGATTTTTTTATTATTAATATTTCATTTTGTTTTTGTTGAGATTGTTTTTGTTGTTGGCTGGAATTCAATTGACTTGTTCCCGGTTGTGTGTCTTTTTTATTATCATTGGTATTATTAATAGACATCAATTGATCATCAACTCTATCGTTTATCAGCATTTCAAATGCGGGTTTCGTTGATGAAACTCTATCTATCGTATATTTATTTGATGTTACTTCTGTTGGTGGTTTAACTAAATCCGCCGGTACCTTAAATATATTTTCAATTGTTTCTAATAATTGTTCGTATTGCATTCGTGATAATGATAAATTTAATGGACGAACAACACTGCCATGGATCTGTCAATAGAAATTTTAGTATTAAATAAAACATTTTATTGAATTTGAATTGGATCTTCTTTTCTTTTCGGAGTATATACCTGTAATGTATCATGATTTGTATATAAAATATTATCGGTTTGTTGTTGATGTTGTTGTTGTTGTTGTTGTGGTTGTTGTTGATGATGATTTATATTTTCAATTATATGAGTTATTTCTAATCGGATTGCCGTGTCATGTAAAACGGGTATAGCATCTTCATGACATGCATAAAATTCTTCGGCTCGTGGTAATGCCGATCTATTCAATTATATATAGAAATAAATATTAATTTAAAATAATTTCTAAAATTGTATTGTAGTATTCACAGAAAACGTACAAAACAACAAATTATGAAACTAGCAACATTGCCTGGGACAGGACAGGAAAAACGGCAACGACTCAGGCAATGGAACAAGAACAATGATGAAAAAACTGGCATCATGGGACGTGAGGATAATACTGAGCGCGGGCGGTTTGATAACTTTGACTGATTGCTTAAAGAAAGCTAAACTGGACATAACAGTGGGTTCAGGAAACACGATGGCCTGGAAAGAACATCTTATCCAGCAAAGAATACAAATTCTACTACACAGCGGTAGAAATAAAACAGGATTATTCGGCATCGGCTCTATTGTAATGGGCTAGAGAAATTGTATATCGACCGGCAATTGGTCAACATAGCCTTCATACACACTGCAATAATAAACGGGGAGCGTTTAGTCGATTTTTCAATATCAAACAATATGATAGTAGCCAGCACATGTTTTCCACATAAGAACATACACAAAGGAACATGGTGTTCGCTCGATACAAAAACAACAAACCAAATAGACCACGTACGCATTGACAGTGGTCATGTGTCCGACCTTACAAGATGTAAGGAGCTGTAGGGGACCTAACTTTGATTCTGATCATTATCTCTCGTAAGAGCTTTGTTCAGATATCGCGGTTAGTGCAAACCGCGCCAAAAAGTCATTGCGAGAGGATTCAATTTGGAAAATCTCAAAAATTACCAAGTAAAACAACAGTACGCGAGGATAAATTGGAGTGGAGTTAATTGTTCGAATAGCAGATGTGGATCAACAGCAAAACACGTGTAATGATATGTGGAATCGATTACGTAATTGTATGAAAATGGCGACAGCGGAGACGGTAAAGTTGAAACATGGCGTGGTCAGAAATGGTTGGTTCGATGACGAATGACGTAAAACGGCTCATGAAGAAAAGAACCGTAACGCGTTTAAAATATCTTCAGCGCGCCATACGAACTGCCGCATGGATGACTACCGCGAACCAAAAGATCCATTGAACGCAAATTATTCCGAAAAAAGAAAATGCGTCGTGAGCAGGATATTTTGCGGTATATAGATAGGCTGTCAGGCAGCATGAATGACAGTAAAAATGTGTACAGGAGAATAAGATCTGTAAGATTCTTTTTTATGGATAACAGCGGTGAAATTTTGGCGGATGAAGAAAGAGCCACCGCGAGATGGGCGGAGTATTTTAAAGATCTACTACACAACCCAATTGGTAGAAAAGCAGAAAACGAACTTCCGTACCAAACAGCACACAACCACTAATTTCGGAACCAACAGATGAGGAAACCAGAGGAAAAATTATGGCGCACGATGGAGGAATTTGGATTCCCACAACAATTTATAGCCATCTCAAAACTAACACTGACGCAAGTAGTTACATCTCAGGTACAAATAAGGGGGATGAAATCGGATGTATTTGAAACCATTGACAGAGTTCGGCAAGTTCGGACCCTTTGGCTACATTATTTTTCAATGTTATATTGGAAAAATGTATAAGGAGGACGACCATTAACACCAACAGGACTATTTTAACGCCACCTGCTCAATTACTCGGCTATGCGGATGACATTGACGTAGTGGGTATAGAAGTATGGGTGCCGTTAAAGAAGCGTTCTTACTGTTGGAACGTGAAGCTTCGGAAATGGGATTAAGGGTAAACGAGGAGAAAACCAAGTATATGATCGCACCAACGAAGAGTAGGTTTATGGCACATCAAATCTAAGCGTATCAATTGGTCAGAACAAATATGAAACGGGTTTAGCTACCTTGGAAGCAACATAAACAGTGAAAATGATATAGCCGGAGGAAGTTCAATCCCGGATTTCTTCAGGAGGAAACAAGGCCTTTTACGGTTTGCGAAAGATGTGTTCTTCTCGAAAACATTGAGTAAAACATTGAAAGTAAAGTTATATCAAACCAAATGGTTCGACCAATTCGATCACCTACCGTTCTGAAACGTGGTTTCACACAGGCTAACGCATGGCGTCTTGACTTGGGGTTCGAAAAGAAAATACTACGCCTCATCTTTTTTGACCGACAAAGGAAAGGGTACGGTGGCTTAGGCGGTACGATTTTGATGTATATAAATTGTATAACGAACCCGACATCGTTCGATTCATTAAGATTGGTCGCCTGAGGTGATTAGGTCATGTGGTACGAATGGTTGGATGGCGATCGTATACAGTTAAAAATGCTGGACAACAAGCCGGGCGGATCACGGAATGTGGGAAGACCGCGGGGTAGGTGGATAAAGATGAAGTGGAAGCGGACCTTCGGGCCCTCTGCGTTTCCGGTTGGCGGTAAATAGGCCCGGTTGGAGGAGGTTGTTAATGGACGCCAAAACCAATTGTAGGTTGTGGGCGCGTTTAAGTAAGTACGGAAGTAAGTATTCACAGAAAAGTTCACATATAAAATTAACTTACAATCGAAATCCTTTACGTTTGCTGGTATCCAATGAAAATAAATTTATATTTCTTATATCAATTAAATATGTATTTAAATCGTTTTCATTTTCTATACCGCCGGCTGTAAATTCCTTTGATGATTGCATCATCGGTTGTTTTTCCTTTTGTTGATCATCACCACAATAATCAATAATTGTATCGTCATCATCGTCATCTTCGCTCTCACCTTCCGTAATATTTCGATGAATATTATCGCCATCACCAACATAACCATCATCCTCTTCATCTTCATCTTCATCTTCTTCATCCTCATCATCATCATCATCATCATCATCATCATCATCATCAACAGAATTAATATTTTCACCATCAATTAAATCCATTGTAAATGTATTTTCTTCATCAATTGTAAATATTTTATGTTTTTTTATTGATTTTTTTCTTTTTAATCCTTTTAATGTATTACTTTGTATTAATGGTTTACTAATTGTTGATGGAGTTGTTGTCATTGCCGTCGCCAGTGTCGTTAAATTTTCTTCATTATCATCACCGTTTTTATGGGATAATTGTAATTGCGGTTGTTGTTGTTGATGATGATAATTATTAACAGAAATTTTTCCTAAATGTGCAACAAAAACTTGTGGACTACAACTTGAACGGGGTACAACCAAAACGGGTGTATCCAAAACGATATCTAATCTGTATAGAGAGAAGAAAAAAAATAAATTTAATTTCATTATAAAAAACACATGGGAAACAGCGGCGAGACCGAACAAACCAAAAAAAACCAAAAATTACTTTATATTAATTTTTTTTGAATGTTTTTTTTTCTTCTTATTGTTATTGTTGTTATATTCCCATTGTTGATTCGTTGTCGTTGTTCCATCCCCGATGAATACCGATGTACGATCTGTACGAAAATTATCCGTACAAGTGGTAAATAAAATTGTATCGTTTACCAAAACATCATCATTCATTGAATCAATTGTTGAATCGATTAAACGTGGTTGAACTAAACCTAATGCCATATCCGTTGCTTTTTCACGTATTGATTTGGCAAAATTTCTATTTTGGTAAAAATGAAACAAGAAAATAAGAAAACATTTAAATTTAGACAATTGGCGCGGTATGAAATGGAAAAATGAAATGTGTGTCCGTGTATTTACTTTAAATAATGTTTAAATTCTGTTGCACACCAATTTAATTCTTGCATAAAACGTGCACAATGTGTATACCAAACGGAACCCATACGAATTTTAATATCAACACTTGCTTTTAAATTTTTCGATATACGAAATGATAATGCTTGATATTCTTCTAAAATATTATCATCATCATCTTCATCCGTATCAGCAGCATCAGCAGCATCATTGGTAATTTTATCATCCCCAACATTATTATTATTCGTTGATTGAAAATTTTTTGTTGAATTTAATTTACTTCCTGATAATTTTCCCATTGAATAAATTTCTTGTGTTAAAGCATTTAATAAATCATCTTGTTTATTATTGACGTACGAATCTGAGGTTACGGATGATGATTGCTGTTGTTGTTTTTGGTTAGGTACTTGTTTATCTCCACCAACTGTTGGTATTAAACGACCATTACTACGACCACCGCCACCATTTGACGATGGTGGATCAGTTAATGGATCTTTACCAACCGATAAAATACGTTGATGTGATACACCTTCTGGTGTTAAATCTAATATTTGTAAACCACCCAATGAACCTTCAACTTTTATTGTTTGTCCAACGGTTGCATGAATACGAGCTTCACTCATTGTAAATGTACCAACTTTACGACCAACCAAAAAACCATCACGTAACAATGCACGTAATACTAAAACATTTAAACGATGAAAATCAAATGTTATTTCGGTACGTATCGGCGGTCCGCCGCCAGATACCGTTTCAGATTGTCGGATAGGATTTTTGTTTTGTTTAATTATTTCATCATCTGTTTTTTGATTTGATGCAGATGCAGGAACATCAGCACTTTCAGTAGTGGTAGTAGTTGTAGATGGAAATACACGACGTATAAAACCCATTAATTCAACAATTGTTTCTTGATTTGCTATATCACAAAAAAAAACAATAAACAATTTGAAAATTGAATTATTTTGTGTTTTTATCTGTTAGAAATTTTTGCAAAAGTGCATTACCAATTATATCTAAATTATTAAATTGTATATTGGCTATTTGTAATTGTTCACCAATTGTGCCAGCTGGTCCATCGGGTGATACAAATAAAATTTCAACAGTAATTAAAGCATCTGTATCACAACCATCATAATTTATATTGCCAGTTGTTGAAATCGGATTCGGAGTCGTAGTAGTAGCGGTAGCAGCAGCAGCAGCAACAGCAGCAGAAGACCAAGTAGCAGAATTAGCTTTTTTATTTTTATTTATTATTTAATGCATGGTGGGGGTTTTTTTTTTTTAATTCATGAGTTTTTTTACAAATTATAAAAACGGTTAAAGGGGTTTTTTAATTGGGTAAGGAATGGATTGGGATTTTTTTTAATGGATCATGCATAAAACAAATATTAAATAATAAAAGGAATTATATTTTTGGAATGAAAAAATGCAAAAATAAATAAAAGTAAATAAATAAAATAAAAAAGAAACAAAAATTATAAAAATAAAAATTTTAAAATAACCCATGCGATTATTAAATAATCGGGCGCGGAAAGTATATTTTGAAGAAGAATTCAATGAGATTTATTGAGAATTATTCAAACGGGATATCATCAAAACTGATTGGGGGATCAATCAACCAGAAATTGAATTGAATAAATGTATTTAAAAAAAAAACTAAACAATCTTCCAAAGAGATTAAAAAACATAATTTAAATTATAAAGTATTTTTTTAGCGAATAAAATAAAACTAAAAACTACTTTTGAAACAGAGGGGGGAGCTAGACAGAGGTTGAGGTTGCACACAATCTTATCTATTATATTTGGGACCTTGCTATAATTAATAATGTCAATTTTTTGGCTTGAAAATGGCATTTATTTGTATACCCAAAATGATTGAGTACATTAACCAATATACGGCCCATCGTTAGCTATGACTACTATGACGTTAGCTAAGAACCACCAGTGGTTAGTCTGAAATGAAATCAGAAATGATGTAATTCTCGGTATGCTACTGGTGTACAGTGCACTCCTAGGGTGTATGATTTCGACAAAAACTTCTCGGTTGTTTTTCCCAATAGGGAAGATTGGACTGGGGGGTTTAAGATAAAGTTCATAGAAAACTCTCTATACGTTCTATACGGATGGATCTAAGACCAACCTATGTGCTGGCTCTGGGGTATATGGGGCTAATCCAGGGATGGAACTTGGGGCCACTCTGGACTGCTATAGCACGGTATTCCATGCTATAGAAATTTTTGCATAAGATGGATCAGGGACAAGGGGTATAAAAACCAGCGGATCTATATCTTATCGGATAGCAAAGCGGCACTTATGACCGTGAAATCCCGTGGGATAGGGTCGAAGCTCGTACTCGACCGTCTTGGGATACTGCAAGAGGTGTAAAGGGTAAATAAAACCCAACACTAATGTGGATGCCTGGTCATAGTGGAATAGAGTATGGGTAACGAGAGGGCAGATGCAATCGCTAGAAAGAGCTCTGCTGACTCGGGCACTCAACCACTAGACCATTTTGTGGTTTAGCTAAAGCAACTATTAGAGCATAAGGATGAAGGAAATACTGCGACGGGAGTCTCAGAAACACTGGAATGACACCGATGACCGCAGGCATTCTAAGCTATTTATTCAGGCACTGATTCAAAAGGACTGACGGAACAAATTCTCGGCCTAGATAAGACAAATAATAGATTATAGTGGTCGGATATTTAACCGGTCACTATAATCTAAGAGCTTTCTATCTATGCAGGATGAAAATCGGTAGCTGCGATACGTGTAGGCTGTGTCACTCGGAGGAGGAAACTGTGGAACACATTCTCTGTGAATGTGAAGCTTTAGCAGGGAGAAGACTTAGGATCATTGGGTAATTATTTCCATTGCCTAAGGAAGTTATGCCGATACCCATCAATAGGTTGGCCAAGTTTTTGGGCAAGGACAATGAATGGATGATTATGGAATAAGTAGGGCAGTAACACAATGACCTCAGGGGGTCAAGTCAAGTTAGGGGATGGACGACCCAGTCCAATACGATAATTATAATTTTAGCTATGACTTCCCATCCATATTTTAGGAAGTTTGTGGATTCCTCGTTTGAAGAACTTCTCATCTTTTGTCCCAATCCATTCATCGACCCATTTTCGCACTTCATCAGCATTTCGAAAGCGTATATCTGTCCATCTGCTGATCTGCATTGATCGGAACAAATGGTAATTGGAAGGAGCAAGGTCTGGAGAGTACGGGGGGGGGGGGGGGGGGGGTGATCAAAATGATCCCAACCGAGCGCGTTCTTTTTTCCTTAAATATGTTTGCACCATGTGTTCTGGCATTGTCATCGTGTATTAAAACTTTGTGGTGTTTTCGAGCTATCAATGGTCAATGGTTTTTCGTTCAATTTCTTTGCTTTCAATTCGCCCAGTTGTCGTCGGCAGCGATCGCAGATGTAACCGTTTCATTCGGTTTTAACAGCTCAAAAATACACGACACTCTTCTGATCCCAACAAATGCACAGCATAAGGTTCTGGGCAATGAATATCACGTTTTGATTGTGAAGTTGATGGTTGGCCGGGATCAACATATGATGCTTTATGTTTAGGGTTGTCGTAATACACCCAATCACTTTTCATCGCCAGTGACAATTCGACTCAAAAAAATATGTTTTTTATGCTCGGCAAGATGTTTATGGCATGCATCGACCCGTGCTTTGAGTTGATTTTCATTTCAGTTGATGTGGGACCCATTTTCCTGGCTTTCTGATCTTTCCCATTGAATGCAAACGTCCGGAAATGGTAGAGGCATCTACATTCAACTCTAATGCAAGCTCTTGTTGCGTTCGACACGAATTTGCATCCAACAATGCCTGCAATCCTTCGTCTTCAAATTTTTTTTGGCTGACCTGGACCGTTCTTTGTCTTCCACTTCAAAATCACCACTTCTGAAGCATGTAAACCATCGTTCACAAGTTTTTTTAAGTTGAAGCATGTTCACCGTAAGCTTCTACCAACCAAAAATCGATAACTATCAGCAGCGGTTTTCTTCAAATTAAAGAAAGTTATTAAACTTCCCCGCAAAACAACTTTTTACACTTCAACGAATAACGCCATATACTGAAATTTATAGAGTAATGACAGACAACAAAAAAAGAATATGGTCGCGGTGTGCTCCGATGCACACAACCCAAAAGTTACGCCATCGGTTATCTAAATCGACATTATTAACGCAAGGTCCCAATATATATATAAAACAAAAATCGTAGAATTTCTTAAACCATCGAAAAAAATCTATCTAAACACAAATAATAATTACTTCTTTGTAGTGTACTTAAGGCACGTGATATTGTATGTGGACTTGTTGGTCGCCAATCTTGTGATGATGGATCTGGTGAACCCGGTGATGCCGGTGACGTTGGTTCACTTTGTTTTAAACTACCCGAAATGCTATCCATTCTGTAACCAAAAACACAAAGAAATATTAGAATTAATTGAAATTAAATTAGACAATAAAAAAAAAAAATAAATTACCCAACATGACGATGACTAGCAATTAATAATTCAAAATCAGGACCAAATGATTGAATGGCATCAACTAATAACAATCCATGAACGGATAATGTAACATTTGTATCTTCTAAACGTTTACTATAGCCCGCCTTTACTCCGGTCACCTGTAATTCAGCAATACTTCGACCACGTGATTGTACCTCTAATGCCATTTGATCAATATTAAATTGTAATATTACTAATTTTGATGCTTCACGTTCATATAATAATTTTTCTCGATGATCAATTCCCGCGGATGTTTTCATTGTTGATGGATCATAATCTGTTGTAGTATGATCTTCATCACCATCATCATCATCATCTATATATTGGGAATTATTGCCCATTGATGATGATGGTTGATTATCGTTTGATGATTGTGATGATTTCGATGGAGATTGTGTTGATGTTGTCGTAGTCGTTGTTCCGGTTGTCATTGCATTTATTGATATTGTATTTAACATATTTGTTATGGCCGCAATTTTATATTCATTTATGTGAGCTACCAATTTTGGTAGTGTTCCGGATATTGTAAAACTTGGATATTGTGGATCGGTTGTAAATACAATACGACGTTCGGCCTGTAACGATATACTAAAACGATCTAATACATGTAATGTTGATGAACCCCGTTGACTGGCAAATGACCAACGTTCTTTACCCTTGCACACCAATATTTGTAAATCAATTAAATCCATATTATAACGATCATAAATTTTATTATGTAATGTACGTGCATTTAAATTTGTATGTAAAATTGTATTGGTATTATTTTGATAATCATCATCATCTTCATTTTCAACATTAACATCAACATTCATATTTAATTCAGATGTTTGTGTTAAATTGTCTGAATTCAATGCGGTACATAATGTTGGTGAATCATCATTAGATGTTATGGTACCGTGCGGTGAACCCGGTGGCGTTGAACACGGTGTCATAAATGCATCTTCATCTTCACTTTCTCTTTCATAGTCTCTATCATCATCATCATCATCATTATCATTTTGAATGTAATTTGTAGATTTTTCCCCATTATCTTTTACAGTATTTGATTTTTTATTTGTTTGTCCTGATGCGACGTTTGTTGTCGGTCTTTGATGCGTTGATGCGGTTCCTGATGGTACGGCTTTTGTTGTGGTTGTGGTTACGGTGGTATTCGATGTTCGATTCATTTTTGAACTATGATTTGTTGTTAATTTTAAACGACCAAAATCAATGACAACCACAACACTATTTTTTATATTAAAATTTTCAACAAATATGATTTGTGGTGCTGAAATATCAATTTCCAACATCCATGTTTTACGTTGACTAATGTAATCACCTTCGACGATTGCATCCCAATTTTTAATTAATTCCATTTTAGTTTTAATTTTCATTGCTTCAAATTGTTTATGTCGTGTATTTTTAAATGTTTGATGTGGTTTCATAACGAAATCAATTAACCAATTGATAACATCCATATTGTAGACAATGTCCAGTGATTGTGATTTTATTAATAAACGATAATCGGTATTGTACGATAATGGTTTACGTTCATAGTGTAATTGAAAAAGGGGTTGTTCTGTAATTGCCGTTACTGTTACATTTGATGTGGTTGTTGTTTGGGATGCGGTTGTTGTTGATGTTATATAATCGGATAAACCGCCAATACTAAATCTTGATCGTTGTGTTTTTAAACTATTACTAGTAGTTGTTGTATTAGTAGCACTTGTGTTAGTATTAATAAATGTATCGGATATTGATTTCAATTGTGGTTTTATTATATCCGGATATTCTGTATTCGTTGTAATGCAATCCTTTAGCAATACAGAACCCAAGGTTAAACCAACAAAATGTGAACCACTACGTGGACGTGATTCAATACTAATTATTAAATTTTCAAATTGTAATTGTATTCGTGGAATATTCTCTAAGGATCGTGGTACACCAATACAAATGTCTAACGTACCCTTTTTCAATATAAATTCAAATTTACCAAAAACAGCATCACGTTTTAATAATGAATTATTTTCAACGGCCGTATCGGCCAGTGCATTTAACAGTTCATCTTCCAATTGATTTGCATCTTTTGGTGCATCTTGTGGTAATCTGGTCGTTGTTGTTCGTTGTTCATTGTTGGATAATTGATGGTCAATCTGTGGATCTGGTGATTGAGGTGAACCAGCAGTACTATTATTGCTATTATTATACCAACCCCACCATTGTGGAAACCATTGTAATAACATACTTCGTCCTTGATTTGTTTTATTATTTAATTTTTTATCTGGTAATGGAACACGAGACATACAAATCTGAAATATATATATTTAAAAGAAAAATTATATTGTAATGTTTTAATTTCATCTAATAGGATATTTGGAAATGGTATATTTTAATAAGATTGGGTTTGGTTTGGATTGGGATCAATAGGGGGGTAGGCACTGACTGGTCGCCCAGTGACCCAGTGTTGCAACTGTTGAGTTCCTGATCAAGTGCTTACTTTACCTTCACGTGGGTGGTAACCAACGGTAAATGAATGATTCCGATTCAGTATCATTTAGGCTAAAATTGTAAGCCGTCGAATCCCATGCGGTTGGTCGAACGGCGGCTAATTACCGACACCGTAAAAACAACAAATTATGAAACTAACAACAGTGCCTCGGACAGGACAGGAAAAACGGCAACGACTCAGGCAATGGAACAAGGACAATGATGAAAACACTGGCATCATAGAACGTGAGGACAATACTGCGCGTGGGCGGTTTGAAAATGGGTAAAGCGAAAGAATCGGTGGTAATATCGGTTTCAACCCCATTGATGAAAGATTCTGTACATTACGAATAAAGGGAACATTTTTTAATGTAACCTTTATCAACCTTTATCAACGCCCCAACAGAAAACAAACCATGCAGACACGAAAAGCTCAATCTATATTTACAATCAAGCTCCTAGTCGTAACATTAAAATTGTGCTTGGCGATTTTAATGCATAGTGGGGGGTAGGGAAATTGTATTGCACAGACACCACGCCCGATACAAAAACAACAAACCAAATAGACCACGTATTCATTGACAGTTGTCATGCGTCCGACATACTGGATGTAAGGAGCTGTAGGGGACCTAACATTGATTCTTATCATTATATCTCGTAAGAGCTTTGTTCGGATATCGTGTTAGTGTAAACCGCGCCAAAAAGTCATTGCGAGAGGATTCAATTTGGAAAATCTCAAAAATTACCAAGTAAAACAACAGTACGCGAGGATAAATTGGTCTGGAGTTAATTGTTCGAACAGCATATGTGGATCAACAGCAAAACACGTGTAATGATATGTGGAATCGATTACGTAATTGTATGAAAATGGCGGCAGCGGAGACGGTAAAGTTGAAACCTAACGTGGTCAGAAATGGTTAGTTCGATGACGAATGACGTAAAATGGCTCATGAAGAAAAGAACTGTAGCGCGTTTAAAATATCTTCAGCGCGCCATACGAACTGCCGCATGGATGACTACCGCGAACCAAAAGATCCATTGAACGCAAATTATTCCGAAACAAGAAAATGCGCCATGAGCAGGATATTTTGCGGTATATAGACAGGCTGTCAGGCAGCATGAATGACAGTAAAAATGTGTACAGGAGAATAAGATCTGTAACTAGCAGATTTATACAACAACTCCTTCTTTGTAAGGATACCAGCGGTGAAATTTTGGCGAATGAAGAAAGAGCGATCGCTAAATGGGCAGAGTATTTTAAAGATCTACTTACAGCAAGCGCAACCCAATTAGAAGTAGAAATGCAGAAAACGAACTTCCGTACCAAACAGCACACAACCACTAATTTCGGAACCAACATATGAGGAAACCAGAGAAGCCATTCTGAAGGTCAAGAATGGAAAAGCGGCTGGATCTGACGGCGTACCTGGTGAACTCTGGTGAAATGCGGTGGGATGTTGAATGTGGAATAGTATACACGAGCTAATTATGCATGTTTGGAACTATGAGATTATACCACAGGAGTGGAAACTTGCTATAATTGTGCCAATACAATAGAAGTGAGACAGGATGGAGTGTTCCAATTATATCGGGTAATATATCTTTGCTGAATGCAACATATAAGAAGGTACTCGCTTATGTGTTGCATAAGCGCCTTTTACCATATGCTAAGGAAGTTATTCGTGTGCATACCAATGTGGATTCCGTAATGATCGATCAACAACTGACCAACTATTCGTCATACGACAGATGTAGAAACACATCACCTGTTTGTTGATTTTAAAGAGGCACAAACGACAGTTTTATTAGGGAAAAATTATGTCGCACGATGGAGGAATTTGGATTCCCACAAAAATTGATAGCCATGTCAAAACTAACGCTGACGCAAGTTACATCTCAGGTACTAATAAGTGGTATCAAATCGGATGCATTTGAAACCATTGACGGAGTTCGGAAATGGGATTAAGGGTAAGCGAGAAGAAATTCAAGTATATGATCGCACCAACGAAAAGTAGGTGCCATAAACATCAAAGCGTATCAATTGGTGGTCAGAACAAATATGAAACGGCAGACCGGTTTAGCTACCTTGCAAGCAGCATAAACAGTCAAAATGATATAGCCGGAGGAAGTTCAATCCCGAGGATTGCTTCAGGAGGAAACAGGGTTTTTTTTTCGATCACCTACGGTTCTGAAACGTGGTGCATGACACAGGCTATCGAACGGCGTCTTGGTTTGGGGTTCGAAAAAAAAATAATACGCCTCATCTTTGGACCGACAAAGGAAAGGGTACGGTGGCGTAGGCGGTACGTAGTGTATAAGTTGTAAAACGAACCCGACATCGTGCCATTCATTAAAATTGGTCGCCTGAGGTGGTTTGGGCATGCGGTGCGTATGGATGGCGATCGCATACAGTTAAAAATGCTGGACAGCAAGCAAGAGGCTGTTGATGGACGCCAAAACCAATTGTAGGTTGTAGCCGCGTTTAAGTAAGTAAGTATATTTTATAAGATTGTCTATAAAGAAAATTTTCCCGGGGGGAATTATATTAATGAAAATTTTTATTTTGTATACTTACATCACGTAAAATTTGTAATTCATCAAAATTACGTTCTTTTTCAATTTTATCTTTAATCTCCTTTTGTTCCATTGACAGAATTTCATTTGGATTTATGATAATTTTTGTATAAATTTCAATGTATTTAATATTCTCTTTGGTGCGACTAACCGCAAAATATTTACGTTTATCAAATAGTTTATAAAAACCATTACAATGTAATGCGTACAGCCACCATGCTCTGGCACCACCATCACGTATCGATTGCGTTGGTCGTAACAATTTAAAACGACGATATTTTGCAATGTCATCTAAACCGCGAACACACTCAACCATTTGATTATATTGAAACTATTGATAAAATGCAAAAAAGATATAGAATAGAATTTTATTATTATTATTTGTTAGATTGATTAGCAAGGCAAGCAATCAAAATAGGAATAGTTTAATATTCTATTATAATTCTTGGTTCAACTTACATCGTTTAACGTTAATGACACCTCATTTAATATTAAATCACAAACGAGACGTGGTCGACTTCTGGTACGTAATGGTGTTTCACTACGATCACGTTTTAAATGTGCCTGTGCACAAACTGGACTAACAATATATTGATGTTTTGTTGATTTCGTTAGTTTTTCGATAGCTTCCTAAAACATTTTAATTAAACAAAAACATCCGATAATTGAATATTTTCTCTGTGTTCTTGGTCTGGTCAATAATAACAAAAAAAAAATTAAAAACTTACAGCTAAACCATTTGGTGGAATATCACCTAACAATTCAATTTGTTTATCTTTGTTTATTAAATCCCAATAAAATGTCATATTTTCCAATTCAACCAATTTAAATGATGCTTCATTTTGTGACCATGATGTTGTAAAACCGGTAAACCAATTTGAATCACAACTACGTGCGGATAATGCATCAATTGTAATGCCACATGCAAAACTTTGATTTGCGATTGTTATTGAATCCTCATACCGTATATGTACATTACGAATTTTTAATTCTAAATTTTCTATAATATTTGTAACAAATGATGTACCATAATTTAACCATCCGGAATACGATGATGCATAATAACTATTATTAGCTGCTGTTGTTGTTGTTGTTGTTGGACCACCGTTAATGGTATTCGTTGTCGTTCCTCCTCCACTTTCTCGTCCACCACCACCACCACCAGGTCCACCGTTTGATGGACCACCACCATCAAGGCCACCATCACCATTACCAAAATAATGTTCTGATTCACGTTGAGCTCGCCATTTAGCTTCTAAATTATCTAAACGTAATAATTTATAATCAACATCTGCTTGTTCTTCAGCTTCTGAATCCCACTAAAATGGTATTATTTAAAAAAAAAAAATTTTGAAATTAAATCCATTTACTTTTTATACACACAAAACAAAACTCTACCTCATCCAAATTAACTGGTCCAATTATAACATAAACATTTTCAATTAATATACACCATGGGGCTGTACGAAATTGACGTACAGGAATTTGTAATTTAATTTTACCAACAACACCGCTTAATGCTTGCAATGGTAAACCTAAATTTCGTAGGGCATCCGGTCTTAATGGTAAATTTTCTAATTCCACTTCACCTATATTTGTTATGGAAAATAGGATTCGATTAGTGAAAAATTTATATAAAATAAAGGTGCATTTATTACTGTTTAGTTTTTAATTAAATTAATTAAATTAATTATAATTATATAAAGATTTTTGTAAATTGTTGAATGAATGAATCAATGAATGAAAGAGGATGATATGAAATCATCATAACAGATGATTCAGAAGAGAAAAAAAAATTAATTATTTTTGTGTAATTACAACAAAATTGTTGTTATATTGGGAGTATGCATCAATTCATGCGGTTTTTTTTTCGAAAATTAAGGCTTGATTGTGAAAAAATGGGCATAAAATCAATGATCAAAGTATTGTCCATTGGAAGCTACCACATTTGCCCATGTCATTCTGGCAGTTTGTGGATTCCATCCCAAAAGAACTTCTGCGGCTTGTTGGTGAAGAACGAATCGAGCCAATTTTTGATACTCTGTTTTGAAGTGAAGAGTATCATGCGGTGAGGGCATTCTGCATTGATCTGAACAAGTAGTAATCAGAAGGGGCTATGTCTGGGATATAAGGCGGGTGAGGTAGAACTTCCCACCCACTGTTTTCCAAATAGTTTTGAACCGGTCTTGAAACATGTGGACGAGCGTTGTCATGATGGAAAATTATGGATTCGTGTCTGGTTGCATATTCTGGTCGTTTTCTGGCCGCAATCGCTCTCTTCAAACGAATTAATTGTGTTCGGTAGAGGTCCCCTTTGATCGTCTGACCCGATTTCAACAGCTCAATATACAACACACTCTTCTGATCCTACCAAATACAGAGCATTACCTTGGGGCCATGAATATTCGGCTTTGCCGTTGATGTTGATGGTGGGCCGGGCTTCATATACGATTTCTTGCGCTTGGGGTTATCGTAATGAATCCATTTTTCATCACCAGTAACAATCCGATGCAAAAATGACTTGTTTTTTTGGGGTTGAAGCAACATTTTCAACATGCAGAATCGGCGTTCGATATCTCTTGGCTTTAATTCTTACGGCACGGCACCCAATTTCCAAGCTTAACTTCTGTTCGGGACCAAAGAAATCCAAAAAAGTTCCGCTCAGGGAATTTTTTGTTTTAGTACCTGAAGTGATAGAGGCAGTCAGTACAAACATTTTTTGTTCTGGACCTAGGCACCGCCTGACCTCCTTTTGCCTGGGAGGGGCTTCAAAGTTTGTATGTGGAAATTTTTTTTTTCGTGTTTCCCATCCGGAAGGATAATTTATCGGGGAAATAGTTAAAGGTTATCCATACACAAAGTTTTGTTCAGTTTCACTTAGTCACTTCAACTTCCTTCCAACTTCATATGGCTATGGGAGGGTATTTATTTATTTATTCATCAGCAACGGGTACAAGCTCTACTGCCGTTTTACAAAACATTTAATACAATATACAAAATACATAAAATAGAAAATACAAACTTCAGAATTAAATAGATAACAATGATAAAAACCAAATAACGAAAAATAGAATAAAATACAACAAAAAACAAAAATAAAAAATACAAAATCTAATCACGACCAATAATAACAGTAACACACCAACGGCAATGTCAATTTTTAATATAATAATATACTCACTCACACCATTGTCAAACGCATTCGAACAATAATATTATTATCATCACACCACAAGACGATCAGAAAAACTGGACTCCATCTCAATCCGCCAAACGGAAATATCCCGACCTTAATTTACCCAAAAACATACCCCGCGAAATACCGAAATCAAATTGATCGTTGTACTTATTAAATAATCTAGACATATTGCACAACGGCTCATATTTCCCGTAGTTTGTCCTATGAACGTTCAGGTGCAAGAAGTTGTGACCACGTGAGCACCAAATTGGAATATTGAAATCAATCTTAGACAACAAATTCGGGGCATCAATCACATTTGTCAACATATCGAATACAAACATGACACACGCAGTTTCCCGCCTATGCCCCAACGTCGGCAGATCGATAAGTTGACACCTATGCAAATACGGGGGAAGTGTGGAATCATCGGACCACTCCAACTTGCGAAGAGCGTATCTAATAAAATTTTGTTTGTTTGCACCTATTCGATAGCATCCGAATGAACACCGTAGTATGGATTCCATACCACAGATGCATACTCTAATCCCTCGATCTTATCTATGCACAATATAAACCCTTCAATACATATGGGTCCGAAAAATCCACACAACACCATTTAATAAATCCCAGCAGCGAATAGGCCTTGCATGTAATATAATCCATGTGCGAACTAAATGTCATACGTCTATCAAATCTAACACCCAAATCAATGATTTCATCGACAATTGCAAGAGAATTGCCGGATATGACATAGTCAAAATCCATTGGATTAATCTTTCTGTGATATGACATAACAAAACATTTCTTCACATTGAGCATCATACAATTTCTTTCACATAAGGACGAAACACGGGTTCGGATTTTTAAGTCGTCCGCATACATAAAGCAACGTGACGACATTATTTCCAATGCTATGTCATTAATGAATAAATTAAATAGAAGAGGGCCACCTGGGTGGCTTCCCTGAGGAACAGCCGATCCCACTCCGAAGACGTTCGAATCGCAACCAAGAGTACGTACAAATTGCTTTCTACCCACCAGATAGGAAGTTAACCAGCTAAGCATCGATGAATGAATACCAACTTTCTCAAGCTTATTAATAAGGATGTCATGACAAACCCTATCGAAAGCCTTTTGAAAATCCATATACACCACATCAATTTGCCTTCGGGATTCAATTCCACTGATCGAATAGTTAACAAAGTCTAGCAAATTAGTCACCGTCGAGCGCCCCTTCATGAAACCGTGTTGGGAAATTGATATAACGTTCTTGCAATCGTTCACGAGAATATCACAAACGATTGATTCGAATAATTTACCGATTGTTGGAAGAAGAATTGCCACCCCCCTGTAGTTGGAGATGTCCCCACGTGAACCAGACTTATGTATCGGTGTTATATACGATGTCTTCCACTGTTCCGGAAATTTGCCACTTTACCACTTATAAATTTTAAAAAATACCAAATTCCAAAACATTGCAAAAGGATTATATTTTTTTGTTTGGGAAAAAATGAATCTAAGCACTTAAAAAAATTACAAAAAAAAAATTTCCCCATACAAACTTCAAAGCCCCCCCCCCCCTCTGGCTAAACGAAGTTAGGCGATGCCTAGGTTAAGGGAAGGTGGGTCCCGAACTAAGTCCCGAACAAAAGTTTAGATTCCCATGGTCCTTAACAACTTCCCCACTAAATTTCCCTTCTGGAGGGAAAATTTAAAATGTTTACCATACAAACTTTTACCCCTTCCGCAGGCCAAAGGGGAAGAGTCCGCCACTAAATCCAGAACAAAAATTGGTCACGATTCATAAGACCCTCTACAAATGTGCACACTCAAAATTGAATTTGGTTCGTTCGCCGGTTTCCGTACTCTGTAGTTCAGCCAAAAAATGTATATAAAATAAACGCGCATTTTTTACTGTTTAGTTTTTTTTTTAATTAATTACATTAATTAAATTAATTATAATACAAAAAAAGAATTTTGTAAATTCTTTAATGAATGAATGAATGAAAGAGGAATTGAAAATACATCATAGCAGAAGAAAAGAGAACAAAATTTATTATTATTTTTGTGTAATTACAACAAAATTGTTGTTATAATAATAATATAATTATAATAATATATATTTAAGCGGCATTAAAAAAAAAAAAATTATTTGTTTCAAAAATAAATCACATGCGATGTGATTTTATAATTAAAAAAGTTAAAAATATATAAATTCTTTTATGGTTTAATGATTGATGAGCCTAAATATATATTTTATTTAAATTTTGTAACGATTGTTATAAATAAATAATTAAAAAAAAAATATATAACACAAAAACAAATATTACAATGCAAAAACAAAAACAAAAACCGTATCGATTATGTAATGAATATATTTTAAAATTTTACTACCAATTTTGGTCATTTTTTTCTGTTTTTATCCAATTTCCAATTTGTGTATATACAAAATTAAAATTAAAAAAAAACCATTTTTACTTACCAGATAATAAGGCAACTGTTAATTGGGCTGTATTTAAATTTCCAACATATTTTCCTAAATAATTATTTAACACCCATGCAATTAATTCTCTTAACATTTTATAGAAATTGTGATGTTGTTATTTTTTATTGTAAAAAATACGAACAACGAATTTATTTATTTATTTTTTTTTATTTATGACGATATTCTTTAAAAACTTTTTGTTTTTGTTTTTGTTTTACTAGTACTTGTAGTTGTACTTCTTGACTTGTTGTTGCGATGGAATTTTACAAATATTTATTTATAACTTTTAAAACAAACCCAACCAAATAATAGAAGAAAAAAAAATCAGAATAATAATTATTTTTATTATTTTTAAATCTTTGTTTGTTAAAATATTTATTATACGTAATTTACTCTATTTCCTATTCATTTTTTATAATAATAATTAAAAATAAAACAAAAATTAAATAGAAATTTCGTCATTCTTTTTTTTTTAAGTGGAAAAAACTAAAAAAAAAAAATTTGTTTTCCTACACAATTGAAAAAAAAAACACTTGAATAATTTTATTTTATTTTTAATTTTATTTATACACGTTTATTAACATGAATTTTAATTATAATTTTTTACTTTATTTAAAAACAGATTAATTTTAATTTATTTTTAATTGATTTTACACTCCTAAAATATTCACAATTTATTTTTAATTTTAATATTAAATAAAAATATATTTTATTTATTGAAATTGATGAATGAATCAAAATAAAAAATAAAAAAAAAATCATATGGTTTTGACATTTGTGACGGGTAGTAGCTGGATGAATGATCATGGATAAATTTTAAAATGAATTTTTATTTATTTATATTAATCGATAAAGTAGTTATATTTTTGTATTGGGTGCATGATTTATTTTTGGCGTTCCTTTTCATTTTCATAAGTCGCGTTCCATTCAATTACCAGGAGTAGGTAAAAGTAGAAAACAGTAGATATTTTCTACTCCGAACTAGTCTTTGCTATATTAGGGAGTAGTTCGGCGTAGAAAACAGTAGATGCTTTCTACTCTTATCTACTCCTACCTACTCCTGATAATTGAATGGAACGCAACTATTATATAGAATAAGGGGGTTATACTACGTCAAAGAAAATTTTTGTTTTTTTAATGTTTTCTTGTGTATGCAAAAGGTAATAATAATAATAATTAATACAAAATTATATTAACAAATTAATTATTAATTAATTAATATGGTAAGCACAATGGACAGCACCAATGTAGGTGTACGCACGTAGAAGTTCAACAATACAATTCAAATGTAAAGCGCCGCAAATGCTAACGGAAGCCACGATCCGTTTTCACATAGAAATAATGTATTTAATATATGTTTGTAACATACTGGCGGACGCGACGGTCCGTTTTTTTTTTCTATTTCTATCCGTCTTTTACTCTCCTCGGTCAAATCGCTCAGTATTTATTTCGTTAAAAAACGGAAGAGAATAGAAATGATTCTATTTTTTCATCCGTTTTTTAATATAAAGATTTTTTTTTCAGAAAATAATTATTATTATTATTATTGTTATTGTGTGAATTGAGAATTTGTGAGACCACACAAAAAACGGACCGTAGCTGCCCGTCAGAATGTGTTAAACTCTTTTGTAAACCAAAAACGGACCGTAGCTGCTTCCCCGGTAGTATGTGCAGCCCTTAAGTGAGCACAATAAAAAATACGCACGTTGCCGTGAGCGGCACACTGAATTTGATCAATGTTTAACTTTTTCGTATTTCTTACGTTTTTTTTTGACATTTTTGTTTTGTTTTTTTTTTTTTTATTGTTTTCGTGTTTTAAAATATTATATAGGCAATAAAATTAATTAAAATAAATAAACAAATAATAAAAAATATGATTTATTATTTGTTAATAAATTTTTATATTTTGACTTAATAATTTAATAAATTTAAGTGTTCAGGTCAAATTATCGTTTTCAACAAAAATGCTATATGTCAAAAAATGCTTGCATTGTGCTCACCTTTTTTTATTTCTGCGTATTTTTATGTTTCGCGTGCTTCTGCGTTTTTTCCATATTGTGCTTAAGCCTTAAGGTACAGTTTCAGTCTCGTCTTATAAAGTTACGTTTTTTCAGGAATGCGTACGCACTGTGCGGCGCCAAATAAATTTTTAAGCGACGCAGAGGTGTTTTTTCAAGATTTTTTTTTTAGTATTGTTTATGTTTTGTTTTTGTTGTTTTAATCTTTTGTTTATAATTTATATATGATATTTATAAACAAAAGTCAATTTAAAAAGCGTTAATTTATGATTTGTTTTATATAATTATAACATAATTTCCTTTCACGATGAGTAAAATCAATTGTATTTCATTTTTTTTTTCACTTTTCTTGCTTTGTTTACAATTTTATATGAAATAATAAATTTTGCGTACGCAATTTAGAAGATAGAATTTCAAAGTCCACCGCATTGTGCGACGCAAAATTGTTCACCGCATTTTTTCTTTTGTTAAAAAACACCTCCATTTAATTACATACATTTTATATTTGACATTTGCGTCGCACAGTGCGTACGCATTCCTGAAAAAACGTACCTTTTAAGCCTCGGCTTCGTCAAGCCTCGGCTTCGTCTTTTTTTTAAATCAACCAATAAAAATCGATTATTTGTTCAGAGAGTCTTATAAGCCGTGACTAGGATTGTCTGTGTCTTTTTAAGACGCAGCCGCGGATTAGTCGGCCATTTTTGTGAAAATTCATATAATATACAAAAATAAATATAAACACAATCAAACACAAACACATCTTTAAGCCGCGGCTTATAAGACGAGACTGAAACTGGTGCGTCTTTTTCTGTGTCTTTAAAATAAAAAAAGACGAAGCCGAGGCTTATAAGACGAGACTGAAAATTAGCCTTTAAAGCCTCGATTTCTATGAAAATATTTTATTTATCACAAATATGATATTTGTGATATAAAAAAAAATGTGCTTTTTCTGAAATTTATTTTGCCTGGATAAAAAAACCGAAATTTAATAATAAATACCAATTGCTGTTAAATAATTCCATTTTTTATTAGTTTGTAAATTAACTGGATATTTTATTATTATGAAATTAAATCATAAAAATTAAATAAAATGTAAATAAAATGAAAAATGAAGTTTGGACGACGGTCAGCCGACGGCAATAGAAGAAAAAATATCAATGTCCGCCGTCAGCCGTCGACATGTCCGCCGTCAAATATTCATAAAAAGCACCTACATTGAAATGCATGTATTTTCAATTTCACATTTGCCGTCGTATGCCGTCGGCATTTCATAAAAAGCATTACTTAATCAAAAACATAAAAGTGTTTTGACGCCAGCTAACACAAAACAAAGTTTAAAAATGTTTATATTTTTTCAACTATGGTAATATTTTTTTTTTTTTATTCATTTATTGCTCAAAATATTATTTGACATTTGACAATGGAAATATATTATTATTTGGAAGCCACGGTAGAAAATCAAAAGAGCGAATGTGATGTGCACATGCGTGAGAATATAATGCAAAAAAAAAAAAAAAAAAAAACAGAAAAAAAAACAAAAATTATCAAAAAAAATTAAAAAAACAAAAATGAAATGATTCTTCCATCGCGAAGCACACATACATATTTTATTTTCTTTATCATTATCATTTCATATATTAAAAAAAATTAATAAAATTCAACGAAAAACCAATAAAATTCAATGAAAAATTAAAAAAAAAAAATAAAAAGAAAATTGTACAAAAAAGAAGGAAAAAAACGGTAATTTATTCATCATTTCCATGTTAATTGTCGTCGTTATCTAAAGTGTTCAGCACGAACCAAGTAAAAGTTTAATTTTGTTTTTTTTTCTTGTGTTTGTTAATTTCTTTTATCGCGGAAAAGTAATTTTAATCGTACATTATAACATTGAAATTAAAAAGTATTAAAAATTGTGTAATTTTAAAATTTAAGGAGATTCATTAAAAAGAAAGTAATTCTTTTGTCGAAAAAAAAAAAAAAAAGGATTCTATAATACAAGTGAAAAAAAAAAAAATTCGTGTGTGTAAACGACGGGGAGACAAGTGAAAATTTTCGGTCGGTGCGTTTTTTTTTGTTGTTTTTGTAATTGTGCAGTTTCTCATTAAAACAAAAGAAAATACACTTTTTTTTTTTATTCTATTTGATAATTTTTTATTCAATTGAATTTTGTATGCGTACGCTCGCGTTTGTGTGTGTGTGTGTTTGTTTGTGTTTGATTTTTAATTCATCATAAAATTATTGTTTTTTTTTTTTTTTTTTGCATTAGTTGGCCATGATTAAATTTTGATTTCATTTTTTTGTTTATTGATAAAATTTTTAATAAAAGCAAGAAAAAAAAAAGTGAATTTTCTTTATATATGTAAAATAGAAAGAAAATTAAAATCCAACACCATCCGATCGAATCGGCACGGCGCCGTAGTTTTTCTTTTTTTTTTTGATTTTTTTGTATTCTTTTGTAAGTGGTTGGAAAACAAAAAAAAGAAAAAGAATGTATTGTTGTTATTGTTATTATTTTGTTTATTGAATAATACCACACATAATATATTTATTATGATGATATGATCTTGATGGTATCATCATCCATCATCATCTAATTAAATCTATAAAATAATACAATTAATGCAATATTATAAATAATAATAATAATAATTATTCTACTCTATAGATAAATAATAAAAAATTTGTGTTTGTGATCATCGCTCGAGTATTGTGCATTTGTGTGCGTGTGTGTTAGTTTTTTTTTTTTTTGTTTTTTTTTTATAAGAAAATATTTATCATAATAATTAAAAGCACAAATAACATCATCAACACAACAACAAATCACCATAATTAAATAGAAAACATAATTTCGTAATTTCGCAACAGAACAGAACAACACCAAAAAAATAAATCAATCAATCAATCATGTCAGATGCATTAGTGGATTTAGGAAGTTTACCAGAGGATGTACGAGAAAAATTAGCTGAATTGGATTTAGAATTGTCAGAAGGTTAGTTTATATTAATATAATATATATATATTATTAACTGATTTAGAATTATTATAATGTATATTGTTGTTGTTGTTGTTATTGTCGTTGAGTTGATGATTTTCTTTTTCCACACAACATCTAACAAAAAAACCATTTAAGATAATAAAAAAAAAAAAAATGCAATATTATTTTTCCTTCGTATAAATATGCAGAAACGTGTGTGTATAAAATGGAATGGTTTGAATGATTATGTGTGCATAGATAGATAGATATATGTAGATGCATATATAAAGCACACAAATACACAAATGAAATCACCTATCCCTTTACATTCCTGATATCTCGTTGCTAGTTTAATATATATATATATATTTATATATGGTATATGTACAGAAAAACGGTAGACCGATCGATAATCATACTTTATTTTATTTTTTGTTATCAATATAAATAAGTAAAATAAAAATTAACATGAAAATATCTAAGATAATTCATTAAAATTCGGATTTTCATAATCTATATATAAACATCTTTTAGCAGAGTGGCAATTTTAATATGTTTGGTATTTTATTTTTTTGATTTTTTTTTATTGATTCAGATAAAGTTCAATATATTATTATATATGTTGTTTCAATTAACTATATAGAAAGTAAAATCACTTGTATATTTATAATTAAACAAAAACAAAAAAAAAAGAAAACAAACAATTTACTGTGCCGTTTTTATGATAAACCACCACCTAAAAAACAACACATACAATTAACTAAAATTTTGTATATTAATTAATTATCTTACCACAAAAAAAACGCACTTGTAATTTTTGACATTTTCAATTATCAATTATCAATGAATAATTGGCAGATGTTGTTTTTTTTTTAAAACTGTATAACACGAATATTGTTTTGGTATAATAATATTATAAATGCGGGGTGGTATATCATATTGGTACCTTGCATTAATAATGTTGATTTTTTGGCTTGAAAATGGCATTTATTTGTAAAACAAAATGATTGATTACATTAACCAATATATTGCCCATCGTTAGCTATGACTTCCTCCCATCTTTTAGGAAGTTTGTTGATTCCTCGTTTGAAAAACTCCTCATCTTTTGTCCCAATCCATTCATCGGCCCATTTTCGCACTTCTTCAGCATTTCGAAAGCGTACATCTGTCCATCTGCTGACCTGCATTGATCTGAACAAATGGTAATCAGAAGGAGCAAGGTCTGGAGAGTACGGGGGGTGATCAAGATGATCCCAACCGAGCCTTTTTATTTTTTCCTTAACGATGTTTGCACGATGTGGTCTGGCATTGTCATCGTGCATTAAAACTTTGTGGTGTTTTCGAGCTATCAATGGTCGTTTTTCGTTCAATTTCTTTGCCAATTCGCCCAGTTGTCATCGGTAGCGATCAGATGTAACCGTTTCATTCGGTTTTAACAGCTCATAATACACGACACTCTTCTGATCCCACCGACCAAATGCACAGCAAAAGCTTCTGTCAATGAATCTCGCGTTTTGATTGTGAAGTTGATGGTTGGCCGGGATCAACATTTGATGCTTTACGTTTAGGGTCGTCGTAACACACCCACTTTTCATCGCCAGTGAAAATTCGACTCAAAATACTATTCTTTTTGTGCTCGACAAGATGTTTATGGCATGCATCGATTCATGCTTTGAGTTGATTTTCATTCAGTTGATGTGGGACCCATTTTCCTAGCTTCCTGATCTTTCCCATTGAATGCAAACGTCTAGAAATGGTAGAGGCATCAAAATTCAACTCTAATGCAAGCTCTTGTTGCGTTCGACACGAATTTTCATCCAATAACGCTTGCAATTCTTCGTCTTCAAATTTTTTTGGCGGACCTGGCCGTTCTTTGTCTTCCACTTCAAAATCACGAATTCTGAAGCGTGCAAACCACTGTTCACAAGTTTTTTGAGTTGGAGCATGTTCACCATAAGCTTCTACCAACAATCGATAACTATATCAGCCGCGATTTTCTTCAAATTAGAGAAAGTTATTAAACTTCCGCGCAAAACAACTTTTTCAGGCACGATTCACTGGACAATTGTTTCCAATTGTTTTGTTTGTTTTGTTGTTTCGATTTCGATTTAAAATTCTCAACTAAAGATCTATTGTTATTGTTTTATTAAATTATCCTAATTAATTAGCCTAAATTATCATTACAAAATTTACGATAAATGACTCTGTTTTTACGTGTATGCTATTTTAATCATTGGTAAGTTATTCAATTTTGAATATTTGAATATTTTGGATTGAATGAATTTTTTGAATATATCCTTTTCTGTTTATAACTACAATAGACTCGCGATATAAGGAACAATTGATTGCAAGAAGTCGTTCCCTATTTCGAAGTTTCCTTATATATGAAGGTTCCGTAAAACGTTGGTTAAAATAGCTTTTGTAGTTAGAGATATCTAAATCAAACGTCGGAAAAGAAGTTAAAATCAAGTAGTATATATTCAATTTAAGCAATTATTTTGAACAACAATGGGAAAAGGAGTGTATTATTTGGTTAGAACCGCAAAGCAATGAATCGAACCGGAATGTGTATAAAATGCGCATACCCAGCCAATAAAATAAAACAATACACAAATGTGAATCAAATCTTATTTAAAAGCTATAATACAAAATTTGAAAGCGTTCCCTATTTCGAGGTTTCGTTATTCAAGGGTTCCTTATATCGCGAGTCTACTGTAATTTACTTGAAATTTACTTTTAAGATATTCCAAAAATTCCCCATTAAAAATCCATTGGATTATTTGGCAATTGTATGTTAAATTCGAGTTACTGCTTTCTGTTGCCAAAAACATCTTGACCTATCAGCAGTAATGAAATTATTATTATTATTATTATCATTACTTTTAAATTACTTTTGAAAAACTTAAAATTACAATAATTTATTTTGACAACAAAAACAAAAACAAAAATATAATTAAAATATAAAAAAAGACAACAACAAAAACCAAACGGAAATTTATATATTCACATTTAAAATTAAACAATTATTAGGTCATGTTATTTTTTTGTTTATGTTTAACACAAATTAAATAAATAAATATATTCATGCAAAAGGTATAGTTTTATTTATAATTCATTTTTCTTTTTATTTGTTGCTCGTTTATATTATTAATATTAAAATAGCAGGTGACAATTTTTTATCTGTTTTTTTTTAATTCAATACAGTAATTTCATAATGTGCTATTTTTTTTTTTAATTAATAATTAAATTATTTTTGTATAGTAGTTATAAGGTTCTTTTTTGTTTTGTTTTGAAATTGCTCAATGCAATATTTAAATCCTTTTATTCGGTTATTAATAAGTATACGAAATAATAAAATATATGGTATTATAAGCAGGAAAATGCGAATAAAATGCTTCAGTCTCGCCAGAAGATGATTTCTTCAGTTAACAACGATTTAGATTCCGTATCTAATTGGGGAAGGATAAACTTAGTAGAATTTAATCCATCTAAAACAAAGGCATAAATGTTGACCCAATAATTATGCATAATACAATTATTCCACAATCTATAATGACCTATTAAATTTGGGAATGTCTTTGTCAAATAACTTTACAATGAATAATAATATAATAATTGCAGCTAAAAAGGCGGCTAGTCTCATTGGATTTCTAAGAAGATCGAAAGATTTTCTCAATTCTGAAAATTTAGCATTAGTTTATAGGTGTTTTATAATACCACTTCTATAGTATAATTCCTACATATGGGCTGGTGCACCAATTACTACATTGCGCAGTTTAGTGACAGGATCCAAAAACACGCTATTTCGCGGATCAGAAATGAAACAATAACAAATTCCATTGAATCATTGGATCATAGACGATCAGTAGCTTCTTTGTGCACATTTTATAGGTACTATATTATCATGAATGCTCTAATGAAATTTTAAAGCAATTTCCGGAACCAATTAACTTCTCTTATAATTCAAGAAATTCACAAAAGGCTCATTCATATTCTGTATCAATTTTGGTTTTTTTCGAACAAACAGATTTGGAAATTCATTTTTCCCAAGAACATCAAGATTATGGAATAGTAGTCGCACTGAACTAGTATTTCTCCCTACTTTTGATTATCAGTTATTTAAATTAAACATTTCATCTTATCTAAAAGTAATCCACCTAAAGTGCAACTTGGATAATTGTTTGAAAACATATCAGTGATTTTTTCTTATTTCGTTTTATAAAAGTTTATTTTATCTCATATGTTTGCTTTATTTTAAAAAATTTCATAAATTAATCCACATATTATAATAGATTTACCACCCAAAATCACTTAAATGTATTCAATGCATCTATAAGGTTCATCACTCGATTAAGTGAGTTCGTTACGGGCGGCTCATGGCAATAGAATTCCGAGGTTTTACGGGCGCTAAACCAATTCTGCCGTAGTAACGAACAAATAAAAAATGACCAAGATATTATTTTTTATAATTTCACTGTTTTAGTAATTAGCAGTTTTTTTTTTTAAAATAAACCACCACAACTTAAACAACAGGAAAAAATTATATTATATCTATAATAGAGTAGAAAAAATGACATAGTCTTGTTACCCCAAGAAGTTTCCTTATCTAAAACCTAATCAAATTCGTATGGTTTTTACTATAGCATTTTTGTTTAAAAACAAATATCTTCGTCTTTGCATCCGTTCGTTATGAAGAGATTATTTCATAAATTCTATACTCTTATAAGAAATTATGTTTAATAATTTTCAAATGTCTCAAATCAAAGTTCTAAAAATAAAAAAAGTGTTCGTCTTTTAAAGCTCGTCTTCTTCTAAAGTTCGAAAATTTTGTACGATAAATAACAATTCAATAGCAGAAATATTCATTTTATACAAATGTGATAAGGGTTTTTTTTTTGTCATTTGTGATTGTTTGTTATATGCATATAAAATAAATATATCTTGTGTTTTTTTTTTTTTTTTTAGCCGTGTATTATTTGAATTGAACATTGGTTTTATTTTTATTTTTACTTCAATGGTTTGATAACATATGTATGATAATATATTATTATGTATATATATATATAGGCAAAATCAAATAGAATACAATTTGTTTTTTTTTTGTCTTATCATAACGTGTGCATCAATTTTCAATTTTTTCAATATATTATAGTTGTGTAAAATATATGATAATAATTCTTGAGTATAACAACAACAATAATGCTGTATTTTGAATACAGTATTTTGAATAAAAAAAAAATTCAAATTCAAATTGAACATTTTAATACAGTAGACTCGCGCGATGTAAGATACCATTGAATATGGAAACTTCGAAATGGGAAATGCTATTTATTAAGTTTTGGTTTGTTTTACACTGTAATCACAAATGTTCGACCGTTCTGGGCATAGAACAAGTGCTGCACACCGGGGGGGGGGGGGGGGGGGGTCTGTCGCGTTTTAAAAGACATTCGTTTGTTAGTTTTGTGTGTCCTATTCGTAGCCTTGATAATATTATGCCATCCAATTTGTTGTCGGTATTTGATGTATCCCATTCGGTTGTATTGTCCTTAATTGCCCGAAGTTTGTTGTTTTTTTTTACTGCATCCCATTCTCTATTCCATCCAAGGTTCTCTAATCGGTTTGATGCGTTTGTCAAGATTCGCATTTATTTGTGTATGTGCATATTCGATAAAGTCCATGGAGGAATATATGTTTGTTTTGTTGGCGTTATGGCCATTAGATGTATGTTGTACTTTTGGAGCAATTCGTTACCCATTATTACTAGAGGTCTTGTCGGGTTACCCTTTTTATGTTTTTTTATTAATTATATCTTTTTATCTGTAATTAATTTTAACAAAAACGCTTTATATTTTTAATTTGTTGCAAAACTGTCAGCATGACTTTTATGCATTAACCCTGAAATTGTACTCATAAAAAAAATAATTAATAACATTAAACCAAATGATTGTATGTAAAATCCTGGGGTGGCATTATGGGAGTCGATACCATCGTCTATCGCCTATCGTCTATAATTACGATACTCATTTATTTTGATATTATGGTAGTCGATTTTGTGGGTATCTATATTATTTGTATATCGTCTCCGTGGATATTGTTGTGGCAAATGATTTTCATATAGAAAAACAAAAAGTTTATTATTTCTATGAGAATGAGATTGAAAGTATTATTTTTATGAGAATTGCTTTTTTACTTTTGATGAATATTAAAATTGAATAAATGAACAAAACAAAAGAAAGCAATACAAACGACAATCGTAACGATAGCTACTACCCTATCG
Organism: Dilophus febrilis; assembly: GCA_958336335.1. NCBI lineage: Eukaryota > Metazoa > Arthropoda > Insecta > Diptera > Bibionidae > Dilophus > Dilophus febrilis. The sequence goes on along the minus strand of OY284472.1, from coordinate 10,963,245 downwards.
TCAAAAATTATCGTCTTAAACCGTCGATATCGTCTGCCATAATTGCAAAAATGAAAAATTCGTATGTTTGACGACAATCGTCTATCGTAATCGACTGCGATAATTCCACCTCTGACTTTCTTACGTTTTCCGTATAGCATATTCAAGCGTTTAAATCCGTTGAAGTAAAACATGCGAACAGTTTTGTTCACTACTGTATGTACTTTAATTACTAAATTCATATTGGGAATTGAATGAAATCATTTGCATATTTTGAATTGAGTCTTGAATATAAATTCCTATCATTCGAAACAGAATTTAGTGTTTAAGTACCCATCTATTGGGACCTTGCATTAATAATGTCGATAATTTTTTGGCATGCATATGGCATTTATTTGTAACAAAATGATTGAGTACATAAACCAATATATTGTCGATCGTTAGCTATGACTTCCTCCCATCTTTTAGGAAGTTTGTTGATTCCTCGTTTGAAGAACTCCTCATCTTTTGTCCCAATCCATTCATCGACCCATTTTCGCACTTCTTCAGCATTTCGAAAGCGTACATCTGTCAGGCTGACCGGCATTAATCTGAACAAATGGTAATCAGAAGGAGCAAGGTCTGGAGAGTACGGGGGGTGATCAAGATGATCCCAACCGAGCCTTTTTATTTTTTCCTTAAACGTTCAAACATCGTTAAGGAAAAATGGTTTTTTATGGTAATTTGTTGGTGGTCTGGCATGTGGTCTCATCGTGTATTAAAACTTTGTGGTGTTTTCGACCTATCAATGGTCAATTTTTTCGTTCAATTTCTTTGCCAATTCGCCCAGTTGTCGTCGGTAGCAATCAGATGTAACCGTTTCATTCGGTTTTAACAGCTCATAATACACGACACCCCTCTGATCCGACCAAATGCACAGCATAAGGTTCTGGCAATGAATATCGCATTTTGATTGTGAAGTTGATGGTTGGCCGGGATCAACATATGATGCTTTACGTTTAGGGTTGTGGTAATAGACCCACTTTTCATCGCCAGTGACAATTCGATTCAAAAAACTATGTTTTTTGTGCTCGGCAAGATGTTTATGGCATGCATCGTTTCGTGCTTTGAGTTGATTTTCATTCAGTTGATGTGGGCCCCATTTTCCTAGCTTTCTGATATTTCCCATTGAATGCAAACGTCTAGAAATGGTAGAGGCATCTACATTCAACTCTAATGCAAGCTCTTTTTGCGTTCGACACGAATTTTCATCCAACAATGCCTGCAATTTCTCGTCTTCAAATTTTTTTGGCTGACCTGGCCGTTCTTTGTCTTCCACTTCAAAATCACTACTTCTGAAGCGTGCAAACCACCGTTCACAAGTTTTTTGAGTTGGAGCATGTTCACCGTAAGCTTCTACCAACCAAAATCGATAACTATCAGCTCCGGTTTTCTTCAAAATAAAGAAAGTTATTAAACTTCCCCGTTATTAAGCTTAATCATTTTTTTTATAAATCACCTTACGTTAAATTCTCCTAAAAAAAAGCCATGTATATTTTATTGTATTATTGTAAAAAATTAAATTGAATTAAAAAACAATCATATAAGAAAGATAAGATTCATTTTTTTTTTCTATATCTATAAATATATATTTTTTCTTTATCTATATTTATGACATTTGTTGTCGAATATACCTTATAATTATTAAATGATTATTGATTTTAGTCTATATGGTAGTCTTAATAACACAAATTTCTATACATAATTCATGTGAAAATGTAAATTTTGTAAGCGCCGTTTCTTTTCTTTCAAACTTTTTTTATATATTTTATGATGATGATAATCAATTTGGTATAAACAAAAAAAACATATATATTTTTGTTGTCAACTACAATAAAAAATATAAATCTCAACAGCAGCTATCCTCTTAACCTTTTTGGTTTTTTTAACATACATGCAATTTTTATATATAGATAACACTTGAACAGATTTTTATTTACATGAAACTTTACCACTTTTATTACTATTATTAAATATACAGAGTGTCCCAGTACAATCCCACAAAGCCAAATACCACATAATTCTGTAAATGTTTCCAGCGAAAAAAATCGTTCTGGAAGGGCAGGTCTAACTTCAACCCCATTCCGAATTACAAGGTGTTGGAAAAATGGTGTTCTTTGAAAAACATGGATTCACACTCATAATTTCCAAACCGTTTAAGCTAGAATAAAATATAAATACTCCATTTATAGGTAATTGAATTACCTTTCATTTTGCTCGGAATACAATTTTTGCTATCTACTTCTCGTTTCGAGTTATTGATCCTCAAAGTGAAAAAAACACCATATTTTTCCATCAACTTTTTCAGAAAAATTAATTTTTCTCAAAATTTTCCGTGGTGAAAATTTTTTTTTTTCCAAATAACCTTTGTGCACCATAAAATTCCCTTCAAGTCCACCATACAAAGTTAATATCTGCGCCTTATAAATTTGGAGTTTTGATTTGATTTGAAAACGGTGAAACCGAAAAAAATCACGAATTGAACAATTTTTTTTTTTTATTTTTTGCTGGAAATAGTCCCATGAAGACGTGGTATTCGGCTTTGTGGGGTTGTACTGGAACACCCTGTATATATTGTTTGTTTGTGTATATATAAATTAATAAACCTACATATAAAACATCTTTATTCGTATATCTTTTTATGATGTGATGTAAATATATGATAAAAGTTAAATATGATATATTCATGCTATTGTTTTTCACAATTATGTATGTATGAATGACATTCAGTAAGATACTAGGTATTGGTTTCGATTATTTGACTTTTTTCATACTACGTTTAATGAGATTTTACCAAATTAAAAATGTCCCTTTTTATGGTAATTCGCTGGTTGTCTTGAATTATTTTTCCGGGAAATTACTTGATCTGTGGAATTTGATTAATATTTTCAATATAACTTTTTTTTTTTTGTCAATTTCAATTTTAAGATTAAGAAGTTCAATATTTTGACATTTTATTTTTCAGTAAACTTTTATAAGTGATTGTTAAAGGATTAAAGGACCACTTCAATTCAACCACTTCAATTCCCTTCAACAATACGTAAACCGTTTCTGTTCTAGTTGTGTTTAGCTCTGTAAATTTTCAAATCCTATTCTCTTTTTTTTTCATCATCTTCTGTACATTTTTCCTTTATTTAAACTTATGTATTTTGTATTTAGCACACATATATAAACATGTATAATGTATATGATGTTGATGCACTTCAAAATCATCTTGAATTTTCATAATCTTATAGAGGTATAGAGATATGTGTCTATGGCTGTGTCTGCCACCATCAGTCAGTTTATATAAAATATATAAACGTGTTCATCTATCCATATAGAATATTATTTATATCTATATATCATAATCATAATAATAATAATAAGAATAATTATAATGATTTGTGTTGTTGTTATGTTATGTTATGTTATTATAATATGTTTGTATTGTATAGTGTGGTGTGATGATTTCATCAAATATACGACGAGATATCATTTCGCATTTACAACATTATATGTGGTGTGGTGTGTCGTCGGCGTGGTATTGTGTATTTTCTTTCTATAGAAATGATGGTATATGGTGATCATATAAAAATGCAGATTTAGTATTTATTTATTCGTTAAATTGTATATTAAAAAAATAAGATGATTAAGTAAGATGATGCAGTCAGTCAGTAAATGGGGTATTATATTTTTATGTTATATATTAATTCACAGACAGATAATTTTTATTGTTATACTTTTGTTGACAATAGAAAATAAAAAATCAGAGACAAACAAAACAAAAAACACTTGATAAAGTTAAGGTTTAATACCATATATTAAAAAAAAATTTACTTACAAAATCCAAACCTTTATTGAGTTCATAGTAAGTTATAAATCTCAATATTTATATTTTTTTCAATCAGAGTCATTTTTATTAATTAATCAAATAGGTGATTTGCTTCACATCTCCTCAATATAAATATATTTATAAAATACATATAATTTTTTGTCATCCTGGGCGGTGAACCTCATCAACAGCTAGCTATCTTGCGAACCGCTCTCAGATTGTTTTTTCAAATGATAAATACTCACAACCGGCATTGGTGTGATGTCAGGTGTTCCACAGGGTACTTGGTCCGCTATTATTTTGTCTATATATATTAATGACCTTCCTCCGTCTGTACCATCGTCCAAGTTCGCATACGATGTTCAATTATACCGGCATAGCACTTTGGCCAATGTGTCACTGTGTAAATCATCAGTAAATGCTGAATTGAAAGTTATATCTGATTGGGTTTATCGAAATCCAATCAAATTAAATGAATCTAAATCTCAAATGTACCATAATCTATAAAAAGGGATATTGACGTTTCTCCGATACCCAATGTTGTTATAAATAGTGTTACTATATTCCATTTCTCCCGAGGGTTAGAAACTTCGGTATTATTTTTAATAAAACGTTGATGTGGAATGACCAACGGTATGGTTGGCTCCAACGATTGTGGAGGTATTCATCTATCACTACTTTTAAATTACGTTCAATGTTTATAAAATCCCTAATTCTACCCCATTTCTTTTATTGTGACGTAGTCTTGGCTTCCTTCTATTCCTCTTGTCGAATCAAATTAAACCTAATTTTTAATTCATGTATTCGTTATATTCATGGTTTGTGCAAATATTAGGTGTATAAGAATGAAAAATGCGGATTTAGATAACAGATGGCGCAACTAGCGTTGAGTGTATCGCAACACACCGCGGCCATTTTCTTTTTTTTTGTCTGTCATTAGGCTATAAATTTCAGTATATGTCATTTCATTGAAGTGTAAACAACAAAGCTTTTTTTTGCTTCGAATATGTCCAAATACATGCCTGAAAAAGTTGTTTTGGGGGGAAGTTTAATAACTTTCTTTAATTTGAAGAAAACCGCTGCTGAAAGTTATCCAGCTCAAGCAACTTGTGAACGATGGTTTGTACGCTTCCGAAATGGTGATTTTGACTTGGAAGACAAAGAACGGCCAGGTCAGTCAAAAAAATTTGAAGACGAAGAATTGCAAGCCTTATTGGAAGAGAATTCGTGTAGAACGCAACATGAACTTGCAATGGCGTTGAATGTCGACCAAACAACCATTGGCAAACGTTTACATTTTGTTATACAAATAAATGCCATTTTCAAACCAAAAAATCCGCATTATTAACTCCTACACCTAATACGATCACGTGTCTCAGCATGCAAAAAGTATCTTGGGTTGTTCGCTTGCCCAATCAATTTTATAATTATAGATGTTTACTTTTCATCTTTAAATTCGTTAAAAGCGGTGAACCGAGGTATTTGTTTGAACTATTGCGATTTACATCTACTGGCAGGACTGGCAACCTTATTATCCCCAGACATAGGTCGTGTCATTATTCATTATCCTTATTCGTGTATGGCGTGAATCTGTAGAATGCATTGCCTAAGATTGCTAAATTGTCCAATAATATTGGCCATTTTAAAGGGACGTGTGGTTATTTTTAGAAGTGATCCATTTTACTACTTTTTACTTTGTGCTGAAGTTCATTATATTTAACTATATCTATATTCTTTTTTGATTGAATATTGACGTATACTCCTTAATTCCTAATTCTCTATACTTAATAAATAGTTAATTGTTATCTTATATTGCATGTTACATTGTTTTTGATTTACTCTATGCAGTACTAATGTACATAATTTGTGAAGAGCTTTATGCTCGAATGTATGTTGCAGCTATTACCTTGATTTGAATAAATAAATAAATGTAATTGATAATTTGCCAATATTCACAACAAAACATTTTTTTTTTAATTCACTTTTTTTATAAAATCCTCTGAGTAATTGAAATAATCGCATACGAACGGCTTAAATGAATAAATAATAAAGCAACACATAAACATTTGTCATTTGTTGTTGATTATATTCGCACGAAAATTTAATAAAAACACAAAATTTTATCGATAAAAAATAAATGTTATCTATATAGTAAGTAAGTAAGTAGTATCACATATTATACATATGTCTCATCCCATATTAATTTTTGTACATACAAAAATATAAACCAAAAAAGACTGACATCTGCAAATTTTTATAATTTTAGTAAAAATATTTAATATACAAAAGTAATAGCATTGAAATACACCAAAGACAGCATTGAATTCTATCGTAAATAAAATAAGTTAAATTTCTTTCAATATTTTACAATACATAGAAATGGATTTATTTTATTCAATATATGTGAATATATGTATAAATATGCAAACACATTTTTAAATATGTATACATTTTTTCTATATAAAAAAATGTGTTAGCATTGTTGGTAGTTTTCTAAAAATAGATTACCACTGCGACTTTCAGTCGGCTCTATTCAAATTAAAAAAAAAACATCAAAAAATATGATATACCGATATACATATATCGCGATTTGATATACCAATTTGAGTATTAAAATAAATTTTGATTTTTTCGTTATATTTATTGTTGTATTTCTTGTTGCTGAAAATTAACACTAGATTTAAGTGTATTGATTATGTACCGTTTTTAATGGAAATCCGTATTTTAGACGGCAGCGGCGGATCTGAACCTCCAAGGGTACTTGTTCACTTTAAAAACTGATAAAGAACAAAAAAAAAAAAAAAAAAACTAGAAATTTTAATTAGAAAAATGAAATGTTTGGAAAAATAATGAAGTACGCATAACAAGCATTTACGAAAGAATGAAAAAAGATCGCATATAATTTTATATGAAAGGTTCATTTCTATAAGTGAACATTATATAGTAAATAATATTTTTATTCATATATATGCCAATATGCCATATATAGAAATGAGAAAAATAAAAAAAAAAACAAAAAAAAAATATTTATATATTTTCTATGATTATATACACCGCAGCAGGCAGTATATGAGTATGCGAGATTTGAATGATAAAAAATACAGCATACAAACAACCATACAGCATATATAAGCAAAAAAGAAACAAGCATTTGTATTATTGTTCACAATTTATAGTGAACGAAAATTAAAATAGTATTTGTATTATTTGTATATTCGTATACCTCGCATTTTCGGAAAATATAAATGTATTTGCCATATACAATTAAACAACTATGTATAACAACAATATTTTTTGGTTCATTTAAAATTGTGAACACTATGGGAGTGCGATTAAAAAAATGCACGAAAGAAAGAGTATATATAGATTAAAGGTGTATGTATTTTTTCGTTTTTGTTTTTCTTTTATGCGACGTTTCTTTATATATATGATATATATACCATTGTGTTCATTATTTAAAATGAACCTAAAGAATATTATCTCTTATATTTTTTACTAATAAAAATAATTCAGCGCTGCAAATTTTTTGGGACACTTAATATTATTTTATTCATCAAAAAAATTAAGAAAAATATTAAAATCTGTATTTTCTTAATTATTTATCAATATTTTTATCAGGTGGTTCACTGAACAGAGTGAACAAAACCCAGATACGCCTGTGTTAGACGGTAATTTTTACATTAACTTTCCTTATAACAGCAATGTCTAATAATTCAAAAACAACTAGAGATCTGCTATCATATACTGTTTCGAGGGGTGATTTCTTGAAAATGTCTATACGATTTTTAGGTTCACTTTTACATTATCACAAATTTGTCCAGGGAAATAAGCGCCGTTGTCGTAATAAATATAAATGGGTTGCTTTGAAAAAAGCAGTGTTTAAATTTTTTATTCTGTAATAAAAAAAAAATAAGGAAAATTCTTGTCCGGGGATATAAGCAAGGTCGTCGTAATAAATTTGAAATGATTGCTTTGAAAAAAGCAGATGTTGATTGTGGTTGAAAAGTTCAATATTATGTTGAAGAAAATGAAAATAGTTCAAGTAATATTAACAAAATATTACTCTAAATATGTCCAAATATTAAAATGAAACAGAAAACAAAATACTATTAAAAAAAATTTATTCAAATAAGTCCAAATCCAAATAATATAACTAAGAGTATGAAAACAATTAAAAAAAATATAGTTTTAAAAGATTATTTCAAATATAAATCAAAATAAAATGTAATGAAAGAATGATGGAATTATAAAAGCAAACTCAATATTCTTTACTAAATGCTGAAAAAATGAAAATATATAAACATAAAAACGTGACGCGACGACAAATTGCAAACAAATATACATAACACGGTGTTTACATTGGGTATTGCGTTATCATTATATTGCTCATAATTGCCAAAACTCAAATGTAAACATCGAAAGCACATGATTTTTTGATTTCATGAGCCAACTCATATGATTATTATCGTGCAGGTATTTCATGAGACTTGACTGTCATAAAACAAAAAAAAAAATTTAGTATCAACAAATTCATTTTTTATATGTGATATTCATGAGCGTCGAATGGACACAACAAAAAAACATGGGAGTTGACAAAAATTGTTGGTTTCATGAGCGTCAAGATCCAAATGTAAACACGCTGTAAAAGAGTAACAACGCAAAAAAAAATATAAATATATATATACTATAATATATGTATATTGTATATATTGCCTCAATTGTATATATATATATATATATATATATATGTATATATATTATAATATAGATCATTACATATATTTGATCGTATTGAAAATATTAATAAACTTACTTTTAAAGCCATCTATTTAAAATATTTATTTTATAAAGGTTTAAACATTTAACTAAAATATGGGTAAAAATAGTAGAAACTATAGTAAAAGCATTTCAATGGGGATTTTTCAAAAATCCCATTCAATTTCTGTATAGGCATATATTTTTGTTCTTCGTCGATACACCATGGTAGTATGTATGAAATTGTATATCAATCTACCGGAAATACATATATGGATTAGAATTTCAAACGAAAAATAAAATGAATATAATATATTTAAACGTTAAATGTATTATTCTAATTATAAATAACTACTAGCAAATTATTCATAAATAAATAATGTGCATTGTTTTTAATTATTTATTTATTTGTAAATTAAAAACTTTCTCCTTTCTATATATAGAAAATTATCATCACACCGTATACTTACTTACTTACCTCTTAAACACAAAAATCTAAATATTTTTGTATAAAAAAACAATTATTTATTTATGTTTACACCAATTTTGATGACTAATATTTTTAATAAATATATATATAGTTAAAGTTCGATATAACTCTGTGGTGTAAATGTTAAAAATGCCAACCTAAAATTCTAACGAAATTTTTGGGGTCGTGGGTTCGTATCCTACTGAATGCATAAAATATGTTTTGTGTTTTCGGTTATTTTTCGAATCTGAATTTTAACACAGAGTTGTATTTTCCGCTTGCGGTTGGTCGTACGGCTAATTACCGACACCGTAAAAGCCACAAATTAAGAAACTAACAACAGAAGGCTGTTGTTGGACGCTAAAACCAGATTGTTGGTTGTATAGCGAAAAATTTATTTTATTTATATATATAGTTAAAAATTCTCGATAATTTTAATTTGTCTTTATTGTTTTCAAAAGACATCATAATTCAATATTATGGTGTTAAAAACCTATATGTTGGAATAAAATTAAATTAAGCAATTACTTACTTTACTTTGGCTCGCCAACAACCTACAATTGGTTTTGGCGTACATAAACAGTCCACTTCTCCAACCGGGCCTATTTACCGCCAACGTCCGCCAGCCGGAAATACCTAGAGCCCGAATGTCCGTTTCGATTTCATCTTCCTCCACCTACCCCGCGGTCTTCCAACGCTCCTTATTAATCCACCTGTCCAACATTTTTAAACGGATACGATCGCCATCCATACGCACCACATGACCAAACCCCCCTCAAGCGACCAATCTAGATAAATCGAACAATGTCGGCGGGTTGGCCGGGTACAATTTATCTAGTTCATGGTCGTATCGCCTACGCCCCTTTCTTTTATCGTTCCAAAGATGAGGCGTAGTATTTTCTTTTTCGAACCCTCCAGGACGCCGTTCGTTAGCCCGTTTCATGTACCGAAACGTAGGTGATCGAATTGGTCAAACCATTTGGTTTGATATAACTTTACTTTCAATATTTTACTCAATGTCTTCGAGAAGAACACATCTTTCGTAAAGGGTCTTGTATCCTTAAGCAATCCGGAATTGAACTTCCTCATCATTTTCACTATTTATGCTGCTTCCAAGGTAGCCAAACCTTTCCGGGCCGATTCATATTTGTTTATATTTTATACGTTTTGATTTTATGTGCCATAAACGTACTGTTCGTTGGAGCGATCATATACTTGGTTTTCGCCTCGTTTAACTTTAATTCCATTGCCAAAGCTTCACGTAGTAAGAAGGCTCCTTTAACGGCACCCATATTTCTATACCCACTACGTGACAATGCCATCGGCATATCCGAGTAATTGAGCACATGACGTAAAAATTGTGCTGTTTGTTGGTCATTCTCCTTGTTATAAATTTTTCCAATATAACGTTGAAAACGTAATGTAGCCAAAGAGTCCGAACTTGCCGAACTCCGTCAAATGGTTTCAAATGCATCCGATTTTTGATATCGCTTATTTGTACTTGAGATGTAACTTGCGTTAGTGTTAGTTTTGACATTTTAGTCGGAATCCAAATTCCTCCATTGTGCGTCATAATTTTTGCCTATAATACCACTGTCGTTTGTGCGCCTTTAAAATCAACAAACGTGATGTGATGTGTTTCTACGTTGAATTCCCTACACTTTTCCATTATCTGTCGTATGGCGAATAGTTGATCAGTTGTTGATCGATCATTACCGAATCCACATTGGTATTCACCCATGACTTCCTCTACATATACCGGTAAAAGGCGCTTATGCAACACATAAGCAAGTACCTTCTTATATTTTGCATTCAGCAAAGATATTACCCGATAGTTTTTAGCACTCCATCCGGTCTACCTTCTGGTATATTGGCACAATTAAGCAATTACAAAGTGTCATTGTATATTAATGTCCATGTCTAATAAATCGATTGAAAAATTTTCATCAATTTTCGGCGTGTCATAACTCAAAAATCAATGGAATTTTGATATTTTTAATCCATTCTCTATCGATTGGTCCTCCTTCAATTTTCAGCTGGGTTTGTTTAATATTTAATTATTTTTTCTTAACGAATGGTCTTTAAAACAATTCTTCAACTATCTATAAATAATTCCTCATTCTCATGTTATTTTGGTCATTCCCCTGTAAAATAAATATATAATTTTATTTATTTATTACTCTGGCATGGTATATAATAATATATAATAAATACAAATTACATGTCTCTTGTGATATTGTTATCTATCTATGCACAATTTGCATCAACTAAATAAAATATATATAATCATTTTTATTTTGTATAACTATATATTTAATGCCAATCAACTTTTATTAAAACTATTATTTTACATTAATTCTATCTATGGTATATGAAAATGAAATGAATTACAAATTTAAAAATATATCTGTTTCAAATGCATTTATAGAGACATTATACAGGCACACATATAAATATGTATTGTATATGATATCAAACATCATCAAACGTATAATCAATTCAAATCAAATCAAATATGCTATAGATAATAGTATAAATAAATTTGTTAGTATAATACTATATTATCATATTAACATAATTTATTTTCTCTTGTATTTTGTATATATTCTTTTGTAATACAAAAGAATTTCAACATAAAATTTTCATCTTATCATTTTCATTTTATTGCATAGTTAATTATTTTTATATTCAATTTATATTTTTACATAACATGAGCTAACTTTGCATATATGCATATAACAAAACAACAGATATGCAAAATGAAAACATTATTATTTTTGTTGCGAATTGCGATTTGATAATATACATGTATAAGAAACTATAAGAATTATAAGAGTATTAAAAACAAATACACAAACAAAAACAAAAACTAACACAGATAGATTGAAATACACAAATGTTTATATAAATTTATTAAATATATAAGAAAGGTTTTTGTTTTTGAATTAACATAATTTTAATGCATATATAAAATACAAAAACTAAGCAAAAAGATTTTGATAATATGGTATACAAAGTATAAACACAAATCAAAAATGTAAATATAGTAAATTACTTTATATACAATAGTTCTAAAAGTTGTAAATTTTCCAAATTTATTTACTATTTTGTCATTGTGGTATCTTTAGATAAAAGTCTCTCTATATACATATATTAAAGGGTGATTTTTTAAAAGCTATAGGAAAGTTTTTCAAAAAAAAACACATACAATTCAGAAAAATGCATGAAATCTTTATTTGAATCGATAGTACGGTATATATAATTTAATGTTTGAAGATTATTTTATGCAAATGTTAACCTTGACTGTTCCTTAAATGTTCCATCCGCTTAGTCCAATTTTGGCATACTCTTTCCAACATTTCGGCCGTTATCACACGAATAAATGCTTCAATGTTGTCTTCCAATGCGTCAATTGAAGCGGGCTTGGCTGTATAGACATGAGCTTTAACATAGCCCCACAAAAAATAGTCCAAAGGCGTTAAATCGCACGATCTAGGCGGCCAATTGACCGGTCCCGATCGTGAAATAAAATGTTCACCGAACTCGCCTCTCAATAAGTCCATTGTTGCGCGTGCTGTGTGGCATGTGGCACCGTCTTGTTGAAACCACATGTCATGCAAGTCAAGCTCTTCCATTTTGGGCCTTTATCCAAAAGTTGGATATCATCTCACGGTAACCCTCACCATTCACAGTTACGTTACGATTCGCATCATCTTTGAAGAAGTATGGTCCAATGATGCCACCAGCCCATAAACCGCACGAAACCGTGACTTTTTCTGGATGCATTGGTAGCTCTTGCAATGCTTCTGGCTGATATTCACTCCAATATCGACAATTCTGCTTATTTACGTACCCATTGAGCCAAAAATGAGCTTCGTCGGTGAACACAATTTCGTCGCGATTAACTTTCTTAACAGAGCACACATTTTGATAATAAAATTCAGTAATATGCAAGCCTTGTTCGTTTGTAAGACGATTCATGGTTAAATTATAGACCAAACTGAAGATGTTTGACAGTGAAACAAAACACGAAACGTGCGTCAGCTGTTTAAACCAGTGTTGCCAAAAAGATAATAGCTAAAAAATCACCCTTTATATATAAATGTATTTCTACTGTATAGATTATTGTTTTTGTTATATAAGACATAATATAATATATGAATTGTGTATTGAAATCTTTCAAAAGTGTATCGTTGTATTTATATATGTATTGCAGATAAAAGCTTAACCCTACCCTATCAACCAAGAACTTACGAATTCTTTATAAATCTCGATAGATTTTGTAGATTCGTTACTATACATAAATTGAGGGCATACTACAGAATTTAAAGTAGAATTCGTATCAAAACTCTTACGTAAAGTGGTTAAAAATGTTATACAACGTCTGATAAATTTATCGAGTTTTAAAGGTAAGCGTAGATTTTTTCCTACATATCTTTCTTCAGTGTTTTCGATGATCAGAAATTCGTTTACGCATCTGTTAAAATTTCGTTTAGACCTCATCGATATTTTCGTAGAAGATTTCTACATACAAATAAAATCTACAACATCTATTCGATTTTCTATACATCAATATTGACTACATTATATTCTATACCTGATGGACTTGGTATAGAATGCATAACCATAAATTCTACACTTTTGCTTAAACCGGGTATTTTTATATATCCAATGATGAAATGTTAAATCACTTCCTTAATTCTTAAAATAATTAAAACGGGATAGTTTTCTGGGCTATTTATTATAACTTTTAAGTGCCGCAACACCCGTTTTCGTGAATAACTTTGAAACTATTAGAGATAGAGTACTGAAATTTATGACCCTTGAAAGATAATTAATGTAACAAGTTTTAAGCATGTTGGACAGAAAGTTTTTACAGGGTGTCTTTTCGAGATATGACAACTTTAGAAAACGAGAACAAAAAATAAGATTTATATTCAATCCACGTTTCTTTAAATATCTCGAGAACCTTTGGTCCGATCTACATAATTTTAACATTAATTTAAAGATAATTTAATACTGTTAATGCTAAAAGTGTCTGATCTAAATATCTGATCTTTCAATTATAATAACCAGTTATGGAAATGAAGTCCATAATGGCGAAAAACATAAAAATCTTAAGAAATCGGTTTTTTTTTAGAATGTTTTCGACTCCAAATGACCGAATTCTGCGGTGTCTTGTAAAAAAAGAAAAATTACCATGATTCTGACCACTTTGTTTGCAAGTCAATTACAGATTTTTAGATAGAATTGAATATTCGAAGATGTCACCAAAGGACATAGACAGAGAAAATCTCTCTGTTGGAAATGTTTTGTTCTAACAGAGGATAGGGATAGGGTTAAGTTTTATATATCCACTTGCAATTTATATAACTTATATGTGATTATAGTTTTCTCTACAGCAATCAAGACTAGTGACTATTTTGATACAAATACACACATTCTGTATATAAAACGAAAATTAACTATACCAAAATTTATTGCTTTTAATATCGAATTTCTATATTGATATTAAATAAAAAAAATTTTTTTCCAATTGGTTCAAGAACCCCCCATCCTCTGTCGTTGTGTGGAAATCAAATGCTTCCGTATCCGTTTTGTCTTTGATTATATATGGATATTTTAATTAAATATTGATTATTTACTTTAAGAACTTTTGAATATGAATATATGAATAAGAAAAATTACTATACTTATTATTATTATTATTTATATTTATTTTCATTTTATTATATTTTTGTCATATAAAATTCGTTGTCGTTATATAACAATTTACTAATACATTTTTTATTATCAATTATTTTACAAAAATTTTATTTATGATATATTATATTCTGAATGTTTTTTTGTTATTATATAATTGAATATTGATTTTATAATTTATCCATTTATAAAAGTATGTACAAGGTACAACACTCGCCGTCTTAGAAAGAGTTGCACAATCAAATTTTGACATTATTATTGGCGGCATTTGGTCATTAATATTTTTTGCATTTAATTTAATTATTTAGTTTACAGTCAACAAAACAAAATAATTATATATTATTAAAATTATAAAATATATATGCCTTTATTAAGAATGAATCAATATCAATAGGAAATTCATTGATTTATTGATTGATGTTTCTCGTCGGCAGGGATTCTTATAATTTTTTAATGCATTAATTGTGGTTGGATGGTTTAATTTTTTCTTCATTATTTCACATACATTCTATTTGGCAATATTCTATAGTTGCGATTACTCTTTCTAGGGCGCTGGCTGTATATGGTTTAAATATACTAATTTATATTAATATTTATTTAAATATACTAATTTAAAAATACTAATTTAAATATACTAATTTATTTATATCGGACACCTTCTATTTTATCCGTATGCTCGAATTTGAGATGCCAAAAAAAGACTTCAAATTCAAACAATAATTCTTTAATCCTTCTAATTTTATTTCATAAAATGATGGTTTTAGTTAAATAATTGCGCGGACAGAAGTAAAAAATCTTTTAAATTCAATTAGTTATGGAATTTATTTCAAAATGTTTCAATTTAACAAAAAAAAATGTTAACCATTATAATATCGAACACTTATATTATACGTCACTAATCTCCTTTGTAACGCATCCTTTGTCCTTTATGATAGCCTTCCTTCTTTTAGACGTGGTTTTTACTAAATTTTTCCATTCATCAGGTGCTTTTGAATTCCTCATGTCAATGATTTTTCCTTGGAATTCTTCACTCCTTCAATTGTAACTTTCGGATAATTTTTTAACTGGATTTTATTAATGGCCGCAATGATTCTATTGAACTTAAATCAATACTTGAAGATGTCCATTTCTAAAAGTGTATTTCTAAACCGATTTCTTTAGCTACCAACCAGTCTTAGTTGCTTTAGCGGTTTGTGGTAGAGCAACATATTATTGCAATGTATATTCACCGTTTGAATATAATTTAATAGTTGATGGAAAAAGGTATAGTAATTTATTATACGAATGCATTTTTGGGAGCTAACCGTACACTCAATGAAATGTAAATTATCGATATACAACCCCACACCATGACACTGGCTGAAAATTTCACAGTGCGTTTTAAACAATCACGATGGAATGCTTCATTTTTTGTGTGAATTACTCGATTATCGGAATCACCAACAATAACAAATTTACATTCATGGTCAAAATATAATGCTATCTCATTGCCACAGAACTCAAAATGGTTTATTGTTTTGTTTTGTGCCAAACAATTGAAAGAGGCTTTGATTTGTGCTGAAAAATTATTAGAGATTATTATTAGGGAAAAAACACCGGATGAATGCAAAAATTTAGTAAATACCATGTCTAGGAGAATGGAGGCTGTTATAAAGACCAAATGAGGCATTACAAAGGAGTTTATTGGCGTATAATTTCCGAACTTATAATGGTCAAATTTGTTTTTTGTTAAATTGAATCATTTTGAAAGAAATTCCACAACTAATTGAATTTAAAAGATTTTTTACTTTTGTCTGCACAATTATTTAACTAAAACCATCATTTTGTGAAATAAAATTAGAAGGATTAAAAAATTATTATTTAAAGTCCTTTCTGGGCGACTCAAAATCGAGATAAAATAGCGGAGGTGTCCGATATTATAATGGTTAAAGTATAGTATATGTATATATAAATGAATACAATTAATTAATAATTTAGATTTGAATCAAAAGAATTAAATTTATACGTAAATGTTTTTTGATCAATATATTAAATTATCAATATTGGGAATATCATCCTATAATCCTAAATCCTAAAATTACCCAAAAAAACCCAAACTGTCTAGACCCAAAACAAAATTAAGCAATTAAGACATAAAATTGGTAAAATATTTTCAAATTATAAATAATTTACGTCATTGTTTATTTTTTCACATTTTTTATTTTGTATTTGTGCATTCGCACGTATTTTACCCCCATATCACTAAATATAATAAGTATAACGAAAATGATTCATTTCTTTTATGATTATTATTATTAAATTAATGCCATGTATATTAAATATATTAAACTCACGTCATCCTCCTTAAAATGCATAAATTTATTAATTAAAATCAATTTAATAATAATTTTATTTTTATATACAATATATATTTATATATTTTCCTTTCTGTTTTATTTTATGCATATATACAATACTATAAAATTGTTTACTTCCATATATATATCATACATTTTTTAATATGTGTGTGTGTGTGTTGTATTTCATTCATTTACTACAGAACCATAAATATTTTTTTAATGTTAATCATACAATAAATATAAAATAAATGACATAAACTTTATTTACTTGCATTTATGTAAAAAAATAGAAAATGTGATATGTTTCTTCTACATATTACCACCATTAGATTTTACATACACAAATACGATTCCAATTTATTATGTTAATGAGTTATTAAATCATATTATGTATATATTTATATGATCATTCAGTATAGTATACATTTACCATATAAAAAGTTTATGTTTTTGTTGAAAAGGGTTACGTAATTACTATGGTGTTTTTACTATCATATAATTATAATTTAGTGTATTTATTTATTATACTGACTGAATATTATTTTATATAATTATGTAAATAAAAGTACCAAATAATACTTATTTGACACACGAATAAATAACAAACATATGTTTGATTTAAATTTTTGGTAAAAAATATACGATTTATTTTCGTAAATAATCTTTAAATAAATGAATGTACATAGCGCATATATAGCAAGTGTTAATTCTTATAGTGTAAAAAAACATTTAATTATTTATTACAAAATAATAAAATAAAGTGTTGAAAGTTCATGAGAAATGGAAAATTTAATATTTATTTATTATTATCTTATCATATTTTATTTTATGTGTTTATGTCAAATCAAAAGGAGGAAACGTGATTGTGATGATAGAAAAAGGATTATTATATTAATATAGAGATTAATATATCATAATTAAAAATTCTATTCTGTATATACTATACTTTAACCACTATATAATATTCTAACACCGGCTATTCGTTATTCGAATGTTTTTAATCATACTAATTTTATTTCATAGGTTTTAGTTAAATAATCGCGCAGATAGAAGTAAAAAAAAACTTTTAAATTCAATTAGTTATGGAATTTATTTCAAAATGATTCAGTTTTTGTATTCCTCATTTCAATGATTTTTCCTTGAAATTCTTCATTCCTTCAATTGTAACTTTCCGATAATTTTTTAACTTTGTTTTATTAATGTCCATTGAATGATGATTCTATTGGACTTAAATCAGGCCTGTAAAGATGTCCATTTCTAAAAGTGAAATTTCTAAACACATTGCTTTTTTTTAAGTAAATTTTTTCAGAATCCGCAATCCGCAATGCGTAAGCGCCGCTGTCAAAAGTGGTTTAATGTATTTTAAATACAAGTGTTTTTTTAACAATGCGGACTCCGCATCCAGATATGAAAAAGTGACATCCACAAAAAAACGCTCTCCGCAAAATAATGAAAGCCTTTTATTAATTTCTGTATGCGGATTTCAAAATCAATATGAATTTCATAAAAAATATATATGCAGTGCACGCACACATCGTTTTTAGAAAGAACACTTTTGCGACCCGCACAATATATTTTAAAATGCGGAGTATATTTTTTGTTCAGAAAAATTCAGAAAAAAACGTGCCTTTAGTTTAGTGACTTGTTGTGGAGAAACATCTTATTGAAATGTATATTCGCCGTTTGAATATAATTTGAATAGTCGATGGCAAACGGTATATAGTCATTTAATATATGAATGTATTTTTGGGAGTTCAACGTACCCTTAATGAAATGTAAATAGCCGAAATACAACCCCACACAATTACACTAACTGAAAATTTCACAGTGCGTTTTAAACAATCACGATGGAATGCTTCATTTCTCATGTAAATAACTCGATTCGACGCTAATGTAAAAATCCAACAATCCATCAAATACAAAACACGATCCAACAATAATGTAAAAATTTATATTCACCACTAAATATAATGCTTTCCCCATTGCCACTGAACCCAAAATTGTTTAGTACTCGCACATTTTAAGCGTCTTATCTTTTGCAAAACAATTAAAAGCAGCTTTGGGCTGAAAAATTATTGTTAAGGAAAAAACGTTGTTTAATAAAATATATCTTTATTTTTATCATATATTCATAGTTCTGTCCTGCGACCAGTTTTTGGATTGATGTTGACCATTTTAGAGTTATATCATGCGTAAGCACTGCTCCTATTTTTTCACAGTTGCGTTTATCACGATCAGTATAACATTAGATTTTCCACCACTTTTATTTTTCTGTGATTCAAATGAACCGATTGAATTCAAGTGAACCGATTGAAAACGATATTTTATTTAAATATCAGATACGCGGTAGACTTACAATTACCTAAATTACATTCTTCAGGAATGTTTTGTAACGTTAATAATAAGATTAAAAAGAATAGTCCCGATTTAATTACAATAGAATCATTCAATTGGTATTAATAAAACAAAGTTGAAAAATGATCCGAAAGTTACAATTAAAGGAGTGTTAGAATTCCATTGAAAAATCATTGAAATGAGAAATACAAAAACACCGGATGAATGCAAAAACTTAGTAAATACCACGTCTAAGAGAATGGATGCTGTCATATAGGCCAAAGGAGGCGTTACAAAGCAGATTAGTGGCGTATAATTTAAGTGTCCGATATTATAATAGTCAAATTTTTATTTTTGTTAAATTGAATCATTTTGAAATAAATTCCATAACTAATTGAATTTAAAAGTTTTTTTTTTTACTTCTGTCTGCGCAATTATTTAACTAAAACCATCATTTTATGAAATAAAATTAGAAGGATTAAAAAAAATTATTGTTTAAAGTCCTTTCTCGGCATCTCAAATCAAGCATACGAATAAAATAGAAGGTGTCCGATATTATAGTGGTTAAAGTAGTATATACTTAATATTATACATCAGTAAAGAATCATTCATTCAATTCATGTCTGATTGAATTTCTTATATTACATTAAGAGGTTTTCATTTATAATATTTAAATAATTGAAATTCCAAAAACTTTATCATAAACGCGAAATTAATTCAATCTTAAAATTAATAGGTTTATTAAATTTCATAAAATTATCTATCATCCCATTAATCCATTTCCATTTAATCTGGGTATTTTATCACTAATCATTTTATTATTGAAATACATTTACTAACTCCGGGCACCAATTCCCCGTCATATGTAATTGTCATTATACATAAAATTAGGATCTTGGGTCAAGTGAATAAAAGTAAGCATTAGCTAAAATCTTAAGTTTTTAAGCATTTACTTACGTTTGTGTGAATAAAATTTAAGAATATGCTTAAATTTTTAGCAAAAAGCATTTGCTAAATTATATGTCTGTTTTTTTTTTTAAACAATTACTAAATTTTCTAGAGTATTATTTTCTTATTTTTTAGATTATGCTGAATTTTGTGTGAATAAGGCTTATCTTATTCAATAATTTTTCAGCTGTTTCAGCTTATAAAATTTCAAGCACCTCACAACTAGGCTAAAAATAAAAAAAATCACCTAATTTGCGATATATAAAAATCTATTAGTTAACATTAGCGGATGTCCAAACACTAATAATAATAGAATCGTAAATTGGTATAAATCAAACGCATATGTAAAAACTAAAATGTTTTAGTTTAACAAGCGTTTGATTCAGATATGGCCAAATTTATGAATATTGCTATACGTAAAAAGAAATTCTATCGTGAAAGACAATCGTGCCCGAAAAATGTATATTTTGATTTGCATCGGTTTAAAGAAGAAAGTGTTCTGTGGATGGCTGATCGTTTTCTTGGTGAGTCTGTTGGAAAAAGAGGCGGTGCGTTAGATTCGAAACCCCTGCGTTTTTATTCCTGAACTCTGGAAGCTGCGACTTTTCCAAAAGTATAGTTTTATTTTTTAATACATCTATAAAAATCCGTTGTTTTCAGTTCACTTTTTCAGTTGTTGTTTCGGAACTATCATAATCACTAGCACTTGACTAGCACTCATATTCTATTATATGATATTTTTAATTATTTTTTTTGTTTTAATTATTTATAAATCAAAAAATTAATGAAAAATCATTTATACTTACCTAAAAAACAAAAATTAATTTATATTTTATCGAATAATTATGATAATATGAATAACCAATTAACTTTATCAATAATATCAATATTATAATTACCTAAAAAACTGCATACGTTTTAAATTTTTCAAGGTTAATATTGTTAAGGAAATAAAAAAATTAATAACCGAAGAATTTGAAACAGTATATTTATTAAAGTACATACTATTAATACAAAATGTAATTAATATAATTGATAATTAATAAAATGTATTATATATTAATATCTCTTATTTACGAAAACCATTATGGTTTATCATAATTGTACAAGGTTTTGCTTAAAATGTCTAATTTTTTTAAGAATCTCAATTTCAGATTTAGTCAATATTAATCACATCACAGCCAGTATTTGCTTCAAGTAATTGCTATGTCTAAAAGCAATGGCTTTTACACTAAACTTGGTCTTATAGCAATTACTCATTTTTTATTCAATTCACCCCTTAATCTAAAAATATAAAAACTTTTATTTTATCAAAAATATTTTATTTCTTCTATTTGAACTTTTGGTGACTTGGTTTAACGATGACATTTTGTAAATTATTTTATATATAAATCAAAACCATTTAAAAGACAAAAGAGAATATATACAATAAAAAATATAATATCATTCAACAAATGAATCTAAAAATATATACAATTATTATTATTATTATTCTTATATAATTCTAAATATAGTAAATGTTTAAATATTAATATAATAATCTAAAATTTTTGAATTGAATGTTAAAGAAAAACAAAACAAAATAAAATATTCAACAAAATATATATATCAAAAATAATACTTGGTTTTTATTGTTTTGTATATTTGAATGTCACAACAAAACAATATCTTTTTAAAAAATTGTGTGTATTTTTGTGAAAGATAAATAAAATTTATACCTGTGTTATTATTATTATTAATTATGGTTTATAAAATTTCTCTGAAAAGTAGTAAATTGTTTTTTGTTTTGTTTTGTTATGAAATGAGAAACTTTTTAGAGTTCAAATTATCATAAAAATAATACTACACGCAAACAAATACTGATTTATATTATATATTATATTGTATTGCAATGAATTTTTGTATACATACACATAGTATATTGTTTTTGACAAGGGTGAATGATTTTTGATCCAAACTAAATGATGAATATGTTATATTTATGTATATACCTGAACCAGATAAATATTTTTTATTTTTTGTTATCTGGTTCAGGTATGTATATATAAATTAAAAAAAACATAATATAAACATTATCCATATGATGATGATGACCTTGTTGAAATGAATATTTATGAAATTTATTTCGGTATTTTTTTTGGAAGTATAGAAATTTTACATATAATTAAATTTTATTTATTTATTGTTATTCAATGTTATGGTAAAATATTTTATTTAATTTCATAGTTTTATTTAAATTTTAATTTTTTGTTTCTATTTACCTTTTCGCGTATTTTTAAAAAAAATAAAATATAATTTCTGCTATATAGAAAATTAAATTAGCAAATAGAAAACGACAAAATATTGTGTTGTTGACATTATTATTAGTTTAAATTATTATATACCTATATGTATAGAGATGTATGTATGGTATATTTTTTTTCATGCTGTTTTTTTGTGTTGTGTTTCATTTCAATGATTTATTTGTAATATAATATATTAGCAAAAAAATTTAATTATATAATGGTTTTTTTTGTTGTACTATACCGCAATAATCGATGTATTTCAGCGCACGTAAAGTTAATAGTTTTTTTTGTGTACATTATAATAAACAGATGCAATTGCCAATATAGAACCCTGAACACTATAGAGTTTTTTTTTAAACTTAATTTTACTAAAAATTAATCGGTTATTAGAATAACTTAAAAATATTTGTTGTAATAACGTTTGTAATTACTACTTTAACCACTATTATATCGGATACCTTCTATTTTATTGGTATGCTCAATTTTGAGATGCCGAGAAAGGACTTTAAAGAATAATTTTTTAATCTTTCTAATTTTATTTCATAAAATGATGGTTTTAGTTAAATAATTGCGGAGACAGTAGTAAAAAAAAACTTTTAAATTCAATTAGTTATGGAATTTATTTCAAAATGATTCAATTTAACAAAAATAAAAATTTAACTATTATAATATCGGACACTTCTATCATACGGCACTAATCTCCTTAGGCCCTTATGATAGTCTCCATTCTCTTAGACATGGTATTTACTATTTTTGCATTCATCAGGTGTTTTGGTATTCCTCATTTCAATGATTTTTCCTTGGAATTCTTCACTCCTTCAATTGTAACGTTCTTATAATAAAAACTTTGTTTAATTAATGCCCACATCGATTCTATTGGACTTAAATCGGGACTGTATGGTTCTTTTTAATCTTATTATTATTAAGAATAAATCGAAATATTCCTAATGAACTTAATGTAGCTAATTGTAAGTCTACCGTATCCGATATTTAAATAAAATATGGTTTAACCGGTTCATTTGAGTCACATAAAGTGATGTACAATTTAATGTTACTACTAATATCCGATGCTCATTTAACTATACTGATTTATTTTCTTATACATAATAAAATGTGTATTTTTATTATTATATTATCCGTGGCAGATCCACGACCACCGCAATTTATTGGAATTCACTTCTTATTGTTTTGTTTGATAATTACAAAATGTGGGGCTCAGGTCGAATGTATATTTACTGACTTCTGTAAGTAAGACATTCGATCGGCTTTCACACAATTGACTTCTGAAGAAAATTGAAGAAAATTTCGTTTTCATTAATTGGATTCGTTCGTACTTGAATAATCGTTCATTATTTGATCAGGTGCGTTTTAATAATATTTTATCCAGACTAAATAACGCTTATTCTGTGGGATGCCACAGGATAGTCACCTGGGTCCCATCTTATTTATACTTTTCATTAATGAGTTACCGAATATTTTTAAATATTCTAAATGTAAATCTAAATGCGAACGATGTGAAAATTTACAAATCTGTTTTTAATCTCCTTGCAGTAATCTAAAGGACCGCACATACTGACGGAAGCTAAGTTCCGTTTTCACATAGAAATAATGTATTTAATATGTTTGTAACATACTGACGGACACGACGGTCCGTTTTTTTTTCTATTTCTATCCGTCTTTTACTCTCCTCAGTCAAATCGCTCAGTATTTGTTTCGTTAAAAAACGGAAGAGAATAGAAATGATTCTATTTTTCATCCGTTTTTTAACATAGACATTTTTTTTTCAGAAAATTATTAGTATTATTATTGTGTGAATTTGTGAGAGCACAAAAAACGGACCGTAGCTTCCGTCAGTATGTACAGCCCTTAAAATGGATCTTATTACTTTCTATGATTGCCGTAATTATATGTTTTTTAAATATTCACTAGTGTAAGGTTATGCATTTTTTACTCGTAAACGTACACAATTATTAAATTGTTATCATTTAAATGGTAATATTTTAAATTGGTCTTAACAAAACTCTTAGGATTTAGGAATTTATTTGGATACTAAAATAACTTTCAAAAGTCCCACGTAGATTATGTGGGGTTAATGGGGCAAATTCCATACTTGGTTTTATTATGCGCGTTGGCACGAAATTTTGACGGATCCATATTGTCTTCGTGGGCTTTATTTTATTCGCTTGTACAATCGGTTCTTGAATTTGCATGTCCGGTGTTAGTTACCGTATTATTCAAATGCATACCTAAAAACAATCGTATTTTTTTGGCCGTAGATTATATAAATATAATAGTTGGAAATTTTGAATTTTCTATTACAAATTTTTGGGAAAATATTGGATTATTTGCACTCCCAATATGCCACTGTACGGGTATTATTACCGCAGTTATATTTCAAATATCAATCAAGATATACTTATTATTTCTATATAATAAAATCATTGAATTGCTACCTATATATTGTATATAAGATTTCAATGAAATCTTCTTCTGTATACAATATACATAAATGAATCTTTAAAATTCTATAATAGATCTTATTCATCAGAGCATTGATTGTTTTCAATATAGAATGTTTGTTAATATATGTTATATATAGTTCTTTGTTTTGCTTCATCGATTTTTTCAACATATTATTATTGTTTTTACATATAAAACTGAGTCATCTTAATAAAAGCCATTACAATATGTATATTTTATATATATATATACGATATTTTTGTATTAGACAATTGAGATAAAATAACAAAATCTTTAAATATTTATAAATATGCAGCGTGTTTCAGTACAGGGTGCCAACCCGAAACACGCACCTTCTACACCTCATTTCCCATCAAAAAATGTATGACGATCCCATGTCTATCTCGCTTGGGTTTCGAGCTTGCCCGAAAAAACGATTTTGTTGAAGTTTAAGGTAGTTTGTATCCTTATCATTGGCAAAAAGTACAAGCACTTAAAGAAATACGCCAAACGTTTAATAACATTTTGTGTTTTATATTTTTGAAAAATTTGCATTTCTATTTTCGTCATACCTCTAAAACGAGTTTCCAAAAGTTTGTACATCAAATTAAAGCTAAAACATCCAAGAAGTTTTCCTAAAAACCGACCGCTAATAAACGTAAAACTCCTACAGTTCTAGGCTTGCAAAATAACAAAAATATTTGTGAAGCCGTTTAAATTTCTTGTGTGGTTTGACTAGCTATAGCATGAAAACGGGTTATCGTCGATGTTTTTGTGTTATTGGAAACAGTTAAAGATAGTTAAAATACCTTTCTAACAAGGTTATAATTATTAGATTCCGATAAGTGGTTACTGAGATATGGTAAATAACACTTACGTACTGCCTTGAACTTCAACAAAATCGTTCAATAAGTTCGAAACCCAGGCGAGATATGGGGTCGCCATACATTTTTTGGTTGGAAATGAGTTGTAGAACCTGCCTGTTTCGGGTTGGCACCCTGTATATGAGATAGAAATCGTTAATATATTCCTATATATAAAATTAAAAATCAACATTATGGTGAATCCTTTCTTTATATGTTGTTTTTTTTTTTTGCATATAAACATATTATACATTTTTTGTTGACTAATTTTTTATTATCCATTTATTTATTCAGATGAACTATTACGATGAGTTACCGACCGACCGTGTTTTTATTTATATTTATATTACTGTTTTTTTTTTTTTTTGTTTAACATTGCAAGTGTTACCGTGTCTAGAGATGTTATATTATGCGAAAACTATATATATTGTATTGTATAGAAATATGACTCATACATTATTCATTAGTTTAATAGACATATTTTTATTTTTTTTACCTTTGTTATAAAAATTTGTATTGTAAAATTTAATGTTCTTTTATATATGTTTAAATTGAACGTTATTTAAAAAGATATAGAATGGAAAAAATTAAGATTGTATGAAGATAAAACATTTGTCCATCATCTTTTTAAAATTAATTTTATAGAATTTTAATGTTAAAAACCAAAAAACAGGCATTCAATTATAATGGACATAAAAAAATTACTGAATACGCACCAAAATTTATCACATTGTATAAGAATTTGTATTTGTAAAATATGACCTGTTTTTTTTTTCAATTGTGCGTGACTTTATAATGCAAACAATAGAAATGTTTTCATTACAATTCCATTTCTAACTCTTTTTTTTTTTGTTTTTTTGAATGAGTTTATGCAAATTTTAGAATATATACTTATAAAAAATTTTCAATACCTGACCAAAATATTTCATATATAAAAATATATAAATAATTAACTATTTTTTTTTTTATATATTCGTGTTTAAAACATTTTCTGCCGAGTCAATATATAACTAACAATAACAATATATTGATTGTTTACCACGAAATTTACGTATATTTACGTTTAAAATACAAAAAAGAAAAACGAAAGGAAATCAATTAAAAGATTGTTAAAAAAATAAAAAATAAATATTTATATATAAGGGAATGAAATATGAAACTTTTGTTTTAAAATAGAAATATTGTTTTTTTTATTCTACATTTATAGAATAGTGTTTTTAGGGTTTCCATGTTTCTATATAGTATATATGAATACATTTATTATTTATATATATATATATCGTATTGAATGTTATATCCTATATCATATTTATAAAATACATGGATTGTTGTATATCAACACGAAGCCGGTATGAAAATAATATGTGAAAATCAAATAAATTAATGATGTCATATTATATATATACTACTTTAACCAATATTATATCGGACACCTGCTATTTTATTTGTATGCCGATTTTGAGATGCCGAAAAAGGAGTTTAAAGAATAATTTTTTTAATCTTTCTTATTTTATTTCATAAAATGTTGGTTTTAGTTAAATAATTGCGCAGACGGAAGTAAAAAATGTTTTAAATTCAATTAGTTATGGAATTTATTTCAAAATGATTCAATTTAACAAAAAAAAATTTGACCATTATAAATCGGACACTTATATTATACCCAACTAATCTCCTTTGTAACACCTCCTTTGACCTTTATGATATAGTCTCCATTCTCTTTTAGACATGGTATTTACTAAATTGTTGCATTCATCCGGTGTTTTGTACTCCTCATTTCAATGATTTTTTATTGGAATTCTTCTATATTGGACTTAATTCTACTCAAATGAACCGGTTAAACCATATTTTATTTAAATATCAGATACGGTAGACTTACAATTAGCTAAATTACATTCTTCGGGAATGTTTTGTAATGTGTTCTTAATAATAATAATAATATTAAAAAGAATAATCCCGATTTAAGTACAATAGAATCAATCAATGGGCATTAATAAAACAATATTAAAAAAATGATCAGAAAGTTACAATTGATGTAGTAAAACTCAAAAACACCGGATGAAGGCAAAAATTTAATAAATATCACGCCTAAGAGAATGGATGCTGTCATATTGGCCAAAGGAGACGTTACAAAGGAGATTAGTGGCGTATAATATAAGTGTCCGATATTATAAAGGTCAAACTTTTTATTGTTAAATTGAATAATTTTGCAATAAATTCCATAACTAATTGAATTGAAAAAGTTTTTTTTTTTACTTCTGTCTGCGCAATTATTTAACTAAAACCATCATTTTATGAAATAAAATTGTAAAGATAAAAAAATTATTGTTTAAAGTCCTGTTTTGGCATCACAAAATCGAGCATACGATTAAAATAGCAAGTGTCCGATATAATAGTGGTTAAAGTAGTATATAAAGGTGTTTTATCGCATCAAAATCGCAAGGACACACATCATCATTTTATATAGCAATAATAATAATTGTAATTTTTAACATTTTTTATATAAATATAAAATAAGCAATAATGAAATCATCTTTTTTTTTTCATTTTATCATTTTATTCGATGAGAACCTTACAGAAAAATTAATTCTTATCAAACAATTAAATATCTATCTAATGATTTTACAAAAATGTTATTGAATTAACAAATATAGAGATTCATGAGCGATACAATTAAATCATTTTATTATAATCGAAATGAAGAGTTTTATCAGAAATTTTTATCAGATATGATACGTTTTAAATTATTGATTGTTTTTGATATGGTTATATGTTTTAAACACATATAATTATTGCATATTGTACACACCTGTCGATTTTGCGGTACAAAATAATACATGTTAAAAGAAAATTGAAATATTACTTTGTCCGCATCCATTTATATAATTAATTATATATTTCAAAAACAAAAAACACTTGTTTACCGAGTGTAATTATGCAAATTGCAAATAATTTTTTTTTTGCACATCAAACGATGAACCAAAGTACAATATATTGCGTGCATAAAACACCATATGTTTCGTTGTATACCATATATATATATACATTATATTGTAATGTTTTGTTTATATCATTATTATTATTATTATTATACTTTGTTTATTTTTTGTTATATATGTTAGCATCATCTGAAGTAAATTTTAGTTTAGTCATAACAATTTATTTTTTTTTTTAAAATATATATGAATATGAGATGAAAATATAACATATGCAAAAAAAAAAAGAAAAGAAGACCTTTCTTTTCTTTTTGCTGATGCTGTTTTATTATTATCGGTTAATGATAATGCGCTGCGATTTAAAAAGTGTACATGTTGCAGAATATTATACATTCAATAACGCAAAATTTATATAGCATTGAATTTTAATATTGAAAAGCTGTCTTAAATAAAAATGGGTTATACCAAAAAAAAATGCATGTTTATAAAAATTTATATAAATAATATACAATTTAGTAAACCGAAAAAAATTTTTTTAAATTGCATTAAATTTATATACTTTTAAAGAAATTCCATTTAATATATAGAATTATATATGCCTTATATGCGTGTGTTTATATACTTAAAAATGCATAAATTTTAATATATATATATATGGAAAAAATAAATTCTTAATAAATGAATCAGTCTTTTCATTTAACATTATTTTTATTTTTTATTTTTCCTTCATTTTTATTTATTATACATATGCATATACAGTACACTCGTGATATAAGGAACCCTTGAATAAGGAAACTTCAAAATAGGGAATGTTTTCAAATTTTGTATTATAGCCTTTAAATAAGGAACGGTAAATATCAATCAAAACCTCGATATAAGGAACGATTGGTGTATTTTATTCACGTATTGGTATTCGAAATTTAAATAAATTATGTGTTTGAAAGTATTTTAATGAAATTATGATATATCTTTCATAATCACTCGATTGTTTTATTTTATTGGCTGGACATGTGCATTTTTTACACATTGCTGTTCGGTTCATTGGTTTGCGGTTCTAACCAAATAATGCACTTGTTTTTCCATTGTTGTTCGATTTTTTTATTGCTTAAATTGAATATATGCCATTTGATTTTAATCTCTTTACCGACGTTTGATATATATCTTAACTATAATGCTATTTTAACCATTTTTACGGAACCCTTCATATAAGGAAATTTCGAAATAGGGAACAACCTCTTGCAATCAATTGTTCCTTATATCGCGAGTCTACTGTATATATATTTTGTGAAATGTTTTATTACATATAGCAGCATTTATAATACATAATTGTATATAATTTCCAAGTGTGGTATTACCATAATATATTATTTAAAAAAAAATAAAAAATGTTTTATTTATTCGTCACAATGCTCGATTTTCATATACACGATGTTTTTTTTTAATCAAACCACACACTGGATGCGGTAGTTTGTTAAACAAAAAACCCATTTCTCAAAAATGAAATGGAAAGATCTTGAGAATTTTGAAAAAGATCTCAAATAATTTGCAAAATTTGCTAAATGGAAAAATTTTTAATTTTTATAGGGTTTTTTTTTCACACTTAAAATTATCTATAAATCTTATACTGAAATGCATATAGTTTTCTTAGACTAATATATCCGGATATGTAATCCAATTTTTCTTGTGTTTTCTTGTTCAATGTCTGAAAGAATTTGGATTATCAAATAAATTATACTGTATATATAATATATAAATAAAATATATGAATGTATGAATGTTTGTTTGTTGTTGACCATTTACACTACATTTATATGTACATATTATTGTTTCAAACAAATAAAAAAATCAACTGCAGCAATAAATGATAAAAGAATTTAATTAAAATTGTTTTATCCTATTTTTACTTGTATATAGAATTTTTATTATTCAATTTTAAAAATGCAAATACATTTTTTTTGTTGTAAGAACAATAATTATAAATATTATATATGATGTATATTTCATCAAATATACATATTTCATATAATAAGAATAAGTTTATTCTTTTCTTTACAATATGTAGTATATTATTGTTATGTGGATATAAACAAAGAATATTATTTTTTTTTTAATTAACCTATTCAATGATTATTATTATTATTATTTATAAGGTATCATGAATTCACATAAATTTATATATTAATGTAATTTAATGAACTTTATGAACTCTCTCGGATATTTGATTCGATTATAAAGGGTGATTTTTTAAAAGCTATAGGAAAGTTTTTCAAAAAAAAAAAACACATAAAATTCAGAAAAATGCATGAAATCTTTATTTGAATCGATACGGTACGGTCCATATAATTTAATGTTTGAAGATTATTTCATGCAAATGTTGACCTTGACTGCGTCTCAAATGGTCCATCTGCTTAGTCCAAGTTTGGCATACTCTTTCCAACATTTCGGCCGGTATCTCTCGAATAAATGTTTCAATGTTGTCTTCCAATGCGTCAATTGAAGCGGGCTTGTCCAGTAGCTTTAACATAGCCCCACAAAAAATAGTCTAAAGGCGTTAAATCGCACGATATAGGCGGCCAATTGACCGGTCCCGAACGTGAAATAAAATGTTCACCGAACTCGCCTCTCAATAAGTCCATTGTTGCGCGTGCTGTGTGCCATGTGGCACCGTATTTTTGAAACCACATGTCATGCAAGTCAAGCTCTTGCATTTTGGGCCAAAAAAAAGTTGGATATCATCTCACGGTAACGCTCACCATTCACAGTTACGTTACGATTCGCATCATCTTTGAAGAAGTACGGTCCAATGATGCCGCCACCAGCCCATAAACCGCACCAAACTGTGACTTTTTCTGGATGCATTGGTAGCTCTTGCAATGCTTCTGCCTGATATTCACTCCAAAATCGACAATTCTGCTTATTTACGTACCCATTGAGCTAAAAATGAGCTTCGCTGTTGAACACAATTTTTCGGTAAAAAAGTAGATCTTCGGCCAACTTTCCAAGAGCCCATTCACCAAAAATTTTACGTTGTGGTAGGGGTCGTTTGCCTTCAATTCTTTCACCAGTTGTATTTGGAAAGGCATCACACCTAAATCCTTCTGCAAAATTTTCCACGTTGTTGAGTAACAGAGGCCCAACATTGCTGTGGACGGCGACAAATCGATAATTGATGGTCATCATTAACACTGGCCGATACAGCTGCGATATTTTCTTCAGTTCGCACTCTACGTAAGCGTGTTGGTGGTTTAATGTCCAACGATCTAAATTTGGTGCGAAATTTAGTCACAATAGCCCGAATAGCCGCTTCAGTTGATCAAAATTAAACTGACCATAAAATGGAAGAAGCGCGCCATGAACTTTCTTAACAGAGCACGCATTTTGATAATAAAATTCAATAATTTGCAAGCGTTGTTCGTTTGTCGAAGACGATTCATGGTTAAATTATAAACCAAACTGAAGATGTTTGACAGTGAAACAAAACACGAAACGTGCGTCAGCTGTTTAAACCAGTGTTGCCAAAAAGATAATAGCAAAATATTAACCCTTTATAAAGAATATTCAATTGATTGTGATTAGAATACTTGAGTTTTTTTTACCAGTTTATAACTTTATGGTAATGTTCAATGTTAAAAAAATTAATTCTTCGCTAATGACTAAACAATTATAATATTTTGCAGTCTATTGTCTGAAAAAAGTTCGGCGTATGAATTTTTATTATTAAATATTCAAAAATTTTTAGTTAAGAAATCAATTGTCAATATATAAAAATTGTATAATAAGCTGACATGAAAACATAGAAGTTTTCTTTTTTTTTTATTCTATATTATATCAAGAAATCAATAAATAACGTATTTTTGTTTTAACTCTTTTTTTTTCTTTACATCATAACATATATGAATTTATGAAAAAGGGGTTCTTTTAAAACAATTATAATTATATATGAAAATACAATAATAAATATATATTAAATTAGTTAAGTAGAAAATAACATTGTTCTATAAATGTTTTATTATATGTAGTTATGTTTAGTTAATGGTGCATAAAATTTTCTATATACACATATATTTTAAATAAGCATTTTCTGTACAATATCAAATGCAGTTTTTATTGTTTTCCATATATTTAGATTATTAGAACGAATATTGTATTTGTGTTATATTTTATATATATGTAGAATGGTAAAGAATCTAAAAAATAAAACTAAAAATAGAAAAATTAATAAATACAAATAAATGCTAAATAAATTGTAATCATAACAAAACAAACTTTGTTGTTGTATTTAGAGAGGTAAATTAGTATTATTAGTATTATTATTATTGTTTGGTGATTAAAAAATTGTATAAACAACAATTTTTTTTTTTTTATTTTTGTATAACATTACAAAAATTATTTAAAAATATATACAAAACATAACTCAAATCGACATATGTTATATATTTATTTTCATGTTTTATTTTTTTTTTGGTATTACAATTTCATAATTATTTATATTTATTTTTAAATAAAAAACATGTAATAATTTTGTTATTATATTCTATTTGTTGTATGATTGGTGTTTTTTTTTTTAAAATATATATTGTGTATACCTACTCAAATTCATTGTTGGATTGTGTATTTTACATAATTTATATATATTCTTTATATCTAAGAAATATGAATTGGGTAGAGTGGATCAGATTCGGCCGTCCGGGAACCTTCAGCCAATCCATCTTTTAACGAATATATTCATTTTTGTCTTCTAATAACTGATGAACTTGTGTAAAATCTTATTACTTATTAAAATTGAACAGTTGTAGTTAATTGATAAAAGCACAGGACGTGTTTTTATATTATAAGAACATTTATAATGAAATGGTATCCCCAATTGGGGCACCCTCGGACAAATTTAATATTTCTTTACAGGCACTATATCTCAAATAAAGAAGGAAACAAAACCAATAAAAACTTTGTAGAATTAACGATAATTTATTGCTTTGAATTATTTCAAGTTACTTTCCTTAAACAATAAACAAAAAAATGTGCCTTCCAGGGTTTTGAAAAAAAAAATTGTCCCAAAACTGCCCCACCCTACACTATATAAAATACTATAAAAAAAATGTTTATACAATAATTTATATATCGTTTTTGCTTTTATTTTAAATATTTATATATATATAGAGAAAATATGCAACATTTAAAAATAAAAATAATACTATAAATTGCATAATTATTGTAATAATTTTTTCAGACACTTGAGTTTGCAAGCAAACAAGCAAACAGGAACAAGTTTTCTTCATTTCTTCATTTTCTTAATAAAAAATAGGCTAGAATCGATTCTGAATTGAATTTCTATCATTAACAAATTATTTTCTTAATCAAAAATAGTCTAGAATCGATTCTGAATGGAATTTCTTTATAATTAACAATTTATTTTCTTTATAAAAAAAATGAACCAGAATAAATTTTTTCTGTCGTAAAAACAAAAAATTGTTCTATATAGACAAAAATTGTATTGTGTTTTGTGTTTTGTATATATCCTTAAAAATATATGTATGTTTTTTTATGTGAACTAACAATGAATAGAATTCATTAATTTTCCAATCATTAAAAATTGATCAGAATCAATTCTCTACATTAATTTTCTATATTCTTAACTTCTTAATAGTTTTTCTATTTACAAAAGAAAGTTTCGGTGTTGTTGATTGAAAAATTATGGAACTTCTCCCAGAATTCATTCAAACACTTAATTTATTTTTCTTTTAATAGAAAATATGTGTACAGAGAATGAATTCTTAGACTTGATTTTCACTTAGAATTGATTAAGAGTATTGAATTTTTACACATTGTTAATTTTCCCTTATAAAAAAAAAAGGGTTTAGAATCCATAGAAAAAAGGTTTAGACATCATGAAAAACTCTATATCGCATGAAATTTCTGGTTCTGATCATAAAAGATCTATTCAACAGTTGCATTCAATGCTGTGTAACTACTCTATAAAATAATCGAAAATTAAAGTGTCTTAGGAAATGTTTTACATGATATTTATTGGGACCTTGCATTAATAGTGTCGATTTTTTGGATTGAAAATGGCATTTATTTGAATAACAAAATGATTGAGTACATTAACCAATATATTGCTCATCGTTAGCTATGACTTCCTCCCATCTTTTAAGAAGTTTGTTGATTCCTCGTTTGAAGAACTCCTCATCTCTGGTTCCAAACCATTCATCGACCCATTTTCGCACTTCTTCAGCATTTCGAAAGCGTAAAAATCTGTCAGGCTGAACTGCATTGATCTGAACAAATGTTAATCAGAAGGAGCACGGTCTGGAAAGTAAGGGGTGGTGTTCGACATGAATTTTCATCCAATAACACTTGCAATTCTTCGTCTTCAAATTTTTTTGGCTGACCTGACCGTTCTATGTCTTCCAAATCAAAATTACCATTTCGGAAGCGTACAAAACCATCGTTCACAAGTTTCTTAAGCTGGATCATGTCCACCATAAGCTTCAACCAACAAACGATAACTTTCAGCAACGGTTTTCTTCAAATTAAAGAAAATTATTAAACTTCCCCGCCAAACAACATTTTCAGGCATGTGTTTCGACATATTCGAAGCAAAAAAATCTTTGTTGTTTACACTTCAACGAAATGACATATACTGAAATTTATGAAGTAATGACAGACAAAAAAAAAGAATATGATTGCGGTGTGCTCCGATGGTGAATCTTTTTATTTTGTGTCTTCCCTAATGAATCTTTATCAAATATTCAAAATATTTTTTATTTATATAATTAAAATAATTTTTTTAATTAATTTATTTATTTATATTAACTAATATTTTTCTTTCTTTTATTCTATTTCTATATAGGTAAGTGGAAAAAAATACAATTATAAAAATGACAAATATTTTATGATGTGTATATCTAGTAAATTGACAACTTATATCACATGTATCAATAACTTCTACTATATGACAATAATCAATTGGGTATGTAGAAAAAAAAATGATTCATTTTTTTTTGTATTAAAAATTGCGTTTATGCTGTTTTATTTTTAAGTATAAAAATCAAGAATTTTTATTATTATTTTTTCATTATCATGACATTCAAGTGCCCGGTTTTGTTTGAATAACTTTTAAATTTAATATTTCCTTATGTTGATTATTGGTTTTATTATTATCATTATTATATATTTTATATAGATCAATATTTATAAAAAAAAATTCGTCGTCAATAAAATAATAATAATAATAATAATAACAATAAATAAGCATAGTATTTTTTTTATATAAAAATTATATATTATTAGTAATTTATCTATAATATATATCATTATCTATTATTGTATTGTATATGTTATATACACAATCTGAATCATTACATATATTAAAACATATTTTATATGAAAAAATCAAAGTGCTATGTAAATAATATGAATAAATAAACGCAACATTCTTATATATACATATAAAGCAATTTGAAGAACACTTTCAAGAAATAGAGAGAAAAAAAAATATATACAGCTCCACAATTAATATTCCGGACTCCGGTCCTAGGAAATACATTAACATTAAAAACATCAAAATATTCGCCTCCTGATTCATCAACTGTTACAACTGTTACATCGATTTAATAATGATTCAAATTCGTGTTCCAGCTCATTTTGTGGTATTGCTTCTAGTGCGCGTGTAGATGATGTTTGAATGGTTTCAATATCCTCAATATTGAAACATCCTTTCAATTTCATTTTAAGTTTTGGGAACAAGGAGAAGTCACATGGTGCTAAATCAGGTGCCAATACGGTGAATGATTTAACACACACAGACTTGATTTCGAGCCAAAAACTGACGAACAATAAGTGAAGTGTGCATACTTGGTGCATTATCGTGTAACAAACACTATCTGATTCACGATATTCAGGTCGAATACGACGAATCCAGCCCATCAAAACTCTTCAAAACTTCGATATAGTATGCGCCACTGACTGTTTGACCAATTGGAATGAATTCTTTATGAATAATTTCCTTGCTATCGAAAAATGTTACGAGCATTGTCTTGATTTTCCATGGAACTTTTCTTGTTTTTTTTTGCCCTGTGTTTTAGCCAACCGCGAAACATTTATACCACTCAAAAACTTGTGTTCTACCCATACAATTATCGCCATTAAATTGCTGCATTGATTTGAACGTTTCTGTTGCAGATTTACCAAGCTTTGCGTTGAATTTAATGACTGCTCTCCATGTTCCATGTTAAAATTTCTACTTCAACTAAAATATTGTTTCACAAGAAATGCCATAACTTTTTTTTGTTTGTCAACCAAATGCAATGAAATTTTTACAGACGATAGAGAAAACAACAAGCTTATATTCCATCACATAGATCGTCCCACTGGTTATTGATTTGTGGTTTGAGTCCGGAAAATTAATTGTCGCACTGTGTATAATGATGATTCTATAAAGTGATCAAAATCACTTTATATAACTAATTTTTTTTTTCTATATACCATACACTATACATATTTCTATATTTAACTATATATAGAATAAAAAAAAATAATAATCAATGCAATGACGAGTGTGGTTAAAGTATATTATCGTAATTTAATATGTTTTTTTTTTTTTTGTTTACAATAAGGTAATTTTTTCTTCCTTACACTTTATATATACTACTACAGAATAATAACAACATCATCGTCATTGATTCTATACTGTATATGTATAATGTATATATACATAAAATCAATTCTTTATTGTTCCTTTTTCCTTTTTTATAATATTTTGTTGTATTAACATTATTATTCTTATGGATTCTTAACAATATATACTTGAGGTAAAAAATTATAATAAAGAGATGATTCGAAGTTTTATTTTTTGGTGTCTTATAAGACGAATATTTTATAGTAACATTTCTATATAATGATTTAAAAGTTCTTGATAAAATAAACACACAATTTAAATATTCACTATTTATTATCACCATCTTTCAATTCTATATTGACTGATTTTGTTTATCTATTGTACCGCAATATCATTCAGATCATTCAAACAATTCATTGATTGCTAAAAACTCAAAAAAATTTCATATATATTTCATTACACTTAAAATTTCGGGAAAATCAATTTCTTTCTTTTTTTTAGCAAAACATAAAAACTCTTTGTAAATGTAAAAGATCTAATTTTATTTTTTATGACTTTATTTCCATTGCGTTCATTTCAAAAAAAAAAAATATATATAAACTATTGCAAAATAAAAAATTCAAAAATATCGTATAATTATATTACATTTACTAAAATCGCATCTAATATATACGTGTAATATTTACATATATTTATACCTATTTGTTGACCAACTTTCAATACAACCCAAAATTTTAAAATAAATAAATAAAAAAACAAATTAGGATTACCTGATATTCTGAAAGGAAGTAAATTAAACGAGTTTTTGTTATGTTTGTTGTTTTTTTTAATTTTATTTTTAGTTTTAGTTTTACAATATTCATTTTTTTAATGTACATTTAATATGTAAAATTTTAACATTATTAATAAAAAAAAAACAAAAATTACTAAATATTATATTGAGAAGATATTGACCTAAATGAAATTCCCCACAAAATTGTTTATCTTATATATACAGTGGTGGTCAGTTAAATAACACACCCATTTCTTGGAATGAATTCTTAAAAATGTCTAATGGAAGCAGCAGTGTTAAACTGACTAAGGGAGTTTATAGAAATGAAACAGTAATACATAATTTCAAAATTAATGTAAATAAATATTTATATTTTCTTTAACAAAATAAATTCTGAACATAAAACGTAAAAAATTCTTAAAGTTAAGTGGTCAGGTAAAAGTAAATAGCACAGTCCACGAACTTTGGCTTTATTTGCATCACAAAATGAAAAATTAATAAAAATAAAAAAAAAAATTAATACTTCAGCACATCGACGAGGCATAATTTCCACCAAACGTTTGCATCGATCTGATGGCATTGCAAGCCAAGCCTCTTGGACGACTGCCCACAATTTGTCCAAATTTGTTGGTCGATTTTCACTAATCCCTTTTTCGACATCTCCCCACAAATTCTCAATGGGGTTCAAGCCCGGACTTTGTGCGGACTAATCCAATACCCTAATTTGTTGTTCTAACAGTCATCTGTTTTATTCAACGAGCGGTGAGTTTGGATCGTTATCGTGCATAAATTTCCTCTTAGGTGGCATATTATCATCAGCATATGGTTCGTTCCATTGCATATACAAGTATGTTTTTATACATATACTGTTCCATTTTTCCTTCTATTCTATGTATTGGACCAATACTATGCCAAGATAGCGCTCCCAAAACCATAATACTACCGCCAACATGTTTTACTGTTTTTAATGTGTATAATGGATTGATACTTTGATTACGTAGACGTCTTACATACACTTTTCCATCCGATTCACATCGATTATACTTCGATTCATCGGTCCATAACACATTTTTCCAGAAACTTATCGGTTTTTGTATTAATATAATTTGTACTTGTAAAACTAAAATATTTGGCGTAATGAATCACTGTGTTATTTTTACTGTCCACCACTGTATATTAATTGAAATATACTTGCAATATAAATTGTTTTATATATAGAATTGTAATACAGAAATTTACTATATGCATATATAAATAGAATTGTGTGTTCTTTTTTTGTTCCCGCAATCTAAATTATGGAGAGTTACTCAATTTTGTATATAGTTGATGTAAAACATTTAATTTTGAGGTCGAATCCAATTTGGAAAACAATTTTTACTGTTTTTAAATTTCATACAGATTTTAATAGGTAATTATCGATATAGTAAAAAAAATCAACTAATTTCTAAACTAACGAAATAGAAAAATGTCGTCAGACGGTAAATAACCAATTGTCGTTTGTAAAGGGTGAATTTTTTTCCCTTATTTCTTAAGAAAGATCTCCATAACAAGGGAAAAACTTTTCAAATTGCTATATTTTGTTCTATTTACCCCTTTGCATTCCTTCAAAATGCATTCCTTCAAAAATATCCATATCAAATGATTGTATATATATCTAAGTTGTATCTTTAAACGATCATCATATATAAAATATACATCTGGATGATATGTTTTAACCAAATGGTTAAATAATTACAAATTGATGGTATATATATATATATATAAAGAGTGGTGTTTAAGAAGAAAAAATTCGTTAAAAAAAACGATTAAAAAAGGTGAAGAAACAAAAAAAAATAACACACATTAAAGGTAAATTCTAAAACCGGTTGTATATAGATTTTGTTTATTATACACATTACATTTATTCTGATATATTACTTTTTATTGTTATATTATTATTATTATTATTATATTTTAAACGTATACAAATTAAGAAGAAGATGATTCATCCCGAAAAAAAAGCACCATCATTTCTTTTTGTCCAATATATATCTTTGTGTATATTATACTTTTTGTTTTTTTTTTCTTTTTATGTGTGTCGATGTTTGGATTATTTGTTTTTATATTTTGGGTTTGTCAGAAAATCGACCTCATAAAAAAAATTATGAACAAAAAAAATTTATTTTAATTTAAGGTGTAATAAAATTAAATATATATATTGTATAGGTGCATATGATAATTATAATCAATATATAAAAATCATTGAGTATGATAACAAAAAAAAATAAAATACGTTTTACTATATAAATTTATGTGTATATGTATTCAATAACGTATTTTTGATGCGATGATTAGTTTGCGGTTTATTATTATGATTATTATTACAATTATTAAACAAGGTGATTCATTAAAATCAGATAAAAATTTACAAGTATTTGAAATGTTCATTAATCATTGCTTCCATTTGAGAGATTAATATCTAAAAATTATTATTAGTATTTTGATTAGTATAACTCTGGCGCGAAAGTCTTTTAAAAACAGATAAAATACCTCATATCTTCCATAGGATACGAATTCACGACCATAAAACTTTGTCAAAATTATGGTTAAGTGTTTTTTTTTTGAACAACTTCGCATATAGTACAAGATGTAAACCAAATACAATCATATACTTTGACGCGAAATCTTTGTCTATATATACTGATACATGTCTTTAAATCTTGTGCAAATATTTGAATTAATATAAATATATTATATATTTTGTGTTTGATACATCAAATACACACTTGAAAATCGTTAAAAATCGTTCATCAATTTGAATTTTAAATTTACTACTCATATACAATACAAAAATAAAAAAATCTTCTTCTTTACGTAATATTTACATTTCATTCAATAAATAAAAAAAAAAATTTAACCTTGCTTTGTGTATACTATAATAATATAATTTTGCCTACATTATTATCATTATTATTAAAAGATTATTAATTATAATGCAAATAAAAAACAATACAGAAGACTCGCGATATAAGGAACAATTGATATAAGGAATCGGGGATCGTTCCGTATTTCGTCGAAGTTTCCTTATATATGGAGGGTTCCGTAAAACATGTTAAAATAGCCTTTATATAGCTAGAGATAAAATGTCGGAAAGAGATTAAAATCAAATGATATACTACTCTAACCACTATTATATCGGACACCTGCTATTTTATTCGTATGCTCGAGTTTGAGATGCCGCGAAAGGACTTTAAACAATAATTTTTTAATTCTTCCAATTTTATTTCATAAAATGATGGTTTTAGTTAAATAATTGCGCAGACAGAAGTAAAAAAACTTTAAATTCAATTAGTTATGGAATTTAATTAAAAATGTTTCAATTTAACAAAAAAAAAATTTTACCATTATAATATCAGACACTTATATTATACACCACTAATCTCCTTTGTAAAGCCTTCGTTGGCCTATATGACACCATCCATTCTCTTAGACGTGGTATTTACTAAGTTTATGCATTCATTCGGTGTTTTTGTATTCCTCATTTCAATGAATTTCCTTGGAATTCTTCACTCCTTCAATTGTAACTTTCGGATAATTTTTTAACTTTGTTTTATTAATGTCCACAATGGTTCTATTGGACTTAAATCGGGACTGTATCGTTGTTTTTAATCTTATTATTAATAAGAATAATAAGAATTATTCCTAAAGAACTTAATGTAACTAATTATAAGTCTACCGTATTAGATATTTAAATAGAATATGGTTTAACCGGTTCATTTGAGCCACATAAAGTGGTGGAAAATTTAATGTTATTGATCGTGATAAACGCAACTGTGATAACACAGGAGAAGTGTTGGGCATGATATAACTCTAAAATGGTCGACAGCAATCCAAAAAAGTGGTCCCATGAAAGTGGACAAGGCAATGGATTCATAAACCGAAATATATGAATATAAGATAAAAAATAAAGCCATTTTATTAAACAATGTTTTTTCGCTAATAATAATCGATAATAATTTTTCAGTACAAATCAAAGCCCCTTTCAATTGTTTTGCAAAACAATTGAAAAAACAAAACAATAAACAATTTTGAGTTCTGCGGCAGTGGAATAGCATTATATTTTAATGATGAATGTAAATTTGTTATTGTTGGTGATTCCGATAATCGAGTAATTCACACAAAAAAGAAGCATTCCATCGTGATTGTATAAAACGCGCTGTAAATTTTCAGCCAGTTATTATAATTTACATTTCAAAAGGAGTCGTTTCTTTTTTTTAATTTACTTACTTAATTTTATTAATTTACATTTCATTTAGTGTACGGTTAACTCCCAAAAACACATTCATATATTAAATGACTACCTTTTGCATCGATTATGAAATTATTTTCAAACGGCGAATATGCATTTCAAAAAGATTTTTCTCTACCACAAACCGCTAAAGCAACTAAGAACTGGTTGGAAGCTAAAGAAATGGGTTTAGAAATCCACTTTTAGAAATATTCATCTTTAAGTCCTGATTTAAATCCGAAAGTTACAATTGAAGGAGTGAAGAATTCCTCATTGAAATGAGGAATACAAAAACACCGGATGAATGCAAAAACTTAGTAAATACCACGTCTAAGAGAATGGATGGTGTCATATAGGCCAACGAAGGCGTTACAAAGGAGATTAGTGGCGTATAATATAAGTGTCCGATATTATAATGGTCAAATTTTTTTTTTGTTAAATTGAATCATTTTGAATTAAATTCCATAACTAATTGAATTTAAAAGTTTTTTTACTTCTGTCTGCGCAATTATTTAACTAAAACCATCATTTTATGAAATAAAATTGGAAGAATTAAAAAATTATTGTTTAAAGTCCTTTCGCTGCATCTCAAACTCGAGCATACGAATAAAATTGCAGGTGTCCGATATAATAGTGGTTAGAGTAGTATATTCAATTTAAGCAATTATTTTGCAAAAAAAACAATTGGGAAAAAACAAGTGGATTATTCCAAGCTGTTGGAACCGACAAACAAAAAAATTAATTTTTCGCTATACAACCAACAATCTGGTTTTAGCGCCCAACAACATCCCTGTGTTGTTAGTTTCGGTGTTGGTAATTAGCCGTACGACCAACCGCAAGGGAAAATCCAACTCTGTATTTAAATTCAGATTCGAAAAATTACCGAAAACACAAAACATATTTTATGCATTCAGTAGGATTCGAACCCACGACCCCAAAATTTCGTAAGAATTTTAGGTTGGCATTTTTAACATTTACATCATAGAGTTAAATTTTTCTTTCTTTCTTTCAAATACATAATTTAAATATAATTTTGAATACCATAACATGAATAAAATAGACCAATCCTTCCTTATTATTAAGTTTTGATTGATTTAGTGTTCCTTACTTAAAGACTAATACAAAATTTGGAAACATTCCCTTTTTCGAAGTTTCCTTATTCAAGGGTTCCTTATATCGCAAGTCTGCTGTATAAATTATATTAAATAATATGATTGTAAAAATAATATACGACGGTGGTTATATCTGTTTTTTTTTTTAATTTTTTTTGGTTTCGTTTTGGAGGAGATATAAACATTTTTATTATATTGTAATTCATTCAAATGCAATCAAATTAATTGTTGGCAAAAATCAATTGTTTTTGTATATGTATGTTACTTAACAAAAAAAAATTAATTTATGATCATTTCATTAACTTGCAATTGTGAATATACATTATTTAGACTTTGGATTATTAATCATGTACTTGAATTAATTTTTATAAATATCTCTAATCTATAGACTACAAAATTTAAATCTAAATAGATTTTTATATTTTTGCAATGAAATGAAAATTCCCCTACCATTTTTAATGTTAACGTGATAAAATGTAATATTTTTCTTGTAAAATCCACATGATTTCAACGCCTTTATATAGTTGTTCCAGAGATATTATTATACTTCCTTTACTTTTTTATTTTATGGTAATTTATCAAAAAAAAAAAAAGTTCATGTTATTTATAAATAAATTTCTCTATATCAGAA
The DNA here is from genome assembly GCA_958336335.1 of Dilophus febrilis. Lineage (NCBI taxonomy): Eukaryota > Metazoa > Arthropoda > Insecta > Diptera > Bibionidae > Dilophus > Dilophus febrilis. The sequence continues at coordinate 10,918,925 of OY284472.1, read as the reverse complement.
AATGTAATTTAATAAAATTATGATACTTATAATTGTATAGAAATAAATTACATGCACTAATTCTGAACACAATTTTTTTACTTTACTTCATATAATATTAACTGCTGCAACGATTCGTATACGCGCGTACATTGTATCAATTCAACGTTTTTTGTATTTGTGTGCATTTGATGATACAAATTGTTATAACTATACAAAAATGTTAATAATTAACGAACTATAGTATATTTGAACAGTATACAAACATTACATATACAGACAGTGGTGGTCAGTTAAATAAAACACCCATTTCTTGGATTGAATTCTTAAAAATATCTAATGGAAGCAGCAGTGTTAAACTGACTAAGGGAGTTTATGGAAATGAAACAGTAATACATAATTTCAAAATTAATGTAAATAAATATCTATATTTTCTTTAACAAAATAAATTCTGAACAGAAAACGTAAAAAATTCTTAAAGTTAAGTGGTCATGTAAATAGCACAGTCAACGAACTTTGGCTTTATTTGTATCACAAAATAAAAAAATTAATAAAAATTTGATTAAAAGATGGTTTAATATTTTGTTAGGAAACCTTTCATTTTAAATACTTCAACACATCGACGAGATATACTTTCCCCCAAACATTAGCATCGATCTGATGGGATTGTAAGCCACGCCTCTTGCACGACTGCCTGCAACTTGTCCAAATTTGTTGATCGATTCTCATTAATCCCTTTTCGACATCTCCTCACAAATTCTCAATGGGGTTCAAGGCCGGACTTGGTGCCGGCCAATCTAATACACTAATTTGTTGTTCTAACATCCATCTTTTTATGCAACGAGGGGGGGGGGGGGTGTGAGTTTGGATCGTTATCGTCCATAAATTTCCTCTCAAGTGGCATATTACCATCAGCATATGGTTCCATTGCATTTTCAAGTATGTTTTTATACATATACTGATTAATTTTTCCTTCTATTCTGTGTTTTGAACCAATATCATGCCAAGATAGCGCTCCCCAAACCATGATTCCAGTCCAATTTATCGATTTTGGTATATATAATTTGTACTTGTAAAACTAAAATATTTTTTGCGTAATGATGAATCACTGTGTTATTTAACTGGCCACCACCACTGTATAGACGTTTATAAATGAAATGAAATGAAATGCAATTAGCATTTAATTGAAACATATTTACCATTCCTATAATTTGTATATATATATTGCTTATAATACATTTTATGATGATGATGTTTGCTCTTATAATAATATTATTACTATATATATATGTATAAAATAAATAAACAAATGCATATACGCGGATATAGAAATAGAAATTAAATTATAAACGCAATCATACCATATCATATACTGAGAGATCTTCTTTGATTGAATATTAATTTCTACGAACATTTTAAATTATATAAATAGTGTAGATGATATTTAGATGTCTTCTGTATTATTTTGAATGATGCCGATGATGATGATGATGATGATTCTATGACGAATAAATAAATTTAATTTTAAAATTACAATGCGGTGTTAATGAAAAACACATGATCATTTCATCTTTATATACCGTCGATTGGGGCGCGGATATACCGCATTAAAAAGTGATAACGAATGAATTATTTATTATAATAGAAATTCCACCTAAATACTATGTTATGATCAGCGACATAACGAAATAGTAATCTGTTAGTATAGCGAAATATTTATGCCAATGTTAAATGACAAATAAATTTCATTCCAAAACCCCAACCAGGTACAAAAATACAGTTTATCCATCATAATCATCCTTTATACATATAATCCCAAAATTATGGTAAATATTTATATTAAATTGAAATGCATGCGGTTCAACAATGTATATATATCGTCATCGCAGATGAGAAGAAGAAAATCATTTTGAATATCTATTTATTCTAATTTCTTATGAAAAATATAAATACAACAAAGTGTAATATAAATGCATGATATGAAAAAAAGGTGTGTTAACAAAAAAACACCTCATACTCATTCAGTATCAAAAATGTTTTATAATTATTTAAAAAATAAAATTTGATTATGTAATTTTTTTTGTTTTGTGTGTTTTATTATCACACAAATATATATGTTTTATATTTTATTTCGTAAATGTGTCTAAATAAGTTTTCAAATATTTACCCTCCCGTATATAATTTATATTTTTTTTTAATGGAAATTCTAAAAAAATTTAATTAAGCACTTACTTATTCGGTAAACTGCGGGTTAGTTTTTAATTTTTCAAGGAAACTACACCACAATTTTGGCTGCTCAAATTTCTATATACACTTTTTTCTGATAGACATGTTTAAGATAGGGTATGTTATACCATTCCCTTCTACTTCCTTTGGAAATTTTCAGAATTTTTCAACTTTGAATATTTATGCTTAAATTGCCCTTATCATATCTAAAAGCCATAATAATCAAATCGGCTAATTGAATAAAAGAAATTATTTCATCCATATAAAAAAAAATTTAAAGGTTTATGACCGACCTTAAAAAAAAAACTCACACATTCAAGTCAATTTTTTTTTTTTAATATATTTACGCATTAGTATATTAATAATAGAACTGCATTTGTTAAATTGATTGTATAAAAGCTCATTTTAAAAAAAATAATTATGTTGTATATAATTTAAAAAACAAATTAAACACAAAATATATGTTATATGATGAGAATAATAATTATGGAATTTATTCATTATAATAAATAAAATAATTAAATAGAAAAAAAAAATATGTAATTCATTTGATATGAATATTATTATTATAGTAAGACCGTATTTATTTATTAATACTACTGTGTACAAATATGAGTAAGACTTTATTTATAACTGTTGAAATCTTTATTTATTCATTACCTTCAAAATGAAATATCAAAAACATTACCTTCAAAATGATCCCCGCCTGATGCAATGCAACTATGCCAACGCTTTTTTCAAATTTTCAAAACATTGTTTATACTCGTTTTCCGGAATGGCCATCAGTTCCCTCTTCAATTCGGCTTTTATCTCTTCTATAGTGCCAAAACGGTGTCCTGTAGCGGTCCCTTAAGCTTAGCGAAAAGCCAGAGGTCACGATCCAAGTCGCATCTCCAGTTATGATGCGTCTCATTTTGTCTTGATAGTCGAAAGCATTGTTTCACACTCTGCAACGCGACGCGGTTTTTCCATGAAATTGAGCTTTTTTGCCACCAATAGCGATTTGACTTTTCTTCGGCACAAAACATCTTTTAAAATGGTGTTGACTAACCCAACAATAGCAGCAAGCTCTCTAGTAGTCAATCGACGATTTAGCAGCACCAAGTCTTTGATTTTGTTGGCGTGCAGCCCATCAGTAAAGGTTCTTAGTCGCCTTTGATGTGGTTCGACTTCAACGCGTTCACGACCTTCTTTGAACAATTTGTGCCAATGGAAAACCCTTGATCTGCGAACATCGACTTCTCACCAAAGGCCTTCTGCACCATTCTGAACGTTTCGGGGCCCGAGATTTCATTTCGCGAACAAAATTTAATGCTACCTCTTTGTTGAATAATTTCAGACCTTATCAAAAAATAAACAAATGGAATAAACAACTTTTCACGTAACTACTACAGCAATGCACCAATTGACGTAAAATTTGTCAAAAATTTCAATAACAGTACTACGAACGTAAAAATAAAAGCATTTGTCCAAATAGATAAACCAGGAAAGTTTAAATTGAAAAGTCTTACTCATATTTGTCCACAGTAGTATACACATAACATATATATATATATATATATAACAAAAATAAAATTAATTTATTATTATAAATTATTATCTATATTCATATTGCGTATACACGCGTATTATATATATATATATATGTAAACAGAGTTTTGCGGTTTAAATGTAACCGGAAAGTGTAGGAATATGCATAAAACAAATGGTTCTGTATTGGCCTATCGGGGGGAATTCTAATGGGTCTTTTCAATTAACAAAAATTAGTAATTAAGTCATTTCATTTATGAGCAATAGAAATTCTTGGGGATTTTAGATCAAAACGCAACACTGTGTCGTAGTAATGATCAAAAAAAAAAATATGTATTTTTCTAAGTATTTCTAAAAATCTAAAATATATATTGGGAGTATTCATTAATTCATGCGGTTTTTTTTCGAAAATTAAGGCTTTATTGTGAAAAAATGGTTATACATTCAATGATCAAAGTATTCTCCATTGAAATATACAACATTTGCCCATCTTTCTGGCAGTTTGTATTTGTGTCCATCCCAAAAGGACTTCTCCGGCTTGGTGGTGAAGAACGAATCGAGCCAATTTTTGATACCCTGTTCTGAAGTGAAGCGTATTCCGGTGAGGGCATTCTGCATTGATCTGAACTAGTAGTAATCAGAAGGGGTTATGTTTGGACTATAAGGCGGGTGAGGTAGAACTTCCCACCCACTGTTTTCCAAATCGTTTTGAACCGGTCTTTAAACATTTGGCCGAGCGTTGTCATGATGGAAAATTATGGATTCGTGTCTGGTTGCATATCGGTCTGGTAGTTTTTTCCGAAATCGCTCTCTTCAAACGAATTAATTGTGTTCGCTAGAGGTCCCCTTTGATCGTCTGACCCGATTTCAACAGCTCATAATATAACACACCCTTCTGATACAGAGCATTACCTTGGCAACATGGATATTCGGCTTTGCCTTGGATGTTGATGGCCGATGGCCGGGCTTCACATACTTGTGGTTACCGTAATGAATCCATTTTTCATCACCAGTGCAAAATCCGATGCAAAAATGACTTGTTTTTGTGGCGTTGAAGCAACATTTCCGACATGCAGAATCGGCGTTCGATATCCCTTTGGCTTTAATTAATAGGGCACTCAATTTCCAACCTTTTGGATGAATCCCGATGCGTTTTTATACGTCTGTAAATGGTTGCTTGATCAACTCATTTTTTCAGTCTGATCTCTATAAAAATATTTATATTTTTGCTTCCGGATTTTTCATAAACCCTACGTGTGTTTGTGTTTTTACAATCATCACACATCAGATATTTTCCATTATTGCTGTTCATTAAAATTGCGGGCTCCTCTCCATATGTGTATATATATATAATTAACAACTTTAATTTAAACTAGTATATCTATGTTTTTAATATCATAGTTAATTTAAATTCCATTTTTTTTTTCTGTTTTGTTGATGTTGATTCTATTTATTTATTTTATTTTACACGCTATTGTAATTTTTTGTTATTATTATTATTATTGTTTTCCATTTTTTTTTATATGGATAAGTGTTTTTTTTAAATATGCATCTATACTACAATATTTATTGTATACGTATATTATATTTGACAATTTGTCATACTCGGTTAGATTTTCTATTTTAACAATCATTAAATTTTATTATTTTTTTCTATTATATACCGTATTTGTTGGAGTTATCACGAAATTGTTTTTCCTATATTCATTTTAATAATTATTCAATTTTAAAATAGTACCTATAATACTAATGAAAATATTATATGCATGCATTTGGTGCGGTTTGTTCATTTATAGTTAATTATGTTTTTTTTTCTTGATTTTATATGGACAGTGTACAATTTGACTGATTAAAATTCATTACACGTATACTTTTATATACTATTGTAAGACAGTTTTCAAGTTTTCAAGCAAGTTTTCTTTTAATTAAATCAATTTATATACTTTATTAGATATAATACAACTTTTTTTATTCAAATCGTATATGTGAATATCAGAAAAAAAGCTTTAAATTTGCATTTGTCCTATTTTACAATATTCATTAAAAATTAATTGATATCTACATATATATTATATAATTCAAGAAGTAATCAGACAAACTGTCTCTAAATCAAATAAATCATATTTACAAATTTACAAAAATAAATTTTTTAAGCTGCACCTATAAAAAATGCACCTAAAATGTAAGATAAATAAAAATGTTTATTTAAATGACTAAAAATATTCTTTAAATAGAGATGAATTTAAAAAAAAATAATATTGTAGTTTATATTTACATTAATATTTAAAAAATAATAATAAACAACAATATATACATTTCATATACACAAACCATTTTCTAAAAATAAATGTATCGTTACATTTTGTATAATTTTTTTTAAATTTTTCACCTGGTCGTGTATAAATACAGGTGTATTAATACAACAGGTAAATAATAATAATAATAATAATATTCTTTCAGTTGTTGTATGTATCTCTACGAGTATCTCTATATGATGCAAAGGTAAAAATGTTATTCATACGAATACTAAGAACATATTCACAATATAAATTTATATAACCTTTGATGTTAAATTTAAAATTATTATATTAAGATCTTCTTCTTATATATCAGGAATATTTAACATTTTTAAATTATACAAAAAAAAAGTTATATATACTATTTATAATGCCAATTTTTCTATAGACTTTGAATATTTATTATAGAAATCAAAGATCAATTTATTGGAATTTTGAATTTAAAAATAATAAATACATTTTTCGCTATCCAACATCCAACCAACAATCTGGTTTTAGCGTCCAACAACAGCCTTCTGTTGTTAGTTTCTTAATTTGTGTCTCTTACGGTGTCGGTAATTAGCCGTATGACCATCCGCAAGGGGAAAATACAAATACAACTCTGTGTTAAAATTCAGATTCGAAAAATAACTGAAAACACAAAACATATTTTATGTCTGCAGTAGGATTCGAACCCACGACCCCAAAATTTCGTTAGAATTTTAGGTTGGCATTTTTATCATTTACTGTGGTGTAAAGTCGTGAATTTATGGTAAATACAAAAATTTTACACTTTTTCCTGTCAATTAATCATATGAATATAATTTTATTTATTACCTTTCCTTAAAACTCTCTATATTCATTTCAAATTCAAAAATATAAACTGAACTCTTCGTCAATGGTAAATTACATTTGAAAATTGATTGGATTATTAATTTATTTTAAATTCGAAGGATAAAATTCGTTTTGGTATCGATATTAAATGAAAATCCCTTAATTTTTCCATGTAACAACCAAGAAAAAAACAAATAATATTAATTAATTAACCAGATTAATTTCATGATTTTATCTCCATCCTTATATATCATAAGCTATAAATTATTGTTATGTATATTGATAAAAGAAAATATTCCCATATTTCTATATTATACAAAATCAGTGTAGACAAAAAATAAAAAAAATAAACAAAAACGAAAAGCCGTCTTAAATACACGTGCTTTTTGTGATACACGTCTTGAGTGTGTGTCTGTTCTTATATATGTAAATAACCGTAGATAAGAATAATGAAAAATAAAAGGTGAAAGAACTACCTTTAAAGGTAATATATTTTTGGTATTTAATGAATATTTATATATATATGGGTAAATAAATATGTTGATTGTGAGAAAGTGTGTGTATCTATAAATAGAAGAAAAAAAGATCCAGTTTTTTTTTGGTTTTTTACTATAATATTAATAACTTAAATTAGTTATATATCTTAAATAAAATAAAATAAACATTAACATAAAATTTTAAATATATAAAATGCATAATTTAACTTTTATATATTATATAAAATAATCATATACCGAATGTCGCGTCTATTATACCATTTAAAAGTCATCGAACTACAATATTAAATATTGTACATCGAACTAAAATATAAACATAATAATGATTTGAAATAAAATAATTAAAACCGATAAAATTCTAATAATAGAACGAAAGTGGTAATATAGAATTTCGAAGATTCTCATGCGGATAAACTAATCCTTGTAATATAGTAAAATGGATTTGTAATCTGCGTCTTAAAATTTAATGAATTGTATTAAGATTATTATAGAAGGTTTTACAAAATATAAACCTTATAAAATTAAGTTATTAAAAATGACGACAAATGTTTTTTTATTATATTCGATACTATTGATCATGGTATTTTGTGTGATAAATTGGCAAATTTGTTTGGATTTTCGCCTGGCGCTGTTGATTTAATTGGAAGCTAACTCTTTCCCAGGTGGTGTTTGTGGACGGCTCCTATTCTCGCCCGGCTTCTCTGCCCGCTGGTGTGTCCCGGGGTTCTATTCTGGGTCCTCTGGTTTTTTTGTCTTTTTATTAACGATCTGGCCGTTGCTGTTCGACATTCAAATGTTCATATGTTAGCTGATGACGTACACATTTATCGTCACTTTCCTTTGTGCAATGTTTCCCAAATGGTTGCTTCCATCAATGCGGCAAGACTTTTCAATTTAAACTTTCCTGGTTCATCTATTTGGACAAATGCTTTTATTTTTACGTAGGTAGTACTGTTATGGACATCTGTGACAAATTTTAAGTCAATTGGTTCATTGCTGTAGTAGTTACGTGTGAGTGTGTGAACAAAGACAGGTTGTTTATCCGATTTGTTTATTTTTTGATAATGTCTGAAATTATTCAACAAAGAAGTAGTATTAAATTTTGTGCGCGATATGAAATGTCGGCCCCCAAAACGTTCAGAATGGTGCAGAAGGCCTTTGGTGAGAAGTCGATGTCAATTTGGCACAATTTGTTGAAAGAAGGCCGTGAACGCGTTGAAGAGGAACCACATCAAAGACGATGGGTCAGTCAACACCATTTTGAAAGATGTTTTGTGCGGCAGAAAAGTCAAATCGCAAAAATTGGTGGCAAAAATGCTCAATTTAATGAAAATTGTTTAATGAAACAATGCTTTCGACTATCAAAACAAAATGAGGCGCATCACAACTGGAGATGCGACTTGGATCGTGACTTCTGGCGTTTCGCTAAGCTTAAAAGACCGCTACAGGACACCGTTTTGACACGATTGAAGAGATAAAAGCCGAATCGAAGAGGGAACTGATGGCCATCCCGAAAGACGAGTATAAACAATGTTTTGAAAATTGGAAAAAGCGTTGGTATAGTCACATTGCAAGAATAAATAAAGTCTTACTCATATTTGTACACAGTAGTATATCCTAATAATTTCCATTTTTTTTTTTGTTCATTTTTTTATTCGAAAAATAAGACGACATTTTGACAATTTGAGAATATACTTTTATTATATACTATGCATAAATGATATTTAACTTTAGAATTTTAGAACGGGGGGTATTTCAAAAACCAGTAACAGCCATAGCAAAGTACTGATCAATATAGTATTGATAAGATTTCTGAGTGCGTTAAATTAGAAATTGTATCCTAAATGATATTGTCTGACTCCTACCTTTATATTTCTTGGCATTTAAAAAGAATAAAGCTATTTTTCTGATAACGCTTAAATAAACATAGTACTGATTAAATACCCCAGGAACGGAATATTCTATATAACTTGGAATTCATCATTAAATCATCCCATGAATGGTATATTTTTTAGAGCACCCTTAAATTTGCATAAAATATTTATGTTTATTTATTTATTTATTGGTTCTGTGAACTCTTATGCGAATCATAAAGTTTTTTTATTTGGTTTATTATATATGGAATCAATGGAATGTATAAAATTTTTACTTTTTATTATAATATTTTTTATATTCAATTTTACATATAAATGTGTAACAGAAATTTTTTATATATAATATATATACAGTAAAAAAATATTTGAATAATAAATACAAATATGCATATAAAAAAAATGTTGATGGATTTTTTTTTTATTTTGTGATGTGAAATAAAAATTATATTTAAATTTGATATTACAAAAAAAAAAAAACAAAAATAATAAGAAATAAGAAAACAAAAAGTCCAGGGATAATAAATATATAAGAAGTATGCATTTTATTATATGTAGTTATTCATTTAATTTTTTAGATTTTTTTTTTTTACAATTACATTCGTATACAAAATATAATATACGATTTGAAGTTATATAAGATAAGTATAATAATAATATATATATATAATTGTATGATGGTTATTAATCTGTCTGCGTCGGGTTAACGTTTTTATAAAATAAAATATCCAAACGAACGAACGAACGAACGAAAGATTTATCAATGTGTTCTAATACTTATTTATTTTTTTGTCTGATTGTGAGAGATATTGCATTTTGTGCTATATATATAGTTAATAAAATATCATTTATATATATATATATGAATATTAATTTTTCAAACTTATTATATATGGTAAATGGATGTACATAATATAGCAATTATTATATTTATATACAATTCATAAAGTGTTAAATTCACTGTATATATAATATTATATATTTTATTTTTATTTTTATATGTATATAATGAATGAAAAAAAAAATAAAAAAATGCCAAATGCTAAGTGCTTTTTTTTTTTTACATTTTCCTACATTTTTTACTTTATAAATAATATGATATATACAGAATTTAATTGAAATATTTATCTGATAAAATGGATTTTTGTTGTTGTTGAAATTCAATTTTACTATGATGAAAACCTTTATATATATATATATATACACTCTCGCTCAAAATAAAGTATACGCGGTTTTTTTTGCTTATTTTAATAAATATTGCATTCATAAACTTTATTAATTCAATTATAACGTAAAAACTAAGTATACAAAATTTAATAATGATCATTATTTAATTAATTGTAACAAAAAAATAAAAATAATTTCAGTCATACTTAATAATAAATAAATAAATTGCATTCATTGCATTTTGGTAAGCGCTCACAATAAAGTATACGTTCAGGTATTATAGGTGAAAATATTGTGTAATATATCGCAATATAATCAAAATCAATAAAAATTATTAAATTTTAATATTTAGTTGCACCTCCCTTATTTTTAAGAACTGCTTGTAGTCTTTTTGGCATTGCTTTCAACCAGATTATTTAACATTTGTGGCTGAATTTTTTCCCATTGAATCTGCAATTCAGAATAAAATGTGCATAAGTTTTTGCGATGGTAAAGCTCCACATTTCTATCCAAAATGGTCCATAAATGTTCTATTGGATTTAAATCCGGTGATTGTGCCGGCCATTCCAATAATTCCACATTATTCTCTTCGAAACAATTTTTAGCAACACGGCTTGTATGCTTAGGATCGTTGTCTTGATGAAAAATGAATTCGATCAATCCAATTTTTTTGGCAGATTCATTAAGATTGTTGGTTAATATGTTTACGTAGGAATAACCGGTCATTTTGCCATCAATTTTAACTAATCTACCTAAACCATTCCAACTAAAACATCCCCATACCATTATTGATCCTCCACCATGCTTTACTGTATGTTGTAAAAACCGTTCTTCCAGGCCTTGTCCAGCCCGTCGCCATACTTTTGATTGAAGAGCTGAAATTTGCTTTCATCTGACCATATTACCTTCTTCCAGAACTCTACAGGCATGTTACAATATTTTTTTGCAAATGCAATTCTGCGTTCTTTGTTCAATTTGCTGATCAGTGGTTTTTTCTTAGCTAAATAATTTAGCTTTAGCTTTAATTTAGCTAAATAACTTAGCTAAATCCTGATTCTCGAAGGCGTCTTTTAATTGTTGAAGTAGAAACATCCAAATTCAAGTTTTCTTTAATTTCTTGTGCTGTTACGGTTACATTTTTTACCGCTTCTCTAGAAATTCGTACATCTATTTTTTTTACTGGTAACACGCTTTCGGCCTTGTCCAGTCTGCTGTTCCACTGAGTTTGATTTTTCAAATTTATCAACTATTTTTTTGGCACCCAAATATATTACAATGGAGGGGGTATAGAGTTTTATATTATGTAATATTGGTTTATTATTGCATCATCTTTATTTTACATGTAAACTGAGTATTTATTCTATTTGATTCTGAGAATTTGGCTAAGTAATTCATATTATGCACCGTCGTATACTTTATTTTGAGCGAGAGTGTATATAATGGTATGGTACAAACCTTTTACAGGATAACCTTTTGTTATGATGTTTATATCTATTTGTTTTGGATTAATAATTTTAATATTGGTCGATTTTTAAATGGAATCAAAATTGCATTAGCTTATTAATGACTCTGTGGTGTAAATGATAAAAATGCCAACCTAAAATTCTAACGAAATTTCTGGGTCGTTGGTTCGAATTCTACTAACGACATAAAATATATGTTTTGTGTTTTCGGTTACTATTCGAATCTGAATTTTAACACAGAGTTGCATTTTCCGCTTGCGGTTGGTCGTACGGCTAATTACCTACACCATAAAAGACACAAATTAAGAAACTAACAACAAAAGGCTGTTGTTGGACGCTAAAACCAGATTGTTGAACCGGAATTTGCCATCAAATTTTCGCATATAATTCCTAATATTTTTCAGTTTTTTTTTTTTGCTAAATTACACCCGGTTCATTCACAAAATAATACCATTTATTTCTTTTATGTTAACCTCTGTTCAATTGAATTTTTCGTTGTTGAAATGTATATATACAACAGATATAAAGAGTTTAAAAAAATTGACAGGTAAATAATAATAATAATAATTTCTATAAAAATACAATATATTTATTTTCTTTTTTAAATTGCGTGTCTGTTAACTTAAATTCGATAAAGAATTTTACAAAAAAAAAAACATTATTATTATTATATTTTTTTACTTTAAAAATTCTCTCGATAATACCATATAGTATAGTAGTTGCAAGTGAATGTTCTTGTTAGAATTGAAAAATAAAGTTTTAAAAAGGATGAATGACAGTATATTATACAATTAAAGAATATATACCACCTTCACAACATTGTTGTATATATGTATATATTATACATCAACAAAATATATATTTATTATTGTTTGGTTTACAATACAATACATTTTTTTTTATCATACATTCAACTAAAATAACTTTAATCAAAGTTTAAGATACCCAGATATGATGCATGATGATATGATATCCAAAAATAAAAAATCATCTTCAATAATCAGCACACCTTTTTCTTACGGTATATTCATTTATATTAATACATAAAAACCTGAAAAATAAATTCCCCCACATTCATGACTGGTTTTTGATGTAACATTAAATTTGTTTAATGTGCGATTTAAAAATGCAATATTTTACGTTTTACAAAAAAAAAACAATTTAAATGATTTTCGAATTGATATTTATTAAGTTTAAAAATTGTGATTTATAAATTTGCAAAACAAAAAAATAAAATAAAATTGCTCAATAATAGAAAAATATGAAGAAATTTTTCATTTTTCATTCTGATAATTTCTTTTCATATTTTAATAAGAAATTAAACTACTGCAATATAGTTTTTGCTATAATGTCAATAACAATTTTAATTATACATACGAAAAACATTAGAAGATTTTAGAGTATTTAGAATCAAACTTAGAATTTAAACCAGTTTAAACAAGGATTTCATTTAAATTTTGTCTATTTCTTGTTAAATTAATCAAAGTATAAATATGAGAACACTCACCAAAAAGAACAAAATTATTATTCTTTGTGATTATAACTAAATATAGATAGATACATTTTGCTATGAACTAAAAGAATATTATACCGATCTTTAAAGAAGAAAAGATAAATTACCTTACGGTACATCTCTATGTTATATATACCAAAATAATAATAATAAATATACAAATTATTCGATTGGAAATATTATAAAAAGATTATTATTTATTCTACATATATAGAATATAGTATGATATAATCTAACCAAATATTAATCGCACTTTGTGTTTTTGTATTTTTTTTGTTGTTGCGTATTTTTGATAATCTGTAAACCGTAAATTGGTACAGAAAAACAACATTTTTCATTTATACGAATTATAATAAAAATAATCAATGAAAGAAATAAAAAAATATAAAGAAAGAATAATTTTATTTTCTTTCATCATAATATCTGTTTTGTGTATTCATTCGACTTTGCATACAAAATATTGTTTTTTTTTTTAGATTTATATTAAACTTAAAAAAAATTTATAATTATTTTCCCATAAAAAATTTTAACTTATTATAACAAATATTTGTAATTGAACCGTGTAATATGTTTAAAAAATATTATAAATTATGTGGATTTATTTTTATACTATGGCGGGTCCTAACGAAATGTGTAATGGTAATTATTTACCGAACCCAAACTCAAGCCTTTGCGGTTAAGAAAATGATAGAACTTTTTAAAATCGTATATAGAATTTCCTTAGGAAAATTAAACCAAGTTTCCTATTAGAAAATTATATAGAATTTCCTTCAGAAAATTATATAGAACTTCCTTCAGAAAATTATACGGAATTTCCTTAAGAAAATGATACGAAATTTTCTTTTCCAAAGCATACAGAATTTTCTCGGGAAAATATACAAAATTTTCTTCGGCAAATTATACAAAATTTCCTATTAGAAAACAATAGAGAATTTTCTTCAAGAAATTATAGAGGATTTTCTTTATAAAATTACAAAGAATTTCCTTAAGAAAATGATACGGAATTTTCTTTTCCAAAGCATACTGAATTTTCTGGGTAAAGTTATACCGAATTTCCTTCGGAAAATTATACAGAATTTCTTATTAGAAAATTATAAAAAATTTCCTATTAGAAAATTATAAAAAATTTAATTTAGAAAATAATAGGGAATTTTCTTAAGAAAATTACAAAGAATTTCCTTAAGAAAATTAAACAAAGTGTCTTATTATGATATTATACAGAATTTCCGTAATAAAATTATACGAAATTTTCTTTTCCAAAGCATACAAAATTTTCTCGGGAAAATATACAGAATTTTCTTCGGCAAATCATACAGAATTTCCTAATTGAACGTTATACAGAATTTCCTTAAAAAAAATTATACAGAATTTCCTTAAAAAAATTATACAGAATTTCCTTAAGAAAATTAAATAGAATTTCCTTAAGAAAATTAAACAGAATTTCCTTAAGAAAATTAAACAGAATTTCCTTAAGAAAATTAAACAGAATTTCCTTAAGAAAATTAAACAGAATTTCCTTAAGAAAATTAAACAGAATTTCCTTAAGAAAATTAAACAGAATTTCCTTAAGAAAATTAAACAGAATTTCCTTAAGAAAATTAAACAGAATTTCCTTAAGAAAATTAAGCAGAATTTTCTTCAGAAAATTATAAAGAATTTCCTTAAGAAAATTTAATAAAGTTTCTTATTAGAAAATTATCCAGAATTTCCTATTAAAAAATGATACGAATTTTTCTTTTCCAAGAATTTCCTTAAGAAAATTATAGAGAAGTTTCTTGGACAATTAAACAGAATTTCCTTTAGACAATTTAACAAAGTTTCTTATATAATGTAATTATAGAAAATACAGAACTTCCTTTAAAAACATGACATTATACAGAATTTCCTTTAAAAAATGTTACGGAATTTTCTTTTCCAAAGCATACAGAATTTTCTCGGAAAATTATACAGTATTTCCCATTAGAAAACTAGACAAAATTTCCTATTAAAAAAATTATACAGAATTTCCTCAACAAAATATTAATGTTAACCATATGAAAATTAAACGGGGGGAACGGTCCTGAATGCTCAATTGTTTGTGTTTAAAGCTCGTACATGATATAAATTCGTACATGATATAAAAACTTCTGTTTTTTTTTTTATTAAATAAATAATTAAAAAGTGTTTATGTGCGGCTTATTATTTTTTTTTTTCATTATTCTTTGATTTATTTATATTTATGTATGCGATGGAATTTATATTTTGATTGTATAATTATATATATAAAATATAAACGTATTATTTGGCATTGACATTGACATGAGTTTCCTTAAATATGTAAAAAAAAATTTAAAAAACACTCCTCGTATGTTATATAAATGTAATACATATATATTAATTAATTTTAATCGTTCAACATTTTATTCTGTTTGTTTTTTTTTTTGTTTTTATCTTTAATTCTTATATATATAAAAATAAATATATAAAATGTTTTTTATGATGCGGATTTATAACTACCAAATTAATTATGATGACAAATATCTCCTGATTGCATGCGGTACCGCATAAGATTATCCCATCATGATAAACATTTCAAAATTATTATATATAGAGATTTTTTTTTTATGAATGAAATTCTTTCCATACGGGACTCATTTCAAATATAAATAAAATACTGTGTATGTATAATGTCAAGATTCTAGATATAAATAATATTAATATTCCATGACATATTTATATATATATATAGATATAGAATAAATACTCTTCTTTTTTTTTGTTTTTTTATAAACCTTAATGTAACAACATTTTGTTTTAATAGCCGCGCGGTATGAACTTGTTTGTTTTTAATGTTTTTGTTTTTTTTTTAAACTTTATCTGTATATACATCCCTACAGCTATAGTTAATGTACTATAAAGTATTACTTTATATATAGGTTTTGTTTTTTTAACATTATAAATTCTTTGTTCAATTCCATTCAATCGAAAATCAAAGATATTATTATATATTCTATATATCTTAATTAATATAAATATATGTATAAAAAAAAAAATAAAAGAGATTGAACACAATTTTTATAAAATAAAATGTTTTGTTGTATTGTAAGTAATAATATTAATACTAATAATAATCATATAATAATAGTAGTGTAGCAAGTTCTTTAAAAAAAAAATATAAACTAACCAAATAAAAAAAAAATTGGAATAAGAATAAATAATGAATAAAATAACAAGAATAAAATGAAATAATAACTAAAGATTAACAACCAACGAGGTCGTTCATTGTCATCATCATCTCTCTATTATAAATAAATGATTATAAGTATATATGAATGTATTATTTACATGTAATTTTTTAAACTGTTTTCATACTCAAGATAGACTACAGGTAGTCTTTGGCATAGAATTAACAATTTTTCAACAAATTTCCAATAATTTATTATAATACATATATAACTAAAGGTATAGACACCACATTTATTTTTTATCATCTGTATCTCTGTGATAGTTTTACGAATATTTACGTTTTTAGTATAGTTTAATTAAATAATTCATTTAATATCTAAAACCAAAATATCTCCTGATACATATTAAAAAAAAAATACAAAATTCAAATGCCAAGTTAAACAAAATTCATGTACCCTGTATAAAGAATTTCTGTATATATATATCTATATAAATAGATATTAATATACATTGTGTTTCATTTGGTATTTAAGACTCTTTATATAACGAAGAATATACTTTATTAAATTGTTTTTCTATATAAAACTATACATTTGTATATGTATTTTCTTCACTTTTTATTTTTTTATTTGTATAGTCTTTTTTTTTTTGTTCATCTTTCGATTTTGTTTAATTTTTCTTTATCGAACTCTTCTATTATTATTTTATTTTATACGCTTTGTATTTCTTATATTATATATATATCGATATCTCCAATATACAAACCATTGACTTTATTCCTTTTTTTATTTTTTAATCACACGATTTCTGAATAAGTATATCTATGTATATATTCTGTTTTGAGAAAACTTGATTGCAAAACAGAATCTGTATATTTACAACTCACAAAGTTTATACATACATTGGAAAATACACACAAAAATAGCTACACAGTTCGACAATTAATATTCCGGAGTGGTCCTATTTTTTATTTATTCAAAATATTCTCCTCCTGATTCAATACAACTGTTACATCGATTTAATAATGATTCGAATGCGTGTTCCAGCTGTTTGAATGGTTTCAATAACCTCAAAAAAACATCCTTTCAATTTCATTTTAAGTTTTGGGAACAAGGATAAGTCACATGGTGCTAAATCAGGTGAATATGGTGGATGATTTAACATACAGAATTGATTTCGAGCCAAAAAATTGACAAACAATAAGTGAAGTGTGACATTATCATTATCGTGTAACAAACACCAAATATCTGATTCACGATATTCAGGTCGAATACGACG
The DNA here is from genome assembly GCA_958336335.1 of Dilophus febrilis. Lineage (NCBI taxonomy): Eukaryota > Metazoa > Arthropoda > Insecta > Diptera > Bibionidae > Dilophus > Dilophus febrilis. Next base: position 10,901,126 of record OY284472.1, on the reverse strand, counting down.
AATCCTGACCATCAAACGCTTCAAAACTTCGATATAATATGTGCCACTGACTGTTTGACCAGTTGGAATGAATTCTTTATGGATCGACTCCCTTGCTATCGAAAAATGTTACGGGCGTTGTCTTGATTTTCGATGGAACTATTCTTGTTTTTTTAGCCTGTGTTTTAGCCATCCACGAAACGGTGATACCACTCAAAACTTGTTTTTCACCCATACAATTATCGCCATTAACTGTTGCAGATTTACCAAGCTTTGCGTTGAATTTAATGACTGCTGTTTGTGAAAGAAATGCCATAACTTTTTTCTGTTTGTCAACCAAATGCAATGAAATTTTTACAGCCGATTGGGAAAACATCAAGCTTCAAAACGCATGTGTTTCCATCACATAGATCGTCTCACTGGTTATTGAGATATGGTTTGAATCCGGAATATTAATTGTCGCACTGTGTATATGTATTTATATGATGAGATAAACTGAACCCATATTTATTTGTATTTATATATTTTCTGTATAGTGAGTGTGTATATAAAAATAAAATTCAGACTATAAAATCAATATCTATATAGAAGCACTTATAATCTAATCTACCATATAATTAAAATATATATTCATCATCTTTCTTTATACCATATATATATAAAATAATGTATCTAAATTTATACAATCTTATATACTATACTAAATAACAAAATAGAAATATTTGATTTGAACATGGAACCTAATTGTTTCTATTTCGTCTTTCTACATATATATATTCTTATAATTATCAGCCTTCTTTATGTATAGATAAATATATATAGTTATAGATGTATAATAGAATTGATAGATAGTTGGAAAAGAAGCCAATCGATTCATTATATACATACATATATCAATTATTATTATATCTACATATACAAATTTTAGATATACACAGTCCTGACGATAAGTTTAAGAACGATCGCAAACACAAAAAAATATTACCATAATTTTTAACTAAGGACATTGAATAATACAATATGCTTTTTTTTAAAAAATAATTCAATATGTATTTATTAAAAATAAAAAAAAAAATATTCGGAAAAAATAATAAAATAACGATATTATAATTCAAATGGTAAATTAAATGTACATATTTTTAGTGGCATAAAGTATAAGAATTTTGATTAGAGAATTTTTAATTTGAATCAATATATGATAATTTTTTAAATCATTTAAATAATAATCTTTAATACTTAGTAGTTCCTCCCTTGGCATGAATAACTGCTTTTAAACGATTTGGAATGATTTTCATTGCTTTTTAAATATAATTTTTACGATATTAATCCCCATTCGTTAAAAATCTGTAGAAATTGTTCGTTTTTGTTGATCTTGATCAATTTCTCGATCTATTGGTTTAATTCTGACAAAAAATTCTCAATCGGATTTATGTCAGGTGATGGGGCTGGCCATTCCAACAAATGAATATTAAAATATTTGAAAAAATGATTCGCAATTTTGCTTGTAGGTTTAGGGCAATCGTCCTGTTAAAAAATGTACTCCTTTTCTAGACACATTTTCGATACTTCAAAAAATGTCCTTTAATTTTATCAACGCCAGTCATACGTTCATGTATTTGAATTAAATTCCCAACCCCATTTGCACTAAAACACCCCCACACACCATAACGTTACCATCACCGCATTTAATGTTCTTCAATATATATTTTTTCAATTAAAGCTCTCCCGATTTTCTCCATACCCTTGGTCTCTTATTTTGTATCCAAATAATTCAAATTTACTTTCATCAGATGAAATAATCTTATTCCAAAATGAAATTGGTTATTTTACATATTGTATTATGCAATTTATAATCTCGCAATTTTGTTGTTTTTCGATATGAATGCGGTTTACCAGTCATACAGCACATTTACTAAAACTATCCCAGCACGCAAGATGATTCGCGGATGATTCGCCCATCGTATTGCGAGGAAGATAAATTTTTTCGCGGAAGATATTATCATCTTATCGAATTCGTAACCTCATTCGGGAAGGATTGTGTCCCGAATGCAATACTTCTTGTTGTATTGATTTCGTATTACGTACGGAATACAAAAGCAATACACCAAGAAGATTAATAGAAGATATCACTTAAATATCCTCTTAAAGTATCATCCGCGAATTGCGTGGAAGATGAAAATTGCACTTTTTAATTCACTTTAAATTAATTGCACTTTAAAATATTTTTAAAAGAATTAATATTAATAAAAACTTTAAAATACTTCAACAATACAGGATCGAATGACTATTGATTTAATTTGAGCTGATTTCTCGCTGAATTTTTAACCATAATAAACACGTTTCAATCTATCATATCATTTATTTATCTTCTACGCGTATCATCAATATTACTTCTTAGCGAATAAAAGAAGATAGATTCATATTTTAGTTGTTGGCTTTTTATCGTCTGGAAGACAAATACGCAATACATATCGTTAATTTATTGCGATTTTTTCATACAGAAGAAAAAATAAATATCTATTATTGCTATTTTGGCCTCACGGCAACAAAAGAGAAATTTTCAATGATTTGTGTTGCTCAAATATTACTAAGGCAATAAATAGAAGACATCCTCTAAGATATCGTGCAGATGATTTATCTTCCAAATGTATGCTAGGATCCACTTTTCATTTCTTTGTATTTTTAATTTCGCTAAAAGATAGTTTTAATGTCTTTTTGATCTCGCAGATGATATTGTACGAATTGATTCGAATTTCCTTTATTATTAATTTCTCTTCACTTATTGTTGTTTTCCTGGGGCGTCCAGACCTTAGTATATAAGTTAGTTATTTAAAATGTAATATATAATATAGGAAAATAATTAAGGAAAACGCTAAAATAATCAAGAAAATGTGGAAAATCACATTCATCGTTCTAAAAACTTTTCGCCAGGACTGTATATACTAAAGTAGATATTATTCAGAGAGAAATATAAACAAAATAGTAAAATAATTGTTTAAATTACTTCATCATCATCATCATGATTTCTATTCTAAATATATATACATCGAAATAGAATTTAGTTTTTTTTGTCAATCAATGAAGCTTCAAAATCTGATAAAATAAATTAAAAATAGAATTGAATTCATGTTTCTTTTAATTTGCAAAAAAAAAATCGTATTTTTTTAAACCTTTAATTAACCCAACCCAAACACATTTAGTGGTTTTAATCAGGAAAAACTCTTTAAAAAATGGCACTTTTCTTTCATACAGATATTTTTTTCGCATCATTTATTGGTAGGGATTCCCTTTAATGACATTCCAATCCAAATCAACAACTGAATACTTAATTAGTTTCCATATATTATAACAAAAAAAAAAGAATTTCCCTTTATAAAAGATAGTTTCATTAAATTTTTTATAAAATCATTTCAATTTCTAATTAGCACATCACACAAACTGACAAACCTTAACCTAAATCAATTTAAGTGTCGTCGTGGGTTTGTGTGTACGTGATTGTTTATTTGCGACTGTAAAACAGCATTACAAAACAATATATACTATATTTATATAAATCTATAATTGATTTGAAATTTTATGTGACGCTGATTTATTTATATAATAATTTTAGCCCTTTTTTTTTTAATTTATTCTATCAATTTTACAAAAGATATTTGAATCGCTATGAATATTTAATATACGGATATTCAAATTAAAAAGGATATATAAAAATATATAAATAAACCCATTTCAAACAATAAAATTCAATTATTTCTAATTTTAAATATAAATTATAGGGTATAAAAATATATGTATATAAATGAATTCGTGAAAATGAAATTGTTATTGATAAAATTGCGATAACGATAACTATTGTTATGTATGAGAATAATCTGGTTAAATATCTTTCAAATGTTGTTCAAATCTATCTTTAATTAATCTATCTTTGTCTAAATTTGTATTATGAATAAGATAACGATCATTAAATGAATCATCTCGCATATTTAATCTTAATAATAATTCGTGTAGTTTGTACCTTTATTATTCTTAAAAAAAAAAAGAGTAATAAAAAAGCGATCTGTTTTTAAGAAAACGAAAAAAAAAAACCACAAAAAAACTGGTTCATAAAAAAAGTCATATAAATAAAAAATAAATTATACAAAAATTATGGAATTAAAAGATCAAAAAAAAAAAACGGTATTTGCATGTTTTTTTTTTTAATTTTTAAATTGGTTATTTTTTAATAATTTGTGATAAAAATGTAAAAATGTTAACGATATTTGTGCATCCATATGGATTGTATTAAAAATAAAAGAGTCATTCGCGTTGTGCAGTTCATTGACACATATTTTATTTTTTGCACACATTATAAATGTAAATATACTACTCTAACCACTATTATATCGGACACCTGCTATTTTAATCGAATGCTCTATTACAAAACATGATATGAAAGTTACAATTGAAGGAGTGAAAAATTCCAAGGAAAAATTGAAATGAGGAATACAAAAACACCGGATGAATGTAAAAATTTACTAAATACCACGTCTAAGAGAATGGAGGCTATCATAAAGACCGGAGAAAGGAGGCGTTACAAAGGAGATTAGCGGATTATATGATTATATATGATGATATAATAGTGGTTAGAGTAGTATATGGAAAAGTGATTTTATGAAAAAAATAAAACGTGTATTACTGAATTGCTTACAGTCTGTAAAATAAATTGTTTAAATTCTGATTTCTAATAAAATTAGTGATTAACATTCAATCAATCCTCCGTATATTATATTTATTTATTTATTACATTCCATAATTTTCATCTCGCATATTTTTTTTTTATCAAAATAATCCTAATCTTTTCTATATATATATTATAGATAGTATAGATAGTATATACGAAAAGAGCTATGTTGTCGTCTGTTGAATGTTAAATTAAATTTTCTATATATGGTAAATATTTCATAACCACCTCTAAACCATTCAACCAACCACCATTATTCATACCTCTTTTTTTTTGGTGTCTGATATTTATATAACTTTTGAGACGTTGCTTATTGATATTAAATTACATAAATGATGATGTTCAAACAAAAATTAAAATATATATACTATAATCCACAAATTAATAATAATTTAATTTATAAAGATAGACATATTCATATTCTAAATGACTTACAGCATATTCTATATGCATATATAAAATCTGTAATATAATAATATTGTAATTTAAAATGTTAATATATATAAAAGTTTAATTGAATTAACCTGAATAGTCCTGAGGCATTACGGCATGTATGGTATGGTTACATGCAAAATTTGTAAATTTTCTATAAATTAGAAATGAAAAATTACAGTCGAAGTACGTTAGGATGATCGTGAGAAATTAAGAGTTTAACTTTTCATAATAAATCTTACAGTTAGAAATTCACTTAAAATACTTAAAATAAAATTGTTCTATTATACAACTGATAAACAAATTCATAAGTAAACAAATTCTATTTTTTCCGGCAGTCTATAGTAAATTACAGTAGTAATGAACATCATAAAACGTAACTTAACTCTTCAAAGTCGTCTAATAAAAAATAAAATAGTTATGAGTTAAATAATTGATCATCAACTGATAAAACATAAAAAAAAATTCATATTTCTTAATTAAAATAATATTAAAAATTGTTTATATATAGAAAAAATGTGGTATATAATTATAATAATTTATACTTTGTATATCTTTGAATTTTGATCATCATCAAATCAATTTTTATACACAGTGCGACAATTAATATTCCGGACTCAAACCATATCTGAATAACCAGTGGGACGATCTATATGATGGAAACACATGCGTTTTGAAGCTTGATGTCTTCTGTAAAAACTTTTCTTTTCTGTTTTTTGTTTTTTTCTGTCTGTAAAAATTTCATTGCATTTGGTTGGCAAATAAAAAAGTTATGACCTTTCTTGTGAAACAATATTTTAGTTGAAGTAGAAATTTTAACATGGAACAAAGAGCAGTCATTAAATTCAACGTAAAGCTTTATAAATCGGCAACAGAAACGTTCAAATTGATGCAGCCAGTTAATGGCGATAATTGTATGAGTGGAACACAAGTTTTTGAGTGTATAAACGTTTCGTGGATAGCTAAAACACAGGCCAAAAACCAAGAAAAGTGTCATCGAAAATCCCGACAATGCTCGTAACATTCTTCGATAGCAAGGGAATTATCCATAAAGAATTCGTTCCAACTGGTCAAACAGTCAGTGGCGCATATTATATCGAAGTTTTGAGGCGTTTGATGGTCAGGATTCGTGGTATTCGACCTGAATATCGTGAATCAGATAGTTGATGTTTGTTACACGATAATGCACCTAGTCACACTTAACGTATTGTTCGTCAGTTTTTGGCTCGAAATCAAGTCTGTGTGTTAAATCATCCACCGTATTCACCTGATTTACCACCATGTGACTTCTATTTGTTCCCAAAACTTAAAATGAAATTGAAAGGATGTTTTTTTTTTGAGGATATTGAAACCATTCAAACAGCATCTAGACGCGCACTATAGAGACAATACCACAAAATGAGCTGGAACACGCATTTGAATCATTAAAATTAAATCGATGTAACAGTTGTATTGAATCAGGAGGAGAATATTTTGAATGATTAAAAAAAAAAATTCAAAAATCGTGTATTTAATGTATTTCGTAGGACCAGTCCGGAATATTAATTGTCGTACTGTGTATATAAAGATATATAAGACTAAAGAATAAACGATTATTTAATAAAAACTTTTTTTATTCTTCTTCTTCTTAATTTGATGGTTTTTGTTTTATATATATATTTTTTTTTATTGTTCTATATATTATGTGTATATGTAAAAAACACTTAAACAACTTAATTTTATTCAATTTTTAAAATTGTTTATTGCCCTCACCATAACAAATAATAAATATTTGTAAAATATGAGACATGTTACAAAACGAAAAAAAAAAAAAAAATTAGCAGAACCAGTATATAACATTCTTTATTGATCCATCCATCCATCCATTCAACCAGCATCATCTTCATCATCATCATCATCATCACTATCCTCAAAATCTTCTCAACATCCATCGTCATAAATTGTATATGCCAATGTAATTTTCGGTGTATCTTAAATTGGTAAAATTATTTATGATATTATGCATATATCATCATCCATGTATCTATATATATCTATATAACTTTATTCATATATAGTATCCAAAACTGTATGAATGTAAATAAATATATAAATGTATGTTATATCTGCATATATATAAAACAATATATATATGTTATTTATATATAAACATTAAAAAAGATAAATATATACATAAACTTGTTTAACAAAACTTTATTATTTGTGATCCGGTTTTTGCTCTTATTTTTATGTTTTTTTTTTTTTAGTATTATCATCATTGAATGAACGAACGCATTCACATAGAAAATAAAATATACATATATTTATTTTATTTAACTTTTTGTTGTTACACAAGCTTTTGCTGCTGTTTCAACTATATATATATACATAAATATAGAATAGATATAGATATAGAGGTATATAAACACATGAAAATTCTACAGTAAAATTCACAGCATCACTTTGGTGATGATGATACCAAAAAAAAAACTCAATATACATTTTTAAAAATTATTATTGTATATATACCATAAAATATACATTTTTTTTTTAGTTTTAATTTTTATCTGATGTACATTTTCAAAAGTTTAACTTTATTTTCTTGGTTTTTTTTTTGTTTTGTGGAATTTTGTAATAAACGTCTATTGGATTGGTGGAAGATGCCAAAAAAGTATAAATGCCAAATGTTTTGCAAATACATTAAAATAATTTATATTTTGTATATATGTTAATATATTCGTATACGTTGAGAAATTTCTCCAAAAATATGACTATAATCACTGAAATGGAAATAAAAGTTAACAACGTTTTTATTACTCATATAATCTGTTTAAAAGGAAATCATAGGATATTTTGATAAATAAAATGAATAAACAATGTCTTTCTTCAATCCCTAAATTCCTCTTTAAAAAAAATCAAAATATCTATTATTTTATCAATCACCTTTTGCGATTTTCTTGGTTCTATGTTGCATATATTGACGATTTCCAATATTTTTCCCTATCCTGTCCTGTCCTGTCCAACAAAAATTGTTTAATCTGTGCTGTTATAGGATAGTTTTTTTTATATATCGTATTATTTCATATTTTTTGGTAGAAAATTTCCAATAGAAATATTTAAAATTAGAGCATTGGTAAAAAATTTGAAAATTCTTTTGAAAATTAAAATATTCTATTCGAGTATGTTTTCCATAATTCTTTCAAATGGGCAATCAAACAAAACTATATTATATACATAATCTATAATTTGTCAAAATTCATCACATTTTCCCTTATTGTTTAAGTCTATTCCTCTTATAGAATTAAAATCTAAATATAAACTGTGAAATTTATGTTACTTACCATCTGCATTTATGCATTTATTTTTTGTTACAATAATTTAATTATTATATAATATTTATTTCCATAATTTTAATTAATATATGTATATGTGTAATTCGAAAGTTAAATAGATTTTATTTTTGTTTAAATTCAGTTTAAATGGATATACTACTGTGTACAAATATGAGTAAGACTTTATTTATAACTGTTGAAATCTTTATTTATTCTTCTAAATCTAAATCATTACCCTCAAAATGATTCCCGCGTGATGCAATGCAACTATGCCAACGCTTTTTCCAATTTTCAAAACATTATTTATACTCGTTTTCCGGAATGGCCATCAGTTCCCTTTTCCATTCGGCTTTTATCTCTTCAATCGTGTCAAAACTCTGTCCTGTAGCGGTCCCTTAAGCTTAGCGAAAAGAGCTAGAAGTCACGATCCAAGTCGCATCTCCAGTTATGATGCGTCTCATTTTGTCTTGATAGTCGAAAGCATTGTTTCACACTCTGCAACGCGACGCTGTTTTTCCATGAAATTGAACGTTTTTGCCACCAATCGCGATTTGACTTTTCTGCCGCACAAAACATCTTTTAAAATGGTGTTGACTGACCCATTTGATATTCTAAACAATATCAGCAAGCTCTCTAGTAGTCAATCGACGATTTTGCAGCACCCAAATTCTTTGATTTTGTTGGCGTGCAGCTCATCAGTAGAGGTTCTTAGTCGTCTTTGATGTGGTTCGTCTTCAACGCATTCACGACCATCCTTGAACAATTTGTGCCAATCGAAAACAATTGATCTGCGGACATCGACTTCTCACCAAAGGCCTTCTGCACCATTCTGAAGATTTCGGCGACCGATATTTCAGTTCGTCAACAAAATTTAATGCTAACGTCTTTGTTGAATAATTTCAGACATTATCAAAAAATGAACAAATTGAATAAACAACTTTTCTTTGTTCACACCTACACACGTAAATACTACAGCAATGAACCAATTGACATAAAATTTGTCAAAAATTTCAATAACAGTACTACCAACGTAAAAATAAAAGCATTTATACAAATAGATAAATCAGGGAAGCATTAAATTGAAAAGTCTTACTGATATTTGTACACAGTAGTATATGAAAAATATATTTAAAATATTCATATCAAATTTTAATATTGATTTACATAAATGTATATTATCATATTGTATGTATATATAGAAAATTTAGAAAATCGTGTAAAAAAACGAAAGAATGGAAATTAACTAACTTCAATATTATATTTTAACATTTTTATTTTTTTTTGATATTATGATACACCTACATTGCAAAAATTATTTATCATTGAATTATATACAGTTGATAACAATAGTTTCTTTATACAATATTATTTATAATAGACGTTATCGTAATTACCATAAATATGCAAACAATTTTAATGTCAAATTATATCGCAATACATTCAAAAGAACATTTTAGTAAAATTTTCCCCTATCCTTTTGGATAGTTATTAATTAATTACTCTAGTACATTTTGTTTTTTTCTAAAGTAATTATAACATTTTAAAGAATAGATTTTGGTAATTGCCAAACGATATTCAAATGTCATTAGATTTATGTGGAAAATCGAATTTTCTTTTCCATTAACCGAATAAAAATTAAATTGATTTCATGAAAAATTATCATTGTCCATAGATATTTTCTATTGAATGTATGTGACATTTCGTATTTTTGGAAAAATCAACAGAATAATAATTAAAAAAAAATTAGTTTGGAAAATTTATTATATCTATGTATATTGAAAAGTACGATATTGAAAAGTTTTTCAAAATGAAAATTAAATATATAAATGTTTAATTTTAATATCAAATATACGAACGAAAATGTTTATTTATTACATACATACATATACAAAAATATATAGAGATTCTATATGATTTAAACAAGGAATATAATTAAATTTCACATTGTATGCAAATTTTAATTTAATAATATTTTATTTAAACAAATTCAATCATATTTAAAAATAATGTATATATGTTATTTTTATATCCTCCCATCCCATCCATATATATTTGTAAATAATTCATAGATATATTTTATATATGAGTTTTAGATATATATTCAATAAATTTATTTACGGGATTATTAAATTTGTGCAATAGTTTTAAAGTTTAAATGTAAACTCAATCAATCACATTGTTTATTTAGGATTGTTAAGGATCGATCGAAAAAGGATTTATTAATTTATAAATAATAATTCACTTTAAAATAATATAATATATAGTCGACTATATAATTTGAAAATCAAATATACATCATCAATGTATTTATTAAAAAATTAAAACTGTTTTGTTACCGCTTTACATATATCTATTTATAGTTTATGTTATTGCCTTTAGGCAGATTAAACGATTTAATAATCGTGAAAAAAATTCTATATATATATTAATCGGACATTGACAACAAAATAAATAAATATTTAGATTAAATGAATATATTTTAATCAATTAATTAAAACTACATTTTATATATTAACATACTAAATCGTTATATATACGAATTTATATGCATTTTATACTTCATAATATATCATTCAAATACATAATAATGCGATTTACCTGTTTAGAATTTTGATAGTTATACAATTTAAAAAAAAAACTTATTATATGGTTATTTTTTTTTGTTTTTTTTAAGTCAAGTTTTTCAAGTTTCTATCTGACTTGCGCGTATCACTACAAATTACCAAACAAACAGCTTTTTTTTTTTGTATTTTATATATATGTAGAAAACACTATAAATAACATCAATTTTTATACCAAATGTATTGGATATTATTAAGATAGTTTTATTGATTTTGCTCAAAAGGTGAATATACTCTTGGAAATTAAAAAAAAATATATTTTGAAAATAACATTATTATATAATTCATTAAATATGGAAATTATTTTTTCTTTTATTATAAAAAATTTAATTATTTTCTTTTAATAATTAAAACACCGTTTTTATATTTTTGAATCCTAATTTATTATTATACATTTTTTTTTTTTCATATAGAATAGATAATGAATTCGATATATACATATTTTATAGTTTTGTTTTAAAAGCGTGACAATATCATAAACATATGATTTTAATCAGGGGGGATTATAAAAAATGGTCAATATCATGAAAACTCTTATAAATAAGATTGTTTTCTTTTTTATCAATGTTATTTTATTCTAATATAGAACTTTAGATTACAAGATTAATGGATTAAATAAATTGTGTTGGGTTCTAAATCCCTGAAGCAATTGACCCCTCGATGTCATTGTCCTACACTCTCAATCTATTCCATATTATCCAGCTGTGGATGAACATAAATTCTTAAGGCAATGAAAATTGTTCTAAGATTGATTAGATATTTTCATATATAATTGGGTATGTGTTTGTAGACTTTGTTAATTTTTGGATACATCCGACACAAAATATTGGGACCTTGCATTGATAATGTTGATTTAGATAACATTTGGCGTAATTAGCGTTGTGTGCATCGTAGCACACCCCGCCCATATTCTATTTTTTTTGTCTGTCATTACTCTATAAATTTCAGTATATCAGTCATTTCATTGAAGTGTAAACAACAAAGCTTTTTTTTTTGCTTCGAATACGTCGAAACACATGCCTGAAAAAGTTGTTTTGCGGGGAAGTTTTATAACTTTCTTTAATTTGAAGAAAACCGCTGCTGATAGTTATCGATTGTTGGTAGAAGCTTACGGTGAACATGCTCCAAATCAAAAAACTTGTGAACGGTGGTTTGCAGAACGAAGTGGTGATTTTGACTTGGAAGACAAAGAACGGTCAGGTCAGCCAACAAAATTTGAATACGAAGAATTGCAGGCATTGTTGGATGAAAATTCGTGTCGAACGCAACGAGAGCTTGCATTAGAGTTGAATGTCGGATTGCCTCTACCATTTCTAGACGTTTGCATTCAATGGGAAAGGTGAAAAAGCTAGGAAAATGGGTCCCACATCAACTGAATGAAAATCAACTCAAAGCACGAAACGATGCATGCCATAAACATCTTGCCGAGCACAAAAAACATAGTTTTTTGAGTCGAATTGTCACTGGCGATGACGTGGTATGCGTGTATTACGACAACCCCAAACGTAAAACATCATATGTTGATCCCGGCCAACCATCAACTTCACAATCAAAACGCGATATTCATTGCCAGAAGCTTATGCTGTGTGTTTGGTGGGATCAGAAGGGTGTGGTATATTACGAGCTGTTAAAACCGAATGAAACGGTTACAACTGAACGCTACAGACGCCAATTGAACGAACTGGCAAAGAAATTGAACGAAAAACGACCATTGATAGCTCGAAAACACCACAAAGTTTTTTTTCATGATGACAATGCCAGACCACATCGTGCAAACATCGTTAAGGAAAAAATAAAGAGGCTCATCTTGATCACCCCCCGTACTCTCCAGAGCTTGCTCCTTCTGATTACCATTTGTTCAGATCAATGCAGATGTACGCAGATGACAGATGTACGCTTTCGAAATGCTGTAAAAGTGCGAAAATGGGTCGATGAATGGATTGGGACAAAAGATGAGGAGTTCTTCAAACGAGGAATCAACAAACTTCCTAAAAGATGAGAGGAAGTCATAGCTAACGATGAGCAATATATTGGTTAATGTACTCAATCATTTTGTTATACAAATAAATGCCAGTTTCAAGCCAAAAAATCGACCTTATTAATGCAGGGTCCCAATACCAAATTTATTTTCCTTAACTTGATCCCAATGAATAAATGGTGAATTAGTTCATAAATAAATAAATAAATAAATAAAATTCAAATCAGAAAAAAATGTCCGGCCATGGATTTTAACTCGTCATCACCTGCAATTGGGAGGTTTTTATTTTTTAGGTGAATGGTGAAATCTTTTATTGACTCGCTGAATGAAATGAGTTCGCTTCTTTTATAAGTGTCGGGCGCCAGTTGTTGTTTACCGACTAAAATACAACCTCCCTTTTTTCCCATGGCAGCATCATAACCGGAACCGCTTCCGCATTACTTCAGGTCATTCTTTATTTTATTCCAATATGGTTTACGCATCCACGCATCCCTTCGTTGCATCCCAACTGATTTCTTTTTCCGCAAAATCTTCTCAATGTACATTGCTATTTCGTTCCATTGACATTCGTCTTTCACCATTTTGTTCACCACCTTCTCATGGGTAATTGTTCCAATGGAACGAAATAGCATTACCCGCATGTCTCATTCTACCCTCATGTTACGGAACTCAACGAAAAACGTATGATATGTCTTGTCATTGTCATTCAGACAAGCGGCACATTTACGATAATTTACCCGCAATTAGGTTGGATGCTTTACCATCAACGACACCAACCAACTCATATAGAACTTAAAAATACCGGATTTAAAAAATTTAAAATGATCAAATTAGAGAAAATTATTTGTATCAATACACATCAATAGTTTTAATCTAGAGTTCAAACCAGAAATCAAGACTGAGTTTATCAATTTGTCCTTTATTACTTCAAATTGAAAAAATTAAGATAAAAATGTAAAATACAAAACGAAATAATCCAAATATCGACGTCTAGAACATCATTTTTTTGTGATTATAATATTTGATGTATTCAAAAACTAAACCATTCACACAAAGAATTATGTTAAGTAAGAGAATTTTTTTTAAGATATTTTCTTAAAAATATAATAAACAATATTATTACATATTTTATTATAATAATTATATAAATTTTTGTACACAAACGGCACATACATAAATACGCAGATCGTTTCTCGATGAGTTTTTTATTTTAAAATAATAATAATAACCACATATGAAAAATATTGTGATAGAAATCAAGTACGTGAAAGCAAAAAAAACATTATATTTGCTTATGGCTATTTATTTATTATTATTTTATTTTATTTTTTTTGTTTTTTATCATATATTCACGTAAATATACTTATAATATTCTCATGTCAGCAACATAAAATATAAATGCTTATATATACAGATAAAAAAAAATGTTCTAACCAGCGAAACAACCTTTAGGAACTTTGCATATAGAATTTTTTTTTTTTTATTGTTATCTATAGGAACAATTTCGCTATATAAGCTATATGTAATTCTTAAATATATATATATTTTATTGTAACATTTTTTTTTATTTAATATAAAAAAAAAATCTAAACAAAATCCGCACACAAAATAAAATGAAAATATAATAATATAAAGAAGAAAAAAAAAACATACTTGCAGATTCTTTAGAACAGGTTATTTTTTCTTCTGTTAATTCAAACATTTATTGTATTTTTATTTTTTTTTGTTCGTAATGTAAATTTGTATCTAAATGTAATATAAAAGAATATATAAAAATTCGTTATATTATTGGTTATATTTTCTTGGTATATTAGTACATTGGCTTGTTGATGGTCATCATTAATGTGATGTGTCTTTAAAAGAACATTTAAGAAGAAAAGATAAAAAAAAAAACCAAAATAATAACATAGAGATGGAAATGGAAAAACATATAAAGATAATCGAAAAAAAAAAAAAAATTAATTCAAACATTTAATGGTCACTTTTTCTTCTATAATATAATAATAATAATAGTTAATAAATTTTAATTTAAATATATTTTAGCAAAAAAAGAAAAAAATCAATTTTTTTTCTTCTTTTTCTTTTTCTTTTTCTTTTTCTTTTTCTTCTATATTATATCTCTATTTAATTCATTTATATATAATTTATTGTTTTTTTTTTTGATTTTATTTTAATTTTATAAATCGTTTTATGCGAGCTTATAGAAAATATCGCATATACAGAAGAAGAACTTTACAAAAAAATTCATAAATGAAAAAAAAAATAGACACTTGCAGTGGAATTTCCTTTAAAATCAATTAGTTGTAATTTTGTTTTATTTTTTTTTCTTGGTATAATATTCTATTATATTTAAGAATTGTGCAAAAAATAAAAAAAATATAGAAAAGATTAAAAATAAAAATAATTTTATACATACACAGGATGCGTATATATACGAAATTTAAATGAAAAATGTTTGGTCATCGTCAAATAAACGAAATATTAAATTGAACATAAAGATTCAATGAATTCGTTTTGTTATATCATATTTTTTTTTTGTGTTTCAACATTTTTTTTTTTGATTTTAACTCTAAATACTTTTATGATTTCGTTGAAATTATTGATTTTAATTGGGAAATGTTTTAAATAAAATTGTGATCAACGAATTTGATCCACTATCAATTAACTAAAACCTTTAAATTTTATAAATGATGTGAAAAAACTTCAAAATCCTGTATATATTCTGAAGTTTATTTTGTATGATGAATGGGATAACAAAATCAATAACATTGAGATTGGAAAACAATCTATATATAGAGAGTTTCCTTGTGAAAAATTTCATCAATTTGCAACTGATTAATTACATAACTTATTACAATTAACATATAACTCTGTGGTGTAAATGTTAAAAATGCCAACCTAAAATTCTAACGAAATTTTGGGGTCGTGGGTTCGAATCCTACTGAATGCATAAAATATGTTTTGTGTTTTCGGTTATTTTTCGAATCTGAGGTGGAATTATCGCATTCGATTACGATAGACGATTGTCGTCAAACATACGATTTTTTCATTTTTGCAATTATGGCAGACGATATCGTCGGTTTAAGACGATAATTTTTGACGATAGGGTAGTAGCTATCGTTACGATTGTCGTTGGTATTGCTTTCTTTTGTTTTTGTTCATTTATTCAATTTTAATATTCATAAAAAATACAAAAGCAATTCTCATAAAAATAATACTTTCAATCTCATTCTCATAGAAATAATAAACTTTTTGTTTTTTATATGAAAATCATTTGCCACAACAATATCCACGGAGACGATATACAAATAATATCGATACCCACAAAATCGACTACCATAATATCAAAATAATTGAGTATCGTAATTTTAGACGATAGGCGATAGACGATGGTATCGACTCCCATAATGCCACCCCTGAATTTTAACACAGAGTTGTATTTTCCGCTTGTGTGATTGGTCGTACGGCTAATTACCGACACCGTAAAAGCCACGAATTAAGAAACTAACAACAGAAGGCTGTTGTTGGACGCTAAAACCAGATTGTTGGTTGTATAGCGAAAAATTTATTTTTATTTATTACAATTTTAAGAAATTTATAAAACATATTCCTAGAAATTAATTTACTGAAAGATTTATTTTACCTTATATGATCTTTTATGTACTTGTAAATTATTATTATAATTTAATAAAGAAAAAATACAGAAGAAAAAGAAGAGTTTTCTCTCTGCATTCCAATATATCACATTTATTTATTTATAAAAAAAAAATTATTATTACGATTTATTAATATAATATATATAAGAGATTTTCCCTTTATAACATTTTATTACAACACTTTCACATTTATTGCAATAAAACATTTATTATAATTCAATAATAACTCGCGTATCCCCAAACCAAAAAGTCTATTTGGCAAAGGTAAATTTATAAAATTAATAATTAAATTATATATTTTACATGAAAATAAATGTATTATTAATATAAATCTGCAATAAATTTAACTTTGTTATTTATTTATACATTTACACAGTGCGACAATTAATATTCCGGACTGGTCCTAGGAAATAAATTAAAAACACGATTTTATTTATTCAAAATATTCTCCTCCTGATTCAATACAACTGTTACATCGATTTAATAATGATTCAAATGCGTGTTCAAGCTCTTTTTGTGGTATTGTCTCTATAGTGCGCGTCTAGATGCTGTTTGAATGGTTTCAATATCCTCAATATTGAAACATCCTTTCAGTTTCATTTTAAGTTTTCGGAACAACGAGAAGTCACATGGTGCTAAATCAGGTGAATACGGTGGATGATTTAACACACAGACTTGATTTCGAGCCAAAAACTGACCATAAATAAGTGAAGTGTAACTTGGTGCATTATCGTGTAACAAACACCAACTATCTGATTCACGATATTCAGGTCGAATACGACGAATCCTGGCCATCAAACGCCTCAAAACTTCCATATAATATGCGCCACTGACTGTTTGACCAGTTGGAACAAATTACGAGCATTGTCTTGATTTTCGATGGAACTTTTCTTGTTTTCTTAGCCCGTGTTTTAGCCATCCACGAAAAGTTTATACCACTCAAAAACTTGTGTTCTACCCATACAATTATCGCCATTAACTTGCTGCATCGATTTGAACGTTTCTGTTGCAGATTTACCAAGCTTTGCGTTGAATTTAATGACTGCTCTTTGTTCCATGTTAAAATTTCTACTTCAACTTAAATATTGTTTCAAAAAGAAAAGTCATAACTTTTTTTTATTTGTCAACCAAATGCAATGAAAATTTTACAGACGATAGAGAAAACATCAAGCTTCAAAACGCATGTGTTTCCATCACATAGATCGTCCCACTGGTTATTGAGATATGGTTTGAGTCCGGAATATTAATTGTCGCACTGTGTATGTACTCATGTAGAAAATTATACATTTTTAAAAGAAATTTTTAACAGATTGAAAATTTAATAAGAAATTTAGTTCTCTTTTATAATGAATTTTATTAAAAAAATGTATTTATAGTAAAGAAATGTTTTTATATAACATTTAATTATATTTAGCCATATTAATTTCTATCTCATTGACAATCAATTTTTCTAAAATCTTTTATTTGAAATCAGCATTAAATCTTTAAAACAAACATTGAATTTTGAATCAATCGTCCCAAAGAAACTGAACAGTAAATGAACAGATATGGTAAATATTCGGAACTTAAAAAAAAATTGATTGTTTGACAGCTCCCAAACTGCAGAAAAAAAAACAGATTAAAGTGAAAGTAGGAGATTTTTTGACAAAATTTTGGTTGTGTTTTGCATCACGATGTGATTCATCACGATGTGAATCTATAAATCCATTGCGACGGTAGATGATTTTTTAATTTTTTTTCAGTGTGATCTTATTTCATTTAATAATTGGTGTCTTGTTAATAAAACAGTTTTAATGTTGACGAATTTAATGTTATATTAACTTTATGAGAAAAAAAATCAATTTTAAAATATATGATTACCATTTTGAAGGTATAATTTTAAATTATTTGGACAAAACACTTGATCATTTGGTACATTTTCTTGGATAGTGAGCAAAAATTTTAAATCGCATATCGATTATATTGTATTGTATAGGGCTAACACTATTATGGGCTTTATTTATTTAGTATGTCACGTGAAATCTCTGATTATCCGTATTGTCTTATTTTACTCTCTGCGATACGTTCTATTCTTGAATATGTGTGTCTTGTTTGGTCAGCGTTCTATACTCTGGTCACAAGGCTAGGATCGAATCTAGGATTCTGAGAAGATTTCTAAGATTTGCTCCTCTGAAATCTCTTCCATGGATTGATCCGATTTTATCCGACCTATGGCTATTCTCAAAGATTGACTTTATTAAACATGTCCATAAACATTGGAAAGACATAGAGAATTTATTGTCGTTTTTATGTAACTTGTTAAATTATATACAGTTGATTGACCTTCTATTTTAAATAAATCAATATTAAACGTCTTCGTGCTAACGATTTTAGATATGCTTGGCTAATTATCGTACCACTTATGGCCGATTTAACCCACTTGATGTTTTAATCATGATATATAACTCATGTAATGGTTTAAAAAAATGTAAAAATGTAAAAATGTGCAAAATACGATCGTCCTGTTTTTTTTTTGTATAAGTTTTTGGTTGCTGTTCAGTTATTTTTCAAACAATGATGGCATTACAGTCCAATATATTACAAAGGTCATCTTCATTGATGACAAAAAAAAGGACACTTCTTTATTTTTTTAAATATATATTTATATATAAAACGAATTATATATTAAATATTTATAATAATATAGTAATAATACATAATAATAAAATTATCAGACTTATATTGAGGTTCATACCAAAGTATACATATAAAAACCACAAAATCAAATTATATATACGGCTTATATATTCAATTTTATAAATAAAATTTATATAGTTTTTATAAATGGGAGAAAAAAAAATGGGCAAATTCTATCAGATAGTTTTTTTTTTTTTTTTTTTTATTCTGTATTAAATGGCAAGCATATAGAATGAAATTATACAATATACAAAAAAAAAATAAAAATGAAAATCATAATAAAATGCATATAATATATAAAAAAAAAACAATATATAATTTTACCTTGTAGCAAAATAGATATGTACTTATTCAAATACATATATATGTGAATAAAAAAAAATGTGAATTGGCGATATACTGATGCACGATTCCACGATATAGTTTCATATTCATATATATGTATATAGGTAACACATTTAAAAAAATATCTCGTCCATATAAAAACATATTTATTTTTTTTTTGTCATGTCTCATATAATATATCTATTTGCGTAGTATATAAGAACAGCCAGCATCCTTCCATATAACAGCATCCTACACACAAAATGTATATAAAATATATAATATGTATTTTCGCAGTGTTTTGTTGACGTTTGTTATCATACATACATATATATATTTGTGATATTCATTGTATATTTAGATACGATACACCTCCATTATGTCGACATTGGTTATATTGTTTTGGTATATATAAAAAAAAAATTAATGTACGTTTATGAAAAGAGAAAAAAAAATCCACATGAATAAAATAAATTTTATCCTATATTTAATATAGAATTTTTTTCCAAGAGATTCTATGCGAACATATTATGAACAAGTCTAAAAATACATTTATTTTTTTATTTTTTTATGTTGAATTCTATCCTTTATATTGATCCAACATAACTTGAATATGTTTTGTTTATATGTATATATATGAGTATTTATGTATGGATATCGCTTTTACTGGATTGGCAATGTAAAAAAAAATAAAAAAAAATACAGTATATGAAATAGTAAAGTTGAATAGAGAATACAATGAAATTTGTCTGCGGTTCGTATTATCGTATTATATATTGTATATTTTGGCAGCAAATAATACGATAATATATTTAGTTTTTTTTTCTACTTATATCTGCAATTCATTCTAATCCTCTTTTTGATAGTGTTTAACACCAATTTTGTATTGTAGAGATTTTTATTTAAAGCTTTATACAATTTGTTTTGTTTCTCTAAAAATAATTATGCAGTTTAAAAAGTTTTTTTTTTTTTAAATTACATTATTATTGTTATTATTTAATTGTTCCATTCGTGATTTTTTCCTGTTTCGCCGTCACAAACCACATAATAACTCCAAATTTATAATTCGCAGAGATTAACTTTGTATGGTGAACTTTAAGAGAATTTTATTGCGCACAAAGTTGCTTACGCAAAAAAAAATTTGTACCTCCGAACATTTTGAGAAAAATCAATTTTTCTGAAAAAGTTGATGGAAAAATATGATATTTTTTAACTTTAAGCATCTCCAAACTCCAAACGAGAAATAGATAGTTTGAAAAATTGTATCCCCAGCAAAATTAAAGGTAATTCATTTACCTATAAATAGAGTATCTAATTTTTATTTTAACTTGAACAGTTTGGAAATTATTAGTTAATAAGTGAACCCATGTTTTGCAAGGAACACCATTTTTTGAGGAACACCTTGTAACTCGGTAGGAGTTGAAGTTAAACCCTCCCCCCTTTCCAGAACGATTTTTTGCCGGAAATAGTCCCAGGAATATGTGGTATTTGGCTTTATGGGGTTGTACTGGGACACACTGTATATAATTTTTTTCTAAAAACAAGATGCAAGTGTATAAAAGCATAATACAGCCAGTCTTAATGTATGATAGTGACGTATCGGGAAAATGTGCAAAGAGCCAGACAATGCACCTACCGGTAATTCAAAACAAATGCCTTAAAATAATAAAAAATCTTCCATACTACTACAGCACACAAAAACTGCATACAGAACCAAATATCAAAATGATACACGAAACCATAAACGACCAAAATAAAAAATTTGTTACATCTTGCAATAGTTCCAATAATCCGCTCATCAAACAATTAGTAGAATTAACAGCCCAACAGCAATAGAATAAAAAATTAAAATAAAAACGATGTTAAGAGATTAGTTTTTAAGTTTAGATCTGGAACAGTTCCCATCCTTCTCCCACCCTTAACTCATGCAAACACCCCACAAAAATTCCTTTCATAAAAAATTCCTCTTGTAAAACATTAGATTAAGTAATATAATGTAGTTTAAGGTATTTTAAGTGTAGGTTTAGAAAAATAATGAAGGTTTTTTCTATTGTTTTCCTTTGAAAATAAACCAAATGTTAAATAATTGGAATATACCACACTAAACAAGGAAGAAAAACTTTAATTAAAGTTAACCTCCTAGTTTAAGTTAAATATAATTATTATATGATGTATAAAATGAAATTGCATAATAAAAGTTATATCTACCTATCCATCAATATAATTTTTTTTTGTAAATGCAAAAGTCATTCTTTATGAAAAATAAATTCTGATAAATGCCATTGGAACGAATGTTTTTACAATGTTTTCTTAAAGCGATCTGAGTCCTTTTTAGGATTGTAAGGGGTTTTTTTAAAATATTTCATATTTTATTATTGTGAAAATTACCGTAAAATGGGGTGAAGTGAATCGAAAATTTTACATTTTTCTTAGTTGTGACTTTTAATGATTCCGGAAAATTTCACGAAAAACAATTTAAGTTCTTGCTTCCTTCTAAGTTGTAAATTCAAAGAAAAAAAAATCTTAAGTTTTATGGAACCAGCAATACTGAAACACCGATCCACTTCACCCCACACGATTGTGTGAATTGGATATGTTTTAGTTTTATAACCATTTATTGCTGGGGGTTGAATATCAATTTGTTAGATTGCATTATATCGATAAACAATACGAACTTAATGAAATGCGCTAGATGAAGGTGTTAGTATACATTTCTAGAACGTAAAATTAGCGTAACAACGAATCGTTTTTAACAAATATATGACAATAAAAATGATTGATTTCGTTAGGTTTTTGAAATGCGATTGAAATCATTTTAAAGAAACAACATCTAATTATATCACATTTATAGTTTTGTTAAAGGTCATTTGATTCTTAATAAAATAAACAAAATTTATTGCATTGTAGTTAGGCTTCCAAGAGGTTTTTTATATATACACGTGGCATTATCCACTTCACCCCACAATATTTAATATTACACAATTTTATTGTTTTAAATCACCTAACAAACTAATTTTTTTTTTTAATATTCTACTTTGATGCACACATTTGTTCTTATCATAATACATAATTAATCAAATTGTAGCACTTTTCAGAGTAGCCAAGCCACAGTGTTTCTTTCGTGATTTTTTGTCGATAGAGTGTTTTAGAAAAATATTGTTATATTGTTTTTTTTTAATTGGATAAAGGAATTTAGAATATAAATCATTGTGAGAAATTAACTGTAGATTGGAAATATTATTTATAAAACAGGAATTGTTTTTAGAAATTACAAATATTTGCAAAACTATACAAAAAAGTGTGAGAGATCAACTTCACCCCACTGTATCCACTTCACCCCATTTTACGGTACTTTATTATCCAATCTCAAATCACAAAAAAAAACTTTTATCTTATTAAATCAACAAATGAGTTTGTAATACTACTATTATTTTGAACATAGCTGTATATAGTTTTGTAAAAAAATAATGTTTCAAATAAGGATATATTCAATAAATAAAATAATTGCAATTTCAAATGTATATTTAAAAGATAAACAAATCAATTTAAAATTGATTACATCAAATTGAATTTCTACGCATATTTTATGCGTATATATTTAAAAATATATTTATTTTCTATATTTTTTTTATATACATATATAAATATATCATCATAATTAATGAATTTTATTTATTTTTTTTTATTTTATTTCTTACAGGTATGATGTTTATTTATTTTTATTTGATTACATTACAAATTATATAAGAAATTATCATCTCATAATGGATAGTGGACGAACTATATAAAAAAAAAAATAGTATGTAATATATTTTTTTTAATTTAAAATAAATTTGTTTAAAACAATTTTAATATATTTTAAAACCTTGTAAAATTGGTGCGTGTGTAATATTGAAAAACTAAATATCCATATTTTTGTTAGATTGTGTATAATAAAATATATAGAGTGAATTTTAAGGACGTATTTTACTCCGTTTGCACTCGCATTTATTTACGGGAAAACTCTAAATTTGTTATTCTACAAAATTAAAATATCATATTTCAATAATTAAATGGCATTATTTTGTTTCTTTTTTTCGATTTTTGTTAAATTATTTGTTTTTGTCAAAAATACTATAAAATAATAAAATAATATTTGCATAAAATAACATTTAATTTATTGATATTACCGCAAAAATTTTAAAATTTCAATATAATTATGGTTGTGTATTTCTGTAAGATATATGGTTATTGCAAAAATATATATGAAATAATTTTGAAATTTATCTATAATTTACGACTGGTTTGTTTTTGGTTATATCAGTTAACGCGTTTCATACAAAATTAGATCCCCATATATATATATATAAATGTTTTGTTTTTTCTTTTTTCAATTTTAAACTTAATTAGTTATCTCATAGTATTGTATTTATCTACTTTTTTTATTTTATAAAATGTTATTTTTGCACCTCTAAAAATGGCATTTCTTCATAATTAATATTTTTATTTTTTTTTATATGTATATTAATATATACATTCCATAGTATTATTTCACATATATGATATTTCATTTTTAGTTTTTGTATTGTTGCATGAATTTTTTCTATTTTTGCAATGCCGGTTTTTTTGAGATAACACAAAATTATCTGATAATAATATAACAATTTATATAGTGGTGATAATCTAAAGAAGGCGTTAGTTTCAACCAAAAATGATTTGTTAATTCATACACTTTTCAATGACAAAACTATCAAAATAACTCAATGTCTTTGTGAAATGTTTATGGAACTTTATTGATTGATTTGTGGATAGACCACAAAGAAAAACATTCCATATTAAAATCATTTACCAAAAAAAGGTATTGAAAAAAAAAAGATGTTTATCGTGGCTTTAAAAAAATTTATTTGATTTATATGATTTTTTGTTTTTTAAATGATGTTATAATATCAACAAGATACATATATATATAGATATGACCATATATAAAATATAGATTCAAAAATATAATCTCTATATACAGCGGTGCTCAGTTAAAAAACCCACTCATTTCTTGGAATGTACTCTTAAAAATATCTAATGGAAGCGATTGCATATTCAAGTATGTTTTTATACATATATACTGATCCATTTTCCCTTCTATTCTGTGTATTGGACGAATACCATGCCAGGATAGCGCTCTCCAAACCACGACGATACTACCGCCAGCATGTTTTACTGTTTTTAATGTGTATAATGGATTGATGCTTTGATTACGTAGACGTCTTACATACACTTTTCTATGCGATTCACATCGATTATACTTTGATTCATCGGTCCATAACACAAACTGATCGGTTTTTGTATATATAATTTATACTTGTAAAACTGAAATATTTGGCGTAATAAATCACTGTGTTATTTAACTGCGTCCACCACTGTATATAGATATGAATGACCATATATAAAATATATATTAAAGATTCAATATTATAAAATCTCTATAGATGTTATATAAGGAAATATTCATCAATTATTATTTTTTTATAATTAATATTCTGTACACAAATTAATATCAAAAAAAATATTATTTTTTTGTTTGTTATCCCATACAACAAATAACAATTTTTTTTTTTTTTACTTTTAGTTTACTTTTACTATATACTTACACATTCTATATACAAATATTTATTTATTTATATAAAAATACAATAGATATTGTCCAAAAGAACTATATATATATTTTCTTTATACTTACATTTAGCCATATTGAGACTCAGAACACGATTCAAATATTTGATAACATTCAATATTCTTTTTTCTTTTTGTTTATCTTTTTTTTTCTATGTAATTTTCATGAAAAATATTTTACAAATGAAAATTTGTATTTTAATATTATAAGAATATAAGATACTCTCCTATATATACAGTGTGTCCCAGTACAACCCTACAAAGCCGAATACCACGTATTCCTGAGACCATTTCCAGTGGAAAATCGTTCCGGAAGGGGGGGGTCTAACTTCAAACCCTACCGAGTTACAGGGGGTTGAAAAAATGGTGTTCTTTGAAAAACATGGGTTCACTTAAAAACTTATAACTTTCAAACCATTGAAGTTAGGATCAAAATTAGATACTCTATTTATAGGTAATTGAATTACCTTTAATTTTGCTCAGGATACAATTTTTGCTAACTACCCCACTTTTGGAGTTATTGATGCTCAAAGTACAAAAATATTCAAATTTCCCATCAACTTTTTCAGAAAAATTGATTTTTCTCGAAATTTTCCGGGGTAAAAAAATTTTTTTTTCTCAGTAACTTTTGTGCGCCATAAAATTCCCTTTAAGTCCACCCTAGAAAGTTAAGCGCTGCGACCTATAGATTTTGAGTTATTACGTGATTTGTAACGGCGAAACATGATAAAAATTAAAGTTTTTTTTTTAAATGATAAATGCGATGTAATTTTATTTAAAATTTTCAATATGAGAACCATTTTTATCTATACATAAAAAAAAACTTTAATTTTTATCATGTTTCGCCGTTACAAATCACGTAATAACTCAAAATCTATAGGTCGCAGCGCTTAACTTTCTAGGGTGGACTTAAAGGGAATTTTATGGCGCACAAAAGTTACTGAGAAAAAAAAATTTTTTTACCCCGGAAAATTTCGAGAAAAATCAATTTTTCTGAAAAAGTTGATGGGAAATTTGAATATTTTTGTACTTTGAGCATCAATAACTCCAAAAGTGGGGTAGTTAGCAAAAATTGTATCCCGAGCAAAATTAAAGGTAATTCAATTACCTATAAATAGAGTATCTAATTTTGATCCTAACTTCAATGGTTTGAAAGTTATAAGTTTTTAAGTGAACCCATGTTTTTCAAAGAACACCATTTTTTCAACCCCCTGTAACTCGGTAGGGGTTGAAGTTAGACCCCCCCTTCCGGAACGATTTTCCACTGGAAATGGTCTCAGGAATACGTGGTATTCGGCTTTGTAGGGTTGTACTGGGACACACTGTATATGTATATATATAAAATATTTATTTGTAATCATTATATTTACTGTTCTGTGTTATTGTGGGTTTTTTATTTTGTTTTGTAATATAGCATCTATCTGACTGATAATATATTGTATATAAAGAAGGAAAGAATTCCAATTTTCCAATTTTCATAATTTAAAACTTTGTTGATATAAAGAAACACGTCGTTCGTAAAAAAAAAAACAAATAAATATATACGCTTTTAATAATTTAAGAAAATATAAGTAAATATTATTATAAATAATTTTTTATAACGCGACGACCACGTTAAGATTGTATTTATTTTTTTGTATTATTATCTTTGACTTGTATTTTTTTTTCTTTTTACATTATACAATAAATATAACTAATATATTGGTAGTATGCATTCATGCGGTTTTTTTTGAAAACTAAGGCTTGATTGTGAAATAATTGTTCTACAATCAATGATCAAAGTATTGTCCATTGGAGGCTACAACATTTGCCCATCTTTCTGGCAGTTTGTTTTGATTCCATCCCAAAAGAACTTCTCCGGCTTGGCGGTGGTGAAGAACGAATCGAGTCAATTTTTGATACCCTGTATCCTGAAGTGAATCGTATTCCGGTGAGGGCATTCTGCATTGATCTGAATAAGTAGTAATCAGAAGGGGATATGTCTGGCTATAAGCTATAAGGCGGGTGAGGTAGAACTTCCCACCCACTGTTTTCCAAATAGTTTTGAACCGGTCTTGAAACGTGTGACCGAGCGTTGTCATGATGGAAAATTATGAATTCGTTTCTGGTTGCATATTCTGGTCGTTTTTCCCCAATCGCTCTCTTCAAACGAATTTTGTTGTGTTCGGTAGAGGTCCCCTTTGATCGTCTGATCGTCCGATTTCAACGGCTCATAATACAACACATCCTTCTGATCCCACCAAATACAGAGCATTACCTTGGCACCGTGGATATTCGGCTTTGCCGTGGATGTTGATGGCCGGGCTTCACATACGATTACTTGCGCTTAGGGTTATGGTAATGTATCCATTTTTCATCACCAGTGACAATTCGATGCAAAAACGACTTGTTTTTGTGGCGTTCGTTCGATATCTCTTGGCTTTAATTCATACGGCTCCCAATTTCCAAGCTTTTGGATGAATCCCGATGCGTTTAAACGTCTGGAAATGGTTCCTTGATCAACTGCCAATGATTTTGCAAGATCTTGTTGCGTTTGGCACGCATCTTCATCAAGCAATGCCTCCAATTCTTCATCTTCATCATCTTTTTGGCTGTCCGGATCGTTCATCGTCTTCTAAGTTGAAATCGCCACCTTTAAAACATGAAAACCACTTCTGGCACGTTCTTTCAGCTAGAGCATGCGGCCACCATAAACCTCTACTAAAATACGATGACTTCCGGTAGCAATTTTCTTCATGTTAAAGTAATGAAGAAGAACTCTCCGCAAAAACACTTTTTCTGGCACAAAGTTCGGCATGTTGCAATGAATATAAAAAAATGTTGCTTACGCTTCAATCAAATGGCATATACTTGAAAAAGACGCTCAATAACAGTAGCTTTTAAATGAATATATTCAGGGACGAATGAACACGACGCGAAATAATACTCTAGTAACGCCCACTCTTAGAAAACCGCACGAATTGATGCATACTCCCTAATAATAATACACAGTGAAAAACTCCTTAAATTGACTTGTGATGAATAAATTGCGTGAATTTGGGATTTTTTTTTTTTTATTGGAATTTAGCAAAATTTGAAGTTATTCTCTTTAATTTTTTATTGAACTCTAAAGTTTTCCAATTTTAATCTCAATTGATTGGGATTGAAAAGGAAATATTTTTTTTTATAGAAATTAAATCTAAAATCGATTTAGAAAGAAATGATTAAAAAAAAAAACATCATTTTTTTTATTGTCATCTCCGCAATGTCAAATATGTCCTTTTAACACCGAATTTGCTTCTTTATGTTTGTCCTTTTTTGTAAAGATTAACTATATACTTAATCTTAAATTCTATCAATCCAAAAACTATACTTACACAGGTTTTACTGTATCGAAAAAAAAAACAGAGAAAAACTTGAGTATATAAAATTATATTTTATATTGTTATTTTTACCTTGCCTTTAAAAATACCAATTTTTTTTATATTTTTAATTTATATAAATTTTATTAACAAAAATAAAAATAAAAATAACATTGCCATACGTACGTCGGCAGTAATACCGATACATACCGCATATATATGCATATATAGTATACATAAAAATGTATGCTATAGAGCTAAGAAACCAGATTTGTTTTTTGTTATTGTATTTACTATATATATATTCATTTTTTTTTTACCTTTGAATATTGAATTGAATACCTGTGTGTTGTGTTGTATATATTGTGTCGTTTTTTTTTTAAATTTACTCGCGACGAGGTTCTTCAAGTATAAACACCAATTTTTTTTTTTTTTGTATTATTTCTTTCTGGTTTTTGTGATTTAAAATGATGCTGCTGCTGCTGATTCTGCTTGCTGATGAATATATAGAAAAATACCGCTTTTCTGTATCTTGTATTTTTTTTTACAATTGCACAACAATATAATAAATTAACAGTTTATTAAAATCTTTCGTTAGATTAACAACCAAAATCTACCTATAATAATAAGTTTAAAAAAAAATATATTGAATTTTTATTTTCGTATTTGTGAAAATTTTGTATTTTGTTTATTTGATTTTAATTCAATATTAATTCAGGTAGTGATCGTCGTCGGAATAATTTAGTATTTTATCGGTTTGTTAAAAATATCAGTTTGAAGTTTTACCATTATTAAGTTTTTATGATAATTATCAGGAAAAATATAGAATATCTACAAAAAAAAAAAATTGTGTTCTTTTTGCATTCTTTCTTATGTTATTAAATGAAAATGAAAAGTAGTTAAAAAAAAAAAAATCAGTGGTTATCGAAATCATACTGGAAATTCTTGCGTTAAATGCATAATGCAAAACCGCAAAATTAAACAACAAAAATGTGTATATGCTAAAATGAATGTAATTTGTTTTTTTTCTTTTATTTTTTTTTTTGCATAAACTCCTACAGAGATTTATGTATGCAAAAAAAATTAAATTTATATAGTGAAGTGATGTAAATGTTTATGCAAAAGTTTATTATATTTATATAATATGCAACAAAACAAAACAAAAAAAAAATCAATGATGAGAATTGTTCGAAAAAGAAAAAATTAAATAAAAATAAATAAATTAAATAATTTACATATTTTTATATCATCTACTATTTACATAATGTGAAAAAATAGTAAATTCAATTATTTTTATACAAAATTATCTATATCTATTATATACAAAGAAGTGTGCAAAGTGTATAAATTATTTCAATATAATAGCAACATGTTTTGATTATATACCTAAAAATAATAATAATAATAATAATAATATTATTGGTATTTGATTTGTCTTTTTTTTTTTTTTTATAATAAAAAGACTTTTACTTTCGTTTCTAAACAAAACAAAAAATATAATACAGTGTTTGTGTTTAAAAAATAAAATATAGATGAAGTACAAAGATTTTTTAATAATGTTTTAATATAAAATATTTTCATGTTTTTTTTTTTTAATTTTTATTTTTTGGTGTGTATTACATTTATGCATATGAATTATATTTATAAAATAAATGTTATTGTTAATAAAAGTGTTAACTGATGAAATCAGGAAAAATATTTATTATTAATAAGGTGAAGAGATACAAAAAAAAATTTCATTGTTTATTTATATATTTAATTTTTTTAATATATATATATTAATTATTGGTTATATAATCTTATAAATAATTTATTTTTATACATAATGAAGATTTTTTTTCTTTATGTTTTATTTATTACATAAAAAAATCTTATCTTTATAGAGCAAAAATTAAGTTAATTATGTAGTTTCGTATAGAGAGGTTTTATTTAATAAATAAAATAAAATACATAATGAAGAAAATTACACTTTAAAAAAATGCTAGCTAATCAATTATTTATATACACATAATAAATTCTAAATTATCTATTCTAAATTTAATCGATTCGTTAAAAAAAAATATTAAATAGCCTGAAATTTCTAAAAAAAAATAAAAAATAAATAAATTAAAAGTTAATCCGGTTTTTATTTATTTGGTATAAATTGAGTTTATTCTTTTTTTATTCTTCAAATTTATTCTAAAAAAAAAAAAAAGATTTCTTCTTTTAATTTTATTGTACATAATAAAAAAAATTTTCATGTGAACTTTTTTTTTATTTATTTAGAATTAATAGGAATATATAATTGATTAGTTCTCTATACAAGAAAAATAAATAAAATACCTTTACATAATTGAATATGTATAAAAAAAAAACAAAACTCAAGATCATATTAAAATTGAAACAATTTTATTTGATCAAAAAAGAGAATATACCGTAAACTGGGGTAAAGCGGGGTTAAGTCCCTCAATCTTTTTTGTATAATTTTTTGTATAATATCTGTAATTTCTAAAAAACAATTCCTGTTTTATAAATCATAATTCAAATTTACAGTTAATTTCTCATAATGATTTATTTTCTAAATATACATTAATTCCTTTATCCAATTAAAAAAAAAAAAAATAAACAATATTTTTCTAAAACATTCTACAAAACTACAAACAAATATTATTCGAAAGAAACACTGTGGCTTTTAGCTACTCTGAAAAGGGCTATAATTTGAATTATGATAAGTGCAAATGTGTGCATCAAAGTAAAATATAAAAAAAAATTAATTTGTTAGGTGATTTAAAACAATAAAATTGTGTAATGTTAAATATTGTGGGGTGAAGTGGATAATGCCGCGTGTATATATAAAATGCAAATAGGCACCTGGGAAGCCTAACTACGATGCAATAAATTTGGTTTATTTTATTAAGAATCAAATGAACGTTAAACAAACTATTTTTAATTAATTTTTCGCTATACAACCAACAATTTGGTTTAGGGTCCAACAACAGCCTTCTGTTGTTAGTTTCTTAATTTGTGTCTTTTACGGTGTCGGTAATTAGCCGTATGACCAACCGCAAGCGGAATATACAACTCTGCGTTAAAATTCAGATTCGAAAAATAACCGAAAACACAAAACATATTTTATGCATTCAGTAGGATTCGAACCCACGACCCCAAAATTTCGTTAGAATTTTAGGTTGGCATTTTTAACGTTTACACCACAGAGTTATATAAAATGCAAATAGGCACCCGGCAAGCCTAACTACGATGCAATAAATTTTGTTTATTTTATTAAGAATCAAATGAACTTTAAGAACAAACTATAAAATTGATATAATTAGATGTTGTTTCTTTAAAATGATTTCAATCGCATTTCAAAAACCTAACGAAATCAATCATTTTTATTGTCATATTTTTTGTTCAAAACGATTCAATGCTATAATCTAATTAAACGTTCTAGAAATGAATACTAACAAATTTTATCTAGCGCATTTCATTAAATTTGTATTGTTTATCGATATAATACAATCAAAAAAATTACTATTCAATTCTCCAGAAATAAATGGTTACAAAACCAAAGTAAGCCCATCAAGCCCAGGGTGAAGTGGATCGGTGTTTGAGTGCCCTTATTGCTGGTCTCATAAAACTTAAGATTTGTGTTTTCTATTTCGATTTACAACTTAGAAGAACACCAGAACTAAAATTGTTTTTCCCCAAAATTTCCTGGAATCATTAAAAGTCACAACTAAGAAAAATATAAAATTTTCGATCCACTTTACCCCATTTTACGGTAATAGAAATATCTTTTTTTTGTAATAATAATTCAATTTTTATGATGATCATCGTCTTCTTCTTCAATGTTCGTATTGTTTTCTGAAAACATAGAATACAATTTTCCGTACAATAACCTATGTATCATATGTAGCTGGACAAAATTCAAACGCGGCAAAACATGGGCAAACATGCTTCAATCTTTTCAACTTTACAAATCTTTACAAATTTTTTTGTGATTCCTCTCAGTATCCAACAATAATATTCAATCAGCAGTATTACATTTGCAATTAAGATGAAAGTATGTGAACAAAATCATTTGCGATCCCGCGTATTTAAAAATTGCTTGGACAAGAAGATAAAAAATACTTTTTGCGAAATTTTCTGAATGAAGGGTATAGTCGTGGTTATATGTTACATTTTATATATTCGATGATTATATATTATATCACATTATCGGGAGTGATACTATTATTAGCGCTGTAGTATCCTTGATTTGCGATATCGGTAATATTTGAAAACGTAAAATATTTTTCATCATCCATTAGGATGACTGTTTCGCTTTGTAAAAATTTTCGACGCAATAATCTACATTTCCCAGGAATTTCTATTAATTGTTTGTCAGTGTACCGTGGTTTAACATTCCTTTTGTATCTTTTTAAGTTCATTTTCTTCAAATTCCGACTAATGGTATCTTTTGAAACCTTGAATTGTCTGGCTAATTTGCGTGTACTCACCCCGATTGTGTTTTCAGCTTTCTTTTTTAATAAATTCAATTTTGTGGTGTTCAATATTTCATTTTTTCCGATTTTTTTTATATTTTTAGGTTCAATGTTCTTCTTATATCTGGAAATCATCGAATATATTATACTACTACTACGGCTATATCCTGCATTCAGAAAATGTCGCAAAATGTATTTTTTATCTTCTTGTCCAAGCAATTTAAATACGCGTGACCCCAAATGATTTTGTTCACATACTTTCATCTTGATTTCAAATGTAATACTGATTGAATATGATTGTTGAATTCTGAGAGGATTTACAAAAAAAAAATGTGGAAAGATTGAAGCATGTTTGCTCATGTTTTGCCGCATTTGAATTTTGTCCAGCTACTTATGATACATACGTTATTCTATATACATTTACAATTCTTGTATGATTCTAATTGGAAAAATATTATACCGAATAATTCAATCCATAGAAAGAATTGAATGTATTTTTTTTTTTTTTTGAAAAATTTCCATAAACATTCAGATTAAATGTTAAATTCACATACAAATCATTTACGTTATTTGCGAATATATATAGATATAAATATTACCTCTCTAAAATATTATAGAATTAATAAAAAATTTATTCAAATTGAATATGACTTTAAATATATTTTTATTTTTTTTTTTTTGCTTTCTTAAAGAAATGTTTGATCTGTATAATAATACATCAATCGCAGACCTCTATGTATATATATATTTATTTCTATACCTTTATTATTTATGCTATTAATTAACTATTTGGTTTTTTTTTTGCATGTCATTCATTCATAATAATAATTATTATTTTTTACATTAAAAATTTCATTAATTTTGATTAATTGAATTTACTTAAAAAATAGACAGTTTTTCTATTATTATTATTATATCATTTTTATTAATATAATCTTTTTTTTTTTGAATGCTGTGAAATTAAAATAATTATTGTTTGTATTTACTAATATTACAAAAAAAAAATATTGTATAATAATAATAAAAAATACTTTGAGAATCTATGATTAAATCAAAGTAATTTTACTGTGATTTTTTTTTTCAATATAAATATTTCTACAGTTGAAACAATACAAAAAATATATCACTATTTGTATAAATATATATGGGATTTAATGATTGAATATACTTTTTAATAATTGAGATTTGTCATTATTGTTTTAAATCTTTATATTATCTTC
The DNA here is from genome assembly GCA_958336335.1 of Dilophus febrilis. NCBI lineage: Eukaryota > Metazoa > Arthropoda > Insecta > Diptera > Bibionidae > Dilophus > Dilophus febrilis. Next base: position 10,866,759 of record OY284472.1, on the reverse strand, counting down.
TATATAGATAGATATAAGATTTCCTTCTTATATATACATTAGCTTATATTCATTTATAAATCATATTTGAATTTATTCTTTTCATAATATTTTATCATCTTATATATACGTATATTTTTCTTTGAAATCTATATACATAAGAACGGAAGTGAATTTTAATAATTTTATATGCATCTCATTTTAAATATATATACAGTGCGACAATTAATATTCCGGACTGGTCCTAGGAAATACCTTAAAAATACGATTTTTGAATTTTTTTTTTTATTTATTCAAAATATTCTGCTCCTGATTCAATACAACTGTTGCATCGATTTAATAATGATTCAAATGCGTATTCCAGCTCATTTTGTGGTATTCCTCTTGTGCGCGTGTAGATGCTGTTTGAATGGTTTCAATATCCTCAAAAAAACTGCTCCTTTCAATTTCATTTTAAGTTTTCGGAAGAAGGAGAAGTCACATGGCGCTAAATCAGGTGAATACGGTGGATGATTTAACACACAGACTTGATTTCGAGCCAAAAACTGACGAGCAATAAGTGATGTGTAACTTGGTGCATTATCGTGTAACAATCACCAACTATCTGATTCACGATATTCAGGTCGAATACCACGAATCCTGTCCATCAAACGCTTCAAAAGTTCGATATAATATGCGCCACTGACTGTTTGACCAGTTGGAACGAATTCTTTATGGATAATTCCCTTGCTATCGAAGAATGTTACTAGCATTGTCTTGATTTTCGATGGAACTTTTCTGGTTTTTTTAACCTGTGTTTTAGCCATCAACGAAACGTTTATACCACTCAAAAACTTGTGTTCTACCCATACAATTATCGCCATTAACTTGCTGCATCGATTTGAACGTTTCTGTTGCAGATTTATCAAGCTTTGCGTTAAATTTAATGACTGCTCTTTGTTCCATGTTAAAACTTCTACTTCAACTAAAATATTGTTTCACCAGAAATGTCATAACTTTTTTATTTGTCAACCAAATGCAATGAATGAATTTTTACAGACGATAGAGAAAACATCAAGCTTCAAAACGCATGTGTTTCCATCACATAGATCGTCCCATTGGTTATTGAGATATGGTTTGAGGCCGGAATATTAATTGTCGCACTGTGTATATAACTAATTTCTTTTATACATTTGTATAATATTAAATACAAATCATATTAGGTTAAATTGAAAAGTTCTGTTTTTTTTTTATAATTTCCTATATAAGATAAAAATGAAGAATTCAATAATTTTTTCCATAGTATAGATATTTTTGTTATATGTAAAAGTAATACGTGTTTTATTTTTCATTTAAATATCACAGTTTTATTTTCATATAAAGATATATTCATATCTGCTTTTATTTAATCTCATAAAATACCTCCTCATAACAATTGTTTTATTATATATTATTATGATTGTTATTATTATTATGTAATCGAAATACACACGTAAATTGTTGTTGGTTTAATAAAGATATAAATCATTTTCGCATATAGTAATTCAATTTGCATAAATTTTAATATTAAGTGTCCGCTTTAGGGGGGTTTGTTATATAAATTGATTTTTTAATAGATTTTCTTTGGAAAAAATGAAAACTGTATCAAATTGGTATAGTTTATACTTTCATAGAAATAATTTGGGATAAATCCAGACAAAATTTGTTGGTCTATCAATTGAAAAATGTCTGTCTATGATGAAATCCATTTAATAAATTTAAATAGTGTTTGAGATTTTTTATAAAAAATTGCTTGATGGACATCGATGATAAAACTGCTGAGTTTCCTTCTTATTTTATTGAAATAAACAAAAATATAATTTAGTGATGCTATTTTATTTTTATTGTTATGTATTTTTATTTTGTTTCGGGAAGTATATATATATTATTATTGTACCTTGAAGACATTTTATAGTTAACATTCATTTTTTGTAAATAATTTACTTATATTTTGAATACATAGGCGTATATCCTATATATAAATATTTTTTATTTTTTTTTTTTGTAAAACATACATCATAACTTTCTTTAACTTTTATTGTATATATAGTATATGGTATATTATCATCAAATACCAAAATAGCATTTTAAATATATATATTGAATGATGTAAAACTTAGATCTAAATCTATATATAATATAATCTATTTATATATATATGTTCAATTATGCATGCATTTATTTTTACTTTCTTTATAAACTTTAAATGCAATTATAATTTATATTGTTTTATTGATCGTATATGGTACATAATATATCACATAATATTAATTTATATATATTTAGACCTTTTATTTATAAATTTAAATTGCAGTGAATCACTTTCATTTTATTATTACAACTTTATGTTATCAAAATGTGTAGTTTATTATTAGATTTTATTTTCATTTTATGAGGATTTTAAAATGCAGATCTGTTATTGATTTTTTTAAAACTGAATAAAATCTCATTTTCATTCAGAAGTATCATTCGGAACCCCAACGATTCAAATTATCTAAACAAACATTTTTCAACTATTTAATAAAAATTTGTGTTCTTTTTGTACATTTTAATGCAATTCGCAGCCAATTCGAAAATAATATACTACTTTAATCACTATGTAAACACTTTAATCATTATTATATCGGACACCTGCTATTTTGATTCGTATGCTCAATTTTGAGATGCCGAGAAAGGACTTTAAACAATAATTTTTTAATCTTTCTAATTTTATTTCATAAAATGATGGTTTTAGTTAAATAATTGCGCACACAGAAGTAAAAAACCCTTTAAATTCAATTAGTTATGGAATTTATTTCAAAATGATTCAATTTAACAAAAAAAAAAATTTACCATTATAATATCGGACACTTATATTATACGGCACAAATCTCCTTTGTAACGCCTCCTTTGGCCTTTATGATAGCCTCCATTCTCTTAGACGTGGTATTTACTAAGTTTTTGCATTCATCCGGTGTTTTTGTATTCCTCATTTCAATGATTTTTCCTTGGAATTCTTCACTCCTTCAATTATTACTTTCGGATAATTTTTTAACTTAGTTTTATCAATGGCCACAACGATTCTATTGGACTTAAATCGGAACTGTATGGTTACTTTTAATCTCATTATGAATAAGAATAATACGACAGTATCTACAGTATCTAATATCTACAGTATATCTATAGTAAAGTACAGTAAAGTAAAGTCTACAGTATCTAATATTTAAATAAAATGTGGTTGAACCGGTTCATCTGAGTCACAGAATGTGGTGTAAAATCTAATGTTACTGATCGTGATAAGCGCAACTGTGAAGAAATAGGATAACTGCTTGCAATAAATTCAATAACTAATTGAATTTAAAAGTTTTTTACTTCTGTCTTTACTTCTGCAATTATTTTAACTACAATTATTATTTAACTAAAACCATCATTTTATGAAATAAAATTAGAAGGATTAAAAAATTATGGTTTAAAGTCCTTTTTTGGCATCTCAAAATCGAGAATACGAATCAAAATAGCAGGTGTCCGATATAATAGTGGTTTAAGTGTAGTATATTAAAAGATTTATAGAACAAGTACTAGTTTTTCAATTTACCAATTTTTGCAAATATTATATTTAACCCTTTTAGACTCCGCATACACGATTGTGTTATCTGACAAAATTACAAACGCATTTCCTTATTTTTCAAATTTGGGTTTAAACCCTGATAATCAGTCGGTGGGGTTTTTTTTCGTATTTTTTTCTAAGTTAATAAAAAAAATTTTGAAATTGCGTCATTAATCATTTGCACAAATGACTTTGAAAATTTTCACATTTTCACATTTTTTTTATTAGGTCTGCTTAGGGGTTAAAAATTGTATTTATTTATTTAATTTTTGCATAATAGAAATTGTATACTCTGTGTTCTGCGCGTATGATGATAAATATATAATTGATTAATTTATGTATATAAAAAAAAGATATGGATATAAGATTACAGTAGATCGTTCATATATGTTTTAACGTTTGCATTGCATTTTTATCACCATTAATTTTTTTCTCTATTTCAATTTAAATATATGTAAATTTTATTTAAAATATCTTTGTACATATATAATACAAATATAAATCTGTATAATGTAAAAAATATATATATATTTTATTCTTTCAATTTTAAATTAAATAAATCTGTATTTATTTATTTATATGTATATAAATACATAAACGCATATGGCCAATCAATTATGGCCAAAGAGCGATCTTCTTTTTTTATTCTTCTGTTACTTTTCTTCACTGGTGTATCACTGGCTATGGTTCATCTTCAACGTACATTTATTTTTATTGTATCTTATTGTACTATTTCAGATGTTCTCTTCTATATTACATTTATATAAATAACACAGTAAAAAAAAAAAAATACTTGTTTTAAGAAAGCATTTATATTTTTTTTTTTTTACATAAACACGTTCGAACACTCTTTTTTTTTTTTTCTTCTTCAATATATAGTTATATCGAAGAAATAACAACAAAAATATTCATTATATAAGAGATTTTCTGTTTAAAAGAAAATAAAGAAAATTAATGAAATTGCAACGGTTCTATAGATATATATATATAAATATAAGTTGTATATTTTGTATAAGATAAAATTTTAACATATAAAGTTATTTGCATAATTTGCAGCATAGTTTGTTCATTATATTTCTATCGGATATCTATCTAAATAAATTTATCATTGAAGAAACAATTTTTTTTTTTATATTATACTATCCATATATAGATATACTTAAATATATGTACAATATATGAAGAACAGTTCAGTTTATGATTAATTTCTCCTTTTGATACTCTATAATTCCTATATAAAGGGTGATTTTTTAAAAGCTATAGGAAAGTTTTTCAAAAAAAAAAACAAACACATAAAATTCAGAAAAATTCATGAAATCTTTATTTGAATCGATAGTACGGTCCATATAATTTGATGTTTGAAGATTATTTCATGCAAATGTTGACCTTGACTGCGTCTCAAATGGTCCATCTGCTTAGTCCAATTTTGGCATACACTTGCCAACATTTCGGCCGGTATCTCTCGAATAAATGCTTCAATGTTGTCTTCCAATGCGTCAATTGAAGCGGGCTTGTCTGATCATATACATGAGCTTTAACATATCCCCACAAAAAATAGTCTAAAGGCGTTAAATCGCACGATCTAGGCGGCCAATTGACCGGTCCCGAACGGGAAATAAAATGTTCACCGAACTCGTCTCTCAATAAGGCCATTGTTGCGCGTGCTGTGTGGCATGTGGCACCGTTTTGTTGAAACCACATGTCATGCAAGTTAAGCTCTTGCATTTTGGGCAAAAAAAGTTGGATATCATTTCACGGTAGCGCTCACCATTCACAGTTACGTTACGATTCACATTATCTTCGAAGAAGTACGGTCCAATGATGCCACCAGCCCATAAACCGCACTAAACTGTGACTTTTTCTGGATGCATTGGTAGCTGTTGCAATGCTTCTGGCTGATATTCACTCCAAAATCGACAATTCTGCTTATTTACGTACCCATTGAGCCAAAAATGAGCTTCGTCGCTGAACAGAATTTCGTCGCCATTAACTTTCTTAACATATCACGCATTTTGATAGTAAAATTCAATAATTTGCAAGCGTTGTTCTTTTGTAAGACGATTCATGGTTAAATTATAGACCAAACTGAAGATGTTTGACAGTGAAAAAAAACACGAAACGTGCGTCAGCTGTTTAAACCAGTGTTGCCAAAAAGATAATAGCTAAAAAATCACCCTTTATATTCATTTATATATGCGATATATTGTTTGTTAATGGCAACGAAACTTTACGCTAAATTAATGCTGCCCGATGCAAATATCATCAAAAGAATAACATAAACGGTATATGTATATGTATAATGACCAAAATATATTTCCGTATATAAAAAATTATTTAATTATTTTTCTAAAGATTTTTTTTTTTTCACATTATAAAAATTAACATTATAAAAATACACATTGGTGTTTATTGAGTATGAATAGATTTTATTTATTATTCCAAATAAATGGATGAATAAAGAAATATAAGTTTTTTTTTTTTTTGCATTAATTTACATATACACAAATGACTTAATATGAATATATCATACAAAATTTCATAATTTCATTACAAGCGAGCCCCGCATCGTACCATCGCAAATTAAATTGCTCATAATATAATATTTTCTGTATTATAATATAAAAATTATTTATAATGATTTTATTATTAATCTTTTTGTATTTTTTTTTAATATAAAATCGCAGTTATAATATGATAAGTTTTTCAAAGTTAATTTTTTCCAGTCTAGTTCTTGGGCAGGTTCGACATGCAATAAATAAAATAATTTTTTTCTTTTTTGATTTAATGCGTTTAGATTTCAGATAGCTTTTTTTCTTTTTTATTTATGAATATTAAGAGAAAAATAAAATAATATGATTTTAATTTTATAATAATTTATTTACTTATGCGTGCTTAACATATTTTTATTTTTTTTTTATTATTATACAGAAAACTATATAAAGTATTATAATTTGAATAATAATTTCTCAATATACGTTGTTTTTTTTTTTTTTTGTTTAAGATGGATGGATGGATGTATAATATTTTTGTATAAATAATTGATTTTATCAAATTAAAGTATTATTTTAAAATATATAATTTATATAATAAAAATTATCATTAATTTATTTTAAAAAAATTTTTTTCAGTTAAGTTTTTAATTTATATATATTTGCGCTTAAATTTGATCGTAAATTGTTATTATTAGTGCGTTAAAAAATTAACAACACATCATCAAACAAATACATTACTATATATATCTTGGGATTATTAAATTAAACGTTTTATTGAGATGGGATTTTGTATTATAAATATTTTATTAAAAATAAATTTTTCGCTATACAACCAACAATCACGTTTTAGCATCCAACAACATCAGCCTTCTGTTGTTAGTTTCTTAATTTGTGACTTTTGCGGGGTCGATAATTAGCCGTACGACCGCAACCGCAAGGGGAAAATACAACTCTGTGTTAAAATTCAGATTCAAAAAATAACCGAAAAACACAAAACATAAATATTTCATTATGATTTGATATTTGGAAAAAGTTTTATTATTGGATAACGTCTTTAATTTTACTCAATATAAAGCACCAAAGATTTTATATATAAAACATCTGTCCAGATATTTTCAAATCCTTTCCATAGATATCTTTCGATGAAGATAATCAAAAATTATTGAAATATCATATTTTTTTTTAAAATTGTTTATAGCTTTGTTGTGGAACAGGACATGTTTATAAAGGATGATTTTTTAAAAGCTATAGGAAAGTTTTTCAAAAAAAAAAACACATAAAATTCAGACAAATGCATGAAATCTTTATTTGAATCGATAGTACGGTCCATATAATTTAATGTTTGAAGATTATTTCATGCAAATGTTGACCTTGATTGCGCCTCAAACGGTCCATCCGCTTAGTCCAATTTTGGCATACTCTTTCCAACATTTCGGCCGGTATCTCACGAATTAATGTTTCAATGTTGTCTTCCAATGCGTCAATTGAAGCGGGCTTTTCTGTATAGACATGAGCTTTAACATAGCCCCACAAAAAATAGTCTAAAGCCGTTAAATCGCACGATATAGGCGGCCAATTGACCGCCCCGAAAGTGAAATAAAATATTTACCGAACTCGCCTAGTCTCAATAAGTCTATTGTTGCGCGTGCTGTGTGGCATGTGGCACCGTATTATTGAAACCACATGTCATGCAAGTCAAGCTCTTGCATTTTGGGCAAAAAAAAAAGTTGGATATCATCTCACGGTAGCGCTCACCATTCACAGTTACGTTACGATTCGCATCATCTTTGAAGAAGTACGGTCCAATGATGCCACCAGCCCATAAACCGCAACAAAAACTGTGACTTTTTCTGGATGCATATTGGTAGCTCTTGCAATGCTCTCTGGCTGATATTCACTCCAAAATCGACAATTCTGCTTATTTACGTACCCATTGAGCCAAAAATGAGCTTCGTCGCTGAACACAATTTTTCGGTAAAAAAAGTGGATCTTCGGGCAACTTTCCAAGAGCCCATTCACCAAAAATTTTACGTTGCTTACGTAGGTCGTTCGGCTTCAATTTTTGCACCAGCTATATTTTGAAAGGCATCACACCTAAATCCTTCCGCAAAATTTTCCACGTTGTTGCACGTTAACAGAGGCCCAATTGCTGCGAACGTCGACGAATCGATAATTGATGGTCATCATTAACACTGGCCGATACAGCTGCGATATTTTCTTCAGTTCGCACTCTACGTAAGCGTGTTGGTGGTTTAATGTCCAGCAATGTAAATTTGGTGTGAAATTTAGTCACAATAGCCCGAATAGCCGCTTCAGTGGGTCGATTAAACTGACCATAAAATGGAAGAAGCGCGCGATGAAATTTCTTAACAGAGCACGCACGCATTTTGGTAACAAAATTCAATAATTTGCAAGCGTTGTTCGTTTGTAAGACGATTCATGGTTAAATTATAGACCAAACTGAAGATGTTTGACAGTGAAACAAAACACGAAACGTGCGTCAACTGTTTAAACCAGTGTTGCCAAAAAGATAATAGCTAAACAAAATCACCCTTTATATAGTTTGGCTTTGAGTTTTCTTTATCCTTTGCCTTTCGTCCAAAAAAAAAAATCAATTTTATTGTACTTTTGTCATCTCTTTCACCTTTGACACAAATTTAACCCAATTGTATACATTGATATAGAAGAATGTATTACATTTTTTTTCGATTATTATATAATATACTAATATTCATTTTTTCCGTTTAATAATTAAACAATAGTTGTTTTTTTTTTTTTTATTATTTATTATTTGTATTTGTTTTGAACACCTTTTTTTGTTTTTTTTTTTGTTATATTACATGAAATCAGATACAACAAAAGAAACATATTTATAACACTTCGTTCAATAATGTGTGTGACTGACACATAGATGGCGTCCCTAGAACTAAATCAATATTTTTTTTCGCATTTGGCAACCTTTTTAGGCTTACTGTCAACATCATATGTTAATCAGATCATTTGTTTACAAGTTACAGTGCTATAAGTGACGCTATTTTTGTGTTTTAAAAAAAAATGAATTCAAAGCAATTCCGTGTGCTGATTTATCATTGTTTTTTAATGAAAAAAAATACTGTTCAATGCCAGGAATGGCTTGAAAAACATTACTCGGACTCTGCTCCATCAAAAAGAAGCATTTGTTATTGGTATGCCGAATTCAAACGTGGTCGTACAGACACCGATGACATTCCATCTACTAGAAGGCCAAATGACGCTGTTATTCCGGAAAACGTTGAAAAAACACTGAAAATCATTATGTCCAACCGTAAAGTGAAAGTGAGGGAGATTGCTGACATTCTGAAGATATCAGCAGGCAGTGTACAAACCATAATACACGAACATTTGGGTATGAAAAAGGTGTGTTCCAAATGGGTGCCGCGTTTGCTCACACCGGAGCAAAAACAACAACGAACCGATGATTCAAAGAGCTGTTTGGACATGTTTACGCGCAATAAGTCGGAGTTTTTGCGACGGTACATCACAATGGATGAAACATGGATCCACCATTTCACTCCAGAGTCAAATCGGCAGTCTGCTGAGTGGCATGCAGCCGGCGAAAGCCGCCCAAAGCGACCAAAGACGCAGCAGTTGGCTGGCAAGGTTATGGCGTCTGTATTTTGGGATGCGCATGGAATAATATTCATCGACTATCTCCAGAAGGGGCAGACCATCAACAGCGACTATTATATAGCGTTATTGGAGCGTTTGAAAGTCGAAATCGCAAAGAAACGGCCTCATATGGCGAAGAAAAAAGTGTTGTTCCACCAAGACAATGCACCGTGTCACAAATCAATGAAAACGATGGCAAAATTGAACGAATTGGGCTTTGAATTGCTTCCCCATCCACCGTATTCTCCAGATTTAGCCCCCAGCGACTACTGGCTCTTCGCAGACCTCAAAAGGATGCTCCGTGGTAAGAGATTTGGCTCAAATGATGAAGTAATCGCCGAAACTAACGCCTATTTTGAAGGCAAAGAAAAATCGTTTTACAAAGGCGGTATCGAAAGATTGGAAAAGCGTTGGAATGATTGTATCTCCCTAAAAGGGGACTATCTTGATGAATAAAAACGAATTTTGGCAAAAAAATGTGTTTTAATTAATTAGTCACACACATTATTGAACGAAGTGTTATATTTATATAAACAAAAATAAATAAATTTTTTTTTTACCATCCATATGGATGTCAAATAATCATTTAACTATCCGTATCCATCGATCGATCGTTGGATGCCTTTCTGTATATATATATATAATATATCTATCATATTTATAATATGTTGTATCTCTATTTATCGATTCATCTACCTATCTATCTATTTATGAATTGAATTTTTTTTTTGTTTTCTGTAAATATTATACGGAAAAGGCATTATACGGCATTCGTTATATTATGATGATGTGCTCAATTTTCAATCAAATATACATTTTTCCTATATATAGTACTATACAATTTGATTATTTTTTTTTTTCATTTATCTTTCATTTATAATATATATTTTGTTTTGTTTTATTTCTATCTTATATATTATTTATATATGAATTATATATTATTTAATACTATATCGTGTATCTCAAAAGGTATCATTCATATCATCTTCATCAACAACATAACCAATTATTTACCACCAGTTGTGTGTTTGTGTGTGCGGTTATAATCTTTGTTTTTATATTCTATTATATTGAATGATAGGTTAACTGTACTCTTTCAGATAAATTTATGAAATTTTATATATACAGAAAACAGAATCCATCGACCATCGAATGAATTTTTGTGCATATATAAAAAGAATATATATAATAATTATATTTATAATATATACGTAATATTATTATTTAGCTAAACAATAATAATAAAAAATGAGAAAATTTTTTTAAAAATAAAATTGATTCAATCAAAATCGATAATTATTATAGCGATAGAATTTACCGATTGTAATCCCATAATCGTTTGGTTATATTCATTTTATATTAATTCTGTACAAGAATGGTCTTGGTTGGGATCTTATCAAGACCCCAACCAAGATTTTTTGCGTTTAAGGATAACAAATTTTATGTTTAGCATGAATACTCATTCCTCTTTTAACTGGGATAATTTCCATTTCTCCATTTTCTATAACTACATTTTCCTAAACAAAATTTAAAGAAAATTTATCCAAAAAAATTTCACTGTATATAATAATTTAAAACAATTGAACCATAAAAATACAATAATAATAATAATAATAATGAAAATAAAATGTTTTATTTTCATTTCTAATTATTTTGATTAAAAAAAAAAGGTATTAAACGCAGCATCTCTCAATAGTCAATATATATCCACAATGATATATTAAATATTTTAGTTTTGGTGTTCAGATTTTTTTTTTTTTTGGTTTTCTTGTTGATGAAAGAAGAAAGTTTTTATTATTTTTATTATTGTTATTATTTATTGTTTTTTTTTTTATTTTAAATTATTTTGATCATTTACTTTATTATCGTGTGTATTTTTTTTTTCGGTTTCAAATACAATTTTTTAGAATTTTGAAATGATTTGATCGAAAACAAAATTTAATTAGTTTTATTTTATATATATATTTTTAAATGTTTAATTCATTTGATTCAGTTTATTTTATAGTAATTTTTTTTTGTTTCGTAAAAGTGAACCAAATACTTTATGATTTCTTATTATTATTATTATTAGTAAATTATAGCTTTATTTTCTTCATAAATGTGAATGATAAATAAAAAAAAATAAAAAAATGATTTAAAAAAAGTTTATTTTCTATTTGAAATATTATTATTAGTAGTTGAATTATTAAAAATTAGAAATTATTTATAGTGTTAAATGAACACACGGAACTTTAAAATCTAATTTATTTGAATGATTTGAACATATCATATTATGGGATTAATAGAAAAGAACTCAAAACTTTAGGATTTCTATAATTTAAATTCAATAAAAAATAAATACATTTTTCGCTCTAAAACCAACAATCTGGTTTTAGCGCCCAACAACAGTCTTCTGTTGTTAGTTTCTTAATTTGTAGGTTTTACGTTGTCGGTAATTAGCCGTACGATCAACCGCAAGGAGAACAGGCAACTCTCTGTGAAAATTCAGATTCGAAAAGTAACCGAAAACACAAAATATATTTTATGTGTTCAGTAGGATTCGAACCCATCAATAGAATTTGTGCTTAAATTTCCCCATCATTTACAAAAATTAAATGAAAAGCAATTATTTAAAAAAAAAACCAAGCGCATATACAATTAATTTATTAAATTATGACAATTTATTATGATTCTTCAGAGTTCGCGTATATGATCTATATATAGTACTAGCAAATACTCAATATATAAAGCATAATTATTATTATATGTGTTCATATCAACAATGTCTGCAATAAAATATTTAAAGAAATATATAGATATGTAATAAAAAAAAAACAATAATTGAAAGAAGAGGAAGAAGAAGAACAAAAAACCCTATAAATATTATTGGTATTTTCATTTTTAACTAGAGTTGCAATTATATTTTGATATGCACCTTTAACTATATTGTTTGTCTTTAAGCAGCAGCACATATTTATGTATATACACAGTGCGACAATTAATATTCCGGACTGGTCCTAGGAAATACATTAAATACACGATTTTTGAAATTTTTTTTGTATATTTATTAAAAATATTCTCCTCCTGATTCAAAATGCGTGTTCCAGCTCATTTTGTGGTATTGCCTCTAGTGCGCGTGATGATGCTGTTTGAATGGTTTCAATATCCTCAAAAAAACATCCTTTCAATTTCATTTTAAATTTTGGGAACAATGAGAAGTCACATGATGCTACATCAGGTGAATTCCTTCTCATCAAACGCTTTAATATGCGTTACTGACTGTTTGACCGCAGTTGGAACGAATTCTTTATGGATAATTCCCTTGCTATCGAAAAATGTTACGAGCATTGTCTTGATTTTCGATGGAACTTTACTTGTTTTTTTGCCTGTGTTTTAGCCATCAACGAAATGTTTATATCACTCAAAAACTTGTGTTCTACCTAAACAAATTATCGCCATAAACTTGCTGCATCGATTTGAACGTTTCTGTTGCAGATTTACCAAGCTTTGCGTTGAATTTAATGACTGCTCTCCATGTTCCATGTTAAAATTTCAACTTCAACTAAAATATTGTTTCACAAGTAATGTCATAACTTTTTTAATATGTCAACCAAATGCAATGAATTTTTTACAGACGATAGAGAAAACATCAAGCTCCAAAACGCATGTGTTTCCATCACATAGATCGTCCTACTGGTTATTGAGATATGGTTTGAGTCCGGAATATTAATTGTCGCACTGTGTATAATCCGATATATAATAATAATAATAATAATAATAACTTTTTATTATTTTATATTTTATGCAACTTTTTAACTACATTTTTTTTTTCCGATATGTATTCATCCTTATTTGTAACATTTTATATATTTATGCTGTGTGATGGTTTGTGTTTTTGCGCACAGAACATTAAAGCAAAATGATATTAAAGAATTATAAAAAAAAAAGCAAATATTTAAAAAAATAAAAGTTAAAGAAACCAACCCATACATTTCTCAATGAAATATACAAAGTGTATTTATTTTATCGTTCGTTCGTTTTTTGTTTCGATACACAACATGATTATTTATTATACAATATTTATATATATAGAGAATTTCATATATTATATCTGCGTTGAAAAAAATTATATATATTTATGATCATAAATATTATTATTGAATTGAGAATTCTTGTCCGATATGTGTACATGTAAAACTTCATTGTTTATATTTGTATATCAATTATATATTGATTATTACAACGAACGTACCAAACGTAACGATTTATTTATACAAAATCTTAAAAGAATAATATTTTTATTATATCACATACAATTGATTTATTTTATAATACACTTATCTTATTATATCTCTTATTATATATATATATATATTGAAACCTACACAAACAGACACATATATCTATGGTTATTTTATAAATAAACATAAAAACCTCATATTTTATTATATGGATATATATAACCAACCAACCAACGAAGGATGTATTTATACATTTGCTCTATATATATAAATATATTTAACATTACGTGTATTAAATCATTAAATATAAAATAAATCATCATATGAACGAACGGAGTATATTTTTAATTTTTATTTATCTTCTTATATGAATAACAATTCTTTGATTCTATTTTTAAACAATCATCAATCATGAGGCAACTATATGGATAAATTATAGATAGATGCATTTAATGTCAATCCATTTACCATATATATACATATGGTATATCAAACAATATCAAACTTGTTTATATCATTATTATTATTATTAATTGTATTTTCCTTATTGCATATACATATACATATATAAAATAGCATAAACTCGCACTGATAATTTTAATATGTACTATTCTTGTACACAAAGGGATTAAAATATATTAGACTATTTTACTCTATGTTTACTCTATGAAAATCTATGTTGGGCGCCAATCGCCATGACAATTCCTTTATATTATAGATTTCAACTGATAATGATGATAATTTTTAATTAATTTTTCGTATTACAACCAACAATTCGGTTTTATAGCGTCCAACAATAACAGTCTTCTGTTGTTATAGTTTCTTAATTTGTGGCTTTTTACGGTGTCGACCAATTTAGCCCGACGACCATCCGCAAGGGAAAAAATATGCAACTCTGTGTTAAAATTCAGATTCGAAAAATAACCGAAAACATAAAACATATTTTATGTCTTCAGAGTATAGGATTCGAAACCACGACCCCAAAATTTTGTAAATGTTAAAAATGCCAACCTAAAATTCTAACGACATTTTGGGGTCGTGGGTTCGAATCCTACTGAATGCATAAAATATGTTTTGTGTTTTCGGTAATTTTTCGAATCTCAATTTTAACACAGAGTTGTATATTCCGCTTGCGGTTGGTCGTACGGCTAATTACCGACACCGAAAAAAGCCACAAATTAAGAAACTAACAACAGAAGGCTGTTGTTGGACGCTTAAACCAGATTGTTGGTTGTATAGCGAAAAATTTATTATTAAGTTTCCTTCATAGTCTTAATGATCTTGGAAAAAATGAATTTATAAGCATAAAAATTCATTCATAAAATTAAAATAGAAATTATAATAAAATGTAAATTCACATAATTCCAATATTTTTCTTGACATACTTTATAACATTCATCAAAATATTATTATTATTAAATTATGATGATCACTTAAGATCTTAAGAGAAAAATAAACAACACAAAAAAAAACCTCTATAACAAAGTAATTTTTTTTTATATAATTTGCCAATTATCAATCTTTCACAAATACATTCCAAATAAACATAATAATAAAGAATTCTATGTGAAAAGAATTTCCTCCCAAATAATGTTAAAACAACCAAAGAAAAAAAAAAATCCGACGAAAATACGTCAATAATAATTCGTGATCATTTATATATTTTTTAAAACATTAAATAAAGGGTGGGCCATTTAAAATTTTCTTTTTTTCAAATGCTACCAAAATAAAAACTAGTGAATATTTTTTCAAATTAATTTTTTTTATTTGATAGTACATTTATTCCTGTTAATTGTGGAATATAACTTCATTTAAATCACTAACATGGCTGACCATACAGTATCCCATTCGATCAGTTCAATTTTTCAGTACAATTTCGATGTTACGCGGCAGAATTTCAGCAATGGCGACACGTATATTGTCCATCATAGATCATCAATCGTGGCTGGCTTGTTGGCATAACACTTTTCTTTAACATCACCCCAAATATAATTGGTTCAACGGTGTCAAATCCAACGGCGTGGAAGTGCGCTTCATCCGAAAAGATGTTTTTTCGGCCAAAATCGACATCCTCTTCAAGTCGGTTCGAAGCAGCCCACTTAGCAAAGCGAAAACGTGTTGAATGGTCATTTACCTTCAACTGTTGAACCAATTGGACTTTGTACGTAGTCACACCAAGATTTTTATGCAATATTCGTCGCAATGTAGTGCGTGAGATGTTCAATTCTTGAGAACGATGACGAGTTGATGTTTCACGCTTCGCTTCACGTACACTTTCAGCCACATTAGTAATATTTTCGGTTGTGCGCATTGTTTTTGAACTGTCACGCATTGGTTTCTCAATAAGCAAGCCAGTTAGTCTCATTTTCTTCACAAAACCTCGCACATATTGCTCCGATGGTGCCGGTTTTTTGCCCATGTTTGTACGCAATTTTTAACAGCAAATTTAAATATTGGACTCATTTTCAAAGTAGGTTTTCAATATTTCAAAGCGTTCTTCAAGCGTATACCCAACCATTTTCGTACAGCGCAACCAATAAATTAATTTTCTGAAAAAAAAATAACATTTATTATAGTATTACCGTTCACAAGATCATGGTAGTTGAAAAAGAAAACGTTACATGGTCCACCCTTTATATATATAGAAATTTAAATAAATGATCAATAATAATAATAAAATAATAACTGTGTTGAATTTTTAGCACATTAAAATTAAAAATTCTTGTCAATTTATCTATATTTAATTTTTATAGAATTTTACATCATCTTTATGTGATCTTCTATAATCTATTTGATATATATAATTTGTTATAATTGTAATATTTATCGCTTATTATTTATACAACCTGTTTGTTTGCGGCGCGTATATAAGAAATACATATATAATTTGTTGAATAATTAAATGATACAAAAAAAAAACCAAGAATTTATTTTAAAATCTTTTCAAGTTAATTTTATTATTCTATATCTATCTATCTATCTATCTATAGTACATAACATATATATTCTAAATGACACGCCATCAATAATACAGTGATTTTTCATTTATAACAATTGTATATAAGTACTCTCTATATATTATATTATATATTTAATTTATATCATAGTTATAAAATATGTACAAATATTAAATGAAGGAACGCGATGGCAGTTTATGGACATTTATAGTGAATGACATAATTGATGATAATAATACCCATATATATATATAAATATAATTTATATAAAAATGTTATATATGGTGTAAGAAAAAAAAAATTTTTATATACACAGAAGATTTTTTATAATAATAAAACAAGTTGCTTATCTTAACATTTTTTTTTTATTTTTATATAAGTGCATTAATATGATTTCTTTATAGTTTATGTACACATTATTGCATACCATATATAGATAGATATGGGTTTATATCGATGAGGTTGTTGTTGATTTTTTTTATTTTATAATAATCGATCTTTTTATAGATGGATAAAAAGAAGAAGAGAAAAAAAAAAGAATATTGTTGCTGTTTGTACTTTGATATTGTATATTGTGTTAAGAAAACACAAAAAGATGCATATATAAATAATGAACACTTTTTTTTGTGCTCAAGCAATTTCAATATAATGTGTGTGTTGGTAAATAAATTAATCACATCTTAAGAATTATTCTATATTCATATTTTATATATATAAATTTATAAGGAAACAATTAATTTATATTATATATATATGAAAGTAATTATATTTTTGTTTTAATTATTAGAATTTCCCATTTCCTGAATATTTTATCATTTTTTTTTCATGTATATTTATTAAACATAAGATTTCAGATTAGATTTTTAATTAGGTTCGATGCTAGGTACCCGAAACACTTGACCCCTTGAGGTCATTGTGCGTTACCCTCAATCTATTTCATATTCAGACATTCATTGACCATGCTCAGGAACCTGGCCAATTATGAATGATGGGTATATTAATATAACTTCCTAAGGCATTGGAAATAATTTACAAAATTTCCATCGATATTTTTCCTATATGTAGATGAGCTCTTTTAGATTATAATGTCCGGTTAAATATCCGATTACGACTAGTCTAGTGTTTATTTTGTTTCGTCGGTCCTTTCGAATCGATAATGAATGTTATAAAATTCATTATAGAATCTCTACGAAAATGATAAGAAATAATTAAAAGTACAAAAAAAATCTTACTGTAAATCTTCAAAACGGATCTCTGAAAAAAAATAAAAATTCTTTTGCACTTTAGTATAATAAAAAAAACAAAATAAATTGATTAATGCATACGCACGCACACTTTTAATTGGAAATTGAAAAGAAAAGAGTTAATAATAAATTGATTATTTATTTAAAAACAAAAAAAAAAAAACCATAATAACATTCAAAGTGAATTTTATATAAACATTATTCATTTCATCAGGAAAAAAATCTAAACAAATTTTGTTTTTATTTCTATATAAACTTTAAATATTAAATTTATTGTTCATGCACTATAAATAATTGTTACAAATAGATTTGAATTGAAGGAAAAAAAATAAAATATGTTTACTATAAAATGTAAAGCAATTGATGAAATTTTATGTATAAATGTTTTTTTTAGTTTAAAGAAGAATCAAATAAACCAAAAAAAAAATCCATTCAATTTATATAAATAATCAATTAATGTGCAATTTTATTTTATCACTTTTACCTCTTTGCTTTATATTGATATAAATAGACAAGGTAAATTTAAAAGTTATTTCAAACCATTTTGTAAATTCAAAGTTGAAATTACTTTTTGCTGTTTTTTGTTTGTTTTGAATTTATACTTCATGTACTATATAAATAAGTCTATAAAACATAGATCCATTGGTGTGATTTTTATCTCAAAGAATAAAAAATTTGCGTGGATTATATACACAATAAATAGATAACAAAAATTTCATGCAATATTTATTAAAGGTATAATACAATTTCGTTATAGAAGAAATAAACTTTTCTGTTTGAAAAAAAAAAATCTGTTCGTTATTCTTCCCAAAATATCCATAAATGTTGATCCAATCAATATGAATAATACTCTTATTCCACAATCTAAGGATCCATTAAATTTGGGAATCTATTTGTCAAATAATTTTACAATGGACAATATAAGCAATATAATTACTACAGCTAAAAAGGCGGCTAGTCTCATTGGATTTTTAAGAAGATCCAAAAGGAATTCCTTAATTCTGAAAATTTACCACTAGTTTATAAAGCATTTATAATACCACTTTTAGAATACAATTCTTACATATTCGGGCGGGTTTACCAATTACTACACTACAGTTTAGTGACACGATTGAAAACCATTTTGCGTTTGGTCACTGATCATCAATGAGACTATAACAAATTCCATTGAATTATTGCGGATCATAGACGTACGGAGTAGCTTTATTATGCACATTTTTATAAATATTACCACAAAGAATGTTCTAATGAAATTTTCAAATTTATTCCTGGGCCGATTAACTTCGCTTATGATTCAAGAAATTCTTAAACAGAACATTCGTACTCGCAGGATCTATTGACTTTTTTCGAACCATCAGATTTGGAAATTCATTTTTTCCTAGAACATCAAAATCATTTAACAGTCACCCAGAGCCTTCTTTCCCCCTTCTTATGACTACCAATCATTTAAATTAAGCAGTTCATCCTATCTGCCTAATGTGCAACTTGGACAATTGTTTGAAAACATATGAGTTATTTTTTCTTACTGCTTTTCAGTTTAAGTTTTTTCCCCCTCTTGTTCACTTTTATTCTCAAGATTTCATAAATTAATCCACAAAATTATTAAAATTTGACCACCCAAAATCACTTTTAAGTGCATTCAACGCATCAGATAGGTTCATCATCTGATTTAAAGTGATTTTGTTACGCGAACTCACACGGCAATAGAGAATTCCGAGGTTTTACGGACGCTAAACCGATTTTGCCGTACTAACGAACAACAAAAAATAAAATCGTTTTGACACTCTTAAAATTTATATGAATAATTATGTTAATCGAAAGTCAATTATAAAATATAATTCATTTCCATATGAAAATCAAATGAGGCACTTGAAATAATAATCTATCCTCTTCAGTGTAAAATATACCATATATGAATATAAAAATACTGAGAAAATGGTTTTGAAAAATAAACTAATAATAATCAATAACTTCTGCTGCTCTTCCATAATATACAAAACAAAACAAAACAAAAATTATTTATATTCAATATTCAATGGTCATCATAAAATAAAATATATATTTTGTTTATTATTTTTATATCATTATTTTGATAATTTAAATATTAATAACAATTGCTTTTGGCTTTTGATCACATCTTATTATAATATTATAAATATTTATAGTACGCATACATCATTCAATTCAGTTAATAATATAATATAAATAGATCATCATCATCTCATTGTCCACGGCATATACACATTTTTTTTATAATCGTATTAAAATCATATAATAATTCATTTGAAATATTGAAATTATTCAAAATTTACTAAAGGGTGATTTTTTAAAAGCTATAGGAAAGTTTTTCAAAAAAAAAAAAACACATAAAATTCAGAAAAATGCATACTGTCCCTATAATTTAATGTTTGAAGATTATTTCATGCAAATGTTGACCTTGACTGCGCCTCAAATGGTCCATCCGCTTAGTCCAATTTTGGGATACTCTTTCCAACATTTCAGCCGGTATCTCACAAATAAATGCATCAAAGTTGTCTTCCAATGCGTCAATTGAAGCGGGCTTGTCTGTATAGACATGAGCTTTAACATAGTCCAACAAAAAATAGTCTAAAGGCGTTAAATCGTACGATCTAGGCGGCCAATTGACCGGTCCCGAACGTGAAATAAAATGTTCACCGAACTCGCCCCTCAATAATCCGTCCATTGTTGCGCGTGCTTTGTGGCATGTGGCACCGTCTAGTTGAAACCACATGTCATGCCGGTCAAGCTCCAGCATTTTGGGCAAAAAAAAGTTGGATATCATCTCACGGTAGCGCCCACCATTCACAGTTACGTTACGATTCGCATCATCTTTGAAGAAGTACGGTCCAATGATGCCACCAGCCCATAAACCGCAACAAAAACTGTGACTTTTTCTGAATGCATTTTGGTAGCTCTTGCAATGCTGATATTCACTCCAAAATCGACAATTCTGCTTATTTACGTACCCATTGAGCCAAAAATGAGCTTCGTCGCGATGAACTTTCTTAACCGAGCACGCATTTTGATAATAAAATTCAATAATTCGCAATCGTTGTTCGTTTGTAGGATGATTCATGGTTAAATTATAGACAAAACTAAAGATTATTGACAGTGAAACAAAACGTCAGCTGTTTAAACCAGTGTTGTCAAAAAGATAATAGCTAAAAAATCACCCTTTATATCTAATACCTACTACCAAGATTAAAATTTCAACATCATTTAATGTTATTCATAATTTAATATATATACATAAATGATATATTTCATTTGTTATTACTTTACGTGCATAAAATAAATTAAGTATAATAGAAAAGCAACTATATTTATGTATATATATTAAATGTGCGAATAAAAATTATTTTAATGAGTAGCAAAAGAACTATAATATTAAATATTATATATATATAGTTATGTAGAGATGACGGCAATTATATATTTGAAAATGGAAATCTATTGTATAAGATATTGTTTTTTCATCAAAAAAAAATGGTAAATAAATTTGAAAACTAATCATGATTAATTTCACTTTCTTCACTCTAATTCATTACAAAAATACATTTTTTTACGCATATTATATTTATGATAATTTGGAGATTACAATTGTGTTAAGAAATTTAAGAAATTTACTAAATTTGTATGTACTCATAATTTTTTGTCTATATAAACCTTTTGATATGGTTTTTTGTTTTTTCTTTTGTGTATAAATAAAAAAAACTTAATTACAGAAATAATTTTTCTGTTATGGTTATTTATTATGATTATTTCACTATTGTTTTGTACTGTTACTGTTTTATGGTCCTGTTGGACTGGACGTGGAAAATTCAAGTTCGGCTACAGGGAAATCCATAGATTTTTGCTTTATTCCTTTATTTATTATAGATATTATATAACCAATAATTAATATTATATTTAAATTATATTATATATTAAATTATTACTTATTTAATTTTTTAGTTAAAAAAATAGTTAAAAATAAATAAAAATAAAAAAATGAACTAAATAAATATAGAATTTTATATAAATAATTTGTGATTGTGAATTTTTGCACAAAAGCAATAACAATTACATCATCATCATTATGAAACCGATAACATTTGAATCAATACGAAATTTTTTAAAAACTAAAAAGAAAAGCAAAAAAGATAATTCATTGGGTGATGATGCGACCGAAAATATTGTTGATAATTCCTTTAAACGTAGTGATTCCTTTAAACGGATTAGTATACGTAAAAGTTATTTAGATCGTGGTCGTAAACGAGCTTTACGTGCAAAAACCATATATGATTTTAGTGATGTTAATGTTGAAGTAAAAAATGGTGTATTTGTTGGCATTGGTGTTTCGGCAACACCACCACCAACAACAGCTGCTGTTGCTGTTGCTGCCGTTCCGGTTAGCAAAGCCATTACAAGTACTGGCATTACAGAAAAATCAACAAAATCACCAAATGCTAAACGACGGTCATCAAACGTACAAAATACAAAAATAATAAAAAATGATGAAAGTTTTATAAAAAGAAATATTTCCCCAAATCCTCTCGATGTAGTTATCCATCATCATCTTAATCCATCGCAACATCCATCTCCTTCATCATTACATTCACCGATTCCCTCGTCATACCAAGCAAATAAAAGTAATAATGAATTAAAAACAAATCAATTTAAATTTCCATCACCACCATTGTCTCCAGTGTCACCATTCGATCAATCATCAGCATCCGCTGCATCAACTGGCAAAAGTCAACCATCAGTAAAAAAGACAACAAAAGAATATTATTTTTCAGATTGTAATCAAATAAAATTTCAATCGGTTGCCGAAATTGATTTGAATGTGGATCAAACTGAGAAAAATGAAATATTCATCGATAATGAATCAATTTATGATGAATTACTTGATGATCAAACATTAAAGAATACACAATTAATTGCATCCGAACAATTTGTAGACGATGATGATGATGATTATGCTAATATTTATGAAACTGCCGAGGATTTAGCATTAGAAATTGAATCAAAAAAATGTACAAATATAATTACATTTAAAACGTATTGTGAACCAACAAAATATTTGGAAACAAGTTTTGATAATGATTTATCATCATCAACATTCGACACTTTAAATACATGTGATGTGCCAAAACAAAATTTAACAAAAATTGAAAATAATAATGGTGATTTGAATTCACCATTATTATCATTACCATCCGTAACCGGTTCACCATCGGTAAATGGTGGTCAACCTCTGGTAACCAATAATGTATCACGAACCAGTTTGAATTATCAAATGACGACGGCCAATAAATCAAAGAAATTTAATAATAACATTGGAAAACGTACAGAAACAGCAATTGTAATTCATATTCCAGCTGAATCAGACACAACAACGTTAATAGAACCAATAACAACAACGTCAACTGTAGTTAATCCAGCAATCAATAGAATTGTTCAAAATAATAAACAAAATTTAAATAAACAAATAAATAATGAATTGGATTGTGATGAAAAAATTGGTTCACCATTAGAACAGCCTCAACCGATCAACGATACCATTTATGAAAATGTTGATAGAATAGCTAAAGAAGAAATATCTTTAAATGGTAAATTTACATATGAAATTTATAAAGAATTAATACAAAATCGTAAAATTCATTCACCAATTTTCAATGTAAAATCACAATTATCGAATATTCAACCGCAACAAAAACCATCCAGTCATGATGATGATGAGATAAAAATGATTGATTATGACATCAATAAACATTACAATGATTTAGACGATATTTATGAGATAAACTCTAATAAAAATAGTAAAACAACTTCTATTGATACCATCATCTCCGCTGCCGAACAAATAAACGTTTCCATAAATGAAGAAGAAGATAATATACATGATTCAATTTCATATCCATTACGTATCAAAACAAATCCATTTACAAAACAAAAAGAAGTGACTTCAATGAATTTAGGACGAATTTGGAAACAATTAAATTTGGGACAACATCAACAAAAGATACATCAATTACAATACTCACATTATTATGATGATGATGATAACAATAACATTGATAATGGGGACGACGACGACGACGACGACCACGATAATGGTGATGATGTTGAAGATGATTTATTAAGAGCACCATTATCGCTACCGGTAACACCAGTAACAAATCCATTAATAGCCGATAACAATGGTATTTATTTTTCATCAATAAACGATAATTTCAAATTAAAAAATGAATCATTTAAATCGATGTCTTCACATGATTCGGGATTCAGTTTAACATTAACAAAACCATCTAAAAGTATATTTCGTCGTAAATCATCAATTTCACGTCGTTTAAATGCACGTAAACAACATCTACAACAACATCAACAACAACAACCATATCCTTACAATCAACCACCGTTATCCCTATCAATTATCCCAACTGCCCTTCAATCACATTCAATTAAATTAAATCCTGTAAAGTTATCGGTAAGTCGTGATGGATACTTTAAACGGGTAATGGTAAATCAACAAACTTCATCACGTCGTCAGAAAAAGAAATCAATAAATGGTGTTGGACAATCGGCATTAAATTCCTTATCAACAACAACACCAACAACATATTTACACAATTTCGATAATGATAAACAATTAAAAAATATTAAAAATATAAAGAATAAAAAAAATATATTTAATAAAAAATTTTATAAAAGTTTTAATTTAAATAAAAATCGATCCACTACTGAATCACCGCGAATTGGTGGTGGTCATCAATTATCAAATGAAATGATGAATGACGATCAACATTATTACTATGATAATGATTTATTTATGCGTGAATTTGAAGAATTCTGTTTGAAACGTAATCAGGAAAAGGAACAATTTAATAGTCTGTTGAAAAATTCAAAATTTAAAAATTTTGATGAATTTCTGCGTTTTGAAAATGACGAAACAATATCACGGGAAATTAGTGATTTAGAGGCATTCTTCCAGGAACATCTGAAACGTTTAAAAGAATACTATTTACAAAAACGTAAATTAAATGAACAATCAATAAGTGCATACTATCAAAATCATCAAAATGAAATAAATATGGATGTTAAATTGGAAGAGGAAAAAGCTGTGTTACAACAAAAAGCATCGGCAATTTTAACAAAAAAATTAAATATTTATGATAATAAAAATAATCGAAATAATCATCCGGTGGTGGTGGATGATCAAATGTCATCATTATCATCCATGGAATCAGCACAATATAATGATTCCGTTGCAAAACAACAACCGGCACAATTATTAACCACAACATCATTGTCATCATCATCAACGTTAACACCACCTCAATCGTCATCATCACCGACCCCATCAATTCAATCATCTGTAGATTCTTTTGATAACATTAAATATTTTCAATTTCCATATCCAGATAAAAGATCACAATCATCATCATCACAACCATCAAGTTTTATTACATCAATGACAAATGCAACGAGTAACAATAGTCTTAATAGTAATTTAAGTGGTGGCGGTGGTGGCGGTGGTGGTGGTGGTGGAAATGGAAAAAAGAAAAATAAATTTCAAATACAAGAAATTCGATATGCATCATCTGCAGCATCATCATCAACAACACGAATGCCCATTGAAAATGCTGAAAAATCATTAAAATATGCAACATTAGAATTTGGTCAAACGAATCCAAATCATCAAAGTTTTGAATATAAGAAAAAAAATCATAAAAATCCAAAATCGGTATATGCAAATTTAAAATTTCCAACAAAAGAATTTTTAGAATTTCCATATGGTATTTTATCAAAATCAAATGAAAGCCGACGTCAAATGGCAAAAAATCGTTTATTAAAACAACAACCACCAACAACGGAAAATAAATTACATAAATTAATGAATAAAATGAATTTAAATGATTGTTCTGATGTGTACGCGGCGGAGGAAAAACCTAATGACATTTTAGAACTTTCAACAATATTTCCATCAATTAATTCACCATCAATGAAATCTAATCATCAATCAAATATTATTGATAATGTATTTACCGATGACTGCACTCAGGCAATCACACAAACAACAGGATCATCAGGAACATTTGATTCACATTATAATGCTGACATTTGTAAAAAATGTTTTAAACAATTACGACGATTATCAAATCAAAATCAAAATGATTTTAAATTGAATTCGAAAGATAATATAAATAATGATAGGATAAAAATTGATCCTGATCGAGATCATAACGATCACGACAACGATGATGATGATGATAATTTTGAATTTAATGAAAATGAATTTATTGCAAATAGTATTGGTTGTGAATTATGTTTAAATTGTAAAAAATTTTATAGTGATTGTGTTTGTGATTTATTTTTTAATAAAAATGGTGATGATCATAATGATAAAATGATCAGTGATAATATTTGTAATTGTCAGTTAAATTGTCAGTTAAATGATGTTGATATTGTTAAGAATCAACGATTATTATCTGGTCAACAGGAACCAAAACAAAATAATAAAAAAGTAAAACGAAAAAAATCGAAAAGACGTCGTATCATCGGTAAAAATCATTCAACATTACGACGTGGTTTTAATTATAATTCAAGTGAGTTTTTGAATATATATATATATATATATTTCGTTCGCCCATTGGTTGAGGGTGGTGGAAATACCATTATTCAGATTCGATAAAATATAATTACAATAATGTGTGTATTTTTCGTTTTTTTTTTACCACCTTTTCTGCATCGAAACAAGAATTTTAAATATGCCACTAATGTCATTTAAAAGATTAGGTAAAATAAAATTTATTATATCCAGAATATTGAAAGGCAAAATAAAATCTCTTAAACACAGTAAAAATCTATTAATTATATGAGATTTTTATTAATTATTTTGTGGTTTTTATGTGGTTTTTTTTTTACCGCATAAATATAATTTGACTGGAAATATTTATTTTTCTTTGCAACACTTTCGTATATATTTAAATATATTATTCAATATATATATGAATAAATATGGTATATACATTTAAATGACCTATTAATTTTATACAAGTACTCCCAGCATGCACGATGATTCGTCGATGATTCACTCATATTACGTGGAGGATAAAGTTTATGGCGGCAGATATTCTTATTGAATTCGTCCCTCCCTCATTCGGGAAGGATTGTGTCCCGAATGCAATACTTCTTGATGAATCTTCTAGATTACGTACGGAATACAGAGGCAATACGCCAAGAAGATTAATGCAAGATATCGGTTAAATATCCTGTTAAAGTATCATTCGCGAATTGCGTTGAAGACACTTTTTTAAATAGTTTAATAGTTGATCCACTTTAAATTATTGTTAAACGAATTAATAACTTAAAAAAACAATTTTAAAACATTTCCAAAACCAAAACAATTATCATTTAATTATGTTCCACGCCTATCATCAATATTTCTTCTTGGGGGAAAAACAGAAGATAAGGATTCGTATTTTTATTGTCTTCTTTTAATAGTCTGAAAGAAAAATACACAATAAATATCGAAATTTAATTGCGATTTTTTCATAAGTAAATATCAATTATTTCTATTTTATCCCCCACGGGAACAAAAGAGATCTTTTCAATGATTTGTGATACTCAATTTCAATTGCTAGGGTAATAAAATAAAAGATATCGTCTATATTTATCTTGCAAACGATTTATCTTCCAAATGTATGCTGGGCTTTATTGCCATATTATTTATTTATATGTTGTATATATTTACAATAATATAACAAGGAGTAAAATAGAATAGAAACAAAAATGTATATAAAAATAATTTTTCACAAGTCTTGAATTATTATTTATGATTATTTTTGCTTATACAATCATTTATTTATATATATATATATATATATATATATATATACTACTCTAACCACTTATACTACTCTAACCACTAATATATTTCAAAATGATTCAATTTAACAAAAAAAAATTTGGACCATTATAATATCGGTGACACTTACATTATACGCCACTAATCTCCTTTGTATCGCCTCCTTTGGCCTTTATAATAGCATCCATTCTCTTAGACGTTGTATTTACTAAATTTTTGCATTCATCCGGTGTTTTTGTATTCCTCATTTCAATGATTTTTCCTTGGAATTCTTCACTCCTTCAATTGTAACTTTCATATCATGTTTTTACTTTGTTTTATTAATGCCCACATCTATTGGACTTAAATAAGCACTTGAAGATGTCCATTTCTAAAAGTGGATTTCTAAACACATTTCTTTAGCTTCGAACCAGTTCTAAGTTGCTTTAGTGGTTTTTGGTAGAGCAACATCTTATTGAAATGTATATTCGTCATTTGAATATAATTTAATAGTCGATGGCAAAAGGTAGTCATTTAATATATGAATGTGTTTTGGGAATTAACCGTACACTAAATGAAATGTAAATTAATAAAATTAAGTAAGTTTTAAACAATCACGATTGAATTGCTTCATTTTGTGTGTGAATTACTCGATTAACGCGGAATCACCAACAATAACAAATTTACATTCATCATCAAAATATAATGCTATTCCATTGCCGCAGAACTCAAAATTGTTTATTGTTTTGTTTTTTTGCAAAACAATTGAAAGGAAGTGGTTTTTATTTGTGCTGAAAAATTATTAGGGATTATTATTAGGGAAAAAACATTGTTTAATAAAATATGTCTTTATTTTTATCTTATATTCATATAGTTCGGTTTATTGCCTTGTCTTGTCCACTATCCATTGCCTTCCACTATCGGTTGACCAGGTTTTGGATTGCTGTTGACCATTTTAGACTTATATCACTCACAGCAGTTCTCCTATTTTTTCACAGTTGCGTTTATCACGATCAGTAACATTAAATTTTACACCACTTTCTGTGACTCAAATGAACCGGTTAAACCATATTTTATTTAAATATCTGATACGGTAGACTTACAATTACCTACATTAAGTCCTTTAGGAATATTTCGTATTATTCTTATTAATAATAAGATTAAAAGGAACCATACAGTCCCGATTTAAGTCCAAATAAAACAAAGTAAATACATTATGTGAAAGTTACAATTGAAGGAGTGAACAATTCCAAGGAAAAATCATTGAAATGAGGAATACAAAAACTTAGTCAATACCATGTCTAAGAGAATAGATGCTGTCAAGGCCAAAGGAGGTGTCACAAAGGAGATTAGTGGCGTATAATATAAGTGTCCCCGATATTATAATGGTCAACATTTTTTTTTTGTTAAATTGAATCATTTTGAAATAAATTCAATAACTAATTGAATTTAAAAGATTTTTTACTTCTGTCTGCGCAATTATATTTAACTAAAACTATCATTTTATGAAATAAAATTAGAAAGATTAAAAAATTACTGTTTAAAGTCCTTTCTCGGCATCTCAAACTCGAGTATACGAATAAAATAACAGGTGTCCGATATAATAGTGGTTAGAGTAGTATATATATTTAAATACATAATCAAATATAAAAGCCTTACATTTCTAAATATATAGGTTTTACAGTCCAAATACAACCTTTTAAATCAAATTCAACTTTTTACAAATCAAATTCAACTTTTTACAAATCAAATTCAACCTTTTACAATTCAAATTCAACCTTTTACAAATCAAATTCAACTTTTAACAAATCAAATTCAACCTTTTACAAATCAAATTCAACCCTTTACAAATCAAATTCAACTTTTTACAATTCAAATTCAACCAATTTTATAATTAGTTTTGCAGTATATTTTATGCATATTTTCATTTATTATCATTAATTTTGTATAAAAAAGGATTTAACTTAATTTTAATCAATACTAAGAAATAAAAAGAAATACAAACAATTTTTTAAACAAACAAAGTTTTTACAACAAACGGAAGACTATCTTTGAACTGAAAGGGTAGTTTTAATCCAGTGCATTAACAACGGACTAAAATAAAACGTGTCAATTAAAATGAAAAACACCAAATAGCTAGTGAAAAGGATTTAATGTCGCATTTTGCGACAAATATTCCTTACTAAATTTTTACCACCATATTTTTCAATGGTAAATCCGATAGAAAAATTGTTTTCTGAAACGAAATTTTGTTCAACTAATCTAATGTCGGAACCAGGAAACAATAATTTAGTTGACGTTATTCAACGGTCCATTTATACGATTTACTATAGATATTATTCAAAATTATATATATATTATTCAAAATTGTATATATCTTATTCAAAAATATATATATTCGATGACGGAGCATTAAATAATGTGTCCTGATAATCCCAAAGATAGGATATTCTGATAGATATGATCGCAAATGAATTAATTATAGTGTTGTTTCTTGAACAAAATTTTCCGAGAAGTTTCAATTTTCCAAATTAATTTTTATTTTCATGTCTCATTTGAAAACTCAATTAATTCATGTTTTTTATAGAGACAAATTAGTAAATTGGTTAATTTTTTTAAGAGATTTATCCTACAGTATAGAAAAAATTACCCGACATTTTTTAGAAAATCGACTTTATCTTTTGAAAAAATTAATGTATTAGTCTTAATGTGGGTTCTTAATGTTTAAAGAAAAGCTATGAATAATTAAAAACAATTATTTGGAAAATTTTGTTCAAAAAAAATATTTTTTGTACTATAATTAATTTATTTTCGATCCTATCTATCAGAATATTCTATCATTGGGATCATCAAGACACATTATTGAATGCTCCATCATTGAATATATATAATTTTGAATAATATAAATACTATTTAAAATACTTTTTTGTTTATTGTAAAAATTTAAAACCTTTTTTTTATACAAAATAAATGATAATAAATGAAAATATGTATTAAAAAATACTGCAAAACTAATTAAAAAATTGGTTGAATTTGATTTGTAAAAAGTTGAATTTGATTTGTAAAGGGTTGAATTTGATTTGTAAAAGGTTGAATATGAATTGTAAAAAGTTGAATTTGATTTGTTAAAAGTTGAATTTGATTTGTAAAAGGTTGAATTTGAATTGTAAAAGGTTGAATATGATTTGTAAAAAGTTGAATTTGATTTGTAAAAAGTTGAATTTGATTTGTAAAAGGTTGTATTTGGACTGTAAAACCTATATATATATACAAAAATAAAATATTTATAATATAATAATTACACAACACTCAAAACATATACAATGATTTATACAAATCTGTTTTTTTTATTTTTATTAATTATGTATTTTTTTTTTGAAATATTTTGAACGTTTAACCATTCAAAAATATACATTTATTTTGTTTTATTATATAATATAATTAATTCTCCTAAATATTAATATATTTTAAATACCTTTATTATTAATTATTATTATTATTATTATTATTATGTTTTTGTAATTAAATTTATTATTTTTTAATATGCGGCTTTAACAACATTTAGAATTTTTTTTCAATTTATTGTTCTTTTCTGGCATATATCTTTTATATTTTACTGTCTTCATGAACCCTTAAATACAAACATATATTAGACTAATTTTCACCCCAATGACCGACCGAAATTTTTATTTTGTTCATAATTTTTAAGTGATCAAATTAGTTCATTTTGTCTTCCGTCTCATAAAATCAAATACATTTCTCTATAAAAATATGAATAGAAAAATTAATAAATTTCGAGTCTGTAACTAATTTAAATATATCTCTAAAATCTAAATATATAATAAATCAAATATGTAATAATAATAATAATAATAATAATAATAATAATAAGAAGTTCAATGTCGATTCGTATAAAACAAATATTGAACAAAAAAACAACTGCTGCTGTTGTATACTCATAATTGCTTTTATTTTTTTATTCAATATATATTTCTATATACAATAACATACGCGCGAATGTGGTGAATTAAAAATTCATGTATATTTAAAAAAAAATTAAAAAAATATTTGCAAGTAATTATTTTTAAAACCAATTTCTTATATGTGAAAAAATGCGTATATAAATGATATAATTTAACTATATAACTATACTAAAAAAATAATAAAAATAAAATATGTGTGTGTGTTATTATTATTATTATTATTTTATTATTACAAACCGAAAAAAAACACTAATGTATGGTAATTTTCTATAAATAAATTGAATATGATTAAAAGGAATTAAGAAAGAATAAAATTAAAAAAAAAAACACATATTGTTTTTATTGTATCTATACAATTAACTTTTTTTTTTTTTTTATTTTGTGGTTCGAGTCAATATACAATACAAAAAAAAAAAAATAGTTTCAATAATAGAAATGGAATCGAAATGAAATTTTCATCGTAATTGTTATATAAAATTTCATTTATTTTATGTTATTCTACTAGTATCTGCTGAATCATTACTGTTCAAATATAGAAGAAAATCGAATTTCCATTAGAAAATTATACCTGAATTTCACTTAAAGGAGTATACAAAACGTCCTCAAACATTTATACAGAATTACACCGAATTTCCTTAAGAAAATTGTATCGAATTTCCTTAAGAAAATTGTATCGAATTTCCTTAAGAAAATTGTATCGAATTTCCTTAAAAAAATTATACAGAATTTCCTTAAGAAAATTATACAGAATTTCCTTAAGAAAATTATACAGAATTTCCTTAAAAAAATTATACAGAATTTCCTTAAGAAAATTATGCAGAATTTCCTTAAGAAAATTATACCGAATTTCCTTAAGAAAATTATACCGAATTTCCTTAAGAAAATTATACCGAATTTCCTTAAGAAAATTATACCGAATTTCCTTAAGAAAATTATACCGAATTTCCTTAAGAAAATTATACCGAATTTCCTTAAGAAAATTATACCGAATTTCCTTAAGAAAATTATACCGAATTTCCTTAAGAAAATTATACCGAATTTCCTTAAGAAAATTATACAGAATTTCCTTAAGAAAATTATACAGAATTTCCTTAAGAAAATTATACAGAATTTCCTTAAGAAAATTATACAGAATTTCCTTAAGAAAATTATGCAGAATTTTCTTAAGAAAATTATACCGAATTTCCCGTAAAGAAGTATAAAAAATTTTTACAAAAACTTAAACAGAATTACGCCGAATTACATTAAAAAATTTGTATAAAATTTCCTTAAGAAAATTATGCCGAATTTCCCTTAGAAAATTAAACAGAATTGCCCTTAGAAAATTATACCGAATTTCCCTTGGAAAATTATAACAAATTTCCCTTATAAAATTATATCGAATCGACAAAATTTTCACAAAAACTTATACAGAATTACACCGAATTATTACATTAAAAAATTTGTAAAAAATTTCCTTTAGAATACCGAATTTCCTTAAGAAAATTATTCAGAATTTGCTTAAGAAAATTATTCAGAAATTGCTTAAAAAATTATACCGAATTTCCTTCAGAAAATTATACAGAATTTCCCTAAGAAAATTATATTGAAAATCCTTTAAAAAAAACCATTAAGAATTTCCGAAATGCAATGTAAATTGCTATACCAATATTTAATTATATGGCATAATAGGATGATTACTATACCGGATCTGCCAATACAATACCTGTAGAGTAGTATATATTTACAAACAAAAAAAAATCTCCATTCATTATTTGATAATTTATTGATCACGATTACGATGTTGAAACAAAAAATTTAAAACATTTATGGACATTGTTTATTAATTATTATTATTATTATTATTGTTAAGGTATCAATTAGTGCTACTGTATTTTATATTTATATAGAAAGGAATTATTTATAAATTGTTGAATTTCAATTAAAAAAGTTTTTTTATACAAACTGGCTTTCGCCTACACGACAAAACTTTTTTTTTTGTTATTATATATTATGCTTATTATTATTATTACTTAAATACGTATATGAATATTTGTTTCATGTTTATTGTATATGCTAATATAAAAAATTTTAATGTTTTTTGATTTTGTCAGAATTGAACAAAAATTGTGGTATATATAATTTTTGGTATATTAATATTGCGGGTATTTTGGTATATATAAAATTTATATACATTCGATAAATTATAATGCAGTAATTTGTTATTAAAAGATATATATTTGTCACACAATTTATATTTGTTTTATATAATTGTGTTATAACCACAGAGTAGGTACTTAAACTTATATATTTCTATATAGATATATGAATAAGTAAGTCTTTAGGAAATAGAACATGTACGTACCATATATAAAATATTTATACAGATAGATTTAAAGATTACATAATTTTTTAATGGTTATTATATAAATTATTAGTATATATAATAAAGACATTAGTTAAAAAAAAATTGAGAATCAGAGATTAGCATATAATTAATAATTTTATTATATGAGCGGTAAAATTATACTATTTGATATTTATATGTTAAATTTTAGCTTAAAGATAATTTTTCAATTAGTTCTTTTAGCCCGATTATATATTATGATATATTGTACTTGATATATATATGTATATATTTTGGTTTACATTTTGGTTTATAAATGTGATTGACAGAATATATGAATGTTTTTTTTTTAATATTGTATTATGAATGAATGCTTATACATCAAGAATTTTGTTAAATGAATTTTTCTTATTTTAAATTTTATTCATAAAATGTTATAAGGACCGTATCACAAATCGTATGTTTTTTTATTTAACGAATTGGGGGAAATAGTACATTAAACACCATAAGGGTAGTATCACATTCTTACTGACTAAAACTTGCCCTCCTTCGATTGCGGTATGATTGAACAAAACCCTGTTGGGTCTTTTTTCGTACCTTAATATGCAACTATAAATTCCATAATTCAGATTCGAAATTAATTGAAAAATATCAAAAATATTTTATGTCTTCAGAATCCTATAGGATTCGAACTCACGTTGGCAATTTTGATCTATTAGA
The DNA here is from genome assembly GCA_958336335.1 of Dilophus febrilis. Classification (NCBI taxonomy): domain Eukaryota; kingdom Metazoa; phylum Arthropoda; class Insecta; order Diptera; family Bibionidae; genus Dilophus; species Dilophus febrilis. Next base: position 10,831,733 of record OY284472.1, on the reverse strand, counting down.
CCAATACAGAGTTGCCAAATCGTATGTTAACTCAATAGAATCTGATGGGAGAGTTTGATCAACTTACTAATTAATCTAATTCTAAATAATTTTCGTTTGGTTTGGAGAAGACATTTTCAATAACAGTTTCCATAAAATTATCCAAAATAAAGACAACGAAAAATTGTTTAAAAAAAAAACTACCTTAATATTTAAACAAATTATAACCACCAATTAATATAACATATACACAGTGCGACAATTAATATTCCGGACTGGTCCTAAGAAATACATTAAAAACACGATTTTTGAAATTTTTTTTTTTTATTTATTCAAAATATTCTCCTCCTGATTCAATACAACTGTTACATCGATTTAATAATGATTCAAATGCGTGTTCCAGCTCATTTTGTGGTATTCCTCTTGTGCGCGTGTAGATGATGCTGTTTGAATGGCTTCAAAAACCCAAAAAAATAAAACATCCTTTCAATTTCATTTTAAGTTTTCGGAACAAGGAGAAGTCATATGGTGATAAATCAGGTGAATGCGGTGGATGATTTAACACACAGACTTGATTTCGAGCCCTGAAAATTGACGAACAATAAGTGAAGTGTGATTTGGTGCATTATCGTGTAACAAACACCAACTATCTGATTCTCCATATTCAGGTCGAATACCACGAATCCTGACCATCAAAAGCCTCAAAACTTCGATATAATATGGCCCACTGTCTGTTTGACCAGTTGGAACGAATTCTTTATGGATAATTCCCTTGCTATCCGAAGAATGTTACAAGCATTGTCTTGATTTTCGATGGAACTTTTCTTGTTTTTTTAGCCATGCGTTTTAGCCACCCACGAAACATTTATACCACCCAAAACTTATGTTCTACCCGTACAATTACCGCCATTAACTTGCTGCATCGATTTGAACGTTTCTGTTTCAGATTTACCAAGCTTTGCGTTGAATTTAATGACTGCTCTTTGTTCCATGCTAAAATTTCTACTTCAATTAAAAAATATTGTTTCACAAGAAATGCCATAACTTTCTTTATTTGTCAACCAAATGCAATGAAATTTTTACAGACGATAGAGAAAACATCAAGCTTCAAAACGCATGTGTTTCCATCACATAGATCGTCCCACTGATCGTTATTGAGATGTGGTTTGAGTCCGGAATATTAATTGTCGCACTGTCACTGTGTATACAAAGAATATACAAATTTTTTAAACTAATTTTAATTCCATAATTGATTACCCGTTTGTTTTTTTTTAAAGTGTTCAAGTATTTTGTTGACATTACACGGACATTGAAAAATATATTAAATTACATATGTGTAATTACAATAATTTTGTGTTTTGTCTATTATGATTAAATATATACGGGCATTGTGTTCTAATATTTAAGTTTACAGAAAAGATACTTAAAATATTATTATAATAACCCATTTATGTATATAAAATATATCATGGATGAATATTTTAATAAGTAGGTGGCAGATGATTAATTGCCTGTATCAATTATTTTCTTTTTTTTTTTTTTTGCCTTATGGTATTACAAGTAACATTCGTGTGAGTTTCTGCAAAATTCAAATAAATTTTCTCTATATATGTACCATATAATGAATTGGATATATATAAAAATATATGATCTGCAGTTAATTATAAATAATAATTCATTTAAATTGTTTTATATTCATTCATGTTTCGTGATTTTTTTTTGTATTGTATTGTATCTGAAATCTAAATAACTAAATATATCTATGAATACAAAAAAAAAAAAAAAATAAACGCACCTCTTATATACCACCAGAGATGAACGCATGAAAAATTTTAAAGAATTAATTTTTATTCGTATATTGTATATATATGAATTTATGACCATGAAAATATAAATAATCAAAACAATATCTTAAAATACCGTTCCACTATACACTTCTTTTTTTTTTTATACATTGATGCGTTCCATTCCATCACAAATAACTATACAATTTTGTATCATTTACATGTCATTATATATAGCTATTTTTAAATGGAATTAATATCTTTATATATATTCATATATGCTATGCATATATGGAGTAATTTTTATTATTATTTTTTTGTATGACAATGCAAGGTCATTCCATCATCATCATATATAACATGAGAATTTATCTCAATTATTCATATAAATGTAACATAAAAAAATGTGTACATATATAAAAGAATTATGTTATTATATACAAAAAGAAAAGAAAAAAAGTTGTATATAATTAAACAATATAGAAATGGTCATACTTTCATGATCATGACATGATCTTTTTGTTTCCGTCTATGCTATTTACTAAATTTTTGTAATATTTCTGTTTTTTTTTTTTGTATTTATCAATCATGTATATTTATTGAATGACTATAGATAAAGTAATTTTCAAAGTTATTATATTGCGTGTATGATAAATACACAAAAAGTGGTGATAAAAAAAAAGATGAGTTTACTAAAAAAAAATTATAGAAAAAAAAGTATATTTTTTCTATAAAAAAATCATTCAAATAATTGCATTTTTCAATTATATTTGATATATAAAAAATATTTTGCTTTAACGTATTAAGATATTTTATATGATTTTAATGATTGATGTATATTTATATTGTATATATTTGTTAATAATTTTCCATCTATATGTCGCTTTCAACGGGAATTCTCTGTAATTAGAAGTGCGATTAGAATGGATTGACTCTCTTTTTTTCCTGATTGTTTCAGGGTTTTATGTGATTTTGCTTTCCATAGTTATCGATCTGCATATATATTAATATTTTCCACCGATTCGTTTCAATTCGAAGTAAGCCGATTAAACCAATGAATCTCCCCACAATAATCCCAAAATGTATCCAAAATCTACCAGTAAATCTACCGCATCATCTACCCTACGTTATCAAATGCTATAATTAAGTTTTGTATTCAGATTAAAAGAATCACTCACATTACATTATTCAATCATTATTTTATTTCTTCATAATTTATATACAAAATGTGGGCAGCATTGACAATCGATCATATGACATACAGAAGTATCCCTCAATTTCAAGATTTCAATAGTAAAAATTTTAGTGAGTTAGTTGAGTGAGTAGTGGTGAGTAAATAGAGTTGTTTTTCAAATATTTTTGAAACAAAAAACATTTGCTATTTTTACATTTAAGTTCAATGTTTAATTCATTACATGTTTCACTATATATAATTCGAACATTGCATTATTTTCATTATGCTAATTGCATTTTTACATCGATAAACACTATACAAAAATGAAATGGATTATTCGACGAAATTTGCCTTTTATAATGCTCAGTTTTCGTTTTCCATTTTTACACCGATAGAAAATTATAAATAGCATTTTTACTTATTAACCGACGAAAAATATTCAGGAAGTGTCGTCTGTTTTTTTTTTTTTTTGTACAACTACGCTTAACTGCCTTGTCACATTGATATTTCGGGGAAAATTCACATTTATTTTGAATAGCCCATTGAAATGCATCTTGCGAATAGCAATTAGAATTGAGCTCTATTATTACTAATATATGAGTTAGGATCACCTTTCTTTCATCATAATCATTATTATTATTTTTTTTTTTGTTCGTTACTACGGCAGAATCGGTTTAGCGCCCGTAAAACCTCGGAATTCTATTGCCCGGGGAGCCCATAACGAAATCACTTTCAATCAGGTGATGAACCTTAGATGCATTGAATACATTTAAGTGATTTGGAAGGGTGGTAAATCTATTATAATATGTTGATTAGTTTATGAAATTTTGAAAATAAAGCAATCATATTAGATAAAAAAAAAACTTTTACTAAAACGACATAAGAAAAAATCACTCATATGTTTTCAAACAATTGTCCGAGTTGCACTTTAGGTGGGTTAGTTTTTAGATGAAAGATGAAATGTTTAATTTTAATAACTGGAAATCAAAAGTAGGGGGAAATACTAGTTCAGGGAGACTATTTAAATAATCCTGATGTTCTTGCGGGAAAAATGAATTTCCAAATCTGTTTTTTCGCAAAAAACTAATAGATATACAGAATATGAATGAGCCTTTTGTGAATTTCTCGAATTATAAGAGAAGTTAATTGGTTCAGGAATTAACTTTAAAATTTCATTAGAGCATTCATGGTAATAATACCTATATAAAATGTGCACAATGAAGCTACTGCGATCGTCTATGATCCAATGATTTCATGGAATTTGTTATTGTTTCATTTCTGATCAGCGATCTGATCTGATCAGTTTTTGTATCCTGTTATTAAACTGCAGTGTAGTAATTGGTGCACCAGCCCATATGTAGGAATTATACTCTAAAAGAGGTCTTATAAAAAACCTTTAAACTAATGCTAAATTTTCAGAATTGAAAAATTCTTTCGATCTTCTTAAAAATCCAATGCGACTAGTTGCCTTTTTAGCTGCAATTATTATATTATTATTCCATGTAAAGTTGTTTGACAAAGAGATTTCAAAATTTAATTTAGTCATTAGATTGTGGAATAATTGTATTATTATGCATAAGTATTGGGTCAACATTTATGGATCGTTTGTTTGAGAATAAACATGCCTTTGTTTTAGATGGATTATCAGATATAATCCGGATTCCATTCATCCAATTACTTATTATAATAAAATTAACATAACATTTTCACGTATCAACAACGTCTATATTAATCCTGATAAACACTTTTGAATCATTAAAAAAATCTCAATTTGAAGAATAATTTGTTCTTCATTTACAGGTAACAAGGTATTATTTTTCAAGTTCCTCAATTCGAGGTATTCTTCAATTCTTCTAGGGCTATTCAAATCCACGGGGATATCTGTAATACATATTTTTTTTATACTTGAGGTTTTTTTGTTTAAAATATGAAGAAACCAATTTTATTTATACATTATAATAAAAAATATGCCCTTTTTTATATAATTGTCGGTGAACATAAATATGAATATATAGCATGTGAGATGGAATACAGAAAAAAAAAGAAAGACAAATTAAAAATTAGTACATAGAAAAATAAGAAATAAATTTTATTTATAATACATTACAGGTCATGATATCTATAATATTTCATTATATACGTAACATTTTTGTGAATAAATACAAAAGGTATATATAAATATAAAAGCAATATAATTTACTAAAAAACAATTATTTAAAATTTCACATTTTGATATTTTAACAAATGTAGAGAGAGAGAGGTAGAAAAACTAGTATAAAATTAAACAGTGTATCATCAATTGTATAATGATATTAATATATTAACCGCTATATATAGTACCTATAGAGGTAACTTTAGATTGAAAATTTATCACAACGCAAATTGTTTGGAAACACTTTCAATTGTTAAATATCAATATTTTTGTTTGTATTATCAGACTGTTACGGTTTTAACTTTTATATATAGTTAATAATTAGTATGTTTTGAATCATTAAACGTTAAACATTTCTTTTTTGGATTAATTCAATAAATATATTCTGTATCTATTCTGTATTCTGTATATTCTGTATCATGTGAGTCAAATCAGTTTATTAATAAAATTTTAACCTTAATCACGTCATCTAATTTTTTTTATATTAATTTTTCTAATGCTATGTGTGGTACAAATTAGTGTGAACAAATTTTTTATTAACAATTTTTTTTTTATATAATGTTAAATGGTTAAACATATGTTGGATATTATGTTGATGATGATGATGATGCAATATATGTTATTACAACCCACTATAGAATACTGAATATGTAAATTTTGTAAATATGCAATCGCGTTAAGAGCATATATATATATAAAAACTATTGCCTGTTATATGATTTTATATTGCTGCATGTATCTATTTATATACAAAGGAAAATGATAAGAGAAATAAAAAAACTAAATACAATTTATTTAATGGGTAATATAACGGCAAAATATTGTAAATTTAATATATGCAATGCATATATATATATATAAAAATAGATAACTATATATAATGAAATGAAACCGTAGATTTGAAGATGCCAAGCCGTGGCCATACTAAAAATTTAGTTATTTAGAGATTAATGGCATATATACAATAAAAATTCAACAACAAAAAACGAAGGTATATTTTAGTTTATTCCTATATATATATATATATATAATACAAAACTGTTTGGCTTGGTATTTATTACCATTAAGATTTTATCGTATTCCAATGTGTGCTGGTTTGTGTGTTAATGTAGCAAATGTGAATATAATATATTTATAGATAAATATAATAAAAGTAACATTTTTATTGCTGTAATAAAAATAACACATTAAGAAAAGTAAACTATTTTTCTATACCAATTTTTATATAGTATACGTACTTATATATGAATAATTAATCGTTTATAATTTAAATATAAATATGTCTATTATATAATCAATAATACACCTTGATAGTTTGTTATATTATTATATATATAAATATATATCAGGTATCCAAAAAAAAAAAACATAAAAGTAATAAAATTAGTATCATATTTATTTTGTATATATTTACAAGGTGTCGGTCAGATAATCAATCAAAATAATTAAATAAAAGACAGTTTTTACAGTGTTTTTGTTTAAAAATTCTGATTTACATTTCCCTTCTATGAATAAACAGTTAACAACAATTTGTCTCGACCATCCAAACTAATAGGTACATTCTGAAAGGTACCTACTTTAAAACAGGATTAATTATTGGGAGTATAATTCATGTGGTTTTTTTCGAAAATTAAGGTTTTATTGTGAAAAAATGGTTATATATTCAATGATCAAAGTATTGTTCATTGGAAGCTACAACATTAGCCCATGTCATTCTGGCAGTTTGTGTTTGTGTCCATCCCAAAAGAACTTCTCCGGCTTGGGGGTGAAGAACGAATCGAGCCAATTTTTGATACCCTGTTCTGAAGTGAAGCGTATCATGCGATGAGGGCATTCTGGATTGATCTGAACAAGTAGTAATCAGAAGGGATATGTCTGGGCTATAAGGCGGATGGGGTAGAACTTCCCACTGTTTTCCAAATAGTTTTGAACCGGTCTTTAAACATGTGACCGAGCGTTGTCATGATGCAAAATTATGGATTCGTGTCTGGTTGCATATTCTGGTTGTTTTCTGGCTGCAATCGCTCTCTTCAAACAAATTAATTGTGTTCGGTAGAGGTCCCCTTTGATCGTCTGATCGTCCGATTTCAACAGCTCATAATACAACACATCCTTCTGACTCCACCAAATACAGAGCATTCAGACCTTTGCACCATGGATATTCGGCTTTGCTGTGGATGTTGATGGTTGGCCGGGCTTCACATACGATTTCTTGCGCTTGGGGTTATCGTAATGAATCATTTTTTCATTTTTCATCACCAGTGACAATCCGGTTGATCAACTCCCAATGATTTTGCAAGATCTTGTTGCGTTTACCACACGCATCTTCATCAAGCAATGCCTCCAATTCTTCATCTTCAAACCTTTTTGGCTGTCCGGGTCGTTCATCGTCTTCTTCTAGTTGAAATCGCCCCTTTTAAACCGTGAAAACCACTGCTGGCACATTCTTTCAGTTAGAGCATGGTCACCATAAACCTCTACTAAAATGCGATCACTTTCCGTAGCACTTTTCTTCATGTTAAAGTAATGAAGAAGAACTACCCGCAAAAACACTTTTTCTATCACACAGTTCGACGACATGTATGAATAGAAAAAAATGTTACTTACGCTTCAATCAAATGACAAATACTGAAAAAGACGCGCAATAACAGTAGCTTTCAAATGAATATGGTCACGGATGACCACTACGCGAAATAATACTAGTAACGACCACTCTTAGAAAACCGCACGAATTAATGCATACTCCCAATATATTACAATTGTTTTTTCAAACAAAACTCATCTGGAGATTTCAATTTTTCAAATATGAAGGTTTTTGAATTACAACCATTTGTTTTTTTTTTGGTTAATTTCCTTTTCTTTTCATTATTTGAAAAACTATGGCTTGAAAAATATTTTGAAAAATTGATAACTTGGAGAGTTGAATTTTCACGGAAAATGTTGTTTTTTAGTATAATTAATTCATTTTTAAGTATATTTACCTTTCAGAATATCTTATTTAAATTGCTATTTTGTTATTTTTGAAGCTTTTCTCGCTATTCTTAGAATTCGTAATGGATCTGATTTATGTCCAACTATAGGGTTTCCTTTAGTTACAAATCCGGGTTATAAATTAAATGATTTTTTTCTATTATTTTCCTTTTGGAAACTAATACATTTTTCGTTAAATTATTTATCAAAATATCCGAATTATAACAACACATGAGATAAAAATAGAATAGCAATAAAAAAAAAAAATAAAAAATGAGAATTAGAATATGCAGTTTCTTAAATGATATATTGAAAAATATTGCCTTATATATTTATTTATCCATGCATGTATCATCAAATCAATAATTTATCTATATATAATTTCTATTGCAATTATAATTTTTTTGCTTTGAATTATTGTAATACAAAATATATAAGAAGGTGTGTTGAAATTAAGCCTTATATAAATATTTTGTATATGTTATATATATATTACAATTTATTATTAATACTTGAATAAAATAATTGATCTAATTTTACGCAAAATTATTCATTATTATTATAATAAATGAAAATCATATCCGTATAGAGTGAAAATATATATTAATATATATATATACATAAAACACTCTGTTGGTTCGTTTTATACACTATATAATTATAATTAATTGTAATTAATTAATTAATAGTGCGTGTATTTATATATGATAAATAATAATAGTAATATATAATTTACAGAAAAAACACTACATATCATATTATTATTATGGTATAGCAAAAACCGCACACAAACAAACACTTACGTAAATATATGATAAATAGATAAATAGATATACATATTTAATTACATCAAATTAATAATAATAATATAGAAAAAAAAACAATATATTAATAAATAAATTGCACATCTTTTTTTTTTGTGGTCATTGATATACATTCATTTGTATTTTCTTAATCATTACGATTAGCCGATTACATTTGAAATATATTTATTATTTAATAATATATGATATATAAATTGATATATAGTAAAATTAGTAATATAATTAATTTGATTAGAAAACGTATTTTTCCATCCCTTCTAAATTATTACACACAAACACACAAATATTCAGATAATAGTATAATATATATAATATTCAGACGATATTTTTCTATTGAGATGTCTGGAAAAAAAGGAATTAGAGGGTGTATTTTTTTCACTGTTTAATATTTAGTTCGATTGTATTTATTTGTATATAATCCGCATTATCACACTCTCTATCACCTTTATCCCCCGTGTTTTTCATATATACACAATTTTTTATTATAGTTTAAATAGTAGTTTTGAATTAGTATTAATATATTAATAAATGGTCAAAAATTAAATGTTTCTATATGGTATACTACAGTGTACAAATATGACTAAGACTTTTCAATTTAAACTTCCATGGTTTATCTATTTGAACAAATGCTTTTATTTTTACGTAGGTAGTACTGTTATGGACATCTGTGACAAATTTTAAGTCAATTGGTCCATTGCTGTAGTAGTTACGTGTGTAGGTGTGAACAAAGAAAAGTTGTTTATTCTATTTGTTTATTTTAAGTAGCATTAAATTTTGTGCGCGAAATGAAATATCGGACGCCGAAACCTTCAGAATGGTGCAGAAGGCCTTTGGTGAGAAGTCGATGTCCGCAGATCAAGTGTTTTCGATTGGCACAAATTGTTCAAAGAAGGTCGTGAACGCGTTGAAGACGAACCACATCAAAGACGACCAAGAATCTCTACTGATGAGCTGCACGCCAACAAAATCAAAGAATTCGTGCTGCAAAATCGTCGATTGATCACTAGAGAGTTTGCTGATATTGTTGGAATTTCAAATGGGTCAGTCCACACCATTTTGAAAGATGTTTTGTGCCGCAGAAAAGTCAAATCGCAAAAATTGGTGGCAAAAATGCTCAATTTCATGGAAAAACCGCGTCGCGTTGCAGAGTGTGAAATAATGCTTTCGACTATCAAAACAAAATGAGACGCATCATAACTGGAGATGCAACTTGGAACGTGGCTTCTGACTTTTTGCTAAGCTTAATAGACCGCTACAGGACACCGTTTTGACACGATAGAAGAGATAAAAGCCGAGTCGAAGAGGGAACTCATGACCATTCCGGAAGACGAGTATAAACAATGTTTTGAAAATTGGAAAAAGCGTTGGCATAATTGCATTGCATCAGGTGGGGATCATTTTGAGGGTGATGATTTAGATTTGAGAAGAATAAATAAAGATTTCAAAAGTTATAAATAAAGTCTTACTCATATTTGTACACAGTATAGTATAACAAAATAAAATTTTACCTCGATTAAATTACTAAAAAAAAAATAAAAATGAAATAAAGAAATTACGAAAAATGTTGATTAAATAATAACTGGTTGGGTTATATTATAAATAATAATAATAATAATAATCTTGATATATATAACATCAAGTGTAAAATAAAATGTTAATCATTTTTTTTTGTTGAGCACAATTAAAATATATATATTTTGTTGAATTAGATAAAGTATAATATAAATATATTATATCATATAATTTATTAGCTAGCTTAACATTACAAAACCAAAAAAAAAAAACAAAATAAATAAATGCAAATCCAAAATATTTTGCAAACATTAATTATAATAGATCAAAATATTAATGCATAGATTTATTTCTAAATAATATTATTTTTTATGTAATCTATGATGTGGTTTTTTTTCGTTGTTGTTTTTATTTAATAAAAATATTGGTTCTCATTGCTTTGAAATAATGAAAAGAAAAACAAAAGTACAATTTTTATTATATAAAGTTTTTGTAAAATGTTTCAACTAAAAATGTTAAAATGGAGGGTATAAAATACGGAGTAAAATTACGATAACTTAAGAACCTCAAGTTGAGATAGAATAACGGGCAAACCATCAATCCATAGATAATTAATTTCTCTAAAAACTTCTTTTCTCACATATTATAAATTAAAGAATTTCGTATAAGAAATTCAATATTTGTTATACAAAACTAATCAAAATCATCATCACGATCTTTCAATACTTACAGATCTTTCGATATTCTTTAGGGAACATACTTAACCCATATTCTCTGTCAGACCAAAACATTTCTAACAAAGATTTTGGGATAATTGAATTGAACTAGAATCAGGAAAATGTAAATTAACGGAATGGAAAATCGATTAAACTATAGATAATTTTAATTCGGCATAGTTGCTAAATTATTTGAATAAAAAAATCATATTGGGTCAAATGTGACCAGAAATAGAGGATGACGGTTAAGAATAAAATAAATATACTACAAAAAAATAATTCAATTTTTCGAACAAAATTTTTCCAGGAAAATTCAATTTTTCAAATGCTGAATTATTCGATTTACTGGCTTAGTAGTTATTCTTCAATTTTTATTTGTCCTACAGGATTTCAAACTATAATCCATATCTGATTTTTCATAGAACAAAAATGGTGATGATATTGCAAAGTATATAGGTTTTCCAAAACGTTGTTTGCGAAAACTGTGAAGTTTTTCCACAATTTCCCTTATATCTGCATTTTTGTAGAAGAAAATTTGAAAATCGATTTCCTTATTTGTTAAATTTGGTCTTTGAAATGGAAAATCAATCGGTACTTGGGGGTTTTGCGTATTCTTTTCTATAAGGTAATAAAGGCGTAGTTAATAAAAGTGATTCAATAATAATATCTTTGAACAATGTGTCATTAATTTTGCAAATGACTTCGTTGCATTTTCACATTCTCGTTTTTCACGAGTTATTCACATTCTCGTCAGGTCTGAAAGAGTTAAGCACATGCCTTTCAGAATATTCTACCTTTTGGATCATCAGGTCAAATTCTCTGCCGTCCTGTCACTAAATCTGTTATGTTTAAATTCTTTCAATAAGAAAAACAAAACATAACTTTATTACATCAAAACATCCAAATAATAATAATAAATATAAATAGATTTTCTCTTTTTAAAATATTACTAGATAACATGAACTTTAGCTATTAATTTAATTGTACAAATAATATCATAGTATTATTACATGGTATGCATATATGTAGAGACTGTGATACGCAATTATTCTATACTCCTTACATATAGATAAAATATATCGAAACATAACTCTATATATTATATAACAATAAATAAAGACATTAAAATTTATGGATTAAATATACTAATTATTTATTAATTTAAAAATTATATTTATTATATCTCTAAACAAACAAACAAACAAACCCGAAACAAAAAAAAAAGAAGTAATTGAGAATAAAAACAAATAATACCTGTAATATACCTGTATATCACCGCGATTATATACACATTATTAATTGCAATATATACTATATAGAGTATATATTTTTTGTATTGTAAGTATATAATACATGGACACGCAAAATAAAAAAAAATAAATAGAAATAATATTTAATTAAATTATTTACAAACATGCAACATAACATATAAAATTCTTTTTATCAAAATTATTACTTTACTTGTGCTGTATACCAACATACGCGATATAATAATAATAATAATACTCTATATATATTTATATTTTCCTTACGCCTTATTGTTAAATCAATTTGAATTTAATTTATTTTGTTGTTTTTTTCCAACTTAATTTAATTTTGCATTTTAAAAAAATTTTTATATATTGGAAAATATTTCATAATGTTCATAAACTATATAAAAAAATGTCATATGCATGCAATTGTTTTGGCAGCAGCAGCAGCAGCATAATCCCGCATTTAACTATATATAAATAGATATATAATTTCCATGTGTATTTATTTATTTATATGAAATATTTATTTTATTTTGCATTTTATTGATTTACCATAAAGAACTTAATTAGTCATATAATATGTAAATTTGTGTTTGTGTATATTTTTTTTTCGTTTTTTTTTTTATTCACCTTCATGTGCAATTCATTTTTAAACATACCTATATAATATTAAAATACCATACATATTACAGACTTTCTTTGTCAGCTATTACAAATTGAAAATATTATCTGTGATGCAGTAAAATATTGTGAAAATTCAATAGGAACCTTTTATTGTTTAACACCTTCGCAAATTCCAAATCAAGATAAACTTTCCTAAAAATTGATTAATTTTTTATGTTCGGTTTGATTCACTTCGCTTCAATCCAATAATACAAAGAAAATGTATCAATTCAACGGTATAGTTATTATACAGAATTCAACGAAATTTGTTTAAACCTCAATTGAATTACCGCACAATCATACACATAACGAGACACTAGGTTTTTTTTTTCGTTTATTCAATGTGTGGTTCAATATACGTCGAGTATTAAATTTGCGATATATACTACTTTAACCATTATAATATCGGACACCTGCTATTCGTTATTCGTATGTTCGAATTTGAGTTGCCGAAAAAGGACTTAAACAATAATTTTTTAATCTTTCTAATTTTATTTCAGAAAATGATGGTTTTAGTTAAATAATTGCGCAGACAGAAGTAAAAAAACTTTTACATTCAAATAGTTATGGAATTCATTTCGAAATGATTCCAACTAAAAAAAAATTGTTGACCATTATAATATCGGACACTTATATTACACTCCACCAAAATCTTTTTTATAACGCCTCCTTTGTCCTTTATGATAGCCTTCCTTCTTTTAAACGTGGTTTATCCTAAATTTTTCCATTCATCCGGTGTTTTTGTATTCCTCATTTTAATGATTTTTCCTTGGAATTCTTCGATCCTTCAATTGTAACTTTCGGATAATTTTTTAATTTTGTTTTATTAATGCCCATAATGATTCTATTATACTTAAATCACGACGTGAAGATATCAATTTCTAAAGGTGGATTTCTAAACCCATTTTTTTAGCTTCCAACCAGTTCTTATAGTTGTTTTACCGGTTTGTGGTAGAGTAACAGCTTATTGATATGTATATCCGCTGTTTGAATATAATTTAATGGTCGATCGCAAAAGGTAGTCATTTAATATATGAATGTGTTTTTAAGAGTTAACCGTACACTAAATGAAATGTAAATTAATGAAATTAAAACAAAGAAACGACTCCTTTTGAAATATAAATTATAAAAACTGGATGAAAGTTTCACAGTGCGTTTTAAACAATCACGATGGAATGCTTCATTTTGTGTGTGAATTACTCGATTATCGGAATCACCAACAATAACAAATTTACATTCATCATCAAAATATAATGCTATCCAATTGCCACAGAATTGTTTATTGTTTTGTTTTGTGCACAATATATTATTAGAAAGTTACAGTTGAATAAGTGAACAATTTCAAGGAAAAAGCGTTGAAATGAGGAATACAAAAACACCGAATGAATGGAAATATTTAGTAAATACCACATTTAAGAGAATAGTGGCTATCATAAAGGTCAAAGGAGTCGTTACATATGCTTTACAAGGGAGATTAGTGGCGTATAATATAAGTGTTCGAATTATAATGGTCAAAATTTATTTTTTTTGTTAAATTGAATAATTTTACTTGCTTGAAAGCGTTTTACTTCTTACTTCTGTCTCCACAATTATTCAATTATTTTAAACTAAAACCATCATTTTATTAAATAAAATTAGAAGGACTAAAAAAAATGATTGTTTAAAGTCCTTTTTCGGCATCTCAAAATCGAGCATACGAATAACGAATAGCAGGTGTCCGATATTATAATGGTTAAAGTAGTATATAGACCTGTATATAATCCATATAGATACATATATTCATATGAATTAGACAAAATTGATATTTAATAAAAGTATACATTTAAATATAGTACAATGCGACAGTAAATTCAATTGTGTTTGCATATTTTTACATAATATATATGGTATATAAAATGAATATTTGCATATATATGCAATTGATTTTATAGACAGACAACAACAACAACCAGCAAATTTATATAATTATATATAATACGCTCCTTTTTCTCCATATAAACATACCACCACCGATATCAAATTCAATTTAATTTTTAAATTCAATTTCAATTGTGCTAAATATCTTTTATATTCATTTTAATAATTTTTCGTTCTATGTAAATACACATAATAAATTCATTTAATATATGATATTGATATTTTTTTTGTTTACCAAAATGGAAATTTTTGTTTTCTATAGAATTAATTTACCACCACACCTTTTGGTATATATAGGTTTTTTTTTTTTTTTTTTTTTGTTAAATATAAATCTATTTTTGATTTTATGTTATTATATAAATAAATAAATGAATGAATATATATATTCATTATTCAATAAAATGTTTTTTTATATTCAATAAAATATCTATTTTTGGGTTGTGAATTTTTATAAAATTTATATTATAATTATATAACAATTTTATTCTATGATTTCTTAATTTATTTATTTTTATTTTTATAATAATAATAAATAAAAAAAAATCAATTTCTATTGTTTTAATATACTCGTAACTATAACGCACATACTTTTGAATCGCATTTATGCAAAATTATGCGCATTTTATTTTTCAGTGTTTGTGTTTTCAGTGTTTATTTTCAGTGTTTATTTTTCTATTTGATAAATTAATGTGATTTTTTTATATATTTATTATATAATCAATTATATATAGATTTTTATTTATAAATAAATTAATTTTATTTTTTTTTGAGAGCGTAGGTTTTTATTATAGTAATATATCCAATATCAATCAATAATATTAATATTGTAATTATGATTTTTATAAATTTTATATGCACTGTAGTGACAAATTAAGATGTCTTTATTATATTTATTATATGGATCCGTATATAGAAAAAATATATTAGATTTAAAAATTGAATTTTAACAAATTATTAAAAAAAAAAAAAAAAAAAAATTAATCATTTCGATTTCATTATGATATTTGGTATATAAGTGAAACATTATTCAACAATATGACAAATGATGAATTGAAAGGGATGGTTCTTTAACCCCAGGATGCATATATGGGTATTTTAATACCCACTAGACTTTAAAAGTGCTGTAAAAACTTTATTTTTTTTACTTATGCCTATGTCCTTTGGTGACATCTTCGAATATTCGAAATTCTATCTAAAATTCTGTAATGGACTTGCAAACAAAGTGTTCAGAATCATGGCCATTCTTGTTCAGGCGGGACACCGCGGATCTGCATATTCCCGGTATAATTATGCCCATGATTAAAAATAATTGTATTATACAGGGTTTCCCAGGGCTCGACAACAATATACCGTTTTTACGTGCTGTGGCTCATGTGGAGTCGAAAACATTCTGAAAAATGTTGTGCCATTCGGCTTTGTTTTAGGAATTAAGCGAAAAAAAAAAACGATTTTTTGGAGATTTTCATGTTTTTCGCGACTCTGGAGCACTTATCTCCACAACTGGTTATTGTAATTGAAAGATCAGAAACACTATTATAGCATTTGCATTAAATCACCTATAAATTACATTAAAAATCATGTAGATCGGACCACCGGTTCACTAGATATTTAAAGAAATGTGTGTAAAAGATAAATTTTATTTTTTGTTCCCTAAAGTTTTGGGGTATCATATCTCGAAAAGACAACTTGTAAAAATGTCCGTCCAATATGCTTAAACTAACTTGCTACATTATTTATCTTTCCTTTATCTTTGACATACATTTCCGCATGTGATCTCTCTAATAGTTTCGAAATTATTCACGATTAAATAAAAATCGCATAACATTTTTAATGGTGAATTTGCATTTAAATTTTATTTTATTTCTTTTTTTTTTTATTAAAAAAAATGAATTTGAATATATTTTTAAGGTAATGCTCAAGAACCAGACGATGGGTTAAAGTATGTTCAGATACTTGAATCATTGTAAAATTTTATTACCCAACGATTTATCATCATTCTAAGGAGGTTCTAAGCGTATGATTTAAAGTGATTATCTATGAAAAACCTCATGGCAGACATATTTTTGTGATTTAAAAATGGGTTATTTTAGAATATCTTCAAAACGGTTTGGAATAGGATTACCAAATGTGTGGTGCTTGAAAGATATAAGCAATAGCCAGAAAACAAAAAAACAAGTCCTGTCTAATTATCTTAAGAATTAAGGAAGTTAGTTAACATTTTATCTCTGCGGGTATAAATATACCCGGTTTATGGAAAAGTGTAGAATTTTTTGTTATGCATCCTGGGGTTAATTTAATTATACATAAACTAAAATCTTCTTATTTGAAAACCTAGGACAAAAAAAAATCAGATTTTCCTCATATAACATATCATAAAAAAATTTCTAATTATATTCTTTTATTATAACAATTTTCTATAGTTATTTTTTTTTTGTTCAATTTGTACTAAATTTTCAATCAAAAAGATAAAAAATTATGACGTTTTATATCTTGAATTTTAATCAGAAAAAAATAAATAGATTCAATTAATATAATATTTTTATATTTTTCTAAAATTAAGTATATAGATTTTTGATTATAAATATTTTATATATACTGTGTGAATTGTATATTGTGTATATATACAACGCAGTATATACAGTTTATATACATAAACAAATATTAATTTAAAATAAAATTTTGTATACTGGAACGTTGCCAAAAATTATATATTATATATAAATTTTAAATAATATATAATTGCAGAGACGGTACAGTTTTAATATATCAAATTTTTATTTTTGATACCAATTCGTTTACATTAAATTATTCTAGAGAAATGTTGATTTTTTGGTTGAATTTTGGTTAAACGATTTTTCAAAATATATCTAAAGAATTCACTTTTATCTATTGTCGTTACGGATTTGATAGGGAATTTCACATCTCGCTATCAAAATAGTACTTTAAAATTATTTAAATTTATGGATATAGTTTTTAATGTCCATTATAGCAAATATTATTGATAAAAATTTAATTGATTTTTTAATTGTCCAAATCATTCGATGAGAAAAATATTTCGTAGTTTTATCTTTTGCCATCTTTACAAAATATATGTTCACACAGCTCTGAAACGTCTACAAATTTTATGCAATAATTACATGAAACATTTTTTTTTTTTTTTACTAAACTATATTCATATAAAAGAATCGTTAATATAATATAAAAATTTTTATGGTACAAATTTATAATATAATATGATGTGAAAATTTATAGTAAATTATAATTAAATAAAAAAATTAAATAAATAAATAAATATACACCGACAACACCACCACCTTCTCAGCAGATCCCCCCCGTCTCAGATATAATGTGATAAAAAACATGTAAACTTGCAAAACATGTATAAAATTTAACTAGAACAACAGATTTAATTTTTATATTTTATATCTATATAGATGTAGATACTTATTTCATAATTTTGAATGTAATAATTAAATTTTACTCTATGTATAATAATTTCTATATAAATTTTGTTATATAAATAAAATTTCATATTACAAGATGGTACAAGAAGAATAATTAATTAAAATATACACGTAAATTATCGAGATATTTTGGTCGACCTGAAATGAGATAATTCCATATGACAAGAAATTGTGAAGCAAAATTAGCCAATTTTCATATCAGCTGTTGGATTTTTGTTATACTTTTTAAGGTTTTTGATAATTAAATCATCAATCATTGAAAAACTTGAGAAATTTTCAATTCTTAATCAATTGTCCAAGAATTTCACAGAGTTCATACATTTAAAACAAATGTGTCATGTGATTAACAAATTAATCTGAAAACTGAAAAATATTTTATATAGTTTATTTTATATTTTATATTTTATATATTTTATATTCCACCATCCAGTGATAGTTTTATTTATGATCATTTGTTAAATGGGATTGAACAAGTATGCTCATCTTCAAATACATATGATGAAATTTTCGTGATTGGTGATTTTAATATACCACATATTGATTGGGTACAATCAAATGATACTGATAATTTAGTTCCATTTAATGTTACGTGTGATAAGGAGTCTTCGTTCTTTGATTGTATTTCATCTTTGGGTTTTCGTCAAATTAATCAAATAAAAAATCACAATAATAGGTTACTGGATCTTGTATATGTTTCGGATTCAATGGATTGTAATGTAACACGTTCTTCGGATTTTATAGTTTCGGAAGATGTACATCATCCTACATTAATATTGAATTTTTCTGTTGAATTAAACAACATTATGCCAACTGGTGACTTAATATATGGGTTCGATTTTAAAAATGCGGAATATAAGAAGATTAATGATGAACTGCAATTAATAAACTGGGAGTTCCTTATTGATGCCGGGATGGATGCTGCTATCAATTTGTTTTATAATGCAATGTTTGATTTATTTTTGAAATTTGTTCCTTTTAAATTGATTGTTAAAAGAAATAGTAGTCAGCCTTGGTATGATAACGAACTAAAATAAATTCGTAATAGTCGTAATCGTGCGTGGCATATTTTTTGTGTATCGGATGATAATATTAATTTTATTGAATATGATGAACTACGCAAAAAAATTTATTCGCTTGTGCAATCCAAGTATATTTTATATTTATCGAGGGTCGAAAATGACCTAATTAAAAACCCCTCAAATTTCTGGAAATATGTTAATGACAGAAGGAAGGTTGGTTCGTTTCCCTCTCAAATGTGCTATAATAATGTTATTAGTCATGATTCGGTGGAGATTTCTAACATGTTTGCCGATTTTTTTGAATCTTCCTTTGATCTTTCTACTGCTTATACCCCTACACACACATTGCTTAATTCTAATATTGAATCCTTTAATTACTTATCTTGCATCAACTTTACTATCACACGTGGTGATGTTTATAATGTCATTATGGGTTCTCAAAAAAAATATTCGTATGGTCCAGATGGTATTCCATCATCGGTATTAATGAATTGCATTGACTTCCTGGTAGATCCTTTGACAATTTTATTTAACAAATCTATGAAATTTGGACAATTTCCTGGTTTATGGAAAAAATCTTTTATCATACCCATTTATAAGAGGGGTGGTAAAAATGATGTGGTTAATTACAGGCCCATCGCTAGGCTATCCTGCAACCCTAAAGTTTTTGAAAGTTTGATTGCTGATGTTGTTGCTTTTAATATTAAGTCTTTAATTAGACCCGAGCAACACGGGTTTATTCGTGGCAGATCCACAACTACGAACTTGGTAGAATTCGTTACTTTTTGTTTTGAAAAGTTTACAAATGGTAATCAGGTCGATTGCATTTTTACTGATTTTAGTAAAGCTTTTGACAAATTGTCACATGATATTTTATTGTCAAAATTGTTTAAAATTGGATTTGGTTCAAACTTTGTTACTTGGCTTGGTTCTTATTTAAGTGGTCGTTCTTGTGCCGTTTTATTTAAAGATACCCTGTCAAATTATTTCAATGTTTTATCTGGTGTGCCGCAGGGAAGTCATTTGGGCCCCTTGTTATTTGTTTTATTTATTAATGATCTGCCACTGGTATTTAAGCATTCTCAATGTTCGATTTATGCTGACGATGTAAAGATTTACAAATCTATTACAACGGCTGATGATTTCAATTTGCTTCAGTCTGATCTGACTGCATTTCACAAATGGTGTGTTGTTAATAATATGGTTCTAAATATCGACAAATGTAAAGTTATTAACTTTACAAGAAAAAAATCTATTTTAAAATATGATTACCATTTTGTTGGTAAAGTTTTATATAACTTGGACAAAACACTTGATCTTGGTGTATACTTGGATGGTGAGCTTAATTTTAAATCTCATATCGATTATATTGTGAACAGAGCAAACTCCATTATGGGTTTCATATATCGTATGTCGTATGAAATCTCTGATCCATACTGTCTTCGTTCATTATTTTACTCTCTGGTACGTTCTATTCTGGAATATGCGTGCCCTGTTTGGTCACCTTTCTACGCTATTCACAAGGCTAGGATTGAATCTATTCAGAAAAGATTTCTCAGACTTGCTCTGAAATCTCTTCCCTGGAAGGATCCAACATTGTTGCCTAGTTATTCTAATAGGCTGGCTTTATTAAACATGCCTACTTTGGAAAGACACAGAGAATTTATTGGTCTATCGTTTTTATGTAACCTATTAAATTATATTGTGGATTGCCCATCACTCTTAAATAAACTTAATTTTAAAATAAACTTTAAATGCCTTCGAACTAATGATTTTTTTTATTTGGGTAATTATCATACCAATTATGGCAGATTTAACCCACTCGATGTTTTAATTATGATATATAATTCTTGTAACAGTTTTTTGTTAGACAATAATGTTAAGAGTGTAACTTTTAAAAACAAATTTTATAATAACACGTAAAAATTCTGCATTTTTTTTTTTTTTTTTTTTTTTTTCATTTTCATTTGAATAAAAAAAATAAATATTGTAATTCTTTTCTAAAAATTGTATAAATCAATGTACATTAGTAATTAATGTTTCTTTAATAAATAAATAAATAGTGTATTAGCAGACGTTACAGGTTGTTATACAACAGATCTTCTGCTTATATACAGTGGTGCATATTCGTATAAACGCAGAGGAATTTATAGAGATTTTGTATTGAAATAATTATATTACAATACAAAAGCGTTTAAATTACCAGTTTGTTTCCAGTCAGTTTTTTCCAGTTTGTTTATTACATAATAAATAAGGGAAATAATAACCAAATTATGCCAAAATATTAAAATAAAAATAAAAATAAAATATTAAATTTAATTAATTTATTATAAAAATAATAAAAACAGGGGAATATTCGTATATAAACGCACATTTTTGTTTGTTAATTTTTAAAGCAAAATGAATAATTCTAATACAAATATTACTATTATTGAAATTAATACTTTGTGTGTCCACCTTCCTTCTTGATTATTTCAAAGATTCTCTTAGGCATCGATGTTTCAAGTGGGTGCATCGTGTTTACTTCTATACTCTCCCAACACTCTTTAATACTTTGTTTCAGTTCTTGCACTGATGAATATTTTGATGACAGTATTCCCCAAAGGTTTTCAATCGGGTTAGAATCGGGACTACAAGCG
Source organism: Dilophus febrilis (assembly GCA_958336335.1). Taxonomy (NCBI): domain Eukaryota; kingdom Metazoa; phylum Arthropoda; class Insecta; order Diptera; family Bibionidae; genus Dilophus; species Dilophus febrilis. The sequence continues at coordinate 10,809,667 of OY284472.1, read as the reverse complement.
GGCCATTCGATGGTTGTGATGTGTTTCTCTTCAAACCGCACTTGTTCGAATACTTTGAGGCATGTATTGCAGCGTTGTTCTGCTGAAAGATGAACTCTCCTTCCGTGTTTTCAAGATGGTTAATAAAAACATCATCTACAAGCTCACAATATGCTGCAGAATTCATTTTATTTGTGACAAAGCAAATAGGAAGCTTATTGTCATATGAAAGAGCTCCCCAAACCATTACGTTACCGTCTTTGAAATTTGAGTTTCGATTTGAACACGTTTTTATTATTTAAATTGTACCGCTAACAGGAATAGCAATCTGGACCATCGAGATTAAACGTCTTTTTGTCAGAAAAGATAACACTTTCCCATTGTTTGGTCCAAGACATATGTTTCTGTGCGAGAAGAAGTCTGTTCTCCCTATGACGATTTGTCCTCCCTATGACGATTCCATTTCACATTTTTTTTGTTGCGTAAAACCGGTAAATGAAGTTTATCCTTGATTTACCGGTTACAAATAAGCATGTTGCCCACGTTTTACGCAACAAAAAAATGTGAAATGGAAGAATATGCCAGGAAAACCGCGTTTAACAAATCGTCATAAGTAGAACAATACATGCCTCAAAGTATTCGAAAAAGTGGTTTGAAGAGAAACACATTACAATCATCGAATGGCCCGCTGGTAGTCCCGATTGTAACCCGATTGAAAACCTTTGGGGATCCTCCCTTTAATTAACAGAATTTTTGCTTAATACGAAAAGATAATTTTGTTACGATTACATAAAAAATATATACATAGAAATATTTCCTCATTTACAAATTTATCTGTCTGCTTAATTATAAGAATATTTTGCCATTGCGAACGTAATTCCTTTTATTTTTTTTTTGTATACCCAGTTATTCTGATGTCTGTTTCCTAGAAATGATTCTGCTTAAGTTGCAGATGGCTCGCTATAGTTTTTTGTAGTTTTAACAGAAAAGTTTTTGCTAAGGTGAACCGAAATTATTATACTGAATGAGCAGTTATAATCTGCTTCGTTTTAATCGCAGATATTTCTTTAATGTTAATTTATATTCAGATGCTCTGCTGTTTAGCAGAAATCTTTTTAGCCTTTACAGCCAAATTTCTGTGGACATAAACGAATTTTTTCTGTAAAATGTAAGCAAAGAACAACTACTAATAACGTAATAACTATTATAGAAATTGTTTATTGAGTTAAATTTACCATATCAAAAATCCATTGAAAAATATTTTCATATAGATTATTGACCAAAATGTTTAAAAAACCATCATCACACGATTATCGAATACTTCTTTTTTGTTCTTTTTATACGAACAAAATTTGTAATATTTATTATGAGGAGTATCAATATATTATAAAATATGTTTCAGTTATAAATGTGTGTCCAAAAGGACCAAGATAAATTCAACCTCATTTCACCCTGTAATAAATTATTAAATTAGTTCAAAATACTATTATACATATATAATATAATGACTTACTGATTATATACCCTACAACGAAAAAACTAAACCGGAAAATCCTCACCTATATAAATTATGCTAAAAATAAAATAACCTACCCTTAAACCATCCATCTATTCTATATACTATAGTCGATATAAATGTCTGAAATTCAATATAGATACATAAATAATTGAAATATATTAAAACCAAACCATATATAAAAATGAAAAATACATTATAATAATTTTAATTTTAATTTGTTTTTCTCTATTCACAGGTGATATTACACAAAAAGGATATGAAAAGAAACGTTCAAGATTATTACAACCATATTATCAAAAAAATGTACAACAAGGTATGAATTGAAAATTTAGTTTATATATAGAGTATAAATAAATAAATAAATAAATAAATGTAGATTTTTTAGAATTTCACAACAACAATATAGAAAGAATTTTGGGGGGTTGGGTTTCATTTTTTTTTTATTTGGGAAAAATTCTATACAATAACATTAATATTTGAATTTCCTTATGCAATAAGTACTTGTATAATTTATATATCCTTAAATACATATAAGAATTATATATACTAATATTATTTATGGTGATGGAGTTTATTTAAAACTAATTTTTATGCGTGTGTGTTTGTGTTTCTGCTTTGCGGTGATTTTACAAAATTAAATTAAATCAAAAAAAGATTTAATTCTTTTATATCTTATAAGGTTATAATGCAATAATGATTTTTATTGGAGGGTAATTTTGCTTTTGTGGTTTTTGTGAAATTTATTTTATTTATTCTTTTTGTAAAACAGAAATTTTTATTATATATGAAATTATCAATTTTTTTTTCTTTTTATACTATAAATACTAATACAATATATATATAAAGACTAAACGATATGATAAATGAATCCTTTTTGAATGTTTTCCTTTATATTTGTAAAAGAGGTTTTTTTTTCTTTTCTTTGAATTTGTAATAAGTGCTTGAAACACAAAACTATATATAAGAACGCCTATACAATCCGATATGATACGATTTTGTATAATATGGAATTTATTTAAAATGTTCTTTATATATAGGTATAAAGAATATATATAAAGAAAGAAGAAAATTCTATTTTATCACACAAACACAATTTATTATAAACAAAACACACTGAAATATTTTAATTTTCATTTAAATAAAATAATTGTGTTGTATATATATATATATATATATAAAATAATATTTTTCCGGGAAAATTCATTCATATAATTAAATACTTTTTTTTTTATTTTTTCTCCTCAACTCAACATATATATATATATATATATATAATTCCGCGTCTTTTCAACCTAATATAATATAAAGATTTTTTAATATATAGTATATATAAGCATATATACTTGCAGTTTTGCTTTTTCTTTATCGTATGTATATATAAATTCAACTTTATATAGTTCTTTAGTATATATAAATGCTGCTGTACACTCAAACTCAAAATATTTAATATAATTTTTTTGTATGTTTATAAAAAAAATCACATATATATTAATTTTCCATATTATATAACACACATGTGGGTGGGGGAGAGACCTAAATTCTAGCGAAAAATGTTATAATATTCATTTATGTATGTAATCATTCGTTTTTCATTTTTGCAAACGTTTATTTTTTTCCATTCTAAATATATGTGCAAACATATCCTACATTTCACAAAAATCTATCTAGTATATCAATACCAGGTATACCCGTTAATGTCTGTCGTTTTTTTAAGTGAGAAAACCCCATCTTTTGTGGGAGAAAACACCAAAATTTTATTATTCAAAATATTTTCCATCGCAAGTTGCACACATTTTGTCCACCTTTCAGGCAATTTGTGGTTACCACGCCGCCAAAAAAATCGTTCTTCCTTTGATGAAAACCAGTCAGAGACTCAATTTTCGAGTTCTTCAGACGTTTTGAAGTGCTGGTCCTTCATAAGGGCGTGGTCCATCGATGAAAACAAATGGTAGTCTGAAGGAGCCAAGTCTTGTGAATAAGCCGCATGCGATAAAACTTCCCAGTTATTGAGCACCTCTAACGTTTCCTGGACCGGTATTGCTTTGTGTGATGGTGCATTGATGTAATGTAGGAAAATTACCTTGTGTTGTCTTTTTTGATATTCTGATCGTTATTGCAGCATCAACGCACGGATCAAATTGATCATTTTTTTTTCGGTAGCGATAAGTATTAATAGTCTTACCAGGTTTTAGAAGCTTGTGTTAAACCACACCTTTCTGATCCCACCAAACACAAAGCATTTTCTTCTTGCCGAAGCGATTTGGCTTTGCAGTCGATGTTGATGGCTGACCTGATGAAACCCATGATTTTTTGCGTTTCGGATTCTCAAAATAAATCCACTTTTCATCACCAGTCACGATTCGATGCAAAAAATACTTCCTTTTGTATCGTTGAAGTTGCATTTCACAGATAGTTTTTTACGATTTTCTTGTTGCCTTTCAGTCAATTCATGTGGCACCCACTTTCCTTCCTTTTGGATCTTTCCCATTGTTTTAAAGCGATCCGAACCGTTTTGTTTGGTGAGCAACTCCTACTTGTTCGGCAAGTTGTTGTTGCGTTTGCGTGTCATCTTCATCCAATATAGATACTGCAATTCGTTGTCCTCAAACTTTTTCGGCTGTCCCGGGCGCTCTTTGTCTTCCACATTAAAACAATCATTACTTTTGAATCGGTGAAACCATTGTCTGCATGCTCTTTCTGATAACCTGTTATCGCCATAAGCTTTTACAAGCATTCGATGTGTTTCTGCCGCAGTTTTCTTCAAACGAAAACAAAAAAGTAATGCTCTCCGCATATTTCCCGTTTTAATGACACCAAATTCCAAAGTTGTTGCTCGATAAGAGGTCTGCTGTCAACTAATTTTTGGAGAGAAATCTCGATAGCTTTTAAAAAAAAAAAATTTTAGCCATTTTGGTGTACTACATCCGCTTGTGTAGCCATATGTGTGTGAGCGGCAATCATTAACGGGTATACCTGGTATAGTTATATAAATAGGAATGAAAAGTTTGTTAGAATAAAATTTGATCATTGCAATAGATTTAAACACTTGTTTAAATTTCGCTTAACTTTTATTCATTCTTATTGATATGATCATTTTAATAACAATCGTTATGAAATGAAATGTCATACAATAACATTTCTTCTTCGGTTAGTTCACACAAGAGAATTTGGTGAAAGTGCCCAATAAGAATTTTTTAATATTTATCGGTGTTTTTGATCACCATCTCTCAGTTTATGTTGATCATTTTATAATTTTATATAGAAGAAACTTTTCAACAGGACCTCATTTTTTTTTAATAAAAATATATGCATTTAATCTTCAACGCATTAACAATATTTACGGATATAAAATCGTTGTTATATTTATACATTTAAAAAAAAATGTATCATCATATTTCGTGTATCTAAAGAATAATATTTTAATATTTATTTTTATCATATAAAATATCAATATATTTTGGGTTAGGCTTTTCGGAAATACAAATTTTCAATGTCTTGCCTTAATTAAACTCCACTATATAGTTTCGGCTACGTTAATTATGGATTTACGAAATGTTTTACATTCAATTTTAAGGAACGTTAAATACGTTAATACTTGTAATTTAAATATATAATTGGAAAATTCGATAGTGAAAATTCAGCTTAAATTATATTTTTGTTGAAAGACAAAAATAAACCATTCACACTCGTAAATGCATAAAACTTCTTAGTAAACATATAAATTGTATATATTGTTTATAACAAAAAATCACGTTTCAATTAAATTTTTTGTCCTATATAATAATATATTCATAATATTATTGATGATTAAATACACCAAATATTATTGTATTTTAACATGAATTCAAATCCAAACATTTAAATTTGTTTGTAAATTTAATAAATGAATATCGAATATCCGGATATATAAAATCGAAGGCCCCGCGATTGTTAAAAATATTTTATATATATTTATATGGAGTTTAAATAGAAGAACATTACCGGTTAATATGTGTCATTATACTCCTTATATTAATTTTAAACTGTGTTTTATTATTACAATTAAAATTAAAAATATAATTACTGTAGAAAATGTAATCCTATTAAAAAAAAAAAAAAAAACTTTCTCCGCATTTGTAAAACAATTTTATAGTTCAACATAAAATTTCTTATTACACTTGATTATTTATATATAACTATATAACGTGTTGGTGTTATAACAATCAACGTGCGCTATAAAATTATTCCAATCTGGGAATTGAAGATGAGCTGCACATATATAATATAATATACAGAATAAAATAACAATGTAATCTGTAATATATAACGATTTCGTCTCGTATATATTATATAAATAAAGTATATTATTATTATAAGGTTCATTTCAAGAATGATAATGTTATATATGTCATATAAATCATAAAATTATATATATATATATTATAAATTTCCTGTATATTACTAGTGTAATTTATCCCACATATAATTGCGGATGTTTTGTTTGTAATTGTTGTTGTGCGGGTGGATAAATGAATGAATGGATGAATGTAATATTTGATGTTTAATAAAATATATCTTTTTTTTAATTGATTAGAGATTAGAGTATAATCTCCTCTAATGCTTTAAGTTATTTCAAAATATAAACAAAGAAATATTTTCATTCACAAAATAAGGAATTTAAAATTTGATTTAAAATGTAGAACGGAGTTTTTTTTCTCTCTTAATTCCCTGTTTATTTATTTCTCTATTACTATAAATAGACAAATATTCTTGATTGGGAAAAATCTATAAAAATTAAAATTATCCCTTTTTTTTGTATTTGTTCAATGATTTCAAAACAAATATTGGGACCCTGCATTAAAAATTTCTATTTTTTGGCTTGCATTGATCTGAACAAATGGTAATCAGAAGGAGCAAGGTCTAGAGAGTACGGGGGTGATCAAGATGATCCCAACCGAGCCTCTTCATTTTTTCCTTAACGATGTTTGCACGATGTGGTCTGGCATTGTCATCGTGCATTAAAACTTTGTGGTGTTTTCGAGCTATCAATGTTCAATGGTTTTTCGTTCAATATCTTTGCCAATTCGCCCAGTTGTCGTCGGAACATAAGCTTCTGGCAATGAATATCGCGTTTTGATTGTGAAGTTGATGGTTGGTCGGGATCAACATATATGATGCTTTACGTTTAGGGTTATCGTAATACACCCGCACTTTTCATCGCAAGTGATAATTCAACTCAAAAAACTACGTTTTTTGTGCTCGGCAGGCTGTTTATGGCATGCATCGATTCGTGCTTTGAGTTGATTGTTATTCAGTTGATGTGGGACGCATTTTCCTAGCTTTCTGATCTTTCCTATTGAATAAAAAACGTCTAGAAATGGTAGAGGCATCTAGATTCAACTCTAATGCAAGCTCTTGTTGCATTCGACGCCAACAATGCCTGCAATTCTTCGTCTTCAAATTTTTTGGTTGACCTGGCCGTTCTTTGTCTTCCACTTCAAAATCACCACTTCTGAAGCGTGTAAACCACCGTTCACAAGTTTTTTGAGTTGGAGCATGTTCACCGTAAGCTTCTATCAACCAAAATCGATAACTATCAGCAGCGGTTTTCTTCAAATTAAAGAAAGTTATTAAACTTCCCCGCAAAACAACTTTTTCCGGCATGTGCTTCGACATATTCGAAGCAAAAAAAAAGCTTTTTTGTTTACACCTAAATGAAATGACATATACTGAAATTTATAGCCTAATGACAGACAAAAAAAAAGAATATGGGCGCGGTGTGATCCGATGCACACAACGCTAGTTACGCCATTTAATTAAATTAAAATTAATTTTTCGCTATACAACCAACAATCTGGTTTTAGCGTCCAACAACAGCCTTCTGTTGTTAGTTTCTTAATTTGTGTCTTTTACGGTGTCGGTAATTAGCCGTACGACCAACCGCAAGCGGAATATACAACACTGCGTTAAAATTCAGATTCGAAAAATAACCGAAAACGCAAAACATATTTTGTGCATTCAGTAGGATTCGAACCCACGACCCCAAAATTCCGTTAGAATTTTAGGTTGGCATTTTTAACATTTACACCACAGAGTTATTACGTCATATGTTATCTAAATCGACATTTGTTAATGCAAGGTCCCAATATATTATTAATATTATAAAGAAACAGTAAAAATTTATAGTTTTTCCAATACAAAACAAAACGTCATTGCTTCGGATGTTGTCATTTTCTTACCTTAAAGTTGTTTTTCGCTAAGAATTCAATTAGCTGCGTGTATTTCGATTAACAATTTATCAGTTAATCTGAACTGAGGAAATTTATTAATTATTTTGAGGCGAGGGTTTGTTTTTTGGGACAATAAAAAATCCTCAAATACGTTTTTAATCGAAAAGTATTAAATTTATTATAATATACCCTTATTTTGCTTATTCAATACACAATTAAATATCGTATATATGAAATAATAAAAATAATGTATAGGAGGAGGAGGAGGAGGAGGAGGTGATGGGTATTATAATTTACAAAAACAACATTCAACGGGTAGTAATGGAGGTGGTGGAATTAGTGGAGGTGGAGGAGGATCAGTAATTGGTGGAGTTTCCCGTGATATTGGAAATGTTGGTGGTGGAATTGGTCATGGCGGCGGCGGTGGCGGTGGCGGTGGTGTTGGTGTTGGTGTTGGTGGTGGTATTGTTAATAGTGATGGATATAGTTATGTAAATGATGTACCATCATTACAATTACATCAACAACAGCATCATCGACATTCGTCTGGTCAAAAATCCGGATCATCATCACATCGTGATCATCCACAACCGAATCGAACAAGACGAACACAACGACGTGTTACACACAATGAAAAACGTTATCATTCAGGTCAGATATCTCTCACACACAGAGAAAAAAATCATGACCCCTATTATTTTTATTGTATATGAAATCTTTCATATTGTATTTTTTCAGTTGTAGACATTTTATTTTTGTTGATTCGAAATCCTTTTATATTACCATATTTTTTTCAATACTCTTTTTTTTTTTTTTATTATTTGGGTTAAGCCACCGTTCTTTTAATTTCCCATTTATATTTTTAGATTTTAAAATCATTAAATCATTGAAGTAGATTTTGTTTGAATGCTTTTTGAAAAAAAAAAATTATATAAATATTAAGTATAAATAGCTAGAGAGATAGAATTTTTTTTACTGTATTTTATATATGCTTATATTTATAAACTATTTATAAAATATATATTTATAAGATTTTGAGTGATTGCGTGCTTTATATATAAGAAATTTTGCTGCTTTTGTGTATATAACAACATTTATATATCTTAAATGAAAAACTTATTTCTATATAACTATAAAGAGCTTAAATTATGACATTGTTGGATTTTTAAAGATTTTCATTCACTATTCAAAAAGAATACAAAAAGGTAATCATCTACACTGCGCACTTAATATAAATACATTACCATTTCTTCCATCACATCCATGAATCATCGAATGCGAATTTTGGTATATTTTGAAATATAAAGTTGATTTTGTCTTATCTTAAATGTTCAAAGGAAACTCTCTTTCATATAGATTAATTATAAAAAAAAAAATATGATGTATAAAAAACACAATCCATTTTTTAGTAAATTAAATTAGTTCAATTATGACATATTAATTTATCACATATATATTTATAGATATTCGCACGTCTCCGTTTCGTGTGTGTTTTATATTTAATTTAATTTTAGTTTCAGGTTACTTAATATTATATATTATACCTTGAAAAATATATTCATATACTTGATATAATTAAAACGTTAATTATTACATTACAAAACCGAATGGATCGTTAAACAATTTTTTTTTTAATAATATTAAAATGATTTTTTATTTCTTCTACAATTAAACTGAAAACCGCACAGAAAACAATTTTAGATATTTGTCTATCGGAAAAATAATCGCATCAGTCAGTCACAATTATCTATTCAACTAAAAATCATAATCTCCCATTTACCATATATGCATTTTAATTTTATGCGACATTTGAATATAGAAACAAATCTGAATATTTAAATATTTCATTTTCACAAATCAACATAATAAAAAACGATCTCCATCATCCATTTATGATATCGTCGTATATAGTTGATAAATCAGCTGATATATAAATATTTACATGAATATGCACGCACAATACAAATATAATGGATAAATATCTTTCTGTGTGTGTATTCTGTAAATTCTGTATATTTTAAATGATTTTTTTTTCTATATAATTCAAATCAAAAGAATATTTAATTATATTTTTTTTTCATTTTGAACTCTCTGTACCATATATTTTGTATATTATTACTATATATAACACTTCGTTCAATAATGTGTGTGACTAATTAATTAAAACACATTTTTTTGCCAAAATTCGTTTTTATTCATCAAGATAGTCCCCTTTTAGGGAGATACAATCATTCCAACGCTTTTCCAATCTTTCGATACCGCCTTTGTAAAACGATTTTTCTTTGCCTTCAAAATAGGCGTTAGTTTCGGCGATTACTTCATCATTTGAGCCAAATCTCTTACCACGGAGCATCCTTTTGAGGTCTGCGAAGAGCCAGTAGTCGCTGGGGGCTAAATCTGGAGAATACGGTGGATGGGGAAGCAATTCAAAGCCCAATTCGTTCAATTTTGCCATCGTTTTCATTGATTTGTGACACGGTGCATTGTCTTGGTGGAACAACACTTTTTTCTTCGCCATATGAGGCCGTTTCTTTGCGATTTCGACTTTCAAACGCTCCAATAACGCTATATAATAGTCGCTGTTGATGGTCTGCCCCTTCTGGAGATAGTCGATGAATATTATTCCATGCGCATCCCAAAATACAGACGCCATAACCTTGCCAGCCAACTGCTGCGTCTTTGGTCGCTTTGGGCGGCTTTCGCCGGCTGCATGCCACTCAGCAGACTGCCGATTTGACTCTGGAGTGAAATGGTGGATCCATGTTTCATCCATTGTGATGTACCGTCGCAAAAACTCCGACTTATTGCGCGTAAACATGTCCAACAGCTCTTTGAATCATCGGTTCGTTGTTGTTTTTGCTCCGGTGTGAGCAAACGCGGCACCCATTTGGAACACACCTTTTTCATACCTAAATGTTCGTGTATTATGGTTTGTACACTGCCTGCTGATATCTTCAGAATGTCAGCAATCTCCCTCACTTTCACTTTACGGTTGGACATAATGATTTTCAGTGTTTTTTCAACGTTTTCCGGAATAACAGCGTCATTTCGCCTTCCAGTAGATGGAATGTCATCGGTGTCTGTACGACCACGTTTGAATTCGGCATACCAATAACAAATGCTTCTTTTTGATGGAGCAGAGTCCGAGTAATGTTTTTCAAGCCATTCCTGGCATTGAACAGGTTTTTTTTTTGCATTAAAAAACAATGATAAATCAGCACACGGAATTGCTTTGAATTCATTTTTTTTTAAAACACAAAAATAGCGTCACTTATAGCACTGTAACTTGTAAACAAATGATCTGATTAACATATGATGTTGACAGTAAGCCTAAAAAGGTTGCCAAATGCGAAAAAAAATATTGATTTAGTTCTAGGGACGCCATCTATGTGTCAGTCACACACATTATTGAACGAAGTGTTATTTTCATAGATATTTCATAGTATTATTATACAATTTTTAATGTGCATTCCATTTAAAAATCCAATAAAAAAAAAATAAAACTATATTGAAATACGAAACCAAAATAAAACTAGTGCTATGCTATGACATAATCCAAGGTTGGTTCAATGTTTTCAAATAATAATAATAATACATTTGATAATGTATATATATATATGAGTGTTATATGGTTAAATGAAATCTACATATATTTTGTTTAGATGCCATGAAATGTTTTGTCTAATAATAATGTAATCTGAACTGAATGAATATAGTTTTATTATCAATTAAATATATAGATATATGAAGATTTAAAACAGTTGGGCTTTAAAACAGTTCATATGCTAACATATAGAAAAAAACTTTTTTTTTGTTTTTTGATAAAATTTGATTTTATTATTCAATATATTGTTGCGCCTTCGAGGGTGATACAACGACGATTATAGCATAGCGTTCATACCATTTTTCTATACCATTTTAAAAAAAATATACGATTTGTCTTTAGCCTCAAAATAAGCCTCAGTTTCGGCGATTACCTCTTCATCGGCGCTAAATTTCTTTCCATAGAACACGAAAAAACAGTCGCTGGTGGCCAGAACTGGAGAAGACGTTGAATGTGGAAGCAATTCGAAGCCCAGCAATTTATGCAATTTTGTTGCCATCGTTTTCACTGTTATTTTTGTTCGATTGTGAGCTGACGCGGGACCCACTTTGTATAGAGCTTTCGCATACCCAAATATTCATTCACAATAGCTCGAATACGTTCCTGATATCTTTAGAGTATCAGTTATCAAGATTAACTTCCCTTTACGGTTAGCCAAAATTATTTTGTAGACATTTTTTTGATGTTTTCGTCGGTAACAGCTTCTTTGCTTCATCCTCGGTGCGTGCATCGTCCTCGGTGCTCATTTCACCTCGTTTAAACTTAGCAAAACCCACTTCTGAACGATTGATTTTCCTGCGATGCAGAGTCCGAATAATCCGTTTTATCAAGCCAATAGCCTTACAGTAAACAGTATTTTTTTTTCACCCAAAAACCAATGCTTTATTAACACACGAAATTCCTTTTTATCTATTTTTCTTTATTAAACTAACACAAGTTATTGCTTCACTCAAAATGCTATATCTCATAAACTATAATAGTTCGACAGCGGTCAAATTTATACACGTATTTTTGAAAGTTAGTTAGGGCTAACTAAAAATCATATGGATTTAATGATTGTAATGTCATTTATATGGGACATCCTATGAACTATTCAGCCCACATGATATAATAAATAAATTTAATCTAATAACAATTTTATAGAGAATTATTTGTTAAAACATTCGAAAATTCATTACGGCCACTTTAAAGGCCACATTCAATTTAAATCAAATAATCATATATATGATAAAGTAATAAAGGGTGATTTTTTAAAAGCTATAGGAAAGTTTTTCAAAAAAAAAAAACACATACAATTCAAAAAAAGTACATGAATCGACTTTATTTAAATCGATAGCACGGTCCATATAATTTAATGTTTGAAGATTATTTCATGCAAATGTTGACCTTGACTGCGCGCCTCAAATGGTCCATCTCACGAATAAATGCTTCAATGTTGTCTTCCAATGCGTCAATTGAAGCGGGCTTGTCTGTATAGACATGAGCTTTAACATAGCCCCACAAAAAATAGTCTAAAGGCGTTAAATCGCACGATCTAGGCGGCCAATTGACCGGTCCCGAACGTGAAATAAAATGTTCACCGAATTCGCCTCTCAATAAGTGCATTGTTGCGCGTGGTTTGTGGCATGTGGCACCGTCTTGTTGAAACCACATGTCATGCAAGTTAAGCCCTTGCATTTTGGGCAAAAAAAAGTCGGATATCATCTCACGGTAGCGCTCACCATTCACAGTTACGTTACGATTCGCATCATCTTTCATCTTTGAAGAAGTACGGTCCAAGTATGCCACCAGCCCATAAACCGCACCAAACTGTGAATTTTTCTGGATGCATTGGTAGCTTTTGCAATGCTTCTGGCTGACATCCACTCCAAAATCGACAATTCTGCTTATTTACGTACCCATTGAGCCAAAAATGAGCTTCGTCGCTGAACACAATTTTTCGGTAAAAAAGTGGATCTTCGGCCAACTTTCCAAGATCCCATTCACCATAAAATTTACGTTGTGGTAGGTCGTTCGACTTCAATTCTTTCACCAGCTGTATTTTGAAAGGCATCACACCTAAATCCTTCCGCAAAATTTCCCACGTTGTTGAGTAACAGAGGCCCAATTGTGGCGAACGGCGACGAATCGATAATTGATGGTCATCATTAACACTGGCCGATACAGCTGCGATATTTTCTTCAGTTCGCACTCTATGTAAGCGTGTTGGTGGTTTAATGTCCAACAATTTGGTGCGAAATTTAGTCACAATAGCCCGAATAGCCTTCAGTGGGTCGATTAACTGACCATAAAATGGAAGAAGCGCGCGATGAACGTTCTTAACAGAGCACGTATTTTGATAATAAAAAATTCAATAATTTGCAAGCGTTGTTCGTTTGTAAGACGATTCATGGTTAAATTATAGACCAAACTGAAGATGTTTGACAGTGAAACAAAACACGAAACGTGCGTCAGCTGTTTAAACCAGTGTTGCCAAAAAGATAATAGCTAAAAAATCACCCTTTATAAGACACAATTTTGAAAGTTTGAATAATTTATGAATATTATCGTGATTTGAGATTTGGAAAACTTTTGAGAAATGGGGAAAGGATTGAGAAATTAATCGTTGTCTTTTGTTGTTTTTGGTATTTTAAAGAGGATGCTGTTAAAATTCTACCATTCATTAAAACTGCAAAAAAAAAATATGTTTAATCTTTAATTATTGTGTTTTTTTTTAAATCATAAGAAAAAAAATTCCTTAAGCTTTTCATTATCGCATTTATGCTTATTATAAACAATGTTTAAATGTTGCTTTTGAAAATGTGCATATAGAAATAGAAAATTGTATAAAGAAACAAAAAAAAAACATAAAAAACCAACTAGAAATAGTGTAATATAATATAATATAATATAATATAATTTAAATAATAATTTGACAAAAAAAAAAAGTTGTGGGGGAGTCATCTTTTAATTTAATTAACCAATTAAATTAAATTTCTTTTAATATAATATAAAATGAAGGCCTTTCTCTTATATAATAATATATTGCTTATATATACCCTTTATATTTTTTTTAAGTAATTTTATTATTTAAAAAAACCCCAAAATTATATATGAAATTTTTGGTGCTGGACAACCAATTAATGAAATTGATAACAAATGAACTTACTCTATTACGTATATAATTTGTTAATAAACAAAAAAGTGTTTTTTTTTAACATTTTGTTTATTTTACTATATAAATACATTTTATATTATTATTATTATTATTATTTTTTCTCTTATTTATTTATTTTATTTGCATGTCACGTTTTACATCGTCCCTTTTGTGAATCGTCCATATATATATATATATATTTTGTAACACATAAATCGTCATAAAATGTTGCATAAATTTGATCAAAAAATTACCAAAAAAAAAAAAATTATTCATTCTTCATATTGATATCCATCCGTGGGGGTTTGTTTGATTGATTGCGGATTATTACCATACGCATATATTTTTATACAAATTTAAAAAACACAAACACATTATTTTGGAAATATATTATTTGGCAAAATTTACAATTTTTGGTTAAATTGAAACAAAAAAAAAACACATACTTTTTCTAAATTAAACCAAAAAAAAAAAACAGCTGGTCGACAAAATGTGATGATGAAACCAAGTGATATTTTAGCAATGAAAAGCAACAACTATAAAGGTTGTAGCCCATATAAATCATCACAATATCCAGAACCGATATCTACATCACAACAACAAAATAATATTGAATATTGTAATAATCCACAAAATAGTCCAAATATGACAGCTAAAAATACTAATAATAATAATAGCAATTATTATAAAAATGTGCCATCACAACAAATTACAAATAGTAATAATAATTTAAGTAATAATAATAATAATAATGCTTCATGTGCTTCTGTGGACGTCAAAAATAATCATCAACAACCACAACAACAACAACAACAACCATATACATGCACAAAATCAAATAGCAATAATAATATTAATAATAGTAATAGCAATAATAATAATAATAATAATAATAGTAGTAATAATAATAATAATAATCAATCAGCATCCAGGAAAGCAAATCGAAGAATTGGAAGACAAGAAAGTCGTTATACTAGCGGTAAATGTTATTTTTCATCTAAAAATATTATATTTATAAATTAATTTATTCTTCTTCTTAATCTTCTTCTAATTCTTCTAATAATAATTCTTATATCATAAAATTTAATCTTATTTCTTACATCTCCACATACATATATAATAACATTTATTTTACCAACCGCATTATCATATATTAAAAACAAAAAATAACTCTGTATTATTGATAAAACAATAATAATAATAATATATTCATTACTAAAATTTGTAATAAAAAATCTTATATATACTACTCTAACCACTATTATATCGAACACCTGCTATTCGTTATTCGTATGCTCGACTTTGAGATGCCAAAAAAAGGACTTTAAACAATAATTTTTTAATTCTTCTAATTTTATATTGGATAAAATGATGGTTTTAGTTAAATAATTGCGCAGACAGAAGTAAAAAAACTTTTAAATTCAATTAGTTATGGAATTTATTTCGAAATGATTCAATTTAACATAAAAAAAATTTGACCATTATAATATCGGGGACACTTATATTATACGCCACTAATCTCCTTTGTAACGCCTCCTTTGGCCTTCATGATAGCCTCCATTCTATTAGACGTTGTATTTACTAAATTTTTGCATTCACCCGGTGTTTTTGTATTCCTCATTTCAATGATTTTTTCTTGGAATTTTTCACTCCTTCAATTGTAACTTTCATATCATTTTTTATATTTGTTTTATTAATGCCCAGGCCCACATTGATTCTATTGGACTTAAATTAGGTCCTAAAGATGTCCATTTCTAAAAGTGGATTTCTAAACCCATTTCTTTAGCTTCCAACCACAGTTCTTAGTTGCTTTAGCGGTTTTCGGTATAGAGCAACATCTTATTGAAATGTATATTCGCCGTTTGAATATAATTTAATAGTCGATGGAAAAAGTATAGTAATTTAATATATGAATGAACTTTTGGGAGTTAACCGTACACTAAATGAAATGTAAATTAATAAAATTAAGTAAATTAAAACAAAGAAACGACTCCTTTTAAAATGTAAATTATAATAAGTGGCTGAAAATTTCACAGTGCGTTTTAAACAATCACGATGGAATGCTTCATTTTTTGTGTGAATTACTCGATTATCGGAATCACCTACAATAACATATTTACATTCATCATCAAAATATAATGCTATCCCATTGTCGCAGAACTCAAAATTGTTTATTG
Organism: Dilophus febrilis; assembly: GCA_958336335.1. Classification (NCBI taxonomy): domain Eukaryota; kingdom Metazoa; phylum Arthropoda; class Insecta; order Diptera; family Bibionidae; genus Dilophus; species Dilophus febrilis. Next base: position 10,793,043 of record OY284472.1, on the reverse strand, counting down.
TTTTGTTTTTTGCAAAACAGTTGAAATGGGCTTTGATTTATGCTGAAAAATTATTAGGGATTATTATTAGGAAAAAAACATTGTTTAATAAAATATGTCTGTATTTTTATCTTATATTCATTTATGAATCTATTGCCTTGTCCACTTTCGTGCGACCACTTTTTTGGATTGGTGTTGACCATTTTAGAGTTATATCACTCAGTTCAGTAACATTAAACATTAGCTTTTATCACGATCAGTAACATTAGACTTTACATTATTTTCTGTGACTCAAATGAACCGGTTAAACCATATTTTATTTAAATATCTGATATACGGTAGACTTACAATTAGCTACATTAAGTTCTTTAGGAATATTTCGTATTATTCTAATTAATAATAAGAATAAAAAGAACCATACAGTCCCGATTTAAGTATAATAGAATCGGCGTACAATAAAACGACGTAATAAAACAAAGTTAAAAGATTACAAGAAAGTTACAATTGAAGGAGTGAAGAATTCCAAGGAAAAATCATTGAAAGAGGAATACAAAAACACCGGATCAATGCAAAAACTTAGAAAATACCACGTCTAATAGAATGGAGGCTGTCATATAGGCCGAAGGAGGTGTTACAAAGGCGATTTGTGGCGTATAATAGAAGTGTGTCCGATATTATAATGGTCAAATTTTTTTGTTTTCCATAACTAATTGAATTTAAAAGTTTTTTTACTTCTGCCGGCGCAATTATTTAACTAAAACCATCATTTTATAAAATAAAATTAGAAGAATTAAAAAATTATTGTTTAAAGTCCTTTCTCGGCATCTCAAAGTCGAGCATACTGGTAAAACAGAAGGTTTCCGATATAATAGTGGTTAGAGTAGTACATCGACATACACTCGAATTTATACGCTCGTTTTTTAAAATAATTAAATACTAAATAAATTTTCATGGTTAACCCCAAAAATTAAAAAGTGTGAAAAAATCATCTTTAAAAATCCTTAAATTTTACCATAATTTAACTAACAATTGAATGGGGACCTTTTTTTTATATAATAATTGGAAAATTTCTAAAAAAAAAAACAAAAACAGAAATGAATTTGATTATGTTAACTACTAAACAAAAAAATATATAGTATTATTAAAAGAATTGAAAATTTCTCGAGATTAAAGGATTTTCAATTGATTTGATTTAAAATCGGCAATTTTAATCCATATTAAAATAATATTAAATGTGATGCGCGTTCCATCGATTTGGGATGGAGAACTCTTTTTCAATTGCGGATTAAATTGAACAAAACGTAGATAATAATAATAAAATATGAATAAACAACAGATAATCTACAATTTCTGATTTACAGCTAATTTTATTATTAATTAATCATCAATCGCATTTAAATCTTATTTAAGAATTTCATATATAAATGCATTTAATCCCATTATAGAATTGATAAAGTTCTAACAACAACAACAACAACAACAACAACAACAACAACATCATCAATAATCAATAATATTCATGTGATTATCCATAAATCAAACATTTAAAAACGTTTTAATAAAGAATTACAAAAATTTCCCCGTATATCATTGAAATGTTTTACGGAAAATATATTCAACGTGATCGTGATCTGGTGATCTGAATGTAATTTGAAATTGATATCTGATTTTCCAGAAAATTTTACGGGAAATTTTCAATATACCAAAAAAAATAAAAAATTACTTATATATTTTAATAGTCAATGCTATGGATTCTAAATGTATATTTTCCGTTTAATTATATAAATCTCTTTTTGCAGTAAATTAAGTAATTTTAAATAATTCTTATTAGATTTTTCCTATATCAAAATCATTTTTATTACAAAATATAAATTTTCTGTTTTAAGTATTTTTAAATACGCAGCTATTCAAATATTTTTTGAGTTTGTTATAATTTAAATTAATTTAAAACTATATAAATTGCCTTAATTAAATTTATATATCGAACATAAAAGCAAAATGTAATATTTTTAAATGTATAATCGCGCGTATATACATCACAAATACAAAAATACTATATATTAACTGCGATCTCTGAGATCTCATATTGTATTTTATATACCATATACTTACTATAAAATACTATATAAATAATATTTAAAATGAAAAATTTTTGTTATTAAAATTTTTAATTACCATTTTGACCCATTAAAAAGAAATACAACAAATTAAAAAATTAAATATATACAATTATATAATCCAAATAATTTAATATTTAAATATTCAAATATGTGTGTGCGGTATATTTAATATATTCATTGTTTGATGACAAATTAGTATATTTCCAATTTAAAATTCTGACTAAAAAACATTTTAAGGTCATGGATTCGTCGAATCCCCTTTATTTTTTAGACAACAGAAGACATATGAACAGGCCCGTTTTAGCCCATTTATGCGCCTGGCTCAATACCCATTTATGCGCCTAAAATATAGCGTCCTGAAACATGACAAGAAAAAACCTATAAACATAAGATATGTCCCAGAAGGAGCTCAAGGAAAATCTGCCAAGCATAAGTTTAATTTATCAGTTCTCTGTCCGTAATTCTTTGCTCTAGAAATTTTCTTTAGAACACTAAGAATTTTCTTTATTATTTAAAATATCTAATCGTTTTCAGCGCCCCTGGGCAACGGCGCCTGGTCCTTTCCCACCATATCTTGTACGTATCGGCGGCCCTGCATATGAATATGTTTTTTTTCTCTATCTAAGTTCGCTTTTGAATTTGATGGTTTTTAAGTAGAGTTTCAAACTTCAGTTTCAGTTTCCCAAGTTCGATCGTATACAGCGAGGATTCTTGTTGGACAGCAAAAACCATCGCAATTTGAATTATGAAATTTTATTTATATGTTAATTCACATTAAAAATTTCTATTGAATTAAATTCAGAATATCAAATGTTTATATAAAATGTTTAGCCGCATTTAACCCTTTAGATTAGATCACAACTTGCCAATAGAGATTTATAGGGTTAAAATTGAACTAGAATCAGGAAAATATAAATTAACTTAAATAATATATTTAGCGATTTATTATAGTTAATAGAAAATCGATTAAAGTAAATCCGAATTTAAATTCGGCATAGTTGCTAAATTATTTGAATAAAAAAAAAATCATGTTGGGTCCAAAAAATTGACCCAAAACAGAGGATGAGAGTTAATGGAAATTTTCTAATTATAATCATTAAATATTAGATTATAAATTGGGTTGGGTGCTAAGTCACCGAAAACTTGACCCTTCGAGTTCATTGTGATGTACCCTCCATATCTATTCCATATTCATATATTCATTGGTCCTGCTGAGGAACCTGCGGACAATTGAATGACGGGTATGGACATATCTTCCTAGGTCATTGGAAATAATTTGTCCCGAGTCTTATACCTACTATTGCTTAACATTCACATAGAATCTGATTTGCAGATTCCTCCTCCATGTAGCATAGCCTACAAGTAACGTGCTTTACGATTTTCTTCCTTTAATGTAAAATGATCTCTTAGATTATTGTGTCCGGTTAAATATCCGATCACTAGTCTATAGTGTTCGTTTTGTTTAGGCTGAGAATTTGTTTTGTCAGCAACTTTTGTCATTTGAATACGAAGAAATAAAGATTTTTCGAGTGTCTCCAGACAACAGTGTCATTCCAGTGCTTTTATGGAACGCCCGTAGCAGCAGTTCTCTTAATCGTGCCTTACTCATGGCGTTAGCCTAACCACAAATTGGTCTCGGTTGGATATCAATTATTAACATTGATTTTTAAAATTCTACATTTTTACAACATTTTTACATCAATTTACTATACTGGATAGATAAACCCAATAAACTTAAATCGTATATAATAACTTAATTTTATTTTATTATTATATAAACTTCTCTTTAAATATACTCCAATTATAACATCAATTATTTAAATATGAATTAAGGATATTAAAAAGATTTGTATTATTGCGCATATATTATTGTGTGTGTCTGTTTATATTCTTCGTGTTAAGAATTTTTTTTTATATATACTATTTTATGTGAAATAAAATTATGATATGCTTACGATTTATATTTATTTATTCGTATTATATACCCATTGGATAACGATTTATATTATATATATATAAGACATTACAATGGGTTTTTTTTTATTATATATCTATTACATATAATAAATTTAATTATATTATGATTAATGATACAATAGCATGAACAATATATATAATATAAATACATCCAATTTAGACGCATGTACAAAAAACACAACAACATATCGAACACATAAGATGTTCTTGAATACACTGGAATGTTAACTCTCTTTAATCAACGATTTTTATTCAACAAAGGAACTGAAATTAAGGATATAATTTTCAAGGGACTGAAAACATTCAGAAAATCGTTCAATATAGGTTTTTTAAATATGATTTTCATAGCTATGGTTTCTTAATCATAAAATCAAAGAGCCAACAAATTTAAAAAAAAAAAACTCGTTGAATACACAGAGCTCGTTCAATGAAGAGTTATCTGTATATTATTCGGTCATTATTTATAAAGTGTATTTCAAATTGAAATTCTAAAGTATATATCTTTTATAGAATCGCCTCTTTATAAATGTATATACAATCACTTTATGTATTTTTCAAATGCAGTATACTTTCGAAAGGATCAAGTAAAGAAAGATAAAACCAAGTTATAAAATTGATAAAATTTTCTCCGCGATATTATTAAACATATATAATAGAGGACCGATACCTATATTTATACAAAATACAGAAATCATTTATGAATTGATTTTAAATTATAAAACATCCTGTAGCTCTATATATATATTCGGTATTATGATTGTTATATTATTATTATTATATAATCTATCTAGTGATTATATATTTAGCTATACACTTGATTTGTATTTTTCTTGTTTATAGAGTGGTTGTTATTTATATTTCATTCATTATCGTTATTTATATTTTTTCTGCATGTAACATTAACATGTAATAAATAACAATCGACATATATATAAGAAGAATAAAAAAAAAAAAAGGTATATGCATTTAAGATATTCCAGAATTTTATTTCTTAATCATATATAGATTTATTAACGATTTTCCCCAAAAGTTGTTGTTTACCTTTATATAGACATTATTATATATATAGATAGGTATATAATAAATCATTTGTTATAAATTTGGTAAAAGCTCAAATTTTGTATCTTTCATTCATTCTTGATATTATCCTCGCCACGATCAAGATATAATTAAATTGAATATTTTGTAGATAACAGAAATAAATTATTATTTTGAATTCATTCGGATACCTTAAGAGTGCTCGTTTATTTTACAGTTTTAGAGTTACAGAATTTTCAGATCCGTTCCAAATATTAGATTTTTTATATCTTTCGGTAGGATAGATTTGACCCCCATACGAATTTTGTCATATAGAATTTGTGATATTATTTATTTATTTAATAAACACTAAATACTAATGTACATTAATTAATTACAATTAAAAAATTAGTCAATGGAAAAGTTAGTTAATAAATCAACATAATTATTATAAAATTTGAATTTAAAACTTTCATTCTTTTACATTATTATCTAACAAAAATTGCCAAAAATTGGTACGATAATTAACCAAGTAAAAAAAAATCGTTAGCACGAAGACATTTAAAATTATTGATTTATTTAAAATAGAAGGACAATCAACTGTAGATAATTTAACAAATTACATAAAAACGACAAACCACAATAAATTCTCTATGTCTTTCCAATGTTTATGGGCATGTTTAATAAAGTCAATCTTTGAGAATAGCCAGGTCGTATAAAATCTGATCACTCCAGGGAAGAGATCAAACAGAGCAAATCTTAGAATAGATTCTTCTGTGCAGGGTTGTGGAGTCGGCCCAATTTTCGATCGACTCCGACTCCGACTCCGACTCCCGCTTTATAGAATTTTATAATGTTTTAAGGGAAATAAGTTATATTTAATGATTTTAAATATATGAATTAACTACATTTATAATTCTAATTAACTTCAGTTTCATTTTTATTTTCGGATTTCCATTTAATTTAATAATAAAAATAATAAATAATTTCATTTAAATAACGCATATATTCTTTATTCTCCCTTAAAAATTAGTTCTTAAAAATAAAATGGCATCAATCAAATCGGCTTTCATATTTGCTCTCAAATCTGATTTTGTTATGCGTAAAGCCGAAAATAAACGCTCCACATTGACTTGGGTTGGTGGTAGTGCGGTGGCTAACAGTGCAGCATGTTGTACAATATCTGGATATTTGCTTATCGCACTACGCACATCTAAATTGCTTCTTCGATCGAATTTTTCCACCCTCTTTAGGCATTCATTGAATTCTAAACAGAATTTATCAGTTTCTACCATGCCATTTTTTATAAAATACGCATATACAAATATTGTTATTGGGATTTAATATATATGCACTGCGAAGTGTTTATACGTGAATATACGATATTCTACATTTTCCATTAACAAATGCCATATCATTTTTTACTCTATATATAAATTGGGTTTAGTATACTCAATTATTCAATATTTGTATTATAAAAGACAAAACCTTCTGATGTTTACTTTAATAATTAATAATATGAAAAAATCAATGAAATTTAAAAAAAAGTGAAAAATGTAATTGATTATTAATGTGTTGGAGTCGAGGAGTCGGTCCAAATATTTCGACTCCGACTCCACTCAAATATAACCGACTCCTCGACTCCGACTCCGACTCCGACTCCACACCCCTGCTTCTGTGAATCCTAGATTTGATCCTAACCTTGTGAACAGAGTATAGAACGGTGACCAGACAGGACATGCATATTTAAGAATAGAACGTATCGCAGAGAGTAAAATAAGGAACGAAAGACAATACGGACAATCAGAGATTTCACGCGACATACTAAATAAATAAAGCACATAATGGTGTTAGCCCTATGCAATACGATATAATCGATATGCGATTTAAAATTTTTGCTCACTATCCAAGAAAATATACCAAATGATCAAGTGTTTTGTCCAAAAATATTTAAAATTATACCATCAAAATGGTAATCATATATTTTAAAATTGATTTTTTTTTCTCGTAAAGTTAATATAACTTTACATTTGTCAACATTTGAAAACCAATTTATTAACAAGACTGCACCAATTATTAAATGAAGTACGATCCCACTGGAACATATTAAAATCATCTACCGTCACAATTAGTGGCGCAGCCCGGTAATGTCCTAGTTGTCATATGACAACTTGATTTTTACGAAAAAATACTATAAACATTCAATATTTAAAAAAAAATGTGTGCTTAAAATTTGCGAAAAGTTTTTTTAACTTCACGTACTATTCGATATAGAATTGATTTTAAATGCATCTGGTTATGTTAAAAATAAATGTTGACAACATTCTTCTAAACACACATTTCATTTAGAACACCAACACATTTAATCAGTAGGTTGTTACAATAAAATACTAACAACTTCCATTCCATACATATTGTCTTATTTACCTATTATCCTATTATGCTTTAAATACAAATTCAACTATATGCATATGTATTTGAATTTAGGTTGTCAAAGCTTTGTTGTAACAACTCAATGGTAAAATTGGTTCTAAATAAAATTGTAGTTAAGTTTAAAATATGTGGCCTTTTTGATTTATTTATATGGTGTGTTTATAAGAATTTTGTCAATATTTTTTTTTAGCAACCTTTCATACACATGGTAAACTAACATTTTCATATATCGCACATGCTGTAATGTAGATACGAAAAAAAAACAAATGAGAAAAAGTATGAGAAATTAGTAGTGTGTGTAAAAGAAGAAAATATATAATAAAATAATTCTCATTTAAAATTAACAAAGTATTTTTGTAGTACGAGCATTTATTTTTATTTATTCATGTTGCCAATTTAATTTTTGAACAACTTGGGGATTTCATATTGCATTTTAATGATATTTAGCGCAAATTAAAAATTATAATTTATTTGTGAATTGAATCGAGCAGTTCTAAATTGAAATTCAAGAAGATATTTAGTTGGCTTTTTTTCCAGAAGATATTTAGTTGAAATTAAAAACACATAAATTAGTTTAGTTTAACGAATTATTGTTGTTTTCAAAAATTTTGACAACCATAATTTTTGGCTACGCGGCGCCGCTGGTCACAATGGATTTATAGATCTTCACGCACCGTCGGTATATATCTTAAGCATTGAGAGTGTTTAAAAACCGAAGGAAGATCATTAATAAATAATACAAATAACAAAGGGCCCAAATGACTCCCCCTCTGAGGAACACCGAAACATCAAAAAATTTACGTGTTATTTAATACACGTCACAAGAACGACCAAATAAATAAGAATCAAGCCACTTAAACAAAATTCATTCCGAAACCAATTTTAAACAATTTTTCTGGCAAAATACCTTGCGACAATTTGTCAAAAGCTTTACTACGAAGTCAGTAAAATTACAATCCACTTGATTGCTAGACGCAAATTTGTCAAAGCAAAATGTAATGAACTCTATAACAAACCTGCCACGGATAAATCCATGTTGCTCGGGTCTAATGAAAGATCTATTGTTAAAGGCAAGCAGCACATACACAATCAAATTTTCAAAAATTTTTTGAGATATAAGAAAGTCTTGCTATTGACCTATAATTAGTCACATAATTTTTACCACCGCTTTTGTAAACAAGTATATGATACACGATTTTTTCCATAAGTTTGGAAATTGTCCTAATTATAAAATAAACTCTATATATATTATTATTTAACCTATATATTATTTTATTTTAATTATTTACGATTTATGCAATATGTATATTTATTATACAAACATCAACATATATATTTAAATATAGTATTTATATTTATATATATAGAATGAACCGAATTAACGAATAATAATAATAAATTTATATATTCTACATATGTTATTATTATTATTATTATGCATATATATATTTTATTCTTATCACTATTAAATATAAATGTATATTTATAGAACAATTTTCAACCTAATCTATAATATACTATAATATTATATACTGATATGATGACATTTAATTTAATCTATATATATATATATATAAATTTAATGTTTATATACCGTAAAATGGGGTGAAGTGGATACATTGGGGTGAAGTTGATCCTTCAATCTTTTTTTGTATAATTTTGCAAATATCTGTGATTTCTTAAAACAATTCCTGTTTTATAAATCATAATTCAAATTTACAGTTAATTTCTCACAATGATTTATATTCTAAATATACATTTATTCCTTTATCCAATAAAAAAAAAATACAACAATATTTTTCTAAAAAAGTCAATCTACAAAAAATCATGCGAAAGAAACTGTGGCTTAGCTACTCTGAAAAGGCAACTACAATTTGATTAATTATGCATTATGATAAGAGCAAATGTGTGTGCATCAAAGTAGAATATAAAAAAAAATTAATTTGTTTGTTAGGTGATTTAAAACAATAAAATTGTGTAATATTAAATATTTTGGGGTGAAGTGGATAATGCCGCGTGTATACAAAATAGAAATAGGCACCTGGGAAGCTTAACGATGCGATAAATTTTGTTTATTTTATTAAGAATCAAATGAACTTTAAGAACAAACTATAAAATTGATATAATTAGATGTTGTTTCTTTAAAATGATTTCAATGGCATTTCAAAAATCTAACGAAATCAATTATTTTTATTGTCATATATTTGTTAAAAGCGATTCATTGTCATATCTCATTAAACCTTCTAGAAATGAATACTAACACATTTCATCTAGCGCATTTCATTAAGTTCGTATATTATTTATCCATATAATGCAATCTTAAAAATTACTATTCAATCCTCCAGCAATAAATGGTTATAAAAACCAAACCATATCCACTTTAACCCAACAAATGGGGGTTGAAGTGGATCGGTGGTTCAGTGCTCTTATTGCTGGTTTCGTAAAACTTAAGATTTTTCTTTTTCTTTGCATTTACAACTTAGAAGGACACAAGAACTTAAATTGCTTTTCCTGAAATTTTCCGGAATCATTAAAAGTCACAGCTAAGAAAAATGTAAAATTTTCGATCCATTTCACCCCATTTTACGGTACATTTACATTTACTATAACTATATATATATACATATATATATAGATTAATGATTAATTAAATAGCATATACAATTCGTATAGTTATACAAAATATCATAAACAAATTTCTATATACCATATATATATAGGTTTACATTTCCACAATATAATCAATTTAACTCAATTGCATTGCAAAATAAATACTAAATTAATTTTATTATAATAGTTAGATGAAATTGGAATAATTTATTTATTTATTGTATTTATTGCATAGAAAATTTTCTATATTGTTTTGAAATATACATTCATCATTTCCACGTTTCTAAATTGAGTATTTATTTTTATGCATTTTTTTTTACCATCCCAATTGAATTGTGTGCGGAGGTGTACAAAACATTCTTCATAATAATTTTTATGCTAAACTTTTGAACAATTAATTATAATAATGAATAATTTGTAAATTTGCAATGCAAAAAAAAAAAATTGAATAAATATTATTAATTTTCAATCCACTCTAATTCATTCATGTATATTATGAATATTTACAAACCTATATATATATTTTTAAATATATGTTAATTCATCATTTAATTTATATTTTACCAATATTTAAATATACAGCAATATAAATTTACAAATCATTAAAAATGTGTATGTATGTCTGTAATTAAAAAAAGAAAAAAAAGAAAAATTTATCAATCAATAATAATAATAATAATAATAGAGTTTTTTTTTATGTCACGTTGATGAAGTGTCCTGACTGCTTTATTTATTGATTTATTTTTTTATTTATTTATTTTTGATGAATTTTCTCGTGATAGTTTTCTTTGTCTGTTGTCTTTTGATGTAATAAAATCCTTAAACCCTTTGAATTTTATCTGGTTCTATAAGAAAAAGAGTAGATCCTTAAAATTGTCTGTATTGTTTAGTTTTTCATATTAAAATACTCATTGTAAAAACAACTATATAAATATTTATAGAAAATAAATTAAATTGGTCCTCTTACCCTAGGATGGGGGCAAGTCTTGGTTTCTGTATGGTTAAAAACTTGCTTATCCCTACTTTTTTTTTATTACTTTTCTCCGGGTTTCCGAAAAAAATCCCATCCTGCGGATGTATGGATGATTGTCACCACGATAACTCTCGTACGGAACAAGCTTTCGAGCGTATTTCTCAATTATAGATTTTTAGTGTTTCCGTAAAAGGAAGGTTGAGTTTGTAAATGAGCCCAATCTCGGCTCGGCTATTCTGCCATCTGCCGATACAAAAATCTTCTAAAAACCGGGTTTTTCTCATATGCAATATTTAACAACATTACAAAAGTGATTCCGTAGGTAAATAGGAAGGAAACGTCAGCCGTAAACAACAAAAGTGCGAGCCAAGTGTGGCCATCGTAAAGATTGGAAAAAGGGCAAAGACCTGCCTAATCTACTATATCTTGTTTAAAATTTGTATTGATTCTATGGTATATTGATTAAATTTTTCTCGATTTGTTTAGAACTTGTATAAAAAATATACATTTATTATTATTATTATTATTATTCAATTTTAAATATTTTTTATGTTATGCACATTTTAAAAATCCGACCAAAGATAGAAAAAAATTTTATTATTATAATTTTCACTGCACCCTTCACTCATTCACTCACTCACTGCACACATATAATAGAAAGCATGATGAATTTTAAATAATAAAATTTTCATTTTATAATTTCGTAATATAGATTTGAATGAGTTTATTTATATACAGTAGATTCTTAGAAGATAAATTCCAAATGGAAGTGTCCTAAAAATTAAAATTCTATTATTGTCCATATATAATGATCTGAATTTATCCTTTATAAATAAGGATAATTATTTCATTTCAGAATCTTAGAATTTCAGAATATAAGAATATTAAATTTATAAAGGGTGATTTTTTAAAAGCTATAGGAAAGTTTTTCAAAAAAAAAAACCACATAAAATTCAGATAAAATCCATGAAATCTTTATTTGAATCGATAGTACGGTCCATATAATTTAATGTTTGAAGATTATTTCATGCAAATGTTGATCTTAACTGCGCCTCAAATGGTCCATCTGCTTAGTCCAATCTTGGCGTACTATTTCCAACATTTCGGCCGGTATCTCACGAATAAATGCTTCAATGTTGTCTTCCATGTGCATCAATTGAAGCGGGCTTGTCTGTATATAGACATAAGCTTTAACATACCCTCACAAAAAATAGTCTAAAGGCGTTAAATCGCACGATTTAGGCGGCCAATTGATGGGTCCCGAACGTGAAATAAAATGTTCACCGAACTCGCCTCTCAATAAGTCCATTGTTGCGCGTGCTGTGTGGCATGTGGCACCGTCTTGTTGAAACCACATGTCATGCAAGTCAAGCTCTTGCATTTTGGGCAAAAAAAAGTTGGATATCATCTCGCGGTAGCGCTCACCATTCACAGTTACGTTACGATTCGCATCATCTTTGAAGAAGTACGGTCCAATGACCAGCCACCAGCCCATAAACCGCATCAAACTGTGAAATTTTTTTGGATGCATTGGTAGCTGCTGCAATAATGCTTCTGACTGATATTCACTCCAAAATCGACAATTCTGCTTATTTACGTACCCATTGAGCCAAAAAAATGAGCTTCGTCGCTGAACACAATTTTTCGGTAAAAAAGTCCATCTTCGGCCAACTTTCCAAGAGCCCGTTCACCAAAAATTTTACGTTGCTGTACGTCGTTCGGCTTCAATTCTTGCACCAGTTGTATTTTGAAAGGCATCACACCTAAATCCTTAAGCAAAATTTACCACGTTGTTGAGTAACAGAGGCCCAATTGCTGCGAACGGCGACTAATCGATAATTGATGGTCATCATTAACACTGGCCGATACAGCTGCGATATTTTCTTCAGTTCGCACTCTACGTAAGCGTGTTGGTGGTTTAATGTCCAGCAATGTAAATTTGGTGTGAAATTCAGTCACAATAGCCCGATTAACCTGACCATAAAATGCAAGAAGCGCGCGATGAACTTTCTTAACAGCAGAGCACGCATTTTGATAATAAAATTCAATAATTTGCAAGCGTTGTTCGTTTGTAAGACTATGATTCATGGTTAAATTATAGACCAAACTGAAGAGGTTTGACAGTGAAACAAAACACGAAACGTACGTCAGCTGTTTAAACCAGTGTTGCCAAAAAGATAATAGCTAAAAAATCACCCTTTATTGATACAATTTACCAGACTTTGAGATTCAGATTCATTGAGATTCAGATCTTCGGCGATGAGGAGATCGGAATCTCAGTTTCAACTAATTCATTTCTATCGCATAAATAAAAATAAGATATTTGATAGATTTAATATAAGTAATTATTGATTAAGATAAATATCTTACAATGGATTAGAAGTCTGAAGATCTGAATCTCAATTAATTCATTTCTTTCGCTAAATACAATATATAAATATTAGATATTTGATATAGCTTAAATATATATAATTATTGATTTATAGATATCCATTCAATGGATTAGATTTATAAAATATATGATAGTTGTTCAATATAAAATGATAGTTTAAATTCAATTAGCGTTGTTTTAAAATTGATTTTGTATTAATATAAAACAAAAACCTTAGGTTTTGTGAAAATAATTTATTTGATATTGATATATTTTAGTTTATTTAATTTTCCTTCTTTAAATATCAAATACATCAATATAAAAATTTCATTTCATCCATTCAATAATCTATCATATATATAATTATTAATTAATTTTTTTTTTTTTCAGTTTGTTTTCATTTGTTTTTTTTTTTAATTTGTATTCTTCTTCGCATCACATTTTTATATACAATATAAATATATATAAATAATCAATCATTAAAAAAATAAACAAACAAAATAATCAGCTTTTTTTTATATATAATATATAATATTTTGAAAATTGAACATATATTTTTAGCTATAGATGAAATTAATTGGAAAAATAAAAATATTTTGTACCTCAAGGGCTTTTTATTTATTTTTCTATTATTTAAATATAAAAAAAATTGCAATTATCAAAATAATTCAATTAATTCAATTATAATAACTATGCCTTTATTTATATATGTTCAATTTTCAAATTAATTTTTTTATTTTTTTGCATTTTACATTTAATAATAATATAAAATCATCATTATATAGATATATATACATAATTAACATAAATAAATTAAATCTCATTTTTATATCTCTTCATATATTTTCACTGTAAATCACACACACATCACATTGAAACTTTTGCAAAATTTTTGTTTTGTAAAAATGTAAATGAAACAAAAATATATCTAAAAAAAAAAAAAACCAAAAAAAACTAAAACAGAAGTACGTCAGGAAGCCGTTCAACAAGCTTTAGCCGCTTTAAAAAATCGTCCAAAACCTAGTTTGCCAATGCCATCAAAACGAAGTTCTGTATTAAACAGAAGTCCAGATCGTGATCGTGATGATTCAGGTATGTGTAAATTCATCTATATATTAATATATATATATTTGGTTTTAAATCAAATCAAATACGCGTCTTTCTCAAATCATTCATAATAAAAACCACAGAATTCCTTAATATTATATATATATATATATATATATATATTTGGTTTTAAAAACTCATTCACCGCAGCATCACCACTACCCCATATATACAGCATATATATTCAATAAAATAATCTATATATTAATAACCAGGATATTATTTAATTCCCACATTAACCTATAATTATAACTATAATAATTTAATTATCAATAATATTAAATAAGCAACGCAAAACGGGTCCAAAGGTCCAAAAAAATAATAATGCAATCTTAATAAAAAAAAAAAACGGTAAATGCATAATTATTATAATAATATTATAAAAAATATATTTAGCATTGCGGGAATATTCAAGCTTTTGTAAAAAAAAAAATATTCTACTGTTGTGTATATATATTTGACAAAAACGAATTTTGTTGTATTTTGTTTTTTTTTTGTTATTTATATTTGTATATGTATTATAAAATATTTATAATAATAATTTTGGATAGCCTCCATTTTTTTTTTGGTATTTATGCAGTTTTTTTTGTATAATCAGCGAGTTTATTTCAAATATACTGCCTTATTATCATCACTTAACTTATATTATTATAAATCATCGTTAATCATCTGAATGTTATTTATTTATTATTTTTTTTAATAGTTTATTGTTAAATGTGCGTTTTGTAATCATTATTTTTTTTTTTTATTATTATTATTGTCATTTTAATAAAATATATTCTGAAAACAGCAAAACAACAAAATAAACATTTTGTTTTTGTCCACAAATTTTAATTTTTGTTTAATTTGATCCAAAAAAAAATGAAAATATGAGAAGTGAAACGAAAAGATGAAATGTTGAAAATTATATAAAATAAAATAAAAAAATCCTATAAATTAAATTTATAATAAATATATAATTAAAAAAATTACAAAAAAATAAATATACAGATACAAGTTCAGATGATGGATCAATACCAGAAGAACGAATATCAACACCAGACAGAGAATATAATTATCCACGTGATCATATAACAAATTCACGTGAACAAATTAAATTACCATCAAGAGATCATTCGAATAGACATCCGGTAGAACGAAGACCTGCACAAAATTTACCACCACCGGTAAGTGTATTATCATATAATTTTTATACATTATTGGGAGTATTCATTAATTCGGTTTTCTGCGGTTAATGCGGTTTTCTAAGAGTATGGGCGTTTTCTAAGAGTATTATTTCGCGTCGTGTTCATCCGTCCGTGACTATATATATGCATTTGAAAGCTACTGTTATTGCGCGTCTTTTTCAGCGTATATATCATTTGATTGAAGTGTAAACAACATTTTTTTTCTATTCATTGGAACATGTCGTCGAACTTTGTGCCAGAAAAAGTGTTTTTGCGGGGCGTTCTGCATCATTTTTTGTTTGTTTTTTTTTTTAACGAAGGAGGGGAAATCTTGCATAGACACGTCCTAAGACGCGTATCAGATTCATACTGACTAAAACCCCCCCTCCGGCAGCGGTATATTCGAATCAAACCATTCTAGGGCCCCCTTTCATACCTCCGATTTACACCTACTCAGTTTGCCATTCAGCTCTCCCCGATTGCTAATCGAATATAGTGTTCCTCGTTATCTCAAGCATCTCCTTGAAGGGTATCCTTCCCAGCTCGCTCTCTGCGAGGAACCGGTGCCCGGTCACCCCCTGCCGTATGCTCTCCAAAGCCGGAAATTTTGCGCGCAATGTGCGCAGCCGTTTCCTGATCCTCTAGGCAAAGTCTGCATGTATCATCTGTAAGAATTTTCATCCCCACAAGATGATGCCTGAAGCCGTCATGCCCTGATGTGAGTGCTACCAGTTTCCTGAGAGTTCCCCGCCCTCCCGGGAGCCAAGAACCTTCCGATTGGTGTTTCCTACTCTCAGCCCAAGTGTCCTACTGGACTGTCTGAATCCTTTTACTTCCTTCCATCTTTTCTGATGTTCTGATGAAATGGCCCAATTCTCGACTATGTCCCTCGCCGTACCTCTGCTAATCGCATTGTACGGCTCCGGTCCAACGAACTTATTTGTCGTTCCGCCTTTTGCCAAAGCGTCCGCCCTTTCGTTCCTGTCGATTCCATTATGCCCCCTGACCCAAATCAGTGTGACTGCATTCTGGGTCGTACACTTTTTAAGCCTATCAGCACATTCAAGTGCCAGGGATGAATCAAACGTCCCGCCTTTCATACACCTTACCAGTTCCTTGCAATCAGCAATCAATCAGTTCTTCTTCATTATTTTAACACGAAAAAAAGTGCTATCGAAAGTCATCGTATTTTAGTAGAGGTTTATGGTGGCCAGGCCATGCTCTAGCTGAAAGAACGTACCAGAAGTGGTTTTCACGGTTTAAAAGTGGCGATTTCAACAAGAAGAAGACGATGAACGACCCGGACAGCCAAAAAGATGATGAAGATGAAGAATTGAAGGCATTGCTTGATGAAGATGCGTGTGGTAAACGTAACAAGATCTTGCAAAATAATTAGGAGCCCTGTAATGGAAATGATCAAGCAACCATTTCCAGACGTTTAAACGCATCGGGATTCATCCAAAAGCTTGGAAATTGGATGTCGTATGAATTAAAGCCAAGAGATATCGAACGCTGATTCTGCATGTCGGAAATCTTGCTTCAACGCCACAAAACCAAATCATTTTTGCATCGGATTGTCACTGGTGATGAAAAATGGATGCATTACGATAACCCCAAGCGCAAGAAATCGTATGTGAAGCCCGGCCAACCATCAAAATACACGGCAAAGCCGAATATCCATGGTGTCAAGGTTATGCTCTGTATTTGGTGGGATCAGAATGGTGTGTTGTATTATGCGAGCTTTTGAAATCGGGTCAGACGATCAAAGGGGACCTCTACCGAACACAATTAATTCGTTTGAAGAGAGCGATTGCGGCCAGAAAACGACCAGAATATGTAACCAGAAACGAATCCATAATTCTCCATCATGACAACGTTCGGCCACATGTTTCAAGACCTGTTCAAAACTATTTGGAAAACAGTGGGTGGGAAGTTCTACCTCATTCGCCTTATAGCCTAGACATCGTCCCTTCTGATTACTACTTGTTCAGATCAATGCAGAATGCCCTCACCGAATACGCTGCACTTGAGGGTACAGGGCATCAAAAATTGGCTCGATTCGTTCTTCACCACCAAGCCGGAGAAGTTCTTTTGGGATGGAATCCAAAAAAACTGCCAGAATGACATGGGCAAATGTTGTAGCTTCCAATGGACACAATACTTTGAACAATGATTGTATAACCATTTTTTCACAATAAAGCCTTAATTTTCGAAAAAAACCGCATGAATTAAGGCAATACTCCTAATAAAATTAAATTAAAATGTGAATTTTCTAAAAATCGATAGCTGATACAATTTTCTCTTTTGTGAGTTTGTCATATTATTTTTTTTTTTTTGGATTGTTCTGTTTCAATTTGTTTTCTTTTTATTCTATTGTTTGTGAATTTTTATAATTATTTATAATAATTTTATTAATTTTAGCCTCTATCAGATACATCAAGTACTGGATCACCACCAGCAATTCATCGAATTCAAAATAAAAACAATAATAATATTAATAATAGCGATTTTACCGATATATCTGAATTTCAATCATCACATCACAACAATAATAATAATAATCAACAACACCCCCAGCATCATAGCGGCGGTCAATCACATAATCATCATCATCATCATAATCAACCACCACAACCACAACATCATCATCAACAACAACAACAATTACCAATACAACATCCACAATCAAATCAATCTCAACAGCATCCACATGGTGGAAGTAGACCTTGTACGTGTTTTTTTTTTTGTTGATTAAACAATTTTTCTATGATTGTAATTATTTTGTGTTTTGTGTTTTGTGTTTTGTATTTACAGATGCAGCTCCAGATATAACACAATTTAATAATACAAGACGTGGTGCCGATCGTGTTACAAGATATGTTAATGTTTCACAAACAGAGGCAGGTGATACAAGTAAGTAAAATTTTGATATACATTCCACCGGGATGATTATTTAAATAATAATCTCCTCCATTGAATAAAAAAACATCTTGTTTTTTTTAATGTTAAATAATTATTGAATAATTATTGAACATGTTTTGCAAATACTCAAAAAGGTACAACAGGACGATGGAAAGTTTCGGCAAAAATTCAACAACTATTAAATACATTGAAACGTCCAAAACGACGTCCATTACCGGAATTCTATGAGGATAATGATATTGAATTAGAAATTGCAGCAAATCCAAAGGATCCAAATGCACCGAAACCTGAAGGTAGTACAATGACACCGGTAACTGGTGAACAATTAGTGATACCATCAGGATTACCACGTACATTAGAGGCAGCCCTAAACCGGTATGGTGCCAGCTCATTTAAAGCACCGATGGCCACCGTATTAGATCCAAATGGAAAAATGACAACAACATTAACATATGGTAATTTAGACTTTGATTTTATCTATATTATGAATATATGTGAATCTCCCTTTTTACAATATTACAATTAATTAATTAATTTGTTCAAATGCAGGTAAATTATTATCACGTGCAATAAAAATTGCTTATGCATTGTCAACGAAAGTGTTTAGTAAGGGACCCGAATCGATAACATTAAAACCTGGTGATACTGTTGCATTAGTTTATCCGAATAGTGATCCATTAAAGTAAATATTTATTGAATTGATTTTTATCTTCTGTGTGTGTGTGTGGAGTGCCCAGGAATGTAATGTTTATTAATTGTTTTTCTTTCCCTCACCCCCGTAGTTTTATAACAGCTTGGTATGGTTGTATGTTTCGTGGACTTGTACCATTACCAATTGAATTGCCATTGTCCAGTTCAGATTCACCGCCGCAACAAGTTGGTTTTCTACTTAGTTCATGTGGTATTCAGGTGGCGTTAACCTCGGAGGCATGCCTAAAGGGTTTGCCAAAGTGTACAACCGGTGAAATAGCCAAATTAAAGGGTTGGCCCCGTCTACAATGGTTTGTTACGGAACATTTACCAAAACCACCAAAAGACTATAATCCAAATAATGTACGAATCAATGAGGATGGTGGTAATGCATACATTGAATATACAAGTGATAAAGATGGTAGTGTTATGGGGGTGACGGTAACACGTCAGGCAATGATGAATCATTGTCGTGCCCTAACAATGGCCTGTCATTACACAGAAGGTGAAACGGTTGTTTGTGTATTAGATTTTAAACGTGAAGTTGGTCTATGGCACAGTGTATTAACATCGGTTTTAAATGGAATGCATGTATTATTTATACCATATGCATTAATGAAATTACGGCCATCATCTTGGATGCAATTGATAACAAAATATCGAGCATCATGTTGTTTGGTAAAAAGTCGTGATTTACATTGGGGACTGTTGGCCAACAAAGATCATAAAGATATATCATTATCATCGTTACGTATGCTATTGGTGGCGGACGGTGCAAATCCATGGTCCCTATCAAGTTGCGATCAATTTTTAAATGTATTTCAATCGAAGGGTTTACGATCCGATGCAATATGTCCGTGTGCAAGTAGTTCTGAAGTGTTTACCGTTTCGTTGCGTCGTCCGGGTCGTGCTAGCGGCGGTGGTTTTCAACAATCGGCTACCGGTCGTGGTGTCCTATCAATGGCCGCTCTATCCCATGGTGTTGTACGTGTTGACAGTGAAGATTCTCTGACATCGCTGACGTTGCAAGATTGTGGTCAGGTTATGCCAGCCGCCAATATGGTTGTTGTACGATCTGAAGGTTTACCGGTATTATGTAAAACGGATCAAGTTGGTGAAATTTGTGTAACATCCGGTGCAACTGGAAATGTTTATTTTGGTTTAGATGGTATAACAAATTCAACGTTTAAAGTACAACCACTGTTGGAAGATCCCGAGGTTAAAGATAATATAATATCGACGACGACCACCGGCATCACCGGCGCTACAACAATAATACCAACAAATGCAATAATACCGTCGGGTAGTGTACTAAATGGTGGTATTGTCGGTAAACCAATAAGTGATGAATATTATGTACGCAGTGGACTATTAGGTTTTCTTGGTCCCGGTGGACTTGTATTCATCTGTGGTTCACGTGATGGTTTAATGACAGTCACCGGACGTAAACATAATGCTGATGATATCATTGCAACGGTATTGGCCGTTGAACCAATGCGTTTTATTTATCGTGGACGTATTGCGGTATTCAGTATAAAGGTGTTGCGAGACGAACGTGTTTGTGTGATTGCCGAACAACGTCCCGATTGTTCTGAAGAAGAATCATTTCAATGGATGTCTCGCGTTTTACAAGCAGTCGATTCAATCCATCAAGTTGGCATTTATTGTTTAGCCTTAGTACCACCAAATCATTTACCAAAAACACCATTAGGTATATTTTCTTCTATTTAACCGAAAAAATACATATCCAAATTAATATAAAACAAATTTGTTTGTTAAATTTTATAGGTGGAATACATTTATGTGAAGCTAGGCGTCGTTTTCTTGAGGGTTCTTTACATCCCGCCAATGTTTTAATGTGTCCGCATACGTGCGTTACAAATTTACCGAAACCCAGAGAATTACATCAAGGTAATGTTAAACCATTTTTTCAATCATTAAAAATATAAAATTGTATTGTTTTGGGCTCGCGCGTATTTTGTAAAAACTTTTTTTGTTTGTTGGTTGACTGTTGAAGAGACTATTTATTTAATTATTTTTTATTATTATTATTATTGCACATCTTTTTTGCGATTTTTATTTTTACTTTTTATTTAATTTTGATTAATTTTATTTTTATTACGTAAAAGTGCATTAGAATTTTAATTTATCTTTCTGTATTTTGATGAATCGCGATCGATCGTTCAATTAAATCAATATTTATTTTTTTTTATTTTGTGTGAGTTGCGTATTTCTGTAGTTCTGGTTCTGGTCGATTAGTCGATGATCGTCGAAATTAATTTTATTTGAAAGTGTGCTTTCATCATCATCATCAAAAATATATGATTTGGATTTCATTTAATTTTATCCAATTGGAAATTCTAATCATTTATTAGTGCTATATGCTAATATAAAAAAAAAAAAACCCCAAAAATAAAACGAGTAGAGAAACAGCAGCAATAAGAAAATCGATTTTCCATTCATTCATTTCATTTTTCAATTTCCAATTTTTAATAATTTGCTTATCGTTTCATTAACAATATTCGCATGTTTCCACTTTGCCAAAAAAAATAAAATCAATATCAATATAAATAACAAATCAGGCAAATCATCCGATTTTGGCCCCCAGATATCAAATGAATGATGTTTTTGTTATTTTTAATACATATACATATTGTTCGTTCCAATGCCTATATTCCAATTCTTTTCCATATTACTTCTATGAAATTATCATTGAAAAATATGAAAAATGTATTGCCAAAGAATTCAGAGAGTTTTTTTTGTAGCAAAAAGTTTCTAAAATTCCGCTGCTCCTTTTTATAGCTTAATATACTTCTATATTTTTTAAATTTTTTGTTGCTTTTTATAAAATTATATTTGGTTGTGTTTAACAAAAAAAAAGTATTTAGAAACTAACTTTTATAATTATTGTTTTATTATTAATCTATTAATATTTTTTTTTTTAAAATTAATATATCAAATCTATTGAATATCCACTGCGACTTGAAGAATTTATGATAATATTTTAAATTTTGCATGATTTTTTTCTGACCATTTAATTATTTATGAAAATATTTTTCGGATCTGAATTAAGATAATGAGAGAGAGGGTTTTTGTTTTTATTGCATAGACATCGTCAAAGGATTAATTTGGTCACAGGGAAATGTAGAACTGATTTGGATTGAAAATCCATAGACAGAGAATGATGGAGGGTGTGATCTCTAAAAGAATCGATGGTGATTCTAAGTTAAAATTCTAATTAAAACATCTTTTAATTGTTGTTTTTACTTTTCCCTATTTCTATTTCTATAAAACTTGTCAAATACGAAATATAATTCTAAAAAAAAAAATTATTCCATTGCTAAAGGGTGATTTTTTTAAAAAGCTATAGGAAAGTTTTTCAAAAAAAAACACATAAAATTCAGAAAAATGCATGAAATCTTTATTTGAATCGATAGTACGCGGTCCATATAATTTAATGTTTGAAGATTATTTCATGCAAATGTTGACCTTGACTGCGCCTCAAATGGTCCATCCGCTTAGTCTAATTTTGGCATACTCTTTCCAACATTTCGGACGGTATCTCACGAATAAATGCTTCAATGTTGTCTTCCAATGCGTCAATTGAAGCGGGCTTGACATGAGCTGTATAGACATGAGCTTTAACATAGCCCCATAAAAAATAGTCTAAAGGCGTTAAATCGCACGATCTAGGCGGCCAATTGACCGGTTCACCGAACTCGCCTCTCAATAAGTGAATTTTTGCGCGTGGTGTGTGGCATGTGGCACCGTCTTGTTGAAACCACATGTCATGCAAGTCAAGCTCTTGCATTTTTGTCCAAAAAAAAAGTTGGATATCATCTCACGGTAGCGCTCACCATTCACAGTTACGTTACGATTCGCATCATCTTTAAAAGAGTACGGTCCAACGATGCCACCAGCCCATAAACCGCACCAAACTGTGACTTTTTCTGGATGCATTGGTAGCTCTTGCAATGCTTCTGGCTGATATTCACTCCAAAATCGACAATTCTGCTTATTTACGTACACGCATTAAGCCAAAAATGAGCTTCGTCGCTGAACACAATTTTTCGGTAAAAAAATGGATCTTCGGCCAACTTTCCAAGAGCCCATTCACCAAAAATTTTACGTTGCGGTAGGTCGTTCGACTTCAATTCTTCCACCAGCTGTATTTTGAAAGGCATCACACCTAAATCCTTCCGCAAAATTTTCCACGTTGTTGAGTAACAGAGGCCCAATTGCGCCGAACGTCGACGAATCGATAATTGATGGTCATCGTTAACACTGGCCGATACAGCTGCGATATTTTCTTCAGTTCGCACTCTACGTAAGCGTGTTGGTGGTTTAATGTCCAACAACGTAAATTTGGTGCGAAATTTAGTCACAATAGGCCGAATTTGGTGCGAAATTTAGTCACAATGCCGCTTGATCGAGCCGTGGGTCGATTAAATTGACCATAAAATGGAAGAAGCGCGCGATGAACTTTCTTAACAGCAGAGCACGCATTTTGATAATAAAATTCAATAATTTGCAAGCGTTGTTCGTTTGTCGAAGACGATTCATGGTTAAATTATAGACAAAACACGAAACGTGCGTCAGCTGTTTAAACCAGTGTTGCCAAAAAGATAATAGCCAAAAAATCACCCTTTATTATTAGCCTCTATATTGCATAGGCTCCAACACCCCCAATATTTAAACTTAGTTTATTAGATCTGGCTATTTTCCTCCTTCCCCTACCCCCTAATTTTCACTATAAAAAACATTTAAAAATCATTCAATTAAATAATAATTTCAAAATAATAAATTTTTCTGTTTTTTTTTTTTGTATTCTTTATTTAATAATTAAAATTATAAATATTTTTTTTTAAATTATTAAACTATCCATTAATCATTATATTATTATTATAATTATAATTTTCATTGTGTGTTGCGACTGCGATGAGTGCGATTAATTCAAAAAAAAAAAAACCTTATAATTTTTTATTATTATTATTTTTTTATTTCAAAATGCCCTTTTTTTGTTTTTTTTTATTAAAGTAAAGTTGTTTAAAACCCAAAAAAAAAAAAAAAACAATTTTTAACAAAACTATATATAAAAAAATAATACATTTTTAATAATAATTGGCTAATTAAATTTGTTTCTTTTTTTTTTTATTGTTTATTTGTTTATTTTTTTTTTTTTTTGTATTCTTATTACTACTTTTCTGCGTTAACTATTTTTTTTTTTTACTGATTTCACCCAAAAAATCTTATATTACTTTTTGCTAATCTCTGCTCTGATTTTCTTAATATAATATTATTTTATTAAAAATAAATCCCTCTCAAAAATGTAATTAACAATTAATTTAATCAAATGTATATTTTGATAATTAACTTAATAAAACTTATTCTTATGGAATGGCATTTTTTAATAATATAACATATAATAAAACTAATATACTTTAACTATTAAATATTGAATTGTGTCATATAAAATTGTACATAATTTAATTAAAATTGTATGTTTTTTAACATCACTAATTTTTGTATTTTTATATATATCATTTTGTATATCTATATATATATAAATAACTATTAAATATAATTGTTGAAATGAATGAATCGGGTCGCGACGGGTCTGTCTTGTTGCTGCTGGCGATGGTGGTGATGGCATTCTATAAATATCGAAATATTATTTCACACATTTTTCATGTGTACAAATTCCACAATTTCACACATTGCACTATAATTTTTATTATTGTTCGTATACGGATTTTGTAAACCATTTTTTCTAATTATAAACAATCCCCTCGCCGCTCCCTTGTCGCCGTCGTGTCCTATTTGAAAAATGAAAAAAATTACGAAAAACCAAAAAACCAAACAAACAAAATTAGGCCCAATACAACTATTACCACAACCACAAGTAACAGCAAGTTCATCTACGGGATGCGTTACAGATACATCAGTTGGACCGGCATCCGTGATGGTTGGCAATTTGGTACAGGGTAATCGTTTAGCTGTAGCTCAGGGCAGAGATATCGGTTTTTCCGAAGACAATGAAAGAAAAGTATGTATAAATTGGAATAAAATCATTCAATATAGAATTCTAGAAACGAAAAATGATGATTTTAATCATTCATTCTTGATTTTGTCCATTTAGCATCAATTGATAACGGGTGTTTTACGATGGAGAGCTAATTCATCACCTGATCATGTTTTATATACATTATTGAATTCAAAAGGTAATGTACAAAAAATCAAATTCAACTTTCCAAAACAATTAATTAATGAATTACTTTACGTAAAATAAAATAGGTGCTGTTGCAAAAACATTAACATGTTCTGAGTTACATAAACGATCAGAAAAAATTGCCGCTTTACTACAGGAACGCGGTAAAATTAATCCTGGTGATCATGTTGCATTAATATTTCCACCTGGATTAGATTTAATATGTGCATTTTATGGTTGTTTATATTTGGGAGCCGTACCCATAACAATACGTCCACCACATCCACAAAATTTAATAACAACATTGCCAACGGTTCGTATGATTGTCGATGTATCAAAAAGTGGCATTGTGCTGTCCATACAAAGTATTATAAAATTGCTCAAATCACGTGAGGCGGCCGCCTCAATTGATCCAAAAAGTTGGCCACCCATACTCGACATTGACGATAATCCAAAACGAAAATTGGCAGCCATATCCAGCAGTTCATTGGATTCCACGGCCTATTTAGATTTTAGTGTGTCAACGTGCGGCCGTTTAAGTGGTGTTATTATAACTCATCGGTGAGTAGAACTTTTTTTTTTTCTTTTATTAATTTATAGTAGGGAATTTTTATTAGCTTTTTTTATATTTATATATAATTGTAAGTCGCGAACAAACACAAAATCAATCAGTGTTTTTAACCGTATTGGTTGGTACAACATTTTGAGAACAATCATACGAAAAATGGTAAAATACCTATAATTAATATAGATATAGTTTAGTTTAGATAAAGGGTGATTTTTTAAACGCTATGGGAAAGTTTTTCAAAAAAAACACATAAAATTCAGAAAAATGCATGAAATCTTTATTTGAATCCATAGTACGGTCCATATAATTTAATGTTTGAAAATTATTTCATGCAAATGTTGACCTGGACTGCGCCTCAAATGGTCCATCCGCTTAGTCCAATTTTGGCATACTCTTTCCAACATTTCGACCGGTATCTCACGAATAAATGCTTCAATGTTGTCTTCCAATGCGTCAATTGAAGCGGGCTTGTCTGTATAGACATGAGCTTTAACATAGCCCCACAAAAAATAGTCTAAAGGCGTTAAATCGCACGATCTAGGCGGCCAATTGGCCGGTCCCGAACGCGAAATAAAATATTCACCGAACTTGCCTCTCAATAAGTCAATTGTTGGGCGTGCTGTGTGGCATGCGGCACCGTCTTGTTGAAACCACATGTCATGCAAGTCAAGCTTTTGTGCATTTTGGGCAAAAAAAAGTTGGATATCATCTCACCAGCCACCAGCCCATAAACCGCATAAACCAAACTGTGACTTTTTCTGGATGCATTGGTAGCTGTTGCAATGCTTCTGGCTGATATTCACTCCGAAATCGACAATTCTGCTTATTTACGTACCCATTGAGGCAAAAATGAGCTTCCTGAACACAATTTTTCGGTAAAAAAGTGGATCTTCAGCCAACTTTCCAAGAGCCCATTCACCAAAAATTTTACGTTGCGGTAGGTCGTTCGGCTTCAATTCTTGCACCAGCTGTATTTTGAAAGGCATCACACCTAAATCTTTTCGCAAAATTTTCCACGTTGTTGAGTAACAGAGGCCCAATTGCTGCGAACGGAGACGAATCTATAATTGATTAAACTGACCATAAAATGAAAGAAGCGCGCGATGAACTTTCTTAACAGAACACGCATTTTGATAATAAAATTCAATAATTTGTAAGCGTTGTTCGTTTGTCGAAAACGATTCATGCTTAAATTATAGACCAAACTAAAGATGTTTGACAGTGAAACAAAACACGAAACGTGCGTCAGCTGTTTAAACCAGTGTTGCCAAAAAGATAATAGCTAAAAAATCACCCTTTATATATAATTGTAATTATAAGTCGCGAACAATCAATCAGTGTTTTTAACCGTAATGTTTGGTACAACATTTTGAGAACAATCATTCGAAATGGTAAAATACCCATAATTAATATAGATTTGGTCTCTTATATTAAAACATATTCCATCATCTTTCCATTTATTCGTCATCATAATTTGGATTCAAATTGATTCTAAAAACGTTTATTACCGGTGTATGTCCCGTAAAAGCTTTATGCTAAGTAATTTGAGAAGTTACAGGATAAGATTTCATTCACCATTTATAAAATTTCAATCGAAAAAAAAAAAAACGTATCAGGGAAGGATACATCGATTGGTGATTGGACATAAATGAAAACAAAATATTACCGTATCTACCGTATCTATTAACTTCACATAATTTCAATTACTTTCCATGATAATTTTAAATCATTAAATTCATTTTTCCTGGTACTTTTGTTAAGTAAATTGAATAGTTACGGTTAATATAATTGATATTCACGGTTTTATTATAAGCATTTAAACTTTACAAATCTTACAAAGGATTTCTAATAGATTAATTTACGAATCACAACACGTTAAAAAACACATCATCGATTCTGTGAAATATTCACAACAAATACATTGAATTCATTTTTCCTATGGACACATTTTGGAATGAAAAAACAAGAACAAATCCATTATTAAACAATTTAACAACCCACATTTAAATAAACATTCATACCTCTGTTCTGATTATCAATTTCTCAGTATAATACAGAATCATTTCCAAGTGTAAACAAATCCTCATTTCAAAATAAACCAATAATTTCTTTTACTCACAAGTAATATAACAAAAAAAAAATCGTAGACGTAGGTATTAATAATTAAAAAAAAAACACTATTTGATTTTCAATTGTGTATGTGTGTGTGTTATCACTTCTTTATTTCAAAAACTTTTTGTATCATTTTAAAAAAAAAATCACCATCTTCGTATATCGCCAAAAAAAAAAAACATAACACTGATGTGAAATGTTTACTTCTTTTTCGATACACCAACGGTACGTCCACGACGACCGGTTGTTTTTGTATGTTGACCACGTACACGAAGACCCCAATAATGACGCATACCACGATGTGCACGAATTTTCTTTAAACGTTCCAAATCTTCACGCAATTTTGAATCCAAATTTGATGATGTCAATTGTGTATATTTACCATCAATAACATCTTTTTGTCTATTCAAAAACCAATTTGGAATTTTATATTGACGTGGATTTAAAATAATTGTTACAATCTTTTCAACCTATAAATAAGAAAAAAAGACAAGAGAAACAAAAAAAAAAAAATTAAATTTTTCCATATTTTTTTTTTCTTCTGTATATATGTTCATTCTATAACTAGTTTTTATTTTTTACTTACTTCTTCTTCTGTGCATTCACCAGCACGTTTTGTTAAATCAACATCGGCTTTTTTTAATACAATATTTGCATAACGACGGCCAACACCTTTGATGGCTGTCATTGCAATGGTAACCTTACGTTTACCATCAATATTTGTTCCCATAATACGGAGAATATGTTGAAATTTTTCCGGAATTATTAAAGACTGTAAAGAATCAAAAAAAAATTTGGAATTCTCATTATTATTATTATTGCAATAGCACTTCATATGAAAAAAAAATTATAATAAAAAACACAAAAGCATTTTTTTCACACAATTATTAACAATTTTCAATTATAATTTTTATCACATTTTATTAATTAACAATTAATTT
Organism: Dilophus febrilis; assembly: GCA_958336335.1. Lineage (NCBI taxonomy): Eukaryota > Metazoa > Arthropoda > Insecta > Diptera > Bibionidae > Dilophus > Dilophus febrilis. The sequence goes on along the minus strand of OY284472.1, from coordinate 10,763,849 downwards.
CATTGAATTTTAACAATAATTTAATTAATTCATTAAGATTACAGTAATTTTTAATGATTTATATAAATTAATTAATATTTTTTTTACCATTTTTGGAGGATTGTTTGTTCCGACGACCAAAACACGAAAAGAAAGAGACTTGTATTTTTTTCTTTTGGTTGGAGGAAGTTTACAAATTGTCAGAATATACCCTATGAAATAATAAAATGAATGAGAAAATGAGATAGATCTATCGTATATTATATCGATGTTAAAAAAAAACAAAATGGTTGTCTTGACAGAAAAAAAAAACATTTATATATAAAAATTTTTTGTATTTACTTTGCCACCTAGTGAACGTTTTTTTTGAATTTGAAGAGATTTTTTTAAACCATACAAATTTTTTTATCTTTATAATTTTTATCTTTTTTTATTAGATCTCTTTCAAGTGTTTGTGCTAGTTTAAAATTGGCATGTGAATTGTATCCAAGTCGTCATGTAGCCTTATGTTTAGATCCATATTGTGGTTTAGGTTTTGCAATGTGGACATTGATTAGTGTGTACAGTGGTCATCATTCGATATTGATAGCACCGTATGAAGTCGAAGCAAATCCTAGTTTATGGTTAAGTACACTGTCACAGTATCGTGTACGTGATACATTTTGTTCGTACGGTGTGATTGAATTGTGTACAAAAGCATTGAGTAATTCAATACAGATGCTGAAGCAACGTAATATAAATTTAGCGTGTGTTCGGACGTGTGTTGTGGTGGCCGAAGAACGTCCTCGTGTTCAACTGACCCAACAATTTTGTAAATTATTTCAAGCGTTAGGTTTAAATACACGTTGTGTATCGACATCATTCGGTTGTCGTGTTAATCCCGCAATTTGTGTACAAGGTGCCAGTTCAGCGGAAAGCGCCCAGGTATACGTGGATTTACGGGCATTACGTAATAATCGAGTGGCGCTGGTTGAACGCGGTGCTCCCAATTCATTGTGTTTAATCGAATCGGGTGAGTTTATTCTTCTTCTTCTTGTTTGCGGGGATAATCGATTTCTTTTATTAAAATCGGGACATTTTTAATTGATTTTAATAGGTAAACTTTTACCGGGTGTTAAAGTGATAATAGCAAATCCGGAAACAAAAGGACATTGTGGTGATTCACATTTAGGTGAAATATGGGTACAATCACCGCATAGTGCAAATGGTTACTTTACTATATACGGTGATGAAACGGATTATAATGATCATTTTAATGCAAAATTAGTTACCGGTGTTACAACAGAAACATATGCACGTACCGGTTATTTAGGATTTTTACGTCGTACAGAATGTTCACAGGCCGGTTCGGTATTAGATGAAACGACACCGAGTATAGCAAGTCGTGACAGTGATACAGAATCATTACATTCACAAGGAACATTACAAACAACACAATCATTAATTAGTGGTGGTGGATCTGCAATACAAACCAATAATAATAATATTAATAATAGTACGGTAACGGCAGTTAATCAATTGGGTACCGGTGGTGGTGGTGGTGGTACAATACAAAGTATAATGACAACAACGGGAACGGTTTGTTCAACGATGACTGGCATCAGTGGTACGGGTGGAACGGGAACGGGAACGGGAACTGGAACTGAACAAGAATTACATGATGCCGTTTATGTTGTTGGTGCATTAGATGAAGTGATAACATTACGTGGTATGCATTATCATCCAATTGATATTGAAAATTCTGTATTACGTTGTCATAAGAAAATTGCTGAATGTGCTGTATTTACATGGACAAATCTATTGGTGGTTGTCGTTGAATTGGATGGTAATGAATCAGAAGCATTGGATCTTGTACCGCTAGTAACAAATACGGTTTGTTTTGAATGTTATTGATTATTAATCATGACATTGTTATTGTTAATTAATTTTTATTTATTTTTATTATTTTCTCATATCAATAGGTATTGGAAGAACATCAATTAATTGTAGGCGTTGTCGTTGTCGTTGATCCAGGTAATATTAAATTGTATTTATTTATTTATTCATTAGCAACGGGTACAACTGCCCTACTGCCGTTTTACAAAACATTTAATACAAAATACAAAATACGTTGTGAAATTTTTTTAATATAATAATATACTCACTCACACAATTTTGTCATATCGACAAACGCATTCGAACAATAATATTATTATCATCACACCACAAGACGATCAAAAAAAAAAAAACTGGAACCAATCTAAATCCGCCAAACCGAAATATCCCGACCTTAATTTACTCAAAAACATATCCTGCGAAATACCCAAAATCAAATTGATCGTTGTACTTATTAAATAATCTAGACATATTGCACAACGGCTCATAGTTTTACCGTAGTTTGTCCTATGAAAGTTCAGGTGCAAGAAGTTGTGACCACGTGAGCACCGAATTGGAACATTAAAATCAATCTTAGACCACAAATTCGGCGCATCAATCACATTTGTCAACATATCGAATACAAACATGACACACGCAGTTTCCCGCCTAGGCTCCAACGTCGGCAGATCGATAAGTTGACACCTACCTATGCAAATACGAGGGAAGTGTGGAATCTTCGGACCACCCCAACTTGCGAAGAGCATATCTAATAAAATTTTTTTGCACGGATTCGGTAGCATCCGAATGAACACCGTAGTATGGATTCCATACCACAGATGCATATTCTAATCCCGATCTTACTTATAATGCACAATATAAACCCTTCAATACATATGGGTCCGAAAAATCCACACCACAACACCGTTTTTAATAAATCCCAGCAGCGAATAGGCCTTGCATGTAATGCAATCAATGTGTGAACTAAATGTCATACGTCTATCAAATCTAACACCCAAATCAATGATTTCATCGACAATTGCAAGAGAATTGCCGGATATGACATAGTCGAAAGCAATTGGATTAATCTTTCTGTGATATGACATAACAAAACATTTCTTCAATACAATTTCTTTCACACCAGGACGAAATACGGATTAGGTCATCCTGTAACATGCCGCCGCATCATCATCAATGCATCATGAGATGGTTCGGAAGATTTTTAAGTCGTCCGCATACATAAGGCACCGTGACGACATTATATTTCCAATGCTATATGTCATTAATGAATAAATTAAATAGAATAGAAGGCCCAGGTGGCTTCCCTGAGAAACACCCGATCCCACTCCGAAGACGTACGTTCGAATCGAGAGTACGTACAAATTACTTTCTACCCACCAAATAAGAAGAAGTTAACCAGTTAAGCATCGATGAATGAATACCAACTTTCTGAAGCTTATTAATAAAGATGTCATGACAAACCCTATCAAAAGCCTTTTGAAAATCCATATACATCACATCGATTTACCTTCCAGATTCAATTCCACTGATCGAATAGTTAACAAAGTCTATATAGCAAATTAGTCACCGTCGAGCGCCCCTTCACCGATGAAACCGTGTTGGGAAATTAACGATAACGTTCTTGCAATCGATCATAAGAATATCACAAACACGATTGATTCGATTGACATTTGATTACCAATCCAATTGGAAGAATTCGTTGGAAGAGTTTATTTATAACCATATAATAATAAAAAATTTTCGAATATCTTTAAAATTTTTTTATCTTACTAATTCATTTCTTTTCTTCTAATCTAATTTGTATTTGTATTGTATTTATATCTACTATTAGGTGTTGTACCAATAAATAGTCGTGGTGAAAAACAACGAATGCATTTACGTGATGGATTTTTAGCCGATCAATTGGATCCAATTTATGTTGCATATAACATGTAAAAAAAAATTTAATCGTAACTCTTCAACAAGACCAGCAAACAAATAAACAAACAACAAAAAAAAAACTATATAATAAAAATTTGATATAGAAAAGAAGAATCCTGATTTTTTTTTTAAATAATAAGGAAAAATGTTTATAATACGAAATACAATCGAAAAATCGTTTTTTTTTTTTTATTTTACTATTAAAAAATATAGAAAATTGTTTTTTAGAAAATAATAATAATAAAATAACGAACAAAAAACAAACACACACAAAAAAAACCCAACAAACAATTTCACATTAACGCAGAAATTTTTAAATATAAGATGAAGGGAGGGTTTTTTTTTTAATTTTTTTTTTATTTATTTAATAACCCCCCCAACGAAAAAAAAACCATTTAAAATATATTATAAATAAATTAAATAAATAATTTATAGAAATACAAAACAAAAAATGAAAATGAAAAAAATGAAATTATAATGAAAATATTTAAAACAGTAGATGATGAAAAAATTAAAAAAAAACGTGATGAATATTTTAATTAATTAATTAAATTACTAAAATTATTTATAGAACAAACAGAAAAAAAGTTTTTTTTTTTTATTATTCATTAATTTATACTTTAAAGTTTATTAAAAAAAAAAAAAAAAAATATAGAGAAATGATTTAAAAAAAAAAATAATTAAAATAGCAACTAAAAAAATAAAAATACTAAAAATAATTAATTTAAAAAAATGTAATGGAAACAAAAACAAAAAAAAAAAACCCAAAAAAGAAGAAGAAGAAGAAATTTTAATTTAATTGTTTTCTCTCTTAGCACACACACACACAGAAAATGTAAAACGCACATTTTTTTTTTTTTTTAAATATTTACAGCTCAAAATAGTTTTGAATTAATTAGATTAAATTGTTTTTTAATTATTATTAATTAACGCGCGCAGCAGCTGACTGGAGGGGGATGGGGAGTTTGCTAAAATTTATAAAAAACATTTTTGGTGTTTAAATTTTTAATAAAAATTAACCCAGTTTTTTTTTTGCTAATTTTTACAACTTTAATATAAAAATAGTAATTAAATTATAAAAACTCTCATTACAACGCAACAAAAGTTCAAAAAAAAAAAAAAATTTCAATTTCTTTGGTTCATCTGAAAGAGGCAATCGGCCCCCCAAGTAAATTTTCCCAATAGTTAATTAGTTTTTTTATTTTATTATTACGTGTGTATTAAATGGATATAGAAAAAAGGGTAGTGATTTAAAAATAAATAACAAGAAAAGCAGCATATAAAAAAAAAAAGAAAAAGAAAAGAAAATGATCTTATACTTTATTATACTTTATTTTTATTTTTTTTCCAGTAATTATTTAATAAGTATATATTTGTATATGTAATAATAATAATTAATTAATCATATTCGATATTTAATCTTATATATTTATTCTAGTCTATTCTATATATTTATATTTATATTTATATAAAGTTTTTATTATTATTATTATTATTATTAATTTTTAAATCCTTTTCTTCATTCCAAATAATCCAAATCCTAACGCGAAATATCCTCCTGCAATCATCACCTGCATGAAAAATTATGAGTATAGTAAAAAAAAAAATATGTAATGATGTTAAAATCCTGAATCCTCCTCATCCTCATCCTCAAAAAAAAAAAAAAAATTAAAACAATTCTCATCTTCTTCCTCCTCCTCCTCCTCCTCCGTTTGATGTGTTATTATCTGTTTCAAAAATTATTATCTAAAAATATTAAAAAAAGAAATTCTTTGTGATTTTTTTTTTTTTATTGTATTTTATTAATTTTTTTCCTTTTTTTTTTTTTTTTTTAATATTCATTGTATAAAGAAAATAATAATAATTTTATTAATTAAAAAAAAAAAAACACACACACACACACGAAATTTCATCACCCATTTACATAAAAAAGAAAGAAAGAAAAAAAAAAACATTACAGAATTACAATTACAATTATTATAATTAAAATTAAAATTATTATAATTATTATTTAGGTATATAAACAAAAAAAAAAATAATAAATATATATATATAATTAAAATTTAGGATAATTTTTTGAATATTTTGACAATACAAAAAAAAAAAATAAATGATTTTTATGATTATTAATAAATAAATAAATAAAAAAAATTAATTTGTGTTTTTATTTTACTTAATTTTTACTATTTTTATTATGAAAATTCACATTTAAAAATTTTTTTCAAATGTTATTTATAAAAATAAAAAAAAAACCTTTAAAATTTAATAGGTTTTTATTTTATAAATAACATTTAGGTTTTAATATTAAGGTTTTTTTTTTATTTTTGATAAATAACATTTGGTTTCAAAAGGTGTTTTGTGAAAAGAAGCAAAAAAATTTATATGAAAATAAAATTTTAAATTTTTATGAATTTATTTTATGTGAGCTTGGTATTTTACAAAATTTTGTTATATGAAATGATGTGGATATTTTCATTTTAAAACTAAAATCTAGTGTTTTTTCATCAAAATTTGAAGTTTTCTATTAGGATTCCATAAGTGAATTTAGCAAAATTGATTTAAAAATGTTTTGTAAATTTTTATATGAAAAAATGACGATTTTATGTGAAGCAATATTTTTGTATATGAAGAAATATTTAAAAATTTTCGTGCAATAGTTTTATGTGTGCCTGGTATTTGAATAATTTTGTTGTATCTGAATTTTTGCTGGTTTGCAACCCAAAAAATCTGGTTTTCTAAACGAAAACCAGCAGCGCATTTCATATACAACAAAATTATTAAAATACGAGGCACACATAAAACTAATACATGAAAATTTAAAATATTTTTTTCCCATACAAAAATATTGCTTCAAATAAAATAAAGGGTGATTTTTTAGCTATTATCTTTTTGGCAACACTGGTTTAAAAAGCTGACGCACGTTTCGTGTTTTGTTTGATACTGTCAAACATCTTCAGTTTGGTCTATAATTTAACCATGATTGTTCGTCTTACAAACGAACAACGCTTGCAAATTATTGAATTTTATTATCAAAATGCGTGCTCTGCTGTAAGAAAGTTCATCGTGCGCTTCTTCCATTTTATGGTCAGTTTAATTTTGACCCACTGAAGGGGCTATTCGGGCTATTGTGACTAAATTTCGCACCAAATTTACATTGTTGGACATTAAACCACTAACACGCTTACGTAGAATGTGAACTGAAGAAAATATCGCAGCTGTATCGGCCAGTGTTAATGATGACCATCAATTATCGATTTGTCGCCGTTCGCAGCAATGTTGGGCCTCTGTTACTCAACAACGTCGAAAATTTTGCGGAAGGATTTTTGGTTGTGATGCCTTTCAAAATACAGCTGGTGCAAGAATTGAAGCCAAACGACCTACCGCAATGTAAAATTTTTGGTGAATGGGCTCTTGGAAAGTTGGCCGAAGATCCACTTTTTTACCGAAAAATTGTGTTCAGCGACGAAGCTCATTTTTGGCTCAATGGGTACGTAAACGAGCAGAGTTGTTGATTTTGGAGTGAATATCAGCCAGAAGCATTGCATGAGCTACCAATGCAACCAGAAAAAGTCACAGTTTGGTTTATGCGGTTTATGGGCTGGTGGCATCATTGGACCGTACTTCTTCAAAGATGAAAGATGATTCAAATCGTAACGTAACTGTGAATGGTGAGCGCTACCGTGAGATGATATCCAACTTTTATCTCGGCCCAAAATGCAAGAGCTTGACTTGCATGACATGTAGTTTCAACAAGACGGTGCCACATGAAACACAGCACGCGCAACAATGGACTTATTGAGAGGCGAGTTCGGTGAATATTTTATTTCACGTTCGGTCAATTGGTCAATTGGCCGGCTAGATCGTGTGATTTAACGCCTTTAGACTATTTTTTGTGGGGCTATGTTAAAGCTCATGTCTATACAGACAAGTCCGCTTCAATTGACGCATTTTGGAAGACAACATTGAAGCATTTATTCGTGAGATACCGACCGAAATGTTGGAAATAGTATGCCAAAATTGAGCGGATAAGCGGATGGACCATTTGATGGCGTAGTCAATGTCAACATTTGCATGAAATTTAATCTTCAAACATTAAATTATATGGACCGCGTACTATCGATTCAAATAAAGATTTCATGTATTTTTCTGAATTTTATGTGTTTTTTTTTTTTTTTGAAAAACTTTCTTATAGCTTTTAAAAAAAAAATCACCCTTTAGTTGTCGTCACATAAAATATCGTCATTTTTTCATACTAAAAAATGTTCAAAACATTTTTAAATCAATTTTGCTAAATTCATTTATGGAATCCTAATAGAAAAATTCAAATTTCGATGAAAAAACACTAGATTTTTAAAATATTTTCAGTTTTAAAACGAAAATATCAACATCATTTCATATAACAAAAATTTATAAAATACCAGGCACACATAAAACAAATGCACAAAAATTTACAATTTTTATTTTCATATAAATTTTTTAGCTTATCTTCTTTTCAAACACCTTTTGAAACCTAAATGTTATTTATCAAAAACCAAAAAAACCTTAACATTTTATATTGAAACATAAATGTTATTTATCAAAAAACCTTTCAATTTTCATAGGTTTTTTTTTTTAAATAAATATCCGCGTTTGGTTTTAATATAAAATATTTTAACTTAAATTTTGTTGTACAGGTTTTTTGTCTATCAAAACCTATTAAATTTTAATTGGTTTTGATAAATAACATTTGGTTTCAAAAGGTGTTTGTGAAAAGAAGATAAAAAATTTATATGAAATAAAAATTGTAAATTTTTATGAATTTGTTTTATGTGAGCTTGGTATTTTATAAAATTTTTTATATGAAATGATGTGGTCCTTTTAAAACTAAAAATCTAGGGACTTTCCGATCGAAATTTGAGTTTTTCTATTAGGATTTCATAAATGCATTTAGCAAAAATTGATTTAAAAATGTTTTGAACATTTTTTAGTATGAAAAAGAATGACAACAAATTTTTGTATGAAAAAATATTTTAGTATGGTAAAAAAAATATTTAAAATTATCATGTATTTGTTTTATGTGTGCCTGTTATTTGAATAATTTTTTGTATATGAAATGCTGCTGGTTTTCGTTTAGAAAACCATATTTTTGGGTTGCAAACCAGCAAAAATTCAGATACAACAAAATTATTTAAATACCAGGCGAACATAAAAAACTATGACATGAAAATTTAAAATATTTCTTCATATACAAAAATATTGCTTCATACAAAAATTTGTTATCATTTTTTTTTCATATAAAAATATTCAAAACATTTTTAAATCAATTTTGCTAAATTCATTTATGGAATCCTAATAGAAAAACTCAAATTTCGATGAAAAAACACTAAATATTTTGAATATTTTCAGTTTTAAAATGAAAATATCCACATCATTTCATATAAATACCAACCACACATAAAATAAATTCTTAAAATTTTACAATTTTTATTTCATATAAATTTTTTTAACTTCTTATCACAAACACCTTTCGAAACCAAATGTTATGTTATTTATAAGAAAAAAAAAACCTAAATGTTATTAAGAAAAACCTATTAAATTTTAAAGGTTTTTTTTATAGATAAAACCTGCCCAATAAAATATTTTTTTATATTAAAACCAAAGGTGATATTTATCTATCCCAAAAAAACCTATTAAATTTAAAAGGTTTTTTATTTTGATAAATAACATTTGGGGTCAAAAGGTTTGAAAAGGAAAATAAATTTTGTTATATGAAATGATGTGGATTTTTGTTTGTTTTTTTGTTTTTTTTTTCAATAAATTATAAAAACAATTTTAATTTTTTATTTATTTATTTATTTATATATTTTTTTTTTAACATCTTTAAGTGATTTTTTTTTTTAATATTAATTGATTACTATTATATAAAAAAAAAAATATATATATAGATAAAATTTGGCAAATAAACAAAGAAAGAAAAGAAAAGAAAAAAAAAATAACACGAAAAATATTTACGGCAAATTATATTATTGAATTATTTAATTATATATAATAATAATAATTAATAATTAATTTTATATATTTTTTTTTTTAAATTATTATAAATAAAAAATAGGCTTTCTTTTATTCTTTTTTTTTTTTTTTTTGTTGTTGTGTGGAAATATTTATAAAGAAATAGATACAATATTTTAATTATTATTTAAAATAAAAATTATATTTAATTTTATATATCAATTTAAAATAATTTTGCAAAAAAATAATTAATTTATTAAAATAAATTGTCAAAAGAAGAAGAGTATAATTTGGATAATAATAAATTAAATAGAATTTTTTTTCTTTTTCTTTTTAATAGCTCATTGTTTTTTTTTTGTTTTTTTTTCATTATTAAATTTGATTTAATTGCTGTTTTTTTTATTTAATAATTAATTAATAATATATTCATTGTCATATAAATAATATATATCAATATATATATTACGATTTTGATTGTGGATGTGTGTTATGTGTGTGTTGAGTGTTGAGTGTTGTGGGTTTTTTTTTTTTTTTGTGTATTTATTTTGTAATTAAAAAATTATAATTAAAAAAAAACAAGGAAAGAAAAAAACTGTGTTGGTTGGTGTGTCGTCTAAATTTTGCGATTAAAAACTATATATAATTCTCTATATAAAATATAATCTTCATTATTTCTTCATATCATATCTTATAAAATATACAATAAAAGCGAATCAATCTTTTTTTTTTTTTTTTACTTTATTATATTATTGTTTTTTTTTTTTTTATATATAGATTATAAATATTTTAAAAAAAATTATTGAATAAATAAGCAAAATAAAATGGTGGTTTAAATAAAATTGCTTGCAAAATTAAACCTGTTTTTTTTTACACAAATTAGAGTTTTGTATTTTGATTGATTTTGATGAATTATTTTATTTAATTTTCTTTGTATTATTATTTTTTTAATTAATTTATGGCAGTTTAAAAAATTATTAAAATTTTATTACACAAAATATTTTTTTTTGTTTTTTTTTTAACTTCTTACTTTAATATGGAATTTTTTGTTGTTTTATTTAGAAAATTATGAAAAAAAAATGGAAGATTTTTTTTTTTTTCTTTTAAATATTTATTTTTGTTTTCGTTTTCGTTTTTTTTTTGTGTTAATGTTAATTTTCTTTTCTGGCAGTTTAAATTTTATGATTGTTTTTTTTTATATTAATTAATGAATTATCTAAAAAAAAACTAAAGAACAAAAATCTTTACATGTCGATTATGTGACGAAGGTTCGCGGTTAAATGATGAATTTAAAATTATTTGAATCAATTTAAAAGATTTCTGTTTTAAATCCCATTAAATTAATATTCATTCACGTATATTTTTCGTTCCAGCAATTACTAAAATTCTCATCATTGAATCGCAAAGAATTTCTATATTAAAAAATTCTTATCAATTTGTAATTTTTGCATTCCATCAAATCATACAGATTTTTGGAACAATTTCAGGGTAATTCTCATCTTCTTACAGCGCATTATTATTCATTAAAATGGTTAGCTATACCTAAAAAAAAATAAAATAGATTTATAAAATATTATTATAACAATTAAAATAAATTCTAATTATTTATTTTTGCGCTAATTTAAATTACTTACCACAATTAATTGTATTTATAAAAATCAAACTCGACCTGACGTCTCGATATTTCATTTCATCGTGTGTTTGTGTGTATTAAATTCCCATCATTTCTATCCATTGATTCATATGACATTTTTTAACATTAACATTAACATTTTTTCCCCACTTGATATTTTCATCGGTCCGTCAAATCATAGCTTGCATTGCATGAATGGTGAATTCCCAAAAAAGAATTCTGTTTAAAAATCCTATTAAATAAAATTAAATCCCCCATGGATTTTTTTCATTTCAGCAATTGCTAACAACAAAAAAAAAATTCTCATCTTCACTGAATCTAAATAACCGCGAACGCAATTTCTATATATTAAAATTTGATTTTAATTAATGTGTTGTGTATTGAATTATTCAAATTATATGAAAAAAATAATAAAAAAAACTTTCTTTCTTATATAAAAAAAAAAAAAAATTGGACGTTTTAAAATTGATTTGTTTTTTTTTTTAAGAGTATTTTTTCTTGTAGAAATGATGTTAAGTTTTTTTTTTGTTTTTTTGCTTATTTATTTAATAATTGTTTCTTTTTCTATATATATATATATATATCATTAAAAAATAAAATAAAATTAAAAAAAAAAATGTAATTTTGAAGAGTAAACAAAAAAAAAAAAAAATTGAAAAGCTGCACATCATATATTTATTATATAAATTTTTTTTTTTTTCGTTCTCTTAAATATTTAATTAATTTTTAAATTATAAATATATATATATTTAAATATTTTTGTTAATTGCATTTAAACATATCGAATTTGTTGTTGTTGTTTTGTTGTTTTTTTTCTTCTTCTTCTTCTTCTGTATATATTAGCTGTTGTAGGGTTTTTTTTATTATTAATAATTTTGTGTGTGTTTTTTTATCACATTCACACAAAATACTAATTTGTTTTAAATTAACATTATAATAATATAAAAAAATAAAACAAAATAATAATAAAACAAAATACTTTTTAAAAAAACATATAGCTTTTTTTTTTTTTTTTTACCGTAGCTGTGCGGGGATACAAAATAAAAAATACATTTAAAAAAAAAAAAATCAATTTCAATTGTTTTGTCAATAATAATTTTAAAATTAAATAAATAAATGAAAAAAAATTTTTTCGTCTCACACAAAAATAATATAAAAAAAAATTAAAATTTAAATTATAATTAAAATTAAAGAAAGAAAAAAAAGCTGCCAATATTTTAATTTGTTTTTTTTTTGTTGTATTGCACGATTTCTATTTTTAAATTTAATTTTAATTTTAAATTTTTATGAATTTCTATTTAACAAAATAAATTTGTATTTTTTCAAATAAATGCGCTGTTTTTTCTTTTTGTTGGTTTTTTTTTTTAATTTAATTTCATTCGATTGTTTTCGTTAAAATTTTGAAATTAATTTTGAAAAATGCACTTAAAAAGAAATGCTAAATTAAAAAAAAAAAACAAATTTCTTTTGCTTATTTACTAATAATTATTATTATTATGTTTTATCTTTTTTTTTTTTAATTTAATTCATTAAATGTTTTTTTTTTATATATTTATGGATGTTTAATTTAATTTTTTTTTTATATATTTATCATTTATATATTTATTTATTTATTTTTAATCGCAAATGCACCTTTTCTTGTTTATGTGTTATTATTATTATTATTTTCTTTTATCGCGCTAATTTAATTTAATTTTTTATATTTAAATCATTTCAATTATTATTATTATTATTACACAACAACAAAAACAACACATTTTATTATGATGAATGTCGATTTAATTATTATATATTTATATAGAATAAATATTATTTAAAATAAAAATGTAATTTTTTTTTGTTTTTAAATATATATATTTATTTTTTTTTGTTGCTTAAATACGTGGCTGCTGGCGGCGGGCGCAATTCAAGCGCCGATTCGCTTCGTTTATCTTCATTTTATTTTATTTAAATTTTTTTTTATGAATTGTGTAAATATATTTTTATTTTAATTATTTAAATATATATATAAATTGTTTAGATTTAATTTATTACTATATAATAATTATTATTATTATTAAACAAAAAATAAAAATAAATTTTTAATATCATCATAATAATAATTATAATAATTATTTTATTTTACTTTTACTTATTACGCTTTTTTTTTTTTTACTTTAAATATATAGAAATTAATTAAAAGAAAAGAAAAATACAATGACATTATTTAAAAAAAACAAAATTGATAAAAAATACACAAAAATTAAAATAAAATAAAATAATAATAAAAAATATATATCGAATGCAAAAGAACAATAATAATAATAATAATAATTAAAATTAATATTTTATTCTTATAATGTGTTTTTTTGTTTGTTTGATTTGTTCTAAATAACTTTGTTTTTTTTTTTTTGTGTTTTATTTAAATAATTATTTTATTATAATAAATTTTTATTTGTCATTATTTATTTATTTTTTAAATTATAATTTTTTCGCAGCAATTTTTTTTTTATTTATGACGATTTATAAAATTATTATTATTATTAATTGTTTGAATTTGAATGAAAAAAACAAAAAAAATTCTTCGTCTTGTTGGTTGTTGATGTGATGGTTATTTATTTAATTATTTATTAAAAATTAATTATTAAAAATGTTGTAAAATATATTTATTTTTTTTTTTTTTGAAGTAATATAAAATATATTTATTATTATTTTTGTTTTTTTGCTACTAAATGTTTTTTTTTTGTTTGTTTTTAATTAAATTTTTTAAATAATGAATTTTTTAAAAATGTTTTTTTTTTTTTTATTTTTTTAATAAATATCTTTTTGTTTTTTTTCTATTATTTTATTTTAATTTATGTTTCAATCTTCTTTTTTTCTTTTTTCTTCTTTAAAAATGATGGTGTTCGTAAACCTTTCTTTTTCTTTTTATCCTTTTTAGGAGAACCTTCGGTTGAAATGTCCTGTGTGTGAAGAAGAATTTTGGGGGAAAAAAATAAAAATATTCAAAATTAGTACATTTAAAATATTAATTTTTATAATTAAAATAAATAGTCAAAAAAGAAATGTTAATTTAAAGGAAATTAAGAAAAAAAAAACTGTACAGAAGATGTTAAAAAAAAAACTATCATAGCATCTCAAAAATAGAAATTAACATCTCGGATGAAACCATCCAAGTTATGATGGTTCGGAAGACTTTGTTGGATGTTCATCAGTTTTTAATTAATAAATTCTCATTATTTAACCCCCTTTATAATCCTCTTTAATTTGGATCAAATTTGATCCAAAACAGAGGAGGATCAAAAATCGCAAAGTTGCTAAATTTTTTTATTCAAATAATTTAGCAGTAAACTATACCGAATTTAAATTATCTAAAGTTTAATCGGATCTTCTATTTTATTAACAAATAAAACGATAAATATTTTAAGTTAATTTACATTTTCTTGATTCTAGTTCAATTCAATTATCTGAAAATCTCTATTGTTTTGGTCTAACAGAGAATAGGTTAAAAAAAAAATGAAAAACACAAGAAATTTTGATTCTCAATCAAAATTTGCAAACTTTCCATAATCGTTTGAACCACCGAATGCTAAGATATCTCATTCAGTAACTTCACTTAACTTAACATTTTTCATAATTGAAAGAAATGCCCGAAAAAATCCAAAAGAGTTGTTCGCCAGCATATTTTTTCGAGAACTTTTGTCGATTTTGTCACGTAATTTGCAAATTCATGATCTTTAGACCTCTGAAACTTCGAGAAAACTCATTTCAAGTGAGACAAAATTTACGAATTTCCAAACGAATTCAAAACTTTTTTTTTTTTTATTTTTTATATATATATATAAATATTTTTGGTGATTTTCTATATTTGGATATAAGGCATCGCCGATATTCAATAAATATAGAAAATGCCCATAAATATATACAGTGTGTCCCAGTACAACCCTACAAAGCCGAATACCACGTATTCCTGAGACCATTTCCAGTGGAAAATCGTTCCGGAAGGGGGGGTCTAACTTCAACCCCTACCGAGTTACAGGGGGTTGAAAAAATGGTGTTCTTTGAAAAACATGGGTTCACTTAAAAACTTATAACTTTCAAACCATTGAAGTTAGGATCAAAATTAGATACTCTATTTATAGGTAATTGAATTACCTTTAATTTTGCTCGGGATACAATTTTTGCTAACTACCCCACTTTTGGAGTTATTGATGCTCAAAGTACAAAAATATTCAAATTTCCCATCAACTTTTTCAGAAAAATTGATTTTTCTCGAAATTTTCCGGGGTAAAAAAATTTTTTTTTCTCGGTAACTTTTGTGCGCCATAAAATTCCCTTTAACTCCACCCTAGAAAGTTAAGCGCTGCGACCTATAGATTTTGAGTTATTACGTGATTTGTAACGGCGAAACATGATAAAAATTAAAGTTTTTTTTTTAAATGATTTTTAACTGAGTTTTATTAATAAAATTGATATTTTATAATTACTTTATTTATAAAGGCAATTACTTGGTTGCTTAAATTACATCGCATTTATCATTTAAAAAAAAAACTTTAATTTTTATCATGTTTCGCCGTTACAAATCACGTAATAACTCAAAATCTATAGGTCGCAGCGCTTAACTTTCTAGGGTGGACTTAAAGGGAATTTTATGGCGCACAAAAGTTACTGAGAAAAAAAAATTTTTTTACCCCGGAAAATTTCGAGAAAAATCAATTTTTCTGAAAAAGTTGATGGGAAATTTGAATATTTTTGTACTTTGAGCATCAATAACTCCAAAAGTGGGGTAGTTAGCAAAAATTGTATCCCGAGCAAAATTAAAGGTAATTCAATTACCTATAAATAGAGTATCTAATTTTGATCCTAACTTCAATGGTTTGAAAGTTATAAGTTTTTAAGTGAACCCATGTTTTTCAAAGAACACCATTTTTTCAACCCCCTGTAACTCGGTAGGGGTTGAAGTTAGACCCCCCCTTCCGGAACGATTTTCCACTGGAAATGGTCTCAGGAATACGTGGTATTCGGCTTTGTAGGGTTGTACTGGGACACACTGTATAGCAAGTTATCGCGAACCGGGTTTACCTTCGATTTTTGTAATATATGTGGATTAAATTTAAATTTAAATGCAGTACAAATTTAAAAGCACATATACAATTGTCCAAGATTTGTGAAACAAAAATTTTTAATGAAACCACCTAAAGTGCAACTTGGACAATTGTATGAAAACATATGAGTTATTTTTTCTTACTGCTTTTCAGTTTAAGTTTTTTTTCTCTCATATGTTTGCTTTTATTTTCAAAATTTCATAAATTAATCCACATATTATATTAGATTTACCACCCAAAATCACTTAAATGCATTCAAAGCATCATAGGTTCATCACCTGTTTAAGTGATTTCGTTACGGGCTCACAGCAATAGAATTCCGAGGTTTTACGGGCGCTAAACCGATTCTGCTGTAGTAACGAACCAAAAAAAAAAAACTCTGATCCTCCTATGATCCTACGGACCAAAGTAACACTCAACAATAAAAATTATTTTCTATTATTTATCTTGTGTATTGATGGAGAACTATACAAAACTTTTAAATAGCCCTTGAATTTGTAGGCTGGTTCTCACGTGAGGGGTGACGGTGCGAGTTTTTATTTTTACATGTAACATACAACAACAAATTTGCCTGCTCGTATTTTCCCCGCGCTGTAAACAAAAAGTTAAATTAACTTAAATTATTAACTCAGATTATTCATTTTTTTTTATATAAATAAAATTGTGTTTTGTTGATAAATCACCGATAACAAAACAACTACTACTCTAACCACTATTATATCGGACACCTTCCCTTTTATTCGTATGCACGATTTTGAGATGCCGCGAAAGGACTTTAAGCAATCATTTTTTAATCCTTCTAATTTTATTTCATAAAATGATGGTTTTAGTTAAATAATTGTGCAGACAAAAGTAAAAAAACATTTACATTCAATTAGTTATGGAATTTAATTCAAAATGATTCAATTTAACAAAAAATGAATTTGACCATTATAATATCGGACACTTATATATTATATTCCACTTATGCCCTTTGTAACACCTCCTTTGTCCTATATGACACCATTCATTCTATTAGACATGGTATTTACAAAGTTTTTGCATTCATCCGGTGTTTTTGTATTCCTCATTTCAATTATTTCCCTATGGAATTCTTCAATCCTTCAATTGTAACTTTCAGATAATTTTTTAACTTCGTTTTATTAATGCCCACATCGATTCTATTGGACTTAAATCAGGACTTGAAGATGCCTGTTTCTAAAAGTGGATTTCTAAACATATTTCTTTTGCTTCCGACCAATTGTTAGTTGCTTTAGCGGTTTGTGGTAGAGCAACATCTTATTGAAATGTATATTCGCAGTTTGGAAATAATCGATAGCATACGGTAGTCATTTAATATATGAATGTGTTTTTGAGAGTTAACCGTACAATAAATGAAATGTAAATTAATAAAATTAACTAAGGAAATTAAAAAAAAGAAACCCCTCCTTTTGAAACGTAAATTATAATAACTAGCTGAAAATTTCACAGTGCGATTTAAACAATCACGATGGAATGCTTCATTTTGTGTGTGAATTACTCGATTAACGCGGAATCACCAACAATAACAAATTTACATTCATCATCAAAATATAATGCTATCCAATTGCCGCAGAACTCAAAATTGTTTATTGTTTTGTTTTTTTTTGCAAAACAATTGAAAGGGGATTTGATTCGTGCTGAAAAATTATTAGGGATTATTATTAGGGAAAAAACATTGTTTAATAAAATATGTCTTTATTTTTATCTTATATTCATATAGTTCGGTTTATGAATCCATATTGCCTTGTCCACTTTCGTGCGACCACTTTTTGGATTGCTGTTGACCATTTTAGACTTATATCACTCATAGCAGTTCTCCTATTTTTTCACGGTTGCGTTTATCACGATCCGTAACATTAAATTTTACACCAATTTCTGTGAATCAAATGAACCGGTTAACCACATTTTGTTTAGATATCTGATACGGTACACTTACAATTAGTTACATTAAGTTCTTTAGGAATATTTCGTATTATTCTTATTCATAGTAAGATTAAAAAGAACCATACAGTCTCGATTGAAGTCCAATATAATCATTGTGAACATTAATAAAACAAAGTTAAAAAATTATATAAGAAGGTTACAATTGAAGGAGTGAAGAATTCAAAGGAAAAATCATTGAAGAGGAATACAAAAACACCAGATGAATGCAAACATTTAGTAAATACCACATCTAAGAGAATGGATACTCTCATATAGGCCAAAGGAGGCGTTACAAAGGAGATTTGTGGCGTATAATATAAGTGTGTCCGATATTATAATGGTCAAATTTTTTTTTTGTTAAATTGAATCACTTTGAATTAAATTCCATAACTAATTGAATTTAAAAGTTTTTTTAATTATTGTTAAAAGTCCTTTCTCGTCGGCATCTCAAAGTCGAGCATACGAATAAAATAGAAGGTGTCCGATATAATAGTGGTTAGAGTAGTATATACAAAAAAAACAACGTTCGTACAAAATCCCCTCATGTGTAAATCATCTCAAGGGTTTTTACTTTAAATTTTCACTGGGCCTCGGGGGGTTTCGTTCGTCATGTGAGAACCGACTTTGTTTCTTTAACAAAGTTAAACGGAGGAGAATTTGATAAAGAATAAAATAAAATGAAAAGGATTTCTTAAAGGCACCACCATTATCTGTTGAATATTCCTATATCTAAAACATCTAAAACAAAAAATGTATTATAAATTCTCCATCCCCCAAAAATATATGGTAATGTAATAATATACATAAAGCAATATCAATATATAATAATATGATTTTTGAACCTTGGTGATAATTTTATAAATAATTCCCAAAATGTAAGCAAACAAAAATGGACATTCAAAAATATAATAATCCAAAAATAAATACATTTATAGTCAAAATAATAATCAAAAGGCAAAATATCGCACACGAGCAAAGCGATTTAATTTTATTCATTTCCGAATCTGTTTTGCCTTTCAAAAATTCAACAATTGATTCAGTTCATTGATTGTTCCATTCAATTCCTCTGTAATTTGTAGCAATGATCTTTTAATTTATTCTACAAAATGTGACGAAAATTGAATAGAAATAAAAGGGGGTTTTTTTTTTTTGGAAAATAACCCTTTGGAGATCGTTCAAGTTTTTTTTTTCGCGAGTCTTTTGAGCGTGTTCAAAAACAAAAAAAAAATGATTGTAAAATAATAATAAGAAAATAGTAAGAAAATGGGTAGAAAATAGAAATTAATTTTTTTTTTCAAATAAATTTATTACCTCCTTACTGCTATGCGAAAATGTGCTTACATGAGCATCTGAATGATCGCCATTTTGTACATTTTCACCTGTTAATATAATTTATATAAAAAAAAAATAATTAAAATTTTATTTATTGTGTGCGTGTGTGTTTGTGTTTTTGTTTTTGTTTTTTATTTATTTATAAAATATTTAATGATTTCATTATGAAAAATATGTATATGTATATGGATAAGTTTTTGTAATGTTTTCTTCTATTATTGTATACGATCTGTGAAATGAAATGACACAAAAAAATAAAAATGTAATGTTTAATGTTTGTATAGAATAAAACTATGTATAATAATACGGGGATGGAAAAAGAAAAAATATTCCCGGGAAATCTTCTTAATTAAAGTTAATTTTTTAATGATTTGTGTTAATATTTTTTTTTTTTAATAATAATTATAATAAAAAAAACACATGCAATAAAATAAATAAAATATATAAGTTTTCATGCAAAAATTCGATTACCTAAATTCAATTTTTTTTGTTTTGTTTTATGGTTTTTGGTTTTTAATTTTTAATGGTATTTTATTTTCATTTTCAAAACATCCCCCAAAATTGGTTTATTTTGTTTAATTATTTGATTTTTTTTTCCACCACTCATGATCACTTTCCACATATCAAGATTTTGTCTATAATTCATCATCCATCAGCCGGCATTTGTAATATTATTTGTGTAATATTCAAATTCTTGGAATTTCAAATGGATTAAATTGTAATTTTTGAATGGAATTTTTTTATAGGTTTGACTACGACGCACAGATTTATTCTGATCGAAAAAAATTATATTGTGGATGATTGAACTATTTTGAAATGAATGACGACGGCAGCAGCAGCTACTTTTAATTAATATAATATATTGGAATGTTAATTTCCATCACTCTATCTATACAGGGGTGTCCCAGTACAGGATGCCAACCCGAAACAGGCAGGTTCTACACCTCATTTCTAATAAAAAAATGTATGGCAACCCCATATCTATCTCGCCCGGGGTTTCGAGCTAGCACGAAAAAACGATTTCGTTGAAGTGCAAGGTAGTACGTAGTGCAAGGTAGTACGTAGATTTACTATATCTCAGCAACCAGTTATCGGAATCCAATAATTATAATCTTGTTGGAAAGGTATTTTAACTATCTTTAACTCTTTCCAATAACACAAAAACATCGACGATAACCCGTTTTCATGCTATAGCAGCTGGTCAAACACAAGAAATTTCAACGGCTTCAAATATTTTTGTTATTTTGGCAAGCCTAGAACTGTAGGACTTTTACGTTTATTAGTGGTCGATTTTTAGGAAAACTTTTTTGATGTTTTAGCTTTAATTTTTACTATACCAACTTTTAAAATGTGTCAACCCACTTTAGAGATATGAAAACAAAAA
Organism: Dilophus febrilis; assembly: GCA_958336335.1. Taxonomy (NCBI): domain Eukaryota; kingdom Metazoa; phylum Arthropoda; class Insecta; order Diptera; family Bibionidae; genus Dilophus; species Dilophus febrilis. Next base: position 10,742,713 of record OY284472.1, on the reverse strand, counting down.
TTATATTGAAATTCAAATTTTTCAAAAATTTAAAACACAAAAAGTTATTCGGTTGGCGCGTATTTCTTTAAGTGCTTGTACTTTTTGCAAATGATAAGGATGCAAACCAGTCGCATTTATTATACGGCAACCATAGTTTTTACTTACACCAATTTGGGTGGCTGCACGTCTTGTGCCTATATACTTGAATTTGCCTCGACCACCTATTCATAATATCTTCATCGCGAAAATTTCTACGTACTAGTTCTTGTTTTGTTGCAAAGGTACCAGAGTAATTGTTAGTTTCCTATAAATAAGTTTGAAAATGCTTTTCTTGATAGTTGTAGTCGATTTGGAAATCGAATTTGGTATTCGGACTTTGCTTTGCTAGCATTACTATAAGAATACTCATAAACATATACCAATCCGCTAATTCACAATTTGAAAGTGACTGTGCATATTGCTTTAAATTAAACTTACTATACCACAATGCACCTTTTAAATGAATTTTTTACTAGTTCTTAATTTTTTACGTGTGAACGGTGAACACGTTCAAATTATTCTTTATTAATCAAACTTAATTTTTAACAAGAGATGCAACAGCAAAATAATAAAAAACAAACGAATTGAATCAATTTATGACTGTAATAAATTTAACTGTTTTTTTTTTATTTCTAAGTAACCATTGAATTAACTGCAACTCCTTGAACTTATGTTACCTAGTCTAGGTCGTCGTCTTATCTAGGTAACGTAGATAAGACGACAACAATAGAACATTGAATTTTGCAATGTAATAAAAGTGTTTTAAATTTTTGCATTTCAATATCATTTTTGTCATATCTATAAAACGAGTTGACACATTTTAAACAGTTTGTACATCAAATTAAAACTAAAACAGCAAAGAAGTTTTCCTAAAAACCGACCACTAATAAACGTAAAAGTCCCACAATTCTAGGATTGCAAAAATAACAAAAATATTTGAAGCCGTTGAAATTTCTTGTGTTTGACCAGCTGCTATAGCATGAAAACCGGTTGTCGCCGATGTTTATGTTATTAGAAGTTAAAGTTAAAGATAGTTAAAATACCTTTCGAACAAGGTTATAATTATTGGATTTCGATAACTGGTTGCTGACATATGGTAAATAACATCTGCGTACTATATTGAACTTCAACGAAATCGATTCGGGCTAGCTCGAAACCCCGGGCGAGATAGACATGGTGTTGCCATACATTTTTTGATTGAAAATGAGGTGTAGAACCTGCCTGTTTCGGGTTGGTACCCTGTATATTTATATATATAGTGAATGAATGATGATGAAATCGAAACCAGAACAGAAGTATCTTGATATATTTTCTTAATATTCATTACATTTCATCAACTTAAAATTATTGAATATTATTTGTTATTTTAATAATTTCAACGAATATCTTTTCTCGGTGAATAAATAAATGAAGATCACAATTTTCCTTTCCTATTCATTGCTTTATACTTCGAAACCAAAAATCACTTATCAATTATCATGAGGCATAGCAATGTTTTTTTTAATTAATAATAAAACAACATTTTTAAATAAAAATACATTAAATAATATAAATAAATTAATAAGATTTTTTTTTTGTTACAAACAATAATAAAAAAACAATTAAAAAACAAATACATTTTTTTTCTTTTACCAAAAATTAAATACAATTTTTTTGTTTGTTTTTAAAGCAAAAACAATTTTTTTTCTGTTTTTTTCCAAATTAAAATTCCAAATTAATATATATAAAAAAAAAACAAAAACAAATTCAATATACATATAAAGAAAAGACAAACAAAGAAAATAAATAAAATAAATTAATTAAAAAAAAACATAAATTAAATTCATACATAAACAAAAAAAAATTTCATGGGAAAATTTTCATAACCTAAAAAAAAAAAAAAATGTGCTCTTAACCAATATTAATGTGAAAAACAAAACAAAAAAAAATAATAAATTTCATCCCCCCAAAATAATAATGCAGCTTTTAATGGGAATGCAAAAACAAACAAAACACACCAAAAATTCTATTAATCATTATTTTTAATCATCTTCACATGTAATTGAACATGAAAGCGAATCATTTGAATATTCTTGATTAAGGGATGATGATGATGGTGGAGGTGGTGGTGGAGATGGAGGAGATTGAGATGTAAATGGAGGTGGAGGTGGTGGTGATGATGATGGTGGACGATCATTAAATAATAATATTGATCCATTTGATAATTGTCGCTGTTCCTGTTGTTGCTGCTGCTGCTGCTGCTGCTGTTGTTGATGTAATTCAATTTCATTTTGTAATTTATATTGATGAAAATTCATTAAATCAACATTTTCACGTTGAATGGTCGTATGTAAATCTATAATATTTTCAATTTGATCATTGATTTCCGATAAATTTAAATTTTCAATATGTTTATCACATTTTTGAAAGATTTCTTTTATTACAAATTCATCATAAGATTTTGTTAATGGATTAGTATTATTTTTATTTTCATCATCATCATCAGGAACGTTTTCAATATCATTATGACAATTAAAATCATTTATACCATCATTTATTGGATGATTTTTCCAATTATTTTCATCATTTATAATATGATTAATATTTAATTTAATTTGTTTTGTTTCTGTAGATGTATCATAATCAGATGAAAATATATTGCCTCCTGATAAAGGTTGTGTAGGTTTTATTAGTGGTTGTGGTGGCGATGGTGATGAAGATGATGTTTCTGTTTCTAATGCCGCCATTTTTATATTATTGCATTCTAAAACTTTACCATTTTGTTCGTTTGCATAAAAAACCTTACAATTTTCTTCTTCATTTGTATTCATTACATCTGGTAAATTAACCGCATCAACACCAAAACCAATTGGATTGTATTTTTTTTTATTATGATTTTTTTCCATTGCTATCCAATAAAGTGGTGATCCATTAATGGTTTTTTGTTGAAATGTTGTTGTTGTGGTCGTTGTTGTCGTTGTTGTTGTATTAGTTACAGCAATATTTGAACGATAATTATCCTTATTATTATTATTATTTGAAAATGGACTTAAAGAAAATATTGCACTTGGATTTGAAATCCGTTGACAATTGACAATTGAAGGAATTCCGTTTTGTTGTTGATTGATGATGATATTATTTTTTTTCATGTTCAATGGCTTTGTATTATTAATTCGTATTGTATCATTAACCACCGGTGATGAATTTTTTATTAATAATTTCTTTTTTTTAGCTGAAGAAGCTGCTAATAAAATATTTTCCATAATAAAATTACGTTTTTTATTTTTTAATAATTTTTTAGTCTGTAATATAATTTCTTTATGTTTTGTTGTGCCCATCATCAGATCGGATACGGTTGATACAGTCGTTGAAGGTTTTGATGGTAAATGGATTAAAGGTTGCGGTTGTTGTGGTGATGCGGATGCCGATGATGATGATAATGGATTTTGATTCATTACACAACAATTGAATGATAAATTCCTTTTATTTTCATATGATTTTCTATAGGATTTACGAAATTTGTTTACATTTAAATGAGGACCATCAGATGATTTTGTGATCATTTCATATGGATGAGTACGAGGAGAACGCGGTTGAGGTTGAAGTGGTGGAGCTGGAGGAGGATAAGAAGGAGGAAGAGAATCATCATTAATTGAAATATTTTTGAAAAATGTTTCTTTTTTAACCAAATTTCGATTATCATTTAAATTACAAATATATGTAATATTAGAATTTAATGAATCACATGATGGTGTATTCGGTAACGTATTATAAATTGATGATGATGTTGTTGTAAATGTAGATGTAGATTCATTGCTGTCCATTGATTTATCCATCGGTGAATTATTATTATTCATCGTCGTTGTTTTTGTCAATTCATTAACCAATTTAAATTTTAATATTGGTATTTTTGATTTATTTAATTTTTTTTGTTGTTGATGATCCAAAGTTTTTGGTTGTTGTAGTTGTAGGCAATCATCATTGGCAATAGTAGTAGGAGTAGCAATTTTTGAAATGGTAGTATTTATATTATTATTCAAATCAGTTCCAGCCACCGTCGTCGTCGTCTTCATCATTATTTTTACCATAGTCTGTTGCTTATCATCCATCAATGCAGCGGCGGCCGCCGCCGGTTGAATATTTTCAATTTCATTTACATTTGATATATTTAAATTGTTAACAAAATTATCAATTGAAATTTTATCTAATGGTTTTGTTGGTGTTGATGCCGTTATGGATGTTGATGGTTCCGATACAGCTGTTATTAATAATTGATCATCCTGATCATCATCTACTAAAGATACATTTGATTGTAATGCAAATTTATATAAATTTTTTGGATATGCGGATAATGCGACGTCTTTACATTCTTCAGATAGTGTTGAATTCAACAAATTAGTATCGATTATGGCCGTTTTAATTTTTGAAAATATTGAATTTTTATTACTGGCCAATTTTGATTTATCAATTTTTTTGATAATTTTCTGTTCCAATGGATTTAATGGTAAATTTCTATTTAATAATATTGTATTGGATTGTTGATTTTCTTTGTTCTCATCATCATCATCCATATTATTGTTATTAAGATCATGATTTTTGTTTTGATTATTTTTTGATAATTTATTTTTTAATATACTTTTTATTTTAATAAAATTGTCAACATTTGCTGTAGAACAAGAAGTTGAATTCTCTTTTGATGGTGATGATGGTGGTGGTGGAGTTGCCGTTAAAGGAACATCACCATCATCAATTTTTTCCAATGAATTATTTAATGTTTTCAAATGATTTTGCCATAAATATTGACGTTGAATACGTTCATTATGATTTAAACATCGTTTATTATTCTTATTGTTTCCATCAACATTTTGTTGATCTTTATTTGGAAAATATTTATTAAGAAAATTTTTACATTTATTATTAATTATATTTTGTTTCAATTGTTCATCATCATCATCATCATTGCAGCATTTGGTCGTTTCATCATCATCATCATCATCATCCAACAAGATTTTTTGATAATTCAAATTCGGTGATATTGTACTAAAATTCATATCCATTAATTTACGATAAAATGATGATTTAGTTATGGAATTGACGTAGGTAGTAGTAGCGGCAACTGTACCCAATGCCGTCATAGTCGTAGATGCGTCTTTATTTTTCATTACACTTTCATCATCATATTGTGTAGTGTTTGGAGGATTTAATGTATTATTAGTACTGCTGCTACTGTCACTGTTGATGAATCCATTTCTTGTTCGTTTCCCCGTAATTGGAAAAACATTATCAATAGTAGATTTTGAATTATTTGTTTTGGCAGATAAATAAAGTGTTTCTGTTTCTGTGCCATCATCACCTTCATCCATTGAATAATAAAATCCATCGGTAATTTCATCTTCTTTAATTGTATTCAATATTGGTGATAATTTAAAATGTAATACAGGTTTATAAATTGGTAAACATTCAATTTTATTATTATAACGTAATAAATATTTTGATTTATTTTGTTTTTGATGAATTGGATCAATTGAATAATTAACCGAATCATCAATGGCGTGATCATCATTACCATTGCCCAATGGTAATTTATTATTTTGATAATTTTTTAAAATATCAATTTCATCATTGGATAACGAAGACGACAATGACGAGGATTCATCAACAACAGACGATGAATGTAATTGCATTGAAGAATTTAAATATTCTGTAGGACTATTTTTTGAATTGGTATTATTATTTTGTTGATGAGATGATGATTTTTGTTCTTTTCTTTGTGATGATGATTTTGATCGTTGTTGTCCTCGTCCTGGTCCTCGTCGTTGTCGTCGTCCTAAACGATATTTCTGATGATGTTTTATTTGACGGATGTTATTATTATTTTGTTGTTGATCATTAAAATAATATTTACCATTGACGCGTTTACTTATTTTAATTAAATATCGTTTACGTTTTATCATTTTACGTACAATTTCATCATCAGAACAATCAATATAATGTGTTGTTGAAAATAAATGTTCTAATGATTTATAGTATTTCATTGGACGATAATATTTTGAATATAATTGTTTTGCATATGATGATGATATAGTGAATGTTGGTTTATGAAAATGATTTGGTTCTTTAATCATTTGTGGATAATTAAAACCAAAATGTGATATTGTACGATATGGAGATTTTATAATTGAAATATTAAATCCACCCGTAAATGTATCATCATTACAATTATTATTAATTATTTCCGCAATGTTATGATGATTTTTTTGTTCTTCTTTTTGGTTTGAATTCAATTTTATGTTATTTATATTAACAATCATCGATAATGATGATGATGATGATGATGATGACGAGAACGATGATGAGGATATTTTAATAGTTTTTAAGGAATTATTAATCGGATAATTGGAATATTTTTCATTATCATCAATCAAATTAATATCATTATTATTATCTTTAGTATTATTAGCATTATTATTATTAATAACATCATCAAAATTAGAAAATTGATTAAAAGCACATTCTTTTTTTGTTAATAAATCATCATTTGTTTCATAATTATAAAAAAAATTATCGTCATCTTGGACATTTTCAATTGAAAAATAATGATTTCCATCAACATCATCAATGTAATTATTATCATCATAACAATCTTTTGCTTCTTCTTCTTCTTCTTCCACTTCCTTATTATTATGATCCATTACCATCATTTGATGATTTATAGTAAATTTTAAATTTCTTTTTGCTGTAACATTTTTTATATTATTATTATTATTATTATTATGATTTTGATTAGTTGTACCCGAAGAATTTTTAACATTAATTGTTTTTGTTGTTAAAATGGTTGTGGAATTGGAAATGATATTATGATTATGAATTATGTTAGCCAAATCATTATTATTATTATTATTAATTAAATTATCATAAATTAATTCAGCTGAAAAAATAGTTTTATATATAAATAAATTATTCCATTTTTAAATTGTTAATGATTGATATAGAAATAATTATAGTTATTTTGTGTGTGTGTGTGTGTTGTTATAGCTCTGGAATTTTTTTTTGTTCGTTTATAGGAATATTTTTAATTGTCATTCAGTTTTTTTTTTTTTAATGGAAGGTCTGTAAGGTCATATACACAGTGCGACAATTAATATTCCGGACTGGTCCTAGGAAATACAAGATTTTAAAAATTTTTTTTTTATTTATTCAAAATATACTCCGCATGACTCAATACAACTGTTACATCGATTTAATAATTATTCAAATGTGTGTTCCAGCTCATTTTGTGGTATTGCCTCTAGTGCGCGTGTAGATGCTGTTTGAATATGGTTTCAATAACCTCAAAAAAACATCCTTTCAATTTCATTTTCAGTTTTGGGAACAAGGAGAAGTCACATGGTGCTAAATCAGGTGAATACGTTGGATGATTTAACACACAGACTTGATTTCGAGCCAAAAACTGACAAACAATAAGTGAAGTGTGATTTGATGCATTATCGTGTAACAAACACCAATTATCTGATTCACGATATTCAGGTCGAATACGACGAGTCTTGCCCATCAAACGCTTCAAAACTTCGCTATAATATGCGCCACTGACTGTTTGACCAGTTGGAACGAATTCTTTAGGGATAATTCCCTTGCTACCGAAGAATGTTACGAGCATTGTCTTGATTTTTGATGGAACTTTTCTTGTTTTTTTAGCCTGCGTTTTAGCCACCCACGAAACATTTATACCACTCAAAAACTTGTGTTCTACCCATACAATTATCGCAATTAACTTGCTGCATCGAATTGAACGTTTCTGTTGCAGATTTATCAATCTTTGCGTTGAATTTAATGACTGCTCTTTGTTCCATGTTAAAATTTCTACTTCAACTAAAATATTGTTTCACAATAAATGTCATAACTTTTTTATTTGTCAAATGCAATGAAATTTTTACAGACGATAGAGAAAACATCAAGCTTCAAAACGCATGCGTTTTCCATCACATAGATCGTCCCACTGGTTATTGAGATATGGTTTGAGTCCGGAATATTAATTGTCGCACTGTGTATAAAAAAAAAAACCTTTTAGAAAAAGACTAGAAGGTGAAGGTTCATTTTAATCAATGACAGAGGACACACATGTTATAAAACGTAGTTTGGCACTGAATATTACGAATAAGGAATTGCTAAATTGAGTACTATTAAATATATAATTTCTGAAAAAATCATATATGAAAAGAATTGTGAACAGGATCTACAAACAATTTTCCCGAATTATGTAACTAACCAATTAGAAAGGTTGCTGGGGGTGAAGGTGGAACAAGTTAATGCCTTATCATGGTCATGGCCATTCTCATTTCCATCATCTTCAAGTGTTAGTTACACCTCCACGTGGTGGCAGGCAATGCATCCTAAAATTAGCAGCTAAGTAACTAAAGCGAAAATAATAAGTAATGAAGAACAAAATCTTAGGATTTTATACTATGACTGTGTCTGCAAGTCCACCCTCTTCGCAGGCATGTCCCACGGACGCTACATGGAAGGCCACCGCAATTAAAATTGAAACCTAATCCGTGAAAGCATACTTTGAGAACCTCGAAGAGGATGGCGGCACGAAATGACTGCAACCCGCTGCTTGATAGAGAGCAGTGGAAAGCGGGACAAAGTGATAAGATCAATCACTTCAGATAACTCCACAGCGGAAGGGGGCATACATGAGAAGAGGTTCAAGGAAGCATGTTGCTAAGAGCATGATGGAAAGAGTTAAAGCATTCTAGGGTATTGCGATTCTCAGTCCGTAATGCCCAAGTGTATTAGAACGCGTGGTGGCAACCGTGCAATGTATCCTAGAATGCAGCTAAGTAACTAATGCAAAAAAAAACAACAAGTAATGATTGAATAACCGAAAGGTTTAATTACCCCAGGTGGTAACCAGACTGAGTCTGGGAACCTATCCCCTTCGGAGGTATACCCAACGGATTCAGGGGGGGGGGGGGGGGGGGGTGCGGGGGGGGGGGGCAAATTATTACTTGAAATGGGGAGTTTGAAGATCACGTGTTCGCGATCCGAATTGGCCACTCGTCCGCGAAAGGGGGGCCCAGAGCGGATAGGAGGAAAGCGGTGCGGCAAAAACTGCTTGGAACTGCCAGTGATTGCAGTGGCAATCGGGCTGAAGTTTTAACTTCAGAAAACTCCACACCAGAAGGGGGGCCAACACGAGAAGCGATGTAGGGTAGAAATACCTAGTAAATCTTCGGGTGAGGGCACCCAAAGTGGGATAGAGGGATTTGCGGGTGGAGAATGTGGGACCACCACGGTCTAACACACTCAATCCGCAAGCATATTTACACATGGGAAAACCATGGCAAGGGGAGGCCGAAAAATACCAAATATGTCCGGTTTTGGAGAGCATACGGATGGGGGTGACCGGGCACCAGTTCCTCGCAGACAGCGAGCTGAGAAGGATACCCTTCAAGGTGATGCTTGAGATAACGAGGGACCAAAAATATTCGATGAGCAATCGGGGAGACCTGGGTGGAAAACTGAGTAGGTGTCAATCGGAGGTACGAAAAGGGACCCAAATATGGTCTGATTCGAACATACCGCAGCCGGAGGAGGGTTTTTAGTCAGTAAGAATCTGACACGCGTCTTCAGGCCTGTCTATGCAAGATTTCCCCTCCTTAGTTATAAACGAACCAGGTACCCCTTGGAATGGCGGCACCGGACGATGGTTGGACGGATTGCGGGGACCTTTACAGTCTCAACAAATCGAAACCCAAAAATCATGAAAACATGCGAGAGATGAGGTCCAAAGTCGTGCACTGGACCACATTCAATGCGGTCGAGCGAGCGGAAAGGAAAAAAAAACGGCTGCGTACATTGTGTAAAAATGTCCGGATTTCGAGAGCATACGGATAACGGCGTGAACGGTCGCCCGTTTCTTTCTGGGGAAGAGTTCGGCTGGATTCCTTTCCAAGAGATGATTGAGATAACGAGTTACTCGGAAGGTAGAAAAGCGGGACTGATTCGAAAATACCGCAAACTAAGTAGGAGGGTTTTAGTTAGTAATAATCTGACACAAGCCTTCGGGTAGTCGTTTGAAAATTTCCCCTCTTTCGTATTAAAAAAAAATCAATTAGAAAAATTAAAATTCATTGGTGAATATACAATTAAAAATATTCCTATAACAAAAAATAAAAACAAAACAAACCGAAATGTGAATCTTTTTCAAAATATTTCAATACCCAAAATTTAACATTAATAAATGAAATTGCAAAAATCAATGTCAGTGTGTTTTATATAATGATAAAAAAAATGATTTTTTTTTAAATTAATCCACAAAACATTAATTAAATAAAATAATGATCACAAAAAAAACAATTACAAAAAAAATCTACACACAATTAAAATAAAAAATTAAAAACAAAATAATATTTTTGTTTTAAATAAATAAATAATAAATCAAACAAAATAAAAAATAAAATAAATATTATAGCCTTTATTACCTTTACCAGTTGGCGGTTTGCCTGAATTTACTCGTTCCATTGTGATAAAGTCACTATTTGCTGTATATATATATATTTTTATAAATAACAAAAAAAAAATAATTAACAAAAAAAAAAAAACAAAACAAAATACAAAAAAAAACTAATATTAAAAAACAAGAAATTTTTTTCGAATTATCATAACTCAAACAAAAAAAAAATTAATTAATTAAAAATACATTGAATAAAAGAAACAAAATTCCAAAACTACATTTAAAAAAATATTAATAAACAAATCATGCCCTTAAAAATGTTTTTTTGAATTTTTTAATTCTGTGTGTGTTTGAGTTTTTCTGTTTAATAATTAAAATTTTTTTTTTTTTTAGTATTAATTTAGTTAAAAAAAAACATTAGTCGCGTTCCACATTCAAATACCAGGAGTAGGTAAGAGTAGATTTTTTCTACTCTAATCTACTCCTACCTACTCCTGGTAATTGAATGGAACGCAACTATTCACAATTCAATTAAATTTATCTTCTTAAAAATATAATAAAGGAATTTTTAAAAACAAATAATAATTAAATTATTAAATTTGTCTCACTGATAATCATATAATAAAAATTTTTAAATAAAAGATTGAAGAAAAAAAAATTTAATGAAAATGATTGTTCTGATTCTGAGAAAACTCATCATAATTAATAAATTGAGATCCAAAAAAAAAAAAAATGGAAAAATGGAAAATAAATTGTAAAAAATAAAATCTAATCTGTCTATATCACAACTATAACTCTATAAATAAATATCTTTCTAGCACTTCTGTGAGATACTATTTCAAATCTATTCACATTTCTATTGAGACCCTGCATTAAAAATGTCGATTTTTTGGCTTGAAAATGACATTTATTTGTATAACAAAATGATTGAGTACGCATTAACCAATATATTGCCCATCGTTAGCTATGCCTTCTTCCTCCCATCTTTTAAGAAGTTTGTTGATTCCTCGTTTGAAGAACTTCTCATCTTTTGTCCCAATCCATTCATCAACCCATTTTCGCACTTCTTCAGCATTTCGAAAGCGTACATCTGTCCATCTGCTGACCTGCATTGTTCTGAACAAATGGTAATCGGAAGGAGCAAGGTCTGGTGAGTACGGGCGGGAGGTGATCAAGATGATCCCAACCGAGCCTCTTTATTTTTTCCTTAACGATGTTTGCACGATGTGGTCTGACATATGGTCTCATCGTGCATTAAAACTTTGTGGTATTTTCGAGCTATCAATGGTCAATGGTTTTTCGTTCAATTTCTTTGCCAATTCGCCCAGTTGTCGTCGGTAGCGATCGCAGATGTAACCGTTTCATTCGGTTTTAACAGCTCAAAAATACACGACACCCTTCTGATCCCCCTAAATGCACAGCATAAGCTTCTGGCAATGAATATCGCGTTTTGATTGTGAAGTTAATGGTTGGCCGGGATCAACATATGATGCTTTACGTGTAGGGATGTTTATAGCATGCATCGATTCGTACTTTGAGTTGATTTTTATTCAGTTGATGTGGGACCCATTTTCCTAGCTTTCTGATCTTTTCCATTGAATGCAAACGTCTATAGAAATGGTAGAGGCAATCCGACATTCAACTCTAATACAAGCTCTTGTTGCGTTCGACACGAATTTTCATCCAATAATGCCTGCAATTCTTCGTCTTCAAATTTTTTTTTGGCTGACCTGGCCGTTCTTTATCTTTCACTTCAAAATCACCACTTCTGAAGCGTGCAAACCACCGTTCACAAGTTTTTTTTTCAGTTGGAGCATGTTCACCGTAAGCTTCTACCAACCAAAATCGATAACTATCAGCAGCGGTTTTCTTCAAATTAAAGAAAGTTATTAAAGTTCCCGCAAAACAACATTTTCAGGCATGTGTTTCGACATATTCGAAGCAAAAAAAAAAGCTTTGTTGTTTACACTTCAATGAAATGATTTACTGAAATTTATATAGAGTAATGACAGACAAAAAAAAAGAATATCGGTGGGGTTTGCTCCGATGCACACAACGCCAATTACGCCATATGTTATCGACATTTTTTATGCAAGGTCACAATATATCATAGTATAATTTGATCTATTGGTGATTGGTTTTTTTTTTTTTTGCCATATCACAAACAAAAAAAAAAAACTCACCAAAATTGAATGATAAACTACTAATAGATACAACAATTGAAAATCATTTTCTTTTAATAGATTTATTATAAGAGGAACAAGAAGAGGTGGTTGTGGTTGTGGTGGTGGTGATGTTTCTGGTTTTTGTGGTAGCAATCGTATGTGTACCTAAACAACAACATCATTTTTATTATAAATTATCAGTACGGTATAATAACAACTATTTGTTTTTTTTTTGCTATAATTCAGGAGGAATAGCTATAAAATACTATTACATTTATCTAATTAATTTTTTCTATCTATCTCTAAATTTAATTAAATCATTTTTAATTCTTTTCTTTGGTCATTTTATTTCAATTATTTTTCTTGTTTGTGTATATTTTTTTTTTTAATAATAATACCGAAATATTGTGTATTTAAAAATAATAATAAAATAATAAAATTAAAAGATTTAAAAAAAAAATTGTTTATTTTCTGTACTTACCGTCACTTAGAACAACTTCTGGTTGACTTGGTTTCGGTGCCTGTTTTGTTTCTATTCGATGAACTTGTGGTTCTATAAAAAAAAATAAAAATCTTTCATTAGAAAAATTCAAGCAAAATAATAAATTTAGTGATAATAAAAAAAACCCGGGCCCATTTTTACCTGATTCATCAGCTGATTGTTGACTTAATACAGAATTTTTAGGTGGACCAGAAATTTGTAATGAACTAAGCGCTTCAGATTCTGAATAATCTGTATCGGTAACTGTTTTTTAATGGTTAAAAATTATCATTAATATTGAAATCAATTTATTTATCTACTACTCTACTACAACACCAATATATCGAACACCTGCTCGTTCGTTATTCAAAATGCTCGATTTTGAGATGACACAAAAAGGACTTTAAACAACAATTTTTTAATATTTCTAATTTTATTGCATAAAATGATGGTTTTTTAGTTAAATAATTGCGCAGACAGAAGTAAATAAACTTTTAAATTCAATTAGTTATGGAATTTATTTCAAAATTATTCAATTTAACAAAAAAAAAAATTTGACCATTATAATATCGGACACTTATATTATACGTGTTTTGTTTCACTGTCAAACATCTTCAGTTTGATCTATAATTTCGCCATGAATCGTCTGACAAACGAACAACTCTTGCAAATTATTGAATTTTATTACCAAAATGCGTGCTCTGTTAATAAAGTTCATCGCGCGCTTCTTCCATTTTATGGTCAGTTTAATCGACCCACTGAAGGGGCTATTCGGGCTATTGTGACTAAATTTCCCACCAAATTTACATTGTTGGACATTAAACCACCAACACGCTTACGTAGAGTGCGAACTGAAGACCATCAATTATCGATTCGTCGACGTTCGCAGCAATTGGGCCTCTGTTACTCAACAACGTGGAAAATTTTACGGAAGGATTTAGGTGTGATGCCTTTCAAAATACAGCTGGTGCAAGAATTGAAGCCGAGAGAACCTACCGCAACGTAAAATTTTTGGTGAATGGGCTCTTGGAAAGTTGGCCGAAGATCCACTTTTTTACCGAAAAATTGTGTTCAGCGACGAAGCTCATTTTTGGCTTAATGCGTGTACGTAAATAGCAGAATTGTCGATTTTGGAGTGAATATCAGCCAGAAGCATTGCAAGAGCTACCAATGCATCCAGAAAAATCACAGTTTGGTTTATGCGGTTTATGGGGTGGTGGCATCATTGGACCGTACTTCTTCAAAGATGATGCGAATCGTAACGTAACTGTGAATGGTGAGCGCTACCATGAGATGATATCCAACTTTTTTTTTGCCAAAAATACAAGAGCTTGACTTGCATGACATGTGGTTTCAACAAGACGGTGCCACATGCTACACAGCACGCGCAACAATGGACTTATTGAGGGCGGGAGAGTTCGGTGAACATTTTATTTCACGTTCGGGACCGGTCAATTGGCCGCCTAGATCGTGCGATTTAACGCCTTTAGACTATTTTTTGTGGGGGGCTATGTTAAAGCTCATGTCTATACAGACAAGCCCGCTTCAATTGACGCATTGGAAGACAACATTGAAGCATTTATTCGTGAGATACCGGCCGAAATGTTGGAAAGAGTATGCCAAAATTGGACTAAGCGGATGGACCATTTGATGGCGTAGTCAATGTCAACATTTGCATGAAATTTAATCTTCAAATATTAAATTATATGGACCGCGTACTATCGATTCAAATAAAGATTTCATGCATTTTTCTGAATTTTTTTTTGAAAAACTTTCTTATAGCTTTTAAAAAATCACCCTTTATATGAATATAAGATAAAAATATAGACCTTTTGCGATCGACTATTCAATTATATTTAAACGGCAAATATACATTTCAGTAAGCTGTTGCTGTACCACAAACCGCTAAAGCAACTAAGAACTGGTTGGAAGCTAAAGAAATGGGTTTCAGAAATCCACTTTTAGAAATGGAAATCTTCAAGTCCTGATTTAAGTACAATAGAATCCTTCAATGGACATTAATAAAACAAAGTAAAAACATATGATATGAAAGTTACAATTGAAGGAGTGAAGAATTCCAAGGAAAAATCATTGAAATGAGGGATACAAAAACACCGGATGGATGCAAAAACTTAGTAAATACCACGTCTAAGAGAATGGATACTGTCATATAGGCCAAAGGAGGTGTTACAAAGGAGATTCGCGGCGTATAATATAAGTGTCCCCGATATTATAATGGTCAACATTTATTTTTTGTTAAATTGAATCATTTTGAAATAAATTCCATAACTAATTGAATTTAAAAGTTTTTTTACTGCTGTTTGCGCAATTATTTAACTAAAAAACCATCATTTTATGAAATAATTAATTAGAAGGATTAAAAAAATTATTGTTTAAAGTCCCATTTTGTGTCATCTCAAAATCGAGCATTCGAATAACGAATAGCAGGTGTCCGATAATGTAATAGTAGTGGTTAGAGTAGTATAATAATAATAATAATAATTAAAAACAATTTTAAAACTTACAATCACCGGTTCGTTTACGTTCAACAGTTTTTTTATAATCATTTAATTCATCATCGGTTACCGAATCAAATGGATTTTTAGCATACGGTGCTTTATATACGGTTGCATTATGTTGATAACCTCGTTGTATAATACCTTTTGATGCGGCACCCATTAATACAACATGATCATTTGCTCCGGAAATTGTGGCATCTTTAATGCGACTTGCCTCATCCCATGTAACACCTTCTAAAATATGTGATTGTGGACCAGCCGATATTTTATCAGCTCGTCGATTATCTTTTATCTATAAATTTAAAAAATTTATTTTGGAAATTAATAATTTGATCATTGGAAAAATTTAACAACAGAGTTTTTAAAAAATTATAAAATTTATCAAACAATAATTACAACAATATACCAAGAGAAAGAAAACAAGATTTCTACATTTTTGCGTATATGTACAAAACGTTATTGTGATTTGGATTAAACTAAACTAAATTATTTAAATAAAAAAAACCACTACTTTTTACTACTTCTCCCCATTTTTGTACACACACACAAAACTTACCAATTGTTGTAATTTTTTAAATTCCCTGGTACTTGTTCCGGTCGGTACAAATTGTAAAGGATTTTCTATTCTAACAGCATTCGAATGTGTTGGTGATCCATCGGCAACCCACTATATATATATATTTTTTGTTTTATGTTTATTTGTAATGTCGTACAAACAATTCGAGAAAAGCAAAAACCATTAAATTTGTGTACGACGATAAAACACAACAAGACCATTGATTCATTGATTCATTGATCGATTGATTCAAATTGTAATGGTATAGAATAGAAAAGAAAAGAAAAAAAAATAAAAACAATTATTTAAAAAAAAAAAAAATCATTAAAAACATTAGCGACAAATATTATTTAAAATTAACTACTAAAATAAATTATAGATTCAATTTAAAATAAAAAATGTAAATGTAAAAAATAAGGTTATGTCTAAATACAATAACTAAAAAATTAATTAAATTATTGTCGATTGATTAATCGAAAATTTATGGATGTGATTAAATGAAAAAAAAAAAAGAAAAAAGCAAAGAAATAATAATTAATTTATAAATGAAAGAAAAATTATTAATAATTTTCATTTTGATTGTTTTAAAAAAATAAATATTAATTAAAAAAAAAAATAAAAAACCAAACAAAAACGAAAACGAAACGAAAAAAAAAGAAGTTGTGCCTATAAACAAAAAAACAAAAAAAAAAATTAACATTTTTGTCGCTAATGTTTACAATTGCTTTTTTTTCTTTTTTTTAAATTATGTTTATATTTTTTTCAGGTCAACTCTCTCCTCTGGTTGGTTGGTTTCCCGATTAAGATTAATTATTTAAATATTATTTATTAATGACACACAGTCAAGAGGAGTAAATGATTTAAAGAAAAAAAAACAAAAAAATTGATTCTGTTTTAATGAGAAAAATTAATTTTTTTTATATTAAATTAGCGAAATGTTAGTTTTTTTTCTTTTTTTTTTGTTTTGTTTGTTTGTTTATTGGTAAATCCAAAATAGGCACAACATTTTTTTTTTTTTTTATTCATAAAAGCACCATTAAAAATTTTTGTTTTCTTTTTAATTATTTTATTTTTATATATTTAATATATTTAATTAGAAGCATCGTGTTGTAAAAAGCTTTTGAAAATTCGTTTTTTTTTATTCATATTTTTGTTTGTTAGTTTGTTTTTTTTAAAGATTTTGGCTGAAGTACAGTTCAGCGGAACTTTAAGCTAGGACATTGGGGATACCTGCAATCGAAAGCATATGTTGCACAGACAAAATAACCGTTATTATTTTTTGTCGGTCACCCCCCCCTTCCCGGGATAAGGGGGGATCAAAGTTTGGTTTTTATTTTTAGAAAATCCTGATTTGTGACGCAACCTGACGGGGGCGATTTTCAAAAATAGATATTCAAAATAAAGGTATTTTTATTATCTTTCATTTAAAACAACCCCGGAATAAATCGGAGGGGTTAGGTGGTGGGAAAATGTGGTTTTTTACATTTTTGGAGGTGGAACCGGTCTGCCATAGGGTTAACTGTATTTTCCCAGCGGCAAATTAAAGCTAAATGTAAGATGCAACCAACCCTCTTGTTCATTAACCCATATATGGCAAACACCGCGTGACTCGTTTCGTATCAAACATGTTATTTGGTTATAATTAAAAAGCAGTCCCCCCATCACCCAGGAGTTATGTGTATAAATGGGGTTTTTTTTTATATGTTATCTCACATAGACCTATTACATGAGTTTTCAATAACGTGCTATTTGTTCTATATTCATTTTAAATGTGAATTAATGTCAGCGTTTGAAAATATGCACTACTAGAAATTTTCCTTTTAAAAAAGTACGAAATGTTGCACCATAAAAAATCAAACCATTACCACTAGTAAACCAATAGCAGCTGGCAGGTTGTATTAGCCGTTACACCAGAAGATGATACACCAGAATAAATAGTAAAAGGTTTTTCCAATACCCATGCAATAGAGCTATGTGAGATAACATTTAAAAAAAAAAATCACAAATCGCACAGCACTTTTGTGATGTGGAAAGTGCTTGCAATATAGCAAATCACACGTTTGATGCGAAACGACTCACGTATATGCCACATATGATTTAATAAACAAGTGGGCTGGTTACATGTTACTTTTAGCTTTAATTTGCCGTTGGGAAAATCCAATTAGATCGGTTCCACCTCCAAAAATGTAAAAAACCACATTTTCCCACCCCCCGACCCCCTCGATTTATTCCGGGGTTATTTTAAATGAAAGATAATAAAAATACCTTTATTTTGAATCTCTACTTTTGAAAATCGCCCGTCAGGTTGCGTCACAAATCAGGATTTTCCAAAAAAAATAACCAAATTTTGACCCCCCGTATCTCCGGAAGGGGGGGGGGGGTGACCGCCAAAAAATTATAACGGTTATTTTGTCTGTGCAACATAGGCTTTCGATGGCTTTCGGTATCCACAATGTCCTAGCTCAAGGTCCGCTAAGTATATTCGCCAAGATTTTATTTGGATATCGCGCTTCATTGAAATAACGTATATATGTATCATATGTTAAGTAGCTGGACAAAATTCAAACGCGGCAAAACATGAGCAAACATGCTTCAATCTTTACAAATTTTTTTTTGTGATTCCTCTCAGTATTCAACAATCATATTCAATCAGTATTACAGTATTACATTTGCAATCAAGATGAAAGTATGTGAACAAAATCATTTGCGATCCCGCGTATTTAAAAATTGCTTGGACAACAAGATAAAAAATACGTTTTGCGACATTTTCTGAATGAAGGGTATAGTCGTGGTTATATATTATATTACATTATCGGGAGTGACACTATTATTAGCGCTGTAGTATCCTTGATTTGCGATATCAGTACTATTTGAAAACGTAAAATGTTTTTCATCATCCATATAATGATGGGGACTGTTTCGCCTTGCAAACATTTTCGACGCAATAATCTACATTTCCCAGGCATTTCTATGAATTGTTTGTCAGTGTACCTGGGTTTACAATCCTTTTGTATCTTTTTAAGTTAATTTTCTTCAAATTCCGACTAATGGTATCTTTTGAAACCTTGAATTGTCTGGCTAATTTGCATGTACTCACCCCCGATTGTGTTGAATTGAATTTATTAAAAAAAAGAAAGCTGAAATCTTTTTTAATAAATTCAATGTTGTGTTGTTCAATATTGGCTTTCTTCCCGATTTTTTTTTTATATTTTTAGGTTCAATGTTCTTCTTATATCTGGAAATCATCGAATATATTGTACTACGACTATACCCTTCATTCAGAAAATGTCGCAAAACGTTCATTTTACTTTTTTGCCCAAGCAATTTTTAAATACGCGTGATCGCAAATGATTTTGTTCACATACTTTTATCTTGATTGCAAATGTAATACTGATTGAATATGATCGATTGTTGAATACTGAGAGGAATCACAAAAAACAATTTGAAAAGATTGAAGCATGTTTGCTCATTTTTTGCCGCGTTTGAATTTTGTTCAGCTACTTATGATACATACATACTTTATAATAATTTTCTTTTTAAACTTTTCGTTTTTTAAAATAATTAATTATGTAATTGATATATTATTTTATTATTAAAAAAAAAAAAAAAATTGTAATTGCTGTTAAAAATTACTTTTTTTTTTTCATAATTAAATTATTGTATTCTTTTGATAAGTTCTAAAAATTCTATCAAAAAGAAGATAATGAAATTATTCTTTTGTTGGACAGGAATTGAAACGCGGGGAATTACAACGAAATTATTTTGAACATAAAATTCAATCATTTTCTATAAATGAATTTAATTTTTTGTGCAAATCGAATACATTATTGTGCAATTATAATCCGTAAACAAAAAAATACAAACAATAAAAAATCAGATATTAAAAATCAAAAACACCTTTTTTTCGCAGAAAACAAAAATAAAATTAAAATAACAATAAAAGTATTAATGATTTAGCGCAGCAGCAACTACTCTTAAATATTATTTTTGTTTTCTTTTAACAATATAGAATAATATTTAAAAAATATTTATAATTATTTATATATTTTACAAAGAATTGGGATTGATTTTTTTATCTTAATTTTTTAATATTAATTCTTTTATTTCCATTGATTAAACTTAAAATTAAATATTGAATTATAATTGCATATATTCAAAAAAAAAAAAAAAAATTAAATCTACAAAACACCTTTTTTTGAAATTTTTAAAATTAATTGCTTTTTTGTTTTTTTTTTTATATCTTTTAGCATTTTCTTAATTTTTTTTTTAACATAAATAAAAGAAGGTAAGAAGGAAAAAAAATAAAAACAAATAATAATAAAATACATAAAATTTTGTGCAATAAATTATTTGTTTTTTGTTTGTGTCGGTCCGTCCGTAAAAAATAGAATTTATAATAAAAAAAATAATAATAATTGCAATATGGAATGTGTAAATAACAAAAAAAAAATAAAAATATATAAACAATTTATGGCACACAAATAAAATTAAAATAAATTAAACGCGCGAGCCAACGACGACAAAGACCAAACAATGTATGGGGGAAAATGAATTTTAAATAATTTTAAAATCCGATAATTTCAGATGCAGTCTTACAAAGACGAACTTTAGAAAAAAAAATTAAACAGCAATGACTAGTTTTTACTATTGTGTTGGTATTACCAATTTACAGGAATTAAATTTCCCCGGAATTTTTTTAACTTAATATACACAGTGCGACAATTAGTATTCCGGACTGGTCCTAGAAAATACATTTAAAACACGATTTTTGAAATTTTTCAAAATATTCTCCTCCTGATTCAATACAACTGTTACCTCGATTTAATAATAATTCAAATGCGTGTTCCAGCTCATTTTGTGGTATTGCCTCTAGTGCGCGTGTAGATGCTGTTTGAATGGTTTCAATATCCTTTCAATTTCATTATAAGTTTTGGGAACAATGAGGAGTCACATGGTGCTAAATCAGGTGAATACGATGGATGATTTAATACACAGACTTGTTTTCGAGCCAAAAACTGACGAACAATAAGTGAAGTGTGCATACTTGGTGCATTATCGTGTAACAAACACCAACTATCTGATTCACGATATTCAGGTCGAATACGACGAATCCAGCCCATCAAAACTCTTCAAAACTTCGATATAGTATGCGCCACTGACTGTTTGACCAGTTGGAACGAATTCTTTATGGATCGGATTCCCTTGCTATCGAAAAATGTTACGAGCATTGTCTTGATTTCCGATGGAACTTTTCTTGTTTTAGTTTTAGCCATTCACGAAACATTTATACCACTCAAAAACTTGTGCTCTACCCATACAATTATCGCCATTAACTTGCTGCATCGATTTGAACGTTTCTGTTGCAGATTTACCAAGCTTAGCGTTGAATTTAATGACTGCTCTTTGTTCCATGTTAAAATTTCTACTTCAACTAAAATATTGTTTCACAAGAAATGTCATAACTTTTTTATTTGTCAATGCAATGAATGAATTTTTACAGACGATAGAGAAAACATCAAGCTTCAAAACGCATGTGTTTCCATCGCATAGATCGTCCCACTGGTTATTGAGATATGGTTTGAGACCGGAATATTAATTGTCGCACTGTGTATTGATAAATATTTTTTGAATAATTAATAAAATTCTACAGTTCTCATTAGCAAAATAACAGACTGCGCGATCCCATCGAACTTTGGAAATCAATATACATTTTATTAAATGACTTTCCCCCGATAATACCGCGTCGTCGACCGTCGTCATATAATATATAATATATAATATATAATAATAAAACAAAAGCAGTAAAAATCAAAATATAATTATAAATTAAAACTCATCACCAAAAAAAAAAAAAGTAAAACCAAATAAAAAATTATCTACAATAATAGATATTAGCTTTTCATTAGTATGTGAAATAATATTTTGTGAATAGAAACAGTAATATAGCATTAATAATAATATTGTAATAGAATTTGTTCTATTCCAAAAATTTAGTTCATTTGGTATTTTTTTTTGGTTAATTTTTTCTTTCTTTCATTTATAAATTAATAAAATTCTTTTACTTAACCATTAATTCAAAAAAAAAAAAAACTTAATTTAAAGTTAGTATTTTTTTTCTATGGTTTTTGTTTTTTTTAAATTGATTCTTTATTTTGTTATTATTATTATTTTTGTACATCTTCAAATGTAATAATTTCTACCTTTGTAATTTTCTTTGGGTCCGGTGTACCAGTTTCTAAAACTTCAACTTTTTGATAAACATTTGGTGAATTCAGCCATCGTGAACGATCACCACCTTTACGTAAATCGCCCTTTTTCCATATCCTATAAATATACATAAATAATAAAATATTAGTCATTTAAATGAAAATTAATATTGTATTTTGAATAAACACATGTTTTTTTTTTGTTTATTACTTACCCTTTACTGTACATTTCTTGTTCTTCGAGTAAATAACCGAGTGATGATACGGCCGGTGGTACTTCAATATCATTTTTCGGTTTTGGTGGTTCATTTTTCACCAAAAGATGACGATAAATATAACCGGTACGAAAACCGGCATTATCAAGCATTCGCATTAATCCTTCAAATTCAACACCACCAACACGCCATTTTGGAGTCGCCTATAAACAAAAAAAAAAAAAATTCAATTATCTGGTATATTCAATTCATTTTGATTAAATTTTGTGTAATAGATGTTCATTAGATTGATTTGATTAATTTGATTTCAAAAAGTTGTTAAATTAATATTTTTTTTTTGTTCGTTACTACGGCAGAATCGGTTTAGCGCCCGTAAAACCTCGGAATTCTATTGCCGTGACCGCCCGTAACGAAATCACTTTCAATCAGGTGATGAACCTTTTAGATGCATGGAATACATTTAAGTGATTTTGGGTGGTAAATCTATTATAATATGATTGGGATTAATTTATGAAATTTTGAAAATAAAGCAAACATATGAGATAAAAAAAAAGTACACTAAAACGAAGTAAGAAAAAATCACTCATATGTTTTCAAACAATTGCCCAAGTTGCACTTTAGGTCGATTAGTTTTTAGATAAGATGAAATGTTTAATTTCATTAATAACTGATAATCAAAAGTAGGGGGAAATACTAGTTCAGGGAGACTATTACACAATCTTGGTGTTCTTGCCGGGAAAAATGAATTTCCAAATCTGTTTGTTCGCAAAAAACTAATATACAGAATATGAATGAGCCTTTTGTGAATTTCTCGAATTATAAGAGAAGTTAATTGGTTCAGGAATTAGCTTCTAAATTTCATTAGAGCATTCATGGTAATCATATACCTATAAAATATACACAATGAAGCTACTGATCGTCTATGATCCAATGATTCAATGGAATTTGTTATTGTTTCATTTCTGATCAGCGAAATAGCGTGTTTTTAGATCTCGTCACTAATCTGCGCAGTGTAGTATTTGGTGCACCAGCCCATATGTAGGAATTATACTCTAGAAGTGGTCTTATAAGACCTATAAACTAATGCTAAATTTTCAGAATTGAGAAATTCTTTCGATCTTCTTAAAAATCCAATGCGACTAGCCGCCTTTTTAGCTGCAATTATTATATTATTACTCCATGAAAAGTTGTTTGACATTCCCAAATTTAATAGGTCATTACAGAAATAATTCTATTATGCATAAGTATTGGGTCAACATTTATGGTTCGTTTGTTTGAGAACAAACATGCCTCTATTGTTTTAGATGGATTAAATTCTACTAAGTTTATCCTTCCCCAATAAGATATTGAATCTAAATCTTTGTTAATTGAAGAAATCATTTTCTGGCGTGACTGAAGCATTTCATTCGCATTATGATTACGATGTAGTTCATACGAATGTAATGCAATGTACTCTCGTCTGCATAACAGTGCATTGGATTTTCTGTTATCGATAAAAGATCATTAACAAAAATTAAAAAGAGAGTGGGCGAGAGAGAGCACAACCCTGAGGTACCCCAGAATAAACCGGATAAAGTTTGGAACTAATTCCATCTAGTACAACCTTAATATGCCTATTAGCTAAAAAGTTTCCAACCCATTTACAGAATGTGTCCCCTAATCCAAATGAATGGCATTTGGATATTAATGCCTTATGCCAGCCATACTCTATCAAAAGCCTTAGTAATGTCTAGTGAAACCACTTGCGTGTTTCACCAAAATTTGCAATACTATTACCTATATTTTATTGGTTAAATAATTTAGTAAATCTCCTGTAGATCGTTTGTGCCTATTGGCCATATTGGCAATCACTTATAAGTTCTTTATCACCGAGATATTGCACAATCATACAATTTACTATCTTCTCCATTACCTTAGAAAGTATTGATGTTATATTGGGCTATTGGGCGATAATTGGAAGGATTGCTTTTAGTACCCGCTTTTGAAATAGGTGTAATATTGGCAATTTTCCAAGATGGTGGAAATATTCCATTCGAAAATGATTTATGAAAGAGTTTTCTAAGTGGGTGAACTAAAGTAGATGCACATTCTTTTAAAAAACAATTGGGGGAATGTCATCAGTTCCATAGTACTTTTATGAACATCTATATCTCTAAGAGATTTATAAACAACCCTATCTCTGAAATATATATTTTTCATTTGAAAATTTGTATTAGGTATATTTTGAATAGGCATATTACTATCATTGATGACTGTATTATCTGAAAATATGGATGCTAAAAGATTAGCCTTTTCTAAATGGTTCGGATAATATAGTTCCCCTATTATATTAATCAATGGTGCAACTGAAGATTTTTGAACAAAATTACCCTGAATAGATTTAACTAAAGTCCAAAAATATTTGGTTCCCCTTTTAATGGAAGTAATCTTATCTTTAAAATTTTCGATTGAATAAAAACTTTTCATGAGCTATTATTGAATTGCAAGAATTTCTTACAACAATATAATTATTTCTATTTTGATATCAGTTGGAACCGATTTAGATAGAGAAAAAGACCTATTTTTTTTTATCAATCGCTATCTTCGCATTTCCTAGAAAACCAGCTTCGTTTGTAAGCTCTTACATTTAAAACTTTACAAGGAATTTCTTTTTTCATACCTAACAAGATTACATTACTATAATTATTGATTCTGAAAAATCAACACCACCATTGATAGGCATAAAGCCCAATTGAAACTTATATAATATGTGTTCAGATTTACCCAATCAGCATTTTTATAATCCCAAATTATCCTATTAAGTTTAGAATTATTACTAATAATTTGAGAATATTGAAAAGAAGCTGATATAAGTGCATGATCTGAGTTTCCTATATGCGTGATGATATAGACATTTTATATTTCTGAGGATTTGTTATTGTTGGAATAAGTCCAAAAGACTGTGTTGATGATTTGCTTGTCTAGGTATGTAGGTGGGTTGATCAACTAATTGACACAACCCATTTACAATAGCAAACATCTCTGTATATTGCCCTGCTAGATCATTTGCATTTGAATATTTTAACCATTGACAATTGTGTATATTAAAATCTCCAGCAATAATTATTTTTGAGCTTTTGGAGATTCTGAATATATCTTATTGTCAATGGTTAGGGACAAATGATCCAGTTTTATTGCTGTATTGTCGTTGCTCGATAATTCTGGATTTCTATATAAAAAACTGAAACTGATGTTACTGAATTTTG
Source organism: Dilophus febrilis (assembly GCA_958336335.1). NCBI lineage: Eukaryota > Metazoa > Arthropoda > Insecta > Diptera > Bibionidae > Dilophus > Dilophus febrilis. The sequence goes on along the minus strand of OY284472.1, from coordinate 10,716,870 downwards.
TATCTGAAATTTAATCCAGATAATAATAGTTAATTTTTTTTTTTTTTTGTCAATTCAGACTACTGAAATTCTTAACCAGACAATTTTATGTCAACATATAAACATTAATATTATGTTAATAAATAATAATAAATAAATTTTTCGCTATACAACCAACAATCTGGTTTTAGCGCCCAACAACAACAGCCTTCTGTTGTTAGTTTCTTAATTTATTGTGGCTTTTACGGTGTCGGTAATTAGCCGTACGATCAACCGCAAGCGGAAAATACAACTCTGTGTTAAAATTCAGATTCGAAAGAAAAATAACCGAAAACACAAAACATATTTTATGCATTCACAGTAGGATTCGAACCCACGACCCCAAAATTTCGTTTGGTTTTTAACATTTACACCACAGAGTTATATCTATTCATATTTTGTTATCATTATAAAAAATTCCCAATCCTCAGAACTTAACCATTGTGATAACTTCTCTTAATTGAGGATTTTTGAACGACACGAAAACCAATATTTCAATATACAATATATATATATTTTCAATCAAAACATTTTCTTTTTTTTTGTTATTCAATGTACATTTAGCAAAAATAGCTCAAAATATTTTATACATAGTTCAATAAAATGAAAATATTTGTTTTTTTTTTTAAATCCAATAGAATTAAGGTCAAAATAAATAAAATATTTTTCTTTTTTCAATACAATTTACGACGGTACAACAGAAAAAAATGTAATTCAAAAACCTAATTCAAACCATTTTTCTTTTAACATTTGTATATTTAAAAAAATATAAATAATACATATTATTAAAAAAAAAAAAATAGATACACAACATCGGAGAGTTAAGGTTTTTTTTTATGAAACAGCCGTTGTTGTTGTTGTTATTGATTAAAATTGACCTATGCCTATGTGTGTTTTATATTAAGGTAAAACAATAAGCTTCGATAGATTCATTTTAAACTTCCGTATACAAATGATGGGTAGTGGAATAGTATTTACACAATAAATCAAGAAACACATACCTGAGAACGAGGTCCTTCTCTATTATCATGATGTGAATGTATAATAACATTTTCACATCCTTCCGGTGCTTTTCGTGAAGCATCATAAATTATTTTACGTGTCTCTTCCGGAATCAAATTCAAATTTTCTATACCTAATGGTAAAAGTTGAATTTGAGTTTCGCATGCCTTTTTTGGAAATTAAACAAAAGAAATGTTAATTACAAAAATGTTTTGGATTATATAAATATTGATTATATATAAAAAAAAAAAAAAATTATACCTGAACAATATTATAAGCTGAAAAAAATGCTTCTTCTATTGTTTCACCACAACATAATGCTCCATGATTCGATAATAGTAATACTTTCGATACAGGTCCTAAATTTCGTACTAATTTTTCACGTTCTTCTGGTTCATTTAATGAGCCTGCATAATTGTGATATGCAATTTCACCCAAAACAACGGCATTATTTGACAATGGTAATAAACCATTTTTTAATGCAGACACTGCTATTACCGGATTACATGCTATATAAATAGCACAACGAATATCTGGACGTGCAGCATGTACAGTTGAATGTAATAAATATTCTATTGAGGAAAAAAAAAACAAAAAGTTTTCCAAATTATTAATATAGCAATAATAATATTTATTAAATCAATATCAATGTGAATGTCTCTTACGGCGTATATTAAGTCCAAAATTTGTTGTTCCTTGTTCGACTGTATTCCCTTGCATATCGGCTTTGATCAACGAAGATGCCGTTATTTCGTGATATAACAATCCAAATGGATTTACAAAAAATAATTCTTGATCGGCATTTATACGGGCTGTTATTTGGGCACCGGCAACACCCTTTGTCCAACCATATAAATCCAATAGACGAAATGCAGCCGCTAATTTACAACGTAAAATTTTTTCACCTTTTGTGTAACCGGCCGATTCAACACCACGTATATCATTTATTGGTGTAACACAATTTGAACTTTTGAAAACACTGCCAACGCGTGCCGCCGGCATACCAACCATATCCGATAATTGTTGTAGTATACCCGATGGACCGTCACGACCATGAGATTCTACGATTCGTTCCAATTCCTCACGGAATAGACGTGAATGTAAAATTTCTTCTACACGTTTGTTTCGTCCCATATCACGTACCTCCTGAAAAATTGAAAAAAAATATATATTATTATATGAATTTTGTGTTTAAAATATAGAAACAAACAGAGAGACTAAACAATTCCAATATACACACAGTGCGACAATTAATGTTCCGGACTGGTCCTAGGAATTTTTTTTTTTATTTATTCAAAATATTCTCCTCCTGATTCAATACAACTGTTACATCGATTTAATAATGATTCAAATGTGTGTGTTCCAGATCATTTTGTGGTATTGTCTCTAGTGCGCGTGTAGATGCATGCTGTTTGAATGGTTTAAATATCCTCAAAAAAACATCCTTTAAATTTCAGTTTTAAGTTTTGGGAACAAGGAGAAGTCACATGGTGCTAAATCACAATGTGAATACGGTGGATGATTTAACACACAGACTAGATTTCGAGCCAAAAACTGACGAACAATAAGTGAAGTCTGACTTGGTGCATTATCGTGTAACAAACACCAACTATCTGATTCACCATATTTATATCGAATACCACGAATCCTGCCCATCAAAAGCTTCAAAACTTCGATATAATATGCCCACTGCAACAAATTTATGGATAATTCCCTTGCTATCGAAAAATGTTACGAGTATTGTTTTGATTTTCGATGGAACTTTTCTTGTTTTTTTAGCCATCCACAAAACGTTTATACCACTCAAAACGACACTTGTGTTCTACCCATACAATTATCGCCATTAACTTGCTGCATCGATTTGAACGTTTCTTTTGCAGATTTACCAAGCTTTGCGTTGAATTTAATGACTGCGCTCTTTGTTCCATGTTAAAATTTCAACTTCAACTAAATATTGTTTCACAAGAAATGCCATAACTTTTTTTGTTTGTCAACCAAATGCAATGAAATTTTTACAGATGATAGGAAAACATCAAGATTCAAAACGCCTGTCCACCATCACATAGATCGTCCCGCTGGTTATTGGGATATGGTTTGAGTCCGGAATATTAATTGTCGCACTGTGTAATATTATGGAGAATAGAATTTTATGTTTTCACCAACACGGAAGATTTGATGGAACATTTTTTTTTATATTAGACTTATTTGCAAAATTTCCAATAGTTAAGATAAATCTGTCATTTGAAAGTGTTTATGCATATTAATTTTTAAAGTTAAATGACAAAAATGAAGTCAAAAAATAAATGTAAGGATATTTTCTTCGGACGATGTGCATAAAAATACATTTTATATCTATATAAGAGACAGGTTGATTAGATTAAGATCAAAATAAATAAATAAATGAATAAATTCAATTCTAAATTTGTAATATGTTTTGCAAATGAAAGAAGAATTAAATGTAAAAACTTCAACAACACAACTTGTTATTTCTTATCTGAATGAAGAATGTGTGTAATAAAATATAACAATATACTATGGAAAGACTTTATAGATAAAATATATTTAGAACGATATGTCATCGTCGTCGTTATCAATTTTAAAGTATTTAACAAAAAATAATAAATTTTGTTGATTCAATTTTATTTGCAAAATAAACCATAAAATAAATTTGCAATCAATTTATTTGTATAAAAATATAGAAATATGAAAATAGATAAATAAAAAAAAACCAGCAAAACCAACGATTGTCGGTTTGTCTCTGTGTTCCATTTTGTTTGATAATGCATTTTTTGTTCATTTAAAGCAATAAGGTTTTCTTTGATTTCCATCACACCATAAAATTTTATTGACAAACAAACAATTACATTAACACATAATCAATGTTAATAAAAAATGAAAATGTTTTACATTGCGAATTTATGGGATCGCTTCAATATATAGAGATAAAAGAATTGCCGTGTCGCGTATTGTAGGTTGGTAAAGTTATGTACAAAATCATTTTAATTCTTTGTGGGGTGCGAGGTTGAAACATTCCCGATTTGATATCATAATCTGGATATTCAATAAAATACAATCAATCTTATTTACCATTTGTATTCCAACTGGTTTATCCACTCTTGAGTCATCATCATCTTCTGTAATATCAATACCATTTTGCAGTTGAGAATGTTCCTGCTGCTGCTGCTGCTGCTGTTCTATATCCGTCATATTTGTTGTCTTTTTATTATTTCTTTATAATGTTGTCAACACACTGCAAATTGGAAAAAAAATAAATAAATAGGAAATCAATTTTTTATTTTATCTTTTTTAATTATTAAATATTCTTATTCTATTCAAAAAAAAAAAATTGAAACTCATCAAAAATTAATATGAAATACTCTTTCAAATAGCTAAATAGGCGAAAAAATACCAATAATAATTAATATATTATTCATAATCTTTCATGATTGTCATCATACAGCAAAAAAAATTATTAAAAAAAATTCGTATTCGTATATCTTCTACCAAACATAATATACATATATCAAGTGTCAATCATTTCGTCGCTTTTTTTTCCTTTTTTGTTGTTTTAATGATATATGGCAAAAAAAAAATAAACACAAAAAAGGAATAGGGAAAACAACAACCCTTCTACTTCTATATAATATAGATAACATTTTTCAAATAAATAAAATTATATAATGTCAAATACTAATAAAAAAAACCCACACACAAACTCCACCAAAAAAAATAATAAATAATTGATTAAATTTCTTTAGGCGTTTTATTATATTTTGTGTTTTTTTTATATATAAATTTTCAGACATAAATTAATCAATAAAAATATATAATATAAAAAAGAAAAAAAGGGGTTTGAAAAAAAAAAAAAAAATGACGATTATTTGTGAAGGTAAACTTAAATCATAAATGAAATATTGCAAAATAGTACTTTTTACCGTACAGCAATCGTACAGCAATACAAAAAAATTAAACTACCTGAAAATTGCCATTTTATTAATATAATGAATAAAGTTCTTATAAAGGGTGATTTTTTAGCTATTATCTTTTTGGCAACAGTAGTTTAAACCGCTAACGCACGTTTCGTGTTTTGTTTCACTGTCAAACATCTTCAGTTTCACTGTCAAACATCTTCAATAATTTAACCACGAATCGTCTTCGACAAACGAACAACGTTTGCAAATTATTGAATTTTATTATCAAAATGCGTGCGTGCTCTGTTAAGAAATTTCATCGCGCGCTTCTTCCATTTTATGGTCAGTTTAATCGACCCACTGAAGCGGCTATTCGGGCTATTGTGACTAAATTTCGCACCAAAATTTACATTGTTGGACATTAAACCACTAACACGCTTTTATACGTAGAGTGCGAACTGAAAAAAATCTCGCAGCTGTATCGGCCAGTGTTAATGATAACCATCAATTATCAATTCGTCGCCGTTCGCAACAATTGGGCCTCTGTTACTCAACAACGTGGAAAATTTTGCGGAAGGATTTAGGTGTGATGCCTTTCAAAATACAGCTGGTGCAAGAATTGAAGCCGAACGACCTACTGCAACGTAAAATTTTTGGTGAATGGGCTCTTGGAAAGTTGGCCGAAGATCCACTTTTTTACCGAAAAATTGTGTTCAGCGACGAAGCTCATTTTTGGCTCAATGGGTACGTAAATAAGCAGAATTGTCGATTTTGGAGTGAATATCACCCAGCTACTAATTGCAACAGCTTATACCAATGCATCCAGAAAAAGTCACAGTTTGGTGCGGTTTATGGGCTGGTGGCATCATTGAACCGTACTTCTTCAAAGATTATGCGATTCGTAACGTAACTGTGTTGTGGTGAGTGCTACCGTGAGATGATATCCAACTTTTTTTTTTGCCCAAAATGCAAGAGGTTGACTTGCATGACATGTGGTTTCAACAAGACGGTGTCACATGTCACACAGCACGCGCAACAATGGACTTATTGAGAGGCGAGTTCGGTGAATATTTTATTTCACGTTCGGGATCCATCAATTGGCCGCCTAGATCGTGCGATTTAACGCCTTTAGACTATTTTTTGTGGGGCTATGTTAAAGCTCATGTCTATACAGACAAGCCCGCTGCAATTGACGCATTGGAAGACAACATTGAAGCATTTATTCGTGAGATACCGGCCGAAATGTTGGAAAGAGTATCCCAAAATTGGACTAAGCGGATGGACCATTTGAGGCACAGTCAAGGTCAACATTTGCATGAAATAATCTTCAAACATTAAATTATATGGACCGTACTATCGATTCAAATAAAGATTTCATGCATTTTTCTGAATATTATGTGTTTTTTTTTTGAAAAACTTTCCTATAGCTTTTAAAAAATCACCCTTTAGTTGTTATACATTTATTAAGAATTCACAAATGATTGATTAGATTTTATATCAATTTTAAGGGTGGTGGCCATTTTTTTAATAATGATCTTTTAATGACAATTTTAACCATTTCGAATCGAAACACCAGTTTAAATACATTTGGAATTAAATCATAGGAGGATGGCGCCATTCGTTTACAAAGCGTTAAATCAATAATCTCACACCTCCAATAAAATACACTCACCCTATGAATCCCTTTTTATCCACACAAATCAATACACATATAATATGTAATCAAATATCAAATATCATATAGCATTCAAATCACTTAATCTTTTTGTATTCACAATACAATAAACCAAAAACACAAAAAAAAAAATAATTAAATTAAATAAAAAAAAGCGGATGTTTAACTCGAAAATCAAATAAACCGATTATATTTCAGTCACAAATAATAATGATAATAATACACATTACAGAAAAAGAACTAACTTATCAGAGATTGATTTATTTTTTATTTTTTAATGTAATAAAAATAAATCAAAATATTTTACTTTCTAACTTTATAAAAATGAAACCATCACACAATTTTGTTGGTTAAACAACAAAAGGTAATAATTAATAATAATATTAAAATATATAGTCATCAACATAACGCCATATATAATAATGTCTATTACCAAAAATTGTAAACAGAAATTACAATTTAATTGAATAAGTTCATGTATAATAGAATCAATATATCAATATAGAGAGACACCACCACACAAAGACAAGACAGACGAAACGGGAAATTTAATGCAGTCTTTTATTTATATATACAGTAGACTCGCGATATAAGAAACAATTGATTGCAGGGGATCGTTCCCTATTTCGAAGGTTCCTTCCTTATATGGAAGATTCCGTAAAAAAAATGTTAAAATAGCTTTTGTAGCTAGAGATATCTATCAAACGTTGGAAAAGAGATTACAATCAAATGATTTATATTCAATTTAAGCAATTATTTTGAAAAACAATGGAAAAACAAGTGTATTATTTGGTTGGAACCGCAAACCAAATAACAATTATGTAGATTTATGAGTATAAAATGCACATACCCAACCAATAAAAAAAAAACGCAATACATATTTGGTGAAGCGAGTGATTGTGAGAGATGAGATATAACATAATTTCATTAAAATATACTTTCAAACACATAATTTCAATAATTTGGAATGCCAACACGTGAATAAAATGCACCAATCGAGATTTTGATTGATTTAGCGTTCCTTATTTAAAGGCTATAATACAAAATTTGGAAGCGTTCCCCCCATATTTCGAGGTTTCTTAATTCAAGGGTGGTTTATATCGCGACTCTACTGTATATATAAAAATATTAATACCATTATTATTATTATTATTATTATTATTATTGTTATATAAATAAAAATATGTTATAATAATAATAGATGTTTGTTTTTTTTTTTCGTGTGTTTTTGTATACCTATAATTATTATATTTTTTCACTTTTATATATATGTAATATATCATAAGTTCGATAACCTTTTTTTTATTTTCTTTTCAATGCGGTTAAGAGTAGCAAAAAAACCAAACCAAACCAAAACGATTATATTTATACAAAGAAAATTATTTTTCATTTGAGTACCGAATAATTTTTTCATAGATAAAAAAAACTTTTCAATTATTCTTATGATTTTTTTTTGCTAAAAAATCTTTAGGTAATCAGTTTCAGAATTGGTTTTATATCACCATAAAAAGTTAAACTTTCAAATTCAAATTTAATTTAAAATGAATGATATGGATAAAGTTTAATGAAATGCTTTAAAAGCCCAATCGATTTTGTGATTGATATTCATTTGGATTGAAATTATAAGGTAAAGTGGATTGCTATAGCACCGTATTCCAGGCGGAAATCCATGCTATAGAATCGGATGCATCAGATAGATCAAGGTTAGATAGGGGGTATAAAAACCAGCGGATCTATATCTTATCGGATAGCAAAGCGGCACTTATGACCGTGAAATCCCGAGGGATAGGGTGGAAGCTCGTACTCGACCGTCTTTGGATACTGAAAGAGGTGTAAAGGGTAAATAAAACCCAACACTAATGTGGATACCTGGACATAGTGGAATAGAGGGTAACGAGAGGGCAATCAATGAAATCGCTAGAAAGGGGCTCTGTTGACTGGGGCACTCAGACCGCCTAGACCATTTTGTGGTTTAGCTAAAGCAACTACTTAGAGCAAGGATGAAGGAACTACTGGTACGGGAATCACAGAAACACTGGAATGACACCGATGGCTACAGGCATTCTAAGCTCTTTATTAATGCATACACAAAGGGACTGACGAAACTAATTCTCCTCCTACATAAATACTAGATAGGAGGTCGGATATTTGACCATTGCCATTGCCATTTCCATTGCCTGAGGAAGTTATGTTCATACCCACCCATCAATAAGTTGGCCAGGTTTTTGGGGCACGGCCAATGAATGGATGAATATGGGATAATTCATGGTAGTAGCACAATGACCCCGTATGGGGTCAAGTGTTTAGGGGATGGACGACCCAACCCGGTACTATAATTCTAAATTCTAAGGTAAAGTTAAAAAAAAAATCAAAAGATATTTCTCTATATACTTTTGTCAACTCGATATTTCTCTGGTTATTATACCATTAAAAGAACTAAATTGGACGGTGTTTTGCATCATTTCCCATCTTCACGATGGTCACGCTTGGCTCCCTTTAGTTGTCCACTTTTTTCGCGTTTTCGTACTCAGAGAAGTGGAAAACATCGAGAAAAGTGTTTAAAAAAGTAAACATTTTTTTTTATCATATCGAAAGCCTTCCTAATAGGGAAAAGGCCCAGTGATTGTTAAATTTATGCAGTACATCTAACGTCTAATATAAATTGAATTGATGAAAAAATGTAGATATACTGCGAGGATTGTGAAATTATGGAAAATATCCTTGTAAATTGTTCGAAATGTGATGGAAAATATACAAAATTTTATTTAAAAACACGTTTTTTTTAATAATTATACAGAAAGGAACATTATAAAAGTAAGCCTATAAAACGAAAATCTGTTGGTAAATCCTGATTCATTAGTAATCTAATCATAAGTCTAATTGTGAGATAATAACTTTAAATATCATTTTATTATTATAACAATATTAATAATAATAATATTAGTCAACGTTTTAGGGATCTTTGTTATGCCTACTTAACCCACCATTATTTAAACCACCCAATGGATTACAATACAAAAAAAAATTAAAATTACCTAATACACTATAAATAATAAAATTTAATTAATATTAGTTTTGTCACGCAATTTTTGGAAAACAACAAAACTATTATCCGGCAAATAAACGGCCAATTTTTTTTGTTTTTGGGGTGCGAATTTTTTTTCTATTTTATTTTAATAACATTTCTATTATTATTATTATTATTATTATACTAATTATTATTTTTACTTATACGTTATATGACCTATTATTTTGTTATTTTCTGTATTCTCTAATACCAAATATATGTATTGTAATTATTTTAATCTGAATCATTGTAACACATCACTCAATAAGTCCTTTTTAATGGTGAAAAAGTTCCGTTCAAGCAAAGCAATGGATTGACCTCAAGTGTTATTTCGACTCTTGTCCATTGAGACAAATGGCCTTGAACGTTCTGTTCACCCAAATTCAACAATTATTCCCGCAAAACATAAAAAATCCTCCAAAATGGTTTTTGACCAATCGCAAATTGAAATAGTTTAAGATAGCTGATACCATAAAGTATGAACTTTTTAGTCCCTTGCTCACAGTTTTCATGCGGTAAATAACAATGGATGAAACTCCGGCATCAAACAGTCGGGCGGAGACAATAAAGGATAAAAATAATACTAAAGGGTTATTTAAAGTCAAAAATAAATCGTTCTTCAAAAAAACAATGCATCGAAATGTTAGGGACGCGTCTAATAATAATAATGAATGTATCACACTCAAAGAAGACTATGTTAAAGTACCTAAAATTGTACCTAAAAGTGGTTGTTTTATTAGTCATTATTCTACGAACTCATTGAGTGACGTGTGCTATTCATCATAGACTACAAATGAAAAATTATATATTTTTTTGATCAATAACACAGCGGATTTGCATATTCTATAGGTATAATTATGCCCATGATTAAAAATAATTGTATTATACGGGATTTCCCCGGGTTCGACAATAATATGGCGTTTTTAGGTCCAGTGGCTGATTTGGAGTCGAAAACCTTCTCAAAAATGTTGTTCCATTCCGGTTCGTTGAGGAATTAAGCGAAAAATAAACGATTTTTTGGAGATTTTCATGTTTTTTGCGACCCTGGAGCACTTATCTCCATTCAACTGGTTATTGTTAATTGAAAGATCAGATACACTATTATAGCATTTGCATTAAATCACCTATAAATTACATTAAAAATCATGTAGATCGGACCACCGGTTCACTAGATATTTTAATGTGTGTGTAAAAAGATAAAGGTAGAAATGTGTGTAAAAGATAAATCTTATTTTTTGTTCTCTAAAGTTTGGGATATAATATCTCGAAAAGACACCTTGTAAAAATGTCCGTCCAACTTGCTTAAAAACTTGTTACATTATTTAGCTTTCGTTTGACATACATTTATTTCCATGTGATATCTCTAATAGTTTCGAAGTTATTCACGATTAAATAAAAATCGCATAACATTTTTAATGGTCAATTTGCATTTAAATTTTATTTTATTTCTTTTTTTATTAAAAAAATGAATTTGAATACTTTTTTAAGGTAATGCTCAAGAACCAGACGATGGTTAATTATGTTCAGATACTTGAATCATTGTAAAATTTTATTACCAAAGGAATTATCATCATTTGGAAGTTCTAAGCGTATGGTTTAAAGTGATTATCTATGAAAAACCTCCTCTGGCAGACATATTTTTGTGATTCAAAAATGGGTTATTTGAGAATATCTTAGAAAGGGTTTGGAATAGGAATGCACACCAAATGTGCGGTGATTGAAAGATATAAGAAATAGCCAGAACACGTAACTAGTCCGGTCTAATTATCTTAAGAATTAAGGAAGTTAGTTAACATTTTATCTCTGCGGGTATAAATATACCGGTTTATGCAAAAGTGTAGAATTTTTTGTTATGCATCCTAGGGTTAATGGCAAGGGTTATATTGTAAGAAGTAGATTAAAGTAAAAATATTACAACCAATAGAACAAATAATTTTACAAAAAATACATTTGAATTATTTATTCACAACATTATAGAAACTGGGGGTATTTTTGTAAAAAATTGGAAAAATATTCGAATGTCAAAAGCCCAAAAAAGCATATCCTCTATTAGACAAAAATTAAACGAAAGTTTGGATTATAAAAATATCATTAAATTATAAAATTTAGAAATGGAAAAATCAGAAATTGATCGATAAAGTATTTGGCTAAAATAAATGACATGTCGCGAATTTGCCATATCTATATATGAATAAAATACAATTTCTAAATCGATAATCCGATAAAAATATTTCATCTATTTAATATCATAAATTTATCAATTAATTTTTATATTTCGGTATAATAAATTAAAAAGAAATTTACATATTTTTTTCATAATATAAAATTGTCCTTATAACTTAATAACAAAACAAAAAACGATCGATTATTTAGATAATATTGCCACAAAATCTCTATCTTATCTTTCAAATAAAGAAGAAATCAAAATTATTATTAACAATGCAACAATAAAAAAAAAAAATTTGTTACAAAACATTAATTTTATTATGAAATATAAAAAATTAAATAAAAAAAAAACCAAACACACAGAAAACAAAAAAAAAAAAAAGAAGAAAAACGTGCAAAATAATTCCCAAATTAGATATATTATTCGCAAAATTTATGATAGAAATAAAATACGCTCTAAAAAATTTCATGATGGTTAAACATTTTTTCTTTATATACAGAATGGTATTATAAGTTTGGGATAATGTCATTAGATTTTGGTAGTTGTTTTAAAGTAATCTACAATTCAGATTAAGTCTACCAAAAAAAAAAAAAATCTTATGCATTCTTCATGATAATTAAACGGCGGATCCAATTATCAATATTCAATACAGGTTAATTTCTACTTAATTAAATGACCGATCTTAAGACCGTCCGTTTAGACAACTAAAAAAGGATTAACAACACCCTGTTTATATATTTGTAAATATGAAATATAAAGAAATGCCAACCGATTGTTTTTTTTTTTTATTATTATGTTTTTAACTTTAATATTTGCAATTAAATATTTTAATTTTATGGATTGAATAATAATATTTAAGTTTTATTGTTGAGATGAGTCGAGATGTTGTTTATGTTTTTTTTTTGCAGAATTTACCACGAATTTTATATAATATTTTATTATAGTAATATATGGTATTTATTTTATTTCTTTGAATTCTCGCTATATACCGAGATAAATAACTTGACTAAAAGATGATCATCATCATCATATATGATTGGATTGGATAAATTGCATTAATAATAAATATGAGATATCTGTAATTTAGTTTTGTTTTGTTTAAAGACAAACAACACTCACTATTAAAAATATTGGTTTATTCAGCAGTTATTGCACAGACTTTTTTTTTTATCGGTAACAAGCAAAGCAGTAAAAAGGTAATGATGGGATTATTTGAATTGCTATTAAAAATAAACTATAGAAAAGAAGACAAATCTCTTTAAATCTTCCATCCATACAAGCCTTAAAATACAATTTTTAATCAACCCACATTAGGCAGCAAAATTGTAAATGTGTGATGGCGAAATTAATGTTTATTATTGCAGAATATGTGTATTATTGTATAGTATTATTAAAATTAAATGTATAGATCTATCTGTCGTTTTGCAATTGCAATTGCAATTTACTAACAACTTTGCAAAAAGTTATATAGGTATATATGCAATAAAAACAAACCAAAAAAAAAAGTGTAAGTTTTTATTTTCTTCTTCTTCTTCTTCTTTTCTTATTATTTTTTGTTTGATAACTGGTTTTTTTTTTTTTTAAGAAATTATATATTAATATATTTTATTTTATTACAGATGCGGTGTTTAAAACATTCACATTGATATATAAGGAAAAGACATTGACACTTAAGTATGGACTATAAATTAACCGTAGACCGATCCTTAAATGTTTGCATCGAATCTTATACCCTTCGGGTAATGTACATATAGTTATGTATAAGATTCAATGGAAAATTGGGTTAACAACTAACCCCAACTCATCAAAACACAATTTATAAAGATTTTTATATTATAAATTTCAAGATAAATTAGAAATTGATAGAAAACTGCCCTAGGATCGTTGTACGGTTAGAAGTATTCACTAATCAAGGTAATTCTGTGGACTTAAAATGTTTTTGTTTCATTTAAGATTGAATTGCATTTATTAAATTTCATTTCTTTTCTTTTCCGACCTTATTTGCTTTGCATGACACAGGCTAACGAACGGCGTCTTGGGGGGGGTTCGAAAAGAAAGTGCTACGCCTGATCTTTGGACCGACAAAAGAAAGGGGGACGGTGGCGTAAGCGGTACGACTTTGAAGTATATAAATTGTTATGCCGAACCCGTCACGGTTCGATTCATTAAGATTGGTCGCTTGAGGTGGTTTGGTCATGTGGTATGAATGGATGGCGATCGCATACAGTTAAAAATGCTCGACAGCAAGCCGGGTGGATCACGAAGTGTGGAAAGACCGCGGGGTAGGTGGAAGGATGAAGTAGAAGCGGACCTTCGGACCCTCGGCGTTTCCAACTGGCGGACGGTGGCGGTTAAGTAGGCCCGGTTGGAGGACGAGGCTGTTGATGGACGCCAAAACCCATTTTTAGGTTATAGGCGCGTTTAAGTAAGTAAGTTCTTTTCGGACCCTCATTCTCTGTTTTGAGTTAAATTTGATCCAAAACATAGGAGGATCAAATCGCAAATCTGATTCTATAGTTCTAGTTTTTATCCCAAAATCTCTCTTGGAAATGTTTCGTTCTAACATAGGATAAGGAAGGGTTAAACTAAACAAGTTTTATTGATATTTGTTTTTTTGATTGCTATTCAAACAACCGCAAACGGACTATTGATACTAATAATATCAATCGATGAATTCCGTATTTGATTTTATCCTTTTTGTTTTTTTTTTATTGTGTATCTATAAAAAGTACATTTTTAAATTCACCAGAATCTGAATCTGAATATTATCTTAATAAAATATTAAAATTTAATACATAAAAAAAAAACCACACAATTTTTTCTGTTAAAATAAATATTATATGTTTTATGGAAAAAAGGTTAATAATCTTATATATCTCATTATCTCTTTTATTCATGATGCCTATATACCATATAAATATAAAATAAATTATATCACATATTGAACTTATCGTATTAATTTTATGATTCGATTTATTTTGTATTTAATGCAAACAGCAAAAGAGTTAATAATGATGATGATGATGATGATGATGATGATGATGATTATGATGTAGTTAATAATAATAATGATATTATAACTTACAATATAAATAAATATTAAATAATATATTCATTTATTTTTTAAATCATGTGTGTGGTTATATCATTTCTTTTTTTTTATTTTATTTTATTTACAACGTTGTATTAATTTTCTTTAGTTTAATATTTCCTATATTAGTGACGACTATTTTTTTTAAATATTTTCATAAATAATAAAATAATAACAATTATTATTATAAATAAATATATTATTGTATTTAATTGCATTCTTACATGTTTAAGAGTCATAAAATAAAATGTGTATATATTTTTTGTATTTATTTAACTATTTACGAGTCAACACATAAACATATAAATGATGATAAACACCAAAATGAAATGGATAGAGTTAAAACATTTTGTAAACATTTTATGTTTGTAAATAAATTAAAAAAAAACGTTTTTTTATACATAGAAATGTACAGATTATTTAATTTATTAACACGTACATAACCAAAAAAAAATGTATCTATAATTTTTTGATCTTGAAAATAAAATTGAAAATTACAATGGAAAATATTGCACTATAGTTACTGATAGAGGAAATGGAATGAAAACTATTCTATTCGGAATTATGCGTGAACTCAAAGATGATTTTCAAGATGAATGTCTTTAGAATTATAATAAAAAAGTGCAAAAAAGTCTTTCAAAATAGGCGGGGTTTTGAGTGGAGGATATTTTATTGAATTAGTTATAGTAGTTATTAAAATATATTCTAGTTAAAAAATAAAGTATTCATTATAATAAATAGATATTTTATGCAATTTACATATATTTAAGATAAAAATTCATGATCTCATTTCATCATTTCAATACTTTAAATATAAATAATATAATAGTACTTCATTATGTGTATTTGTACGTCGTTGTGCATAATTTCAATATTCATTTAAAAATGTATATATTTTAATAATAACTAAAAAATATAATTGTATAATAATTTTTCATGTTTTAGAATAATTATCAAAAATGTTTAGTAAATAATCCCTCATTAAGTTTTTTCTTTAAATAGTACTTAACCACGTATTTAACAATGACTTATATTAATAATAATTTACTTTTGTTCGTATTCTCTTTAGAATAAATTTTTTTAACTTAAGTGAACGAAAAAATTGGCAAATGTTTACGATAAAAAAAAATAAAAAATAATGTAATAAAATCTCTCTCTATAAAGCTATGGATATTGAAAAATGGATGCAAAAAAGGGTTTTACCGGGGGGTTCTTAAAATAATGACGTTGTTAAGCCCTCCTCACTCTGTTCTAAATTTCCAATCTACAATTACTTTTTTTCATTAATCACTTCATATCCATATCCATAATAATTTTAATTGTATGGATAAGTAAAAAAATAATTTACATTTAACCAATATTCAATTGTTTTAAAATGTAAAAGTTCAACGACATCGAATTTTTTTTATTTTTCGACTATAACACAAAAAATATGTAATGTTTTTAAATATACATATAATGAAACGAAAAAAAAATTAAAATAATATTTATATATATTGGGACCTTGCATTAATAATGTCGAATTAGGTAACACATGGCGTAACTAGCGTTTTGTGCATGGGAGCACACCGCGATCATATTCTTTTTTTTCGTCTGTCATTACTCTATAAATTTCAGTATATGTCATTTCGTTGACGTGTAAACAACAAAGGTTTTTTTTGGTTCGAATATGTCGAAGCACATGTCTGAAAAAGTTGTTTTGTGGGGAAGTTTAATAACTTTCTTTAATTTGCAGAAAACCGCTGCTGATAGTTATCGATTTTGGTTGGTAGAAGCTTACGGTGAACATGCTCCAACTTAAAAAAAAACTTGTGAACGGTGGTTTGCACGCTTCAGAAGTGGTGATTTTGGAGTGGAAGAAAAAGAACGGCCAGGTGAGCCAAAAAAATTTGAAGACGAAGAATTGCAGGCATTGTTGGATGAAAATTCGTGTCGAACGCAATAAGAGCTTGCATTAGAGTTGAATGTAGATGCCTCTACCATTTCTAGACGTTTGCATTCAATGGGAAAGATCAGAAAGCTAAGAAAATGGGTCGCACATGAAATGAATGAAAATTAACTATAAGCACGAATCGATGCATGCCATAAACATCTTGCCGAGCACAAAAAACAGTTTTTTGAGTGGAATTGTCACTGGCAATGAAAAGTGGGTGTATTACGACAACCCTAAACGTAAAGCATCATATGTTGATCCCGGCCAACCATCAACTTCACAATCAAAACGCGATATTCATTGCCAGAAACTTATGCTGTGCATTTGGTGAGATCAGAAGTGTGTCGTGTATTATGAGCTGTTAAAACCGAATGAAACGGTTACATCTGCGATCGCTACCGACGACAACTGGGCGAATTGGCAAAGAAATTGAACGAAAAACCATTGACCATTGATAGCTCGAAAACACAACAAAGTTTTAATGCACGATGGAAAAAATAAAGAGGCTCGGTTGGGATCATCTTGATCACCTCCCGCCCGTACTCACCAGACCTTGCTCCTTCCGATTACCATTTGTTCAGATCAATACCGGTCAGCCTGACCGATGTACGCTTTCGAAATGCTGAAGAAGTGCGAAAATGGGTCAATGAATGGATTGGGACAAAAGATGAGGAGCACTTCAAACGAGGAATCAACAAACTTCCTCAAAGATGGGAGGAAGTCATAGCTAACGATGGGCAACATATTGGTTAATGTACTCAATCATTTTGTTACACAAATAAATGCCGTTTGCAAGCCAAAAAATCGACATTATTAATGCAAGGTCCAAATAGTTTTAAAGGTAAATTTCATTAATTTTGTACTTATTTTTTTTTGGTTTTTCGTTCAAGTAAAAAAAAAAAAGCTTTTATATATTTATTATATAAGTTGTATGATTTTAATTTTTGTTTTTTTTTTTTTGCAATGTGTTGTAATAAATATTATGAATATTTATAAATACCCGCAGCAGTTAAAAAAGAAATAAAATCTTTGTGTTGTTGTATATCTGTTTTAAATTGTTGTATTTTTTTACGTCTTTTAGAAATGATGATTAATGAGAGTTTGGAAAAAAGAAAATTTGGTTTTATTGTGTGATTGTTTTTTTTTTTTTGGTATATTGGTGCCGTTGGTGGTATATAAAATAAAAATGTTGCGATTTTATTTATTATGTTGTAATGGAAATTGTTTTTATTTTTTTTTTTTTTAATACAGATATTATTTTTTTCGTAATATTAAAATAAAACGGCATTAAGTTAATTGAATGAATGGGTGTCTATGGATAATTTGGAGAACTTAAAGATCTTGGAATATGAATTTAAATCTTTTGATATATAACGAAAAAAAAAAACTTTTTGAATCCATGAATTCATCCTTTTCCCTATATTTGAGAATATTTTTATGATTTCAAAAGGGGATTATGTACATTTTACAATGATAATGATGACTTCATTCCCGGTTGTCAAAAATACAAATGTCTCAATACGGAAACATTTGTTTTGAAGTTTGAAGACGCCGTGAATTGCAAGCAATATATTGGATGAAGATGACGCACCTTGAATCAAATAGTAGAAATGTTAAATTGTTGCACAACAAACAATTGAGACTGAGTCTCATTGAGACTGTTTGATGAATTGAATGCCAAAGTCAGATGGAAAACCGAAAAAAACACTTGTGAAATTTTGATTCAAAGACACGAAAGAAAATCAGTTTTACATCGAATTGTTACTGGGGTGATGAAAAATGAATTTATTTTAAGAATCCTAAACGTCAAAAAATATATACTGTACGGACAACAAATGATAAATTTAAACCATTCAAGTTTATATTACCGCATCGGTTGAACTTTTAGCATTTAGATTTTGTACGAAGAAGTAGAATATTTTGGTTTGGTTTTGCTTCAAAAGACGAACAACTCTTTTGGGCGTGATATCCACAAATTGCCAGCAGAAAGGTGATCAAAATGTGTAGAAAGCAATGTTTTTTTGTTTACTTTCCGATTTCAAATGAATGTTCAAATTTTCACAAAAAAAAACACTCAATTCAATCCGGTATACATGATATATTATTAACTCATTTATTCAATCATAACAAACCAAACATTTATCCATATAAATTCACATATACACATAATCTGTGTTCAATCTGTTTGCAATATATGTATATAAGGCAAAAATATATTAAAAAAAAAAAGATTAATGTAATTATTATGAGTAATATATTATATCAATTGGGATATTATTATTATTAGTAATATAAAGTTGATTGGCCGAATGAATGGTGTCTATAATTCATTTTTAGTTTTTTTTAATATTGTTACAAATATAATATTACAAATGGGATTTTTTTTTGTATTTTAGATACACAAACGAACTTTTAAATTTATAATTTTATATATGTATAGTTACAAAATATTATTGGATATTTGAATAATAACATACAAAATTATTAATGCGAGCCACTTGTTTTCATTTACGATATATTTTTACAAAACAATTCATTAATAGTATTTGGATAGTGATGGATTTTAAAATAACATTTTTGAATTGTCTTAACCCAAGGATGCATATATGGGTATTTTAATACCCATATTAGATTTTAAAAGTGCTGTAAAACTTTATTTATTTTACTTATGCCCATGTGTCCTTTGGTGACATCTTCGAATATTCAATCTAATATCTAAAATTCTGTAATGGACTTGCAAACAAAGTGTTCGCAGAATCATGGCCATTCTTGTTTAGGCAAGACACCGCGAATATGCATATTCTAGGTATAATTATGCCCATGATTAAAAATAATTGTATTATACAGGATTTCCCAGGGTTCGACAATAATATGCCGTTTTTCTGAGTCCTGTGGCTCATTTGGGGTCGAAAACATTCTCAAAAATGTTGTTGCATTCCGGTTCGTTGAGGAATTAAGTGAAAAAAAAAAAACGATTTTTGGAGATTTTCATGTTTTTTGCTACTCTGGAGCACTTATCTCCACTCAACCTGGTTATTGTAATTGAAAGATCAGATACACTATTATAGCATTAGCACTAAATCGGGTATAAATTACATTAAAAATCATGTAGATCGGACCACCGGTTCACTAGATATTTAAAGAAATGTGTGATAAATCTTATTTTTTGTTGCCTAAAGTTTGGGGTAACATATCTGGAAAGGACACCTTGTAAAAATGTCCGTCCAAAATGCTTAAACTTACTTGCTACATTATTTATCTTTCTTTTATCTTTGACATACATTTCCGCATGTGATCTCTCTAATAGTTTCGAAATTATTCACGATTAAATAAAAATCGCATAACATTTTTAATGGTCAATTTGCATTTAAATTTTATTTTATTTCTTTTTTTTTATAAAAAAAATGGATTTGAATATTTTTTTAAGGTAATTCTCAAGAACCATACCTCAAGATCAAAGATGGCCATAGTATGTTCATAGATCCATAGATAATTGATCATAGGCCATAGATAATTGAATCGGTGTAAAATTTTATTACCAAACAATTTATCATCATTTGGAAGTTCTTAGCGTATGCGGGTTTAAAGTGATATGATCTATGAAAAACCTCCTCTGGCAGACATATTTTTGTGATTTAAAAATGGGTTATTTGAGCTTAAAATCTTAAAAACGGTTTGGAATAGGATTGCACACCAAATGTGCGGTGATTGAAAGATATAAGAAATAGCCAGAAAACGTAACTAGTCCGGTCTAATTATCTTAAGAATTAAGGAAGTTAGTTAACATTTTATCTCTGCGGGTATAAATATACCCGGTTTATGCAAAAGTGTAGATTTTTTTGTTATGCATGCTAGGGTTAATAACACATTTGAAAGATTTGTTATTAAAATATCCTAAACATTTTGAAAAATGTGACCGTAGAGGACGGGGAAAGTTCATTTATGGATAGATTTGATTTGAATCAAAATGATTTGAAAAATGGATACTCAATCCATCACGATTTTCGGCAGTCATTTCACTCGTTTCTCAAGTACTTGAAAAATTTATTGCTTAGAAAAATTAAATTAAAATTAAAATAAATTAAAATGCTTAGATCCCGTTAAAAATTCTTTCTTTTCTTATAAACCAGTTAATTTTACCCCAATTTTACCTTTCATTTTATGTAAAAAGAAAAAAAATTTGAGTAAACCAAAGGAGTTTATATTTATATTGTGCAAGGTTTTTCTATTCCAAATGATTAGATTTACAAGAGATTTTTTTTTTATAATATACCAACAAAATATTGTATTATTCATGCATCAAATAAAAAAAAAAAAATACATAATAATATTTTGTATTATTATTATTATTATAATTATATTTTGTGTTTTTCATTGACGCGGCGAGCGGCTGAATTGTTATTTATTTATTTATTTATTGTTTTTTTCCTTCTATATTTTTTTTTTGTATTCTATTTATGTATTTTATTTTCAAAAAAAAAAAATTTTATATAAAAAAATTAATTTTATAAGAGAAACCACATAAAATAAAGCATATTTTGTTGTTTTTATTTATATTTTTTTATATATATATCTAACTTAAATCTATAATATTTTTTTTGTTTCATTTTCTTTAATGTTATATTATTATGCGAGTTCAATATTTAAGAATAAAATGAGGTCAAATTTGTTTCAATGATTTTTTATTTTTGCTTTATAAAGCAGATAAAATAAAAAAAAAATCTATATATCAATTCACAAATTGATTGATTGAGAACGGGGGGTGTGAAGCATGCAAATAATATATGTTAAAATCATTATAGATATTGTAATAAATAATTATGATACATCACATAGATGGAAGTATAGTAAGAAATGGGAGATGAATGAAGTGTAATTTTTTTTAAATATTTGACTGGGAAAGTATCCAATTCTTAACTTTGATCTTAATGAAAACTGCATAAAAAAAATACTATAGAAACATGTTCAAGAAAGCTATTGGGAGTATGCATTAATTCGTGCGGTGTGCGTTACTAGTTGCGTTCCATTCAATTACCCGGAGTAGGTAGGAGTAGATAAGAGTAGAAATAATCTACTCTTTTCTATGTCGAACTACTCTGTACTATAGCAAAGAGTAGTTCAGAGTAGAAAACATCTACTCTTTTCTACTCTTACCTACTCCTGGTAATTGACTGGAACGCGACTACTAGTATTACCTCGCATCGTGTTCATCCGTGACTATATTTATTTGAAAGCTACTGTTATTGGGCGTCTTTCGTCAGCGTATATATCATTTGATTGAAGCGTAAACAACATTTGTTTCTATTCATTGGAACAAGTCGAACTTTGTTCCAGAAAAAGTGTTTTTGCGGGGAGTTCTTCTTCATTACTTTAACAAGAAGAAAAGTGCTACCGAAAGTCATCGTATTTTAGTAGAGGTTTATGGTGGCCATGCTATAGCTGAAAGAACGGGCCAGAAGTGGTTTTCACGGTTTAAAAGTGGTGATTTCAATTTAGAAGACGATGAACGATCTGGACAGCCAAAAAGGTTTGAAGATGAAGAATTGGAGGCATTGCTTGATGAAGATGCTTGCCAAACGCAACAAGATCTTGCAAAATCATTGGGAGTTGATCAAGCAACCATTTCCAGATGTGTAACAGCATCGGGATTCGTCCAAAAGCTTGGAAATTGGGTGCCGTGCCTTAAGAATTAAAGCCAAGAGATATCGAACGCCGATTCTGGATGTCGGAAATGTTGCTTCAACGCCACAAAAACAAGTCATTTTTGCATCGGATTGTCAATGCGGTGATGAAAAACGAATTCATTATGATAACCCCAATCGCAAGAAATCGTATGTGAAGCTCGGCCAACCATCGACATCCACGGCAAAGCCGAATATCCATGTTGCCAGGGTAATGTTCTGTATTTTTGTGGGATCAGAAGGGTGTGTGGTATTATGAGCTGTTGAAATCGGACGATCAGACGATCAAAGAGGACCTCTACCGAACACAATTAATTTTTAGTTTGAAGAGAGCGATTGCAGAAACAAAACGACCAGAATATCCAACCAGATACGAATCCATAATTTTCCATCATGACAACGCTCGGTCACGTGTTTCAAGACCGGTTCAAAACTATTTGGTAAACAGTGGGTGGGAGGTTCTACCTCACCCGCCTTATAGCCCAGACATAACCCCTTCTGATTACTACTTATTCAGATCAATGCAAAATGCCCTCACCGAAATACGCTGCACTTCAGAACAGGGTGTCAAAAATTGGCTCGATTCGTTCTACACCACCAAGCCGGAGAAGTTCTTTTTGGGATGGAATCCACAAACTGCCAGAAAGATGGGCAAATGTTGTAGCTTCCAATGAACAATATTTTGATCATTGATCGTATAACGATTTTTTCATCATCAAGACTTAATTTTCGAAAAAAAACCGCATGAATAATGCATACTCCCAATATAAAAAATACTAAATTTATCATCAAATAGGTAAAATTTAAATTATTAATTGATTTATCAAATTGATCTTATACAATTAGAATCGATCTTTTTTCATTTTTTTCTTTTCATTTCCCTCCCATAAAGTTTCTTATAATACGATCCAATTTCCCCATATTTCCCTGTCTATAATCATATTTTTTTTATTATCTAATAAATAAAAAATTAATGCATTCAAAGAAATTCATCGAGTCAACGAAACACTCCAACAATCATTTATAATATACACATATAATAAATAATATTAATAATAAAACAAGAATTTATAATTAGCATATAACATCATCATCTCACATTATACTCTATAACTCTATATATATATATATAACATTTTATTCACATATAAGGTCAATTAAATTAAAAAATAAATAGTGTTTTTTTTGTTATTTTCCAATTCATATTTATATTCATTGTTTTTTTTTTGTATTATAAATAATATATCATAAATGTTATATAAAAAATACTTGCTTACACATACATATATTACAATAAACAGTAGACTCGTGATATAAGGAAACGTTGAATAAGCAAACGGTTCAAAATAGGAAACGCTTCCAAATTTTGTAGTATATAGCCTTTAAATAAGAATCGTGAAAAACAATCAAAACCTCGATTTAAGGAACGATTAAATAAAATAAATAAATTTTTCGCTATATCACCAACAATCTGGTTTTAGCGTCCAACAACAGCCTTCTGTTGTTAGTTTCTTAATTTGTGTCTTTTACGGTGTCGGTAATTAGCCGTACGACCAACCGCAAGCGAAAAATACAACTCTGTGTTAAAATTCAGATTCGAAAGAAAAATAACCGAAAACACAAAACATATTTTATGCATTCAGTAGGATTCGAACCCACGACCCCAAAATTTCGTTAGAATTTTAGGTTGGCATTTTTAACATTTACACCACAGAGTTATAACGATTGGTGTATTTTACTCACATGATGAAATAAATTAAATTATGTATATTTGAAAGTATTTTAATGAAATGATTTTAATATCTCATCTCTCACAATCACTCGCTTCACATAAATGTATTGGTTTTTTTCAATGGCATTGGTGGGTTGGTGCATTTTATACTAATAATCTATACAGAATTTTTATTTGGTTTTTGGTTTCAACCAAATAATGCATTTGTTTTTCAAAATAATTGCTTAACGTGATTATAAATCATTTGATTTTATCCTATTTTCCAAAGATTTTTAAAGATATCTCTAAAAGTTATTTTAACATTTTTTTTAACGGAAACCTCAACATAAGGAAACTTCGAGATATAGGGAACGATCCCTCCTCTGTTATCAATTGTTCCTTATATCGCGATTCTACTCTGTATAACAAAAAATTATATCTATTTATTTTTTTAATTTTATTTTCTATATATAAATGAATTTATTTATTTATTTAAATATATAATAATAAAAAAAACGAACGAATGAACACGATGATAATATTTTTTTACATATAGTTTTTTTTTTTTAAATATATTGTTTATTGTATAAATTTTATTATTTAAACGAATGATGACATATTATTTTCCTGTCTATATATTTTTAAATATACCTACCATATAACAAAATACTCCACACAACATTCAGTACAAACTGACTACAAAAAATTATGTATGTTTTGTGGATTGGTGGAAAATATGGTGGAGAAATGGTTCATGGTTCAAATAAATCATTGAGTTTGATTCCATATACAATAAATAGCAGCAAAAGTGAATAATGTTAAAGAGGTGAAAGTATTATCGGTCAGTTCCGATTAATTCATTGTGATTTAATTTGGATAAATTTATTGAACCGCTGCCATGGGGTTTAAGTAAAAAAAAAAAAAAAAGGTTTTTGTTTTTTTGGAATAAACCAAATCTATAAAAAAAGTGTTAAAAATAGAAATATACTAATTGAAAAATTAATTTCTTATCAGTTTATGAGTTTTCTACTGTTTTTTTTTTTTTTTGACTAAACCAAATCAATTATCTTTCAGTCACACTGTCTTTTGTATTAAACATATAGAATTCTATCACTTACAAAAATAAAATAATTTTTAAAAATATACAAATGATATTAATAAATTAAATCATTTTTTGTTTTGTTACAACGAAAACATCATTTAAAGAAACAAAAATATATTCAATTTATGTTGTTTGTGTTGTTGTTGTTGTTCTTGAATATGCTATTTATATGTATTAAAATTACACATAATGGAATAATTTAATTTAATAATAAAATACTACTCTATAAGAGGTAGTAAATTATTGAAATTATATAAAAAATGATATGAGAATGAAAGATATGAGAGACGGGATAACAAGAACACGGGGTAATTGAAAAAAAAACTGTTTTATATAAATGAATAATAATTTATTAAAATTATATCGTGCGATGACAATTTATGTTATTTATAGGTTCTAATAAAAGGGTTCTTCTTCTTCTTCTTTTTCTTCTGCTTCATGTGCTAGAAGATTTTTCAAGTAATTTTTCATGCGATAAAGATTTTGTAAAAATGAATTTTATATTAAACTATGTTCAGTGGTGGAGAGTTGGAAATTTGTTTTGAAATATATTACCAAAAGAATAGGATATTTTGAAAGGACTAAAAGTATTTTACAAAAAAACAATCAAACAAAACTCTTTCTAAATATAGTGAATTTTTCGTATAACAGTCCCATAATTTTTCTGTAATTTTCATTTTCCTAGAATAATTTGGATTAACCAAAAATAGAAAAAAGTTGATTTTACGGGAAAATTTAAAATTCGTAATACAAAGACTAATTTTATTTTTTGTATAAATCAGCTAATTTTAGATATCTGACATTCAAAAGATTGGAATCCTCTTGGAAATATAACTAACAATTTTAATATGATTTTTGTGTTGTGTCCAAAACCTCTAAAAAATAAATCCATTTCGTTATAAAAAAAAAATTATCACAAAACAAATATGTAAGAAACAAATCATATACACACATTTTTTTTTTAACAATCATAAAATAAAACAACATTCAAAAATTATTATCATACCAAATTATTTTATCATTTATTTATTATAAATATACATATAAATATGAGAAATAACTTACAATCTAAGAAAGTTTAAAAGGTTAATACACAAAATTGAAATTTTATTATACTTTTATTTATCTATCCTATTATATACTACTCTAATCATATTTAAGTAACAGAAATAGAATCATTGTGGGGTGGCATTAATAAAACAAAGTTAAAAATTGACGCGAAAGTTACAATTGAAGGAGTGAAGAATTAAAGGGAAAATCATTGAAACATGGAATAACACCGGATGAATGGAAAAATGTAGTAAAAAATACCAAAGCATAATGGAGGCTGTCATAAAGGACGACAAAGGTGAAACTGCATCATTTTGAAATAAATTCCCTAATTAATTGTTTAAAGTCCTTTTTCCTTCAAAATCTTTTTTCGTTACGGGCTCACAGCAATAGAATTCCGAGGTTTTACGGGCGCTAAACCGATTCTGCTGCAGTAACGAACCAACAAAAAAAAAAAAAAAAATCTAACATACGAATAAAATAGCAAGTATCCGAAATACCAGGTGTAAGAGTATGAAGTGGGCCTCTGCCGATAAATGGCGGTACGTACTTATATTAGTAATTGTGAATGAGCCTTAATGCGATGTTTTTTTTTATTGTTTTGACATTTGTGAACAACATTCAATGTGGTAAATTCCATTTGTAATACAACAACATAAAATTTTTTAATGTGTTAAAAATGTATAATTTTGTGCATTCAACAATCATTAGTGCGGGTATCATTAGTTTTTTGTTATCATTTAAAGAAAAACGCGAAAAAGAAAGATTTTGATTTGAGAAATGAACAACGTGGAAGACCACCAAAAAAGTTTGAAGACAGTGTGAAAGCATTGTTGTACGTAGATGATACACAACCTCAAAAACAACTTGCAGCAGCCTTAAATGTAGATCAAAAAACAATTTCTAATCGTTTAAAAGCAATGGGAAAGATTCAAAAATGTGTTTAAAAGCAATGGGAAAGATTCAAAAACGCAAGAAAATCGAGAATTTTTGTATCGAACTGGTGTGATGAAAAATGGATTTATTTTGAGAATCCGAAACGCAATCGAAATCATGGGTTTCACCAGGCTTTGTGTTTGGTGGGATCAGGAAGGTGTGGTGTATCATGAACTTCTGAAACCTGGTGAAACTATTAATACTGTTCGCTACCAACAACAAATAATCGATTTGAACCATGCATTATTAGATAACCAACCAGAATGGACAGAAAGAAAGAAAAAAGGCTCATTTCATACTCCTACATCTGGTATATATTTCGGTTAAAGTAGTACTAAATTTATAAATTTGTTTTGTCTATTCCATACATTTTGGATTCTTCATTTTTGTTTTTACACAAAAAAAGTGACATTTACCAAAAAATTTAATTTAACATCCAATTTTTTACAAATTATTCTTTGCATTTTCTTTCTTTTATAAATATATTACACAATGAAAAAAAAACTAAATAGTAATTATTTTAACAATAGACAAAGAAATTTGAGTTTTGGTATTCAATTATATTCAATTGCTATTTTTTTTACATTTATAAACAATTATTATGGTAAATTAATGTAATAAAATAATCTTAAAATTATTGTTTGTAAAGGGTGTAAATTTTTTAGCTATTATCTTTTTGGCAACACTGGTTTAAACAGCTGATGCACGTTTCGTGTTTTGTTTCATTGTCAAACATCTTCAGTTTGGTCTATAATTTAACCATGAATCGTCTTCGACAAACGAACAACGCTTGCAAATTATTGAATTTTATTATCAAAATGCGTGCTCTGTTAACAAAAAGTTCATCGCGCGCTTCTTCCATTTTATGGTCAGTTTAATTTTGACCCACTGAAGCGGCTATTCGGGCTATTGTGACTAAATTTCGCACCAAATTTACATTGTTGGACATTAAACCACCAACACGCTTTTATACGTAGAGTGCAAACTGAAGAAAATATCGCAGCTGTATCGGCCAGTGTTAATGATGACCATCAATTATCGATTCGTCGACGTTCGCAGCAATTGGGCCTCTAACGTTACTCAACAACGTGGAAAATTTTGCGGAAGGATTTAGGTGTGAAGCCTTTCAAAATACAGCTGGTGCAAGAATTCAAGCCGAACGACCTACCGCAACGTACAATTTTTGGTGAATGGGCTGTTTGACAGTTGGCCGAAGATCCACTTTTTTACCGAAAAATTGTGTTCAGCGACGAAGCTCATTTTTGGCTCAATGGGTACGTAAATAAGCAGAATTGTCGATTTTGGAGTGAATATCAGCCAGAAGCATTGCAACAGCTACCAATGCATCCAGAAAAAGTCACAGTTTAGTGCGGTTTATGGGCTGGTTTTAAATTGGCCGCCTAGATCATGCGATTTAACGCCTTTAGACTATTTTTTGTGGGGCTATGTTAAAGCTCATGTCTATACAGACAAACCCGCTTCAATTGACGCATTGCAAGACAACATTGAAGCATTTATTCGTGAGATACCGGCCGAAATGTTGGAAAGAGTATGCCAAAATTGGACTAAGCGGATGGACCATTTGATGGCGCAGTCAAGGTCAACATTTGCATGAAATAATCTTCAAACAATAAATTATATGGACCGCGTACTATCGATTCAAATAAAGATTTCATGCATTTTTCTGAATATTATGTGTTTTTTTTTTTTTGAAAAACTTTCCTATAGCTTTTAAAAAATCACCCTTTATAACGACAGACGCAACCAAACGGACAGAAAGTTAATAATTTCATCAAAAAAATAGAGAATAAAATATTTAATTTATTGTAATATAATTTATCTCTATAATACAAGCAAATAAAAATAAAAAATTGTGAATAAATAAACATTATTCTGTTATATAATGCATTAATATAATTCATTCGAAGATTTGTATAAGAAGAATACAAAAATAAATAAATGATTAAATATAGCTTATATAAGAAAATTATAATGTCTTTTAATATTAAGATTTTTCCTTTATGATTATTATTATTATTATACAATAGTATAATTAACTAATGTACATAATAATTTTTTTTTTGTATATTAACGAGTAGTATAAATAAACATATATATATTTATATTACATGCACAAACAACTTTAAGGTGTAATTTATTTTTATTACACGATGATATGATCATAATGCAATAGAAGTTTGTGAATTATTATATTATTCAGATAGTTTTCAATTAGAATAAATCGATTGATTATTTTTTATTGTGAAGAAACGATAGAAATTCTAGAACTATGCAACAATAAAAATCTATATTGATGATTTAACCTACACTTTCCTTTCAAATCTTTCCGTCCGGATGCTAACTTTAAAAACTTGTTAATGCAAAATTTGTTTTAATTTAATTTAATTCAAAACTCGTCATTCGCACAGTATAATATTTTAAAAAACAAACCAGCTCACACACAAAAAATACAAAAAAAAAAATAAGAACAGAAATACAAGATGATTTATTAAAGAAGTAAATATCGTGATTTTTTATTTATATTATAATAAGGAAAAGCATATAAGAAGATGAAGAGAATCATCAACCTATTGCTGCTACTAAACCTGAAAACTGGTTTGTTAAATTTTTTAAGTATATTATTTAAGTAAATAATAAATGAATGTAAAATAAATTTTTAATAAAATCACATCTTAACTTGTAAAAAAAAAAAAACACAAAAAAAATATTTAAAAATAATATCACTCACTTCATTGTATAGTGAAGTGAAGGGAGAGATGCTATTATTTTATCTCAACAGAAAGTTTTAAAAAAGTATTTTACAATAATATTTACCAATTTTTTTTGGATGATTAAATATTGTTTCTTAATAATGATTATAATTAATATTAAATAAAACATTAAAAGTGTGATATTTTTATTTTAATATTAAATATATGGATTCTTGATAAATGTAAAAGTTTTATTGCTTACTGTCCATAGCAGAGTAGAAACAGGAAATTAATCAAGATTATTTTTAGTAAATAGCATCACATTTCCTTTAAATTATCCTTTACACCTTTACACACAATCATAAATCATAACTCTATTGATAACATTTTATATTCTATATACGCAGTGATGGGCAGTTAAATAACACAGTGATGGGCAGTTAAATAACACAGTGATTCATTACGCCAAAAATAAATTTTGGTTTTTACAAGTATAAATTATCTATATGCAAAAAACCGATAAGTTTCTGGAGGAAAATTGTATTATGGACCGCGACGAATCAAAGTATAATCGATGTTGATCGGATGGAAAAGTGTATGTACTCCTCGTCCTCGTAATCAAAGCATCAATCCATTATCCATATTAAAAATAGTAAAAATATGGTGGCGGTAAGATCATGGTTTGGGGAGAGCTATCTTGGTATGCATTTTTTTTAATTTCTTTCTTTTATTCGTTACTACGGCAGAATCGGTTTAGCGCCCGTAAAACCTCGGAATTCTATCGCCGTGAGCCCATAACGAAATCACTTTCGATCAGG
The DNA here is from genome assembly GCA_958336335.1 of Dilophus febrilis. Classification (NCBI taxonomy): domain Eukaryota; kingdom Metazoa; phylum Arthropoda; class Insecta; order Diptera; family Bibionidae; genus Dilophus; species Dilophus febrilis. The sequence goes on along the minus strand of OY284472.1, from coordinate 10,685,997 downwards.
TGATGAACCTTAGATCCATTTAAGTGATTTTGGGTGGTAAATCTATTATAATACGTGGATTAATTTATGAAATTTTGAAAATAAAGCAAACATATGAGATAAAAAAAAACTTATACTAAAATGAAGTAAGAAAAAATCACTCATATGTTTTCAAACAAGTGTCCAAGTTGCACTTTAGATGGATTAGTTTTCAGATAAGATGAAACGTTTAATTTAAATGACTGCGATAATCAAAAGTAGGGGGAAATACTATAGTTCAGGGAGACTATTCCATAATCTTGATGTTCTTGCGGGAAAAACGAATTTCCAATTCTTTTTTTTCGCAAAAAACTAATACATATACAGAATATGAATGAGCCTTTTGTGAATTTTTCGAATTATAAGAGAAGTTAATTGATTCAGGAATTAGCTTTAAAATTTCATTAGAGCATTCATGGTAATAATATACCTATAAAATGTGCACAATGAAGCTACTGCGATCGTCTATGATGTGTTTTTGGATCCTGTCATTAAACTGTAGTGTAGTAATTGGTGCACCAGCCTATATGTAGGAATTATGCTCTAGAAGTGGTCTTATAAAAGACCTATTAACTAATGCTAAATTTTCAGAATTGAAAAATTCTTTCGATCTTCTTAAAGATCCAATGCGACTAGCAGCCCCTTTAGCTGCCATTATTATATTATTATTCCATGTAAAGTTGTTTGACAAAGAGATTTCCAAATTTAATTTAGTCATTAGATTGTGGAATAATTGTATTATGCATAATTATTGGGTCAAGATTTATGGTTCGTTTGTTTGAGAACAAACATGCATTTGTTTTAGATGGATTAAATTCTACTAGGTTTATACTTCCCCATTTAGATTTAGTGAATCTAAATCTTTGTATTGGTCCAATACATAAAATAGAAGGAACAATATACTTGAAAATGTAATAAATTGATCATATGCTTATTATAATATGCCACTTCATTGGTAATTTATGCACGATAACGATCCAAAGCATACATTCCTCGTTCCATAAAAAGATGACTGTTTGAACAACAAATTAGTGTTTATTGAATTGGCCGGCACAATGTCCGGATGACTTTGTGAACCCCATTGATTGAGAATTTGTCGGGAGATGTCGAAAAAGCGATTATTGAAAATTTGGGCCAACAACAAATTTGGACAAATTATGGGAAGTTGTGCAAGAGACTTGGCTTGCAATCACATCAGATCGATCAAACGTTTGTTTGGTGGAAAGGAAATGCTTCGTAGATGTGATCAAGTAATTAAAATGAAAGGTTTCCCAATAAAATGTTAAACCCAAATTTTAATCAATTTTTTATTTTTTGATGCAAATAAAGCCAAAGTTCTTGGACTGGCTATTTATTACGTGACCATTTAATTTTAAGAATTAAGAATTAATTATCTATTGGTGTTTTACTTCTATAAACTAGCTTAGTCAGTTTTACACTGCTTTCATTAATTCAATCCATTTAACTGACCACCACCACCTCAACAAATAAAGATTTTAAAATTATGGATATACAAAAAAAAACTAATAGAAAAATTTAGTATTTTTTATCAAAACTCATTTATAAATAAATATTTGCTGCATTAACAAACATACAAAAAAAAAATAATAAAATGATTATTTAATTTATCATCCTACAATCGTATATTTTAAATTAAAACTGTTTTTTTTTTGTTTGTTTATTATGTATTTTTTTGCTTCTTTTTTTAAATAGAATTAAAATAATCTCAATGTATGTTAAAAAAAAAATAAATAAATAATTCACAAAACAGTGATAAAAATGAAATTTTACAATGACAACACCACAAAAGCAGTAACTAATAATGTTTTTATTTTTTTACGCGAATTAAATATAGATGACATCATTTTATAAAATAAAATTATATATATAGAAAAATATCAACAATAATGCGGCGGTGATGATAATCATAATCAAATCTAATATAATAAATAGCATATCTCCGCAAAAATAAAAAAAAAACATCATCTCTGTGAATGAATTGATTGAATGAATGAATTGGTTTGGTTGGTTTGGTTTGGTTATTATTATTATTGTTGTTGTGTAATTTTTATGTTTTTGATCATCAAAAAGAATATATGCAAAACAAAAATTTTAATACTATATAAAAACTAAACTGAAATAATAAATACAAAAGAGATGTTTGTTGTTTCGTTTGCATTCAAAATATATTTATGCAAAAAAAAAAAAAAATTATTGATATTATAAAAAAAAAAACCTCGTTGAATGACAAATTTGTTTTAAATTATGATCTAAATTCTTTGAATATTCTAAATTCTGCGAATCAAAATACGTTCTATACAAATCGAAATTGAAAGCTAATAAAATTCATTAATAATTAGAGGTTGATTTTTATTATTCATTTATTTATTTCAAAAAAACATTAAATACTAATGATACAAAAAAATAATATAAAAATGCAATATACACAGTGTGACAATAAATATTCCGGACTCAAACCATATCTCAATAACCAGTGGGACGATCTATGTGATGGATAACATGCGTTTTGAAGCTTGATGTTTTCTCAATCGTCTCTAAAAATTTCATTGCATTTGGTTGACAAATAAAAAAGTTATGACATTTCTTTTTGAAACAATATGTTAATTGAAGTAGAAATTTTAACATGGAACAAAGAGCAGTCATTAAATCCAACGCAAAGCTTGGTAAATATGCAACAGAAACGTTCAAATCGATGCAGCAAGTTAATGGCGATAATTGTATGGGTAGAACATAAGTTTTTGAGTGGTATAAACGTTTCGTGGATGGCTACAGAGGCTAAAAAAACAAGAATAGTTCCATCGAAAATCAAGACAATGCTAGTAACATTTTTCGGTAGCAAGGGAATTATCCATAAAGAATTCGTTCCAACTGGTCAAACAGTCAGATGATGGGCAGGATTCATCGTATTCGACCTGAATATCGTGAATCAGATAGTTGGTGGTGTTTGTTACACGATAATGCACCAAGTATGCACACTTCACTTATTGTTCGTAAGTTTTTGGTTCGAAATCAAGTCTGTGTGTTAAATCATCCACCGTATTCACCCGATTTAGCACCATGTGACTTCTCCATGTTCCCAAAACTTAAAATAAAATTGAAAGGATGTTTTTTTTTGAGGATATTGAAACCATTCGAACATCATCTACACGCGCACAATAGGCAAATACCACAAAATGAGCTGGAACACGCATTTGAATCATTATTAAATAGATGTAAGAGTTGTATTTTAAATAATTAAAAACAAAGCATTTCAAAAATCGTGTTTTTAATGTATTTCCTAGGACCAGTCCGGAATATTAATTGTCGCACTGTGTACAATGCAAAAAAATTTGGTTTGAATATCCGATATCCAAATATCATAATGAATAATTTAAAAAATTTTTCACAATGGAAGCCGGAAGTGTGAATATGTTAGTCAATATTACAATAAAATATTAATATAAATTCATGAGAATTTACGTTATTATTAATTAAGAAATCACTATAAGAATTATAAGATGAAAGTATAACATCAAGGGGATTAAAACGGCAGTAATTGGTATGATGGCCATCAATTTTAAAGAATTCAATTGAACTTTGACACTGAAAATTTATTGTAAAATCCAATTTATGCAATAATGCTGTACAGTCGACAGTATTATTAATCAATCCACAAGCAAAAGGTAAACCAATAAACTGTCTATGCTGTTCAAGCGTAGGCATGTTCAAATAGTGCCAATCTATAAGTATAACAGGGCAAATCATTTGAACCGCAGAGCAAGGAAGAGACCTTAGAGCGAATCTAAGAAATCTTCTTTGGATTGATTCTAATCTACCTATTGCATTTGAATAATAAGGTGACCACACCGGACATGCATATTCCAAAATGGAACGAACAAGAGCATAAAATAATGCCCAGAGACAATACGGATCCGTAAATTCAACAGTGCAGTGCGCATAATGAATCCCAGTACCGAATTAGCCCTATATTTATCACATAATCAATATAAAATTTAAAAGTTAATTTAACATCAAGATAAAATCTAGGTAGGGTCTTCTTCAAGGTATTTAAAGAATTACCATGTAAATGGTATGAATAAAATAAGGGTGTACGTTTACGCGTAAAATGCATAACCTTACACTTGTCAATATTTAAGAACATAAAATTACGAGAACACCAATCATATAAAAAGCACAAAGATCAGACTGAAGTGCGTGATCATCCATCGTCCCGAGTAACAACAGATTTATAAATTTTCACATCATCCGCATATAAACTACATTTAGAATTATGTTTGTAAGGGTTGTAGTGTAAAAATACCTTATAACTTGGGTTACTTGGGAATCCGTTGAGTTAGAATGACTACGTTTCAGGGATTCAATTAGAAATTCAATTTCATTCTAAAAACTTCCCTTATCGATCACAAATGGGATTATGGGACAATTTCAATAGTTAAAATCTATAAACGTGAAAAATTGTCTATTTATCCATACTCTTGTTGAAGTAGCATCGTTTTTTTTTTTTATATAAAGATTTATATTTATTTTTAAACAGATTATAGTATTGTTTTGCCCCAATGATCTCGCTTCAGATCAGATGGTTTAAAACAACAATGAAATCAAAGGGATGCGATTGATGTGATCCGATCAGAAAATTGTCTTGGTCTTCACTTCCAAAAATAATTAAAATCAATACCATTTTATGGTAAAATTCACCCTTAATTCATTTAATTTAATCACAAAAAAATATAAAATCATTTTAAATGCGTAAAATCGTAAAATATATTATTTAAATTAGTAATATACAAATTAAAATGACCTAGTCCAGATCCATTATTCCATTAAATTTAAATGATTAGAAGTTGATTTTTACTTCAGAAAAATTCAGCTTATTTATTTATTTATTACTGACCGGAAAGTGATAAAAAAAAAGATACCAATACCATTAAAATTCACAGTCAGATAAATTATCATCTTTTAGAAATGATTGAAGATTGATTTTTACTAATTATAAAAAAAATCGTTTTTATTATGTAAGGCTTATAGTAAAAATACCTTCTAACCCGTTGAGTTAGAATGACGACGTTCAGAGATGCATTCGATAGGTAATTAAATTCTCGAAAAACTTCCCATACCTATCACAAATGTCGGTATGGAACAATTTCTATATAGTAAACATCTATAAATATGAAAAATTTTCAATTTATCTATACTTTTTAAAGTAGAATCGTTTTTTTTTCTATAAAGATTTTGATCTATTTCAATGTTTTTATAATTGATACTAATCAAATCATTAGGAATGTGCTCGACTATGCTTCAAATATTCTTCTTCATATATACATAATAAATTTAAAGGAAAAAAACAAATAAGATTTTTATTATTCAAAACAAAATGATTTGTTTTTTTTTTTTGCAAAACTATACTCTCATCATAACACAATAAAACCGTAATAAAACCACATTTTCTATAGATAGAATTTAGAAGAATAACTTTATTCCTTTAGGCAAACTCTACAAAAATAAATATAACCATAAACGAATATTATATAAACATCATCTATATATATATATGTATTGGTTTGACCTATTTATAGAACATAAAAAAAATCTAGGTCAAATTGAAATTGGATCTATCACATTCCTTTCATTTCTTTGTTTTTTTTTCTGGTGCTTGTTGACATTTCCTATATCTAACTCTTTTGAATTTTCCATTTATATACAAATACAAAATTGACAATTTGACATGAATACAGTAGACGCACTTTTTATGTTTTTTTTATTCACTTATACATACTCAAAATATAGAATATTCTTATAGTTTTTTTTTTTTGGTTTGTTACAGAATATGTAAAAAAAAAAACAAAAAATGAGGTCAGAAATAAAGGTGTGTCTGGGTTAGGTCATTTTAATTTCACTATTACTAATCTATCTATAACATTTTATACATTTAAAATTATATATTATATTTTATTAAATTAATTTAATTGAATTAATTTATTTATTTTTTTATTATATATTTGGGACTTGTGAATTGGTGGACTTGGTGACAAAAAAATTAATAAAACATTTTGAATTTTTACAAAATTCGATTTTCAATTACATTTGTTTTTTTCTTGTAATAAATTTGTTAAAGAAAATATAAAATTCTTTATCAATTTCTACTTTAGTTTCTTATCAACATTTTAAAATTATCTGTTTTTAGTTTTTTTTTTGTTTGATTTTTAATAAATTTTTTTATATTTATACAAAAAAAATGATAAAAATAAAATTAATCGATAGTGTGATATCACTGCGATTTTTATACCTCTACTCTATGGTGTGTTAAATCGAAATGATATGATTGCGTGTGTTTCTCGTTTTTTGTAAATGTTTATATAATAAATTATCAAAAAAAAATATTTTTATTATTGAATCATTTTCATAATATCTATTGGTAGGCAATAATTTACATAGGTATTTGGATTTAAATACGCGGATAATAGATAGAAATATATCCAAGATTTTACTTGAAAAATTTTACAATTAATTTATTTATATATAAGACGGCTTTATACAACAACCCCTTCATTGTAAGGATACCAGCGGTGAAATTTTAACGGATGAAGAAAGAGCCATCACGAAATGGGCTGAGTATTTTAAAGATCTACTTACAGCAAGCGCAACCCAATTAGAAGTAGAAATGCAGAAAACGAACTTCTGTACCAAACAGCACACAACCACTAATTTCGAAACCAACATATGAGGAAACCAGAGAAGCCATTCAGAGAAGCTCAAGATTGGAAAGGCGGCTGGATCTGACGGCGTACCTGGTGAACTCTGGTGAAATGTGGTGGTGGGGATGTTGAATGTGGAATAGTATACACGAGCTAATTGTGCATGTTTGGAACTATGAGATTATACCACAGGAGTAGAAACTTGCTGTATTTGTGCCAATACACAAGAAGGGAGACCGGATGGACAGGTGTTCAAAAAAAAAAAAGTGCAACGCCTAGTGGCGTAAGCGGTAGGACTTTGAAGTATATAAATTGTATAATTGTATAAGTTGTTTTGCGGGGAAGTTTAATAACTTTCTTTAATTTGAAGAAAACCGCTGCTTGTAGTTATCGATTTTGGTTGGTAGAAGCTTACGGTAAACATGCTCCAACTGAAAAAAACTTGTGAACGGTGGTTTGTACGCTTCCAAAGTGGTGATTTTGAAGTGGAAGACAAAGAACGATCCAGGTCAGCCAAAAAAATTTTAAGACGAAGAATTGCAGGCATTGTTGGATGAAAATTCGTGTCGAACGCAACAAGAGCTTGCATTAGAGTTGAATGTCTGAATGCCTCTACCATTTCTAGACGTTTGCATTCAATGGGAAAGATCAGAAAGCTAGGAAAATGGGTCCCACAACAACTGAATAAAAATCAACTCAAAGCACGAATCGATGCATGCCATAAACATCTTGCCGAGCACAAAAAACATAGTTTTTTGAATCGAATTGTCACTGGCGATGAAAAGTGGGTCTATTACCACAACCCTAAACGTAAAACATCATATGTTGATCCCGGCCAACCATCAACTTCTCAAACAAAACGCGATATTCATTGCCAGAAGCTTATGCTGTGCATTTGGTGGGATCAGAAGGGTGTCGTATATTATGCGCTGCTGTTAAAACCGAATGAAACGCGTTTTAACAGCTGATCGCTACCGATGACAACTGGGACGAATTGGCAAAGAAATTGAACGAAAAACCAATGACCATTGATAGCTCGAAAACACCACAAAGTTTTAATGCACGATGAGACCACATGCCAGACCACATCGTGCAAACATCGTTAAGGAAAAAATAAAGAGGCTCGGTTAGAATCATCTTGATTACCCCCCCGTACTCTCCAGACCTTGCTCCTTCTGATTACCATTTGTTCAGATCAATGCCGGTCAGCCTGACAGATGTACGCTTTCGAAATGCTGAAGAAGTGCGAAAATGAGTCAATAAATGGATTGGGACAAAAGATGAGGAGTTCTTCAAAAGAGGAATCAACAAACTTCTTAAAAGATGGGAGGAAGTCATAGCTAACGATGGGCAATATATTGGTTAATGGGTACTCAATTATTTTGTTATACAAATAAATGTCATTTTCAAGCCAAAAAAATCGACATTTTTAATGCAGGGTCCCAATATATAAGAAAAAAAAAATCTTTTGGCATTAAACTGTATCTTTACGAATCTCTTATTCACGCAATTTTTTTTTTTTTTTAAACAAAGTATGAGAAAAGAAAATAAAAGAAATTATTATGTTATTTTATTAGTAAATTTTATTTCATGGTCACAACTTAATATTTTTATATGGTGGATAAATTAATTATAAAAAGTAGAATAGTAAAACAAAACCATAATATAAATAATATGGAAACAAATACAAAAAAAATACATCTGATTTTCCCATAAATACCCAGGCAGACAAATCCATTTATACAAATAAATACGCATTTTATAAATAATTATAAGATAAATTCTATTGATTGTAATATGAAATTCAGTTCAGTGTTTATTTATCTAGTTGTTTTTTGTTTCTTCTGTGTTTGATAATCTATTTATTATCTGAACCAAAACAAAAAAAAAAGAAAATGGTTTTTTTTTACCCACAAAAATTCATGTATTTTTTATTTTGTGTGTTTCAAATCAAATTGTTTTTTTATAATCGTTTAATTATAATTTTTTTTTAACGTGTTCATATCTTATTAACTTATTATTACTACCGCACCACAGACACAGACACACAAACACACACTTTATATAACATATTGAATATTACTTTGCTTGCACACAAAATCTAAAGATTTTTTTTTCTTTTTACATATAAAATAATGAATACCAAAAAAAATTTGGAATTAAGATGTAAAAAAATACAAAAACCTATTTTTATTTTTAGATGTGAATAGGAATAAGTTAAAGTGTGTTGTAAAAAGATAAAAATCGACCGATGATGGTGATGCGATTCTACAACAAGATTCTATCTATTATTATTATTATAGTAATTTTATGTGTGTGTTTATTTTTTTGTAAAAGAATTTGCTATTTGTGTGAGAATTTTGCACTGTTTCAATATCACACATTTAATTAAATTTTATTCATGAATGAGATAGAAATGAACACAAACAAATAATGATTATAATAATTAATAAATCTATTTAAAAAAAAAAATAAATGTTTATATGAAAACAGTAGAGTTATTTTTTTGTTTCCTTTTCCACAGATATGTAATTACTTTTAATTCAGATGTCAGATATTAATAATTGTAGATTAAATTCAATTGAATTAAGAAAGATTGCGATTCAATCTCAAACAGTTTGACAATTTTACAGTTTTGTATATAATATAATTGAGAATTATCCAAAATGTTTTTTAAAATGTATTTATAGTTTTCTATAAAACATTTTACCAATTTCTTCAAATAGAGATGGTTTTGGGTTTCTAAATTTGTTAACCCAAAAATGTTTGTGAATTTAACTGTATATTTAAATATTTTTTAATTGTTCTACGATAGAATCCCCGGTTTAGAGCCCGTAAAGCCTCGAGATTCTATTGCCATAAGCCCATAACTTAATCAATATACAGTGGTTATATACGAGGTCGGATTGATATTGATCCGGTTTCTAAGATATGGCGCTACTGGTAATCAAATGGATATTTTTTCTATCAAATATAATCTGTTAGTAGGCTCCCTGTAAATTTTTAGAGCGATGCGTTATTTAGTTTTGGTTTGGGAGCGGTAAACGACAGACAATTTTTGATTTTTCTTAAAAATGGAAAAAAGTGGATATCGTGCATTGAACAAAACATTACTTTTTGGCTTGGCATGGAAAAACCCCAAATGAAACAAAAGAAAAGCTTGATAAGTATTATGGCACATCTGCTCCAGTGAATTCAACCGTAATTTATTGATTTGCTGAATGTAAACGTGGTCGTACATGGACCGAAACAATACCATTAGCGGGAAGACTTAAAGAGGTGACAACTGACAAGAAATGGTCGACAAAATCCATGATATTTTTTTGAGTGATGTTGAGAGAGATTGTTGACATCATAAACATCTCATATGAACGTGTATTCAACACGAATATTTGCATATGAGAAAGCTATCAGCAAAATGGGTGCCGCATTGACTCACAATCGAACAAAAACGAAATCGTGTGTGGTGATCACTTCAAAACAATGTATGAACAAAATAAAGCAGAAATCGAGATGAATTTTGGCGTCGATTAAATAAAGGTTAATGAAACATATGGATTCATCACATCATACACCTGAAACAAAAAATCAATCTCGAAACAATGGATAGAAGCAGGTGGAAGTGCTCCAAAGAAGGCAAAGACGGTTAAATCAGCGGATAAATCAGTAATGGCGACTGTATTTTGGGATGCGAACGGTATATTGCCCATCGACTACCTTAAAAAAGGTAGTAAAAGATAAAAGGAAATTATTATGCTACATTATTAGATTGATTGAACGATGTAATCAAGGAAAAACGACCACATTTAAAAAAGAAAAAAGTGTTCTTTTTTTAAGACAACGCATCGGAGCACACGTCAACAATTGCAATGGCTAAATTCAATGAATTACGTTACGAATTTTTACCGCATCCATCCTACAGTCCAGATTTAGCACCCAGTGACTGTTTTCCTGTTTCCAAACTTGAAAAAATGGCTCGCAGGAAAGAAATTCACATCAAATGAAGAAGCAATCAACGAAACAAACGCGTATTTTGAGGAGTTCCCGAAATCGTATTATTTAATGAATGGCATAAAAAAGTTGGAAGATCGTTGTAATAAATGTTAGAGAGCTAAAAGGTGACTACGTTGAGAAATGAAATAAAATTAGAACGAAAAAATGGTTTTTTCTTTGTTAGACCGGATCTTTATCGATCCGCCCTCGTATTTATAAAATGTGCATATTAAAGCTACTGATGAGCGTCTCTGTGATAAAATAATTCAATGGAATTTGTTATAGTTTCATTTTTGATTTATATGAGAACTATATAGTTAACGATTCGTTAACACATTTTAAAGAAATCGTTGATAAAAATTGATTTAATAAAATTTTTCATATAAAACATACATGGAAAATTGTAAAAAAAACTTGAAAAACTTTCAATTCTGAAGTAATCCTACGAAAGAAACCTACACGAATATTTAACAGGGACCACCATCACCTAAGTGAGTTAGAAACATCTGAGAATGATTTTCAAAACGATTGCTTAACGAATTTTCAAGAAATCGCTATAATATAAATTGCGTTGGTACAATTGTTTTCATATAATAAAATAATGAAAATGTAGGAAAACTATCAATTCAAAATGAATCGTCCCAAGGAAACCTAATCGAATATTTTACAGAGACCTAGAAATGGTCTTATATAAACGTTTTATAAACTATATAGTGTTAAATTTCCAAGAATTAAGGAATTCCTTGGATTCCTTCTTTTAAAAAATCCAATGCGACTGACCGCCTTTTTAGATGCAATAATTATATTATTTCTCCATGAAAAGTTGTTTGACAAAGACATTCCCAAATTTAATAGGTCATTACAGATTGTGGAATAATTGGACTGTGCATAAGTCAATTGGGTCAACATTTATGGTTCGTTTGTTTGAGAACAAACATGCCTTTGTTTTAGATGGATTAAATTCTACTAAGTTTATCCTTTCCCAATTACAATAGATATTGAATCTAAATCTTTGTTAATTGAAGAAATCATCGGCTGGCGAGACTGAAGCATTTTATTCGCATTATGAGGATTACGATGTAGTTCATACGAAGAATTTAATGTACTATCGTCTGCATAACAGTGCATTGGATTTTCTGTTATCGATAAAATACCATTAATAAAAATAAGACATTATAAATGAACTTTCGATACATTTGGGAGATAGATTTCCTCGGGATGAACAATTCAGAATTCAAGATTTCTTCGCAAACAAAAAACGATACGATAAATTTAACATTTTTTTTTAATATATGAAATAATAAACCGAAAACTAAGAAAACAAAGTTGAAAATGTATAATGATGCAAATCGAAATCATCAATACATTTGGCATTTAAAAAAAATAAATATACTCAATATATATTAAAGTGAGATATTCCACTTTCACATATATATCGAATTCAAATCTATCTAAAACAAAAGTGCATCTATACATTACTCTATAAAATTTATACCATATGTCATTGATTTAGAACTACAATTACAACAAGTTTTAATTAAAAATAGAAATAAATTTTCTTTTTAAAATAAATAAACAGTAGAATTGCATAAGAATATATATATATAAAAATTATCTGTGTTACAATAAAATTACATTAACTCAAATCGAATTGAATTGCAAGCAATTCAAGAATATTATATATCCATCCATTCTATATGTTGTAGCAGGGTAGCAGCAAGCAAGCAAGCAAGTGGTATACAGAAATGACCATCACACTTTTAATTCGATATATCTACAATTATATTGTAGTTAGTTAGATGTACATATAGCAACAAGTTAGAAAAATGAATATGTAAATATGATATCAGGCAGAAAATATATATATATAGATACATATAATATAGAGTAACATATAAATCTATATTACAAAAATGTTTACTTAACATTTGTTTACAATTTTTTTTCTTCAAATAATTTTATCTATCTCTCTGCTGTATTCTGTACGTACACATTGTAAACATATATTAAATAACCTCGACCAACTAAATTTTAAGTGTAAATTAAAAAAAAATGTATATTTTTTTCCATTAAATCTTAAAGAGAAAAAAAATAATCTATCTATAATTACGTTTTGTAACAATCAATTGCAATTTGTTTCTTTTTCTTTTATTTTATTTATTTTTTGTAATAAAGCAAATATTTACTTATTTATAGTGTTTTATTTTATGTTAAATATTAAACAACCAACCACACATACGGTTTTTTATAGTTTTATAATGTGTATTACTGCATATAAATCAGGCTGATAGTTGATTGAACTTATTATATATGTACAATATATAAAATCTTATTTATTTATCCTAATATATGCAATACAATAAGGTGTGTGTGTGATTCATTTTATTGAACATCATAGAATAAATGAAATAAAATCAAATGGCAAGTACTTTTTCGCAGTAATATGTACTACTACTAAATATGCATTGATAGCTTTCTATTACAACACATCAGTATCTTATCATTAATATCACACATTATAAATGTTAAAAAGAAAAAAAGTATTTCAATTAAAAAAAAATACCTCTATTGAAAGTTATGTCATTAAAAATAAATGTTGTTAGGCCAAATAAGGTATTAAAAAGTGCAGAAAATTATATAAAAAAAAACGATTGATTAACAAATGTTTTAAAGAAATCTCTCTATTTTAATACTAAAATACATAATGAAAATTGTGAAAAATTTAAGAATATTTTTTTATATTTTACAGAGAAAACGTTTAATGAGTTCGAAACATTTTACATTGATTTTCAAAACGATTGGTTAATGAATTTTCAAGAAATCGTTGATAGAAGTTGATTTAATACCATTTTTCATATAAAATACACATTGAAAATCTGGGAAAATTATCAATTCTGAAGTAATCCTCCCAAAGAAACCTAATGGAATATTTTACAGAGACCATAATTTAATGAATTAGAAACATCTTACAATGATTTTCACAACGATTGGTTAAAGAATTTTCAAGAAATCGTTGGTTGAAATTGATTTAATAAAATTTTTCATATAAAACACACTTGAAAATAACATGAAAATTTAGGAAAACCATCAATTCTAAACCTAGTCGTTTCAAGGAAAATTATTCCAATATTTTACAGCGATTACCTTTAATGAGTTATTAATATATGAAAACTGATTTCGAAAAGGATTGATTAACGAATTTTCAAGAAATCGCTATCAAAGGCATTCATTGGATAACAATTTTCATATGAAATAGACATGGAAAATCGTGAAAATCTTAGAAAACTATCAATTCTGAAGTAATCTTCCTAAAGAAACCTAATGGAATATTTTACAGAGTCCACGTTTAATGAATTAGAAACATCTTACAATGATTTTTAAAACGATTGGTTAACGAATTTTGAAGAAATCGTTGGTTGAAATTGATTTAATAAAATATTTTTAATAAAATACACTTGGAAATAACGTGAAAATTTAGGAAAATTCTCAATTCTAAATGGATAGACCCAAGGACAGCCATTCCAATATTTTACAGAGAATACACTTAAAGAGATATGAATATCTGAAAAGATTTGCAAAACGATTTGTTAAACCATTTTCAAGAAATCGCTATGGTAGAATTTGATTATGATGATTTGATAACATTTTTCATATAAAATACACATTGAAAATTGGGAATATCTTGGAAAATTCTCAATTCTAAATGGATAGACCCAAGGAAACCCATGCCAATATTTTACAGAGACCACCTTTAATGAATTATAAACAACTGAAAATGATTTTATAAACGATTGGTTAACGAATTTTCAAGAAAAACAATAACAGAAATTGATTTAATAACATTTTTCCTATAAAATACACATTGAAAATCTTGGAAAATTATCAATTCTGAAGTAATCTTCCCAAAGAAACCTAATGGCATATTTTACAGAGACCACCTTTAATGATTTATAAACAATGGAAAATGACTTTAAAAACGATTAATTAACGAATTCTCAAGAAAAACAATAACAGAAATTGATTTAATAAAATTTTTCCTATAAATTACACATTGAAAATCTTGAAAAATTCTCAATTCGAAATGGATAGACCCAAGGAAACCCATTCCAATATTTTACAGAGGCGATCTTTAATGAGTTAGAAACATCCGAGAATGATTTTCAAAACGATTGATTAAGAAATTTTCAAGAAATCGCTATAATATAAACTGATTTAATAAAATTTTACATATAAAATAATGAAAATGTAGGAAAACTATCAATTCTAAATGGATAGTCCCAAGGAAACCTACTCCAATATTTTACAGAGACCACCTTTAATGTATTATAAACAACTTACAATAGATAATTTTGCCAATAGATAATTTCTTAACGAACTATAAAAAAAAAATCACTATAATTGAAATTAATATAACAAATTTTTTAAAAAAAATATAAAACTGTTTAAAAAAAATACGATATTTTTTTACAATCCCAAATGATTATGATTAGAAATAATGGTCACAGTCACACAGTACAAATCAAAAACACACACCCATTAAAAATCTTACATTTTTTTTTATCAAGTGATATTAATTTAAAAAAAAATGTATAATATATAATCATTATTTTTTGTTGCAATTAT
Source organism: Dilophus febrilis (assembly GCA_958336335.1). Taxonomy (NCBI): domain Eukaryota; kingdom Metazoa; phylum Arthropoda; class Insecta; order Diptera; family Bibionidae; genus Dilophus; species Dilophus febrilis. The sequence goes on along the minus strand of OY284472.1, from coordinate 10,670,650 downwards.
CTAAAAATAGGTATGAATAATATATCTTGTTTATAATTTTTTCTTTTTTTTTTGTGTGTTTGTGTGTTTCAGTTAATAATTTTTTTATTTTTTTCATAGTCATATATCTCAGTATTTTATATAAATTGTGGTGGTATTATAAATAAATAAATAAATATATAGATAGATAGATAGATAGATAGAATGGTGAAATATTGTCGTTTGCGTTTTACTTAATAATTATATGTTTTTTTTTTTATAAAATCAATGTATTTGTATTTGGATCAAAATCATTTTGATGTGGATGGACACAACACTATATTACATATATATATCTATAGATAGAAATAATAATAATATTTAATCTTTTATTTATTTTGAAATCAGTTTTGATATCGAAAAAAAAAAAAAATTCCTTTAAAATCATATTAAGATAATATAAACAACAAAAAAATGTATTATGATATAAAATTATAGTATAGAATAAAAGACGATATATATTTTGATTAGAATGTTTTTTTTTTATAGTTTTATCTTTCTTTCAGAAATAGGAAAACTGATAGTGTGTGTGTGTGGGACAAACAGATTTATTGCATTAAATATTAAAAAAAAAAAACAAAATAGATAATTTGTTTCACTTGACCCGAGATTGATAAATATCTTATTATAATATTAATAATAATTGTGTTATTTGAAAAAAAAAAAAAAAATTTTGTTCAGTTAACTATTAGATATTTAAAGATCATTTGTAAATCAATCAATCAATCAATATGACTATTGAAAAATGCAAAACAAATAATACAAAATAATTTTTTCTGATCTACGTAAAAGGTATTCTACTATATACATGTATATGCACCGCAAGAATCACAAATATGTGTGACTGACGACGATCATGACGAAATGTAAATAAATTAATGTTTATTTTTAATTATGTAATATTGGTACACCTCTAAAGTAAATATATATATATATATATATCTAGAAAAAATACAGTAACGAAATGATTTATTAATAAATAAAATAAAATAAATTTTTCGCTATACAACCAACAATCTGGTTCAATAGCGTCCAACAACAACAGCCTTCTGTTGTTAGTTTCTTAATTTGTCCCGTTTACGGTGTCGGTAATTAGCCATGGTACGACCAACCGCAAGCGGAAAATACAACTTTGTGTTAAAATTCAGATTCAAAAAAAAAATAACCGAAAAACACAAAACATATTTTATGCATTCAGTAGGATTCGAACCCACGACCCCAAAACTTCGTTAGAATTTTAGGTTTTACACCACAGAGTTATATAGTTATTAATATTACAAGCATATTTTGGATAATAAATAAGGTTTCAGAGAATGAATTTAAATATTTGGAGGTATTTAATTTAAAAGAAAGTAATAACTTTTCAAATTTTAAACAATTATGAGGAAGTTCTTTTGATAAAATATCAATGTGAATTGGAATTGAAACCAAATTCAAACAGAACCGAATTTCTTTTGAATTTCATCGGGCGTTTATTAGTCATTATATTAGGAAGATATTACATAAATTACGAATCCCAAAACAATATCCCTCATTTCAGTAAAAAAAATAAATAAAAATAAACAATCCTTATGATTAATTATGAACGTACATTATACTGTGTAGTGTGTATTTATTATTTATGTGCATATTTTGGATAATTATTTCATTATATTTTTTCTATACATTTGTATATATATATATACGGTAGTATAATTGACTATATGTAAATTAATAAAATAAATAACATTAACACACATGGCACATTCATCATTCATACGTATATTTTTACTATTTTTATATAATAATATAAGCGTTATTAACACTTCGTTCAATAATGTGTGTGACTGACACATAGATGGCGTCCCTAGAACTAAATCAATATTTTTTTTCGCATTTGGCAACCTTTTTAGGCTTACTGTCAACATCATATGTTAATCAGATCATTTGTTTACAAGTTACAGTGCTATAAGTGACGCTATTTTTGTGTTTTAAAAAAAAATGAATTCAAAGCAATTCCGTGTGCTGATTTATCATTGTTTTTTAATGAAAAAAAATACTGTTCAATGCCAGGAATGGCTTGAAAAACATTACTCGGACTCTGCTCCATCAAAAAGAAGCATTTGTTATTGGTATGCCGAATTCAAACGTGGTCGTACAGACACCGATGACATTCCATCTACTGGAAGGCCAAATGACGCTGTTATTCCGGAAAACGTTGAAAAAACACTGAAAATCATTATGTCCAACCGTAAAGTGAAAGTGAGGGAGATTGCTGACATTCTGAAGATATCAGCAGGCAGTGTACAAACCATAATACACGAACATTTGGGTATGAAAAAGGTGTGTTCCAAATGGGTGCCGCGTTTGCTCACACCGGAGCAAAAACAACAACGAACCGATGATTCAAAGAGCTGTTTGGACATGTTTACGCGCAATAAGTCGGAGTTTTTGCGACGGTACATCACAATGGATGAAACATGGATCCACCATTTCACTCCAGAGTCAAATCGGCAGTCTGCTGAGTGGCATGCAGCCGGCGAAAGCCGCCCAAAGCGACCAAAGACGCAGCAGTTGGCTGGCAAGGTTATGGCGTCTGTATTTTGGGATGCGCATGGAATAATATTCATCGACTATCTCCAGAAGGGGCAGACCATCAACAGCGACTATTATATAGCGTTATTGGAGCGTTTGAAAGTCGAAATCGCAAAGAAACGGCCTCATATGGCGAAGAAAAAAGTGTTGTTCCACCAAGACAATGCACTGTGTCACAAATCAATGAAAACGATGGCAAAATTGAACGAATTGGGCTTTGAATTGCTTCCCCATCCACCGTATTCTCCAGATTTAGCCCCCAGCGACTACTGGCTCTTCGCAGACCTCAAAAGGATGCTCCGTGGTAAGAGATTTGGCTCAAATGATGAAGTAATCGCCGAAACTAACGCCTATTTTGAAGGCAAAGAAAAATCGTTTTACAAAGGCGGTATCGAAAGATTGGAAAAGCGTTGGAATGATTGTATCTCCCTAAAAGGGGACTATCTTGATGAATAAAAACGAATTTTGGCAAAAAAATGTGTTTTAATTAATTAGTCACACACATTATTGAACGAAGTGTTATAACAACAATTTGCTGTGTATTATCATATACTATATAATAATAATTATTATTATTATTGTTGTTATGAGAGGATGATATTTATTATGTAAATGTATATATATATATATTGTAAAGGCAATGTTTGAATAATAAATGATATAAGAGAAAAAAAATCATTTTAAGTATACATATTTATATTCTTTTATTTACTTTTTTGTAAATATTATTGTTTTGTGTGTAATTATTATAGTGTATTATTTACAACAATATCATCAACAACAACAACAACAATAAATATGATTTAAATAATTTTATATGGAAAATAGATAAATGTAAATAAAATAGCTTATAAATAAAAAAAAAGAAAAAAGGGATGAATTGAATAAATGAATGAATTTCTAACATACCAGTTTTTTTTTTTTTTTTTTAATACTCCAAAACTCCAGAATCTTTTCGTCAGAATCGTCGTGAATTAATTGATTGAATTTCTGTTTATCAATATACACGTTGCGGAAAATTGCGGAAAAAAAGATAACATAACCACACACCACTTAATGTGTTGTGTTATTTTTAACAATGGTACATTGAATCTTCGCTTCTAACAATATATATAATGATACCAACAAAACTATAACAAAGGAATATAAAAAAAAAAACGAAAAATAAATAAACAAATAACAAAAAAAAAATAAAAACAGATCAAACTACTGAATAAATGATACAAAAAAAATCTGCCGTTAAGTTAAACCCAAAAGAATAGCAATATCTCTTTAATAAACAACAAAAATTTACGCATTACATCATCCATTCATCCATCCATCCATTCAGCGGTATTATATTTTATACACACAGGTGCATGTTTATTCTTCTTTTTTTTTTTTTTTATAAACATATATATAAATAATAACATACAATAACAAAAAGGAAAATAACAAAAAAAAAAAATAAGATAAATCTTTATATTCAACAATGACAAAAAAAAAATCTTCTTTAAAAATATCCTTTAAAAAAAATGAATTCCCACACACACAAATGCGTACATAATAAATTGCATATGGAGATAATTTGGTGGAACTATGGAATAAAATTGCATTTATTTTTTTTTTTTATTCACGCTAATTCAACAACACATTTATATATATATATATATATGCAGTGTATATACATATTTTTTATAGCTGTATATAACAAAAAAAAACAACAACATTTTTTATATATATTTTACATGTATAAGATGTGAAGAATGATGCGCGCGCTTATAATATATATAGATATAGATATATATTTCATACGTTTCCTTATGAAAAAAAAAAAAAAACAAATTATATGTGTATGCGTTAGGTCATACGACAGCAGCCATCTTCCATTTTATTCATTATGTATATAAAATATGTATATATAAAAGTATGCGTGCATGGATAAAAAAAAAAAAAAAAAACTATATATAATTATTTCATTTTTCTCAATACAAAATTTCAATTGATGACGTCATATTGATTATTTTTTTTTATTTTTTTTCACTTACATTTGATTTATTATTTACTTTTGCTTATAAATGATATTGTAATTTAAATTAAATGAAAAAAAATATACGTATAATTGAATATAGAAAAATAAAAAAAAAACCACTATCAAAGTAATTTATGTTATATATTGTTTTTTTTTTGTTTTAAGAAAAAAATGGGGGACATTCACCAATACTTTCACACAAATATTTAAATTCCATATAAGAAAAAAAAAAAAAAAAAAAACAGGAACAGGATTGCGTTTTTACTTTGCGCATGAAATTTCTTTCCTATATTTTTTTTTTTTTTTGTATTGCTGTCGAATAGTTTTTTTTATCCTTTTTGCAAATTATTGATTTTATTTTTTTCACTGAATTATTTCTTTGTTTTAAAAAAAAAAATAATGAAAAAAAAAAAATCATTTAAATGTTCTTAAAAGAAAAAAAAAACACACACACACAAACGATGCATAGAGTTCGTTAAGATGATAATTATTTATTATTTGAATTGTATATAATCAAGGATCAAAATACATGCAACAAATCAATATACAAATTTTCTTATCGATATTAAATGGATAAATGGAATTGATGAATATTGTTTAAAAAAGAAAACAAGATTTTTAAAACCAACCAATTTAATATTAATTGAAAAATATATTGTACCACACCCAATATAATATACAGTGTGTACTATATAGAAAAAAAATAACGAAAACAAAAACTGAATAACGATGATAATGCTGATGATGATGTGCCGGTCAATATTTAATTTAAATTGATTTTTTATATTTTTTATTCTTTTTTTTTTGTACAAAATAACCACAAATAACCATTGGATAACCAACCAAAAAAAAAAACTAATTAAACTAAAAAAAAAAAAAAACAACTGAAAAAAAATGGAAACTTACCACAGTTTTTTTTTATATCCACAGGAATATTTTGAATGAAAATTTAACAATTGTTGTTGTTGTTGTTATTGCTTTTTTAACACACAATTTTTTTATATTTATTTTATTTTTAATAATTTATTATTAATATTATTTTATTTATTTTTTTATTGTCTTTTATGAAGAAAAACAAAAAAATATTATTTACTGTGCGCTCGTATCGCGTTCGCGTTATTTTATTATATGACGGACGATGAAGTTTACACCACCACCGCACACATGCACACACTCTAATCGACTCGTCGTAGTCTAGTCTTCGTACTTCGTCACGTCGTCGTCGTCGTCTCAGGAGGAGATGATGAAGCAAAGGAAAAACAAAAAAAAAATTTATTTTTATTTTACGTTGCCCCTCGTCGTCCGTTGTCCGTTGTCTATTTATTTATTATATTATTTATATATATATATATTGTTGATGACGATAATGATATATATTAGATATGTGCGTGCGTACGCGTTAACTTTCATACATAATAATAATGTTATTGATACTGTACTGTAATACAAAGCGACAAGTTACTTACAAACAACACCAACAAAAATAACATTTAAATCCAACAACAAAAATGGCATACGCCCATGGATAAGTTTTTTTTTTTTTTTTTTTTTTTTACAATTGACCGATAAAATCGCACTTTTTTTTTTTTTTTTGTATTTAATCACTTGAATTTTTAATTGTGTTAAAAAAAAATATAAAATATTTTGTTTACAAAATATAATCAATTAGATGAAATGAAAAACAAACTTTATAACAATTTAAAAGAACCGATTTTTTAAAGGAAAAGAATTTTTCACTACCGCAGAAACAATCACTATACATATATATATATATATAATTAAAAAAAAATAAAGAAAAAAAGAAATATTCGATTAAAAATTTTAAATAAATTCGTTCGATCGATTACGATTATTTTTTTTTTTTTTGTGTTCTTTGCTTACTTGCTGTTTGCCGAATGATTTCAGTATTTGTCGTTCTGTTGTCTGTTCGCATTCAATGTATAATTAAATTAATGATGATGATGATGATGATGATAATTATTGAAGTTGAATTTGCGGGGATGGATGTATGTGAAATGAAGATGAACTATTGTTCGTCAGACGAATTGTCTCTCATTGCCTGTCCCGAAGAATTATTGTAGAGAATGAAGTTGCCGATGAATGATATGATGAATTATATTATGAAAATTTTTATCTTTTCAATTTTGTATATAAGAAAATAAAAATAGGTTTTCCAATAATTTTTCATGTATTTTCTGACATAAAAAAAAAATTTGTAATTATAAATTTTAACGGAAAAATTATAAATTATAATTAATTATGTAATTATTATTATTATTTTTTTATTATAATAAATCAACAGTTTTTCCACCAAAACTGTAATTCCCTACCTTATCGGATTGTTTTTTTTTTTTTTTTTTTTAAATTGAGTGAGATAAAAATCAAAAACCTTAAAAATTCAATGCATCGTGCAAGTGCACATACAATTTGATCATGGTGTTTTTGCAACGAAATTTTTATTATATTTAAAATTGCAAAAAAAAAAAAAAAAAATAAAACAAATATACAAAAATAAAAGCATTAATTTTTTTTTTTGAAGAAGAAACGATTGTTGCTTCTAGGACGCGGTTGTGTGTCTTTTTTTTTTTTTTTGCTTAATTTTGGCTTTAGGACGCTATGTCTTATTATAAATTTTATCATGCAAGTGATTTCATATTTATATTATTATTATTAATTAAATTTATATTTTGTGTTTTTTTTTGTCAATTTGAATAAAATAAATCAATTTTTTATTTGACCCATATATTTTTTTTTTTTTTATTTTTTTGTGGTAACAGAGAAACTACTAATAACATCATTGTATAACGTGGAATGCCACACAAAAATAACCATAGAAAAGAACGTATACAAAAAAAAAAAAAAAACAAAACAACAACAATAAATAGAAGTAAAACAGAATGGGACGTTCAACATCTCCGACACCGGCAACCGGAACAACAACATCAACGACAACACCACCGGCTTCAGTATTAGCATCATCATCGTCATCATTGGGTCGCCGTCGAAAAGAAAAAGATCGTGAACGTGGTGGTGGTGGTGGCGCTGGAAGTGATTGTGATCGTGAAAAACGTACTAGTAAACGTTCACGTGATAGAGGCGGTGAACGAACGAGGCATCCCGGGCGTTCAAGTCGTGATCGAGGAACAGGAGGCGGCGGCGGCGGCGGAGAACGTAATCGTGAACGAAATCGTAGTGGACGAAGAACTAGGTGAAGACAAATAAGTGTAGTGTATTACTAACCAAATGCTTTTATATTTTATATTTTAATTCATAACAATTTATCTCATAACATAACTCACATCATATGTGATTAACTCATTTTTAATTTATACAATGCAATGGAATACATCTATGGGAAAATTCATAAAAAAATGTTTGACATTTAGAGTGTCAGTGGCATATTTTAAATTGTCAATCATTAGATAAATATATGCATTGTATATTTTATGTCTGTCTGTAGAAAAAAAAAAAATTATGATATTTTTTTAATTAATAATGTTTCGGTTAAATTTCCCTTTTAAAAAATGTTTAGATCACGTTCATATGATCGTGCAAGTACAGCCGCCGGTACAAGTCATCAATCATCATCATCAGCACGATCAAAGGCAAATAGAGTAGCCGCTGAACGACCACAAGTTTCAGAAGCCGATCTTGAAGGTAAAACCCCCGAAGAACAAGAAATGATGAAAGCAATGGGTTTTTGTGGTTTTGATACAACAAAAAATAAAAAAGTTGAAGGTAATGATGCCGGTGATGTTCACGTTATATTAAAACGTAAATATCGACAGTATATGAATCGTAAAGGTGGTTTTAATCGACCACTTGATTTTGTTGCTTAAAAAATTTTTTGAGCGAATCAGGAGTTTTTTTTTTCATCATCATCATCATAAACAACTTAAAAAAAAATTTACTAATAGAATTTCCGGAATCATACAATTAATTTTATTAGAGCAGAAAAGATGAATTCAAGATGAAGAAGAAAAAAAAAGGATTATCGTATTTTAAAATGGACAAACAAAAGAAAAAAAGAATAACGGGTATATTTATACTGTTTTAAACACAAAAAAAGAAAAAGAAATTATTTACATAACATAATTTTAAAAAATAAAATGCAATAGACAGGATTTACACAACAATAGACAGGATATACACAACAATAGACCGGATTTACAAACAATAGATTTTTTTTTTATGTGATGTGGTGTTTTTTTTTATTAAAGAATAAACACCCACACACCCAAATATATATATATATATATTGAAATAGTTAATAATAATTCATATATTTAAAAAAAAAATTTAAAATACAAAGAAAATTTTATGCAATAGCCCTAATGGAAATCACACAAATGTTTTCCACACAACCACACAACCATACATCCCCTACAATAGTTAATTCATATAAATATTTTGTTTTTTTTTGTTTTTTAATTACTAATTACAAAATGTTATCATAATATCAATAGTTAAACACAAATGCAATAGCCCAGATATTTTTGTTTTTTTTTTAATATATTAATTAAAATAATTTATATTTTTGTTATACCATAAATCAAATTATATTATAAATAATTACAAAAAATAAAAAAACAGAAAAATTATTCACATCACACAACAATACAATTCATATTAAATCAAAATCAAATCATCATCACATCAAACACACCCAAACACAAACCCATAAACAATTAAAATTAAATTAAAATACCTCATATATTTTAATTTCTTTTTCGTTACATTAAAGCAAAAAATATTATTTATTAAAAACGAGAATAGAAAAAAAAAAACATCAACCATTTTTCGTTCGTTTTAAAATAGAAAATATACCTCAAAATACGATTAAATAATTAATTAAAATAAAAAAATAAATAATAATAATAATAATAATGAAGGAGTAATTATTTAAAAAATAAAATAAAAAACCATTTCTTATTTAAAATTATTAAATAAGATAATTAAAAAAAGAAAATATCCATAATATTTTTGTATTTATCATACAAATAATTATGAATAATTTGTTTTTTTATGAGAAAAAAAAATAAAGAATTAATTTCCATAAAAAAAAAAACTTATTTAAGATGAAAAGGCATTTTAAGGTTTTATTTTATTATATGAAAGGAAAGAAAAAAAATTTCTCTTTAAATTTGTTATTGCGATAAGAATTTTTTAATAGTTAACAAAATTATAAATAAAAAACAAAAAATTAGGATTAATTTTGTTAAATTTGAACCAAAAATTAAATAAAAAAAAAAAAAAGAAAAAATTAATTTAATAATAATAAAAACAAACATTTTTTTTTTCATTTAATAGTCCATAAGAAAAAATTTATAATAAAGGACCGTGATTTTTTAAAAGCTATAGGAAAGTTTTTCAAAAAAAAAACAAACAAATAAAATTCAGAAAAATGCATAAAATCTTTATTTGAATCGATAGTACGCGGTCCATATAATTTAATGTTTGAAGATTAAATTTCATGCAAATGTTGACATTAAATGCGCCTCAAATGGTCCTTCCGTTTTTTGTCCAATTTTGGCATACTCTTTCCAACATTTCGGCCGCCGGTATCTCACGAATAAATGCTTCAATGTTGTCTTCCAATGCGTCAATTGGAGCGGGTTTGTCTGTATACTGTACATGAGCTTTAACATAGCCCCCCACAAAAAATAGTCTAAAGGCGTTAAATCGCACGATCTAGATGGCTAATTGACCGGTCACGAACGTGAGATAAAATGTTCACCGAACTCGCCTCTCAATAAGTCCATTGTTGCGCGTGCTGTGTGGCATGTGGCACCGTCTTGTCGAAACCACATGTCATGCTGCAAGTCAAGCTCTTGCATTTTTGGCCAAAAAAAAAGTTGAATATCATCTCACGCGGTAGCGCTCACCATTCACAGTTACGTTACGATTCGCATCATCTTTGAAGAAATACGGTCCAATGATGCCACCAGCCCATAAACCGCACCAAAAACTATGACTTTTTCTGGATGCTTCTGGCTGATATTTACTCCAAAATCGACAATTCTGCTTATCTATGTACCCATTGAGCTAAAAATGAGCTTCGTCGCTGAACACAATTTTCGGTAAAAAAAGTGGATCTTCGGCCAACTTTCCAAGAGCCCATTCACCAAAAATTTTACGTTGCAGTAGGTCGTTCGGCTTCAATACTTGCACCAGCTGTATTTTGAAAGGCATCACACTTAAATCCTTCCGCAAAATTTTCCACGTTGTTGAGTAACAGAGGCCCAATTGCTGCGAACGTCGACGAATCGATAATTGATGGTCATCATTAACACTGGCCGATACAACTGCGATATTTTCTTCAGTTCGCACTCTACGTAAGCGTGTTGGTGGTTTAATGTCCAACAATGTAAATTTGGTGCGAAATTTAGTCACAATAGCCCGAATAGCCGCTTCAGTGGGTCTATTAAACTGACCATAAAATGGAAGAAGCGCGCGATGAACTTTATTAACAGAGCACGCATTTTGGTAATAAAATTGGGATGATTTCAATGGATGCGAAATGTGAGATCAAAAAGAACCTTTAGTATTAAAAATTCAAATAAACTATTACTCAGACTCAAACCATAGAACCCTGATAAGATTTTATTTACAAAAAAAATTAATACATTCTGAAATTAAACCTTTTCGTTCATCCACATAATCCATAATTTGATTAAGAATTTGGTCACTTCCACATCGGACATAAGGTTTTTTCTTATTCACTTGGCAATTCATCATCTCTAATGGAAACACTTCCGTATTTTGTAAACCAATTAAAATTTTGATTTGCATTTTGCCGGGGCAGGGAAAAAACAAAATACTAAAAGAAATGGACAAAATTTACGAAACCAAATTTAATTTAGAAAATAACATTTCATTCATAAACATTAAATGAAAACAAAAAAGCACCTTACCAACATGATTCAAAAAATATATCTATTGGGACCCTGCATTAAATATGTCGATTTTTTGGCTTGAAAATTACATTTATTTGTATAACAAAATGATTGAGTACGCATTAACCAATATATTGCCCATCGTTAGCTATGACTTCCTCCCATCTTTTAAGAAGTTTGTTGATTTCTCGTTTGAAGAACTCCTCACCTTTTTCCCCATCCATTTATCGACCTATTTTCACACTTCTTCAGCATTTCGAAAGCGTACATCTGTCAGGCTGACCTGCATTGATCTGAACAAATGGTAATCAGAAGGAGCAAGGCCTGGTGAGTACGGGGGATTATCAAGATGATCCCAATTGAGCCTCTTTATTTTTTTGGTGTTTTCGAGCTATCAATGGTCAATGGTTTTTCGTTCAATTTCTTTGCCAATTCGCCCAGTTGTCGTCGGTAGCGATCAGATGTAACCGTTTCATTCGGTTTTAACAGCTCAAAAATACACGACACCCTTCTGATCCCAGGAAATGTACAGCATAAGCTTCTGGCAATGAATATCGCGTTTTGATTGTGAAGTTGATGGTTGGCCGGGATCAACATATGATGCTTTACGTTTAGGTTTGTCGTAATACACCCACTCATTTTTCATCGCCAGTGACAATTCGACTAAAAAAACTAGGTGCTCGGCAAGATGTTTATGGCATGCATCGTTTCGTGCTTTGAGTTGATTTTCATTCAGTTGATGTGGGACTCATTTTCCTAGCTTTCTTATTTTTCCCGTTGAATGCAAACGTCTAGAAATGGTAGAGGCAATCCGACATTCAACTCTAATGCAAGCTCTTGTTGCGTTCGACACGAATTTTCATCCAACAATGCCTGCAATTCTTCGTCTTCAAATTTTTTTGACTGACCTGGCCGTTCTTTGTCTTCCACTTCTGAGGCGTGCAAACCACCGTTCACAAGTTTTTTTCAGTTGGAGCATGTTTACCGTAAGCTTCTACCAACCAAAATCAATAACTATCAGCAGCGGTTTTCTTCAAATTAAAGAAAGTTATTAAACTTCCATTCAAAACAACTTTTTCGGGCATGTGTTTCGACATATTCGAAGCAAAAAAAAAGCTTTGTTGTTTACACTTCAATGAAATGACTGATATACTGAAATTTATAGAGTAATGACAGACAAAAAAAAATATGGGCGCGGTGTGTTCCGATGCACACAACGCTAGTTACGCCATGTTATCTAAATCGACATTTTTAATGCAAGGTCCCAATATTTATCGATCAGTCAGTTGGTCAGGTGGTAATGGTAAAGGTAAATATCTTCAATTTGTAACATTTTCTTCATTAATTGATTTTGAATAACAAACAACAATATGAATTGCATACAATAATAACAACCCTAGTTCGGCAATTATAACTCTTGTATTGGATTGTAGTTCGTCGTGTTAAGTCAGAAAAATCTATTCCAAACTTGATATTGATAATGTGTATTAATGAATTTGTGTTATGATGATTTATGATCAATGTATAATGAATAGATAATTCCACAATAATTGCAATGAATCCCTGGACACATCAAATGAGTTTTGATGATAACTTAACAAAAATAACCAGATACATAACCAGATACAAAATCAAACATTTTATTAGCTAAATAAAAATTAAAAATTTTTAATTATTATAAAAAACTAATTAAAATAAACAATAAAACAATACAAATTTTGTTAAAAATTACTTTTCTATTTCTATTTACGATTACGATTTTTAACATTTGATATTTCATAGAAATTACTACCAATTTTTTTACGTTTTAAACTACGTTCTAGGGCACGACGTTCCTTAGCCGTCATCGATTTTAATTTCTTGGCAATTACATCATTTGTTGTATTGTTTTTACCTTTAACATCAACAACTGTATCTTCTTCATCATCAACATCACCACCAACATTAAAATCATTTTCAATTTTAAAACTACCACTTGCCGTTTTCTCTTGCCGATTTGAATTTTTATTTTGAATTTTTGAAATTTTACGTACCGTCGATTTATTTCGATGTACAATTTTATTTAAATCTGGATCATATTCATCTTCAGAATAGAAATCACTAATACCCGATGATGATTCATCATCATTATTATTTAATGCATCCAATTTACGTTTACGTTGTGCATCTTTACGTTCATCTTGTTTTTTCAATTGTAAATCAATTGCAATACTATCCAATTCACGTACATCCTCATCGATGAATTCCAAACCAACACGAATTTTACGAAAATCTTGTATTTGTTGTAAATCTTTATTTGATTTAATTTTATTTGTATCCGTCGTTGCTGTTGTTGTGGCGGTTGTTGTTGTTGTTGTTGATTCATTATCAATATCATTGACTGCCGCAATATCATTACCAATATTTTCTGAATTTAATGCCGTATTATTTAACATTCTTGATTTGGGTATTTCAAATGCTTCGGGTGCCACATAAAATGGTAATTTACCTCGTTGCCAATCATTTAATACCATTTTAGCAACAGCTGTAATATCAGGATCACCACCTTTTAATAATTTACCACTTTTGTTTGCCAATTGTTCAAGAAAATCCGTATGATCGTTCCATTTTTGCAGTTTATATGTTTTTTGTAAATATTCGGGACGGACACGTTTCAAAACCGTTTCAATGTAATCCTCTGGTCCAGTTACTAATTCAACGCGTACCACACCCTTCAACACTTTATCCGTATCAGTTTCTTCCGCGGTCGGATACACAACACCAGGTGAATCAATTAAAAATATCCGTTTCATTAGTGTTATGTATTGCCATACTTTTGTTTCGCCAGCAATCGGCGCAACGTTACACACCTTTTTCGATCGTAATGCATTGATAACCGATGATTTACCAACATTTGGATAACCAATGAAACCGACACTGATTTGTTTTTTATCCATATGTAATTTACCAATTTGTCGTAGCAGATTGATGAGCGCCCCCTTGCCAAACGGATGCGTTAACGATGCATGAAATGCAATTGTCGGATATGAACTACTCAGAATGGCAACCCAACGTTGTGTCACCCAATTCGGTACCAAATCCACTTTATTCAATATGAAAAATAAATGTTTATGTGGTTTTTCTTTACGTAGAAATTCTTCAATGTACTTTGAACGGGTTCCCATCGGATCACGGGCGTCCAATACCTGTAACAGAACATCCGATGAATCGACAACCTTATGCAATTCATTCCAAATGCGTTTACTTTGACCGGCACCAAATACCCAATCACGTACACTTTTACGTACACCCGTATCTTCACGTACCAAATCATAATCTTTATTTTGATCGTAATCCGTTGTTTGTTGATCAATTTTATCCGTCATATCACTTAAATCACGTACCAGCAAATTTGGCCGCTTACGTTGTTTTTTCGGACCAAAAACTTTATCAAAATTTTCTGTGTCCAATAAATGAACACGTTGATATTTTGCCGTTTCATTTAGTAATGTTACCGGCAGCTGGGTTGGTTTCATAATCACCTGATACGGATCCTTTAGAGCTTTACCAATTTCTTCTTGGAATTTTTGCAATGAATTTTGTGTAATTACACGGGAATTACTAAACCACTTTGGGGATGGTTCAACGCGAGCCATTGTACCGGGTGTCAGACGACCTTGAAATGGTGCCGGTGATATAACTTTACCATTCTTATCACGTTTCGCCTTAAAATTACGATACATTTGTAAACGTTTTATGGTGGATTTTGTACGGGGACGTGCAACACCCTTAAGGCCAGCTGTCGGACGTTCCGGGTTCATTGAATGATTTGATCGATTGAATCCCTCAATACGGGGTGCTCCCCCAGTTGAACGTACTTTCGGCATTGTTGTTGATGGTGTTGTTGTTGTTGTATTGCAATTGTAATTGTTGGTTTATTAGTTAATTATTTTTCACCTGTTTATTTATTCTTTACTTTACTTTAATTTAATAATTAATAATATTTATTAGAATTATTATTTAATTTAATTTAAATTAATTTTTATTTTTTTTTACAAAATAAAAACAAAACCCGAAAAAATATGGCAGAAGAAAACCACGTTTTTTTTATATATTTGTTTTTGTTATCTGCGCACTGATGACATTTTGGTGGGTGCAATTCACAATTATCAAAAGCAATACCATATAAAAAAATAAGTCTACAAAATAATAATCAATCAAATTTAGCATACAATTTGGCGAAATATTTTTAAATGAAATATTGAATTTGAATTTTTCACATACATTTCAACGGTTGAAATCGGAATTATCGTTGATCTTATTTGGGATCTTGCTTTTGGATTTTGGTGGATCTTTTAATCAAAATCGAAATATTAGGTTGTCGAAAAAGTATTGATAATTTTTATAAATAGATACCTGATCAGATTATCGATCGAAAGATGACGATCGAGAGATGACGAAAGAGACATTTCGTAGATAAAAAAAGAAAATTTGTTTAGTCAATTAAAAGTTGTAGTGCATTAAAGATGAGCGAAATTAGTGAAAAAATTCGATACCTCTTACAATTTCATTATGAAAAAGGTGAAAATGCAACGCAGGCACATGAACAAATTTGTGCAGTTTACGGTGAAGGAACTTTATCAAAATTAACAGCCCTATAGATGGTTTGCTCGATTTCGTTCCGGTAATTTTGATGTCAAAGATGCACCTCGTTCTAGTCCACCAATCACTGAAAAAGTCGATGAAATCATATCAAAAATTGAAGAAAATCGACACGTAAGCAGTCATGATATCGCTAAAGAACTAAACATCCATCACCAAACAGTTTTAAACCATTTGACAAAGGCTGGATACAAGAAAAAGCTCGATGTTTGAGTACCACATGAATTAACACAAAACAATTTAATGAACCGAATTTCCATTTGCGAAACGCTGTTTAAAAGGAACGAAATCGAGTAATTTTTAAAGCGAATGATTACAGGTGATGAAAAATGGATCACATACGATAATAATTTACGAAAAAGATCGTGGTCCAAGAAGGGTAAAACTCCTAAAACAGTAGCAAAACCTGGATTAACACCAAGAAAGGTAATGCTGTCTGTTTGGTGGGATTGGAAAGGAATCGTTCACTATGAATTACTAGCACCCGGTCAAACCATTGATTCCGATCTCTATTGTCAACAATTAACAAGATTGAAGCACGAGATTAAAAAAAAAACGTCCAGAATTAATGAATCGAAAGGGTGTTGTGTTCCATCATGACAACGCCAGACCACACACATTTTTGATGACTCGGCAGAAACTGAGAGAGTTTGGCTGGGAAGTTTTAATGCATCCACCATATAGTCCGGACCTTGCACCTTCAGATTATCATTTGTTCCGGTCTCTGCAGAACTCCCTTAATGGTTTAAAATTAAATTCCGCAGAGGCCTGCAAAATGCACTTGGATCAGTTTTTTGCCCAGAAAACACAGAAGTTCTACAGTGATGGGATAATGTCTTTACCAGAAAAATGGCAAAGGGTCATCGATCAAAACGGCGCATATTTGGTTTAATATCACATCAAAAAAAAAAAAAAAACGGTTCAAAACACAATCTTTATTCCAATATACTTTTGGTATCAATTTAATATTAATACTTAGCTATTATGAAAAAGAAATTATAACTAAATTATAAATGGAAAACAAAAATTTAAAATGTTTCAATAAAACCAAATATTCAAGAATCTTACATTTTCTTTCTCAATGATGATTTATTAATGGAAATTTGTACGGTCGTTTTAGTCGCTCCGGCCTTCGCCGCAATTCGCTTTTTTTTAATTGCTCCCTCAATAGGATGATGCACCACCGTCGATTGTTCATTATTATCCGTATTATTATTACTACTACGTAATTTACGTTTTTTATTTGCTGCACGTTCATTTATTTTTGTAATATTTTCAATAAGTTTATCTTTTACGTTAGCCACATCATTAATACAAATATTCGATTCAATAATTTGACTACCTGAGGAGGCACCCGATGAAGGTGTTCCATCATTATCATTATCATCATCATCATCATCATCTTCATTGTTATCATCATTATTTCCATCTAAATTATCTTCATCAATTTCAATGCTTTGTGTTTCTTGTTGTGTACGATTTAATTCATCACGTAACGTTGATGTTATTAAACGAAAATCACGTACCGTACCAATGTGTAAATATTTTGATAAATCAATTTTACATTTTTTACTCAATAGTAAAATGAATTTATTAAAATATTCAATGTGTAAGATTAATTTTGGAAATGATCGAGTTTCTCGTATAACTTTTTGTTTTTCCAATTGGGCATCAACAATTAAATATTGTTCGACTTCCGCTGGTGCTTGGTGTTCACCACTTTCACCACGTTCATGATTTTCATTCGATGATGAATCGACCACTCTATTGAATATATTATGTTCGGTATAGGTGATTAAACGATGGATATTCAATGCTAATGGACGACCAGCTATTCGAATTAATTGATCAAATCTGTAAAAACGAAAATCGAAAAAACGATGTTATATTCAGGATAAGACACACTGGAAAATGTTTTTTTTTTACTTTGTTCCAGCAAATGATAATGTTACAATTGGACATCGTACAATAAAATGTTTTGTTAAATTTGATATGCATATATAGAATTGTGTTAGTACACGAATAACCGATTCCATATAAATGCCCAATGGTAATTTTGTGTTTGTTAAATGTAATAATGTATTTGCAATGTGATACAATTGAAGACAAATTTTCAATTCAATTGTTTTCATTGATTCAATACAATCGTTAGCCGTATCCAATCCATCAAATTTCATTTTAGCATAAAAACTTTTTGCTTTCGTAATAAAATATTCAATGTCATCGATTTGCCGTCGTACAATCGTACACAAATGTAGAATACACGAACCGACCGTTACCGTTGTTATTGATTTTAAATTAAAATTTGATAAATTGTCTTTCTGTGTGTTGTTCAGGGGAAATCAAATGGAAATTATTAAAAAGAAAGAAAATTCTAAAGAAATGTAAGGATTTTTATTATTTTTTACCTTTTCAATTTGTCCAAGTAAATTTTCAAATTCAATTGCAATTGAATTAAAGAATTCACCATCATATGCTTTAATACGTTGTTCAAATAATAATTTATGTATAATATCTAATTTTTTAAAATTTATTTTATAATCATGACATATTTTATATAACCAATTGTAAATCTATAGAAAAAAATAATAATTAATAATAATTAATAATTCATTGAAATTATTGATGAATTAACTTACCGTTGCAGCATCATTATTATTATTATTATTATCTTTATCTTTATCATTAATCATTTTTCGTGTCTTAATGAAACGATATAAAATTTCTAAACATTTTAATAAACCATAGATAATTTCACATAAATATTCTTCATCATCGTCATCGTGTTCTTCGTCATCCGTTAATGTTGTTAAATTAAAAAAATCTTCCAATATTTTATGTATCCCATTTATTAATTGCATAACATTTTCATTAAATGATTTTGTTGTTGATTGTCCAGCTCCAGCTCCAGCTCCATCATCACCACCATCAATATCAATCGATTTAATAAATTCATTAAATTTATTAAAATATAATTGATTGGCTGCCATTAAACAATGTAAAAAACAATGTACACTTTCAACGGCAATTTTATATTTTAATTGATTGTAAATTGTCCAAAGGCATTTTATTGATTGACAATAAATGATTCTGGTAATTTGTTGTAAATTACGTAAATTCATTTTACTATGTTGTAATTCCAATAATGTTATTGGTTTTTTAACATTATAAAAATGTTCAATATGATCGGATGTTATACGTAAAACATATAAACGAAAATCATTATTTCCATATAATGGATTTATTTGTTGTTCATCATCATTTTCACCCCCATCATCAACCAAATCATTCAACGATCGTTTAATATACATTATTTGTAAAATTAAAACTAATGCATTTGTTTCCCAACAATTTTCTGATTTAAATAATACACCACCACCAGCAGCACTAGCACCACGTCCAGACGGTTGTGATGTTACACTTTTATTTGTTGATTTTTTACCAACGGAAACTTTTTTAATTACACTTGATTTCTAAAAAGGAAAAATATATATAATTAATTGATAAACTATCAAAAATAAATCGTGGTGGCGAATGGGTGTGTAAAGGGGGATGAGAGCGGTGAATATACGTATGTTAGTGAACGGGAGGGGGGTGTTCCGTGATTGATTTGGTTTTGATAAGTAGGGATATTGTGGATTGGTTAAGAGGTTTGAGGGTTTTGAAGAGTATTGGGTCGGATCACATGCCAGTGGAGGTAGTAGTGGGGAGGCCGGTGGATGAGGTTGTTAGTGCACTGGGAAACAAAGTGGTATGGAGATGGAGGGAGTGTGAAAAGGAACTGTATATTGCAAGAGTAGAGGATAGGATAAAAGAAAAGTAGTTTGGATAGGATGGTTAAAATATGTATTGATGGGTAGCAGAGGGGTTAGGATGGAATGTGGGGTCGAAGAAAGGGAATTGGAAACAGGAATGGTATGATTGGAGGTGTGAGAAAAAGATGAAGGAAGTAATATAAAGGATTGAGAAAGTGGAAAAAGGTGCGTGGTAAAGAGGAGAGGGTGGAATATGTCAGGTTTAGAAATGAATATAAGAGCTGGTGCGATAGAAAGAAAATTGAATATGAGAAGGATATGATAAGGAAGGTAAATGAGTGCAGAAATGGGAGTGAATTTTGGAAGTTGGTTGGGGCGTTTAAGAAAACAGAGAAGTGGAGGAGAGGTGTATGGGATTGAGGAGAGGGTGTGGATTGAACATTTCATGGAACAATATAATAGGGTGGATACGAGTGGGAGGTTAGAGTTTGTGGAGCCGAATGTGGTGCAAATGAATGGATGGATAGAGATTTTGGATTGGAGGAGGTAGCATGGGTGGTTGGCAAATTGGGTAAAAATAAGGCACCGGGGTAGGATGGGATGCCGGGAGAGTATTTGAGGACGTTGGGAGAATCAGCAATGAGGTGGATGGTGAAAGGGATAAATAAATTGTCGAACGCAAAAAGGAGGATTTGCCGGAGGGGTTTAAGAGGGCTGTAGTGTACCCGTTGTTTAAAAAGGGGGGATAGGAAGATTGTAGAAAACTATAGAGGTATAGCATTTCTGGATGCAATGGAGAAGGTGTTGGCAGGTGTGTTGAATGGGAGAATGGTGGAATATGGTTGGAGGAAGAAAGGATATTAAGTGAAAGTCAGGTGGGTTTTAGTAAGGGGGTATTCGGCAATGGAACAATAAGCAGCTTAAAGGGGATTGTGGAATTGTGGAAGATGAAGGCAAAGGGGGCGAGGGTGTATGGTTTTTTTTTTTAAATTTGAAAGCGGCATTTGATAGTGTTGACAGATGGTTATTGTGGTGTAAGTTTTATGGTAGTAGGGTCTCTAGCAAAATGGTGAGGATGATAAGGAAAATGTATGAGGATGTGGAGGCGTGTGTATGGGGAATTGGTGGAAATTCGGGATATTTTAAGTGTGTGAGGAGGTGTGAGGCAGTGGGGTTTGCATTGAGCCCAACATTATTTAATATATTTATGAGTGATTTGTATGAGGAAATTGGAGGTGGATTAAGGATTGCGGGAGGAAACATAAGAATTTTGGCGTATGCTGACGATGTTGTGTGCTTGGCGGAAAATGTGAGGACAATGCAGGGAATGATGGAGAGATTGAATAGTTATTGTAAGAGATGGAAATTGAAGGTAAATTTAAGCAAATCAAAAATGATGGTGTTTAGGAATGGAGGTAGAGTAAAGAAGGATGAAGTGTGGAAAATGGATGGAAAGATAGTGGAGGTGGTGGTCGGGAGATATAAGTACTTAGGGGTGGAAATGACGGATGGAGGGTCATGGAGTACGCATTTAAAAAATAAGGTGTTGGAGGCAAAAGCGGGTGTGATGCAAGTGTGGGGTGGTATGATGACAAGGACGGATGTGGGAATAGAAGCGAAGTTAAGAGTGTTGGATGGGGTGATAAAGAGTGTTTTAGGATATGGGTGCCAGGTATGGGGAGTGAAGAGATATGAGGAGGTTGATAGGTTCGAGAGGTATGTGTTAAAAATAAATGATAGGTCGGTTAGGGAATGTGTGATTTATATGGAATTGGGGAGGGTGCCATTGTGGGTGCATTGTTTTAGGTTGCACGTGAGATTTGTAGTTCGGATGTTGGATAAGGGAGAGAGACACAAGGTTGGTGAGAAATATTTTATGGGAAATGGTGGAAAAGAATGTGGGTTGGATAACGGAATGGAAGAAGTGGGCGGAGGTAGAGGAAATGCAATGGAATTGGGAGTCAAGGGATGTGGAGTATTGGAGATTAAGGGCGGAGGTGTTGGTAAGGAAGGTAGAAGATAAGTGTGTAAAGGAGTTGACAAGCGAGGGAAGGAGACATAAGGAAGATTGGGTGTATCCGGGGCTAAATTGGGGAGCAGGTGTGCAGGGGTATTTTAAGGGAAATTTGAGGTTTGAAGAGATAAGAGTGATAATGAGAGTGAGGGGAGATACGATGGGATTGAATGCCAGAGGATGGGGGAGTGAGCAAAGATGGGTATGCTCAATGTGCAATATGGGGGTTAATGAGACGGGTTGCCACTTTGTAGGGGAGTGTCAGGTGTTGGGAGGAGTGAGGATGAAATGGATCGGGGTAAGAAGTTTGTTAAGGGATGAGGTGAAGAAGTTGTTCGAGGGGGAGTGGATGAAAGAAAATGGTGAGGTGTTTGGGTGGAAGGGTGTTGCGGGTGTGTTATTGGAGATGGAGAGATATAGGGAAGGTTTGGTTAAGGAGTATAATGGATAGGTGATGGATATAAAAAAAAAAAAATAAATAAATGTTAATTAATGAATTATTGTAAAAAAAAAAAAAAACCTTTAATGTTTCCAAACATTCAGCATGATATCGATATAATTTTAATACTTTATTATAATCAATTGGTGTTCGTGCAATTCTAATACCATAACTCATTAACGCTTCAATTGTATTCAAAAATTGTTTACCAATTTGATGCATTTTTTCATCTAATGGTCGAACCTAAACATTACAAAAATAAAGGGGGTTTTAAAATTAATAAATTTAACTCTTTATATTTTCCATTAAATCATTTCTTACAATTCCAAGTTGTTCAATTGAAATAACATCAATGCGATCAATTAATGATTGTAAAATTTTTTTCATTTCTTTTGTATCACAACCAATATCATATTTATCACATGATATTATACAATTACCAATTAAATTAATTAATTTTCCTAAATGATCATAAACTTCAATTTGATTTATTTGTTGTTGTAAACGTTGTGATTCTTTGTTTGTTTGTTCACGTACAATTCTATCATAATGTATTTCTAAATTTAATTCATTTATATTAAAATATTGTTGAAAATGCCATTCGATAAATTGAAATATTAACGGTATCAATTGAGGTCCATTAAATTGTATTGCTTTTGATAATCCTATTGAAGGGTTTTTTTTTTGTTAAAGAAAATAGAAATAGATTAAAAATTTATAAAGAATTCTTTGTTTGAGAATTTTCCTTTTACCTTCATATAATGTACATTTTATTTCAGCTGGTTGATTAAAACATTTTCGTAATATACCAAAAATTTCCAATAGCATAAAATCAATATTTTTTTGTGCTGTACTACTAACACTATTATTACTGCTACTACTATTAATACCAGTCATCATACTTTGTGTCATCAATGAAAATCCAGTTGTTATAATACGTTGTGATGACGTTAAACGTTGTGCATTTCGATTTGTTCCATTATTATTATTATTATTATTTCGTGGTAATTTTAATATTTCACAAAATCCATAAACAGCCATTTTCATTGTTGATAAATCTCTGTACGTACAAAAAAAAAAACAAAACCAAAGAAAAATGTTATCCAATCGACAAACTGAAACTGGAATTCACAAATGATTGTTTATTATACCTTTGACACATTGCTTTATTTAATATCTCAATAAAATATTCTTGAATTGTACATGATAATTTTATTAATGGAAATATAAATAAAATAAAATGTGTTGCAAATTCACCGGGAATCTATAAAAAAAAATAAAGTTTTGTTAATTTTTTTGAACTTGTTATAAGAAAACCACTAAGGCTGGAATCCATTTTCAAGTTTAGAGTGCTAATGACTAAATATTAGAGATTAAAAAAGGGGAAGTAAGCATTTAGTATTAGTATTTTTTTTTTTTTCGTTACTACGGCAGAATCGGTTTAGCGCCCGTAAAACCTCGGAATTCTATTGCCGTGAGCCGCCCGTAACGAAATCACTTTCAATCAGGTGATGAACCTTAGCATTGCATTGAATACATATGTAAGTGATTTTGGGTGGTAAATCTATTATAATATGTGGATTAATTTATGAAATTTTGAAAATAAAGCAAACATATGAGATAAAAAAAACTTTTAATAAAACGAAATAAGAAAAAATCACTCATATGTTTTCAAACAATTGTCCAAGTTGAACGTTAGGTAGATTAGTTTTTAGATAAGATGAAATGTTTAATTTAATTAATAACTGATAATCAAAAGTAGGGGGAAATACTACTTCAGGGAGACTATTCCATAATCTTGTTGTTCTTGTGGGAAAAATGAATTTCCAAATCTGTTTGTTCGCAAAAAACTAATAGATATAAAGGATATGAATGAGCCTTTTGTGAATTTCTCGAATTATAAGAGAAATTAATTGGTTCAGGAATTAGCTTTAAAATTTCATTAGAGCATTCATGGTAATAATATACCTATAAAATATGCACAATGAAGATCCAATATGATTCAATGGAATTTGTTATTGTTTCATTTCTGATCAGCGAAATTGAGTGTTTTTGGATTCTGTCACTAAACTGCAGTGTAGTAATTGGTGCACCAGCCCATATGTAGGAATTATACTCTAGAAGTGGTCTTATAAAAGACCTATAAACTAATGCTAAATTTTCAGAATTGAGAATTTATTTCGATCTTCTTAAAAATTCAATGCGACCCGCCTTTTTAGCTGCAATTATTATATTATTGCTCCGCATGAAAAGTTGTTTGACAAAGACATTCCCAAATTTAATTTAGTCATTAGATTGTGGAATAATTGTATTATGCATAAGTATTGGGTCAACATTTATGGATCTTTTGTTTGAGAACAAACATGCCTTTGTTTTAGATGGATTGAATTCTACTAAGTTTATCCTTCCCCAATTAGATATTGAATCTAAATCTTTGTTAATTGGGGAAATCATCTTCTGGCGAGACTGAATCATTTGATTCGCATTATGATTACGATGTACGAAGAATGTAATGTACTATCATCTGCATTGAACAGTGCATTGGATTTTCTGTTATCGATAAAAGATCATTAATAAAAATTAAAAAGAGAGTGGGCGAGAAAGAGCACAACTCTGAGAGGTACCCCAGAATAAACCGGATAAAGTTTGGAACTAATTCCATCTAGTACAACCCTAATATGCCTATTAGCTAAAAAGTTCCCAACCCATTTACAGAACGGTTCCCCTAATCCAAATGAATGGCATTTGGATATTAATGCCTTATGCCATACTCTATCAAAGGCCTTAGTAATGTCTAGTGAAACCACTTGTGTTTCACCAAAATTTGCAATACTATTACCTATATGTTATTGGTTAAATAATTTAGTAAATCTCCCGTAGATCGTTTGTGCCTACGGGCTATATTGGCAATCACTTGGACAAGTTCTTTATCATCGAGATATTGCACAATCATACGATTTACTATCTTCTCCATTACCTTAGAAAGTATTGATGGTATGGCTATTGGGCGATAATTGGAAAGATTGGTTTTAGTACCCGCTTTTGAAATAGGTGTAATATTAGCAATTTTCCAGGTTGATGGAAATATTCCATTCGAAAATGATTTGTGAAAGAGTTTTATTATATTAATCAATGGTGCAACTGAAGATTTTTGAACAAAATTACCCTGAATAGATTTAACTAAAGTCCAAAAATATTTTGTTCCCCTTTTACTGGAAGTAATCTTATCTTTAAAATTTTCGATTGAATAAAAACTTTTCATGAGCTATTATTGAATTGCAAGAATTTCGGCAACAATATAATTATTTCTATTTTGATATCAGTTGGAACCGATTTAGATAGAGAAAAAGCCCTATTTTTTTTTTATCAATCGCTATCTTCGTTTTCCTAGAAAACCAGCTTCGTTTGTTTATCTCTTACATTTAAAATTTTACAAGGAATGTATTTTTTCAAACCTAACAAGATTACATTACTATAATTATTGATTCTGAAAAATCAACACTACCATTGATAGGCATAAAGCCCAATTGAAACTTTTATAATATGTGTTGAGATTTACCCAATCGGCATTTTTATAATCCCAAATTATCCTATTAAGTTTAGAATTATTAATAATAATTTGAGAATATTGAAAAGAAGCTGATATAGGTGCATGATCTGAGTTTCCTATATGCGTGATGATATCGACATTTTATATTTCTGAGGATTTGTTATTGTTGGAATAAGTCCAAAAGACTGTGTTGATGATTTGATTGCCTAGGTATGTAGGTGGGTTGATCAACTAATTGACACAACCCATTTACAATAGAAAACATCTCTGTATATTGCCCTGCTAGATCATTATTTGTATGTGAATATGGTAACCATTGACAATTGTGTATATTAAAATCTCCAGCAATAATTATTTTTGAGCTTTTGGAGATTCTGAATGTATCTTATAATGTCAATGGTTAGGGACAAATGATCCAGTTCTATTGCTGTACTCGATAATTCTGGACTTCTATATAAAAAAACATAAATATGTTACTGAATTTTGTATCTGAAATTTAATTCAGATAAAATAAAATTTAGCACATGGGGATCTTACCTCGAAAGATGTCATACGTGTGAATGGTATTGCATTATTGACATATAATGCAACACCTCTATGGTGAAAGAAAGCGTTCAGAAAGGTGTAATCTTGTAAATTAAATTCTTCTAAATCAATACTGCTGAATATCTGTGTTCCACTGATTTAAGTCTAATATGCTAGGCTTGAACAATTGTATGTGGGTTTGAATTGAATTAAAATTTGATCTTAATCCATAGATGTTTGTAAAATCAAAAGTGAACACGCGGTACGCGACAACTTATTACTATTTAAAGTCATTTACTATATTTATAAAATATCGGCGATGCCTTATATTCAAATATAGTAAATGACCAAAAATATATATAGTAGACTACATTAGTGTTTAGTCATTAGTATTCTAAATTTCGAAATGGAATTCAGCCTAAGACTATATGTTCATTAGCAATAACTAACCAATAGCAAATAATCCAAAATACTTTTAATTGTTACCGTACATTCTGATAATGTATATCGATTTGTTAAACTAATTTCAATAAAACATTCTATTTTAAACGGAAAAAAACATTTCAAATTAATTAATTTTTTTTTTCCCAAATCAATTAATTCCAATTTCACTTCTTAGTTTCTTACCAATATATTGTTTACATTCGAAATTTACCAATAGTAAATCTTTTAGATTTTGTACAATTCCTTTACCGAAAATAAAACGTTTTTTTATGAAATTTTTCAAAAAATCAATACCTAAATTATTTAAATTTTCATTATTTGGTGTTTTTAATAAAATAAATGCAAGATTTATTAGTCCAGCTGTTATTATATCTTGTCCATCTTTACTGTAAACGTATATACAAAGTAATGAAATAAATAAAAGATTGGTAAAAATAAAAAAATACCTTTGATCAATCAAAATCGATAAAACAGCATTCATATTAATTGTTGTCCGATTTAATGTATCACGACACCATGCTGAACGATTTGAAAATTCACGTTCCATTTCATTATTTCGAATGACATTTCGTAAACAAATTAATAAATTCGATGATGAGATTTTCGTTGCATCTGGATAACGATTTGCATAGGACATTGTTAACATTGCACTGAATACAAATGGTTTTAATATATATTGTGGTGTTGCAGCCAATTCCCGGATAACACTTGCTATTATCTCATTTTCATTCAATTGAAATTCTGTACATTTACTTAAATGATATAAAATTGTTTCTTCAGCTTCACGTAACTCTTTTGTACTGTATCGTTCAATACTATTGAAATCTGTTAAATCACTGGCTGCAGCCACCAATGAATATTCATCAATTAATTTACTGTAATGATGTTTGTAAAAATATTTATGAAATTTTGTTATCGGTATAAATATTGAAAATGCATCATTGCACAGCAAAAACAATTGATATGCCAATGCGGGTAATTCCAATGGATCCAATGTTTTCATATTAATACATATTTTACGGGTTATCGTAAGACGTTCATCTTTTGTCAATGGTAATTCACTAAAATTGAATTCAAATTAGTAATCCGAATTACAAATTGATTGATATATTTTTTTTATAAATTACCGAAACATATTTGCTATTGATGTTAATACAGTTGTTGGCCATTTCATTGTACATAAATCTTGAATGCATTTTTCTTTATAACCTCTACCAGTCATTTGGATATCATTTACGGTAATTTTTTGCATATCATTTATTAATAAAATAATTTCTGGTAGTAAATCTTTCCAACTGTAAATATATATTGAGATAATTTTCATGTCTCACACAATTTTCTCTATACAATCTCCTCTATAGCAAAAAGTTTTTAATTTTCGTTAGAAATTATCTAAAAATAAAAACTACTCACCCAATACATTTTGGATCACCAATTTTCAATGAATCTATACAATATTCAGCAAATTCAATTAAATGTTTTGAATCAAATTTTGTTAAATCAATACAAATACGACGTATTATATAAAATATTTGTTTTGTTGATAGTTCAATTTTATTTAATTCTTGTAGTATTGTTTTAACAACCTATATTTATAATATATAATGTATATTGATTATATATATATATATATATATTACACAAACAAACATATATAATTAAAAAAAAACATACCAAATATCTTTTATTTTTCATTGATTCTGTATCATTATTGAATCCAATTAATAGAAAATTTAAAAATGTATTCATTGTATTTACATCATTTCCATTTAATTGTTTTTTACATACGTCTAGTAACTATATACAATATAAATATAACAAAAACAACAACAACAACAATCAAAATTAATTAAAATTATTAAAAATTTGATGCAATAAAAAATTTACATTTTGTATTGGAATATCCGTTAATAATTTAGTGATTCCATCAAAATCCTTTTGTCGACCCAATCCAATTATTTTAGTATCCATTTTTTTTTTTTTTGTTTTAAATAAGTTTCTTATCACAATTTTCTAAATTTTTTTGTTGATAAATAAATAATAAACAATTAATTGGTAATTTTTGAATTCAAATTAAATACATAAAAAAAACAACAACAACAACAATGAAATCAAAACATGTTAAAACATGATTTGTTTGTTTGTTTGTTTTTTTTTTGCAATGTGAATGGAATAAAAGATCCGAAATTGTTTGTGATGATTTTTTTTTATTTATTTTTATATCATCATTATTATTACACCACAAAACCAATACCAAATAACACAAATATTAATTTATATAAATATAATTAACTTAATTATTAATTTAATTTCTTTTATTTATTTGTTTGTATTTCTTTAACCGGTCAATTGAACTGTTGATCTTGATTGAAATTTGTTATTTTTTTTTTGACAACGCGCAATACAAAAGAAAAAAAAATGTGGAGAATTTTTTCTTTAAAAAAAGAAATATAACAATTATAAAGTTTTCACATGGAAATTCAAATAGAAAATTACATTTATATGGTTAATATTTTATATATAAAATTTTTAAATATGGCTTTACACAAACGGGAAAATTATTGTTTAAGTAACAATATGTATAATTATAATTAAGATATTAATAAGTAATTAAGTTTGGAAATGCTTATGAAAATATTCTATATATGTATATATAGGAATATGGGATTATTCTTACATTTCGTTCAATTTTTTTTCCTTATCCAAAAGCTTTACAAATCGAGATTTTCTATCTAAATGTGATTGCCAAAACTTTCCTTCAAAGAGGATTTCTTCAGAAAGACTAGGATTTGAAGTTGAACCATAATAAATTTCAATCAGAGAACATTTTAGGCTGGGTATTTTAGTACAAGAATTATATATCATAATAAAACGTCAAGTGGCTTGAATTGGCTATATTTTGTTGGTATGATAACTACCCAAATAAAAAAAAAACACGCATTACCACGAAGACGTTTAAAGTTTAATTTAAAATTAAGTTTATTTAAAATTGAAGGGCAATCAACATTATTAGAATTTAATAGATTACATAAAAAGGACCGCGATAAATTCCCTATGTCCCTCCAAAGTAGACATGTTCAACAATGCCAGTCTATGTGAATAACTAGAGGTAATACTGTTGGATCCGTCCATCAGGGGAGAGATTTCAGAGCGAGTCTGGGAGAAATCTTCTCTGAACAGATTCAATATCCTAACCTTGTGAATAGAGTAGTATGGTGACCAAACAGGACATGCATATTCAAGAATAGAAAACGCACCAGAGAGTAGAACAATGAACGAAGACAATATACGGGTCAGATATTTCACGGGACATATGATAAATAAAACCCAATAAAGAGTTATCCGGATTAACAATATAATCAATATGCGATTTAAAATTTAGCTCACTATCTAAGTAAATACTAATAAGTGAACCAAGTGTTTTGTCCAAGTTTTTTAAAATTATACCATCAAATAATGGTAATCATATATTTTAAAATTGATTTTTTCCTTGAAAAGTTAATAATTTTACATTTGTCTATATATTTAGAACCAATTTATTAACACGACACCAATTATGAAAAGAAGTAAAAGATCAGCCTGTATAGCAATTTAATAAAATCCCCGCAGCCGTCGTAATGGATTTATAAATCTTCACATCGCCAGACAGCATATATCGAACATTGAGAATATTTAAAAACACATGGAAGATCATT
The DNA here is from genome assembly GCA_958336335.1 of Dilophus febrilis. Lineage (NCBI taxonomy): Eukaryota > Metazoa > Arthropoda > Insecta > Diptera > Bibionidae > Dilophus > Dilophus febrilis. The sequence goes on along the minus strand of OY284472.1, from coordinate 10,640,088 downwards.
AATAAATAAAATAAATAACAAAAGGGTCCCAAATGACTTCCCTGAGGTACACCGGACGGAACATTAAAGCAATATGACACAGATGACATTAAATAAAACGGCACACAAGAACGACCATCAAAATATAAGAACCAAGCCAAGTAACAAAGTTAACGCCAAAAACCAATTCTTAATAATTTGGCCAATAAAATTCCATGTGACAATTTGTCGAACGCCTTACTGAAATCAGTAAAAATGCAGTCCCCATCTGATTGCCACACGCAAATTGGTCTAAACAAGAGGTAACCAACAACAGATAACGAATTCTAACAAATTTTGGTAGTGGTGGATCTGCCACGGATGAATCCATTTTGCTCGAACCTAATTAAGGACCTAATGTTAAATGCAACAACATCCACAATCAAACTTTAAAAAATTTTAGGAATGCATATGACAACCTAGCAATGGGCCTATAATTTGCCACATTACCTCCTTTACCACCTTTCTTGTAAATTATGGTATAATGAAAGATTTTTTCCATAAGTTAGGAAATTGTCCAAGAATAATGGATTTATTCAAATAAAATATGGTCATAGGCAATGTAAAAAAATCAATACATTCCATCAATATTGATGATGGAATACCATCCGGACCAAATGAATATTTTTCTGGCAACACAAAATCGCATTATAAACATCATCACGTGTGATGGTAAAATTTATACTTGATAAATAATCAAAGGATTCGATATTCGAATCATAATAATAATCAGGCGTATCAGAAGGATAATAAGTAGATTGATTAATAAGATGATTTAAAAAATGTAGCAAACAAATCACAAAAATTGACACAGAATTCTGACCAATAAGGTTATTATAGACCATCTGGGATGGAAAAGCACTAACCTTTCTTCTGTCATTTACATATTTCCAGAAATTAGATGGATTTTTAGTAAGGTCTAATTCAACCCTCGATGTATATAAAACATACTTAGATAGTTAGTGCAAGTGAATTAAAATTTTGACGTAGATCAATATAATCCATAATTCGTTATCATACCAAGGCTGACCACTATTTACTTTTAACAAAAGATTTCAAAGGTTCAAAGGGTAAAAATAAGCGAAATATTGTATTGTAAAAAGAAAAAATAGCAGCGGCGTCCAACCCGGTATCATTATAAGGTAATCCCAATTTATCATCTGTAGTTCATCTTTCATTTTTAAGCATTCTGCATTTTTGAAATTAAAATAATAAATATCACTATAGCTGGTAACGAATTAGTATCACCAGAATTAAATTTAAACATTAATGCCGGATGGTGTACATCTTCGGATACACGGATATAATTCTGCGACCGCGAAACATGAGAATCCCATGTTTCTAATGTAAAAACCAAATCAAGCATTCGACCATTATTATTATTATTGATGTTGTTTGTTTATTTGACGAAAACCAAAGGATGACATCGAGTCAAAAAATAAAAAACTCCTTTTCACAGGAAACATTCAAGGGTATCAGACAATCATTGTCACTTGAATGAATAATCCAATCAACATTGGGAAAATTAAAATCTCCAATTACGATTAACTCGTCACAACAACGATCAAGGCGATTCATTAATTGTTCAATTATTACTAATAACTCGTCATAATATAAAGCATTACTAACTGGTAAAACATATATATAACAAAGCCTAAACATAACGTATATAACAAAAGCCTCTATTTCAAATGCAATTGCGATTCTATATTAAGTTAATAAAATGCTTATTATAACAATTACAATGAGCGAGACATCAGACAATTGTATATTACCTTATATTGTTCTGATGTTGTTCGGAGGACAATCCATAATATGATTCCAATATACTTCAAGTTTTAATATTGTTCATTTAATCAATTTTGAAATGTCTTCCTCGCCTAATCAATTTTGTATTGAATTTTTCATGGAATAATCCGTTTCAAAGTGGATATATTAGTATTTTTTCTTATTTAATGGATAGTATTTTATCGTTTGGCAGCTAAGACCATATAGCAACTGGTATTCTATGCGTAAAACAAATCCTCATCAATGTTTGGGAGATTCGAAATCACGACCTCAATCAGATTGGTCAAATTCCTTCTTTAGTCATTGAACGCCCTATTATATCACTGCGTCTCAACTGAGTTTTTATAGTGCCGACTTTATCAATTGAAATCTAATTTTTGAAAATCCAATTACAGCAATTATACAATTTTTGATTTTATAATACCTTGCAATGCAACTATTAAATGGTCAATCCCCAGTCAATTATATAATACTTTTAGTGTAAAAATTATAAATTATATTTAAACATCTATATATACAATATCAATAAATCTATTAATATTTTTAAGTGTTCATCACATCGCATAACTATATAATTAAAATTAATATCTCTCTATTATATAAATATCTTCAAGTGTACATATTCAAATCAAAAAATAATTAAGTTTATATATACAACAACAACAACAACAATAAAATTCAAACGGTAACCGAAAGATGACCAGCAGCATTTCGATTACATATATGACGTAACGTTGTAATTTCTTCACGTAAAGCTATCATTTGGGCTCGTAAAATTGCATTTTCTTGTTCTAAAATTGCTGCCCGAAAGGCAATCTATATTCAATAAAAAAAAAAAATTTTTAACGCTGATTCATTTATTTATTTATTTATAATTACTCAACTCTATCTTCACGTAATTTTCTTGCATCTCTTGATTTTTTCGCAGCTTCATTATTACGTTTTCGACGTTCAAAATATTTATCATCTTTTTGTTCATTTGGTATTGGACGTTTTTCACCACGTTGTCGACGATTTAATATATTTTGATATGAATCAATGCTACTATTACTATTTATTGTACTATCCTTATTTGAATACATCATCATCGATTCTAAACAATTTTCAGCGATACCATCATTAGTTCCAGTACCATGACTGCCTACACCACCACCACCACCACTACCAGAATCACCTGTGTTATGAAACGAATTTAATGATAATGTTGTCGTTGGTGAATGTTGTTCTAATAATGGTTGATTTGTCGTTTGTGGTAATATTAACAGTGATGCTGGAGGTAATAATAATAACGACGATGATGATGATGGCGGTGGTGGTGGTGGTGGTGGTGGTGTTGATGGACATGTTGATGAAACTATACGATTTGGACCTATATTTTAAATTAATACAAAATGATTTAGAAATGAATTGTAATTTTAATTATAATTAATCATCTAAAAAAATCATATTTACTTTGATTGGAATATAATCGATGTTGATGATTATTAATATTTGATTCATTATTATTTTCTAAATTGGATTGTAATTGTAGTAATTCGAATTTTGACGATGATGAGGATGACGTCGTTGTTGTTGTTGACGATGATGAAGCAGATGATGTTGTTAATGGTACAATTAATGTTCGATTTTTCTGTGGCTGTTGTTGTTGCTGTTGCTGTTGTAGTTGCTGAAGTTGTTGTTGTTGATGATGTTGATGTTGATTGTGTAAATGATGTTCTTGTGATTCTTTTATCAATGCAAGATTATAATATTGTGTTAATTCTGAAATGAAAGATAATATGGGAAATGAAAATAATCCTTATAAATATATTAATTCTATTGATCTTATAATAAATTATTTAAGTATATTTTATATGAATTTGGTTATTTATGAATTGAAGGTGTAATTCTAATTAAACTATATACGGCAGTGTTTATAAAATAATAGTTTATGCGAACTTTTAGTGTAACAGAACATATTTTATAGAACATTATTTCCCTGCGATTATGTCCCGATGAAGAGTTTATTCCTAAAAAAATTTTCAAAGGACAAAGAAAATTATAGAAATCTTAAACAAAACCAATTCCGCAAACAAAAAAAAAGCGGATCCTCCGAATCCCTTTTGTTAACTGTGCATTTTTCCAGAAGGATAGGTGTTCGAAAATTTCGGAGTAAAAAAAAGGATTCGAAGGATCCGCTTTTTTTTCTGCGGATTCTCCGCATTTTTGAAGAGGCGGTGGCGTATGAAAATGCGGAGTAATAAAAAGGGATCCACTTTCGCACTTTCTCCCTCTGCACCTTCTCGGATGCGCAGACAGAAGTAAAAAATCTTTTAAATTCAATTAGTTATGGAATTTATTTCAAAATGAATCAATTTAACAAAAAAAAATGTTGACCATTAAAATATCGGACACTTATATTATACGCCACGAATCTCCTTTATAACGCATCCTTTGGCCTTTATAATAGCATCCATTCTCTTAGACGTGGTATTTACTAAATGTTTGCATTCATCCGCGGTGTTTCGTATTCCTCATTTCAATTGTTTTACTTGGAATTCTTCACTCCTTCCATTGTAACTTTCTTATAATTTTTCACTTTGTTTTATTAATGTGCACAATGATTCTTTTGGACTTAAATCGGGACTGTATGGTTGTTTTTAATATTATTATTATTAAGAGTAATACGAAATATTCCTAAAGAACTTAATGTAACTAATTGTAAGTTTACCATATCAGATATTTAAATAAAATGTTGTTTAACCGGTTCATTTGAGTCACAGAAAGTGCTTTAAAATCTAATATAACTGATCGTGATAACGCAACTGTGAAAAAATAGTAGAACTGCTGTGAGTGATATAACTCTAAAATGATCAACACAATCCAAAAAGTGTTCGCACGAAAGTGGACAAGGCAATGGATTCATAAACCGAACTATATGAACATAAGATAAAAATAAAGACATATTTTATTAAATAATGTTTTTCCCTAATAATTTTTCAGCACAATTGTTTTGCAAAAAAACAAAACAATAAACGATTTTGAGTTCTGCGGCAATGAAATAGCATTATATTTTGATGATGAATGCAAATTTGTAATTGTTGGTGATTCCGATAATCGAGTAATTCACACACAAAATGAAGCATTCCATCGTGAATGTTTAAAACGCATTGTGAAATTTTCAGCCAGTTATTATAATTTAGATTTCAAAAGGAGTCGTTTCTTTTTTTTTTAATTTCCTTACTTAATTTTATTAATTTACATTTTATTTAGTGTACGGTTAACTCCCAAAAAGACATTCATATATTAAATGACTACCTTTTGCGATCGACTATTAAAATATATTCAAACGGCGAATATACATTTCAATAAGATGTTGCTCTACCACAAACCGCAAAAGCAATTAAGAACTATGGTTACAAGTTAAAGAAATGTGTTTAGAAATCCAATTTTAGAAATGGACATCTTCTAGTCCTGATTTAAGTCCAATAGAATCATTCAATGGGCGCATTAAAAAAACAAAGTTAAAAAATTATAAGAAAGTTACAATTGAAGGAGTGAAGAATTCCAAGGAAAAATCATTGAAATGAGGTATACAAAAACACCGAATGAATGCAAAAATGTAGTAAATACCACGTCTAAGAGAATGAAAGCTGTCATAAAGGCCAAAGGAGGCGTAACAAAGGAGTTTAGTGGCGTATAATATATAAGTGTCCGATATTATAATGGTCAAATTTTTTTTTTTGTTAAATTGAATCATTTTGAAATAAATTCCATAACTAATTGAATTTAAATGTTTTTTGAACTTCTGTCTGCGCAATTATTTAACTAAAAAACCATCATTTTATGAAATAAAATTAGAAGGATTAAAAAATTGTTGTTTATAAAGTACTTTTTTGTCCTTTTTTGGCATCTCAAAATCGAGCATTCGAATAAAATAGCGGGTGTCCGATATTATAGTAGTTAGAGTAGTACATAGAGTATGTTATCATAAAGCAAATTAGCAAGATTCCGAAATAGTTAAGATATTTTGAAAGTTACACACAAATAATTCATTTAAAAAAACTCTTTATCTATGTAAATAACCTTCTAAATATACCTTATCAATTTCTCCGATGAATAGACAAACTTTATTTGAAGGGTTGATTTAAGATCAATATAGAAACTACATTTTTTCTATAAAGATTTATTCGGGAAATTTATTACAATTTGTTTTCTTTATATAGAAATATATAGAAAAAAATCTTTCTAAAACAAAAATAAACTCAAGAGAACATTTTAAAAACCGCACCGACATTTCAAATTAAACAAAAAAAAACATTATAAAAAAAATTGGTAGATAAACAGAACAGAACTACGATTTTATATAAATATATATCATAAAAAAAATAGATTAAATTTCCACAAAATAAGGGAAATTTTCCCTTGTAAATAATATAGGGAAATTTAATCTTAAACAATTTTTCCGAATATATAAAAAAATTGTTTTGTAAAACACTGAAAATTTTTTTTTATTTTGTTCGTTACTACGGCAGAATCGGTTAAGCGCCCGTAAAACCTCCGTAAATTCTATTGCCGTGAGCCGCTCGTAACGAAATCACTTTCAATCAGGTGATTGCTTAGCATTGCATTGAATACATTAAAGTGATTTTTGGTGGTAAATCTATTATAATATGTAGATTAATTTATGAAATTTTTAAAATAAAGCAATCATATTAGATAAAAAAAAAACTTTTACTAAAACGACATAAGAAAAAATCACTCATATGTTTTCAAACAATTGTCCGAGTTGCACTTTAGGTGGGTTAGTTTTTAGATGAAAGATGAAATGTTTAATTTAAATGACTGATAATTAAAAGTAGGGAGAAATACTATTTCAGGGAGACTATTTAAATAAACTTGATGTTCTTGCGCGGGAAAAATGAATTTCCAAATCTGTTTGTTCGAAAAAAAACTAATAGATATACAGGATATGAATGAGCCTTTTGTGAATTTCTCGAATTATGAGAGAAGTTAATTGGTTCAGGAATTAGCTTTAAAATTTCATTAGAGCATTCATGGTAATAATATACCTATAAAATGTGCACAATGAAGCTACTGCGATCGTCTATGATCCAATGATTCAATGGAATTTGTTATTGTTTCATTTCTAATCAGCGAAATTGCGTGTTTTTGGATCCTTTCACTAAACTGCAGTGTAGTAATTGGTGGACCAGCCCATATGAAGGAATTATACTCTGGAAGTGGTCTTATAAAAGATCTATAAACTAGTGCTAAATTTTTAAATACCCTGAAATCCTACCTAAAACGTATAGTTTATTCAATATAGTATACACATACCTGTAGGTGAAACTAATCTATTATAAGTACGTAAAAAGTGAAATGTTGAAAATGGATCAACAAATCCAGTTCTATGCATTATTATTATTATTATTATTATTATTTATATTATACAAAATAAAATATTTTTGATTAACTTTGCAAAATTACAAAATATTTAAAAATTTCACATTATAGTTTTTTTTTTTAATTTAATTTAATTTTTATTTTATTATCAATCACCATGCATATTTTGTATTTGAAATCCGATTATTTTCAAATTGATTTCAATTTTCACAATAAAAAAAAAACAATTGTTCTGACTTCTGTTACCATCAATTGATGTATAAACACTAAAAAAAAAAACGAAACCATAAACCAAACCAAACTAAAAAAAAAAAAGGAAAAATTATATTATATTTATATAATAACCATTTGATTTGTTACGACGACGATATATACAATAGAAATACCATATATTGACTTTGCCTATAATACAAGTGAAATTCACCATTAAATAATAATAATAATAACATGTATGTATATACATATAAATATCCTCGTCGAATGGTATTATATTTATTATTATACAATTGGTTATAAAATATTTAAATAATACCCATTAATAAACCACAACATCATCATTTTGTCAACTAAACTATTAACAATATATATATATTATTTCCCTCTGTGTAATATATATTTGCTGTCTTATTATATATATATATAATAGAAAAAAAACCACCCTCATCATATGGGGGTTAGTAAAATCAAAACATATAAGTATTCAGAGGGTATTTTCAAAAGTTCCATCTTGTTGTATACTAATCAAACCACTTTAATATCGGACACCTATGCATTTTATTAGTATGCTCGATTTCGAGATGCCGAGAAAGGAATTTAAACAATAATTTTGTTGAATTCAACTAATTTTATTTCATATAATTTGATGGTTTTAGTTAAATAATTGCGGAGACCCAATCACTCCTTCAATTGTAACTTTCGGATAATTTTTTAACTTTGTTTTATTAATGCCCACATATTGAATAATTCTATTGGACTTAAATCAGGACTTGAAGTTGTCCATTACTAAAAATTGAATTTCTAAACACATTTTTTTGGCGTTTAACCATAGTTCTTAGTTGCTTTTAGGTGGTCTAATCGTTCAGATTGGTTAAGTGGTTTGGAAATTACAATAATTTGAAAATGTGGAAAATTTTGAATAATTTAACATTTAATTAAAATCTGATTAATTTTTACTTTTTTTACATTTGAAGAAAACCGCTGCTGATAGTTATCGATTTTGGTTGGTAGAAGCTTACGGTGAACATGCTCCAACTCAAAAAACTTGTGAACGGTGGTTTGCACGCTTCAAAAGTGGTGATTTTGAAGTGGAAGATAGAGAACGGCCAGGTGAGCCAAAAAAATTTGAAGACGAAGAATTGCAGGCATTGTTGGATGAAAGTTCGTGTCGAACGCAACAAGAGCGTGCATTAGAGTTGAATGTTTGATTGCCACTACCATTTCTAGACGTTTGCATTCAATGGAAAAGATCAGAAAGCTAGGAAAATGGGTCCCCCATCAACTGAATGAAAATCAACTCAAAGCACGAATCGATGCATGTCATAAACATCTTGCCGAACACAAAAAACATAGTTTTTTTAGTCGAATTTGTCACTGGCTATGAAAAGTGGGTCTGATTACGACAACCCTAAACGTAAAGCATCATATGTTGATCCCGGCCAACCAACAACTTCACAATCGCAAGGCGATATTCATTGCCAGAAGCTTATGCTGTGCATTTGGTGGGATCCGAAGGGTGTCGTGTATTATGAGCTGTTAAAACCGAATGAAACGGTTACATCTGATCGCTACCGACGACAACTGGGCGAATTGGCAAAGAAATTGAACGAAAAACGGCCATTAATAGCTCGAAAACACCACAAAGTTTTAATGCACGATGACAATGCCAGACCACATCGTGCAAACATCGTTAAGGAAAAAATAAAGAGGCTCGGTTGGGATCACCTTGATCACCCTCCGTACTCTCCAGACCTTGCTCCTTCTGATTACCAGTGGTTCAGATCAATGCAGGTCAGCAGATGGACAGATGGGACAAAAGATGAAGAGTTCTTCAAACGAGGAATCAACAAACTTCCTAAAAGATGGTAGGAAGTCATAGCTAACGATGGGCAATATATTGGTTAATGTACTCAATCACTTTGTTATACAAATAAATGCCAGTTTCAAGCCAAAAAATGGACATTAGTAACGCAGGGGCCCAATATTAATCTTAAATTCAAAAGTATTTCAAATAATAAAAGAAAAAAATTTCCGAATAACCCCCCAATATACATATATAAAATACTAAAAACTATCAACTTTCTTTTTATATAACGCAAGTTTCTGTTATTATTTGGGGGTGTGTAATAAATATATATATTTTTTATTATGTATATATATAGTTTATGTAATATATCACGGTATGCGTAACTTTTTTAAGTAAAACTATTTTAAACTATATAGCTGTAACTTATTTATCAATATAGGTATATATGAATTTATTTATAAGGAAAATATTCATTCGTATATTATGTATTATACGTACATATATAACAGTTTTATTTCCTTTAATTCATCATACATATATTCATATGAGGAAAATTTGGGGGAAGGCGTTACATAAATATATATATATATATATTGTTTCGGTTATTTAACATATCCTTTTCTTGCGCAAGATTCAAAGCCACAAACGAAAAACAACCCTTTTGGTTGGATTATAACTTTTTTTTTCATCGCTTCATAATTTATTTACAATATATATTGGATGGTAGGATGGATGGATGGATGAATGAATGAATATGGATTTATGGCATATAATACAACCATATTTTTACTTTATATATGTAAAGTTATGTCCTTTTATTTATTTATTTCATTATATAAAATTATGATTTTTTTATTATTTATAAATTTATTATGAATTTTTTTTTTGTTGTTATCATTTTGGAATATTCAAACACATGTAATATAAATATATTTATTTTTTATGAGGTTTTTCAGTTATTATATATTATACTCTTTTAATCGTATATCGCGTGTTATTTAAATAAAAAATAAATTTTGCGGTAATGTTATTTATATTTACATCTCTATATATATAAACACAGGGCGACAATTAATATTCCGGACTGGTCCTAGGAAATTAAAAACATGGTTTTCGAAATTTTTTTTTTCATTTATTCAAAATATTCTCCTCCTGATTCAATACAACTGTTACATCGATTTAATATTGATTCAAATGCGTGTTCCACCTCAATTTGTGGTATTGCCTCGAGTGCGCGTGTAGATGCTGTTTGAATGGTTTCAATATCCTCAAAAAAACATCCTTTCAATTTCATTCTAAGTTTTGGGAACAAGGACAAGTCACATGGTGCTAAATCAGGTGAATACGGTGGATGATTTAACACACAGACTTGATTTCGAGCCAAAAACTGACGAACAATAAGTGAAGTGTGACTTGAAGTGTGACTGAAACGCTTCAAAACTTCGATATAATATGAGCCACTGACTGTTTGACCAGTTGGAACGAATTCTTTATGGATAATTCCCTTGCAATCGAAAAATGTAACGAGCATTGTCTTGATTTTCGATGGAACTTTTATTATTTTTAGCCTGTGTTTTAGCCATCCACGAAACGTTTATACCACTCAAAAACCTGTGTTCCACCCATAAAGTTATTGCCATTAACTTGCTGCATCGATTTGAACGTTTCTTTTGCAGATTTACCAAGCTTTGCGTTGAATTTAATGCTAGCTCTTTGTTCCATGTTAAAATTTCTACTTCAACTAAAATATTGTTTCACAAGAAATATCATAACTTTTTTATTTGTCAACTAAGTGCAATGAAATTTTTACCGACGATAGAGAAAACATCAAGCTTCAAGCAGCTTCACCCATCACATAGATCGTCCCACTGGTTATTGAGATACGGTTTGAGTCTCGAATATTAATTGTCGCACTGTATATATATTGTATATATTGATTACATTTGAAATTATATTTTTATTAAAACAATAGAAAAAAAAAAGAAATTAATAAATAATTTATTTTGTATATAGAGTTTTTGTTTGTTTGTTTTGCTTTGAGCTTTTTACTATTATGGTATTATCACACACACACTATATAATATACGAATGTGTTTTTGTTTACTTATATTCTTCATAAATATTTAAAATGATTTTTATATTATGGATGCGATGATATGATCGGGTGTGGAAATATTCATTGATCCATTGATATAGGATTGACTTTGACTTTATCTATACATTTATTTACAATCAATCATATATTAATTAAATCAATTTCTAAGATATAGGAAAGATTTTGCTGAAAAATTGTGTTAAACAAATCGTTTGTGGAAAATTAAAATAAATATATAATTGAAAATTATCTTTGAAGAAGGTTTTCTTTGTGATAATTGCATTAAAATTGAAAATTTTCCAAGATTTTCACGAGTTTTATGTTATATGAAAAATTTGATCAAATTATAATGTCTATGATAGCAAATTTCCTGGAAAATTCGGTAACTAAACATTACAAACAGTTTTGCCAATTGATTAAAATACATTGTAAATGTGTTTTGCAATATATTAAATGGGGTTTTCTTGAGACGATTGGCTCAGAATTGAGAATTTTCCAAAATCTTTAAACGATTTTTAATGTGTATTTTATTTAGGAAACATTTAACTAAATTCTAAATCAATTTCTGATAAAAAATTTCGTGGAAAATTCGTTTAAGAAACTCATTAACAGATAAATTTTATCTATACTAAAGATGATCTCTGTAAAATATATTCCATTAGATTTTCATGGGACGATTGATTTAAAATTGAGAATTTTCCAGGGTTTTCACATTTTTTAATGTGTATATTTTGTATACATGAAAATGTTTATCAAATTAATTTCTGATGATAAATTTCCTGGAAAATTCGATTTAAAATGTGTTATCACTTGCTCAAAATACATTATAATTGATTTTTGAACCAAATTTATTGGTCTTTCCTTGTGAGAATTGATTCAGAATTCAGGATCTTTCGCAATTTTCATGATTTTTAATGTGCATTTTTGGTTATGAAAAATTTTACTAACTAAATCAATTTATAGCAACCGATTCATGGAAAATTCGTTTAACAAATCGTTTTGAAAACCCTTAAAAGATTATTATTCTCTGCGGTTAAGATGATATGTGTTCAAATATTCGAATAGGTTTTAATGGGAGACGTTTGATTCAAAATTGAAAATTTTCCAAAGGGTTACACGATTTTTAATGTGTATTTTTTTGTATACATGAAAATTTTGCTAAATCAATTTCTGATGACGAATTTCCCGGAAAATTCGCTTAATTAATCATTTCAAAAAGTTTAACCATTATAAGTTCTTTTTTTTATAATAAGAACATTATAAAAAAATAAGAATATTAATTTTTCTTTATCTTGTGATTGGTTCAAAATTGAGAATTTTTCATTATTTTCACCATTCTTAATGTGTATTTTATATACATATATGAAAGATTTTATTAAATCATAATTTCTGATAACAATTTCATAGAAAATTGGTTAAACAAATCGTTTTGAAAATCATTAACAGATAATTTACAGAGTTATGCTTCGTTTAAAATTATCTTTGTAAAAGATTGCAATAGATTTTATTAGAATTACTGTATCAAAATTGAAAATTTTCCAAGATTTTTAATGCGCATTTTTTGTAATTCATTTTTGATGGAAATTACCGGTAAATTCGGTGACTAATCGTTTTTAAAATCATTGACCAGATATAAATTATTTACTTATGATGATATCCCTGTAAAATATTCGAAAAGGTTTTAATGGGACAATTGATTCAGATTTGAGCATTCCCAATTTTTAATGCGTGTATTATTTGTATACATGAACTTTTTTATCAAATTAATATCTGATGGCAAATTTCCTGGAAAATTCGTTAACTAATCGGTTCAAGGTATTTAATCATACTTGATTAAAATACATTATTAAATATTTATTGGTTTTTCGTTGCGATAATTATATTAAAATTGATAATTTTCCAAGATTTTCACGATTTTTAATGTCTATTTTTTGTATATAAGAAAAATTTTACGAAAGCAATTTCTGAGTGCGAAATTTCGTTAACCAATCGTTTCAAAATGTGTTATCACTTACTCAAAATACTTTATTTATTGTTTTTTGCAAAATATTAATTATTAATTTCCTTGTGATGATTGATTCAGAATTGGGAATTTTCACGATTTTTTTAATGTGCATTTTTTTTTCCACAAATCTTAATCAATTTATGATATCGATTTCTGGGGAAATTCATTAAACAAATCGTTTTGAAATTCATTAAGATATAACTTTTATCCACTAAAGATGATCTCTGTAAAATATTTGAATAGGTTTTCATGGGACAATTGACTGAAAATTAAGAATTTTCCAAGATTTTCACGACTTGTTAATGTACATTTTTTTGTATATATGAAAAATTTTACTAAAAGCAATTTCTGATGGTGAATTTCCTGGAAAATTCGATTAATAACCTTAGTAACCACTTAATTAAAATATGTTATTGATAATTTATAGTATAGTATAGATGATTTTTGAAAAATATTTATTGATTTTTCCTTGTGAGGATTGATTCAGAATTGAGAATCTTCCAAGATATTTTCATGGTTTATGAAATGAATTTATTATATAGCTGTTGACTGGAAAATTCAATAGGGAAATCCTATTGAAAGGCATGAACAGATCATTAACAGAATTATTAACCGTTGAAAATATAATCTCTGTAAAATATTGGAACCGATTTTATTGAGAATTTTTCTAGATTTTCACGATTTTTGAGTGTGTATTTTATATATGAAAAATTCTACTAAATCGCAATTACAAGTGGGCATTTCCCGGAAAATTCGTTTTAACCTAGTCATGATAATATTTTACTAGATGTTTTTCATCAATTAAAAATTATCTCTGTAAGATATTCGACTAAATAAATTTTCTTTGGAACGTTGGAATAAAAATTTAGAGTTTTCCAAGATTTTGTCAACTTTCAGTATGTATAATTTATTATAGAAAAAATGTTACTAATAAATCAATTGTGTGGTGAAAACTTCATGGAAAATCGCTTTAACAAATCATTTTTTAAGAAATTTTCCACCAATATATTTATAATTTATTAAAAGATATGATCTCTGGCATGGTAAATAATTGGACAATATAATAGATTTTAAACAATCGATTAGAATTTTGGAACATTTTGACAATTTTTAATGTGGATTTTATATGAAAAATTGCATACAAAATAAAATTCTGATAAAGACTTAAAGACGACAAAAGAAAAGATAGAAACGAATCGAATTTGACGGCTGTGATAAATTCAAATTGATCACAAAAAAATGGGGTATAGTTTTCCATAGTAAAAATATATGTTTATGTGACAAATAAGTAGCGATCTTTTGATCAATTTAAAACAGATAATGCTGTAATTCTTAATATACCATATATAGGATTGAATATATATAAAATTTATCAATTTATATATGTTTTGCTACTTTATAATATTTATAGATATTCATCGTATATGTAATATTATTATTATTAATAATAATAATAATAGTTTTCCATATATATAACATGTTATGGGAAATTTATCATATGTGTTGCTTTTGAAAACACAAAAAAAAAATATATGCTGTGCTATATTAAAAATCGTCGTCGTGTACAGGGACATATATTTCGTTTTTAACGCCCTTAGCATATAATTATAATAATAATAATCAAAGGAATATTATGTATATATATAGAGAGAGAGGTTAATTCTAATTGTTTTAGTATATAGAATATACATTTATTACCAATAATATATTACAAATAATAATGTAAAAAATAAAAAAAGAGTGTATAGACAAAAATAAAATTGTGCTGCGGATATTCATTTATTAATTATATTATTTTTTTTTTCAATTTAACCTCTTCGCTGATGTAAAAAAGGTTCAAAGTATTTTTTTTAACTTAACTTATTATTGTATGAAGTGTTACCTTAACAAAAGTTTACTTTACAATAAATTATAGTGAAATATATAATGAAAACAACAAATTGTTTAGGGTTTAAATTTATTTCTTTGTAATAAAAATCTGTATGATTTTTATTGAACTATCTCTGCTACAGGATATAGGATATAGGATTATTTTTAATCTTCATCTGCTCCTTGTGTATAGAAAATTACACAACACAAAAATATTCTTAAATATAGCCCAAAAATGGTTTGTCGGAATTCGGAAATGAGTGGAAGACTTTGTCATAAACAATATATTTAACAAAAAAAATGTATTTGCACGTTTCATTACGAAAATTACGTTGTCTACCCTCAAAGCTCAAATGTATAGATTTCTACTGCACTATATGTAATTGTTAGTCTTTTGTTTTAATCGACATAAAATTAAAGAAAAATAATTAAGGAATGGAATAATTTATCGATTGAAGCTGATTGCAGATGAGGCGAATGTAGAACACAAATCCCTCAATTTATACTACAGTAAAGTACTCGGTAAGTTGTTGGTTTCTATTAAAGATGCGGTCCGGTCCGTAGTGTAGCAAACAGATGTATTAATATATAATAAATAAGAATACATTTTTCGCTATACAACCAACAATCTGGTTTTAGCGTCCAACAACAGCCTTCTATTGTTAGTTTCTTAATTTGTGCCCCTTTACGGTGTCGGTAATTAGCCGTACGACCAACCGCATGCGGAAAATACTACTCTGTGTTAAAATTCAGATTCGAAAAATAACCGAAAACACAAAATATATTTTATGCATTCAGTAGCATTCAAATTAAGAAACTAACAACAGAAGGCTCTGTGGTGTAAATGATAAAAATGCCAACCTAAAATTCTAACGAAATTTTGGGGTCGTGGGTTCGAATCCTATAAAAATATAAAAATTCCAAGTGGAGTGGAATACAATTTCTTAATAGACGATTATAAAATTATAAAATGTAACTAATTTAAAGTGGTAATATACATTTAATTATATACAACTTTAACATCATCGTGGACATCAATAAAACAAAGTTTATAAAAATTATAAGCAAGTTACAATTGAACGAGTGAAGAATTCCAAGGAAAATTCATTGAAATGAGGAATACAAAAACACCGGATGAATGCAAAAACTTAGTAAATACCAGAATGGATGCTGTCATAAAGGCCAATATTATAATGGTCAAATTTTTTTTTTGTTAAATTGAATCATTTTGAAATAAATTCAATAACTAATTGAATTTAATAGTATTTTTACTTCTGTTTGCACAATTATATAACTATAAAACCATCATTTTATGAAATAAAATTAGAAAGATTAAAAAATTATTCTTTAAAGTCCTTTCTCGGCATCTCAAAATTGAGCATACCAATAAAATAGCAGGTTTCCGACATAACAGTGGTTAAAGAAGTATATTTTGTTAAAAAATGTAGTGCCTTTAATTGATTTTTCGCGTTCGTAGGTACTGTTAATGTAATTTTTGACAAATTTTACGTCAATTTCATTGCTGTAGTGGTTACGTGTGTAGGTGTGAACAATGAAAAGTTGTTTATTTGATTTGGTTATTTTTTTATAATGTCTGAAATTATTCCATATAGAAGTAGCATTAAATTTTTTTCGTGAAATGAAATATCGGTCGCCGAAACGTTCAGAACGGTGCAGAAGGCCTTTGGTGAGAAGTCGATGTCCAGAGCAAGTGTTTTCGATTGGCACAAATTGTTCAAAGAAGGTCGTGAACGCGTTGAAGATGAACCATATCAAAGACGACTAAGAACCTCTACTGATGAGCTGCACGCCAACAAAATCAAAGAATTGGTGCTGCAAAATCGTCGATTGACTACTAGAGAGCTTGCTGATATTGTTGGAATTTCAAATGGGTCAGTCAACACCATTTTAAAAGATGTTTTGTGCCGCAGAAAATTCAAATCGCGATTGGTGGCAAAAAAGCTCCATTTCATGGAAAAACTGCGTCGCGTTGCAGAGTGTGAAACAATGCTTTCGACTATCAAGACAAAATGAGACGCATCATAACTGGAGATGCGACTTGGATCGTGACTTCTGGATTTTCGCTAAGCTTAAGGGACACAAGCTATAGGACACCGTTTTGACACTATAGAAGAGATAAAAGCCGAGTCGAAGAGGGAACTCATTCCGGAAGACGAGTATAAACAATGTTTTGAAAATTGGAAAAAGCGTATGGGAATAGTTGCATTGCATCAGGCGGGGATCATTTTGAAGATAATGATTTAGATTTAGAAGAACAAATAAAGATTTCATCAGTTATAAATAAAGTCTTACTTATATTTGTACACAGAGGTATATACGGTTTTAATGCCGTCTATAAAAATCAATACGCATAAATCTATTAAATTATCTCATTCAAAGAGACAATTTTTCATTATACAATAAGGATATTATTTTACTATATTTTTATAAGCATTGATAAATATTTATATAGTATAAAAAAAAATTGTAAAAGATAGTAGAAAGAAAGAAAGCAAAAAAAAATTCATCACGCACTTTATTTTATGAAAGTTATGAAAAAACAAAATTATGATATGAAAATTGCGTGAGTAATAAAGAATTTTCCAAATTTTATTTTAGTACAATATATAAATTGATAAAAATTGCCTTTTTCTTTTTTTATACTATAAACGGTATTAAATAATAATATGAATTTGATATATAAATAAATAAAATGATGAACCCCTTAATATTTGTATTTTATGTAATTTGAAATAGAAAAAAAAATATATTACATTTTTTTGGAATATATAAAAAAATTTTTTAAAGCATTTATTATGTTATAGTATAAAGTGACTTAAAAAACTATTTCTTTTTGATTATTTTTTACCCCAGTTTTGTACGTTTAATGAAAGTTTTGTTTAAACTAAAATGCAGAATAAATACTTTTTCGCAAATCCCTACTAAACGTGCGCTACTAAATAAATGACTTATTGGTTCCCTTATATACAGAAATTAAAAGAATTATAATGGGAATTAAAGTAAACTATATAATTAATGTTTATTAGTAATTTATTGGGGGTGATAAATTTAAACCTAGAATCTGTTCTGTTTTCAATCACTTTGCGTAAGTGTTTGTCCTATATAGATATTTAGCCCTATAACAGCGATTTTTTTTCCTTTTTATTTCAATGTGCTTTGAATGGATTTATTTATTTATTTGGTTCTGTTTTTTCGTTTTTTTTTTTGATATTTATTCAATAAACAAATAATTTATTCTTTAATTTTTAGACATATTGTGAGAATTTTTTTTCTGTAAAACAATACGTAAAAGTTACCTAAGTAATATCAATATAAATATAATCATTTTTTTTTTTGGTTTTCTTTGGAAAATATTTCATTATAGTGCGATTGCATTTTATTTTTTTTATATATCTTTTACGTATTAAATTAAATACAATGTGGAAATTTTGTAATAGATTTTTAACCCCAAGTTTGTTTTCTAAATGAAATTTTGCATAATTTTCTATGGGTTTCTAAAGGAAATTCTTTTACAATTTACTAAAAGAAATTCTATCCATTTCATACTGAGAAAATTCTTTATAATTTATTACATAAGGGATTTCATTTCCTAAAGGAGATTCTCATTAATTTTGTATAATTTTCTAAGAGAAACTCTTTATAATTTACTGAGCAAAGTCTGCTGTACAATTTTATTAAGGCAGCCCAAACAGTCAAATAATTGCGGAGAAGGATGCGGAGGCGGATTCGTTCGTCGAATTAGCATTACAAAGGAAATGCTCACATTTGTTAGAAGATACACTTTTTTTTAGATCATCTTAAATATAACAAATCATTTCTTTGTTTTTTCTAATTCCTAATTCCTAGACCAAAAAACTTGGAAAATTTCTAATCGCCATAATCTAATCGAATTCTTAAACTGAAACATTGACTTATTCGCCAGTATTTTTTGGTGGATTTGGTAAATTTCCAGTTAAAAAAAATAAGGACTTACAGTGGTGGACAGTTAAATAACACAGTGATTTATTACGCCAAATATTTTAGTTTTACAACTAAAAATTATACAACATATAAAAAAACCGATAAGTTTCTGGAAAAATGTGTTATGGACCGATAAATCGAAGTATAATCGATGTGAATCGGATGGAAAAGTTTATATACGACGTCTACGTAATCAAAACGTAAATCCATTATACACATTAAAAATAGTAAAACATGCTGGCGGTAGTATCGTGGTTTGGGGAGCGCTATCTTGGCATGGTATTCGTCCAATACACAGAATAGAAGGGAACATGGATCAGTATATATATATAAAAACATACTTGAATATGCATTGGAACCATATGCTGATGATAATATACCACTTAAGAGGAAATTTATGGACGATAACGATCCAAACTCACCCCCCCCTCGTTGCATAAAAAGATGGATATTAGAACAACAAATTAGTGTATTGGATTAGCCCGCACAACAAGTCCGGGCTTGAACCCCATTGAGACTTTGTGGGGAGATGTCGAAAAAGGGATTAGTGAAAATCGATCAACAAATTTGGACAAATTGTGGGCGCAGTCGTGCAAGAGGCTTGGCTTGCAATGTCATCAGATCGATGTAAACGTTTATTGGAAAGTATGCCTCGTCGATGTGTTGAAGAAGTAATTAAAATCAAAAGGTTTCCCAACAAAATATTAAATCAACTTTTAATCAATTTTTTATTAATTTTTTATTAATTTTTTATTTTGTGATGCAAATAAAGCCAAAGTTTGTGGACTATGTTATATTTACCTGACCACTTAACTTTAAGAATTTTTTACGTTTTATGTTCAGAATTTTTTTGGTTAAAGAAAATATAGATATTTATTTACATTAATTATGAAATTATATGTATTACTGTTTCATTTCGATATAAACTCCCTTATAGTCAGTTTAACACTGCTTCTATTAGATATTTTTAAGAATTTATTCCAAGAAATGGGTGTATTATTTAACTGACCAACGCTGTATGTAATAAAAAAAACTCGGCGAAACCAAGTCGTATAGTAACGTGTCAAGTTAAATTGTGGTAACGTAATGGGGTGGTAATAAAAATATGTTTGTATGAAAGTTACCAACATCAAAATTACCGTCATATAACCGTTTTTACCAACTAAATGTGGATGCTTGGGAGGTTTGTATAATGTTCTTAAGGAAATTCTGTATAATTTTCCAAACGGGAAGCTTTCTAAAGGAAACTATGTATTTCTTGTATGGTTTTATAAAAAAAAACAAACTATAAATATTTTGTCATTAAAAATTGATTTTCTGTGTGTGTTTTTTTAATAGCACATGTATATAATAAATTTTCCTTTTTTTATTCTTGAATCTTTTTTATATTGGTATTCGTGCCAGTAACCAAAAGGAATGAATATATTCATATATAAATATATAGATATGTTATTATAATATAAATATAGTTGACCGACATGCAGTTGGTAATTATAAAATTGTTTAATAAATTATTATCACTATTTAGTAAAAAAAATAAAAAGGATATAATTTATATTTAGAATATGTAAAGGGTGATTTTTTAAAAGCTATAGGAAAGTTTTTCAAAAAAAAACACATAAAATTCAGTAAAATGCATGAAATCTTTATTTGAATCGATAGTACGGTCCATATAATTTAATGTTTGAAGATTATTTCATGCAAATGTTGACCTTGACTGCGCCTCAAATGGTCCATCCGCTTAGTCCAATTTTGACATACTCTTTCCAACATTTCGGCCGGTATCTCACGAATAAATGCTTCGATGTAGTCTTCCAATGCGTCAATTGAAGCGGGCTTGTCTGTATACTGTACATGAGCTTTAACATAGCCCCACAAAAAATAGTCTAAAGGCGTTAAATCGCACGATCTAGTCGGCCAATTGACCGGTCCCAAACGTGAAATAAAATGTTCACCGAACTCACCGTCTGTGTCTGGGCTGTGGCACCGTCTTGTTGAAACCACATGTCATGCAAGTCAAGCTCTTGCATTTTGTGCAAAAAAAAGTTGGATATCATCTCACGGTAGCGCTCACCATTCACAGTTACGTTACGATTCGCATCATCTTTGAAGAAGTACGGTCCAATGATGCCACCAGCCCATAAACCGCACCAAACTGTTACTTTTTCTGGATGCATTGGTAGCTGTTGCAATGCTTCTGGCTGATATTCACTCCAAAATCGACAATTCTGCTTATTTACGTACCCATTGAGCCAAAAATGAGCTTCGTCGCTGAACACAATTTCGTCGCGATGAACTTTCTTAACAGCAGAGCACGGATTTTGATAATAAAATTCAATAATCTGCAAGTGTTGTTCGTTTGTAAGACGAACATGGTTCATGGATCATGGTTAAATTATAGACCAAACTGAAGGTGTTTAACAGTGAAACAAAACACGAAACGTGCGTCAGCTGTTTAAACCACTGTTGCCAAAAAGATAATAGCTAAAAAATCACCCTTTATAAATAGTGAATGACAAAATTGTTATACTTTTATATATATTTAGTTTTTTGTTAAATGGAACCTCAAACTATACCAATTTAATTAAATTACATATCATATAATTATAATTTTGAATTTTTCCTTTGATTATTTTTAATTAAATGTTATAAAAATTCTAACCATTGTCTTAATAAAAAAACAATATTTAGTTCATCCCCTTCGTATATATATGGTATAAGGGTGATAAAAAAAAGTGTTTAAATATTTCTGATTATCATCCGAAATTGATAGATCTTCAAGCATATACCAAACAGATTTCATTATCTTATTATATTGTGTTATTTTAAACACTCATAATTAAAAATTTTTATAAATAGGGGATTAAAATAAAATAACGGGCACTCAGATTACATTTTAAAATTCATATAATACAATACTATTATGGTTGGTTATGCATAACCACCCGCTATTTTAACACATTTCCTATTTGAAATACCAACATTATTGGTCAAATGTCAATATAAAATATATAATATTACAATTTTAAATAAGTAAATCGAAAAAGGTTAAAAGCTTTAAAAATAGATCAACAAATTATGGTAATAAAAGAACAATGTATAATATTCTAAATATATATGAATACACACTCCGTATATATACAATAAAACGACGATTAAATATCCAAATTAAATATCCAAATATACAATTAGCCTGTAATTATTATATATATGCATATATATATTTGTATATGCAATCGGTGCGGTGATTGTGTATACTTATAATAAAAATAATAAAAATATAATGATAATAATTACATATATATAGATATATTGTATAAAAAAATAACAACAAAAAAAGTGAATATAAAATGATGACAAAAAAAAACAACACACAAACAGGTATTATAATATATTTTAGGGTTATATTTTTATATAATAAATGTCCTTCACTATCACCTGTAATTTTCTCACTATTATTCATATATAGTCCTGTGCGTTCTTCACTGAAAAATATATATTTATTTAAATATAGTCAATCAGCATTTCCTGTTTAAATTACACATATATTATTATTCTGTGTTATCTATCTATTAAAATTTATATACATGTATAAATAAATTATGTGATGTACATTATAAATATTTTATATATAGGTATGAATAGTTTTATGATAGATCAACCCCTATGCCTATCTATATATTTAAACATTACTTAATTTATATTTTATTTCACTATTGTATATGAGCAACGATCTTACGACCTCGCATCGAATACCTGCGTTTTTATAATATATTTTCCATATGTTAATTATTATATAATTTTTGGCAGAGATACAAAGATCAATAATTACAATAATGAAATCGTAGGTAAACATTTTAAGGTGAAAAGGATTATTTTTCATATGAAATAAAAAAAAGAAAAACGATATACTAAAATTATTGTAATTTCCTAACCCGATAACGAATCGGAATGAATAGACCAGCGTTGGAAAGGTATTTTTATCCTCTATAAGAATAAAATAACATTATATACTGTTTAAGAACAAAGTCTTCATGAAAATTACCATAATTCGATAAAAATTCTCAATACTTATACATTTTCTAAAGTAACCAAATAATGTTTTCTATTATTCAAAAAGATTGTGAAAAACTAATATAAGTCTTCTTGTTTCATTTTAATGGTTTTCATATGAATTTTCCGAGATATTTCAGTTTTAAATTTGCATTAAAGAAAGTATTACTAAAGAAATTATTACTAGATACTAAAATTATTGTAATTTCCTAACCCGATAACGAATCGGAATGAATAGGCCAGCGTTGGAAAGGTGTTTTTATCCTCTATTAGAATAAAATAACAACATATAATGTTTGAGAACAAAGTCTTAATGAAAATTGCCATAATTCGATAAAAATTCTCAATACTTATACATTTTATAAAGTAACCAAAAAATGTTTTCAATTATTTAAAAAGATTATGAAAAACTAATATAAGTCTTCTTGTATCATTTTGATGGTTTTCATATGAATTTTCCGAGATATTTCAGTTTTAAATTTGCATTAAAATCAAGTTTTTTCAGGCAAATTTATCAGATACTAAAATTGTTGTAATTTCCTAACCCGATAAGGAATCTGAATGTATAGACCAGCGTTGGAAAGGTATTTTTATCCTCTATTAGAATAAAATAACAATATATACTGTTTGAGAACAAATTCTTAATGAAAATTGCCATAATTCGATAAAAATTCTCAATACTTATACATTTTATAAAGTAACCAAAAAATGTTTTCTATTATTTAAATAGATTATGAAAAACTAATATAAGTCTTCTTGTATCATTTTGATGGTTTTCATATGAATTTTCCGAGATATTTCAGTTTTAAATTTGCATAAAAATCAATATTTTAAAGGAAAATTTATCACATACTAAAATTATTGTAATTTCCTAACCCGATAACGAATCGGAATGAATAGACCAGCGTTGGAAAGGTAATTTTATCCTCTATTAGAATAAAATAACAATATATACTGTTTGAGAACAAATTCTTAATGAAAATTGCCATAATTCGATAAAAATTCTCAATACTTATACATTTTATAAAGTAACCAAAAAATGTTTTCAATTATTTAAAAAGATTATGAAAAACTAATATAAGTCTTCTTGTATCATTTTAATGGTTTTCATATGAATTTTCCGAGATATTTCAGTTTTAAATTTGCATTAAAATCAAGTTTTTTCAGGAAAATTGATCACATAATAAAATTATTGTAATTTCCTAACCCGATAAGGAATCTGAATGTATAGACCAGCGTTGGAAAGGTATTTTTATCCTCTATTAGAATAAAATAACAATATATACTGTTTGAGAACAAATTCTTAATGAAAATTGCCATAATTCGATAAAAATTCTCAATACTTATACATTTTCTAAAGTAACCAAATAATGTTTTCTATTATTCAAAAAGATTGTGAAAAACTAATATAAGTCTTATTGTATCATTTTAATGGTTTTCATATAAATTTTCCGAAATATTTCAGTTTTAAATTTGCATTAAAATCAAGTTTTTTCAGGCAAATTTATCAGATACTAAAATTGTTGTAATTGCCTAACCCGATAAGGAATCTGAATGTATAGACCAGCGTTGGAAAGGTATTTTTATCCTCTATTAGAATAAAATAACAATATATACTGTTTGAGAACAAATTCTTAATGAAAATTGCCATAATTCGAAAAAAATTCTCAATACTTATACATTTTATAAAGTAACCAAATAATGTTTTCTATTATTCAAAAAGATTGTGAAAAACTAATATAAGTCTTCTTGTTTCATTTTAATGGTTTTCATATGAATTTTCCGAGATATTTCAGTTTTAAATTTGCATTAAAATCAAGTTTTTTCAGGAAAATTGATCACATACTAAAATTGTTGTAACTTCCTAACCCGATAAGGAATCTGAATGAATAGACCAGCGTTGGAAAGGTATTTTTATCCTCTATTAGAATAAAATAACAATATATACTGTTTGAGAACAAATTCTTAATGAAAATTGCCATAATTCGATAAAAATTCTCAATACTTATACATTTTCTAAAGTAACCAAATAATGTTTTCTATTATTCAAAAAGACTGTGAAAAACTAATATAAGTCTTATTGTATCATTTTAATGGTTTTCATATGAATTTTCCGAGATATTTCAGTTTTAAATTTGCATTAAAATCAAGTTTTTTCAGGCAAATTTATCAGATACTAAAATTGTTGTAATTGCCTAACCCGATAAGGAATCTGAATGTATAGACCAGCGTTGGAAAGGTATTTTTATCCTCTATTAGAATAAAATAACAATATATACTGTTTGAGAACAAATTCTTAATGAAAATTGCCATAATTCGATAAAAATTCTCAATACTTATACATTTTCTAAAGTAACCAAATAATGTTTTCTATTATTCAAAAAGATTGTGAAAAACTAATATAAGTCTTATTGTATCATTTTAATGGTTTTCATATGAATTTTCCGAAATATTTCAGTTTTAAATTTGCATTAAAATCAAGTTTTTTCAGGCAAATTTATCAGATACTAAAATTGTTGTAATTGCCTAACCCGATAAGGAATCTGAATGTATAGACCAGCGTTGGAAAGGTATTTTTATCCTCTATTAGAATAAAATAACAATATATACTGTTGGGGGAACAAATTCTTAATGAAAATTGCCATAATTCGATAAAAATTCTCAATACTTATACATTTTATAAAGTAACCAAAAAATGTTTTCAATTATTTAAAAAGATTATGAAAAACTAATATAAGTCTTCTTGTATCATTTTGATTGTTTTCATATGAATTTTCCGAGATATTTCAGTTTTAAATTTGCATTAAAATCAAGTTTTTTCAGGCAAATTTATCAGATACTAAAATTGTTGTAATTGCCTAACCCGATAAGGAATCTGAATGTATAGACCAGCGTTGGAAAGGTATTTTTATCCTCTATTAGAATAAAATAACAATATATACTGTTTGAGAACAAATTCTTAATGAAAATTGCCATAATTCGATAAAAATTCTCAATACTTATACATTTTCTAAAGTAACCAAATAATGTTTTCTATTATTCAAAAAGATTGTGAAAAACTAATATAAGTCTTATTGTATCATTTTAATGGTTTTCATATGAATTTTCCGAAATATTTCAGTTTTAAATTTGCATTAAAATCAAGTTTTTTCAGGCAAATTTATCAGATACTAAAATTGTTGTAATTGCCTAACCCGATAAGGAATCTGAATGTATAGACCAGCGTTGGAAAGGTATTTTTATCCTCTATTAGAATAAAATAACAATATATACTGTTTGAGAACAAATTCTTAATGAAAATTGCCATAATTCGATAAAAATTCTCAATACTTATACATTTTATAAAGTAACCAAAAAATGTTTTCAATTATTTAAAAAGATTATGAAAAACTAATATAAGTCTTCTTGTATCATTTTAATGGTTTTCATATGAATTTTCCGAGATATTTCAGTTTTAAATTTGCATTAAAATCAAGTTTTTTCAGGCAAATTTATCAGATACTAAAATTGTTGTAATTGCCTAACCCGATAAGGAATCTGAATGAATAGACCAGCGTTGGAATGGTATTTTTATCCTCTATTAGAATAAAATAACAATAAATACTGTTTGAGAACAAAGTCTTAATGAAAATTGCCATAATTTGATAAAAATTCTCAATACTTATACATTTTATAAAGTATCCAAAAAGTGTTATTATATATTTAAAAAGTTTATGAAAAACTAATATAAGTCTTCTTGTATCATTTTGATGGTTTTCATATGAATTTTCCGAGATATTTCAGTTTTAAATTTGCATTAAAATCAATATTTTAAAGGAAAATTTATCATATACTAAAATTATTGTAATTTCCTAACCCGATAACGAATCGGAATGAATAGACCAGCGTTGGAAAGGTATTTTTATCCTCTATAAGAATAAAATAACATTATATACTGTTTGAGAACAAAGTCTTAATAAAAATTGCCATAATTCGATAAAAATTCTCAATACTTATACATTTTCTAAAGTAACCAAATAATGTTTTCTATTATTCAAAAAGATTGTGAAAAACTAATATAAGTCTTCTTGTATCATTTTAATGGTTTTCATATGAATTTTCCGAGATATTTCAGTTTTAAATTTGTATTAAAATCAAGTTTTTTCAGGAAAACTTATCAGATACTAAAATTATTGTAATTTCATAACCCGATAAGGAATCGGAATGAATATAGACCAGCGTTGGAAACGTATTTTTATCCTCTATAACAATAAAATAACAATAAATACTGTTTGAGAACAAAGTCTTAATGAAAATTGCCATAATTTGATAAAAATTCTCAATACTTATACATTTTATAAAGTATCCAAAAAGTGTTATTATATATTTAAAAAGTTTATGAAAAACTAATATAAGTCTTCTTGTATCATTTTGATGGTTTTCATATGAATTTTCCGAGATATTTCAGTTTTAAATTTGCATTAAAATCAATATTTTAAAGGAAAATTTATCAGATACTAAAATTGTTGTAATTGCCTAACCCGATAAGGAATCTGAATGAATAGATCAGCGTTGGAAAGGTATTTTTATCCTCTATTAGAATAAAATATCAATATATACTGTTTGAGAACAAATTCCTAATGAAAATTGCCATAATTCGATAAAAATTCTCAATACTTATACATTTTATAAAGTATCCAAAAAGTGTTATTATATATTTAAAAAGTTTATGATAAATTACCGCACATTTTATGTAAAGAAATGTATTTGATTATTATATAGGTAATAAATGTCAGAATATGTAAAAAAAAGTGTTATTTGTCCACAATCGTATAACATAACTTACGATATTCCTATTAGAATAGATATAAATATAGAAACACAATATGATTGTTTTGTTATATATATATCTATAAATAAATACACGCCATATTATGTTAAATTATTTATAAGTTATGTGGTTGAAAATAAATAAAACATTCATCAACCCCGTAATGATATATATATATATAAATTATTTAGTTTCTTTGATTCAACTGAATATTTATGTTCTATATATATACCAATATGTTTTAATATATAATTTAGTGTGTATATTATAATAATATTACAAATATACAAATGCGAGGGACGCATAATAAATAAACATATTATTTCAAATAATTTAACACCATATCAGACAGAATGTATGTAGAATATAATATAAAATAACAAAACAAATACATAATAAATTATTTTTTGTGTTTACTTAGAAATTTACACTATATTAAATTATGTCAACAAATAAATATTAAAGTTATGTACCACCAACCAACAATAATATTTGCTTGTTTGGTCATAATTTTATTATTGTATATATGTGTAATAATGTGAGATAATAATCTTTATATATTTTGTCCATACCGCGAGATATTATATATTTATTTATATATTGCCCTTAAAGTTTTTCTCTATCATTTATCATATATCATTATTTTATATAAATCTAATTATTTTGAATTCAGTTTTATATTCAAATACTATTATGATATTATATATATCTATATATAGCAAAACTGACCAATAGAAATAATCATAATATAATTAGTCTATTGCGCGGCTTTTCGATTTATCACTATTCAATTAGAATGCACAACAATTTTTAATATTTAAAATTCTGAATAATAATGATTAAATATTTTTAAAATTACTCGATATTATACAAATATTTTTTTGTTAACAAAACACATAATAAACAAATAATATTTATAGATATAATTTGAAAGTTGTTGATTTAAAATAATTGCATCATATATAATAAAGGGTGATTTTTTAGCTATTATCTTTTTGGCAACACTGGTTTAAACAGCTGACGCACGTTTCGTGTTTTGTTTCACTGTCAAACATCTTCAGTTTGGTCTATAATTTAACCATGAATCGTCTTCGACAAACGAACAACGCTTGCAAATTATTGAATTTTATTATCAAAATGAGTGCTCTGCTGTTAAGAAAGTTCATCGCGCGCTTCTTCCATTTTATGGTCAGTTTAATTTTGACCCACTGAAGTGGTTATTCGGGCTATTGTGACTAAATTTAACACCAAATTTACATTGTTGGACATTAAACCACCAACACACTTACGTAGAGTGCGAACTGAAGAAAATATCACAGCTGTATCGGCCAGTGTTAATGATGACCATCAAATATCGATTCGTCGCCGTTCGCACCAATTGGGCCTCTGTTACTCAACAACGTGGAAAATGTTGCCTTAGGATTTAGTTGTGATGCCTTTCAAAATACAGCTGGTGCAAGAATTGAAGTCGAACGACCTACCGCAATGTAAAATTTTTGGTGAATGTGCTCTTGGAAAGTTGGCCGAAGATCCACTTTTTTACCGAAAAATTGTGCTCAGCGACGAAGCTCATTTTGGGCTCAATGGGTACGTAAATAAGCAGAATTGTCGATTTTGGAGTGAATATCAGCCAGAAGCATTGCAACAGCTACTAATGCATCCAGAAAAATTCAGTTTGGTGCGGTTTATGGGCTGGTTGCATCATTGGACCGTACTTCTTCAAAGATGATGCGAATTATAACGTAACTGTGAATGGTGAGCGCTACCGTTAGATGATACCCAACTTTTTTTTGATCAAAATGCAAGAGCTTGACTTGCATGACATGTGGTTTCAACAAGACGGTGCCACATGCCACACAGCACGCGCAACAATGGACTTATTGAGAGACGAGTTCGGTGAACATTTTATTTCACGTTCGGGACCGGTCAATTGGTCGTCTAGATCGTGCGATTTAACGCCTTTAGACTATTTTTGGTGGACGTTAAAGCTCATGTCTATACAGACAAGCCCGCTTCAATTGACGCATTGGAAGACAACATTGAAGCATTTATACCGTGAGATACCGGCCGAAATGTTGGAAAGGGTATGCCAAAATTGGACTAAGCGGATGGACCATATGAGGCGCAGTCAAGGTCAACATTTGCGTGAAATAATCTTCAAGCATCAAATTATATGGACCGTACTATCGATTCAAATAAAGATTTCATGCATTTTTCTGAATTTTATGTGTTTTTTTTTGAAAAACTTTCCTATAGCTTTCCTAAAAAATCCCCCTTTAATATAATAAAAAATATCTACTCACGTTTGCCTATAACCGATGATTGATTGATTGCCAACATAAGCGATCTTCTCCATACCTCTTGATCACTCCAGCCTGTTATTCCGAATTTACGCATCAGCATTCAAATTTGAACGACTGAAGAATGGCATATGTATGTATGTATGGATATGGACGCAATTCATATGGACGTAACGAACTTCGCTATACGAACCCACAAAAAATATATTTTTTGGATATTTATGTTTTAAAAATATGCATTTAAAAGATGCACGGAGATTTTATAAACTTTCATATTTTGTTCAATTTAGAATTGCCAAAAATTGTATAAACAAAATATTACTCACTTTTATTGTGTACCGACAGCCGATGGATTGATTTTAACGTCCAAATACAGATCCTTTTCTCATCCGAATCGCGATTCGCTGGTAATGCATTTCAGACGGGAAAATTAACAACTTTTTGATTTGATCTTTGCATACGGTTCGTGATTTGTTAATATACATTTCAGAATCCCCTCAGTGATCATCACTCCACTTTGAACTACTGTATGTGATGATCAATATCGGGCTCTGCATAAATTTCAGATATATAGTTCGTATGTTAGTAATGAACTTTGGTTTATATTTTTTAGTTTTATAATTTTGAAATGCAATTTTTTTGTAATTACAACCCAAACGATACATAGATACATAATTTAATTAAAAAAAACGCAATATTCATAAAATATTTCCATAAATGTAATTAAAAAAAATAATTTGATTAAGATTTGGAAACTGGAATCATTTAACAATTCAATAATTAAAGATTAAAATACATTTGTTTATATATTATAAAACAAGTCTAAATTGTAATCACCTTTAAATTGAAATAACAATAAAACGCACAAGATAAAAAAAAATGTATAAAATGTATATAAACATCAAATGTACAGAGATTTATTCATCATTCTGATTCTGCGATATATTTGGTAAAGTGAATATCATTAAGTTATAGAAAATTAATTAAATTATATATAAAATTTCTACAAAAATAAAAACAAAATGTTAAAATTATTTGGTAGTTCAATAATTTTATTAATGTCTTTGACATTAATTTATGGTTAGTATAATTTAGAAAAATATTATATGAAGATCTTGTGTTTTTTACTATTTTTTTTTGTTTTTCTTTTGTTATTCAATAATAATTTGAATATATCTAGGTGAAGAAGAATTGAAAATTGAATGCGATATAACAAAATGTGCGGAAATGCCAAGACATTATCAAGAAATGAAATGTAAAGGAATTAATGGAACAGGAACAGAAAAATGTTGTCCAATTAGGTAATAAAACAAACCCAACCCATGATTCTCATACAAAAATATTTGAATCTATAAATTTGAATGTATATATGTGATTTTCCAACAGATGAACTCATTGTTGATGATAAAATGAAATGTCGTTTCGGTAATGTATTCATGAATATGGGTGATAAATTAATTCAACCAAATCGATGTATGACATGTGCTTGTACAACGCCACCAATGGCTCACTGTATAATGGATCCCGATTGTGATCCATCTAAAACTATATAATAATAATAATACATCGAATAATAATAAATGAATGATACAATATAATATTATATTTTCATTTAAATTACATTATTGATAACAAATATTAATATATACAAAATATATAATCAAATAAATTCGAATTCAATTGAAATTTTGTTTCATAACTTATTATTATTATTGTTTTTTTTCCATTTAAAACAAATTATTTTAATGATTATGAACACTTAATTTAAAAACAATTTTTATTTATAAAAAAATTTACCCCGAAAGATGATTCTTGAAGAGAATTATAGAATATAGAAATTTGAAATTCTATGATAAATAAATAAACTATATTTATTTATAATATATATGTACATAATAATAAAATATAAAAATTTTTTGTATATTAAAAAGTATAAATGTTGATGTTGTTCAAAAGCTTAAAAACTTTTCGATGATATTCGAATTTATGAACATAACTTATAGCTAAAATAACAAAACAAAAAAAAATACACAACATGATGCTTACTTTATTCAAATAAAATTCTTAATTTATCTTCATACATAGCTATCACAAACATTAATATACCACCCAATAGAATACCAACAATTTGATAAATCATTTGTTTAAATGTACTACCATTACGTCCCATTTCCGGTATTAAATCGGCAAATGCAATATATAAAAATGTACCGGCTGTACCAGCATATATCCATCGTACAAACCCAGTATGTATACCGGCTACAATTAAACCAATACACATACCAATAAAACTAAGTATCGATGAGATAATATTAAATGTTATGGCACGTCTTAAATTTACGCCCGTCTTAAGTAATAATGCAAAATCACCCAATTCATGGGGTAATTCATGACAAAGAACGGCCAACGATGTAGCCATTCCAGTTACCGGATCAACTGCAAATGCTGCCCCAATAGCCATACCATCCGTTAAATTATGTAAACCATCACCTAATATCACCATTAATGCTATTGGACTTAAACTATGTTTTTTTCTTAAACTATTAACATCATCATCACCACCATCGGCATTCATCTGTAAATCTCCTTTTTTATCTAATCTACTATCGTCTAACATAACATTTAATTCTCTTATATTTTCATAATTTGTCATATTTGTTGTTGTTGTTGTTACATTTACATCAGTTTCCTGTTGTTGTATTGCATCCCGATTATTTATATCCTGGTCATTATTAACATTATGCAATGGTACAGCCGAAAATGTATTTGCATCCGCAACATTTGTTTTCTTTTCAATATCATTTGATTGAACTGCATTCCGTGGATGTACATGCGAATGATGATGATGATGAGAATGTCCATGATGATGTAACGGAGGATTCGAATGATGATCATGTGAGTGATGCGAATGAGAATGATATGATTTTTGTCCCAATAATGGTAATAGATTTTCAATTGCATACATAAATAATGTACTTAAAAATGCACAAGCACATAACCAAACGGGTTCCATTTCGACATTACCATTTTCAAATAATGGCATATTGTGTTGCTGTTTGTCATGTCCACCATCTGAATCACCGTCATTATGTGAATGTGGGCTCATTGCATGCGGTAATAAATGCTAAAAAAAAAAAAAAAGAATTCAATAATTTAAACGATTTAAATGATTTATTACTATATGAACTTACCATTAATGCATCACCACACAATGTACCAATTGCTAATGCCACCAAAAATCGTAAAATCTCTTGATAATCATTGGATTTTGTTAATGGTACAATTACAACGCCCATTAATCCACATAATGATATTATAAAAATTGATACACTTGCATATATCCAAGCTATGTGACAAATAAAAAAAAAATCTACATTATTAGGAACATACACAAATTAATAATAACAAAAAAAAATATCTTACAAATTATATAATTTTTAATTGGATCAATATCATGATAAATTATTGATTCTTTTGTACATGAACCTTGATCAATTTGTACCAATAATGCCGGACACATATTTAAAAAACTTTTCGGTGTTATTTGAATATTATCATTTTTATCTATCAACGATTCATTTTCTTCATTATTATTATTATTATTATTATTAGCAGAATTCGGATTCTTTTTCAATGATCTTTTCTTTCTTGTATTCATTTGCATTTGGAATTTTTCATAATCAGATTTTTCCAAAAATAATCGTACAATTGATTTTGGTGATAGACATGATTTTGTTAACGATGACCCACCACCGCCACCATCACTTCCATGTGGATCTATATAAAAAAAATTGTGGAAAAAATAATAAATGAAATGAAAAATCTTGAAGGGTTATAAATTTAAAGAGCGAATTCAACGACAAATGGGAATGGGATTGCAAAAAAAAAATTATCTTTTTCCAAACCAAATCTATTTAATAAAGTAAATATTAAGTATTTTAACGTAAATAAAATCAAAAGTAATAAATCAACATTTAATTAACCTTGATAATGACTTTGAAAATCATAACAAATAATAAAATTAATAAATACATTAAAATATTTTATTTAATTTACACGCTTTTGATTTGTTTGTTCTTTTTGGACATTTTAAATTTTAATGACTTTTTTTTTTATTTGTAATTATTCATTTTTTTTTAACAGACACGAGTATCACGACTTTAATTTCAATCAAATCGAATTATTATAAAAACGAAATAAACGATAAATAGAAATTGGAGAAAATTATTAATAAAAATTACCATGATGTCTGGGATGTCGATGTTTTGGATCATGTATATTTTTAAAAGTAACTTCTGGCCATATCTCATTAGCAGCAGCAGCAGCAGCAGCAGCAGCAACATTATTATTACTATCTATATGTTGAATATTATTATGATGATCATCATCATCATCATCATTCAAATTATCATTATTATTTTTATTTTCATTTGATGTTGTTAAGTTATGAATTCCATCATCATCATCATCATTAGTTGTTAAAATTTGAAATATATTTTTATTAATAATATCTTTTTGTGAATTGTCGTCCTTTATAAAATTATTTGTATCACTATCGTGATCATCTTCATCATCTTCTTCCTCGATTATCTCTGGCAAATGAAATCCATCTGGACGATGTTCTTGTATTGTATGTGATGGTTCAAATTCTAATCCACCCAATCCTAAATTATGCATTAAATGTTCTAATCCCTGAAGAACCAAAAAAAAAAAAACCAGATATAAAAAGCTCAAATTAATATAAATAATATAAGTTACGCAATTATTAAATTATATAATGATCTTAAAATAATAAGATAAGCGCGAACGAGTTATTTTTATTTCCCTAAAATTGTATAATAATAGTTTTTATCTTAAAAAAAAAATAATAATGTAATAATCCAATTGTTTGATGAAAAATAAATGATATGTAAAAAAAAAAATATATACATAAGATAAATTACGATTTAGAGGATTTAGAGATAAATCAAAATGCATTTATTATATAGCATAATAAATTATCTCAGTAATTTATTTTTTTTTTAGTATAATTTATCAGGAAATGATTATCGCATAGTTAATGAATTGCGATATCACAATATAGATAAATAATAATATAAAATAATATTCATTCATTCATTAATGCATCATCATCACGGATGTCTAAATAAATCATTTTAAATTTTGCCATTTACCGTGAATTTAAAGTTTAAAAATTGATTATTATTGACACAAAGTCACAAAGTGATATTTTACGCACAATTTTCATTGTGTATTTAATATTGTTTGCTTAAACAAAATATTTATGTATTTATTTTAAAATTTTAAACATAATAATTATCTTATGATTAAATTTACTGCCTGATGTCTAATTATTTCTATAATGATAAAGAACATTTTGTAATATATTAATATCTTCTTCCTCATAATATCTGGTTAAATAAAATTACAACATAATTCAAATATTCATATATGTTCAGATGTATATAAATAGATAAATAAATAAATACAAACATTAAATATAATATAAAAGTAGATCATTTTAATAAAAGATCAAATTTTGTTGGATGAGACTGTGATTATATATTATTTGTGATAACGTTAAAGTAGTGTACAAATAAAATTTTATTTATAATAATAATAATAAGACACACACACGTTCTATTTATTTATACGTTTCATTTCATTCATTTGTTTTGGTTTTTTTTTTCTTCTTTTACGTTAATCTTCACGCAATGAGAAGTTAAATATTTATCTATATTATAATTATTATTTTTTTTCTATTATATATAGTCATATCTATATTCATTTCATAATCTCATAACAGTTTTAATATGCGGTCTATATATGATATGATCTAATTTTTTGCTATTAAAACATGTTGAATTTTTACGGAAATGCATACGGCATGTGATTTGTGGTGGTGGTGATGGTGGTGGTGGTGGGGAAAAGCTTTTAAGGTCTTGGAAGAAAATGATTCCACTTTTTTATTGTAAGAAAATTACCATTCATATAGTAAACAAAAATGATTCTTAACAAAAAAAATCACAGAAATTGGTTTAATAAAATATTTCCATGAATAAAAGTACCTTGAACGGTTGGGGAAAAATTGTGAAAAATTCTCAATTCTGATTTAATCATCCCATCAGGACTAGTTCCCAGGTTTAATATTTTACAAACCTTATATTTAAAAAATTAATGGGAATATTCTCAATTCTGAATCATCGTACAAGGAAACCTATTTCAATATTTTATAAGGCCCATCTTTTTATGTATTATAAATATCTGGGAAAATTTTCTAAACGTTTAGTTAACGAATTTTCCAAGAAATCACAGAAATTGATTTAAAAATTTATTTGAAAATTCTCAATTCTAAATCAATCATCCCTAGAAAGGAAACCTAGAAATCAACATTTTTTTCTATTCATTGGAACATGTCGTCGAACTTTGTGCCAGAAAAAGTGGTTTTGCGGGGAGTTCTTCTTCATTACTTTAACATGAAGAAAAGTGCTACCGAAAGTCATCGTATTTTAGTACAGGTTTATGGTGGCCATATGCTCTAGCTGAAAGAACGTGCTAGAAGTGGTTTTCACGGTTTAAAAGTGGCGATTTCAACTAGAAGAAGACGATGAACGACCCGGAGAGCCAAATAGATGATGAAGATGAAGAATTGGAGGCATTGCTTGATGAAAATACGCGCCAAATGCAATAAGATCTTGTAAAATCATTGGTAGTTGATCAAGCAACCAGATTTCCAGACGTTTAAAAGCATCGGGATTCATCCAAAGGCTTGGAAATTGGGTGCCGTATGAATTAAAGCCAAGAGATATCGAACGCCGATTCTGCATGTCGGACATGTTGCTTCAACGCCACAAAAAAACAAGTTATTTTTGCACCGGATTGTCACTGCGGTGATGAAAAATGAATTCATTACGATAAACCAAAGCGCAAGAAATCGTATGTGAGCGTGCCCGGCCAACCATCAACATCCACGGCAAAGCCGAATAATCCATGGTGCCAAAGTAATGAATGCTCTGTATTTCAGAAGGGATCAGAGGGGGGGGGTTGTATTATGAGCTGATGAAATCGGGTCAGACGATCAAAGGGGAGCTCTACCGAATACAATTAATTCGTTTGAAGAGAGCGATTGCGGAAAAACGACCAGACCGATATGCAACCAGACACGAATCCATAATTTTCCATCATGACATCGCTCGGTCACATGTTTAAAGACCGAAAAAGTTCAAAACTATTTTGGAAAACAGTGGGTGAGAAGCTCTACCTCACCCGACTTATAGCCCATCAGACATAGCCCCCACTGAATACTACTTGTTTAGATCAATCCTTTCATCGGAATACGCTTCAAACAGAACAGGGTATCAAAAAATGGCTAGATTCGTTCTTCACCACCAAGCCAAAGAAGTTCTTTTGGGATGGAATCCACAAACTGCCAGAAAGATGGGTAAATGTTGTAGCTTCCAATAGACACAATACTTTGATCACTGAATGTATAACCATTTTTTCACAATAAAGCCTTAATTTTCGGAAAAAAACCTAATGAATTAATGCATACTCCCAATATTATAAATATCTGGGAAAAGTTTTCAAAACGCTTAGTTAACGAATTTTCCCGAAATCACACAGAAATTGATTTAATAAAACACTTTCATATAAAAATACATTGAAAATTTGCGGAAAAATTTTAGGGGAAAATTAACAAATTTCAATTGTAAATGAATTTACAATTTTTTTTTGTGTTTGTTTATAAAATCATCCGAAATGAAAATGTGTGATCATTTAGAGAGAGAGTTTTAATTTTATTATTTATATTAGCAGGGTAATAAATAGACTATTAAATTTATTATTTTAAATAGAAAAATTACACTAAATTATAATTAATTAATTTTATCCTTATATATTATTTATGTTTTGTAATATAACATATCAAAATAATGATGAATAATATTGCAATTATATATAATTATATATATTACTATAAGTATATATATAATTATAGTTCATTGAGCAAATTCCATATATATATATATATATATATATAATTATCTTTAATTAAGTTCAAAAAATTAAGTATTTATTTGAATACTACTACCGTATAGTATATATAATAGATGATAATTTACATAATTATATATACATAGGGTATATAATTTATATGATCTCATTTAAAATAATTAATTTCTATTTGCAAAACAATTCTTCTTCTGATAAATTATCTTCTCCTTTGCAATTGTTTGTAAAGTGTGATTTTAAGTTTCACTTTTCTGATTTTTTTATTTAATAATATAAAGTTCTTACCAGATTATATCATAAATAACAAATAATAATATAATAATTACAAATTGAGAATTGTTTTTAATACATCTGTGAAGGGGATCTAATCGTTTTAAATTATAAGTGAAAGTTTTTAGTCGGTAGGATGTTGTCATAATATTATTTTGCATAAAATATAGAGATAAAAACGCATTTATCCAATTTGCAGGATAATTAAATAGATATTAAATTAAACAGTTATATATATAAAATTCAAGACACTCTACACACACCCTGTTCAAATATAAGATTTTAAATTAAAATGAATATAGCATATATTTATAGAAATTACAATATATTTTATAGACTCTAGAAAATAAAAGGAAATAAAAGGTTATTTATATATTACGCGAGTTGTTGTTTTGTTGTTTATATTTTTATTATAATGCGATTGTTGTTTTAAAGAAATTATGTTAATTCTATAATCACAAACAATTTTTTATTTTTATATTAAATTGATCATTTCATTTAATACTACTCTAACCACTATTAGTAACTAAGTAACTAATTGTAAGTCTACCGTATCAGATATTTATATAAAATATCGTTTAAGCGGTTCATTTGAGTCATAGAAAGTGGTGGAAAATCTAATGTCACCGATCGTGACGTAAACTCAACTGTGAAAAAATAGGAGAACTACTTTGAGTGATATAACTCTAAAATGGTCAACAGTAGTCCAAAAAGTGTTCGCACGAAAGTGGACAAGGCAATGGATTCATAAACCGAACTACACGAATTTAAGGTAAAAATACAGGTATATTTTATTAAACAATGTATTTTCCTTAATAATAATCCCTAATAATTTTTCATCACAAATTAAAGTCCCTTTCAATTGTTTTGCAAAAAACAAAACAATAAACAATTTTGAGTTCTGCGGCAATGGAATAGCATTATATTTTGATGATGAATGTAAATTTGTTATTGTTGGTGATTCCGATAATCGAGTAATTCACACACAAAATGAAGCATTCCATCGTGATTGTTTAAAACACACAGTGAAATTTTCAGTCAGTTATTATAATTTAGATTTCAAAAGGAGTCGTTTCTTTTTTTTTTGATTTCCTTACTTAATTTTATTAATTTACATTTCATTTAGTGTACGGTTAACTCCCAAAAACACATTCATATATTAAATGACTATACTTTTTGACATCGACTATTAAATTATATTCAAACGGCGAATATACATTTCAATTAGATGTTGCTCTACCATAAACCGTTAAAGCAACTAAGAACTGGTTGGAAGCTAAAAAAATGGGTTTAGAAATCCACTTTTACAAATGGACTACTCCAAGTCTTGATTTAAGTCCAATAGAATCATTGTGGGCATTAAAAAATCAAAGTAATAACATAATCCGAAAGTTACAATTGAAGGAGCGAAGAATTCCAAGGAAAAATCATTAAAATGAGGACTACAAAAACACCGGATGAATGCATAATTTTAGTAAATACAACGTCTAAGAGAATGGATGCTATTATAAAGGCCAGAGAATACTATTATAAAGGCCAAAGGAGATTAAATAGTGGTTAAATAGTGATATAATAGTGGTTATAGTAGTATTATAAATTTCTTCTTTTTTTTTTTAATTTATAGACACTGCGCGACTGAGATATTTACAGACTTTTATCCGTTTCTTATGTTTTTTTTTGTATTGTTGAGATGTGTTAAATAAAGAAAATAAAATCTATTCAAAAGTATTTCAGTTTTAAGTCTAAAATCTTAAAGAGATTACATCAGCTTAATGGTGAATCACGCAAATATGACAAGATGTCTATTGCTGATAAAAATCTATTGTCTAATATAGAAAAGATTAAATATTGATATAAATATAAAATAACAATACAACAGGATTTCAACGATCCTAAATATATAGGAGCTTCTTTCTTATATACAGGCACATTATTATATGAT
Organism: Dilophus febrilis; assembly: GCA_958336335.1. NCBI lineage: Eukaryota > Metazoa > Arthropoda > Insecta > Diptera > Bibionidae > Dilophus > Dilophus febrilis. Next base: position 10,599,539 of record OY284472.1, on the reverse strand, counting down.
TGAATTCGCATTCAAAAAAAAAATATATATTAATTTAAATTCATAAACCATTTAAAGAATATATTTAAATGTAAATCTGTCTTATAAATATACATCTTTATCAACAATAAATAACAACAAAATAATGTTACGTTTTATTATCATAATTGAATACATATAAAAAAAAATTGCATTCGGATGCACAACCACCATACAAATGTAAATTTATTGCATTTATTGCATACAATCGAATATCGAACGAAGATCACGTAAATATATACATAAAGAATTAAATAAATAAATAAATGATATGGGAATGGAAAAAAAATAAATTACGAAAATCTTATAAAATATCTGAATAAAAAATGCAAAGAATTATACAAAAATATAATTTGTTTTGTTTTTAAATAACTATTAGTAGTTTTTGTGTATTTGGACGTGTAATTACTAAATGATTTTTTTCAATGGGAAATTCCACACATCGATGCCGCGGGGAAATACCTGTAATACTATCAATTATTTCTCTATAATAATAACATCAAGTCATTAAACTCAACAAAAACAAATCTTCATACATATATATAGTGTAATGTATAGATATGTATAATAAAATCTTTACTTTTACAATTCTTTTTTATATGTACATGATTGCAAATTAAAAAAAAAACAACATGAAATTAATATAATTTTGTACTGTGTGTGGATTCATTTAAAACCTAATAGATATATTTAAGTACATTTATTATTTATTGACAATTTAATTTGAAATAAAACTCGTCTTCTACCGGGGGGCTCTCTCTCTCTCTGCCTACTGAAGTTCAACGATAGAAAATCAATCAACTATAAATGAATTTGAATGCGATTTTTTGTTTTTTAAACCTTTTTAAACCCCACAACAACGCTGAAGAAAACAACGATTTGATCAATGATATATAATGATTTTTTTCTGTTTGTATACGTATATAAACTATAAAGCATAATTATAAAAAGAAATCACATAACTTAAGTGAAGTGATAAAGTCTAAAATTATTTTTGTTTACCTATATAATATAGTATATAATATAGTATATAATAAATAAATATTAATCATTGTAAATTATTCTCATATCGCAAATGGTTTTTGTCTCTAAATAAAACAAAAATAAAAAAAACTTATAGATAACTCTATATATATATATATATAGTGGTGGCCAGTTATATTCATTACAGTGATTCATTACGCCAAATATTTTAGTTTTCCTAGTACAAATTATATATACAAAAACCGATAAGTTTCTGGAAAAATTTGTTATGGACCGAAGAATCAAAGTATAAACAATGTTGATCGGATGGAAAAGTGTATGTACGACGTCTACGTAATCAAAGCATCAATCCATTATACACATTAAAAACAGTAAAACGTGCTGGCGGTAATATCATGGTTTGGGGAGCGCTATGTTGGAATGGTATTCGTCCACAGAAGGAAAAATGAATCAGTATATATGTATAAAAACATACTTGAAAATGCAATAGAACCATATGCTGATGATGCTGATTTAAGAGGAAATTTATGCACGATAACGATCCAAACTCACCGCTCATTGCATAAAAAGATGGCTGTTAGAACAACAAATTAGTGTATTGGATTGGCCGGCACAAAGTCGGGCTTGAACCCCATTGAGAATTTGTGGGGAGACGTCGAAAAAGAGATTAGTGAAAATCGACCAACAAATTTCGACAAATTGTGGGCAGTCGTGCAAGAGGCTTGGCTTGCAATGCCATCAAATCGATGCAAACATTTGGTGGAAAGTATTCCTCATCGATATGTTGAAGTAATTAAAATGAAAGGTTTTCCAACAAAATATTAAACCAACTTTTAATCAATTTTTTATTTTGTGATGCAAATAAAATCAAAGTTCGTGGACTATGCTATATTTACCTGACCACTTAACTTTAAGAATTTTTTTCCATTTTATGTTCAGAATTTTTTTGTTAAAGAAAATATAGATATTTATTTACATTACGATTTTGAAATTATGTATTACTGTTTCATTTCTATAAACTCCCATATAGTCAGTTTAACACTACTGCTTCCATTAGATATTTTTAAGAATTCATTCCAAGAAATAGGTGTGTTATTTAACTGACCACCACTGTATATATAATTAAAATAAAATTTTTAATTAAAAATATGAATTTGATTGAAAACTTTGTATGTCAAAAAAAAAAAAAACTTGTATAATCTCGCCAGATAAATTCAGACAAAAATATCATGAAAATCATCAACGATATATGCGTGGGTTTTTTGTTTTTATGGAAATTTGTGGAACTTCTAATGATCTTATCGCATAATTCTATTAGGCGATGATTTTATCCATTGTGGATTATGATTTTTTTATGCTGATATCATCATCAATTTATAAAATGTTCTACAAAATCATATGATAGATTATAGCAATAAATAAAAAAAACATAATCAGCAAAGGGTCATTTACATTCGTATATATATATAATAAAATAATTGCTGTATATCAATTTTATTTATATAAATATAATCTTTAAATAAATATATGATGATGCTATATTCAATATAGACACAGTCATTATATTGAAGGTTAATTATACAAAATCGATAAATTTAACAAAATTCTATTTTATAATTGGAAATTTCCCTTGATTTTGTTATGGTTTTTTTCCGAATTAAATATTTTTAAATTCTTATACAACATTGAATTTATTTTTCAAAATTATTTATCATCAACAACTATTAAGCGATAGGGAAAATCGTTTTTAAGGACTTTATACAAATCCCAAAGAAAATTCAGTATAGTTTTCTAAATAACAAAAAACCGCAGGTGTTATTATAAGAAAATTGTAATAAATCAAGTAATTTTTATTTTATTGAAATTTTCCATAAATCGAGCTGGTTAAAGTAATTTAATATCAAAAAAAAAATCACACGATCCCATCATTATTGATAATGAATAATCAAAAACATATTCAAAAGGAACAATAAAAAATTCTAAACGATAAGGAACTTTTAGCAATTAATAAAAGGTTGTTAAAATTAACCTTTATCTAATATGGAAAATATTATTTAACAATTATTATGATGTTAAAAATTCGTCCACCAACCTCACGCAAAGGGGAGGAAAATATCTTCAAATTATGATTCCTCATTCATTCAATTTTTAATTATTTATCAACAATGCAATTATTTTTATGTTGGATCTGGGATATATAGGAAAAAAAATCAATTTTTAGGACCTTACAAATCTAAAAGATAATTCAAAAGAGATAGAAAAAAAAATAAAATAAATTTTTCGCTATACAACCAACAATCTGGTTTTAGCGTCCAACAATAGCCTTCTGTTGTTAGTTTCTTAATTTGTGCCCTTTTACGGTGTCGGTAATTAGCCGTACGACCATCCGCACAAGGGAAAATATGCAACTCTGTGTTAAAATTCAGATTCGAAAAATAACCGAAAACACAAAACATATTTTATGCATTCAGTAGGATTCGAACCCGCACGACCCCAAAATTTCGTTAGAATTTTAACATTTACACCACAGAGTTATTCAAAAGAGATAGTTTTCTAAATAAAATTCCGCTTTTCGGTGTTTTTCACAATCACTTGTTAATGAATCATCCAAAAATATATATTCAAATGGAACAATTAAAAAAAAAAAACATTCTACGCGATAAGGGAAAAATTTTAACTATTAATAAAAAATGATTTTTTTAATTAACAATTAAAATATTGTTAAAAATTCCGCACCGAACCAGAGCACACAAATTAAACAGTGGGAAAAATGTCTTAAAAATATATTCTAGACTTTAAGATTATATTATATTGTAATAATCATTTATTTTTTACATATATAGGCAATGACATCCTGTTTATATCATATATTCAACAACATAAACGCAATATTAATTGATATTTATAACAAAATACACAGAAACTGCGTGTGATAAGATTAAGACTGTTTAATAATCTTAAAAAAAAATATATTGTACATTGTATATTGTACATAATAAGAAAATAATAATTGGATTGGAAAAATATTGTTATTTATTTTTTTTTTTTGATGATTGGATGATGAATTAATTTGCAACAAATTAATTTTTAATTATTGAATTACGACGTTCACGATATTGATTTTATAAAAAATTTTCGCAATCTCTGAATTTTTATTTAATATTTTATTTTTTTTATTTGTACGTGATTTATTCAAATATTATTATTACATATTATTACGAAAACTTACTTCAAATGTAATAATTCCATTACTTCCATATTTTTGAAAAATATATTCTAAATATTTATTTGATTTATTTGCATTTGCATTTAAATTTTTTTTATTTTCAGGTTTTATAAATACTGCTGTTTGTGATGCAATTGTTTGTAATGCAATTGTTGGGATTGGTGTTTCTGTTGTTATTGTTGGCGGTACCGTTGAATTTATATATTTTATTAACAATAAATTTAAGAATAATATCACAAAATTGATTAAATTCATTTTTTTTTAATTTATTTAATAACACTTTTTTCTATTATAATTAATTAATTTATATTTAATATATATTTCTATTATTATATTTTTATGTTACACCTCAATATTTTTATATCATCTTTTTTTTAATCGTCTGCTGCGCTTTTCGATTATTAATAAATAGTTTTTTTTTATTATTATTATTATTACATGAATTAATTGTTTTATAATATCATTTAATCATCACAGATAAATATAGAGATATTAATCAATATTTCAATTTTTTTATTATCATTTGAATTAAATAACAATATAAACAACAATAAAATTGGAAAAGAAACAAAAAATCAACGTGTGTTTAAATAAAAAAAAAAAAAAGATTAACTTTTTCTGTTTGTCCGAGATATATTTGACGACGACGACGACGACCACGACGAAGGAAAGCAAACAACACAATTTATTATTATTATTACGATAAAAGTTTAATAATAATGATTTATAAAATATATATACTTTTTTTTATATATTGAAAAATAATTTACAATTTTAAGTAACATATGTAGTACCTTATTTTTTTTTATACTTCTTGATCGTGTCTTAGTATATTTAAAAAAAAAAAAAAAACTGATTAAAACTGATTTTATTAAAATTATTTTAATATATAAAAAAAATTTTATTATATTATATGCGATGCGATGACACGAATTATATAAAAACACTTTAAATATAAAGAAGAGTATAATAATAATAATAATAAAATAAAAAAAAAATTAAATTACATATACGGTGATGATGATGAATGACAAAGTGAATGTGTGTATTTTGAATATGAATAATTTTTTTTTATTTACAGATTTATTAAATTATCATCATCATTTTATTATTGTTATTATTATTTTTATAGGCACTTGTTGGAAGGTTTCTTATTCGTTTCGTTTTGGACATTTTAAATTTCGTTTTGAAGAGTTTTCTTCAAGTTTTGGTAATCTTTTATGGTTTTCAGGTCCCTTCAGAGGAAATATTTGGAAATATGAATAAAAGATACTTAAGGGATTATATTGGAACCTTACATTGATAATGTCGATTTAGATAAAATGTGGCGTAATTAGCGTGGTGTGCATCGGAGAACACCGCGCCCATATTCTTTTTTGTTTTGTCTGTCATTACTCTATAAATTTCAGTATATGTCATTTCATTGAAGTGTAAACAACAAAGCTTTTTTTTGCTTCGAATATGTCGAAACACATGCCTGAAAAAGTAGTTTTGGGGGGAAGTTTAATAACTTTCTTTAATTTGAAGCAAACCGCTGCTGATAGTTATCGATTTTGGTTGGTAGAAGCTTACGGTGAACATGCTCCAACTCAAAAAACTTATGAACGGTGGTTTGCACGTTTCCAAAGTGGTGATTTTGAAGTGGAAGATAAAGAACAGCCAGGTCAGCCAAAAAAATTTGAAGACATGCATTAGAGTTGAATGTCGGATTGCCTCTACCATTTCTAGACGTTTGCTTTCAATGAATGGGAAAGATCAGAAAGGTAGGAAAATGGGTCCCACGTCAACTGAATGAAAATCAACTCAAAGCACGAATCGATGCATGTCATAAACATCTTGCCGAGCACAAAAAACATAGTTTTTTGGGTCGAATTGTCACTGGCGATGAAAAGTGGGTGTATTACGACAACCCTAAACGTAAAGCATCATATGTTGATCCAACCATCAACTTCACAATCAACGCGATATTCATTGCCAAAAGCTTATGCTGTGCATTTGGTGGGATCAGAAGGGTGTCGTATATTAATAGCTGCTGTTAAAACCGAATGAAACGGTTATATCTGATCGCTACCGACGACAACTGGGCGAATTGGCAAAGAAATTGAACGAAAAACGGCCATTGATAGCTCGAAAACACCACAAAGTTTTAATGCACAATGAGACCACATGCCAGACCACATCGTGCAAATATCGTTAAGGAAAAAATAAAAAAAACTCGGTTGGGATCATCTTGATCACCCCCGTACTCTCCAGACCTTCTGATTACCATTTGTTCCGATCAATTCAGGTCAGCCTGACAGATGTACGGTTTCGAAATGCTGAAGAAGTGCGAAAATGGGTCGATGAATGGATTGAGACAAAAGATGAGGAGTTCTTCAAACGAGGAATCAACAAACTTCATAAAATAATGGTAGGAAGTCATAGCTAACGATGGGCAATACATTGCGGTTAATGTACTCAATCATTTTGTTATACAAATAAATGCCAGTTTCAAGCCAAAAATCGACATCAGTAATGCAGGGTCCCAATATAAAAATAAAATATCAATCAATTTGTTAAATCGACCAATCTAAATGTTTAAATTTATGACATGAAAAGTTTTTATGCAAAAATTGTTGAGAAAAATTTCAATCTTTTCCACTCAAACTTTCTCAGACAAACAAGAAATTTAAAAAAATTATTCAATAGATTAAGGAAAAACAATTTTTAATAATGAAAATGAAGCGAAGAAAATCATCAATTTTTTGTGATAAATATACTCTATATATTTCTTGCCCCCCGTTTATCATTTCATAAATGTTTCGAATGCTAGATGACTGACCGCCGAGTAGCGTCAAGTAGCAATGAATTATTATTATTATTTTCAGTATACATAAATAGTAAGATCGTCGCATATAGCCTATCTATAGTATATATATTTGTGTATTTTAATTAAAGATTATATTCATCTTCTTCACAATATACAATTATTCCAAACTGATATATATATAGATATACTGTATATGAATGTATATGTTAAGTATGCATAAGTTTAAGTTTTGTACGATTCCAACTTTAAAGCTTATTTTCACTTTATTATTAACAAATACACAAAAAACAATATGAAATAACAATTTATTATATAAATATTTATGTTTGTTTTGTTAAAATTATCGTGCGGTTATGATAAATATCATTTTTATTTCAGTTATATCATTTTTTTTACTCTAAATACTAGGTGTATATAGAAATCAGTAATTCGGTAGGTTTTGTAGTTGACGTCGAAATATAAAAAAAATGATTTGGCAAAAATTTTTACTTTTTTTTCCTTCAGTAAAGGTCGACAATTTAAATTTCGTGAAATTAATATAGTGTCATAGTTTTATAACTCATTGAAATGCCATAATACGGAACAGAGCAAAAGAGCATTTGTGGTATGCATTCGTGTTATACTTTAATCAACAAAAAAAAAGTAGTGAAAGTGAAACCATTCTCCATCAATTAAAAAAACATGGTCTGGACAATTTAAAAAAGCAATTACGATTTGAAAGACAATGAATGTTCTAGTGGACAAAAAAAAACTTTGAACTTTTACTGGACTTTTATTGGGATGGTATTCATAAATTGCCCCCCGAAAAAGATGGGCAAGATGTGGATAATGACCATTTGGGTCAATACTTTGAATAAAAAAAATATTTAACTACACATTGTAACTAACATGTTTTCATTAACAAAACAAAAACGGTAATTACTTATTGCTACACCTAGTATATATGTTTTGTATTATCTCCATACGTGTATGTATATATAGAGATTAATAATTATATATATAGGTATTAAAAATGTTTATCTATAGTGAATAGAATAATAGATGAGATTTTTAATTATTCATTATAATTATTGTTTTATCAATTTTAAATTGTATAATCATTAATTTTTATAAATGATTCTCTCGAGAATATATTTTTGTAAGATATGTATTTTATAAATGTTTTTTATTTAGTATATATAATAAAAAAAAATACAGGTAGAAATTCTTTATATCTTTATCAATTTTTAATATATAAACTTATCAGGATTTTTTTTTTTTGAAATACCCTATCGATATGATATGTTATTGATTAAATATACAAAAGATGATTTATTTTTATAGCACAGCAATAACTCGAAATATAATAAATTGTTTTTAAACATTTTATAAGGTAATAATAATAAGTATAAATGTTGGCAATAAATGCACAAATAATAATATTAAATACTAAAATAATTTTTTAATCATATTCTACAGGTAATGGGGAGAAGGTTTTCTTATAGGTATATAAAAAAATTTACATGGTATTTAAAGAAACAGAGAGAGTTCAATTTATATAATTCTGATCTGATGTATTTATATAATTAGTTGAATTAACTTTTTGGAAAGTCGAACCCACAATACATAAGTACTACTTTAACCATTATTATATCGGACAACTGCTATTTGTATTTGTATGCTCGATTTTGAGATGCCGAGAAAGGACTTTGAACAATAATTTTTTAATCTCTCTTCATTTTATTTCATAAAATGGTGGTTTTAGTTAAATAATTGCGCAGACAGAAGTAAAAAAACTTTTAAATTCAATTAGTTATGGAATTTCTTTCAAAATGATTCAATTTAACAAAAAAACATTTTGACCATTATAATATCGGACAGTTTTTATTATACGCCACTAATCTCCTTTGTAACGCCTCCTTTGGCCTTTATCATAACCTCCATTCTCTTAGACGTGGTATTTACTAAATTTTTGCATTCATCCGGTTTTGTATTCCTCATTTCAATGATTTTTCCTTGGAATTCTTCACTCCTTCAATTGTAACCTTTTTATAATTTTTTAACCTTGTTTTATTAATGTTCACAATGATTATATTGGACTTAAATCGAGACTGTATGGTTCTTTTTAATCTTACTATATGAATAAGAATAATACGAAATATTCCTAAAGAACTTAATGTAACTAATTGTAAGTCTACCGTATCAGATATTTAAATAAAATATGGTTTAACTGGTTCATTTGAGTCACAAAACGTGGTGTAAAATTTAATGTTACTCATCGTGATAAAAGCAACTGTGAAAAAATAGGAGAACTGCTGTGAGCGATATAACTCTAAAATGAAAAAATGAAATGAAACGGCCAATATACATTTCAATAAGATTTAGCTCTACCACAAACCGTTAAAGCAACTAAAAACTGGTTGGAAACTTAAAAAAATGGGTTTAGAAATCCACTTTTAGAAATGGACATCTTCAAGTCCTGATTTAAGTCCAATAGAATCAATCAACGGGCATTAATAAAACGAAGTTAAAAAATTATAAGAAAGTTACAATTGAAGGAGTGAAGAATTCCAAGGAAAAATCATTGAAATGAGGAATACAAAACACCGGATAAATGCGAAAATTTGGTAAATACCACGTCTAAGATAATAGATGCTATCATAAAGACCAAACAAGGCGTTACAAAGGAGATTAGTGGCGTATAATATAAGTGTCACCGATATTATAATAGTTAGAGTAGTATATCAAAATCAATATATCGCAAATCGCAAAAGAAAGAAATCGATTATAAAAATTTTCAATATCAAAAGTTTGAATATAATTAACAAAAAAATAAATCAAATGAAATCTTGAAATCGAATAAGATTGGTGTTAAAATTGCGATAATTTCCTTAAAATTATTTAAATATATTAAAGAAAAATTTTAAGAAAACTAACCTACGTTAGTTAAGAAAACTAACAATTCGTTTGCGGTTAATTCAAATTCAAGAAAATTTCAATAATTTTTAATTGGTTTTTTCCAATAACTTTTGTTATGAATTTTTAATTCACATCACATCAATTTTTCTTTATCTTCTATATGAAATTTTTATCATAAATTAACCTTTATTATTCGTTTAAAGTTAAAGGGTGAAAGTTTCACAAAAGAAAAAACATTACAAACTTAATTTCACCTTGATTTTTATGTATATATAAATCAATCAATAAACATTGCTAAAAACATTTCATTTTATGGTATATACATATAACAATAAAAAATTTATTAAATAAGATGTAAGATTAAGGAAAATAAATATACGTTTAAACTTTTTTCAATATTAACAAATTGTAAATATCACTTTCTTTTTAGGTATATCATTAACAAAAAATTAGGATTTAATAAATCAAATATATATATAAAACAAATATTAAACTATATATTAATTTTTAATTATTAAAACTGTACAATATTCTTATTATTATTAAATATAATCGATTTTTATTTTATTTATTATATAGAGAAGTAAAAAAATAAAAAAAAAAAGGAAATTTTGTTTATTATATTGACTATGGAAACGGGCAACGACATATTCATGCATAGTATAATATATTTATATACTTATATATAGAATACAAAAAAATTTGTTTCTATGCAAAATTTAATTGCAAAAAATTATATCAATAATAAAATTGGCAACACAATTTTTCTATTTACATGTAATATACTGACCCAAATCTAACGATTGCCTATCCCAACAAAAGTAGACTTTTTCAGAATTTGTCTGCAATAAATATTCTGAAGAACTTATTGATCTTCACTTCATTTTTCAGAGAGATGGTAATTTATATAATTCGTTTCGAATTAAATACAGAAATCTTGCATTATAAACTTACAAAGGTGTTAACAAATCGTTTTGAAAGTTGTCTTTGTTTTTATCGTATCACAAGGTGAGAGTTTTCCTTGAGATTTTCACGATTTTATAAAGTATTTTATTATGAAAAGTTTTTATATATTAATTTATTTCTAAATGGTAATTTTCCCGGGAAATTTCTTTAATCAATCGTTTTGAAAATTATAAACATAGATATTTATAATTCGTTGTAAATTATCTTTGTAAAATATTGTTTAAGGTTTCCTTATGACGATTACATATCAAAATTAAGAGTTTTCCAAGATTTTCACGAAATTTTTATATGAAAATATTATCAAAACATATTGCGTTTTCATGGAAAATTCGTTTAGTAATCATTTTGAAAATTGAATCAGATATTTATCGTTCATTGACGGTGGTGATCTCTGTTAAATATTGGCGTAGGTTACTTTATTTGATCATTGAATTTTTCAAGATTTTCACACTTCTTTTAGTATATGAAATATTTTATTAAATAAATTCCCAATTTCCTGGAAAATTCGTTCATCTATCGTTTGGTTGGACAGCTTTCCAGATTGTGTCTCTGTACGATTACTTAAGATTCGAATAACACATATGAAAATTATACTACGAACATTTTTTTTAATCCCTTATAGATATATATATAATGAGACTCTTTATATATAAGAGCTTACGTCTGTACATATCTCTTAAATATGCGATTACGACCATAAGTTAAACACACATTATAATTTATAATAATTACTGCAATATAAGAAACAAAATTATACTCTTTTATATGTATATAATAAAACAACCAAAATAATAATAATAATAGTATAGCGAGGCGACAAAATACATTTTGATAACAAAATATATATATACTTTAACGCGAATGAAGGAAGAATATTTATAGAAAGAAAAAAAATTACACAAACATTTATAAATAATATTATTGTTAAATAAAAATAATAATAATAAAAAAAATGTATGTATATATTAAATAATGATAATAACAATAAAACTAATTATAAGTGAGGTGATAGATGAAATAAATATATGATACTTTTTTAAGTATTTTTAGCAAACACACATTTAATATTTGTGGTGTCTTTTTGTTAAACTTTAATTCAATCGTTTGAAGTCAGATATATACTCAAGTATCTATCTTATATGAAATAATATCTAATATATAATTATATGTAATCGGTAAATTGATATTTTTTTTATAAATTATTTCAGTCCCTGTTCGAATTCAATTGAACGTGTGGTGTCCACAGAGAAGGTGTTTTTTCATAGTTTATAGTTTATAGTTAATAGTACAGTAAAAGTGTTTGAAATCGAAAGGATAATTGGTATATAAAGAAACAACTAAATAAATTATTACATTTATTAAAGAGTGTGTACTAAAGTTTTTAATAAATTATTTATTGCATATTATGATATTAAAAATTTGTTAACGCGTGCACGGTTTTTTTTGCCAACAATTATCCATAAATCACCTGTGCGGAATTGGTAAAAACAAGATATTTCATTTATTTATGCATTTAATTGCATTAAATTGAGACATTTAAAACGTGTTCGCGCAGCGTTTTAATATTTATTGTTTTCAAAAAAAAAAAAGTGTAATTTAAAGAAAAAAAAAAACTCAAAATGCAAATAAAAACGTTATCAAAAAATTGGTATACAATTTTAACTAGACGAAAACCATTAGTTGAATCTACAACACCATTGGCCAAAGTACTATCAACTATTGATTTAACCGCATTGGGTATTGGTTCAACGTTAGGTGTTGGCATTTATGTATTGGCCGGTGAAGTATCAAAATCAACAGCTGGACCAGCTGTTATTATTAGTTTTATGATAGCCGCAATTGCATCTGTATTCGCGGGTTTATGTTATGCAGAATTTGGGGCTCGGGTACCAAAAGCCGGTTCGGCATACATTTATAGTTATGTTACAATTGGTGAATTAATGGCATTCTTCATTGGATGGAATTTAATCTTAGAATATTCAATTGGTAAATGGAATTTTGGTTTTTTTTTATAAATTTTTGATCTTGATATCAAGATAGATTTTTCCGATATTTTTTATAACAATATCGGGCGTTAGTAGACATAAGTTAAAATTTAAATCGTATATATACATCAATTAAATTCTTTTGATATATATATAGACAGTAGTATAGTGGAACGGTGTTTCAGAAAATCTTCCAATTAAAATTCAAATTCTTTGTATTATTATGTTTTTTTTTTTGTCATCAAACATCAAAATTACTATATCTCGCATATATCATTATATATACGAAACGAATCAAAGGTTTGAAAAAAACAAAAAAAAAATTGATTGATCTATATGTTTATGCATTGCAAACTCATTCAAATTACTTATATAATTTTTTAATTTGTATTAATTCAATTGTATGTATATTATAAAGGGTGATTTTTTAAAAGCTATAGGAAAGTTTTGAAAAAAAATACATACAATTCAGAAAAATGCATGAAATCTTCATTTGAATCGATAGTACGGTCCATCTAATTTAATGTTTGAAGATTATTTCATGAAAATTTTGCCCTTGACTGCGCCTCAAATGGTCCATCGGCTTAGTCCAATTTTGGCATACTCTTTCGAACATTTCGGCCGGTATCTCACGAATAAATGCTTTAATGTTGTCTTCCAATGCGTCAATTGAAGCTGACTTGTCTGTATATAGACAAGAGCTTTAACATAGCCCCACAAAAAATAGTCTAAAGGAGTTAAATCGCACGATCTTGCATTTTGATCAAAAAAAAGTTGGATATCATCTCACGGTAGCGCTCAACATTCACAGTAACGTTAAGATTCGCATCATCTTTGAAGAAGTACGGTCCAATGATGCCACCAGCCCATAAACCGCACAAAACTGTGACTTTTTCTGGATGCATTTGTAGCTCATGCAATGCTTCTGGCGGATATTCAACTATCCAAAATCGACAATTCTGCTTATTTACGTACCCATTGAGCCAAAAATGAGCTTCGTCGCTGAACACAATTTTTCGGTAAAAAAGTGGATCTTCGGCCAACTTTCCAAGAGCCCATTCACCAAAAATTTTACGTTGCGGTAGGTTCTCTCGGCTTCAATACTTGCACCAGCTGTATTTTGAAAGGCATCACACCTAAATCCTTCCGCAAAATTTTCCACGTTGTTGAGTAACAGAGACCCAATTGCTGCGAACGGCGACGAATCGATAATTGATGGTCATCATTAACATACAGCTGTGATATTTTCTTCAGTTCGCACTCTACGTAAGCGTGTTGGTGGTTTAATGTCCAACAATGTAAATTTGGTGCGAAATTTAGTCACAATAGCCCGAATAGCCGCTTCAGTGGGTCGATTAAACTGACCATAAAATGGAAGAAGCGCGCGATGAACTTTCTTAACAGAGCACGCATTTACGCGATAATAAAATTCAATAATTTGCAAGCGTTGTTCGTTTGTAAGACGATTCATGGTTAAATTATAGACCAAACTGAAGATGTTTGACAGTGAAACAAAACACGAAACGTGCGTCAAGCGGTTTAAACCAGTGTTGCCAAAAGGTAATAGCTAAAAAGCACCCTTTATATAGGAATTTTTTAATATTTGTACATTATTTTAAAGTATTGTTTTGTTATTTTTGTTTTTTTTTCTTTATTATAATCCATTGCCATATTTTGGAATTAAATTGTCTTACAAAAATAAATTATTTGAGCTATTAATAATAAAGTAATAATAATAAAAAAAAAAATGATAAAATATTATGATTGATGCTAATAAAAAGTAAAAAAAAAAAAAATGTAATCTATTAACTATCATATACAAAAAAAAAGAGACAATTGAATTGTATATATAATACATATTCAAAATGATTCATTCGTAATATGCCCGATCAAAAAAAAATGATTGTGTATTTATCAATCGTTTATCAAATTCAATTTTTAACCTCATCAAATTCATCACTTTTATATAGGTACGTATCAAATTTTAATCTGATCGATATATAAATTAAATTTGTTAAAAATAAAATGCAATTCTATCCTGGACTATAAGTTCAATATTTAATAATCAATATACTGAATTCCGGAAGGAAAGTCGTCATCTCTATGGGATACAAATAAATATATGAATAAAAGGCATTCATTCAATAATGAATTGCATAATAATAAAATGTAATGCGGAGAATAGCAACATTTTTATATCTTATATTTTTTTAAAAATACTGTATTATTAATAGATAAGATTTATTTGTATTTAAAATACCTGCTTCAAAAATATATACAAAACATTTAAAGTTTTAAAATACAGTAGTAAAACAATTGAAAAAATTTCAATTGATTTTGATTGTTTATTTATTTCCAAAAGACATAGTATGTTAACGTGCACACCACCACTTTAACGTAATAATAACAATTGAGTCAATACAAATTACGAAGAGATACAAATTTAATAAACAAGAATACTTTAATGAGATAACGAACGATAGATAATTGAAAAATCTGTACGTTTTGAAAAATTATCATATGTTTTGATTAATGACGTATAGTTAGTTTAAAGGAATTATTAAAAATATTTATTTAACAAACAAAAAAAAAAAACGAACAATTGAATTCAAGTGGATTACAAAATAGTGGACACAACAAATTATCATAAACAATTTTTTGGTAAATACAAATTAATTACTAGGTCAATAGTTAACATTAAGGAATGAAAAATTAAACAACTATTCCGTTCGGAAACCCAAATAGGATAAACTCTTTTGCATGAATATACTACTCTAACCACTATTATATGGGGTAAATTCTATTTTGACCTCTCAAATTTTTGCATTCATCCGATGTTTTTGTATTCATCATTTCAATGATTTTTCCTTGGAATTCTTCACTTCTTTATTTATAAATTTCTTATAATTTTTAACTTTGTTTTATTAATGTCCATAATGATTCTATTGAACTTACCTACGGGACCGTATATTGTTTAATCTTATTATTTATATAAGAATAATACGAAATATTCCTAAAGAATTTAATGTAACTAATTATTAGTCTACCGTATCAGATATTTAAATAAAATATGGTTTAACCGTTTCATTTGAGTTAAAGAAAGTGGTGTAAAATATAATGTTCGTGATAAACGCAACTGTGAACAAATAGGAGAATTGCTGTGGGTGATATAACTCTAAAATGATCAACAGCAATCGAAAAAGTGGTTGCACGAAAGTGGACAAGGCAATGGATTCATAAACCGAACTATATATGAATATAAGATTAAAAATAAAGACATATTTTATTAAACAATATTTTTTCCTTAATATCCATAATCCCTAATAATTTTTCAGCCCAAATCAATGCCCCTTTCAATTGTTTTGCAAAAAACAAAACAATATAAACAATTTTCAGTTCTGCGGCAATGGAATAGCATTATATTTTGATGATGAATGTAAATTTGTTATTGTTGGTGATTCCGATAATCGAGTAATTCACACAAAAAATGAAGCCTTCCATCGTGATTGTTTAAAACGCATTGTGAAATTTTCAGCCAGTTATTATAATTTACATTTCAAAAGGAGTCGTTTCTTTTTTTTTAATTTCTTTACTTAATTTTATTAATTTACATTTCACTTAATGTACGGTTAACTCCCAAAAACACATATTAAATGACTATACCTTTTGACATCGACTATTAAATTATATTCAAACGGCATTTCAATACATTTCAATTAGATGTTGCTCTACCACAAACCGCTAAAGCAACTAAGAACTGATTGGAAGCGAAAAAAATTGGTTTAGAAATCCACTTTTAGAAATGGACATCTTCAAGACCTGATTTAAGTCCAATAGAATCATAAATGAGCATTCATAAGTTAAAAATTATAAGAAAGTTACAATTGAAGGAGTGAAGAATTCCAAGGAAAAATCATTGAAATGAGGAATACAAAAACACCGGATGAATGTAAAAACTTAGTATTAGATATAATAGTGGTTAGAGTAGTAGATTTTAAGATAGTTAATTTAAAAAAAATTAATCAAATAATCCCTTCCCCACACCTATACAAAATTTCATCAAAATGGATTCAGTGCTTAATATATTCTGAAATCATGAAATATGAATTCCATATAAACCTGATGTTGGTATATTAATTAAATGATTAAGGTTTTTCTTTTATTCATAATTCGGTGAGGCGATTATTGATATGTTTAAAACACAGGACTATATTTTTCTTGCGATTATTGTATCAAAATTGAGAATTTTCCAAGATTTTCCCAAGATTTTTAATATTTATTTTATATGAAATATCAAAATAATTTCTGTTAAATGTTGGACTATAGGTTTTCCTGGGGTTGGATTCTATCAAACGGTGAGGATTTTCCACAATTTTCACTATTTATGGGTGTGTATTTTATTTAAAAAATTTCATCAAAACAAATTTTGGTTGCGATTTCCCTGGAAAACTCGTTATGTTAAACATTTGATTAGGTTTTCTTGTGACGATTGTATAAAAAATTGAGAATTTCCCAAGATTTTCACGATTTTTAGTTTATTTTATGAATCGTTTTAAAAGTCATAAACGGGATATTTTTAATTCGCTGAAAATTATCTTTGTAAAATATTATTTAAGATTTTCTTGTGAAGTTCACGTCAAAATTGAGAATTTCCCAAGATTTTCACGATTTTTAACGTGTTTATTTTATATGACATTTATTATCAAAATAATTTCTGTTAAAGTTGTTGGACTATAGGTTTTCCTGGGGTTGGATTCTATCAAACGGTGAGGAATTTTTCAAGATTTTCACCATTTTTAAAGTACATAAGTTATACGAAAAATTTTTACTAATAATAGATTTCTGATCAGAAATTTCCTAGAAAATTCGATGAATAATCGTTTAGAAAATTGTATCAATTTAATTTATAGTTCAATAAAGATCATATTTCTATAAAATATTATATATTTTCTTGTGACGATTTTCCAAAATATTAACGATTTTTTATGCGTATTTTTTATATGAAACGTTTTTACAATAATTAATTTGTGAAAAATGAGTTTCCTGGTGGAAAATTCCTGGTTAAACAATCATTTGGAAAATTCAGATCAGTTATTCATAACTAATCAGTTATTCATAATTCGTTAAGGATAATTTCTGTTAATAATTTCGACTATAGATTTTCTTTGAAATATTGTATAAAAATTAAGAATTTTCCAAGATATTCATGAGTTTTAAAGTATTTTCTATTGAAAAATTTTACTAAAATCTGATTTCCTGGAAAATTTTTCAACCAATAGTTTTAATAATTTTACTACCCGTGATATTTATAATGTGTCGAAGATGATTTCTGTTAAATATTCGACTAGGTTTTTTAATGGGACGATTACATTAAAATTTATCCAATAGTTAACCAATCGTTTTGAAAGGGTTTAATAATAATCATTTTCTAAAAGTGAGTTTTCCTGCGTGGAAAATTCGTTAATCCATAGTTTTAACTTTGAATTTGAGGATTATCTATGTTTAAAACACATGACTATGTTTTTCTTAGGATTATTGTATCAAAATTGAGAATTTTCTAAGATTTTCCCAAGATTTTTAATATTTATTTTAATATGAAAAATTTTATTTAATAAATTTCTTGTTTTGCTATTTCATGGATAAAATTTCGTTAAACAATCCTTTTGAATATTTTATCAAATGTTTACATCGCAAATGCTCTTTGTTAAATATTGGGTTAGCTGACTTTGGGACAATAGAAATATAATAATTGAGAACTTTTTCCAATAGTTTCCAACAATTTTTAATGTATTCTATTTCGAAAGTTTTATCAGCCTAAATTTCTGAAAGAGAGTTTTCCTGGAAAAATTCTTCAACCAAACAACCATTATGAAAATAATTAATAAATAATTATGTTTATTGGTTTAGGATGATCTCTGTTAAATATTCAACTAGATGTTCATGCGGAACGATTTCATTAAATTGAGAATTTTGATCACGATTTTAAGGATATATGCAAAATGTTACAAATACATTTTTTGATAGCGATTTCACATCAACTAGGTCAATAGTAAAAAAAAAACAAATAATCCCTTACCCACACCTACAAAATTACATCAAAATCGCTTCAGTGCTTAATATTCTGAAATGATGAAATGTGAAATATGAATTCCATATAAACCTAATGTTGGTATATTAAATGATTAAGGATTTACGTTTACCAACCTTTTTTTTTTGTTAAAACTTTAACTATTTAATTGTATTTCTTTTAACAAAGATTCACATATATATAATAAATATTTTAATTAAAACAATTTTTTTTTTTTGGTTTTTTTTTTTATGTGACAAAACCAACCAAAAAACAGGAGCAGCCAGTGTTGTTAAAGGATTAAGTACCTATACAGATTCATTATTGGATAAAGCAATTAGTAATTTTTTTCTTGAACATGTACCTATGAATAGTATAGCACTTGGTGATTATGTAGATTTTTTTGCATTTGGAATTACAATGGTTTTTGCACGTAAATTATAGTTGTAGTAGTAGTAGTAGTTAAATTGTAAAACAGAAATTGATTTCTAAATTATATTTAAATATAGTTGGTATTGCATTAGGTGCAAGTGAATCATCATTGGTTAATACATTATTTACAATGACAAATTTAGCTGTTGTTTTGTATGTTATAATAACGGGTAGTTTTAAAGCGGATCCCTTAAATTGGCAAATACCAGCGGAAGAGGTTCCCGACGGATTTGGTGAAGGTGGTTTTGCACCATACGGTATTTCGGGTATCATTAAAGGTGGTGCCATTTGTTTTTATGGGTTTATTGGTTTTGATGTGATTGCAACGGCAGGTTTGTATAATTGTTTTTTTTTTGTTTGATTGACTTGGATCCATTAAAAAGGAATGGTTAATTTAAAGCAAAAAAAAAAAAAACTGTTTCGGAAAAGTAGGCAAAAATTTCAGAGACAGTGTTTGGCTACAAAATTAATGGATTTATAGCATTCAGGTTGCATTCTATATAAAAGATATTTTTAAAATGATTTCTCTATATTTTTTTGTAACATTTATATAGGAGAAGAAGCTAAAGATCCTAAGCGATCAATACCATTAGCTGTTATCATATCGTTAACGATAATATTTATTGCATATTTTAGTATATCAACGGTATTGACAATGATGTTACCATATTATTTACAAAATAATGATTCACCATTACCGCATGTTTTCAATTATTATGGATGGTATACAGCCGAATATATTGTATCATTTGGTGCAATTTTCGGTTTATGTTCAAGTTTAATGGGTTCAATGTTTTCATTGCCACGCGTTATCTATGCAATGTCACGTGATGGTTTAATATTTGAATTTATGGGCAGGACACATCAACGTTTTAAAACACCATTTATCGGTACAATATTGGCCGGTTTCATAACCGGTGCCATTTCCGCCATATTCAATTTAAATCAATTGGTTAGTATGATGTCAATTGGTACATTATTAGCCTATTCAATGGTGGCCGCATGTGTTTTACTTTTACGGTATGTTCGAATATTCTTATTCGCAATCATTCATGTAATAGCTAAATATTTTGTTATTGAAATATAATGAATGATGTTTTATATAGATTTGAAATTGATGAAGATTTTATGGACAAATCGGATGAGGCCCAGAAACCAATTACGATCATGAATGTCATAAGACAATTATGGAATGGTAAACAATTAAAGCATCCAACAAAAGTATCAGCATTTTTAGTAACATGGGGTGTAACATTTTTTTGTAAGTAAAATTTAAAGTATAAAATCATTATAGTATTTTTATCAGTGTTCAAAATTTATATCTTTTAAAATCATTTGGTTATTTAATTCATTTTATCTATCTATCTATCTATATAGGGCTTGCATCATTTTTACTATCATCAATTGTATCATTTATGGGTAATGAAATTATGGCAGCCGAATGGTATGCAATTTTACTATTGATTATATCATTTGGATTGGTGGTCGGGACATTGCTGGTCATACAACGACAACCGAGATCATCAAAGGAATTAAGTTTTTCGGTGCCATTGGTACCGTGGTTACCCGGTCTTTCCATTTTAATTAATGTCTATTTAATGTTACAATTGGATGCCACAACATGGATACGTTTTTGTGTATGGATTGCGGCAGGATTTGCAATTTATTTTGGTTATGGTATACGTAAAAGTAAAGAAAATCCAAAAGTAAAACAAAGATTGTTACAACAATCCGAATCGGGGATGTTAAATGATAATGAGGAGGATAAAAATGGTGATGATAATAAATTAGAATTATTTGATGGAAATAATAATAATAATAAAAGAAATGATTTACAAAATGTATATGAAAATGTTAATAAAAAATAATAACACAAGATTGAAATGTTATTGCAAGAATAGTAACATAACGTTATCTTATGTTTTGGTTTAATGAATTGATTATTGATTGATTATTCATTTATTTATTTTTAATAAATTCAATTTTTGTTTTTTTATAATTAACATTTGTTTTAACTTATGCAATATTCAATCGTTATATAAGGAGTTTCTAATAAGAAAATTGAAGAAATTTTTCTCTTTGTCATCTCCACAGCCAACCAACCAACCAACCCAAAATCATAATACTCATCTACTACATTGAATATTAATTTATATATATATATATATATTACATATTAAGATACGTTTATATCATCACAATTGGGACACACAAACGCGAAATTGAAATATAATAATCAAAATCAAGTGTACTCACCCCAAAAAAATAAAAATAGAAATAGTTGTACAGCAGAAGTAAACATTCAATTAATCGATTTTCAAGGTGATTGTGATGAATTTGTTTCGTCGGCTCCATTTTCATTTGCCGGTGTTATAAATGGATTCCAAAAACCTTCTGGTGTTTCTTTTATATGCTGTGGTTTACGATGATTTGAACATTGATTAACACGTTTCATATATTCCTCATCGGTTAAATCCATTATATTGTAATACTGGAAAATATTTTTAATTAAAAACAATTTAAATTATATTTTTAAAAAGATGAATTCAAATTTTTTTTTTTTCAATATAATATATACCTTTGAGCATTCATTACACAAAAAACCGGGACGTTTTAATTTTTCGGATTTTTTTCGTATCGGTGATGTTTCACCACAATAATTGCCAATTTTTTTTGATTTTACATTTACAATATTATTATTATTTTTATTCATTTTTTCAATTAAATCACTTGAATTTTCATCTGAATCATTTTCAATTGTAAATATCGGTTGGGTATCTTCAATTAGAATAACCGAACTGTTATTATCTGTGGTGTCATTACGTTTTATTTCAATTATACTAGGTGATACTGGATTAGTTGTTATATTTGATAAATTTGTTGTTATTTTATTAGTACTATTATTATAGATATTTTCTATTTTAATTTTGTCTAAATCGATATTTTTGTTGTTGTTGTTGTTGTTGTTCGAGGAAGAAATAATAGTTTCTTTTTTATCTTCTTCCACCGGACGACGAATGTTGCTTAATTTATTTTCTTTTATTTTTGAAAAATTAAATAAATTTTCTTTTATTCTTTTGTCCTGTTTTGGCTGCTGTTGATTATTATTCAGATAACTGGGGAAAAAAAACAGATAATAAATTAATTTATGGTTGAAAAACAATTTAAGTAACATTACAATTCGAATATAGTTTCTATTTTAACTCACCTCAAAGGTTTTTGATGTTGTCCACCCGTACCAACTGTAACAGCATTTGAAAAGTTTGGTTGTGTAATATCAGCACAAAATGTTGCATTTGACTGTAAATAATTTAAAATAATAGACAAATCACTTATTAAAAATTGTTTTGTGTTAATCAAATAACATAACCAAGTTTGTTTGTTTACTTACATCATCATTAATTTGTCGAATATCATCGATTTTCTTTTGAAAACTTAATGTTGCCTGTTTTAATTTTATACGTTTTGTGTCATTTAATTGTGTTTTTCGTCCATTTGGATTTGCACCATCACCAGCACCACCACCATCATCATCATTTGATAATTTCATATCTATTTGATTTTTCTTTTTCGGAAAAATCGGTTGAATAAATGATATATTTAAATCATTACTAATATTATTATATAATTTGGATTTTTTAGATATCCATTTTGATGAAAACGATGACGACGATGATGATGATGTTGTTAATGATTTATCCATTGATGTATTTTCTTTTAATGATGTATTTAAATTCTTTTGGCGTTTCGGTAAACAATCATCAAATTCCGCAGCATCGTAATATTTATCTGGTGACAGTAATAATCCAGGTATTGTTGTATTTTGTATTTGCTGTTGCTGTTGCTGTTGTTTGTTGGAATTTACCTTTCTTTGTTCATTATTGGATAATTGCATTAATGGACTTCGTCCAGGTGATGATAATTTCATTGGACTTAATGATAACAGTGATGATGATAATGATGATGATGATGCGGATGAACATGTTGAAGATGTTGATGAAGATTTACACTTCTTTTTATTGTTTGATAATAATTTTTTAGCATTCGATTTGGCCAATTGTTCGGGTGTCTCACTGATTGTTTCATTAAATTGTTCACTATCATTTATGGCATTATTAAATTGTTCAAAACAATCATATTCTGTTTCCGGTGCTAATATTACATTTGAATCAATTGGTTGTGATGTTAATTTTGATTGAAATGGTACCATTGGCGGTGGTTGCAATTCTTCAACGTCTTGTTGTGAATTTTCTGGACTTTTTCGTTTTTTTGAATTACTACCATCGGTTGCAATTGGAGGTGTTATTGCTGCTGCTGCTGCTGCTGATGATGATGATGATGATGACGACGGCGGAGATGGAGTATTTTCATGACAAGAACAACTAAAAATTAACAAATAAAAAAATATATCAAGTAAATTCAAATAGTTATAAATGAAAATTTTGCAAAATAAAGTGAATTGATTTTGATTTTGTTTAGATGCATAATTATAAATTAATGCGGGTATTGAATGCTGCGAAAACTACGAAAAATTTTGGAATGTATCGAAATATGATAAAAATTACGGTAAAATTTTTTGCATTGATAAGAAACGCAAAAAAAAAACAAAAATGGCGGATTTGGAAATTTTAACATTTTGGAAATCGTAAGCTTCATAAGTTGTTTAACATCAATTCTATACAAAAAATGCATAATTATAGCATAAAACAATTTAATTTATTCATAACTGATTGAAATTACCATCACCCCTTATCAATTTAATCAATATAATTTTGATAACATCATTTTTTTGTAGTGTACTACAAAAACACAATTCTATTTATTAACCACCAACTCCAACCACTTATAATAAATTATATTATAAAGAAAAAAAAATAAAATTACTTACCATTTTAATTGGGCTTCCAATTGATCAACTTTTAATTTTAATCGATTGCATTCATCTGAAAATGAAATTAAAAAAAAAAAAATTACAATGAAAATGCCAACCAAATCGAATAGCGGTAAAATTCCAATAAAAACAAAAAAAAATTTTTTTTATTTCTTACCTTTATATTTTTTATATTCTATATAGATTTTATTAAGGCATTGATGAATTACCTTATCACTTTTTTGTTGATCACTTTCACATAATAATTTATCCATAATTAAATTAATTAAATTTTTTTTACCATTTTTATTTATCCAAAACAAAAAAAATCTATCCCTCCATTCGCATTCAACAAGTCCACACTACACTGTAAAATTTTTAATCTATTTTTATATAGAAAGTTTAAACGTCAATTTTATTTTTATATATCCAGCCGAAATCGTTGATTTTTATTTTAGTGGATTTTTTTTATTGCGCATCATAAAAATTGTAATGGATTTTTTTGTTTTTTAATTTAAAAATATCGATTTTAATTATGTTTTTTTTTTTATTAATTTATTTAATAATTAATAATAATAATAATATTAATATTGAGGTTGTGGGGGGTAGTGGGGTTTAAACAATTAAACAAAACAATTAAGTTTTTTTAAGTTATATTAAAATCAAAATTCCCTCACATTATCTAAAAAAAATAAATATGAATTTATGAATTTTTTTTATTTAAATTTTGTGTTATGTACAAATTAAATTACTTAATTATTAAATATACATTTATAATTTCTTATTTAAATGATGTGTAGGTTTAATTTAATATAGATAATAATAATAATAATAATTAAAAACCCACACAACACCCAACAAAACAATATTATTCTTTATATCTTAAAAATGTGTGTTTTTTTTTTCTTTTCTTTAATTTTTTTTACTTGAATTATTTTCTTTTTCTTTTTTTTTTTTTTAATTATAGGCACAATTTTTTATTTAAATTACAAAAAATATATATAATTGTTTTTTTTTTAATTACGCATATAAAATGTAAATTTCATAATTTTTTTTTGTTTTTTATCCATAAATAAATTTGATTTTTTTTTTATATTATTAATTAGTTTTTTTTTTCATATTTATTTATTATTACAGCCTTATTTTTTAGTTTTTTTATATATATATATATAAATATATAATTAAATGTTTTATTGCCATTTAAAAAAAAAAAAAACTATAATACACTCACTTACGCGTGTACCTATCATCAATTCAAAATTCGCACATTTGAATTAAATAATAATAATTAAAAAAAAAAAAAAAAAACACTTGAATTAAAATAATTAAATGTATATTCTTATGTTTTAATTATTTAACAATGAAAAATGTGAAAAATTAATTTAATTTAACAACACAAAATCTAATAATAATAATATAGCTAAATAATAATAATATTTATAATGGTGGATAAAATTAATAAAAAAAAAAATAGTAATAATAATAATAATAAAGTACATATGAATTTTTTTATTATTCATTTCAAATTTGTTAAAACAATAAAAAAAAAAATCAATAAATCAATAATCAAAAATTTAACAATTTAATTATTATTAATTGTTATTGTTTATTAAAAAAAAAAAATATTTCATTAAAGGTTATTTCAAAATTATTTCACATTATTTACAATATAATAAAAAAAAAATTAAAATTAAAATTAAAATTGAATTAATTATTTATAATTTAATAAATTTTTCATTTTTTGTTTAATTTGTGAATATTTTTTTCCCCCCCACTTAATTATTACATAAAATTATTATATATTTTATTTATTTATTTATTTTTATAGTGTGATGGTAAAATAATAAATAAAATGAGTTTTTAATTATTTTTTGCCATAAAATTTATTAAAAAAAAAAAAAAAAACCCCTAATTATTTCATAAAAATTATACTTATTGGGGTTGTTTGGGTCGGTTCCGTTAAATTAAATAATTAATACATATTTAATAGTACAAAATCCGGCAAAATTAATTTTATGTAATTAAATAGAACAAAAAAAAAAAAAAAACTTTTAAACAGTAACAAAAAAAAAATCAACAAACAGAAAGTCTTTTTTTTTTTTTTCGTTTTTTCCTTTTTTTTATCAATAATATTTATAATAATTAATTTTAAATGTATTCTAATTTTGATTATTAACACACTTTTATTTATTTATTTATTTAATTATATATCGAATATGATGATGATGATGATGATGAGGAAATGCCGCGCCCACGCCCGCTGCCGAACAACGGACGAGACAAAATCATCAAAACATAGAAATAGCGAAATATAGAATTTCTATTGATTTATATTGATTGGAGTTGATTGGAAACACAATTTATTCTTATTAGTTATATAGTTATATAGTTTTGAGAGTTCCCACAGAGTTCCCTAAATATGTGTCTTTTGTTTTTTGTTTTTTGTAGGATTTCTCGTTTTTCAGATATTGACTGATCGAAATTGATCGAAATCGAATGAATCACCAAACACACACAAAAACACACACACACACACACCACACATCCTATTTAAAAAAATCTAATTTCAATTCATCATAATATTATTATTATTATTTTATCAGGTATCACAATTTTTAAAAACAAAAAAAAAATAAAATCCGTTTATAATAATTTCAATTTAATTTGGTCAATGTGGTCTCTTGATATATTATTTTAATATACTATAATTCATTCAGAAAACACAGAGATAATCATTCAAACATCTCTAACATCCATCCATCCATCCATCCATCAAATCAACACTCAACACTGATGGGTTGATTATCAAAACAACAATTACAGGGAATAACTTTAATAAAAAAAAAAAAATGACCACCACATGACCAGAACCATTTGATTGATTGATCTCCTGTTTTGTGTAAAACACAAAAAAAACATATTCTTCTCCCATCCATCCAAACCCAACAAAACAAGTTATCTTTTATAAATCTGTATTACGTAACAGTGGTGGTATATTATTTTGTTGTTGTTGATGATGATGATGATGTTGTTGTTGTTGATGTTGTTGATGATGATTTTGTTGTTGTTGTTGTGGTTGTTGTTGATGAGAATTATTATTATTATTATTATTAGATTGATGGGATGTATGTTGATTGTTTTGATTTTGTGATTGATTTGATGACTGTGATGATTGAGATGATTGTTGTTGATTTTGTTGCTGTTGTTGTTGTTGTTGTTCTTGTTCACGTAATTGTCTTCGTCGTTTTTTACTCCATAATTCATGACAATCTTGCCATGTTGGAAGTATTGGCGCTTTCATTCTATTTTATAATTATTGATAAATGAAAAGAAAATTGTTGTATTAAAATTGAATTCATAACACAGATTTTATTAAGAAAAGTCTTTGAAATCCCTTTTTTTTTTTAGAGATTATCATAAGAATTTGAAAGGTGGTTAATAGAAAATAAGAAAACAGGAAAATTCTGGCAAAGGCAATTCTGCAATAATTTCTATGTTTAATAATGATTGATAGAAACCGTCTTTTAACATCTCTAGACAAAATTCTATTGCCGGTAAATGATTCAAAATAATGATCATCTTCTAAACCATGGCAACTTAATTCTAAATTATAAATATACAATAAAAAACAAAACAAAATTCTTACTGATCGGGATTGATAAATCGTAACCATGTTGATTTTAATGCATCTTCTGCCGTTATCCTTTTTTCCGGATCAATTTCTAACATTTTATCGAGTAAATCTAGGGCGGCCGGTGGTAAAAATACAAAATCTTCACGTAATCTTCGACGATAAATTCGTTTTGGTTTCAACGTATGATATAATGGTAATTTTAATACATTTGGCCAAACCGATGGTGTTGGTGTACCGCAAATCTTTGATATTGTATCGATTTGAGCAAGATCCGTATTCGCGGGAAATAATGGTTTTTTCATAAACAATTCACCTAATATACAACCACAACTCCAGACATCAATCGACGGGCCATAACGTTCTTCGCCCAACAGTAATTCCGGTGGACGATACCATAATGTTATTACTTTATTTGTATATGGTCGATCACGATCATCAGCGTCGTACAAACGAGCTAAACCAAAATCGGCTAATTTCACTTCGCCCCTTTATTGAAACAATACACAAATAAAGCAATCAATTAAATATTATTATAAAAAAAAGAATTGATCTCTTTACAAACAAAACAAACTTACTTATTATTCATTAAAATATTTGAACATTTTATATCACGATGTAGGAAATTTTTCTTATGACAATAATTTAAACCGTCCAATAATTGTTTCATAATACTGGCATTATTCTCTTCGTTAAAATCAACCATACCCGATTCGAGTAAACCCATTAAATCATGATCCATATATTCGAATACCAAATAAAATGAACCTTTATCTTTACGAAATTCTAGGGCGTCTTGTTTATCCGTCACAATTTCCCGTAAATTAACAATATTCTTATGATTTAATTGTCGTAAAATTTTAATTTCACGTACGGCCGTTATTGGAAAACCCTCTTTTTCGTGTTCCAAACGGACTTTTTTCAATGCCACAAAACGATCAGCTGTATTGTCACGTGCTTTGTATACCTATACGAAATAAAATCAATAATAATATTGATTCATTGAAATGATTATTATTATTATAATAATAACATACCTGACCATAAGTTCCTTCACCAATTTGTGTGATAACCTCAAAAACATCAACACATCGTTCACCCCAATCTTTAACAGGATTATTACGTGAATTTCTTCGATTTAATATACGTGGATATGGAGTTCGTACATTATCTTCTCTACGTTTTCGCGTCGATGACAACAAAGACGACGACGACGACGATGATGATGATGATGCGGATAATGATGAATTTTTTAATTGATTACGACTACTTAAAGTACTATTGTTACTACTATTACTATTTAAAATACCACTACCATGAAGTGAAGATCCTAATGTTGTTGATGATGATGATGATGATGTTGGTGGTGGTGTTGTAATAAGATCATCATCACCACTTAAGTCTTCACTGCCCGGTATCACAGGTGGCATTGGTAAATTTAATAAACCTTTTTTATTTGTTATCGGCGCAATTGTAATTGATTGTTCTTGTTTAGTTGTCATTGCTATTGCTGCTGCTAAACTATTTTTACCATGTATATTATTTTTTTGTATACTTTTTAACAATTGATTTGATTGATATTGTGATGATGATGACGACGATGACGATTGTTGGTGGTGTTGTTGTTGTTGTTTTCCACTAATATTTATTGGACTTAAACTTTCTGGTGGACTTGGTGTTATTATATCTTCTAATTCGGATACATTTACACCCGGTGGCATTGGTAATTTTATTAAATTTTTTGGTTTTGCTTGTTTAATTATTATTTGCGGTTGATTATTAACCAAATCATTATTATTATTAATATTATTTATTAATTTATTATCGCTATTTGTATTTGTATTACTATTTAAATTAATATTATTATTATTATTATTAGTACTACTTGAAGATGTACCATTATTTGGTATCACAGGTATCACTGGTTGTTGTCTTGATTGTTGATGATGCGACGATGATGATGATGTTAATGTTGATGTTGGTGGTGGTGTTGTTATTCTTCCCGTTATTACTCCTATTTCAATATTTCCTTTTGATAATATTTTATTTTTTAATAAATCATTATTATTGTTGTTGTTGCTTAATGACGATTCATCACAGCAGGAGCTGGCATTTAGTAATTTATTTTGTGATTTTTCAGGTGGTATAGACGGTAATGATGCAGGTTGTGTCAATGGTTGTGGTGTTATATTATTTTGTAAAACACCATCAGGATTATCAATTCCGATGGTATTCGATGGTAATTCAATGATTGTTGCATTCGATGGCATTGGAATATCAATAATTGCAACATTTTTATCATTTGCAGAATTTCCCTTTAATGTCGTCATCGTCGTTGTCGCTACGGTTGCGGTAGCGGCCATTGAGGTAACACCATTATTCATGTCTTTTATTGTAACATCACCAGTAACATTCGTAGCAGCAGCAGCAGTAGTTGATACAATTAATGGTGAATTAATTAAATTAATTCCATTTTCACTATTTGAATTTTCATTGATTAAACCCAATAATGTACTATTATTGGATATTGTCGATGGTGTATTATTTGTTGAATCTGTTTCATTTGTATTATTATTATTATTATCGTTAATTGATGCTGTTGTTGATTGAGCAGCATTTGATTTTTCTTCTTGTTTATCCAAAATTTCTTGTAATGCCTTTTCACGTTTATGTTTGTCTTTGACCAATTCAGCAAACAAACTGGTATCGCTAATTTTTTGTTGAAAATTTAATCGAGCCTTGTTTGTTCGTTTTGTTGAATATCTAGATGATTTGGATGATTTGGATGTTGTCGGTAGTGGTGGTGATCGACTTGATGATCGTGGTGATGGCGGTGATCGTGGTGATCGAGGTGATCTCGGTGAATGATGATGTGGTGATGATCGTTTATCAATACTACCATATCGTGATGATGATGAACGTACGACAGACGGTGATAATCCACCATATGAGTCGTTACGACGACGACGACGACGAGCACGAGGAGAAGAAGAACGATCGGACGATTTTATCGAACTATATGATTGTTTATATTGTTGTTGTTTACGTGATGATAATGACAATGACAATGATGATGATGATTGTTGTTGTCTGGGTGGACTACGTGAATTGTGCTTGGAATGCGATCGTCGTACCGGTGACGGACTATACGGTTGTTTTCGTTTACGTGACTGTGACCGTGGACTTGGTGGTGTTCGTAATCTATAACGTTTTGATGATTTGGATGATATTGGTGAATATATTTCACGTCTTTTTCGTTTATACATTTCCGGTTGGTCAACGTCGTCGTTGTCGTTGTTGTTGTTATCATCGTCGTGAATATTACGATCATGTGAACGTTGTCGTTTTTTCTTACGATGAGACCGTGATCGATCTTCATAATGTTCTCTTCGATCCAGGTCTATTTTATATAAAAAAAAAAAAAGTGAATTTAAATTCATGTTATTTGAGGAGATAAGTCATCATTAAGAGGTTTCCCCCCGCCCAAAAGAATCATCAAAATGGGTGAATGTAACGAGGAGAATAGAAACGAAACTTACCGGGTGATATGCTATTATTTATAATTGACGATCTCGATGTTATAATATTGATTGGTGATCTTAATCCACGAGCATGTCCACCATGATAATGATGAAGATCATTTCTAGCAGCAGCAGCAGCAGCAGCACCAGCACTCCCGCCGCCACCACCACCACCAGTTACATAATCAATTTCACCAACCATTTCATTATTATAATACGACGATGATTTTTTCGATTGAGATAGCGGTGGTGGTGTATGTGGTGATGAAATATATTTAATTTTTGTATTTGAATTAAATGTACTTGTAGTACATGTTGTACTTGTTGATGTTGTATTTATTGTGGTTAAAGAAACAGAGGATGATGAAATCGATGTGGTTTGATTTTGTATTTGTTTGATTGAGGAGGAGATTGTGGTTGTTGTTGTTGTTGTTGGAGTTGTTGTTGTTGTTGTAGTTGATGCGGTCGTAGTTGTCGTCGTCGTCATCGTCGTCGTAGCAGATATTACCTCTGCTGTTTTTCCAACACTTGGTATTACTTCTGCTGCAACTGCAATACCATCATCAACTATTCCCGATTCCAATAATGGTGATGATTTTGATCGTTTTTCCATTATTTTTATTGGTAGCGGTGGTGGTGTATTTGAAGATATTGGACTTAATTCTTTTGTTGGTGTATATGTTTTATCATCCCATGGTGATCGTCCGACAGTATCTAATCTTTCAACAGACCCATCAATACTACCCGATGGTTCATATAAAGATCCATTATCAATATCATTTGTTGATAGAATTATTTCCTCTTCATCTTCATCATCATCATCTGAAGAATCTGAATTTGTTAACAATGATCGTTGTTTACGTTTACGTTTCTTTTTCTTTTTATTTTTCTTACGTTTTGATTTTTTTGATTTTTTACGACTACTACTTCTACGATGCAATGCATTACCATCTTCATCATCTTCATCCTCCTCTTCTTCTTCTTCCAATAATTCCATTTCAACATCATCATCAATTTCACTTTCATTAACATACTGTAATTCCACATCATCATCATCATCAGCATTCACATATCTTCTATCACGTCGTTTAAGAATATCATTTACTAATGATGATGGTGGTGGTGTTTCATCATCAATCGATCGATGTGTATTCGGTGATTTTGGTATTGATTTTTTATTTGTACGTTTAATTTTAACACCATTATTACTACTACTACTACTACTACTGCCACCAACATTACTACCTACCTTAATATCCTTATTTGATAATTTTCGTTCAATTTGTTCGTTGGCCAATACTGATGATGCCGTTATTCCATCATTTGAATTCATTGTAAAATTCATTCGTGCCGATAGCGGCTGTAATGAACGTTGATTATATGGCATTTTTTGATTACCGTAATTATTTTTCAAATTATTATTATCTATTTTTCTTGAATGATTACCATAAATATTTTTTCGATTATGTATTAAATTATTATTATTGGTATTATTAACATTTGATTTATTATTATTATTATTAATAATTGTATTTGTTAAATTAATACGTTTTTGTTGTTGTCCATGTCCATGGTGTTGAGATTGTCCCATTGATGAATGACTTAATTCTATTATCATTTCTTCATCTTGGATTTCGCCTGCTTCGGGTGCCGAAAATTCATCGGAACTTACATCGGAATATTCGACAATTTTATTTTGTTTGTTTAGTGATGACGATGACGATGATGAGGCTGTATGATAATGATTATGATCGTATCGATTTACATTGGTTGTCGTCGATGATGAATATCGATAGACATTTGTTGGACGTTCATAATGTTTACGTGATTTATTTCTATTTGATTTATTTCCACTATGATCACGTTGTTGGTGTTGTTTACTGCTATTACCACCACCACCACTTCGGCTGCTGCTTCCACTATTATATTTAATAGCATCCATTTTGTTTTTTTTTTTTTTTTTTCTGTTATTTGTTTGTATAACCAGGCAACACACAGCCCTTATTTATTTCTTCAGGATAGGGATGAAATATTATATTTATATATGTTTTGGTCTATTCAAAATCCTATAGGGAACCAAGAAAACAAACAAAAAAAAAACATTAATAATAATATCAATTTTAGTATTAAAATATATTTTTCGGAATATTGGTATTTGATGAATTTCATCATCATCATCATCATCATCATCATCATCATCATCGTCGACGTCGTCTGACTTGGGAACTCTCCGTATGTTTAATTCAATAAAAATTTTTTGCATTTGAAATTGGAAAATGTGACAAAGTGAAAATGATTCATTACACATGAAAATCTTCTTAAAAGAAAAAAACCTTCATCAAAATTTTATAATAGACAATAATTTGCAATTAAGATTATAAATACATATTAATTTTTACACAGATAATCATTATAATGATGATGATGATGATAATGATGTTATGGTATATATTGTATTTTTAACACATGGTTATTGACAAATACAAAAATTATTTTGGTTTAAAATTTAAACCACAAAAAAGTATCTTAATGTTAATTATAATCTTAACACTTTAAACTTAATCTTAACACAAATTACCATTAATTTTTTAAACAAAAATACTATTTTACTATAAAATTGAAGATTCAGATGATTGTGATGATATTCCTTTGCAGGTGTTGCATTTGCATAAAATAATATTTCAATAACAACAACAACAAAAACAACAAAAATTACATTTAATTTCATCCACACAATGAAAATTGATTGATTAAAAAATGTTATAATTTTCAATAAATATTTTTGGATTTTGGACTACAAAAAAAAAAAATTACCATGTCACTGAAAAAAAATGTTTTTAATAAATTAAGAAGAAGTAGTTCACGAAACCGATTATTAAATAAAAAAAAAAACTATACAAAAATTTCCCAACAACAAATTAGCAGCAGTAGCAGTAGCAGAAGCAGCACCTCCACTACTGCCACAGCCACAGCACCCTCACAAAACTCAAGCACTTTAATTCAACTATTTTAATTACAAATAATAAATTTTAATTAATTAAAAAAAAAAACAATTCTATTTAATTCACTAGAGAGATATTTTTATAATTATTATAAAAACGTTTTTTTCATTTTTATAATAAAATTTAGTTCTTCGTGGTATGATCGGTTTGATGGAAAAAAAAAATTTTTTTTTAATCCACAAACACCACAAAAATTAAAAAACAAAAAGAAAATTAATTTTTTTTTTTTTTACTTCACTTCACACTTGACATTCATCCTTCAAATTTTTGTTTTTTTGTTTTATGCGCCGTTGCGCTCACATTTTGGATAGCGGTGGTTTTTTTAACGAAAAATAAATACACAAAAATATCCACAAATTCATTCATTCATTCCTTCAACATTCACCACATAAAAAATTTTCGTATTCATTCGATTCACGAAGAGTTCACTCGTATTTTTGGATTAAAAAAAAAAAAAAAAGAATTCTATCATCTTTCTTCATACATATTTTTCAACAACTGTGAATACACACACGACAAAGCATACGAAAAAAAAAGCACTGAATAAAAAATAGTTTTATTGTATGCAAAAAAAAAAAAAAACCCAAATAGGTAAATATTAAAACAATTTAAAAAAAAAAAATAGATAATTTTAAAACCAAAATGCATCGAACTACTTTTATGATGATAAAAAAAAAACTTCTTTATTTTTCACCCGTCTGTAAATAAAAAAAAATATAATTTGAATGCTGCAAAACCAACACTATTTTTGAACACAAACACCACGCACACACACACACACCCACATGCAAATACAAATTCAAATGCACGCATTTAAAAATTTCTATACCAAAAAAAAAGTTCCATTTTTTTTTCGCCCAAGTTAAAAAAAAAAATTACTACTTACCCTTAGTTTTTTTGTTCGTATTTTCCAATTTTAACTAATAATCCACTCCAAATGTTGGGGGGTGTATCCACAAAACCAATTTTTTTTTTTTTTTTAAATCATAAAATATATTTTCACTTCACTAAAAACTTTATTTTTAATATGAAAAATGAAAAAAAAAAAAAAAAATTAAAAATGGCCGATTAAAAAAAACCACATTTGAATTATGTTAAAAAAAAAAAAAAATTTCAATACGTGATGATCAAAGTGTTTTTTTTTTTTTTTTTGTTTTAATTATTTATATATTAAAATTCAATTCAATTGTTTTTTTTTAATTTTTATATTATACAAAATTTTTAATACAATTTTTTGCTACATATTTTAATATTTTTTTAATAAATCAATGTACATTAATCTATCCCCCATATATAAATATAAAAGAAGAAACAAAAAATCTAATAGCATTTATTAGTGTGAATAAAATGAACAAAAATAAAAATATGCTTTATATAAAAAAAAAAAAAAAATTGATAACAGCTTCAAATAAAATTTATATATATAAAAAAAAATTTATATAAAAAATTTTAGCAAAGGTGCAATCGCGTAGACATTTGTCTAAAGAATGGAAACAGGAATAAATTAATTTCGACGATGTATATTAAGAAAAAAAAAAAAAAAAAACTTAATCGAAAATGACATATCAAAATGACGTTCGTTCGAGCTTTTTTTTTTTTTTTAACTATTTTATGTTTTAAGGTTTTTTTTTCTTCAAAAACCCTTTTAAATGTTATAAAAAAATTCAAAACCTTTCGTTTTTTAAATTGTTTTATATAGATTTCAGATTTAAATGATTTTTTGTGGCAGGAAAACTAATATCGAATCTAAATTTCTAATAATAATTTTTTGGATTTCTCTATTATGGAATAAGTCAATGAATGTGACAGAGAAGGGAGTGGTATCTATAAGGGAGAAGGGGAGGAAACCATAAAACCATGTAAAATATCCACAGTAAATTGGTCAGACTAACATAAATTGCTGTTTATACCTTGGGTTTTTTTTAGAAACGAAAATGGAAATGATTAAATTATACAAACGTTTTCCATAGTTTCTAAAAAAAAACATACTTTTAGAATTATCCAAAAGCACAGACACGGTATGCTTCCTGTTCAGTTTCGAAAATCGGATTGAAAATGAGGTTGAATCCGAGGTTTTACGGGCGCTAAACCGAAATCACTTAATCAGGTGATGAACCATTGAATACACTTAAGTGATTTTGGGTGGTAAATATATATTATAATATGTGGATTAATTCATGAAATTTTGAAAATAAAGGAAACATATATGAGATAAAAAAAACTTTTACGAAATCGAAATAAGAAAAAATCACTCATATGTTTTCAAACAATTGTCCAAGTTGCACTTTAGGTGGTGGATTAGTTTTTAGATAAGAAGAAATGTTTAATTTAAATCACTGATAATCAAAAGTAGGGCGAAATACTAGTTCAAGGAGACTATTCCATAATCTTGTTGTTCTTGTGGGAAAAATGAATTTCCAAATCCGTTTGTTCGAAAAAAAACTATTATAGATCCATAATATGAATGAGCCTTTTGTGAATTTCTTGAATTATAAAAGAAGTTAATTGGTTCCGGAAATTGCATTAAAATTTCATTAGAGCATTCATGATAATATAGTACCTATAAAATGTGCACAATGAAGCTACTGCGATCGTCTATGATCCAATGATTCAATGGAATTTGTAATTGTTTCATTTCTGATCAGCGAAATAGCGTGTTTTTGGATCCTGTCACTAAACTGAAGTGTAGTAGTTGGTGCACCAGCCCATATGTAAGAATTGTACTTTAGAAGTGGTCTTATAAAAGACCTATAAACTATAGTGCTAAATTTTCAGAATTGAGAAATTCTTTCGATCTTCCATAAAAATCCAATGCGACTAGCCGCCTTTTTAGCTGCAATTATTATATTATTACTCCATGAAAAGTTGTTTGACAAAGACATTCCCAAATTTAATAGGTCATTACAGATTGTGGAATAATGTATTATGCATAAGTATTGGGTCAACATTTATGGATCGTTGGTTTGAGAACAAACATGCCTTTATTGCTTTAGATGTATTAAATTCTACTAAGTTTATCCTTCCCCAATTAGATATTGAATCTAAATATTTGTTAATTGAAGAAATCATCTTCTGGCGTGACTGCGAAGCATTTGATTCGCATTATGATTACGATGTAGTTCATACGAAGAATGTAATGTACTATCTGTAATGTCTGCATAACAGTGCATTGGATTTTCTGTTATCGATAAAAGATCATTAATAAAAATTAAAAAGAGAGTGGACGAGAGAGAGCACAACCCTCTGAGGTACCCCAGAATAAACCTGATAAAGTTTGGAACTAATTCCATCTAGTACAACGTTAAATAATTTAGTAAATTAGTAAATCTCCTGTAGATCGTTTGTGCCTATTGGCCATATTGGCAATCACTAATAAGTTCTTTATCATCGAGATATTGCACAATCATACGATTTACTATCTTCTCCATTACCTTAGAAAGTATTAATGTTATATTGGGCTATTGGCCGATAATTGGAAGGATTGCTTTTAGTACCCGCTTTTGAAATAGGTGTAATATTAGCAATTTTCCAAGATGATGGAAATATATTCCATTCGAAAATGATTTATAAAAGAGTTTTCTAAGTGGGTGAACTAAAGTAGACGCACATTCATTTACAAAAAACAATTGGGGAAATGTCATCGCAGTTCCATAGTACTTTTATGAATATCTATATCTCTAAAAAAGCTTTATAAACAACCATATCTCTGAATGTATATTTTTCATTTGAAAATTCGAATTAGGTATATTTGGAATAGGCATATTACTATCCAATTGATGACTGTATTATCTGAAAATATAGATGCTAAAAGATTAGCCTTTTCTAATGGTTCGGTTAATATAGTTCCACTATTATATTAATCAATGGTGCAACTGAAGATTTTTGAAAAAAATTACCCTGAATAGATTTAACTAAAGTCCAATAATAATATTTTGTTCCCCTTTTACTGGAAGTAATCTTATCTTTAAAATTTTCGATTCAATAAAAAACTTTTCATGAGTTATCTATAATTATTGAATTGCAAGAATTTCTTGCAACAATATATAATTATTTCTATTCAGTTGATATCAGTTGAAACCGATTAAAGAAAAAAAACAATTATTTAAATTGGGATATTTTTTTTTGTGTTTAACTCATTATTTAAATTGAAATCAAAAATTAAAATGTTTTTTGTTTTTTTTATTATTCATTTTAAATTGTATAAAAGATTAATTTTTGTTGTCATTTATTTTGTAATTTTTTGTAATTATTATTGTTAAGCACCAAATATTTATATATATATATTTATAAAAAAGAATTTATTTTATTTGTTTTTTTCTCTATAATTAATAATAATATATATAATACAATAATATATAAAACATAATATTTTTAATAATTATATAATAATAATAATGATAAAAATTACAAAAAAAAAAAGAAAAACAAATTAATTCAATGTCGCATTATTGAAATAATAACTATAAAATTTCTTCTTGATTTTATTAATTTAAAACTTAATATAT
This sequence comes from Dilophus febrilis, assembly GCA_958336335.1. NCBI lineage: Eukaryota > Metazoa > Arthropoda > Insecta > Diptera > Bibionidae > Dilophus > Dilophus febrilis. The sequence goes on along the minus strand of OY284472.1, from coordinate 10,560,625 downwards.
AAATAATTAATTTGTTTTTCTAATTATTATTATTATTATTATTATTAATTATCTTATATAAATATTATAAATTGTAAAAATTAAAAAAAAAAAAAATTTACTTATCACATTATAACAAAATTAAATAAATAAATATTTAATTATTTATATATTTTTTTTTTAACGTTCATTGTGACATGAAAAAATTCGAGTTTAAAAGTTCGCATCGTTTTAAAAATTTTATTTTACTTGCTATATATTATTTATATATATATATATATATTTACATTATAATATATACATAATTAATTTATAATTTAATTAATTTTCTCGATTTTATTATAAATAAAATAATAATAAAAAAAATTGCATCATCAAGAAGTCAAATCAATTTTTATTTAGCGTTTAATCAATCAATTAAATTTATGCGTTTTTGTTTTTATAAAATTAATTTTTGGTTTTTTTTTTGTTTTATTGTGAACTTAAAATAAATAAAATTAATTTGTGCGCGTTGTTGTTGGTTATTTTATTGTCTTGTGTTGTGAAAAATAATTAATTTTTTTATGTGTGCATTAAATTATTATAAATATTTTTTGTGTTTTGTGTGTGCTTGGCTTGGCTTGGTTTGGCTTTGCTTGGTTTAGAATTGGAATGCGTTTGTATATATTTTAATAGAAAATATATATATATAAAAAAATGTCATGTCTCATATTATTAATTAATAAAAAAAATTATATATACAAATTATTATTAATAATATTATTATTATTATTATTATAATTCTAATTCTTCCATAGTTCTCGAAAGACGATTATTATCGATACGACGACGCTGGCTACGACGCACAGCATCCGCACGACGATACGGTTCACTTTTAAGACCCAACAGAATATCTTCTAATGCCCCATTATACACTTCATCTTGATGCAATAGTTTCTTTTCACGTACTGCATTTGTTTTTGTCTTCAATTCATTTATTACAGCTTCCTAAAAAAAAACAAATTTTTTTTTTTTCAAAAAGAGAACGAAAAAAAAAAAAAAAACACACACACACAAATTTGTTGGATTCTTTTCGTTTTAGTTAGTTATAGCTTTTTTTTTTTTAATCTTAATCTTAATCTTAATTATTGAAATTTATATAAGAATATATAGAATAGTAGAAAACAGCCCCGTGCAATCATAAAAAAAAATGATGTGATGAATGAATGCGAATTTTTGATTTGATTCTAATTTCTAATCTCTATATAGATATAGAGAATTATTTTACTTTTTTATTTACAAAGCAGTGCAAAATTTTTAAGCAATTAAATTAGTTTTTTTTTATAACATTTTCATATATTTACAATACAAAATAATAATACACACACTGAAAATGGGATGAAAATCTTTCTGAAAATTCTCAATTATAATTCACTCTTGTCTGAGGAAACCTGATTAAATATTTTGCACAGAGAGCATCTAACTGCCGTATTTTAACTGCCGGGAAAAACCCTTTCGAAACAAACGTTTTGTTTATCAAAAAATCGTATTCAGAAATTAATTTAATTTAAAAAAATTTTCTGCATATAAAATACATTAAAAATCATCTTGGAAAATTCTAAATTCTGAAGCAGTTCGTCCAAGGAAAGCCAACTTTGTTATTTTATTTAGATAATCTACAATGTAATATAAAGACCGTGTAAATATTTTTGAAACGATTGGTTAATGAATTTTCAAGATATCGCACTTAGAATTCGATGTAGTAAATTTTTCCGCATATAAAATACATTAAAAAAATATGAAAAACTTGAAAAATTCTCAATTCTAACCAAAGTCTGCCAAAGAAACCCTATAAAATATTTCACAAACATCATTTATGATTCATTATTAAGATCGTCTAACATATTTAAAGCGATTGGTCAAAGAATTTTAAAGGTATCCCACTCAGAATTTGGTTTAGTAAACTTTTCCATATAAAATACTAACCAAGTCTGTCCAAAGAAATCATATTTAATATTTTACAAAAATCATTTATAATGCATTATTAAGATCGTTTAACATTTTTAAGGCGATTGGTTAACGAAATTTCATGATATCGCATTCAGAATTTAAAATACACTAAATTTCGATTTAAAATACACTAAATTTCGTGTAAATCTTAAAAAATTCTAAATTCTAACAAAGTTCGTCCAAAGAAATCCTATACAATATTTTACAGAGAGCATCGAAAATGCATTATAAAGAATATGAAAAACTTTCAAAGCAATCGGTTAATGAATTTTTAAGCTATCGCATTCAGAATACGATTTGGAAAATTTTTCCATATAAAATACACTAAAAATCGTGAAAATCTTGGAAAATTCTAAATTCTAACGGATTCTGTCCAAAGAAACCATTTTTAATATTCTACAAAGATCAAAGATCTATAATGGATTATAAATCCATTTTTATCTAAACCAATTATTGCTTCTTCTGGTGTTCCTCAGGGTAGTCACCTGGGACCTATTTTATTTGTGCTTTTTATTAATGACCTCCCAACTGTTTTTAAGTATTCTAAATGTATTTTATATGCGGATGATGTGAAAATTTATAAATCTGTTTGTTGTTACTGTGGACGATTGTCACGCACTCCAGTCTGATCTTTGTGCTTTTTACGATTGGTGTTCTCGTAATTTTATGTTCTTAAATATTGACAAGTGTAAGGTTATGCATTTTACGCGTAAACGTACACCTTTATTTTATTCATACCATTTACATGGTAATTTTTTAGATACCTTGGACAAGACCCTAGATTTTGGGTGTTTATCTTGATGTTAAATTAACTTTTAAATTTCATATTGATTATGTGATACATATATAGGGCTAATTCGGTACTGATTCGGTACGGATCCGTATTGTCTCTGTCCATTATTTTATGCTCTTGTTCGTTCCGTTTTGGAATATGCATGTCCGGTGTGGTCACCTTATTACTCTAATGCAATAGGCAGATTAGAATCATTCCAAAGAAGATTCCTTAGATTCGCTCTAAGGTCTCTTCCTTGGTCCGATTCAAATGATTTGCCCTGTTATATACTAATAGATTGGCACTATTAAACATGCCTACGCTTGAAAAGCATACACAGTTTCAATAAACTGCCAATGCTTATCTTTTACTTGTGGATTGATTAATAATACGGTCGACTGTACAGCATTATTCATAAACTTAATTTTAAAATAAACTTCCGGTGTCTAAGATCAATTGAATTCTTTAAAATTGATGGCCATCATACCAATTACTGCCGTTTTAATCACCTTGATGTCTTACTTTCATCTTATAACTCTTATAGTGATTTTTTAATTAATAATAACGTAAATTCCAATGAATTTAAATTCATATTTTATTGTAATTCTAACTAACATTCATACTTCCCGGCTTCCATTGCATTGTACATTATTGCATTTTATACATTTTTGTTTTTGTATCATTAGTATTTAATGGTTTTTGAAATAAATAAATAAAGAACGTGTATATAATTTTCAAAACGATTGGTCATCGAATTTTCAAGATATCGCATCCAGAATTCGATTTAGTAAATTTTTTCCATAAAAAATACACTAAAAATTATGAAAATCTTGGAAAATTCTAAATTCTAACCAATTCGGTTCAAAGAAACCCTATAAAATATTTCACAGTGATCATCTTTAATGGATTATAAAGACCGTGTAACATTTTCAAAATCATTCATTAAGGAAAATTCAAAAAAAATCGCATTCACAATGTGATTTGATTTAAAACATCACAAAAAAAAATCATGAAAATCAAATGGAAAATTCTAAATTCATTCTGTGCCATCACAAACCCTATTCCTTTATTCATTCAATTCATTTCATTTCATTCCATTTCTTTCTTCAATAAATTAAATTTGAATTAATTAAATAAATAAAAGATTTATTTTTATTTTCAAATTATTTTAAAAAACAAAAAAAAAACCATTAACAATCATACAAAATAAAAATATAAATAATTGCAATGTGAAACAATTTAAAATAAACACAGTCCATGCACAATCTATAGACATTCATGCATCATGCATTTTCTATTATTGTATTTTGTATTTTTTCGATATCTATAAAACGAATTGGTTTTAAGAATGTGGTTTTAAGCTCCTACAATCTCTATATTAATTGTCATATACTTTTTTTTTCTGACAATGTCAATTGAGTCATATCGGAAGTCATAAAACAGCTAGCGTTAATTAAAATATATTTAATCAATCAATTAAAAATCGCTCTCATTTTAAATTGTTTACTAAATTAATAATATAATAATAATAATTTTTTTTTTAATTCATAACAAAATTTATATGAAAATTCTATATTAAATAAACATGATTCTGAAATATAAACTCTATATAAAAAAAAAATATAATATCGTCCATTTTTTTTTTCTCTACAAAATTAATAAAGATTAATATGTCTTTAAATAATAATAACATTAAAAAAATATATATCCTTTCTTTTGAAAATCTATCTTTAAAAAAAAAAAATAAATAAATAAAAAATATAAAAAAAGGTGCAAATACTCAAAAAAAAAAAATATTAAACGTCTATTGTTTTAACATAAAAGCGTAACATAAAAAGTTCGTTCGTACTCAACAAATTCCCAATAGCACAATCACAAATCCTTCTTCATTATTGTTATTATTATTATTATTAATATTAACATTTCCGAATCAATTTACAAAAAAAAAAAAAATAAATAAATATATATTCTGAAAGTCACACACAATCAAAAAAAATATTTCTTTAGCAATTTGTGTAAAAAAAAAAATTATATCTATATAAAAAAAACCAATAATAAAAAATCAATCAAAATTATTTTTAACAGCAACGTTCAATAAATGATTAGAAACACGTCAAGTATTATTAGCATTACTATTTCTATTACTAATACTAATCCCATCACCATCATCAACATCAACAACATTAACATCTTCATCTTCATCATCATCATCACCATTACCATTACTATTACCATTACCAATTGTATTAATTTTGCGACCAGTAATGTGAAGTTCCTTGGTTATTTTTGTTAAATTATTTAAGAATATCGATGATAAATGTAAATTTTCCTTTTTTCCTACCTGCTGTTTCTTTGATTGATTCATTTTATTATTACGTAAAACAACTTCTTCATTTTCTTTTTTACTAGCTGCCAATGCGGCAGCCTGTTCCAATCGACGACGTTGTTCATTATCCTGATCGGTGGTCTGTGTTTAGAAAATAAAATCACATCAATTGAAAGTATTTAAAACATTTAACAAAATAATTTAAAACAAAAAAACCCTTACCTTAAACGCTCTCGTAAACCGTACCAATAACGAAAAGAATGCATTTGCATCCGCATTACGTGATGTTTCACCAAAATATTCAACACATTCCTTAAAAACATCTTGTGCATTTTTTGCATCTAATTTCATTTTTTTCAATTTATCTTCAGAGTTATTCAGAAAATCTCGTAGCACATGATTATGTGATGCTTTACCACGTAAATCTGCTTCTTTTCGGACCACATCCATACCCTTATCCAATTCATGAACATCAGTAATTACATTTTCCAATGATACCTGTGCGGCTTTATCAATACAAAATAATTCTGTATCGAAATTCAATAGCTCCGAGAAATGTTCCCGAATCGATCCAACAATATAATGTAATAAACATATACGTTTATCCGTTGATTTTGTATCCAAAAGGGTGTCTAAACTTTGTAATTTAAAACCATAGGCTGGACCACGTTTACTACTATTCAAATAATTACCAAATGCCAGTATTACCTCTAAAACAGCACGGAATTTTTTCGATGATTTAACTGAACTACTTGCATTTATTATTGCATAAATTTGCTATAAATTATAGAAAAAAAATAGAAAATAAAAATGCTGTGCTGTGTCGTCGTCAGTTTTCATTGATCAACACTTACCGGATTTATTAAATGTAAACTATCAACAAAATTACCCATATAATTCATAATTGATAATTTCGATGCAATTCGTTCAACTTTTGTCAATTGCATCATAAATTTATCCTCTTCAGTTAATTGATTAACATCCTTTTTCTCACCGATATATTCTTTATATGATTTAATTTCCTGTTCGGTTGGTACCATTTTTTGTAATATTTCAACATTTTCCAATGACAATTGCTTAAGATCTAAATTATTTATTGCTTTTATTACAGATTCAACGGGCATATCCAATTTTCTACGTGAGATTGCTGCAAAAAAAAAAAAACAAAAATTGATTTTTGACTAACATAATAATGATGCTTGAAGATATGATTTACATACCAATATTTCGTAATCTCGTGTGCTCCAACAGTGATACATTTTCGGGTTTTCTAAAACGTTTACTTGGGAATGTATTTAAACCATCAACTTCTGAGGTGCCATTCATCAATTGGCCACCCACACCAATTTTAAAACGTTCCTCAAAATCAACAAAATCAATTTGTCGATGTATTTTTTCATCATCTAATTCATTGAAAATTGTTCCTCTTACCTATAATAAAATAATATTTAAAAAAAAATTGTATTATTGTTATTGTGTGATTGAATAGAAACATTTTACAAACTCACCTGATTTGGTTTCAATGCAATCCAATTTAATGTTGGTAATTTATATTTTGTTTGAACTTTACGTTTAATTGTCATGGCACCATCAGGTGCTGGCATAAAACCAGGTATCGGCGGAACTGGTGGTATATTATACATTGGTGCTTTTGGTATCGTTGATGATATATTATTATTACTGTTATTGCATTGATTATTCTGTTGTAATTGTTGATGATTACCATTTAATCTTGTATCATAAAAATCATGTGGACCAGAAGAATTTGGTGGTGGTGGTGGTGGTGGAGGTGGCGGCGGCGGCGGTGGTGCTGGACCCATTCCATTTGAAAATGAAGATGATGAAGGATGTGGTGGAATTGGTGGTGGTGGCGGTGGTGGAGGCGGTGGTGGCATTGTTGAACAAAATCCTAATTGTTGCTGTTGATTATTATTACTATCACCATTTAATAATAATAATTTATCAGAATTTATTACAGAAGAATAAGCAGCAGAAGATCCCTTTGGTAATGATTTTGATAATGTTTGTAATTCTAAATTTTTTGTTTCCAACATTGTTTGATGATTCATTAATTCCATTTCATTTTGTTTTAATACTTTACGTAACGTTGACACTTCATCGTCTGTTTGACGATATTTTTGTGTTAAATCATCACGTTCCAATCGTACCAAATTTAATTCCGTTTCTAATTCAGCTAATTTATACATAAATTCACGTTCCGTCTCATTAACATTTTCCAATGCACGACCTAAATCCTCTTCAACCTCTTGAACACGCTCCAGTGCTGCCGTTTTTGTTTCACTGTCTTCCATCAAAGCGGCCACATCAAATACATTATCTAAATAGGCTGAAATTTGTACATGTAATTCTTCCGATTCGGTTAAACGTAATTTCTCTAAATAATCATCTAGTCCCAGTGCAGTAAATTCATATTGTAAATGTACCCGATAATTCATATTTTCAACGGAATGTACAACAATATTTACAAATTGCATACATGCCACCATAAAATCAATATTAAATAGATCATAATTTATGAAATAATTCATAAGCGTATGAAATCGTTTTGTTTCGTGACATGCCTCTTTGAAATTATCGAATGCCGATAGTATTATTTCATGACCACCTTTTACCAAACAAATGGCAGCCAACAGTTCGAGAACCAACGCTTTGGTACGTAATGATTTATGTATTAAACTTAATGCTATACAATTGATTGCCTCACGATGTTGTATCACCATATTAAAACCATATTTATTATTCATAATTGCCCGTAAACACATAATACACACATGAATGTCATCCGTTGATGCACCCATATTCAATTTGGCTATGTGACGTGATCGACGCTTAAGACTAGGACTATCCATTAAATCACCTAAACCCGGTCGGATAAAACCATTTGTTTGTTTTATTGTGTCTGTATAATGATGATGATGATGATGATTATTATTATTATTATTAACATTACTACTATTATTATTATTATTATTATTGCTAGTATTATTACTATGATTATTATTTAAATTATTTCCAGTTGATGATTCATTTCCACCATTAATACCATTCATATTATTATTATTATTATTACAACCACCACCAACGGATGATGATGTTCCCGCTGTTGTTGATTGTAAACGTTCATCAGATAAATTTTTAGCTTCAGCTATTCGTTGTTCATGACGCATCATTGCCAAACGAAAACTTAAATAGTCAACTAATGAATCTAATCCTTGATTTTCATCATCCAAAAATTCTTTAACCCATTCAATATGATTTGTACGTAATGATATTTCTAAATCACGTAATACTTGCGTTGACGTTGATTCACCGACAATTTTTCTTTTCTATATATAATATATAAATGGAGAAAATGAAAAATTAATCAATGACGAAGAATTAATTTAATTGCATTAGAAAAAAATTATTAGTATTTTTTTTTAGTGTATTAATTTTAAAGTAATTGCATTTTAATTGCTTTCGTTGGGGAATCCCGTAGATTTTTCAAGCCTCTAACTAAATCGCCTTTCCTAATAATTCTTTCCATATGAAATGTTGTTTGATATCGAGATTTTTTTGTGATTCGTTACAGAACGAATAACTTATATAAAGGGTATCGTCGACTGTTATATTGGGACCTTGCATTAAATATGTCGATTTAGATAACATATGGCGTAACTAGCGTTGTGTGCATCGGAGCACACCGCGCCCATATTCTTTTTTTTTGTCTGGCATTACTCTATAAATTTCAGTATATGTCATTTCAGTATATCATTGAACAACAAAGTTTTTTTTTTGCTTCGAATATGTCGAAACACATGCCTGAAAAAGTTGTTTTGCGGGGAAGTTTAATAACTTTCTTTAATTTGAAGAAAACCGCTGCTGATAGTTATCGATTTTGGTTGGTAGAAGCTTACGGTGAACATGCTCCAACTCAAAAAACTTATGAACGGTGGTTTGCACGCTTCAGCAGTGGTGATTTTGAAGTGGAAGATAAAGAACGGCCAGGTCAGCCAAATAAAATTTGAAGACGAAGAATTGCAGGCATTGTTGGATGAAAATTCGTGTCGATCGCAACAAGAGCTTGCATTAGAGTTGAATGTCTGAATGCCTCTACCGTTTCTAGACGTTTGCATTCAACGGGAAAAATAAGAAAGCTAGGAAAATGGGTCCATCCCACATCAACTGAATGACAATCAACTCAAAGCACGAATCGATGCATGTCATAAACATCTTGCAGAGCACAAAAAACTAAGTTTTTTGAGTCGAGTTGTCACTGGCGATGAAAAGTGGGTGTATTACGACAACCCTAAACGTAAAGCATCATATGTTGACCCGGCCAACCACAATCAAAACGCGATATTCATTGCCAGAACCTGATGCCGTGCATTTGGTGGTATCAGAAGGGTGTCGTGTATTATGAACTGCTGTTAAAACCGAATGAAACGGTTACATCTGATCGCTACCGACGACAACTGAGCGAATTGGCCAAGAAATTGAACGAAAAAATTGACCATTGATAGCTCGAAAACACCACAAAGTTTTAATGCGCGATGAGACCACATGTCAGACCACATCGTGCAAACATCGTTAAGGAAAAAATTAATCGGTTGGGATCATCTTGATCACCCCCGTACTCACCAGACCTTGCTCCTTCTGATTACCATTTGTTCAGATCAATGCAGGTCAGCGGATGGACAGATATACGCTTTCGAAATGCTAAAGAAGTGTGAAAATGGGTCGATGAATGGATTGGGACAAAAGATGAGGAGTTATTCAAACGAGGAATCAACAAACTTCTTAAAAGATGGGAGGAATTCATAGCTAAACGATAGGCAATATATCGGTTAATGTACTAATACAAATAAATGTCATTTTCAACCCAAAAAATCGTCATTAGTAATGCAGGGTCCCAATACTAAATATATTGCGTGTGTGTATTTAAATTTTACTATATCTTATACAGTAACAATATTTATAAATAATAAATCTTTTTTTTTATTAAAAATTATGAGAATTTTAACATATGGCAAAATATTGATTATATTTTTGGAGTTTTATTATCAATCAATATCAATATTTATTGTATATTTTTATTATTATTATTTGATATAAAAACGCAGTTACAAAGAAAACTTATTTTCATCGATAAATATTTTCCATCAACCGAAACGAATGATATTGAATTTTATATCAAAATATATTTATATTAAGAATTTGTCAGGAGGAAAAACAAATAAAGGGTTCATCACCCGATTGAAAGTGATTTGGTTACGGGCTCACACGGCAATAGAATTTTACGGGCGCTAAACTGATTCTGACGTAATATCGAACAAAAAAACTTTACTGATATTTCTATACACTTTTGTCTTATATAATCACATTCGACCGAGGAATTTTTTTTTTAAATAAATAAATATTTCTAATAATTGATTTATAATTTCAATTTCAAGTAAACATGCGAAAAAATGTTATGTTGAAAAAAAAAAAATAACTAAATAAATAAATTAATTAATTAATTGAAAAAAAAATAGGTCATGGAAAGCAAACAAACACAAAAAAAAAAAGGTATAGAACTCCTCTTTCAAAATAAACAAATTTTGTATTGAGCATAAAACATTTTTATGGATGTTTTTTTATTTTTTTTTTTTTTTTAATGAACTCTATGACATATTTTTTAATTAATTTTTGTTTTTTTTGTAAGTATAAAATTAAATACAAAAAATAAAAGACAAAAAAACGAGCTTTTGTATTTTTTTTTATTTAGAATATACAATGAATGAATGGAATAATATTGTAAGAGTGTTTTACTTAAAAAAAAACGAGTACATTAATAAATAAATTAAATATGAATGAATGCTTATTGTTATTATTATTATTATTATTATTATTATTATTATTTAAATAAAAATTTGTTTTATCAATTTCATCAAACGTTTTTCATGTTAACAAACAACATAGTCATATATAAATATCTGATTAAGATTTGATCTTTTTTATTAACGATGAGGTCAATATAATAATAATTTTTATATGCGCGAATGTAAATTATACTGAAAAATATTTTCTTTTAGTTGGTTGGTTAGTTGGAATACGAATAATATATTGATAATAAAAATAATAATAATAATAATAAAAATCATAAAATATATAGAAAATATTCAATTTCAATTTGATGATTTATTAATAATCAATCGCATGTCGCAGATAACAACAAAAAGATATTATTAGAAATAAAGAAAGTCAATTGTTTATATAGAAAAAATAATAGTATTATCGATTGATATCTGGGATATTATTTCTTTTTAAATGGGAAATTTTTACAAAAAAAATTCTTTGTAATGTTTCATAACTTGAAAGTTAGAATTTTATTGAAATTTTTAAATAACTTTTTTCTATCCGCAATCAAGAGTTAGTTTGTCAATTTTCAGCTGAATCGATTAAAAAATATTCAGAATTTGAAAAAAAATCAATGGTTTTTGTGGGAAATTTTTCATCATTCTTTGTGATATCTAAAAATGAATTTAATGAATTTTATCAAAATTAAATAACTTTTATTTCTATTACCCATCGAAAGAAGTTAGTCTTCCAATTTTCATCTGAATCGATTAAAAACTGTTAAGAATTTTTAAGAATCTCAATATTTTCTCTATGCGGGTTTAATGGGAAATTTTTATCACCCATGGAAAGTTGGTCTTCCAATTTTTCGCTGAATCGATTAAAAAATGTATCAGAATTTTTAAAAAAATCTCAAAAGATTTTATATGGGAAATTTTGATTATTCTTTTTGGTGTCTCATAACTTGAAATCAAGTTAATGAATTTTATTTAAATGTAAATAACTTTTTTCTTTTTCACCTATCAAGAGTTAATTTGCCAAGTTTTCTGAATCAATTAAAAACTATTCAGAATTTGAAAAAAATCTATGGTTTTTGTGGAAAATTTTCATCATTCTTTTTGATATCATAACTTGAAATGCAGTTAATGAATTTTATTGCAATTTAAATAACTATTTCTAAGAGTTATTTTGTCAATTTTCAGCTGAATCGATTAAAAACTATTCAGAATTTTAAAAAATCTCAATATTTTCTCTATGGTTTTTATGGGAAATTTTCATCATTCTTTTTAATGTCGCAGAACTTGAAATGCAGTTAATGAATTTTAAAATAACTTTTTTATATCATCATTCAAGAGTTAGTTTGTCAATTTTCAGTTGAATCGATTAAAAACTATTCAGAATTTTTAAAATTCTTAAACAATATAAAGAAATGTTTTTGTGGGAAATTTTCATCATTCTTCGTGATATCATAACTTTAAAGTCAGTACATGAATTTTATTGAAATTTAAATTACTTTTTTCTATCACCCATCAAGAGTTAGTTTGTCAATTTTCAAAAGATTCCATCCAAAAATATAAGAAATTTTAAAAATCTCAATATTTTCTATATAATGTTTATGGGAAATTTTCATCATTCTTTTTGATGTCTCGTAACTTTAAATGCAATAATTGGCTTTTTTTTGGATTTAATTAACTTTTTTCTAACACCCATCAAGAGTTAGTTTGTCAATTTACAGCTGAATCGATTAAAAACTATACAGAATTTTTAAAATCTCAATATTTTCTTTTCCGTTTTTATATGACAAATTTTCATCATTCTTTTGATATCATAACTTGAAATGCAATTAATGGCTTTTATTTAAATTTTTTAATTAACTTTTTTCTATCACCCATCAAGAGTTAGTCTTCCAATTTTCAGTTGAATCGATAAAAAACTATTCAGAATTTTAAAAAATTTCAATATTTTCTCTATAGTTTTTTTTATCGGAAATTTTCATCATTCTTTTTGATGTCTCTCTCAAATTTTTAAAAAGTTAGCATAAGATAAAAAACCAAAAACCTATAACCCTTAAATTAAAAGCAATTAAAAAAAAATTGTGAGCGCACGCACTTCATATATAGAAAAAAAAATAAAAAAAACTATTTATAATAAAAATAATATGTTAATATGTGTAATTAGAAAAAAAATTATTAATTGTTATTTTTTGTACCAATGAAATACAAACCCGATGACTTCGAGATGCTTTTGGATCTAAATATGTTCGTAATTTCGTTAAATAATGTGATGGTGGATCTTTTGCTTGAACCATTTCCTATTTTTTTTTTTTGTATAGAAAAAAAATAAAATTGAAAAAAAAACAAAATTAATTAATTAAAAATTTATATATAAATAAATGAATGAATGATTTAGTGAATAAAAATATTATAATATTTATATGTGCTACGAGTGTATATGAATAAAAAATGCATGATATATGTATTTATAGATTTCCAAGTATACGCATTTGTTTTGTTACTTATATATAAATAGAATTAATTCTTCTGTATATTTATATCCTATTTGAATTGATTATAATTTTGTTTTTTTTTTTTTTATGATTATTTTTTATATTGTGTTGAAGAAGTTGATATATAAACAAAATTAAATAAACGAGTGCAGGAACACATCAATACCATAAGTGCGATTGTACGCGAACGTTGTACAAAACGGAAATTGTATATGAATATTTCTATATAGCGATATGTATATTACATTTGAAATATATTGTAATGGTTTTCTGATAACATTTTTGTGTTTTTTTTTTTTTTTTTTGTAATATAGTTTTTTTTTTCAGTCATCAAAATTTGATATAAGAATTTCCCTTGAAATAAAATGTAAATTTTTACGACAAATTTGATAACTGAACTATAAAAATTGATATACTCTCTAAATTATAGACGAATATATATTTTTATTTTTTTTTTCGTGGGCTGAATTTTGAAGGAACTTTGAATATAATATGGAATTACCATTCATATATATATTCATTATGATAATGAATTTAATGATTATTAAATCATATATAAGTATATATAGAAAGAAAAAAGTTAATCAATTTTATTTTATATATAAATATAATAAAAATTAATCTAAAATCAATATATTTAAGTTATAAATTAAAATGAAATTAATTTATATATAGATATTTTCAATAGTATAATGGAATAAAAGATAAGAAAAGAATCATTTCTATATATATATAAAAATAATATCACATCATATACAATTTCCAATATAAATGTATGTATATATATAAAAAAAAACAAATTTGAACGGATGTAATCCGCCAAATCACAGACAAAATGTTTCTTTTGTGTTTTGTTTCTGTTTTTTTTTTTTAGGAAACGTGCAATGAATATAATTATTTTTTTATCTATATTACATTACATATATACAAATTCAAGAACAAATGATTTTTCAATTATTCATTTATTCTTTTCAATTTCAATATAATTATATAAAGTATTTTTCAATATACGCACGCATAAACAAGAGGATATTTTTGGTAAAACAATAATATAAAAATATATATATGCATCCGGATAAAAATATATAATTTATAAAGAATAAACATTTTCGTTTTATTATTAATATATAGTATAGAGAATTTTGTTATGTGGTGATCATATTCATATTTTAATGATTGATTGACGCCATATAGTTATTTTAAAAATATCTATATATATTCGATCGAAATATGGTTTTGTTTGTTTCCACATTCAATAATGATTAAAGTAAAAATTTCTTTTTGAAATATACATATACAGAAGAATTTCATATTTGTAAGATTTTAATAGAATTTTCTTAAGGAAATTTTATTTACAGAGGAATTTCCTCATTAGTATTGTTTGGTATCAAAATTGACAACGTTTTTGTACGGCAACATTTCATATAATTTCATTTTGTCTTACATTATAAGATGAAATTCAAATTTTTTTTTTAAGTTTTTCGTCAAATTTATAGTTAAATTTATTACTTTCATGTAAATTTATATATACAATTATTTATATGGTATATCTTTCCTCGCACCTCGTACTTATAAGATATATAGAATTGAAAGTATCCTAATCATGAGGGGTTAAGCAAATTTAATACAGAAAGTTTTCCTTAAGGAAATTCTTCTGTGTATCAAAATTTCTTTAAGTAAATTATACAGAAGGATTTCCTTAAAGCAATTGTACAAAAGAATTTCCTTTAACAAATTATACAGAAAAATGTTCTTGTTTAAATTATACAGAAGACACACATATACACCGAAGAATTTCTTTACGGAAATTTTTATATGCAGAAGAATTTGCTTAAGGAACATTATAGAAAAGGAAATTCTTTAAGTAAATTGCACTGAAGAATTTCCTTGAGAAGATTTTCCAGAGATTACAGACGATTTTCCTTAAAGAAATTTTTATATACAGAAGAATTTCCTTAAGGAAATTTTTATATACAGAAGAATTTCCTTAAGGAAATTTTTATATATAGAAGAATTTCCTTAACAAAATTATGCAGAAAAATGGTGTTAATCATATTATACAGAAGCAGTTCCTTTTATTAATTATAAAAAAGAATTTCCTTTTTATATACAGAAGGAAATAGATGAAAGATTTTCTTAAGGAAGTTTTTATATACAGAAGAATTTCCTTAAGGAAATTTTTATATATAGAAGAATTTCCTTAAGGAAATTTTTATATATAGAAGAATTTCCTTAAGGAAATTTTTATATATAGAAGAATTTCCTTAAGGAAATTTTTATATATAGAAGAATTTCCTTAACAAAATTATGCAGAAAAATGGTGTTAATCATATTATACAGAAGCAGTTCCTTTTATTAATTATAAAAAAGAATTTCCTTTTTATATACAGAAGGAAATAGATATAGAAAGATTTTCTTAAGGAAGTTTTTATATACAGAAGAATTTCCTTAAAGCAATTGTACAAAAGAATTTTGCTTTAACAAATTAGACAGAAAAATGTTCTTGATTAAATTATACAGAAGCATTTCCGTTAGCAAATTATAAAGAAGAATTTCCTTAAGGACATTTTAAACAGAAAAATATCCTTCAGCAAATTTTATAAAGAAGAATTTCCTTAAAGACATTTTTGCATACAGAAGAATTTCCTTAAGTAAATTATACGGAAGGATTTCCTTAAGTATATTATGCAAAAGGAAATTCTTTAAGTAAATTACAAAGAAAAATGTTCTTGATCAAATTATACAGAAGCATTTCCGTTAGCAAATTATAAAGAAGAATTTCGACAGCAAGCTATCTGGAAGAATTTTCTTACACAAATTTAATACAGAAGAACTTCCTTAAGGAAAATTCTTTAAGTAAATTATACAGAAGAATTTCCTTTGGGAAATTTCGATATACAGAAGAATTTCCTTAACACTAGATTGCACAAGCAGTCATTTTGACTGCTTTTGAATTTCAATTAGAAAAACAATTATGTATATACCGGAAATTAAGGAGGTGGAGGTAATTACAATTATTAATAAAATCATTTATATGTTGTACAAAAAGTCACAAATTTCTAAGAAATTCTATCACTATATATACATAATTGTTTTTCTAATTGAAATTCAAAAGCAGTCAAAATGACTGCTTGGGCAATCTAGTGTTAAAGATGTTTTATACAGAAGAATTTCCTTACGGAAATTTTATACAGAGAGATACAGAAGCATTTCCGTAAGGGAATTTTATACAGAAGAATTTCCTAAAGGAAACCATATACAAAAAAATCTACAAAATAATTTATACAGCATTATACAAAAGAATTTCCTTTTTCTTGCCAAAATCATTCAAAATTTTCTTTTAAAGAAAATCATTCAAAATCAATTCTTTTAAAGAAAATTTTATATACAGAATCAATGCCAGAAATTGCCAACAAAATATAATAAAAAATGTATCTGGTTTTAGTTATATCTATAATAGACAATTTTGTTTTTGTTTTTCTGACAATGACTTATATTTATAATTTTTTTGTAAATGTATATATAATTTTTATTAATATAACAATATATAATTATACAAAAAAAAAATGAACTTTATAATATTTATTTTACAATTGAATTCACATGTACAATATACAATATATAAAAAAAATTCAATGTGTCTGTATATGGTTTTTAGCAAATATGGTTTTAAGTTCATCATTATATATGAATAATAAAAAAAAATATTATTATGTGTAAGATTTAAGATATTCATCTTTTTTTCATGTACGAATAAATAAATTTACAATTGAATGAAAAATTTTCCATATAGTTTCATAAAATATTATAATTAATTAATTCAAAGTCATAATTTTTTCTATATTTGTAGTTAAAAATTTTATTTTGTTTTGTTTATTATTTTGGTAATTAACCTGAATATTTGTATATTATGCGACTATTGTTGTGTATATCGAAATTCAATTAAAAAAATCACGTATTCCTAATAAAAAAAAGGTATTTTTGTGTGCAAAAATTTAAAAACATTTTCATATATATCTGAAATGAAATCGATTGTAAATTCATTGAATAGTTATATAGTTCTTTTTTTTTCTAAACAATTACATAGTAGAATTGTGTTTTGAAAATGTAATGAAAATCAATTTCGCTTGAAATTATATACAATTATATAAAACAAAATAAATTTCTTTAATAAATTATACAGAAGAATTTCCTTTATAGAAAATCATGCAGAGATTCATTCAGAAAATTATTTACAGAATTTCATTTAAAAAATTATTATGTAACGAATTTTCTTTAGAAAAGTATACAGCAGAATTTTCCTTGAACAAATTTATAGAGAAGAATTTCATCAAGAAAATTATACCAAAAGAGTTTTATTAAAAGAATCATATGGAAGAATTTCCTTAAGTATAAATTATACAGAATTATACACATTTTATACAGAAGAATTTTCCTTAAGGAAATTTTATACACAAGAATTTCCTTAAGAAAACTTTATACAGAAGAATTTCCTTAAGAGAATTATAGAGAAGAATTTCCTTATGTAAAATTATACAGAAGAATCTCCTTATGTAAATTTTATACTAAAGAATGTTATTAAGTGAATTATACATAAGAATTTCTTTAACGAAATTCGATACAGAAGAATTTCCATAAATCAAATTATACAGAAGAATGCCCTTTAACAAAATTATACACACGAATTAAATTAAGTAAATTATTCAAAAGTGGTTCGCCTTAATTAAGTTATACAAAAAAATTTCCATTATGCAGTAGAAATTCTTTAAACAAATGATACAGAAGAATTTCCACAGTAAATTATATGGAATTTCCTTTATAGAAAATCATGCATGCTGAATTTCATTTAAAAAGCTATTGGACATAATTTCCTTTAAAAAATGATTATGTAACGAATTTATTTTGGAAAAGTCAACAGAGGAATTTTCCTTAAACAAATTATAGAGAAGAATTTCCTTAAGCAAACTAAACGGAAGAATTTCCTTAAGTAAACTATTTAGAAGAATTTCCTTAAGTAAACTTTTTAGATGAATTTCATTTTATATATTATACAGAAGAATTTTCTTTGAAGAATTGAAATTTTATACAGAAAAATCTCATTAAGGAAATTTTATGCAAAAGAATTTCCTTAAGAAAATTATACAAAAGAGTTTAATTAAGCGAATTATAAAGAAGAATTTCCTTAAAGATATTTTAAACAGAAGAATTTCCTTAAAGAAATTTTATACAGAAGAATTTCCATACGAAAATTATACAGAAGAATTTCCATACGAAAATTATACAGAAGAATTTCCATACGAAAATTATACAGAAGAATTTCCATACGAAAATTATACAGAAGAATTTCCATACGAAAATTATACAGAATAATTTCCTTAAGTAAATTATACAAAAGGATTTCCTTAGCCAAATTATACAGATGAATTTCCTTTAGAAGTTTCTAAACAAAATTTCCTTTCAAAAATCAGACCAAATTTCATTTTTCAAACTGTACAACAGAGAATTTGTGCGATAAACATCTTAACCATCAAAATAAAAGCTTTTATAATAACCAGATAATTTGGTATAACAAATGTAAGAATATTCGTAAAAGGTATTTTCAATAACAAATATATATTCGATTGACTACTGAATAAACATTAAGAATTACACTATATATAGAAATATCTTAAAAAGAAAATGTAGTAGTAAATCGCTATAAAAAAAAAACCGCAGACATAAAAACAAATAAATAATATATGATTCATCCAAATTGTATAATGCATTTATTTACTATATATCAAAAAAATAAATAAATTTATGCGTATATTAACAAAAAAAAAAAAAATAAAAAAATCAATTCAAAACAAACTGAATATAAATATATTATTATCCATATACATAATTTTATTATCGAATATGTCTCATAATAAAATGTTTTTTAATGTTTTGGCTACAAAAAAAATTCTTATTTATATCTTATCCTTTCTGAACAAACGAGTATAAATCTAAAAAAAAAAACCGCGGTATTTTTAGCTATCCTTTATATGGAATATAAATTTTTAAACAACAAACAAAAAAACAAACAAAAATTCTATATTCTAAATAAAAATAAAAAAAATAATTATATTCTATATATGGTATGGTTTGGTTGTTGCCAGTTTTTTTTTTTGTGGTTTTATAACATTTATTTTATTGTTTTCCAGTGATTTAAAAAAAGTTGAAATGGTAAAAGAATATATTTTATATATACGTCGAATGGCATTTTGGAATTGTATCAAAAAAAAAATAAATAAATGAAAAATTAAAAATGAAGAAAAACGAAGAAGAAGAAGAAGAAGAAAATGTACATTTGATTTGATTTAAAAGTTTTATTTTTATTATTATTGCTTTTGTGTTAAACATTTTTTTTTATTTTTATTTTTATATAAATGTCGTCGCATATATACAAAAAGAACTTTATTGATTTTTAACCCCCCTGTTTTTTTAATGTTATATTCAATTTATTTACATATTTATGATTATATATTTACCTGGATGTGATGATAATAAACCGAAAATAAAAAAAAAAACAAATACTGAAGTGAGTTTAATTCTTTCACAATTTACACCATTTTCTGTACGTTGAACAAACATTCTATATACAGATTTTTCTTTTAAAGGTGGTTATGCACAAAATTTCCGGCAAAAAAATTCTTATACAGAATACAGAAACTTTATAGAAATTTCCTGTGCGAAAATCATTCAGAATTTCCATTGAGAAAATCATCCAGAACTGGATTTAGCAAATCTTTAAGAATTTCCTTAATGACATCATTAAGAATATCCTTGATGAAATCATTCAGAATATCCTTTAGCAAATTACACAGAATTCGTTTCCTATTTACAAAGTTGTACTGTTTAGAACATATACAGATTTTTCTTCTAAAGATAGTGGAAAATTTGCTTCCAAAAATTCATAAACAGAATATCATAAACTGTACAGAATTTTGTTCCGAAAATTATACAGAATTGCGGTGAGAAAATCATTCAGAATTTCTGTGAGAAAATCATTCAGAATTTCCTTTAGCAAATTATACAGAATTTCCTTAATGCAATCATTTATAATATCCTTAAAAAATGATCCAGAATATCCTTTAGCAAATTACAGAGAATTCGTTTCCTATTTACATGTTTGTAATTTACAAAGTTGTACTGTTTAGAACATTCTTTATACAGATTTCCCTTCTAAAGACTATGCAAAATTTCTGGCAATACCGGATACAGAATACAGGAAACTGTACAGAATCTTGTTTCGAAAATTATACAGAATTTCTTTTGAGAAAATCATACAGAATTTCCTGTGAGAAAATAATTCAGCACATTCTTGGGAAAATCATTCAGAATTTCTTTGAGGAAATCATTCCGAATATATTCAAAAAAATTTTCTTCCAAAAATTCATAAACAGAATATAAAAAATTGTACAGAATCTTGTTCCGAAAATTGTACCGCATTTTCGTGAGAAAATCATTCAGAATTGCGGTGAGAAAAGCATTCAGATTTGGCATGAGAAGATCGTTCAGAATTTCCTTTAGCAAATTATACAGAATTTCCTTCTTAAAATAAAATTTCTGTTCGTTTGCTTTTTGCAAAAATTATTGCAAACCCCCCAAAAATTGCCCCAAAAAGTATATTAATTAATTTAATAATAACACAAGAATATGAAATAAAATTAATTTTTTTTATAGTTTCAAAAGTCGAATTTTAACCTCAAAACATTCAGTTAATCTATGAGTAAATTTTGTTATATCATAGCTATATTATAAATATAGAAATAATCGAATTATAATAACCGCATCAATGCTTTTGAGACAATATTCAAAAAGCCACAAAAACAACAATAAAACAAAAAATATATATTCAATTCTTTTTATATTACGATTTATGTGTATATTAACAATTTACAATATACAATATTTTTTAAAAATGATTGCATTATAATATAAAAATAAAAAAAAATAAAAGTAAAAGTTCATTAATGTCATAAACTTTATATATATTATTGAATTGGTAAAAGAGTTTGTAATATATTATGTAAAAAAAAATGTTTTAAAAATTAAAAATCAAGCTGTTTTCGGATCGATCGATCGACAAAAGACAAAAGACAAAAGAAATAAAAAACGTAACATAAAATAATTTTTGTTTTATTACATAACAATATTAAAAATATATATATAAAAAAAAGGCAAAGTATAACAATTTAAGCTACGTAAGAAAAAATATATTGAAATTTGAAATTGAAGACAAAAATTTCTTTATCAATAATTTGTTTTAAGAAAAAAAAACTCCAATGCGGAAAATCTATTGTTAAAAATAAAAAAAATAGAAATACAGTATACAGATTATTTGAAAAATATATTGTGTCATTTGGCACCTTATTTAAAGCATTTCCTGTGATTGGATTTATTAATAATAAAAAACAATTTAATTCACAGACAAAATAAACAATTGAAAACTTCTTAATTTAATTTATATTATTATATTTTTAATAAGAAACAATTTTGCAATTTGTTACATTTATTTTATTTAATTGTTATTATTGGATATATCGTAAATAATTTTATTTATTATATATATATGATGATCGATGGAGCGTCTATTAAATATAGATTATAGATGTTTAGAAAAGGAAGTTTGCTATATATTAATAAATAAATTTTGTATGATTGAATTTTTTTTATATAACTATTTTAGGTAAAATAATTTATCGCATTTTTATCGCAATTACTTTCATTTCAAAATGAAAGTAATAACATTAAAAATAATTTTTTTGCAAAGCAAACGAACAGAAATTTTATTTTAATAAGAAAATTCTGTATAATTTGCTATAGGAAATTCTGAATGATTTTCTCACGGAAATTCTGTGAATAAAAAATGAATAATTGCTATAAGACCAAGTTTAGTGTAAAAGCATTGCCTTTATAGACATAGCAATTACTTTAAGGAAATGCTGCGGCTGTGATGTGATTAATATTGACTAAATCTGAAATTGAGATTCTTAAAAAAATTAAACATTGCTGGAAAAATTGGGTAATTGCTAAATATTTTAAGCAAAACTTTGTACAATAATGATGCTTTCGTAAATAACAAATATTAATATATATATTACATTTTATTAATTATCAATTATATTAATTGCATAATACAATTGGAATTTGTATTAATAGTATTATGTACTTTAATAAATATACTGTTTCAAATTCGGCTATTAAATGTTTTTTTGTTCGTTAACAATATACCATGAACAATTTAAAACGTATGCAGTTCTTTAGGTAATTATAATATTGATATTATTGAACACCGAACATATTGGCAAATCGTATTTTTCCCTTTAAGTATATGTATAGTAATAAGGTGGTAATCATTTAACAAATGTAATGAAATTTTTTCAAAGAATTAAATAATAATTTACTTGAATTCAATGACATTTATTTTCTAATACATATGCACTGTTTGTTGAAATACGTATATCAAATCTCGATATTTAACCAAAAATATCCAAGAAGGAAATGGTTGAATCGATCGAATCGGGCCTTAATATAGCAGCATGAGTGCAATCAATTGCACCAACAGCTGGTAGCGTATAATTCTGTTGCCAATTAAATTTTGCTTTTGTTATTTGCGTTGCAGAAGTGGGAAAAAATTATATAATCAGCAGCCTATAATATATGCTTTAATTATTATTTAGTTAATTGTTATTTTGTCAAGGATGAAGTTAATTGTTTTACATACAAAACTTCTTTCTCCACCAACCTCTTCAGCAACACATATTTGAAAGCCCGGATCTGACTCACCAAGAAAACGATCAGTCATCCAAAGAACACTTTCTTCTCTAAACCGATGCAAATCGAAATATACATTTTTCGAGCACAATTTACGATTAATAGTGCAAGATTATATTATTATTAGAGTTTGGAGATCCGTTAACATACTAGTAGATTTTTGTATATCGCAAATTAGGTGGTTTTTTTTATTTTTAGCCTAGTTATGAGGTGCTTGAAATTTTATAAGCTGAAAGCTGAAAAATGAATGAATAAGATAAGCCTTATTCACACATTCAATTCAGCATAATCTAAAAAATAAGAGCTACAGCTAGAAAATTCAGCAATCGTTTAAAAAAAACCGACATATAATTTAGCAAATGCATTTTGCTAAAAATTTAAGCATATTCTTAAATTTTATTCACATAAACGTAAGTAAATACTTAAGATTTTAGCCAATGCTTACTTTTATTCACTTGACCCAAGATTCTGTACAGTTTACTATATTCTGTTTATAAATTTTTGCAAGAACATTGATTTTTTATTGTTTTTTTTTTTTAAATGAGTGTGATATTTTTTAATATATTTAAATCATCTCAAGTAATTATTTTATTATTTTTTTTGTAATGCAAAGAAGGGGTTTATTGCAAAGATTCCCGAATATTGGTTAAGTTTCTATATCGTTTTAATACCTTCAGTTTTTCTTCATATACTATCAAATTGTAATTTTTTATTTGACCTTAAAAAAATTTCTGTAAATTACTCTATGAGAATAATAAGTTAAATTATCCTCAAGTATATACATACACATTATTAAAAAAAAAAAAAAATGTTATCCATCAATACTATGAATGAATGATATATGAAAAAGTAAAAGTGACATTCTTATATATTTTATCTGACTATGACATCATCAACATTAAAATTGATAATACAAAAAAAATATATATGGAAAAATTTTATTTAATTATGTTAATCTAAAATGCATATAGTTTTATGTTGTTCATATTTAAATATATCCATCATTATATATATATGATATGTAAATAAAAAAAATGAATGAATGAATGTCCATTTTACATATATATATTTCATTTCATTGTTGTCTATCTATCTATATCTATATCTATATAAATATCACATATAAAATATTAATGAAATAATTTCAAATAAATTATTTAGTTCATGTCAATTGTATAGTTATATGAGAGAATATACTTTTTTATTTGTTCAATATAAACATGTTTTCATTTCATTTATAAATATAGTAATTATATTTATTTATTACACAGTAAAATGGCAAAAAAATAAAAATAAATGATGTAGCATTTATTTTTATATGCATTGAGAATTTCAAGTATAAAATAAAAAGACTTTATTATATGCAATAATATATATTTTTAAATAAAAATAATTCGATTCGATTTTAATTTATATATGATTTATTTTTTTTAAATATTGAGTATAAATACATCTAAATAATTCTGATCGCATTATAATCGCCCGTGCGATTTCCAATTTCCAAAAGTATATCTTTATAGAAGAAATAAGTAATATTAATCTTGAAATCTTGATGCGAAAATCTTTATTTATTTATTTTATTATTGTTATTATATCATCTATATTTAAAAATTATAATCATACAGAAGAAGTTATATACACAAATTTATATTTCCATTTTTTTACCGGATGTTAATCATCAAATAATTGTAAAATATAGCGAATATATAATATTATATAAAACTAGAACGAATTATATATATGGTATTTATATAAATAATGTACCTCTACTGTGTCGTTTTGCATTTCAATTTATTATAACTATACGCAATTTGCGTATAGAAATATTTAAAAAAATATCATCTATTTTGTGAAATATATGCATATGGGAGGGAATTCGCATTTAGTTTCGTTTCAAATGTATATATATATTCTGGGGCTCTAAGTTACTATAAGCACTATAAGTTAGGGAAAACGATTATAAATTTTTTCATTCCATTTGATGATTAATTTTTATGGGATTTTGCGGGTTTTAAAATGTTTCCTAATAAAATACACTAAAAAAATATGAAAATATTGGACAATTGAAAATTCTAATCAAATCCGTCCAAAGAAAACCTATAAAATATTTTACAAACATCATACAGAATGCAATATAAAGATAGTGCAAAATTTTAAAAACCATTGCTTAACAGATATTCAAGATATCGCACTCTGAATTTGATGTGGTAAATTTTTCCATATAAAATACACTAAAAATCGTGAAAATCTTGGAAAATTTTCAATTCTAACCAAGTTCGTCCAAAGAAATCATATACAATATTTCACAAAGATCATCTGTAATAACATACATAATTAAGATCGTGTATAATTTTCAAAGCGATTGGTTAATAAATTTTCAAGATATCGCAATTAGAATTTGGTTTGGTCAAGATTTTTCCATATAAAATACATTAAAATCTATGAAAAACTTGGAAAATTCTCAATTCTAACTAAATCCGGCCAAAGAAACCCTATAAAATATTTTACAGAGATCATCTAAAATGAATTATACAATTTGGTTACGTCTCTTCTTCTTATAAAAATAATTGTATTTATGAAAAGAACTTTTTTTTTATATAAAAATTTAAAGAGATAAAAAATTGATTAAATTCGCTCTATGCGATATTAAAATTCTATTGAAAATCTGTACAAATTCATTTATTGCAATTCTATACACAAGTGGAATGAGTTTATTGAATGCGTATTTTTAAATATCATCCCATCCCAGATTATTTTCTATATATGTATATACAAACAAAAACAATTTTGTATTTATTAACACACAAAAAAAATAATAATAATACAATTTTCATTATATTATATATAGGTAAATATTTATTTATACACAATATCGCAAGTATATATTCAAGAGTTTGAATAAAAATATAAATTGAATATATATATTGACTATTGAATATATTGACCAACAAAAAAAAAATAATAAATATGATTCATTTTTAATGTACCATTCATTTGTTATTTAACATATTTACAAATAAAAATTATATAAATATTGTATATATAGTATTTATTTTCTGAGAACTGAACGGACGGATAGTTTTGTTCATGTGATTTACTGACTCACTAAAATTTATATTATTAAAGTATATATACACAACGTATTTTTTTTTTTATGTAAGTTTATATACTGAATATGATATATTAGAATATATGAATATATATAAAACAAAATTTGTGAAAAAAATTATACATATATAAATTATTTATACCTTAATTTGAATACATAACAAATAACCATACAAAGCTCATTTCAAAGTGTAATTGTACTATAAACATAGAGTATTATCGTATATAAAGTGTAAATGAACATATAAAGGTATTAAATTACTTTAAAAAAAAATTATACATAAAATTAATTAAAAATCGTAAAGCCCAATCAAACCAACAAAAAAAAAATATATATAAAATGTTATGCAAAGGTTGCATTTTCACATTCGAAAGGTAAAGGGTGAAATGTAATAGCTAAATTATCTTTTTGGCAACACAGCGGTTTAAACAGCTGACGCACGTTTCGTGTTTTGCTTCACTGTCAAACATCTTCAGTTTGGTCTATAATTTAACCATGAATCGTCTTACAAACGAACAACGCTTTCAAATTATTGAATTTTATTATCAAAATGCGTGCTCTGTTAAGAAAGTTCATTGCGACGAAATTGTGTTCAGCGACGAAGGTCATTTTTGTGTCATCAATGGGTACGTAAATAAGCCGAATTGTCGATTTTGGAGTGAATATCAGCCAGAAGAATTGCTACCAATGTAACAGCTACCAATGCATCCAGAAAAAGTCACAGTTTGGTGCGGTTTATGGGCTGGTGGCATCATTGGACCGTACTTCTTCAAAGATGATGCGAATCGTAACGTAACTGTGAATTGTGAGCGCTACCGTGAGATGATATCCAACATTTTTTTGCCCAAAATGCAAGAGCTTGACTTGCATGACATGTGGTTTCAACAAGACGGTGCCACATGCCACACACCACGCGCAACAATGGACTTATTGAGAGGCGAACATTCGGTGAACATTTTATTTCACGATCGTGCGATTTAACGCCTTTAGACTATTTTTGTGGGGTTATGTCTATACAGAAAAGCCCGCTTCAATTGACGCATTGGAAGACAACATTGAAGCATTTATTCGTGAGATACCGGCCGAAATGTTGGAAAGAGTATGCCAAAATTGGGCTAAGCGGATGGACCATTTGAGGCGAAGTCAATGGCAACATTTGCATGAAATTTAATCTTCAAACATCAAATTATATGGACCATACTATCGATTCAAATAAAGATTTCATGTATTTTTCTGAATTTTATGTGTTTTTTTTTTTTGAAAAATTTTCCTATAGCTTTTAAAAAATCACCCTTTATATTCTAATATTTTAATATTAACACAAACGAATTATTAAGTAGTTTTTTGTGTGCATTTACAATATATGATCTTTGTAAAAATTTAATCTGTGCGATTTTCCAAGGGTTTTTCACGAGATTTTCCACGAAATATTCCAAGTAAAATTATTACTTGAACAAAAAACATTGTTTAATGGTTTTTTGAGAACTGTTCCCTTTTTGTCAATATCTAAACTATTGGAACTTTGTGTATATTCCGGATAGTAATTGCAGGGAAGACTTTGTTAATTACACATTAAAATATACAATTTTATTTTCTGATATAAAAATATTTGAGTCATTTCTTTATAATGTCATATATATTGATAATATAATATATACGACGCCTTTGTCGACGAATATATACGACGACGATCATAATCAAATTTATATTATATTTCAATGTTGATATAAACATGTATGAACAAAATAAATGAACAAAAAAAACATTATTTTTAAAATATAAACAAAACAATAATAATAATTAAAATACAATTTATAAATACATTTCAATTCATTATAATGTCATAAAAATAAAAATTTTTATAATCAGAATTACAAACCAAAACGTAAACATTTTTGTCGGAAAATGCATTTAAAAAAATTTATTTTTCATATATGCATTAAAAAAAAATATATATAAAATTTCATTGAAACCGTTTTTATTATTATAATTATTATTATGATATGATTATTTTTTTATATTGTATTTTAAAATGCTTGAAAATAAAAACAAACCCCCCCCCCCCCTTCTTTTGTGGTGTGCGTAACCAAGAAAAATTCTATTTATATTATATTAAAATTATAAGTCATTTGTAATTCTTTTTTTTTTCTTTACTTTATAACGTCAAAAATAAATTATATTATAAGAAATTGCAATTTTTTTTAAATGTTTGAAATAAATCACACATAGTGGACATTTATTTTCTTTTGTTCTACTGAAAATTCTATATATAAACTCCTGACCGCACGAAACCATATTCATAGTATGGAAAATAAATAGATTTATTTCAAAGCATAATTTTGAGAATTTTCCGGGTATTTTTCCGTTGGCGTTTCTTGTGGGAAAAATAATTGATAATGTAAGTTGTTGCTTATTTTTTAAATACTTTATTATATGCATATAGAATTACAAAACCTTGTGGTATAGAAATATATATATTAAATACACTGAAAAAAATCTTGCAAAATTTTAAATTCTAACTCAGTCCGTCCAACGACACAACGGCATACAATGTTTTACGCAGAGATCATCTAAAATGCATTACAAAGATTATTTGTAATTTTAAAAACGATAATAATGCATTATAAAGACCCGTGTATAATTTTTAAAACGATTGGCTAATGAATTTTCATGATATCGCACTCAAAATTTGATTTGGTAAATTTTTCCATATAAAATACACTAAAAACTATGAAAATCTTGGAAAATTCTAAATTCTATCCAAGTTCGTCCAAAGAAACCTTATTTAATATTTCACAAAGATCATTTATAATACATTATTAAGATCGTCTAACATTTTTAAAGCCATTGGTTAATGAATTTTCAAGGCACTCAAAATTTGATTTGATAAATTTTTCCATATAAAATACACTAAAAAAAATGAAAATATTGGAAAATTGACAATTCTAGCCCAATCCGTTCGAAGAAACCCTATACAACATTTCACAGAGATGATCTGTAATGCATTATAAAGATCGTGCAAAATTTTCAAAACGATTGGTTAAAGAATTTTCAAGTTATCGATTCAAAATTTGATTTGGGTAAATTTTTCCATATAAAATATACTAACAATCGTGAAAATAAATGGAAAATTCGAAATTCTTAATCAATCCCTGCAAGAAAATTTAGTCTGATATTTTAAAAAGATCATCTTAAATCAATTAAAATTATCTTTTAGTGAATTTCAAAGCGATTGGTCAACGAATTTTCAAGATATCGCACTCTGAATTTGATTTGGAAAATTTTTCCTGTATAAAATACACTAAGAATTATGAAAATCTAGGAAAATTCTCAATTCTAACAAAGTTCGTCCAAAGGCTATACAATATACAATATTTCTCTATACAATATTTTACCAATATTTTACCAATATTTTATATTTTACAATATTTTAACGCTATACAATATTTTACAGAGATCATCTAAAATGCATTATAAAGAACGTGCACATAATTTTCAAAATGATTGGTTAACGAATTTTCCAAGATATCGCACTCAGAAATTTATTTTGTAAATTTTTCCATATAAAAAATACAATAAAAATGATGAAAATCTTGGTGAATTCTAACCAAGTCCGTCCTAAGAAAACCTATACAATATTTTACAAAGATCATCTATAAAATGAATTATAAAACCGGTGTAAAATTTTCAAAACGATTGGTTGACGAATATTCAAGATATCGAACTCGGGATTTGGTAAATTTTTCCGCATATAGAATGCACTATAAAAATAGTATCAATCTTGGAAAATTCTAAATTCTGACGGCAATTGTCCGACGAGAAGAAAACTGGTCTAATATTTTGCAACGAGCATCTATAATACAATATAACTATAATTTATAAAATTTTTACGAAACGATTGGTTAATGAATTTTCAAGATTTCGCACTCTAAATGTTTGAAATAAAACACATTGAGTGGATTTGACATTGTTTTATTCTACGTATTTACTGAAAATTTTATAACCTACTGACCACGAAACTATATTCATAGTATATGGAAATTAGAGATTTATTTCAAAGCATAATCCAGAGAATTTTCCGTGTATAGTTACATAATTGATTTCAAAAATTCTATATGGAATTTAAATTCTTATAAATTCACAATTGTATGCATTTGGTTTATAAATTTAAGTGAGTTTCTTTGTGTGTAAAAATTCTTTTGGATATATATATTATAAATTTTGAACGTTTTAAAAAATAATTAAATAATCATTCCTTAAAAAATCCGTTAACCTTATAAGATTGAAGATTGTTATGTGAAGTTTATATACTAAATATAGAATTTTTAAATAAATTTTACATTCAGAAAAGTATAATTTTCCAAGTCAATTCAATTATGTCTCATATAAATTTTCTATGCCATATATAATAATTACTACTTAGAATTACTACAAACAAATGAAGTGAAATTAAAATTACATACCTGATCACAAATAATATCCCATTTTTTTTCGTTATCATAATTTTTTAATAATTTTGCTTTATCTGGCGGTAAATCCATTGATGCCTATAAACAACAAAAATAAGAAGAAGAGAAAAAAATCAAATTAATTATAATATTCATAATAATAATAATAATAATAAAATTAATTAATTACAATCTATTTAAAATTTTTTTTTAAATATTAAATGAGTTTGTTTATTTGTTTTAAAAAATCAAGAAAAAAAAAAACAAAACAACACCAAGATTATTTATTATAATATAAAAATAACAAACACACAATTTTTTTTATTGGAGGCAAAATACATTTTTTTTAATATAAATATTGTATATGCATATATAATAATATTAAAAATATAATATATATAAAGAGATCAAGTTCACAAGCTCTTAGAAAATTTTATTATATATAAAATTAAAAAAATTATTTATTATTGAATTTTATTTATCTCTCTGCTCGTTTACTCGTTTTTATAGATAGATTTTTTTTTTTAATAATATACTAAAATAAAATTGGACAAAAATAAATGTTGACAAGAGTTACGTTACGATTTAAATATTGTATTTTTAACCAAAACAAAAAAAAAACATTAACTTTATAAATAATATTTTGTTGTGGTGAAAATCACGCAGACATTGTCTAAATAAATAGATCACATACTAATCAGAATCACATAATAAATATATATTTAAAAAAATAGTCAGCTGAAAAAAGTTCAATAAACTTTAGTTATTTTGGTGGTATATAATAAATATTTATTTAACCAAAACATCAATTTCTGATTACGCGTATGTTTATTTATTAATATTTTATTGTATATAACAAGGAAGTACGAAAAGAAAAAAATTGGATGGGTTATTGACGGACAAATAATAAATCTAAACAAATAAATTAACGTATATTTATTATTTTTTTTGTCCTATAAGTTTGATTAAATTATCTAAAGGGTGATTTTTTAGCTATTATCTTTTTGGCAACAATGGTTTAAACAGCTGACGCACGTTTCGTGTTTTGTTTTACTGTCAAACATCTTCAGTTTGGTCTATAATTTAACCATGAATCGTCTTACAAACGAACAACGCTTGCAAATTATTGAATTTTATTATCGCGTAAATGCGTGCTCTGTTAAGAAAGTTCATCGCGCGCTTCTTCCATTTTATGGTCAGTTTAATCGACCCACTGAAGCGGCTATTCGGGCTATTGCGACTAATTTTCGCACCAAATTTACATTGTTGGACATTAAACCACCAACACGCTTACGTAGAGTGCGAACTGAAGAAAATATCGCAGCTGTATCGGTCAGTGTTAATGATGACCATCAATTATCGATTCGTCGCCGTTCGCAGCAATTGGGCCTCTGTTACTCAACAACGTGGAAAACTTTGAGGAATGATTTAGGTGTGATGCCTTTCAAAATACGGCTGGTGCAAGAATTGAAGCCGAACGACCTACCGCCGGTAAAATTTTTGGTGAATGGGCTCTTGGAAAGTTGGCCAAAGATCCACTTTTTTATCGAAAAATTGTGTTCAGCACGAAGCTCATTATTGGCTCAATGGGTACGTAAATAAGCAGAATTGTCGATTTTGGAGTGAATATCACCCGGCTACTAATTGCAACAGCTACTAATGCATCCAAAAAGTCACAGTTTGGTGTGCTTTATGGGCTGGTGGCATCATTGAACCGTACTTCTTCAAAGATGATGAGAATCGTAACGTAACTGTGAATGGTGAGCGCTACCGTGAGATGATATCCAACTTTTTTTTGCCCAAAATGCAAGAGCTTGACTTGCATGACATGTGGTTTCAACAAGACGGTGCCACATGCCACACAGCACGCGCAACAATGGACTTATTGAGAGGCGAGTTCGGTGAACATTTTAAAAAAAACTTTCCTATAGCTTTTAAAAAATCACCCTTTATATACAAATAAATTAATATGATATCTATATTTGGATTATTTTATTATCTATAATTTATTTTTATATCTAGGTCATTATAATATTAAATTATAACCCATCAAAAAAATAATATGGATATCAATCAATTTTTTGTAGGTATAATAATTTTATATTTAATTATCCAATTTTACTGTGTTTTTATCGTTTCTGTTTAGATAACAAAGGAATTGAGTATTTCTATATATAGGTAACATCATATTTATTAGTCTACACAACATATACAAATGATACAAACAAATCAATACCTCATATATAAAAGAAATTGTCTACGATATGCTGCATGATTTCTAAAATTACACAGAATAAAATCTCTCTATACATTTTTAAATTGCAAATTCATCACAAAACCAAAATATAACTATGTATATATGGATGGATGGTATCCTATTTCTAAAAAAAATATAATACATATATAGGGAAGTCAAGTTTATCGATGTAGACTAGATAAAATCAATAAAATTAATGCTATATAATGTTCATATACATATATACAACAGTCGTGAATGTATATATACGAATACATAAATATATAAAATAACATCATATATCAGTTATATATGCAAAAAATAGAAACATAAAAATATATGCATGATATGCAAATTTAGTTATATATTTTGTAAATAACCTTTGTGGGAAAATTTTACACAAAAATAATATTGTATATATAAAATGTGGTTTATTATATTGCATACTAATATATGGTTTTTATTTTTTATATATGATGGTCGTGTTTGTTTGTTTGTATTATAGTTATATGCAATATGCATTGCATATTTGTTGTGTAATTTTACATGATGTCCCATCGATCCAGATCCAGTAAACGTTTTATGCAAACACAATCGATTATTATAAATTTATAGGGGGAATTTGTTTGTTTTGGGGAAAAAAACAGTTTACAATCTTAATGTTTATGTACCAAATTATTGTTTGATTTTCTAAAGGAAATTTTCTATATACATTTCATAAAGGAAACTCTGTAAACATTTTCTGTATAGTTTTCTCAACGAAATTCTATATATAATTGTCTATATGGCAATGTTTGTATATTTTTCTGAAGGAAATTCTAGATAATTTCCTAATGTGAATTCAAATGAAATATTTGTTTAATTATCTTAAGGAAAATGCACAATACAATTTAAGGAAATTCTGTAATATTTCCTAAAAGAAATTTTGTATAATTTATATAAAGGAAATTCGTTATAATTGTCTAGACAAAATTCTGATGAATTGTTAAATTTTTTTAAGGAAAATGCATTACGATTTTGTTTAAGGAAATTTATTCCGATTTTCCTTAAGGTAAATTCAGTAAAATTTCCTAAAAGAGATTTGGTTTATCTCATAAAGGATATTTGTTATAATTTTCTTAAGATAATTCTGCATAATTTTCTAAAGGTAAATATCTGTTCAACTTTCTTAAGGAAATTCTACATAATTCTGTAGACATAAAAGTCTGTACAATATCCTAATCGAAATTCTGTATAATTGTCTAAAGGAAATGTTGTATACTTTTCTGACATAATTCGTTATAATTTACCAAAGGAAATTCTGTAAAATTACATAAAGGAAATTCTGTAAATTATCCTAAAGGAAATTCTGTAAAAGATCCCAAAGGAAATTATGAAAAATTGACCGAAGGAAATTCTGTATAAATTTCTAAATGAAATTCTGTGCAATTTCCTACAGGAAATTCAATATTCGCATTCCGGAAAAGATCTGTTAAACGAATGAAATTATACATTTTTCATTTACAATATAAATTTGTATTGTAAAAATTTTAAATCTATATCCATTCTAAAGGAATTTTCGTACACATTAAAGGAACATCGTGCATAATTGCAAATGGTGAATTTAGATGAAATATTTGTTTAATTTTCTTAAGGATAATGCAATACGATTTTACTTTAGGAAAATTCATTACGATTTTACTTTAGGAAAACTCATTACGATTTTCTAAAGGAAAATTCAATACGATTTGCCTTAAGCGAATTCTGTAAAATTTCCTAAGAGAAATTTTGTATATCTTGTAAAGGGAAATTTCGTTATAATTTTCTTAAGGTAATTCTGCATACTTTTCTAAAGGAAAATCTATACAATTTTGTTAAGGATATTCTAATAATATTCTAAAGGATATTCTGCATAATTTTCAATAAGAAATTCTATTTCATAACGGAAATTTTGAATTATTTTCAGAGATCCCGTATAATTTTTATATATAATATTTGTATTATTTTCTACTGGAAATTTTGTCTGATTTCCTAAGGGAAATGCAATATTCATTCCGGAAAAGATCTGATAAACGAATAAAATTACATTCGTACATTTACAATATAAATTTGTAAATTTGTATTGTAAAAATTTTAAATCTATATCCATGCTAAAGGAAATTTCGCCAATATCCATTCTAAAGGAAATTTCGTACACATTAAAGGAAAATCTGTATCATTTCTAAAGGAAATTCTGTATAATTTTATAAAGGAAATCTGTAAAATCCGTATAGTTTTCTCAACGAAATGCTAATTGCCTACATGAAAATGTTTGTATATTTTTCTAGACAAAATTGTGCATAATTTCCAATGGGGAATTTAGATGAAATGTTTTTTTAATTTTCTTAAGAGATAATGCATTACGATTTTGCTTTAGGAATATTCATTACGATTTTGCTTTAGGAAATTTCATTACGATTTTCTAAAGGAAAATTCAATGCGATTTTCCTTAAGCGAATTCGGTAAAATTTCCTAAGAGAAATTTTGTATATGTGATAAAGGAAATTTCGTTATAATTTTCTTAAGGTAATTCTGCATACATTCCTAAAGGAAAATCTTTACAATTCTCTTAAGGATATTCTAATAATACTCTAAAGGATATTCTGCATAATTTTCCTAAGGAAATTCTGAATAATTTTCTAACGAAAATTCTGTATACTTTTCGGACATAATTCGTTAGAATTTTCTCAAGGAAATTCTGTAACATTTCATAAAGGAAATTTTGTAAAATATCCTAAAGGAAATTCTGTATAATTGTCGTAAGGAAATTCTGTATACATTTTCTGACATAATTCGTTGTAATTTTTTCTATATATAGGAAATTCTATTTCATAAAGTACATTTTGAATAATTTTCAGAGAAAATCCTGTATAATTTATATATATATAATATTTGTATTATTTTCTACCGCGGAAATTCTGTCTGCGATTTCCTAAAGGAAATTCAATATTCGCATTCCGGAAAAGATCTGTTAAACGAATAAAATTACATTTTTCATTTATATTACATTTCCATTTTCAATATATGGACGTAAATTTGCGCTTCTTGTATAAATATATATATATATAGAATTGGAATTGCACTTTTGGCCTATATCTATACAATATTCAAATATATCGAATTTTATATACAATATAAAAAAACTTTATCTGTGATGCAATTTAAATACAATAATAAAAGGTGAACGACATTTGTCACTTCATTTTTTTTATAAATATATATTAATAGAATGGAGGATTACTAGCTGTATTAATTGTATATATTATAAATAATTGAATGTATATCATAAATTGGAAGGGAAATATTTCAATAAAGATAAAATTGAATGATAATAACATATTTTATATAGAGTCATGATAATTTATTTATTTATATATTATATATAGTCATTCAAAATTAATCTACATCTATATTTCAATTGCAAATTCAATTGCAAAATAATAAAATATATATATAAAGAGATTTCGTAATTTTTATTTCTATAAATTAAATATATGATGATTTAATATTCAAAAATTGATGATTCATATTTAACAATTTCAAATTTAATATAAAAATTATATATATATTTTTTTGTATACATTTCGCAGATACATCATAATTTTTTTACTTGTCTATATACCACATATATTTTAATTTGATGGAATTGCACTCCCATCAAAAAACAAAAAAAAAAAATACACACACCAAATCAAATTTATATATTATATATTTTTTAATGTGTTAATTAAATATAATATGAATCATCAGCTCAGTTCAGTTCAGTTTGTATTATAATATGTAATATACTATATATAATTGATACAAACAGCAAAACAAAACGATATATAAAAGCTGTGAGCTTAAAAAGAAGCAATAAAATTAACTATATTTGAATACTATACATATGTTTTTTGGTATATAATTTTATTTAATTTTTGTTTTGTATAAAATAAAAGATTAATGTTGAACGCATGTTAAGTATATACGATACGATACATACAAAATATGAATTAAGTAACGCATATATTTGATATAATTTCATATATATGCGACTTATAAAATGTAATTTAATTTCATTTTTCGCATATAAATTGTAAAATTGTAAATTGTATTATTGCAAATTTTTTACATTCGGTTTGGCACACACAAAAATTAAATTAATGTTTTTTTTTTTTTTGTAAATTTTGTGTATTGAATAAATTGGAATATTTAATGGAATGGACTTTTATTTAATAATTTTATTATTTACATGACATCATTTTTCATTGCTATATATCATTGATTTATTTATATTATCATCATAATATATTTTTTTGATTCTTGTGTGATGATGGTGAATGAATTTGACTTATCATCAATTTTCAATTTTATTTACAATGTATTTTTTTTTGTAACATTTTTCATACTTATATATCATTTGTAATGGTTTTCTTGTAACAATAACTATACAGAAGATGAAATTACCAATCAAAAAATGATTGAAATACAAAAAAAAAAAAAGGTTATGTTGGATCAATGGATTTGAATGAATGATTAACAAATTATTCAACAGAAATAAAAATATTAAACAATTTTAATAATTCTAATCATTTATATAAGTAAATAAAATATTAATTAATTTCTTATCAATTATATATATATATATATATATATATATATATATATATATAATGACAAAACTTTTAATGAATGTTATATTGTTATCAAAACCCAAATAACGACAATTTTATATATAATATAGTCATTAAGATCTTATCAACAATTTTTAATGTTAAATTATATTTATTTAAATAAAAATTAAACAAAGAAATTAGACTAGTTAGAATATTTCATTTTATGATTTTTAGTTCAGACAAAAATTATAATAATAAAAATTTTTATTATACATATATAAATAACGTTGAGTCATCATCAATCCATCCATTCATCCAATTCAACCATTCCGCAGTATAAATGCATATAAAATACGTTTATTTATAATTTATAGAAAGCCATACAAAAAAAAAACCTTCAATCAATCAATGATTTTCTTTCTTTTTTTTTTATATAAAGCTTAACCTTAACCTTGTATAGTTTATTTATATATACGACGGTATGATAAATATTAAATTTCATTTATATACCTATTGTATATGCTTAAGAGTTTGTATGGATATATAGAAGAAGAATAAAATTGATAATATTCATAATATACCTATGAAAAAAAAAAAAATAATCTCAAATCATCACATTTTATAACATTTTGAACTCTGTTTGTTTATATGTATGTTGTTGGATTATTATTTACTATTATATTTTAATTGATTTTCTCTATCGTTGAAAATAAAATTTTCTAATTTATTTAAAAATATTCATAATCGATTTTTTTGTTTTATGAATTTTCTATTATTATACATTGAATTGAATTAATTTTCCTAATAAAATTTTAAGTTTATTCTGAATTGATTTTCTATCGTAAAAAAAAAACATTATTTTTGTAATTTAAAAATATTCAAAATCGTGTTTTTTTGGTTTATTTTCTCAATCATTATTAAATCAATTTTCTATAAAAACTCAAATTTATGCGATTTATGCAGAATCGAGAAATCAACGAGAATTGATTTTATATTCTGAATAATATTTTGTTCTATTTATAAAAATGTCTCTATGGATTGAAATTATTTCCTTAAAAATTGCGTTAAGAAGAGTCGTTTCTGATTTGATTGTATTATTAGAAAGTGTTTAGTTATCGATTCTAAATTGATTTTCTTTATAAAAAAATAATATTCTGAATTGATTCTAACAATTGATTCTATTGTAAATTGATTTTCCTTCATTATTGAAGGAATGTTGAGAATCGATTCTGAATTCAATATATTTATCATTCCAACTCTGTGGTGTAAATGTTAAAATGCCAACCTAAAATTCTAACGAAATTTTGGGGTCGTGGGTTCAAGAATCCTACTGAATGCATAAAATATGTTTTGCGTTTTCGGTTATTTTTCGAATCTGAATTTTAACACAGAGGTGTATTTGCCGCTCGCGGTTGGTCGTACGGCTAATTACCGACACCTTAAAAGTCACAAATTAAGAAACTAACAACAGAAGGCTGTTGTTGGACGCTAAAACCAGATTGTTGGTTGTATAGCGAAAAATTTATTTATATTTTATTTTTATCATTAACAAACTATTTTCTTTGTTAACGTATAAATATATCTATAATCGATTTTTTTTTATAGATAATTGATTTTTTATTCTCTAACAAATTATTTTCTTTATTAAAAATGTCTAAAATCGATTCTGAATTGATTTTTTATTCGTTTACAATTTATTTTTTTAATTAAAAATGTCTAGAATCGATTCTGAATAGAATTTCTATCGTTAACCATTAATTTTCTAAATAAAAAAGTATCTAGAAACGATTGTAAATAGAATTTCTATCAGTTAACAATTTATTTTCTTAATAAAAGAATGTTCAGAATCGATTTTAAATTGAATTTATTTAACATTTACAATTCATTTTCTTAATAAAAACTAAAAAAATCGATTCTGAATAGAATTTCTATCCGGCAACAATTTATTTTCCAATATCCAGAAGCAAGTTTTCTTTAACTAAATAAAAACAAAATTTCCTATTTCATTCATTTTCTATCATCAAATAAAAATGCAAATTTTCTCAATATTGAGATTTGAGATTTCATTCTGAATTGAATTTCTATCATTAACAATTTATTTTCTTTATGAAAAAATATCTAGAATCGGTTCTGAATAGAATTTCCATCGTTAGCAATTTATTTCCTTAATAAAAAATGTCTAGAATAGATTCTGAATGGAATTTCTTTCATTAACAATATATTTTCTTTGTTAAAAAAATATCTAGAATCGATTCTGAACAGATTTTTTATTCCTTTACAATTTATTTTTTTAATTAAAAATGTCTAGAATCGATTCTGAATTGAATTTCTATCATTAACCATTAATTTTCTAAACAAAAAACTACATAGAAACGATTCTGAATAGAATTTCTATCATTAACAATTAATTTTATAAATACCAAATTGTCTAGAATCGATTTTAAATTGAATTTATTTAACATTTACAATTCATTTTCTTAATAAAAACTAAAAAAACGATTCGGAATTGATTTTCTTTATTATTAACAATTAATTTTCTTGATAAAAAAAAAAGACTGTAATCGATTCTGAATTGAATTTCTATCATTCTGAATCGATTTTGACTAGAATTTCTATTCTTTACCCATTTATTTTCTAAATATAAAATGTTTAGAATCAATTCTGAATTGATTTTCTATTCTTTAATGATTATAATTTTCTTAATAAAAGAATGTCCAGAATTTATACTGAATTGAATTTCTTTATCATTAACCATTTATTTTCTTTACAACAAAAAAGGCCAGAATCGATTATGAATAGAATTTCTATTCTTTAACGATTTATTTTCTTAATAAAAAATGTTTAGAATCGATTTTGAATAGAATTTCTATCCATTAACAATTTATTTTCTACATAAAAAATATCCAGAATCGATTCTGAATTAAATTTCTATCATTAACAATTTATTTTCTTTATACACAAGGTTTTGAGTCGATCCTTAATTGAATTTCTTTATCATTAACAATTTATTTTCTTTATAAAATAAAAATGTCCAGAATAAATTTTTTCTATCATAAAAAAAAATAAAAAAATGTTCTATAGACAAAATAAGAAACTGATTTGAATTCTGAATTGAATTTCTATTAATTTTTTTTTTGTAAAATGGATTAAAATGCAAATAAGAATCTTTTCCTATATTCTGATTGTTCTGATCTATTCGACAAAGTAATTTTTCATCCAAACAAAAAATGCAAAAATGATTCTTTTCTGTTCTAATATAATCGGGTTTTCTAACCCACCCACAGAGTAACTTTTCTTTAAACAAAAATAACCCAAAATTGGAATTGTGTTTTGTATATATCCTTAAAAATATATGTTTTATCCATATATAAACAAAAATTACCAGAATTTATTTTGGATTAATTTTCTAAATAGCATTAAAAAAAATGTTCAGAATCAATTCTTTATATTGACTTTTCTATATTCTTAACTTAATAGTTTTTCTATTTAAAAAGAAAGTTTCGGTGTTGTTGATTGAAAAATTCTGGGAGAATTCTGCCAGAATTCATTCAAAAAAACTTAATTGATTTTTATCTTAATAGAAAATGTGTATATAAAATGAATTCTTATATATATATAAAATCGATGAAAAAGGTTTAGATATCAAGATATCATGAAAAACGCTATATCGCATAAATTTGGTTGTTATCGCATGAAAAATCCTTTCATAAATCCAATGCTGCATAACAACTCTATAAAATAATCGAAAATTAAAGTGCAGTCTGAGGAAATGTTTTACGTGATATTTACAAATTTGATATAATATGATTAATAAATAAATATAATTATCAATTTGAATGTTGTTTCGCGAAAAATTACACATGTTTGAAATGAGTTTTTTTTTTTTAATTTTATTATATACATTGATTTTAATATTTTGTTCTGTATATATATACATTTCATATATAATTGATTCAGATAGATGATGCAGATGGGTAATTTGATTATTATGGTTTTTTTATTCAACTGATATTACAATAAATAAATAAATGCATTATAACTACATTGCAATATGATCTTTCAGATTTTCATCAGATGAATGATGTCATCATCACATGTATATTGTAATAATGTATATATAAAATAAGAACATAAGAATTGTTTACTATATGCGGTATATAATTGCAATGAGATATTTTACATCTTCAATATATGGAGAATCGACTATACAAAATAATATATTTCCATATATACAATGTATATGATAAAATATAAATCGTTTAATAAACATGAATTACATGGTAGAAAAAAAAATATTAAAAAAATATAATATACAAGAAAATGAATAAAAACAATACTAATTTTTGTATATTTTTGTTTTGTTTTTATGCGCAACCATCTGGAAAAGCTGTCATTGCCTTATTATTATTATATTATTTTTTTTATCTTGAATTAAAATGATGCATATTGAAAATATTAAAAAAAGAAAAAGAGGAAGATGAAGAACAAGCAGGCAAAAAAACCAAAAACATGTATCATTTAAACACCCAATGATATATAAGCATAAGGATATATATTATAAATGTATGGAAAATATCATCAATATTATTATAGATATATGGAAGATTAAAAAAATAAGACAAGGAAAAACTGTTTTTTTTTCTATATGTAATATTGCTGTGTTTTTTTTTTGATTTCAATAATTTCGTTGAAAATTATTAAATTATTTTGTATAATGCGATTTTTATATTTATATATTGTACATACACCGTGCGACAATTAATATTCCGGACTGGTCCTAGGAAATACATTAAAAACACGATTTTTGAATTTTTTTTTTTATTTATTCAAAATATTCTCCTCCTGATTCAATATACAACTGTTACATCTATTTAATAATGATTCAAATACGTGTTCCAGCTCAGTTTGTGTTCTTGCCTCTAGTGTGCGTGTAGATGCTGTTTGCTGTATGGTTTCAATATCCTAAAATACATCCTTTCAATTTCATTTTAAGTTTTGGGAACAAGGAGAAGTCACATAGTGCTAAATCAGGTGAATACGGTGGATGATTTAACATACAGACTTGATTTCGAGCCAAAAACTGACGAACAATAAGTGAAGTGTAACTTGGTACAT
The DNA here is from genome assembly GCA_958336335.1 of Dilophus febrilis. NCBI lineage: Eukaryota > Metazoa > Arthropoda > Insecta > Diptera > Bibionidae > Dilophus > Dilophus febrilis. Next base: position 10,517,893 of record OY284472.1, on the reverse strand, counting down.
TATCGTGTAACAAACATCAACTATCTGATTCACGATATTCAGGTCGAATACGACGAATCCTGCACATCAAACGCTTCAAAACTTCGATATAATATGCGCCACTGATGGTTTGACCAGTTGGAACGAATTATTTATGGATAATTCCCTTGCTATCGAAAAATGTTACAAACATTGTCTTGATTTTCGATGGAATTTTTGTTCTTTTTTTTAGCCTGCGTTTTAGCCATCCACGAAACATTTATACCACTCAAAAACTTGTGTTTTACCCATACAATTATCGCAATTAACTTGCTGCATCGATTTGAACGTTTCTGTTGCAGATTTACCAAGCTTTGCGTTTAATTTAATGACTGATCTTTGTTCCATGTTAAAATTTTTACTTCAACTAAAATATTGTTTCACAAGAAATATGATAACTTTTTTATTTGTCAACCAAATGCAATGAATTTTTTACAGACGATAGAGAAAACATTAAGCTCCATCACATAGATCGTCCCACTGGTTATTGAGATATGGTTTGAGTCCGGAATATTAATTGTCGCACTGTGTATATTTAATTCTTATAATGTTAATGAAATATCATATATAAATTGCATTTCGTGGTATTGAGCTAGCTATGGATATATGACAGAGTATATGATATAATTATTTTTAATATATAATTATATTATCATAAAGATTATAAAAAAAAATGTTGTGTTGTGTCTTTAAAATACTAAAAAAAATATGTGTGTGTGTGCGTGTGTAGTTTCCGTGATAATTTTATCTTTCCTTATCACTGCGCGCTGGCCACCATTCAATTGTGGGAAATTTATTATAATACAATTTTGAGATGATGACAAATTATGGAAAAAAATTGTTATTAATAAATTATAATTATATAAAATGATTAATTGTTATTAATAAATATATAATTATAAAATGATTAATAACATATATAGAAATTAATATAATGGTTTTCTTAAGTGCGGGAAAATAATATTTGTAAAATATTAATTACATGATAAATTTCAAGAATTTTGATGTTTCGTCTTGGTTTCGTCCTCAGGGGGGGAGTCATTTGGGCCCCTTTGTTATTTGTATTATTTATTAATGATCTTCCTTCGGTTTTAAAACACTCTCGATGCTTAAGATATATGCCGACGATGCGTGAAGATCTAAAAATCCATCGCGACGGTGGATGATTTTCAGTGTTTTGTTTCAGTGTGATCTTACTTCATTCAAATAATTGGTGCAGTCTTGTTAATAAATGTTGGTTTTAAATGTTGACAAATGTAAAGTTATATTAACTTTACGAGAAAAAAAAATCAATTTTAAAATATATGATTACCATCATTTTGATGGTATATAATTTTAAATAATTTGGACAAAACACTTGATAACTTGGTATTTTCTTGGAAAGTGAGCAAAAATTTTAAATCGCATATCGATTATATTGTATTGTATAGGGGGGGCTAACACCATTATGGGTTTTATTTATCGTATGTCGCGTGAAATCTCTGATTGTCCATATTGTCTTCGTTCCTTATTTTACTCTCTGCGATACGTTCTATTCTTGAATATGTGTGTCCTGTCTGATCACCGTTCTATACTCTGTTCACAAGGCTAGAATCGAATCTAGGATTCAGAGAAGAATCTATTCTAAGATTTGATCCTCTGAAATCTCTTCCCTGGAGTGATCCGATTTTATCCGACCTATGGCTATTATCATAGATTGGCTTTGTTAAACATGCCCATAAACATTGGAAATACATAGGGAATTCATTGCGGTTTGTCGTTTTTATATAATTTGTTAAATTATATACAGTTGATTGTGCTTCTATTTTAAATAAATCAATATTTGTTTTCAAGTCGTGTTAACGATTTTTTTTTTACTTGGCTAATTATCGTAACAATTTTTATCATTTGAAATCGTATTGCCAACACAGTACAAAATTACCATATTAAAACGATAAATAATCAAAGTCTGTTAAGGATTGCTATCAATCAAGCAGGATATGTTTGTTTTATCGTTAAAAATTATATAAAATTTCATAAAAATAATAAACCTACAGAAAAAAACTCTGTAATAAAATTCAGTTAAGGAATAAAACAGTCAAGATTCAAAATTGATAATAAATAAAATCCATATAGCTCCTTTTAGGGCTATATACAGATTATATTATTCATTATTTTTATGTTGATGTTATTATTTCTAAAAATATCTATCTATTGTTGATGCATGAATATTAAATGGAATTTAATAAATAAGAAATATATATGGAAATATTTAATATGTGTGGTTTTTTGTCATACAAACTTTTTTATATGGTATTATAAAAATAAAATATAATAATCTATCTACTGTATAGACTGCGATGTAAGGAACCCTTGAAAATAAGGAAGCCTTTAAATAAGAAACGCCGAATCAATCAAAACCGCGATATAAAGAACGATTGGTGTATTTTATTCGAACGATTGGTATTCGAAATTATATAAATTATATGTGTTGGAAAGTATTTTAATGAAATTATGATATATCTCAAAATAATCACTCGATTCACTCGATATGTGTATTGTTTTATTTTATTGGCTGGGTATGTCCATTTTATACACATTGCGGTTCGGTTCATTGATTTGCGATTCTAACCAAATAATACACTTCTTTTTCCCAATTGTTTTTCAAAATAATTGATTAAATTGAATATATTCCATTTGATTTTAACCCGATTTTACCGACGTTTGACAAATATCTCTAGCTATAAAGCTATTTTAACCATTTTTACGGAACCCTTCATATAAGGAAACTTTGAAATAGAGAACAATTTCTTGCAATCAATTGTTCCTTATATCGTAAGTCTACTGTATATATAATATATAAATTCGTATATATATGATTCGAAAGATACGAATAATAAAAAAAAAATAACCACAATAACAATACGTTTTATATTAACGACGATATGCGTTTGTTTAAATTTATATATTGTTGATATTGTATATTTATTAGGTACGTGTTGCGGTGGGTTTCAGTGGTGATGGTGATGATGCTGCGATTCTGATATACCAAATATATATGTATAATAAAATAATAATAATAATAATAATCTAAGGAAAATATCACAATATAGGTTAAGAATAAAAAAATATTTGTATATCTATAAACAAAAATATTTATACGTGTTATGAAAACCAAAAACCAAAAAAAAAAAAAACTGGATTTAAATTCCATTCCCTTCTTATATTTACTATATTTACTTATTTATTATATATATATATATATATATATATATAGATAGTATGCATGCATGCATGCCTTAAAACATAAGATGATTATATTTTTTAAATGCAATAGATTATTTTTATTATTGTTTTTTTTTTCACAAATACCTCTAGTTTTTATTGTATATAAATAAAAAAAACAAAAAAAATTCGAAACCTAACCAATCGAGTAAATATTAAATATCTATTTATATACCAAATGCATATATTTATATTATAAATGCTTATGATTTCTATATCTTGTTATGAGCATGAAGACGACGACGACGACGACGACGATAAAAAAAATGTGATAATTCTAATATATAATTTGTTTGTTATGTGGTGAACGAACAGGAGATGAAAGGTCAGGTTCAATATTATTATCATACGCATATGTATATTATAAGTGTGTATAGATTATAAATAAACGTTTTTGGAATTTTGTACACGTGTCTGACGCGGGCACAATTGCTTAATTGTCCTTCCTGATGTTTATTAAGGGATACATTTTAAAGGATTTATTGTTTTTATTAGATCTCTATCGTACGAATTTATTACTATTATATTATATACAGGATAAATAATTTGAAAGTAATCCCCTGATGATATTTTTGCTAAAGGACACGGGATTTTAATTTCATTACGAGAATTTCTCAGATATATTTATCAGATGTGTATATTTTTTTAGACGAATGTCTATTGAATATTAATTTAATTTGCTTACGATTCAATCATATAATTTACAATTTCTATTGATTTTTTTATCGGCGCGTATTTTATATGAAAACAAATTTTCTGAAATTTAGAATTTCTGATGATCTCCGGATGATATTCAAGATGATCTTTTTTTAACAACACGGGATTTTAATTGCATTACGAAAATTTATCAGATATTTAGAAGATGCGTATATTTTTTAGACGAATGTCTATCAAATATTCCTTTAATTACTTAGTCAGAGTCATAATTTACAATATTTTCTATTGATTTTTCTCGGCTGTATTTTATATAGAAAAATTTTCCGAAATAAATTTCAAATATTTTTGGAAAATTCGTTAATTTTGTTCCTTAATTTTGTATTTTGTTGACAACAATGGATCAAAAACAATTTCGTGTTTTAATTTTACACTGCTTCTTGATGGGAAAAAATACTGTTCAAGCGAAGCAATGGCTTGAAAAGTATTATGGTGTGATGATGCAGAACGCAGTGGACGTCCAAATGAGGCGGTAGCACCAGAAAACATCAAAAAAAATCCACAAAATCGTTTTGAATGATCGAAAAGTGAATTTACGTGAGTTAGCTGACATCGTAAAGATATCAAAAGAATGTGTTGGCTTTATGTTGCATGAGCATTTGACTATGAGAAAGCTCTGTTCAAAGTGGGTGCCGCGTTTGCTCACTATTGACCAAAAACAAGAACGTGTTGATGATTCTGAGGAGTGTTTGGCCATGTTCAAATTGCTCCCACATCCACTGTATTCGCCAGAATCAGCCAGGCTCCCAGCGATTACTGGCTGTTCGCAGACCTGAATAAAAAATGCTCGCCGGTAAGAAATTTCGCATGAATGAAGATGTTATCGCGGAAACTGAGGCCTATTTTGAGGAAAAAGATAAATCGTTCTGCAAAAGTGCAAATTGAAATGTTAGAGCGGCACTGGAATATGATTGCGTTGCTCTTGATGGAAATTACGTTGATGAATAAAGCTAATTTTGAACGAAAAAAACCGTGTTTTCTTTGTTAGGCCCGTGACTTTTCATCCCACGTGTTATTTATAATCGAAGATAAATATTGTTTTTTTTTTAAAATATTGAATTTCCTTTTTCCTTTTAAAGATTTTCCAAGATTCCGAAGATTTTCCTAGATTTTTACACAACTTTTCACTGATGTGTGTATTTTTTTTTATTTTTTTATGTATTTTTATTTCTATGTATTATATATATACAAATATATAAAACATTTAGTGTAAATTCAATAAACTGAATATGAATAAATGTATATAATTACAACGGATGGTATATTATACAATATACAATTATAAATATATATATTGACTACGAAATTATATATGTACAAAAAACATTTTATTATAAAATCGTACATATCCACATTATAAAAGAATCAACAACAACACAACAACAACAACAAAACCAGACTTATTGTATGTATATGTACATATTTGAAAAACTGAATGGAAATCTCGTCAACAGGTCAATGGCTTCTTATACAACATACATTGCATATAAACAAATAATACACATATTCATGTTTTAAATACAAAATCATAAGAATATTTTCTTTCTGTGTGTGTGTGTGTGTGTGTGTGTGGATATACCAAAAAAGAAGAGTCGGTTTCCTTCCTATATATAAATATAATTACAAATGCATAATAATAACAAAAAAAAAAATACTATGCACTTATAATAGCATAGATTTTAGTGGTTTTTTTTTTCTTTTTCATTCACCTATGCAATGAATAAGCATTTCAAAAACAAATGAGAAATTTTATTTATAAACAATTATATATATTTATATAGGAAAAGGTTCGGCAAAGAAATTGATTCATTTTTTTAAACTCCTTCATAATAAAATCAATTTTTGTTTTCCAGGTTTGGGCAATTGATTTTACGGGTTAGTTTTAAAATTATACTTTATTATCTTATAACTCTGTGGTGTAAATGTTTAAAAAATGCCAACCTAAAATTCTAACGAAATTTTGGGGTCGTGGTTTCGAATCCTACTGAATGCATAAAATATGTTTTGCGTTTTCGGTTATTTTTCGAATCTGAATTTTAACACAGAGTTGTATTTCCCGCTCGCGGTTGGTCGTACGGCTAATTACCGACACCGTAAAAGGCACAAATTAAGAAACTAAACAACAGAAGACTGTAGTTGGACGCTAAAACCAGATTGTTGGTTGTATAGCGAAAAATTAATTAATTAATTAATCATTATTTTTGGTAAATTTTCCATTAAATCTAATTGATAATTTTTTAGTGGGTATTCTCTGCAATGAAATTCATATTTGAATTAATATTGATGAGAATTTAGTGAAGACATAAAATATGTTTGATATTTTTCAGTTAACTTCGAATCTGAATTGTAGAATCAAAGAGTTGCATATTGAGGTACGAAAAGGGACCCAATAGGGTTTTGTTGGATCATACAGCAATCGCAGGAGGGGTTTTAGCCAGTAAGAATCTGACAATGGTGTCTTATGGTGTGTCTAATGTAAGATTTCCATTGCATATATTAAAGATATAATACATAGATTATATCATTACTGATTAACGACCGTTCTACTTGTATTACTTTAAATTAAAATCGGCTATCGGTCATGAAAATTTGTGTTTAATGATTTTGCAATCAACTCTTAATATGATGCATATATATATATATGAGTATACCATTAATTAGCAAGCATATCGCATAGATTCAAAGTTAAGGTAACTCTACATCTTATTAATTAAGTGAGTGATCTATTCATGGTTTTTAGTTTTAAATGGGGATTATTTGAAATTACAATTGAACAAGTAAGAATTTGATGGTTCGTAGGTGAAATCGGACTACTCCTTCGTTAAAAAAAAAAATATATGAAAAATTATTATAGAAGGAAGCGCACGTCAAGTGTGTTAAATAATGGAGATTGTTTTTGTTAAAAATGTCAAAATTCTACAATCAATTCCCTGTAAAATCCCTCAGGAAGGAGCTGTATCAAGAAAAATTTTGTCCTTTATGTACGCGAAATTCTTTACAGTTTTCATCAAAATCTCGATGATCAAGAAAAAATTTCAATTGGATAGACTTATATATAATAAATTTTTTCAATAGATGAACAGTGCAACAAGAACAATAGTGCAAAGGAACAAACCTAATGAATTGTGATTTCATGAAAACTATGAAAACTATAAAAAAAATGTAAATGTAAAAAAATGTAAATGTATGAATGGTAAAAAATAAACTTTATATACGCAACGATATTTTAGAAAAGTAAAGAAAATATTTAAAAAAAAAAAAAAAGAAATACAAACTTGATAATGGTTATTATTCATTTTTTATAGACTGCGGCATATATCCTTATTTTTTTGTATTTTTTTTTAAGTTGAAATGCATATTGCAAAATTATTACAATATCATCTTCATCGAATATTGCAAAATACCAAGTAAAATGCAAGGAAAATAAAATATGTGCGATTAACAAAAGAAATGAAATGAATAACAAAAAAAAAAAAAATACAAATATATATATATATAATGAGTAGGAGTTATAAGTGATTATTTTTTTATATACCATATATACAGATGTTTTTGAATATATAGCCTTTTTTTTTTTTGCAAAACTCAAAACATCATGTAATTTTATCGATGTTGTTATTTGGTTGACATTTACTTATCTTTTATACGGGTTTTAATATTGTTTGTTTAAATTGCTGTTGAAATTGCGTATTTAACGCAGAAATGAATTTAATTATATGTATATTGAATTTATTAAACTTTAAGTGCGTACGTTTGTTGCAAATCTATAGCTAATGGAATAATGCAATAATATTAGCTATAATAGGAAAATGTTATTCATATATAGATATAAAATTGATAAGTATAATATCAAGATATCACGAGTATCTAGAAAAGTGAATCATAAATATGCGTTGTAGCGTTAATTGAAAATATATATACATATATTTATTTGTAAAAATTGTACATAAAAAAAATTATTATTAACCAAGTATTGTATTATAAAGTAATTTATTATAAGATTCTTTATATAGTTTTATTTTAAAAGCTATGATGTACTTATTTTTATATATATTCATACACAAATAGATAAATAATTTTCTATTTAATATCTGAATAACATATATAATTTAGATTGTATTATATGGGTTTATTGAATGTGTAAAACAACGTCGTCGTCGTCGTCGTACATTAACATATGGCGTCAAGATTTTCTACTTCAGTAAAGCAAGAAATTATCGGTGATGATGATGAGGTTTGTATATTTGTGATTAAGAAAAAAAGCAGCAATAAACTGGAATATATAATTTTTCTATAAATAATATTATTATTATTATACCTTATATATATTGTATGTATGGTATTATATCATTTAAAAACCAATCGACATACATTTTTTTATTATCATTATATTGTATTCAAATTTAAAACAAATTGTTTTTTTTTTTCATTCATTTCACAGAACTATATCTGGTCAAATAAATTCTTGCACAAAAATGTGGTTTGAAAAAAGAACAAAATAAAAAAAAACATATGGAATTTTTAAAATTTTAAATTATAAATACTTTTGATTTCATAGAATTTTGAATTAAATGAATGTGATTTATCAATAATATGATAGTGACATTTTATTGTGCTGTTATACGCATAAAAATTAAGAACGCAAAAGATAATTAAAAAGATCCATAAGTTTTATGTATATTTAATATACGAATAAAATACACCTTTTTTTACTTTTTTTTTGCGTCTATATAACATAAATAAATTTATATATAAGATGTGTTTTATTAATATTATATTTATACATTTTAAATGTCAATCGAAAAGTAAGAAAAATAAAAAAAAATATAATATATTTAATCGATGATTTAATAATAAATTTAGGAACGTGGGTGTGCTTGAATTCTCATCACACGTACTATATATACTATATTTTTATATGGTTTTAATTATATGGATTTCTTTTTTGATTCATTTTTCATATATGTATTATATATGATATGTGATTCATCGTTGAAAAATAATTAATTAATTAAATTTAAAACGATATTATATTATGTTGTGTTGTGTTGAAGTTGAAGTTTTTACCAATGATATAATATGCGAGAAAAAAAAACTATACAAACATTATAAATATAAAGAAAAAAAATATTACAGACAGACAGAGAGAACGAGGGTGTTTGCAAAACAAGGGACACCGTTTTGGAGTTCTGGCAACTTAAATTTATTTATTTATACTTCATTAAAGAGGATTGTCTGTCAAGACAAGGTATCTTTAGACAGATTAATTCAGAATTGACAGAATTTTCTGTTGATTTTCACGAATTTTCCTTGTGTATTTTATATGGAAAAATTTTACCAAAATAAATTCTTAGGAGGGATCTCTTGAAAATTCGTTAACCAATCTTTTTGAAAATGTTACACGGTCTTTATCATACATTATAGATGCTCTCTGTAAAATATTGTATAGGATTTCCTTGGGCGAACGTGGTAAGAATTTAGAATTTTCCAATATTTACACGATTTTTAGTGTATGTTATACAGGACAAATCAAATTCTGAATGCGATAGCTTGAAAATTCGTTAACCAATCGTTTTGAGAATGTTACACGATCTTTATCATGCATTATAGATACTCTCTGTGAAATATTAAATATGGTTTGCTTAAATGGATTGATTCAGAATTTAGAATTTCCATTGCATTTCCCGATTTTTAGCATATTTTATATGGAACTTTACTAAATAAATTTCTGGTGCGATTACTTGAAAATTCATTAACTAATCGGTTTGAAAGTTTTACACGGTCTTTATAATCCATTATAGATGATCTTTGTGAAATATTGTACAGGATTTCTTTGGACGAACTTGGTCAGAATTGGGAATTTTCCAGGATTAACAGGATTTTTAGTGTATTTAGTATGGAAAACACTAATCAAGGCAATTTCTGAGTGGGCTCTTGAAAATTCGTTAACCAATCGATTTGAAAACGTTACACGATCTTTATAATGCATTATAAATGATCATTGTAAAATATTAAAAATTATTTCTTTGGACGAACTTTGTTAGAATTGAGAATTTTTCAAGATTTTCACGATTTTTAGTGCATTTTATATGCGGAAAAATTTTCCAAATCAAATTCTGAGTTTGATTACTTGAAAATTCATTAACCAATCGATTTGAAATTCACCAAAAAATAATTTTAATTGATTTAGGAAGATCGCTGTAAAATATCAGACTGGATTTTCTTACACGGATTAATTCAGAATTTACTATTGATTTTCACGAATTTTAGTATGTTTTATATATGGAAAAATTTACCAAATCAAATTCTGAGAGATATCTCTTAAAAATTCATTAACCAATCGTTTTGAAATTGCAATCAATTATTTATATAATTCACGCAACCCATCAGAAAATAATCACACTGGAAATGTAAAAGTTACACGTTTTTAATATTCTTATGGCATAGAATTAGCAACAAAAAAAAAGATCGATAAATTTCCGTACCTTGCGTTATAAATAATAGAGGAAAAATTAAAAAATGTAATTTACAAGAATTTCTATTTCTAAAACAATCACAAAAAAAAAATAAAAAGAACTTTGTAATAACAAATATAAAAGTATGCGTCAATCAGTCAAACAGTAAGATATTTTCAACGACGCATTTAAGGCGTGATAAGAAATGGTAGAGAAATAACATTTTTCTTTTCAATAAAACCCCCACGATTCTTTTTTTTTTTTTTGGTTCTTTTTATCACAATACTTGATATGATGATGTCAATTATATATTATTCATTTGTGCGATATAAGGAATGTTTTTGAATATCTACCATATATATATATATATATATACATTTAGTTATCTTATGCTACATATTCAATTTTAATATACTCTGAATAATATTTTTATTATATAAAAATTAATAAGAAATATTTTATTTTTTTTATTTGATGATGTTCTTATATACACACGCAATGGTATATATTTCTTATAATAAAATTGGTTTAATATATATAGGGGGCGATTATGTCACCAACCACCACATAATCTTGCGCTATTTTTGGAGGTTTCTTTTTGGTGCGGATACGCAATTTTTTTTTTTTTTGGCGTGTTTTTTTTTCATTTCATGATTATTGATTATTGTATATTTGAAATATAATGCAAAATATTTCATTATAAATAGTAAAATGTTTGTATAGTTTGTATAGTTAAATTAGATAATCAACGTGAAAATTGAACGTGTTCTGATGAATATATACAAATTCTGTTGAAAGGTTATATAAGATATTAAATAAGAAATTTCTGAGATAATCAATCAAAAACCATCGTGATGATTGATTGATAAACGTAATCCAAAGTTACTAAAATAAATAAATAAAATTTAAGATGTCAGTTTTTAGTATACAGAGTCACGTACCCAAAATATCTGCGAATGCTGCTCATAAAATACAACATTTTTTTTTAAATCCTTTGAAGTGTATATATATACAATAATTTATTTATATAAATAAATTTCTATTTTGGATGTATTATAAAATTAAAATGTTTTTGAATTTGGATCTTGATTATTTATTAACAATAATAATACATCATCATCATCTTAATCCTATATACATAAAGGGTGATTTTTTAGCTATTATCTTTTTGGCAAGACTGGTTTTAACAGCTGACGCACGTTTCGTGTTTTGTTTCACTGTCAAACATCTTCAGTTTGGTCTATAATTTAACCATGAATCGACTTACAAACGAACAACGCTTGCAAATTATTGAATTTTATTATCAAAATGCGTGCTCTGTTAAGAAAGTTCATCGCGACGAAATTGTGTTCAGCGACGAAGCTCATTTTTGGCTCAATGGGTACGTAAATAAGCAGAATTGTCGATTTTGGAGTGAATATCAGCCAGAAGCATTGCAACAGCTACCAATGCATCCAAGAAAAGTCACAGTTTGGTGCGGTTTATGGGCTGGTGGCATCATTGGACCGTACTTCTTCAAAGATGATGCGAATCGTAACGTAACTGTGAATGGTGAGCGCTACCCTGAGATGATATCAAACGTTTTGACCCAAAATGCAAGAGCTTGACTTGCATGACATGTGGTTTCAACAAGACGGTGCCACATGCCACACAGCAAGCTCAACAATGGGCTTATTGAGAGGCGAGTTCGGTGAACATTTTATTTCACGTTCGGGACCGGTCAATTGGCCGCCTAGATCGTGCGAGTCTATAACGTCTTTAGACTATTTTTTGTGGGCTATGTTAAAGCTCATGTCTATACAGACAAGCCCGCTTCAATTGACGCATTGGAAGACAACATTGAAGCAATTAATCGTGAGATACCGGCCGAAATGTTGGAAAGAGTATGCCAAAATTGAGCGGATAAGCGGATGGACCATTTGAGGCGCAGTCACGGTCAACATTTGCATGAAATAATCTTCAAACATTAAATTATATGGACCGTACTATCGATTCAAATAAAGATTTCATGCATTTTTCTGAATTGTATGTGTTTTTTTTTTGAAAAACTTTCCTATAGCTTTTAAAAAATCACCCTTTATATTCGTATATTTTGTTAAGCATCTTATTACATACAGCTGCAACTTTTGTTTTATATATATGCATGCATCGTATATATTTAAACTGCATTTATAGAACAAACTTTCTCTCAAATAAAATAATCAAATGGAAAAAAAACAAATGCACTTTTATAAGATATAGATATATCATGAATGAGTATTATTTTTTTTTATACTACTATTTTTTTGTATATAGTTTCTTTCTATATATTCATTTGAATCCATTCTATATATAGCATAAATAAATAAATTTAAGTTAAGTATATATTCAAAATTTTATTATACAATCTACCATATATATTTGAAAATTGAAGTAAAACGAAAATTAATTTTTTTGAATATAAACATTACGCGGCGGTGGATATATAAATGAAATGTATTTGTTTCAATTTTATATAATGAGAAACGTTCCATCAGAGGGTTTCCATTAAATCATCCAGGTGGTAATTCTTTCTTTAAATAATCAATATGTAAAACTATCTCCTATATATGTTCTTAATCATGTGTCTATAATCAGGACGGTATTTTGATTTTTATAATAGAATATATTCGCAGAAATAAATATATTAATTTAGTGGGTTCGAATCCTACTGAATGCATAAAATATGTTTTGTGTTTTCGGTTATTTTTCGAATCTGAATTTTAACACAGAGTTGTAATTTCCGCTTGCGGTTGGTCGTACGGCTAATTACCGACACCGTCAATGGCACAAATTGAGAAACTAACAACAGAAGGCTGTTGTTGGACGCTAAAACCAGATTCTTGGTTGTCATACGAACAATTTTTTTTTTTTTGATGAATCTCAAACGGTTTGTTTAGGTTTTTTTTCCCAAACCTTTGTCGATTATTTTAATAATTAGTAAAACAAAGACATTATCTGCGATTTTAAATGTTCAATGATTGTGAAAAACAACAAGAGTAACTTACAACTAACAGTAACGACGAATCCCTATGGACGAATAGATCACAGATAGAAATGAATATTTTTTTTTTAAACCCATTGGAGTTTAGCAAAACAAAAAAATCATATATTTTTAATTCTAACCGCTGCATAAATGAATGAAGTTTCGTATTTTTTTCGTATTCATAAAGAAAAAATCAGTAATGTAAATAATTAAAAAACTAATATTATTTTTGATAGGTCATTAATTTTCTTAAGTTGCGTTAATTTTAAGTTAATTTTTCTTATTTCAATATATAATTTGTTATTATTTAACACTATTTTATATATAGAATTAATTTGTAGTTTAAATTACATTTTTTTTTATAATACATTATAATTATATAGAATAATAATCAAGTGTTAAAATGATTGGCAATCAACCAATTATTACAGTAATGTTAACCATTTTAAGGTGTGTTAAGTAATTTTCAATTAAAAATTAATTTAAATATGTATATAAGATTTTAAAATTAGTATAAATTCAAAACATATATTGAAAATGTTTATTATATAAACACATTTATAATTTATGTGGTGGTGAATAATCTTGATAATGTAAAAATGAATTAAATAATTGTTTAATGAATTAAACAAAATTAAATACATAAAAACTTTCCCCCCCCAACACAATATATAATATTATATATCAGGAAACTCTCGGTGACTGAAAAAATTATTTATATTATTTCATAAAATAATTTTAAATACTTACAATGGTATCATTTTTAATATAAAACAAATCAAATTATTATTTAGTATATACATAAATATAGGGAAAATGTCGGTTCAACTTCCGAGAGGAATTTAATTTGTATTTACGCAAAAATAAAAAAACTAAAATGCTGAATATACAAAGATTTAAAATTACAAAAAAATATAGCGTTTTTTATCAAAAAAAAAAATTGTAAAATACTATTAAAAATATATTTAAACAACGAAAACATATTACTTGTAGGAATTAAAAATGCGGATTTAGATAACAGATGGCGCAACTAGCGTTGAGTGTATCGCAACAAACCGCGGCTATTTTCTTTTTTTTTGTCTGTCATTAGGCTATAAATTTCAGTATATGTCATTTCATTGAAGTGTAAACAACAAAGCTTTTTTTTTTGCTTCGAATATGTCGAAACACATGCCTGAAAAAGTTGTTTTGCGGGGAAGTTTAATAACTTTCTTTAATTTGAAGAAAACCGCTGCTGAAAGTTATCGTTTGTTGGTTGAAGCTTATGGTGGACATGCTCCAGCTCAAGCAACTTGTGAACGATGGTTTGTACGATTCCGAAATGGTGATTTTGACTTGGAAGACAAAGAACGGCCAGGTCAGCCAAAAAAATTTGAAGACGAAGAATTGCAAGCGTTATTGGATGAAAATTCGTGTAAAACGCAACATGAACATGCAATGGCGTTGAATGTCGACCAAACAACCATTGGCAATGTCGACCAAACAACCATTGGTTGTTTACATTTCGTTATACAAATAAATGCCATTTTCAAGCCAAAAAATCCGCATTATTAATTCCTACACCTAATACATTTAAATATTTTTATATTTTTTTGATAAAATGCATTATTATTTAACTTAAAAAAAATTTCATATATCACATAAAAACGATGGATATATAACGAAAACATTTATTTTATACCATATCCAAATTTAAATAAACATTTTACAGTATTTTTTTTTTTTTTTTGTTAACCAAATAAATATTTGAATTATATTTTTTTATGAATAAATATCTGAATTTTTTTTTTTATGTTATGTATATAAAAAATAAAAAATAAATGTAAGCTGAACAAATAAAACAGTTTTTATTTGAATTTTATTATTTTTTATTTTTGCAAAGAAATACCAAAAGAAACTAAATGAAACCCAAACTAAAAATGAATAAAATTTGTTTCACTGTCCACGATTAATACAAAAAAAAAGTATATGCAATACAAGAAAATTTTTTTGATGGTTCAAAAATTCTAAACAGGGGTTCATAACCAGTAGTACTTAAACTTAAATATATAAATAAATATTGGGAAAAATAATACTTGATTTTATAATTTGTATTTGTAAAAAGACTTTGGGCCTTTAAATCCACAAGATATTTTACAAAACATATGATGAATTTTAATCCCTATACTTTATAGTTATAAATTTTGTTTTAATCATTCGAATTGATTTTGAAAAAAAAATCATAATTTTTGGAATATTTTCAAGATGAATCAAGATTACGATAAATATGTAAAAAAAAATAAAATATAATACAGCATATATGATTATCAATACACATATGAATAGTCATATAATTATATAGTCATAGATAATCATAAAATTTCCATACAGTTCCAACTATATATATATACAATTTCTTTTCAATTTTGTTTTTTACTTTAACATCGAATTTAGCATATTATACCCTATATCCGTATAAAGAACAAAAGCTTAAAGAAATAATACACAAACAGCAAACAAAATTAAAAAACACAACTTGAATAAAAAAAATTGCATAGAATTTATCGCATTTATATGAATTATTATTATTATTATATAAAAGCATTTTGGCATGCATGCGATACACATACACACTAACACAAATAAGTTATATAAGATGTCCCATTGCAGAGTTATCGAATAGAAAAAGGTCATTTAAGAAAATTCACCTAGAAAATTATATAGAATTTCATTAAAATCTTTACAAAAGAATTTCCTCTGTGAAATATACAGAATTTCATTAAGCAAATTGTACAGAATTTCGTAAAAGAATTATACAGAAAAATTTCCTTTAAGAAATTATACAAATGCAGAATTTCTTTAGGGATTCTGTTATACAAAGGCGGTAAGATAATTATACAGAAAAATTTCATTTAGAAAACTATATACAGAAGACATTTCCTTGAACAAATTATTCCGAATTTCCCCATAGTAAATTTTACAGAATTTTGTTAAGGTATAATTATACAGAATTTCCTTTGGAAAATTTTAAAAAGAATTTCCTTTAGAAAATTATACAGAATTTTCTAATGGAAATTTTACACAATTATAAACACAATCATACAGAATTTAGTTTGGAAATTATAAACGATTTCCTTTGTGAATTACAGAGAATGTCCTCAGTGAATTATACAGGATTTTTTAAAGGAACGTATACAGAAGTATTTCCTTAAGCAAATTATGCCGAAGAATTTCCTTAAGCAAATGATGCCGAAGAATTTCCTTAAGGAAAGGTTTTTTATACAAAAGAATTTTATTAAGGAAATTATGCAAAAGAATTTTATTAAGGAAATTATACAGAAGACATTTCTTTAAAGAAAATTATACAGAATTTCCTTAGGCAAATCATACAGTAGAATATCTTGAAGGAATTTCAAATTGTTTAGAATTTGCCAGTAAATTATACAGAATTTCATTCAGTAAATATTACAGAGAAATTTCCTTAAACAAATTATACAGAAGCAATTCCTTAAGGAAATTATACAGAAGCAATTCCTTAAGGAAATTATACAGAAGCAATTCCTTAAGGAAATTATATAGAAGAATTTCCTTAAGAAAACTATACAGAAGTATTTCTTGAAGGAATTTCAAATTATTCAGAATTTTACCAGTAAATTATACAGAATTTCATTCGGTAATTATTTAGAAGAATTTTCTTAAGCGAAATTATACAGAAGAATTTCCTTAAGGAAATTATTTAGAAGATCCTTAAGAAAATTATTTAGAAGAAATTTTATTAAGCAAATTATACAGAAGAATTTCATTAAGGAAATTATACAGCAGCAATTCCTTAAAGAAATTATAAAGAAGAATATTCTTAAGGAAATTATATACAAGAATGTTCTTAAGAAAATTATATATACAGAGGATTTTAATTAAGCAAATTATACAGAAGAGTTTCCTTAAGGAAATTATTTAGAGGATCCTTAAGGAAACTATTTAGAAGAATTTGATTAAGGAAAGGTTTTTTGTACAAAATAATTATATTAAGGAAATTATAAAGAAGACATTTCCTAAAGGAAATTATACAGAAGAATTTCCTTAAACAATTTATTGAGAATTTCCCCCGTGAATTATACAGAATTTCATTCAGTATATGTTACAGAGGAATTCCCTTACGCAAATTATACAGAAGAAATTCATTAAGGAAGTTAAACAGAAGCAATTCCTCCAGGAAATTATTCACAAGAACTTCATTAGGGAAATTATACAAAAGAGTTTCCTTAAGGAATTTATACCGAAGAATTGCTTTATGGGAAATTATACAGAAGAATTTCCTTAATCACATTGCACAGAAGAATTTCCTTAAAGAAAGGTTTTATATACAAAAGAATTTTATTAAGGAAATTATACAGAAGACATTTTCTTAAGCAAATTATTGAGAATTTCTCCCTGAATTATACAGAATTTTATTCAGTAAATGTTACAGGAGAATTTCCTTAAGCAAATTATACAGAAGACATTTCATTAAGGAAATTATACAGAAGCAATTCCTTCAGGAAATTATTCGCAAGAACTTCAATACGGAAATTATACAAAAGAATTTCCCGAAGCAAATTATACAGAAGAATTTCCTTAAGCGAAACTATACAGAAAAATTTCCTTAAGGAAATTATACAGAAGACATTTCCTTAAGGAAATTATACAAAAGAATTTTATTAAGGAAATTATACAAAAGAATTTTATTAAGGAAATTATACAGCAGACATTTCCTTAAGCAATTTCTATATAATTTCCTTAAGGAAATTCTTCCAAATAATTTCTTTAAGGAAATTCTTCTGTATAATTTCCTTAAGTAAATCTGTATCATTAATGACATTAAGAAATTATGCAGAGTACCTTTCCTAAAGCAAATTATTCAGAATTTCCTCAGTAAATTATACAGAATTTCCTAATAACCAATAAATACAGAAACATTTCTTTCAGTAAATTATACAAAAAACTTTCCTTTAGTAATCACTATATACACATTAGACATTCTGTATATACAAATTATGATATAAAACAAAAAATTTATCTTTTATTGTTTAAAACTGCGATGTGTTGTATTATTATTATACATATATATGTAATTTATATATGAATTTTTCTATATATTCATTCAATATTTAATTGATGTCATAATATACGATACGCAGCAAACATTTACCATAATATACATATACAATACTATATATAGCAAAGAACCCTCGCATTTATCACACAAAAAGTACTTGGATAATATGAAAAAAATGGTTTTTTTTTTTTTAATTATACCATCTGTGCTCAATATATTGTACATACATATATGGTATATTATTAAAAAATAAACGCATAATCATAAACATATCTAGACTCGACTGTTTTTTTTTATTATTTTCGTACAGTCTCTTCTTAAAAGATTTTTATGATTTCTATATATATAAATTTTTTTACTAAACTGATGATAATTTAAAATTTTAAATTTTAAATAAATACATAATATATAAGTTAAAAATATTAGGGCGTTTAACAATCCAACAAAAAAACTGCTATATATAATTACTATTCTATATTTAAATTATAAATATATATATCACAGATTGTTTAATGTATTAGTTAAAAAATATTATTGTTTATAGACGATGCTGTTATATTTGTTGACGATTGAAAATTGTATATAGATATATATAATTTTAAAATAAATTTTTAGATATGAATTTACCAAAAAATTCCATTAGATGATTACAAAAAAACTATAAAAAGCCATCATTTTTTTTTTTGTTTTTATGTGCATCAAAACATTTTCGTCTGCATTGATGAGACGACTTTCAAAAGAAATAATAAGCATAACATGCAACAGTACAGCACAGCACAAATAATAAATTACAGAATATATAGAATAATATTATAGAATTTTTGAATATAATGGAATTACATCCATTGATGATAAATTATTAGATCAATTTTTCCTATTCATATATATATATATATAGGATAGGTTTCATCATACATTATACAGTTCTATGTGACTCCTGATTTGGATATATATTCAATGAATTTTTTCTATATAATATGTAAATTGAAATTTGTATTATGTTCGATATAATACCATTCAAATAAAAAAAACATAAAGATTGTGATTGTTATATGATGAGTATTTATTAGTGATAATTTCCATATTGAACAAAAAAAACAAAAACAAAATTCTCTATTTGAGACACACCCAAAAAGAATAAAAACCGCAGAAAAGAAAGAATAATGTAATATTTCTATAAAAATAAACATCGATGTATGTATAAATACAGTTCATAAAGGTATAAATAAATGAAAAATTTACCTTTATAATTACAAAAAATCCTTTTCTGTTTTCTTTTTCCAATCAAACAAACAAAAAAAGGATATTTTTTTTTTATGTAATTTGTTGATATAAAAACATTTCAGTTTCAGATCGATATTTTATTTGCATGTTTTCTTCTATATGTGTGTTATTTTATTACAAAGAAATAATGACTGGAAAATAACTATTGATTTTCATTACATCATTGATTATTGTAATTGTATCGACTTAATGTAGGTAATTTTTTTCTGTTACCTTTACAAGAATATCTTTGCCAATTTTCATCTCAATGGATTAAATATTACAATATAGGATATTTTAAAAAAAAGTAATAAGATTGCTTTTAGCTCGAGGATAAATGAAGGTTTTCCCAAAATTACAGGAACTGAGGGAACCCAACGAAGGATTTTATATTATTGATTATTTAATAAGTGTATAGATGTTGAATTGAAACCCATGGGGCCATAATTATAATGTCCAATTCTATCAGAAGACAATTGTTTTTTTAATAAAGGAAATGCAGCTATTTACATTTCAATTGACAATGGATAAAATCCACTCAATCAGTCATTTTAGTTCCAGTAATCTAAAAAAGGTTTGTTTAACTCTTATCCTTCTATGCTTCTATATATTAAATTTTGAATTCCTAGATTAAAAGATTTAATATGGAACAAATAGAACAAAAGGTAATAGAGCAAAAAGATAGGCGCGCAGATATTTAAATTATTTTTTTTTAAAAAAAGTCATATGAATGTGTAGTTAGTTAAGAGTTTCCGAATTACCCCAGTAGTAAATTATACAGAATTTTGTTAAGGTATAATTATACAGAATTTCCTTTGGAAAATTATACAGGAATTCCTAATGGGAATTTTACACAATTATAAACACAATGAAAACGATTTCCTTTATGAATTATACAGAATTTCCTCAGTGAATTATACAGAATTTCTTACAGGAAGGAATACAGAGGAAAGTATACATAAAACATTTCCTTAAGCAAATTATACAGAATAATTTCCTTAAGGAAATAATACAGAAGAATTTCCTTAAGGAAATTATTTAGAAGAATTTCCTTATAAGGAAATAATTTCTTTAACGAAATTATTCAATATAATTTCGCTTAAGGAAATTCTTCTGTATAATTTGCTTAAAGAAATTCTTCTGTATAATTTGCTTAAGGAAACTCTTTTGTGTAATTTGCATACGGAAACTCTTTTGTATTATTTCCCCAAGTTCTTGTGAATAATTTCCTGAAGGAATTGCTTCTGGATAATTTCCTTAATGAAATTCTTTTGTATAAAAAACCTTTCATTAAGGAAATTCTTCGGCATCATTTGCTTAAGGAAATTATTCGGCATAATTTGCGTAAGGAAATACTTCTGTATACGTTCCTTTAAGAAATGCTGTATAATTCACTGAGGAAATTCTCTATAATTCAGAAATGAAATCGTTTATAATTTCAAAACTAAATTCTGTATGATTGTGTTTATAATAGTATAAAATTTCCATTAGGAAATCCTGTATAATTTTCTAAAGGAAATTCTTTAAAATTATCCAAAGGAAATTCTGTATAATTATACCTTAACAAAATTCTGTAAAATTTACTATGGGGAAATTCGGAATAATTTGTTTTAGGAAATATCTTCTGTATAGTTTTCTAAATAAAATTTTTCTGTATAATTATCTTACGGCCTTTGTATAACAGAATCCCTAAAGAAATTCTGCATTTGTATAATTTCTTAAAGGAAATTTTTCTGTATAATTTTTTAACAAAATTCTGTATATTTATTTATCCTTAAGGAAATCCTTAAGGAAATTATACAGAAAAATTTCTTTAAGGAAAGGTTTTTTATACAAAAGAATTTTATTAAGGAAATTATGCAAAAGAATTTTATTAAGGAAATTATACAGAAGATATTTCCTTAAGGAAATAATACGGAAAAATTTCATTTAGAAAAATATATACAGAAGAATTTCCTTAAACAAATTATTCCGAATTTCCCTAAGCAAATTATACAGAATTTTCTTAAGGTAATTATACAGAAGAATTTCCTTAAAGAAATTATTGAGAATCTCACCAGTAAATTATACCGAAGAATTTCCTTAAACAAATTATGCCGAATTTCGCCAGTAAATTATACAGAATTTTCTTAAGGAATTTATACAGAAGAATTTCCTTAAGGAAATTATACAGAAGAACTTCATTAGGGAAATTATTCACAAGAACTTCATTAGGGAAATTATTCACAAGAACTTCATTAGGGAAATTATACAAAAGAGTTTCCTTATATAGATAGAATGTTTCTCCAATTCTATCAAAAGACAATTGTTTGGAATAAAGCAAATTCAGATCTTTACATTTCAATAGACAATGGATAAAATCCGTTTAATTTCACCACACAATCCGTTATTATAGTTTCAATATCATATGCTTTTCCTATATCTAATATTGTGACCTATTCACTTAACAAAAAGATAGACACAGATATTTAAATTATTTTTTTTAAAAACAGTCATATGAATGTGTAGTTAAGAGTTAAGTAATATATTTTAAAATATATTATGAAATATAAGTTAAATTCTTTTGTCCCTATATCTACAATATATAAATTTAAATTTGGTCGAGTTTCAAATTTGACGATGGGTTTTATTTTCTTATAGTCATCTGTTATACTGCTGCGGGAAAATTTAAATTAATTTAAGTTAACTCCCCCTCATTCTACGCAGTAATCAATTGCGGTTTTGTCCTTTTAAATTATTCATAATTTATTATTGTGTTTACAAATATAACAGCAATTGTACCAGCACAAAAGTTTTAAAAAAACAACAAGGAAATGAAAGAAATATTTAAAAACATTATATAATATGTAATATAATAAGGGGGGATGATAATTATTTACAATTAATTTACTATTGTTGTTGAATGTAAATATGTTTGTTTAAAATATTATTCTTTCTTTAATTTCTTCTTCGGCGGTTAAGGCCATATGAAATTATTGGTTTGTCTTCTTGTAATTTTTGAACCAATCTGAACTAATAGACCACCGATATAAAGATATAAAGAAAGAAAGATTCGATTCGAGCTCACGACCTCAAAAATTTGTCAGATTCTTCAGTCCACGAGCTATTATACCATTGCACCGTACAAAGACAACCCTAAAATTATGGATATTTTTATTTTTTCTATAAGATTAATAGTTATAAAAAGCAAATCAATTTAATTTTATTAGATTGGCGAGCCCCTAAACTGGGATTCGCAACTCTATATGATATGTATAATAAAAATAAATCTTATATTACTAGTTCGTCATTCGCAGTCCTGAATCCTGATAGCATTATATTAATTAATTTTTCTTTTTAAAACGAGTTTTAAAGATTTTTTCTTGGAAATATCATTAGATATTTTATCTATCTGATAATAAAGTTATTAAACATATATCAAACCATGTAAACAAATCAATAAACCTTTTTTAGCACACGATCTCTGTACGTGCAGTTTGTCACAAAAGCAAATTTGAGGCGGTGTTGGACAGACTTCAGACGGCTCTGAACTTAGTGGGGCGGAGTGGTGCTTATCGACGCGATTAAATATAAACCCCAAGAAAATCACTGTTGTGCCCTTCACTAAGAGGGGGGGAGCAGTAGGTTCAAATTTCCCACCCTGTTGTTTGGTGATACGATAGGATTTTCGACAGAAACGAAATACCTGGGGGTAATGGTAGATGCAAAACTAAACTGGAACTCCACCATTAACAATTGCCACAGATAAAGCTAGAATCTCCCTATGTAGGTGCAAAAGCTTAATATGAAGATCATGGGGTCTTACGTCCAAAATGGCCCTCTGGATATATACAAGGTTATAACAAGACCAATTTTGACCTATGCTTCATCAGTGTGGAGGCCCAAAAAGGCCCAACAAACGGGCGCACAGGTCAAATTAAACAAAATTCAGAGACTGGTGTGTTTGGGGGTTACGGGAGCAATACGAATCACGCCCACAACAGCGCTAGAAGCGATTTTTGCTATAACTTCCCCCTCTGCATTTGTTCATTAAGAACGAGGCAAGGAAGATAGTACATACAACTATGGTTACCGAGGGAATGGCTAGGGTGGCTAATAACCACCAGTGGTTAGTCGATGAAATCAGAACGCAGATGATGTAATTCTCGGTATCCTACTTGTGAAGTACATTCCTAGGGTGTATGACTTCGACAAAAACTTTAATTTTTTTCGGTTATGTTTCCCAATAGGGAAGATTGGACGGGGATTTAAGATACAGTTCATAGAAAACTCCCTAAAATTCTAAACAGATGGATCTAAGACCTATGTGCTGGTTCCGGGGTATATGGGGCTAATCCAAGAATGGAACTTGAGGCCACTTTGGATTGCTATAGCACAGTATTCCAGGCCAATAAATCCATGCTATAGAACTTTGCATCAGAGGGATCAGGGATAAGGGGATCAGGGGGACCAGAGGATCTATATCTTATCAGATAGCAAGGCGACACTTATGGCCGTGAAATCCCGAGAAATAGAGACGAAACTCGTACTCGACTGTCTTGGGATACTGAAATAGGTGTTAAGGGTAAATAAAGCCTAACACTAATACTGGATACCTGGACATATTGGAATAGAGGGTAACGAGAGGGCAATCAATGAAATGAATGGTAGAAAGGGGCTCTGCTGACTCGGACACTCAGACCACCTAGACCATTTTGTGGTTTAGTTAAAGCAACTACTTAGAGCAAAGATGAAGGAACTACTGCTACGGGAATCCCAGAAACACTGGAATGACACCCATGGATGCAAGCATTCTAAGCTCTTTTGGTTCAGGCATATTTAAACACTGGGACTGACAGAACAAATTCTTGGCCTAAATAAGACAAATACAAGATTAGTAGTCGGATACTACTAACCGGTCACTATATAATCTAAGAGCTTTCAATCTATACAAGATGAATCGTTCGTTAGCTGTGCGATACGTGTAGGTTATGCCACTCGGAAGAGGAAACTGCGGAGCACATTCTCTGTGAATGTGAAGTTATATAGTAGGGAGCAGCAGACTTGGGATTATTGCGGTTCATCATTTACATTGTCTGAGGAAGTTATGTCCATACCCATCAATAAATTGGCCAGGTTTTTATGGCAAGGCCAATGAATGGATGAATATGGAATAAATTAGGTCAGTAACACAATGACGCCAGGGGGTCAAGTGTTTAGGGGGGATGGACGACCCAGCCCAATACAATAATTCTAAATTCTAAATTCTACAAACTGTAATAGTACTAGCAGATAATTTTGCTTATACATTTAAAATACAATAATTGTTTTTAATTAATTATTTTAAAAATAGAATAAAAATAATTTGAACTACTTTATTACCGCGCTTTACTCTTTTATATTTTTTTACCGTATTTCTATGTATATTTATTTATTTATATTTTTTTATTTATAATCTAAATCTAATATTATATATTTAACCCCATCAAGCATGACATTTTGTGTAACATATTTATATATATACATATATAATATTATAATAAAAAAAAATGGATCTCTCTTCTATTTACCACAATCTGATTTCATTACGTAAAAAATAAAAACTTTATGAATAGATATAATAATATATAATAATATAGAAATAATTATAATAATTAAAAAAAATATAATTTGCGTGTAAATAAAAATTGTTTTATTTATAGTCAAGGTAAACAACAAGTGGTGGATAATATAAATGTATTATTATTATTATTATACAAATTATTCTTGTTTTTGTTATGGTCAGTTTTTTTTTTTTTTGTTTTCATATTATTTATACTTCTTTTATGTATATACATCATTTACATAATTGTTTTTTTTAACAAATTATATAATAAAATTAAAATAATAAAAACAAAGAAAATCTGTGAGAAGCTGCGAAGAACATCATTCATATTTTATACGACGTGATTTATGATACGGGGGCGGGTGATTATAGAATTAGTGAACATTTTTAAATGTTTGGAAAAATATCGGAAATATTTTATTTATAAGTAAAAAAACTTTATGAAAATTGATTAAAAATAGGCATAAAACCTTGGAGGAATTAACAGAGTAAAAGGAAAAAAAAAGGATTCTGATCTTCTATAGTTATATAAACCATTGTCAATAAATTAAAACACATATCATAGAAAATGATTCACTTTATTTTAATTACCTAATTTAATTTCATTTAACTTTTATGTATAATTGATATAATGAAGTAAATTTATATAATTATTAAAATTTTTTGAAAGTTTATAAAGAACTCGATTTGAACCTAAATAAATGTATCACATAAAAAAACCAGCTGAATTTTAATTAAATTTTCCTTTTTCCAAAGTATATAAGATGCGCGGTTAAGAAATATATGATAATTAGATTGTTTGCTTCACAAATTGAATTTGAATGCATCGACGAAATATATAATGATAGAGATTAACTTAAAATGCAGTATATATCGATAAAAAAAACAATTTCAATCTACCGTAATTAATAATAATAATAATAAATAAAAAATGATATATCTTTTAACATACCAATACTTTAGCAAAACGTTTATCCAATTCTGTTGTATCGGGCATTGGTTGTGTGGCACGACTTCTAACACTTGCCTGTCGAACATGATGATTTTGCTCTTGTTGTTTCCACTGAAATTGTTGTATTTCTGGTGTTGCATTTCGTGGATGATACGTTTGAAGAGCCACAGAATGAGGACGATGATGATGATGATTATTATTATTATTATTATAATTATTTATACAATTATTTCCACCATTTATTGGTGGTTGTAAAGATGAACGTGATAAAATTGATGCATTTTCTGTATCAGCTGCATCTTGTTGTTCTTTTGAATTGCCTAACCCCATTTTTTTTTTTTTTTATTATTTACAAATATTTTTGCTTCTTTTATATTATTTATTATTATTTTTTAAACCAATTCACTTTCATATATATATATTTTTTATATCAGAAAATACATTTTTTTTTTTTTAATATATATAATAATCAATTATCAATCCAGAGAGGAGACGATTAATGAGGAAAATTATAAACTAATTAAAAACATTAATTTTTATTTATTTATTTATATTATTTTTTGAATATCAACAAGAAAACCGCACCAAAAACAAAAAAAAACAACAAAAAACCGCGCACGCATACTTTCACACAAATAAAAAAAAAACAACTATTATTTTTTTTTACGTTATGCACGACGATTCTTTACTAAACGTTGTTGTTGTTGTTATTAGAAAAACATTCCTTTGTTTTTTTTTTTTATATATATTTATTTATGTATTGATTTTTTTTATATTAAATAAATTGTGTTTTTTTTTTTTACAAAAAGAATGCATTCTTTTTGTTGTACGGATTCTGTTGCTGGTGATGATGCTGTTCTTTATCACTATTATTCATTATAAGATGCATCTTTTTGGTATTTGTTTGTGGAACATTCATTCAATCGTTGTTCGTTATCATCATCATCATCATTATCATCATTCACTTTGTTTTAATAAAAATTTAAATAAAAATAAAAAAAACGTTTTATACAAAATTTAAAAAAAAATTATTTAATTAATCCTTTTTTTTTTTTGTGGTTTAACTATTAAAATAACAACAGGTTTTTTTTTTTTTTTGATTTAAATAAGGCGTAAGCAAAACATATGAAAGAAAAAATAATTTATAATCAGCGAGAAAGAATAACACACAAACTATTTTTTTCCTTTTCTATTTGTTGCAAATATTGAATGTAATTCATATATATTTTAATAATTAAAAGTGTAATTTTGAATAGCGATTTAATTAAAATGTTTAATAATTTAAATATTAAAAAATAAAAAAAAAAAATTTAATTCAATTTTATATATACAAATATTACAAAATACTAAACTCGACTGATTTTGTTTTTTTTAACGCCGCACCAACAGCAGCAAAAGTTGCTTTGTTCAGTTATTTTTTATTCTCAATTTTATGATGAGTGAAATATATTGTGGGGGGAGACATTTTTTGTTTGCATGTCGGACGAACGATGAAATGAAGATGATGATGAAAAATACTGAGGGGAAATGAAAATTGAATTTCAATTTGAATTTTTTTTTAATTCACGGTTTTTAATATTGTTTTTTTTATAATTATTTAAAATTATATTAATTAAAAATTAATAATAATTATTATTATATTGTTTAATTGTTTATCAATTAATTATATATTAAAAATGTTGTCGATCCGCTTACCGGCAAATTTGTTTGCATATAAAAATAATACATAGAAGAAAATTCGTATGAGAAAAAAAAACTCACAAATTCTCTTCAAATTCTTCCACCAAAACCTTCGAAACCAAAACAAATAAAATAAACCGTATAAATTTTATTTATAAAATAATTTTTTTGATGAGGTTTTTTTTCCATTCCATTCATAAGGTTTAAAAAATATATTTTTTAAATAAATTTGAAAAAAATTTGAATTTGTAATTTTAAATATTTGAACAATTTAATTCGAATATATATTATCCAAATTTAAATTTAAGGATCAGTAACAAATCCGTAATAATAAAAATTCATTTAATCAATATAAATTATTTAAATTGATTACATTAAAAGTTTATGAATCTGGTAAAGTTGGACAAAAATCAATACCTAATATACCATATATATGAAATCTAAAGAGCTTAAAGGAATATTTAAGCTATATATCCATATTTATAAAATTAGCTATTCCTTTTGGATGGGATATTATAGTACTTGGATAACTCAAATTGTATTAATTATTTGCATAAATAGTCATTAAGCATACAATGGAAGGGGTTCTTTTAAGAACAATGCTATCATAATATTCATAAGCATTATTTTGTCCTAGAAAAGTATAAAATATAAATAATATTTGATCCGTTTTAGTTATTCGAATACTAATTCCTAATATATCTATAATCATACAAATTATGATAATATTTTGAAAAATCTTACAAAATATCCGAATTTTCAGGTGATTCAATCTATATGCTATCTTCTTCTTCTTCTTCATCTTCTTTTATATACAATCTTAAATCTTGAACCGACTATTAAAATTGCAAATTAACAAGAAAATTTAATTAAAAACAATTAAGTGATTCATTCATTCTATTATCAATAAATTATCATTATATATAGATCAAAATTTTAAATTTCAAATAACGTCATATAGCTCTGTGTTATAGTCATAGTTAATTTCTGGAAAGCCAAACAGATATTCATAGTATATATATATATATAATAATTTCTATTGAATATTAAAATGAATTCTTAATTATTACATATTATATTATATTAATAATATAATGTGAGACTAAATAATAATAAAATTTGTATTATCATTCTATATTTATTTATTATTATGAAGTTGTGTCACGATATAAATATATGTTTTCCGCACCCTTCCGTCATTTATTTATATATATATACATATATATACATAATAATAATAATAATAATGTGTGATGATAAAATTTAATAATTTTTCTTATTCAATTTATATTAACTTCACCCAAAAAAGGTATATGTGTTTATTAATTATACTTAACGATATATACTTAAATATTACAAATGATAATGAATTTATAAATTGGGTACGTTGAATGTAATTTTTGTGATGTGATTTTGATTTAGCCAATTAGGAAAATGAAACAAAAAAAGGAATGAAGAAGATTATTTCAAGAATTAAAATATGGTTAATAAGAACATGAGTCGCTTAAATACACTTTACTAAATATCTCTAGACGATCTCCTCTAGAAAGATCTCCTAATTTAAAACCATTAAAAAAAACGGATTTCAAAATCTTTTTCTTATTTTTTTCCATTCATCATCAACTGAATTTTGTGAAGTTTCTCTACATAATATCATTTTTGTTTGTATAACTATATACATATATATACATATTTTGTATATTCGTCGGTAAATTAATCCATATCTTATCTTTAAAAAAAACACAATAAGCAGATAACGCAATTCTCATACAAATATACCTGTTGTTGATATCTACCTTTTATATAAATTATAAATATATATATATATTACTAATGAATGAATATATATATTACTAATGAACTCATATCTAACACACATCTAGCGCGTTTATTTAAACCTATCTATATATCATTTCATAATATTCCATTAGATTTTTTTTTTACACCTACCTACCTTTTGCATTTAACAACAACATCATATCACCTCAAATGGTATTAGATTTTTGAAAGAAATATACACACAAAGTAAAAAAAATCCGTTGGTATCACAAGTTGTTTAATTATTAAAAAACGAAAAGAAATTATTGTGAAGCGTCGTTCGTGTGTAGTTTTACTTTTGCATTTTTGTGAGTTTTTTTTTTTTTTTAAATACTTTTCGTTTAGAATTTACAAAAACAAAAATTAAAAAATAAACCCTAAATAGTGAAATAAAAAAAAAACCTCATCCAATCCATCCAAAATATGAAGTGCATTTTTAAAACAATTACATTATTGTTAATATTCACGGTAATATCATCAATCAATGGACAAGAGGCAAGAGGTAAGTTAAAAAAAAAATGGGATTAATTTCTATTAAAAAAAAATCTAACCAAATAATTGCGGTTAATTTTCAATGGGGTGTCGGTCGCGAGATATAATTATATAATTTTTTTTTTATCGGAAAAAAGAAAATATGATTTCATTAACAATTGCAATAATTTTTCTATCGTCATTTTTTTTTATCTGCAATTTTAATGGCATTCTTAAAACTGATTAATAAGAAATATTAAAAGAAAAAATTAATAAATAGATTATTAATAATAGTCTATTAATATAACTCTGTGGTGTAAATGTTAAAAATGCCAACCTAAAATTCTAAATTTTTGGGGTCGTGGGTTCGAATCCTACTGAATGCATAAAATATGTTTTGTGTTTTGGGTTATTTTTCGAATCTGAATTTTAACACAGAGTTGTATATTCCGCTTGCGGTTGGTCGTACGGCTCATTACCGACACCGTAAAAGGCACAAATTAAGAAACTAACAACAGAAGGCTGTTGTTGGACGCTAAAACCAGATTGTTGGTTGTATAGCGAAAAATTTATTTTTTTTTTTATTAATAATTTCGTTAGTCTGTTGATTGGTTAATATTATTAAAAAAAAAATCAAAGTTATGGGTAAAAAAAAATTACTAATCCGATTCGTATCGATACTGTAACGTGAAACACAAACACCCAAAAATATATTTAAAATCTTATCATACAGTGATTGATTATTGATAAGAATAAATAGAAGAAGAAGAAAAAACAAATAAAAAAAAAATTTTACTTTAAAAAATTGTGTTAATAAAACGTTAAAAAAGCATATATTTTTATTGATATGCAGCAGGTGATGGTTATTATTTCTTTAAAGGCAATACAACATTAAGAAACATTCCCAGTTCAAAAAACGAAATATCACGTTATAAATCAACGGACAGTATCTGATTTTTTCCCTCGTACATATTCAAGTTTTCTGTTTTTTCAGCGAAGCCTCGCCCTATTAAATAAATATCTAATCGTTATTAGGTATGCGAAATTTTGTATTGAATCAATTGCAAATGTCTATTTTATTTTTTATTTTTAAAATATTGTATAAAATTATCTATGTGTTATCTTTAACGTGTACTATTTGTTGAGGTCGTTATCAAAAAACAAAAAAAAAAAAAATAGTATAAATTACCTGTGTAATAATAAAAAATAAATTTGTATTTGCGGTGATGTGGTTAATATTAAGATTCCTATCCTTTTTTTATTTATTATGTGTGTGTGTGTGTGTGTGTTAGTTGGTTGGATTTTTTTTTTTTGTACTATTATCTAATCTGCGGTATGAATTTGTATTTAACGCGTATTCGTCATTCTTCATATTCATATCGCTATTATTTTGGGGACATTCGTTTTTTTTGATTTTTTCACCTGGATAATTTTGTCGTTCGTTTTTTTTATTTACCAAGTTATTCAAATTTGAATTTTTTAATACTGATTTTTTTTCTTATGTCTATTAATTATAATGTAAATTCTTTTTTTTTGTTTTGTTGATTCAAAAAATGTTTTGATGATGAATTATATATTGCTGTATCGATCGCAGTTAATTACTGAAAATATAAAAAGAAAAACAAAAAAATTTAATTAATATTTTTTTTTATAATGATTCTATAAAAAAAAATTGTATTAAGAGGGGTGAGGTATGCATTAATTCATGCGGTTTTTTTTCTCGAAAATTAAGGCTTGATTGTGAAAAAATGGTTATACAATCAATGATCAAAGTATTGTGTCCATTGGAAGCTATACAACATTTGCCCATCTTTCTGGCAGTTTGTGTTTGTGGATTCCATCCCAAAAGAACTTCTACGGCTTGGTGGTGAAGAATGAATCGCGCGAATTTTTGATACCCTGTACTGAAGTGAAGCGGATTCCGGTGAGGGCATTCTGCATTGATCTGAACGCAAGTAGTAATCAGAAGGGACTGTGTCTGGGCTATAAGGCGGGTGAGTAAGAACTTCCCACCCACTGTTTTCCAAAATAGTTTTGAACCGCGCGGTCTTTAAACATGTGACCGAGCGTTGTTGGATGATGGAAAATTATGGATTCGTGTCTGGTCGTTTTTCCGCAATCGCTTTCTTCAAACTCTTCAAATTAATTGTGTTCGGTAGAGGTCCCCTTTTTGATCGTCTGACCCGATTTCAACTGCTCACATAACACAACACACCCTTCTGATACCATCAAATACAGAGCATTACCTTGGCACCTTGGCACCATGCATTGCTTTGTCGTGGATGTTGATGGTTGGGTGGGCTTCATATACGATTTCTTGCGCTGCGGGGTTATCGTAATGAATTCATTTTTCATCACCGCAGTGACAATCCGATGTAAAAATGACTGGTTTTTGTAGCGTTCAAGCAACATTTCCGACAGGCAGAATCGGCGTTCGATCTGCTCTCTTGGCTTTAATTTATACGGCACCCAATATCCAAGTTTTTGGATGAATCCCGCTGATGCGTTTAAACGTCTGTAAATGGTTACTTGATCAACTCCAAATGATTTTGCAAGATCTTGTTGCGGTTGGCACGAATCTTCATCAAGCAATGCCTCCCCAATTATTCATCTTCATCATCTTTTTGGCTGTCCAGGTCGTTCATCGTCTTCTTCCAAGTTCAAATCGCCACTTTTAAACCGTGAAAACCATTTCTGGCACGTTCTTTCATCTAGAGCATATGGTCACCATAAAAACCTCTACTAAAATACGATGACTTTCGGTAGCACTTTTCTTCATGTTAAAGTAATAATGAAGAAGAACTCCCCGCAAAAACACTTTTTCTGGTACAAAGTTCTACTTGTTCCAATGAATCGTTCCAAAAAATGTTGTTTACGCTTCAATCAAATGACATATACGCTGAAAAAGACCCGCGTAAAAACAGTAGCTAGTAATGCCCACTCTTAGAAAACCGCACGAAATCCTAATAATTTATTTCTTCTGTTTATTTGGGAGGGTTTTTTGGAACAGTTTTTTAAAAGAACGGAACAGTTTTTGAGTTGTATCTCTATAGTTATTATCCCTTTTCAAAACAATGATAAAGCTTTGTATCTAATTAAATTAATTAATAATTATCAGAGTTTAGTTTAATGGTTAGAAAAAACCAGTTTGATATTAGTTAGTAAAAGATCAATTTTTTATTTCCCAAATGTTTTACACACAAAAACCTATATAATATTATTTTAATAAATTCCTTAATAGTTGATCGTGTTTGTGCGACAAGCCGTTTTGAAAATCAATGTTCACAATTACAACGTGGTAATTCACCGATAAATTGTATTCGGGTTAAGGATAGCATTGAATGTGCAATAAAATTACGTAATGGAACGGCTGATTTTGGATTGTTTACGGCCGAGAGTGCATTACAATTGGCCACACTCGATTGGGATAATATGGCTGTTATAAAAGAATTACGACATCGTGATCGATATAATGGTAATTCGTTGGATATTTTACCATCGTTAAAATTAATAAAATTAATGGTTTTTTTGTTTTGGTTTTGTTTTAGCACGTAACGATTTTGAATCGGTTGTCATTGTAAAAGTTAATCACACAGAAGGTTTAGCCGGTTTACGTGGATCAGATTTTTGTCATCCCGGTTATCATTATGATAAAACAAATCGTTGGTCAGAACGTTTTTTGAAACATTTTGAACGTACGGTTGCGCCGGCCAATTGTGAAAGTACAGCGGCCGTTGGACGATCGGCTGCCGAAATTGAAACGGCTGCATTAGCCGATTTTTTCCGTACCGCATGTCGTCCCGGTGTATGGTCAAATAACCCATCGGAGGATGCCAAATTAAAATTAAAATATCCACAATTATGTGCATTGTGTGGTGATCAAAGTGGTTGTCGATATTTACATGGTATTTCGGCTAGTTCGGCTTCCGTTATCCCATCATCTCATGAATTGGCCTTGAATTGTTTATTTGAAAATGGACAAGTGGCGTACGTTTCATCGGAAAATGCACGAACATATTTTCAGGTAATTAAAGGGGTTATATTAAAAAATTCAAAAAATGTGTCTTTTTATGTTTTAATAATACAAATTTATCAAATAAATAGACAAATAGTGGTCGTGCCGAAGAATTTGCATATTTATGTCCAAATGGTACAAAACAAACGATTACCAATAATCAATCACCGTGTACGTGGTTACAACAACCATGGAATTTAATAATAGCTAGCAAGTGAGTTACAAAAAGTTCCCTGCACAATTCCCACACAATATATAGAGAAAGAATCTTTCAAATACAAGAATTCTTTCAAATTAACAATTTAATTTAATGGTTTTTTTGTGGTTTTTGTTGTGGTTTTTAAAGTGCACGTGCTATTGATTTACGTTATAAAATTGACAGTTGGGCAAGTCAATTACCACCGGGTGCGGCTAGTAATTGGGAATCGGCAATACGCGAAATTTTACAACATGATAGTTTTTTTGTAAAAGATGTTGAAATACAATCGCCAAGAGATTTTTTCCGATTATGTATGTCAAAAGAAATAGATTCTTTGTTTCCAAAAAAAAATATATATATTTTTAATATTTGTTACGTTTTGTTATTGTGTAGATCGTGAAGTTCCCGTTGGTCTATCACTTTGTTCAACTCAATCGACATGGTGTACAACATCATTGGATGAACGAGAAAAATGTGAAGTTGTACGAGCCGGTGCTTTATCAACCGGGATTTTTCCAATCATTGAATGCCTGGAACCACAATCAAGTGTTGTTACGTGCATCAATGAAATAAGTGCAAAACGTGCTGATTTTATGGCAATCGATACAAATTTCGGTTATTTGGGAAGACAGTAAGTGTATTTATTATAGACTTTAACTATCTCTAAATACTATTATAATCCAATGATTGATAATTAATAATAAAAAAAAAATTTTTCAAGTCCATTAAATTTAACGGCTGCATTATTTGGTGAAACGGATTCAGAGAAATATTCATCAGTTGTTGTATTAATCAAAGCCAATTCAACGTATGAACGTTTTGAAAATTTTAAACATGCAAAAGCTTGCCTACCGGAATTCAGTGGAATTGGTAAATTGAAATGAAATTTTAAAATTATATAAGAAGACATAAATAATATTTTTTTTAACTATAACCCAACCACTATCCACCAACCACCCAACCATCAAAACCAAAATAGCTGCAATGTCTTTTATAAATACGGGTAAAAATCGTGGTTTCTTTGATAAATCCGAATGTAAATATGCTCGTTTATTGAGTGAATTTTTTGGTTCATCGTGTATGCCCGGTGCCAAAGATTCTCAACATGATCGTAATAATGATAATCCCGACGGTTTATGTTCATTGTGTCAAACAATGGTAACTGTTGGACCACCGCCAACCATTGATTTAGCACCGATTGCACCGCAAGGTAAATAAATTTTGGGTTTTTTTTATATATGAAAAAATTATAATTGTTTCGAAACATTTAGATTCAGATTTTCGTTTAGCACCAGAACTACCGCCACCGGCATCCGATGATTTTTTCCCAAGAGCTGCCGGTGAACCGGATGAAGTCATTGATGAAACAACAACTGAAACAACGCTAGAAGAGGAACAATTAGGTAATAAAATCAAACCCGATGATTTTGATCAGAAAAATTTGTAATTATTTATTTCAATTTATTTTTCAGATTTATCTCCACGTACCGAATTACGAATTAATTGTAATGCAGATTCAACAAATCGTTTTTATGGTAATCGTGGTGCATTATTATGTTTACATGAAGTTGGTGATGTTGCCATTGTTGAATTACAATATTTAAAAGGTAAAAAATCTATGAAAAACTAAATTAATAATTTTTGTAGCATATAGTGTAAAAGTATTGGGAGTATAGAGTAATTCGTGCGGTGCGTTCTAAGAGTGGGCATTACTAGAGTATTATTTCGCATCGTGTTCAACCGTTACTATATTCATTTGAAAGCTACTGTTATTGCGTGTCTTTTTCAGCGAATATGTCATTTGATTGAAGAGTAAACAACATTTTTTGGAACTATTCATTGGAACATGTCGTCGAACACTGTGCCAGAAAAAGTGTTTTTGCTGGGGGAGTTCTTCTTCATTACCTTACTTCATGTTAAAAAAGTGCTACCGAAAGTCATCGTATTTTAGTAGAGGTTTATGGTGAACATATGCTCTAGCTGAAAGAATGTGCCAGAAGTGGTTTTCACGGTTTAAAAGTGGCGATTTCAACTTGGAAGAAGACGATGAACGACCCGGACAGCCAAAAAGATGATGAAGATGAAGAATTGGAGGTATTGCTTGATGAAGATGCGTGCCAAACGCAACAAGATGTTGCAAAATCATTGGTAGTTGATCAAGCAACCATTTCCGCAGACGTTTAAAAGCATCGGGATTCATCCAAAAGCTGGGAAATTGGGTGCTGTATGAATTAAAGCCAAGAGAGCAGATCGAATGCCGATTCTGCATGTCGGAAATGTTGTTTCAACGCCACAAAAACCAGTCATTTTTACATCGGATTGTCACTGCGGTGATGAAAAATGAATTCATTACGATGAAACCCCAAGCGCAAGAAATCGTATATGAAGCTCGGCCAACCATCAACATCCACGGTAAAGCCGAATATCCATGGTGCCAAGGTAATGAATGCTCTGTATTTCAGAAGGGATCAGAAGGGTGTGTTGTATTATGCGAGCTGTTGAAATCGGGTCAGACGATCAAAAAGGGGACCTCGACCGAACACAATTAATTTGAAGAGTTTGAAGAGAGCGATTGCGGCCAGAAAACGACCCGACCGATATGCAACCAGACACGGATCCATAATTTTCCATCATCCAACAACGTTGGGTCACATGTTTAAAAACCGGTTTGGAAAACTATTTTGGAAAACAGTGGATGGGCAATTCTACCTCACCCACCTTATAGCCCAGACATAGTCCCTTCTGATTACTATACTTGTTCAAATCAATACAGAATGACCTCACCGGAATACGCTTCACTTCAGAAAAAATTGGCTCGTTTCGTTCTTCACCACCACCAAGCCGGAGAAATTCTTTTGAGATGGAATCCACAAACACAAACTGCCAGAAAGATGGGCAAATGTTGTATAGCTTCCAATGGACACAATACTTTGATCATTGATTGTATAACCATTTTTTCACTGAAATCAAGCCTTAATTTTTGAAAAAAAAAACCGCATGAATTAATCCCAATACAATAAAAATTTGATTAAGATGAATTTTTTTTTTTTTTCTAGAACATGCTAATACATTAGGTCTTAATCCACAAAATTATCGTATAATGTGTAAAAATGGAACGTTAGCCGCACAACCCGGTTTTGATGTTGATGCCGATTGTCCGTTAACGACAATCGTTGATAATGAAGTGTTGGTCCGTCGTAATAGTCAAAAAGCTGATGGTATTACAAATGCATTACTATCTTTGGACATTTACTTTCAAAATGATCCTGATTTTCAAATGTACAATTCATATAATGGAATAACAGATTTATTATTTAAAGTAAGGAATATTTTTTTTTAATTTTTTTTTTTACAAGTTTTCGAAATTTGAATTGCGTATTTTGTATTTGGAAAATTTTCCTATATAATAAAGGATTCAACAGTTGGTTTAATACCACCGGATGCTCAAGATATTGCCGTATCTGTTGAAAATTATGTTAAATTATTTAATGATTTGGAAATTTGTGTAGCGGGTAATGGTTCAACGATAACAACATCAGCATCAAGTTTTCGTATTCAATCGATAAATTATATAATGACATTCATTGTATTGTTATTCACAATGTTACGTTTGTAATTAAAAAATTTGGCGGTTGATCAAGTTAGAAATGATCTAGAGGATGATCAAGATCAAGATGATGATGAAGTAGGTGATAATTGTATTAAAAAAAATTAATTTTAATTAACAACAACACAAACCGTATTGTTTCGCGAATGCGTGTTTTTATTATATATATAGACAGGAAGGGGTGGTTTTTTTTTTTGTTTTTTGTTTTAAGTTTCATGAAAAGTTTTATATCGATAAAATGGATTTTTTTTTTTAAACATATTCCATTTTTACATTAACTTTTATTATTATTATTAAGTAAGAATTTTAGTTCAAAATAAATTTAATTAATTAATTATTTATATAAGATACGAAATAAATATAGAAGAAATTAAATCAAATCAAAATAAATTACAATAAAAAACAAACAAATAATTGAATTGAAAAAAAAAAGAAGAAATTCCAATTTTGTGATGATTTGCTGGATGACAAAATTATGAATAAATAAATAAATATTTTTTTTTGTATAGTTACTTAACAAAAAAAAATTTAAAAAAAAAAACCAAATTTAAGATATTTATAAAAAAATAAATTTTTTGGTTAATAAAATAAATGTAAGGATTTTAAATTAATGATTGGTAATGATTCATCCTTATACGTCCTTAACCAGAAAAGTCATTCTGAAGCTCAAGAATGGAAAGACAGCAGAATTGAACTCTTAATAAATTATGGTGGGGATTTGGATTGTGGAATGGCATATGAAATTATACCTTGAGGGATGGTGAAAGCTTGATGTAATTGTGCCAATATGGTATATATACAAGAAGGGAGACAGACAGGATGTACAGTGTTCCAATTATCCGGGGAATATTCTCTGGATTCCGTATAATAATCGCTCAACAAAATGATCAACTGTTCGTCATACGACCAAATAATGGAAAAGTGTAGGGAACTATAGAAACACATCACCCGTTTGTTGATTTTAAAGCGTCCCTCACAAACGACAGTGTTATTAACCCTAGGATGCATATATGGGTATTTTAATACCCATTAGATTTTAAAAGTGCTGTAAAAACTTTATTTTTTTTACTTATGCCTATATTTATTTTTTTTGGTGACATCTTCGAATATTCAATTCTATCTAAAATTCTGTAATGCACTTGCAAATAAAGTGTTCAGAATCATGGCCATTCTTGTTTTGGTCGCGCATTTGCATATTCTATAGGTATAATTATACCCATGATTAAAAATAATTGTATTATACGGGGTTTCCCAGGGCTCGACAACAATATGCCGTTTTTAGGTCCTGTGGCTCATTTGGAGTCGAAAACATTCTCAAAAATATTCCATATTGGGATTCGTTGAGGAATTAAGCGAATAAAAAACGATTTTTGGAGATTTTCATGTTTTTCGCGACTCTGGAGCACTTATCTCCACAACTATTGTAATTGAAAGATCCATCAGATACACTATTAGGATTAGCGTTAGCATTAAATCGCCTATAAATTACATTAAAAATCATGTAGATCGGACAAGCGGTTCACTAGATATTTAAAGAAATGTGTGTAAAAGATAAATCGTATTTTTTGTTCTCTAAAGTTTGGGGTATCATATCTCGAAAATACACCTTGTAAAAATGTCCGTCCAACTTGCTTAAAAACTTGTTACATTATTTAGCTTTCGTTTAACATAAATTTCCATGTGATATCTCTAATATAGTTTCGAAGTTATTCTCGATTAAATAAAAATATAGAATATAGATTTTTAATGGTCAATTTGCATTTAAATTTTATTTTATTTCTTTTTTTATTAAAAAAATGGATTTGAATGTTTTTTAAGGTAATCCTCAAGAACCAGACGATGGCCGCAATTATGTTCAGCTACTTGAATCAGTGTAAAATTTTATTACCAAACAATTTATCATCATTTGGAGGTTCTAAGCGTATGGTTTAAAGTGATTATCTATGAAAAACCTCCTCTGGCAGACATATTTTTGTGATTCAAAAATGGGTTATTTGAGAATATATTAAAAGCGGTTTGGAATAGGATTGCACACCAAATGTGCGGTGCTTGAACGATGTAAGAAATAGCCAGAACGACGTAACTAGTCCGGTCTAATTATCTTAAGAATTAAGGAAGTTAGTTAACATTTTATCTCTGCGGGTATAAATATACCCGGTTTATGCAAAAGTGTAGAATTTTTTGTTATGCATCCTAGGGTTAAGGAAAAAATTATGGCGCACAATCGAGCAGGATTTGGTTTCACAAATTGATAGGTTTCCCACCAAAAATTGATAGCCATATGTCAAAATTAACATTGACCCAAGTATAGTTACATCTCAGGTAAAAAAAAAAGGGGGGGGGGGGGTATCAAAAATCGAATGCATTTTAAACTATTGACGGAGTTCGGCAAGTGCGGACCCTTTGGCTACATTACGTTTTCAACGTTATATTGGAAAAATTTATATAAAAGAGCAATAAACAGCACAATTTTTACTTCATCTGTTCAATTACTCCTATGGCTATGCCGATGTTCATGTAACATATATTGCGGGTAGAAAAATGATTGCTTTTAAAGAAGTGAGTTCTTATAATGAACTTGGAACGTGAAGCTTCCGTAAAGAAAAATAGTACGTTTATCGGCACAACATCAAACAAAAGTATCAAATCAGGTCAGAACAAATATGAAACGGCTGAAACGAATTTTTCGGTGTTGCATAGGCGATACGAACATGAAATTGTATAGCGTATAGCCCAACATGGTTCGGGTTATTAAGGTGTGTGTTTTTTGCTTAAGGTGTGGTATGGACAGCAAAAATGCTAGAGAGCAAACCAGGTGGAGCAATAAGGAGCGTTGGAAGCCGGTAGGGGTAGGTGGAAAGATGAAATTGAAGCGGACCTTCGGGCTGTCGGTGGGCCCCGGCTGACGGACGTTGACAGTGAATAGGCGCCCGGTTGGAGAAGGATCAACAGCCAAGTGTTTTGGGGTTGTATGGGTGCGTGTAAGTAAGTAAGTATAATGGGATAAAATTGGTAATGATATGATGAGAAACTTTTTTTCTATAAAAAAAAAATTTCAAAATCAAGGGAGGTTTTTTTTAAATAAAATCCGTCATCTTTACGGTTAAATCATAACGGTTTTTTATAATGAATGTAGTGTCTTTAGGCGATTTGTTTTTCCCAATCAAAAAACAGAAATATTTTTAACAGACTTCATCTGACAAAATGCCTTCAATCGCAACAGTTAGCTAGTCAAAATATATTTTAAGGTATTCAACAAAAAACCCTATAAATGTTAAATGTTTGTTAAATCAAATAATAAAAAAACTTACCCTAACAGATTATTTAACAATTCTAATACATTTGAAAATTCCAAATATGGTTTTTGTTCAAAATTTGTTAGATTATTATTTGTATTTGTATTGGTTGGTTGTGGTTGTAGTTTTCCTGGTGCTGATGATGATCCAGCACATTTTAATTTACGTAATTTCCCAGATATTCCAGAATTTTTAATTACATATTTTCCTTTATAATTATTTTCAATTAATTTCCAAATTGATAACATTATCGAAAATTGTTCATCGACTGTACCATTTTCTAATACAATATTAATTAAATGAATATATTCTTCTGATAACGACGCGGTGGTGGGTGAGAGAAAATGTAAAAAATTATTAATTCTTTTAATCAATTCAATCAAATATCAAAAAATAATATACCTGATGAAAGTAATGAAACTTTATTTGGTGTCGTACCAAATGACATATTACGAAATATCAAAATTATATATTGACGAATTACCGGCTTTAATGTTGACTTTAAATATAATAAATATAATAAAGTTATAAATCTGCGGGGAATTTAAAAATTTTAATGGATTAATTTTTAGGTGGAAAAACATAAAAATTTTGCAAATAACAAACCTTGGACTATTCCCTTCCGGATATCTTGTATAAATTTCGAATAATTTTAACCAATAAATTGTTATTTCTTTTGAATATTCCGTTTTCATTTCTGTTATACGATTTAAATTATCAAATAGATTTAATTTACCAATTTGTAAACGTCCTTCAATACTTGCACAACAATTTGATATTATATAAAGTATTATTTCCAATTTAGAACTGTTATTATTATTATTATTATTAGAAGCAACACCAATATTATTTGATGCCGACGCTGTCGCTGTCGTCGTCGCCGCCGCCCGCCTTCCACTAGATTTAACTTTAAATGTTTCATCAATTGCCTCATTTGATAATAACAGTAAAATTGAATGTGAATAGTCTTTATCGGTTGTTGACAGGCATCGGCATACAATTAATGAATCTTCACTTAATACAGCGAACGTTTTTAACATTATTTGTTGTAATTTAAAATGTTTATTTATCCATGACCATAATTTTATTGTTATTTTACTTAATTCTAATATTTCATTGGGTCCTTTAAGACACGCCCTACCATACCAATTCAAAATAATTTCATAATTCATTTGTAATTCATCGATTATTGGTTTTTTCTACAAAAAAGAAATATATAAAAGTTTTTTTTTATATTATTATTTAGTCCGTCAAGAAAAACGTAAAATAGATTATTCATTGGGAGTAATTTATTGGAAGTATGCATGTGAAAAAATGGTTATACAATCAATGATCAAAGTATTGTGTCCATTGGAAGCTATACAACATTTGCCCATCTTTCTGGCAGTTTGTGTTTGTCAATTCCATCCCAAAAGAACTTCTCCGGCTTGGTGGTGGTGAAGAACGAAACGAGCCAATTTTTGATACCCTAATCGATCGAAGTGAAGCGTATTCCGGTGAGGGCATTCTGCATTGATCTGAACTGAACAAGTAGTAATCAGAAGGGGCTATGTCTGGGCTATAAGGTGGGTGAGGTAGAATTGCCCATCCACTGTTTTCCAAAATAGTTTTCCAAAACGGTCTTTAAACATGTGACCGAACGTTGTCATGATGGAAAATTATGGATTCCTGTCTGGTTGCATATCGGTCTGGTCGTTTTTCCGCAATCGCTCTCTTCAAACTCTTCAAATTAATTGTGTTCGGTAGAGGTCCTCTTTTTGATCGTCTGACCCGATTTCAACAGCTCCCATAATACAACACACTCTTCTGATCCCTTCTGAAATACAGAGCATTCATTACCTTGGCACCATGGATATTCGGCTTGCTTTGCCGTGGATGTTGATGGTTGGCCGGGCTTCATATACGATTTTTTGCGCTGTAGGGTTATCGTAATGATTTCATTTTTCATCACCGCAGTGACAATCCGATGCAAAAATGACTTGTTTCTGATTTCTGACATACAGAATCGGCGTTCGATCTGCTCTCTTGGCTTTAATTCATACGGCACCCAATTTCCAAGCTTTTGGATGAATCCCGATGCGTATTTATACGTCTGGAAATGGTACAAAGTTCGACGACATGTTCCAATGAATAGTTCCAGAAAAATGTTGTTTACGCTTCAATCAAATGATATATACTCTGACGAAAGACGCGCAATAACAGTAGCTTTCAAATGAACGGATGAACACGACGTGAAATAATACTCTAGTAATGCCCCATTCTTAGAAAGCACCGCACGAATTAATGCATACTTCCAATATTATTGTCCGTCAAGAAGAACGGGCAATAGTAGAGATTATTTAAATTTATTAAATTAAAATACTAAACCTTACCTTTGAATTTCCAAAACGTTGTTCAAATTCCGAATAAGATTTCAATTCCATATCATCATAAATTTCCCTTAAATTATTAATAATTTTATATAGAAATTTATCACCATAGGCCATTGTACGGGTTATTTCTGAATGATACAATAATATTCCAATTGTACGATAAATCAATTTACAATATTCTTTTGTAGCTGGAATGGAACCAAAATCAAATGAAATCAAATATGATGAATGAATGAATGAAAAAATCAATTATAACGTTTGACTAAATATTTAAATAATTACCTTCTCGTTTACATCGATCAAAACAATCAAGTAAATAAAAAAATATCATTTCCGTTGCACAACAATAATTTATGGAATCATCTGATGAATTCGTTTCTGTTAAATTATCATCTTCATTATAATACATTTCGGTTGTGTCAAGTAATTGAACGAAATCAATATCAATATTTAAATGATTATCAACAGTCTCATTGTTATTATCATCACCATCTTCATCAGCATCATCACCGTTACCGTTACCGTTTTCGTCATTGCCATTTGATTTATAATAATCATTTTTATTAATGCGACAATCATCATCAGTTGAAATTAATTTTGCTGAATTATTTATTAATAATATTAATAATTCTAAACATTCTATTGATAATTCTGTGGAAAATCAAAATTAAAAAAAAAAAACCCTTATAAATGTTATAAAAATATTTATCCACTATTCAAAAATGTTTTTTTTTTAACTTACCACATCCAAATTTACATTCAATCAATCCGAAAACAATCAGTTTTATAAATGATTTGAGAAATCGTCGTTGTTTGGCAAATAATTGACAAATAGTTTGTGTCCCATTTGCGGTTGTTAAAAGACTTTTTAAAAATTGTATAATTTTACAAATTAATTCAATTTTAAGGGATTCCTCAATGTTGTTGTTAACTGAAAGAGTTGAAAATAACATATTTTAAAAGTTTTTGCTTCAAACAAATCCAAAAAAAATCCCATTTACCATACAATTCCATATTTAATAAATGTATTAATGCATTTATAACAGTATGTTCTTGGATCACCAAATCATATAATAGATATTCATTTTGTAAACAACAAAT
This sequence comes from Dilophus febrilis, assembly GCA_958336335.1. NCBI lineage: Eukaryota > Metazoa > Arthropoda > Insecta > Diptera > Bibionidae > Dilophus > Dilophus febrilis. The sequence continues at coordinate 10,473,006 of OY284472.1, read as the reverse complement.
GGATGCCAATTGACAAATATCCATAACCATTCGTATCGATGATGTATACAAATTAAATTGTACAATTGGTATTAAACGTATCAAACCTAATATTATATAACTTTCAATAACTGTATTGATAATACACAAATCATTATCATCTGGATTATATGCATTTCGTGCTGTATCATCACGATATTGTATTAAATTTATTAAAATATTACAATAAACACGAATCAAATCACAACTTGTAATTTCAATTGTTTGTAATTTTTGTAATTGATCGTTATCATCATCTTGATCGTGATCATCTTGATCTTGATCTTCATTTGACGTTGAAAAATATTCCTTTAACAAAGTATTATTACACCGTTGTTCAATATAAAATGATTTAATTGATATTAAAAAATGTTCAAAAAATTGTTGTTTTTTTAATATTTCCATAATTAATTGGAATGGTCGATCATTTTCACGTTCCGGCCATTCTGAACATATTGGTTTTAATTTTTCATTTAATATTTTTTTACCAATAACAACATTATTATTATTATTCGGGTCGATGGATGGAGGTTGTATCGATGATGATGATGTCGTGGATGATTGATGCGGCACCGGCAGCAATTCTCTCTGGCAATGATTTATTAAATTTGAAAATACATAACCAGCAGTTTCACGTACAATTGAACATTCATACGAATCTAAAAATGTACTTAAACAGCATGCATGAAAACCACCCGGTAAATAGGATAATTTTTTAATCAGTTTCATTGAACCATTTGGGCTCAACGAAAATTTCAATAGTATTGACCAACTGAATGTTCGTATTTGTAAATCATTATGACCACATAAACCCGATAAAAATCGTATATATTTTATTTCAATTTTATTCCATTCTGTATTAATTTCATACGTTTGACTATTATTAATATGATGTACGAATATATCCATTAAATTACGTATTGTTTGTAAACATAATTTATTAAAATAGGAACCGGATTGTGCCATCGATTTCATGGCAATAATAAATTTAAATAATTTATTGATAATTGAATAGATTATTTTTCTGGTGTTTCCTTTCTTTTCATCCACCATCAATTCGATTTCATCAATTGCCAGCTGCGGACATTTTGTACACAATTGTAATAAATATATTAGGGAACGTAATTTGTCTGGGGAAAAAATAAATATTATTATTATTAGTTTTTTAATTTAATATACTGTGAGCAGCTGGATTATAATTGAATTGGGGGGGGGGGGGGGGGGGGGGAATGACATGGTGATGATAACCAAAAAGAGCTAAAAAGAGTTATAATAATTGTTCCATTCAATTACCAGGAGTAGGTAAAAAAAAAAGAATAGATTTTTCCGGAATGCCGAACTACTCCGTACTATAGCAAAGAGTAATTTGGAATAGAAAAAATCTACTATTTTTTTACTCTTACCTACACCTGGTAATTGAATTGAGGAACGCAACTAATGAATCCATACAAGTAACTATCTACAAAATATCTAACTGCTACCGAATTAACGGAGGATTATTCATTATGGAAGGCAACTAAAAGGTTAAAACGTCCTCAACAACATATGTTCCACCTATAAAAATTTAAAAATGGTGAATGGGCAAAAAGTAATAAAGAAAAAGCATCAGCATTTGCAGCGAACATTTGTTCGGGATACATTTGTTCCTTATCCACCTGTGAGTATTACTGAGTATAAAAACAATGAAATAATCGGATTTCTAAAAACAAGCCTTTTCAAATGAATGTTCACCAAATAAAAAATTTCACCATAAAGGAAGTTTATATAGACACACTATTTGTAAGGAAATTAGCTACAGAAAAAAAACACCAGGCCATGATATGATATGATGGTGGTAAGCGTCTATAATGGAATTACCGAAAAAAAGGTATGCAATTAATTACTTATATATTCAATGCCATTCTGAGAACGGGGGCTATTTTCCGGAACACAATGGAAAACCACGGCCCAAATCATAATGATTCTGAAAAACCGGTAAAGGATTTGAATATTTTTGGAATCTTACAGACCAATTTAAAAAGTTTACTGCCAGCAATGTCAAAGGTATATTTGAAAAGCTATTCATGAAAAGATTAAGACCGAACCATCAATTTGGTTTTCGCCAACAACATTCGCCAATAGAACAGGTGCCAAAAGAGTATAGTTGACAAAATTAGTAAAGACCTGAACCTGCTAAAAGATATTGTTCAACCGCATTCCTCGATATCACAACAGGCGTTTGATAACGTCTGGCATGAGGGTTTACTGTACAAACTTCAGAAAGCGCTACCGAACCCACCACTTTTATCAAATTACTTGAAGGTTTACTTGGTCAACAGAAAATTTATGGTCAAGCATCATAAGGAATGCATATCGCAAATTGGCAGAAATATATTCGGCGGACGGTGCCTCAGGGCAGTGTTTTGGGTCCTGTGTGCTATATCTGCTATTCACACGGCGTATTTACCAACTGAAAGCGACACAACATTTGCTGATGATACCGTCATCTTGGCATCTTGGAGTATGGATTCTCAAAATGGCATCGATGAAACTACAGAATTCCCCCAAATAAAATTTAAGACTGGTTTAAAAAAAAATGGAGGATCAGGGCAAATGAAAGTTTAAGTCTGTTCATGTTACTTTCACCGCACCAGAAAAGACACCTGCCCGATGGTGAAATTGAACGAGACTCAACACTGCCGAAAACAGGTTGTTTCGGCAAGATACTTAGGCCTTCATTTGGATAGAAGATTAACATGGCATACACATGTGGCTTTTCTAAGATTTGTAACTATTCTTTGAAGAGAAAAAACTCCAAGGTCTTTGTTAGAATACCAAAACGCTGAGTTTCAGTGCTGGATGAAGAAATATTCCATCGCAAAGGTCGGATGACTATTTTAAAAATCAATCCAAATGGCATTACACTACCAAGCGCGAACAAACAAATTTGCTTGCTATATAAATAGACATCATACAGAAATTGAAATCAAAGAAGTGATTTTGGAAGAATTAAAATAAAGGACACGACAGGATCTGACTGTGAACTCTGAACTGTGAACTGCGAACGGTAAGTGATTGTGAACTCTTTCAACTGTGCTGTGCTGAAAATGTATATTATGGAATGTTTATGAATTGTGCATGAAATTGAAACGAAATGAGTGAAGGATTTGTTTAATTGTTATCAATAAACAAGAATGGAGACAGAACATTCTTACTAATTTGTTGCATTAAGTGTATTTTACCTTAAGTCATTCAAGTACAAATTTTGTGAGATTTCCTAATGATCGTTCAACTTTGATCAACTGTTAGTTATTCCGGACAGATAATGGAAAAGTGAATTGGAAATGTAAAAACGTAAAAAACACATCGTCTGATGATGTTTATTGATTATTTGAATAAGTCGTTCAACAATTGGTTGTGAAAAAAATAACTACGATCTTGGTCTTGGACTTGCCTTCCGACAATACCGGATAAACCGTGACAATGATAATTGAAAATGAACTCTTTAATTAGCGCTGAATTGCTTTAGGAAACAAAGCGCACAACAAAATTTTATTGATTTTGTTGTAAAAGATATTCTTTTTTCACGTGGGCATTGCACAGAAAACTAAAGGTATGGACCGAAACGACATGGTTGATACATCGCACCAGTTAATGAAGTTAATGAACGGCATCTTGCTGAACGTTAAAATAGAAAATACAGCCCCAACTTTCGATTGACAAGTGAAAAGGTATGATGTGAGACTGCGCCGTCCGTAGTTGATGCGACCAAGGATTTTACAAAAAACATATTGCTTTGAATCAGACTACGATCCAGTTGGGTGTTGAAAGACCGCGCGATTAGTGTAAGAATAGGACTTTCTGGACTCTTAAGAACGTTTCGTACTGACGAACGCTAACGGTGAATGGATCCGGTAGGAGAATTCTTCTATTGTTGGTCTGCAACCAACAATTGTATAAACGATCGCGTTAAAAGTAGAAGAGTAAGTGCAAAAAAGCAAAAAAAATTCAAAAAAATATTTAGTGCTTAGTAAAAAAATAGAAATGATTAGTAAAATACAAACAGAAAATTCTATACGCGGATGGATCTAACCCATCAACCGATGTTCTGGCTCCGGGATATATCTCTCGGGGCTAATCCAACGCCCATGGAACTTGGGGTCGCTCTTCTGGATTTTATTTTATTAAAAGTAAAGTCACACTAATGTGAATACCTGTTGGACATAGTGGAATATAGAGGGTAAGAGCTCTGCTCTGGCTCGGGCACTCAACCACTAGACCATTTTGTGGTTTAGCTTTAGCAACATTTAGCAACAAACTACTTAGAGCAAGGATGAAGTAACTACTACTACTGCTACTGCTGCTGCGGAGGGAGTCCCAGAAACACTGGAATGACAACGGATTTCCTGCAGGCATTCAACAAAGAGCTCTTTTTGTTCAGACATATTCAAAAGGACCAACGAAAAAAAAAAATTCTCGGCTTTAAATAAGACAAATACTAAGATTAGTAGTAGTAGTCGAATATTTTTTAACCAGGTCACTATAATCTAAGAGCTTTCAATCTATACAAGATGAAACAGCGTAAATAGTAAATATACTGTTCGTGGCTGTGTTCGTAGTTGTAGCTGTGCCATACGGAAGAGGAAACGGCAGAACACATTCTCTGTGAATGATGTGAAGCTATATAGCAGACTTGGGATCATTGCCTGAGGAAGTTATGTCCATATATCCATCAATAAGTTGACCAGATTCTGAATGGTCAATGAATTAACGGTCAATGAATATGGAATAAATTAGGGCAGCAACACAATGTTCAGGGGTCGGAGATAGAAGACCCAGTCCAAATACAAAATAATTCTAAATCTTAAAAAAATACAAACAGAAAAATATTTTCCACTTACTTAATTCCCTTTTTTCAAATGTATCATCAAGTAAACGACCACCAATTATAATTTGAAATAAACGATTAAATATTTTAATATGTTTTTCTTGTTCAACTTGTTGTTTTTGTTGTTGTTTCTGTTGCTGATTGGATAGTTTAATATTACTATTATATGTTTTATATTCACACAGCATACGTTTTAAGACAATACCAATAAATTGACAATTTTTACTATAAACAATATCCGATTGATTACATAAATAATATTCGAATTTATCTGGTTGTTGTTGTTGTTGTTCGTGTGGTGGTGGTGGTGCCAATACCGTCGTCTTCGCCGTCCTCAACATATTCAAATGAACTGATGTTTTTCTTAAGAGATCCATTAATATCCATTTATAAAATGATCCATCACCAAATTCAATGGCGTTACCAATAAATTCTAATGTATGGATAAATAAATGATTATCATCGGGTGTATTTGGTGCCGTTAAACAAAATCGCTTTAATACATTTATCATTTTTATTGATTGCATTGATGGTATAAATTTTGTTAGATAATTATTTTGTGTTGTTTTTTGGTTTAATTTGCCAATAGTACAAGTAGTAGTAGGTTCAGGATTATAATAGGTAAATGTTACAAGTGATAATGCATTTTCAAATTGTGATAAGGCATTCAATACAACATTATGATTTGTTCCATTTTCAATTTTCCGACATAAATTTGGTATTGAATTGATAATTTTTGTTGATTCTATTAATTTTAAATCGTATTCATTCAATTTTAATCGATTATCAAAATTTATACGGTTATATAATCGATGGATATTTTTTTTAATGCGCGGCGATGAACCATCGTCATCGTCATCGTCATTGGCATTGGCATCGCCATTGCCATTGGCATTATCCTTTATTGGTTTAATATTTTCTAAACCATTAAACCAAATATTAGCAAATGTTAAACGTAAATATTGCCATTTATTTTCAATGTAATGTTGTTGATCACAATTATTATTATTATTATTATTATTATTGTTATTGATTTGATGTTGATTGTCATTTTTTTCAATCATCGTATCCATAAGTTTTTCATTAAATTTACAATTAATTTGATATGGACTTTTTCCATCATGTTTCCAATGTGTCATTTGTTCTTCATCACATCGAAATGGTATCGATAATTTTTTATATAATAGATATGGTATTGAAATTTTTAATTCTAATTCATCTGAATCCTCCATACCCACACCTCCGCCTCCGCCTTCACCTCCGCTTCCCCCACCAATCAAATAATCATTAAATAATAATAAAAATAATGTCATTGTACAATCCATTTTGAATACAGGATTTTCATGATGATATAATAATAGAGCTCTAATCAATAGATAATAAATATTGATTTCTTTTGACAATTCACGACGAAATAATTTTATTTGTAAACACAATTTTGATAGAATACCAATTGCCGGTATACAACTATCTGGATAATCTTGTGTATGATCCAATCTCAATGAATTACTAATCACCATCAAAATTAATAATATACCATTTTCATTATGTATTATTTCATTTAATTGTGGATCATTTGCCATAATATTTAATTGAATTAATGTTGTTTTACGTACGGATGGTTCAATATCCGAACATTCTAATAATTTTATTAATTGATAAATTATTGATTTCTATATTTAAAAGAAAATAGAAAAATCATTAATTTTAATTTCGATTAATTTGAATTAATCCATAATTTAAACGACAAACCTCATAACAATTGACCATGACCGATTTTTTTCCAAGATCAATAACTGAATCATTAATTATACATAAATTATTTGGTATTACATCTGTTATATTTTTAATATTTGGTAAATATTCTGTAGAATTTTTTTCAATTGATAAAATATATAATATTCTTGATATTGCCTCATTTCGAATTTGTAATCCATCATCTTGATTTTGTCCATAACAAAATAATAAACGTAAATTTCCTTGTAAAATATATTCTAATGGAATGATGGATTGATTATCGGGATTTAATAGATCAAGAATTGCATTGCCTGTTGTTAAAACAATAAAACAAACAAAAAAATTTATTATATTGAACAAGATTGTAATAAGATTATTTTTTTGTTGCATTAAAACTTACCCAATTTAGTTATTTTTGATGTATAACATTGCAATAATGGTAAAACAGGAATTAATATTTCTTCGGTTGCCTTCCAATGATTTCCTAATAGATTTTTACTTCGTAATATTAATAATAAAATTGTTTCAGCATTTTCTTTTATCTATAAAAAAATACAAAAAATACATCAATTTATTTATTATAAATCAATCAAATCGTGATCCGGAAACCGGAAACAATTTTCAAACTTAAATTTCCCCTCCTTACATTTTCATCTTCCGATGATGCTCCAAAACAAATGATTTCAATTAATATGTCAACGGTTAATGGAATACCAAATGAATATGAACATTTTGTTAAATTTTTTCCAATTTTTCCCAATAATAATTCACCATTCATTAAACCACTAAAATTATATTTCACTTTTTCAACACATAATTTATAAATTAATCTGTAATTTGAAAGAAAATAAATAATTAAAAATTAACAATAAAATTTAAATTAGAATAAAATTTAAATACCTTTTAATAGATAAATTATTATAAGCTAATAATTGTAATAGTAATTTATTAGCTGTTTCTTTAAATTTTGGATTACCATCAAATAATGGAATAGATCTAATAAACCAAACAATTAAACAAAATTAAACATGAAAAACGTTTTAAATATAATAATAATAATAATAAAAAAAAATGTATTTACTTTGTAATTGCATAAAATATATTCGTAACTAAATCCAAACTATTTTCAAATGATAAATTATATATAATTTTTGCACTTTTTTTTATCAATTCAACGGCTGTTAATTTTTTTTGATTTTTTAATACATTAACAATCAATTGAATGTCTTCCGTGCAATTTAATATTTCTTTAATTGTACATAAATATGGTGATGAATTAAATTTTTCACTTTGCGTAATAACATTCCGTAACGTTGCATATACATTTGGATATAATTCTCGTAATGGATAATCAAATATTGCTATTTCTAATTCGATTTTCCATTGTTGTTGAATTTTATTTTGGATGTTTGATATTGATGAATTATTATTTTCATTTAAATATTTCATTTGTTCAATTTTACATAATATAAATATTAAAAAAATATATTGATTACGATTTATTGAATTAATTCGTTGTTTCATTTGATTTTTCCAACTTTGTCTGTGTTAAGAAAAAAAAAAAAAAAACAAACAATAAAACGTTGTTAATAAAATTAAATTAAATTATTTTAATTGTGGGGTTTTTTTTTCTGTTTTTATTACCGAAAATATTTTGTTAAATATCCAATATCATTTTGAATTTCCACAATTTGATATTCCATTATTTCAATTTGTAATTTACTATTCCATTTTAATAGTTCACATAAATTTAACAATAATTCATAACATCTATTGATTGTTGAATAATTTTTTGTATTACTATCACAATTATCCTTAATACAATTTAATGTTAAATGAAATTGTTCCGAAAAATATTTTCCAATTGATATTTGTATTTTATTATTGTTGCTGCTGCTGTTGCAGCTGCCCGTAGGTAATTTTCTCTGATCATATTCATTTTGTAGTACAGCTGATGACGGTGATAATTGTGTTGATTGCCATTGTTGGGATGATGCGGATGTGGATGCGGAAGATTTTCTTCGAATCCAAGTTTTAGTTGATTGACGAATTCGTAATCGTTGTTCAAGTGATTTTGTAAATTCTATAAAAATTTCTAATACTTGTAATGTATGTTTATTATTGTCTGCGTTTAATAATTTTTGTAAATTCTGTAAATAAAAGAAATTATGAAATGTTTCAGTGGTTTTTTTTTCAATAATTTTAAGGGGAATGTTGTTGTTGTTGTTGTTGTGGAGCTTAACTGAAGATGGATCGTATCGTAGTCTGACGACGAAGTAAATACGATCATTTTAGTAAAAGCACACAAACCTTTCATTTAACAGAATCGTGATATTTACATAGAAAAAACAATGTATTAATTTTAATTAATTGCCGTTACTTACTCTTATAACATACGGTGGTTGTAGAAAATATTCTGGTGGAAAATCTTTTATAGCTATATGTAAAAAATTTAAAGCATGTAAAAGATTTTCATCATCATCATTTCCATCATTACGTAGTGAATCTTTAAAATGTTTTAATGATTTTAAATCCGATACTAATGGAATATCCCATGGTTCAGTGTAATCATACGATGCAGCAGTATTTTGATTACTATACAAAAAAAACAAGGATTAAATAAAACCCCCAAATAATTTCAAATAATTTAAAGATGCAATATAAAGACTTACATTCGATTATTATCATCAATATCAATTATTTCCATTACAGATGATGATGACGATGATGATGATGATGATGATGATGATGATGATGCCGATGAAGATATTCCGGTAAGATCAATAAATTCTTCATTGGATTTGGGTGTTTTTAATAAATTTTCTTGAGATCTGTGCAGTGATTTTTTTTCTTCAGAATCATTGAGGTTATGATTATTCATTATTAACCGTTTAATTTTTTCAATTTTTAATTTATTATCAAATTGATTTTCTTCTTTTGAAACGAAAATCACTTTTGATAATTCTTTATCTAACCATTTTTTACCAAATACTTGTATTATTTCTTGTGAATATTTTTTACACTACACAAGAAATAAACAAAACAAAAATTAATTATTAAAAAATTAATTAAAAATTACAATTTGAAAAATTTTAATTTTAATATTTAATATTTACCTTAAATAAAACATATAAAATATCTAATAATTTTGATTGTTGATCAACAACTGCAATTGTAGAAGCAGCTGTAGCAGCAGCTGTTGTTGATTCCAATGGTGATAATACAGCGGCAGCAGCAGCAGGTGATTCTTTTCCATTGTATTCATGTAACCACTTTAATAGTCCTTTAATCAATAAAATTCCATTCACATTTAATTCTTCTTCATTATTTTGTTCAATGGTGCGTTTTAATTTTTGTTCAATATTTTCTAGTGCACGATTTCGAATCTCAGGGATTTTATGATCTTGAAATTAGTGATTAAAAATTAAAAAAAAAAAACGGTCAATATAAAAATCGAATGTATAGTGTATTTGAATCGTGTTTGAATTTGAGGTTTTTTTCATTCTATATAACTTATACCTAATTTTGCAATTAATGAATCGGGAATTTCTAATGACATTTTAAATTTTTAAACTAAAAATTAACAAATTAAAATCATTTAAACTTTTAGATTAACTTTTAAAATATTTTATTTTATTTAATTTAATAGTGAATTTGAAAGAAAAATCGGTAACAATTTTGTTTTTTTTTTTGTTTTATAAAATGCACTTGCACGTTGCACAAATACCATATGAAAAATGAAGAATGAAGATTCCTGAACAAAGCAAGCGCCGCCCGCGGTGCAAAAAAAAAAAAGAAAAATGGCTGAAAATTTAACGAATGCGTTATTAAACGTGTGTTGAACGAACAAAAAACAATATGCGTTAAATTTTATTTGGATATTTTTCCAATATATCGATTTTCCAGACAAAAAATTATTTGACATTGGACATTTGACATTTGTATTTTCAAAACACCCCCCACAAAAAATTAACCTCTTGTTTTTCTTCAATATTTTTTTTTTTTATTTAATTTTTTTTTCCTTGCATATTTTACACCATTCATAATAGTTTTAACCCGAAAAAAACATTTAAATTAATATATAATAATTATTAAATAATTAATTAATTAATAAATAATTTAATAACAATAAAAAAAAACACGCAACGCAATGCATAACATAAGAAATATATTAAAAATTAATTTACAATATATAACAAAATGTTCAATAATAAGAAATAATACAACAGCATCTGCCGCAAGTGCCGCTGCCGCCTCGAGTTCAATCTCAACAAAAGACATTCTATCGGTACCCCATCCAGAAGGAATTCAACAACCGGCAAATCCAAAATTACAAACAATTGTTAATGATATTGCCCGTTTAAATCTATTAGAAGTATCCGAATTAAGTAGTTTATTAAAGAAAACATTAAATTTACCAGATGTACCATCATCAGGTATGATGATGATGATGGGCGGTGGTGGTGGTGGTCCAAATATGGGAAAAGCCCAGGCCGAAGATGAAGAAGAACAAGCACCGAAAAAAGTTCAAACATCATTTAAAGTAAAATTAATGAAATTTGATGAAAAACAAAAAGTACCATTGATCAAAGAGATAAAAAATCTTATGGAAGGTATGAATTTGGTACAAGCTAAAAAATTTGTTGAAAGTGCACCGACAACCGTTAAAGATGATACAACAAAAGATGAAGCACAAAAATTAAAAGATGCATTGGAAAAAGTTGGTGCAACCATTGAAATTGAATAGATACAATAAATTTGATATATTTTTTTTTTGGATTGTTAGATTTAAGTTAGAAGATTTTTTTTTTTTTTTAAATGTAGTAAATTAAAAGGAAAACGAGCAATGCGATAATAGTAATATAATTTTACTAATAATAATACAAGAAGGGCATTTATTTTAATGAAATATTATAACATGATAAATTAAAATTGTATGTAAACCAAAAAAAAAATTGTTACATTTTTCTTTCATTTATTTCCTAACTAACTAAAAAAAAACTTTATGCTTTATTTTGGATTTGCAAAATAGTCCTGGTCATCCAATGACCAAGTTTTTAATTAACGATTAAATAATCAATTTTTCAATGTTACACTTTTATTTTGCATTTTCTGATCTTCAAACTTTATGGATTGAGATAATTTTACATAAAATGAAATGGAATTCGTTTTTTTTTTTGACTTTATGATCCTTTTTACAAATTAAATGGTGGTTTGTATAGAAAAGGGGTGATTTCTAGAGACAAAAAACACCAACAGAAAAAAAATTAATGAATTGTACTAAAGTCCGCAAGAGTTGAGGTGGGAGATTCAAGATCCAAGTCCAAGAGAGTTGTGTTGGGAATTTTTTTCTTAGAGATTCACTATATATTATTAAAATGTTCCAAAATATTACTAATTATGATGAAATGAACAAAACTTCTAGATTCAAAATTTCAGTAAAAGTTATCAGTAATCAGAAAATCAAAAAATATCTATGTGGAAACCCCCGCAAAAATGTGGATCTTACGCTTCCGTATCCTAACAAAAATGTGTAAACTTCGCAAAACCGCATCCTTCTTTTATTTATTCTGCATTTTCAAACAGCAGCAAACCAACTCCTCGGAAAAAAAAAACGCGAAGACTCCTCCGCGAAAATCTTCTGGTCGAATATTCATTTTAATAAAAAATTTCTAAAACCTTAAAATTGTTTTTAAAATTAATTTTTTTTGCATTCAATAAAATTATTGGTTCTTTGATAAAGTTTAATCGTTTAATGGTTTAATCGTACCCACCAAGCACCCCCAAGACCATCATCTTAATTAAAATCAAAAAAACCTTTCAAAATAATTTATGAATTTCTCGTAAGTGATATTCCAATGGTAAAATCTCAAAAAAAAAAACGGGATTTTTAGTAAAAAAAAAAAAACTAACAAATCAAAAATTTGAATATTGAAAAAAAAAAAACTATATTTTTATTCTTTAATAATAATAATAATAATAATAATAATTAATAATTAAAAAAAAAAATAAAGCCTAATTACAATTCTATTAATTTTTTAATAATTTTTTACCAAATTTAAATGTAAAATTACACAAAAAAAAATTAAGAATATTAAAAAAATTTTACTAAATAAGTTACAAAAACAAAAATTCAAAATAAAACCAATTTTTTTATTTGTTTTTTTTTTTTTTTTTTTTTTTCAAAACATATCTTCGATCGTCTGATAGTCAGCCAGCGTTCAGCGGAGGGCCGCTCACGGACGATCGCGAAAGATAATTTAATTTGGTTTTTTTTTTATTTATTAATTAATTTATAATAATATATTATAATTTTTTTTTTGCTGTGCGGCGTTTTTTCTGTTTGAAATAAAATTAAATCAATTAAATTATTAAACATTCATTTTACTTTTTATCCATTATTAATTTTATATAATCAATTATTTGATCATTTGTCATTTTATTTGGTAGGAGATCCTTTAAAAACGTTTCATTTATTGAACAAGAAGATTCATTTTGTTGTTGTTGTTGTTGTTGTTGTCCCGATTCCGATTCCAATTCCAATTCCGATTCCTGTTGTTTCTGTTCCTGTTCTTGTTGTCGTTTAAAAAATTTTAAAAATTCATTATAAAAATATGATTTTAATTGAAAATCTTTATCGATTTCTTTAAGTAAATGTTCAATTAAATGATTTATTGATAATCTATCCAATAAATTTGATTCAATTTTATTTATATCCATCATTGTTGAATTTCTATTATTATTAATTGTTGTTGGTGTTGATGTTGTTGTTGATGTTGTTGTTCGTACATCAAATAAATAATTAATTATTTCTAAATTTGAAAATTGATTTAATACATTTAATTTTAATACATTATAATTTGGATTATTTTTTTTAATTAAATGACTTTCATTATTTTTACTATTATTTTTATTATCATCATCATTATTATTATTATTATTATTATTATTATTATTTCGATCATCATTCAATTGAATTCTATTTATTAAATAAATAATAATTTCATCAATTTTTATTGTATCAAATAATTTTAATTTTAATTCATTATCTTGTTGTTGTTGCTGTTGGAATTTTTCAATAAAATAATTAAATATTGAATTTATTGGTAATTTATCACAAATTTGTTTATGAACATTTTCTTGGATTGTTGTTTGTAAAAATTCCTGGGGATATTTTTCCGAGAATTTTTCCAATACATAATTTATATTCAATTCAACCGATTGATTATCAATTTTTGTAGATTTTCCATCAACATCCATCATTATCATATCATCATTAACGTTTTCAGTCGTCGAAGTCGTCGTCATGGTCGTCATTATTCCATCTTCTTCTGTTGTTGTTGTTGTTTTCTTTTTCTCTTCTGATTTTTGAATTTCTGTATTGGTTTGTTGTACAGCATTTAATAATTGTTTTGTTAATGATTTTATTATTTTTGTTTGTTTTTGATTTTGATTTTCATGTGATTTTTGTAATGTGGAAAAATATTTTTCCATTAAATCATCAATTGAATATTCATTAAATATATATTTTAATATATCATCATTTGTTTGAAATTGATATTTTAATGGTATCGATGACGATGGCAATGATGATGATACTGATGTTAATGATGATGATGATAAAGAAGCCATCGATGGAACTGATGGAAAACATCCTAATCTTTCATTTATCGATAACATATCATGAGGTTGACTTTGAACATGTTGTTGTTGTTGTTGTTGTTGTTGTTGTTTTTGTTGATTAAAACGTGCAATTTCAATCATACTATGAATACGACTATTACGTATTAAATTTGGTGATTTAATTTTAAATGTTTTTTTAAATTGTTGTGTTGTTGGTGAACATCCATTATTATTATTATTACCGTTGCTTTTATTGTTATTATTATTATTATGTTGATGATGATGATGATGATGATGATGATTTGTATTATATTCATCTTGATTACGAACATATTCTTTAACAGTTGATACTGGTGGATCGGGAAAATTTACACGTTTACGTTTTGATTGATTGATTGATGATGTTGTTGATTGAGATTGAGATTGATTCTGATTTTCTGGTAATGATGATAATAATGCAAATGATGTAGATGATGATGATGATGATATTGAATTATTTTGTTGTTGACTTTGTTGAAATGAATCATCATCTTGTGAACGTTTACGTTTTAATATACTACAAGATGGACTTGCTGTTGCCGGTGGTAATGGTTTTGAAAATGTTAATAATTCATTTGAATTTGTTGGAATTAAATGAGCCGATGAAAATGATAATGTTGATTTTGGTGTTGTCTTCAAGTCATTATTATTATTATTATTATTATGAATGTTTGGTGTTGATGATTGTCCAATGTTATTACCAAATATTGATGCAGATGGTGGTGATGATAATAATGATGATTGTGGTGGTTGTAGTATTGATGGTGATAAAGATGATGTCGGTATTGTTGTTAATAAAGTTGATGTTGTTCCAGTTGTTATTCCTCCAGTTGTTGTCGTTCCTGCTATTGCAAACATATTTAATAATTTTTCCGTACGTGATGTGAATTTTTTTTGTTGAACAATTGGACGTTGTTGTTGATGTTGTTGTATAATTAATGGTTTTTCCAATGAAAATACATCACCACGTAAACCGGATCCAGATTTATTCGATTGAGTGATTGGTAATTCTTTTAAAATTTGTTGTTGTTGTTGTTGTTGTTGTTGCTGTTGTTGGAAATTATCATTTAAATTTTTCTTCAATTGATATTCAATGGGTGTTGATGACAATGGTTGTGTTGTCATATTAAAAATACAATCATCATCCTTATTAGACTGTAATTTACAATCCATTTTATTTTCTTGTCCACTTTGTTCCATTGTAGAATTATTTTCGCTTGGATTTACAGAAATTTGTAATTTTCCATTTGAATCCAATTCATTGAATTCCGTGATCCCATCAATGGCGGCGGCAGCAGCAGTGGCGGATGTTGTTGGCGTTGCCGAATTGTTTCTAATAAATGTTTGTGTTGGTAAATCAGCAATATCTTGATTAATTATCTTAATTATTTTCTTATCATTAACCGATTGATCGTGGTGGTGGTGGTGGTGGTGGTGGTTGTCGTCACCCCCATCATCATTCGGTTCAATAAGACCAACACCATCTGCATCGTCATCATCAATCAATGGTTGCGTTGGCATATTAAATATATTTTCATTTGAAATCGGTACATTATTTTTTGAATCTACGTTGGCAATACGTAAATTTAATCCCGTCCCGGAACCGATCCCGGAAGATGGTGATTTTTTAACTATAAATTGTTGTGTTGGTAAATTAGCAATTGAATCAAAATCATCTTCATCATCATCCACTTCATCATCATCATTACGTTTATGTTCCAAATTCTGATGATTATCACCTTCTTTACGATTCAACAGTTTTTCATTATTTAAATGAATTGGTTGTGTTGGTAAATTAAATAAATGATCGTTATTATTATTGATATTATTTTTCGGTAATTCTTGTGTGGGTAAATTAAAAATATCTTTTCCAATTTCTAATGGTTTATTAATAACGGTATGGCGGTTTTTTAACGGTGGTGGTGGTGGTGATATTTTTGTAATACTATTTCTTAATTTCCATTTTATCGACGACGAACCATCAATAATATCTTCAATTGAATTATTTATAACATCAATATCATTATAAATTGAGTCTTTCTTTTGATGATCATAATCTTTTTTAGCCAATAATTTATTATCAACAACAAAAGTTGCTACTACTTTAGCATTACCATCAACAGCAGCAGCAGTAGCAGAATCGGCGGCTGCGACTGCGACTGGGGGTGCAATAATTCGATTTTTTGAAAATGATTCACTAAATAAATTTTTTTGAAGTAATTTATTAATAACATTTGTATTTATCGATAAGGTGACATCATTTTTGTGATTTTTCTCCTTCTCCTTTTCCTGCTCATTTTCCTTAATCTTTTCTGATGATGATAATTTATTTAACATAACTTTTTGATTTTTTCCCTTCTGTTGATTCTCGTCGTCGTCCTCCTCCTCCTCCTCCGCCGCCGCCGCCAATTGTTTATCTAAATATTTATCAAATTCTGAATTGTATTTTGGTAAATTTTCATTATTTTTTTCATTTTCATTTTTAAGGTTTATTCGTTTTTTTATTGTCGATGCGGAACGTATGGTTCGCTTTCGTGATGCCGCCGATGACAATGTTGTTGAAGTTGCTGACGTTGATGATGGTGATGGTGATGATGATGATGATGATGATGTTGATAAATTTGCTGATAATGGATTAGAATTACGTAGAATTCTTTTTGTACTCTTATTTAAATCAACACTTGAATGACGTAAACGTGTTAATGGACCGTGTTCCGTTATAAAACTATTCGTTTGAACAGCATCAATGTTAATGCGTCGTAATTCTTTAGCAATTTTTGATTTTATTGCATCATCACAATCTTCAAATGTTTGTTCAACGGTATTCAAAACATTTTGATCCATCATTAATGTTTGTTGATTTTTTTTTCGTATTTGTTTTGTAGATGGTTTGTTGTTATTCGATGGTGGTGGTGGTGTTATTGATTTTGATGATGATGACGGTGAAGTTGATTTTGATGACGGTGAAATTGTTGTTGATTGTTCAACTAATGGTTTGGTTTGGTTTGTTATGCATTCGGTTGATGATTTGATTTCAATTGGGATAGCGGATTTCTTTTCACAATCTTGATCTGATTTTATTGATTGTTTGTTATTATTATTATTATTATTATTATTGATTATTTTTGATATTGTTGAAAAATCATTTGGTATTGGTACTAATTTTTCAGTTGTTTCCATTTGTTTTTTGCTTTCATCCTTCAAATTTTTAATTTGTAACAATGATGATGATGGTGTTGGTGGTTGCCATGCTTTTATACTCATACTATCTTGTGATTGTGATAAATCATTATATAATGCTGGTATATCAATACGACGTTCCTTTAAACGTTCACGTTGATGTTCGGTTAATTTAGATGGATCCAATTTCCATACAGTTGTTATCGGAACAAAGTCCGTACTACTATTATTATTATTGGTCATTTTAGTTAGTTTATTATTATCAATCTTATGATGATGAAGATTGGATTGCTCAATAACACCAAAATTATTTTCATTTAAAATTGTTTTTTGTAATTTTATCATTAATGCAGAATATCCCGATTTAGTTGCTAGATTTTTTAATACTTTTTCAATGATTATTTTTAATTTACGTGGTTGTGAATTCAATTCTGGGTCACCAATCAATTCTTTTGAAAAATAATCTTTTTTCTGTATAACTTCCATAATGGGTATAAGTGTTTCAATTGTAAAACGTGATTCTAAATTTTTAAAAATTAAAAACACAAATTTTAATACAATTGAAAATGAAACAAAAATAAATAAAAGAATAACGATTCAACACCCACTTACCAGCATTTAATATTGTTGTATGTATATAATATGTTATGGAATCCAATAGGAAATTTAAATTGAGTGTCGGTGTTCTTTTATCCGTTACCAAATCGATAAACATTTTACTAATATTACCGTGAAATGTTTTTAAATTATTTACAGCTTTCATGTATGCATGTAATATTGATTGCCATTCGGATTTAATTGCATCTTCTTCAGCACTCTTAATTTTTTTTTTTTTTTTTTTTTTTTTTGGGGTGAATAAACACAAAAAATATGATTAAAAATTTAATATTTATTATTAAAGTAAAAAAAAAAACTGTTTTTCTTTATTTTAAAACTCAACGCCAAAGGTTAAAAGGGAAATCTAACTCAAAGTCTTTATGATCAATGGAAAACTTTCGTTTCGGTTTGACGATTTGAGTTGTTAGTTAAATAATTGATTGATAGTCGAACTGGGGTTGGAGAAATGAGTCTTGATGTTCTCGGAAAACAACAAAACAAAATGAATTTCTAATGAATCTGTTGGTTATCTTCAATGAAACAGTTAAATAATAGATACAAAAATGTGTCATTTGAAAATTTCTCAAATTAGATGATCGTCTATGATCCATAATAATAATAATTAAATTAAATTTTTTTTCATACGATCAGTGTGAAAATGCATGTTTTTTTGGGATCCTTTTTGGGTTTTTTTTTGGGAAATGAAAAATCCAATGAAATTCTTTAGGTCTGATGGTCGGTTTTGACTGCACAAATACTCTCAAGACGAATGTCGTCTCAAGCAGCGCTTCAACATTAATCTGAAAACATATATTTTGATGTGGGTGAACCGAACCAAAACCAAACGGCCGATGTCGATTAAAACCTGGATGATTGACGGCTAATTGACTACTAATTGAATATAGTTTAATTTGTGAATTGGAACCGAATAATTTTTGCATTCTTCTTGAACCTAAAACCTAAATTGATTAGACATTTTTTCTTTGGTTACTTTGAACAATTTTGACCAACCAAAACCATCAAGAAAAAAATCTAAAACAAACGGTCACAAAACATTGCCGAAACAATAGGAAAGGAAAGGTGGGTAGAAGGGAAACCCACCTGCAAAATATCAGGTAGGCTGAAAAGTTATAAAAATACAAGCGCTACACAAGCATAAAATCCATATACAAGTCGCACAAGTCTGGACTCCAACCGAACCAAAGATGCGTATCTTAATGTATCAAATAAAACAATGGTACTTTGCCGTTTCATTCAAGACACGGCACGGGGTCTGACATTTCAGATATCGAAATGTTTGGTCTTGATTCTTAGGGCTAGTCTTAGGTCAACGACTGCTGACCATGTTGAATCAAGTCAAGCTTAAAAGTCCCAAGTCTGGTTGTCTCATATCTTCGAGACCAATTTAAAATTAACTTTTTTCGAGAGTCCATTAACTTGTGTTAGTTTACAAATAAATAAAAAAAAAATGTTGATAAAAAGGAATTTTGTGTGTGTATTAATAAAGCATTGAAATAAATACTGTTGAAGGCAAGCCTTAGGGGCTTTGACAAACGAATTATTCGGACTCTGCACCGTGCAGTAAAATCAACCTTCTCAACGGTTGAGACGAAATGGTAGGGTTTTGATAAGTTTAACCAAGGAATGAGGAATGAGCACCGAGGACGATGCACCGAGGAGTGAACACCAAAAAAAAAAAAAACAAAAGGTTGTTGTTACCGACCAAAAAAAAACCTCTAAAAAAAATTATTGGGGGTATGCATCATTAATTCTCATATTCATTTGAAACTATATTCATTTGAAAGCTGCTGTTATGGTGCGTCCTTTTCAGTGTATGGCATTCGATTGAAGAGTAAAAAACATTCTCATTTTCTATTCATTGGAACAAGTCGAACACTGTGCCAGAAAAAGTGTTTTTGCGGGAAGTTCTTCTTCATTACTTTACTTCATGTTAAAAAAGTGCTTCCGAAAGTCATCGTATTTTAGTAGAGGTTTATGGTGGCCATATGCTCTAGCTGAAAGAACGTGCCAGAAGTGGTTTTCACGGTTTAAAAGTGGCGATTTCAACTTGGAAGAAGACGATGAACGACCCGGACAGCCAAAAAGATGATGAAGATGAAGAATTGGAGGTATTGCTTGATGAAGATGCGTGCCAAACGCAACAAGATGTTGCAAAATCATTGGTAGTTGATCAAGCAAACATTTCCAGGCGTTTAACACCACGTCGGGATTCATCCAAAAGCTTTGAAATTGGGTGCCGTATAAATTAAAGCCAAGAGAGCAGATCGAACGCCGATTCTGCATGTCGGAAATGTTGCTTCAACGCCACAAAAAAAACAAGTCATTTTTACATCGGATTGTCACTGCGGAGATGAAAAATGAATTCATTACGATAACCCCAAGCGCAAGAAATCGTATGTGAGCGCTTGGCGCGACGGCAAAGCAAGCCGAATATCCATGGTGCCAATGTAATGAATGCTCTGTATTTGATGGGATCAGAAGGGTGTGTTGTATTATGCGAGCTGTTGAAATCGGGTCAGACGATCAAAAATTTTGTTTGGATTTTTGGATAATCGTAAAATGTGAAGTTAATCAGTAGCTTAAAGATATCAAGTGCTTTGGGCATATTTTTTGAATGAATGAATATTTGGGTCTGTACAACAACACAGTGGGAGACCGCGTGAACTCCCGTGATTCGACGGACGACCAATGAAAACAAAACAATGAAAACGATAGTAATAAAAAATTGCAGGAATTGGGTGGGCTTCGAATTGCATTCACGGGTTTCAAAGGTTTTCTTCAGATCTGATCAACAGTCACTTTCGTTTCGTTTCGTTTCGTTTGTTCTCAGACCTCAACAGAAAGATACTTTAGCGCCAATGATGAGTTAACAGATGAGGAACACAACGTGAAATAATACTCTAGTAATGCCCACTCTTAGAACGCACCGCACGAATTAATGCATACTCCCAATAAAAAAAAAATGTGTTAGCTTACGAATTTGTCAAAAGATCTACGTTACAATGAGACGTTTTTTATATTATAATATGCATTAAAATTACTGTGTGTGTGTGTGTCTAAAAGCATGTCAAGTGAAAGAACTCGAAAAGGCAAAATTACATTCATTAGATAATTAAGTATAATACAATCCATATGATTTACTATGGACATATTCTTCATTCACTTAGAAATGAAGAATGCGATATTATTTCCCCCATGGGATTGAACCTTAGAGTTTTTTTTATTTTGCAAAAGAATGTAACATTTTTTATGCAATTTTCAACAAGAAGTGGAATTAATAAACGAATTTAAAATAAAACAATAAAAATAAAAAACCACTTACCCCAATAATTTCCGGTAAACAATCCAACGGATATGTTAATAAATTACAATAAATTTCATTTATATTTTCAAATTCATCCATATGAATTGGTATTGTATTTTTCGTTTTATTATTTTGCATTGAAGTGGCCCTTTTAACACGTATATTCAATGATAAAATATTCCAAATTTTTATTTTCATATACAATGGTAGATGATGAATGGCATTTGGCGTCGTATCAATTATTGTCCGACCACTTTTAATCCATTTTAACATTTCCCTTGTAAATATTTCACGATACGCGAGGCTGTACACCAATTTAAATCCATATAAATTCCGTAAAATTTGATCCAATTTTTCATTGGTCACCAATAAACAATATTTTTTTATTTCTTTTGTATTATTTTTAACCAATTTATCATCGACATTTGAATTATTAACATCAACAGCATCAACATCATCATCACCTTTCATTATCATAATCATTGTAAATTTTTGTATGAATTTTATTAATTGTTGAATATTTTCATTATTATTATATAAATCATGGTATTGTTGTTTATGTTCTTCAACGTGTTCACCGTTGTCATCGTTGCTATCGGTGGTGATCGTGGTGATGGTTGTTATTGGTAATAAAAATTCTGGATGCAATCCAATCATTTCAAAAACATCAATTAATAATTGTTTGTTTTTTGGTAATTTCTAATAAGAGAAAAAAAAAATAAATCAATTAATTAATTAATTAATATTATTATTAATTTATTTATTAAATTTGTTGTTACCTCTTTTATTAATACAGTAATATGTTTTTGTAATTCATTTAACCATTTTTCAATTTCATTTAAATCATTTAAATATTTTATACGATTTAATAGTAATTGAATTAATTGTGGATATGATCGTTTGAAAACTATTTTTTCTTCTTCTTTAGTCAAACAATTATTAATATTATTATTATTATTATTATTATTATTATTATTCGATGTTTGTTGTTGTTGTTGTGGTTGTTGTTCATTATAAATATTTGCAATTTCAAATATCCCTTTGATTAGCATTGAACTGCATTTATGTAATACAAAATCATCAATTTCATTTGGAAATACTTCTAAATCATATTTTGCAAATAATTTTCGATAAAATAATTCATCATCATCATTCGTAAGTTTCTTTAAATTTGTCATCATCGAAATCATACCGATAATTGATGGTATAATTAATTCTTTATAACTGTGTAATAAACAAATAAATCATTAATCATTTATCATAAATCAAATAAACAAAATAGCAATATATTTTATATCATTACATTTCAATTGTTGATGGTTTAATGATTACCGCCGATGCATCCGGTAATGTTTTAAATGATAATTTTGTAAAACAATATGTAAAAAATGGTAATATTACCGAATCGATATACAAATGGGTATCGGTATTTATTTGACAAATTAAATACCACCATACGTTGAATTTCGATTGGGCAATCCGTCTCGATCGTGAATATATCGGACGAAATGGTTTACATATTAAATTTAAACGTTTCGTTGTAAATAAAATATTATTACGTGAAAATAATTTGATAATAACCTGCAAAAAAGAATAATCCATTTCAAAATCCATCCAAAAAGAATTAAATTAATAATTAAAATTCACAGGATGTGGAATATTGGAAGTCCTCCGATCGGAAATGTTAATGAGGTAGAAAGGTAGAATATAAGTGGATGAAAGAATTGATGGTTGATGGTTGAAGGAAGAAGAGTAAAGTATGATTGGGTGTATTTGGATTTGGAGTGGGGATGTGGTGGTGGTATGCAGACGAAATATGAGAGGTGATTTGTTATTATTTGAAGGGATGAGGATGATATTGAGGACACGTGGGGATGGAATGCGATCTAAATTCAAAGATGTGGAGGTCGGTCGGAAGAACAGAGGAGGTGTATAATGTGTAATTTGGTGGTGCCACAGGAAAGTGCATGTGGCACTTTGTGGGGGAATGTCCGATTAGGGGGGATATTAGGGTAAAATGGATTGGGAGGGCAGAATTGACATGAGGATGAATACAAAGGAGTTATTGTCGGGGAGGTTTTTAGGGGGATAATGGAAGTATGGTGACTTGGAAATGTGTTGCGGGGTTTTTTGGGTTGGATATGGAAAAAAGTAGGAACTTTATGGTGAGGGAATATAATGGATAGTAAAGGAGGTACGGTGATAGGAAGTAGAGTGCAAGGTAAAGCGCAAGGAAATTGGACTACGGACGGGGTAACGGTCAAAGGACCGTTATACTTCTAAATGGGGTTTAAATAATGTGAAGTGTAGGTTAAGTTTATAATATTAAGTAGTATATAAGGAAAAAAAAATGTAAATAGGAATTATTAAAAAAATTAAAATTTAAATTTAAATTTAATAATTTATTTCGCAACTAACCTTCCAACATAAATATGAATCGGCAACAAATTCTTTATTTATATTAAAACCAATTTCAACCATATTTAAAAATGTATTCAAAACAATTGGTTTTGTTATCATTTCCTTATATAAAATACGTACAAAAATATCCCATATTTTTTTCCAATTTGAATTACTTGCTTTCATTATACGAATTGTTTGAACGGCATATCTAATGAATAATAATAATAATAGTTAAAAAAAATGTTAGTTTTAGACTAATGAAAATGCAGGACATTCCCGCAATGAAAACGTTTGAACAACAAGAATTGATAAACTATACAAAAAAAACGATTTGGGAAGCTTAAAAAAAAGTATTTAAAGAACAAAAACCACGTTTTAGGATCAAAGTTGCTCTAAAGGGCAGTAGATGACGGAGGTATTTTCTACCTAGACAACTTTGTATCAAAAAGATTTCTTCGTAAATCCTCACATTTTTGTTTCAGATCTTTGTAAAATAACTTGTTTTGTGTTTTTGTTTGTTACTATCCAAAGAGTCAAATTTTCGTGATATTCTGATACAGTTTTTTTTTTTTTTTGCCAATTCTATATTAAATTTTAATTTGGAAAATGTGCTAAAAAAAAAAAAACAATCATATCATATACATACGTATCAACAATTTTCGTTAACATTGCCGGCCACATTGGAAAATCACGATATTCACTGTTGGTAATTAATGGTAAATGTGCGAATGCCGTTGAACAAGCCAAATCTTGAATGGATCGGTTATCATGGAACAATAACGGTAACAAACCCGTAAACCAACATTCTATATGTTCAGCTTTCAATTTAATCCGTTGACTATTTGGATTGATAGTTTTTGCAACATTCCATAATATATCCAATGTCTATATATATATGTATATATACGAAATGAATCAAAACAAAATACAAAAAAATATAAATCAATTAATGAATTGGATTGATTCACTATATTGAAACGTATTGGAATATACTTACACTACCATACAAATGTATTTCACGGTTTTTAAATACTTTATCAGCTGTTTCATATGCATCATAAATAGCACGCAATTCTATATTGATATTATCCGACATCCTAATTTTTGTTTTTTTCTTATTTTAAATTACGTGTTGATTCCTTACTTTAATTTTTAGCGTAAGATTTGATAGTTTTGGCTCTCTGCAGCCGTCTATAATTGGAGGAATAAAACAACAACAATAAAACATTAATTTTCTATTGATAAAAATAATTAATTGTTTGGTTAAATTACAGTTATAGGGGGACACAACACAAAATGGAGACAACCAATTTAAGATCATAGAAATATTTTACTTTTTAATTACCCCCGCCTAATTTTTTTTTTTATAACTTTTATATATTACGTGTAGGAATTAAATATGCGGATTTAGATAACAGAAGAGGCGCAACTAGGGTACAGTTTATCGCAACACACCGCGGCCATTTTCTTTTTTTTTTTTGTCTGTCATTAGGCTATAAATTTCAATATATGTCATTTCATTGAAGTGTAAACAACAAAAGTGTTTTTTTTTTGCTTGGAATACGTCGAAACACATGCCTGAAAAAGTTGTTTTGCGGGGGGAAGTTTAATAACTTTCTTCATAATTTGAAGAAAACCGCTGGTGAAAGTTATCGTTTGTTGGTTGAAGCTTCTGGTGGACATGCTCCATCTCAAGCAACTTGTGAACCGAATGGTTTGTACGGTGATTCCGAAACGGTGATTTTGACGACGGAAGACAAAGAACGGCCAGGTCAGCCAATAAAAATTTGAAGACGAAGAATTGCAAGCGTTATTGGATGAGCGTTATTCGTGTAGAACGCAACATGAATTTGCAATGGCGTTGTCGAATGTCGACCAAACAACCATTGGCAAACGTTTACATATTGTTATAAAAAATAAATGCCATTTTCAAGCCAAAAAATCCGCATTATTAAGTCCTACACCTAATAATTAATGAAAGGTTACAAAAAAAAAAACAATAATACATTTTCAATTGAATATCCAATTTTCATTCAAAAAATAAAATAAATCCCATTGTCAGAACTCTAATGATCATAAATTATAATCTCCTCCCGTTCCAATTTGATTCTGCAAAAAAAAAAAAAAAAAACATGGGGGGGGAAAAGGAAGCCAATAAAAAAAACATCTTTTTGTCTATGTAAAATCATCCCTTTTTTTATCACCCGATTGGAGGAGATATCAATCAGGGGGGAGGGCGGTTCCTCACCCACCCCCACCCCCCAATTCGCATTGTAAAAGCTGTAACACATTTTTTTTCCTCCATTTGTTTTTTCTGTTTTGTTATTTTTCAAGGTTAGCAGATAACAACAATTACAACAACAGAAGCCACATTTTGTTTTTGTTTTTTCCTTTCAGTTTCAATTACTTAATATTTTTAATGAAATGTTTATAACAATAAATTTTTGGTTTGATACATAAAAAAAAAAAAAAAAAAATTCCTCCCATCCGGAAGTCCAAATTGGGCTTCTTCAAAAATTTTTTACCTGTAATTTTACCGCCAATTTAAAAAAAAAAATCCCTATCGGATTAAAAACACCTTTTTTTTTTCTTTTTTTTTGTGCACCAGGTTTTTTTTTATCACTTTTTTTTTTTTTTTCGTTTTCAATCACTTTCTTTTTTTTTTTTGCTATTATTATTTCTTCATTTGTTTTGCATTTGATAAACTATTTATGTTATATATTGAATATTAATTTTGTTTTTGTTTTATTTGTTTTTCTAATTTTTAATTTTTAATCTTTAATTATAAACTGTTTTTTTTTTATTATAAAATAAAAACCATTTTTGTAAAATTCCTCAAAAAAAATCACACACGTCCGCCATTAGCATGGGAAAAGAACTACGAAAAAAAAATTAGAAAAATCCAAAAATCCACAATAAAATCCAACGCATGAAAATTAAAATTTGATAGGTTTTTTTTTTTTTTTTGAAAGATAGGCGAAAAGATGAGAGAAAATTTTTTCGTTAAAATAAACATTTATTTTCTATTTAAAATTGTATTAAAAAGATAATTTAATTTAATTCATTTATTTAATTTATTATTTAAATCAGAAAAAACAATTAAATTAATTTATCAAAGGAAAAAAGACCAAAAAGAATTTCTAATTTAAAAATTAAAAAAAACTATAAAAATAATTTACCCAATTATCACCACATTCATCCCGAATGTGAATTCCATCATTATATTGGGATGAATTTTTGTGGATCATAATTTTGTTGTCAAAATTATTAACGAAACAAAAAAAAAAAAAAAATAGGTTAAATTTGGCGTTTTTTTTTTTTGTGGGTTTTTTTTTGCAAACATAAAGAAAAAAGATATAAAAAAATTCCTTTGCAAGTATTTTTCTTTTTTTTTTGCAAATTGTTTAAAATAAAAAAAAAACAGTTATTAAAAACAATAATTATGTGTTTTAATTTAATTAAATTAAATTAAAAATTTATTGTGGTAATAAATAGAATAACATTATATATATATATATATAATTAAATCAATACACAATGGCTGATAAAAAGAAACAAATTTGTAAATATGGTTTAAAATGTTATCAAAAAAATGCTATGCATTTATCCAAATTTGAACATCCGGATCGTGATTTGGCAACAACAACAACAACAACAACAACCGCAGCAGCAACAATACAACAGAAGGCGCCAAAACAACAAGAAACACAATCTAAAAAAATTGATAATAATGATTTAGTTTTAAGTCCAAATCGTGAAACACGTAATTCATTTAAAAAACGTTCACTATCAATATCACCATCATCTTCAATATCATCATCATCATCATCATCATCATCGTCGTCATCATCATCGCCACGATCTTCATCTAAAACAGCAGCAGCAGCAGCAGCAACAACAACAGCAGGATCATCAACAGCAACAGGTAATGATAATAATAATGTTAATAGAAATAAAAGACGTCGGATTTCAACGAATAATAGCCCGAATACATCTGCAGATTCAAATTCCCCAACAACAACAACAACAACAACAACAAACAATACCACCGATGAAAATAAAGAAGATTATAGTTTACGTTTACGTCCAAAAACATCGCCACCATCCGCCACAAAAAATGGTAATAGTTCACATCAACAACAACAACAAACTCCAACAACAACAACAACAAAAAGAAAATCTAAATCAAAATCAAAATCACCAGGAAATAGTAATAATAATAATAATGGCAGTACACCTTCTGCTACTGCCAACGGTAATTCTCGTCGTCGTCGTAAAACATCACCAAAAGATAGTCATGATAAAGAAGAAGATAATGATCATGATGATGATGATGATGATGATAAACAACAACAACAACGAAGACGAGGACAACAACGACAACAACAAATGATGGATTGTGATGGTCCCGATCAAGATAATGATATTGATTTTATTAATGATATTTTCGATAAAGAAACAAGATTTTCACAACGAGCCGAATACAAAGAAATGCTTTCGAAACCGGAAATATTTATAAATCATAAATTTCTCGTTAAAATGCCTGAAGACTTTTATAAATTTTGGGATTTTTGTACATCATATGTTAATAATTTGAAACGATCAACTCGAACAACAGCAGCTGAAACTGCAACGGCAACAACAACACAAACAACACCCACAACAACAACCACACAAACAACAACAACAACAACAACTGAATTAAAACCAAATAAATTAAAATTACCCGAAAATTTATTTGAACAATTTGGATTACGTTTAATTGGTCCATTTGATGTTTTATCGGGTAAATTTAATGATGCCCGTATGTTTGAACCTGGTGATTATCTAAGACATTGGAGATTTTTTTATGATCCACCAGAATTTCAGGTAACTTTTAGGAAAATATCTTTTATTCATTGAATTGTTTGTTCCCGTCTGGATTTCTTCTTTTAGGCATGTTTAAAAAAAGATAAATCTGGTATTCATTATGGATATTGGCGAGATTCACCACAAGATACAGAATGTTTTATTGCACGAAATGATGTACATAAAGGATGTGAATTTAATTTTATTGCTGATAATATATTTTCGGCTGTATTGTAAGTAATCAATGTGGTGTGTGTGTGTGTTGTGCAAGAAATTGAAATTTGAAGTTGTTTTTTTTTTTACAGACATTTTCTAGAGAAAGATTCACAAGCACTGACACCGTTCAATCGGGTTGCCCTACAACCGATTAAAAAAGCAATGGAAGAATATATGAAAGTGAATAATATCACAGGTACGGATTTTTCACAAAAGTTAAAAAAACGTAATAGTTTAGTGGTTTGTAAAACATTTCATCGAGCCGGTTTAATTGTTCCATATGATCGTAAAACACAAATTGGATATCGTGAACTAATGGAAACTGAAGGTTGGTGGTGGAATTTTGTTTATAAAATACGGATGATGCATTGAAAGCATTGATGATTGAATTTTCCTTATTTTTCCATATTTTTCCTTATAGCTAATTTAAAAAAGATTTTAGCATCATTTCGTAAAGCCGATGGTGACCGCCAATCAATATCAAATATAATGGAAAAATTATATCCATTAATTATGGCTGCAAATATTGGTAAAAAAAAAAAAAACAGAATTAATTCTATTCATTGTCGTTTTGTAAACAATTTAATTCCTTTTTGTTTTTTGTTTTCCATTTAGCCGTTGATGAATGTGATTTTGGTAATGCATTAGAATTGGGAATTGATTTCTTTTGTAGTGGAGCCCCGGAATTACATGTTTTATTATTACAATTTTTAGTGAATGGTTATTCAATGATTGGTAAACCACAATTTATAGCAATTGTTAAGGTAATTTTCTTCATTTGTTATCCCCCCGACCTCGAGTCATCATCATCATCATTACATTTCCAATTAATTATATTTGTTTGTTTGTTTTTTGGTTTATTTACTATAGGCTCATGTGGCAAGTCGAAAACATGGTGAAAATTTAAGTATTTTATAATAGAAATTATTGACTGTGTCGTCTTGGATTCTTTCTTTTAAATCCATATTATTATTTATTATTATTGGAAATGAAAAAAAAAATGATTTTTTGGTTGTTATTTTGATGATTAAATGATGAAATAATTTATAAGAATAATAATAATAATATTTGAAGAACAAAAAACTGTTATGGATGTTTTTTTGGTGAACTTTTAAACTCTCTGCGTTGAATGAAATCAAATTAAATCATTTGAATATTTGTTGTTAATTTAAAAGAAAATTCACAAAAATAATTAAATTAAATTATAAAATTATCTAAATATAATTAATAAAACTAATTATAATAGATTTATTTATTTTATTTATGGTTAATTAATAACAAATTTTTAATATTTATTATTATAAAAGTTTAAAATATAATTTTTTTTTTTTTATCTTGATGTTTCTTCTTCTTCTTCTTATTCTTCTTCTTGATGATGGATGGACTTGAAAGAAAGAAAGAAAGAAAGAATGGAGGAGAGGCTGACATTTTTGTTTTAGAAAAAGATATTTTTAAAGTAATATTTAATTTAATTAAATCTTTAATTTTGTTTTGGTGTTTATTTTTTATTGTTTTTTTTTCTTTTCCTAATTTTGTGAATTATTTTTTTTTTTTCAATTAAATAATAAAAAATAATTCCTATTAATATTAATTAAATAAATAATCGTGTTTTTTTTTTTTTTTGCAACACATAATTTCTTGTTAGGATCTTTTAATTAATATACTAAAAGAAAAATTATGTTTATTGATGATTATTTGATTATTGAAACCGCATAATATTTTATTCTATAATTAGTTAGAAAATAAATCTTAATCATTCATTATTAATGATTTTTAATTCCCATGCGCATTGAAATTGAAATTGTTTTTTTGTAATTTGTGTACAAAAAATGAAAAGAAAACAAACAAATCTCTTAAAAATTAGTTCAAAATTGGAAATAGTTAATTTTTCTTTCAATCCCATCGATTTCTTTTTATTGGTTTATTTGCTGATTCAACATCATCATTAGCAGAAGCATCATTATTTTGTGATTGATTATGTTTTCTATTTGTGCCACTTGACATTGAAGGTGGTGGTGGTGGTGGTGGTGGTGGTAATGATGGTGCTATAAATACACCAGTTTCTGGTACTGTTTGTTCCCATGTTCGATCGGTTGAAGCACGAAACTAAATTAAATTAATGAATTAAATAAAATGTTTTAAACAACAATAATTATTATAATTGATTTTACCTGTGAATTATATTGACTTCGAAATGTTTCTTTCATTGCTAAAAAACGATTTGTTATTGGTCCTTTTGTTGATGATTTTGGTGCTGGACCACTTTCATTAACATTTCTACCACTATCGTTCCAGTTGCCACCTCTACCTTTACTACCACTTGTTTCACCCGTTGATGATGATGATGTTGATGCTGTACCATCTGGACCACCTGCACCACCACTAAAACTGGGTCGTTCACGATAACCAAGACCGGCACCTCCGATCCCCGTCACCGTTTTACCTTTACCACATTTAAAACGTGATTTACGAAACCATGAACTTTGCATAGCCAATTCAAGTAATGCTTCGGGTACCTCCTGATTGGCTCCCTCTAAATTCCTAACCAAATGCCCCGCAAATTCTTTGTCCTTTTCAATGACCAATGTGTATGCGGTACCTTTTTCACCGGCACGTCCTGTACGTCCAATACGATGCGTGTGCGTATCAATGTCACGTGCAATATCATAATTGACGACCGTTTTAATGTGTGGTATGTCTAAACCGCGAGCCGCTACATCGGTGGCCACCATTAACGGTACCTCCTTACGTTTAAATTGCATAATCACTTTATTACGATCGGCTTGATCCATATCACCGTGTAACAACACCACTTCATATTCATTTAATTGTAAATTATTGGCAACCGTTTCGGCGTCCGCTTTTTTCGTAACAAATATTAAAACACTGCCATTCGATAGTAATTCAACGAGTTTTGCCAATAGCCAATTCCATTTATGGGCTGGATTTGTGAATACAATCATATGTTGGGTGATATCTTCGTTGGCCTCACCCAAATCACCTTGTACAATGCGTACGGGATCCGTCAGTACATCTCTGGCCAATTTTTCAATACGTTTTTTAAATGTTGCACTAAATAACATTGTCTGTCGATCGGGTCGCACATGATTACAAATCGATCGTACTTGTGGTTCAAAACCCATATTAAACATACGATCGGCTTCGTCCAACACCAAATACGTGACACGTCTCAAATTTGTTGCTTTCATTTTAACCATATCGATCATACGACCGGGTGTGGCCACCACCACTTCCGCACCCTGCTCTAGCGCTTTACTTTGTTCCCATTTTGAACCACCACCATAACAGCACACAACATTTATATTATAAATTTTACCGAATTTTTTCGCCTCATTATAGATTTGTAATGATAGTTCACGGGTCGGTGCCAAAATCAATCCAATTGGACCGTCACCCAATTGTAATTGTCGTTGATCCATAATGTGCACTAACATTGGCCAAATGAATGCAGCCGTTTTACCACTACCCGTTTTTGCAATACCAATCAGATCACGACCGCTCATAGCGGCCGGTATCGCCTGTGATTGAATGGCCGTCGGTTGAATGTACTCCGATTTACGTATTTGTTTCATGAGCGTTTCATCGAATCCAAAATGGGCAAACGAAACAACGGGTTTCGGTGGAACGGGTCCCGTTACCCGAATACCTAACGTATGCCGTAAATCATCGACTTTGCTCCGTGATAAACCGGCAATTTCTTCATGCGGTTCATAGAAATTCTTTTCAAATGGTTTATATTCGATTTCGGTGTGATCAATAGCCGGTAACGGATCAATGTCACGACGCCTGGCCGGTGCAATTGGATTACCATCTTCATCGTATTCAATTTCATTGTCTGATCCCTCATCGATTACGCCCGCATTTGGATTTTCTTCCATGTATCTGCAAAAAAAACAAAAAAAATTGTAATATAGATTTTGAATTTTTGCAAAAAATCTTATACATCATACCTATAATAACTTTCTTCATCATCTTCATCGTCGATATCCGTACGAACACCTTTTTTCTTTGGATTATATTCGACATTGCTGCTGCTGCTGCTACTACTTTGTGTTTGTGATTTTTTTGTATTCTCTTTTTCCAAATGTTTTTCTAAACCGGACATAAATGCATCTAATGGATCTTCTTCGTCATCATCATCATCATCATCAGAATTATTATCAGCATTGCCACGATTCTGTACGTATTATAATAAATCATTTAATAATAATGTAATTGAACATTTTATTCTAAACATACAAAAAAAAAAGAAGCAATCCCTTACATATCCACTGCCGGATGCCGCCGATGGACTACCCGGTGCCGGTATATAAGCTAAATCAGTTGCAGTTTCCTCATCGTCATCAAAATATCTTGAGGGAAATAATGAGTGGTTTTGTTTTTTGTTTTTTTATGATATTTCGGATAATTTTCATCAGGTTTCAATATTTCTTTTATATTTTTTTTTCATAATATAAATGTAAATTTGAAATAAAATATATATATATTATAATTTATTCATACTCATCCTCTGTTTTTGTTTTCCTTTTACTACCCACAGCATATTGTGAACAATTTGCAAATTGTGCAATTGCATCCATTGTTGAGTATCCATGTTTTGATATGTTACTATTGCTACCACCACCAGCCGTGTCGCCGCCGCCGCCGCCGCCGCCGCCACCAGATGCTACATTTGATGATTGTGTTGCATTGAAATTATTTGTTGTTGTATTCTTACGGATATTATGATGGTATCCTGAACCACCGGAATGTCGTCCGCCACTTGTTAATAATGAACTTGGCGGTGGGACGGCATTCATTGAATATCCCTGTTTTGTTTGATTATTTGTTATTGGTTTTTTCGATGGGAAACCACCACCGTAACCACTACGATAACTCATTATGATGGAGTTTTTTTTATTAGTTTTTAACAATAATATTTAAAAATACAATCGATATTGTATTATTTATTAATATTTTAACACTCCTTCTTGATACAGTCATGGAAATTAAAACATTATTATATATAAATAAACTAAAAAAAAAAAAGAATTAAATTAAAAATATAAAATGAATTTTTCCACAAACAAATTTATTTTGTGACAAAATTTCTTGAATATAAAAAAAAAAAATATGACATTTCAAAAGAAAATTATTCAGAGAATTACAAAAAAAAATGGATTGTGTGTTCGAATGGTTGAATTCTTGTATTTCTCTATTGAACTCATTTATTTTAACTTTATACAGTTTTTTAATCACAAATGGTAAATTATTGTAGTTTTTTTAAAGTATATTTTAATTAAATTTCTTTTTAAAATTACTAAAATTACTACAAATATTATTTAATTAAATTTCAAAAATAAAAATATTAATTATTAGAAAAAAAAAAACAAAACACTCATATATCAAAAAAGTACTAGAAAAATTTGTATTATTAAAAAAAAAAATGTGATATTAGAATACCGGCGCTTTTGTGATAAAAAAAAACAAAAACGGGAAATGACGGCCATTTTCTTTTCTTTCTTCTCATCATTCAACGCGTTGCTTTTGATATGAACAAGTGTAAAAATTTTTTAGTTAATTTAATTTTTTAATTTAATTTAATTTAATTAAATTTTTTTAATTAAAAACAATATAATTATATAAATTAACGTATAGATTAGTGGTTTTTGTGAAAATTTCAACAAAATTATATTGAAAAATCATACAGCATTGGAGAATTTTTTTTTTTTACATGTAAATTTTTTTTTTTTTTTTTTTTGCGATGAATATGCAAATGCATTTCGTAACTGCCGCATTTCATAACTGCTGCAGATCAAACATCATCATCATTTTTGGATGGTAAATTATAATTGGGGTATGTTTTTATTAATATAGAAATGATTAATATTGAAAAATGTTTCAATATAATTGATTAATACACACACGCACACACACACACGAATATACATGCACTTACATTTTTATCGTTGGTAATTTTATTTGCAAGGAAATTTTTTTTCTTTGTGCACACATAAATATGGCGGCCATTATTTTAATATATCATTGGAAAAATTACCAATACTATATGATATGGAATTTTTTTTTCTTTTATATATAACTTTTGTGTGATAAAATTTTACAGTTATTTTATTTTTTTATATACGAATGTGAAAATGCATTTTATTTTATTCGGTTTTATTCGGACGCGTATGCATATATCCTATATACGTAACTTCTTATAGTTTAGTTTTGGAAAATTCATAATTTTATATAGTTAATATTTTTTCTCTATATACGTTACGTATATTAGTGTATGCATGTATTCTACTCCGTTGTATATTTTTTAAGGATTTTTCCAATTGATTTTTGGTTTTTCGTTTAAGAATATTTTTCTTTTTTGTATTTTACATTTTCGTTTCTCGATTCCATCAATTCAATTGAAATTATGTATCCGGTATAGAAAATCCTATATATTTTGTAAAAAGAATGTTTTGTGGCGTGTCGCGTGGGGGGGGAGGGGGTGGGTAAAGGGGTGAAAATGGTCATTAAAAAATATACAACATAACATTTTTATACAAATACATATTTTTATTTTTTATTTAATTTTTTTTTATTTTAATTTTTTTAATATATTATTTTGTAGAGTATACATATACACATATAAAAAAAAATTATACATATACTTTATTTTTATATTACATATAAATATACATAAATATAATTATTGTTGCTGTTGATTTTTGTTGCTGTTGATTATTGTTGCTGTTGGTTATTATGTTGCTGTTGATTATTGTGTTGCCGTTGATTATTGTTGCTGTTGGTTATTGTGTTGCTGTTGATTTTTTTTATTTTTTGTATATTTTTTAAGAAATCGTCGTATAATCAAAAAGTACAAAATATAACAAAAACATAAACTACAAACTTACTGTTTTTTTGTTCGAAAAAATAAAAAAACAAATCTATAAATATAAATCTTAATATAAACATCGCATCTATATATATAACTTTTTATACATATATAATAATATATTTAATTAATTATGTATATATAAATAATAAATAATAATTATATAAACAATTTTTCAATTGGATTGCATTAAATCCTCTATCATTACATATTATTACCAAAAATTAACGGATATACATCTATATAAAAATCACTATAATTCAGTTTTATTATTTATTGGTACATTATAATTTACTAAATACAAGAATAAATCATCTGGAAGTGTACAATTATCCATTTGATTGGCTAATGCAAAATAACGTTTTCGTACATGATGAGCAGCCTCTTTCGGTTGCCGTTGTCTAGTGAATACACCTTTTTTATTACCACCAACACGGGTAACAGCTATTTAATATATATAGAAATTCATTCAAATTTAATATGTATACATAAAGATAAAGCGTTTAATATTTTTATTTATATAGCCCATGATTCTATATATGATAAATCATCTAAAAATTATATAGGCCCCAAATATAACTATATATTTTAACTTACATTGATTTGTTTTAAAATCAGCAAAATTCCATATAAATTCACCAATGAAAAATCCACGTTTTCTTAAAATATCAAATGCTTTAAAATGTTTTGAAAATAATTCACGTTGATATTCTTCAGACCAAACAAATGCAGGAAGCTATATATATATATGTAAATAATATAAATTATTTAAATCAATCAAAAATTTTACTTTACTAATTAAACAATTAAAATTATACAAAATATACATACAAAATGTAATCCTTCAACTGTATCCGCACCGTATTCCGACATCAATACTGGTTTATTATGTTTTGTATGCCATGCAGTTGCTTCATCTACCACCCGACTAGTTATCATTTGTAAATTACCGGGATTTGAATACCATCCATTGTAACGATTAAAGCTCAAAATATCCAAATGTTTTGCCTATATATATAATATATAAAACAGAAAATATTTCTATATATATTCATTATATATAGAGATAATTATATATATATACATACAGCTTTATCGTCCAAATAATTAACTGCAATAGCAGCTGTTATTGGACGTGTCGGATCTAATTGTCTTGTAAAATTTGCTACAGTACTGCATAAATATACGAAAATTTATATTGTTATTTTATTAGTATATTCCATATATACATATATATTCGTATAATAATATTTTTGATTATATTTACCCAAAATATGTATCGGCATTCAATTGTGATGTACGTGGTTCATTTGCAATTGACCACATAATAACACTTGGATGATTACGATCACGATGTATTAATTGTTCAATTGATGATTTATGTTTTTCAAGTAATGCAGGTGTAAAATTTCTATTAATAATATATAATGGAATAGAATAATTGATAATATTTGTTTTTTTTTTTTTTAATATAAATAATTGTTAGAACTATTTCATACTCTGTATCAACACTTGGACATTCATCAACAATCATAATACCATGTTCATCGGCAAATTGCATAGATTCTTCTGAGTATGGATAATGTGATGTACGATATGCATTTGCACCAATCCATTTTAATAAATTAAAATCTTTTGTTAATAATGCTAAATCTAATCCTTTGCCACGAATCTATATATTAATATAAATTATTTTGGCGAAATAGAGAATTTAAATTTTAAATTATAAGAACTAAGAATTTGAAAAATTTTTTTTAATTAATTCAATTAGAATTACATCAGAATCTTCATGTTTTCCAAAACCACGGAAGTATATCGGTTTACCATTTATATAAAATGATGTTTTATCCCATTTTAATGTACGTACACCAACTTTTAATCGATATGCATCTATAATTTCATCCGTTGACGTTGTTATCAGGATCTATATATATAAATAAATAAATGAATAAATAAATAATTAATTCCGGAATTTTATACAAAATATATTGAGATTTTGGTTTTTGTTCTATTGATTCAAATTCAAACTCTTTGTTCTATATGGTTGATTCAATCAGATATAAAATCAATTTGAAATTTTATAGATAAGTGAATTTCCTGGAAAAGTTTTAGTATGCCGGAAAATTTGGTATAAAATACATGAACATTTAAGAATATATAACTTTTTTGTCCGAAATTCTTTACCATCTCAATCAAGATTAATTTTTGTAACTATAGTTTATTGATAAATTTGTTTATTTCGTTACCACCGGAGGGAATTATTATTGTATCAATCAACACCTTAACTATACAAATAATCATTAAATATAAATGTCATGCGTATAAAAATCCAAAAATAATAATTTATGTAAATGAAAAGTATCGAAGTCAAAATCATCAAAATCAATTAAAATATATATATAATAATAATTATATATAGCAAAATATTTATTATTATATATATATGAATTCAGGTGAGTGTTAATTATTTAAGCGCAATATTACAGACATGATAAATATCGTGACTTCATATATATTAAAAACACTATAAATTATACACAATACACAATAAATTAAAATTTCTATATATTTATATACTTACTTCCATTGTATATAAATAAGCAACATCTTCATTCATAAGATATGGCCACCATGGACGTACATTTTCAATATCAATAAAACCATTTAATTCTGATTTTGAACTTTTATTTGCTACAACTATTCCTTCTTTATCTTTAATTTGTACTACAATGAATTGATCATCATTATTATTATTGCTATTTGTAAAATTACAATCAATGTTATAAAATACACGACCTAACAGATATGATGATGCTGTGATCATACCGCATTCAACGAGATAAATACATTATTTAATAATGTGTTTGATTATATATAAATTATAATAATAATTATATATAATTAATACCTGTATTTTCTATAATATCAGTCGTTATACTAACATCTTTAATATATGTATGTGGTGTTGTATAAAGCATTACCGAACGATGTATTCCAGCATAATTGAAAAAATCAAATGAATATGTTTGTACTATTGTAACACCATCGTCTCTGTATATAGAATCAACATTAAAAAAAAATACCATTCAAAATATCCAAACTCATAAGAATATATATATATATAGGAAAGATTTTTTTTATAATATATTCAAAGAAATTCTTACTTTGGTACTTCTATTACTCTACCTTGTGGAATTGTTGTTTGTATTAATGCATTATCACATAAAACTGTAATACGATTTTCTTGTCCATATTCTAAAACATTACTTATTTCAGCCTCAAATGGTAAATGTCCAATTTCATGTTTTACAACCATTTGACCATTAATCCACTATATAAAAGCAATTATACCATATTAAAAAATTATTATTATTATTTATTATAAATGGAAGTATGTATAGTTATATAGTAAAAATATATACATACAACAAAAGCCTCATAATGTACGCTACCGAAACGTATCCATACTTTTTTTTCTGACCATGATGTGGGTATAAAAAATTTACGATCATACCATACAGTTCCCACATGATCACGTAATTCATATAATTCGGTAATATCATTGTAGCTGGCCGGCACCGGCATCGGTATTGTTTGTCTTATTTTTGATAAATCTGTTAAATACCATTTATCACGTAAACCCTCTGTTGGATTACCTTCATTTGATTTTATAAAATTCCATATACCATCTAATGTTTTCACTTCTCTCGTTTCCGATTCCCTATATATATATATACATTTTGTGTATATGGTCAAATTTATTATATTCGCCTCTATATACATTTTGATTTAATTAAATCTTAAAAAAAATTACCTTGGATATAATAGACCTTGTGACATGACTTCTTTTCCATTAATCACCATAAAACCGAATACTAATCCCGTAAAATATCCTATTGCTCCCATGACGAGGAAGCTTAACGCTATATATATATTTAAATTTTATATAATAAATTATTAGTTAATTTTTTTTTTTTTTAATTTATTTAATAATCTATATATAATTAATATATATGTTAGGATTTGATTATGTTTTTATATGATTACGCATAATTTAAAAAAAACATCTATAATTTATAAAAATGTAATTTAACTATAATAAAGCAAAAAATATACAACTTTAGAACTGAATTCCATTTAGATATCAATAAGCAATTTAATGTATATAGTTAAAAATTTATTTTCGACGAATTAAATTTTATATAACAAAATATCGCAAATAATTAGATATTCAAATAAGGTTGAAGCGAACCTTTGTATTGAATATTCTATATATAAAAGATTCATCATGTTAAAAATATCTTATTATAAAGGGTGGTTTTTTAAGAGCTATAGGAAAGTTTTTCAAAAAAAAAACACATAAAATTCAGAAAAATGCATGAAATCTTTATTTTGATCGATAGTACGGTACATATAATTTAATGTTTGAAGATTATTTCATTCAAATGTTAACCTTGATTGCGCCTCAAATGGTCCATCCACTTAGTCCAATTTTGGCATACTATTACCAACATTTCGGCCAGTATCTTATGAATAAATGCTTCAATGTTGTCTTCCAATGCGTCAATTGAAGCTGGCTTGTCTGTATAGACATGAGCTTTAACATAGCCGCACAAAAAATAGTCTAAAGGCGTCTGAAATCGCACGATATAGGCGGCCAATTGACCGGTCCCGAACGTGAAATAAAATGTTCACCGAACTCGCCTCTCAATAAGTCCATTGTTGCGCGTCCTGTGTGGCATGTGGCACCGCCTTGTTGAAACCACATGTCATGCAAGTCAAGCTCTTGCATTTTGGGCAAAAAAAAGTTGGATATCATCTCACGGTAGCGCTCACCATTCACAGTTACGTTACGATTCGCATCATCTTTGAAGAAGTACGGTCCAATGATGCCACCAGCCCATAAACCGCACCAAACTGTGACTTTTTCTGGATGCATTGGCAGCTCTTGCAATGCTTCTGGCTGATATTCACTCCAAAATCGACAATTCTGCTTGTTTACGTACACATTGAGCCAAAAATGAGCTTCGTCGCTGAACACAATTTCGTCGCGATGAACTTTCTTAACAGAGCACGCATTTTGATATTAAAATTCAATAATTTGCAAGCGTTGTTCGTTTGTAAGACGATTCATGGTTAAATTATAGACCAAACTGAAGATGTTTGACAGTGAAACAAAACACGAAACGTGCGTCAGCTGTTTAAACCAGTGTTACCAAAAAGATAATAGCTAAAAAATCACCCTTTATAAGGTTCGCTTTCACTCTGCGTATATAAATTTCTATAAGCAAGTGTTAGCTGTTATAATAATCTATCACTAATATATAATAATTTAATCTAATAGCATTATTAAAACATTTATTTACATAAGCTTTTCGTAAATGTATTGAATTTATTTATTGATACAAAATTGCATGTGTATTTAAATGCTTATAAATATTTGCCGTTTTATTGTATTTCAAACAATTTAATAACATCTATAAATTTAATTACTCTATATATATATAATTATACATAGAATAATTTTTTAAATGATGCCTTATAACATTCCATTTTAATATCATTCGCACTGACACCAAAACACATTCCGAGATTTTTCAACGGGACACCGAAAATCATTGCCATATATAATGAGAAATTGCAACAATTTTTAATCAAATTTTCCTAAAAATATATAAATCACAATTTTTATAATATTATTTATTTCCAAAAATTACTGGTTAACGTCCTATTGTTTTTTTGTTTAATTTTAATTTTAAAGCTTTGAAGCACAAATTACTTGTTCTATAACAATCGCAATTGTATAAAAATCACGCCTTCACATTCGCAGTTTTGCAGTTTATGAATTATTATTAAACGGACCACCCTAATTATATACATATGATTTTAATTATATGGTTTTTAATTCAAAGATATATCGCACCATACCAATACCACATAATATAATTTACTTCGCATATTTATCTAAATTATTAAATTTTTATTACAATTTTTGTGTGTTGTTTTTGCAGTATTTATGTATATATACAAAAACCAATAAATAAATATTCAATACACCTTTAAAAGGTATATAAAAAAAAATCGTTTATTAATCTTATTGAAATTTGAACTTTAAACTTTAATCGTATATATAATTTAAAAAAAAAATTGATTTCAAATCAAATGATTTACGTTACGCAGAAAATCATATCAATAAAATTAATGTTATTATCGATATATTTTTTAATTTTTTTTAATTTTACACACTAAAAATACAAAAATGCAATTGAAAACATTTGATTTTTCTTTTATAATAATCATAATAATATAAAAAGCATAAACACTCAAGTATTTTTAAACTTTGTTTTGCTTTTTTTTTTTGCTCTATATATTTAATTTATTTACGTTTTATTTGTGTATATATACATTTATAAAAAACTAATGCGAGATAAAACACCGAGTTGTTTATCAATTTTTATGCGTATGGCT
Organism: Dilophus febrilis; assembly: GCA_958336335.1. Classification (NCBI taxonomy): domain Eukaryota; kingdom Metazoa; phylum Arthropoda; class Insecta; order Diptera; family Bibionidae; genus Dilophus; species Dilophus febrilis. The sequence continues at coordinate 10,430,796 of OY284472.1, read as the reverse complement.
AAATCCATACATATTAAATTACAAAAAACAGAAATAAACGCAATGATGAATGTTTTTTTTATTTATAAAATCTAATTCAATCCGTACCCAAATACAATAAAAATAAAACAACAAAAAAAAAAAACAAACACCCAACAAACAATAAGATAATGATTAGATTAGTGTTTGTTTTTTTTTTCTTTCTTTCATAATTTCTTAATTACACAAAAAAAAAAATAGAAAATATATAATTAATTACTAAAAGATATAATAACCTGTTGATGATATTATAATAATATTACAACACCTTGAACTACCGATACGATTTAAAGTAATATTTTCAGATTCACTTTTAATTTTTTTATATTTAACATTGGTCATTTTAATTCTATATCTATATGGTATATGTAATACTTAAATTCGATTATCGTATATGGTAAAACATTTCTATATTTTAAATAAAATATATAACATTCCGATTCAATGTTTATATAAATACTGCTAGTAGTTTTTTTTTGTATTTGAATATCATTCCTTCTTCATTGGTATATAAAAATTTATGTTTGTCCGCGTATATATAATATATAATTTTCGATATCAGTTTTGAATTTTTTGTTATCAATTTTTTTTTTTATTTTTATTATTTTTGAATTATATTTATATATGATTCTGCAAATATATATTCATATAATTATAATATATATATATAGCGGTATGTATATAAGTTTTGTTTATATACGCGAGTGTTTGTATATTATTTATAATAAGCGATAAGCAATAAAACGTATACAATTATAGAAAACAAATATATAAAAATAATTGAGTGAATTTAGTATATATATAATAGGAACATTTTGATTGAAAATATGCATCATATAACATCATATAATGAACATTCATATTATACTATATGGATTGGATAAATTTCAAGATATATATATAAAATCTTGTAATCTTGTTTTATAATAAATATATACTATTGTAATTTTGTTATCGGTATTTTACCTTTTACCTATATAGAGTACTGCAAATAATAAATAAAATAAACCTTATTTCATATTGTTTAAGCTATATGCTGTATATCGACTATATCAATCGTATAGTGTTAAGATAAGCAATTTATCGTTTCAAAAACAAAATTATATTAAAAGGCAAATAGTAATTAATAAAAAATGAGGAAATTCTAGATATAATTTACGGAAGAAATTCTGTATAATTGATTTTTAGGTGACATATTATATTTATTTGTCAATGGCGATTTATTGGTTAATATATTATTTGTCGATGGAAAGGCAATGATAATATTCAAAAATGACCTTAATATCCTTTAAGAAAATATATTAGAATTTTGTAATGTACTGAATTCTTATTCTACGAAATATTCTTTAACTTCTATATACTTTAAAATGATTCCAATCGCAGTTCAAATTGATCTAATAAATTAGATAAATGCAACCGTTCATCAGTTAAGTTATAATGAAACACAATTTCAACATAGTTATCATCACATTTATCAGCATAGTTATCATCATATTTATCACCATAGTTACCATCCCATTTATCCACATAGTATTTCATCAAACATATTCAATATACACCGAAACAGTGCAACATCATTGCATTTCAACATCATAATTTGAATTATCATCATAGTAAAAGCGGCTTTAACTAAAATTCTTCTATGTTTAATTTAAATTATTGTTGCATTTATCCAATTTTGTAAATCTATTTGATCAGATATTGAATTGATCACAAATTATATTTATTTGTCTATGGCGATTTATTGGTTAATATATTATTTGTCGATGGGAAGGAAATGATAATATTCAAAAATTACTTTAACATCCTTTAAGAAAATGTATTAGAATTTTCTAATGTACTGAATTCTTATTCTACGAAATATTCTTAAACTCCTATATACTTTAAAATGATTCCAATCGCGGTTCAAATTGATCTAAAAAATTAGATAAATGCAACCGTTCATCAGATTAAGTTATAATGAAAAACAATTTCAACATAGTTATCATCATATTTATCAGCATAGTTATCATCCTATTTATCAACATAGTATTTCATCAAACATATTCAATATACATCGAAACAGTGCAACATCATTGCATTTCAACATCATAATTTGAATTATCATCATAGTAAAAGCGGCTTTAACTAAAATTCTTCTATGTTTAATTTAAATTATTGTTGCATTTATCCAATTTTGTAAATCTATTTGATAAGCTATAAAATTGATCCCAAATTATATTTATTTGTCTATGACGATTTATTGCTTTATATATTATTTGTCGATGGGAAGGAAATGATAATATTCAAAAATTACTTTAACATCCTTTAAGAAAATATATTAGAATTTTGTAATGTACTGAATTCTTATTCTACGAAATATTCTTTAACTCCTATATACTTTAAAATGATTCCAATCGCAGTTCAAATTGATCTAATAAATTAGATAAATGCAACCGTTCATCAGTTAAGTTATAATGAAACACAATTTCAACATAGTTATCATCACATTTATCAGCATAGTTATCATCATATTTATCACCATAGATTTCATCCCATTTATCAACATGGTATTTCATCAAACATATTCAATATACACCGAAACAGTGCAACATCATTGCATTTCAACATCATCATTTGAAATATCATCATAGTACAAGCGGCTTTAACAAAAAACTTCTATGTTTAATTTAAATTATTGTTGCATTTATCCAATTTTGTAAATCTATTTGATCAGCTATTGAATTGATCACAAATTATATTTATTTGTCTATGGCGATTTATTGGTTAATATATTATTTGTCGATGGAAAGGCAATGATAATATTCAAAAATGACCTTAATATCCTTTAAGAAAATATATTAGAATTTTGTAATGTACTGAATTCTTATTCTACGAAATATTCTTTAACTTCTATATACTTTAAAATGATTCCAATCGCAGTTCAAATTGATCTAATAAATTAGATAAATGCAACCATTCATGCGTTAAGTTATAATGAAACACAATTTCAACATACTTATCATCACATTTATCAGCATAGTTATCATCCTATTTATCACCATAGTTTTCATCCCATTTTTCAACATAGTATTTCATCAAACATATTCAATATACACCGAAACTTGCATTTCAACATCATAATTTGAAATATCATCATAGTACAAGCGGCTATAACTAAAATTCTTCTATGTTTAATTTAAATTATTGTTGCATTTATCCAATTTTGTAAATCTATTTGATCAGCTATAAAATTGATCCCAAATCATATTTATTTGTCTATGACGATTTATTGCTTTATATATTATTTGTCGATGGGAAGGAAATGATAATATTCAAAAATTACTTTAACATCCTTTAAGAAAATGTATTAGAATTTTCTAATGTACTGAATTCTTATTCTACGAAATATTCTTAAACTCCTATATACTTTAAAATGATTCCAATCGCGGTTCAAATTGATCTAATAAATTAGATAAATGCAACCGTTCATCAGTTAAGTTATAATGAAACACAATTTCAACATAGTTATCATCACATTTATCAGCATAGTTATCATCATATTTATCACCATAGTTTTCATCCCATTTATCAACATGGTATTTCATCAAACATATTCAATATACACCGAAACAGTGCAACATCATTGCATTTCAACATCATCATTTGAAATATCATCATAGTACAAGCGGCTTTAACAAAAAACTTCTATGTTTAATTTAAATTATTGTTGCATTTATCCAATTTTGTAAATCTATTTGATCAGCTATTGAATTGATCACAAATTATATTTATTTGTCTATGGCGATTTATTGGTTAATATATTATATGTCGATGGAAAGGGCAATGATAATATTCAAAAATGACCTTAATATCCTTTAAGAAAATATATTAGAATTTTGTAATGTACTGAATTCTTATTCTACGAAATATTCTTTAACATCTCTATATTTTAAAATGATTCCAATCGCAGTTCAAATTGATCTAATAAATTAGATAAATGCAACCATTCATGCGTTAAGTTATAATGAAACACAATTTCAACATACTTATCATCACATTTATCAGCATAGTTATCATCCTATTTATCACCATAGTTTTCATCCCATTTATCAACATAGTATTTCATCAAACATATTCAATCTACACCGAAACAGTTCAACATCCTTGCATTTCAACATCATAATTTGAAATATCATCATAGTACAAGCGGCTTTAACTAAAATTCTTCTATGTTTAATTTAAATTATTGTTGCATTTATCCAATTTTGTAAATCTATTTGTTCAGCTATTGAATTGATCACAAATTATATTTATTTGTCTATGACGATTTATTGTTTTATATAGTATACGTCGATGGAAAGGGAAATGATAATATTGAAAAATTAGTTAAATATCCTTTAAGAAAATATATTAGAATTCTGTAATGTACTGAATTCTTATTCTACGAAAATATTCTTTAACTCCTATATACTTTAAAATCATTCCAATCGCAGTTCAAATTGATCTAAAAAATTAGATAAATGCAACCGTTCATCAGATTAAGTTATAATGAAAAACAATTTCAACATAGTTATCATCATATTTATCAGCATAGTTATCATCCTATTTATCAACATAGTATTTCATCAAACATATTCAATATACATCGAAACAGTGCAACATCATTGCATTTCAACATCATAATTTGAATTATCATCATAGTACAAGCGGCTTTAACTAAAATTCTTCTATGTTTAATTTAAATTATTGTTGCATTTATCCAATTTTGTAAATCTATTTGATAAGCTATAAAATTGATCCCAAATTATATTTATTTGTCTATGACGATTTATTGCTTTATATATTATTTGTCGATGGGAAGGAAATGATAATATTCAAAAATTACTTTAACATCCTTTAAGAAAATATATTAGAATTTTCTAATGTACTGAATTCTTATTCTACGAAATATTCTTTAACTCCTATATACTTTAAAATGATTCCAATCGCAGTTCAAATTGATCTAATAAATTAGATAAATGCAACCGTTCATCAGTTAAGTTATAATGAAACACAATTTCAACATAGTTATCATCACATTTATCAGCATAGTTATCATCATATTTATCACCATAGTTTTCATCCCATTTATCAACATGGTATTTCATCAAACATATTCAATATACACCGAAACAGTGCAACATCATTGCATTTCAACATCATCATTTGAAATATCATCATAGTACAAGCGGCTTTAACAAAAAACTTCTATGTTTAATTTAAATTATTGTTGCATTTATCCAATTTTGTAAATCTATTTGATAAGCTATAAAATTGATCCCAAATTATATTTATTTGTCTATGACGATTTATTGCTTTATATATTATTTGTCGATGGGAAGGAAATGATAATATTCAAAAATTACTTTAACATCCTTTAAGAAAATATATTAGAATTTTCTAATGTACTGAATTCTTATTCTACGAAATATTCTTTAACTCCTATATACTTTAAAATGATTCCAATCGCAGTTCAAATTGATCTAATAAATTAGATAAATGCAACCGTTCATGCGTTAAGTTATAATGAAACACAATTTCAACATAGTTATCATCACATTTATCAGCATAGTTATCATCATATTTATCAGCATAGTTATCATCCTATTTATCAACATAGTATTTCATCAAACATATTCAATATACATCGAAACAGTGCAACATCATTGCATTTCAACATCATAATTTGAATTATCATCATAGTAAAAGCGGCTTTAACTAAAATTCTTCTATGTTTAATTTAAATTATTGTTGCATTTATCCAATTTTGTAAATCTATTTGTTCAGCTATTGAATTGATCCCAAATTATATTTATTTGTCTATGACGATTTATTGCTTTATATATTATTTGTCGATGGGAAGGGAAATGATAATATTGAAAAATTACTTTAATATCCTTTAAGAAAATATATTAGAATTCTGTAATGTACTGAATTCTTATTCTACGAAAATATTTTTTAACTCCTATAAACTTTAAAATGATTCCAATCGCAGTTCAAATTGATCTAAAAAATTAGATAAATGCAACCGTTCATCACTTAAGTTATAATGAAACACAATTTCAACATAGTTATCATCATATTTATCAGCATAGTTATCATCCTATTTATCAACATAGTATTTCATCAAACATATTCAATATACATCGAAACAGTGCAACATCATTGCATTTCAACATCATAATTTGAATTATCATCATAGTAAAAGCGGCTTTAACTAAAATTCTTCTATGTTTAATTTAAATTATTGTTGCATTTATCCAATTTTGTAAATCTATTTGATCAGATATTGAATTGATCACAAATTATATTTATTTGTCTATGGCGATTTATTGGTTAATATATTATTTGTCGATGGGAAGGAAATGATAATATTCAAAAATTACTTTAACATCCTTTAAGAAAATGTATTAGAATTTTCTAATGTACTGAATTCTTATTCTACGAAATATTCTTAAACTCCTATATACTTTAAAATGATTCCAATCGCGGTTCAAATTGATCTAAAAAATTAGATAAATGCAACCGTTCATCAGATTAAGTTATAATGAAAAACAATTTCAACATAGTTATCATCATATTTATCAGCATAGTTATCATCCTATTTATCAACATAGTATTTCATCAAACATATTCAATATACATCGAAACAGTGCAACATCATTGCATTTCAACATCATAATTTGAATTATCATCATAGTAAAAGCGGCTTTAACTAAAATTCTTCCATGTTTAATTTAAATTATTGTTGCATTTATCCAATTTTGTAAATCTATTTGATAAGCTATAAAATTGATCCCAAATTATATTTATTTGTCTATGACGATTTATTGCTTTATATATTATTTGTCGATGGGAAGGAAATGATAATATTCAAAAATTACTTTAACATCCTTTAAGAAAATATATTAGAATTTTGTAATGTACTGAATTCTTATTCTACGAAATATTCTTTAACTCCTATATACTTTAAAATGATTCCAATCGCAGTTCAAATTGATCTAATAAATTAGATAAACGCAACCGTTCATCAGTTAAGTTATAATGAAACACAATTTCAACATAGTTATCATCACATTTATCAGCATAGTTATCATCATATTTATCACCATAGATTTCATCCCATTTATCAACATGGTATTTCATCAAACATATTCAATATACACCGAAACAGTGCAACATCATTGCATTTCAACATCATCATTTGAAATATCATCATAGTACAAGCGGCTTTAACAAAAAACTTCTATGTTTAATTTAAATTATTGTTGCATTTATCCAATTTTGTAAATCTATTTGATCAGCTATTGAATTGATCACAAATTATATTTATTTGTCTATGGCGATTTATTGGTTAATATATTATTTGTCGATGGAAAGGCAATGATAATATTCAAAAATGACCTTAATATCCTTTAAGAAAATATATTAGAATTTTGTAATGTACTGAATTCTTATTCTACGAAATATTCTTTAACTTCTATATACTTTAAAATGATTCCAATCGCAGTTCAAATTGATCTAATAAATTAGATAAATGCAACCATTCATGCGTTAAGTTATAATGAAACACAATTTCAACATACTTATCATCACATTTATCAGCATAGTTATCATCCTATTTATCACCATAGTTTTCATCCCATTTTTCAACATAGTATTTCATCAAACATATTCAATATACACCGAAACTTGCATTTCAACATCATAATTTGAAATATCATCATAGTACAAGCGGCTATAACTAAAATTCTTCTATGTTTAATTTAAATTATTGTTGCATTTATCCAATTTTGTAAATCTATTTGATCAGCTATAAAATTGATCCCAAATCATATTTATTTGTCTATGACGATTTATTGCTTTATATATTATTTGTCGATGGGAAGGAAATGATAATATTCAAAAATTACTTTAACATCCTTTAAGAAAATGTATTAGAATTTTCTAATGTACTGAATTCTTATTCTACGAAATATTCTTAAACTCCTATATACTTTAAAATGATTCCAATCGCGGTTCAAATTGATCTAATAAATTAGATAAATGCAACCGTTCATCAGTTAAGTTATAATGAAACACAATTTCAACATAGTTATCATCACATATATTTATCAGCATAGTTATCATCATATTTATCACCATAGTTTTCATCCCATTTATCAACATGGTATTTCATCAAACATATTCAATATACACCGAAACAGTGCAACATCATTGCATTTCAACATCATCATTTGAAATATCATCATAGTACAAGCGGCTTTAACAAAAAACTTCTATGTTTAATTTAAATTATTGTTGCATTTATCCAATTTTGTAAATCTATTTGATCAGCTATTGAATTGATCACAAATTATATTTATTTGTCTATGGCGATTTATTGGTTAATATATTATTTGTCGATGGAAAGGGCAATGATAATATTCAAAAATGACCTTAATATCCTTTAAGAAAATATATTAGAATTTTGTAATGTACTGAATTCTTATTCTACGAAATATTCTTTAACATCTCTATATTTTAAAATGATTCCAATCGCAGTTCAAATTGATCTAATAAATTAGATAAATGCAACCATTCATGCGTTAAGTTATAATGAAACACAATTTCAACATACTTATCATCACATTTATCAGCATAGTTATCATCCTATTTATCACCATAGTTTTCATCCCATTTATCAACATAGTATTTCATCAAACATATTCAATATACACCGAAACAGTTCAACATCCTTGCATTTCAACATCATAATTTGAAATATCATCATAGTACAAGCGGCTTTAACTAAAATTCTTCTATGTTTAATTTAAATTATTGTTGCATTTATCCAATTTTGTAAATCTATTTGTTCAGCTATTGAATTGATCACAAATTATATTTATTTGTCTGTGGCGATTTATTGTTTTATATAGTATACGTCGATGGAAAGGGAAATGATAATATTGAAAAATTAGTTAAATATCCTTTAAGAAAATATATTAGAATTCTGTAATGTACTGAATTCTTATTCTACGAAAATATTCTTTAACTCCTATATACTTTAAAATCATTCCAATCGCAGTTCAAATTGATCTAAAAAATTAGATAAATGCAACCGTTCATCAGATTAAGTTATAATGAAAAACAATTTCAACATAGTTATCATCATATTTATCAGCATAGTTATCATCCTATTTATCAACATAGTATTTCATCAAACATATTCAATATACATCGAAACAGTGCAACATCATTGCATTTCAACATCATAATTTGAATTATCATCATAGTACAAGCGGCTTTAACTAAAATTCTTCTATGTTTAATTTAAATTATTGTTGCATTTATCCAATTTTGTAAATCTATTTGATAAGCTATAAAATTGATCCCAAATTATATTTATTTGTCTATGACGATTTATTGCTTTATATATTATTTGTCGATGGGAAGGAAATGATAATATTCAAAAATTACTTTAACATCCTTTAAGAAAATATATTAGAATTTTCTAATGTACTGAATTCTTATTCTACGAAATATTCTTTAACTCCTATATACTTTAAAATGATTCCAATCGCAGTTCAAATTGATCTAATAAATTAGATAAATGCAACCGTTCATCAGTTAAGTTATAATGAAACACAATTTCAACATAGTTATCATCACATTTATCAGCATAGTTATCATCATATTTATCACCATAGTTTTCATCCCATTTATCAACATGGTATTTCATCAAACATATTCAATATACACCGAAACAGTGCAACATCATTGCATTTCAACATCATCATTTGAAATATCATCATAGTACAAGCGGCTTTAACAAAAAACTTCTATGTTTAATTTAAATTATTGTTGCATTTATCCAATTTTGTAAATCTATTTGATAAGCTATAAAATTGATCCCAAATTATATTTATTTGTCTATGACGATTTATTGCTTTATATATTATTTGTCGATGGGAAGGAAATGATAATATTCAAAAATTACTTTAACATCCTTTAAGAAAATATATTAGAATTTTCTAATGTACTGAATTCTTATTCTACGAAATATTCTTTAACTCCTATATACTTTAAAATGATTCCAATCGCAGTTCAAATTGATCTAATAAATTAGATAAATGCAACCGTTCATGCGTTAAGTTATAATGAAACACAATTTCAACATAGTTATCATCACATTTATCAGCATAGTTATCATCATATTTATCAGCATAGTTATCATCCTATTTATCAACATAGTATTTCATCAAACATATTCAATATACATCGAAACAGTGCAACATCATTGCATTTCAACATCATAATTTGAATTATCATCATAGTAAAAGCGGCTTTAACTAAAATTCTTCTATGTTTAATTTAAATTATTGTTGCATTTATCCAATTTTGTAAATCTATTTGTTCAGCTATTGAATTGATCCCAAATTATATTTATTTGTCTATGACGATTTATTGCTTTATATATTATTTGTCGATGGGAAGGGAAATGATAATATTGAAAAATTACTTTAATATCCTTTAAGAAAATATATTAGAATTCTGTAATGTACTGAATTCTTATTCTACGAAAATATTTTTTAACTCCTATAAACTTTAAAATGATTCCAATCGCAGTTCAAATTGATCTAAAAAATTAGATAAATGCAACCGTTCATCACTTAAGTTATAATGAAACACAATTTCAACATAGTTATCATCATATTTATCAGCATAGTTATCATCCTATTTATCAGCATAGTTATCATCCCATTTATCAACATAGTATTTCATCAAACATATTCAATATACACCGAAACAGTGCAACATCATTGCATTTCAACATCATAATTTGAAATATCATCATAGTAAAAGCGGCTTTAACAAAAAATCTTCTATGTTTAATTTAAATTATTGTTGCATTTATCCAATAATTTTGTAAATCTATTTGTTCAGCTATTGAATTGATCACAAATTATATTTATTTGTCTATGGCGATCTTTTGTTTTATATATTATATGTCGATGGAAAGGGAAATGATAATATTGAAAAATTAGTTTAATATCCTTTAAGAAAATATATTAGAATTCTGTAATGTACTGAATTCCTATTCTACGAAAATATTCTTTAACTCCTATAAACTTTAAAATGATTCCAATCGCAGTTCAAATTGATCTAAAAAATTAGATAAATGCAACCGTTCATCACTTAAGTTATAATGAAACACAATTTCAACATAGTTATCATCATATTTATCAGCATAGTTATCATCCTATTTATCAACATAGTATTTCATCAAACATATTCAATATACATCGAAACAGTGCAACATCATTGCATTTCAACATCATAATTTGAATTATCATCATAGTACAAGCCGCTTTAACTAAAATTCTTCTATGTTTAATTTAAATTATTGTTGCATTTATCCAATTTTGTAAATCTATTTGTTCAGCTATTGAATTGATCACAAATTATATTTATTTGTCTATGGCGATCTATTGTTTTATATATTATATGTCGATGGAAAGGGAAATGATAATATTGAAAAATTAGTTTAATATCCTTTAAGAAAATATATTAGAATTCTGTAATGTACTGAATTCTTATTCTACGAAAATATTCTTTAACTCCTATATACTTTAAAATGATTCCAATCGCAGTTCAAATTGATCTAAAAAATTAGATAAATGCAACCGTTCATCAGTTAAGTTATAATGAAACACAATTTCAACGTAGTTATCATCATATTTATCAGCATAGTTATCATCATATTTATCAGCATAGTTATCATCCCATTTATCAACATAGTATTTCATCAAACATATTCAATATACACCGAAACAGTGCAACATCATTGCATTTCAACATCATAATTTGAAATATCATCATAGTACAAGCGGCTTTAACAAAAAATCTTCTATGTTTAATTTAAATTATTGTTGCATTTATCCAATAATTTTGTAAATCTATTTGTTCAGCTATTGAATTAATCACAAATTATATTTATTTGTCTATGGCGATCTATTGTTTTATATATTATTATATGTCGATGGAAAGGGAAATGATAAAATTGAAAAATTAGTTTAATATCCTTTAAGAAAATATATTAGAATTCTGTAATGTACTGAATTCTTATTCTACGAAAATATTCTTTAACTCCTATATACTTTAAAATCAACATCAACATAGTTATCATCATATTTATCAGCATAGTTATCATCATATTTATCAGCATAGTTATCATCCCATTTATCAACATAGTATTTCATCAAACATATTCAATATACATCGAAACAGTGCAACATCATTGCATTTCAAAATCATAATTTGAAATATCATCATAGTAAAAGCGACTTTAACAAAAAATCTTCTATGTTTAATTTAAATTATTGTTGCATTTATCCAATAATTTTGTAAATCTATTTGTTCAGCTATTGAATTAATCACAAATTATATTGGAAGGAAAGAAGGAAATGATAATATTCAAAAATTACTTTAACATCCTTTAAGAAAATATATTAGAATTTTCTAATGTAGTGAATTCTTATTCTACGAAATATTCTTTAACTCCTATATACTTTAAAATGATTCCAATCGCAGTTCAAATTGATCTAATAAATTAGATAAATGCAACCGTTCATCAGTTAAGTTATAATGAAACACAATTTCAACATAGTTATCATCACATTTATCAGCATAGTTATCATCATATTTATCACCATAGTTTTCATCCCATTTATCAACATGGTATTTCATCAAACATATTCAATATACACCGAAACAGTGCAACATCATTGCATTTCAACATCATCATTTGAAATATCATCATAGTACAAGCGGCTTTAACAAAAAACTTCTATGTTTAATTTAAATTATTGTTGCATTTATCCAATTTTGTAAATCTATTTGATAAGCTATAAAATTGATCCCAAATTATATTTATTTGTCTATGACGATTTATTGCTTTATATATTATTTGTCGATGGGAAGGAAATGATAATATTCAAAAATTACTTTAACATCCTTTAAGAAAATATATTAGAATTTTCTAATGTACTGAATTCTTATTCTACGAAATATTCTTTAACTCCTATATACTTTAAAATGATTCCAATCGCAGTTCAAATTGATCTAAAAAATTAGATAAATGCAACCGTTCATGCGTTAAGTTATAATGAAACACAATTTCAACATAGTTATCATCACATTTATCAGCATAGTTATCATCATATTTATCAGCATAGTTATCATCCTATTTATCAACATAGTATTTCATCAAACATATTCAATATACATCGAAACAGTGCAACATCATTGCATTTCAACATCATAATTTGAATTATCATCATAGTAAAAGCGGCTTTAACTAAAATTCTTCTATGTTTAATTTAAATTATTGTTGCATTTATCCAATTTTGTAAATCTATTTGTTCAGCTATAAAATTGATCCCAAATTATATTTATTTGTCTATGACGATTTATTGCTTTATATATTATTTGTCGATGGGAAGGAAATGATAATATTGAAAAATTAGTTTAATATCCTTTAAGAAAATATATTAGAATTCTGTAATGTACTGAATTCTTATTCTACGAAAATATTTTTTAACTCCTATAAACTTTAAAATGATTCCAATCGCAGTTCAAATTGATCTAAAAAATTAGATAAATGCAACCGTTCATCAGTTAAGTTATAATGAAACACAATTTCAACGTAGTTATCATCATATTTATCAGCATAGTTATCATCATATTTATCAGCATAGTTATCATCCCATTTATCAACATAGTATTTCATCAAACATATTCAATATACACCGAAACAGTGCAACATCATTGCATTTCAACATCATAATTTGAAATATCATCATAGTACAAGCGGCTTTAACAAAAAATCTTCTATGTTTAATTTAAATTATTGTTGCATTTATCCAATAATTTTGTAAATCTATTTGTTCAGCTATTGAATTAATCACAAATTATATTTATTTGTCTATGGCGATCTATTGTTTTATATATTATTATATGTCGATGGAAAGGGAAATGATAAAATTGAAAAATTAGTTTAATATCCTTTAAGAAAATATATTAGAATTCTGTAATGTACTGAATTCTTATTCTACGAAAATATTCTTTAACTCCTATATACTTTAAAATGATTCCAATCGCAGTTCAAATTGATCTAATAAATTAGATAAATGCAACCGTTCATCAGTTAAGTTATAATGAAACACAATTTCAACATAGTTATCATCACATTTATCAGCATAGTTATCATCATATTTATCACCATAGTTTTCATCCCATTTATCAACATGGTATTTCATCAAACATATTCAATATACACCGAAACAGTGCAACATCATTGCATTTCAACATCATCATTTGAAATATCATCATAGTACAAGCGGCTTTAACAAAAAACTTCTATGTTTAATTTAAATTATTGTTGCATTTATCCAATTTTGTAAATCTATTTGATAAGCTATAAAATTGATCCCAAATTATATTTATTTGTCTATGACGATTTATTGCTTTATATATTATTTGTCGATGGGAAGGAAATGATAATATTCAAAAATTACTTTAACATCCTTTAAGAAAATATATTAGAATTTTCTAATGTACTGAATTCTTATTCTACGAAATATTCTTTAACTCCTATATACTTTAAAATGATTCCAATCGCAGTTCAAATTGATCTAATAAATTAGATAAATGCAACCGTTCATGCGTTAAGTTATAATGAAACACAATTTCAACATAGTTATCATCACATTTATCAGCATAGTTATCATCATATTTATCAGCATAGTTATCATCCTATTTATCAACATAGTATTTCATCAAACATATTCAATATACATCGAAACAGTGCAACATCATTGCATTTCAACATCATAATTTGAATTATCATCATAGTAAAAGCGGCTTTAACTAAAATTCTTCTATGTTTAATTTAAATTATTGTTGCATTTATCCAATTTTGTAAATCTATTTGTTCAGCTATTGAATTGATCCCAAATTATATTTATTTGTCTATGACGATTTATTGCTTTATATATTATTTGTCGATGGGAAGGGAAATGATAATATTGAAAAATTAGTTTAATATCCTTTAAGAAAATATATTAGAATTCTGTAATGTACTGAATTCTTATTCTACGAAAATATTTTTTAACTCCTATAAACTTTAAAATGATTCCAATCGCAGTTCAAATTGATCTAAAAAATTAGATAAATGCAACCGTTCATCAGTTAAGTTATAATGAAACACAATTTCAACGTAGTTATCATCATATTTATCAGCATAGTTATCATCATATTTATCAGCATAGTTATCATCCCATTTATCAACATAGTATTTCATCAAACATATTCAATATACACCGAAACAGTGCAACATCATTGCATTTCAACATCATAATTTGAAATATCATCATAGTACAAGCGGCTTTAACAAAAAATCTTCTATGTTTAATTTAAATTATTGTTGCATTTATCCAATAATTTTGTAAATCTATTTGTTCAGCTATTGAATTAATCACAAATTATATTTATTTGTCTATGGCGATTTATTGTTTTATATATTATTATATGTCGATGGAAAGGGAAATGATAAAATTGAAAAATTAGTTTAATATCCTTTAAGAAAATATATTAGAATTCTGTAATGAACTGAATTCTTATTCTACGAAAATATTCTTTAACTCCTATATACTTTAAAATGATTCCAATCGCAGTTCAAATTGATCTAAAAAATTAGATAAATGCAACCGTTCATCAGTTAAGTTATAATGAAACACAATTTCAACATAGTTATCATCATATTTATCAGCATAGTTATCATCATATTTATCAGCATAGTTATCATCCCATTCATCAACATAGTATTTCATCAAACATATTCAATATACATCGAAACAGTGCAACATCATTGCATTTCAAAATCATAATTTGAAATATCATCATAGTAAAAGCGACTTTAACAAAAAATCTTCTATGTTTAATTTAAATTATTGTTGCATTTATCCAATAATTTTGTAAATCTATTTGTTCAGCTATTGAATTAATCACAAATTATATTGGAAGGAAAGAAGGAAATGATAATATTCAAAAATTACTTTAACATCCTTTAAGAAAATATATTAGAATTTTCTAATGTAGTGAATTCTTATTCTACGAAATATTCTTTAACTCCTATATACTTTAAAATGATTCCAATCGCAGTTCAAATTGATCTAATAAATTAGATAAATGCAACCGTTCATCAGTTAAGTTATAATGAAACACAATTTCAACATAGTTATCATCACATTTATCAGCATAGTTATCATCATATTTATCACCATAGTTTTCATCCCATTTATCAACATGGTATTTCATCAAACATATTCAATATACACCGAAACAGTGCAACATCATTGCATTTCAACATCATCATTTGAAATATCATCATAGTACAAGCGGCTTTAACAAAAAACTTCTATGTTTAATTTAAATTATTGTTGCATTTATCCAATTTTGTAAATCTATTTGATAAGCTATAAAATTGATCCCAAATTATATTTATTTGTCTATGACGATTTATTGCTTTATATATTATTTGTCGATGGGAAGGAAATGATAATATTCAAAAATTACTTTAACATCCTTTAAGAAAATATATTAGAATTTTCTAATGTACTGAATTCTTATTCTACGAAATATTCTTTAACTCCTATATACTTTAAAATGATTCCAATCGCAGTTCAAATTGATCTAAAAAATTAGATAAATGCATTCCGTTCATGCGTTAAGTTATAATGAAACACAATTTCAACATAGTTATCATCACATTTATCAGCATAGTTATCATCATATTTATCAGCATAGTTATCATCCTATTTATCAACATAGTATTTCATCAAACATATTCAATATACATCGAAACAGTGCAACATCATTGCATTTCAACATCATAATTTGAATTATCATCATAGTAAAAGCGGCTTTAACTAAAATTCTTCTATGTTTAATTTAAATTATTGTTGCATTTATCCAATTTTGTAAATCTATTTGTTCAGCTATTGAATTGATCCCAAATTATATTTATTTGTCTATGGCGATTTATTGTTTTATATATTATATGTCGATGGAAAGGGAAATGATAATATTGAAAAATTAGTTTAATATCCTTTAAGAAAATATATTAGAATTTTGTAATGTACTGCATTCTTATTCTACGAAATATTCTTTAACTCCTATATACTTTAAAATGATTCCAATCGCAGTTCAAATTGATCTAAAAAATTAGATAAATGCAACCGTTCATCAGTTAAGTTATAATGAAACACAATTTCAACATAGTTATCATCATATTTATCAGCATAGTTATCATCATATTTATCAGCATAGTTATCATCATATTTATCAACATAGTATTTCATCAAACATATTCAATATACACCGAAACAGTGCAACATCATTGCATTTCAACATCATAATTTGAAATATCATCATAGTACAAGCGGCTTTAACAAAAAATCTTCTATGTTTAATTTAAATTATTGTTGCATTTATCCAATAATTTTGTAAATCTATTTGTTCAGCTATTGAATTAATCACAAATTATATTTATTTGTCTATGGCGATCTATTGTTTTATATATTATTATATGTCGATGGAAAGGGAAATGATAAAATTGAAAAATTAGTTTAATATCCTTTAAGAAAATATATTAGAATTCTGTAATGTACTGAATTCTTATTCTACGAAAATATTCTTTAACTCCTATATACTTTAAAATGATTCCAATCGCAGTTCAAATTGATCTAAAAAATTAGATAAATGCAACCGTTCATCAGTTAAGTTATAATGAAACACAATTTCAACATAGTTATCATCATATTTATCAGCATAGTTATCATCATATTTATCAGCATAGTTATCATCCTATTTATCAACATAGTATTTCATCAAACATATTCAATATACATCGAAACAGTGCAACATCATTGCATTTCAACATCATAATTTGAATTATCATCATAGTACAAGCGGCTTTAACTAAAATTCTTCTATGTTTAATTTAAATTATTGTTGCATTTATCCAATTTTGTAAATCTATTTGTACAGCTATTGAATTGATCACAAATTATATTTATTTGTCTATGGCGATCTATTGTTTTATATATTATATGTCGATGGAAAGGGAAATGATAATATTGAAAAATTAGTTTAATATCCTTTAAGAAAATATATTAGAATTCTGTAATGTACTGAATTCTTATTCTACGAAAATATTCTTTAACTCCTATATACTTTAAAATGATTCCAATCGCAGTTCAAATTGATCTAAAAAATTAGATAAATGCAACCGTTCATCAGTTAAGTTATAATGAAACACAATTTCAACATAGTTATCATCATATTTATCAGCATAGTTATCATCATATTTATCAGCATAGTTATCATCCCATTTATCAACATAGTATTTCATCAAACATATTCAATATACACCGAAACAGTGCAACATCATTGCATTTCAACATCATAATTTGAAATATCATCATAGTAAAAGCGGCTTTAACCAAAAATCTTCTATGTTTAATTTAAATTATTGTTGCATTTATCCAATAATTTTGTAAATCTATTTGTTCAGCTATTGAATTGATCACAAATTATATTTATTTGTCTATGGCGATCTATTGCTTTATATATTATTATATGTCGATGGAAAGGGAAATGATAATATTGAAAAATTAGTTTAATATCCTTTAAGAAAATATATTGGAATTTTGTAATGTACTGCATTCTTATTCTACGAAATATTCTTTAACTCCTATATACTTTAAAATGATTCCAATCGCAGTTCAAATTGATCTAAAAAATTAGATAAATGCAACCGTTCATCAGTTAAGTTATAATGAAACACAATTTCAACATAGTTATCATCATATTTATCAGCATAGTTATCATCATATTTATCAGCATAGTTATCATCCCATTTATCAACATAGTATTTCATCAAACATATTCAATATACACCGAAACAGTGCAACATCATTGCATTTCAACATCATAATTTGAAATATCATCATAGTACAAGCGGCTTTAACAAAAAATCTTCTATGTTTAATTTAAATTATTGTTGCATTTATCCAATAATTTTGTAAATCTATTTGTTCAGCTATTGAATTAATCACAAATTATATTTATTTGTCTATGGCGATCTATTGTTTTATATATTATTATATGTCGATGGAAAGGGAAATGATAAAATTGAAAAATTAGTTTAATATCCTTTAAGAAAATATATTAGAATTTTGTAATGTACTGCATTCTTATTCTACGAAATATTCTTTAACTCCTATATACTTTAAAATGATTCCAATCGCAGTTCAAATTGATCTAAAAAATTAGATAAATGCAACCGTTCATCAGTTAAGTTATAATGAAACACAATTTCAACATAGTTATCATCATATTTATCAGCATAGTTATCATCATATTTATCAGCATAGTTATCATCCCATTCATCAACATAGTATTTCATCAAACATATTCAATATACATCGAAACAGTGCAACATCATTGCATTTCAACATCATAATTTGAAATTTCATCATAGTAAAAGCGACTTTAACAAAAAATCTTCTATGTTTAATTTAAATTATTGTTGCATTTATCCAATAATTTTGTAAATCTATTTGTTCAGCTATTGAATTAATCACAAATTATATTTATTTGTCTATGGCGATCTATTGTTTTATATATTATTATATGTCGATGGAAAGGGAAATGATAAAATTGAAAAATTAGTTTAATATCCTTTAAGAAAATATATTAGAATTTTGTAATGTACTGCATTCTTATTCTACGAAATATTCTTTAACTCCTATATACTTTAAAATGATTCCAATCGCAGTTCAAATTGATCTAAAAAATTAGATAAATGCAACCGTTCATCAGTTAAGTTATAATGAAACACAATTTCAACATAGTTATCATCATATTTATCAGCATAGTTATCATCATATTTATCAGCATAGTTATCATCATATTTATCAACATAGTATTTCATCAAACATATTCAATATACATCGAAACAGTGCAACATCATTGCATTTCAAAATCATAATTTGAATTATCATCATAGTACAAGCGGCTTTAACAAAAAATCTTCTATGTTTAATTTAAATTATTGTTGCATTTATCCAATAATTTTGTAAATCTATTTGTTCAGCTATTGAATTGATCACAAATTATATTTATTTGTCTATGGCGATCTATTGTTTTATATATTATTATATGTCGATGGAAAGGGAAATGATAAAATTGAAAAATTAGTTTAATATCCTTTAAGAAAATATATTAGAATTTTGTAATGTACTGCATTCTTATTCTACGAAATATTCTTTAACTCCTATATACTTTAAAATGATTCCAATCGCAGTTCAAATTGATCTAAAAAATTAGATAAATGCAACCGTTCATCAGTTAAGTTATAATGAAACACAATTTCAACATAGTTATCATCATATTTATCAGCATAGTTATCATCATATTTATCAACATAGTATTTCATCAAACATATTCAATATACATCGAAACAGTGCAACATCATTGCATTTCAACATCATAATTTGAATTATCATCATAGTACAAGCGGCTTTAACTAAAATTCTTCTATGTTTAATTTAAATTATTGTTGCATTTATCCAATTTTGTAAATCTATTTGATAAGCTATAAAATTGATCCCAAATTATATTTATTTGGCTATGGCGATTTATTGTTTTATATATTATATGTCGATGGAAAGGGAAATGATAATATTGAAAAATTAGTTTAAGATCCTTTAAGAAAATATATTAGAATTCTGTAATGTACTGAATTCTTATTCTACGAAAATATTCTTTAACTCCTGTATACTTTAAAATGATTCCAATCGCAGTTCAAATTGATCTAAAAAATTAGATAAATGCAACCGTTCATCAGTTAAGTTATAATGAAACACAATTTCAACATAGTTATCATCATATTTATCAGCATAGTTATCAACCTATTTATCAACATAGTATTTCATCAAACATATTCAATATACATCGAAACAGTGCAACATCATTGCATTTCAACATCATAATTTGAATTATCATCATAGTAAAAGCGGCTTTAACTATAATTCTTCTATGTTTAATTTAAATTATTGTTGCATTTATCCAATTTTGTAAATCTATTTGATCAGCTATTGAATTGATCACAAATTATATTTATTTGTCTATGGCGATTTATTGTTTTATATATTATATGTCGATGGAAAGGGAAATGATAATATTGAAAAATTAGTTTAATATCCTTTAAGAAAATATATTAGAATTTTGTAATGTACTGCACTCTTATTCTACGAAATATTCTTTAACTCCTATATACTTTAAAATGATTCCAATCGCGGTTCAAATTGATCTAATAAATTAGATAAATGCAACCGTTCATCAGTTAAGTTATAATGAAACACAATTTCAACATAGTTATCATCACATTTATCAGCATAGTTATCATCATATTTATCACCATAGTTTTCATCCCATTTATCAACATAGTATTTCATCAAACATATTCAATATACATCGAAACAGTGCAACATCATTGCATTTCAACATCATAATTTGAAATATCATCATAGTACAAGCGGCTATAACTAAAATTCTTCTATGTTTAATTTAAATTATTGTTGCATTTATCCAATTTTGTAAATCTATTTGATCAGCTATAAAATTGATCCCAAATCATATTTATTTGTCTATGACGATTTATTGCTTTATATATTATTTGTCGATGGGAAGGAAATGATAATATTCAAAAATTACTTTAACATCCTTTAAGAAAATGTATTAGAATTTACTAATGTACTGAATTCTTATTCTACGAAATATTCTTAAACTCCTATATACTTTAAAATGATTCCAATCGCAGTTCAAATTGATCTAAAAAATTAGATAAATGCAACCGTTCATCAGATTAAGTTATAATGAAAAACAATTTCAACATAGTTATCATCATATTTATCAGCATAGTTATCATCCTATTTATCAACATAGTATTTCATCAAACATATTCAATATACATCGAAACAGTGCAACATCATTGCATTTCAACATCATAATTTGAATTATCATCATAGTACAAGCGGCTTTAACTAAAATTCTTCTATGTTTAATTTAAAGTATTGTTGCATTTATCCAATTTTGTAAATCTATTTGATCAGCTATAAAATTGATCCCAAATCATATTTATTTGTCTATGACGATTTATTGCTTTATATATTATTTGTCGATGGGAAGGAAATGATAATATTCAAAAATTACTTTAACATCCTTTAAGAAAATGTATTAGAATTTACTAATGTACTGAATTCTTATTCTACGAAATATTCTTAAACTCCTATATACTTTAAAATGATTCCAATCGCAGTTCAAATTGATCTAAAAAATTAGATAAATGCAACCGTTCATCAGATTAAGTTATAATGAAAAACAATTTCAACATAGTTATCATCATATTTATCAGCATAGTTATCATCCTATTTATCAACATAGTATTTCATCAAACATATTCAATATACATCGAAACAGTGCAACATCATTGCATTTCAACATCATAATTTGAATTATCATCATAGTACAAGCGGCTTTAACTAAAATTCTTCTATGTTTAATTTAAATTATTGTTGCATTTATCCAATTTTGTAAATCTATTTGATAAGCTATAAAATTGATCCCAAATTATATTTATTTGTCTATGACGATTTATTGCTTTATATATTATTTGTCGATGGGAAGGAAATGATAATATTCAAAAATTACTTTAACATCCTTTAAGAAAATATATTAGAATTTTCTAATGTACTGAATTCTTATTCTACGAAATATTCTTTAACTCCTATATACTTTAAAATGATTCCAATCGCAGTTCAAATTGATCTAATAAATTAGATAAATTCAACCATTCATGCGTTAAGTTATAATGAAACACAATTTCAACATAGTTATCATCACATTTATCAGCATAGTTATCATCATATTTATCATCATAGTTTTCGTCCCATTTATCAACATAGTATTTCATCAAACATATTCAATATACATCGAAACAGTGCAACATCATTGTATTTCAACATCATAATTTGAATTATCATCATAGTAAAAGCGGCTTTAACTAAAATTCTTCTATGTTTAATTTAAATTATTGTTGCATTTATCCAATTTTGTAAATCTATTTGATCAGCTATTGAATTGATCACAAATTATATTTATTTGTCTATGGCGATTTATTGTTTTATATATTATATGTCGATGGAAAGGGAAATGATAATATTGAAAAATTAGTTTAATATCCTTTAAGAAAATATATTAGAATTCTGTAATGTACTGAATTCTTATTCTACGAAAATATTCTTTAACTCCTATATACTTTAAAATGATTCCAATCGCCGTTCAAATTGATCTAAAAAATTAGATAAATGCAACCGTTCATCAGTTAAGTTATAATGAAACACAATTTCAACATAGTTATCATCATATTTATCAGCATAGTTATCATCATATTTATCAGCATAGTTATCATCCTATTTATCAACATAGTATTTCATCAAACATATTCAATATACATCGAAACAGTGCAACATCATTGCATTTCAACATCATAATTTGAATTATCATCATAGTAAAAGCGGCTTTAACTAAAATTCTTCTATGTTTAATTTAAATTATTGTTGCATTTATCCAATTTTGTAAATCTATTTGATAAGCTATAAAATTGATCCCAAATTATATTTATTTGTCTATGACGATTTATTGCTTTATATATTATTTGTCGATGGGAAGGAAATCATAATATTCAAAAATTACTTTAACATCCTTTAAGAAAATATATTAGAATTTTCTAATGTACTGAATTCTTATTCTACGAAATATTCTTTAACTCCTATATACTTTAAAATGATTCCAATCGCAGTTCAAATTGATCTAATAAATTAGATAAATGCAACCGTTCATGCGTTAAGTTATAATGAAACACAATTTCAACATAGTTATCATCACATTTATCAGCATAGTTATCATCATAATTATCACCATAGTTTTCATCCCATTTCTCAACATAGTATTTCATCAAACATATTCAATATACATCGAAACAGTGCAACATCATGGCATTTCAACATCATAATTTGAATTATCATCATAGTACAAGCGGCTTTAACTAAAATTCTTCTATGTTTAATTTAAAGTATTGTTGCATTTATCCAATTTTGTAAATCTATTTGATCAGCTATAAAATTGATCCCAAATCATATTTATTTGTCTATGACGATTTATTGCTTTATATATTATTTGTCGATGGGAAGGAAATGATAATATTCAAAAATTACTTTAACATCCTTTAAGAAAATGTATTAGAATTTACTAATGTACTGAATTCTTATTCTACGAAATATTCTTAAACTCCTATATACTTTAAAATGATTCCAATCGCAGTTCAAATTGATCTAAAAAATTAGATAAATGCAACCGTTCATCAGATTAAGTTATAATGAAAAACAATTTCAACATAGTTATCATCATATTTATCAGCATAGTTATCATCCTATTTATCAACATAGTATTTCATCAAACATATTCAATATACATCGAAACAGTGCAACATCATTGCATTTCAACATCATAATTTGAATTATCATCATAGTACAAGCGGCTTTAACTAAAATTCTTCTATGTTTAATTTAAAGTATTGTTGCATTTATCCAATTTTGTAAATCTATTTGATCAGCTATAAAATTGATCCCAAATCATATTTATTTGTCTATGACGATTTATTGCTTTATATATTATTTGTCGATGGGAAGGAAATGATAATATTCAAAAATTACTTTAACATCCTTTAAGAAAATGTATTAGAATTTACTAATGTACTGAATTCTTATTCTACGAAATATTCTTAAACTCCTATATACTTTAAAATGATTCCAATCGCAGTTCAAATTGATCTAAAAAATTAGATAAATGCAACCGTTCATCAGATTAAGTTATAATGAAAAACAATTTCAACATAGTTATCATCATATTTATCAGCATAGTTATCATCCTATTTATCAACATAGTATTTCATCAAACATATTCAATATACATCGAAACAGTGCAACATCATTGCATTTCAACATCATAATTTGAATTATCATCATAGTACAAGCGGCTTTAACTAAAATTCTTCTATGTTTAATTTAAATTATTGTTGCATTTATCCAATTTTGTAAATCTATTTGATAAGCTATAAAATTGATCCCAAATTATATTTATTTGTCTATGACGATTTATTGCTTTATATATTATTTGTCGATGGGAAGGAAATGATAATATTCAAAAATTACTTTAACATCCTTTAAGAAAATATATTAGAATTTTCTAATGTACTGAATTCTTATTCTACGAAATATTCTTTAACTCCTATATACTTTAAAATGATTCCAATCGCAGTTCAAATTGATCTAATAAATTAGATAAATTCAACCATTCATGCGTTAAGTTATAATGAAACACAATTTCAACATAGTTATCATCACATTTATCAGCATAGTTATCATCATATTTATCATCATAGTTTTCGTCCCATTTATCAACATAGTATTTCATCAAACATATTCAATATACATCGAAACAGTGCAACATCATTGTATTTCAACATCATAATTTGAATTATCATCATAGTAAAAGCGGCTTTAACTAAAATTCTTCTATGTTTAATTTAAATTATTGTTGCATTTATCCAATTTTGTAAATCTATTTGATCAGCTATTGAATTGATCACAAATTATATTTATTTGTCTATGGCGATTTATTGTTTTATATATTATATGTCGATGGAAAGGGAAATGATAATATTGAAAAATTAGTTTAATATCCTTTAAGAAAATATATTAGAATTCTGTAATGTACTGAATTCTTATTCTACGAAAATATTCTTTAACTCCTATATACTTTAAAATGATTCCAATCGCCGTTCAAATTGATCTAAAAAATTAGATAAATGCAACCGTTCATCAGTTAAGTTATAATGAAACACAATTTCAACATAGTTATCATCATATTTATCAGCATAGTTATCATCATATTTATCAGCATAGTTATCATCCTATTTATCAACATAGTATTTCATCAAACATATTCAATATACATCGAAACAGTGCAACATCATTGCATTTCAACATCATAATTTGAATTATCATCATAGTAAAAGCGGCTTTAACTAAAATTCTTCTATGTTTAATTTAAATTATTGTTGCATTTATCCAATTTTGTAAATCTATTTGATAAGCTATAAAATTGATCCCAAATTATATTTATTTGTCTATGACGATTTATTGCTTTATATATTATTTGTCGATGGGAAGGAAATCATAATATTCAAAAATTACTTTAACATCCTTTAAGAAAATATATTAGAATTTTCTAATGTACTGAATTCTTATTCTACGAAATATTCTTTAACTCCTATATACTTTAAAATGATTCCAATCGCAGTTCAAATTGATCTAATAAATTAGATAAATGCAACCGTTCATGCGTTAAGTTATAATGAAACACAATTTCAACATAGTTATCATCACATTTATCAGCATAGTTATCATCATAATTATCACCATAGTTTTCATCCCATTTCTCAACATAGTATTTCATCAAACATATTCAATATACATCGAAACAGTGCAACATCATGGCATTTCAACATCATAATTTGAATTATCATCATAGTAAAAGCGGCTTTAACTATATAATTCTTCTATGTTTAATTTAAATTATTGTTGCATTTATCCAATTTTGTAAATCTATTTGTTCAGCTATTGAATTGATCACAAATTATATTTATTTGTCTATGGCGATTTATTGTTTTATATATTATTTGTCGATGGAAAGGGAAATGATAATATTGAAAAATTAGTTTAATATCCTTTAAGAAAATATATTAGAATTTTGTAATGTACTGCATTCTTATTCTACGAAATATTCTTTAACTCCTATATACTTTAAAATGATTCCAATCGCGGTTCAAATTGATCTAATAAATTAGATAAATGCAACCGTTCATCAGTTAAGTTATAATGAAACACAATTTCAACATAGTTATCATCACATTTATCAGCATAGTTATCATCATATTTATCACCATAGTTTTCATCCCATTTATCAACATAGTATTTCATCAAACATATTCAATATACATCGAAACAGTGCAACATCATTGTATTTCAACATCATAATTTGAAATATCATCATAGTACAAGCGGCTTTAACAAAAAATCTTCTATGTTTAATTTAAATTATTGTTGCATTTATCCAATAATTTTGTAAATCTATTTGATTAGCTATTGAATTGATCACAAATTATATTTATTTGTCTATGGCGATTTATTGTTTTATATATTATATGTCGATGGAAAGGGAAATGATAATATTGAAAAATTAGTTAAATATCCTTTAAGAAAATATATTAGAATTTTCTAATGTACTGAATTCTTATTCTACGAAAATATTCTTTAACTCCTATATACTTTAAAATGATTCCAATCGCAGTTCAAATTGATCTAAAAAATTAGATAAATGCAACCATTCATGCGTTAAGTTATAATGAAACACAATTTCAACATAGTTATCATCATATTTATCAGCATAGTTATCATCCTATTCATCAACATAGTATTTCATCAAACATATTCAATATACATCGAAACAGTGCAACATCATTGCATTTCAACATCATAATTTGAATTATCATCATAGGAAAAGCGGCTTTAACTAAAATTCTTCTATGTTTAATTTAAAATATTGTTGCATTTATCCAATTTTGTAAACCTAATTGTTCAGCTATTGAGTTGATCACAAATTATATTTATTTGTCTATGGCGATCTATTGTTTTACATATTATATGTCGATGGAAAGGGAAATGATAATATTGAAAAATTAGTTTAGTATCCTTCAAGAAAATATATTAGAATTTTGTAATGTACTGAATTCTTATTCTACGAAATATTCTTTAACTTTTATCTACTTTAAAATGATTGCAATCGCGGTTCAAATTGATCTAATAAATTTGATAAATGCAACCGTTCATCAGTTAAGTTATAATGAAACACAATTTCAACATAGTTATCATCACATTTATCAGCATAGTTATCATCATATTTATCACCATAGTTTTCATCTTATTTATCAACATAGTATTTCAACAAACATATTCAATATACATCGAAACAGTGCAACATCATTGCATTTCAACATCGTAATTTGAATTATCATCATAGTACAAGCGGCTTTAACAAATAATCTTCTATGTTTAATTTAAATTATTGTTGCATTTATCCAATTTTGTAAATCTATTTGTTCAGCTATTGAATTGATCACAAATTATATTTATTTGTCTTTGGCGATCTATTGTTTTATATATTATATGTCGATGGAAAGGGAAATGATAATATTGAAAAATTAGTTTAATATCCTTTAAGAAAATATATTAGAATTTTGTAATGTACTGCATTCTTATTCTACGAAATATTCTTTAACTCCTATATACTTTAAAATGATTCCAATCGCGGTTCAAATTGATCTAATAAATTAGATAAATGCAACCGTTCATCAGTTAAGTTATAATGAAACACAATTTCAACATAGTTATCATCACATTTATCAGCATAGTTATCATCATATTTTTCACCATAGTTTTCATCCCATTTATCAACATAGTATTTCATCAAACATATTCAATATGCACCGAAACAGTGCAACATCATTGCATTTCAACATCATAATTTGAATTATCATCATAGTACAAGCGGCTTTAACAAAAAATCTTATATGTTTAATTTAAATTATTGTTGCATTTATCCAATTATTTTGTAAATCTATTTGTTCAGCTATTGAATTGATCACAAATTATATTTATTTGTCTATGGCGATTTATTGTTTTATATATTATATGTCGATGGAAAGGAAATGATAATATTGAAAAATTACTTTAATATCCTTTAAGAAAATATATTAGAATTCTGTATTATACTCCATACTCCAAATTATAACGAGATTTTTCGAGGTCCAGGATCACCCAAAAAACAAAATTGGGTGATCCTGGACCATATATTTCCAGTGCGTTGATGGTTGGTTCGTCGTTCTATCGTAATTTATATTGACAACATAAAAGTTAATATAAAAATTATATAAATAAATCAGTAAATAATTAAATAAATTAAATAATTATTAAATCAACAGAGTCAATATTTATATATAAATATATAGAAATATTTATAAAATGTTATTTATCACAAAATTATGTGAAAGAAAACACATTTTTTTTCATATATATATAATATGCAAGATAAACAACAAACAGGTATATTAAATATATACGTATTTAAATGAAATTAATTTATTTTGCATAATCGAATAATTTACATAATAATATATTTATTTTCTTCCATCTCTTCATTATATTATATAGAAATATTTATTTTTTTTTTAAAGTTAATATCACGGTCATACACACACACAACCAAACTGACTGTTGCAATTTTAACATTAAAAAAAATCATTAACTTTATATGAGTATATAAATATAAAAATAAATATACACATTTATATATTTAATCATAATTCAAGTTCAGGGCAATAATCTTAAAATTTTATATATATATTCAAAACACGATTTTTTTTTTTTTACAAAAAATAAATATGTTTATATATATGTATATATATAATAGAGATATACATAAACAAGGTTATTTAAGAGCAAGTTTATCTCTTGTATATATATTATAGATTTTGATTTAATCTATGTATAGACTAAAAATTGAAAAGAAAAAAAAACGAAATTGCAATGATATGACATTAAAAATATAAATATATATTATTATTATTAATATATAATAACTGTTTAGTTGCCAAATTCTAATATATATATTTTTGAGGTCTATATTCAAAGATAAAAAAAAATCTCAACACTGACCTCCATATATACATAGATATATACGATTATATAACAACTTGTTCTGATTTACATATATACATACAAAATAAAGATATCAACGATTTTATAAATGGCCATTAAAAACAAAAGTAAATTATATTTTTTATTTATTTAAACAAGGATCAAATATAAAATATAATATCCTTTTTTGTTATAGATTATATTCTTTCAACAGGTTATTCTTTTTTTTTGTTACCATCGTGTGCGGACTCATAGATTTTTATTTTATTATATACTCATTCATTCAAATCCTATATATGAATTGTTTGTTCAAAAAAAAAAAAACAAAATTTTCGTTAAAAATAAAAAAACATTGAAGAAAATTATTTTATATATACATTTAAACGAAAATCTATATCTAGTATATTTATATAGCAACAAAAAATTAAAAATTAAATTTTAAATATATTTATTTTAATTATGCAATTATTAAAATATCTAAGTATTTATATAAATATAGAAAATAAAAATTAATTACTATATTTATACTATATATATATACAATAACGTGCAGTGCCAAACATTACATTTATTAGATTTATTATTAAGAAATTTACCACAATAATTTTTATATGATTTTAGAAAATCTCGTATAACATCCGTAATCCATTTCATATTTTCACAAATATAAAATTTAATATATCTTATATCAAATCAATCCAAGTATTGATACAAAATATATATCCATATCGTTGCGTAAACATAAACTACATATCATTTTATCTATAAATATTAATTATAATAATATTTTGATTCTGCATTATGACATTTATATAAAAAATATTTTTATTGATAAAAATTTTGACTGCAATTAAAATAAGGATATATCCTTTCTTATTTATGTATATATACTACTCTAGCCACTATTATATCGGACACCTGCTATTTTATTCGAATGCTCGATTTTGAGATGCCAAAAAAGTACTGTAAATAACAATTTTGTAATCCTTCTAATTTTATTTCATAAAATGATGGTTTGTGGTTAAATAATTGCGCAGACAGAAGTAAAAAATCTTTTAAATTCAATTAGTTATGGAATTTATTTCAAAATGATTCAATTTAACAAAAAAAAAATTTGACCATTATAATATCGGACACTTATATTATACGCCACTAATCTCCCTTGTAACACCTCCTTTGGCCTTTATGATGGCCTCCATTCTCTTAGACGTTCAAAGACGTGGTATTTACTAATCTTTTGCATTCATTCGGTGTTTTTGTATTCCTCATTTCAATGATTTTTCCTTGGAATTCTTCACTCCTTCAATTGTAACTTTCGGATAATTTTTTTACCTTTGTTTTATTAATGCCCACATCGATCCTATTGGATTTAAATCGGGACTGTATGGTTCCTTTTAATATTATTATTAATAAGAATAATACGAAATGTTCCTAAAGAACTGAAAGTAACTAATTGTAAGTCTACCGTATCAGATATTTAAATAAAATGTGGTTTAATCGGTTCATTTGAGTCACAGAAAGTGGTGTAAAATTTAATGTTACTGATCGTGAGAAATGCAACTGTGAAAAAATAGGAGAACTGCTATGAGTGATATAAGTCTAAAATGGTCAACAGGAATCCAAAAAATGGTCGCACGAAAGTGGACAAGGAGTTTATTAAATAATGTTTTATCCCTAATAATAATCCCGAATAATTTTTTATCATAAATCAAATCAATTGTTTTGCAAAAAACAAAACAATAAACAATTTTGAGTTCTGCGGCAATGGGATAGCATTATATTTTTGATGATGAATGTAAATTTGTTATTGTTGGTGATTCCGATAATCGAGTAATTCACACACAAAATGAAGCATTTCATCATGATTGTTTAAAACCCACTGTAAAATTTTCAGCCAGTTATTATAATTTACATTTCAAAAGGAGTCGTTTCTTTTTTTTTAATTTACTTACTTAATTTTATTAATTTACATTTCATTTAGTGTACGATTAACTCCCAAAAACACATTCATATATTAAATGACTACCTTTTGCGATCGATCATTAAATTATATTCAAACGGCGAATATACATTTCAATAAGATGTTGCTCTACCACAAACCGCTAAAGCAACTAAGAACTGGTTGGAAGCTAAAGAAATTGGGTTTAGAAATCCACTTTTAGAAATGGACATCTTCAAGTCCTGATTTAAGTCTAATAGAATCGTTGTCGGCAATAATAAAACAAAGTAAAAACATGATATGAAAGTTACAATTGAAGAGTGAAGAATTCCAAGGAAAAATCATTGAAATGCGGAATACAAAAACACCGAATGAATGCAAAAATTTAGTAAATACCACGTCTAAGAGAATGGAGGCTATCATAAATGGCAAAGGAGGCGTTACAAAGGTGATTAGTGACGTATAATATAAGTGTCCGATATTATAATGGACAAATTTTGTTAAATTAAATCATTTTGAAATAAATTCCATAACTATTATATTTAAAAGATTTTTTACTTCTGTCTGCGCAATTATTAAATTGCGCAAACCATCATTTGATGAAATAAAATTGGAAGGATTAAAAAATTATTGTTTAAAGTCCTTTCTCGGCGTCTCAAAGTCGAGCATACGAATAAAATAGAAGGTGTCCGATATAATAATGGTTATAGTAGTAAATAATTATTTCATTATATTATACACATATATGTTTCGACACGTTCAATTAATTAAAATGTGTTATTCAACAAATCAATTTTAATTTGTATATATATCAATAATTTATATATCGTTTAAGGGGCTTCAAATATAAAATCAATAATTATATTAATATATATAAATATATGGATTTTTTTTTATTTTTATATACAAACTATATATATAAAAATGTTTCATCTTTTTATCGTTATCCATCATAGAGTATTTCTTTATCGCATCACACATATAAATTGTTTCCATCATCAATCCATAATCAATCAATTTTTATATAATATATTTATTTATATAAATATTGAGAGCATGCATGAAAATATATATATGGAAAAATCTTATATTATATTATATATACATATATAAAATAGTTATTATTTATAAATATATCGGGTGTAAAATTTTCTATATGATATATAAAAGAAACGTTGTGTAAATATTTTATGTATAAAAAATAAACGCATAATAAATAATCTTTTAATTAAATTATGAGTTTCTTTTCACATACGATAGATCAATAATTTTTTTAACATTTCAAAGTTTTGCATTCGATTTTATTTCATTCTATTCGGTTGTTTTTGCCGAATATAAACGAAATAGTTGAAATAGAAAAGTTTAAACGCTTTTAAAATAGTCAATGAACATCAGAATTCTCACAACGTTCAGCGATAACTATTTATTTTTTATAAAAAAAAACTTCCCGGTTATTATTTTACATGAATTTTGTGATACCTTAATTGAATTTATTCTATTGATACTGATCTGTTTATGTGTTGAAAGAAAATCTGTTTACTTTTATATCTTTAATCTATGTATAATAAGTTATTGATAATTCTTAAACTGGATTTCTTATTTGTATTCTTAAATTAAATTTAATCATTAATTATCATTGTTCATTCTGTATGATTTTCTATAGCAAGTTTTCTATAACTTTATGAAGGAAATCCTGTAAAATTTTATGAAGGAAATTCTGTATTATTTTGTGAAGGAAATTGAGTATATACATTTATAGTGTACTGTATAATTATGAATCAGGCAATTTTCTGTATGATTTATACTAAGGAAATTCGGTATAATTTGCAGGGAAAATTCTATATTATTTTGTGAAGGATATCCCGCATATTTTACTGAGGAATTTCTGTCTATTTTGTGAAAGAAATTGTGAATAATTTACATAAGGAAATTCTGTAAAATTCTGTATTATTTTGCGAACTAAATTCTGTATTATTTTGTGAAGTAAATTCTGTATAATTTTGTGAAGAAAATTCTGAATAATTTATTGAGGAAATGCCGTATAAGTTTCTAAGGAAATTGTCTAAAATATATTGAGGAAATTCTGTATAATTTATTGGGGAAATTCTGTATTATTTTGTGAAGGATATCCCGCATATTTTACTGAGGAATTGCTTATAATTTACATAAGGAAATTCTGAATAATTGAAAAATGGAAATTCTGTATTACTTTTTGAAGTAAATTCTGTATTATTTTTTGAAGTAAATTCTGTATAATTTTGTGAAGAAAATTCTGTATAATTTTTTGGGGAAATTTTGTATAATTTTCTTAGGAAATTGTCTAAGATGTATTGAGGAAATTCCGTATTATTTTATAAAGGAAATTCGATATAATTTTCTAAGGACTCTGAACACTTTTCTATATACCTAAAGTAATCATCAAATCATGACAATTCATTATTAAAAATAATATACGACAATAATTTCAATGAAAAATGATGATATTCACTACTTGCTTTATATATTGTATCGTGTAGTACGGTATATACGGTCCAACAAAAAACCATAGCCATTGTTATTCAAATTTACATTAATTTTGTATTTATAAATATTTATTATATACAATAATCTGATATGTATTTTTTCGTGTGTCTGATATGAAAATTGAATTTTAATATGATTATTAAAAAATAGACAAAAATAATGAAAATGAAATTATAAATGAAAAAAATTAAACAATGAATGCATAAAATTAAGATAAAATAAAATAATTTACAGTATATATACAATAGTTCATTTGGAATATTTATAAATATTATATTATACTAATATATTTGTTAATAATCTATACTAATATTTTACTCTTACCTGAAAATACAGATCCAATTTTGGATTATTTTTTATTTATATATTGATAATAATGGTATATATAAAGATAATAAAATATAGTGAAATGAATCCCTTGTTTTAAAAATTTTTAATTCTAAACTTATATATTTATTATTATATAACTTAAAAATGATCTATAATAATTTTGAAATCGATAAATCAATTGTGTGCCTGTGTGCATATAATTAACGCTTTTATAAATATAATTTATAATACGATTATTATTATTTATATATCTTCATGATATAAAACTATATAAAAAAAAAATTTATTATTATTAACTCATTCACTATTTATATTATAATTTTTTTTTCTTGCTTTCTTAAATTATATATTCTTTGTATATTTCACAATTTAATAGTTTTTTTTTATTTGTTATTTGTTATATATTTTTTATCGCATTTCATCAACAATTTTAATGAGAACATTTCTGTTTAATATAATTTTAAAAACTCTTATTATTATTATTATTATTAATATAGAATTTTTATTTATTTAAACGAAAAATTTTATAAATAATACTAAATGTTTGTGTGCGTTTATTTGATAACTTATTGTTGTGATAACAAACGCAATGCTATATTATAACTGCCGCCGCAGTATATATACATATAAATAAATATTATTTTAATATTATGAATCTAGTTAATAATAGTTTTCATATACTAAAATTAAACTTTTTATTATATATGCATTCAGTTCATTTTTATATATATATATATGTAATGTAGTGCATATATTTCACAATGTTTATGTTCTTTCTGTATATTTATATTTGAATTGTTTTTACTTGCTGTACATTTATAGATTGTATGTGTATATTAAAAAGTATATATATAAATAAATGCTATTGACTTATTATCAATTCAATAGAATATTAAAAAATATAGTTATGTATGTATATATCAACAATTATATATACAAAATACAACGAACAATTGTACAAAATGCGGTTTTAATCAAATTAATTATTCTTATACACCTAAATTCTTTTTTTACGCGATAGTGTTTCGTGAAAATGGGCTTATATAAAAAATATATGAATTGCATGTAAAGTAATAGGGGATTGGTTCCAGATCAAGTGCAATTTTTAATCTCTCTTTTTTCTTATCATCAAACAATTAATTGAAAAATGAAGCAAATTCTTATATTGGGATATTTCTATATAAATATTTACATATAAATTTAATTGTAAAAATTGTGTTTTTGGTTTAATAAATAAATAAAAAATTTTGTTTACTTTTGCATTATTCCTTTTGACATACTTCGGGGATGTTGATAAAAAAACACATTTGAATCAATGAATATCTATACAAACGATATCGATTTTTGTTTTGAATAATAAATACAATAATCTATATAGAAAAAGTTCTTCAAAAGATATCGCAAGATATAAAACAAACAACAATTCCATAAAATTTTCTGATATATATATATTTTGTTGTAAATATTTCAATCCGAAGGAATAATACATTAAAATCTTTTAAATCTATTTTGAATTGTCTAGTGTTTAATTACTTGCGAATCTTTTAAAATTCGTATATACCTTTCAAATTTTTATTATTATTTATTTTTGTATTACTTCATTTAATTTTCCATAAAATTTTACGTGCGTTATTTGAATTTAATTTTTCACATTGAATAAATAAAAGAAAATCGCACGAATTTTCATTATTTTCAATTTTCAATCATTAATTTAAATAAATTTATCATAATAATAATGAATCATAAAAAACAGAAAAATGGGTATGCTATTTTGGGCGTTCGTTTGAAGCCAAATGTGCATTATATACATATGTAATTTCTATATATATTTTAATTTCTGATATATACATTTTTCAATTGAAATGCAAGTAGTACATATTTTGTACTACTTACTTTCGTATTAAATAAATCGTCGAATGGATGAATTTTCTTTTAATTTTTCCGTTTGCATTATAAAATAAAAATTAATAAGATTGTAATGAAACAAAAATCTTTAAAGACATCATAATGTCTTAATCCAGCCGTGAAGCAGACAATCGTTCTATCGTTGAAACTTACATATACCAAAGGATAAAGAAAAAAAATATATTAGGAAAATCAATGTTTGTTTTTCT
This sequence comes from Dilophus febrilis, assembly GCA_958336335.1. NCBI lineage: Eukaryota > Metazoa > Arthropoda > Insecta > Diptera > Bibionidae > Dilophus > Dilophus febrilis. The sequence goes on along the minus strand of OY284472.1, from coordinate 10,393,867 downwards.
TCTCGATACATTTTTTCCTTTTTATCTTGTATATGTAAGTTTCAACGATAAGAATTTACAGTTATAATTGGATGTATAGCGGGTACCCCCACTGAGATACCCGGGAATATATATACACTAACCACAGCTGGCAGAAACGCCAGAGCGGTCCGTATATATATAAACCTTGGGGGAACATCGTTGCTGGAAAATGTTATGTGTCTCATCGTCGACTGTCCAAATTCAAACAACCACGTTCCCCTAATAAAAAGCAAATCTCATATGTCGTAATTTTTTACATATGAGATTTTTAAGATGTGTACGCTTCAGTTTTGTTCACATATAATTAAAAATAACAAACAATTTGTATGTGGAAATATGTGCGATCCTAAGTGCGATGTGAGGTGTATAGAATATAAACTTCCATCATTCGAATCATAATACAAAGGTGTTATTATACAAGTATTATATGTGAAAATTTATTTAATTTAATTTAATTTAATTTTTGTAATTTTTTTAATGATTATTGTGACTTAAGTAAGGGGCTTTTGTCTATCTTCTATATACTAAATATATTCGAACTTCATCATTATTATGAGTGATCAATTTCAATAATCAATATGTGAGTTGTAAACATTTTTTTATATTATATATTTTATCCCAATTAAAAGTATATCTTCCAGATAGATTGGTAAAAATATAATAATTTTTAAGGAATAAAATTTTTTATTGATAAATTTTAAATCATCGCCTTTCACTTTAAGTTGCAATCTATTTAATGAAATTCATTGTAATATAAATAATATTTTCTAAGGCCTAATTGTTTATCATCTCTATGCCAATTTTCAGCTCGCGATTTATTAAAATACAATAATTTTTTGAAAAAATTCCATTTATAGTAAATTTTTAATCATTTCTTAAATATGTAAAATTAATCGATTTTTATAAATTGCATTTCTTGCATGTAATTTTAAACGGTCGTATTTGTTATCGAAAACGAAAATATTCTTATTAATTACATCTAAGGTTTAAATTTCTTCTATATTAAATAATGTTGTTATGGTATAGTACAACAAACAGGAAAAGCATTACTATATCTTTATGATTTATCCTATATATTACTTATAATTATACAGTGAATATATATATATATATTCATATAGATATAGACAGACAGTCTCCATAATTGCATATATAAAAATTTTATGTATGAAAAATAATATGTAAAATTTTATGCACTTTATGCGATGCACACATAAAAAGAGAGTTATAAAACTAACTTAAAATATATAAAACATTTTCTTATATTATACATTGTATTTGCATTTATTTTATTTTAAATGGACCAACGAAAATTATTGTCTAGGATATCTGACGACATTTACTGAAACAAATTAAGTATATAACTATCTACCCTATATGCATACAATATATTTAGTAACATTATTACATAAACAAGATATTTATACATTGGAATATATGGTATTCATAAAATTTATGATTTATATTGGATAAAAAAAAAGTTAAATTTTTAATTATAAATTTAAATTATTATTATCTGAAACATTTCGATATTGATTTAAAAAAGAAATTTCGTAATATTTTTCGAATAGAAATCAACAATATTTAATGACAATTTCCATATATATTGTGAATTGATTCTTAAATGCTCGAAATAATAACAATTTCATTTTTAAAATATATTATATATTTTTTTTAAGAATTATTTTCAATATATTATATTATGGTTTAATTTGAATGTATACCAATTCCAAAATTACCCAATTTATGATATATCAAAATAGTAAAAAATTGCATTTTTTTGTGTTGGCGGCTTCTTACGCGACTATTCCCATTTCAAGTAATATCATTTTTAAGTATATATCGGAATATATTAAATGTATATATTGTAATATAGTATATATTTTGTAATTTTGATAAATTTTCATTTATAAATATGGTTCAAATTTTGTTTTACATATATTTATTATCTATAAATAAATTATGTGTTTTATTGATGATGTTTTATTTTTCTATATATATATATATATGATTATATTTTATATTTGTTGTACACGCGGTTGTCTAATCATGTTTGTATACTTACAGCTATTATATATTGTATAGATTATATAGATATCAGATCTATATATAAATTTTTTTGTGTGGTATAATTTACATGAAATATATTCTATGAGGAATAATAATATTTATACGATCAGCATTAATATTATATGTCTATACATATATAGAGAAAATTATATGCACGCGTTTATATATTTTTAATGTGTTAAAGATTCATGTGAAACATTTGAAAGGGTATAAATATTTATTTTACCATACGTTTATAGTTAATTCTTATAACTTAATTATTTATATAGTAAATATATAAATGAAAATTAATACATCAAAATTGTTTACATATATTAAATATCCCGCGCATATATTCATAAGTATAATATGTATAAAAGAGAAAATTCTTTATGAATATATGGTAAATAATTAATTTTATTTTGGTGGTTTATTTTTTATAATGAGTTATATATTTGTTTGTATAGCGATAGAGATATATATTGTACAATTAAATGTGCATATGGTAAAAAGATTATATATATTACAGAGTACGTGTTTGTAATTTGTAATATATTTTTATATATATAGAGATAAATGATATATTTTGTATGTCTTTTTTTTCTGTGTTTTGTATATACACCTAAATATTTATTTAATTATATCATAACACTTTCCAAAAGTAGAACACTATATATGTGTATAATTGTATATATATGATAACTAACTAAACAAAATATAACTTACAAGTTTTATTTATTTTTCGGTTTATATATACACATATTTATTATATAGAGGCAGACACATGCATTTGCATATAGTGTACACTGTACATACTAACTATACTATGTATTTATAATTGATTTTAACAATATTATACTTTGTACTGTGTGTAATATTGTCATTAATAGCAGCAATAAGTGTATTTATACGATAATGACTATAATAAATATTATGATATTATATGCATTTTATTTGACAAGTTTACCATAACATAATAACTATATATATAATGTTTACTTTTAATATATATAATATTAGTTTAATATATTTTCAAATATATATTGAAGAATTATTATATAGAAAATTAATAGTAGAAAATATAGAAATCCAAAACTCATACAAAAAAATAATTAGTAAAATAATTACCATTTAGTATTTTCTAATAATAATGTGTTACTATATTATAGGTATCTTTTTTTAGTGTATATATATAGCGAAGAATTAGAGGTCACTTTCTTATATATTGAATAGTTTATAGAATATACTTTCTTTAAAATTTAGTTTCATTACTTCCGGAAAATTAACATCTATTGTAAAAAATCGCGTTGCGGGAAATAAATAGAATTTTTCCCATATATAACATTATAATTTGTATATTTTTGTACAATTTAAAGATCATGATTTAAAAAAAAAAATTGTATATATAGAAATGTTTGAGATATCTATAATAATGATAAAATTAATTGAATTAATATACAAATTTCCATTAGGCGCATTTGTCATCAAAACAACAATGAAAATTCTCTCTCTAACCGAAAGTGTATATTAAAAAATTGACCTTATTTTTTCAAATGCGAATATAATTTAAGGAAATATATATAACATATAAGTATGCATGGTAATCGATTATTTTTTCCCTATTATTTCCATAAAACTAATTGAAATCAGTGGCGAGACGTTTCTAAACAATATATTTTTTTTCATACCAAATTTGCCGGAAAATTAAATTTTTCAAATTTTGTATATTCCCAATTACTTGCGGTTTTTCAATTTTAATTTTCTCATTTGCATCATTTGAAAATTCAATAAATTTTTCTGATTTTTCATAGAAGAAAATATTGTAAAAATTGGGGAAAAATATTTCCAATACTTTCGTCGATATCTTTGAGATAAAATTATGCGATTTCAAACTAGGACTTCGACACTGAATGAAATTATACATGAGTATCACTACATTATAAATGAACGGTCATTTATCTATGCAATAAATAAAGAAAAATAGGAATATATAAATATATATATATAAGAAGCCCTACCCAAATACATTTTCTATTCGGCACACAATAAAATCGTACAAAAGTGTGTATATTTTTTTATTATTAATATTATATCTATATATATGCGATTATTATAATTCAGTATATATATAAAGATATATATAATACCGCGTACCGAGTGTTTAATTTAAAAACAAACTACATATTTTTTTTTGTCATAAATATCGATATACAAAGGTGAAAATATAATTTCAATTAATTTCTTTAAAGGAATAAAATATCTTTTATTTTCTTTTTTCTCCATTTCTTCATTTGAAAAAACTATTAGAAGATTTCTTACTATATAGACTGCGATTTTAAATTGTCTTTAAGATTTTTTTGGCAAATCAATAATTGTTGATGTCTGTTTTTTTTTTACTATTCACTCTGTATATACAAAAATTAATCAATTATATTGTATATTATTTTGTATATGCGGTTTTGAACAAACTAAAATATACACAAATATATAGAGATATTATAATATTATAATAGAAAGACACTTATATATGATAATATATATATTATAACATATATATATAACAAGTTTCACGTATATAAATAATAAAATTGCTTATTATGCATATATTTAAAGTATAGTATAATGAGTTATAAATATATATTTATAAGTGTGATTTTGAAGAGGATAAGTATCTCGAAAAGATTGATTTTTTTTTGATTGTCAATATATTTACATTATAATAAATTAAATGTATATATATAATTAACATAATTTGAAATGTATATTTTTATAAATTGTGTACCTATACTCGGTATATATATAAATATATAGTACAGATTCAGCAATTTATTTTTCATAATCATTGTCAATGACAAATAAAAATTTGTTTGATTTTTATTAACGAAATTCTATATGGAATCATTCTAAAATCAATATTGATTAAATTTCTTGATCCCTATATTTCTATAATTTATTACGCCCAATCTTCAATAATATATATAATAAACAGCAACCTCGTACAAAATATCAGTTAGACGATATTATTCATTGAAGAAGTTGATTTAATATATATATATGGTATATAAATATTCAGAGTCCACTTTAAATATTATTATATTTATACCTAATCAACATATAATCAACATAATTTATTTGTATATCTATATCTATATACATTTATCTTTTTTATTTATATATATTTTGTTTATTATTTGTATTGTATATATATATTTTTGACTAAAATTCTATATTGTGTAAAAGTATAAAATGTAAACATGCTATGCATGCGGGAGCTATATATTTTATTAAATAAATATACTGACCATATCATAAAGTAGTGAATTCTGAATGGAAAAAGAAATATTACCATATTTATAGAAATATAATATCTATATATCTATATACAATATATACATAAAATAAATAATTAATTAAGCATGTGCCTTCGAAGTTTTATTATATATATATATATACATATAGTGAAATTGGGGGTTTTTTTATAACAAAAAAATTAATTATTTATAGTATTTGAAAACAAAAAAAATTATAAATAAATATAAACTAATATATATAAGAGGTATATTTGCTTATAATTAATTAGAAAAAAAAACTCGTGTATCGAATTATCTATATAGTTACTAAGCGAATTTTTTATTTTTCTTGCTAAAAAGTTAAATACATAATTTTTTTAATATATTATCTTCTTTAATTCAAGAAATTTATGTGACTATAAAAGTATATAACAAACTATTTGAATTTATGTTAATATTTGAATAAAAAAAAATCATTTGACTATTTTAAAATTAATTGATTTTATTATTATTTAGAATCAAAATAGAATTAAATGTCTGCGTGTAGAGATCGCAGAATGGTATTTATGACTTTTGTATGCAAGATCTTTATGGAACATTCCATTCATAGTTATGTGAGAAAATTTATCCTGACGAAATTATTGGATACTCTGAAAGGTACATCCTTAAAAAATTAATTAATTATTCTACCAAAAAATATTTTATTTCCATATAAAATTTTCCAAATTTTGAATTATTCAAATTACAATCTTATATACACAGTGCGACAATTAATATTCCGGACTCAAACCATATCTCTATAACCAGTGGGACGATCTATGTGATCTATGGAACATGCTTTTTGAAGCTTGATGTTTTCTCTATCGTCTGTAAAAATTTCATTGCATTTGGTTGACAAATAAAAAAGTTATGACATTTCTTGTGAAACAATATTTTAGTTGAAGTAGAAATTTTAACAAAGGAACAAAGAGCAGTCATTAAATTCAAAGCAAAGCTTGGTAAATCTGCAACAGAAACGTTCAAATCGATCAAGCAAGAATCGAACAAGTTAATGGCGATATTGGCAAGTTAATGGGGTAGAACACAAGTTTTTGAGTGGTATAAACTTTTCGTGGATGGCTAAAACGCATGGCTAAAAAAACAAGAAAAGTTCCATCGAAAATCAAGACAATGCTCGTAACGTTTTTCGATAGCAAGGGAATTATCCATATCCAATTATATCGAAGTTTTGAAGCGTTTGATGGACAGGATTCGTCGTATTCGACCTGAATATCGTGAATCAGATAGTTGGTGTTTGTTAAACGATAATGCACCAAGTCACACTTCACTTATTGTTAGTCAGTTTTTGGCTCGAAATCAAGTCTGTGTGTTAAATCATCCACCGTATTTACCTGATTTAGCACCATGTGACTTCTCCTTGTTCCCAAAACTTAAAATGAAATGATGAAAGGATGTTTTTTTGTGGATATTGAAACCATTCAAACAGCATCTACACGCGTAATAGATGCAATACCACAAAATGAGCTGGAACACGCATTTGAATCATTATTAAATCGATGTAACAGTTGTATTGAATCAGGAGGGGAATATTTTGAATAAATAAAAAAAAAATTTCAAAAATCGTGTTTTTAATGTATTTACTAGGACCAGTCCGGAATATTAATTGTCGCACTGTGTATTAGTTATTCTTCAATTAATATTTTCTTTGAATTATTTGAAAATCCAATCATTCTTTCTGATCCAATCATTCTTTCTGAAGAAAATTTTGAAATTGCATCATTTCAAAAGGTATATTAGAGAGAAAGTGTTTTTTTTTTGAAAAAAAAAATGAACCGATTTCCAAATGTTCTTCTACAAATAATCAGAATTTAATTGAGTATTCAAATGTTGAAATGGTGAAAATGAAAATGAAAAACTATTAGGGCTTTAATTCGAAAAAAAATGTTCAGAACTTGCCCGGGAAAATACTTCAATTTTATATTAATTATAATTAAAATTTATAAAACTTGCAACGCGATATATATTCATATTACAAATCAATTTTTATTTATATTATTTATTTATAAACATCAAAAACATTTCTATATTTCAATATATTGTTTTTTTATAATTTGGTTATATAAGACGTGATATTTAAGATTTAAAATGTTCTGAAAATTTCTAAAAATATATATAAAAATTATATTATAATTCGTATTTCGTATATATATATACAGAGAATATAATATTATGTATTATTAAAATAAATAAATACACATTATTTTTTGTTATTTTGTATTCGAACGAACGATAAAAACGAATAAATGTGTTTAAAACAATTGAATATAAAATTGAAAAAAAATTGAAATTCTCTATTTCAAGATTTTACTGCGTGTATTGTATATACAATATAATTGATTTTCACTTCTAAAAATATAAATTTTGATTAAATAAAAGAGTATATACATGTTTAAATTATTTGGATTTCAAATTATTCAAGTTAAATATATCTAATATAAACGAGTGGGTAATGATGAGGAAATTGTGTATTTTCTTTTGTTTTATTTATAACCAAAATACCTGACTTTTTTATATTTATAAAAATATATGCATATATCGATATTATTAAAACACACAAAATAATTCAAATGAACATACACACTATAAATACAATATTTTTATATAGTATAATAAAAAGGTACAACGAACCATGCGGAAATAATTTATAAAGGGTATATATAAAGTGAAAATTAAAGAAAATTGCTTTTGTTTTTCTTTTTTTTATATTTATATATAACAATATAATCTATAAATAAAATAGTTAATATCCCATATATATATAGTGTTTGTTTGGATATATTTAGATATATTTTTTAGTTTGGGTTTGGATATCTTTAGATTAAAATAATATGATAATATTTTGTCATAAAAAAACCACCACAAAATATTTAAAAAAATTAATTAAATTACCTAAATATTATTTATATAAATATGTATAAGATTATATTTGAAATAATTTTTTTTTAATCCTTCTTACACTTTTATTTTTCACATTTATTATATCACTTTAAACAATGAAACAAAACATTTTCATATATATCAAAATTACTGATGTGTGGTGACTGACAAATTATTACTGATTAATTTATAAATTTTTATATTTGAATATTTGTTATTATATTATATATATAGAGATATATATGTTTATCACTACACTATTTCCATAAAACTAAGAAGAAAATATCATTGATTCTATCATTATATTGCTGCTTATAAAATTTTGTTTTGTATATAATATCATCTGCTTATGTATGGTATATATATTATATACTCTTTTTTTTAAACGATAGACGACGACGATACACAATAAAAAGAACAACAGATACAACACCACCACCACAAACCATCATCTCAGATCAGATCAGATGACGCAATGTTGACTATATAAATATATATAAAATATAAAAAAAAAGAGTATATTCGACGACGCGACTACAAACAATTTAATATGTTATATATATGAAGAAAATTAATTAAATGAAAAAATATACACACATCATTTCCATATATATACGTAGAGTTTACATTGTAATTTATATTATTAGATATAAAACATAAAACACACACTTTTCCTATAATAATAAAATATAAAAATAAAAACTACCCCATCAAAATTAGGACACATTTCCAAAAATGTTCACTATATATTATATATGAATTTTTCACAATATAATAGTTTAATCATTTGAATGGTTAAAAAAAATGTATATTCACTAAACAAATGAGTTGTCTATAACTTAGTTCCTTAATACTATTGTTGTGACTGACTTTGTGTGATGATTTCCATATATACCATCATGGTAAATGTTTATGCAATATATATGTGCTTTAATTTAATATGTACATATATATACACACATTTTTCGTTCGGCTGCTTGAACTTTATGAATGTAGAAAATTATATTCTCTGTGGCTATATAAATTGTGTATATGTGTTTTGTACTAACCCACAATCAAAAATGCTCTAAAAAAAAAGCGAACTTTCTATAGTATAAAATTGGTTCTATTTTATGAAAAATGTTTTTTTCTATCGGAGTGCAATTTTAAAATTATTGTTATAGTTTTTTTTTCTGTTGCAATACAGTTATGGTATGAAAATGTTTCCGAACAAGAAATTTTCAATTGAAAAATCATCCTTATCAAAGTAAGAAAATCCCTATTTCACTAATCGCTTCAATATAAAAAGTAATAATAAAAACATTTTAATTATATTCTATACATACATATTCTATTATAAATATAATGTTTAGAAAGTGGTAATCGTAAATCGCTAACTATATATACAGTTCGTAGAATAGAGAAATTGCTGTTCGACATGAAATTGAAATGAAACTTTTATTTTTACCACATAGAAGAAGAATTTGAATGTGTATATTCATCGCGTAGTCATATTATATATACGATTTCATGAACAGATATAATAAAAAATAAAATTTGCATATAGAAAATATATAATATTTTACACAATTTATATACAAAAAAAAATGTATATATTCTGTACAGTGATCACGTACAGTTCGTAAATATTAATATATATGTATAATTGTATATAAATTATAAAGAGAGGTCAGTAGACTCAATATATAACATTTTTTAACCATGTGTACTGTACTGTACTGTACTGTACTGTATATATGAATCAAAGAGAATATTTAATTTATTTTCAAATTTTTTCTTTTTATATTTATAGATAATATTTTCCAAAAATAAAACAAAAACTATATAGATAAATATAACTCACTGAACATACTCATATACCATATATAATTTATAATACACACTTTTCATTTACCTATACATTTACAAGGGAAATTTTCCATTTTCCGATAGAAAAATGTTTACATAAAATGGTATATATAGATATATACTCGTATATATATCGGAAAAATCATATATGTATTAATGAAAATGAAATGGATATTTTGGAAAGTTATATATAAACTTAGTTACATTGTATTTAGTTACATTGTATTTAGAAACATTTCCTATATAGTTATACATTTTATACATTATAGAAATTATATATATAAAGGATTAAATTTTTTATTTATTGTTTACGACTTTACTTATATATTGTATATACAATATGCAAATATAAACAATAGCTTTATATAACTATATTATATAATTAATTAATGTTCTAAAATACTAAACTATAAAAAACAAAATTTATTTTAAGTAATTAATAATAAATTTCTAAAATTTCATTGTGTTTTATTTTACATTCATTGTATGTATATAATAAATTAGTAGAAATATTATTTATTTTTTACATGAAATAGAGTTTTTCATTATTATATAAATAAATATAATCTACACTAATAAAACTTCTATATTAATATATATATAAAGGGTGATTTTTTTATAAGCTATAGGAAAGTTTTTCATAAAAAAAACCCAAAAAATTCAGAAAAATGCATGAAATCTTTATTTGAATCGATAGTACTGTCCATATAATTTAATGTTTGAAGATTATTTCATGCAAATGTTGACATTGACTGCGCCTCAAATGGTCCATCCGCTTAGTCCAATTTTGGCATACTCTTTCCAACATTTCGGCCGGTATCTCATGAATAAATGCTTCAATGTTGTCTTCCAATGCGTCAATTGAAGCGGGCTTGTCTGTATAGACATGAGCTTTAACCTAGCCCCACAAAAAATAGTCTAAAGGCGTTAAATCGCACGATCTAGGCGGCCAATTGACCGTTCCCGAACGTGAAATAAAATGTTCACCGAACTCGCCTCTCAAAAAGTCCATTGTTGCGCGTGCTGTGTGGCATGTGGCACTGTCTTGTTGAAACCACATGTCATGCAAGTCAAGCTCTTGCATTTTCGGCGGAAAAAAAAATTGGATATCATCTCACGGTAGCGCTCACCATTCACAGTTACGTTACGATTCGCACCATCTTTGAAGAAGTACGGTCCAATTATGCCACCAGCCCATAAACCGCACCAAACTTTTTCTGGATGCATTGGTAGCTGTTGCAATGCTTCTGGCTGATATTCACTCCAAAATCGACAATTCTGCTTATTTACGTACCCATTGACCCAAAAATGAGCTTCGTCGCTGAACACAATTTCGTCGCGATGAACTTTCTTAACAGAGTACGCATTTTGATAATAAAATTCAATAATTTGCAAGCGTTGTTCGTTTGTAAGACGATTCATGGTTAAATTATAAACCAAACTGAAGATGTTTCTGTTTGACAGTGAAACAAAACACGAAACGCGCGTCAGCTGTTTAAACCAGTGTTGCCAAAAAGATAATAGCTAAAAAATCACCCTTTACTAGCAACTGTTATCCTAAAGTATATAGATTCCGGAAGTTCTGCTGTCATTAGACAATGTTCCATTGGAAAACAGTTATATGCGAATAATTGATGAATTATTGCATTCGGCTCGACTGCGCGACCAAAATGGTTTAGAATAATTTTCTGCGGTTATTGTTCGTATACCTTTCGTATATTCAATTTGGAGTTATTTATCAAAAATTTAATTTCAAAAGTTACATTAAAAGTTCCATTAAATTGGATGTGGTTTTTATACATACATGTGTAGAATAAAATATTTTAATAATTCTTTAGCTTATTTGTGGGGAGGGACAATTTTCCGTGTCATGTACTTAAATTTGATAAAAGATATCTGAATTTTTATATAAATATATATATAAAACTAGGAAATTATGTTAACTATTTCAACTATCTTTTACAAATCTGTACGAGTTTATTTTATAAATATATTTATTAACAAAATTGATACAAAAATGATATATGAAATTTGCATATATATGAATACAGATTTTATCTCTCTCACAGTATATTTACTATATATTTTTATAATATGTGCTTAATACTTATTAAATATATAAATAATGTATATATAAATATAAAATATTAAATATATAATTTTATCAATATCTATATAGTAGTTATATATTTAAAAAATAACATGTAATTTAGAAAATATACACCTTATTGCTTACCGAACAAGATGCAAGTAAATTTAGCTCACGCATAAATATAATTTTATTTTATGTTTATGATGTGGATTGAGTTCATTTCTATATATATATATATATATATATATATATATGTATTAATCTTATATAAACAACATAATTTATGATAATTATCCTATAACGGAATGAATAAGATAACGCATATCTAATATAATTAATAAATTATAATTTTTAACATACTTATACCGCAAAAGATAAAATTATAGTTTATCTAAAACAATATATTGAAAAATATTAGTAAATAATATATTAAAAATCCTATATCAATAAATTGTTATTTTTTTATTTTATCTTGCAAAATCAACCGTCTGACCATCAAATTCAAACAATTCGTTATAGATAATTTGTATATATTTTTGCTATACTTATAATTATAATAGATTTAATATTATTAGCAAATATACACAAAAAAGTGTATATACGGTTGAATATATCATCTCAAAACTTAAACAAGTGGTGAAGGTTAAATTCGAATCAAAACCAAACAAGATTATATAATATATGTATATATGCAAATAGGCAAAAAAATTATTATATTATATACGCGTATACGAATATATACATTTTATCTAAATAAAATACAGCAAATTTACGTATATAAAAATCAGAAACTGCGATCGCCCGGATCATATATATAAGCATGCGATATCTCACCTGAAAATTGGATATATATCTTTATATATACATATATATTATATTTAAATGATGATGCGAAAAACAAAAATAGTAAAACTTATCAATTTCAATTAATTTAATACGCTGTTAATATCTTGTTTTTTCTTTTTCTAATGTGTTAAACATCTTATTTTGCTGATATATTTTTTATTAAAAAAAAACCAAAACAATCAATTTAATGGTTCACCTCCTATCATCAAGGTAAAATAAAATAATTATATATATAGACAATATTACAAATACAATATGTATGACAGCAGAAACCTCATATGTTTCTTATTTTATGTTATTTGAATAATATATTCATATAACATTTTGATTAAATTTTATTGATTGGGTTATGAAAATAACTGCGATATAAATAACTTACAAAGTAAGTCACCGCGATTGTAAGGATGAAAGATTTTGACTTATCAATTATCAACTTTTTATTTATTTATTTATTTAATCTTAGCAACGGGTCAAGACCTACTGCCATATTCCATAACATATAATAAAAATACAATATATAACATAGAAAATGCGAAATCAAATGCAGAACAATCGTTCCAAAATAAAAAAAAAAAACAAACCAAATTAAAATAATATTACACAAAACAAAAATAAACTTCTGACCAATAGTAAAAGTAATACATCCATGTATCATCATATCCTATCATACCATATCATAAATTTTCACTAAATATAAAATACCCATGCACACAGTTGACATAATGACACTCTCATTCAACAAAATATTATTATTAACTACACACCCAACAAAAAAAAAAAAAACCAAACATATAAAGACCGGACTCAATCCGCCCCGACTCAAAAACTTGAGGACCTTAATTTATTCGAAAAAATACCACGCGAAATCCCGAAATCAAAATGATCGCCATACTTGTTAAATAACCTATATGAAAGACATATTGCATGACGGCTCATATTTTCCGTAGTTTGTTCTATGAAAGTTCAAGTGCAAGAAGTTGTGACCACGGGAGCACCGGACTGGAACGTTGAAATCAATCCTAGACAATAAATTCGGTGCATCAATCACATTTGTCAACATATCAAATACAAACATGACACATGCAGTTTCCCCCCTGAGTATCTTAATGTCGGTAGGTTTATAAAAACAACTGACCAAATTTACAGTTCAATACTATTGTGAATTTTGGAATATTATAAAACAAAATCAATGAACTTTATAGTGTAAATTTCTTAAAATATAGTATAGTTTAATTTCTTATAATAAATCAGTTGAAAATATGATAATTTATATAACAATGAAGTAACTCCAAAATACCGTACAATACAATTGATGAAAACTATGCAAACCATCATAAAAAATGCATTCTTCCTATATCTATTATATCTATTTAAAAACAACAAAGAATCGTTTCGTGTATATAGAATGGAGAAATACAATATATTTTCAAAATCATACTGAATACCAATATGAAATGTGTTTGCATCATAGCTGCTACAATATAAAACAAAAAAAACTTAACGTTTTCGAAAACATAAAAATTCACTACAGTTTTGTATTTATTTCATACACAAATATATGTATATACGATATGTTAGTTGATTTGAAAGACTCGGCAACTTATATTTTATATTTTTTTATAGAGGTCGTTTCAATGGTTCTTTTTTAATTTAAAAAATAATATACACATATAAAAATATTCAATTTGAATATTTCAGCAGACTGAAGAGATTAATCATATTTATATTTTTTAAACTTCCATTAATGAAATTGATAAAAATTGATAATGAAATTGATAAAATTTATTTATATATCGATTTGGCGTAAAATTGCAGTTATAATATATAGTATACGATTATATATCAACATTTTGCCAAAATTTAATTCAATAATCGCATGTGATGCATAATTAATTTCTTTAGAATTTTTTTTATGAATTAAAAAGCAAAGCAATTATTCATATAAAGGCGGTTCGGTTGTTTGTGTGTCAATTTTTGATAGTTTATACCTAAATACAATATATATAATTAAATTCAATTGAAACATTTTTTCACACAAGCAGGAAATTAAATATTTATTTTTTGATTTCGCGGTATTAATATTGTAAAAAGAATTGTATACCTACACCTTAGTTCATCAAAACTAAACAAAAACGTATAGTGTGTGACTGTCTATAAATATATGTCATAAATAATATAATTAAATAATTATTAATATTTAATATTATCTTTCTTAATACTACTATACTATACTAACTATACATATAAGTTTGAAGTTTAAATTTTCATGTGTGTGCATTTCCATATCATAAAATTTCAAATAATATATTATTCAACAAAATTTTATTAATATTTTTGTTATCACATGCATGCGTATAATTTTAAATTGTAAATATTTTCTTTTCGTTTGTTTTTAAAAAAAACACACATTTCTTATATAATCAAAAACCTATATACATGAAGTCATGAAATAGGTTAATCATTTATATAATATTTGTTCTATATATATTCATATATTCAATTTTATATATAATCTATTTTATTTATGAACTGATTAACCAATATTGGTAATTGCTTTGAATATTTTGTTTCATATATATTTAGTATAGTTATAAAAAAGTCAATCTATTTCAATTATTTATTTTTTTTTTTATTTTTATAAGATAAAAGTTAAGATATATTGAATGTATACAAAAAAATAACTTTTATTATCCATGTTAATGTAAAACAATGATTTTTAAGATCATGTCATTTTATTACATCTAAATGTACGATGTAATGCATCTTGCTATTTCTATATATGTATACATTCTGTTGTAAAATATAATGTCTATTTTTTTATATACCTTAAAATGTTATAAAATATGTATTATTTGAATGAATTGATATATGCATATACAAATCGGAGATGAAGATGAATACATATACATATTCACATATAATAGATATATAGGTATATAGTGTACAAATTCACATAATAAAATATATATATATATGGATGGATAGTTACATTTAGAAAATGAGTTTTAAAATTCTGAATTTATTCAATTGTATATAATGTTTCTGTGTTGTTATTTTCTTGTACATTTCGTTAAGTTATATCGTTATATTTATACACAAGGAAGTTAATTATTATTGCATAATGCATAAAGAAATGCATAATGTTTTTTTTTTAATTATAAACTTTTCTACATATAGTTTTCTCTTAAACATTAAAAGAACATGACATTTAAAGTTATCTATTATATTTAAACATTTTCGATTTGAATATATAACCTTTTCATTTAGTTATTAAGAACTTTTTCGTTCCTATGTTAGATAGATTTAAATATTATAAGAACTTTTTCGTTCCTATGTTAGATAGAGTTTATTACGAACATTTTTGTATTTAGATTTTTTTCTAATAAGCAATTCATATTTTTTAGATTCACCTATAATTTTCATACCGATTGTGAAGAAAAATATACAAATTTTCTATTTAAGCTGTATTTTGTAAAATATTGCAATAGATTTCCTTGTTTATTTAGAATTAAGAATTTTACGACATATTTATAAGTTTATAAGCACCTATCAACCGGTAAACCCACATACTGGCCAACCGATAGAAAAAAGATACCAGATATCATCGATTTCTGCATAACGAGGGGTATTGCTGAAAACTACATGAGTGCAGAATCATGTATGGAATTATCGTCAGATCACTCGCCGATTATTATCACTATAGGCACAAAGATTGCACTCGCTGCGAAAAATGTGACATTATGCAACAAAAACACCGATTGGGCACATTTCAAAGACAGTTTAGAAAATAATATCAATGCTAATATCGCACTAAAAACGGCCGATGACATAAATGACGCGGTTTGGCAGCTAACGGAATGTATACAGCAGGCGGCATGGGACTCAACAATAATGAATAAAGTGAACATAGAAACTCAAATTGATTGTCCAAATTTCATAAGGGTAAAGGTGAAAGAAAAAAGAAAACTACGGGGAATTTGGCAACAAACGAGACATCCTAATGACAAGAAGAAATTAAACCGATCCACAAAAAATTTAAGAGACCTGCTAAACAGGATCAAAAACCGGGCATTTCAGGATTACCTGAAAAGACTGACACCAACGCAGGCATCCGAATACTCATTATGGAGGGCTACAAAGGGGCTAAAGCGGTATACGCAAAACGACCCACCGATCATAACTAGTAATCAACGGTGGGCCAGAAGCGATGAAGAAAAAGCTGAGGTATTTGCAAACCATCTTGAAGGAGTATTTACACCGTTTCCCCCTAATATTGAAGATTCGGCGGATGATGCCGAAATTGCGGATTTCCTTACTGCTCCGTTTCAAATGGACTTCCCGATTAAAAAATTTAAAATTTGTGACATAAAAACGGTAATTAAATTGCATTTGGATCCAAAGAAGGCGCCCGATTATGATTTAATTACCGGTCGTATTTTGAGGATGTTACCAGAGACTGCTTACCGGCTACTAACATATATAAGTAATGCAATCCTGCGAACGGGACATTTTCCTTCACAATGGAAGATAGCAGAAATTATAATGATTCCGAAACCGGGTAAGCCATGCGAAAGGGCGGAATCCTACAGACCGATTAGCCTATTGCCATGTCTATCAAAAGTGTTTGAAAAATTGCTGCTACAAAGGCTAAAGCCAATATTGAAAACAAATTTTAGGATACCAGATCACCAATTTGGTTTTAGAAATGAACATTCCACAATAGAACAAGTTCATAGATTAGTGGATGTTATAAGAAATGTTATCGAACGAAGGAGATATTGCTCTGCAGTGTTTCTCGACATCAGCCAGGCATTTGATAGGGTATGGCACCAGGGTTTATTATATAAATTAAAACAACGGCTACCACACCACTTTTACCAGCTATTAAAATCATATCTGGAGGAAAGATATTTTCGGGTAAAACATCGCAGTGCATATACCAACATTTGTAACATTAGATCGGGTGTACCGCAGGGCAGTGTGTTGGGTCCAATATTGTACCTGCTTTACACCGCGGACCTACCAACAACAAATGGAACGACAATCGCCACGTATGCAGATGATACGGCCATACTAGCATCGCATAATGATCCGAGGTCTGCTTCAGAGGCTCTCCAACATATTTTAAATGATGTACAACGATGGTTACAAAGATGGCGAATCAAGATAAATAACACCAAATCGAACCATGTAACGTTCACAATGAATAGAGAAACATGCCCCCCTGTTGTATTTAACAATCAAACCATACCACAAACTGAAACGGTCAAATATCTAGGAATGCACTTAGATAGGAGACTAACATGGAAAGACCATATAAAAATGAAAAGAAAACAGCTTGGCATAAAGATCAAAAAAATGTATTGGTTAATCGGGCATAGATCATTATTATCAATGGAAAACAAATTATTATTGTACAAGGCCATGATAAAACCTATATGGACATATGGGATACAACTGTGGGGCACGGCCAGTAACTCCAACGTGGACATATTACAAAGATTCCAATCAAAAACACTAAGGTTGGTTGCTGGTGCGCCATGGTTTGTCTCCAATGAAATTATACAGGGAGATTTGGGGATGAAATCGGTTCGTGAGGAAATAAGAAATTATGCTGTCAACTACCAACGGCGGCTTACACTACATCCAAATAAATTGGCCAATGGTCTATTAACTACAACACCAATTAATCGCCTGAAACGATATAACATTTTAGATCTGCCAAATAGACAGTAAAAAATATTATTTATTGTGTTTTTATTATTCATTAATTTTATTATTTATTATTATTATTATATCTATTATTTATTATATATTTTTGTTTATTTTGGATAATAAGTTTAATATAAAAAGATGATTTATCACTGGATGAATTCGTCTGCAATGTCATTGTGTATAGGTATGCTATGGCTTCGTATGCAACATATTAGCCATTAGAATTACTGAATATCCTAATGGGATAGATTGTAAATTATAAATAAAGGATGACAAAAAAAAAAAAAAAAAAAAATATTTATAAGTTTTCCTGTATCTTTTATATATGAACAATTTTACCTTTCCTTTATTATTAAACTTTATGGAATCACTGCCATTTCATGAAACGTTTTCAATTGCTTTGAAAACTTTATCGCAGATATTTATATAGTTGATTTAAGATAAAATAAATAAATATATATACAGTGGTGGATAGTTCAATAACACAGTGATTCAATACGGCAAATATTTTAGTTTTACAACTACAAATTATATAAACAAAAACCGATAAGTTTCTGGAAAAATGTGTTATGGACCCATGAATCAAAGTATAATCGATGTGGATCGGATGAAAAATTGTATGTACGACGTCTACGTAATCAAAGAATCAATCCATTATACACATTAAAAACAGTAAAAACATGCTGGCGGTAGCATCATGGTTTGGGGAGCGCTATATTGGCATGGATTGGTCCAATACATAGAATAGAAAGAAAAATGGATCAGTATATGTATAAAAACATAGTTGAATATGCAATAAAACCATATGTTGATGATAATATGCCACTTAAGAAGAAATTTATGGACATAAAATGATGGTTGTTAGAACAACAAATTAGTGTATAAGATTGGCCGGCACAAACTCCGGCGTTGAACCTCATTGAGAATTTGTGTGCAGATGTCGAAAAAGGGATTAATGAAAATCGATCAACAATTTTGGACAAATTGTGGGCAGTCGTGCAAGAGGCTTGGCTTGCAATGCCATCAGATCGATGCAAACGTTTGGTGGAAAGTATGCCTGGTCGGTGTGTTGAAGTAATTAAAATGAAAGGTTTACCAACAAAATATTAAATCAACTTTTAATCAATTTTTATTAATTTTTCATTTTGTGATGGAAATAAAGCCAAAGTTCGTGGACTGTGCTATATTTACATGACCATACTTAACTTTAAGTATTTTTTCCGTTTTATGTTCAGAATTTTTTTGTTAAAAAAAAGATATTTATTTACATTGATTATGAAATTATGTATTACTGTTTCATTTCTATGAACTCCCTTAGTCAGTTTAACACTGCTTCCATAAGGTATTTTTAAGAATTCAATCCAAGAAATCTGTGTGTTATTTAACTAACCACCACTGTATATGTAAACTATAAAACACTGAGGTAATCGATTACCTTGGGACGTTTTTAGAATGTACAATTTTCCAATATTTTTATGATTTTTCATTTCGGATTTTCTATATGTAAACATTTTACCGGTCCAATAAATTTCTGATTACAATTTCATGAAAATTCGTTATCTCTGCTAAAATAAAGAGAACTTAGATTTTTTTTTGTGAACATTGAATCATAAGTGTGAATTTTCCAAGATTTACCAAGATTTTTCGTTAATAATATCCTGATTTAACTAATTTTTAAACTAATATCGGATCTGTGCGGTCATGCGATTATTTTTTATTTAATGGTTTTGTAATCCTGATTTAATTTTTTTCAATTAAATATATTATTGCAGTTGGATAAATTGTCATTGTACCATATGAGATATTTAATTTTTTAAGGAATTCAAATCAAATTAAACTCGTTTTATTATAATATAAATAAATGATAGAAAATTTTGGAAAATTGGTCACGAAAAGTGTAGAATCAATCTATATTAAGATTATGATTAATTTTTAATAAAATGTTTCGATAAATTTTCATTTTAATAATTGTATATCTGATCTGTAAACAAAATTCAATATTTAATTTTAAATCATCATATATATATAAATTGCATTACCGTGCATTCAATATATATTTATATAATTACTATATTGTCATATATATTGACAGACAGCCGCAAAAAAAAATCTCGCTATTAATGCGTTTATAATAAAATTGAAAAAAAAAAAATAAAAAATAAATCACGATTAAAACATTAAAACACATATATAATTATAAATATCCTATATATATGCGATTAATTAAATTTAATAGATTTTATAATTTTATTTTGATTAATATCCATATTATTTTAAATTGTTCTTATATATTTTGTTTGATGATATGTTAAAAAAAGGAAATTCAAGGTTGAAAATGCAAAAATAATTTATTGTATTTACACACATCAAATCAAAACACACTTCTCGTTAATGTTTATTATATCTAAATATATACTAAAAAGAATTATTATAAAATTCCATCGTGATTTGTTTATAACCAAATCAATATAAATATCAATATAAATTATAATAATCATAAAAGTAATAATAAATTACATTTATAAATATATAAATGCGTATTGAGTACAAATTTTTATTTGTTATATTTGATTTGCACAGGTATATTATTAATATTATAGCGATAAGATTTGTTTATATACAATAAACATTTACAAATAACAACCATATATATATATATATTATAAATCTCATCTCTACCTACCAATAATTCCCTTTATTACAAATTTTTATATATATATATTTATGGATAAATTTAGAAGTCCTTAATGGGAAACCTGTTTATATTTATTATGTGTATAGAATCTATATATAATTTTTTATATGATGATTCTATATATATATGGGATGATGAATATAATAAAGTTCTTCGACCTGTATAAATATTATATTATGTGGACAGTGTGTGTATAAATAGAAAGAGCCGCTTAATAAAGATCAAAAAGACAAGATCATATATAATATATTTACTACAATAAATATTCCAATACACTGAATGTCATAATCAAATCTTTATTTTGGTATATTTTTATACTTTCTATACTCAGTTGAATTATATAATAACCTTTTTTTATTTATTGCTTTATAAATTTATTGATCATTTTTGTATACTATAACAAAATTTCTAGCTCCAATTCTATGGACCCCCCATTAAAAATGGTTATGATTGAAAATGGATGTTTTAACCTCGCGTTAAACCTTCACCATCAGTTTATTTAGATCTACTTTTAACACTCACTGTATTTACACATAAATTATATTTAAACCTAATTTAAGGTAGAACATGAATTTACTATACATACCATATATAAAAAATGCACATTGCATTGCATATATACATAAAATGTGAATAAATATAATACCGCACAAATGCCTATATAGATATAAATATAAATATACCTACTATATATGACCATATATAGGTCGAGAAAATAATAAATTGCAGTTTTTTTTTTTAAATTGCACATATAAAATTTATTGTACACAAATAAATATAAATATTTCTGAACATAAATAAATAAATAAATGGTTTGATGATATTGATTATGGATTTCAAGTTTATATCATCTATATACGCAATTGTTTTTCTTTTGTTATATTATATATATTCCATCGTTATACTACTATATTGTTATAAAAGTGATTTAATAAGATAATAAAAATTGTCAGTCTTTATATGCAAAAATAAGATTTAAATTAACGGTGAGGATTATCTATGTGAGTATACGGTCATATAAGATTTAAGATGTTATTATATACTTTTTTATCGAAATGAAAATGAATTTTCCCGTGAATAAAATGCAATTGTTATATTGTTCGATCTTTAATTTTCCTTTCATCAATTTCATATATATGTATATAGATGTAAAAAAACGTAGAGTTAGGTTTTTTATTTTGATATACTTTTATAATTAAAACAATATTATTTTTAGTAAAATTTATTTTTGTATAATATTTGTTGCATGTTTGTTTATATATACATTGAGATATTATAAACATATCCATACGTATATATTGTAAACATTTCTATTTTTCTAATATAAATTTCTAAGTTTTGTGTACTTTTGCTTTTATGTTTTGTTTTGTGTATGAAAAAGAAAAAATATTCAGTTGTTTAAATATTTATTAACATATGTTTTTGTATTTTTTTTTTACATACAAATAATTGCATATACCTCTCTATGCGTATATTATATAAATATCAGGGTGTTGGTCTGTTAAAAATATCGGTGTTAAAGAATAACATAGTTCGGCTTAGGTTTTTAAAGCTTGTTTTTTTACCCTCTTTGGTTCTGGAACATAAGAACGTTTTAATTTTCTATAAACAATTGTTTTCCATAAACGATGGAAACAAATACAAAAAATGAACCGGTTAGAGTTATTTTCATGTTCGATACCGAGATTACGTGTTTAACGCCCTGATAATAACATACCCCACTTTAAACATAGCTATATAACTTAAGATACTGTGTTGTTATGGTATACATATAAATTCATTTCATCCTATGCATTTTTTTTTTGTTGACAAAAGAAATAATTCTGAAATTATAAACACACAAGAAAATAAACATTATATTGTATAAAGACGAGTGAGTGTATTTGCTTGACTTAAAAAATTTATTAAAACAAATATGTGATATAATTTTTGGTTTTTAAAGTTAAGAATACACTTCAAGGATATATTTAATAATTTGTTTGAATTGTCATAAAGGAATGGAGCAAAAAGAACTAGAGTAAAAACATATATTATATACCAAACCGCAATGTGTTTTTAAATAAATTAAATTTAAATGACACAATATCAGTAAAGATTTTTAGTGCTTCTTGTTCTTATCCTATATAGGTATGTTATAGTAATGTAATTTTTTTTTTAATTAAATATTTGTTTATTTTTTTTCTGTGTTAAACGGATTTTTGTGTACCATATACATATTTTAATGATTTAATCTTAAATATAATCGTACAAATATACAATTGTTGACACAGAGTCTGAAGTGGTTTCATTTTAAGAATAGCATAGTTACATATATCTTTATATTTAATGTAATATATATATTTATGTATATTATAATATTATTTTTATTTATTTGTTCGTTTGATAATAAATTATTTTGTTATAGAAATTGCGTATAGGAATATTTTATATAAGGTTGACCAATATCATTTTCATTACAAAACAGGTGTTTCTTTTTTATTTTTATGTGGTCTAATAATTTTATCTTTATAACCTTTATAAATGGTCTACTGAAAGTGAAATATGCATTCTTTTTTATAGTATATCCATAAAGTAAAATATCATTACCAAATATCATTACCACTATATTATGGTTTGTGTAATTTTATTGATGGGAAAAGTAGAAGTTTTCGTCATCTACATATATTTATATCAAAATAAATTTCTAATTGAAAATTCGGTATCTAAAAATATACCAATTTTTCTTTTCATTTACATTCAAAGAGGTACGTATATCATCAATTGTACAATATTATATATATTTTATATAAATATTGAATTATTATTTGTGAAATATAAAATTTTCGATTATTTTCACTTTCATTTTCTGTTATATAGCGCGGTGTTCTAAAAATAAATAATATAACACATTTTATAAAAGCACAATATCTATATTTTATTTTTCTATTTTTTTTTTTCTACAATTTGTTTGTGTAAACATAATTTTTTTTTTAATTTTACTAAATGATAAATGGCATACATTCTAATATTTATAGTTAAAACTATTAACATAGAACATTTATTATTATGATATGATATCTAATGAATGATATGTATAATAAATTGTTGGATATGTATATAACAATAATAATAATAATAATGATTTTTTTTTATTTTGGTCACTATAAAAAAAATGCATTTATATACAAATAATAAATAAATATTATATGGGATTGTTGCGTTTTATACTATATAAACTTTATGATATGTAATTTATATATGTGTGTGTTTGTGTAGTAAAATCATATAAAAATGCACTTAAAAATATATATGGAAAAGGTTAACGTTCTTTTATCGAAAAATATAATGTATTATAAATATATTATTAACTATATAGAAATGGAAATATATGTTCATTAGATATCCATATATTGTTTTATCCAAAACAACTGAACATTTATATATATATATATACAGTATTATTTTTTTATGATGGATTGTTTTGTACACCGACACTGGGTGATTTGTTTTAAAGTGTGATAAGTTTGAATAAAAATTACAAACATTTCTTTCAATTTATTCATTAGATTTTGAAAATCTTTTTTAGAACTTTAGAACTTTAGAACTTTGCTCACATTTATCTATCTTTGGTTATCGGCATGTGTAAGGAATAATGCGAAATCCTTCTTATGGAAATACTCCATAACAAATCATCCGAATTTTGGGTAATTCATTTCGATTTCATTTCGAACTATATAACGGATGATTTTTTAAAAGCTATAGGAAAGTTTTTCAAAAAAAAACACAAAAAATACAGAAAAATGCATGAAATCTTTATTTGAATCAATAGTACGGTCCATATAATTTAATGTTTGTTGTTTAAATGTTGACTTTGACTGCGCCTCAAATGGTCCATCCACTTAGTCCAATTTTGGCATACTCTTTCCAACATTACGGCCGGTATCTCACGAATAAATGCTTCAATGTTGTCTTCCAATGCGTCAATTGAAGCGGGCTTGTCTGTATATAGACATGAGCTTTAACATAGTCCCACAAAAAATACTCGAAAGACGTTAAATCGCACGATCTAGGCTGCCAATTGACCGGTCCCGAACGTGAAATAAAATGTTCACCGAACTCGCCTCTCAAAAAGTCCATTGTTGCGCGTGCTGTGTGGCATGTGGCACCGTCTTGTTGAAACCACATGTCACGCAAGTCAAGCTCTTGCATTTTCGGCGGAAAAAAAAGTTGGATATCATCTCACGGTAGCGCTCACCATTCACAGTTACGTTACGATTCGCATTATCTTTGAAGAAGTACGGTCCAATGATGCCACCAACCCATAAACCGCACCAAACTGTGACTTTTTCTGGATGCATTGGTAGCTGTTGCAATGCTTCTGGCTGATTTTCACTCCAAAATCGACAATTCTGCTTATATACGTACCCATTGAGCCAAAAATGAGGTTCGTCGCTGAACACAATTTCGTCGCGATGAACTTTCTTAACAGTTCATGCATTTTGATAATAACATTCAATAATTTGCAAGCGTTGTTCGTTTGTAAGACGATTCATGGTTAAATTATAGACCAAACTGAAGATGTTTGACAGTGAAGCAAAACACGAAACGTGCGTCAGCTGTTTAAACCAGTGTTGCCAAAAAGATAATAGCTAAAAAATAATAAACCCTTTATAATATAAAATTACATTGTTCTAAATTCAAACTGATTTGTTTTTCCGTATCAGATTAATAAGATGAATTAAGCCACGGAATGTTAAAAGATCCATGATCAATGTGAAAATAAGCTATCTATTTCTAAACAGTTTTTGTTATTCAAATTAAATGTTATTGAACACTTAAAAAACAACACCCATTATAAAATATCATTCAATATACACACATAGAACATTCATATCATTCATATATAAATATATCAATAAACACCAGATAATATATATTGTACATATTTGAAATGAAACATATATATACAAATAGTTTTTAAGCACACTTAAATGGCTTTTCAATTATACATTAATTTAAGTGTGTAAAAATACATTCAAATTATAAACTCTCGTATGCATATATAGTTAAAATATCAAACTTATTTAGAAATGCAATTACAACAATTTTATTACATTTATTTGAAGAAATAATAAAAATAAAATACATCATAATGAATTATCCATTAAATTTGATATAATAAAAATTATATTATTCATATAATAATTCAATTATTACTTATAAAATTATATTAAAAAGAACTATTATTTATTTAATAAAAGATTTCTCTTAAAAAGCAAAATACAACTAAAAATATTTTCATACGGTTAATATAAACACTAAATATATGTATAATTATTATAACAAATGAATGAATCAATATATATTTAATTTTTATCATATTTTTATTTGGAATTATATACTATATACAAATTATTTTAATTTTCTTACAATAATGACTGACCACATAGCAGGTGACTAAATTGTGGTTTTTGTTTTTTTTTTTTGCGTACATAAATAATTTTGCAGCTTCTCTCAATCGCGTTATATATGTATATATGCATATAGTTAATCTATGCAAATGTTATCTTTACATAAGCGTTCAATATACCATATATGATGAATATGTATATAGAAAAAAATCACACTCGGAAAAGATTCATTTCATTCATAAATGGTTCGGAAAAACCCATTCATTTTTTTGTTTTCGCATTGATTAAATATTACGTTTTTTGTACATTAATAAAAATTTGTAGATATATTTTTTTTATTTGTCTTATAAAATTATTTATAAAATCTTATTGTAATTTTTTGTTTATAAACACTCAATATAATGTGTAACAGTTAATTTTTTTTTTTTGCTTCAACTAATTTCTTCGACTTGAAATACATATTCTATATTTTATATAAATTTACAGAAGAGAGATATATATATATGTTATAACATCACATTACACTTTAATTGATTGATATATTCGATCTGTTATGTATCGATACTCATTAAACAAACAAACACCAACTCATTAACATTTATTTATAAAAAATATATAATTTAATATTTATTAAGATGATTTGTATTTATTTATTTATTGTTATTTTTGTTTTAAAAAAATATATTTAAGTTTGCGGTAATTAACATATGTATTTAATTGACGAATTTGTATAATTATTTTTAAAAGTCGACAAAAGAAATTAAGAAATAAATATAAATGTGGAACGGGGACAATGTGTGGGCGGGTGATCGGGATTTATATTTGTCATCAATAAATTTTTCATCAATAATATTTTATTAATGATATTCTAAGGATTTTTATGCGAAGGGATGGGAATCTAAAAAAAATTTCCATTTTTCATCATCATCCCTCCATTTGGAAAAAAACTTTTTGCAGACTTTTGCATTTATTATATTTATCTCTAAATACATATATAAATATTTTATTATTTAAAGTAAAAATGCAAAATTACCGCCAGATATAATAAACAGACGGGTTTCTGTATATAGATATTCATAGAAGACGACGTGGTTTATAATTATTAATTTTCCGCAATTATTATATAAATATAATAAGATTTTTCCGCAATTTAAACAATTTTCATATTTTATTTTACACAATTCAATATACATAACACTTCGTTCAATAATGTGTGTGACTGACACATAGATGGCGTCCCTAGAACTAAATCAATATTTTTTTTCGCATTTGGCAACCTTTTTAGGCTTACTGTCAACATCATATGTTAATCAGATCATTTGTTTACAAGTTACAGTGCTATAAGTGACGCTATTTTTGTGTTTTAAAAAAAAATGAATTCAAAGCAATTCCGTGTGCTGATTTATCATTGTTTTTTAATGAAAAAAAATACTGTTCAATGCCAGGAATGGCTTGAAAAACATTACTCGGACTCTGCTCCATCAAAAAGAAGCATTTGTTATTGGTATGCCGAATTCAAACGTGGTCGTACAGACACCGATGACATTCCATCTACTGGAAGGCCAAATGACGCTGTTATTCCGGAAAACGTTGAAAAAACACTGAAAATCATTATGTCCAACCGTAAAGTGAAAGTGAGGGAGATTGCTGACATTCTGAAGATATCAGCAGGCAGTGTACAAACCATAATACACGAACATTTGGGTATGAAAAAGGTGTGTTCCAAATGGGTGCCGCGTTTGCTCACACCGGAGCAAAAACAACAACGAACCGATGATTCAAAGAGCTGTTTGGACATGTTTACGCGCAATAAGTCGGAGTTTTTGCGACGGTACATCACAATGGATGAAACATGGATCCACCATTTCACTCCAGAGTCAAATCGGCAGTCTGCTGAGTGGCATGCAGCCGGCGAAAGCCGCCCAAAGCGACCAAAGACGCAGCAGTTGGCTGGCAAGGTTATGGCGTCTGTATTTTGGGATGCGCATGGAATAATATTCATCGACTATCTCCAGAAGGGGCAGACCATCAACAGCGACTATTATATAGCGTTATTGGAGCGTTTGAAAGTCGAAATCGCAAAGAAACGGCCTCATATGGCGAAGAAAAAAGTGTTGTTCCACCAAGACAATGCACCGTGTCACAAATCAATGAAAACGATGGCAAAATTGAACGAATTGGGCTTTGAATTGCTTCCCCATCCACCGTATTCTCCAGATTTAGCCCCCAGCGACTACTGGCTCTTCGCAGACCTCAAAAGGATGCTCCGTGGTAAGAGATTTGGCTCAAATGATGAAGTAATCGCCGAAACTAACGCCTATTTTGAAGGCAAAGAAAAATCGTTTTACAAAGGCGGTATCGAAAGATTGGAAAAGCGTTGGAATGATTGTATCTCCCTAAAAGGGGACTATCTTGATGAATAAAAACGAATTTTGGCAAAAAAATGTGTTTTAATTAATTAGTCACACACATTATTGAACGAAGTGTTATGTTATATTTTCTTCGATAATTTTGATTTATTATTCCACAGTGCGACAATTAATATTCCAGTATGGTCCCAACTCATTTTGTGGTATTGCCTCTAGTGCGCGTGTAGATGCTGTTTGAATAGTTTCAATATCCTCAAAAAAACATCCTTTCAATTTCATTTTAAGTTTTGGGAACAAAGAGAAGTCACATGGTGCTAAATCAGGTGAATATGGTGGATGATTTAACACACAGAATTGATTTTCGATGGAACTTTTCTTGTTTTAGTTTTAGCCTGCGTTTAAGCCATCCACGAAACGTTTATACCACTCAAAAACTTGTGTTCTACCCATACAATTATCGCCATTAACTTGCTGCGTCGATTTGAATGTTTCTGTTGCAGATTTACCAATGTTTTGCGTTGCATTTCTTGACTGCTCTTTGTTCCATGTTAAAATTTCTACTTCAACTAAAATATTGTTTCACAAGAAATGTCATAACTTTTTTATTTGTCAACCAAATGCAATGAAATTTTTACAGACAATAGAGAAAACATCAAGCTTCAAAAAGCATGTTCCATCACATAGATCGTCCCACTGGTTATTGAGATACGAGTTGAGTCCGGAATATTAATTGTCGCACTGTGTATTTTAATTTTTAGATAATTAATCATTCGGGGGTTTTGGTGAAATTTTTCCGCTTAACATGAAAATCTGTTGTCAATTTTGAAATGTTAGTACAAAAATGGGGTTATTTCATTCACCGTATAAAAGCAAGATCAGAAAATTTCATTTTATTGATTATTAAAATTAAATTTGACAAAATATTCGTAATTCAAAACAAAATTCTTTATTCTAACTATATACTTATTATTATATAGAAATGTACAACATTTAAATTATTTTGTGATGATGATTAATAATAGTATAAAATCATAATATATGATACGGTATTATATATAGTATAAATTTTATTGTATATCAAATTGTATAGTTTTAATTATTACATGTACAAGAAGTTATCTTCTTATTTTAATGTATACTATATAGAATATAACAAACAGTAAGTATAACTACACGCATATATTCTATATATGTTTGTTCATTCGTATATATATATATATATATTTTAAAACAAATTCAATATTCAATATATTAGTGCTTGTATTTATTACGGTTCGGTGCGGTGCTCAACTCACAAAGTCACAATACGATATATTTTATACACACTATACATATATAGTTGAAAAATATATAAAAACAGAGAGTTAAAATAAAATTGTTGTTTTATATTACAAATTAGTTGTAGGAGGATATTATCTTGTTATATTCGTTTGTTGTTTTCATATATGATTATTTGGATTATTTGAAATGTTAAACAATATCAAATGATAATGATAAACGTTAAGTAATTAAATTCAATTGAAATTTCATTAAACTACGTATTGTGTCATATAAAGCAGATAAATTATATTAGGAACATTAGTTTAGTGAATATTTATATAAACTTTTAAACGTTTATGTATATAAAACTGAATCGTATTATGTCAATATCCTCAAAGTTTATAATAACAAAAAAAAACATTTTTTTACATGATTTCATAATGACTTCATAATGATCCTTTCTTCCTTCAATGAACATTTAAATAACAAAAAAACTGTATGAAATTTTAAATATGCAACGCTATGCCTAATAGGGGACTAAACTTTATCAATATTATTTATATATAAAATACATATATTGCATGTATTTTTATACTATACTATATAGATTTTTTTGTACAAAGAATTGAAGAAATATGTGTATGGATGGAATATGTAAAATATTAAAATATATATTTTATTTTTTTCTCAATTCAAAAACTTGTATACATATATTTATTTATATATAGTATATATATATAGAGTTGATTTGAACGACTAATACGATTAAGTTGTGTGTTGTTTATATAAATTTTACTTGTTTGGGTTTTTTTTTGTTGTAAAAAAAACTTATTTATTATTACACTGAATGTGAATGTGTTTTCAGTGTTGCGTGTATTTAAAATATAAATTTATATATATATGCAGACAAAATTTGTTGTTTATAATATATATATATTATATGTATATTACACTAATAAAGAATTTCTGTTGTTTGCAAGTGAATTAAAAAAAAAATAAATATTTTTTTTAGTTTTAATTTGACGGGCATTCGTATGTAACGAACGCGCTCGCGTATATATATAGTTAATAAACATATAAGAGCCGTGGTTTTAATAAATAAAAAATAAAATTAAAAACTTTAAAAAATTTTATAGTTATTTTTACGAATTTGTTTTTGGTGTACCCGGCGATCCACGGCGCTTATTAATTTATTAATTATTTTTATAATTACAAAATTGTTTTGATTGAGTTTATAATATAATATACGATCGTGATAATACCAATCTAAATAACTATATATACGAAAATTTAATCCACTATATAACGGATATAATTGCGTGTACGAATTCACATTAGTTTTTGAGTGTATTTATTGATATATATATATAAATATATAAATATATAAAACATAAATTGCCGACTCCTTTTTGTTGTTGTTTATACATTGCGATATCAAATAAATATTTATATATACAGTCCTTATATATATATATTTACGATATCCTTTTTGAGAGCAAAGAAGTAAAAAAAAAAAGGAAATTTTATCATCGCATGCGCTAATAAGAAAAAAAAATTGTATTTGTATACATTTTCTTTTTATAATATATTTTCTTATATGGAAAATAAAATAAACAAACAAATTGAATATTATTGAAATCATTTTTTTGATGTTTTCCTCATAAAAATCAAATAAAATAAATTAATATTTAGAAAAATTCGTATATTATTTCAAATTACAAAAAGAAAATTGATAAATAAATTTCATTTATGAAAATTAACAATCGGAGGTAAAGTAAAAAGGATAATTGAAGAAAAATATCATAACACATCAGGTTATAATAATATAATGTTTTTATTGTTATAATTTATTTTTTTTTTATGTAAATAAACAAATATATTGTAGTAGTAGTGCGGTGACTATACAACACACAGTGAATTTTCCGATTTTTCCTATATACATTTTTGAATTAAACAAAAAATATATTATAATTTAAATATTAAAGTTGTTTTGTTTATGTTTTAAATTAAATTTATAAATACAATCGGGAATTAAAGTTTTTTTTATTTTTGATTTGTGGTTAAATTGAAAAAATTTCTGTGATTTATAAATAAAAAGAAAAATCTATTTTAATTTCTTATTATTCGCGTTTTTAATAATAACTTTACCATCATATTATAATATTAATAATAATTTTGATCGTGGTGAGTTAATTCGAATATAATAGATGTGAATATTGTTTGTTTTTTTTTTAAATTGTAAATAATTTGTAAATAAAAAAAAAGAATTAAGCCGGTTATTTGCATATTTAATTGCATAACAAATACTAATAAATCTCTTTAATTTAATATAGAAAGTGTTATTGGTTTATATATTTTACAAATATAAATATTAAAAAATTGTTTTATATTAAACAAAATAAAATCATGTTAGTATTCAGTAGTTGTAGCTCATCAACGAATTTAATAAATTCAATGTATATATTAATATTATTGATGTTATTGATGAATCAACGAACAAATGGAAATAATACAAATTTAAATAATAAAAAAATGGATATATTTAGTGATGAAGTGGTAAGTGAGAAAAAAAAAATTATTATTTTGAATATCATAAATTAATTCTTTTTTTTAAATATTTTCCAAACATATATTCAATATTATAAATTTATTATAAAAAGCGCAATAATAAAAGGTATTAAACATAATTTTTTTTCGGATTTCTTAAATTATATTTTACAAAAATTAATTTCAATCTATTTTTATGCTCTTGAAAACTTAAAAAAAAAACATAATTTATGAGGGCAAAAGTCTTTATATATACATATATATTTTATACGTTTTGATAAATATACATAAATGCATCATAAAAAAAAATGTTTATTTAGTTAGTTAGTTAGTTTTATGTTTTAGTTGTTATATATATACATATATATAGGCACAAACACACAATATTTGTATAGATATGGTTTTGTATTTTTTTTTGTGACTTTTTTTCTTTTTTTTTAATACAATATAAATGAGAATATAACCATATGTTTGATAATATATATACTGAAGAAATATATAAAATTGTATAGACGATGAAAATTTGTATATTCACTTGTATATATATCGACCGACTAAATACTATAAAATAATAATCTATAAAGTATTTTTTGTATGAAAATATTACAATAACCGCACATACACGCGGATGAATTTGAAGGTATATGTGTTTTGGTGAGAGTTTTCCACATATATTTTCTTATATATCCTTCTCATCATATGTGAATCATTTGAATGCATAAATAAATAAATATACACATTGGATATATAAATGATCAAATATAAGAAGAAAATGAAAGTGAATCTTTTGAATGAATATATTTTCTTTTATATATACTAATGAAATTGTTATTTATTAATATACAAATCATATAGAATTCTATATTAATTGCCGTGTAACAGACGAATAACAATGTCTTTTATGAAAAATTTTCAATCTGGAAATTCGATTAATACATTCACCAAAATGTAATATGCCAATTTTAGAATCCTCATTTTAAGTGGTTAAAATAAAATAAATTTGGCTATAATCTTCGTGGATGTGTCAGACCTCCCAGCAAGATAGAAAAATAAAAGTTAGGTTTCGTCATCAGTATATGCGTGGATGAATGGATTAATGAATCGATAAACATGCGAATTTGTTCAATGTAAAGATGTGGTATAACTAATAATGTATATATAGAAACATGGCAGAATGATTTTCCTATGAATCGAATAGGTCCTGCCCTTTTGGGAAAAAATCCTTGATACAGTAATCTTTTTAACAAAATTTACCTTTGTTTTGTTTTTGTTTCAATGAATGTCTCCAATTGTATTACAAATATTTACTTGCAATCTTGCAAGAATTTTTAATAAATCAATAAATGAAATTATGAAATATATAACTATAAAGGACACGTCTATTCAATAATATCTATAGCAAATAATTTTTTCCGCAATATTAATATGAATAATAAAAACTATCCCAGATGTTCTATTCATATATATTAGTAAAAAAAAAACATTATTTAATTAATTAATATATATATGTAGATTAATTTATGAAGGAATATAAAATAACGAGGGGAAAAATAGTAATATTATGATATTTTTAAGCCATCAAATGACTTAAAGTATTTACAGTTCTTCGAAGAAAATAAATTAGATATTTATATATACGAATATTTATAACATATGATATTTTATAATTAAATAAAATATATAATGAAGCAGATCAACATAGATTAAATAAATAAATAGATATACATATATCTATGTAATTTAAATAAATGTTATTTTTTTGTATATCTTTTTCAACTATATTTAACATTAATTTAACTTACAATTTATGTATTGTCTAATTAAAATTTTAAAATCCTTTCTTTTTTTTCCATCAGATTATATATATATTAATTTTTGATTATATACACGAAATATTTATTATCTTAAGGGTATTTACTCTATATTACTATTTATATATTTGGAATATGCGGTTTATTATAACATATATGCATTATACAAATTGAATGTGAAACACATTGAGTAAAATTTACCATTTTCTTTTTCTTCTTCCTCAAATAATGATATTTGGTATATATATAAAAAAATCGATGGTAGTATAGTATATCACTTCCATTAGTGTTATTATACAGACTATATCATATTGATTTATATATCATGCAATACTTACTGAATGTATAATAGAATCATTATTGTCTACATTTTGAAAGAATTTTAATAAAAATTCCGAATTTTGTTTGGAAGATTTATGAAGTGTGTGCTCATAAATAAATCTTCTAAACAACATTCTTTTTATTTTTAAATGTATTTTAGGGAAATTCTATATATACTAATATGCTATATATACAATTATACATATTAAAGCTATATTTATTTATTTCATTACTAATAAACTTATAACAATATTTAAAATAGAAAAAAAAACCCTTTAAATTTGATGAGATAATTCTGATAATATGGCAAAGTTCTCTTGGAATGCATAGTTGCACATTTAATGGGTTTCCCAAATGTGATTGCGATTTTTCCGGTGACATTGCAAACGTTTCTATAAAGAATTTCCAATCATCGGATAATGGTTTGAATTGGGTTTTTTTATTAATATATATAAGAAATATTTTGAAGATTTTAATATGTATATATTTAAATACAAATGAAATTATTGTTGCTATTAATCTGCATATGCATAAATGATAAATACATGATCATTTATATCTTTTTATTATTCCGATTCGTTTCTATTTTATCTTCTATACATAAAAATGTCCCTCTATAACTATATAAAGATATTAAAACAGAATTAAAAAAAAAATAAAAAAATTGTTTGAACTATAAAAACTATATAATTTTATATGTACCATGAATAAAAAAAATATGAATGCATGTTTTAAAGATAAACAAAAGTCACAAAAATTTTGTTCTTTATATTATATTATAACAGTCTCATGCTGAGAATGAATTAATTTACAATAACAATAAATGTTTTTATAAGTTTTTCCAAATACATATATATATACAGGGTGTTTTTTATGTATGTTTATCTAAACATATAAAAAATTCGGTAGTTATAGCGAAGATTTATATTTGTTATTTTTTTTCTGTATAAGTTTATAAGAACGCCCGAGTTTGTTGTAAAATCAAATGAATTTGTAAATTTATCATGCAGGCTTTATTCTCCAGGATAATTTTTCAAATTCGATTTTTACAATTAAATGCATCCATATATTTATTTAATCAAATGTTTTTTGCAAATTGATATTCTCGTTTTTTAATCATGCAAATCTTATAAATTAACTTTATCATTCCTATCTGGAATGCAATCACATCTTGTATATACAATTCTCTAGTTTGTTGGATTTTTATAATATATAACTTAACTATGTATGTATAAATGCATTAATTTATTTATTTTTTATATATATTATTTATATAATAAACTAATTATAATATTTATGAAAACGGATTGAATTAATCGCTTATTTTTATTATCATTATTATTATTATTATTGTACGCTATCTATCGAATGTATATATATATACAATCACATTTTTAATTTCTTTGAATTCTAAATATACGAATTTATGCATTTTTCTTTTTATATATAAATATACATTATTAATAATGTATATATTGTATATATAATTCAGAAACAAAAGGTTTATTGTTTATATAAACATTCTCCTATATAATAAATGAAATGATGAAGAATATATACTTTATTTACATATGAATGCAACGTACTAAACATATTTTAAATGTATACTTTGAAAATACAAAACGTAATTATTATAGTTTCATTAATTTTTTTTCTATATATATTGGGACACTGCATTAAAAATGTCGATTTTTTGGCTTGAAAATGACATTTATTTGTATAACAAAATGATTGAATACATTAACCGCAATATATTGCCCATCGTTAGCTATGACTTCCTCACATCTTTTAAGAAGTTTGTTGATTCCTCGTTTGAAAAACTCCTCATCTTTTGTCCCAATCCATTTATCGACCCATTTTCGCACTTCTTCAGCATTTCGAAGGCGTACATCTGTCAGGCTGACCTGCATTGATCTGAACAAATGGTAATCAGGAGGAGCAAGGTCTGGAGAGCACGGGGGGTGATCAAGATGATCCCAATCGACCCTCTTTATTTTTTCCTTAACGATGTTTGCACGATGTGGTCTGTGGTCATTGTCATCGTGCATTAAAACTTTGTGGTGTTTTCGAGCTATCAATGGTCGTTTTTCGTTCAATGTCTTTGCAAATTCGTCCCAGTTGTCGTCGTTAGCGATCAGATGTAACCGTTTCATTAGGTTTTAACAGCTCATAATACACGACA
The DNA here is from genome assembly GCA_958336335.1 of Dilophus febrilis. NCBI lineage: Eukaryota > Metazoa > Arthropoda > Insecta > Diptera > Bibionidae > Dilophus > Dilophus febrilis. The sequence continues at coordinate 10,356,494 of OY284472.1, read as the reverse complement.
CCCTTCTGATCCAAACCAAATGCACAGCATAAGCTTCTGGCAATGAATATGGCGTTTTGATTGTGAGGTTGATGGTTGGCCGGGATCCACATATGATGCTTTACGTTTAGGGTTGTCCTAATACACCCACTTTTCATCGCCAGTGACAATTCAACTCAAAAAATTATGTTTTTTGTGCTCGGCAAGATGTTTATGGCATGCATCGATTCGTGCTTTGAGTTCATTTTTATTCAGTTGAAGTGGGACCCGTTTTCCTAGCTTTCTGATATTTCCCATGGAATGCAAACGTTTAGAAATGGTAGAGGCATCTACATTCAACTCTAATGCAAGCTCTTGTTGCGTTCGACACGAATTTTCATCCAACAATGCCTGCAATTCTTCGCATTTAAATTTTTTTGGCTGACCTGGCCGTTCTTTGTCTTCCACTTCAAAATCACCACTTCTGATGCACACAACGCTAGTTACGCCATATATTATCTAAATCGACATTTTTAATGCAATGCCCCAATATATCGCATTTAATATTATATTATTATTTTTTTTTATTATTGTTTTATTTTATTAAAAATGTTTTTTATTTTGTTTTTTATAAGCATCGTTGAACTGTGTGTATGTGTGTCTGTGTGTTCTTTTATTATATTGTCTATTTTTTCATTTAATAATAAAAAATAAACATTACTATGCATTCAAAGAAAATGTATATTTATTCTAAAGTTGGTATTTAAGCATTTTTACTTTAGAATTTTGGGTATATATGAATTAAGTGTGAATTAATCGACAGCACACTATTCCGAATGTTCAATCAGTTCTTTTGCTATATTTTCTGTATTCCAACAATACTCTAATATACTCAAATATTTGTTCAGATTATGTATAGCTGATCGTCTTATAAAATTCCTTAAATTTCCATTCAAATGTATCTATAATAATATTTCATCCCAAAAACGTCATTAATTCCGTAATAAATAGGATAGTTTTTGATCGGCGATCTCTATATAGCTTTCCATCGCTTCTTGTCTGCCTGGAACATTATATAGTAATAGAATTTATAATTAATATACAATTTTATATGAATATAAAATGATAATATTTAATTTAATTACTACCCATATTACCATTACGCATTGCACTCTGTATAAACATATATATGTAACCTATAATAAAATATTTTAAATATTTATTACATTTATTATATATAGTTATAATAACGATCATTATTTTCATCTGTATATATAATATAAATATTATCTTTATGACTTCTACATAAAAAAAAAATATATTGTTTTTGTTTTGTGATAAACAACAAAAAAAAATAATTATATTTATAATAAATGCATTATTATTTTTATTACTATTTTTTTACTATATAAAAAAACAAAGATATATATATAATAAATGAATGGCTCATTGAATTGAATTGAATTATGAATGATCAATGAACCATTTGATTAAATATATGATAGTTTATTATGGTTTTATAGTGGGAAAGGTTTATTGATTACAAAATTTAATGTTATTTCGGCACCATCGCATATATTAATATAATAAATTGAATAATAAAAGACCTTTTATTTTTCCCCAGCATATGTTATTTCATTTATTTTATTTGATATTATATTATTAAATGCAAACGATCATTTCCTATATACGGTCAATTTAAAAATTTATAATTATTATTTTAATATAAGGTATGATTGATACAAATTGAAATATATATAGAAAATTTCCCACATTTATATTTATATATCTCATCAGATAATTTCATAGAAAAAACATCTACTTTCCATTGAAATTTGCTTATAAATACATTTATATATTTTTGTGGCAATATTATAAATTGCTTTGTCACCTATTCTTCTTTATATATATACTCGCGAGTACTATATACATACGTATAAATATTCAAAATTATACAAAACTAAAAAAACATATTTCAATCACATTTTGAATCATTTAATGAAGTAGCAAAGTGAGTATTATATATATATATATATATATAAATACAATAATTTCTTATATACATATACAAGAAATAAGATTTTAATTAATTCATCATGTTAATATATGTCGTCTGTGCGTGAGTCATCTGAAAACCGCTTTTTATTTTCTATTTGATTCAAAAAAAACGAAATCCCCACACACATTATATATAATAGCATCACTTTATACACATTATGTTTCTTCTTATTTTATATCGCAGATACTCTCAAAAGATGCTGCGATGTTTGGTATACAAATGAGATGTGATTTCGCGTTTATAGGTCGTCCATATATAATAATAATTTCTACATGTATAATATATAATTGATAGAACGATGTTATATATACCAATTGAGTGAACTTCCATGTGCAATAATCCATGTATTTTAACCAACATTTTTGGTTTATGAAAGAAATTCATATATATTAACAATTATGTAAAAATCGAAAAAAAAATAGCAAAAAATGAACCCACAGAATATAATTAATTTTATTTCTTTATAGATCTTATGTATAGAATTATATTTATTATATATACAGAAAATACCAAAATAGATTTTATTTTTATTTTTTGTTGTTGATGAAGTATTTATGTATAATTACACGCAGATATATAAAAATATATTTTAAAGTTCATATATTTTGATATCTATTTATATATAATAGTAAAATAGTAGAGAGGATCATAGTACATATGGTAATAAAAGACTTTAAAAGTAATAATGTAACAACAAGATCATTTCTATATACTATTTATTGTATAAATATGATACATCTATATATGATTTTATTTTGTAAATAAGAGGATTTGCGAAGATTAACAAATACTTAAGACCATTATTATATATTATAATGAATGAATGGTTTAATGATGGTATATACGAGTATATAGATGCAATTTTGTTTGTACACATAATATAATAATATATATATACATATATGGTATATATACTATTGACTTATTTGTTTATTCATTAAAAATTCAACCATCTGTCGTTTGATCAACACTTATTTATTACATATTGCTGGTTACTATATATATTTTTACAATATCAAATTGAAAATATTTGAACAAAAGTTGCTATATGATCAGATCATACAATTTTATCTTTATGGAATTCATACGCCGGTATTTTCTTATATGAATTTACTGATTTTAATTGAAAGGAAAAATATTATTTAATTAGTAATTAAATAAACAAAACACATTATATAAGTCTCTTACACATATCCGAACGGAATACCTCATAAGAAAAAATTATGATAATCGATTAATCGTTTACTCATAGGTGTGAATTTTTGTGTTATTCATTTTTTTTTCTAAATATTTAATGGAATGTTGCCAATTTATTGAAAACCAAAAGAAAAAAAAACAAACAAACAAATTATCGATTTAACAATAAGAGTTCTCTTCGTGTATATACACACAAATTCACATTTATATAAATTTATTCTGTTTTAAGATATAGAACTTCTTTTATTTTCATGTATATAAAGGGTGATTTTTTAAAAGCTATAGGAAAGTTTTTAAAAAAAAAACACATGAAATTCAGAAAAATGCATAAAATCTTTATTTGAATCGATAGTACGGTCCATATAATTTAATGTTTGAAGATTATTTCATGCAAATGTTGACCTTGACTGTGCCTCAAATGGACCATCCGCTTATCCGCTCAATTTTGGCATACTCTTTCCAACATTTCGGCCCGTTTCTCACGAATAAATGCTTCAATGTTGTCTTCCAATGCGTCGATTGAAGCAGGCTTGTCTGTATAGACATGAGCTTTAACATAGCCCCACAAAAAATAGTCTAAAGGCGTTAAATCGCACGATCTAGGCGGCCAATGGACCGGTCCCGAACTTGAAATAAAATGTTCACCGAACTCGCCTCTCAATAAGTCCATTGTTGCGCGTGCTGTGTGGCATGTGGCACCGTCATGTTGAAACCACATGTCATGCAAGTCAAGCTCTTACATTTTGGGCAAAAAAAAGTTGAATATCATCTCACCGTAGCGCTCACCATTCACAGTTACGTTACGATTCGCATCATCTGTGAAGAAGGTCCAATGATTCCACCAGCCCATAAACCGCATCAAAACTGACTTTTTGTGACTTTTTCTGGATGCACTGGATGCATTGGTAGCTGTTGCAATGCTTCTGGCTGATATTTACTCCAAAATCGACAATTCTACTTATTTACGTACCCATTGAGCCAAAAATGAGGTTCGTCGCTGAACACAATTTCGACGCGATAACAGAGCACGCATTTGGGTAATAAAATTCAATAATCTGCAAGCGTTGTGCCTTTGTAAGACGATTCATCGCTAAATTAATGACAAAACTGAAGATTTTTTGACAGTGAAACAAAACACGAAACGTGCGTCAGCTGTTTAAACCAGTGTTGCCAAAAAGATAATAGCTAAAAAATCACCCTTTACAACTTTATTGAAAATACATTTTCATTTAAACTGTTCGGGCAATTTTATTAAATATTATACACTATAATATAACAATTGTTATTTCAACTATTAATTAATAATTACAAAAATTGGTTTAGATTAATTTTTTTAATCAATTTTATGTACATAGAAACGACCTTTGACAATCGATTAATAAAATAACTATTATTAAAATGAAAATTATTATATGAAATGCGATCATGATATCGTAAATACATATACAATAAAATACAATATATTTTCTCTATGTTATAAATATAATTAAAAATTTAAAACCATTTGAACCTATATATATATATACCATCCTCCATGTGAAGCTATATATTATAAAACGCGAGTTAGATTTGACCGGAAATACCACATCTACTATCTGAATAATATATATATATTATTCATTTCCTTAATTTTATTATGCATATGGTTTTTTTTTCTTCTTCTTCTGTATATTTACTATATAGTAGTCGATTGTGTTTGGTTTGTATATAAATATATTTTCTTTTTACTGTTTTTCATTTTTTTTTGCTGATATATTTTATAATAAATATTTCTATATATATTTTTTTTTTTAATTTTTGCAGAAATTCTTATGACAATCATATAATATTATATATAATATAAAATATACTATAGTCTGCTTATAAGTTCATGTATGATTGAACTTTGTTTCCATACGTATACGTTCATCGCACAAATATTGTATATTTTTTATAAATAGTACATATTCAAAATTACTCATTTTTACATAATGACTTGGGGATTTTTTTTTTTGCATTTCGATTGAAGGAGAAATTGTCCGAAATGACTGATGATTCCAAAAGATATCATCGACATATAAAAAATATATGTATAAATAAATGTAGGTAGTAATTGAATGTGTAATATAAATATATTAATAATCTAAATATGATTTTTAACTGACCTTCTTTGGTTATTGCATAAAAATGTATAAGATTCTTCATATTTAAGTCTTCATATATATATTTATTTATAGATATTCGCGTTTGTTAATATACAGAATCATACAGAATATTTATTTATTTATGTTTATGATTTTTTATTTGAATATGCAAAATGCAATTTATGAGATTTGACTGTGTTTCGTATATTTACTCTTATATAAAAATAAAATTTGCCTGATGCAAAATATTAATGTTGAAGTATCCGCGTAATTATTTGTATATATACAAACGCATATTGTATATGAATATTCTAAGAATTGTTTAAAAAAAAATGAATAAATAAAATTATACTAAAATAATTCTATTAATGAATTTTAATTTTTTCATCTTAATAATTTACAGTTTTTATATAGAAATGATTACACATTTATATATAATAAATATATAAAAAAAACCGCGAGTGAAGACTCTATACGTTTAAATATGCTTTGCGTTTGGTCATAGATATTGGATTTTGTTTTATTAAATTTCCCATTACTATATTGAATTTTATTTAGACGTTGCATTTTTTTGAATGAATAGATATTAATTTTTTCTTTTATAAATGATTCACCTGCGTATATATTCAACGATTAACTATAAGTATATATTATTCGTTTATTGATACACGCAGTTATATAATATGGTTCATATAATTAGAAATGGATTATTTAATAATAATGATTGCAAATGAAGAAAATTTGTAATATCTTTGAGAAAGAAATTATATAGAAACGATTCATTCATTTTCCTATATAAAAATGTTTATTTATGATTATTAAAATATTATTTGTATATATCGTTATTGAACACTTTCATAAGTCTTATTATACAAATAGAATTCAATTTCTTATTGTATAATAGAGATGAATTGGCGCCTCACCATCATAACAAATATTACCCTAACTATTATTATTATTATTATATAACATATTTATTTATTATATCTATTTCAATGATGTTCGCATATAATTTACTATATGTGAATCATTTTGTGTTTTATTATAACGCTATTATTATAATTTTTAATCAAATAAATGGATCATTTATTCATAAATGCGCAAATAAAATTCACACCCCTTACAATTTAATGTATGGTATATACGTGCCTAATCAATATCCATCCATATATTTATATATGTATATTAATAAATAATAATATATCAGTTTAATATAGTTCAAATGCATTTTTATCTATGCATATATATTATCATATCTTTCACATAAAATTGATGTATATATGCATTCAAGTTGAAAATGATTATGTGTTTTTTTTATTTTTATTTATTGTATCTCTGTTATTTTTTATACGATCTCACTAAATAAAACTTTGACCGCCTCGTCAAATAAAAAAAAAAAATTAATATACTAAATATGGGCTCATGATTAATATAAGGGGATCTAAAATTTTACTGGCATCCCATATTTTTCTAAATAAATGCTTCATAAATAGCAAAATATGCATTGTAATAATAAATTCAATTTATTATACATAATATAATTTAATATATTGTAATATAAAGGTCATTGTCGCTTTTGAAATAGTGTCCTATATCGAAAAATAAATTATAAGAACCGAAATTATGTCCTTATGAAATTCCAATTTATATCCAACTTCTCCGTTGTCTTGAAAATATATTGGGATATCTTAATTATAATTTGGCTTTGGTTCACACGCTCTGACAGCGTTATATATAAATTTTAAGTTTATTTTAATACAATATGATTTTGAAATACTCATTCATTTATATATGATTATACTCATTATGGTCTATAAATATCTATATACAGTATTTATTTTTATTTTATGATTCTGCTTTCATAAAATATGTATACATATCATACACATTTTAAAGTTAAAATCCTGTTTACATTATTTTTGGAATTGGAAATTTGTTCATACAATTTTTATTTTTCTAAATATTTATCTATATTCAATATATGTATATATGAAATGAAGTGCATTACCGGATATATATACCTCGCATATGTATTTAATCTAAACAATGTATTTATTTACACTTTTCTATATACCACTTTAAATAATAATAATAATAGAATAGACATGTCTATAATCATTCATATCATATATATAAATATATATTTTATATGGAGTATAAAATGATGTCATCATAACACAAATAAACACTTGATATAAAATTTTAAGGGTGTGCCTTGGTTTTACCATCTTTTGAAATAATATTACTATATTCATTTATTATTGACATTATATATAGTTATCAAAGTACAAAAATATACTCTTGCTTATACACTATACAAAATATATAGGTAAATAAATATATGTATGATAATAATTATTTATATGGATTTATGTTGTATATTAAATACCGCATATATACAAAATACAAAATAATATCATTCTGTTTTCTGTTTTCATATATGAATATAATAAAATATATGTATACAATAGAAAAATTATAACAATAATGTCAGACTATCCCTTCTTTGGTATGGATATAATCCTGCTAAAGTAATGCTTTTCATGAAATGCCGACGGCAGACGACGGCAAATGTCAAATTGAAAATACATGCATTTCAATGGCGGTGCTTTTTATGAATATTGGACGGCGGACTGACGGCGGACATTGATATTTTTTCTTCTATTGCCGTCGGCTGACCGTCGTCCAAACTTCATTTTTCATTTTATTTACATTTTATTTAATTTTTATGATTTAATTTCATAATAATAAAATATCCAGTTAATTTACAAACTAATAAAAAATGGAATTATTTAGCAGCAATTGGTATATATTATTAAATTTCGGTTTTTTTATCCAGGCAAAATAAATTTCAGAAAAAGCACATTTTTTTTTATATCACAAATATCATATTTGTGATAAATAAAATATTTTCATAGAAATCGAGGCTTAAATGAAATATATTTCAATATATATATTAGAACTATATATACACCGCGTGTCAATTTTGATATATAATAACCAACATGTAAATTTATTCATGTCCTTACAGTGTGTGTGTGTTTGTGTTTGTGTTTATGGATAGAAGTCGTTCACATTTTTTACATGAAAAATTATATACAATTTATATATTACTTGGAATATATAATTTATTATTTGTATAAATATAATATATATGATAATGGGTTGGTTAATTTCAATATTATTTGTTTTTTAAAGGGCTTGTTGAATACAATTAATATTTCCCTTTTGAATATTTATTCAAGTTTAATGTCAATGAACATTATCGTTTTATAACCATATACAATTTATTTGTTTAATCCTTATATTTATATATAGAAAGGTTAATGATTTATTAAATGCGATTCTAATAATCAATTAATTATGCAAATTTATATAGTTTATACAATTATAATTTATTATTTATATAAATAATTTAATATGTTGGATGAAGACAATATAGAATAATATATGGTATATTTATAATTGAAATTCTAAGTAATAAAATTTTTACATCTGTCTACAAAATGAACTTCTATTTATTATTATAATAAATATTGTAGTAAAAAAATATTTTATAATATCTTATATGGGCTTTTTTTTAAAGATAAAAACTACAAAGGCATATGCTTTATTTATGTATCTGTATTTAATTCAATACACATAATTTTATAATGTTATATATAGTTTTTTTTTTTTACAAACCAAAAACAATTATTAAAATATAATATACAATTTTATATAATATTATTATTATTATACAAGCTGCATGTGCATTTTATCAATAAACAAATATTATATATAGACATTCAAACATGTGCGAAATAAATAAACAATATATTTTTATATGATGAATATACAAAGAAAAGTTATATCGTTATAATGTATAACAACATTTCATATTTTAAATATATATATATATAAAGAAATGGATGAATTTTATAGCTTATGGAGACTATTGAACTATAATACCTTTGGTGTTAAGTTAAAAGTTAAAAATTTCAGTGATTATAGTTCAAAAAGCAGTTTTTATAGTCTTTTAATCATTTGAAAATTCAACTATTTTCTGATTTTTCATTGAAGGAAATATTGAAATCATATTATTGATTCAAAAGATATCGATTTTCCAAAAAGTGTCTGTTTTTCAATCTTTCTATTACTATATTACTTTTGAAAAAAATGAACCGATTTTCAAACTTTCTTCCACAAATATTTAGAGTTTAATTTAGTTTTGTCAAATGATTGAATTTTTCGAGAAAATTTTGTTCAAAAGAAATTTTTTTGTATAATATAATTATTTTATCTGTACCTTTCAGAATATCTATATTATAGAATATTGCTTGGGTCATTAGGATGTTTTCATGTCCCGCCACAAACTACCTTGCATATTCTTATAAATGCGTCATTGTCATTATATTATGACAGTTCACGATGATTTGAGGTCTACAAAAGGTTTAATTTGTATGTACTGAAAAAACTTGAAAGTGAAAAACTATAAGAACATTTATAACAAAAAGGTATAATGCGACATGTAATCAGAATTAATAGAGCATGCAATATAACGCATTTTCACATATTTGCTACCATGTGCATAGTAGTAGTAGTTTTTTGTTGTTAATTTTTTAAGCCAATTTATAGTTCAATGTATATTTGCTATATAAACAAATACAATATAAAAAAAATCAATGACCTTTTCTAATATAATAAATAAATGTTATATACATTTACATTTCATGATTTCTATATATACAAATATACAAATTATATGCTAATAAATGCAAATATAATTATATGCATTTCGCTGCGCGAATTACTTAAATGTATAATCATATATACAATTATTTTTATAATCTTAAAACTTTGATGTTTAAACATATATTTTTATTTATTATTTATTTATGCATATCCGCACTGTAAAATCTAAACGCATACATAATCGCGTATACTATATATTCACGGCGATATATAAAAAACGGAATATCACGTGTGTTGTTCTTGTTATGTTAGATTATTTGTGATATTATACATATATAGTATTTCGAAATAACGCACACAAAATATTATATTTTAGTTTTTAGAATTGCATTTATATGTTGCATATAAAAATATATTTGTGTATACACAAAATGCACATTATATGTTTACTATAAAACGATTATACAAAAATATTTATCTATATATATATAGACAATGGGTAGTCTATATGGGTATTGTACACAGATAAAGTAGAATTTTAATTTTATAAAGTTTTAGAATAATGCAATAAATGTTATATGCTATGGTACATTATATTTAGCTAACTATATACTTAAAATATAAACAGTAATACACGTATCGTTTATATGTTTAAACAATTCCGACTATTATTATAACAAATATTTTTAAAATACATTAATTGACAACTAAAGATTTTATCGTTCGTATATCCCATAATGATAATAATATAGAAATACAATATGATTATTATATGCATATACATTTATTTAGTATTGCGTATATAATATAATAGATGTAGATTATTTTTTCTTGTTCTCTATATCATAACATTACTATACTGCTACGATATATATAGATAGATATGTAAATACATCAGAAATCGTGCTGCTACTGAAGTTTTTTGCTATTATTTGTATATTTCATTGTTAATGTTAACAAACTACATCCAATTAATTGTTTTAGTATATATTTATATATATGTATGTATATTAAAAAATAAAAACAATATGAACTTTTTAAAACTTCTATTAAAATGTAAATTTAAAATATATTCTTATATATGCGGTATATTCATTATTCCATGTGGTCTCTCAAAACATTTACTATAGAGTTGATTTCATTGATATATAGTTGTATATTGGGACCCTACATTAAAAATGTCGATTTTTTGCATTTCGGCCAGATGTTTATGGTATGCATCGATTCGTGCTTTGAGTTGATTTTTATTCAGTTGATGTGGGACCCATTTTCCTAGCTTTCTGATCTTTCCCACTGAATACAAATGTCTAGAAATGGTAGAGGCATCTACATTCAACTCTAATGCAAGCTCTTGTTGCGTTCGACACGAATTTTCATCCAACAATGTCTGCAATTCTTCATCTTCAAATTTTTTTGGCTGACCTGGCTGTTCTTTATCTTCCACTTCAAAATCACCACTTCTGAAGCGTGCAAACCACCGTTCACAAGTTTTTTCAGTTGGAGCATGTTCACCGTAAGCTTCTACCGACCAAAATCGATAACTATCAGCAGCGGTTTTCTCCAAATTAAAGAAAGTTATTGAACTTCCGCGCAAAACAACTTTTTCAGGCATGTGTTTCGACATATTCGATTCATTTTTTTTTAATTGACATTTTTTTTCATATAAATTATTCTCGAGAGATTTTCCATTTTTATTTTTCAAATGTTAGAAGAAGAATAATTTATTTTTGGCAAAAAGTGTTTTTTGTAATTGAGCGGTGAATAATTAAAATTTTTAATATACCCATAGATTATTTATTAAATGGTATAGAACCTCTCAAATACAATTCAATAAAAATTAAAAATTCTTTTATTGAAACAACCACATGCGGCGAATTTTTTTTTATATAAAATGAAATTGAAATTGCTAAAATATTTTGTTATATTTTATTATAGACATTTATTTACATTAATTTATTTATTTTTCCCCAAAAAAAAAACCATTTGGTTTATTTACAAAAAATCCACAAAATTTCAATGCCACATTCATATACATACATAAAATTCGTTTATCTTATTTATTTATAATTTATCACATATATTCAACATCGCATCAATAAATAAACAATTATCGCATCAAACACACATTCATTGAAATAAAACGAATAAGAAAAGAACAATTAAAGCAAAAATAAAACCCGAAAAAAAAAAACACTTTAATCTTAAACAAAATAAAAAAAAGAAAAAACAAAAAGGCCTACATCCTTTTTATATAAATTAATTTTTTGTTGAATTAATCTTTAAATTATATTGCAAAAAAAAATGTATGTATAATAACAAAAATGAATTTAGAATTTATATAGACATCTTAAGTATTTTTGCATATAGATAAATTCAGATAAAATCATAATGAAAAGTTTTCTTATTTATCTCGATATGTATAGGAAAATGGATGTATAATTTCAATGTTTTATTGTTTAAAGAAATTTGCCTATATATTGAAATTAATCACATAAAGGTAATTTCAATGTGAGAGATTATAAATTAACTATAATGTAATTTAGCTTTTTTGTGTTTACGTTTTTTTTGTAATAACATGAAATATGAATGATTATATGCATACATTCTATATATAATGATATATAAATATATAGAACGGATATACCAAAAATTTTAGGCCAAAAATATTTTGTATCAAAATAAGATTTTATGCGGTTGCGAATTTTTAATAATTTTGATTATACCAAAATTAAACGACGTCAATATAAAAACACATTTGTTATAAGTAAATTAATTATTTTTTTTTGTTCCTTTTTTTTTTTTAGTTTATTTTGGTGATATGAAATTAGGGTATTTCAGGAAATAATCGTAAACAGGCCAAACATATATAATAAATAGTAAACATTTTATATTCAATTAATTTATTTAAAAATTTCAAATGAAATATTTTATTGCTTTATATTTTATATACCAAAGAAATTCGTTTATTATCTGATACCGCGGGAAATGGAATAATTTTTTTTAACATTTTCATATCTTTGAAACAAAATGATGCGATTTCAAACTTTTCTTCTATATCAATATGCAAAATCAGAAATAATAATTGAATTTTCAAAATATTATAAAGGAGATTAAAATTGAGGAAAATCCGCCATGAATTTTCCCGAAAATTTTTGTTTGAACAAAATATTTTTTGTTTTGGTATAATTTATTGATGTGTATTTCCTTTCAGAATATCCTTTCGTTTAGACAATCATAGGATAAATTTTCTGTCATTGCCTAAATCTCATCTAATTTAAAATTGCTTAGGGATAAACTTAATGTTTCATTGATTTTTTTTTACCATATATTATAGATTTTTCTTAAAGATTTAAAACAACAACAAGACTTTTTAAACGAGATTTCGTGTAGATAAATAAGTACATATTAATTTATGTATATATAATATCAACTAATCAATAAATCTATTGGTATATAATTATGATAAATATATGTTTATATAAAATGTGGTTTATTGTAATATGAAGGAAAATCGTTCAGCGACTTCAATTCTTATAATATATATGTATATTCAAATCGTTAAAAAATTTGACATTATAAATTATCATTATTTTAGAATTTATTATAATACATTCTTTGTAAATTTTTTATATTTTTTTTTTAAAAATACAATGCATTTTGATTTGAATGCATTAAAGTATATATGTATACACATTTAGGGTTATATAAACAAAAATAATTATACATACTTATAAATATGTAATAATATGGAGCGTAATTATAGTTATGTATGCATTTAAAATTTGTTATAAGATTATATTTACAATAATAATCCATTGTATATCTGTATGATAAAATATTATTATTGAGAATTTATGTTTAGACAAATGTTTTATAGTAATGCTTTTATGTTAATTATATTATTTTAAATTATGTAAACATATATACATATATTATGTAATTTATATAATAATATTTCAAATACATAATGTTATAAATGGATGAATAAATAACTCAAGTTTGATTAAACAATTTGTATTTAATATTACAAGTAGAGAAGAAGAATGATTTATTAATACTTTAGAAGATGTATAATAAACGTATTGTTAATGATACATTTTGTAATTTTTACTAACGAAAAAAAAAAATAAGTCTATGTCAATCCATTTACAAAATATGCAAATGTCCTTTAATGTATCTATATAGATTTTCATATTTATAAATTTTATGTCTCATTTAATAATCTCAATATATATATAATACAATCTTACTATTATTATTCATATATAAATATTTATATTTTTCTTTGTTTATCTTTGATGTGTGGTTCATCCTTTTTCAAATTTTAAAATATTATTTTTCTTTTCTATATATAATATTTTACTGTATAATAATTATACATGTTATTATAGATAATCTCTTAATATAAATATATATATAGTAAAGGGTGATTTTTTAAGAGCTATAGGAAAATTTTTAAAAAAAAACACATAAAATTCAGAAAAATGCATGAAATTTTTATTTGAATCGATAGTACGGTCCATATAATTTAATGTTTGAAGATTATTTCATGCAAATGTTGACCTTGACTGCGCCTCAAATGGTCCATCCGCTTAGTCCAATTTTGGCATACTATTTCCAACATTTCGGCCGATATCTCACGAACAAATGATTCAATGTTGTGTTCCAAAACGTCAATTGAAGCGGGCTTGTCTGTATAGACCCACAAAACCCCACAAAAAATAGTCTAAAGGCGTTAAATCGCACGATCTAGGCGGCCAATTGACCGGTCCCGAACGTGAAATAATATGTTTACCGAACTCGCCTCTCAATCAGTGCATTTGTTGCGCGTGCTTTGTGTCATGTGGCACCATGTGGTGGAAATCACATGTCATGCAAGTCAAGCTCTTGCATTTTGGCAAAAAAAAGTTGGATATCATCTCACGGTAGCGCTCACCATTCACAGTTACGTTACGATTCGCATCATCTTTGAAGAAGTACGGTCCAATGATGTCACCATCCCATAAACCGCACCAAATTGTGACTTTTTCTGGATGCATTGGTAGCTGTTGCAATGCTTCTCGCTGATTTTCACTACAAAATCGACAATTCTGCTTATTTACGTACCCATTGAGCCAAAAATGAGCTTCGTCACTGAACACAATTTCGTCGCGATGAACTTTCTTAACAGTGCCCGCATTTTGATAATAAAAGCAAGCGTTGTTCGTTTGTAAGACGATTCATGGTTAAATTATAGACCAAACTGAAGATGTTTGACAGTGAAACAAAACACGAAACGTGCATCAGCGGTTTAAACCAGTGTTGCTAAAAAGATAATAGCTAAAAAATCATCCTTTATATACATATATAAAATTATTTATATAATATTTTACTATATTAATTTATTCTTTAAAAAATATATACGTATATATAATAATATGTTTTTAAAAGATAAATTTATTCTATATACATATGTTATGTATATATTAAAATTCATAATTAGTGGTGTGGTATATCATAAAAATGTCATAATTTCGTCTCCCCAAAATAAAAAAAAATGTTACAATTTGATTCTGTTTATTATTTAAATTTCATATAAACATTTTTTTTAAGACGACAATTAAAATCTTAATCTTAAAAGGGTTTGATTTGGATAAATAATTTTTTATTGAAACATATAATATATAATTTTAAATTCGCAAAGTTCTTATTATGGTTTTTGTTTTAAACAATCTTTATCAACCTTTAATATCCTCATCTTAATAATATTGATTTTCATTTTTCCATTTAATATTTAAGATGATTTTGTATACTGATTTTCATCTGATATAACTTTGCAATTGAAAAACCAAATTGTATATACCAAAAAAAAAAAATCTATAATTTATTTATTTGATTTGTTAGGTTATAAACAAGGAATCTTGATGTATATATGTACATTCGATCTTAATGAGGGGTTTTTTTTTATTTTGTAATTTTAAAGGATATTCTTAAATTTTATATTCAAATTGTCTGACACTTAATTTAATTATCATAAAAATAAATAAATAATTTAAATAATTAATAATTGCATTAAATCATTTAAATATAATAAAAATAAAAATCGAAAGCGGTTAGTAATATATAGCGACGAGTCTTAAAAGAAGTTCCATTAATAAATATACTGCTTAAATACTTCTGTTTATGTAAGACAAAGTATATATAAGGATATATAAAAAAATATATATAGATATAAAATAAGATAAATTAATATTAATTTATTGTTAAATATAAGATGAATAAAGAAATAAATAAAAAGATGTAAGAAAAGATTTCGTCAAATATTTATGAAACAATTACGATCAATATATGTTAATATAATAATTGTTTATAGTATTTACATATTTATTATATACTATATATATAATAAATATTAAAATTGCATTTTCGTTATCTTTTATTATATGTATATTCAACGGATTCTTATATATAAATATATAAATGCACAAATATAAAGTTCTTTATAGATTATACTTATTTATATATAACTATATATATGCTGATTAGTTTCTTTTTAAAATTAAATATTCGTTCGTATGCACACAACATAAATAAATATATAAATTTATCTTATTCATTTCCGGTAAATTTATTAAAAAAATATTTTTTCTTATTTTTATTTTTATTTTTTACGATTTATAACTCTATATATTATACATATGTACTTGTTACGCCTTCTATACTACTCCGATATATACATTTATTAATGAAAAAAAAAAAAATATATATTTAACATCCATTTATACTTTCCTTTTGTCACATTCGCACAATTTTTTGCACAAATTATTATTATTATAAAAAAAAATGAATTATTTTTATATATGAAAGAATATGAACAAAAAAAAAACTCTAAAGTTTTAGTTAACAACAACCGACACAAGTACATTTCATCTTTCATCATCATCAACATAATATTATATGATGTGTAATAATTGTTATATTAACAACACAACACAAACACCATTTACATATACACTATTTATATATATATATATATTAAATTTATGCAATTACAAGTATATATTTAAATGAAAAAAATATTATTATTTATAATAATAATGTATAATGCACAACAATAATAATCCTATGTCAAGGAAAAACCTATTCATATTTCATTCACCTCATCATCATATCAGCAAAGTATCATATACACAGTGCGACAATTAATATTCCGAACTCAAACCATATCTCAATAACCAGCTCTATGTGATGGAACATGCGTTTTAAAGCTTGATGTTTTCTCTATCGTCTGTAAAAATTTCATTGCATTTGGTTGACAAATAAAAAAATTATGACATTTCTTGTGAAACAATATTTTGGTTGAAGTAGAAGTTTTAACATGGAACAAAGAGCAGTCATTAAATTCAACGCAAGGCTTGGTAAATCCACAACAGAAACGTTAAAATCGATGCAGCAAGTTAATGCCGATAATTGTATTGTTAGAACACAAGTTTTTGAGTGGTATAAACTTTTCGTGGATGGCTAAAACGCATGGCTAAAAAAACAACAAAAGTTCCATCGAAAATCAATACAATGCTCGTAACGTTCTTCGATAGCAAGGGAATTATCCATAAAGAATTCGTTCCAACTGGTCAAACAATCAGTGGCGCATATTTTATCGAAGTTTTGAAGCGTTTGATGGGCAGGATTCGCCGTATTCGACCTGAATATCGTGCATCAGATAGTTGGTGTTACACGATAATGGACCAAATAACACTTATTGTTCGTCTGTTTTTGGATCGAAATCAAGTCTATGTATTGAATCATCCACCGTATTCACCTGATTTAGCACCATATGACTTCTCCTTGTTCACAAAACTTAAAATGAAATTGAAAGGATGTTTTTTTGAGGCTATTGAAACCATTCAAACAGCATATACACGCGCACTAGAGGCAATACCACAAAATGAGCTGGAACACACATTTAAATCATTATTAAATCGATGTAACAGATGTATTGAATCAGGAGGAGAATATTTTTAATACATACAAAAAAATAATTCAAAAATCGTTTATTTAATGTATTTCCTAGGACCAGTCCGGAATATTAATTGTCGCACTGTGTATATTCAGTTTAAACTTTAAAAGTTTAAAGTAAATATGTGTATATTTTATAAACACCACATAAACAATAAACATTATTTATGCGTATGTGATAAAAAAACGTTGATTTAAAAAATATTTTTAATATATTTGCAAAATAAAAAAGAAAATTCTTTATATATGGATAAGAACTACTGCTATTTTATATATAGGGAATAAAATAAATATAAGGATTTAAGGATAACAATTGAATACTCATAAAAAAAAATATCCTCATAAAACATACGACAGTTAAACTATATGCGTGAAGTGTTATAAAACTGGTAAAATGAATGACTGTTATAGAAAACATGTTTTTTTCTTTTAATTATAATTATAAGGAAAAAAGGATTATGTTTTTTTTATTTTCAATATCATGTAAATTTTTTACAGTATTCTTTCCATTTTTTATGCGTAAAGTTAATATAAAACAATTTATAAAATAATATTACACAAATGTTGATGTTTTTTTGTGTGTGTAAAAACATTGCAAAAATAAATATTAATTGGTTATGCTACCGCGTATGTTGAAAGGTTTATTTATACCATATATGTATTCTATATCAGACTATAGGATAATATATAGAAATTATATATATAGGACTGAATTTGGTAAACATCTAATGATATATATACAATTTAGAATAGATTTGATTTGATACAAAAAAAAAAAGAAGAAATTCGGCATAAAAATTTTTATAGAAACAGAAACATTAAACGCAAAACGAAACGAAAAAAACACCGCACTCAACTATGGAATTTAATATTTTATTTTAATGTTTTTTTTTATAATAAAAATGTACAGCATGTATAAGATGTTTGAGACTATATCATGAACGCCAATTTTAATACAATATAAATAATAATATTAACCACTTCTATATTTATATATATGCTGTAGAGTATAAAATAGTCCAGAATAGTATATAGTCAATATATGCATAATAAAGCAAATATTTAAGTATCGAAGAACAAACCAAAAACAAAAAAGGGTATTAAATATATTTGTTGGTTTCTGTTTTTTGTTTAAAAATTAAGTGTATATACAAAATCTATATACATACAACATATCTGTTAAATATATATATATATTAGTAGAGTATTAAATTTCAATTTTTAAAAATACTATTTGTATTTATTTATATACTACTCTAACCACTATTATATCGGACGCCTGCTATTTTATTCGTATACTCGATTTTGAGATTCCAAAAAAGGATTTTAAACAATAATGCCCACTTATTGAGGGCATTAAAAAAACAAAATTAAAAAATGATACGAAAGTTACAATTGAAGGAGTGAAGAATTCCAAGGAAAAATCATTGAAATGAGGAATTCCAGAAAACATCGAATGAATGCAAAAATTTAGTAAGTACCACGTCTAAGAGAATGGATGCTATTATAAAGGCCAAAGGTGGCGTCACAAAGTAGATTAGTTGCGTATAATATAAGTGTCCGATATTCTATTGGTCAAATTTTTTTTTTGTTAAATTGAATCATTTTGAATTAAATTCCATAACTAATTGAATTTAAAAAATTTTTTACTTCTGTCTGCGCAATTATTTAACCACAAATCATCATTTTATGAAATAAAATTGGAAGGATTAAAAAATTATTATCTAAAGTCCTTTTTTGGCATCTCAAAATCGAGTATACGAATAAAATAGCAGTTGTCCGATATAATAGTGGTTATAGTAGTATTTATAAATGTATATATAGTGTATGGTTAATATATTAATTATTTGTATAACTACACATATATATGATGACCATATGTTTAGATTCCCTTAATTCTATATATACATATATATATATAAATTAAAAGCATATATATTATTTACAATATTTATATAGTAATGTGTAAAAATAAAAATTACCCTACTGTAATATACATTTATATAAAGTTTTTAATTTTGTATAATGAAAAGTTATATGGAATCATATATATGAAGTATTTTATCTTCTTAAATTACAATTTCTGTCCTATGAAATCTATAATAAATTATCCCCGCATGTTAAAAGATTTTCCTATTAATATTATACTTGTTTCTAAGAATTTAAAACTTTAGTTTTGAAAAGTTAGTTGAATTTCCAAATTATGCAAAGAAAATTGAAGAAAAACTTTAATTTTAAACTTTAAACGTAATTGAATTTTCCCGAAAATTTTCTATGAAAAAACATTAATTTTTTTTTTTGATAAAATTATATAAAAGAAATTGAATAAAAAGAAATATTTTATTTACTATAAATGAGTAGAGATTACACGTATATTAAATATATTTATTTTATACGTAATTAATTAATTATTTATATTGTATAATGTTTTTATGTTTTTAAACTGTGCGGTTTTCGCGTTTGTGATCATTTTTCAAAACATTTGTAAATGCGTTTTTGTTACAATTTATTATTATAATACAAAAAAATATTCTATAATCACAATTGCACGAGTCTGTTATTGTAAATATTTATATATATGTTACATATATTTTGATGCAAATATAAATAATAATGTGTTTTCTATTTACATATATTATATATCTGAAAGAAAATCATTTATAACAATTAAAATTATTTTCATAATCTGTTTTCTTATGTTCATTTTTTTTCTGTAAATATTTACAAAAAACAATAAAAAAACTAAGTGTATTGACCAAGGTGAAATGGAAAAAGAAGAAAATAAAAACAGATATTTAAAATTATAAACATTAATTTTTTTTTGAATGAATATAAGATTATTAAATTAAAAAATATAAACGTACATCAATCATTAATTCAAAATAAAATTAATTAAGAGGTCATCCATCCAACGTCGTCATATATATAAATATATATTTAAAAAAAAAATAATAAACATTTACAATTCAATGTGTGTTAATCCAAATAATAATAATCGCATTATTATGCATGCCATCATTTTTTTTATTATTATTATAAAAAATATCTTCTTTTTCTGTATTATTTCAAAATTGACGTAGCGCCACACTTTTTATTGTTTAATTGCATTTTTTTTTAATTGCAAATTATATTACACTTATATTAAGGTAAAATTGTGTTTGCTTTTATTCAATAAAATGATAATAAAGTGACAAAAAGATCATATATAATTGTAAATATTTTGTTTGTATACAAAATATAATGAATATTTAATTTAAAATGTAATTGAATGAATATTTTATTTTATTATGTTAAGTAAATTATATGTATATATGAATGAAAAAATAAATAAGAAATTTATGAATGAAAATTGATTATTTTATACATGCATATATACAAATTATATATTTAGTATGTATAATAATTATATATGTTTTATAAAATATAAATAAATATCACAACAATTAACAATTTTTTTATTTTATCACGATACGCAGTTTTGACTTTATATAATATATTTTACTGAATACATTTTTTTTTTTGTTATTGTATTGTAAATAATAATTATTATAATAAAATATCAGACGAATTGGCATCCGTTCTAGAATTGCGTATATATTATTCATATACATAAATAATCAAATATACTCTTTAGCAAATTAAAATTGCAAATTATAAATATGCAAATAAATAGAATGGGGCATCAAATTAGAATTGTTTTTAAATGCTAATGTAATAAATTTCATCGACAAATTTGTGGTAATAAACAAAATATGTTAGATAAAATTGTAATTTTGAAATAAGCAGGAAAACATGAATATAAAAATAAATTCAATATTTATTCAGAGCATTTTACCGAAAAAAAATCAAATATACCATATTCATAAAATGGGCTAATATAAATTTAATAGTTACTTTATATAATATTATCAAAAGAGGAATATATTTTTGAAAACAATTGCCTATATCTCAAATCTATAAATGATTTTTAATATATTTACATTTTTTTTTATGAAATGATTAAATTAAACCAAAAATACAAATCTGCATCAATTTTTTATTCCAAAATTTATACCTATAGACGATTTATTTCATCTATATACATTATATAATATATAGCGATATGCTGTATATTCGTAACTTACAAATATAGATTATAACGAAATATTTTATTTGTTCATATATAAGTATTTTTTGCACAATGATGTGTATATAATGTCAAGAAGAATATACATATATATATATACAGAAAACGGTTGTAAGTGCAACATATCGCGTTGTTGGTGGGGTTCATTTATGTTTTGTATTCTTTTGATTAAGAGAAGACTCTTTTAAAACGTTGGCCTCCTTGACAAAAGTGGCTGAACTAAATAAAAGGGATGAAATTGAAAATCGTGTATATAAAAGAATACCGCAAAATATTTTGCTTAGTGAGCATTTTTTTATATCTACATTTCTGTATCGTTTGTATATAGACTATCCTTCCATTTACATTGCCTATATACACCAACATCAGCTTACACCTATGTATATATATCTATGTCCCATTGCATGTCTTCCTCTATACATTTGTTTCCTCATACAGCTTTTATTTTATTTAATATGGTGTACACCTCACATATTATAACAAAAAAATATTACACATTTTTCATCAGTGGTTTGTCACTTGATTTTATAGAAAAAAAAAGATATTGCAAAAAGAAAATTTTTTCATAACACGACATAGATTTTTTTACAAAAAAACAAAACAAAAAAATCACTATATAATATATCCATTCTTTAAAAATATTGCAAATATTGAATTTTATTTTAAAAACAAAAAAAGGGGTTGAATTATTATATTTCTGATGATAATAAACCATATAGCACACACAAAAATGATTGTATATAAGATATTGTGTGTGTCATATAGCGTATATTGAAGTATATAGTGTATGTTAACATGCAAGCACATTTAGGATATGTTTGATAGATTGATGTTCATGTATATAGTGCTGTTCTTATAGAGATACCGTGGCGAGTGATTGTTGTATCTACCAACATTTTAGGTCTTTTATTTCAAGATATGTGATCTTTAAGGTCATCTTACCATTACAAATAAATTATATAAATAAATACCAATTTAGGCAAATTTTTTGGGGGTCAAAATTCCTAATTTAGTTAGGAATTATAAAATATTTAATAAATTGTTAATTTACCATTAATTTAGCTCGTGGAATAACTAAATAAAAAGTTTGTATTACTTTTTTGGCCAACCATGTATATGTTACATAATGTTGGGTTCTTTATATGAAATGCGACAATAGAATTTGTATGTTTTGTTCTTATATTTGCATAGTATTATTATTATTATTATATTTTGTTAGTCATACATTTGATTTTATTTTTGCAACACAATAAATTACGATATCGATCAATATTATATATTTATGTTGTGTGTTTTTGGAAGTATAATAACATGTAATTTATATTTATATACAATACAATAAAACAGAAAAAAGGGGTTTATATAAAATTTTGTTTTCATAGTAAGTATATATTTTGTATATATACGAGGAAAAAAAAGCAAAATTGAAAGTACACAAAGAAGTACTAGGTGTTACCACGACTTTTTCAAAAAAAAATCTAGCTATATACATATATATATATAATACTGATAATACCCAATTGTATATCATTGCATATAGTTCTCAGAATTATGACGAAAATTTAAATTTCAATTTTATTTCTGAAAAATCATGTTTACGACGACGATTATTGTTGAGGAAGAAAATCAAGGTAAATCGCATATTAAACCTGTCATTTATTAAACGTAAACGTATGAATCATATATTATTTATATCCGGTCGGATGGAAGATTAATATATAC
Source organism: Dilophus febrilis (assembly GCA_958336335.1). Classification (NCBI taxonomy): domain Eukaryota; kingdom Metazoa; phylum Arthropoda; class Insecta; order Diptera; family Bibionidae; genus Dilophus; species Dilophus febrilis. Next base: position 10,332,640 of record OY284472.1, on the reverse strand, counting down.
ATACATACATATGTGATATACATTATAGAATATAAGAATTATATTTTCGATTTTATGATTTTCATGTTTATTTGTTTTTGTTTTTCTTAAATATATATTATTAAGATTTAAATAACCGCGGCACCACTAACATCAAAAAAATATTATAAATTTGCAATAGACGATAGACGTTATTTATAGGTATATATTTCTGAAAAAGAAAATACAATACTCAAATATAAATATAGACAACATAATATAAATATAATTTATAGAATAGAAACTCTAAAATCATTTAAGAAAATTCGTCTCATATTTTGCTAAAAAACTAAAATTATAATTATGATATATCAGCACCATCATCATCGCTTTTATATTATATATACATATATATATGTGTACATGATAAAAATAAAGATTTTAACAATCTATTTATGTATTTTTTTGAAGAACTTACTATGCGATATAGCTACCTTAATATTTTCTTTAAAGAAATAAATATATTCTCTTTTCACACATGAAAATAAATAAATAATAAATAATATATTATAGTATAGCAACTATACTATACTTCATAAAAGTGTTATACAAATTTTATGATTTTAAATATGAATATATAATAATGCTATATAATGATCACATTTTATGTATTCATATAAATATATATCTACGCAATTATGTATACGTTCGAAACGTGTATAGACTAATATTATATTTGATAAAATTTTCATAAACAATGTATAAAATATGTATATAACAGGTTAATACATATATATAAACATTTTACACCGCGTATATTTATATAGTGTATTATATATATAAATTTGAACTCGAGCTGCGTGAAACGTTTATTTACGCATTCGGCATTTTCCGACATGCAATCTGTTCTATGTTAACGATGTGTCTATAGGTCTGTATATGTTGTTAAGTATATATATGCACATTACAATTATTACGTCCATATGTTTTATTATTAAATTTGAGCACTCGCACTTTCCTAACTCACTCCCGCAATTATTATATTTATATATTTTTCGCGTAATAGAAAAAAAAATTACAAAATACTTAAAAATTTCGTATAGAATAATAATGGTGTTTTGATATCGCTTATTATACGCATACACGATTTATAATGATATAATAAATTACTTTATAAAAAGATATATATTTATAATATAATTAATTTATATTCAATTTATCGATCAATCAATTCAATCAACTTGGTTATGTCTTTTTTATTTGTATTAAAAAATCTTCATCTCATTGAAGAAATGTGAAATATCAAATAGATTTCAAATAGATATAGAATTAATGAAATTACATACAGCCGTTTTCCATACGGAGCAATGCGATGGGTATAGAATCAATTATAGTATTTGATCAATTTTGTTATTTATCTACAGAAATCGTACTTAGCCGTTTTTTGACACTAACATTTTTCAAGACCACACACAAATTAACTTTCGCGAATACAGAAAAGTCGATATATTTTCACTTTTTCATATTTTCACATATATATATATTTAATAAATTCATGCATTAAAAATGAAATTCAAATAAGAAAATATTTCAGATGTTATTGTGATGCGTGCCACGGCCATATACCATATATATATATATTATATAAATGATTGTAAAAAATTTTTTTATTCGTCATCATCGTTTTCCTCTTCAACATCAAACATTTACAAATTTATAAATATAAAACATAATAATGCTTTTATCACTTTCATTGAATCACGAACAGTACCAACAAAAAATGTACATCTATCTATGGATTTAGGTATAGTACGATATAGAATATAGTTGAAAAAAAATAAGAATTATTATATAAACATCTTCTTGCAGATATATATATATATATATATATAAATATAGATTATTTTGTATACTTATGATATGATAAACATTCTTTTTTATATTACATACATTTATATATATATATATATATATATCATAAAGGAGAAAAGAAAGTCAAAAGAATAATCAATAAAATATTGAACTTTCTTACTTTTATATATATATATATCTTATAAAATATATAAACTTATTGTGTAGCAGATCTTATAAGATGTAAAGCATTCATTTGTTTGTTTGTATATATAAAGATAGTAACAATAATAGGTTAACAGGCCCCTCAGCATCCTCATCCCGCTCCCCATCCGCATCCTACTCGGCATACCCCCCGTAATTTTGCGGAAGGGGATTGGGAATATACGTATATCAAATTTGACCCAACATGATTTTTTTATTCAAATAATTTAGCAACTATGCCGAATTTAAATTATCTAGTTTAATCTATTTTCTATTAACAAATAAAACGCTAAATATGTTATTTAAGTTAATTTACATTTTCCTCATTCTAATTCAATTTTATCCCAAAATCTCTATTGAACAATTTACAAAATAATTCATTTTAATAAATCTAATTATTCTCACACAAAACCCGTCGTATTAACCTACTTTTGTTGAGCATCAAAAATGCATGTCAATGCAATGACGCGTATAACTTTCTTATCGTTCAACCTATGGGATATAATTTTGTTTCTTGTAATATCTTGTTATCATAGAAGTAGAAGCTATTACTAACAAATATTTTAAATTTCATTAATATTTTTGATGTTATAAGAAATTTTATAAAAATATAATGCCTGTTAACCTATTATTGTTACTATGTGTATATACATGTAGATTATTTGTTCATATATTTATATATATATATATAACATATATATATAATTTTATATGATTTAAACTTTACTGCAACTAAATATATACTATTCATAAATACAGTCAAACGACTGTTAATTTATTGACTGGCTGTTTGGTTATAACAAATGCGTAAAAATTAAATTTGGATGAATTGTTTCATTCCTCCTATGGTGTATGTAAATATATAGAAAATTTCCTTAACTTTTTCCATTAAATTTATGATTTTCTTAAACTTTTCTTTTGGAGTTAATTTTTTTCCATAATTTTCCGGTAGTAAAACGATTACAACAAAATATTATTGTAAATATTTTATACAGGGGGAACATTAAGTTCAGATACTGCAAGTTTCACTATGTGTAAATAAAACGAAATTCTTATAATAATAAAATATATGGTAATTTGATACAGAAATTTAATGTAAAATTGACATTGACATCACCGCACCGTATATATTTGTAACGATCAATCTTTAATATATATTTCATTTCTTTTTTTCTTTTTATTTCTGTATAATTAATCGATGTTATAATCTATATTTTTATATATTTTTTTGTTGAATAATACTCTTCAGATGATATACCAAAAAATGTAGTTTTCCATTTATATCGAATTTATTAATATTTATATGAAATGATGGTTATTGTTTATATATAATATAGATAAGATCTATATCGAATTTAAAGTAATATCCCATATAATATATAAATTCCATCGCAGATGATTCAAATAATATTCACATTACATATAAAATTCAATATTATTTGTTTATGCATTATATAACCGTATAAAAAAAGCTTTTATAGATTGAAATTGGTGTCACCAGCACCGTATATGAATGAAATCATAATATCATATATCTATTTGAAGAGTAAAAAAAACATTTTTAAAATATATGGTTTGCAACAAATAAATCATTATATGACGCCAAATTTTTTTTAATTTTTACTATGCATAATTATTTAGAATATAAAAATTGAAAATCTATACATATAAAAAAAATATTTTAATCACGTAATGAACAATTGTACATATAAATTATATATTAACGAATATATATTTATTGCAGAACATAAATGTAAAATGTTTGTCTTTTCCATATGTATGATAATTTTATGATGATATATTGATGATTTTATATTTATCATCAACATCGTCGCGTAAAAGTTGATTTCACAAATAAAAAATTCTCATTTGTTTTTATAATTATCTATGTACGTTCTATTCTAACTCTATCTATTCTAACTCTATAAAAATTGATAAATTGACATTATATAATATTTCATTATTATATACATACTTCTATTTATATAGTTATTTTTTAAAATTAACAATCGAACATTAATTATAAATTGCGTACATAAATAAATTAAAAAAAATTATATAATTATATATAGACAAAATCATATAATAATAATAATAATAAATAACATATTTATTATGAGATTAATGAACTCAATAAAATAATTACATTTTATACAATTTTGAATAAACATTTCGTTGTATATAATCATCAATTTATATTATTATATACAAAAAAAAAACAAAAATTCATTCATAAACAATAAGTGAATTAAATTTTTTTTTTATTTTTTAATTATAATTACATAAACTTTTAATTACTTAATTTTTATTATGTGTGTGAATATACTAAAAAATAAAAATAAAAAATAAAATAATAAAAACGAATGCAATACATTTACAAGTTTTTTTTGCTATTGCTGTATAATCGAGTAAATTTTATATAAACTTAACATTGAATTTGTTTTTTTTTTGATTTTTTTTGTAATAGAGCAGTAAGAATTAAAAATACATTTCAATCATGGTTCGATGATCTGTTCAGTGAACTTTTTTTTTATTATTATTATATAATGCGATGATGCATTAAAAGAATAAATTCGATATTTATTTTTAGAATTGTGGGTATATAAAATTATATAAATTAGGATATATCATATAATAATCAATAATTTGTAAACGGGGTTTTAGAAATATATTATAGGTATGTCTTTTCTGGTTAGTAAAATTGTTCTAAAAAATTGTAACTCATTTAAAATAAATATAATTTGTTTTGTGTTTACCACATTTTTATATGTAGCTTATGAAATTATAATATTTTATCCAAAAATATAATAATTTATTAAATACAACACACTAATATACAAAATTGGTTAGTTTTTGAATTTTGAATTTTTTGTTATTTTATCCTATTGTGTGTGTATCTATACAAAAATTGACTAGACCGGATATATATTTGTAAATAAATGAATTTACATATATTTTTTAAATTAATATTCATCTCATATATATTTTCTGTTTTGGTGTTTTCTATTACGTGTATGAAATTATTATTTAGATATAGTTGCGATGAATATATCTAGGTAAAGTTTATTCTATTTGTGTGTGGTTTGTTTTTTTATTTTTGTTGTTTCTCTTTTTATGAATACGATTTGTTTTTTTAAATTAATCATAATTTTATTTTTAAAATTTGTTTTCTTTTTGAATTACATATAAAAAAATTTTTAAATATTTTCAATGGGGATATAGTTTGTAATATAAAATAATGAAAATAAATTATGTGATATTTAAATATTTTATGCAATATTATATTGTATCATATTTCTGTATATACAACAAATATCAAAAATAATTCTATGTTGTAATTTGTATATAAATAAGTGACTTGTAATAAATGAATGAATACAGATAGATAGTTTTGTAGTATAAAACAGAGTTATATTTTGCAATTAAATTATAGAACGGATATATGCATATATTTTCATTTAACATATATAATATATTAAAGGGTGATTTTTTAAAAGACTTAGGAAAGTTTTTCAAAAAAAAAAGCACATAACATTCAGAAAAATGCATGAAATCTTTATTTGAATCGATAGTACGGTCCATATAATTTAATGTTTGAAAATTATTTCATGCAAATGTTGACCTTGACTGCGCCCACAAATGGTCCACAAATGTGGCACCGTCTTGTTGAAACCACATGTCATGCAATTCAAGCGCAAGAGCATTTTGGGCAAAAAAAAGTTGGATATCATCTCACGGTAGCGCTCACCATTTACAGTTACGTTACGATTCGCATCATCTTTGAAGAAGTACGGTCCAATGATGCCACCAGCACATAAACCACACCACACTGTGACTTTTTCTCGATGCATTGGTAGCTGTTGCAATGCTTCTGGCTGATATTCACTCCAAAATGGACAATTCTGCTTATTTACGTACCCATTGAGCCAAAAATGAGCCTCGTCGCTGAACACAATTTTTCGGTAAAAAAGTGGATCTTCGGCCAACTTTCCAAGAGTCCATTCACCAAAAGTTTTACGTTGTGGTATGTCGTTCGGCTTCAATTCTTGCATCAGCTGTATTTTGAAAGGCATCACACCTAAATCCTTCCGCAAAATTTTCCACGTTGTTGAGTAGCAGAGGCCCAATTGCTGCGAACGGCGACGAATGGATAATTGATGGTCATCATTAACACTGGCCGATACAGCTGCGATATTTTCTTCAGTTCGCACTCTACGTAAGTGTGTTGGTGGTTTAATGTCCAACAATGTAAATTTGGTGCGAAATTTATTCACAATAGCTCGAATAGCCGCTTCAGCGCGCGATGAACTTTCTTAACAGAGTACGCATTTTGATAATAAAATTCAATAATTTGCAAGCGTTGTTCGTTTGTAAGACGATTCATGGTTAAATTATAGACCAAACTGAAGATGTTTGACAGTGAAACAAAACACGAAACGTGCGTCAGCTGTTTAAACCAGTGTTGCCAAAAATATAATAGCTAAAAAATCACCCTTTATTATCTACTATAACGTTTATAATTCATAAAAATATGTTTTTAATAAAACATATACTTTTTTAGCTATTTATATTTTATAACAACTATAAAAATATCTATTAATAATAATTTAAAAATAATTCGATTTAATATTTACTTATTTATTTTCCTAATAAATCATCCATTAATACCATTTCAAAAATTTAATGAAAAATTGTACAATAGATGGGGGAAACACAAATATAATGTATATATCTTTGAATGTATATATATTGAGAAGTTATAATCTGAACAAATAAATGGTTTATAAAAAACGTATATGTTTTAAATTTATAATCACATTGCATAGAACACAAAATTCTGGAGTAATTTGAAGTTTGCCGAATTCCTTTATCGAAAAGATGGCAAAAATTCTCTGATATTTTCGACAGATATCCCTATTTTCCCAAGCCACTGATTTGTATACGGCCCTAGTAACAACAAATTATGAAGACTATATTGTCAAACATATACCTTTTTTCATTATTTGCCGTATTTATATAATAATGTTTTAAATTTTAAATTTCGTTAAGACACATGTGTTTTTTACTTGTATATTACTCTTTTTGGCGCAAAATTACAAAAATATATATCATATCTAACGAACACGATATAATGAATAACATGACTCACCGTTTTCCGCATTTGAATACACATACTAAATTCTATATATGAATTGTGACTTGAAAAATACAAAATATATATACGAACTTATGGATATATAGTTATAATTATAACATTTAAAATGAACCAATTTCAATTGAAATTAAAACCAACCAAACCATTTGTATTACATCATTCATGTGTTTCTAATGGATGATTTTTTTATATAATATACAATATATTTTTTTTAATTTTATTATATATTAAATAAAATTTGTATAATTATATACAATAATATTAGAGGTATTTTATCACTTGGGTCACTTGGGTCCGCTATTGTTTATTTTATTTATTAATGATTTGCCTTCGCTTTTTATAAATTCTAGATGCTCTATTTATGCCGATGATGTAAAGATATTTACATCTATTCGGTCTATTAATGATTCCATGCTATTACAGATGGATCTTGACTCTTTTCATAATTGGTGTTGCATGAATAGAATGGTTTTAAATATTGACAAATGTAAGTTCATGTACTTTTCACGCAAAAAATTTTCAACTTTAAATTTTGTTTACCAATTTCATGGTACAATGTTGGAACGTGTTGAAAAAACTTTGGATCTCGGTGTTTTTCTGGATGGTGGGTTGAATTTTAAATCCCATATAGATTATATCGTAAATAAAGCAAATTCCATCATGGGTTTCATTTTTCGCGCATCTCGGGAACTCTCCGATCCTTATTGTTTACGTGCTCTATTTTATTCTTTGGTTCGTTCTGTGTTGGAATACGCATGTCCAGTTTGGTCGCCGTTTTATTTATTTGATAGATCTAGGTTGGAATCAATACAACGTCGATTTCTTAGATTCGCTTTAAAATCATTACCGTGGTCGAATCCATTTATTCTGCCGCCTTATAACCAAAGGTTGGCATTATTGAATATGCCAACGTTAGAAAGACATAGAGAATTCATCGGTGTATCATTTATATGTAAATTACTGAACGGGTCGATAAACTGCCCTTCTTTATTACATCGTTTGAAATTTAAAATAAATTTTAGACATCTTCGACGCATTGAATTTTTTCATTTGGGTAACCATCATACCAATCATGGTCGTTATAACCCACTTGATGTGTTATTGATGATTTATAATTCTTGTAATGATTTCTTATTAGATAATAATGTAAAATGTTCTGACTTTAAAAACAAATTTTACAACAACAAATTAATGTCTTGATTTGTCTATTTCTACTTTATGATGTTTTCATCTATTCAATTTTAATTTTTATATTATTATATTTTATATTTAAACTTCCATACAATATTTTCTTGTATGTAAAATTTGTAAATATTTAACACATATATTGTAATTATTTATATTACACATGAGTTTTCATGGTTCTCAAATAAATAAATAAATAAATTTTATAATCAACATCAAATTTATTTAATTTAAAATTGTATATATATAATAATTTTATTGTTTATATATGCTGATTATATTTATAGATCTACTATATAGTATATCGTCCTTCAAAACATAATTGTTTATTTTAAGAATCTTTCAATATTATGATGAATTAATACGAATTTTTCGATTACATACCAATTTCCGATTTCTACATTTCATATAAATTATAACAAACCAAATTATGACCTACCACAATATAAAAAAAATATCTAATATATATTCATTGAATGGAAAATATTATTTATAATATTGTAAAAATCTGCGGCATATTTTTTTTTTGTATATATATAGAAATTGATGTGATTAATTAAAATATCTATTTTTATGTTTTATAATACATGAAGAAAAAAAAAACATTTAATATATCATATAGTATAAATGAATGACTTTTTTTATTCAACTTATCGTTCATCATTCATATATTTCTCAATATATTCGCCTGTAAGTAAATATATATATTCTAATTCATATGATGACTTATTATTATTGTGGCACTGATGGTATGGAATAAATTTATTAATTAATAGTTTAATTATTTTATTTTATTCATCTTAATTTAAATGGTAATAATAATAATTATATACATTACATGATATTTTGTTATTTATATATGTGAATATTTTGTTTTTCCACCAGTCTTTTTTTTTTTTAAAGACATTATTATTTATAACATTGTATTTCATTTATTATATATACACAATACAATTTATAAATTGATTGAAATATATATGTATGTATATGTAGATTATTTAATTTATAATATTGAGTTTATAATAGTTTATATAGTGATTTAAATAAAGATATAATAAATTGCATCTGTACATTTAATTTTTAATTCATTATGACACAGAGAACTTTTCATTTGCATTTTTCGTTTAATTTATTAAGTTATATATTAATTTTCTAATGGAAATTCTGTTTAATTTTCTCAACAATTTTATTTTGAAAATTTTAAAAAATTTTTCCAAAGGAAATTCTTTATAATTTTCCAAAGGAAATTCTTCATAATATTCATTAAGAAAGTCTGTATATTTTCCAGAAAAAAACCTTTGTAATTTTCCAATAAAAATTCTGTATAATTTTCCATAGGAAATTCTTTGTAATTTTCCAATAAAAATACTGTATAATTTTCATAATATTTAACGATATTGATGGTTCAGTGAATGTTCTACAATTCCAACCGCCCCTAATTAAAAGCATTTCTCCATCCATATGTATTTCTAATTGAAATAAACAATTGAAAATTTTTGCATATATATTTGGATGACCTGGCTACCAAACATGACCACAATATCATCTTAAAACATACCTACATTGAATTTCTGATTGAAAAACTATTTAATGTTCTACCTTATGATGATGTTTTTTTATAAACAAAGAACAAAAAATATTAATATTTAATAAATGTGTGTATTTTTGTATGCATGCATAGATAAATTCAATATTCAATTTATATAAATAACACAAATCATATTATAAAATATATCTTTTAACACATTTATACAAAACGGTGAATCGCCGCGACGCACCGACTGCATTTTTATCATATATGTATACTCAATTTCAATGTTGATATACGCGGTATAATAAATTTGATCTGATGTATGATGATAATAGAAATATATAATTTTTATTTTTGATTGTGTAAATTGTATAATGTTATTTCAATTTAGTTATTATTTTCTGGTTATCGTGTCTGTATATCACAAAAAAAAAATCTTTAATTTAATATATTTATATCTTGAGTGATTTCAATTTATTATAAATAACATTTCAATAATTTGATTAAATCAAAAAACAAAAATTGTGCGTGTTTAATTACTTTTAATACAGATTTTAGTTGCATTTTTATATTCGTCTTTAATAATTCAATCAAAAATGGTTTTTATTTTTTACATTTTTCAATGTACATTTTTGTGTAAATTGAAATTTTCTTTTTTGGCAAAATTTGATTGGAAAAATCTTATGATTACGGATGGATTGGATTGGAATCTTAAGCGTTATAGAGACAAATATATTCGAGATAAAGCTGTTCAATTGGTTTTTCTAAATCAGATTTCATATTGTTGTTATTGTATCACAAAAAATGGTATGTAAAAAGAAAGAAAATTTTTCTCATTTATTTGGATGTGTGTATTGTTGTATTTTGAAAAAGTGTATACCATATATAAAAATGTAATCGGCATAATGATTTCAAACAATTGATTGTGTAAAACTTTATTTATTTGACTGTATAATCAAAATTACATTATTTTGTATGTTGTTGTTTTTCAACGGAGATGTATTTGATTGTTTTTTTGGTTTTATTCATTATCATTTACGAATATTATTATATCTAATATAGTAGATAATGAAAAAATAATGTTTGTTATTCTAAAATACATCCCTGCTGGTTTCATTCAGACACTCACCACGGTAAAATATTGATATTCTTTTCTATTTATTAGTCTTTTATTATTTCAATGAATACGTTTTAGAGTGATTTTTTTTTATACAACAAATAAATTTCTTTTGTTAATATATAAATATTATAACATAATTTTTGTTTTATCTGTATCAAGATTGGAATATTAATTTAACAATTAAAAAGTTGAATAAATGATCTTTTGTAGATAAAAAGCATGATTATAAAAATTCCATATGTTCTGAAATGATTTCATTATATAGGTAAAATAGTTGGAAATTTGAATATGTTAACATTCCTTAATTTTTTCTGTTATGCAAATCGTGAATTTCTATAAATTCCATAGTAGATTGCGTATATTAGAATCACTTTAAATAATCATTCTAAGGATATAGTTTCGTTTTATTTTGCACATAAAATACATGAACAAAATAACTATTGACTGTTGAGTATATAATTAAAAAAATATTTAATTCGTGATTACCTCGTGATTATTATATTTATTTTATTGCAATTATAATTTATGAATTATTATGTTTATTAATTTTCTTATATTTTTCTTTTTCTCAGGTAAGTTCGATTGTTGTTTTAAAAAAAACTTTACAAATTTTATGATAAATATCCAACGTAATGGTAAATAATTAATAATTATTTTATTGTGTTTAATATTAAAAATGATAAACTATATATATATATTTAAGAAGCTTCTATATATATAATATAATGAATTTTATTGAAATTTAAATAACATTTTTGTAGTTCCTTTCGATAGTATCTCTGCCAATTTTCAACTCGATTGATTTAAAAATATAATCATATTATTGCAGAAATTCAATTGCTTTTCAATTATTTTTTTGGTAAGTCATAATGTGAAATCTATATAGGTAATGAACTGTATTGAAATTTAAATAACACATTTTCTGTCTGATTTTCATAAGGATACTCTATATAATTTTCTAAGGGAAATTCTAAAGAAAATTCTGTATAATTTTCTTTATGGAAATTCTGTATAATTTTCTTTATGGAAATTCTGTTTAATTTTCTTTAAGGAAATTCTGTATAATTTTCTTTATGGAAATTCTGTTTAATTTTCTTTAAGGAAATTCTGTATAATTTTCTTTATGGAAATTCTGTTTAATTTTCTCTAAGGAAATTCTGTCATTTGGTTATAACTTGCCATTAATAAATTGAAAATATAAATAATTACAATAAAATAAATAGAAAATATAATCAATAGTTTGTAAAATAAATGATCGAATTAAAAGTGGAAACATTTACAAGAATATAGTTTATTTTATATGTATACATCCATGTGTATTCCGCATTGTAGCAATAAATTTCATTTCATTATTGGACAAACAATTCGTTACAGCACATATATATTTAATGATAGTCATAAATTTTATATAATCACTCGCCTAAATACTCGTGTGAAATATTTTAGATATAATAATAATAACGATAAATTAAAACATATTCGTTATTATACATATACATATTGAATGCATACAAAATTAATATTTCTATTTTAATATCATCATATTTTTTTTTTTTTTTGTAAATTATATATACTCACCGATAATCAATCTTATTAACATTATATTTTACATAAAAAGGTAACAATATCTTTTATAAAAAAAAAAAGAAAATAAATAAATTAACTGGTAATAATAGAAGATTTAAAAAAAAACGAATTTCATTAATAATAATAATCATATAATTGGTTTTTAATGCCGTGTATATATTATTCCTTTTCTTGGTATTTGTTGTTCTGTGTATATACTTATATACACATCTCATACACTCCTTATTTTGTTTTTTTGTTCTATTCAATTGTCGTCTCTATATATTATGTTTGTATATATCTATATATATATACTTTCAAATATCCTTTGTGGTTTTGTTATATAACAATAAAAAAAAATGTTTTAAATATAAATTAACTCTAAATGTGACATTATTATATTGTATATATGATATGTTTGTATATATACTTTACTCTATTCATTTACTATACTATACGTTATATATAATATTGTATTTATATCATCATCTTATAACATATATATTCATCATAATCACGATATGCTTATTATATCACATTTCTTTTTTTTTTTTTAAATTTTCAAGAATATATTTTTTAATAAACATATAAAGGTACGGTAAACTCTTATAGTAGTTTGATTGTTTTGTATATTTTTTATTGTGATATGGTGATATGCACCTTTCCATTATACAAAATTGTTTTTTTTTTTATATATACTCTTTATATATCTTGAGTTATATCACGTCTATCGCGGTATTTGTATTGTTATAATTTTTCATTCATATGCAATGATATAACTTTCCATACAGTTATTATATATGCTGTATATAGAATATATTATATTATAATTGTTTTGTATAAATTGTAAATTGTTATACTGCCACACCTTTAATGTATATAGAATATTTTTTATTTAGTTGTATTTTTTTTAATTTTTTTTTTGTTATTAAAAAGGTATATATGTAGACAGCGAAATAATACATGAAATAATAAATAAAAAATAAAAAATTGTATGTACAAAATTGTATTTTACATAATTTCATTAAAATAAATCAATAACTTTTAGAATCGACTGTTGTGTTTATATATGCAGACGGGGTGTTTCTCAAAGTGTTTGCCATATACTATAATAGAGGTTTTATAGCTTGGCTTATAAAAACAATTGTTAGTTTGCTACTTAAAAAAACGTTTGTACCGCACAACTAAAATATTCACTGAATTTCGCAAATCAGTTATAATTAATTTTATTGATTCATTGATATATAATTGAGAAACTTGGTCTTATATACGAATTTTTTCACATTTTCCTATAAGATTTTTAAAAAAATTCGATTAGTTTAAACCAATTTACATAAGAGATCTTCACTAATTTTCATTTCAACAATTATATATATAAAATTATGCAAGTGTGAAATTTGAATGCGTGTTTATTCGAAAAATAAAGTTATGTACCTACCAATAAATTGAACCAATTTAAAATAATAATATAAACACAATTTTTAATGTTTTAAAACAACAAAAACAGACACCGCAAGAAATGTTTACATTGTCAAAATGAAATATTTTACACATATATATTATAATTTTTCGAGACAACCTTGTAAAATTGCAAATTTTCTTGAAAAGTTTTGTAATAAATTTGTTTAAAGATTTTACAATTGTTAATTCTCCGGGGAAAAAAAAAGAAATTTGTTATTAGCATATGTTATTTAAACTTTTTAGACCAATTTTCAATTTACATTTCTCACATATATGTAAAAATTTCATATTATATAAAGAAAATAACGCTAAAAAAATGCATTAAAATAAAATATATATAGAACATATTCAATATACCAATTTAATGAAAGAATGAATTTCCTTATTATTTTTTTCTATATATATACATTAACTTCTTATATATATTTTGTATATCTTTTTTTTTTTTCTAGTAAATTAACCAAAAAATTTTCAGTTCTGTATTTTTGTATTTTTTAACTGATTTATTTTTTTTTTTGAATTTATATTTTGTTTATTTTCAAAACAAAAAACGAAAGAAAAATATATTTCACAACTTAATTTATATTTATATATAAATAATGAATGTATTTATGCGTATGCACATTGCTGCAATTTGAAATTAAATTTACAATATATATATAGTTTGTAGACATATATTTATATACATGGAAAAGATGATGCATAAATGTATAAATTTTACTTTTGTATCTATATATATAAATTAAACTATTAAACATTTCAGAAAAAATTCAATAGATTAAATACAGTAAGCGTACCACAGATTCAATTAGATTTTCATTTAAATTCGATATACGAGGGCGGATCGATAAAGATCCGGTCTAACAAAGAAAAAACCATTTTTTCGTTTTAATTTTATTTTATTTCTCAACATAGTCACCTTTTAGCTCTAAACATTTATTACAAAGATCTTCCAACTTTTTTATGCCATTCAAATAATACGATTTCGAGAACTCCTCAAAATACGCGTTTGTTTCGTTGATTGCTTTTTGGTTTGATGTGAATTTCTTTCCTGCGAGCCATTTTTTAAAATTTGTAAACAGGAAAAAGTCACTGCGGGTGCTAAATCTGGACCGTAGGGTGGATGCGGTAACAATTCGTAACGTAATTCATGGAATTTAGCCACTGCAATTGTTGACGTGTGAAGAAAAAGAAAGTTGAAGAAAGTCTTGAAGAAAGTTATTTTTTTTCTTTTTTAACTGTGCTCGTTTTTCCGTGATTACATCGTTCAATCGAACCAATAATGTAGCATAATAATTTCCTGTTATGGTTTTTAACCTTTTTTAAGATAGTCGATCCGCTGCTTTAAGCGTCTTTGCCTACTTTGGAGCACTTCCACCTGCTTCTATCCATTGTTTCGATTGATTTTTTGTTTCAGGTGTATAGTGATGAATCCATGTTTCATCAACCGTTATTAATCGACGCCAAAATTCATTTGAATTATGCTTTATTTTGTCCAAACATTGTTTTGAAGTGATCACACGATTTCGTTTTTGTTCGATTGTGAGTAAACGCGGCACCTATCTTGCTGATAGCTTTCTCATATATGCAAATGTTCGTGTAAGATGTTGAATACACGTTCATTTGAGATGTTTACGATGTAAACAATCTCTCTCAACTTCAGTCCCCGATGATTCAAAACAATATCATGGATTTGGTCGACCCTTTCTTCAGTTGTCACCTCTTTAGGTCTTCCCGGTAATTGTATTGTTTCGGTGCATGTATACGACCAGGTTTAAATTCAGCAAACCAATAAATTACGGTTGAATTCACTGGAGCAGATGTGTCATAATACTTATCAAGCTTTTATTTTGTTTCTTTTGCGGTTTTTCCATGTAAAAAGTAATGTTTTATCAATGTACGATATCCACTTTTTTCCATTTTTAAGAAAAATCAAAAGTTGTCTGCCTTTTACCGGTACCAAACCAAAACTAAATGACCCATCGCTCTAAAAATTTACAGGGAGCCTACTAACAGATTATATTTGATAGAAAAAATATCCATTTGATTACCAGTAGCGCCATATCTTATAAACCGGATCAATATCAATACACCCTCGTATAATCGTTAATATACATATAAAAATATTCTTTATCAACTTTTCCCTAACTCGCCTTCATTAAATTTTACATGTTGAAATTTGATTGAAAATTTGCAATATATACAATAAGTTAATAAGTTTGAATTAAAGGCTTAAATTTAATAATAATAATAATAAACTAAAAAAACAGGCAAACTGTAAAGCATTCACATTTTTATATAACATATATATAACAGCGACCGCCGACACACATCGAATTGAACTATATATAATATAAGAATTTTGTTGAAAAAATATAAATACAAAAATTTATTGAAACAATAATATATTTTATTTATTTATTTATTTATTTATATATATGGTAACTTAACACAACATCGCAATGTTTATAATATTAAAATTATTTTTTTTAGATTTTTTTATTTGGGTAGAAAGATCTATTTGAAATGCCAATAATAATTACACATATAAAATAAAATAAAATTCGTCTCTATATATATTTATCGACGATATATAATTCTTTCTTTTAATTTCTTTCATTTCATGTATATACATTCGGTTTCATAGTGAAGAAAAAAAAATAGAATGAGAACAATTTTATATTTTTAGAAAATATATTTTTTGATTATAATAATAATAATATTATTGCACTTATAAATGAATGCCTTTATTACTATATATATATATATATATATATATATATATTGCATATGAAATACATGCACAGCATATGCATTTATAAATTACAACAGATAGATCGTCGACCTGTTTCTAAAATTTAATATAAATATTTTTCTGTATTCAAATCATCTATCTATATGATATTTATTTTGTATATATATACATTTCTATATTTAAAATTTGTTTACAATTTTATTATATAAACATAAAATATTGAATATATTTACTTTATATGCGTTCATAAAGAATTCTTACATATATTATATAGGAAAAATATGTAACAGAATTTACGCAGACATTTAATAACATAATAATCTTAATAATTTTCACGTGAAATAATAAAAAGAAATTATTATTTATTTGGTTTTCGAATTTTTTCGTTATTTTTATATCTTAACTTTTAAATTTTACTGTATTTCATATATAGAAGAATAAAATATGTCTTTAATACCGAATAGAAATTTATTTAAACCACGATTTGACTTTAATCCATCAGAGTATAGATTAAATTACGGTGTCATTTATTATGACTCCTATCTAATTTTCCAAAAGAATAAAAGAATGCATGTCTAAAGGATAGAACAAAACCGTTTTTCAAATAAACTATAACATTTTTTTCGTATATATATTCATTTCATTATAAAGTTCATATACGGAATTAGACTCTTTGGATCTATAAAAACTGCATTATTTCTATCTATAAACTGCTTTTTCTATCTATCCATAAATGCATTTCCTTGAATTCACATTCAACTCCTTGAATTACCCTTGTATGAATAACATATGTCGTTATAACAAGACAATGTAATATAAAATGATGATTAATTAATTATTAAAAAACAAATATTATTTTAATTATATGAATATTGAATATGTAGTAAACACCTTCACCTTAAATAGTAAACACAAAATTTTAAATATGGTAATATTTATATTACATGCAGTGATTGAAAGATATTGGCTGTTTTATTTTTTTTTTGCATATATAGAAGAAATATAAATGCATAAATGAAATTAAAAAAAAAAATAATGGAAATATATATATATATTTATTTAATTTTTCAAAACAAAGGATATCCATTTCCTTTTATTTATTAAAATATAAAAAAAAATGTATAATACAAAAGAATTTCTTCTATTGTTCTATGTTGATGATACATTCATCGTCGTATATTTATTATTTATATACATTTTTCACATATAATAACTATATAGTAGTTCATTTATGTTCAATTGTGTATTATATATACATTCATTGGCTTTTACATTTATTTATATATTGTTATGTATATAGAGATATTGAATTTGAATATATATTTAGATATATATAAGAACGTGACACATTCCCATATATTGTAATAATAATAATTATTCTTTATTCACTTATTTCTGTTTTTTTTTTAAATGTTATTGTTAATAATTTTTACAAACAATTTTTAGGTAAGCAATGAGTTATGAATATATAGTGTAGGAATAATTTATTCCGTGTTATATATATGGTGAGAAAACCAGATGTCTAAATATATGCTAATATAATATATTATAATAATTACAAATTAACTTATAATATATAAATGGTTTTGTTTTCTCTAAATTACACGCCGAGTGTACAGCACGAAATAAATTTAAATAATTGCATTTTAAATAAATATCTGACATTGTATACGGATTTTTTATATTTGTCCCTGTATATATGTACTCGTATATAGAAACTCGAGTTTAACATATATAATTAATTATATATTGTGTGAATGCGAAAGAAATCTGAAAATGACGATATAGTGAATAATCCGTCCAATGACATTTTTTATTAACTTTACAATTACAATTAATATTGATAACGAAATTTTTACGAAGGATCGAAGGTTCATTTTTCCAATTGCAGAATTCATTGTCCAATTAGTTCTCTATTATGACTGTTCTAAACCCAGACGTTTTTTATTTGTGAGCTTTAGCATGTCTTTTAACATGATGGTAATAAAAAAAGTGCTTTTGTTGCAAATTTTAAAATAAAACAATATTATAGATTATTCAAAAACTTTACAAAATACAAATCTTATATTGATGGAATTCAACTGAATTCAATTGAATGTACAAAAGAAAATAAATTACGTGTAGTAATAATTCATAAATATTTCTCCAGTGGTTTTTTATTTTTTACAATATATTAAATCGAAATTTGTATTAATACGAAAAAAAAACTGTAAACGTGATTGTACATTTTTTAATTGTTTATTTATTAATTATTTCAATAGAGCCACTGTTTTTTTTATTTTCTTTCATTTATTTATAGAAAACAGTAAAGCGTTTTTGATTTTTATTTTTTCTTTAAAAAGAAGTAAATTTTGCATTTTAATTATTAGAAAATGTGTATATAATATATATTGTTGTTCTGGCGGCGGTCATCGCCCAATCAATAATGAATAGACTTAAAAATATATTATATTAAACGCATTTAGCATAAAAATATATATAAAAAAAAAATATGATTCATGAAATATGCGACAAGAAAATATTATATTCATTTTCTTTTATTATATGTACAATATTTCAATATATATATTTATATTATAGTTTGTGTATAACTCCGACAAAAAAAAAGTGTCTGATAATACTTTTAACACTCTTTAGGTATAGTTAAATTTTTCAATAAAAATATCCATGTATGGATTTATTATATTACGTATACTATATATATTTTTAACCTGAATATCAATTTTATTTACAATTGAAAAATCATCAAAAAAAACTAAAACACATTCCACTTTTCAATCAATTTATTTTTTTAAATTGATTTTTCCTCTCTCACTCGGTAATCGCATATATAAATGATTTTAAACCCTATATGCAATTTATTTATTATAAACATTTTTATATGTACTATAAATAAAAAATAGTATCTATATATATTCTATTTAGACGCTGATTCAATGTATCCCTTTTTTTAAAATATTTTTTGCAATATATCATTTGAAAAATCCTTTTTGATTTTGAACCTAATTTCATTGTATATATAATAAATAATACAGGTTTTTATTTTTTATTCATTCAAATTGAATATATTCATTCAAGTTGAATATAAAGATCCATATAGGAGATTTTATATTATGATCTATGATACAATATAAAAAAAGAACATCTCTCCTCGCACCTTTAATTGTATGTATAGTGAAAAACTTGGAATTTAGAGATATGCTTGAACACTTAAAACATCCCTACCCCAAGTGTCTTCGACAGGCAACTAATGTTATTGCTATATTATCTTCATTTAATTATTTTTTTTTATATCCATATTCAATGTTTTACTTATAAAATTCTTATTATGTTTTAGGTCATCGCAATTATAATAAGCAATAAAAATTCTCTAAATATATATTATTTATTCGATTACAAATTAATCATATTAATTAATTATTATTTTATAATTGATTTAAAATATAAAATTGTAAATAAATTTATGTAAAATATTTTATTTCCATTTACAATATTTTTTTAATAATTGCAAATTTTATACTATTTTATACGCAAAAAAACGAATGTGAATGGAATTTTGTATTTTTTTTTTAAATTGAATTAAATATTTATTAGTAATTTATGTCTAATAAGAAAAAAAAAATTGATTGCATATTTTCTGTGTGACTTATATTATTATTATTATTCGTATATAATTCTGAGAAATCAACTTGTATATTAATTACGATTAATTTAGAGATATTATAAGATTTTATATTTTTAATTGATTTTATAATAATTATAAATACAAAACGAAATATTGCACTAAAAATACTCAATACATTATATTTTCTATACCGCACAATTCAATTATTTGAACCTCGAATATACAAAGGTTTCTAATCATTTCTAATCATTAAACAAAACACAAATCGTTTTGATTTAAACTTTTACTTTTATATAAGTATAAATATTTTAAATTAATTTCAAATTACCGTAGAATTTTCTCTAAATTATCCAATTGCCATTCAACAAGTTAAGTATGTGACATAAAGGGACCTTTGTCTATTTATATATATTTTTTTTTTTAGTTTTTCGTACTGTGTTATTATACATACAAAAAAATAATAGTTTTTTATGCAAGTGGGCACTGCATGCGATGTTGTGATGGTAAACCATTTCAATTGCAATATTTTTTTCATATAATAAAAAAACGAATTGAATTTTTTATTGATTTTTCAATAATACACTACTCTAATCACTATTATATCGGACACCTGCTATTTTATTCGTATGCTCGATTTTGAGATGCCAAAAAAGGACTTTAAACAATAATTTTTTTATTCATTCTAATTTTATTTCATAAAATGATGGTTTTAGTTATATAATTGCGCAGACAGAAGTAAAAAATCTTATAAATTCAATTAGTTATGGTATTTAATTCAAAATGATTCAATTTCACAAAACAAAAAATTTGACCATTATAATATCGGACACTTATATTATACGTCACTAATCTCATTTGTAACGCTCCTTTGGCCTTTATAATAGCATCCATTCTCTTAGACGTTGTATTTACTAAATTACTAAATTTTTTCGATATAATAGTGGTTAGAGTGGTATATTAAATTTATAATAAAAAATTAATTGATTTTCTATACAATATATAAACTATATATGAAAGTAATCCATTCACATATGGTATATATTTATATGTATAGTATATAGTTATTTAGTTATAAACACTATATTTAATTCTTAAGATGAAAAATATATTATATATACAACGATACAACATACATTAAAAATCAAATCTTTAATTATATACGGCGCCTATATA
The DNA here is from genome assembly GCA_958336335.1 of Dilophus febrilis. Classification (NCBI taxonomy): domain Eukaryota; kingdom Metazoa; phylum Arthropoda; class Insecta; order Diptera; family Bibionidae; genus Dilophus; species Dilophus febrilis. The sequence continues at coordinate 10,311,056 of OY284472.1, read as the reverse complement.
GTTACATATACATTTATTTATGTATATATGTTTAATCATAATTCAATTCGTTTATAGGATTTTATTGCCACTGTGTTATGTTATATTTTCATTTTTTATATATATTTCTAAATCATCTTTCGTGTCGTGGTGTTTCTAATAAATATACAAGTAATATTTAGTTGGATATTCATATTATTCGCGTAGTAAATATATAAATAATTTTGATTAAATTAAAAATACATGGAAAATTATCATAGTTTACGGCTTGAAATTTCACGGCAACCCTATCTGATGTTTAGATACCCTTAAAGATGAGTTAAATACCTTTACAATGTGTATACTTGAACTTATAAATTGATAAACTGATTTAGATTTTATGAGGATTTATGAGATCCCCATTTTAAACATTCAATATTTAATACTATCAAAGATCATATTTTTTTAAATCTAAATTTACTCGGAAAATTCCCATGAAAACGAAAAAATTTATCGTGATGCTTTTTACCTTCCGTAAAATATCTAAATTTTACGAATATGCAATTAAATTTGGTGGTTTTCATACAAAAAACTTGAACTATATCGAAATTATAAATACCTTGAAAATTATCATATGTTTTCCACATGAACTTTCAAGACAACCCTATCTGATGTTTAGATAACCTTAAAGATGTGTTAAATACCTTTACAATGAGTGCCTGAACTTGTAAATTGTTCAACTAGTTTAGATTTTATGATGATTTTATTAGACCTCTTATTTTCAATATTAGCTTTTTTCTTTTTTGTGAACAATTTTATATTATTTTAGTGATAATTCTTCAAATACCATTCTTCAAACATTATAATTATTTTAAAGGATGTTGTATAAACTTCTGGAACGATTATAATAAAATTTAATTTCGTATAATCAGTATATATAATTTACATGAATGTTCAATAATAATGTTCATAAATTGTTAAATATATGCTACGTAATGTTCCATTAAAGTTTTTCAATATAATTTTTTGTTTTTTATTTTAAAATTTTAAATATTTAATTACTCTCTGTCTTAAAATTTTATTATATGGTACATTTAAAACTAAATATATATACATTTTCATATATTATCCAAATAATGTCTCGTTCCGTTTCGTTTAAAAATATATATAATTATGTATACGCGACAAATTTTATTAACAATTTTTATATATATACAATACAAATTTAATATATATATATATATATATAATAACGAAACAGTTTACGTAAAAGCTTAAAATAAATCCATTATATTATGAATGATGTTTATAGATTTGAGGACACTCATCAAAAAAAAAAAAATACATAGAATTTTGAGATAAAAACCATATGGTTTTGTATAATAATAATTTTATATAAAGCGAATAACTACTCGTCTCAAAAATTCTATATACATAGATTAATGATGTATTATAGAGCAAAAAAAATGGTTATATTAATTACATAAATTGATCCCCTACCATGTATGATGTATGTATAATGGTAAGAAATGTTTATAAAAGAAAGAAAGTACACATCAAAAATTTTATTTTATATCTCACAATAATTAACAGAAAATAAATTAATGATTAAATATCATAATAATTGGGTATAGTACAATAGAAAAAAACAACTAAATAATTAATCATATAGTTTCGTTTATTGATTATTATATTTTGATATGGTTCTTGAAAATATATATTGTAGTTTCATTTACAACTATCGAAGTCCATACATATATGTATAATTGCAATCAATTACCAAATATAGGATAGAATATAAATATAACTACGGACAATTACGTACGTTATAATATTATATAAATATATATAGTTATTTATTTTTCTAATTATTTTTATATAATGAAATTTAAACATATAAGAGATTCTTCTGAAGAATAGAGGAAAAACAAATTTATGTAATAAGAAAGTAAATATTTAAAGCAATACTTTCAATTTAATATACAATTTATTTTATAATTATAATAATAAGAATCACATAAATGCAAAGATATTACATAATTAAAAAAAATAAATATGTTTTATCTGCAATGTGATGATGTTGAACAAGATTTTGTTGTTTTGTATAATAAGGTTTAAAAAGGTATATAGAGATAAACAACAACATTTTTATCGCATTTTTATGCAAAAAATAAATATAATCTGTATACAATTTATGCATAAAATTATATGTATATCGATGTATAATAAAAAGTGTATACAATACATTATTGTATATAAAAAAAATAAATTAATTGAAGTAGATTTTGACGCCTACTCAACGCTTCTTCTTCATCTTCGTCGTCGTCGTCGTCGTGGTCTTCTTCAGATGTTGTGTCGATTTTTATGAATACATAAATGCGTACAAATATAAGAAAATTTTTTACACATAATTTGCAAATATTCGCATCAATTGAGGTTATATATATATTGATATTTTTTTAACTCCCATATTAAGATTTTTCCGATTAAAAATATATTATATCTTTTTATATACAGCGGTGGTCAGTTAAATAACACACCCATTTCTTGGAATAAATTAAAAATATCTATAATGGAGGCCGTGTTAAACTGACTAAGGGAGTTTATAGAAATGAAACAGTGATACATAATTTCATAATTAATGTTAATAAATATCTATATTTTCTTTAACAAAAAAATTCTGAACATAAAACGTAAAAAGTTCTTAAAGTTAAGTGGTCATGTAAATATTGCACAGTCCACGAACTTTGGCTTTATTTGCATCACAAAATAAATAATTAATAAAAATTGAATAAAAAGTTGGTTTAATATTTGGTTGGGAAACTTTTCATTTTAATTACTTTGACACATCGACGAGATATACTTTCCCCCAAAAATTCGCATCAATCTGATGGGATTGCAAGCCAAGCCACTTGCACGACTGCCCGCAACTTGTCCAAATTTGTAGATCGATTTTCATTAATCCCTTTTTCGACATCACCCCACAAATTCTCAGTGGGATTCAAGCCCGGACTTTGTGCCGGCCAACGCAATACACTAATTTGTTGTTCTAACATCCATCTTTTTATGCAACGAGCGGTGAGTTTGGATCGTTATCGTCCATACATTTCCTCTTAAGTGGCATATTATCATCAGCATAGGTTCCATTGCATATTCAAGTATATTTTTATACATATACTGATCCATTTTTCCTTCTATTCTGTGTATTAGACGAATACCATGCCAAGATAGCGCTCCACAAACAACGATACTACCGCCAGCATGTTTCACTGCTTTTAATGTGTATAATGGATTTATGTTTTGTCACATCGATTATACTTTGATTCTTCGGTCCATAATACATTTTTCCAGGTACTTGTGGGTTTTTGTATAAATAAATAAATAATTTGTACATGTAAAACTAAAAAATTTGCGTAATAAATCACTGTGTTATTTAACTGACCACGACTGTATATCCAATTCCTTTTTTTTTTTTACCAGATATTATTATACGTTTTCTATATATATATGTATATTATATATATATATATATATACAATTTAGCAATTGCGAATATAATATTTTATTTCTTTATTTATTTTTATATGTTAAATAAATATATATATGTATAGATACAATTAATAGCGACCAATTTCAATAAACCATATATCTATATATAAAAATAGCATTTATTATTATATATTTTATGTATTATCATATTAAATACCAATATTTAATAGGATTCAATTTAAAAAATGTATTTTCATGATCTTTTTAAACTGCTGCTATATTATATTGTGTGTGAAATTTATTACTTTGTATAGCAATTGTATAATTACATTTATGTGTATGTCGTCGAATCGAATGTTAATAAATTTATATAGCATTTCAACAATTATATAATATATATTATATTATATGTTTATGTACATAGCATATGGAAAAATTGTACAAGTTTTTATGTCCATATTTTGTATATATTATTATTATTATTATTATGGTTTATAAAAACCTGATATGCTTGAATATATTTTATATATTTTTATTAACTTTATATATTTGTAAATAAATTGTTTTTTGCAAAAATTAAAATTATAGATAGAGAAAGATATTAATAAAGTTCTAGTTATATTGAATTAAATAATAAAAAAAATAGGCTAAAAAAACAATCCTTTATAAAGGTTAGACGGGCTTTGTAAATGGTGATTATAGAGAAAAATTAAAACACATTTTAATATAATCAAAAGTAAAAAAAAAACCCTCCATCTGTTAACATTTTTTTTTCTTCCAAAAGCCATAACTAATAATAAAATTCTGTATTAAATAAAATGATCTAATTTGTATTTAACAAATCCAAAAATATATAACTCGCATTTGATACTATATAGATGAAAAAAACATTTTTTAAAAGCTGTGTAATATCATTTTTATAAGAAACAATATAAATAACAATATACATACACATATAAGATCATAATTAAATAATAAATTAATCCATTTGTATATTAAAAAGTTTGCATGTTTCACAAAAATTAATCTTATCGCGTTCGCTTTATATATATTTATTGCAAGAAAAAAAAAACCGTAGATATACCATACCATATATACTCTATATAGTTAACCATACGACGAGGGATATATAAATAATTATGTTTAAAAAAAAAAGGAAAGGATCGCGTATAATAAGAGAATATGACAATCAGAGTCGAAATATAATATTTTTTTTGTTAATTCATTATATTTTATTTAGTTGAAAAAAATATTGATATAGGTAAAATTTATAATATAAATATCTATGTCAGAGATAATATATATTTATACCTTTTTCTTTCAGTGGTGTGGGTATATAAAATAAAATATATTTATGCTTTTAAAAATCATATGTTGCATTTATATTTTATTATATAAACCATACACCAAAAAAAAACTACTCTACAGGTAATATAATTAATTATATACATTTTTGTATACTTATATCTATACAGCTTTTTATATAAATATAACTCAAGGTTGAAAAGATTGGTATAAATATTTACGGAGGATATTTATAATGTTGTGATATATATATTTATATATATGCCGCGGTTTTTTAAACAATTAATCATATTATTTGTGAATTGGATTTACCGGAAAGTTTGATGTTTTTTCGTACCATTATTAAATGATTTTTATGCATCCTATCGGTAATCAGGAAAAACTTTCTCATCACTTCATCAGTATATTATAAAAAAAAAAATTTCAGAAATTTCATTTCATTATTTTATTCCAAAAATTTATTCCCAGCATTTGCGTGGTTCTTTCTCATAAATTCATTAAAATCTATATATAAATATGTAATTACCAAACATATATATTTGAATATTATATAAACGTGAGATAAAATCATAATAAATTTTCAAAAATAACAAAAATTAAACTTGTATATATTATGTATATAATCAATTAGCATCATTTTATATTATGCATCGGTTAATATATTTACAAAATTCATTATTAAAAACCGCATCATAATTACGATACATTATTATGAATATTATATTGTATTAAAATATGTATATTTTATGTTAAAATATGATATATTATAAAGTTAATTTGAATCATTTACCATTAAAAAATAATTAATTTATATATAAACAATTTAACTTTTCTTTTTAAACAAATTATTTATATATTTACAAATGTATTGAATGTATTGAATTTATATATTTTCAAATTATTTACACCTTATTTATATATTTTTTTTGTTAAATAACAACTATTAAAAATATTTAAATACAATATAAATTGAAAGAATACACAAAATTTCTACCCACCGTAAAGTCAAAATGAAATTTTTCCTATATATTTAACATGGATCGGTACACTAAACATTTAATAACATTTTAATAGACATAATATAGTATATTGTTGTTCTATAGATTTACAATTCCATTGGGTTTCACACATATCTTGTTATATTAATAATTTTTATTATACACAGTGCGACAATTAATATTCCGGACTCAAACCATATCTCAATAACCAGTGGGACGATCTATGTGATGGAAACACATGAGTTTTGAAGCTTGATGTTTTCTCTATCGTCTGTAAAAATTTCATTGCATTTGGTTGACAAATAAAAATGTTATGACATTTCTGGTGAAACAATATTTTAGTTGCAGTAGAAATTTTAACATGGAACACAGAACAGTCATTAAATTCAACGCAAAGCTTGGTAAATCTGCAACAGAAACGTTCAAATCGAAGCAGCAAGTTAATGGTGATAATTGTATGGGTAGAACACAAGATTTTGAGTGGTATAAACGTTTCGCGGATGGCTAAAACACAAGCTAAAAAAACAAGAATAGTTCCATCGAAAATCAAGACAATGCTCGTAACATTCTTCGGTAGCACGGGAATTATCCATAAAGAATTCGTTCCAACTGGTCAAACAGTCAGTGGCGCATATTATATCGAAGTTTTGAGGCGTTTGATGGGCAGGATTCGTCATATTCCACCTGAATATCGTGAATCAGATAGTTGGTGGTTGTTACACGATAATGCACCAAATCACACTTCACTTATTGTTCGTCAGTTTTTGGCTGGAAATCAAGTATGTGTGTTAAATCATCCACCGTATTCACCTGATTTAGCATCATGTGACTTCTCCTTGTTCCCAAAAATTATAATGAAATTGAAAGGATGTTTTTTGAGGATATTGAAACCATTCAAACAGCATCTACACGCGCACTAGAGGCAATACCACAAAATAAGCTGGAATTTTTTATATGATCTGATCGTCAATTTTTTAAGAATAATAAAAACATATCGTTCATCAACCATATGTCTTTCTTACTCACCATTAACTTTCTGATGGGTTATACCTCTCATCAGGAATGGGTCGATTCTACCAAAGATGCCTGGTTATCATTTTATATTTTGTCATGCGAAGATTCGCGGGTATTTAGAATACAGCAATACAATATAAATTTCTGAATACTTTTCAATTTAAGAGCACGAGCTGAATGAAATAACTGTTTAATAACTCGAAAACTAATGGATGAATTGTGATGAAAATTTATTGTATACTTATAGATTAAGGGACGCTGAATCTGAAATATCTTAGTTTCAGCCAGACTTATCAATTGGTTTTTGATCCATGGGCCATTGGATCAAAAACCAATGGATGAATCAGGTTGAACCCCATTTACCTTTACTTCAGATAAATATTTTAAATTATACTTTTAAAATCCTATAATAACGTAATAATAAATAATTAATGTATGGATTTATTATTTTTTATATAATATACTTGTGTAATGAATCGATAAAAAACTATATAAGTTCATTAATAAACGAATTGTTTCTCTACGTACCTACATTTACGATTGATACTTTTAATGTTTTTTGTTTTTATAATTTGTATTTTTATATTAAGAAAATCTGTAATTATTTTAATTGATATAAGCGAACTTTAAAAACATTTTTAATATAAAAAATTAAGTTCAAATGGCAACATTTCGTACATATTCTATGCAAAATTTACAATATAATATTACATATTATATCTATATATTATATATATATAGTGTTTGTTTTATTAATTTAATTATCTAGTTTGTGTTAATTTAAATATATGCTATTATATATATAACAAAATGTGTAATAACAAATAATATAGCAAATGTATAAGAAACACAGCACAACAAACATTTTATATGCATTTAATAAAAAAAAAAATATATTAAAAAAATAATCTCATTGCATATATATAGATACATAAAAAACAAATTGCATAACTGGTATTTATTTTTTATTTATAAAGTTTTAACTATAATATATATATATATATGTTATAGAGGTATGTTTAAATGGATTTTATTCTATGTATATATTGTAAATACAAAGTAAAAGTTTGTGTAAAAATTACAATTATTCGTTTTAATTATACACATATTAAGTTGAGTTTTATTTTATAGGGTGAGAATAGATTTTATTTTTTTATCAATATATAGATACTTCTATTATACTTCTATCAATATACATACTTCTATTAATATATATTGATTTAGAATGTGAATGTGATGTTAGAATGTGAAGACTTAATACAAATTTTTTTATTGATAGCTATTGCGTTTAATATATATATGATATGATCAAAATAGAATAGAAAATGTCCTTAAAATATAATGTCATGAATAAAAATAATTTATTAGTAATTTTTCAACCAAAAAAATTTTTCACCCATTCATCGTCAAATAACCGAGGATGATAATTTACGAACAATTATTGTATTCACTGGCATGTGGTATTTATTTTATCTGTAGAATTTATTTATTTGTAGAAAACTTTCTGATGCAAATAACCCAAAAAAAAAATACTTATTTTTTAATAGTTTCTGTATATATATTTAGTTTTGGTTAAAAGTATACTGTTAATAATAAGTATTTTTATCTTATTATGTTTTCATATATGCTAATTGATAAACAAAAATTAAAGATTTTCCACTTTATTTCAGTAGGTAGTTATAAAGGGTGATTTTTTAAGACCTATAGGAAAGTTTTTCAAAAAAAAAAACACATATAATTCAGAAAAATACATGAAATCTTTATTTGAATCGATAGTACGGTCCATATAATTTAATGTTTGAAGATTATTTCATGCAAATGTTGACCTTGACTGCCCCTCAAATGGTCCATCCGCTTATCCGCTCAATTTTGGCATACTCTTTCCAACATTTCGGCCGGTATCTCACGAATAAGTGCTTCACTGTTGTCTTCCAATGCGTCAATTGAAGCGGGCTTGTCTGTATAGACATGAACTTTAACATAGCCCCACAAAAAATAGTCTAAAGGCGTCTGAAATCGCACGATCTAGGCGGCCAATTGACCGGTCCCGAACGTCAAATAAAATGTTCACCGAACTCGCCTCTCAATAAGTTCTTTGTTGTGCGTGCTGTGTGGCATGTGGCACCGTCTTGTTGAAACCACGCAAGTCATGCAAGTCAAGCTCTTGCATTTTCGGCAAAAAAAAGTTGGATATCATCTCACGGTAGCGCTCACCATTCACAGTTACGTTAGGATTCGCATCATCTTTGAAGAAGTACCGTCCAATGATGCCACCAGCCCCTAAAACCGTACCAAACTGTGACTTTTTCTGGATGCATTGGTAGCTCTTGCAATACTTCTGGCTGATATTCACTCCAAGATCGACAATTCTGCTTATTTACGTACCCATTGAGCCAAAAATGAGCTTCGTCGCTGAACACAATTTCGTCGCGATGAACTTTCTTAACAGAGCACGCATTTTGATAACAAAATTCAATAATTTGCAAGCGTTGTTCGTTTGTAAGACGATTCATGGTTAAATTATAGACCAAACTGAAGATGTTTGACAGTGAATCAAAACACGAAACGTGCGTCAGCTGTTTAAACCAGTGTTGCCAAAAAGATAATAGCTAAAAAATCACCCTTTACATATTTGATTTTATCATCATATATATAAAATGATATTTACCAATCATTAGTATATTTTTATATATACAAAATTTCTTCTGTTTATATACATAACATTTTTGTTTCCTTTCCAATCTATTTATGCAATACCATAGAAATAATCTATATGGTAATAAGCGTAATATATACACATATTAAAGATAATTAAAAATTATATTTGTATATATAATTTGTAAATGCATTTTTTTCTTTTAAATTTACATATAAAAAATATAAAACGGAGATTTAAAAACTTTAAACTTTGTTTTTTGTTTAGAATATACCAAAATTTAAACGTTATATTATAAAAACATTATACAATTTAAATTACACTTATATCAATTTTGTTGTGATAACGTCGACATTTCCATCTATTTCCAAAATCTAATGAAACCGCTTGTTTGTTGGATGGGGTTTTTTTTCCTACATTTTTCATTACCCATCGCAGGTGTATATCTTTCTTCTTTCCACCCATCATAGTTTAAGAAATGTTCCTTTAATCATCTACTCAGTGAGAATTGGAAAAACCGTTTTTATAAATTTATCTATAATTTGATTGAATTGATTTTTTTAGTCAATTTAGCTTTAAACCAATCAAGAGATTTTATTCATGAGAATTCTTACTAATACGAGTACTATTTTACTATATAAATTTCACATAAAAATAAAATAATAATAATGATTAACTCTTGCATTTGTATTTATTACATAAATTATATATTGTATATTAAATCAAAGTCCATATAAAAGTGAGCATAAAACAAGATTTTATTATCTATATAGTAATTTTTCTATTTTTGTTATATAACTATATAAAAAAATGTATAATAAAAGATAAATAATAAAATAAATCAAAAAACATCATAAAATTTCAAATAATATATATTTATATAATTCTTTTATATGTCGACGTACTTCTTCACTATATAACTATATATAATCATATAATAGTATAAAAATAATAATAATAATATACTCAATAAAAATCTTAATTGTATTTAAACCGAAAAAAAAAAAAAAACATTATGTTATCAATTAAAATTGATTTAAAATTATTAGTCATGTTATAATACATAAATTATTATTGTATATCTATACGACGCTCGACGCTGTCCATTACAATTATTTTTAAAATATATTATATGCGGATCGAACAATTATATATAGATAATTTTAATTTAAATGCAAAAAATAAAAAATCCAAATATTAATTCATGATTTTATATTTCTCTGTGTATGTTTATATAAATACAGCAAAATTACTTAATGGAATTTGGATATCTTCCAAAATCCGATATTGAAACGGGTAATCTTAGAACTGATACACAATTAACAAGTGCAATAAAAACATTACAACGTTTCGGTAATATTCCACAAACGGGGATATTAGATGATGATACAAGAAAATTAATGCGAACACCACGTTGTGGTGTACCGGATACAGAAAATACACGAGATTATTCGGCAACAAATCGATTTCGTCGTGGCCGTAATAAACGTTATGTTATCCAGGGACCCAAGTGGGCATATACAAATTTAACATGGAGGTGAGTACATCATTATTATAATTTTTATTTATTTTTTTTTTGTGTTTTTGCTTTTTAATTTGTTACACGTATAAATATATAATATATGCGATAAATAAATAATCAATAAAATTTCTTATCTCATGTGTCTATATATAAATAAAAATAATCAAAACAAATACTTAAATATATAGTGATAAATAAAATTAAATTTATATTTAGTTTAATAAAAAAATAAGGACACAAAAAAATATATGTATATATTGTTAATGATATATCTTTGTTTAAAGATAAAGGATAAAGGATAAAGGATATGTAATATTTTCTTTAAACAAAAATCAAAAATCTTTCTTATTTATTTAGTAGATGATGGTTTTAATAAGAAAAATGTTCAGCCATATCCTCATTAAAATCACATCCAAATAATCCTTAAGTGTCTCCTAGGTTAGTTAAAGATTATCCACATTCGATTTTCTTGTTCGACTGGTTCAATTTTCGACCCGGTGCCTTGTAGGGCGAAAACCCGGCATATTCAATTTGTATTCTTCTTCATTTCCATATGTACATGTATTTTTGGCTGGACATATAAAAGACTCAACCATAATTATTGTTTTACCAATCCCATTTTTAGGATTTCTTGACCTTCTCAAGACCAATTTGAATCCAAAAATTGTTCAAGCATCATTCAAATTTATATACCTATATAAAAGTTCATTGATTTCAAAAAATATATTTATATATATATATACAATAGTAAAATAATGGTTGAATGGACCAAAAACAATTTACAGTAAAATTCATTTCGTTAAAAATGAACTTAGTATATCTTCAAACCACTTCAGATATCATTTGGTTGTTTTTTTTTTATTATATATTTTTGTTGATGAATTTTTATAAAAATGAATTTATATTATTATTTGCTCCTAAATTTATTATTATGTGAAAATTATTTATTTTTAATATATATATACAAAAAAAAAAAAATATATTCATTTAATTTTGTTGAAATATATAAAAATAATGTTATCTTGACAAATTTCTTCTTTTATAGAGCAAGATTTGAATGAGTTTTCTTAATCGAAAAAAAAAACTAATCTGCGTTTGTTTCAAAATCAATATATTGCTTATAATTTAAAAAAAATTATACTGATTATGATTGATTATTTGACTCGTATTAAAATTATAAATTCCTCTATAACCAAAAAATCTGTATTCCTATGAGATCGCTTCAGAAATGTTACAGGATATAAATTGATAGTATATAGATAGATATTTTGTTATATTAATCCTTAACTTATAAAGAGATCCTTATCTTATATAGTGATACATATGTGATTCGAAATATTGCGTATATATTTCGGCGTGTTTTGGTTAAGAAAAGATATGCTTTAGTTTAAATCCAATTATAATCTCTATATAGAAAATATTAAACGAACTATATAAGTCAATTAAATTATCAAAAAAATACAATAAACATTTTCATAATTTTATCCTCAAATCTTTTCGATTGACAAGACATAATTATAAAAAATGGTTATTATTTTGCATTTTCCATTTATTATAAAAATTGATAATAATTTCATAATTTTTCATAAATTTATTCATATTATAAACAATACACTATTTGCATAAACATAAAAAGCATTCGCATTTAAATTAATATATAAATATTACTTACTTGTCGAATTCATGCGAATGCGATAATGAATATGAATTAATTTTAATCCGAATAAATACGTTTTTTTTTATGTATATATCAATTTAGATAGAAAGTAAAATAGAAAAAGAAGTATTAAATAAAAAAAAATTGAAATTCCAAATACCCAAATATAATATACAAAAGAAATAGATAAAAACTGTTGATTAAATGAAATTATTTTCTATATAACCAAACATATATTCAAATATTATAATACTATTAAACTTATAAAAAAAAAAACAAAAGAAAGAAAGACGAAAAAAAATCGCATATTATCATTAACATTGCACGGCGTCATGAGTATAAAAACAATAAAAAAAAAATCATTTTATTCTTATAAATAAAAATATATACGAGTATAATGTATAATAATAATAATATGTTTTTCTTCTTCCTTGCATTCAATTATTCATTTACATATATTTTTTTGTTTTTAAAATATAATTTTATGATTCCTTATTTTTTTGTATAATAAAACCATTATCCTTCTATATATTATTCTATGATGATTAAATTCACAACGTATATTATTATTATTATATATATTTATAAATATTCGTGTGTTTGTGAGTTTATAAAAATTTAAATATATAGTAAATTATAAAATTATGCTAAAAGTCAATTTAACAAATGAACCCGCCCGCATATATATAACGACCCCGGATATATATAATATCAATTCAATTTTCCGCATTATAGAAGTTTGTTGTTTTATACTTGAGCAAAATTTTATCATTTTCTTATACATTTTGCACTTCAAATTTCATACAGAATTTGTTCTAAAAATCATACAGAACTTATAAAATCATACAGAATTTTCATTAGAAAATTATACAAAATTCAATTTATAGAAATCTATAAAGGAAAGGACAAAAAATACATATAGTAATTTTCTTTAATTCGAATAGAATTTCTTTAGAATTTTCCGAACATAACATTAAAAATTCATTTTAAAAAATCATACAAAATTTCATTTAGAAAATTATACGGGATTTTCAACAATAAACTATACAAAATTTCTTTAAATCGTACAGAGTTTTCATTTCTTTAGTATAAATCATGGAAAATATTCTTTCAAAAATCATACATATTTTTCCAAATTTAATAATTAAATAAATGTTAAGTGATAATTTTCATAAACTATACAATTGTAGGGAAATTCTATATATATTTTATTGTTATGCATCATTCCCTATTATTGTTATTATATAGATTGCGCAGAGATTTCCCATAAGAAAATTTCATTAATATATTCTATAACTTATCAATAAATATCTTATTAAATCAAATACTGTATACAAAACTACAATCTGTACGATGCAATCAAATATCATTTATACATTTAATGTTGTTGTTATACATATACAATTATACATATTCAATTCAATTCAAATTCAATTACCTATGTGTTATTAATACCTAAAGGTTATATATATATTCTATACCTACAAATATGTTTCTCTATATAATATATATATATATTTATTTTTGTTTGTTACCTGCGCTTAAAACATATGTTAAAACATTTGACAATGAATGTAAAAAAAAAAAACACGTTTCAATATTGATTGTAAGTAAAAAATATAATATACATTGTAAAGTATATATAGTTTCTCTATATATATGACAATAACATATATCGAAAACCTTCAAAACACTTAAACATAAATTCCTTTGGTATATATGGACATATTAAAATAGAAAAAAAAAAATCCAACCTTTTGTGTCATTTAATGACCTATGAGCCTAAGGGAAATAAAAAATATATTGTATGTATGTGTATAGTAGAGTAGACAAACTTTATTATATGGATACCATTCGGATAGTATATAAATGTATATTATATATAAATGTTTATTTTTATCGCATTGCATATAGTATATGAATTTTATTTATTATAAAATAATTAAAAATAAAGATGATATAAAAACTAATTATAAGTAGAATATCATACACAAAAAAAAAACGATTTAATATAAAATAATAAAAAAAAAAAAATTACCGCCCGAGCAGGGACTTGAACCCTGGACCCTTGGATTAAAAGTCCAATGCTCTACCGACTGAGCTACCCGGGCTCGTATACTGATATGTAGGTTAATAGTCTTCTTAATATACTGAACATTCGTCATTTGACTGATGATTTTATTTTCCCTCCATACATATACAAAACATATGCATGAGTTCTTTTATTTATTTTCGTTAATGTAAACATAAAATAAAATCTTAAACAAGATAATGGTTGTGATAAAAGGATTTTTATTATTATAAAATACATGGTAACATAAATATATAAATGCACATAAAGAAATAATCATAAAATAAACGATATTTATATACACATTATTATATAAATTCATTGATACGTAACATAAACGAAGAAAAAATGTTATTTTTACATTGTGGTTCATGTACGTGATATAGTTACGATTGTATATTGGAGTTTTTGTGTGAGAATGTGTGTTTTATAAAATATATGAAATAAAAACTCTGAATAAAATAAAATAGTAATTTCTTTTTTCTACTTCATAAACTGCGTTTCTTTTTATTGTATGCTATCTAAACTAAATATATATAAAGATTTGTATATGCCATGGGGTTATATTGCGTTATTATATGTATTATTATAATAATAGCACTTTAAATTTAAAACCTAAATGTGTAATTTGTTATAATACGAATAACAACATCATAAACACGTAACATAGACAATAAGACAATAATATAACTATAGATATAACAACATTTGTATATATGAAGTGGTATGATTCATAAAAAATTTTCTATATATATGTTTTGCAAATTTTAAATTGTATATATAATAAAATAAATCACATGTGTAAATAATAATCGAAAAATTATTGAATTTGATTATATGAATTAATACAATTATGATTCATAATCACTAAACAATTAAATTACAATATACAAAAAAAAATAATAAATATAATATTTTATAAAAAATGTTTCCGCCCGGGATCGAACCGGGGGCCTTCCGCGTGTTAGGCGGATGTGATAACCACTACACCACGGAAACCACATGTATAGTCGATTTTAAATTGCTTTTTGTATATATAAATTTATAATATATTTTATTCGTTTTTCATATATTCACCATTCATGCATTCATTCATTCATACAACAGAACAGAATGAGTAAAGTGATGATGATTGTATGTGTTGGTATTTTATATATAACTTTTTTTTATTATATTATTCATTTGGCATATGAAATAATCATGTGATTTTAACAGTTTCGATCAAAAGTTTGTTTAAAAAAATAAAACATCATATTATTTATATATGATATAATAATCATTTTATTAAAAAAAATTATGTGAATGAAAATAACAGCGCGGATGTTTATCAAAAAGTAATAAATTAAATTTTTTTCTTGATGTTATTCAATTTGTCAGCATAATCATAATAATTGCAAATATATGATTTATAATTAAATGGACTTTGTATATTCGATAAAGTGTTTGTTTTTTGATTTGTTATATAAAAATTATATAGAAATGCATATAAATTTATATTATTATTGATATATAAAAAAAAACTATAAACAAGCAACAGTCACTATACATATTATATTATTATATGTATTATATGTTTTTATCCGCCCCTTATATTTAAATGATTAATTATAATATATATTGTTCGATAAACAAATGATTTTAAAATTTATATAAAATTGTTTAAAATTCCAAAAATTCTTCGATCAATGTTTTTATGGCTCCATATCCATCGTGGAAAAGTTTATCCATTCATTTGATGGACAAAGAATTACTTCTTTTTTTTTAATTTGTGATGTCTAAAACCACTAAACCGTAGAGTAATGTTTGAAAAAAATTGTGGGGGTACAAAACATTTCAGAATTGTCTGAAAGAATATTTAGAAACTTTTTATTTTTAAATTGGATATTTTATTATTTATTACCACTATCAAAATTGGGTTATTATTTTATTATTATCATCGCATATCTATATATATTAATATCTTATTTATTAATATTATATTAACGCGTAAATATATAATATTAAATAATTGAATTTAGTATCGATATATATTATATATTAAAAACATTGATTATGATAAAAAATGTAATGTTCTATATTATATATTGTATATTTGTGTATCGACTCCCGCATATATATATGAACATTGTATATACTTCGTATATGTATAATATGGTATAAAATATTTAACATTCATTGCTTATAACATATAGTTTTTATAGACATACACAGTGCGACAATTAATATTCGGGACTCAAACCATATTGTTTTGAAGTTTGATGTTTTCTCTATCGTCTGTAAAAATTTCATTGCATTTGGTTGACAAATAAAAAAGTTATGACATTTCTTGTGAAACAATATTTTAGTTGAAGTAGAAATTTTAACATGGAACAAAGAGCAGTCATTAAATTCAATGCAAAGCTTGGTAAATCTGAAACAGAACCGTTCAAATCGATGTAGCAAGGTAATGGCGATAATTGTATGGGTAGAACACAAGTTTTTGAGTGGTATAAACGTTTCGTGGATGGCTAAAACGCAGGCTAAAAAACAAGAAAGATCCATCGAAAATCAAAACAATCCTCTTAACATTTTTCGATAGCAAGGGAATTATCCGCATAAAGAATTCGTTCCAACTATGGTCAAACAGTCAGTGGCGCATATTATATCGAAGTTTTAAAGCGTTTGATGGACAGGATTCGTCGTATTCGACCTGAATATCGTGAATCAGATATAGTTGGTGTTTGTTACACGATAATGCCCCAAGTTACACTTCACTTATTGTTCGTCAGTTTTTGGCTCGAAATCAAGTCTGTGTGTTAAATCATCCACCGTATTCACCTGATTTAGCACCATGTGACTTCTCCTTGTTCCCAAAACTTAAAAAAAAATTGCGAAAGGATGTTTTTTTGAGGATATTGAAACCATTCAAACAGCACGCACTACACGCGCACTAGAGACAATACGACAAAATGAGCTGGAACGCACATTTGAATAATTATTAAATCGATGTAACAGTTGTATTGAATCAGGAGGAGAATATTTTGAATAAATAAATAAAAAAAATTTCAAAAATCGTGTTTTTAATGTATTTCCTAGGACCAGTCCGGAATATTAATTGTCGCACTGTGTATACCATATATGTATAGTGATATACGACGATAGGGTATATATTCATATAATACAATAATTAATATAAAATTACTTTGAATGCATATACACATGCCTTACTGCCTTTCTGTCTATTATACGTTATATACCCCATATGTATGTATATAATTTTATATATTTCTTCATCTATATAAAATATATATACATAACTAAAACAATAAATTAATTGTGATGAAAGAAAATCAAATTTTACTTTCGTTATAATATCTATTTTGTATTATATATGAGAGTTTATTTAATGTATCTTATATACGTGTTATATACATACATATATATTTTGGTAAATTTATATTGAAGTGTAATCAATATATATATATAATTTTTATAGACATAAATGTATATAAGATATATTCCATCCGTGTATAGTAGAACCTAATTCTAACTTTTTTGTGTTAAGGTTTTTGTAAATTTTATGGATTAAATGCTTTCCAGGCAAACATTCTACAGAATATAATTCAACAATTTGATTTTCTTATAACCATATTAACTATATATATTATACTTATAACTTTTTTTTAAGATTCAACTATTTATCAACAATCATCACAGGATTAACTTTCACGAAAATCAAACAAATCTTTTAGCATATATTTAAAGTATAACCTCTATATATAATTTTTCAAAATCATTAATCAAATTTAATTGTATAATTTCAATCAATCAATCTCCGTATATATAGTCATCGCATATATATAGTTGCATTTCTGTATATACATAAGAGAATTAAGCATCAATGTTATATTGTATATATATTAAAATATATATGATTTAATTTCTTCGTTTTGTTTTTATGTATACAGGGCATTCATCTATATGTTGTCTTATATAGATGTTTCAAGGTACAGTGTATTCCTTTAAATCAAACCACCTTATAATTATAGCCTACAGTTTAGAGATTTCATGGATATATTTCAAAGTAGTATATTTAATTGCTATATATATTTGATATTTTCATATAGTTATTTAAACAAAATGTTTCTCTTTTAAGGGGCTGTGCCGCAACGCAACAATTAAGCGGAATGCACTGTATAAAATAACATAAAAATATTTTATTGTATATATACATTATATATATAAAAATAATAGCACTTAAAGTGGTAATTTGATTCTAAAATCGATGTCGGCTTTTTGCACTTAAATGATGATAATAATAATAATAATAATAATAAATAAAATAATAATAATGAGCATTTGTTCTATATATATGATGTTTGTTGTTATATTTTATTTATTTTTTTTTAGAATATCTAATATACGTATAGATGTTTATGAAATAACATGCGAGTATTAAATATTCATCCATCAATTTATACATTATTTTATATATCCATATTTTTGGTTCATTATTTAACATAAATTTAACTGCTATTTAATATTTTTGCATCAAAATGAAAAATTAAAGTTTCTATGTAGTAAGTAAAAAATTAAATAAAATCATCAATATCAATACATACGCTTTAGAAAGAATTTTAAACAGAATTTAATTAAGATAATTTAATATGAATTTATCACAAGTTTTATGCATATGTTTTAAACGATGTGATGGGATAAAATGGAAATATATAGGGAAAAACATAAACGATTCTTCAGTTCTTCAGTACATGCTTCAATGGTTTCAGTGTTCCTTATAGAATATCATACAGAATCTGTTTGGAAAATTCTACAGAATTTTTTCAATAAATTATAATGATTTCTTCACAAAATTATATAAAATTTTATTTAAAGACACTTCACATATAGCGATTGTTGTTAATCAACTTTTCATTAAATTTATTGAATGTAAATAAATTGAGTGTGTGTAAGTTGAATGAGAAATTGCTTGAAAAATCCAACCGTTGCTATTTTGAAACAATTTTCCACTCAATATTTTGACACAATCTAGAAAAAAATATACAAAAAATTAGTTGGCGTCTTGCTTGGTGATATCTTTGTTTTCATTTCTATAATCAATGTATAATTATAGTCAAATGCCTAATTGAATGAAATGTTGGCCTTTAGAAAATCATACGCACTTTCCGCATATAGAATTGTAAATAATTTGCTTGCGAAATTATTTTCGGAAATCATAAAAAATGTTTACAAAAATTCTTTAAAAAATTATTCAAAATTCCCATAAGAAAACCAAACAGAATTTCATTTCGAAAAGTTATAAAAGATTAATTTGAGTACCTTGTATCGCATAATAAGGTAAGGTTATTTGAACCTATGTATAGAAAATATAAGATAAAAGTTATAACTTCTAGATAATATTTATAGAGTATTACAATTTATATATCATAATTTTACGCCTTTATTTAACGTTTAATGCACTATGAACTATATGAATTTTTTTTCTAATTTAAATATGTTATTGCGTTTTCTTTATATAACAAAAAGGATATTGTTTATAACTATTTTAATATCCTATATAAATATGTACTTATATACCATACATACTAGAGAGATAGAGATATAAATAGAAAAAAAGCATTTTTAACAAAAACCAGATCCACATCCTTATATACCATATTTTTTGTTTACAATGTCTTATTTTTTTCTTTTATTTTTTGAATTGGACATTAGTGCAAATGCATGTAAAACATAATATCTACAACATATGTATATATATGATAGTTGAAATGTAACAAAATGTATATATGCCAAAAAGGTTAATCTCATTTATATACCATATATATATAGAGATATAGTTTTATTTCCACTGTGTATATAGACAGTGCGACAAATAATATTCCGGACTGAAATACATTAAAAACACGATTTTTGAAATTTTTTTTTTTTATTTATTCAAAATATTCTCCTCCTGATTCAATACCACTGTTACATCGATTTAATAATGATTCAAATGAGTGTTCCAGCTTATTTTGTGGTATTGCCTCTTGTGCGCGTACATAGAAGCTGTTTGAATGGTTTCAATATCCTCAAAAAAACATCCTTTCAATTTCATTTTAAGTTTTGGGAACAAGGAGAAGTCACATGGTGCTAAATCAGGTGATTGCGGTGAATGCGATTTAACACACAGACTTGATTTCGAACCAAAAACTGACGAACAATAAGTGAAGTGTGACTTGGTGCATTTTCGCGTAACAAACACCAACTATCTGATTCACGATATTCAGGTCGAATACGACGAATCCTTTCCATCAAACGCTTCAAAACTTCGATATAATATGCGCCACTGACTGTTTGACCAGTTGGAATGAATTCTTTATGGATCGGATTCCCTTGCTATCGAAAAATATTACGAGCATTGTCTTGATTTTCGATGGAACTTTTCTTGTTTTTTTAGCCTGTGTTTTAGCCATCCACGAAACGTTTATCCACTCAAAAACTTGTGTTCTACCCATACAATTATCGCCATTAACTGGCTGCATCGATTTGAACGTTTCTGTTGCAGATTTACCAATATATTGCGTTGAATTTAATGACTGCTCTTTGTTCCATGTTAAAATTTCTACTTCAACTAAAATATTGTTTCACAAGAAATGTCAAAACTTTTTTATTTGTCAACCGCAAATGCAATGAAATTTTTACAGACGATAGAGAAAGAATGTTCCATCAAATAGATCGTCCGACTGGTTATTGAGATATGGTTTGAGTCCGGAATATTAATTGTCGCACTGTGTATAGTAAAAGGATTATATATAATTTCCTATATTATATGTATAAATTTTAACTATATATAGCATTTTGGTTTATCCTGTGTGTGAAGTGTGGATATACAGAATATTTATATAGAAGAAGAACATATGATAAATTTTTTTATTGTATTATGTTATAATGTAAACATAAAAATTATCTTATTTTATATAAATTTACTTCTTATATATGTATGTATAATACAAGGTTCAGTTCATTCATATCTAAAGCGTTATATTTCATATATATATGATGCATAAATGTTTGATGACACGTGAACGAAAGATTCAAAGGAAAAATTCACTTATAAATGTTATAATAGATATAGATACATACATACATTTTTATACTTAAAAATATTCATATATGAATAATTTTTCCATAAACGACCATTTGCATTTCTACCATATATATGCAGTTCCAATTTACATAATTATTTTTCATATTCTATACAATATTCTTTTACTATATTTTTTTTTTGTATTATAATTTTATTTATCTCATAGTTTTATACATACATATACCATTTCTATATATTTTACTATATAAAGCGTAGAATTTATAAAATATACTTATATAATAAGTGAGATATATATATATATATATATGAAAAGGAATTGTTTGTAAACAGAAAGCTTTCAACTCTATAAAAACATATATATATATATATACATCGACGAAATACATAAAAAAAATCTATAAAGTAAATGCAATATAAATGTATGCAAATAAAATAATTAAAAATAATATAAACAACAATAATCGTTTAAGTTTTAACAATATATAGAAATATCGCACTATATTGTGTATAAATAAATTGAATTTGCTGCGTGTACTGAAAAGCAGTCATCGTTTATGTTTTTTTCCCTGTATATATTTCCATTTTATCCTATCACGTGTTTAAAACATATGCATAAAACTTGTGATAAAATAGTTTTAAATATATATAACCGCATATTAATTTATTAACGTATATATACCATATAAAAATTTATTGCATTTTGTATTGCAATATGCAATATATCTCATTTATTTATATCTTTATATATATAAATGTCAATTGATCACAATATATATGTATATTATAGGGAATAAAAGATTTTTGCAATAATTAAAAATAAATTAAATTATTTGTATGTACCTATACCTTTTGACTATATAATTTGAATTATATATATAGAAATATTACATCACAATATAACAAAATACGAATAAGAATTTATCTCATATGTTATATACTTTCAACATGAACAATTGATTCAAAGATTTCTTATTGATATAAATATAATTTTGTTGTATATCCTATAAAATTGTTTGAATTTTCCGGGTATAAACGCATTTTAAAATTGTTATATAGATTATAACAGCAACCTTAACAAAAGTATACTACTCTAACCACTATTATATCGGACACCTGCTATTTTATTCGAATGATCGATTTTGAGATGCCAAAAAAGGACTTTAAACAACAATTTTTTAATCCTTCTATTTTATTTCATAAAATGATGGTTTGTGTTTAAATAATTGCGCAAACAGAAGTAAAAAATCTTTTAAATTCAATTAGTTATGGAATTTAATTCAAAATGATTCAATTTCACAAAATAAAAATTTTACCATTATAATATCGGACACCTATATTATACGCCACTAATCTCCTTTGTAACGCATCCTTTGGCCTATATGACAGCATCCATTCACTTAGACGTGGTATTTACTAAATTTTTGCATTCATTCGGTGTTTTTGTATTCCTCATTTCAATGATTTTTCCTTGGAATTCTTCACTCCTTCAATTGTAACTTTCGGATAATTTTTTTACCTTTGTTTTATTAATGCCCACATCGATCCTATTGGATTTAAATCGGGACTGTATGGTTCCTTTTAATATTATTATTAATAAGAATAATACGAAATATTCCTAAAGAACTGAAAGTAACTAATTGTAAGTCTACCGTATCAGATATTTAAATAAAATGTGATTTATCCGGTTCATTTGAGTCACAGAAATTGGTGTAAAATATAATGTTATACTGATCGTGATAAACGCAACTGTGAAAAAATAGGAGAACTATGCTATGAGTGATATAAGTCTAAAATGGTCAAAAGCAATCCAAAAAGTGGTCGTACGAAAGTGGAAAATGCAATGGATTCATAAACCGAACTATAGTATATGTAATAAACAATTGTGAAATATTTCATACATCATAAATTTTGAATCCTATATATATACGAATAATACCTGTAACAATTTTTCACAGTTTTTTCTGTTATTTTAAAATTTTAAAGTCGGATATATTTTCTATGGTTAATCGCAAAACTAATAATTGTTATCGTAAAAACAACAAATTCTGAAACAAATAATTTGATTTGCTGCTGTCTGACGTGTAAACCCCATCGTTGGTTGTACAGATCTATGTTTTTTTCTTTATTTTTAAATATAAGTTTGTATATTTTATATATATTAATAGTATTTGTTCACATAAAAGGATCAAAATGGTCACTTATTTTATTTAAAATGTAAAGGAATTTTTTTATACCATATCAGTCAGATAGAGGACTTTTTAAATATACATATAGCACATCACGTAAAATCATTTTACACCCATTTTAATATTTACATAATTTATCTGGAATATTTTTTTAGATTTGTTACAAAAAAAAAACAACATTTCTTTTTATTTTTTTAATATTATAATGAATTTATATTTATATTAAATAAATAAATGAAATATATACATTTAAATGAATGCGAATATTGAAATCAATATAATATATTTATATGTAAAGTAAATATTACAATATATAGATTCATTCTATTATATTTTATCTATATATATAGTATATATATAAAAAACAGTGATTCGAATTGAATTAATTTTTTAATGTGGACAAAAATGTGCGGACATTATAAAAATCTAAAGCCTTTTACAGAACTTTGAAAATCAATTATCAATAACTATAAAAAAACTTTTTCACACATAAATCAAATGTGAAGAAATTAGAATATTCAATTTCTGTAGAAAACTGAAATTAATGTAAATGAAATTTTAACAAGATATACATAAACGATTAATTACATGAAATGATCTACCTGGAAAATTTCTAAATATATATAATATTTTTTGATAATATAAACATTTTCAATAATCTTTACCAAATCCAAAAATTGATTATCAAATGCAAATGTTTCGGATGTCATAAACAATATATCAATATATTTTTAGAACCCCAATAATTTTTCGAATACCTGCTGCAATACAAAAAACAAAAAAAAAATATTCAATTTATGGAACAAATATATATAATTCATTTATAATATACGTATATATATTGAAGTATAACTACAGAACTACACACTATATATATAAAAAATCTATCTATCTATCTATCTATATATATGGGTAATACAAAATGATATAATATATATGAAAATCAATTTTAATTCATTTAAGGTGGTTAACTGCACGTAACGCAAACATCCCAATTGACAATTATAGATATATATATATTCGTATTCCGTTTATATAGAAATAAATTTATACATATATTTGAATATGATATTCTCGTATTCATATACTGGGTATATTGTTTAAATGTTGATCATATTATACATATATATATATATATCGAAAACATGTATAGATAAATATAAATAAAGTATACATTTATATATATAGTTATTTAAATCACGTTTTTGTGATCACGTGGAATATTATTGCAACATTTCTCTATGATGTAACACTATTTAAATAATATATGTATAGTAGTTCTTTATTTGGTTATTTCTCATGTATTTATTATGATGTATTATATATAACGTATGTATCATAAGTAGCAGGACAAAATTCAAACGCGGCAAATCATGCTTCAATCGCAATCACGAATATAGTGTACTACGACAACGAATCATCTTGATTGCAAATGTAATACTGATTGAATATGATTGTTGAATACTGATAGGAATCACAAAAAAAAATTTGTAAAGCAGCATGTTTGTAGCATGTTTTTGCTCATGTTTTGCCGCGTTTCAATTTTGTCCAGCTACTTATGATACATACGTTATATATAATATAATATGAATATAAAGCTGAATATGCATGTAACAATTCGATAGCATTTAGATTTATATATGTATGTACAATATATATTGAATGGAATTAAGTTGTAGAAGTACTATATATTATAATACCTTTTGTCAAAATTTTACTATATACATATATAGATGATTTAGTATTTATACTTATAATTTTCCAATAAAATTTTCCAATTGTATTTTTCCGGGCAGTCATTCAGTTTTTAATACCGATAGACAAAGAATTTTTCAATATATATATATATATATATATATGAAAATTCTGTTATCGTATTGAATTTTCCAAATTTTCCACTATATGTGGCGTATATACAAACCAAATTGAAGTTAATCCATTCTGATTCTATACCAAAATAGAAATTAGTAAATTATATAGATATTACAAAATGATTTCGATATTTTTGTCTTATATAGGAAAAAAAGACCATTGTATATTAATTTTAATCAGTATGCGGTTATACGCATATATTATATAATCAAATCACTCACATTACAATGACTCATATATAGAATAAACACAGGCTATATATACATATAGAAAGGTATATAGAAATATATATATATAGAAAACAGTTGATATAAACTTAAAAAGTTGTATATTACATAACATTCGATATATACACAATGGAACCATTATTATATTGTACATTTACAATAATAATATATATGTAAATACTAAAAAGATATATACTATATAGATTATCAATTTGATATCTGTATATATATATATATATATATATATATATATATATGTATATTTGGCTCAGTTGTATAACTTTTCATTATACAATTTATATATACACATATCAATCACTCTATATCTAAATAAATGTATATCGTGTATAGTTATATATGGATATGCATAAAGAAAAATATACTTTGTTGAAATTGATATGAAATACGTTTATGTGACAGCAAAATATATATATTTATATGACAAATTCATATATTATTTGATATATATATATATAGAATATAATTGTAAAATTGAAATGTTTGAAAATAATTTAATAAAATTTATCTATACTATATCTATATTCCAAAGATGATATATTTATATAATAATAATACGACTGATAAAATATAATAAATTTAAAAACCAATTTTATGTATATATTGCAATATTTGAAGTTTTATTATAACAATTCTAAATTTTAATTAAAATACAATGGAATATATATTATTTAATATAATAAGAGTATATATAGTTTTTCTGTATATTTATTTTTGATAAAACGATTTGAAATTACTATATATGACATATATTATTAGAATATATTTTATAAAGGATAAATCAATATATAAGATGATCTTTTAGATATTATATATTCTTTTATATATATACATATGTTTGTTGATTACTTGAAGCAATAAATATATAAATACAGTAGTAGTTCGCTATCTCGATGATTCCACACATGTTCATTTGTTCTACATCTCGATGATTGTTTCGTTTCCTTCATTTTTACATATAAAGTTTAAACGTACAAATTATTTATATTACGATTGTTTTTATTGAAATAAAATTTGTTAATGCTTACTATTCGATTTATTTAATAAATTATATTTTGAATTCTGGAGAACTTCGCATATGGGAGGTGGTCAAAATGGGTTAAGGAATTTAATGTTCATCTTCGAATTAACACTATACATAATTAATATACTATATACATAATTTCAATTCCAAAAATTTTGTAACGAAACTCCTTCAACTTATTCAACATGTCATTCTAATTCTCGATTCTATTCTATTCGGCCCCCTGGAAAAATCGAGAAGTAGAACAAATACTTTATATATACAGCGGTGGTCAGTTAAATAACACACCCATTTCTTGGAATGAATTTTTAAAAATAACTAATGGAAGCAGTAGTGTTAAACCGACTATAAGGGAGTTTATAGAAATGAAACAGTAATACATAATTTCATAATCAATGTAAATAAATATCTTTTCTTTAACAAAAAAATTCTGAACATAAAACGGAAAAAATTCTTAAAGTTAAGTGGTCAGGTATAAATATAGCACAGTCCACGAACTTTGGCTTTATTTGCATATCAAAATAAAAAAATTAATAAAAAATTGATTAAAAGCTGGTTTAATATTTTGTTGGGAAACCTTTCATTTTAATTACTTCAACACATCGACGATGCATACTTTCCACCAAACGTTTGCATCGATCTGATGGCATTGCAAGCCAAGCCACTTGCACGACGGCGCCCACAATTTGTCCAAATTTGTTGGTCACTTTTCACTAATTCCTTTTTCGACATCTCCCCACAAATTCTCAATGGGGTTCAAGCCCGGACTTTGTGCGGGCTAATCCAATACACTATAATTTGTTGTTCTAACAGTCATCTTTTTATGCAACGAGTGGTGAGTTTGGATCGTGGTCGTCCATAAATTTGCTCTTAAGTAGGATATTATCATCAGCATATGGTTCTATTGCATTTTCAAGTATTGGTTTTATACATATACTGATTCATTTCCCCTTCTATTCTGTGTATTGGACGAATACCATGCCAAGATAGCGCTCCCCAAACCATGATATTACCGCCAGTACGTTTTACTGTTTTAATGTGTATAACGGATTGATGCTTTGATTACGTAAACGTCTTACATACACTTTTCCATCTGATTCACATTGATTATACTTAGATTCATTGGTCCATAACACATTTTTCCAGAAATTTATCGGTTTTTGTATACATGATAAATTGTACTTGTAAAACTAAAATATTTGGCGTAATGAATCACTGTGTTATTTAACTGTCCACCACTGTATATAATTTGTTTAATTTATTTATTTATGTATATAGCCGAACTTATAACTTCAGACATGTAAACTTTATGTATTTTTATATATTCTTTATATATACATATTGATTCTTGTCACGAAATATATTCCTTATATTTTCATTTTATTTAAAATGTGATTTCTTATCAATATGTCTGTTCATATTCATAAAAAAGTTATTTGACGACCAAGTACATGGAGATTTTTTTTTATATATGTTTATTCTGTAAACAAAGGTGATAAATATATTTTAATTCAATAATAAAGGTGACCATATGCAAAAATATAAAGGTTTCGTTTCAAATCCTTCAATTCTATACATATGTATAATAAAATATATTAAATAAATTCTCATTAATTTCTATATTCATTGACTTGAGACTGACTTGCGGAGTTTAATCAAAGAAATTGTGTATGATGAGTTAAATTTTAAGGAACATAACATTTTAATGTAAATTTTTTAATCATAAAGAATTCTGGCTAAGTGAAATCTTTGAATTTATCGATATAATTATCTAAAAAAAAATCCAAACGTATGTATATTAGATTTTGTTTCCTGAAAAATAAAATTTGAATAGTTGGTATTACCTCATTTTATATAGTGTATTTTTATTATCTAATGCAATATACAATTTTTATAATGTAAAAATGGTATAATAAACTGAATAATTTTCCATGTCATTTTTATTTTATAATTTATATTTTATATATTATATATCGATGGATGGATTGCGGATATAACACTTTTATTACAAAAGTTCTTTTCTTTTTTTTTTTTGAAAAACTTTTACTAGAATAGTTATATAGAGATGCGATAATTGTATAGTTATATACACATATATAGTTTCGGAAAAAACTCTATATTATATTTTACATATAACACAAATTATATTATATGTAAAAATAATCATTTATTTATATAATATATAGTATTAGTACTTCATAAATTATTTCATAATTGAAGTTATAATTTATTATGTTTTATAGTTTGTTTAATATGTAATTTACTATAAACTCCATTCTATATATTGGGACACTGCATTAAAAATGTCGATTTTGTGGCTTGAAAATGGCATTTATTTGTATAACAAAATGATTGAGTACATTCACCAATATATTGCCCATCGTTAGCTTATGACTTCTTACCATCTTTTTGGAAGTTTGTTGATTCCTCGTTTGAAGAACTCCTCATCTTTTGTCCCAATCCATTCATCGAACATTTTTTGTTCAATTTCTTTGCAAATTCGCCCAGTTGTCGTCGGTAGCGATCAGATATAACCGTTTCGTTTAAAGAAAGTTATTAAACTTCCCCGTAAAACAACTTTTTCAGGCAAGTGTTTCGACATATTCGAAGCAAAAAAAAAAGCTTTGTTGTTTACACTTCAATGAAATGACATATACTGAAATTTATAGAGTAATGACAGACAAAAAAAAAGAATATGGGCGCGGTGTGCTTCGATGCACACAACGATAGTTACGCCAACCGTTATCTAAATCGACATTTTTAATGCAAGGTCCCTATATATTGCTTTTTTCTTTTTTAAAAGTAAAAAAAAATACGTTTATAAATTATAAATTATTTTACCATAAAATATTATCGATTATTATGTTAATATTATATAGTTTTAGAATTGTTTCTAATCATTGAAATTTGAATACGACAATTGCATCGCTAGATGTTTAGTGTTTTCGAATTAAATCAATTAATTTAATATATCTCATTTAAATTTTCATTGTTTTGTTTTTAACTTATAAATAACTCAAAGTCACATCATAAAAAGATTTTCATTATTGAAATTTTTGGTAAATTATTTTTAATATAAAAAAAATGTATTTTTTGCACTTTATTGCTTTATTTTTTATGTATATACGCATTTTTATTTTTTCATTAATTTTCGCAACATTTTGTGTCTGTGTGTATGTATATATTTTAAAGGCGACAAATAAACATAAAAATACAATTTCGATATAAACTAATACACTATATATATTGACTCATATAAAATGAAAATAAACTATATATATATATATTTAATGCCAAGCTATATGTTTATATACGACTTAATTATATATCTATAATAGATTAATTATATTATATAGAGTGAAAACATAAAAAAATATACTTTATTATATATCCTTTATTATTATACCATACATATA
The DNA here is from genome assembly GCA_958336335.1 of Dilophus febrilis. Lineage (NCBI taxonomy): Eukaryota > Metazoa > Arthropoda > Insecta > Diptera > Bibionidae > Dilophus > Dilophus febrilis. The sequence continues at coordinate 10,280,559 of OY284472.1, read as the reverse complement.
TTATATAGCTAGAAAAAGATCATTAAAAAAATAAAATAACATCCACACATAAAAAGACAAATTTTATATATAACTTATAATTGTTTTTATACATATATACAATAATATTTGATATATATAGATTTTCTATTGCAATATCTATCGATATATTCACATATAATCAAACAAAAATATATTATATTTGGAATCCATACAATAAGGATATAGAAACAAGAAAAATACAAAATGAAGGTCCTAATTAAGGATACATAAAAAAAAAGAAAATAATATATAAATTAAAATTGTTATTATATTAATTGTACATATAAAAATATACCATATATTGTATTACAAAATGAATATTTCCTCTCTTTTTTTTTATATTACATTATTATTACCATATATCGGATCGTATCTATATATTAAAGAAAAAAAAACAAAGTATAATTAAGATTCTAATTATATTTTTCGTTTATAAAATAAATCAATTGTATATAAGAATTCATACTTCTCGACTATACATAAATAAATAAATAAATAAGGAAGTTCGTATATATAAAATCCTATCCTATATATATCCCCGGTATCTATTCCCACATATGTATATGCTCATCCGTATTAAAATAATTTCATTATATTCGTATATCATAATAATAAAATGGATTATTTTATATATTTTACCCTGTCATAGCTTTATATTGGCAAAAATGTGTAGAATGAAGGGATGATGCGACATAAATAATTGCTCCATATAAACATATTTTGTAATATATAGGTTATTATTTTATTTTTATTCTGATATAATTTATATAGAATAAAATATCTGTTTTTATGCACTTAACTCTCATATCGTTTAGAATTACAATTATACCATATCTGGTATTTCTTTAATTTCAAAATGTTTATGACATATTTACAAAAGATCATGAAAAATTGCGATACATCATTTTAAATGGTTTTAATATACGAATTTTCCTAGATTTTTCATTTTTATTATAAAAATTAAACATATAATAATATAAAATTAACATATTTTTTAATATTAAATTTAGGAAAATGTATACTGCACGTATAGGAAAATTATTTGTAATTTGGTAACCAGGTAACCATAATCTGAATGAATAGACTAGCGATGGAAAGGTATTTTTATCCTCTATTAGAATAAAATAACAATATATAATGTCTGAAAACAAAGTCTTACTGAAAATTGCCATAATTTGATAAAAATTCTCAATACTTATACATTTTATAAAGTAACCAAATAATATTTTCCAGTATTTAAAAAGATTATGAAAAACTAATATAAGTCTTCATGTTGATCATTTTAATGGTTTTCATATGAATTTTCCGAGATATTTCAGTTTTAAATTTGCATTAAAATCAATTTTTTAAAGGAAAATTTATCAGATACTAAAATTATTGTAATTTCCTAACCCGATAACGATCCGGAATGAATAGAGACCAGCGTTGAAAAGGTATTTTTATCCTCTATAAGAATAAAGTAACATTCTTGATTGTTTTAGAACAAATTCCTAATGAAAATTGCAGGCATTTGATAAAAATTCCCCAATTTTTTATCAAATGCTTATACATTTTCTAAATCAACAAAAAAAAATGTGATGGTTGAGTGAAAGTTAATTTAATATTTTTAATCATATATACAAATCTATTGAATATTATTTTTTATTTTATCATTGCACGCAGACAAATTAATAATTACTTTTGCATCAACACACTCATATAAAATATGCATTCAAAATATCCAGTTATTAAATTGTTTTTTTTTTATATATTGTATTAATACCATTTATATAATAATATCACGTCAAACAACAACAACAACACAAATTATATTATTATTATTACAATGATTGTGCGTATGATGGTGATCATATATCGATCAATATTACAATACAATCATTTACCGTAATTTATTTTATATACAATATAATATTTTTTTATAATATATTTTCAACAGACATTACCGTATATTATAATAATTTTTTTTTTATTTTATATACTACATATATTGAAATATCGCGTCATTAGTAGAAAAGATTTCAATCCATTTAGTTGATTTATTTGTAAGTGTTTTTTTTTTCAATTGTGTTTTTTTTGTGTGCTTTGATTTACATTTTTATCTGTTGCTAGTATTCAATATGAAATTAAGGAAACTAATTATTGTAGATGAAATTCATCAGAACATATCCCGAACATTGATTTTATCATTTAGTATATAGTCCTTAAATAAATAAGGTATGTTTATATAGTATACATATAAAAAGATTATAAATTTTATGGAATTTTCCATCAGATTTTCTATTGAATTATATATGCGCATAATCAGTATCATGACAATGTATAATTAAAAATTTATGTATATAACAATTGGCCTAACTGTAATTTTATAAAAATTGATGTTAAATTTTTTTTTTTATTTATGGGTATTCAAACAGGTCCGTACTATCTTTATTGTGTATTATTTATTTATTAATTCTTTTTGAAGTTGTATTGTAAATATTATATACTATTGGTAAATAATAAAAAAATCTGTAGCATTCAATAGTTAATCTAAAATACATTCCTGTTCTGATATTTATGCATCATTATTCCTATATATTAATAATTTGTAATGAATATAAAATTCTATGATTCGAAACAGAATTTAGTTTTTAAATAATCTGTTAATTAATTTTAAGATAATTAGTAGTTTATAAAAGTATTAAAGTTAATTTCCATATACCATATACGAATTTCAAAATGATTATCATCTGATAAATGTTCCAAACAATGTAAGTTGTAAACATTTTTTTTAATTATATTTATTCAATTAGGAAAGTTAATGTTTTACTAAAAAGAAAAATAAAAACAATAGACTTATACATTGTTTTAAATCAACACTCTTGAAATGATTGTTATTTTTGTATAATTACTTTATATTGTAAAAATTGAATAGTTTAATATTTATAATAGAAAGGTATTTCAATATATCTTTAAGAATAAAATAATAATATATAATATTACAAAAAAAGTCACTTTGATAATCATTTTATATAAATCGTCAATACTCATTCATTTTCCAAGTGCACTAATACATTTTATTGCATATTTAAAAAGATCATAAAAAATTACTAAAGGTCTTCTAGTATCACTTTTGTCGCTTTCTTATGACTTTTCCGAGATTTTCCACTTTTAAGTAAAAATAAATCATATTTTTTTCTGTTAAATTATTCAAAATTTTCCCCATTTTCAAATTATTGTAACTTCCGAACAAGGTAACCAATCTTTATGATTAGACCAACAAAAGAAAGGTATTTCCATGCACTTTAAGAATAAAATAAAATAAACTAGAATTTGAAATTAAATCATATAGATGAATGCAATTATTTCATAAAAATTGTCAATACTCAATCATTTTGCAAGTGGACCCATTCATTTTATTGCATATTTAAAAAGATCATAAAAAATTACTAAAGTTCTTCTAGTATCACTTTAGTAGATATTATGTGAATTTTTCCAGGTTTTTCATTTTTAAGTAAAAATAAATTTGTTAAAAGTATTTTGTTTAAGGGTAATTTATGGAAAATATACCACATGTTAAAATGATTGTATTTGTTTAACCCTCTGTGCCAAACGGAATTTAAACTATCGGTTTGGCATATAGGGTCTGACCAGACCTCTATGTATTACCATACAATTATATGAGAGTTTTGTATCCAAACGTTTTTATCAAACCCGTCCAATACTGAGTTGAGGGTAAATTATAGGCGATCAAATGTTGGGAAAGGTCAAAGAGTTTCAAGTTGCTAGCTCAACCCGATAGCTTACTAAAAAACGATTGCAATTGTAAAAGGTGGTAAAGCAATTGTAAAGCGGGACCCATGCGTCAAACGGAGGTTTAAATTAAATTAATTTTAAAAAACATTTAAATAAAATCATAAACATTTTTTGATTCACTTTAGGTTTTTTCCAAATGAAAAACTATTTCATTTACTATATGTTATGAAAGGGGTTTGTTTTTTATTTTGTTGCGTAATGGAAAAAAAATCCCCTTTACGAACATACTGAAAGTTCATATATACGCGTTATATTTTTTTAAATACCCAACATTAAAAAGATAACTCTTATTATATTATTGACGTTTTTTTTTTGTTTTGTTTTGTATAATTTCTTTTATTCTACAAATTTATTTACATCGTCGACTAAATATATATGGATGCAAAAAAGAAAAATGTTTATATCTATCTATGGTATATATACGAAGCATATTCGTTTTTAATTAAAACCAATATTGAGTCTATTATATATATTGGAGAAAAAAAAACACAATATTCTATATATGCAATATAATATATCTTGTAATACATATATTTTTTTAACCTCATTTTAACCCTATATATATACTATAGAATTAATATATATCTTTATATACCTATTAGATAATGTAATATACAATATAAATTCAATATATATTATAGATATACTCGTCTATAAAAAGGATGTGTATAATAAAAATTCAATTGCAATATATTCAAAGCAATAGCACTATATATATAAACAAATTCCATATATATATTCATTCTTTTATAAATATTATTACTTCATCACATTTTCATTTCATGAATATATCTATATAATAAAAAAAAATACATCATCATTGTACATATATATATATAGAATAAATATATTCGTAATTTATTTATCCATATGTATATCCAAAACGAACATTATTAATATACGTATACAAAACTTTTTGTATATTATTTTACATATATCTAAATCTCAAGAAAATGAACACATTCTCATCGCATATATATATATATTATTTGATGACCAGGAAAATGTATAATATTTTCATAAAATTTGTCTGGCAGAATGGCGCCTTTAAACCTGTTACGCATAACAAAATGTTTGTGCTTTTATTTATTTTCCATCCATATATCCATATATATATATACTAATCTATATGTATATATTATATAGATATGGTATATATATTAAAATAACACTGTTTACATACACCGCATATATATAATAAAATACACTATATATATATGGCATTTTTTTTTATTTGTGAATGCCTTTATACGATGATATGTATATATATATATATACATTCAGATTATACAGATTTAAATTGAGAGCAACAAGAGGAGTATTTATATATATATATATAACATCTATAATTTCACCATATATAAATATACATTTGTTGGTGTATATATACAAATAAAAATTTAGATGACAAAACCAACACATAATATATCTATAATACTATAGGGTTCGTCGAAGTGATAGCAGAAATTTTAATGTTAAAAAATCATTTAAAGCATAATTGAACAAATACAATAAAATTTGAGAAAAACAATAGGTTTTTTTTTTAAAAAGGAAAAGGAAATTTACTTTACTTTTATGATTCATGTTTATATTTAATCTTATAAAATTGAATCCTATATTTGCGAAAAGGAAGTATACTGCATTGAATAGGATAAAACAATATATTAATAATAATAATAATAAATTTGGGTCACAAAATCCATATATTCATAACTATATATGTTTAAATTGAAAACCTTTATACAATTTGATAAAATTATTTTTTCTATATTCATTATATTCTATAAAGGATCAATTATTATTCCACTATATAAATAAATTTGTTTGAATATACATATATATATATATATATATATAATTTACACAGGTTATTTTTCTTCTTTTACAAAAATAACACTAGTGCATATATAATAATAATGAATGTGCCGTCGTCGTCGTCGTCGTCGACTCTCGGTTGCTAGTGTTTTTTTTGTTTGTTATATACGCATATACAATTTACTCTACAATCTATATATTGACAAAAATGTGATGAAAGTCTATAAAATTAATGGAAAATAAAAACATTAAATTATATATATCTATACAAATACATGACGATATCCGCACGTATATATTATACATTAATGTATATATAAAAAAATAGTATCATACACTAATCGCACTAGTTTTCATTGTTTTTGATCGTATAGTTGGGTTTTTTTTAATCAAAATTTTCAACTTACAAAGATATTTAAATATAGGTTTTGGTGATCTATAATCATATTAAGTTGGTTCCACTCAAAGACCCAACTCAACTCTTTATATGATAATAAATGATGAAAAAATTAAAAGAATCCCTCCAATATTGATTTGATCAGCTAAAAAAACATAAATTTAAATTACAAAAAAAAAACCATATATATGCCTTGAATGTGAATGACGAGAGAAAGGAAAAATTAGGATATGTTTTTTCATATATTTTTTTTTTTCGTTTTATTTTCAAAAAAATTAACACATAGAGTATTTATACGAGATGAAAAGCGAGGGACAAGGATACATTTCTATATATAGGGTATATTATATGAAATGAAAACTTAACAAACAGTTGATATGTCTATATAGATATAAATATATAGTATGTAATATGTTATATAGTGTATATTAAAATATAGATGCATATATAAAATAAAAATATCAACGATATAAACGGAAATAGGCGCCTCATCTCTGTTGTTATTCCGTCGCTTTAGTAATTTGATGTGTATACATGCATATATATATATGATGGTGGTACTACATATAATGATGCGCGTTTAAGAGGAGGCCAAATAACAACAAAACAACAACATATTATATATACATATAAAAGTTTTAGATCATATACATATTAGTATACATATACATATTAGTTTCATACATACAGATCCGATCCTATATTAATTGAAATAGATATAAGTTTCCTTCAAATCATTTGTAATCTTAAAATTGCCTTTATGCATATGCATTTCATTTTAACTCTATTTGCCAAGCACGAACCGTATACCGAACGTATTTCTATGGCATGATTTGATTATTTTTATAGTTTTCTATTGAAACAATGAACACAGAATAGGAGTGTCCTTTCAAAGTAAAATCTTTTGGTATCCGTTTTGAAGCTCCATAAAGTTATTATATAAATGAATCTATTTTATAATAAATTTAATTGAGCCTTTTATATGTTTTCCAATTTTCCGCTAAATCAATTATACATTTCATAATCTCTTCTCATTTCATAATTATATTTTCATAATCTTTTGAAGAATTCGATTGGAATTCAAATAACTATATGTTGATATCAATCAAGTATCTCGATAAAATTCAACAATTTGTAATGAAAGAAAAAAATGTATTCTATAACAAATATTAATTCTTCAATTGTTCTCTATCCAATCCATTCAGTTTTGAATTCGAATTAATGTGTAATGATAATTTTAAATATTTTCACGTTTTTTTTCAATTTATAGACACACCGACCTACATACTAAAAGGCACGGAACTGATTATATATACATATATAATATAATAAAAGAAAAACTAAATTGAAAATAAAGAAATTTTCATTTTCTTTTTGCAATAAATATTTTATTATATTATTATGATTATTTTGATACATGCAAGCGAATCAATCTTAATGCGAAATTTTATATAGATTTTAGTTTTAAAAATGTTGATAGAACTCTATATTTTTGTCTTCTGTTGAACATTTTGGTTATTTTTTCCACTTTTCCTCTTAAACATTTGGGTTATTTTGTTCAATTATTATTCCATATTTTAATTATATTATACTCTCAATCCCACAGTCCAAATCATGCACGATTTATTATTTAATGTTCAACTTTATTTACTACTTGTGTCCATTGAATTAGATAATTGTTAATACAATTTTTTAAAGACATTCTGTATATTTTTCGCGTTGTTTTATATTTTTTTTATATAATTTTTATACGAATAATAAAATAATTATCGTTTGTTTTTATTTCTTCTATATTGTCTGCGTATATATACTTTTTAAGTTATCTATTTTTATCTATATATAAATATATATATTTATATCTGTGATAACGATAGCGAGTTTCAATTAATGAACATGAATTAATTTATATATATTTTCTTCATTAATTTTCTCATCATTTAGAAATATATGTATATTATTATTATACACAGTGCGACAATTAATATTCCGGACTGGTCCTAGGAAATACATTAAAAACACGATTGTTGAAATTATTTTTTTTTATTTATTTAAAATATTCTCCTCCTGATTCAATACAACTGTTACATCGATTTAATAATGATTTAAATGTGTGTTCAGCTCATTTTGTGGTATTGCCTATAGTGCGCATGTAGATGCTGTTTGAATGGTTTCAATATCCTCAAAAAAACATCCTTTCAATTTCATTTTAAGTTTTGGGAACAAAGAGAAGTCACATGGTGCTAAATCAGGTGAATTTGGTGGATGATTTAACACACAGACTTGATTTCGTGTCAAACACTGGCGAACAATGAGTGAAGTGTGATTTGGTGCATTATCGTGTAACAAACACCAACTATCTGATTCACAATATTCAGGTCGAATGCGACGAATCCTGCCCATCAAACGCTTCAAAACTTCGATATACTATGCGCCACTAACTATTTGACCAGTTGGAACGAGTTCTTTATGGATAATTCCCTTGCGATCGAAAAATGTTACGAGCATTGTCTTGATTTTCGATGGAACTTTTCTTGTTTTTTAGCCTGTGTTTTAGCCATCTACGAATCGTTTATACCACTCAAAAACTTGTGTTCTACCATACAATTATCGCCATTAACTTGCTGGATCGATTTGAACGTTTCTGTTGCAGATTTACCAAGCCTTGCGTTGAATTTAATGACTGCTCTTTGTTCCATGTTAAAATTTCTACTTCAACTAAAATATTGTTTCACAAGAAATGTCATAACTTTTTTATTTGTCAACCAAATGCAATGAAATTTTTACAGACGATAGAGAAAATATCAAGCTTCAAAACGCATGTCTCATCACATAGATCTCCCCACTGGTTATATTGAGATATGGTCTGAGTCCCGAATATTAATTGTCGCACTGTGTATATATATTTTTGTTATACGTATTTATATATATATATATATATATAGGGAGGAAATTTAATTTTCTACAAAGAGTTTATTTTTCCAAATTTGTAATTGGTTTTTAACAATAATGTTTTATTTTAAAGAATAATATATAGAATTATTATATAAATATGAAAAGTTCATGTATTTCTAATTGGTTATCATTTAGAAATGCATATTTGATACAATTCAGTATATAGAAGTTAATTTATCTTTTAAAAATATTATATATATGAAAATATATGAAATAATGTTTATAAGAATTTTTAAAAATGATTGATATAAATTATTAAATGGATGTATAGAACATTTATATATATTTATAAAGAAATTTCTCATTTCTCTATAGAATTTACAAATCAGTTTATATCACTTATATCTTATATAGGTACCTTTCGGATTCACTTATATAGATTTATCTGATCTATATATGTATAATGGCAATATATATTTTGTGTATGCCGTAACCAAACAATAATATATAATACAATATGTAAAAAATTCATATCACAAACATTTATATTAATAATAAATGATATCTTTCTCTCTCTATATATATATGGTATATATGTTATATTAGATTTTCAGGTATATGTTTATTGAAGTAAAATATATACCTGAAAATGCATCATAATGTTTTGACTAGACTTTTATTTGAAATATAATTTTCAATGAAACAAATATCAGTTGTGATAACTCTATATATATATGAATATTATTAACTGTCAAACTTCAGTTTACATAAAAATATACAAATATATATTTAATTGTAATGAAAAAAGTGTATATATTAAAGGAAAATAAGTGTTTAAAAAAGAATACCAAACAATTGTATTGTCAATTTTGCATATTTCTTGTATATGTTTTTCGCATCAGAATTGAATTGATCAATTAATTTTAATAGTTTTATATGACTTTAGTAAATAGACATATACCTTCAATGGGGATGATATTCAATGGGGATCTTTTTTTTAATATTCCTATAATTACATTTTCCTATAATTTTTATCAATAAAAACTCCTCATTAAACGTATATAACCGAATAAAAACAAATGGAAAAATAACATTTAAAAACTTCCAAAACTTAACTAATAAATTACTTTACTTATATATATGTATCGTAAATGTTCAATTGTTTAGTTGCTTTATTGAATATTCAAAATATATTTTGTACAAATAAAAACGGGAATTATTTGTTCTATTTTCGAAGAGCTATGATGTAATATGTGAATGTATGTCATACGATATAGCTGAATTATTTCAAATAATATATTTGGTAAAGGAAGACAATAAAGATTTAAAAAATTCACGTTTTTAGACATTTTTATCTATAAAAGGTATACCGCGGGGACCTTTTTTTTTAATATACTCTAGGCATCGTTAAATTTGGATTTCTTTTTTGATAGCATTTTGTTAAAGTTTGGGCAATTTCACAAAAAAAAAAATTCAATTCAATTCAATTACTTCAAAGAAATGTTCCAAGAAAATAGATAAAAGTTTTCTATATTAATAAGTATATATCAACATATTTTGAATCCAATTGTATTACATCAAAATCCAAAAAAAAATATACAATAAAACTCATAATACTAAAAGGTAAAATCATCTATCATAAATTTATATTTATATATTGTGTTAAAAATACGAACACCTTATTAATTGAAATAATTTTTATATATATAAAATTCATCATTGTATTTCAAATTCAATTGAAATATAAAATCGCCGGTGAACGACACACATTCATCATTTTAAAAACACGGTAAATTTTATTTTGTGTGTGATATAAAATAAAATTTAGTAAATTTTTTGGTAATGTCGCGGCGGTTATGTATTGTAAAATTGATTTTATTTATTAAATTAAATGATTGTATATAATTGAAAATTATTTTATTGACTTTGAAAATGTTTTAATACAAAAATTTTCCATTAAGAAAATTGGTATGGGAAAAGTGTGAAAATTGCGATTAAATTTTGATTATGTATAGTTTGTTATTTTATTATAGTTAAATTTTAATTTAAATTGTTGTTTTTTTTATTGGTTTTATTTTTCTATCAAATTAAATTGTTTTAATAATTTTTTTTTTTTTTCAAAATGTTATTGTTATTAAAAATGTGTGTTGTTGTAATACAAATGAATTTTATATCGTTGGATTTTGTATATGAAGGTGTTTTGAATGGAATAAATCATATGATATATGGTATATATATATTTTTGTTATAAAGCGTGTATTTGAAAAAATAACTGGTTGAACTCATTGTGATGAATTGTGTTTTTGGTATATAATCGCATAATATTTTATCTATAATAAAAATTATTATTTATCAAATCATTTATATGAGAATATACCGGATTGTTTCTATATAATCTATATATAACATTTTCCTCAATATATTCTGAACACTTTCGATATCGTTGTATTAATATTTATTATACCTTTATATTAGATTTAATGTTATGAATTATTTTTTCATATTTATTATTTTATATATATATTTTTTTAATCATTTCTTTTATTTTTTCATTATTTATTTCAGGTGAGTGTTGACCTTTTAGATTTGTTCATTAATAATAAATTTCAAACTATTTGTGAGTATTTTTGTTTTATTTTTTGAACAATTATTCTATATTAAATATAAATATTTTGTATGATTGTTTAACTATCAAATTTTCCTTTATGAATTACGATCGTTTATGCGGAATGGTATGTATGTGAGTTTGTGCGTATGTATTTATGCAAAGATAGATATACAATACTCTTGAACTAAAGCATCCTATTTGTTTCACATTTTATGGTTTTAATAACGAAAAGATAAACAAGTTAGAATCTTCAATCTTATTGAGCTGTGTATGGATTTGTATGGACCACACCATACAAAACCAAATGACATTTATAAAGGCCTTAGCATTAGAGCTTTACCAAAAAAATTAAAATTCAATATTATAAAAAGTAACATTCTTTGAAAACATGTTAAAAGCATAATATACATATTAAGGTTTCCTATATACGATGGGTTCTATAACTGCATTTTTGTTTTTTATTTTACCAAATACTTTTGGTTTATATAATATTTATAGAACCATAAACTAAAAACAAACAACAGAATGAAATTTATATACAACATGATTTAAAACAACTTTAGATTTGAATAATATTCGAACTATATACATATATGTATAAATATATATGACAATAATCGCACATGAAATTTGATATAGTAACTATATATTCTATATATTTATATATTCAAAAAATACATAAACAAATAATGAAAACGGATGAAAAATCTGTTTTATATATACAATTTTTGGATTTTAAAGTATATAGTCATATCATTAGATAGTGGTTTGATTTTGCATATAAATATATTTATTATTATTTATATACACGGTATTATACTTTCAAATTATATACCCATTTACATCGCGTCATTCAGTATACCATATATACATTATCGTATATTTATATAACATAATATATTATTGTTAAAATTTTTATATATATCAATATATATGAATCATATATAAACACAGGATATTCTATTATTGAATACCGCGTGACAATTCACAATTCACTGTGATTTTCCATTAAATGTGCTTCCCTTTTAAATACCATATATTGGTTTTAATATACAAACATTTCCCCTATGCTTACTTTATAAACGTTTTATACACACGCAATTTTCCAATTCCAACAAAATTATATTTACCATTTCCTCCTTGGTTTTCGTGTACGGTATATAATCAATCGTATATCGAAATACTCGATTTTCTTTGAAATTTTTCTTTGAGATTTAGGTCCATTCATTATATTCACCCAGTCTGTTTAGAGGACGATATAAGCGTAATAAGTAAATATTAGTATATAAAAAAAATGAGGCGTTTATACGAAGACAAAAAATTTTATATATTGATAATTTTTAAATATATATAGTACTATATGGATGGATATATGTATATTAATATATAATATTGATTTCATTTATAAATTGTGTTTGTTTATTATTATTTTGTTTTTATTTATTTTTTTTTTGTCAATCTACTTCAATTTCAACTAACCAAAAAACCGAAAAAAAAACAAATATGTATTATAGTAAATTTTATTTATATATAAAATCAGATCGAATATATTTATACAAAAAAATTGGGGGGGGCGTTCATTCAAGAATAAAAATTAACCAGATTTTTTTTTTTTTTTTACATTTTATATCCCCAAAAGAGATATTTTAAAATATTCAATACTATATAAAAAAAAACAAGTCTATATTTGAAAATATAGTAAAAAAATAAAAATTCATATATATACTCAATCATTAAAAGCTTATATTTGTTCTTCTAGTTCATCGCTTAACTCGACTGCTGATGGATTTCATAATAAATATACAGATTTATAATAATATTTATTAATACCATATATATCGAATATAAAAATAATCTAATAATGAATATGGTATATATGGTAATTTGAGAAATTTTTTGTTTGTTGATGATATACACATTATATATATATAATTATTTTATATGATATGAGGTTGAATTAAAAAACAAAAAATATATATGTGACGAGTATATGCGGGAATAAAACCAGAATAAACAATTTTATAAATAGTTAACTATTATTTATATGTATATTCACAAACTGACATATTTATAGATTATATTGTTTTAATTTATTTGTTATTTATTTGATGCTTGAAAACTTTTAAAAAATAATATTTTTGCGTTTTATGTGATGCGGTTTGTATAATTTACAATAATATGATTGTCAAATGAATAAACAAAATAGGTTTAAATGAATAATTTTATCACATTAGTGAATAAGATGCATTTTAAACGATTTCAATTTTGTATTTATATTTCAGTATTTCTTTAGAAAATTTAGTTTAGAAAAAAATACAAAATTTGCACTGAAAATTTTATAGAATTTCCACAAAAAATTTTAACAGAATTTGCCCCGGAAAATTGTAAAACATTTTCCCCGAAAACCATACGTACATTATGTTCTTTAAAACACTACACCGAATTTCCTTTATAAAATTATACATAATTACAATTAGAATTTCATTTAGAAAGTTATGCAAAATTTCCTTTCGCAAAATAATGAAAGAATTTCTTTTAAAAAATTGTACAGACAGTGCCCTTTAGAATTAATCCAATATTTGCTTTAGAAAATTATTCGTATAATGGGATTTAAATAATTATACAAAATTGTGCCTAAAGAAAATTATCCAGAATTTCCTTTACTTTTATAAACTAAATTATACAGAATTTCCAATTAGATACTTTAGAAAATAAACACAGAGTATATTCTTTAGAAAAATTTTAGCAAAATTATACAGAATTTGCATTAAGGAAATTAAGCAGAATCTCTATATATACAAAAAAAACTTACCCTATTATAATATTTCGAAACGGAAATCTGTGTGTAAATATAAAAATAATATTTGAATTATATATACACAGATTTTCAAACATATTTTTTTTGCAATCCTCTAAATCCGAATATCATATGAAAAGGATTTAATTGTATAGTTGTATATTAACAATCAAATGAAATCACAATAATTATATTCTGTGTTATTCTGGGCTTATATTGTGGTTTTGTGTTTTTTTTTTTTTTGGAAATCTATATTAGTATCATATATTCTTCGAAAAATAACAAATAATTACCAATTCAAAATTCGACAATCAAAAATATTATTATTAATATGTTATCCACATATACGCACACATTGCCTGAATTGAATGTGAATTAAATTTTATAAATATCCATATCATATGTATGGTATATAGGAAAACAAATACAATATACATTTTCAATAATTATACAATATTTATATTTTATAATCAAGAACTTTTGTTCTGAGGCACAAAAAAAAACTGTTGTTGAATAGAATAACAAAAAAAAGCAATTAATGTTAAAAATACATGTGATATATATTTTATATAAATAAAAAGAGTTTTTTCTATCCCGTGGTTTTTTAAATAAAAATAAAATTAAATTTATTGGTCTATGATTGAAATTGAATTGAATTGTTTGTGTTTTTTTTTAAATGTAATATAGATTTATATTATTATTAGTGACGGATATGAGAAAATGTGTCCTAATTATTCCAATGATAAGCTAACGAAACATTCTTAAAATCAAATTAATTATAATTAAAAAAAAACAAACAAAATTTCCCGGAAAAATCAACAATTTTCAATGTGTCAAATTACATCCATGTATCATTTTCTATATGTGTCATATGAAAATTTGAATGAATTTCATTTTCATTAAGGAACAATTGAAAATCATATCATTATGTTTCAAATATATATTGTTTCCAAAAAGTGTCTGCGCGAAAACTTGTCCTGATTTTTCTTGATTTTCCTGATTTATTATTGGTTTTTCCTATTCAACCATATATGACCAATGTAAAAATGATTCTTCTACAAAAAAATCAGAAATCTATTCAGTGTTTCAAATGATGCAAAGAAAATAAAATTTTAAATACAATTAATAATTCAATATAACTCTATCAATTTATTTATTTATACTGCTTAGAGTTAGTTATAATGCAATAAAAGTACTCACACCATTATAACTAAATGAGTCTTCAAAAAGAATATACCATTCAATTATAACAATAAGTTTTTGATTTTTTTTTTATCAATTTTTAATACCTTCGATTCATATAATATATAAAATTGTAATATATTTGATTAATTAAAACTTTTTTGATAATATATACGAGTTTTATTATATGAATAAATGGGATTATAACAAAACAACAAATGTAAGAATATATAAATCATAATATTTATTTTAACCTTAAAATATAGAGTCCAATTGAAATTAAATAATGGAATATAATTCATATATACCTCAAATATATATGAATATATAAGAATATATACATCATAAATTGGCATTTTGAATATACCATACATAAAATATATACATATATAGTATATATAGGGAGAGTCTACAAATATTTATAAATGTGTCATTCACTTGATCTGTCACAATCAGACAGCATTTATGTATACCTATATAGAGTATAGAAATAGATATAGATATTTGATTATTCAAAAATTTTCATTGTTTTACTTTATTTAATTTAGGTGAAAATTTATATATACATAGTTTATGAATGCAAATTTAGATTATTATTGGTTTGATTTTATATTGAATCAAATAATAATATTGTATATACATTCCCAAATTGTTATATAATTTGACTAAAAATATGTGTAATATATTGATTGAATCTATATATGTGATATATAAACTTTATATTTGATTTTTAAACCAAAACAACTATTTGTTTTTGTACATCTATATACCACCAATTCATATACCACTTTAACCACTATTATATCGGACACCTGCTATTTTATTCATATGCTCGATTTTGAGATGCCAAAAAAGGACTTTCAACAATAATTTTTTTAATCCTTCTAATTTTATTTCATAAAATTATGGTTTTAGTTAAATAATTAAATAATAGAAGTAAAAAAAACTTTTAAATTCAATTATTTATGGATCAATTTAACAAAAACAAACCATAAAAAAAGTTTGACCATTATAATATCGTACACTTATATTATACCCCACTAATCTTCTTTGTAACGTCTCCTTTGGCCTTTATGTTAGACTCCATTCTCTTATACATGGTATTTATTCCGATATTTTGCATTCATCCGGTTTTAATTTTTTTAATTCCTCATTTCAGTGATTTTTCCTTGAAATTCTTCATTCCTTCAATTGTAACTTTCTTATAATTTTTTAACTTTGTTTTATTGGTGTCCACAATGATTCTATTGGATTTAAATCAGAACTTGAAGATATTCATTTCTAAAGGTGGATTTAAAAACCAGTTCTCAGGGGCTTTAGCGGTTTGTGGTACAGCAACATCTTATTATTCTTATTGGAATGTATATAATAGTGGTTAAAGTAGTATATATCGTTTTTTATCAGTCATATTGTAAAAACCAAAAAAAAAATATAGATCAGAGTTGAATTAAATTATTATTGTATAAAATAATTGTATAAAATTCATTTGAAAAAAATACAAAATAAAATAATTCATGATAATAAAAATTAATTAAAAATAATAAATAAAATTATATTTATATATCTAATATAATATTCAATTCATATATAATAAATAAATAAATATAAAAAAATAAAATGCTAGATTTTATTTTTGAAAAATTCCAATATATTTTTATTATTTACACATCCATATGTATATATAGTATAAGTAAAGTGTAGTGTTTTAAAATAAAATACGACAAATACCCATATCTATATATAGTTAATGATATATAATAAAACATTGTATATTCCATCTATTTATTATCAAAAAAAAAATAAATAAAAAAATTGGAACATATAAATATAATACCAGTATATATATACATATAATATATTTTGAATAAATGTGATGATTTCAATGCCCCGCATATATTTAAATTTAATTCATATAGTGTAATCTCGATAGTTGAAACATCAGTTTTTTTTTATTTTGTTTACTCAATTTTTTTATCCTTAAGCAATACACTCTATAATCATGAACACAAGTTAAGATTTCTTCAAATTATAAATAAAGTAATTTTCGACTCCAAAATACACTAAACCGCACAATTTCCAAACAGAATCCTTTCAAAAAATCAGCGCCTGCGAAAGATTTCGACTAATCGATGCTGTACTGTGAATGTAAACAAGAGTTTTTTTTATATATTCCTCTTAATTTTAGTTTATTTAAAAGGTTGAAATAGTTAACATTTTCGAATACATTATTGTTTTTTTTTGGTTTTTTGATCAATATGTTTATTTATTATATTATATTTGTGATTATATGGAATTTTTCCCTATATACATTTTATTAAAATTTATTATCATCATTTTTCTTATCTTGTTCTCTATGGATTTTCATTTTCTTCTAATGAATATTCTTGATGGTATTCATTTTAAAATGATGAAAATTTGCATATATATAGCCGCTTAAAAACATTATTAGGAAAATCAATGTTTTTTCATATAAATAAACTGAAAGTTTTCAAAATTCAACCATAAATCAGATCAGATAATTATTAATCCTTTTTTTTTTTATTGTAAATCTTTGTTCAAGAATTAATTTCAATTGTAGAGTTTATTCATCGCATTCAATAATTTTTTGTCCTGAGAGTTTTGGGTTTTTTAATATCAAAACAAATTTCTTACAAATTTTGAAAATCATCTTTTGTGTTGAGCTTCAGTTTTACTAATTACGGATGCAATCCTCCAGATATAATCACTGCATGTATTCTTATATGTGCATTTTTATATATCTAATATTAATGACGATATAATAATTATTATTCAATATCCAATATTTGTTTTTCCGTTTGTTGTTTGTTGAATAGAATTCTATCTAACTTTAAACTTATTATTGCACTCCTATAATATTATTTATTACTGATTCTATTTCTAATACCATATATGATACATACTGACGATAATCGATCCATAATAAATAAATATCAAATTTAATTGAATTGTTTAGCATATATATAATATACAATACTATATATGTATATAGATATTTTCAATTTATATACTTTTATTCTAATAATTTTCTCTATATTAATATGTTTGCGGATATATTTGAATATATATTTATTTGAATGTTTATATAAATATATGAAAGCGCACATTATATAGAGAAGATAAACAATAAAAATGTGTATATTATTATTATGATAGAAATAGGTCATTATATATTTCTTGAAACTTATTATAACTTTATTTTGTATGAATATATTTGGAATTGAATATATATAGTTTGTCACACACAGTCTTATATTTCTTTGCTATATATATATGTATATTGCTATGGTAAAAAAAAATCAACATAAAACTTGTAACTATATAGTTATGTATAGATAAATAATGCATATAATAATAGAAGGTTTTATGAATAAATTGTATCGATATATACATATAATTTTAACCTGTTGTCAACTGCGACAGGTTTTGTTTGTTAATCCCCATAATTTTTTTGTTTTTTTTTGGGATTTTTTTTGGGATTCTTTTAAATCGTTTTCTACTTTAATTGTTAAATAGAGGTTTAAAAGTTGATTCAATTTAATTTAAAATAATTTAAATTCCACAACCCGATAAAGGATTATATTTGGATCAGTTTGTATATTATAAAAATGGATTTTTATTGAAAATGGATTCAATATCTTAAAGTTTTCTATAACAATAAGTAAATAAATTTATAATATGTAATATATATATATATATGAAAATTCGTAAAGAAAAATTGAAGAAATAGTTAAATATTTTATTATAATATGTTGATAAAAACAAATATGTATGTATATGGAGTATAGAACATCATATCGATAAATAAATATCATAATGTCATATCAATTTTTCTTTATATAAACATTCATTCATTTCACATATTAACTTTTATATATATAGAAAAAAATTTAATAATAATAAATAAAAGGGAAAAAATAATAAATAAAATGTTTGTTAAGGAATATTTGTGCAAAATATATTCAATATATTTACTATAAACTTATGTTTTGTTATTTATATCTATATTAACGTGTTCACCTTAATTATATTTAAATTTATTTATTTTTGCTTATATATTTGGACGAATTAGTGTGTATTTATTACACTTATATAGTTTTATATTTGATTTATTCGATTGAAGCAATAACAAAAATTGCTGGAAACTTGCAAAAACAATCACTTAAATATAATCAAGCTCTTGTAAAGTTTTACTTTAAAATAATATGCCCAAAATTAAAACAGATTTAATGTAATTTCACCAATCACATTGTAAGGATTTGTCTTGATAAGGGATGAAAGGGATGGGATTATAAAAAAATGCACATTACAAAAGTTTTTCCATTTTTCATCAAACATCCAGATCCAAAATTGTTTAGAAACCTAACGAAATTTTCCTTAAAATCCATTGTATTTGTAATGGAAAGGTTTGAAGAGATGGGATACAAAATATGGTCTAATATACCCGCCATCCAACAGATTTAGATTAGCTACCGAGTGAAAATGTAGGCAAATAAGAACTCTTCCTTAGTCATATAAACGCCTATGAAACAAAAAAAAAAATTCCACTATATAAATTATTAAGTCACTTTATTGTAATGTATATGCGCACTTAAAATATATAATAATGATTAAATAAACATTATCAAATATATAAATATAATCACAACAATCTCGAATTATCACAAATGTTTATATACTATATAATAATTGTTGAATCAACTGTTTATTTTTTTACTTCTTTTAATAAAAGACAATTTATTTCATATTTATTTTATCAATTATTTTCTTGTACTTTAAGATTTTGAACTTAATGGAATTGAGTAATTCAATAAAATGTTTCTATAGAAATTTTTTTTAACTGCTCAAATCACAATCATTTTTCAATATTAATATGGAACAAATTATCATACCATATATATCTTTCATGATCGTTTCTATATTTCTCTATATAGGTTTTCTTTGATTACCCAATTTTTGTAATTTAATTCTATACATCATCTATATCATTTCTATATACATATATATATTCATCATCATATAAAAATAGAAATAAAGCAAAATTACTTATATGTAAAATAAAAGAAGAAATAAAATTTCCCTATATATATTTTAATTTTATGCCGAACGCATAAATTCAATTAAACCTTATATATATATAGATTTTTTTTATAGCTTTTATATTTGTACCTACAATGTATACGTATACATATATATAGATAGATGATCACACATCACATAATTTCAGTTTGGTATAAAATGTATATATGTATAGTGTTTTTATAATATTAATTAATACATTTATTCTGTATATAGTTAGTTATATAGGCAAATATTTTTATGATATATATACATTTAGAACAATTTATGGGATTTTCTGTTTTACATCTAATGGTTAATGAAATGAAAGTTTATATTATTAAATGTTAGTCATCGTATCATTTAAATTATTCTTCTTAATATATGTTTTAACAAAAATAAAAGGTTTTAACAATTACAAAGGTTATGTAGTTTTGATTATTTATAAAATCTTTCAATCGTCTCATTTGCAATAATTTTTAAATAAATTCTATCAAATTTATGTCAAAATCTATTTTTTTCTATATACAAAGATGAATTTTAAAATATCTCATTTTATTTTATTTAAACAAAATGTATGTATATGGAGTTCATCGATCAATTGATAAAGTAAAAAAAAAATATATATATAGATATTATTAAAGTAAAATGAACTTCTTTTATATATATTTACTATATATGCCAAGCATAGATTCTGGATGTCCTTTAATTGTATATATAAATATTTTAAAATTTTTCATCTCATATATACTATATAACTAACGCTATATATTTAGATAAAAATGTTATTACTTGTATGTATAGTATATATATGGTATTTACGAAGTGTTTATACAAACATTTTTCGATATACACTTTACTTATTTTTACAAAATTGTTAAAAAAAAATAAGTATATGTATACAAAATCCATTTATTATATTTTATACAATATATATGTTATATCTATACATATCCATTCTTTACATTTTTATGGTATCTATATGTTAACATTTTATCGATAGAAATAAAGATATATGTGCTCTTATTGGTATTAGTTCACATGAAATAATTCTTTTATATTTATATATTCGTATACAATACAACTCGTGTTTTTTTTAATATTGATATATGTATATATATGGAGAAGTGTATATGAAATATCAGAGATTGATAGACGTGATCGTAAATAGAGAGTATTTTCCTTTCCAAATTTTCTAATCGCCCTATCACTTTTACAGAGATAAGGTTTTTATAACCACAATAATATATAGACCTCAACCTCAAACATTGAAAAACTGATAAACAATAGTATTGATTTTGGAGATTAAATACTTTGAAAATTATACAGAATTTTCCTTAGAAAATTAAACAGAATTTCCCATAGGAAATGATACCGAATTTCCCCCCAAAAAAAATTTACCAAAATTTCTTTACATTATAATAAAAATTCTTTTAGAAAACCATAGAACATTTCGTTAAGAACACTATACAGAATTTTCTTTAAAAAACCATTAAGAATTTCTCCGATAAAATGTGGTATCTGAAGATAAATTAGACCTTATAAACCCACATTTTCGGTCACATAACCCACAATTTTTTAGGAATGCTTTTATCACTGATAAATATATAAGAAAATTGCTATTAGTATATGTTTTTGTTTTTGGTATATCATTTAAAAAAAATTTATGTATATATGAAAAACCCGGTCATATGTACGCTTGTCACATTTTCCTCTTTTCAAATACATGATTTGATATATATTTGCATCCCTCTACTCCCTGATGTTGTACATATTGTACATATATCCTTGGTTATATATCGTTGATTTCCTTCTTCTTTGAAATACAATTTTCTGTTCCTCGCTATATGTACACTACATCCATACACCATATATTTATATATATATATATATAATGATATATGAGATATTATTAGTAAAGTAAATACTCGCAATACATACACCATATACATTTTCGAATAAAAATATTTCAGAAAATTTTCTACATATTTTGTATATCACACCACACATCTAAAATATTTGTATTCAATAAATGGTGGTGTGTGTGTGTGTTTGTGTATCATCGCATCCAGAATATAATGTTCATATAAAAAAATTTATATATATTTAATTTACAATTCAAATATAGAGCTGTACATTCCAGTGGTTAGTTTAGTTTGTGTTAAGCCTTCGGCAAGTGAACAAGTAAATATTTATAAATAAATATAATTTAAATACAAAATTTTAAGAGGTTTTTGGTTTTTATGGTTTTTTTTTTCTTTTAAAGAAGATATATATATATATATGGAAAATTGTTTATATTTATTTTTATCTTTGATGATATTCAACAACAAAAAGGATTTAAAATTATTTTTCTTATAAAATCCTTTTTGATTATTTTTGATCTAAAATAATTTATTTGTGTGTATATATATTTTCCAATTGTTTAATCATCACTTTTTTATTCCCCCAATTATTTATGTGTAATGCAAAATATATATCCAAAGTGATAGAAAAAAAATATCTGTTTGGAAAAACCGACTAATTGGAATTGTGTATTTTGGGATTCAAATTATTTATAAGAAGAAAACAAAAACCTGAATACGCACACCGGTTTTATGTCTATATTATCATGTCAGTTAACTATATAAATCTATTATTATCATTAGTTTGAAAAGTTCAATTAAATTTTCAATTAATATATAAATTTATAACATCGCGATGTTTATGCTAATTTAATTTATTTTCACTTTTCAATAATATTCAAATGATTTATATGAATCTAAATTTATAATTTTCTAAATAGATTTTCATATATTGTATATAACGACGAAATATTAATTTTTATTTAATTGTTCTGTATATCAAGATTGTGTGGAAATATTCAGTGCGGGTCATCATATTCAGTTAAAATATCGGTTATATACCCTCGAAAATATTTATAATTTTCCAAATTCACGCACACACACACACACAATATTTATATACCAAAAATTATTTAACCGCATCATATATACCCGAAATTTTCTTGCAAAATTTTCTTCATTCACTTTAAGTGATAAATTTTCATAAATTGATAATATTATACAAATCCATATATATATATACATATCTAAATCCCATCTATTTACATATATATATATATATATATATACAGAAAAGAAAAATAAAAGAAAAACAATGTTGTTAAAAATAACAAGTAGAAAAAAAGACAACAACGAAAAAAAAAAATATGTGTTATACATACAAAAACAAAAACAATTTTATACATAAAAAAAGGTGCATAATTTAATTATATGAAAAGGCAAATATAAAAATGTAATTAAAATGTAACGGAGGAATTAAATTAATCTGTGTGATGAAATTTTAATAATTAAAAAAATTTAATATCACCACAATTGTGTTTAGGTGATTAAGAAGACAAGTATACAGATCAAATCCTTTTGATGTGACACAGTAATGATTTAAAATCTATTGTATTGCTAAATAGGTAAATATACTATATCGATATGACTTTAAATGAAAATTTATTTTTTATAAAAATTTCCAATATACCATTTAAATATCTCAAGCTCAACAGAGGTCATATATAATATAAATGTTTTTTTTTACTTTAGTTTTATATATGTTTTATAAATGTTTCGAAATGAAAATATATAAAATATATATATAATATAGAAAAATTATTTTCCACAGTTGAATATATAAATATGTAACATATGTTTTTGATAAAATCGCAAATATTCACATTGTTTATTTGTATTCGCAGTCTTATTTGTATACCTTTATATCAAAAAAATAAATACAAATCTATTTTATGAATTCATATAGAAATATTTATATACAATATATGAATTCAATTGAACGAACGATATGTTGTTATTCAAATTATATATATATTATATTTATATATCATTATTATTACAATAATATTAAAAAATATATATATTTTTTTATAAATAAAAAAGTGTATTTATATATATTTGATGTGTTTTTTATTCCCCCATATATGAATATCTTGATAAGTTTTATCTTTTATCATATATACCATATATACAAAATTTTTTTTTGTTTATTATATTGAAACATTTTTTGATATATACAATATTAAAAGAATATGTAAATATATATATTTATATTATACTGACATGACTCTATATATACTAAAACACATGCAATATATTGCTAAACATATATATTTTCTATTGTTAGTGTATATACATTTAAAAGACGAAAAAAAAATTTAATCAAATGTTTTGAAATTGAAATTATTTGAAATTATTAAATAATATTACGTGAAAATATGGTGTTTGAGAATATTTTCATTTAATGAAATATGTTGAATAATTTTTGTTTTGTATACTATATAAGAACATATCATAACTAGTAATTTTAATCAACTAATAAATTATATATCTAATTTTAAATTAACTATATACACATAATTTTTTTTTTTTTTGCTTATTTATTATACAATTTATATTTATTATTCTAAATCGTATATATGTATATGGAACATAACTTCTGTTTTTTTTGTGTGTCTGATTTGACATTGATTTTAATTAATAACCAAAAAACAGACAAATAACCATATATTAATTTCATCAAAATCATATATGTACATATTTATATATAGAATAACATTTCTTTTGATGTCATGATAAAAAATTGTTATGTTTACAAAATGGGTATTTTATATAAAAATTCTATAAAAAATTTGAATCATAACGAACATCATAAAAATTATTACATATACAAAAACGCCCCAAATATATAACATTCATCATATTCATATCATATATATATATATATATAGATAGATAAGTATAACATTTCAATAATGACATATAGTTTCCTTCTATAATCTTTTATTAAATATATTTTATTATATTATGTATATGTGTATTACGAATAAATTTTGCAAGTAGTATATATGGTAAAAAAAAAAAAGTAAATGTATTTTTTATGTTCCAATGTTGAATATATATATATATATTATATATACATATATGCAAATGAAAAAAATCTACAAACAAAAAAATAATCAAATAAATATATTTTGCGTAACATATGGTTTTGTGTTTAGATTTAAAACAATCTTGAATTTTTTGTTTCATGTGTTTGTAACACAAGTATTTATTTTATTTCAAATTTATTTAACATTTTATATATAGATATTTGTATTTATTGAATATTATTATTAATTTTTTTTTATATAGAATTGAACCGTTTAAAAGATAAACTTATGTGTTATAAAACAGAATTGTAAATTGTATAGAAAAAAAACATATTTTATTTATTAAAACTTAATTTTTTCGATGGATTTTTTTATTACAAGGCAAAAAGTGTCATTTGGTTCTTATCCAAAATGAATATTGCTTAAGTTAATTAAGCAAAGATTTTATGTCAATCGCTGGAGTTGAGAATTATCGTATTTACATTCAGTCATCCATCCACCCATCCATATATAGACAGATGAACTCAGACATTTTTCTCATCTATCTTGAAAGTCTAAAGTGGTAAACATACTGACGGAAGCTATACGGTCGGTTTTCATATAGAAATAATGTATTTTTAATATGTTTGAAACATACTGACGGACGCAACGGTCCGTTTTTTTTCTATTTCTATCCGTCTTTTATACTCCAGCAATTTCTTCAGTATTTGTTTCGTTAAAAACATTAGAATAGAAATATTTCTATTTTTCATCCGTTTTTTTACATTTTTTTTTTATGAAAATTATTATTATTGTTATTGGGTGTATTTGAACAAAACAAAATAAAATAAATAATTTAATAATAATAAATGAAATAAGTGAATTTACAATATCTGATTATAGAAAATCAATTTTAAGTAAGTAAAATAAAATTTATTAATTAAATTCAAAAAATATATGAAAAATGGACCGTCGGCTCCGTCAGTATATGTTCACCTATTGAGAGCAGCCATGTTGGTCCGTCGCTTCCTTGAGTATGTGTAGCCCTTAAAACTAATTGAGAAAATTGATAATAAGTATATATGGGGACTGGGCACGAAATGTAATACTCCACGCAGAATATCTTTTTGGGCAAAACAGTTAAACTAAAAATTTATTCCTTTTACCAAATTTTTTATCAGTTAAAATCTATGATGTTCTTTAGAGAATTGAAAAGATTCTCTTAAGATATATACTAAACTAAATATATATATATATATTATTGTTAAACTGATGAAATAAATTATAAGGTAAAAGTTTAACAATATTATTATTATATTTAAAATTTACTAATTAAATTTTCATATAAGATTGTATTGTATCAAAATTGGAAAATCAAAAATAATTTTCCTTTTTCAAAATTTACCCTCAAAATATACTGTATATTTTATTGTTCATATAGTCGTATATATACATTTTAATATAACCTTATATACGCATATAGTATAATATATATACAATATATATATAAAAAAATGTACCACAAAAAGAAAATCCGTATCGAAAAATAATAAATTAATTGGTTTTAAATATTCTATGTATATACAATATATAAATAGATCTTTATAATAGTATTAATAAATTATTTATAGGGTATTCTTTTTGATTTAAGCTTAATAGAAGTGTATATAGATAAATTTGGCGAAACAATCTCATTGAAATGTAACATAAAGAAAAACAAAATTCACAGAACAGCCACTGAAATTAATCAGCACTTTCAATTTTCTTTATTTTTTTAAACATTAAAAACAATTGCGAACAATAGATATCGAATTAAGAAATTTATTTGGGGTCATTGTGTTGGGAAGGAGTCAAACCTCTCTCTCTAATTATTACGATTTATAAACGAATATAATAAAAAAAAAACCCTCTAAGAATTAAAAGATAATTATATGATTGATTCCATTAAAATATAAACACCCTTTTTATGTACCAAAATTTATATTATATATAGATGAAATGATGATGAAAACCAGATTGCCAGATCTGTTATATTTTTAACATATTAAAACGTATTATATTATATGCAGACATATAAAACAAAAAAAAAACCCAAAAAAGAAATGATTATGGTTAGATTAAAAAAAAGAAAAAAATAATATCAAATACTTAATATTTAATATATAATTTTTGTTCAAAATCTGCTTATGTTATAAATATAATTAATTATATAAAATCATATATGTATATTTATAGAATATATAATATGATATATAGTACTTAATGAGATTTAATTAAAAAAAAAAAAATTTAATAATAATAATTCATCCGGGAGGTATTTATCTTTTTTTAATATTTATATAATATAAAACCACGATAAACTTTTTTTCAAATATTTTTTGTTTTTTATTGCGATATTGATAAAGTTTTGGGTAGTAAAAAAAAATAAATATGGCTTTAAAAAATATGTTCTATATATATAATCTTTAATAACAACAATATGATTTTGATTGTATTTGTATATATATATATAAATGATATAAATAAGACGGATGTTGTACACCCATTATTTTGTGATAATAAAAAAAAAAATTTTTCTTTTACATATATACTCTAACAACGGACTCTCTAAATATATATCATACACTTTCATATTGTGTTTTCCATTTACCATAATATTCCATCATATATTTAAATTGTATATATTTAGAAAATTTTTCTATGTGTTTTTCCTTATCCTCAAAATAAAGAATAAAAAAAAAACTGTTTTTCCATAAATTCTATTTCATTTCCGTACGTATTTGTGTCCATTGTATATATGGAATGGATAGGAATGGGTAAAATGTCCTTTGATCTAAATACACTATATATACAAAACAAAAAGCCTCTATATACAAATAAATGTATATATCAAAAAGGAATAATGTGGAATGTGAATATAGACTATAGAGCCTCTGAAAAATGATGACAAAATATTTTTGTTATATATATATAGATAACAATATAAAGCAATATAAATATATACATAATACTATATATGTAAAATCCAAACAAAATGACAGAAGCAACAAATTATTATTATTAATATTTTTACAAACAAATGTATATTTTTTTTTATATATGTTATTTATGTCTTTTCCTTTATCATATAATACTACACATATGCATGCATTGCATATATATATATATATATATATTATAATGCATTTATAGAATATGCGGAAATATTTTTTTTACATTAAACCAGAAAATATTTCACTAAATTAAAAATAAAATTAATTTATTTTCAATTTCATTTTTTAATATATTTATAATAAATGTAATGCAGTATAGTTATTAGCATTTTTATTTAAATACACATCATCAAATTACCCATTCCGCCTATAGTTCATAAAGTTTTGGTAATGATATTGATTTAAAAAAAAATCGAATCTGTTTTGCCTTTCGGTAATGCAAAGGGAAATCCACTGAAAACCACAAATTTTCTTTGAACAATTCGTTTTTTGAATTTTAAAAGCAATGTATATGTGAATATAAGAACGGAACGGTTGAATTATGTACTTTGATTGTTGTTCAATAAGAAAACATAAACATCTAAAACGAATAATCCATATTCAAATAATATATAATTATCATTTAAAATCGATATTCAAATAATATATAATTATCATTTAAGCATAATTGAAGAATTTAAGAAATTTTCCTCTTTTTTCTTTAACCTTCTACATAGCAAAAACTATCGCGGGATGTTTAAAAAAGTAAAGTAAATATTTTCTAAAATATCTCCTTATATATAGTAAATGTATAATAAAATTATAAGGATATAGAAACTATATCAGTAGTCAGTGTCAGTATATTTTATTCGATCGTGGGTTAAAATAAACATGACAAATGTGAATATAATTGCATACTTATATGTACGAGGGCGGATCGATAAAGATCCGTTCTAACAAAGAAAAAACCATTTTTTCGTTCTAATTTTATTTCTAATTTCTCAACATAGTCACCTTTTAGCTCTAAACATTTATTACAACGATCTTCCAACTATTTTATGCC
Source organism: Dilophus febrilis (assembly GCA_958336335.1). Classification (NCBI taxonomy): domain Eukaryota; kingdom Metazoa; phylum Arthropoda; class Insecta; order Diptera; family Bibionidae; genus Dilophus; species Dilophus febrilis. Next base: position 10,251,026 of record OY284472.1, on the reverse strand, counting down.
ATATTCAAATAATACGATACACGCGTTTGTTTCGTTGATTGCTTGTTCATTTGATGTGAATTTCTTTCCTGCGAGCCATTTTTTCAAGTTTGGAAACAGGAAAAAATCACTGGGTGCTAAATCTGGACTGTAGGATGGATGCGGTAACAATTCGCAACGTAATTCATTGAATTTAGCTATTGAAATTGTTGACGTGTGCTCCGATGCGTTGTCTTGAAAAAAGAACACTTTTTTCTTTTTTAAATGTGGTCGGTTTTCCTTGATTACATCATTCAATCGATCCAATAATGTAGCATAATAATTTCCTGTTATGGTTTTTCCTTTTTTAAGATAGTCGATGTGCAATATACCGTTCGCATCCCAAACTACAGTCGCCATTACCTTATCCGCTGATTTAACCGTCTTTCCCTTCTTTGGAGCACTTCAACCTGCTTCTATCCATTGTTTCGATTGATTTTTTGTTTCAGGTGTATAGTGATGAATCCATGTTTCATCAACCTTTATTTAATCGACGCCAAAATTCATCTCGATTATGTTTTATTTTGTCCAAACATTGTATTGAAGTGATCACACGATTTCGTTTTTGTTCGATTGTGAGTAAACGTGGCACCCATTTTGCTGATAGCTTTCTCATATGCAAATGTTTGTATAAGATTTTGAATACGGGTTCATTTGAGATGTTTACGATGTAAATAATCTCTCTCAACTTCACTCGACCATCACCTAAAACAATATCATGGATTTTGTCGACCATTTCTTCAGTTGTCACCCTCTTTAAGTCTTCCCGGTGATGGTATTGTTTGGGTGCATGTACGACCACGTTTACATTCAACAAACCAATAAATTACGGTTGAATTCACTGGAGCGGATGTGCCATAATACTTATCAAACTTTTCTTTTGTTTCTTTTGTGGTTTTTTCATGCAAAAAGTCATCTTTTATCAATGCACGATATCCACTTTTTTTCCATTTTTAAAAAAAATCAAAAGTTATCTGCCGTTTACCGCTCCCAAACCAAAACTAATTAACGCATCCCTCTAAAAATTTACATGGAGCCTACTAACAGATTATATTTGATAGAAAAATATCCATTAGCGCCATATCTTAGAAACCGGATCAATATCAATCCACCCTCGTATCATATGAATTAAAATTTTATATAACAATACCTTCTGCTTAAATCTTGATGTTTAATTTTTCTATATATCTAATATTGAAAGGAGTTTTCTTCTTAGAATTGAGAATTTTCCAATAACTTTGCCATTTTTTTTATGGTACAAATATTTTATATGGGAAAATTTGACAATTAAAATATATGATTGCAATTTCTTGAAAATTAATAAATCACTTTGAAAATTTTCCACTCTGTAAAAAGTGTTCTAAATAATATCTGCATAAGAAATTGAATGGTTATGTGTTATTACTTTAGACAAATTGAGTGTTTTATTTTTAGCCAAATACTGCAATTATCTTTTGTAGGTTTTGTAGATATCCTCTTGTACGAAAAAACTACATTTTAAGAAATTTTATTTTGTACGATTGTTTCAATGCAATTAAATTGACTGCAATAAATTCGAAAGGAAGAAATGTACAAATATGTTTATGAATATTTTTTATAGTATTACTTTATATATTTAAAAAATGTTTTGTTTTATCATTATAATAATGAATTTAAATTTAAAATTTTAATAACATTTTAAATTAATTATAGTTTTCTCTCTCCTTTATATATATGGTATATAAATGTATTTTTGAACCGTCATTTATTATTATATTTCTTTATTACTTTAATTTAAATCAAATTATAAAATAAAAATTATATTAAAAAGGATTTTCAATTAATTATTTTATTTTTCTTTTATAAATATTCCCATATTTGATAACCTTTTTTTCTGTGATATTAATAACAATGTTGAATAAAATAATTTTATATTCATTAAAATCAATGCAATATTGTCGTGATATACAATTTCTTTTACCTTTAAGTATTAAGGTATTTTTCAGATAATTTAACATCTTTTGGTTGACTTTTTATATAGGTATTTCCATATGATATACAACATTTAATGGACACTATAAACATATAGCTAAATATCTAGATTTAAGATGAGTCTTTAAAAGAGTTTTTATATATGTCAAAATATATTAAAGATATATAGATTTTATATATAGTATTTTTTCTTAATTGAAATGTTTAAAGTTTCTTCCACACACACACACACGTAATTATAATTAATGTAAAAGCATTTATATACATTTTGTTACACTTCTATATACGGTGTAATTTCTCTATGTCAAAAGTGTAATTTTATATCCTTTATATTGTATAGGTATATATATATATAATACATTGGAATTTTTCTTTATACATATATATAGAACTTTTATGAAATTTATATAATTTTCTTAATATATATTATAGTATAAGGATTAATGTACGTATATGAAGTACTTCACTGTATATACAACAATATATTTTTTATGTATTGTTAAATATATGAAGTGTATATATGAGTAATGATGTAAATTAATGATAGGTTATATATAATTAAAACTGACGGTCTATATATTACATTATATTATATTTTATATATATGTATTGTTATAAAATTTTTCTACAAAAATTCATTTGTATAACTAAAATATTTAGGTGAATCTTTATATATCTTATAACAACCTATATTTACGTCCTCAAACCCGTCCCATCCATGATGATTATATTTTATTTTTTTATTCAGATATATATTATGGATTTATATAAATATATGCTTTGAAAAAAAAAATGTTACATAATATTTTGACCACCAATTGATATTATATTTCATCAATTTATATGATGATGCTTTCATGTATATATATTTATTTATCTTTTTTTGTTAATTTTCATGAGAATTTTGTTTTTTTTTTAAACATTTGTTTGCTCAAAAAATGAAATAAGATATTATTCAACTTGTTTTTTTTTTTTTTGCCAAATTAATTTAATTTAACATCATTTGGTAGTGTAGGTATTAATTTTCTTTAATTTTTTACCTTAATTCATTTTATTCCTTTTATTTATTTTTAATCCATTTCTGTATGGTCGTCGTTGGATTAAACGAAAATCTCTTATGTTTATATCTGATGTTATTCTGTGATAATCTTATAGTCATTAATTAACACTGTAATAGAATATAATGAAATAAAATGGAATATTTTCAAAAATTAATATCTCATTTTTGTATTTTTATAAAAATATTATCTTGTATCATCAAGAAGACTTGTATTAATTTTTCATAATCTTTCTAAACAGTAGAATAAACTTTTGGTTACTTTAGAAAATGTATAAGTATTGAGCATTTTTATCAAATGATGGTAATTTTCATTAGGACTTTGTTCTCAAACAGTATAAATGGTTATTTTATTCTTATAGAGAATAGAAATACCTTTCAAATACTGTTCTGGTCATTCAAATTCGTTAACGGGTTAGGAAATTACAATAATTTTAGTATCTGATAAATTTTCCTTTAAAAAATTGATTTTAATGCAAATTTAGAGCTGAAATATCTCTGAAAATTTATATGAAAACTATTAAAATGATACAAGAAGATCTATCGTGATTTTGCATGATGTTTTTCAATATGTATAATATAAATAAAATAAAAGTTCTCAACATCAGGATTTGAACCAAGTTCCTCGGGACAATTGTTGTTCTATCGTTGAAACTTACATATGGGATAAAAACGAAAAAAATATATATTAGGAAAATCAATGTTTGATTTCTTTTTCTCTTTATATATTTTTTTCCATTTTATCTTATATGTAAGTTTCAACGATAGAAATTTACAGTTATAATTGGATGTAGAGCGGGTATCCCCCCCACTGGATACCCGAGTATATATATACACCAACCACAGCTGGCAGAAACGCCAGCGCGGTCAATGTATATATATACTTTCGGGGAACATCGTTGCTGGAAAATGGTGGTATGTCTCATCGTCGACTGTCCAAATTCAAACAACCACGTTCCCCTAATTAAAAAGCAAATCTCATATGTATAATTTTTTACATATGAGAGATTTTTTATTTGAAAATCGGCGGCTTCGCTACCAACTCGACCATACTTTCTTCATAAAATTTATACACTTGAGTATTGAACACATATAATTCGAAATAACAAAAAAATTTGTATGTGAAAAAATGCGCGATGGTTGAATGAAAGTTAATTTAATATTTTATCATATATAAATCTATTTGGAATTGCATAGAGATTTTCAATTTTATCATTGCCTATATATGAAAAAATTAGAAATTACTTTTGCATCAACATTCATTTAAAAAAAATATCTCGTCAAACACCAACACATTTCATTTTGTGTTTATTACATTTCATTTTATTATTGTATATATAATGATCATATCAATATTATAATACGATCTTTTACCGTAATTTATTTTATAATAATTTTTTTCTTCAGACATTAATACCGTATATATTACGGTAATAATTTCTATTTTGTTTTGCACATATTGAAATATTGTCATTAGTATATGAGATTTCTATCAATTCAGTCGTTTTATTTAAAGGTGTTTTTTTTTGTATAAGCGTTTTAATAATTTTAAGACAAACCTTCCATTATTGAAGATTAAATTCATCAGAGATATCCTCATCATTTGGATTTTATCCTTTAGCAGACTTTAAAAAGGTATATGTTCATATTTTAAAAAGATTATAAATTTTATGAGACACCTTCCATTAGATTCTCTATTCATAATTACATATATTTTATTGTGTTTGTTGTTGCGTATTGAAAGAATCCATGAACAATTGAAATCGAATTATATAATATAATGAACTCAATGTGTATAAATTTGTTTTTACTTTTAACAATTGGCCGAACTGTAATTTGATTTTATAAAAATTGATATGAAATTTTTTTGTCTATCAAACAGGTCCGTATTATTTTATGTGCGTGTACTATTTTTAAGAATTGTTAATTGATTTTAAATGTTATATGTTATAGATATAATTAAAAAAAAATTAACTTACATTTTTAATAAAATTTTATATTTATTTGAGTATATCTGATCATCCTCGGACATCGTCTAGATCTTTAGAAACTATAAGAATCTCATTTAAAAAATAGATAAAAATCCGATCCAACACCCTCAAATATGTTTTTGAGAATAAAATTGAATATATGATGGTTTTAATATTAATAATTATCATTTTTATTTCAATTAATAAATAATTAATTTTTCTTTTTTTTTTCTTTCTTATAGGTATGTGTCACTTAAACTGTCATGTTTACGAATTTTTCATTTTATAAATTCGAAAAATGTGTGAGTAGAAATTTTTTTCCTTTATATTTCATCATAAAAGAAAATAAAAATATTGTAATAACATTCATATTAAAAAAAATTAATTCGAAATTATTGTAATTTTATTTATTTTTATATAAAGTGTGGAACAAATCGGTATAGACTTTATCTTAATTTAATATTCTCGTGCTTTAATTAATTTTTACCTGTTCTTAACACAAATTAGCATTGGAAACTTATTCTAATTGAAATTATATTCAATTTTTGTTTTTTATGAAATTTTGTAATCAGTTATTTAGTTATAGTTTATCTAAATATTTAATTATCTAATATTTTTTTAGGTTTAATAGTTAAATAAAAAATCGGTTTATTTTTTATTTTCACATTGAATATTATTCTGAAAAAAAAACTATATAAATTATTATGAATGTTATTATTGTTTATTTTCCTTTAAGAAATATAATCCCTTAAATAGTTCATGATAGATCAAAAAAAAAACAGAAAACACCGGTTTTCTGTTACTAACCCTTCGTCACTAAAACATTGATATGTTTGAAATGGTGATGGGAAAATAAATATAACTAATAACTAATTTTATCTCATTATTTAGATCTATCACGAACTATATAAGCAATTAGTACTAACCAATATTTATTATATTAAATTATATACAAAAATAAATTTTTTATAATTCATTTGTCCTATATTTTTCCTTTAACCCATTAAAAAAATGTAATTTCAAGCGGTCTGTTCTCTTTAATGAACTGACTACTTGACAATACTTTATCCTATTCTAAATTCAAAATGAACAAACAATTGGATTTTGCCTCTCAGCAATCAATGTCTGAGTTTGGCGCCAATTATTCATTTATTTCAATCCTATATCCAGGGAGTACTTGGGTCAAGCCCTCTAGTCCTTCAGCGGACCGACTACGCGCCAAGTACTTCTTTCCATCCGACAGCTCTGGTCTGTATGAGGACCCCCTTAGACCCTTAACAATCATCGTTGATATATGTACCTATATATGGCTTGTTAGGGTAGTTTTAATTAATTTTATTTATAATTTAGTTATAGTTTATTATATTTTAAATATTTTTTATTTATAGTTTTATACACAATTTGTAGTTAATATTTTTACTAACATAATAATTATTTTATATTTGTTTTATATGTTAATGTTCTCCAAATGAAAATGATTTATTATTTATATTAAAAATGATTGTTCCATTTAATTTTCTTGTATGAAGTGTGAAATATGAATTGAATTTTGTTTTATTTTAAAAATATATTATCGTATACAGATAGACTTATCTTTCTATCGGTGGTCTATCCGATCGGATTCGTTGACGGGTTAGGAAATTACAATGATTTTAATATATCGTATATTTTCCTTTATAGAATAGGTTTTTTTTTGCAAATTTTGCAAAACTGAAATATCACGGAAAAGTCATATGAAATGATTTAGTATTGAAAACTTTTATCAAATGATGGCCATTTTCATATAACTTTATTTTCTCTTTATATTCTCAAACCAAATAAAATGTTATTTAATTCGTATTGAGGACATTGAGGATGAAAAACCTTTCAATCGGTGAAAAACCTGCCATTCAAATTCGTTAACTGGTTAGAAAATTACAATGATTTTATTATGTGATATATTTTCAATAATTTTCGATTAAAAAATATGTTTTATTTAGTTATACAAGATATTTTAATATGTTCCCTATTTTTATATCACTTAATGAAATATTTATCACAACGATATAACTCATATGCGTTTTATTATAATATATATGTATTTGATGTGCCATATAAAAAAAAACCATAATAATAAATTCATTTAAATGGAATGTATTTTGTGAAATAGTTTATGAATAAATTGTATATATAGAATATAGAAGAGAGAATAGTTATATAAATGTTATATCACAAAGCGGTTTAAAGATTTTTCACAATGATGTATTTTTTAGCATCCGCATATAAATAGACATGTATAACAATGAGATTATGATGCATATATATATGTATATATCTAAACAACCATATATATATATACTTCTTGTTGAATGCGTGCGTATATCCTAGAAATTCTTTTGCGGAATATCTTTATACATATATAAATGAATGTATATGTATATAGAAATATGCATAAAAGTTGACATTCATATGGTTTATAAGCATTTTAGTTGTTTAAATTTTATCATTTATCATCATGTGAAGAAAGATGTACTTCTCGATCTATATCTATATAGAGATATATGAACAATGAGCTTAATTTAAATATTATATATATTGTATTTAGTTATACCAAAATATGTTGAACAATACAATATATTATTTATCTATATAATATGTTTATGTTTACTTGAATACTTGAATATAGATAAATACTAAAGGCATCTCAATTATAAATGTATAATAAATAAATGGTTGTTATACCCATCTAATCAGGAATTCATTCAAAAGTATATATTTTTGCATAGAATATCCGCTTCTGAACGGTGTTTTTGAATGGTTAAAGTGTTTGTTGAATTGCGTCATTTATATAGATTAGATTTACCCTATTATAGTATTGCAGAATTGCAATACGGTCGGATATCGGACACATTCACTATTTTGAAATTACACCTCCAATTGAAAATTACAAAAAAAATCCCATACATACAATTATTTATATTCCAAATTAATCCAAATTTACTTTTACTTTATTATATAATATCTATATGTATTGATACGGATATCAATCTGTGTAATAATGGGAATTTTTTGTTTTTTGCTTTTATGTTCTTTTAAATATGTATATAGTTAAAAAATGTGTATAAGTAATAAAATTTTCCCGATTTATTGATAAGTAGATTAACTATATATAAAAAAATCTAAAAATATACATGTATTAAAAACAAAGTTTAAGAATTTAAGAGATATATAAAAATATAGATTTTTTAAACATATTCAAATGTTTTCACTATATTATATATTTTCATTTTCATTTCCATTTTATCTTCCTTGTTTTTTTCTATTTTTCTTCTTTTTATCTTATATTAAATTCCAAAAAATTATTTAAGTACAAAAAACATATATGATTTTCTATTCATCATTTGTAAATACAAAGTTATAAGTATATTATATATATGTTAGATATTTATTATATGTTTGTATAATGGGAGATATTAGCACAGTTAAGAAATTGCGATATAAATATATTTAAATAAATACAAATTTATATATATATTTATAGATTTCCCATTCAAACTGAACAAATATAGACTCTGTGTGTTTGTGTGTGTGTGTGAAATAAATACTTTTTTATATCCATCCAAATATATATATATATATATATATATATAGATTTACATGTATTCAACAACCATTTATATATATATATTTTGTGATATGTAAGATAGATTTTCTATAAAGGATCACTTGTTTATTACAAAAATAAAAAAAAATGAAGAAATGAAGAAATAAATATGAATATCCTATATATCTTCTTATCCTTATCGCGTATATATCCTTTTGTATATTTCTATATATTCAGTGCATATATATACATGTAATATATGTATATGTTTGCATATTGCATACAATGTATATATATATATACAGCGGTGGTCAGTTAAATAATACACCCATTTCTTGGAATGAATTCTTAAAAATATCTAATGGAAGCAGTAGTGTTAAACCGACTATAAGGGAGTTTATAGAAATGAAACAGTTATGCATAATTTCGTAATCATAATGTGAATAAATATCTATATTTTCTTTAACAAAAAAATTCTGAACATAAAACGGAAAAAAATTCTTAAAGTTAAGTGGTCATGTAAATAGCACAGTCCACGAACTTTGGCTTTATTTGCATCACAAAATAAAAAATTGATTAAAAGCTGGTTTAATATTTTGTTAGGAAACGTTTCATTTTAATTACTTCAACACATGGACGTGGCATACTTTCCCCCAAACATTCGCATCGATCTGATGGGATTGCTAACCAAGAATCTTGCACGACTGCCCGCAACTGGTCCAAATTTGTTGACCGATTTTCATTAATCCCTTTTTCAACATCTCCTCACAAATTCTCAATGGGGTTCAAGCCCGGACTTGTTGTGCGGGCTAATCCAAAACACTATAATTTGTTGTTCTAACAGCCATCTTTTTATGCAACGAGCGGTGAGTTTGGATCGTTATCGTGCATAAATTTCCTCTTAAGTGGTATATTATTATCAGCATATGGTTCCATTGCATATTCAAGTATGATTTTATACATATACTGTTCCATTTTTCCTTCTATTCTGTGTATTGGACGAATACCATGCCAAGATAGCGCTCCCCAAACCACGATACTATACCGCCAGCATGTTTTACTATTTTTAATGTGTATAATGAATTGATGCTTTGATTACGTAAACGTCTTACATACACTTTTCCATCCGATTCACATTGATTATACTTAGATTCATCGGTCCATAACACATTTTACCAGAAACTTATTTTGTACTTATTTGGTTATAGTATATAATTTATACTTGTAAAACTAAAATATTTGGCGTAATAAATCACTGTGTTATTTAACTGACCACGACTGTATATATTTAATAGATATATATATGAACATATTTTAAGGACATATTGAAAATATGTTATTCAATATATAGCATATATAAATAATTTCACATATATCGTGTTTTTATTCATATCATCCGATACCAAATTTCTATATACAATGTATAATACCTAAATATACAAAATGTATAATAACATATTTGTATGCATATATCTATATATATATATATATATGTATACAATATCTATCTCTATATATACCGAGCAAAAAAGATTATTAAGATTGGAAGACTGTCAATTTATATGGTGTTCTTCTTGCTTTCTTTTATATATTTGTATATATGGGTTTATTCTGCAATCTGCATTGAATAACTTTTTTTTTTTTTTTTATTTTCCTATTTTCCTATTTTATATATAGTTGAAGTTTGATAAAAATGTTTTTTCTTTTTTTTTTTTGTATATATGTGCATGAAATATGAAATAATATATAATAAGAAGAAGAAAAAAAATAAAATAACAAATATCCTTCAACAAACCAAAAGTGGCTAGTTAAGTATCATCAATATAAAATTTGTATTGATATTATATTGCATATATTCACATCATTTCTTCATATATATACATATTTTATATAGATATTATATTATATTTTGTGCATACATTGACAAGATATTTTACAAAAAATGTAGATAGAGCAGATATTAAAATTGAATTATTTCTTGTATAATAAAAAATAATTTATATCTCAAAATCTGTATATGGTATATACATAATTTTATTTATTTTTTTCGTTATATTGTAATTTCTCGATGATGTTTGTGATGGTGAATATATTATATTATTATTATTATTATTATTATTAATTAAAAATTGCTGAATTTTATAAAAATCCTTTTAAAATCTAGTCTATCACTATCATATATATTTTATTATATCTCTAATATAACTTGACAAAGCAAAGAATAAGAATATACCTTTATGCGCTATATATGTACATTGTACATAGTGTTTGATGTTTATTTAAAATACTGCGGCTATTATACAATATGTATGTCATTTTGTGTCAAAGAAAGAGTTCATATATTTTTGTAATAAATAAATAATAAATATATTTTTCGCTATACAACCAACAATCTGGTTTTAGCGTTCAACAATAGCCTTCTGTTGTTAGTTTCTTAATTAGTGGTTTTTACGGTGTCGGTAATTAGCCGTACGACCAACCGCAAGCGGAATATACAACTCTGTGTTAAAATTCAGATTAGAAAAATAACCGAAAACACAAAACATATTTTATGCATTCAGTAGGATTCGAACCCACGATCCCAAAAATTTCGTTTTTATCATTTACACCACAGAGTTCAAATTTTTGTAATATATAATAAATAAATTTAATAGACAATTCATTAGATGCATAAGAAATCTCAATATTATATTGCTTATGTTGTTTGGACCTGGTTCAATTCAACTGTATGGGAACAATTTTAACATTTGTTTATATCCTATATTATATATGCTTTTTTATTAACTGTGACTGCTTTATCTTTTACTGAATTTTCCTGCGATGAAAAAAAATTATTCTTTAATAAATCCCTTCCAAACGATATTAAATTATATTAATATAACAATAGTTTGTGGTTTTTTTAAAAAAACAAAGAAAAGGTTTACATATATATTATATGATAAATGATAAATAATCGATGTATATAGAAATATGATTGTTTGCCAATTGCATATATACAATGCAAATATGTTATATGTTGTTCAACATTATAATGTATATAATAATTAGAAATTTTAATTTTTTTTGTGGATAAAGTATATACATACATATCACTTTGCCAGAATATTTTTTTAATATTATATTTATATTTTGGATCCTATTGCCAGGATTCTATATCCTCTATGCCTCTATATAGTTACAGATAATTATAAGAAAATTATTATAATTATCTGTATCTCACTAATTTGAATTCTTGTTTGTTTGTCTAATATACATGTATTTTTTATTTTAAAATATATAAAGATTTATTCAAATGGGGGGATTATCCTTTATCAAGTTGACATTTTATTAAGCATATATATGTATTTATAATATTGTATATAATAATAATAATAATACAAAACAATTTATTCATTCATATACCTATATATTTTAAAACAATCAAACTTTATTTATTTATATATAAACTACTATTTATTATCATTATATTCTTATCAATAATTTATATAATTTTATATGTATATCTTACTTCTTACTTCTGCGCGCCTACAACCTACAATTGGTTTTGGCGTCCATTAACAGCCTTCTCCAACCGGACCTATTTACCGCCAACGTCCGCCAGCCGGAAACGCCGAGGGCCCGAAGGTCCACTTCTACTTCGTCTTTCCACCTACCCCGCGGTCTTCCTACACTCCTAGATCCGCCCGGCTTACTGTCCAGCATTTTTGACGGTATACGATCGCCATCCATTCGTACCACATGACCAAACCACCTCAGGCGACCGATCTTAATGAACCGAACGATGTCAGGTTCGGTATATAATTTATATAGCTCGAAATCGAACCGCCTACGCCACCATCCCCTTTCCTTTGTCGGTCCAAAGATGAGGCGTAGTATTTTCTTTTCGAACCCTCCGAGTCGCCGTTCGGTGGCCTGTGTCATGCACCACGTTTCAGAACCGTAGGTCACAATTGGTCGAATCAGTGTTTGATATAGCTTTAGTTTCAATGTTTTACTCAATGTCTTCGAGAAGAACATCTTTCGCAAACCGTAAAAGGCCTTGTTTCCCGAAGCAATCCGGGATTGAACTTCCTCCGCTATATCGTTTTCGCTGTTTATGCTGCTTCCAAGGTAGCTAAACCTGTCCGCCGTTTCAAATTTGTTCTGACCAATTGATACGCTTTGATGTTGTGCCATAAACCTACTGTTCGTTGGTGCGATCATATACTTGGTTTTCTCCTCGTTTACCCTTAATCCCATTTCCGAAGCTTCACGTTCCAACAGTAAGAACGCTTCTTTAACGGCACCCATACTTCTACCCACCACGTCAATGTCATCGGCATAGCCGAGTAATTGAACAGATGACGTAAAAATAGTGCTGCTGGTGTTAATGGTCGTCCTTCTTATACATTTTTCCAATATAACATTGAAAAACAATGTAGCCAAAGGGTCCCCTTGCCGTACTCCGTCAATGGTTTCAAATGCATCCGATTTGATCCCCCTTATTTGTACCTGAGATGTAACTTGCGTCAGTGTTAGTTTCGACATGGCTATCAATTTTTGTGGGAATCCAAATTCCTCCATCGTGCGCCATAATTTTTCCCTAATAACACTATCGTATGCGGCCTTAAAATCAACAAATAGATGGTGTGTTACTACGTTGAACTCCCTACACTTTTCCATTATCTGTCGTATGACGAACAGTTGATCAGTTGTTGAGCGATCATTACGGAATCCACATTGGTATTCACCAATGACTTCCTCCGCATATGGTAATAGGCGCTTATGCAACACATAAGCGAGTACCTTATATGTTGCATTCAGCAAAGATATTCCCCGATAGTTGGAACACTCCATCCTGTCTCCCTTCTTGTGTATTGGCACAATTACAGCAAGCTTCCACTCCTGTGGTATAACCTCATAGTTCCAAACATGCACAATTAGCTCGTGTATACTATTCCACAATACATCCCCTCCACATTTTAAGAGTTCACCAGGTACGCCGTCAGATCCAGCCGCCTTTCCATTCTTGAGCTTCAGAATGGCTTCTCTGGTTTCCTCATATGTTGGTTCCGAAATTAGTGGTTGTGCTGTTTGGTACGGAAGTTCGTTTTCTGCATTTATACCAATTGGGTTGCTTGCTGTAAGTAGATCTTTAAAATACTCCGCCCATCTCGCGATGGCTCTTTCTTCATCCGCCAAAATTTCACCGCTGGTATCCTTACAAAGAAGGGGTTGTTGTATAAATCCGCTAGTTACAGATCTTATTCGCCTGTACAAATTTTTACTGTCATTCATGCTGGACAGCGTGTCTATATCCCGCAAAATATCCTGCCCATGACGCATTTTCTTGTTTCGGAATAATTTGCGTTCAATGGATCTTTTGGTTCTGTAGTCATCCATGGCAGTTCGTGTGGCGCGCTGAAGATATTTTAAACGCGCTTGGTTCTTTTCTTCATGAGCCGTTTTACATGCGTCATCGAACCAACCATTTCTGACCACGCCAGGTTTCAACTTTACCGTCTCCTCTGCCGCCATTTTCATGCAATTACGTAATCGATTCCACATATCATTACACGTGTTTTGCTGTTGATCCACATCTGTTCGAACAATTAACTCCACCAATTTATCTTCGTACTGTTGTTTTACTTGGTCATTTTTGAGATTTTCCAAATTGAATCCTCTCGCAATGACTTTTTGGCGGTTTGCACTAACACGATATCTGAACAAAGCTCTTACGAGATAATGATCAGAATCAATGTTAGGTCCCCTACAGCTCCTTACATCCAGTATGTCGGACGCATGACGACTGTCAATGAGTACGTGGTCTATTTGGTTTGTTGTTTTAGTATCGGGCGAACACCATGTTCCTTTGTGTATGTTCTTATGTGGGAAACGTGTGCTGGCTACTATCATATTGTTTGATATTGTGAAATCGACTAAACGCTCGCCGTTATTATTGCAGTGTGTATGAAGGCTATGTTGACCAATTGCCGGTCGATATACAATTTCCCTACCAACCTGTGCATTAAAATCGCCAAGCACGATTTTAATGTCACGACTAGGAGCTTGATTGTAAATACGGTTGAGCTTTTCGTAAAACATATCCTTCGTGTCTGCATCTTTGTTTTCTGTTGGGGCGTGTACGTTAATAAAGGTTACATTAAAAAATTTTCCCTTTATTCGTAACGTACAAAATTTTTCGTCAATGGGGTTGAAACCAATGACTGATTCTTTCGCTTTACCCATTACAATAAAGCCGGTGCCGAATAACCCTGTTTTATTTCTACCGCTATAGTAGAATTTGTATTCTTTACTGGATAAGATGTTCTTTCCAGGCCACCGTGTTTCCTGGACCGCTGTTATGTCCAGTTTAGCTTTCTTTAAGCAATCAGTCAAAGTTTTTAAACCGCCCGCGCGCAGTATTGTCCTCACGTTCCATGACGCCAGTTTTAAATCATTGTCCTTGTTCCATTGCCTGAGTCGTTGCCGTTTTTCCTGTCCTGTCCGAGGCACTGTTGCTAGTTTCATAATTTGTTGTTTTTACGGTGTCGGTAATTAGCCGTACGACCAACCACATGGGATTCGCACTTACAATTTTAGCCTGAATGATACGGATTGTATCATTCAGTTACCGTTGGTTACCACGTGGAGGTAAAGTAAGCACTTGATCAGGAACTCAACAGTTGCAACACTGGGTCAGCGACCAGTCAGTGCCTACCCTATTGATCCCAATCCAAACCAACTATGTATATCTACCTACATATATATTCAATGTTCATTCTCATATTTATTATTCTCATCATCGCGATGAATTTATATATTTATGTATATAAAATGTTTATAATTTATATTTTATTATATGTATAAAAGTTTTCAACTCTATTTAAACATCTGTTTTAAATTTGTATATATATCAAATTTATATATATATTAAATTCAATATTGGAGCAAAAAGGGTAAATTATTTCAATCTCTATATTGAAATGTTTATATACTATAGATACAAATATTTATAATGTTTATTATATAGACATACACACATTCATATTATATATAAATTTATTTGTTTATATTATTAATATTAAATACTATATACATTGAATTAAGAGAAATTAATTTGTTTAAGAAACCAAATAACATTTCAATTAAATATTATAATACTATACAAATAGAATATATATCCAGTACTATAATAATTTCCTATATACAAAATCTCTATATGAATAACATTTATTATTCGAATAATTTTAATATGTTTTCATGTAAAATATAACACATTTGTTTCATTTATTATAAAATTGTAAATTATTTTAAGTTTATTAACTATATATATATATTTTGTTACTATATATTCGAGTGATAGTACGAATAATGTTTATGATTTATATTTAAAATGTTTACATTATCTCATTTAAATATATATATATAGTTGTGATTTAAATTTCACCAACAAAAGCTTATTGTTTGTAATTGATAATCAAAGATATTCCAAGATTTTTTGAATAATTTCATTTGTTGAAACTGATATATCGTGGTAAGAACAGAGTACAAGCGTAAAGATTAAACTTACAACTTTTGTTAATAATTCATTATGTAAAATTACCTCTGTTCCCTTGGGACAATTATATAAAATACAATTGTCACTTACTTTCCCATTATATAGGACGAAATTTTATGGTTTTATATATGAATAGTTTTATCAAATTAATTTCGGACAGCGACGCGATTTCGATTATCTCTAAACTTCATTTAGCAATTCGGTTTATAGTAATCAATAAACATTTATATATTACGACTTTTCGAATAATTATTACACTATATATATATTATATATATACATACAGCACCAACACATTTATTTGTTATATGTTTAATTAAATTTTTGTGTAATAGATCCAATATATAAAATATTGTATAAATATTTTATAATAAACATTTTATGTTTTATACCTATTTTATTATATATGGGGTATATTTAAAATAATAGTTTTATTAAATGATTGTTATCTTTTTTTTATTTTTTTACTATACTAATAAATAATAATAATAATTTTAGTCATCATAAAATACTAAATGAACATTTCACGACGCAGTTGATGATGATATTTATTATTTATGTTTAATGTTTTTATATATATATTTATTATATATTGTAGATAGGCAATAATCTGATGCGTTCGTATTCGTGCGATACATTATACATTAAATAATAATAATATAATATCAAAATTAATAAATTTTAACGTGTTTGTCCTTTTATTTTTTTTTCTTTGTGGCTTGATTGTTTGCTTGATGAACATATAAAATATATATATTTGTATTATACATACATATGTTAAAGAAAAAAAAAAAGAAAATGTCATTATATATAAATTTATTATATATTATAATTTTTGTGCGGTTTTATCTTTTTTATATTTTAACATCCATTTGATATTCGATTCGATCTACACGTTTTACTACATATACGGATATGGATATGGATAATATAATATAAAACGATATATTTCTCTACATATAAATACAAATAAAATCAATCGATTTGTTTCTCTATATATATACATATATATATATAAATATAATATGCATTTGTTTTTTGTTTTATTACATATAACCCGAATACATGTACAGGATTTACCAAATGAAATGGTCAAATTGTTTAAAGGACAATATAGAATATAAGGACAAGATTCTAAACGATAAATGTTGGCGCATTAATACACCATATTTTACGGGGTTAACCAAAATTAATTCGCTTTATTAACCAACTTTTGTAATTCCAATTCAAATACTTTTCAAAACGATTATTCTATATCTATCATACAATTTTCGATTCGAAAAGCGAATGTTTCATATAATGAAACAATAATGAAAAATACTATCAAAAGTCATCACCATTATATTTAAAGAGTAGTCTATTTGATTTTTATGACATTTTCTTTTAACTTCTTAAGGGATTTTTTCTTTCAAAAACCAAAAAAAAAAAGATCAAAATCATTTTGAATATTTTACGCAATTTCATTTGGTATCAACACGTTGATAAAGTTTACTTAAATAGGTATATGCGTTTTATTTATAAGCCACTCAATTTTTTTTTTGAATCGCTCGCCCACCGCCCAAATCTTATATGATGTTTGATTTTAAAATCATTATAATATCAAAAAAACCTAAAAATAAATGTTAAGCACTTTTAAAACGAAAAATGTTCAAATTAAGAATTAAAAATGTGTTAATACCTACTTATATTTTTATCCTTATATAGAGCTTTAATTCTCTTTTTTTTCCTTTACTTTAATTTTTTTATTTTTATCATTTTTATAGTGTCTGTTCATTTTTTGATATATTTACTCTTTTCAATTGCCAAATTCTGTTGTAATAATAATAATACTTGTGTATATTTGTATATTGTATCTATAGAAAGTCAGTGCGTTTAAGCAAAAGGATGCGTATATATGTATAAATAATGTATGTATATTAAAACGGTATTTTTGTATATATACAAAGGATATAAAGGACATAACATAATAGTGTATAAAGGACGAGAAAAAAAAGGAAACATTTTAAGGATATATAAAGAAGATATATATACAGTGAAAATTATATCCCATGGATGGATGAATATTTCTTTTTTACTTTTTTCGTTTTTTTTTTTTTTATTATTATTATTACGAGAATTTGTAACAAATATATTAAGTACATATATAGAAATAAGAAATTGTGTGTGATCGTGTATTGAAAGAAAAAAAGAAAAAAAAAAGTGTTATGCGTGTGTGTATATTTGAAATCGTTTTTGTTAGTATAGATTTGTATAAATGCGAAACTGATATTTTATTATATATACATTTTTTTTTCTTTCTTGATAACATATACATACAACGAACGATATTGTTTGAATAAATATTTATTTTTTTTTGTGATATTCGGAAAATTGACACGTTTTCATTTAATGAAAAACTTTTTTTTTTCTTTTTGATATCTACATTCATGTAATAAAATTTTTTGTGTAGTATAATATAGTAGATTTCATTTTATTATTTCAAATGCGGAAAAAACAAATCATATAACATTTCGATTTTATTTTATTTTATTTATTTTAATGCAAACAATAATATTTACAATGTTTATGATAAAATTATAATAATAATAATATTGAAAAGATTTGAAAATTTATCATAGTACTATAACACAACACAAATAATCGATTTATATACTTAAAATTTAATATTTATGATAACAACTTGCGGGGGTTTGTAAGCATTAAAAGGAATATATAGAAGTTGTAAAATTTCCTGTAATTCTTTTTATGAATGAGTTTGATGGAAATTTTTTATATACCGTATTGCTAAGAATTTCATTTCACATAATTGTTTATCCTTTCATATTGTAATGAAAATTGAGATTTATTGTAATTATATGATTCCTTTTTTTGAATACGTTTAATAAAACATTTTAATTATACCGCATATATATATCCTAAATATATTGATAAACCTTTTCTTTCGCATACATAGCTCAAATTCTAATTTATCATTCAAAATTATATTCGTTTTTTTTATTTATTTCAAAACATTCTCCTCCTGATTCAATAAAACTGTTACATCGATTTAATAATGATTAAAATGTGTGTTCCAGATCATTTTGTGGTATTGCCTCGAGTGCGCGTGTAGATGCTGTTTGAATGGTTTCAATATCCTCAAAAAAACATCCTTTCAATTTCATTTTAAGTTTTGGGAATACGGTGGATGATTTAACATACAGACTTGATTGCGAGCCAAAAACTGACGAACAATAATTGCAGTGTGACTTGGTACATTATCGTGTAACAAACACCAACTATCTGATTCACGATATTCAGGTCGAGTACGACGAATCCTGCCCATCAAACGCTTCAAAACTTTGATATACTATGCGCCACTGACTATTTGACCAGTTGGAACGAATTCTTTATGGATAATTCCCTTGCTATCGAAAAATGTTACGAGCATTGTCTTGATTTTCGATGGAACTTTTCTTGTTTTTTAGCCTGTGTTTTAGCCATCCACGAATCGTTTATACCATTCAAAAACTTGTGTTCTACCCATACAATTATCGTCATTAACTTGCTGCATCCATTTGAACGTTTCTGTTTTGATTTACCAAGCTTTGCGTTGAATTTAATGACTGCTCTTTGTTCCATGTTAAAATTTCTAGTTCAACTAAAATATTGTTTCACAAGAAATGTCATAATTTTTTTATTTGTCAACCAAATGCAATGAAATTTTTACAGACGATAGAGAAAACATCAAGCTTCAAAACACATGTTCCGGATCACATAGATCGTCCCACAGGTTATTGAGATATGGTTTGAGTCCGGAATATTAATTGTCGCACCGTGTATAATATACAAAATTATAACTTATATATATAATGATTATGAATATATATAGGTGAATTAAAAACTTTAAAGATTAAAAATATTTGACAAAAAAATGAATTTATTTATATAAAATACACATCGCAACTGCTTGAAAATGAAATCAATTCATTTATGGATTATGAACGTTCAACAGAACACTATATAATTGTTGTTATTCATATATATTGATTTAAATTTTATTATATATCAGAAATCTTTGAACTCTATCAAAATATATATAATAACATAATATAAACCTTTTGTATATTACCGCAAATATACTCTAAAAAAGGATTTATTCAACTCTTATTCAAAATAAATCTATCAATATATATATATAGTAGGTATACATATCTATAATACTATATGTATATATGGTTATCATTATATTTACATTTGGGTATTTAAAACAGAATGAAATCCTACTTCAAAGCACTTTCATAATTGGCGTCAGAGAGTTTATACGAATACGTGTGTATGATATGATTGAGTGGTAAAAATAATATATGTGCGAATGTACAGTATATAAATAAAAGTACTTTACTTTTTGCATGTATATATATTTTGTATATTCTTATTTCGTATATAATAATAATAATAATAATTTTCGATTGTTGTTGTTGGATAGGCGATAAATTGAAGTGATTATATGAAGAATAATGAAAATATAATATATATATATATATATATATGTATAGAAAATATGTTGAATCACCAATCTATTGTTCTAAATATATATGATGATGTATAGCATAAACGAGAGTATATATAGGAACATGTTCAAGTGATATGTCGGTATATTTAGAATTTTGTCATTTTTTATATAATTCATTATATATTTTCATTTCACATTCAGACCAAATGAAAAAATATATTGAATAAATGCGTTCAAATATATTTGTTTGTTTGGTTGGATATTTAAAAACAGAAATCAAATAAATAATTGATAATGTAAGCTAATATCAGTTTTTTTTTATTTTGTATTTATACATATTAATGCTTTTAAATTCTCTAAATTATATAACAAATTTATATAATATTATAAATATTTATAAACTCGATGTTATAAATATATAAAATATTGATGGAAATCCATTGTATTATATCACATAGTTAAATATATAAATTTAAGTATTATAAAAAAAAAATAAATATATAAATTCACATGTATGATATTGAATAAATGATGATTTGACATTTTGTTTAACTTTTTATTTATCGTAAATAGTCGCATATACGCAGCAATATTCGCATAAACATATTTATTTATTTATTTATTTTTTTACCACTTTTGAATATGCAAAAAAGAATAAAAAGGTTACAGTTGACAGTCGCCTGCAATATATGTTTGTGCGATGTGAAAAAAATTCTTTACTAATATTAAAGTCTAAAAATATATGCTGACATTTTTCTCATTTTCCATATAATGCGTGTGTTTTTCCCTGCTGCCGTATATATATTAATGTATATTTATAACGTTGCGAGGATGAAAAATTCTATAACGATAATTAATAAAACAAATGAGTTTTTATTAAACATGAAAAAAATAATTGCATATTTATATATATAATTAAAAACGAAAATTGTTTTGATTTTTAAAAATTTTTTGTGGATTGTAAAAGTTTTTTTTTTTTTACAATAATATTAAAATGTGAGGGATATTTTTTTTGATACATTTTATTAATTAGAATATATTTTGTTAACTTTTTTATATTTAAAAATTTATTACAAATCATTTGTCTATTTATTTTTTTTATATAATTTATTTACGTATAAAAAAGCTTTATTTTTTCGTACTGAAAGCACGAAATATCCTTTTTATGTTTAGCATTTGATATGCCGTGTGTGTGTTTGATTGTTTGTGAGGTTGGAGTTTTGTATATACAGTTGATATAAAACACCTTACTTAAAATTTCTGACAAAATTTCATGCGGTTGTGGTTATTGAATGGCGAATGGCGGAGGATTTTTTAAAAATTTTTTATGTATTTCTATTATTTTAGAATTTGAATTTCACTTGAGAGATTATCTTTTCCGCTCGATTGATTAATTGATGTTATAATTTTTCAGAAATTCAATTTTTTGCTGTAAAAATTTTTAATCATTCTTTCAATGGTTATAAATTGAAATCCAGTTAATTGTCTCTATATTTACATCTTTAATATATTTTCTGTATAGTCTCCATCAAGAGTATCTCTGCCAATTTTCAGGTCGATTGTTTAATTGATGTTATAATTTTGCAGAAATTCAATTTTTTGCTGTACAAATTTTTAACCATTTTTTAATGTTTAATCTCTTTAATATACTCCATTGAAATCTAAATAATCTTGTTGTATTAACTATCGAAAGTATATCTACCGATTTTTTGCAACATAATGGTTAAAATTGGTTAAAATATAATAATTTTTCAGAAATTCAATCTTTACTGGTAAATTTTTAACAATTGTTTTTTGCTTATAATTTGATATCCAGTTAATATATATTTACATCTAAATATCATTTTTGTATCCCTCATCGAAAGTATAATAAAAATAAAATTAATTTTTCGCTATACAACCAACAATCTGGTTTTAGCAGCCAACAACAGACTTCTGTTGTTCGTTTCTTAAATTGTGACTTTTACGGTGTCAGTAATTAGCCGTACGACCAACCGCAAGAAAGCAAGCGGAAAATACAACTCTGTGTTAAAATTCAGATTCGAAAAACACAAAACATATTTTATGCATTCAGTAGGATTCGATCCCACGACCCCAAAATTTCGTTAGAATTTTTAGGTTGGCATTTTTAACATTTACACCACAGAGTTATATATCTGTAGAAAGTATATCTATACCAATTTTCATCTCAATTGGTTAAAATAAAATAATTTTTCAGAAATTATTTTTATCCCGAATTTTATTCAATAGATTAATATATTATAGATTATATAAACAACAATTTAATTTTGTATATCCTTTCTGTTTTCAAGGATCATTTGATATATACAATTTTTTCTTTAATATTACATATCACAAAAAAAATGTTTTATATTTCTATAATATATTGTATGTATGTATAACATGAAATAATAAAAGTAAATGTTCTTTCTTTTTTTCGTTCTTTTTTAAAGAAAAATCGTTTATTCGATTGCTCTCATATACACGTTTAATATATATGGTAAATATTACATGCGATACACAAGCGATAAAAAAAAATATAATGATCATATAAAAAAAAATATCACATCACTAAATATTACATATATAAATGCGAATTCATGGGGTGTAGAATTATTTTTCAATAAAAATACTTGAATGTATTATACAATAATAAAAAGAAAGCGTTTGCATTATATAAAAAATTGTAAAATATACAAATACACTCTGTTGTGTGTACTATCTTACATGGAAATATATTTTTTTAAAATATAGATATTATTATTATTATATACTCATTTATGTTGTAAAAACAATTCTTTACCATTTTATTGATTGTCATCACATGATGGTATATTATTATTATTATTATATGTATACATATAGCATTTTGATGATATTACTTTAAAATGCACTCAAGCAATTTATATATATTAAATGTACATATCTCATATTGAAATATATATACTTATATAGATATATCCATCCATATAGAAAGGATATAAAACAGAAATGAATTGATTTATAGGATTTACAAATAAAAAAAAAATGTTTAGTATATGGAAAATTCTTAAAAAAAATCGTAAATGTGTTGGAAATATTTTAACGATATTGAACCAACCATTTTATTTATATTATGAACCGATTCGTTCATGATAACATGTGTATTAAAATTATTGCCTAAAATTTTTTATGAATATTTATTGAAAATAATTTCCAATTTAAAATTAATTTATCTGCGCTTGTTGAACGTTTTTAATTATAAATGAATAATTTTAATATTTATATATGTGGAATGGATTTTTTTTTGAAAATATGTTCGGAAAAAAGGTGTGTAAATTTTCTAATATATACTTTTACTTTTAATCTAAATTTAAATGTTTTGTTAATTTTTATTTACCTGACGCTTTATCTATATATATATATATATATATATATATATATATATATAGTATGTTGTCTTAATCCCTGATTTATTAAAATATAAATTAAAATATAGGAATAATCTCTTTATATAATGTATGTTGATATAAATGTAAAGATTTTAAATTTGTTTGAATTGAATATAACATCGCATCATACAGAGGAAATTTTAATTAATCATTTATTTTAAAACATATATTTATATATATAACATATATATATAAATTTTGATAATATTATATATCGTTTTAATCGTAATATGTGTTTTCCTCGATTTTCTATATATATATATATTGTACATATGAATAAAATATAAATGTTATATGAATATTTAAGATATATGAATTTAATTTAAAAATAATGTGATGCGTAATTTCGTATACTTATTCGCGATATTTACGATTAATGTGTTTATTTTCCTATATATCCTCTTGCTGTTGCTATATATAAATTTAATTACATGTTCAGTGTAACATTTTGTCAGATAAATATTTTAGATTTGATAATTTTTTTATATTATTTTTAAATTTAATCCTTCGTTCATTAATTTCTTAAGGTATTTTATACAATACATAATAAAATATTTTATATAGAAATTATTTATGTATCGTCTAAGTTATATATATGTATATAGAAGCTTAAGTGAATGTGTGTTTAGGCTTTATTTTATGAATAATTCCTTTTATTTATATAGTTATTACGAATGTTTATGTTTCATATACGAATAATATATATTGAAATTTGATTAGACAATTTGATCTAATTATATTTTATATATAGAAATCTTAAACACCACATTTTCCGATAAGAACCAAAGATTGAAAGTTCGCATTATTTAAACTTTCATACATTATTCTTATTAGATTATTATACATAAGAAATCCAATTGATTTTGATTTTAATTTTCCAAATAAAAATATTATATTTATATTCCTATATGTAGATTTCGATTCGATTCAATTTGTCTTTTTGGGAAATTTAAAATTTTGAAAATGTTTATATTAGAAATAACAACCCCTTATAAATGAAATTCAACAACCCTTATAATATACAATTTTGCGTATATTAAAAAATAATACAAAGTGTATAATTAAAAATTAATTATTAAATATATAGTACCTCTATATAATACATATGAGTTTCTTTTTTCGTCTATCGTTATATATATATTTTCGTGTATCGTTATATATACATCTGTATATATAGATAATTTAAATCTTAAATTATATACACAACATAATCTGTTGAATGTTTAATTTTTTAAACATATATGTATTATATATATTAGTATATACAATTTATATTTTTTTTATAAATCTTTGGATTTAAAGTAAATTATTATTTTATTCGTATTTATATTTCTTTTCTCTATATATATATATATTTTCCTATATAAATAATTGCTATGACCGGAAAATTTAAAAATCATCATATATAAAATCCAATCTAAATTATAATAAATAAATGGTATAGAAATTGTTTATGATTTGCCGCAGGAATCATTAAGATGTTTTTCAACCACCTTCCGCGCATATATTTGGGAAAATAAATATAGATCTCCTAAATATGTTAAAAATTCTTAATATTTATATATTATTATATAGAAAATTATTTAAAATAAATATATGAGAATGTACTTGAATTTTTCCAAGATGAAAATACAATTTTAAATTATGTATATACAAAAAACTATAAATTATATACGCGATCAGCCCTTAAAATGCATAAACACTTTATCTTATATATAGCAGGGGGTAATGAATGAATGAATGAAATGAATATATATATTTGATTTGAATAAAGTTTATAAATACACCTAAAAATAAATAACCTCCATAATAATAATAATAATAATAATATACTGCAGGCAAAATTGCTACTGGTAAATGTTTTAATAAAATATGTTCCTAAAATTAAATTACTAATAAATTTGTTTTAAATTTACTTTGCATATAGATATATATATAAATATATATATATTTATATATATATATTTATATATATGGCATATATGGGTATTGGGTATGCTATGCATCCTAATGATAATGTATATTTATATATGTATAACACACTATATCAGTACAAAACCAGAGCAATATTAAATATAGTATAGATTTTGTGTAACAAACTCTCTATACATACACAGTGCGACAATTAATATTCCGGACTCAGATCATATCGCAATAACCAGTGGGACGATCTATTTGATGAAACGTGCGTTTTCAAGCTTAATGTTTTCTCTATCGTCTGTAAAAATTTCATTGCATTTGCTTGATAACGTTATGACATTTCTTGTGAAACAATATTTTAGTTGAAGTAGAAATTTTAACATGGAAGAAAGAGCTGTCATTAAATTCAATGCAAAGCTTTTTAAATCTGCAACAGAAACGTTCAAATCGATGCAGCAAGTTAATGGGGATAATTGTATGGGTGGAACACAAGTTTTTGCGTGGTATAAACGATCCGTGGATGGCTAAAACACAGGCTAAAAAACAAGAAAAGTTCTATTGAAAATCAAGACAATGCTCGTAACATTTTTCGATAGCAAGGGAATTATACATAAAGAATTCGTTCCAACTGGTCAAACAGTCAGTGGTGCCCATTATATCAAAGTTTTGAAGCGTTTGATGGGCAGGATTCGTCGTACTCGACCTGAATATCGTGAATCAGATAGTTGGTGTTTGTTACACGAAAATGCACCAAGTCTCACTTATTGTTCACTTATTGTTCGTCACTTTTTGGCTCGAAATCAAGTCTGAGTGTCAAATCATCCACCGTATTCACCTGATTTAGCGCCATGTGACTTCTCCTTGTTCCCAAAACTTAAAAATAAAATTGCAAAAGTATGTTTTTTTGAGGATATTGAAACCATTCAAATAGCATCTACACGCGCACTCGAGGCAATACCACAAAGCTGGAACATTTGAATCATTATTAAATCGATGTAACAGTTGTATTGAATCAGAAGGAGAATATTTTGAATAAATATTAAATAAATTCGTGTTTTTAATTTATTTCCTAGGACCAGTCCGGAATATTAATTGTCGCACTGTGTATATATTTAAATATTTTATATACATGATGAATATTTATTTACGTATAAATATCACATATATATATTGAAAACATTCTATATATATATATCTATATAAAACAGTAAACAATTTCGATATATTCGCTATATAGCTATCTATACACGAGCATTTTGTTATTTATATACTATACTATACATTGCAGAAGGATGAATTGTTCATTAAATATACGTTCATTTTAGATAAATAAATTTAACACTTTTCAAATGTAATAAATATATATAAACAAATTTTCTTATTACGTAACTTTGTCGTCGTATATTATATGTCAGCGTTAAATATATATAATATATATGTATATTGGAAATGTTGAATGAATATATATATAACGAGATTGATGTTTGTTAATTTAGTGATATTTTCTATATATACAGATAAAAATATTTCAGTAAAATATATATAAGTAAAATTTTTATTAGACAAGTTAAATTTTATATATTTATGTATGCACTGAAAAAAAATGGTCAAAATAGGACACCTTTAAATTTTTTAACCTAAATTTTTTTTGTTAAAATTTTCCAGAATTTCCCTTAGAAAATTATACAGAATTTCCAATAGAAAGATTATACAAAATTTCCTTTAGAACATAATACAGAATTTCCCTTGGAAAATTATACAAAATATCCTTTAGATAATTATACAAAATATTCTTTAGGCATGAAATCGCATTGCCATGTAGGCTTCAAATATAAGGTTATATGGAAAGGTTTAAGAAAACTCCACCAAGGTTCTGTATAATATAACCCCAGAATGCCTATAATTGCGATTATAGGATAGAAAATCGACCTAACAAAATGGTTTAGTTAAAATTAATCAATGACAAATTTCTTTGTTATTTAAAAATGTTTCCAATTATTGACATTCAATTTACTAATCTTCAGTATAATTAAATAAACTTTGTTAAGCATAGATACGGATTTTGATACAATAAACTTTAATAAGTTTATTTCCGTGTATGTATCCCTATAACATTGACACAATATATATTTATTATATGTCTTTCTATAGATATTTATTTATATATCTAAATATAAAATTTGTAATATACATATCAGATGTTCTATACATATTTATATATAAATATAAGATCTATTTGAACTTTATTTTATATACATATACATTCCCGAGATTTATATATATACATTTTAAACTCTTATTTAACACAGAAAATTATATTACATATATATACATTGAGTAAAAATTAACTGCGTTTACTAATTGAATTTCGTATATATATATTTAAATTATTTTTAATGGAATGTTTTTATACATGAATTTCAATTTTTTTATAAAATTAATTTTTTATATTGGGCCATCTTACCCCATCCAAAGGGTATTCGTTAATTAATTTTTACATCATTTAATTTTTCCATTTAATAAAATAATTTTCCCTTAAAATTATTATAAATTGATTTATAATTAGATGTATATTTTTGAATTTGAATAAATATATATTTAATTTTTATTGTAATATCGTATTACACATATAAATAAATTGTTAGCATATAGACTTTATATAATTAAATTATTTAACATTATATATATATGAAAGTTAGATTGATGTTTTATATATAATATCATTAAATATAACATGTATTTTGTATATATATAGATTAATTTTGATCGATTATTTATATTGTTAAATCGAACGTATATATACATATAATGAATCCTATACATAACATATTTCAATGCATATATAGTAAAGTAATATTTTCTATACGCTATTTTCTATGATACAAAAAATTTGATATTTATTCGACAGCATCCTAATAATTCTAAGAACTTGTATTTATTACTTAATTTCTACACATATTTTTCTATTTTGTTTTGTTCGTTCGTTCGAATCGGTTTAGCGCCCGTTGGAATTCTTTGTCGTGAGCCGAAATCGTTTAATGAGTTTTAGATTTTATTTAAACCTTTAAAATACAAAATAAAAATTCGATGAAAGAAATTTACGAATTTGAATATTCTCAATCTAGAATTGAATTCTATGGGGTTTTCACTTTTATGGAGTGAAAAACGATTCTGTTTTGGTAGTAAAATAACGCATGATAAAAAATACTATATCAAATATTAGAAATGAGATTAAAAGTTGGGATATAAAAAAACGAGGGGTTTTCTACAATTTTATATCATTTATAGAGACAATTCCTATTTGATTTTATGACTTTCTGCTCTTTATACATCCTTGTTATTTCGCTTGCGTTATATAATTTCTAGATTATTGTATAATTTAATATTGTTATTTAATAAGATAATGATTTATTCATCATATGGTCATATGGAAATAGAAATTTGTTATAATTTAAGATCGTCTAATTAACATATTAATAACATGTATAACATTTGTTAATTTGTTTTTCTTCATGTATACCTACACTATAATCATATATGTGAATAAATAAATAAATATTTAAACAATTTCATTGATATATATATATATATATATACAGCATTTACTGTATATATATCGTCCTAAATAAATAATACAATAATATAATATTCCCATGTCGTGATAAACAAAATATAAAAAAATAAAATTATATATATGTGAAGGCTTATAAGCGAACTATATATAATAACATTTTAACACTTCGTTCAATAATGTGTGTGACTGACACATAGATGGCGTCCCTAGAACTAAATCAATATTTTTTTTCGCATTTGGCAACCTTTTTAGGCTTACTGTCAACATCATATGTTAATCAGATCATTTGTTTACAAGTTACAGTGCTATAAGTGACGCTATTTTTGTGTTTTAAAAAAAAATGAATTCAAAGCAATTCCGTGTGCTGATTTATCATTGTTTTTTAATGAAAAAAAATACTGTTCAATGCCAGGAATGGCTTGAAAAACATTACTCGGACTCTGCTCCATCAAAAAGAAGCATTTGTTATTGGTATGCCGAATTCAAACGTGGTCGTACAGACACCGATGACATTCCATCTACTGGAAGGCCAAATGACGCTGTTATTCCGGAAAACGTTGAAAAAACACTGAAAATCATTATGTCCAACCGTAAAGTGAAAGTGAGGGAGATTGCTGACATTCTGAAGATATCAGCAGGCAGTGTACAAACCATAATACACGAACATTTGGGTATGAAAAAGGTGTGTTCCAAATGGGTGCCGCGTTTGCTCACACCGGAGCAAAAACAACAACGAACCGATGATTCAAAGAGCTGTTTGGACATGTTTACGCGCAATAAGTCGGAGTTTTTGCGACGGTACATCACAATGGATGAAACATGGATCCACCATTTCACTCCAGAGTCAAATCGGCAGTCTGCTGAGTGGCATGCAGCCGGCGAAAGCCGCCCAAAGCGACCAAAGACGCAGCAGTTGGCTGGCAAGGTTATGGCGTCTGTATTTTGGGATGCGCATGGAATAATATTCATCGACTATCTCCAGAAGGGGCAGACCATCAACAGCGACTATTATATAGCGTTATTGGAGCGTTTGAAAGTCGAAATCGCAAAGAAACGGCCTCATATGGCGAAGAAAAAAGTGTTGTTCCACCAAGACAATGCACCGTGTCACAAATCAATGAAAACGATGGCAAAATTGAACGAATTGGGCTTTGAATTGCTTCCCCATCCACCGTATTCTCCAGATTTAGCCCCCAGCGACTACTGGCTCTTCGCAGACCTCAAAAGGATGCTCCGTGGTAAGAGATTTGGCTCAAATGATGAAGTAATCGCCGAAACTAACGCCTATTTTGAAGGCAAAGAAAAATCGTTTTACAAAGGCGGTATCGAAAGATTGGAAAAGCGTTGGAATGATTGTATCTCCCTAAAAGGGGACTATCTTGATGAATAAAAACGAATTTTGGCAAAAAAATGTGTTTCAATTAATTAGTCACACACATTATTGAACGAAGTGTTAGATTATAAAAATTGATTAAAAAATGTATATCGCAGATGTATGAATTATTTAAAATAGTTTTTTTAATTTCATATTATTATATATGATGATTAAGTTATCCTATAATACATATGCTTTTATGAATATAATTATAATGAAGTGTAATAGAAAATGCTTAATGGAAAAATGTATTTTTTCTGTAATTTAAACTTAAATTCTTTGTTTTCGGCGTTCAGCGACAATAAACCACCTCGATGAATATCGGCATATCATTTTTAAAAACAGGAAAAACTGTTAATTTTGATATTTAATTCCAACCCAAACGTAGATTAATTTCTATTATTTTTTGTGGCTGATGTCTGTTAAATGTTATATAGAAAAATCCTTTATATTTAATTTTATAGACTTTATTTTCTCCGGTGGGTTTCTTTCAATTCAAATTTTTGATATTAGGAAAAATTATATTGTAATAAATATTCATAAAGATTTATTAATGCTACCGTACAATTTCTTTAAATTATATCAAAAACATAAAATAAATAAGGAACGATTGAGCCGAATTAAAAACAATCAAAATATTCTCATTTCTAAAACCAAAAACAAAATTGAAATTGCATTTTTAACTGAAACTTTTGGCCATTCATAATTTAATAATTTTTTATTTATTTATTTTTATATTTTATACCCATATTTTGCTACTTCATTATTGATTAAAATTGGAATTATTTTTTGTTTGTCCCCCAAACTACATATGTATAGTGTATTTAATCACCGTATATAAAATATTTTCACTTCTTCATTTTATTCTTTTCTTCAAAAAAAAAAAGACACCTCTCTATATAAAAAATATATAGAACATTCGCATAAATTTTCACCCCATTATATACACTGCCTAAAGGGTATATTTAATGAGAAAAAAACCGCTCTGGTATATATGTATAATACACATAACAATAAACATAAAATTCAACAAAAATTTAATGAAAATTATTTCTTAATTTCTTTTTTTTGTATAGTATTGTGTAGAATATAGTCATATAGAAAAAAATGTCATAATATTTTATAATAACATACATAAATTTTTGGTCTATATAAAGCCATTATTAAACAAATTTAATTCCAATTTTATTTCATACATTTACATACACATTTATTATATTTTAAATTAAATATTCATATTACATATATTGATCGTTCGTTCAGATAGATATATGTAAATTTTACATAAATAAAAAAATAAAATTTGATGGATATATAAATACTAATCGATGAATACCCAAATATATTTATTTTTTAAAAAGAAAAAACCCCTTTTTATTTATATAAATATCATATATTGTATTTATTTATACCTATATATATATCCAAATTGAAGTCCCATATCTATATACTATTTATTATATATCTAACAGCCCTAACCTAAAATTTCGATAATAATATATGTATGAATTATCTTTTATTTTTTTCTAATTCAATGATTTTAAATTGTGTGTGGTTTAAAATAAATATAATCGCATTATATATATAATATTATAATATTATATATAAAGATATCGAAGAAGAACCCAAATACTTCGTAATTCAAATGGAAATGGATTTTATATTATGGGTTCTTAAAACAATCTTTTAAAATAAAAAAAAAAACAAATTATGATATTATATAGATTAAATAAATATCATAATTAAACTTTTTTTTTTTTTGTTTTTGATCTTATATACTCTAACAAATAAATAAGATAAATATGAAATAAAATAATCATAAATAAAAAAAACTATTCAAAAAAAAAAAAAAGAAAAGGGATTTTGGTTTATTTTTTTTGATGTCAGAAGATATAATAATAATAATAATAAAATTTCTTTTGAGAAACAAAGTTTCTTATATAATGAAAAAAAAGATAAAGTTTATCAAACTCAAAAAAAAACAAAATAAGTGCGTATATATAAATCTTTTCGATATATTAAAATATGATAAATTTGTATATCGACTACCTTATTGACATACGCGGGCTCGGTAAAACCTATAGATAAGGAATTTCCTAGCACTTTTATGAATATTATCCAAATAGTTTTCATTCATGAATTATTCGGAAAATCCTATGGAAGTCCAATGAATTTTCCATCGAATGGGCTTCAGATTTTATCTAATATGTACGTATATAATAAGAATAATAAATGAATATAGTTAATATAGCTCGGCCATTTAATTAATACATTTTTTATATAATTTGTTTTGTTTTGAACAAATTTCCAGTAAATGGATTAAAGTTTTAATTTGATGATTAAAATACATCAACTACAAAACAAAATTATACAAAACTACAAAACAATAATTTCCACATTTAAAATAAATAAAAATTCGAAAAATATCCAAACCCTTTTTGATATTCTTCGCAGATTAGAAAACATTTTCCAACAATTCATCCATCCATCCATCCATCCATCATTTGTTTTCCGGATATTCGAACAAAATATTAGTTGTATAATATGTCAATAGGGTCTATAGATAATAATTTATTATTAATATTTTTTTTGTTGGCTTTCTTTTTGATTGCTCGTGGTGCTGCCGTATTTATAGAAATATATATAGTCTCGATTGTGTTTTAGACATGTTTGATAATCAATTAGTTTATTTTCTATATTGTTATATAGTTTTATTGTTTTGGAAACGGAGGTGGTTATAATTAAATATATTGAACTAACTAACTTTTTGCAAAATGTATATATATATATTTATATATAATAAACTGAAATGGAATTTTCTATTTAGATATAGAAAGTCCATCAATAGTATATATAAATTATTGTACTATATTGAATTATTACGGTATGATTTTCCCTGAACTCTGTAATTCATATAGGAAATTCAAACACTCTTTATATAGTATACATATATCATTTATTTATCATTTAATATGAACGTTTTTCTTTTTTTTTTACCATTTGATATTAATATTTTCAAAATTTTTATATACTAATATCAAATTTTGTATCAAATTCAATAAACATTTTATTTTATTTTCTCAATATATATTAGTAAATTATTATATCCATATATATATATGCAGGTATACGGTACAGATATATAAGGCTATAAATAATAGTTTGTACTTGTATTGATCACCTCAATAATTTTCAATTTATATTTTACTAGTTATATAGATATATATTAGCTCTATATTTTTATATATATATAGTATATATGTATTAGCTATACTACTCTATTATTTATTGATACATAAAATATATACACATATATAAAATTGAAGTGTATTTTTATACATAGTTATATTTTTTTGTAGTCAGTGCAGAAGACAGAAGAGTACTGAAATCCAAATCAAACATTTATATTTTGTTTAACAATTTTAAATAGCAAAATTATTCACTCCATATATACGTTCAATTCAAATGTTATGAAGATACTTAATTGTTAATATATAGGGAAGGGAAAAATATTATAACCGATAAATATCCGTAGGTTGTTAAATTTCATAATTAGTAGAGTTTTTACGCTGTGTTGGTCAATTTTACACATTTCTATTTTATCACCAACTTGAATGTATATCTATTTATAATATGAAACTATAGTAACTGGATGTAAGCGCCTACATCCAGTTACTATATATGAAACCATATACATTTTTTTATCAAGAAAGTCGGTACGGATCTGACCTGTATTTGAAATTTATATTGCTTTACAAATTGTAATTGATAGAGGGATTTGTTTGAACATTAACAACTATAAAAATAAAATGATATATATTGAAATATTATATGCTTAAAAATGCATTCATTTTCGATTATATTTTTATACATAAAAAAATTCTCCCTTATAAGGGCAGTGTTAAAACATATAATACCAAGAGTTTACTATTCAAAGTATCCAGTATATTCTTATATACCATTTAACATTTATGTGCAATACAATTACAACTATGTTAATGTACAATTATACTTCAATTTTCATATCAAAACTATTCATCCTTTTCAAACGGTAACGAAATAAAAAATAATAGATTCCATAAGTTTTCAACAAAATATTGACTATAATATATAATTAAATGAAAATCAAATACAGAATACTTAATTTTTACTCAAAACAATAACAAAGACAATTTTTTTTTATGACCATTGAATGATTGAATGTTCTCATGTATAGTATAGTTCCTTGTTCACTTATATCAAATACAGCTCATTCGTTTTCAATTATATTCAATTTATCATTTACAACAGACATCATTTTATATAATTCCAATTAAAATATATGAGGGTGTTTTTGAAATTAAAAATTAAAAACATATTCATAAGATTCATTTAAAATTCCTGCACACTAACATCAATTGATTATGTGTTCTTAAACCCTGAATATATTATTTTATTAGTTAAAATTTTAATGTATTTAATAGATAATTGAATTAAATATTATATTATATTGGGTCTTCGCATTCATATATATAAATTAAATATAAATATATATAGTAATTCCCTGTGTGATTTATAAAATCAATGATTTATCGTACATATATAAAATATATTTAGAATAATATTATTAATTTATCGTTTATATATATGAATAAGAATATATATAAAATGAATTTTTTAACAAAAATTTACTGATATATAAAAATACAAACTCGCTATATATATATCAAATTTAATATATATCAAATTTACAAATAAATATAGGAAAAAAAGAAGAAGAAGAAATTTAATGTTATTAATAAAACACGCGATAGGTTTTAATTTCAAAAAAAAAAATCAATATTAAACTCACCCGCATTAGTTTTTAATTATAAATTACATAATATATATATAGAAGTTTAATATTTAATATAATGAATGGATTTGATTAAAATTCTATATATAATTTGGTAACTTTACTATATAACATATTTTATAGAATTACTATTAAATTATCATTATATTTAGGACAGTCAAATAAGAATCCTTACAATTTTTGTTTTAACAGTATACAAAAGCAAAAGCATTGAAATCCAACGAATTCTAAGTGTATGCTGAAGCAACAACTTTCTCCCATTTTTAAGATCAATTATGAACTTCCTCTAGGTAACTTATAAACCGAGAATGCATAATGAAATGAAAATAAAATAAAATTGTAAAATAATTCAAATATTATACATAAATTTTCAATATGTATTTATAAAAACAATTCATTTACCGGAATCCTTTTGTGACTTTGCCAATCGTGCAAGGATGCAATAAAATTTGTTTTATTTTACCAAATTCTAGACGAACTATAGAGAAAATACCACGATAGGATTTTGCGATTGTGATAATTTTCTATTTAAAAAATAATGAAAAAGTTTTTTTAAAAAGTACATTTTTTATCTCAATACTATATTAGAAAATTAGATAATAAATAAACAGGGTTAAATTTTCTTTATGCGTTAACTATTTATTTTGGAAAAATCTTCACATAAAAATATGTATAATTTAAAAAAATTCTGAATTCCATATCAAATTCTATATGCACGATATACCTAGTCCCGTTAGATTTTACATATAGATATATCCTTTTCATGAATTCCATATAAATATATTAGTTTTCCCCACTTAGAAATCGTTCATTTTTATACCCACAGATCATTCGATAAAAATGTTTAGTCCATTCAATGTTCAGTTAATTGTGTTAGGTACGGTTTTGATAATATTGGAGTCTAGACGTTTCATTATTCAAATATAAATTTAATTTAAAAAAAAAAAGTATGGTTTTATTCAACGTCCTGTTAAATTAAAAAAAGAAACCAATAAATAAAACAAAAAAATACAACTTGATACTTATAAGGATTCACTTTATTTATATTAACATAACAGTAATATAATTTATAAATTAATTGAACATATCATATTAAAACTTCCTTTGCCTTGCTGCAAATGAGTCAATTTTATTACTAAATATATATATATATATATATATTATCGATTTACTCATTTAATATGTGTGTAACGTCGTATCAAATAACGTCGTAATGGTTACATAAAAAAAAAAGGTTTATAAACATTATTTTTATTTAAATATTCATTGATTATATTCACCTGATCCGTTTATATATAATC
The DNA here is from genome assembly GCA_958336335.1 of Dilophus febrilis. Classification (NCBI taxonomy): domain Eukaryota; kingdom Metazoa; phylum Arthropoda; class Insecta; order Diptera; family Bibionidae; genus Dilophus; species Dilophus febrilis. The sequence goes on along the minus strand of OY284472.1, from coordinate 10,213,960 downwards.
TGTATATATGAATAAAATTTTGAATTTATATGTGTTCGATCATATACATAAAACGATAAAACATATAAATCTATAAATATTATATTTATATTGGTTTAATATTCAGGTATATATTTAGTTATACACGATCCTATCCATATTTTTGAAAATATTTACATAATTTTTGTCTATAAATGTATAAATATAAGGAAAGGAAAGGACATATAAGATAAATATATATATATTCATTATATAATCATCATCATAACGTAATAAATATTCCAATTTATTATCTGCGATGTGTATATATATAACCTTATTTAGGTTACATCATCATTATATTTATATATATACACAGCCACACACAGGATATATTCGTTTATTATAGGTATATATACGAAAAATATGTTACCCTAAATTTTTGCAGCTTGTTTTCTATATCATTTAGATCATATTTTCCTATATAGAACTTTCTTTTTTTTTTCTTTTTTGATATCATCATATTATACTATTATGCATGTATATTTGCAAAAATATTTTAATGTATATATATAAACCACACACCATCATACACATTTTAAGAACCGATAAATTTTCATTTGACCAAACACACAAAAATATTATATAGTACAGTTTGGTATTTATTTCTATATATGGTAGAGTAGATATTTTCAGTACAACAAAAAATCATCGACCACCTTGAATGAATAAATGTTATATTCATCACATTGGGTTTTTATTTTTACCGCATATTATATGGATGGTGTGTAACAAAAGAAGGAAATGTTAAATTATTTCATATATAATGAAAGAAAAAAAAAATTGTGTATTTATACAGAAAAAATATTCCTAAATATATGATTTTGTCCATATGTCATTAATTTGTTCTCTTATCGATAATATTTCATTATGTAAAATATAATGGTATTCCTTGTATATTGGAAATTATTGCAGGAAACTGAATATTTGTTTGTCATTGCAAACATTAATGAGCATATGTTAAGCATGGACGTGGTTAAACACATCCATCAATCTATTTATATATGGTAATATTGAAAAGGTAATATTATTTACAAATGCATACCAAAAAAAAATCCTTTTTTTTTAATAATGATATTAAATTACTCAAATGTCGTAGTATATTTAATTGTTTTATATATCATCCTATATATTTTATTAGTAAAAAAACTCGCAGACACTCTTCTTCATCTTCTTTTTGTCAACACGAAAAGATCTTTTTTACATATATCGAATATAAAGACATTAAAATATATTCTTAAAAATTTTATGAAAAATGATCAGTCTATATAAATTATTATTATTATTAACACCCATCGTGAAGCTTGTTTAACAATTTTGACTCAAAAATATATATATATATATAACTATAAGAAATATATTGGTTTAATAAATCATTAAAATTTTTTTTATATAAATAGCGAATTGCTATATCATATTTATAATGGTACGAAAGTAACCTAATATAAACAAAAGAATAAAAAAGATCTCATCTCGTCCAAAAAATGCGTTACCAAAAAAAATATAAAGAAAAAAAAATGTACCCATATAAATTAATTGTTATACATATATATTCATTCTAAAACAATGAATTTTTTGTCACGACGCATATATACAATAAGAATATTGAAGCCATAACACCATATAAATAACATAGTATCAGTAGGAGTTGAAAGTACTATATTGGTATAGTAATAAATTAGATGAATAAAAAGACTAGTAGAAAAAAAACACCAAAAATTTTAAACAACAAAAAAAAAAGGTCACGTTTTATATAAAAAATAAGGTCAATCCTTAATTTCCATAAAATATTTTAAAAAAAAAATTCATCTTCATATTGTTTTGTTTATTATATATACAATATACATATTATATTTAGTTGGTTTATATGCGAATGATAAAATTATCAAGAAAATTAATACTAGTATATATACCATACATTTAGAATAAATATATAACGACGAGAAAAAAAAACGTATAAATCAATTTAATTTTATTTTAAATGAATTTATAAAATATAAAACAGCGTTAATATATACAGAATATATTTAGTAGATTGTTGGAAATTAATTAATATACATTTTTTTTTAAATGTACTCTATTTATTGTATATATGAAGAATATTTTTAGTATGTATAAGTATTTTTGTTTTTAAATTGACGTTCTTTTAGTTTTATTTTTAAATATTAATATGATAAAATGACTCTGTGGTGTAAATGATAAAAAAATGCCAATCTAAAATTCTAACGAAATTTTGGGGGTCGTGAGTTCGAATCCTACTGAATACATAAAATACGTTTTGTGTTTTCGGTTATTTTTCGAATCTGAATTTTAATACAGAGTTGTATTTTCCGTTTGCGGTTTGTCGTACGGCTAATTACCGACACCGTAAAAGCTACAAATTAAGAAACTAACAACAGAAGGCTAAAACCAGATTGTTGGTTGTATAGCGTAAAATTTATTTTTTTTTATTTTAATATGATAAAAAAAATCATTTTGATTAGTTCGTTTTATCTCTGTATATGATATATAATACATCCATTTTCAATTTCATTGAACCAATTTTAAAATCGATTTTTGTGTATTTCTATGGCAAATCTGTCTCAAATTTATGGAGGGCCATTTTAACGGATGGAAAAGTCAATTTAGTCCGGAAAACTTTATTCTAAAAAAAAATCCTTTTCAGAAAACCTCTTTGGCTAAGTATTCTTGATTATGTTATGTTGCTTCTCATTCGATAACCATATCTTTGGATACACATTTGAGTGAAATAATTATAACTATATCATATATAACAGCTTAAGAATTTTTTGTATTGTCCCATTAAATTTGTTCTTTTTATTAATATATAAAATTAGATATTTAATACAATTTCTTTAATTTATTAATGATATACACTTTACTATATATTATTTGTCGATATTCAAATGCAAATTTAGTTTAATTTCATGATTAAGTTAAACTCTTACTTACAAATTCTAATTTCAGATAAATAATAGTACATATAAAAGATTATACTGCAATACTGCAAAACTAATTATAAAATTGGTTGAATTTGATTTGTAAAAAGTTGAATTTGATTTGTAAAAAGTTGAATTTGATTTGTAAAAAGTTTAATTTGATTTGTAAAAAGTTCAATTTGATTTGTAAAAGGTTGAATTTGATTTGTAAAAAGTTGTATTTGGACTGTAAAACCTATATATAAAGATATTTATTAATTTCAAATTGATTTTCATACCCTTATGTAGAGAATTTACAATCAATAAAAATGTTTTATTGATTTTTTATATATTAGAACGTTTGTATAGATTTTTTTTTGTCATCAGTTTGTTTATTTTAAATATATATAATAACCTTTTAAGTTAAACTTGTTTGTCTGTTTTTCATATAGACACATCAGAATGACATGAAAATCCTCATGAAAATGTTTTCTATACAATATATGTTTTGTGGATTGTGAACATTTTTGTTTATTATATTATCTTTATATACATATTCTCTATATCTCGGTATAATAATAAAAATGATGAAAATGTTTATATACACTTTTCTTTATGATGATAATCATGATAATAATAATAATAATAATAATAACAAGTTTTGTGGTTTTTTATGTGTAAAACACAAAATAAAAATAAACCTAAACATCTAAACATGAGGCCTCGCTATATACATTCTATATTCTCTGAATAACAAAAATGAAAAATCATATGCTATAAGGAAAAAAAATTTTTTTGTTGGTCGTTTTTTTTTGTAGCGATTCGTTGCGATATGCATACGTCTAAAAAATATATTTTTTGTATATTGTATGCTATAGAGTAAATTTATGATACAAATATAAACAACACCAAACATTGTGTATATGATTATTATTATATAAGCGCGATATAAAAATATATGTGAAAAGAAAAAAAAAATGTTTTCTTTAACAAAAGTCGTATATATAAAAAATTAAACATAAACACAAAACATACACATAATATAATTTATATATGTAAGAAAATCTTGAAAAATATTATATGATGAACGATATCACTAAAAAAAATGTGCCGTTTAGTTTGAGATTTTATATATATGTATTATATAGCATCATATTTACCGCCGTAAAACCAAACAATCAGATTTTATTGAACCTTGAAATATTTTTGCAAATTTATTTCTTTTTTTGGTAAAATCGCAACATCTTCTTGTTTGCCTGCCTTCCTATATGTTTTTGTGGTATCTATAAATAGCGAGCTTTTTTTAAAAACAAAAATCACATTTTATTTTGCCGGTAAATGAAATGTCTGTCGTTCGTTGTCTATATATGTTCATATACACACAATACTTTGTATATTATTATTGTACTTAAAATAATTGTTTAATTGTACTTATATTACGGGCCCAAAACTCTGATATCGTGATTGGGGTAAATTTAAAAAATAAGTATATTTACATCCAAATAGATTATAAATATATACTATAGTTGGATGAAAACTTTGTATATATTATATATGATGGTACATTGCATAAAACTTAATATAACAACATAAAATGGTATATACAATATTATAAATTGTATAATTAACATAATGTTCTGGAAATTTGAACTTATATGTATTACATTGTGTAATTACATACATAAACTTAATAAAAATTATTGCTGGTATATACACGATGGGTAAAGTAAAAAAAAAGAAAAAAGATTCAGTATAACATATATATAGAAAAATATAGTGATTTTTTTTATTTATTTATATATTCAGAACGTTTTGTAAAATTTCATATACAGATTCTGGCCAAAGTAAATGTTCAAAAAGAATATTTACAAATGATTTTTACATAATGAAAAATTCTATATAGAAAATATCTGTAATATAATTTTCTTACCAAATAGATTCATTTGCAATAGTTTAATTTAAACATTTTTCTTGCAATTGAATTCCAAATTTAAATTTTTTCCTGCAATTGAATTGCAAATTTACCTTTACCTTTATTGATTTATAGAATTATTCTAAATTTAGTAATACTTTCTTTGCTTTAAGGCCAAAACATAAAATTTCCTTTTAAGTTCTCTTTATCATGTATTGATAAACTAATATAAAAAATTGTTCGTTACCATTTAAAATTCTTTTTTTATCACTTTTGTTACATTTTTTATTATATTATATATTTAGTATTTTTGATGAGAGAGAAAAAATAAAAATACAAGAAACATAATAAAATTATACAATTTTTTTTTTGAAGTATTTAATATAGTTGAAAGTATAAATGCAAAATGGTTAAAAATTTTTAATTTTTTTACTTATAAATTTATATATAACTATAATATGTATATTAAGACTTTTGTATATGATGATTCATTATACAATGTTACTTACACGTTTTTGTTTTTAATTGCATTATTTTACGAATATATATATTAAAGTTATATTTTATGGCATTTTGTAATCCCAAATAAGGAGTAGAACATTACATATATACGTTATGTATATAAAATAATAATTGTAATTAATCTATACACAAAGTCATCAAATTGTTTTTAAAATTGCGCACGATCTTAATTCGGCATTATAGATCATCTCTATAAAATGTTGTATGGGAAACCTTTGAACGGACTTTGTTAGAATTTAGAATTTTCCAAATTTACACGATTTTTAGTGTATTTTATATACGGAAAAATTTACCAAATCAAATTCAGAGTGCGATAGCTTGAAAATTCATTAACCGATCGATTTGAAATTCACCAAAAAATAATTTTAATTGATTTAAGATGATCTCTGTAAAATATCAGACTGGATTTTCTTACACGGATTGGGAAATGAAATTTTCCATTGATTTTCCCGATTTTTAGTATATTTTATATGGAAATATTTACTAAATAAATTTCTGAGTGCGATTGCTTGAAAATTCTTTGACCCATCGTTTCGAAAATTAGAGACGTTCTTTATAATGCATTATAGATGCTCTCTGTAAAATATTGTATAGGATTTCTTTGGACGAACTTTGTTTCTTGTTTGTAACTTGTTGAATTTAGAGAATTTTCCAAGATTTTCATATGTTGTATTTTGTATTCATTTATTGTATTTTATTTACCAAATCAAATTCTGAGTGCGATATCTTGATAATTCGTCAACCAATCGTTTTGAAAATTTTACACGATCTCTATAACGGACTTTGTTAGAATTTAAAATTTTCGAAAATTTACACTATTAGTGTATTTTATATGGAAAATTTTTACCAAATTCAATTCCCAGTGCAATATCTTGATAATTCGTTGACCAATTGGTTTCAGGATATTTATAATGCATTTTGGATGATCTCTGTAAAATACAGTATATCGCGTCTCTTTGAACGAATTAGCTTAGAATTTATGATCCTGTAAGAGCTCCTAAAAAATAAAGCCAAATATTAAAAAAAAAAAATAATTTATCAGTTTGTATATAACCAAAAAATAAACCATTCATTTATAAATTCACACCGTTTATATACTTATTTATTATATTTGTATAGGTGTAATAATAAACAAAAATTTTCAAGTATTATTATATACAAAGATATACTTTAACATTTTCCATCACACATTAGCGGTTTATAAAATGTATATTATATTTGATATGCAAAGAAAAAAAAAAGAGGATATAAAACAACATAATAAACAATATAAAAAGTATATTATTTAGGTATATATAAAAGTAAAAAAATAATTTTTTTTATAAATATTTCGGTTGAAAAATCTATTATTCAATATAAATATATTGTAATATATAAAGGTAATATATACATGAAAATTTTGTATATCAAACGCTTTTCTTTTTTCCTTATGTGAAAAAACTCTAAATATACAAAATAAATTTATTATAATAATACAAATAATGTAAATATAAATATTTGTATTTTATATAAAATACTAGCTCGTATGATAATCATGTATATTGTATATAATCATCATAAAAAATAATGTATAACAACGCAGCGAAAAATATATATTGATGATCATTTATATAAAAATAAAAACCATGGATGATGTATAGATCACGAAATTCATATAATGTTTGTATAAATGTTAATAATCACAGAATAACATATATATAATTTCATCATCATATTTTTTTTTCTTCCTTCTAAATATAAAAAAAACTCATATTGTGTGTGTGTGCCTATAAATCGTTAATAAATAATTTTACACTCAATTTTTTTGTTGTATAATAAAATGTTTATGCAATATATAAAAAAAAAAATGGTATATTAAAATTTTGATAACGATTTTATACTTAAGCGATTTTTTTTTTGTATATGATTCTCTATATATAGATATATGTTAATTTGGCGTCACCATATTACTCGCACATATTGCCTTTGAATGCTTTCACGCATTCGCTTATAATTTTCCAGACAATTTTAAAAATAATGTAAAACATTTTATGCAAAATTTTCCCGATATTTTATTATATACGTGCGCCAACACAAGAAAAATAAATATATTATCTACAAAAATTTTTCATTTTAGCGATTATCAATCATTTTCCATTTTATTATTATAATAAAAAAGAAGAAGAAAAAATAAAAAATAAAATAACATACATATAAATGTGGTGATGAAATATTTTCTTCCTTCCTTTTTTTTTTTTTTTATTTTCACATGTTCCATACTCTCTTCTTGAATTTTTTTTTTTTTTATGATATATTCATTTTATATATTCAAAATATTTAAATTTTAAGCGGAAAATTCACATATTAAAGTTTAAGTGCGGTGTGTGCGTGTATATGCGATTAAAGAAAGTTACGTTAAATATATATAACAACGAGTATATATTTTATATGCATATGTATATTTATGGAATATTATGAATGGTGTTATATGAATAGATATAAAATTATAAATTAACATAAACATACAATCACGCGAAAATATATAAAGCAATAAGCAAGCAACCATACATTATCATATACATATATGATGATGATGTACAATACATAAAATATTTATCATCATATTACATACATTCATGTAATTACAAAAAGTTTTAATCTCTTTTCATACTAGATTATATATACCATACATTGTATATTAAACAAAAAATTTAAAACAGTAAAATTACGATTAATTATATAAATATATATAATAATAATTAAATTCAATTACAAAAAACAAAGAAAAATAAAAGAAGTGTTAATTCAATTAAATACGTTTAAAATTAAAAACAAATTTAGACTAATTTTGATATATAAAGGGTGATTTTTTAAAAGCTATAGGAAAGTTTTTGAAAAAATTCAGATAAAATGCATGAAATCTTTATTTGAATCGATAGTACGGTCCATATAATTTAATGTTTGAAGATTATTTCATGCCAATGTTGACCTTGACTGTGCCTCAAATGGTCCATCCGCTTAGTCCAATTTTGGTATACTCTTTCCAACATTTCGGCCGGTATCTAACGAATAAATGATTCAATGTTGTCTTCCAATGCGTCAATTGAAGCAGGCTTGTATGTATAGACAATGGCTTTAACATAGCCCCACAAAAAATAATCTAAAGGCATTAAATCGCACGATCTCGGCGGCCAATTGATCGGTCCCGAACGTAAAATAAAATGTTCACCGAACTCGGCTCTCAATAAGTCCATTGTTGCGCGTGTTGTGTGGCATGTGGCACCGTCTTGTTGAAACCACATGTCATGCAAGTCAAGCTCTTGCATTTTGGACAAAAAAAAGTTGGATATCATCTCACGGTAGCGCTCACCATTCACAGTTACGTTACGATTCGCATCATCTTTGAAGAAGTACGGTCCAATGATGCCACCAGCCCATAAACCGCACCAAACTGTGACTTTTTCTGAATGCATTGGTAGCTCTTGCAATGCTTCTGGCTGATATTTACTCCAAAATCGACAATTCTGCTTATTTACGTACCCATTGAGCCAAAAATGAGCTTCGTCGCTGAACACAATTTCGTCGCGATGAACTTTCTTAACAGAGCACGCATTTTGATAATAAAATTCAATAATTTGCAAGCGTTGTTCGTTTGTAAGACGATTCATGGTTAAATTATAGACCAAACTGAAGATGGTTGACAGTGAAACAAAACACGAAACGTGCGTCAGCTGTTTAAATCAGTGTTGCCAAAAAGATAATAGCTAAAAAATCACCCTTTACTATAGTATAATCACATTAATATGTATATAATTAATTATATATATTTTCCATATATGATGCGAATTAATTGGGAATTTTATTGCAATCGAGTATTAACTTTTTTTTTTACATCAGTGTTTATTATATCCAATTTTCTATATCAATGATTTCATCATTTTCAATTTTTTAAATTGGGCGTTTGTTTTGTATTAACAATTTTTTACTTTAAATAATAATATAAATAATAGATAATTTTTCATTGATTTGACTATAAATAAAGCTTCGCCGCCGTCTACTATATATATATATTGCTATATTCCCAAAGTAGAATATCTTTTTTATTTATATAAATTGTAAACACATTCATATACAGATTAATATAGATTTTAAAATAACTACATTTGTATAACTACACATTCAATGATTACAAAAGTAAAAATGTTGATAAATGAAAAATTTACTAAAAGGATTGTACATAGGATAAAAAAATGTATAGTGGAATATCGTATAATAATAGTAGTACTAATAATAATAATAATAATAATAACAATATTAATAAAAAAAGAAACGGAATAGTTTACTTTTTCCAATTTATTTTTGCCTGAAACGATTTTATTATATTTCACACAGATTTCATGCAATTCATCTAAAATTATTTCCTTTTTATATCTATATAAAAATATATAATATCATAGAATATTGCCATATAAATATTATGCAATTTCTTTATGCATAATAAAAATATCTCCCGTCTTACCCATTCTGGGATTTATCTATATATTGTATAATTCTATATATTATTATAGCTTCCCATCAGTAAGTTTTCATAATCATTTTCTTAATGGAAATTTAATATCTAATATTTTGATGACATTCTCTAAAATATATTGAAGAAAATTCTGGATAATTAACTTATACTGAGAAAATTCTGTATAATGCACATAAGGAAATTCTGTATTAATTTTTGAAGGAAATTCTCTATTAATTTTTGAAGGAAATTCAAAATAATTTACTAATGAAATTCGGTATAATTTACTGAGAAAATGCAAGGTATTTGCATTCTTTGAAGCAAACGAAATTTTGTATAATTTTCAGAAGAAATTCTGCATAATGTAATGAAGGAAAATTTCTATAATTTAATGTAGAAAATTCTGTACTTACTGATGAAATTCTATATAATTTACAGCGGAAATTCATTATCCTCTATAATTTACTGATGAAATTCTGTATAATTTTCTCGGAAAATTCTGTATTATTTTGTGAAGGAATTCCGGTAAAATGGAAATTCTGGAAATTCTGTATGATTTTCAAAGGAAATTCTACCTAATTTTCTCTCAATGAAACTTTTAAGGGAATTCTCTAAAGTTCTCAAGAGAATTCTTTATAATTTACTGATGAAATTCTGTATAATTTTCTTAGGATCATCCTTAGAATTTTCATAGAAAAATATTCTATAAAATCTTGTATTGTTTCTTCTAAGAAAAGAATAAACTAAAATAAGATACTTAATGTCATTGCCGCAAACATTGTAATGAGGGACTGCGACGACTAAAATTTGACGGTACCCCGTGTGGATTACTTATTTATTTATTTTGTGTGCCATCCTTTTTTTTTTTTTTTGGTTCTGTACATATTTCCTAAGGATCGCCATTATAAATATACAATACCCATATCTATAGATTGGAAACAAAACAAGTATAAATTGTTTAATATATATACAAATGTGCAATTGTTGTTCAATCATTTCTCTATATATATACCATATAATGATTCAATATATAATATTTATTTATTTATTTATATATTGTATGTATGTACCAAACAATTTTCTATCGCTTTTCCGATAAATAAATGTATTTATATATAATGAATAAAATTGTATCAATATATTAGTATATTAAAGTATATATTAGAAGTAAATATCTATATATGAATAGAATAATACAGAATCAAACAGTATGTATATGGTTGTTTATATATACAATAAATTGTATATTTTATAAACATGAAATATCACTTTTCTTCGATGCATTGCATTGAATATGTTTACTATATTTATATATTTTTATTTTTGGTGTAATGCTCCCCAAGGAACAAAAATAAAGGATTCACAATCGGATTCTCTTGTAAATGTACATATATACTATATATATATATATAATTATATATATAGTAATAGTATATAGAATATTTATATTTGTAGAATCACCACCAACCACCAATTGGTAAAACATCTCCACTTTAAATATGGTACATATATAAATATTTGTGTGTTTATATTGTGCTATATATATATATATGTCACAAAGTTTTCTTTTTTTTTATGCATATATACATAAAATGTATTTATTTTTTTGAATCGTTTTAGATATAATCATATATAACTATATATATACAGATGTATATGGTATATATAAAATGTTCAAAACTTGGAAGTAAAATGTTACAACAGAAAAATACTCTATTTGTTGGATGTGTATTTATCCAACGAGTATTTTAACACTATATATATACATATAGATATATAAAATAACCATTCATATAGTTACATATATGTATATAAATAAATATATAGCAAGTGTTCTTCATTTTAGATACACGATATACGAGTATAAATTATCATGTTTTTTTTTTTAACGAATATATATATAAGTAAATTGTCTAACTATATAAAAACATATATTTATACATACGCGACAAAATATATGTTTTTATAACTGTGCTGAAAAAAGCTTAAATATGTTGTAATTTTTTCTATATTTTTTTTTTTGCATTTTATATTTTCCTTTTTAAAAGCATAATGAAAAGTTTCTTGTACATTATAGAAATAAATTCGCATAACGAGTAGTTAAAATTTAATAAAGATTTTGGTTCAATATCATTGTAAATATTCAGAAGAATTTCAATAGAGTTTCAGTATTGCTACTTTTTAAAGGAGTTAGTTTGATAATCTATTTGTAATTTCCTATATATTTTGTTTTGTTGGTTACTATACAACAAAAAATTGCATTTCATAGCAAGAATAGTAGGAATTCTATTGTCATGAGAATCCTTAATGAAAATCGTATACTGTATTGTAATTTTGAAGAACTTATATAATTGTTATTTCGAAGATTATGTTAAATTAATTTTATTATTTTTTGTTATAGGGTAAAAAGAACATTTTGAAAATGTATCGATTACTTCATATACTTCAATTTCAAATATTCGCTATACTTTTAGGTGGATTTTATTCACAAATAAAATGATAAAATTTGATTTCAAATATAATAATTTCGTATAAGAGTAAATTCAAACAATAGCTCAATGATTTCTATCGTTCCATAAGGTATATTTGAAGTGAAAATTTAATAATCATTTTGGTTAAATTTCATTGTAAAGATTTAGTAGAATTTTAATATATGGTTTAGGTATTCTTAACTTAATTCTTAACATAATTTAAAAATGATTAACTGTGAAAATATACTGATTTTGCTCGTTATTATACACAATACGATTGTATCGATTTCTTAAGCAGAATATTTGGAATTCTATTGTATAATGAATTGCCTTATTGCAGAACATAACAATTATGTATATTGTATAAATATTACATTAATATATATCCCCTTATTGCTATATCTCCTTATGCCTCTCTGAGAGTCTAATTCAAAATTAATTAAATAAAGTTTTGCTATATGGTGAAAATATTCTTTTGAAATGAAATGAATCGAACCCGCTTCAATGTTAATTCAATTTCAAATAAGCTCACTATATTTTAGTTAGAAGGATTATTCACAAAACATAAATGGTATGAAATATTTGACTTCAAATATATAATAATTTCATATAAGAGTAGATTCAAATCAAAATATATAGCTCAATGATTTCGTTAATTCTTTAATTCTATATCGTATTTAGGAAAACCAAACATTCAAATCCATTACAGGTTGAGTGAAATCATTATATATATATAAAATTACAAATGGATTCACACTCATTTTTTGATTTTATCAACAAAAAGAAATTAAAAATTCATAAAACATTTAATGTATTGAATAAAGAATCAGTTTATCGGTGGACAATTTAGACACCCAAATTTGTCAAACATCTATATATATGATAATTCTATTTTCTATAATCGTTGGTTAGATCCTTGTCAAAAAATCCCTTTTCTCAATCAAATTATTGATTTAATTATATATATAGTTGTCGATATTTCTATATGTAAATACCCTAATTGAGATATAATGATTTCGAAATCAACGATATTATAGGACCTCTCTATACAATATCAATTTCTCGTATTCATTATTTCGGATGCAATGAGCTAAAAATTCAATTTCATTACCAAATTAACAATTAAAGCAGATTAGAATCAATTTACGAAATATACATAGTTAAGAAGATGTAAAAATTCCTATTTGTTGAAAATAAATGAAACTTTTCAATTCATATATATATATATATATTTTATTTTATCTAATATGCTGTATTCTATTGAGAAATATATATACATATTATTATATATGCAGCATCAATTTCTATATATAAATTACATACGAGTATAGATATTTTATAATATGCACAAAATTTTCCGTTCATCACTCTTTGCGTATATAAAATAAATGTATATACTCACAGTCGAATTCAGTTTATACAACATATAAAGTATATAAAACATATTATACATATTATTATTATTATATATATACATATATGATGATACCCAATGGATTTAATCGTACAGCATCACAGTAAAAGTATATATGTATATTTTAAGAAGTGTATATATACTATACACTCGTATAATACCATATAAATACATGTATGATGAGAAAATTTTATACACATATATTTTTGGTAAAATATTTTTTGTTTGTTTTGTTTGTAACTAATCAGTGTGACATTTTTATATATATACTGGATGCATACAATATATAAATAGAGTACATATTCCATATACGACATGGATAAGTATAATATTATATTTTATATAGTGAAATATATATGTACATGTATATAGTAGATGGATTTTATTTTTTTTTTAAATATTACATATTCAGTATATGGTAAAAGTAATATTTTCATGAAAAATTTAAGTATAACGAAAATATTATATTTAAAGTATACATATTCAATTTTTATGTACTTAAATAAATGTCTGTGAAATTTGAAACACTTATCTTATCTATATACCGTATTTTAGTATTTTGAGAGCACAAAATTTATTCCATAGCAATATATGATAATTTATATATATATGAAATGATGATATAATTTAATATTTATTACATTGCTGCATATAAAATAATACATATTATGAACTGTATATAAGGATATAAGGTAAAAAAAAAAGAAAAAAAAGGAAAATAAACATGTCATATTCTTCAAATTATTTATGTAGACTTCATTTTAGTATTTTTTCAAAGTATTTTATCCAGATGAATATATCAACAACAATCAAAAAATTGTTATACTTTAATAAATTCATAAAGTTAAAATATACTTTAGTTATACTATTTCTAGGGAAAATGTTTATTATTTCATATATACTGACTTATATTATTATATTTATATATACACAGTGTGATAATTAATATTCCGGACTGGTCCTAGGAAATACATTAAAAACACGATTTTTGAAATTATTTTTTTTTATTTATTCAAAATATTCTCCTCCTGATTCAATACAACTGTTACATTGATTTAACAATGATTCAAATGTGTGTTCCAGCTCATTTTGTGGTATTGCCCCTAGTGTAGATGCTGTTTGAATGGTTTCAATATCCTCTAAAAAACATTCTTTTGCAATTTTTTTTTTTAAGTTTTGGGAACAAGGAGAAGTCACATGGTGCTAAATCAGGTGAATACGGTGGATGATTTAACACACAGACTTGATTTCGAGCCAAAAACTGACGAACAATAAGTGAGGTGTGACTTGGGGCATTATCGTGTAACAAACACCAACTATATCTGATTCACGATATCCAGGTCGAATACGACGAATCCTGTCCATCAAACGTTTCAAATCTTCGATATAATATGCGCCACTGACTGTTTGACCAGTTGGAATGAATTCTTTATGGATGATTCTCTTGCTATCGAAGAATGTTACGAGCATTTTCTTGATTTTCGATGGAACTTTTCTTGTTTCTTAGCCTGCGTTTTAGCCACCCACGAAACGTTTATACCACTCAAAAACTTGTGTTCCATCCATACAATTATCCCCATTAACTTGCTGCATCAATTTGAACGTTTCTGTTTCAGATTTACCAAGCTTTGCGTTGAGTTTCATGACTTAATTTCTACTTCAACTAAAATATTGTTTCACAAGAAATCTCATAGCTCTTTTATTTGTCAATCAAATGTAATGAAATTTTTACAGACGGTATAGAGAAAACATCAGAAGCTTCAAAACGCATGTTCCATCACATAGATCGTCCCATTGGTTATTGAGATATGGTTTGAGTCCGGAATATTAATTGTCTCACTGTGTATATTAGATGATGATTGTTTTATTTAATCGCGGTATGGGTTAATTGTATTTTTAGGTTTTTTATGTTTTTTTTTCATTTCATCTTATACTAAATACATTTTATTTTTTGTGCGCATTATTTATATTTATATATAGATAAAATTCTATATAAATCATTTGGAATATTTAAACCTAATTTGAAATTGAATGTGCGTGCGTATATACCATAAATGATTATGAAAATCTATATATATATAATATGCGAATTAAATCATCATATTTACAATGAAAATATTAAACTCAAAAATTTTTTGGATGCCGATTTGTTTTGTCTTGTTGAATTAATCCTTTTTATTATTCTTCATGTTTCATTGTAGTTTTTATGGTTATAAAAATTAACAAAAAAATATGTCTCTGTTTCGTGGTTGTCATATCTCAATTTTCTTCAGAAACAACTCGACGGAGTTGACTAAAATTTCCAAAAACATTAACTTTTTTCTCGTTTTTCAGTTGGTTTTTGATTTGAAAATGTCAAGAGGTTATAATTCCCTTTGCAAATCATCCGAATATTCCGACGCGTTTTCCATATGGGTTTTTCCCTCAAATGATACCATTATAGAAAATAACAAAATTGATAAAATTAAAATGAATCACATAAACAAATATGCTAATTTATACGTGTTATTGTATTTCATTCTATATAGTATATATATAAATTAAAATCATATATACATATGATGATTGTTCTTGATTGTAAAATTGTGTAAAACTGCGATAATGGATAAAAATTTGTTTTTAGTATATATAGAATTACAATAAAAAATATATAGCGCGATGCATAACATCCTGATGTAATTTAATATTTATTACGATGATGACACATCTATATATAATATAATATTGTATGTTTTAGATATATGTTCAATATGGCTTAATATATATATGCGGTATTGTACACTAACAGTCTTCATATATTAAACATATCAGTAGAATAATTAACGTATTTCATATATTTGTAAAATGTATTAACTTCTATAATATATATATTCTATAAAATTCACCGGATAATTCTATAAAATTTGCTGAGGAAAATCGGCGTATACATTTGTAAAGGGAATTCGCATTACAACTTATATGAATTATTTACATTTTTCTTAAGAAATTCTGTATAATTTTTTATGGAAATTCTGTAAAGTAATTTTCTATAAACTAAATTCTTTATAGTTTTCTTAAGGACATTTTTTACAATTTTCAAAAGAAATTTTCTATAAATTTTTGAATAAAGAAATTCTGTAAAATGTTCTTAAGGAAATTCTGTATAATTTGATAAGGAAATTTTGTAAAGTAATTCGCTAAACCAAATTCTGTATAGTTTTCTGTATAGGAAATTCTTTACAATTTTCAAAGGAAATTCTCTATAATTTTACACACAAAGCAACAAATATTCTTCTTCTGTTGTTGGTTTTATATAATTATACTTTTTTTGATAACGTTGTCGGTTATTATATAATCATTTATAGATCAACTGCATGGGAAAAGGTCCAAATCTCCATCAAATTCAGATTAAAAGGTATCAAGGAAACTGAAAAAAATTGTTTCATATCTTCAGCATATATTGGATTAAAAATCATTCGATTTCCAAAAATGTTTATAAGAGTTTTACAATCCTGTTGTAAAATTTTTCCATAAAATCTGTATTCCAAATAATAATAGAAATTTTGTGTGAGTAATGTCTTGTTTTATATGACTGATAGTGTTTAAGTTATGTTTGTTGTGTGTTTATAGATTCATTGTAATCAAATTATATTTTCTTAAACAAATATATATATATATATGTATTAGAATTGATGAATCACTCCAATATTATCAATATAAAAGAATCGATGTTTATATAGAAATATAAGTATATAACAAATAAATTTTCAATATAAAATCAAAAGAATATATATGTGAAAACGATGTCTAATAAAAAAATATACATACATATTTGAATAAATATTTTGACAGACGAATATAATATAATTTTTAAAATGAATTTAAGATAAATTTCCGCAGTAAGTCAAATTAAATAGTTTTATCTAATAAATATAGTTAAAGTGAATATTAAAGATTAAATTATATTTTTTTGTTCTCGGAAAATTTTGATTTTGAAATGCGATATTATTATTATTATTAATATTATTATTACATTATCTATATATATAAGAATTATTATATCTAAAGAATTTGATATCAAATCAAATGTAATCGCATAATCATCCATCACACTATATACAGTATATGCGATTGATAACGTGAAAACACGTCATACATTACATGTTTTCCATATATGGTATATTTGATTTATGAGATGATGTATATATATATATATATTTTTAGATTTATATATACACGTGATATGATATGCGATGTAAACAATAATCCATCCTTATATGAATATGTATATATAGTAGCAATAATGGAAAAACAATTTATGGAATGAATGAATGAAATTTGATCGAAATGGAATTTTACCCATTTATATAATAATTTTCTTATATTATATACTATTTCAAATTTTATGAATAATACAAATTACTTTTTCCGTACAAATACAAATATTATTCATATTTGGTATCAATTTATTTTTTATATATGTATATTGATTCACTTCATTAATAAATTTCCGTTTTTTTTTGTAATTTATAAACCACCAGAGAGATTAGATGTAATATATATAATGTGAAAACTAAAATTTGTAAGATCTAATGTAATTATTTTGTGCATTCTGAATGAATTTAAAAATTTTTGTTATTATCTTATTTATTTGAAGCAAGCATTTTCTATTATATAAATAAATGAAATTTGATATTAATTTTATGTATGGCAATTTATAAACAAATCTATTGCTCATATGTCGATATTTTATATTCCAATTTTAAAATGTATTTATAAAATATTTCTCGCATACAATTAAGAAATGGATCCATTTATTCATCTCCCAAAAATTATCTATCTTTTTAAATATTCTTTTAACTCTATATATGTAATTGATTGTACAATATTTTTGGTATATAAAGAGATTCATATACCTATATATAGTTTGTTTAGGGCGGATCGATAAAGATCCGGTCTAACAAAGAAAAAACCATTTTTTCGTTCTAATTTTATTTCTAATTTCTCAACATAGTCACCTTTTAGCTCTAAACATTTATTACAACGCGATCTTCCAACTTTTTTATGCCATTCAAATAATACGATTTCGGGAACTCCTCAAAATACGCGTTTGTTTCGCGTTGATTGCTTCTTCATTTGATGTGAATTTCTTTCCTGCGAGCCATTTTTTCCAGTTTGGAAACAGGAAAAAGTCACTGGGTGCTAAATCTGGACTCTAGGGTGGATGCGGTAACAATTCGTAACGTAATTCATTGAATTTAGCCATTACAATTGTTGACGTGTGCTCCGATGCGTTGTCTTAAAAAAAGAACACTTTTTTCTTTTTTAACTGTGGTCGTTTTTCCTTGATTAAATCATTCAATCGATCCAATAATGTAGCATAATAATTTCCTGTTATGGGTTTTAACCTTTTTTAAGGTATTCGATGTGCAATATACCTTTCGCATCCCCAAATACAGTCACCATTACCTTATCCGTTGATTGAACCGTCTTTGCCTTATTTGGAGCACTTCCACCTGCTTCAATCCATTGTTTCGATTGATTTTTTGGTTCAGGTGTATAGTGATGAATCCATGTTTCATCAACGGTTATTAATCGACGCCAAAATTCATCTGGATTATGTTATATTTTGTCCAAACATTGTTTTGAAGTGATCACACGATTTCGTTTTTGTTCGATTGTGCGAGTAAACGCGGCTCCCATTTTGCTGATAGCTTTCTCATATGCAAATGTTCGTGTAAGATGTTGAATACACGTTTATATGAGATGTTTACGATGTAAACAATCTCTCTCAACCATCACTCGACCATCACTCAAAACAATATCATGGATTTTGTCGACCATTTCTTCAGTTGTCACCTTTTTAGGTCTTCCCGGTGATGGTATTGTTTCGGTACATGTACGACCACGTTTACATTCAGCAAACCAATACGGTTGAATTCACTGGAGCAGTTGTGCCATAATACTTATCAAGCTTTTCTTTTGTTTCTTTTGCGGTTTTTCCATGCAAAAAGTAATGTTTTATCAATGCACGATATCCACTTTTTTTCTCCATTTTTAAAAAAAATCAAAAGTGGTGTGCCGTTTACCGCTCCCAAACCAAAACTAAATAACGCATCGCTCTAAAAAATTACAGACAGCCTATACTAACAGATTATATTTGATAGAAAAAATATCCATTTTATTACCAGTAGCGCCATATCTTAGAAACTGGATCAATATCAATCCGCCTTCGCATTTTTAAAAATGTCTATATACTAATTTACTTTTTATATTTCCCTGTGGTTAACAAATCATATATGAGATTTTCATTTGAAATTGAATTTATATTGTAAAATATTTATTTATACTTTATTTCTTATACATTTTATTTTGTATGCGGAAAAGTTTATACTATGTCTATATATAAAATGTCTGTATGTACTATTGGTACTATATAAAATAAATCCTCTGTATATGGCTAAAAAATATATAAATAAATAAAGGTATTTGTAAAATTAAAAAAAAAATGAATAGGTTATTCGGTATATTGAGGGAATTGTAATTTCTCCATATATATAAGAAAAATATCCACCTTATAAAAATGTTATGAGTAGTTATCCATAAAAAGGTGTTTGTTAACTTAATTTATTTTATATATAGAACGTTATAAACATTCAGAATCGATTATTCGTTTTCACGATCAATTTAAGTATAGTACATATTTAAAAATTCTTCTTTTTAGATCGATTTTCGAGATGATTCAGAACATGGAATCACATAGTTAATATTTTAATCAAGAAATTAATTGTGATTCATAGAGTTTTTATTTGCATCACTTTGATTCTGACAAAATCCATCCATTTGCTGTTGATTCCCATTGAAAGTTTTTACGTAAAAAGAACTGTTAAGATATTTTATAATACAAATACTAAGAAAATCTCATTTATTCTTATCGCTTTCGTGCCACAATAGTACTTTATATTAAAAAAACAAGTCGGTGATCGGATAAAAGATACTCTACTACTAAAGATACTACTAAAGATACATACTAAAGATATATAGGAATACACTACAATTTAGCGGGTTTTGTATTCTTATAAATATATTACTCATCGTGGTGTGAGTTTTAACTTCGATACTTTTTTACCTTTTCCGTTTTTTCCATTACATTCAGTAAATTTTTGTTTTTGTTTTGTTTTTTCGGTTATTTTTCGAATCTGAATTTTAACACAGAGTTGTATTTTCCGCTTGCGGTTCGTCGTACCATGGCTAATTACCGACACCGTAAAAGCCACAAATTAAGAAACTATAACAAGAGAAGGCTGTTGTTGGACGCTAAAACCAGATTGTTGGTTGTATAGCGAAAAATTTATTTATTTATTATTCAGTAAATTTATGCTGAATTTAATGCAAAATTTCTGTGACTAATTTCTTTGGCAATCAAGCGCATATAATGAAAACAAATAATCAATACAGAGTCAATATCAAATATTTCATTCAGTGTTTTTCATTCTGTGGGGGGTGGATTTACGCAATACGGATGGATATTTGAGATTGTATATGGAAAATTTCTCAAAAAATATATAATTTTTTTTTAATAAAGGTTTTTTGTGCAAATATTAAATTTCAAAAAAATAAACAAAAATGTAATATGATATAGTTTAACATAAAAATGAAAAAATATGTTTTCCTTATAATAAAATTAATGAATATACACGCAATATGTGATTTACGAGACTTTACAAAATATGTATATTTCACACAGGAAATTAAAACAAAAAAAAAAAAAAGTTATAAAATTTATAAAATTTGCCATTTATTGACTCACTCAACCTGGGTGTGATGCTTATTTGAATCATCACAACCTCCTTGAGTGAGCAAATACGTGACAAAAATATCTTCCGGTAATTTAATTTGTTTTTTTTTTCATTTTAAATAAAAAGAAAAAAAATAAACATTTCTTCCTTGAATGAATTTAACACGATTTTATTTTTTTACTATTTATATGCAATTTTTTTTTTGCTTTTGCTTTTGCTTTTATATTTTATATACCCTTATATTGAATTTTTTTATTTTACACATCCTTATTCTCTTCTATACCGCATTGATTTAAAAAAAATTTAATGAAATATCAATAAAATAAAATACACACAAACACACAAATTATTCACGTACCATATCGTATCAGATCTAACTAATTGTATATATTATACATATTGATGAGGTCATAAATTGAATTGGTTTACTATTATTTTATCAGAGATTTTTTTTATTTAGATTTACATTTTTCTTTAATTATTATATACAAATATCTAATATATGTATATATACGATAATATATATACGATATATACGATACGATAAAATGTGAATGAATAATTGTTAAGGTAATGGCTGGATATGGCTATGAAACAAATACATTGTCTAACATTTTTTTTTTTTAATATTTACTTAATTGAATGCGGTGGTGTTATTTTACTATTTGCTATAGTATAGGTACTTTAATGAATGAAACACATTCATTAATAGATTTTTATGGTTGTTTAATTAAATATATATTTGTATATGTTTAACTCATTTTCCCATATAAATATATAATTAAAAATATTTTAATTTTATTTAGAAATAACAAAGTAAAAAACAGAAAAAAGATTTGTTTACGTGCGGTTTGTTTTTTTCTGTTATCTTTGTATTTTGCATTTATAGTTTATTATAACATTTTCAACAATAAATGAGTTTAACTGCGTGTTTTTTTTTTAATTATACACACTGCAATGCAATGAAATATATTATATAATTAACATTTATCTCATTGTGTTTTCGCCCTCTTACCATATAGTGTAGTTTTGTTTGTTGATTAAATACAAAACATTTTTAGTTGTTCGTTCGGTAGCAAAAAGCAATATATAATACTTATGTATATATTATATGAATGAAAGAAAAAACTTTTTACATATTTTTTTTTTTAATTCATTTATAGTTAGTTTTTTGTTTCACTTAATTTTATAATTAAAAAATAAAATGATCCCTTGAAAATATATTTAAATTGTTACATTGAATTTAATCTAAAAATTTTCTGTATCTGTAAAAAAATCATCATCATCGGCTTTATTATGGGATGTCAACAAATTTATAGAACATTAAAAAAACTTCTTTACAGAAATATATACTATAGTTATTTTTCCAACATTATGATATTATTTTACCATAACCATTTATTTAATTTGATTTTTTTTGTTATATATTAATTCGTATGTCTCTTGTGATTTTTAATTCATAATTGAAATGTTTTTCATTCATCTATTAATATTTTTATCACATTTAAACTAAAAATTCTAGTTAAAGTCGTGTCAGTTCAGTAATAGAGGAATTCAGTGCGCGTTTTTGTATGTGAAAAATAAAACAATTCGAAAAAATTAAATAAGAGAATTAAATGATTATTATTATGTGAAGAATCCCCGGGATATTACAATATATAACGATTTTATATTCGAAATCTTTTTAACGAAGTTATCAAAACATATACAAATGATTATAATATGGAAATAGCATTTCAATAGGGTATACAGGTTTTTCAATCCAAATTCAACCTTTTACAAATCAAATTTAACGTTTTACAAATCAAATTCACCGTTTTACAAATCAAATTCAACCAATGCAAATAATTTTGCAATATTTTTTAATTCATATTTTAATTTATTATCATGTATTTTGTAATAACATACATAAAACGTTTTACTAAATTTTAATCAAATCACTTATACGAACTAAAAAAAAAATACAAAAAATGTTTTAAACAAACAAAAAAGAGTATTTTAAACTGAAATGGTTGTTTTAAGCGATTCGTGTATTAACAACGGCATAACCAAAAAAAAGGCTTAACAAATAAAATGAAAATATTACCACATATCAAGTGGAAAGGATTTAATTTCGAAGCAAACAGTAAACAACGAATTAAATTTTCCAATCATTTTGGGCCAATTACGTGAGAATTAATTTTTTAAACTCCACATTGGCAATCAATAGTTTGTGTGGATTCTTATAGGGGGGCTTGTTGATAAATTACAGTCGTAGAACAATACAAATGACCGGGAATTCTTGGATAATCTATATTCAAGATACCATAATATGATCGTCTATACGAATCGTTCCGTTATGTTAATATCACCGTATTTGAAAAGAATTGTAATTGTTCAACCAAAACGAGAATATTTGTATTTCAATTTAACAGAAAGTTCATAAAATTTATATAGTCATATATATCATTTGAGGAATTAACTTGCATTCCATAAAAATAATAATAAAATGTGTTAAAAACGGTCCATATTTTTCTATCCAAATGAATTGTGTGTGTGTGTGAAGGCAATAATCTACTTATATACATTAACCTACCTTTCTGCATGACCTCTGAAAACATACAAAAAATTCTTAAACCGTTTGAAAACATACAAAAAATTCTTAAACCGTTTGAGGATCAATGCGTTATTTACATCTTTATATACTAATAATTTAAAGAAACACTTCGTTAATTTCGGCTCATTATTGATTTTAAAGATATCTACGTATCTTAATGACGATTAGACAGACATATGCGGTGTCATATGACATAACGTTATCTTTTTCTGTTAGTTAAAAAAATCAAGTAAAAAGTGTTGTGTGGTAAAATACAACAATCCAGCTCTGTGCGACTCGTTAATTCGTTTTGGTTGTATTTCAAGTTTAGTAGATGATGAGTATTTTCATATACCGATATACAGAAATGTAATAATAATTAAGAGACCACACGACACAAGCAAAATATATTAATCGAAAATAAAAAGTATTTCAATCAACAGTTAAGGAATCATTTTCATACAGTGCATATTAATGTACAATGTATATGTATATAAAACAAAAAGAAAATTTAATTGAAAATATTTAAATAACTAAATATTTTATAGAAATGCGACTGCAATTTATTTGCTAAACATTTTCTATATATTCCATAGTGCATTGTAAATATATAGTTCAAAATATATATGTTATATGAATAGTAGAAGATATCATTTAAAACAAAAATTTAATTTAATTTAATATTTTCATATCATCGTGTATATTGAATAAATTTATACCATATATATGTTTATTATATAAACTTTATAATTATATAATTTTTCACATCTCTTGTGTCTCGTGTTTGTGTTGCTCGCGTTTCGTATATATTTATTATAATATGCGTGTAAAGAATAATTTAACTTTATATATATTTAGAATTTATAGTTTATTATTATGAAATGGGTTGCAAATAATGTTATTTATAACAAGTTTTTTTTTATTTTAAACTTCATTCATTAATTAATTTAATTTATTTATTTATTTTCAGTTTGGTTAATCAAACAATGTCATCGTTAGATGCTGGACAAGTACGACGTGTAATACATGAAGCATTTGATGTATGGGCGAGAAGTTCACGTTTAACATTTCAGGAAGTGTACAGTGAAGATGCCGATATACAAGTTTTATTTGCAAAGTATGTTTATTTAATTAAAAATCAATTTTAAAAATCAAAATTTATTCAAATCATTTGCTATTATTATTACTATTCAATTCAATACCTGGTAATTATTATTATGACAAAACTAAACAAAGAAAAAACAAGGTTCTATAGCTAAAGAAAAACCACGACAATTTTTGTCTAATAAAATAATTTATATTTTTTGACATTTTATTTTCATTTTATTTATATTGAAGATATAGGCGGAGCTGGGAAATTGTTAGCCATATTTCCACAAGAGGATAGAATCTTTTGAACGGCAGATATCTAAAATTAGCTGATTTATTTTATTAAAAAAAATGTGGTCGTTCACCGAACTAAATTTTCCGGGAAAATCGACTTTTCTAAATATTTTACTATTTGTGGTTTATTACAACCCAGGTTTTTTAACTTAAATTTTCGTTTTTCTTTGCATAATTTTAGAAATTCAATTAATTCTTAATAAATTTCATAGAAGAAAATTTGAAAATCACCCTATTATTGATTCAAAAGATATAGCCGATTCTTTGCCATTCGATTTCAGTGAAAAAATTCAAAGAAAATATCTGTAACTAAATGAACGACCAAATGGTACAAACATTTTAGTCAGTATAGGAAAAATTTAATACATTTTACGAACAATTTTTGGACCAATCGACTATCCAATCTTTAGAAATAATTGGACGATTTTCAAATGTTCTTCAATGAAATATCTGAATAAGTTGATTGAATTTACAAATTATTCGAGGAACATGAAAATTGGATAAGAAAAACTATGACTGTAATTCGAAAAACTTTAAATTTGGAAAATTGAATATTTCGGAAAATTTTGTCTGAAAAAAATTAATTTTTTGTAGTGCTCTCCCATTCCAAATATCATATCCTTTTGGTATGATATGCCAAAAAAATCTCCTACTCCGTCACTGAATTATGATTGTATATATAGTTAAAAAAAAATAAATACATACCTTAACATACACAGTGCGACAATTAATATTCCGGACTGGTCCTAGGAAATACATTAAAAACACGATTTTTGAATTTTATTTTTTTTATTTATTCAAAATATTCTCCTCCTGATTCAATACAACTGTTACATCGATTTAATATTGATTTAAATGCGTGTTCCAGCTCATTTTGTGGTATTGCCTCTAGTGCGCGTGTAGATGGTGTTTGAATGGTTTCAATATCCTCAAAAAAACATACTTTCAATTTCATTATGAGTTTTGGGAACAAGGAGAAGTCACATGGTGAATACGGTGAATGATTTAACACACAGACTTGATTTCGAGGCAAAAACTGACGAACAATAAGTGAAGTGTTGTTTGGTGCATTATCGTGTAACAAACACCAACTATCTGATTCACGATATTCAGGTCGAATACCACGAATCCTGTCCATCAAACTCCTCAAAACTTTGATATAATATGCGCCACTGACTGTTACACCAGTTGGAACGAATTCTTTATGGATAATTCCCTTACTATCGAAAAATTTTACGAGCATTTTCTTGATTTTCGATGGAACTTTTCTTGTTTTTTAGCCTGTGTTTTAGCCATCCACGAAACGTTTATACCACTCAAAAACTTGTGTTCTACCCATACAATTATCGCCATTAATTTGCTGCATCGATTTGAACGTTTCTGTTGCAGATTTACCAATGTTTTGCGTTGAATTTAATGACTGCTCTTTGTTCCATGTTAAAATTTCTACTTCAATTAAAATATTGTTTCACAAGAAATGTCATAACTTTTTTATTTTTCAACCAAATGCAATGAAATTTTTACAGACGATATAGAAAACATCAAGCTTCAAAACGCATGTTCCATCACATAGATCGTCCCACTGGTTATTGAGATGCGGTTTGAGTCCCGAATATTAATTGCCGCACTGTGTATTATAACTTTTAACTCTATTAAAAATATTCTTCTATATCTATTCATATGATTGTTCTGTCGTCATCCACAAAAAAAAGGGTAGTCATCATACAACTTTTCTATATATAATGAAAAACGTTTACAAAAAAAAAAAACGAAATCCATTGCGAGTTACACTACTTATAATTAAACTATTCTTATTATATTCTATATATTCTATATAGAGATATTTTTTTTTCATATTCCCAACAAAAAAAAAAAGGAAAGAAATAAACTGTGTAATTTGTAAAAACCCTTAAAATATAAAATACCAAAGATTTATATTAAATGTTGTATTGTATTATTGGTATTATGGATACACATAAGAAAAGATCTGATAGAAATATATCTCTTTTATTGTGCTGCTGTCCGCTTCTGATATACACAATTGTCAAATTGTGCGGTTATAATATAAATAAAAAAAAAAAAAAAAGAAAAACTTTTTTTATATCCATAAAAAAATACATCAGACGACAAAACATTTATTTATATAAGTATGTGAAAATTCCCTTTCAATTTTCTTTTTTTAAATTAAACTTGAAAAGTTTTCATAAAAAAAATTAATATATGGTATATTATCAAAAAATATTCCATGTATCGCGCATTTGAATCCAAATTGAATCCACATAAACTATGTATGTGAATTCCCAGTGTTTATAATATAGGATACATATAAACTAATATAAAAGCAGGATATATAATAACTAATAAATTGTGTTTAGAAAGAACTTATAAATATATTATTGATGAATAAGAAAAAGTTTATATTATTTATTTGTTGAATCGATTCAATTCGATTTGATATTCCGATTTGATATAAATAATAAGATTTATTATATCATTTCCTATACAATGAAAAAAATAATAAATTGCCTCGGTCTTTGTGTATTGAAGATTATTATAAAAAATGATTGAATTGAATTGAATTTAATTTCCGTAAATCGTTTTTCTTCCAAAAGTATTTGATATAATTTTGTTTTTACTTTTTATTCTATTTCTATGTTTTAATTAATTGATAATTGATAATAATCAAGACGATATCATGGTGATGGTTATGATTTTGATGGACAAGGATCTGTTCTAGCCCATGCATTTTATCCGGGTGTTGGACGTGGCGGTGATGCTCATTTTGATGAAGAAGAAAATTGGACATTAGAAGATACAGCTGAAGGTAAGTGAAATAAATATTCAATTAAATATATTTTTATCGTATATCGGCTGTACAAAAATAAGGAAGGAGATTTTTTTCGTTTATCTATGTATATGAATTTGTCTTATATGAGAACGGAAAAGTTCTAGGAACGTTATCTAGTCCATTGCGATAATTATATAGAAGAAGTTTTCAAATGTATGCCCAATTTAAAAAAAATAAATATCATATGATAAATAATATATCAAATTGAAATTTGCATGACATTTTAAATATTTATTGCATTGCTTATTATTTTTGTGTTTTATTTATTAAAATATATTCCATATATACTATTTGATATATGATTTTTATTTGGTTTTTCTTTTCACAAACCAACTCACAATATAATTTTTATTGTTACATATATATCATATATAAGAATAATATGTTTTTAACTTGTTATATATGCGTATATTAGTATTGACCTAAATATTATATATATACATTTTATTTTATGGATAATTTATATTCAAATACGAGATCATAAATTTAAAGTAATTGGCAGACACTTTTCACATTGCGGTATATATATTTTTTTAAATCTTTAAACATTTTTTGTTTTTATATATGTATAAATGCAAATATATAATTCTGCGAGTTTCAATTTGGTGCATTTTTTTTATGTACATATAGGCGATAAACTGGTCCAAATATACCCAAACAAATTGCGATTCAAAATGAAAATAATTTGTTTTTGACCTATAAAACCTATTTTTGATAAAAGATTAATTTTCCAATTTATAGTTTTATTAGTTGTGAGGATGGTTTTAGTGGGTTGATATCACAATTTGTATTCTTGAATAAATGACCAAATTAACGAAATTATAAAGAAATGTTTTGTTTAATTATTAAACTCGTGACGGTATAATTTGTAAAATTACACTTAAATCTATTATCGTCAATTAATTAGTCTCAAAGTGGACGGTAAAAGTTCTTATAATGTTATTATAACTATATTGACCCCTAAATTTAATGATTTAAATACTTTTTACTATTTAAGTTTCAAATTTTATCTTAAATTTCTGTTTTAATTCCAACTACTTTACTACTTTGTCCCATATTTTAAACTGTAAAGCCTCGATTTCTATGAAAATATTTTATTTATCACAAATATGATATTTGTGATATAAAAAAAAATGTGCTTTTTCTGAAATTTATTTTGCCTGGATAAAAAAACCGAAATTTAATAATAAATACCAATTGCTGTTAAATAATTCCATTTTTTATTAGTTTGTAAATTAACTGGATATTTTATTATTATGAAATTAAATCATAAAAATTAAATAAAATGTAAATAAAATGAAAAATGAAGTTTGGACGACGGTCAGCCGACGGCAATAGAAGAAAAAATATCAATGTCCGCCGTCAGTCCGCCGTCCAATATTCATAAAAAGCACCGCCATTGAAATGCATGTATTTTCAATTTGACATTTGCCGTCGTCTGCCGTCGGCATTTCATGAAAAGCATTACTTAAGTAAATTTCAATTTACATAGATTCATTCCCTACAAAATATATATTATACTATATGTTTGTTATTTATCTTTTTTTTTTTGTTTTCAAATAAATAAATAAATAATTGAAATTGATTTGGAACATTCATTAAAAATAATTAATTTAAATAAATAAACCGGGCCATATATCATCATATTATATTATATGTATGTGTGTTTGAATATATATCGAGTAAATTTATTTTTTATAGTTATAAATAAATATAAAAAAAAATCATTTTAAATTGAATTATTATTGTTATATATAACGAAACACAAAACATTTCATATATTATTATTATTGTATATATATATAGTTTATTTAAGCAATCAATCAATTGAAAATATTTAATTTGTATACGTATGCATATATTGTATTGTGTTGGTATATAAAATCAATTGAATTTTTATTTATTTATATTTTAAAAATGAAAAACTGAATTTGAATTAAAATAAAATGAATATAATGGAATAATGAAGATTATTCCTGCCATCGCGATATCCTATTCTAATTCTATATACTTGAATAGGTTTTGTTTAAGGTTTTAAATTATACAGAAAATTATATGGTGAATTTCATTAAGCAATAGTGAATTTCCTTAAGCAAATTATAAAGAATTTCCTTAATCAAATTATACAGAATTTCCTCAAGCAAATTGTACAGAATTTGCTTAACGAAATTGTACAGAACGAAATTGTACAGAATTTCGTTAAGCAAATTGTACAGAATTTCGTTAAGCAAATTATACAGAATTTCCTTAAGCAAATTATAAAGAATGTCCTTAAGTAAATAATAAAGAAATTCATTAAGCAAATTATACAGAATTTCCTTAAGCAAATTTAACATAATTTCCTTAAGCAAATTGTATAGCATATTTTTAACGAAATTGTACAGAATTTCGTTAAGCAAATTATACAAAATTTCCTTAAGCAAATTATAAAGAATTTCCTTAAGTAAATAATAAAGAATTTCCTTAAGTAAATAATAAAGAATTTCCTTAAGCAAATTATACAGAATTTCCTTAAGAAAGCTATATCCTTTTAAAATTATAGAGAATTTCCTTTACAAATTATTGATAAATTCTTTCAAGCGAATTATTCTGAATTCCTTCAGAGAATGTCCATAGAATATTATCAAGCATTTTCCTTAAAAATGTATACAGAATTTTCCTTAGAATATTATTACGAATTTTATTTAGATAATTCTATAAACTCCTGTTCTATAATCAGTATATAGATCACCATCACCCGATTATTATACATAACGTATAGGATTGAGTAAAAAAAACTATATAGTTTTAATCCTTACCTTTATAATCGTGTTTTACCTTAAATGCATACGTTCCATAATTTCTGAAATACCAATCGTTGTGCTTCAGATAAAAATGCAAATAAAAATTGCAACCCTTGGCATTTCCATATTATATGCGGATAAACAAACATATAACGATATATTATGATAAAAAAGAAAAATAATAACGTATATTTCCCACATAAAATATAAAATATATAAATACAATTTTCCATATACATATAAAAACCAAAAAATTTACATTTCCCTTCAGTGCAATATGTGTGTGAAATGCAATTTTATTTTATGTTTCTATTCCAACATATATAGTCGTATATATAGCATATATACAAAAATATAATAATATATTCAACACACTTTATATCTATCATATACATTTGTGTGTTATATACAAAATTTGTCTTTATATATTCATTTTCATCATTATTTGAGTTCCCACATTTCATTATTATATATTTGTATGGTATATCTTCATTCTTTCTTTCTTTCTGGTAAAGCTTTATTTATACTTTGAGAGATGACAGAGAAAATAAGGAAAAGAAATGAAAAACAAAATCTTAATCAAAATCTTTTATTATTTTTATTAAAATTTATTAAGGTACAAATTTAATGGGAGTTGCTGTACATGAATTTGGACATTCATTGGGTCTTGGCCATTCATCCGTTGAAGATGCCATAATGTTTCCTTGGTATCATGGTTATCAAATGTATAAAGATTTACCGGAAGATGATCTTTTGGCAATACAACAAATTTATGGTTAATTTTTTTAAAATTGATAACATGTTTTTTTTTGTATATACAAAATTACTGATTAAGAAATTTGTTTTGTTTAATAATCATATAGGAGCAAGAGAAAAACAATGGGGACACAATCCACATCGACCGCGACCAACCCCCCCAACAACAACGACAACGACAACAACGACTACAGAAGCACCACCACCACCACCACCACCACAGCCACCAACACGACGTTATCCTGATCGTCGTTATTATCCTGATTATACAGAAAGTCCATCATATAATCCACCAAGATATCCAACAAAGGATAATAATGATCCACGTTATCATCAACAGAATCATCATCATCAGCATCATCAACATCATCATCATCATAAAAATAATAATAATAATAATAACAACAACAACAATAATAATAATAATAATAATAATTATCCAAGAGTGTATACGGAAAGACCAAAAGATGATCAACCACCAAGAAAATCACCACCGAAAAAACCATATGTACCACGATATTATCCATCATGGGGTAATCGACCAAATGATAATCCAAAAATGTATCCATCAAGACCAACAATGTCTGTTTATTATCCGACAACCGAACGTAATTATAATTATTTTCCAACACAACGCAATGAAAAACCGGATACATGTAATACAAATTATGATGCAATTACAATTATACGTGGTGAATTATTCATATTTAAAGATCGGGTAAGGAGTTTTTTCACTATTTTTAATTATTATCTTTCGTATTATATTCAATAAATAATTTTGTATTGTATCTTTTATTTGAAATAGTATTTATGGAGAATCGGTGAACAGGGTCTTTATGCTGGTTATCCACATGAAATAACACGTGTATGGAATGAATTACCCGATGATTTTACTCACATCGATGCCGTTTATGAAAATAAAGAAAGAAAAATTGTATTTTTTATTGGTAAATATTATTTTATTTCAATTCTGCCCAAACTTTTGAAGTATACAATCAATACTTCATATTAAAAGATATGATCATTTAGCAACATGATCATTTAGCAACAAATTCATATCATTTGGGGGTCGATTTTCTTTATACTGAATGAATTTCTCAGACATCTTCTACAGTATTGTATTTATCAGTACAATTTATATAGTATAGATTCATGCGACCCTCTGATATTGTCTGTAATAAAATTAATCTTTACTGAAATATATTATTGAAAGACTTTTTTTATAACAATATAATTTTTTTTGTATTTAAAAAAGGTAAAAAATATTACATATTCGATTCTAATCGTTTGGAATATGGTTATCCGCAACCGTTAACATCACTCGGTTTACCAGCATCATTGGATAAAGTGGATGCCGTTTTAGTATGGGGACATAATAATCGAACATATTTCTATAGCGGTACAATGTATTGGAGGTAAGAATTGATAATTGACATATTTTCAACCAATCACCTACCACCCTCCCTTAAGAACCTTCATTCTTTTGTGTAATAATTTGTCTAATGTTTATTGGTTTTGTGTTTCAATTCGATAGATACGATGAAGATATTAAACATGTCGAATTGGATTATCCAAGGGATATGTCAATATGGCGTGGTATTGGATATCATATTGATGCTGCCTTACAATGGAAAGATGGTAAATATCATCAATCAAATTGTAATTGTAATTGTAATAAAAAGGATGAATTTAAAATTTTTTATTTTTTTCAACATCCACCAAATAGGTAAATCATATTTTTTCAAAGGAAAAGGTTATTGGCGTTTCGATGATTTAAGTATGGATGTTGCCCATGAAAAACAAAAACCATCTGCACAATTTTGGATGAGATGTTCACACATTCATTATCCTGAATCGGATGATGAACCAAAATATAAAGAACCATTAATATCCGATGATTCATCGGGATCACAATCAATATTATTCGGTCGATCATCAACACTACTTATACTGCTAACAATTTATTCAATATTTATGTTATTGTTGGATACGAGAAGGGAACGACGATTGTGGCCATAATAAGAATAAATACAAATAATAATAATAATATTGATAATGAATGGAAAAATCGCGCAATATATATATATATATATATATTAAAATAATTAAAATTATATAATATATATAGATAAAATAGAAAATTATTAGAATATGGAATTGTAAAAAGAAAGAAAGAAATATTAGAAATACTTTATTTTATTTTTAATTTTCTTACAGAAAAACAAAATCACCACAGACTAATTAATTATTTAAGTTTTAAGTATATAATTAAATTTAAATTGTTTTTTTTTTTTTTTATTATAAATATTTAATTCGTGATCATCAAATATATATTATATAGACGTTTATGTAAAAAAAAAAAAGCGGTGCGATTTGTATGGGTACTGCTGGAATGATTGTGATTAGGATATGTTCGATGATGAATGTGATCAGCAGAATGTCGATGCGAATAAAACAAAAATAAATATAGATTTGGATAGAAATGTATACCTAAACAAAAAAAAAAACGTTTTTAAAATAATTTCAATCAAAAACAAAAAAAAAAAGTGATTTAAAATTGAATTTAAGTATCAAAAATGTGGGGGGGGGCGGTTTCATTTTTCTATATTGCTTTTGCAGCAGTGCCTTTTTATTTATCTAAAAATTAATTGTAATTTAAATATATTATTTGTTAAAAATGGTTGTAAAAAAAATAAACAAACAACACAAGTCGAATGAAACAAACATAAGAATGAAATTAAAATTACACTGCATGAAATTTTTTTAGAATTTTATAAAGTTAAAAAATAGTATGATGAATATAATTTATAAAAAAAATGCCTGCCATATTTTAATCATTATAAATCATATACATTTTTTTAACGTACATTTAAAAAAAAAAAGAAACATAATTTTTAATTTGTAAAAGATATTTTGAATTTAAATTGAAGATTTTTCAAGTTTTTTTTAAATGGTATATATTTAATAAAACCATCAATTTTTGTATTATAATTTTTATAATAATATTAACAATATAATTATAATAAAAATAATAATAATAATAATGTTTTGTAATCACACAAAACTGTGATATATTTTTAATAATAATAAATAAATAAATAAATTTATATATATGTAAAAATATTTAAAAAAAAAAACAATATATAATAATAAATAAATATATTAAATAAAATAAAAAAAAACATTTATTTATTTTAATAACATTTGGCCAGGTTTCAATTATTAAAACCTTTGCATTTGAATAGGTTTTGATAAATATCCCCCCACTTTTGGTTTTACAATAAAATATCTTTACTAAAATTGAGGTTTTTTAGATAAAAAAAACATTTAGGCAGGTTTTATCTATAAAAACCTATTAAATTGAAAAGGTTTTTTTATGTTAATAACATTTAGGTTTCAATATAAAATGTTAAGGTTTTTAAAAAGTGGTTTTTTTTTGATAAATAACATTTGATTTCAAAATAGGTTTGAAATAGATAATAATCTAAAATATGAATATAAAAATTGTAAATTTTCATATATTAGTTTTATGTGTGCCTGGTATTTTAAAATTTTTGTTATATGAAATGCTGTTGGATTTCGTTTGGAAAAACTGAAAATATTCATAATATTTATTGTTTTTTCATCGGATTTTGAATATTTCTATTAGGATTCCATAAATGAATTTAGCAAAAATTGTTTAAAAATGTTTGAACATTTTTGTATGTAGAAATATTTTTATATGACGTCAATAAATGTTTGTATGAAGAAATAATTTTATATGAATTTGTTTTATTTTCGGTATGGGAAAAAAATATTTTATATTTTCATGCATTTGTTTTTTATGTGTCGCCTGGTAGTTTAAAATATTTGTTAGATGAATTTTTGCTGGTTTTCATACCGAAAATCGTCAACATTTCATATATCGAAAATTTTAAAATACCAGGCGCGCATAAAACTAATACATGAAAACTAAAAAAATGGTTCTTCATACTAAAATATTTCATCATGTAAAAATAATTCGTCATTTTTTCATACAAAAAAATGTTCAAACATTTTTATATTCATTTTGCTAAATTCATTTATGGAATCCTAATAGAAATATTCAAAATCCAATGAAAAAACACTAAATATTTTCAGTTTTAAAACGAAAATCCTCATCATTTCATATAACAAAATTTTTAAAATACCAGGCACACATAAAACAAATTCATGAAATTTTACAATTTTTATTTCATATAAAATTTTTAGATCGTTATCTTCTTTCATCAACCACCTTTTGAAACCAAATGTTATTTATCAAAATAAAAAAACCTTAATAAAAACCTTAACATTTTATATTGAAATCTAAATGTTATTTATCAAAAAAATTACCTATTAAATTTAAAAGGTTTTTATAGATAAAACCTGAATGAAAAAATTTAAGATACATTATTTTATATTAAAACCATATGGGATATTTATTTTAAAAAAAAAACCTATTAAATTTAAAAGGTTTTCAGATAAAATAAAATGTTAAGGTTTTTATAAAGTGGTTTTTTTTTTTATAAATAACATTTGGTTTCAAAATAGGTTTGAAATTGATAAGAATCTAAAATATGAATATAAAAATTGGAAATTTTCATGTATTTGTTTTATGTGTGCCTGGTATTTTAAAATTTTTGTTATATGAAATGATGTGGATTTTCGGCTTAAAACTGAAAATATTTTAAAAATGTAGTGTTTTTTCATCGAAATTTGAAGATTTCTATTAGGATTCCATAAATGAATTTAGCAAAATTGATTTAAAAATGTTTTGAAAATTTTTGTATGAAAAAATGACGAAATAATTTTACATTAAGAAATATTTTTGTATGAAGAAATAATTTTTTAGTTTTCATGTATTTGTTTTATGCACTCCTGGTATTTTAAAATTTTTGTTATATGAAATGTTGACGATTTTCGGTATGAAAACCAGCAAAAATTCATCTAAAGCATTGTTTTTTAACAAAATCGGCGACGGAAAATACCACCGGAACGGAATTTATTTTGGGGAGAAAAATTTTCCGGCGCCAAAAAAGTGTTTTTTAAGAAATATTTTCTGAAAATTTTCAGTGATTTTTTTTTAGCCCGCTTACACAATGAAAACTTTTCTAAAAAACTTTTCAAAAAAAAAAGTTAAAAGCATAGAAATCAATGCAACCTTGCACAACGAAAAACTTTTCATTTTTTTTTTCAAAAAAGTTAACTAACTTTTAACTTTTGAGTAAAATTATTTTTATGAAGTTGGTTGCGAAGGAAATATTTACTTGTTGTTGTTGTTTTTTTTGTTGAATAGATTATTGAAGTTAGTTGCTGAATACATCGAAATACAAAACATTTATGTTCATTGTGCAAGGTATAAAAATGATAAATTAAAAGTTTTTTAGAAAAGTTTTCATTGTGTATGCGGGCTTATTGAAATATAAAATAATTCTACATAACCACATCAAATGTTTGTTATTGTTTTTGTAAGTATCCAAACAATTTATTTTTAATAAATATTTTCTTTTAAATATATGCAAAGGTCACTTTTGCAATTTTCCGTCACCGAAATCGATCGACGGAACGTAAAATAATGAAAAATTTCAATAAATTTTCTGTTGTTTTTTCCGTCGGACGAAAATAATTTCGGTGGCGAATTAAATTTTTCTTAAATAACATGTGTATTAAAATATATGCGTTCATTTTTGACAGCGACGGAAATTTTTCCGTTCCGGTGGTATTTTCCGTCGCCGATTTTGTTAAAAAACAATGCTTAACAAACATTTTAAACTACCAGGCACACATAAAACAAATGCATGAAAATATAAAATATTTTTTTCCAATACAAAAACAAAACAAATTCATATAAAATTATTTCTTCATACAAAAAATTTGTTTGACGTCATATAAAAAAACATACAAAACATACAAAAATGTTCAAACATTTTTAAACAATTTTTGCTAAATTCATTTATGGAATCCTAATAGAAATATTCAAAATCCGATGAAAAAACAATAAATATTATGAATATTTTCAGTTTTTCCAAACGAAAACCAACAGCATTTCATATAACAAAAATTTTAAAAT
Source organism: Dilophus febrilis (assembly GCA_958336335.1). Taxonomy (NCBI): domain Eukaryota; kingdom Metazoa; phylum Arthropoda; class Insecta; order Diptera; family Bibionidae; genus Dilophus; species Dilophus febrilis. Next base: position 10,176,023 of record OY284472.1, on the reverse strand, counting down.
ACCAGGCACACATAAAACAAATTCATGAAAATTTACAATTTTTATATTCATATTTTAGATTCTTATCAATTTCAAACCTATTTTGAAACCAAATGTTATTTATCAAAAAAAAACCACCTTTTTTAAAAACTTTAACATTTTATATAAAAACCTAAATGTTATTAATATAAAAAAAACCTTTTTAATTTTCATAGGTTTTTATAGATAAAACCTAAACAAATGTTTTGTTTTCATTTTATCTAAAACCCTATTAAAGATAATGATACATTTTATAGTAAAACCAAAAGTGAGGGATATTTATTTTATTAATAAATAAACCTATTAATTTCAATTGGTTTTAAAATAAATAACATTTGATTTCAATTGGTTTAATGATGAAAAAGAATCTATAAAACAATGTAAAAATTGAATATGAAATAAAAATTTGTAAATTTTTGATGAATTTAATTTATGTGTGCTTGGTATTTAATAAAAATTTTATTATATGACAAACGAAGTGGGACGGGATTATTTCAATTGGGAAAAAAATTCAATTATTTTAAAAGAATTTTCCTCCTTTATTAAATACGATTGATAAATCAAAAAAACTAATATTTTTTATTTTGTTATTATTTTTTTTTTTTTTTATTTATTTATTTGCTTTATTACATTTTATTTTTTTTTTGTTTTTTTTTTTTTATACATTTTTTTACAAAAGAAAAATATTATTATATATAAACAAAATGTTTTTTTTTTTTTTTTAATTATTTAACAAAAAATTAATAATAATAATATTGTGGTAAAAAATAAATGAAAGAAAAAAAGAAAAGAAAAATTAAAAAATATAATCAAAATTAAAAAGGTATTATTACACATTTTTTGTTTTTTTTTTTTAATCTTAAACGTTAATTAATTAATTAATTAATAATTTATATATATTAATAATAAAAATAATAATAAAATTTTTGTTTATTAATTAAAAACTTATAGTTATGACTTTTTAGCGCAATTTTTTTGTTTTTTTTTTTTGATTGTTTTCTTTAATTATATATTATTATTTATATAAATTATATTTTGTTAAATTAAATTATTATATAATAAATCTTTTTAATTAGTTAAATTGTTTTAATTTATATATATTTTTGTAAGTATTTTATTTATAAATATATTTTTAAATTGATAATTTTCCTTAAACTTTTCCTAAAATTTGATTTGATTATTTTTCATTTTATTTTTTATCATCATTTCATTATACTTTTTTTTTTTTTAATTCTTTTTACAAAACTGGCGATTTTCGTAAAAAAAAAAAATTGTAAAAATGTAAAATGAAAATTAACTATAAAAAATGAAATGAAAAATATTCAATAATAATAATAATTAAGAAAACGTTTAAGAAAAACAACAACAACAATACAAATTTTTTTTCATATATCTCGTTTATTGTTGTATTATTTTAAATAACGTAAACGTAAATTTCCTTTTGTAACAATAAAAAATAGAAAAAGAATTTTTTACAAAACCTGGCGATGTTTTTAGAAATTCTTTTTTAATTATATAATTGAGTTATTTTTATTTTTTATTACATTTTTTTTTTATGTAAATTGTTTTTGAATAAAAAATAAAAAAAAAAAAGATTATTTACATTTTAATACATTATTTTTTTTAATTTTAATAATAAAACAAATTAATTAATCATTTCGTTGAATTATTTTTTTAAATTAATATTTTAATTTTTTTTTTTTTTCATTTTCATTTTCGTATTATATTTTAAAGACGTGAAATTGGTGAAAATTTAATAATATAAAAAAAAAAATCTAATAATTGGTGCTAAAATAAATAAAATAACAAAAAAAAAAAGAATTATTTAAGTTTTTTAAATATAAAAAAAAATATTTGTAATTATACAAAATTATTATTATTATTTATATAAAATTTTGAAGCACACAATTTTTTTTTTTTTTTTGATCTTTTACCAAAATAACAATTCATTTTTTTTTTATATCAATTAAATATGGTCCCATTAAATGGTTTGTTTGTTTTTTTTTTTTAAATTAATTTTTTAAAAATTAAATAAACAACATTAAAATATTATTAATTTGGGAAATTAAAAAAAAAAAAATTATAAATGGGATGGGATAATTTTTTGGAAATTTTTTTAGAAATTTTTAATCTTTTTTTAATTCTATTTTTATTTTTATTTTTTTTTTCTGTATATCAAAAAAAATTAATTAAATTTTTTTCATTTCAAGGCACAAACAAAATAAATTTGCCAATTCTAATGTTATATAATAGGCGGCACAAAATATAGTATATAAAAATCTCGTTTATAAAAAAAAAATTGGATGATCTGTAATCATATCCATCCCTTTTCATTATCATTTTTTTCTTTTCTTATTTTCCCAAATTCACACGCATATTTTTAAACATACTGCACAATCAATCAATCAATCAATCATTTAAATATTCATTTACATATTTATTTATTTACAACATTCAAAAAACACTACTGATAGTTATTTGAAAAAGTGTTTTTTTTTTTTTTTAGAGTCTAAAAGGTTCACGTTGTGGTGTAGATCCACGACTTTTACGTACTGGTGGTGCTGGTGGTGGATCCATTGATGGTTTTCTTGGTGTTTGCATACCTGATGGTGTTGATGTACCACTTGCATTTCGTCTATATTTAGGATTTTAAATTAATGAAATAATTAGTTTTTGTTTGGGTTTTTTTTTAAATTATCTCAATTACCAATAAAAAATACAACAAAAATAAAAAAACATTTTCAAAACATAATTTTACAAATATAAAATTGGAAAAAATATAAAATAGGAAAAAATATATAAAAAAAAAAAATAGGTAGAAATAATAAAATAAAAAAGAAAAAGCATGAAATAAATGATATTTTGGTAGATCAAGAAATTGAATTTTTTTATTATTTTCAGCTTCATAATAAATTTGCTAAAGATGAATTTGTCAAATCCGTTGTTGTTATTTCCAATATCTTGATCTACTATACAACACATAAAAAAAAACTAAAAGAACAAAAAAAAAATAGGGATAATATAAATTTACTATCACTAAAGCATTTCCCATAAAACAAAATAAAAAAAAAAAAAAAACTGAAATGTAATAATAATGAATAATTTGAATGTGATGATAAAAATTAAATTAAATGAATTTTAAACGTATAATGAAATGAATTAAAACCTAAATTTAATTATTTAAATCTTGCTTTGAATTTTCACCGTATTTAAAATAATAATTGATTGATTGCGGCGAGGGATTTTTGTTGAACCATAAGATCAGTTGAATGAATTAAAAAAAAAAATATTTCCTATTTGTAAAGTATTAGATTTGGCGCGTGGACGCTGCACAAACTGTTAAATTTTGTTGTTTTTATTCCTTATCATTAAATATATTGGGACTCTGCATTAAAAATGTCGATTTTTTGGCTTGAACATGACATTTATTTGTATAACAAAATGATTGAGTACATTAACGCATCGTTAGCTATGACTTCTTACCATCTTCATTTCATTCGGTTTTAATAGCTCATAATACACGACACCCTTCTGATCCCACCAAATGTACAGCATAAACTTCTGGCAATGAATATCGCGTTTTGATTGTGAAGTTGATGGTTGGCCGGGATCAACATATGATGCTTTACGTTTAGGGTTGTCGTAATACACCCACTTTTCATCGCCGGTGACAATTCGACTAAAAAAACTTAGTTTTGTGTTCGGCAAGATGTTTATGGCATGCATCGATTCGTGTTTTGAGTTGATTTTCATTGAGTTGATGTGGGACCCATTTTCCTAGCGTTCTGATTTTTCCCATTGAATGCAAACGTCTAGAAATGGTAGAGGCAATCCAACATTCAACTCTAATGCAAGCTTTTGTTGCGTTCGACACGAATTTTCATCCAACAATGCCTGCAATTCTTCGTCTTCAAATTTTTTTGGCTGACCTGGCCGTTCTTTGTCTTCCACTCCAAAAAATCACCAATTCTGAAGCGTGCAAACCACCGTTCACAAGTTTTTTGAGTTGGAGCATGTTCACCGTAAGCTTCTACAAACCAAAATCGATAACTATGAGCAGTGGTTTTCTTCAAATTAAAGAAAGTTATTAAAATTCCCCGCAAAACAACTTTTTCGGGCATGTGTTTCGACATATTCGAAGCAAAAAAAAAGCTTTATTGTTTACACTTCAATGAAATGACACATACTGAAATTTATAGAGTAATGACAGACAAAAAAAAATAATATGGGACCGATACACACAACGCTAATTACGCCATATGTTATCTAAATCGACATTTTTAATATGCAAGGTCCCAAATAAAAAAAAACTTATTTGAAACTTAAAATATACTTAAAATATTTTATGATCTTATAACAATTAAAATTATTTAATTTGTTTAATCAAATTACAAATTGAATGCGTTTATTCCAAAAGTTTAAAATTTATTTAAACACTAAAAGAACGACCGGTCAGACTCGCCGCTGCGTCCCACATTAAAATCGGGCGTCATAATTTATTGGGGCGCCGAAAAATGAAATTTTTATTGTGATAATTCATTTATTATTCAGACAAATAAGACCTTCCCCAGAGGAGGATTTCGTCTCGTCGTCTGATTTTGGAAATAAAAATACTTAAATAACACCTTTTTTTTATTTGCTCTTCAATGTCCAAAAAAAGACACCGCAATAATAATTTTGTTCAGGGCGACCAATTCTCTAGGTTCGGGACACTTCAGGAAATAAAACCGCCTCAAATTGTTTTTTTTTAGATCAATTGATGAATAATAAAATAATTCCTAAACTCTATTAAGCCAACTTTTGATTGGAAAAACTCCGAAAAACAACGGAAAATTTAATTGATTTTTTATATATACAATTATTAATCAATGTGAATCGATTTGAAGAATAAAACAATAAATGATTTTATATTTTTTGTTTAAAATAAATATGGAATAAGGGAAAATGATATCAAAAACCATCAAAAAACAATAACACATAAAAATGAAAAGCTATAAAAAACACAAATATATAAAACAAAAACGATAAAAAACAATAACTCAGCGGACGAACGGTAAGGTATATTTACTGTGAATTTTAAAAAAAATATATGTGTGTGGATTGGATTTTTGTTTTTCTAATGCGGAGGTTCTAAAATTCTGGTGGTTTTATATACAAAAATGTTTTGTTTTTTTTTTACCCAGTCGATGAATTACTGCTGGATGCAACTGAGATTTGAGATTGAAGTGATGGAGTTTGACTAGTTTGACTTGATGTTGATGCTTGCCGAAATACCGGTATCTTTGATCGACAACAACTAAATATATACACATTTTTACATTTTATATTTAATACTTAAATAAATGAAATTCAATTGTTCTTAAAAATATTTGATAAAATTAAATGGATTTTATTTTTTATTTTAATATTATAGATAGAGAGCATAGCAAAATTCTTAATTTTTATAGCTGTAATAATTTCTGTTTCTCTTTTTTTTTGAACAGAAGAATAAAATGTGATAAAATAATTTTGATAAAACAATAAATACTTTTTCTATTATATGATAGAAATATAGAAATTTTCAATTTTTCACAATTCTAGGAAATTCTTTTGTAGGGAATTTTTTTTTTTGGGAAATCTTCAGTTTCCAACGAATCGCTCCCAAAGAAACCTAGTTCAAAACTTTACAAAGATCATTTTGAATTGATTATCAAAGCGGCGTTTGTAAAGATTTCTAAGGATTCCAAAACGATTCGTTTAGAAATTCCTAAAGAAATTGCCCGTCAGCGGTTTGATTAGAATAAATTTTTTTTTTCTTATAATACAAAGAAAATCTTCAATTTTAAACAAGAAGTTCCAAAGAAACCTAGTCCAAAATTTTACAGAGATCATTTCTAATTGTTATTTAAGACATTTGTAATGGTTTCGAAAGGATTCCGAAACGATTCGCTTAGAAATTCCCAAAGAAATCGCCCGTCAGCGGTTTGATTAGAATAAATTCTTTTCCAGGATTTTTTTTCGGAAATCTTCAGTTTTCAACGAATCTCTCCCAAGGAAACCTAGTCCAAAACTTTACAGAGATCATTTCGAATTGATTATCAAGACATTTGTGGAGCATTTCTAATTTTCTAATTTCTAATTAGCTAAGAAACTCCTTGAGAAATTGCTCCTGCTCCTGCGAGAAAATTTGATTATAAACCAAATGGAAATGGACCTTTTCAATCCATCCATCCATTCCAGGGAAAGTCACCTGTGAGGTGAGTCTTCTATATTGGGATTATTATAGTTGAACAAAAGTCAACTAAATTTGCTATGGATTGAGGTTGAGACAAAAACAGTTATTTATCCTCTAGAATTTTCCTAGAATTTTCTTTCCAATTTTCTTTTATATTATGCTTCGAAATTTTTATTGTTTTATCAAAATTTTTAAAAATCATTGTATTTTTAATTTTACTAATCTAATTGTTTTTTTTTTCTTAAAAAATGCATGCAATATTATATATACAGACAATTCAAGCCGAAATTTTTTTAACGAAAGCTATAACATTCTCCAAAAAGCTGTCAAATTTTCAAGTTAATTTTAATTTAATTTAATTTCAATTGAATTAAATTCATCAACCAAAAATCTCTCACACAAACAGAAACATTCCCAAAAATATTTATGTATTATTATAGAGTTTATAGAAAAAAGAAAAAAGTTTTAGTTTGATTTTTTTTTTATAGAGTTAAAGTAGGTATAAAAAAAAGTTAAAGTAAGTTAAAGTATAGAATATAGTAAAAGAAGTTGAAGATGAAAAAGTAGTTGAAAAAATAGAAAAAGAGAGGTGGTGCAAAAGAGATTAAAAATGTTTGAAATGATATGTTAGAAGTTTAAAAACAATTTACCTTGTTGGTTTTCCAGCGACAAGCGTTGGAATACTTGATGATCTACTCATACCTCCATTTCTTCATAACAAAGGTTTATGTTTTGTTATGTTTTGAATTGTGATGAAGGTGATTTTATAATGATGAAGGTATTATTATTTTATATGTATATTAAATTTATTATTAGATATAGAAGATTGGTTGGTTGGTTGTTATTTTATTATATAGTAGCAATTAACAAAAAAAAAATTATTATTATTATTATATTAATTAAAATTAAATTAGGTTTATTAATTGATTATTTTAAATCATTCAAAATTCATTCACAAAACTTTTTTTTAGCGCATATCAAAATTAATTTCTTTTTTTTAATATAAATTAATTAATTTTATTATTAGCATTAAAATTAATTTTAATTGTTAAATTTAATTTCATTTTAGATAAAATATAAAAATCTCATTCGATTGCAGAAATAGAGTTTTTTTTAATGACATGGAAATTTGAAATTTGTAAAGAAAATGATCCGGAAAATTGTTTGAGTTATTATAAAATTGAAAGAAATTAAAAGCAAAAAGGATGTTAAAAAAATTTATGGAAATTACCACAAACAATTAAAGTATTTGATTTGTTTATAACAAATGAGAATAATTAATTTTAGATCAATCAGAATTGTAAATGTTTTTCTGGATAATCATCTGAAATTTCTTGATCTTCCACATTACAATTTAAAGTTAATACGAGGGCGGATTGATATTGATCCGGTTTCTAAGATATGGCGTTACTGGTAATCAAATGGATATTTTTTCTATCAAATATAATCTGTTAGTAGGCTCCCTGTAAATTTTTAGAGCGATGCGTCATTTTGGTTTGGGAGCGGTAAACGGCAGACAACTTTTGATTTTTCTTAAAAATGGAGAAAAAAAGTGGATATCGTGCATTGATAAAACATTACTTTTTGCATGGAAAACCCGCAAAAGAAACAAAAGAAACAAAAGAAAAGCTTGATAAGTATTATGGCACAACTGCTCCAGTGAATTCAACCGTATAATTTATTGGTTTGCTGAATGTAAACGTGGTCGTATACATGCACCGAAACAATACCATCACCGGGAAGACCTAAAAAGGTGACAACTGAAGAAATGGTCGACAAAATCCATGATATTGTTTTGAGTGATGGTTGAGAGAGATTGTTTACATCGTAAACATCTCATATGAACGTGTATTCAACATCTTACACGAACATTTGCATATGAGAAAGCTATCAGCAAAATGGGAGCCGCGTTTACTCGCACAATCGAACAAAAACGAAATCGTGTGATCACTTCAAAACAATGTTTGGACAAAATGAAGCAGAATCCAGATGAATTTTGGCGTCGATTAATAACGGTTGATGAAACATGGATTCATCACTATACACCTGAAACAAAAAATCGATCTCGAAACAATGGATAGAAGCAGGTGGAAGTGCTCTAAAGAAAACAAAGACGGTTAAATCAGCGGATAAGGTAATGGCGACTGTATTTTGGGATGCGAAAGGTATATTGCACATCGACTACCTTAAAAAAGGAAAAACCATAACAGGAAATTATTATGCTACATTATTGGATCGATTGAACGATGTAATCAAGGAAAACCGACCACATTTAAAAAAGAAAAAAGTGTTCTTTTTCAAGACAACGCATCGGAGCACACGTCAACAATTGTAATGGCTAAATTCAATGAATTACGTTACGAATTGTTACCGCATCCACCCTAGAGTCCAGATTTAGCACCCAGTGACTTTTTCCTGTTTCCAAACTGGAAAAAATGGCTCGCAGGAAAGAAATTCACATCAAATGAAGAAGCAATCAACGCGAAACAAACGCGTATTTTGAGGAGTTCCCGAAATCGTATTATTTGAATGGCATAAAAAAGTTGGAAGATCGTTGTAATAAATGTTTAGAGCTAAAAGGTAAAAGGACTATGTTGAGAAATAAAATAAAATTAAAACGAAAAAATTGGTTTTTCTTAGTTCGACCGGATCTTTATATCGATCCGCCCTCGTATAGAGATATAAATTTAAAACATTTATGAATATGACAATTCGTAATAAAATAATTCAATTAAATTTTGATCTCGTTCACGAAATCCAACCTAAATTGAATCAAATCAAAAAAAAGTATGAATTTTCGCAAACCGATTATTCAATTGAGTTTTCAATTATTCCGGACAATTTTCCTTGCTTTATAACATGGAAAAGTAAAATTAGTATTTTCGCATTCCAATGAGAAACAAAAACGTAAAAACAATACAAAAATATTTATATAGAAAACAAAACACACAAAAATTATATAAAAATAAATTGAAGAGAAAGACGACAAATAACAAAAAAAATAAGATATTTTTCAAAATCATTCAACATTCAATTAAAAATAAGTAAGAATAGAAAAAATAGAAAAAATCATTAACAATAACTCACCTAGTCGGTGCTGGACTTGCTGAACCGGATGGTGTACGTGGTCTTGATATTGTACTACCAAATGCTGAAATACCAGTATTTCCATTAACCTTTGTTATTGTTGAGCCAACCGATAAACGTGATGGTCTTGGTGTTGTACCAGTAACCGGTGGCGTTGATGTACTATGAAGTCTTCGTTGTGGAATGCGTGAAGGTGTCGTTTCGTCTATAAATAATTAATATTATAAAATATAGAAATAAAAAATTTATTCGAAATACAATAAAGCATATAAAGTTACCGGTACTATCTAATGATAAATTTGATCCATGACGTGATGGTGGTTTTGAACCGGTACGACTGGCTGGTCGTGAATTTGGTTTTGATCCATTTCGAGAACCACCCGGAGTTAAACGATTAGCCGTAGCTGCTGTTGTCGCTGTATACGATGGTTTACGTGGTGTATATCGTCCGGCTGTTCCCATACTACTTTCATTGTCACTTAACGAATCCGGTGTGGATGCTGACAATGATGAACGTGACGGTCTGGACATTGCTACCGATCGAACGGATCTTTCACGAACCTAATTATAATTTTAATTTTTTTTTTTATATTTAAACAATTAAAGTTACAAATTAGTATTATTATTATTATTGTAAAAATTATAAATAAACTATGAAACAATAAACCTATATAAATAAATAAATAAATAAATAAATTAAAATATAATAATGCTAAAATTGTAGGTATGAAATGTTAATATAATATTCACGCGCGAAAAAGTGGATCATCATTCGAATTTTATTTTTCCATAATTATATATTTAATTAAATTATAAAACTTACCCAATGGGTTGATGGATGACAATGTGGTGCATGTGGACTTAATGGGGTCGAACGAGATCCACCACCACCACCACCGCCACCACTACGTATAAATGCTGTACCACCAGCACCCATATGCAATGGATACGCACATGGTATTTGTTCTTGGGCACGTAAACGTTCAAATATTGGCATTAATTCAGCCAAATGTTCATCGGCTATATATTTTATTATTTTTTTTTTATTCAGTTAATTATATATTTGCGTTGTTTTGCGCGTAACGAAATATGCGGATGTTAACATAAAGATAATTTTGATAATTATTTATAAATGAATTTTTTAATTTGTTTTTTTAAGGATTTCGAAATTGGACCAAGTTTAACCCTTTTGCCGGGAAGAATATGATCATTTAATTCATATCAGATGAACGCGTCGTCGTCGTAATTATTTTAATTTAAAATATATATAAATTTTGTTAAAAAATATAAACAAACGAACAATTACATATAGAGACAAAAAAAAAAAAGCAATATATTTTATTGCTGCATTTGATTTGTTAATTTGATATTTGATGCAAAACAAAACGAATATGGCGAAACACAAAAAAAAATAAAAAATAGTTATATTATATTACAATTTAACGTTGAAACAACAACACTGTTTTTTTTTTGGTAAGATTTGCTTCAAGCGATTATGACCTCTGTTTTCTTATTATAGTAGGGAATTTTTGAAAACCCCCTTAAATTTTATCAAGGATATTGTAAATATGATTTCAAAATGATTGCTCACATGGCAAAATATTATTCATACAATAAAATTTTATTTCAGTTATTCATCATTCAATTTTACAGAAAAAAAAACCAACCTATTCATAAATCATTTATAGATTTGTGATCGTTCTTTATATAGGGGTTTTTCTACCCTTTGGTATAATTTTAATAGTTGCGTTCCATTCAATTACCAGGAGTAGGTAAGAGTAGATAAGAGTAGAAAAGAATAGATTTTGCTACGCCGAACTACTCCGTTTTATACCAAAGAGTAGATCGGAGTAGAAAAAATCTACTCTTTTCTACTCTTATCTACTCTTACCTACTCCTGGTAATTGAATGGAACGCAACTAATGTTTCCTATTTGAGATTTCCGACTTTATTGAACATTTAACTTTGCCTCAAACTTATTCTATATATTGGGACCCTGCATTAAAAATGTAGATTTAGATAACAGATGACGTAATTAGCGTTGTGTGCATCGGAGCACACCGCGGCCATATTCTTTTTTTTTGTCTGTCATTACCCTATAAATTTCAGTATATGTCATTTCGTTGAAGTGAAAAACAACAAAGTTTTTTTGCTTCGAATATGTCGAAACAGGTGCCTGAAAAAGTTGTTTTGCGAGGAATTTTAATAACTTTCTTTAATTGGAAGAAAACCGCTGTTGATAGTTATCGATTGTTGGTAGGAGTTTACGGTGAACGTGCTCCAACTCAAAAAACTTGTGAAAGGTCGTTTGCACGCTTCAGAAGTGGTGATTTTGAAGCGGAAGAGAAAGAACGGCCAGGTCAGCCAAAAAAATTTGAAGACGAAGAATTGCAGGCATTGTTGGATGAAAATTCGTGTCGAACGCAACAAGAGCTTGCATTAGAGTTGAATGTCGGATTGCCTCTACCATTTCTAGACGTTTGCATTCAATGGAAAAGATCAGAAAGCTAGGAAAATGGGTCCCACATCAACTGAATGAAAATCAACTCAAAGCACGAAACGATGCATGCCATAAACATCTTGCCGAGCACAAAAAACTAAGTTTTTTTAGTCGAATTGTAACTGGCGATGAAAAGTGGGTGTATTACGATAATCCTAAACGTAAAGCATCATATGTTGATCCCGGCCAACCATCAGCTTTACAATCAAAACGTGATATTCATTGACTGCTGTGTTTATGCTATGCATTTGGTTCGGATCAGAAGGGTGTCGTGTATTATGAGCTGTTAAAACCTAATGAAACGGTTACATGCGATCCGAGCTACCGACGACAACTAGGCGATTGGGCAAAGAAATTGAACGAAGAACGACCATTGATAGCTCGAAAACACCCCAAAGTTTTTATGCACGATGACAATGCCAGACCACATCGTGCAAACATCGTTAAGGAAAAAATAAAGAGGCTCGGTTGGCATCATCTTGATCACCCCCCGTACTCTCCAGACCTTGCTCCTTCTGATTACCATTTGTTCAGATCAATGCAGGTCAGCCTGACAGATGTACGCTTTCGAAATGCTGAAGAAGTACGAAAATGGGTCGATGAATGGATTGGGACAAAAGATGAAGAGTTCTTCAAACGAGGAATCAACAAACTTCCTAAAAGATGGTAGAAAGTCATAGCTAACGATGGGCAACATATTGGTTAATGTACTCAATCATTTTGTTATACAAAGAAATGCCATTTTCAAGACAAAAAATCGACATTATTAATGCAAGGCCCCAATATATATATATAAATTGTCTCCGTGAAAACTTCTTTTATAATAATAATAATAATAATAAGAACTTTTCTCTCTGATACTTTACTTTCCCAAAACAACCAACCAACCAACCAAAAAAACGCTTTTATTTAATTATACATTTTTTTTAGAATCGGTATAATTTTTCAGGAATTCATTGAAATGTGAAACCTCTTTGATTCCAGATATAGAAAAGGATATGTGTGTTTGTGTGTGGATTTTGTTGTGTGATAGGAAAAATGTTTCTTTATAATTTTAATTTACGTTAAAATAACACACAAAACCAAATCAAATCATTTTTTTCAAAAATCATATCCAAAGAGTGGTAATCAAAAAAAAAAAAATGAAAGGAAATCTACATATCAAGCAAATAATAAATATATATAGTGTGATCATATATAATATAAATAAAAGTAGGATATTTACAAAATAAACCAAAATAAAAAAAGATCTAAATCCAAAAAAAAAAAAAAACACATGACACCACATTTTTTTTTGTTGTGTTTGTAAAATTGACATGCTCCAAAAAAAATTGTCTATATTATATAAAAATTACAATAAGTGTATAAAATCAATTGCGGATAATTGCTTTTATTGTTTACTTTCACGTTTGTGATTGTTGATATTTTTTTATTTTTTTTTTTTTTAAATATACATAGCCTTTTGAAGATACTCAATACTCACTTACCTTTAATTATATAATTATAATTAATTTGTTGGATACTGTCCTGCGATTTTTGATTTATTTTAATACAAACCGCATATATAAAATAATAACCAATCAATTTGACAGTATCTTTAGATTCAGGCGACTATATACTTAACTACTTACTATAAACTACTATAAATTAAAATTTTACCTTTTAAAAAATTGTCCTTATTCAATTAAAAAAAAAACCCCCAACCACCAAAATAGATATAGAAAAATACTAATATTCGCGATTTAAAAACAAAATTTTGTGCTATTGAAATTTTATTTAATTTAGAGATCCACTTATTTAAAATAAAAATAGAAAATGTGTTGTGCTGATCGTGTGCATTTTCAATAATTGAAAAACATTTTTTTTTTTAAAATAAATAAAATAAAATAGAAAAAAAACTATACTAAAATAAATGCGCAAAAATAATTTTTTTACCTTTGTGATAGGGCCCTGTGTGCTCACCGGTGATGAAGCATGTGATCCATTTTGTGTAGCTGATGCTGATCCAGACATACGTGGTCTAAATGCAGCCATACTTTGTGAAACCCCATCAGCCAATATAAATTGTTCTCTTAATTCGATGTTTGTGCGTCCTTTGGCTATTTATTTGTATTTCATTTTTTTTTTACATGTGATTTGTAAGATTTTGTTTGTATGCGATTTTGATGTAATTTTGGTGTTGTTTAATGTGCAATTATTTTTATTTTTTTTTTTAGTACATTAAATTAATAAAAAAAAATTGGGATTTTTTATTGTACAAAGGATCAAATACCAAAAAAATAAATAAAATTCAAACCAAAGGAATTTGTTTATGGATATTTTAATTTAGGATAGGACATTTTATGAAAGGTAAACATGAAATAAAATAAAATAAAAAAAAATATTAAATTGTTAATTAAAAATAAAATAATAAAATTATAAATAAACAAATAATAACAGAATTGGAGAATTGGAAATAAATTAAAAATAAAAATAAAATAATAACGTGATTTTTATTTTTTTTTGTTTGTTAATTTGATTGAGGTGTTTTTTTTTTTTTTTTTTTGTATGTGTTTTATGTATTTTGATGTGTATTTCGCCAAATTCACCAAATTTATCACATTTTTTGTTTGTTTGTTTGTTGTTGGCGAGCGTATAAACAAAATTTATTGTTTTAAAATTTTTAATTTAATTTTCAATTTAGGAAATTGGATCAAATTTAACAAAAAAAAAATAATATAAAAACAAAAATCCACAACAACAACAACAACAACATAAACAAATAAAAATAAATAAAAAAAATGCAAAATAAAAAGAAAATAAAATAAAAATCAAAATAATTTTATAAAACACGTCACACACACAAAATAAACTAAATTAAAATCAAAATAAATAATAAAATAGACAATGAAATGAAAACGAAATGTAACGGAATAAAAATTATTCATTGTGTGAACTTTATAGAATTTTTTTTTGTTTCTATATAGAACAAAGAAGAAGAATTTTGCTTTCATTGACCATGCGTATTACGAATTTAACCGTAATTGTGAACAGAAATGTATTTAGAAAATAATATATATTTTTATGCGATGGATGGTAAATTTTCATGAAAGTTGTCGTAAATAAATTTTTTTTTAGATACATAAAAGAAATTAAATAAATAAAATATTGCAATTGAAAAAGGTTTTGAAATCGATTTTAATTAGAAAAAAAAACACCCTTTTCCGGGTAACAACTAAATTTTGATTAATGATGAAACCGTTGACAATCTCACCACCTTCATTATCAATATTTTAAAAGTGTAAATTTTACTTTAGCTGCGGAATCGAATTCGCATAATTGATTTTTAATAGAATTTTTTATATTTTTTATTTAACAAATTGACAATATTTTAAAAATTGTTATTAATTTTTTTTTTTTGGTGGTTGTTTCTTTAAAGTTCACACAATAAAATAAATTATGAGATTACAGAAACAAAAAAAAAAAACATTGGTACATAAAAATATAAATATTTAAAAATCATCATCATTCATTTAGATAATTTAAATTCAAAATTCAATAATTTAATTGATTATTAATACAAAATTATATTAAAATTATAAAATTATATTATTTTTAAATATTTATATATATTTTATGTTTATTGTTTTTTTTTACACACACAAAAAAATGGAAAACCAATCAAAAATAAATAAATAAATATTTTCTACTAATAATACATAAATTGTGCAAAATTTACGTGTTTTTTCATATTTCAAATATGAAAAATCTAAATATAATAAAATAATAATATTTTTTACTTTGACGATGCCAAACTAATTTTATATAATGATAATAATACAATAAAGATAAAATTAAAATTATGATTTAAGCGCAAACAACAATTGAATATTAAATATTAAAATAAATAAATAAGAATCATTACCAATCCAAAAGAAAACACTAAACACATATTATAATAATAGTATAAATAAATAAATAAAAAGAGGAAAATAAATATAAACATTTACCCCATTATCTATATAATTAAATATCATCATCACCATCACCAAAAAATTATATATATTTATATTGCGAGAAATTTGTTTTAATTTTATAATATAAAGAATTTTTTTTTTTGGGTTTATTGACTAATTGAATAAATTATAATAAATATAGTTAATATAAAATAAATAATTAAAATACAAAGCATTTTTTATTTTTTTATGATTATTATTTTAATAAACAAAAAAAAAAAACATTTTATTTAATTGTTTTAGTTAAAAGCATTTTCAGTTTTATCGTCAATTTGAACATTTTTTCGCATTCACATCAAGAGTTCTTTTTATGTGGTTGAGAAATTGGGAGACAACAAAAATAATCCCTTAATTTTCAATGTTTTTGTATTAATGGAGACAAAAAAAAAAACAACGAATTTATTGGAAAATTTTATCGGAAAAATTGTTTTTTTTGTTTGTTTGTTAAGTAATGCTTTTCATGAAATGCCGACGGCAGACGACGGCAAATGTCAAATTGAAAATACATGCATTTCAATGGCGGTGCTTTTTATGAATATTCGACGGCGGACTGACGGACTGATATTTTTTCTTCTATTGCCGTCGGCTGACCGTCGTCCAAACTTCATTTTTCATTTTATTTACATTTTATTTAATTTTTATGATTTAATTTCATAATAATAAAATATCCAGTTAATTTACAAACTAATAAAAAATGGAATTATTTAACAGCAATTGGTATTTATTATTAAATTTCGGTTTTTTTATCCAGGCAAAATAAATTTCAGAAAAAGCACATTTTTTTTTATATCACAAATATCATATTTGTGATAAATAAAATATTTTCATAGAAATCGAGGCTTTACTACGGCAGAATCGGTTTTTATCGGTGTTCGTAAAACCTCAGAATTCTATTGCCGTATGATCTCGTAACGATCATCACTTAATCAGGTTATGAACCTATCTGATGCATATTGAATACATTTAAGTGATTTTGAGTGGCCCGAAACTTTAATAATATGTGGATTAATTTATGAAAATAAAGGCAAACATATGAGGGGGGGGGGAATAAAACTTAAACTGAAAAGCAATAAGAAAATATATAACTCATATATGTTTTCATAAACAATTGTCCAAGTTTCACTTTAGGTGAGTTTTTAAATAGAAAAAAAATACTTAATTTAAATGATTGATATAGTCATAAGAAGTACAAAAAATACTAGCACTGGTAGACTGTTCCATATAAACTTGATGTGTCGGGCATTAATTTGAAAATTTCATTAGAATATTCATAAGCTACTGTACGTCTATGATCCATTAATTCAATGGAATTGGTTATAAAGGGTGATTTTTTTAGCAATTATCTTTTTGGCAACACTGGTTTAAACAGCTGACGCACGTTTCGTGTTTTGTTTCACTGTCAAACATCTTCATAGTTTGGTCTATAATTTAACCATGAATCGTCTCACAAACGAACAACGCTTGCAAATTATTGAATTTTATTATCAAAATGCGTGCTCTGTTAAGAAAGTTCATCGCGCGCTTCTTCCATTTTATGGTCAGTTTAATCGACCCACTATTCGCTAGGCTATTTGGGCTATTGTGACTAAATTTCACACCAAATTTACATTGTTGGACATTAAACCACCAACACGCTTACGTAGAGTGCGAACTGAAAAAAATATCGCAGCTGTATCGGCCAGTGTCAATGCGATGACCATCAATTATCGATTCGTCGCCGTTCGCAGCAATTGGGCTTCTGTTACTCAACAACGTGGAAAGTTTTGCGGAAATATTTAGGTGTGATGCCTTTCAAAATACAGCTGGTGCAAGAATTGAAGCCGAACGACCTACCGCAACGTAAAACTTTTGATTAATGGGCTCTTAGAAAGTTGGCCGAAGATCCACTTTTTTTACCGAAAAATTGTGTTCAGCGACGAAGTTCATTTTTGGCTCAATCGGTACGTAAATAAGCAGAATTGTCAATTTTGGAGCGAATATCAGCCAGAAGCATTGCAACGCAGCTACCAATGCATCCAGAAAAAGTGACAGCTTGGTGCGGTTTATGGGCTGGTGGCATCATTGGACCGTACTTCTTCAAAGATGATGCGAATCGTAACGTAACTGTGAATGGTGAGCGCTACCGTGAGATGATATCCAACTTTTTTTTGCCCAAAATGTAAGAGCTTGACTTGCATGACACGTGGTTTCAACAAAATGGTTCCACATGCCACACACAGTACGCGCAGCAATTGACTTATTGAGAGGCGAGTTCGGTGAACATTTTATTTCACGTTCGGGACCGGTCAATTGGCCGCCTAGATCGTGCGATTTAACGCCTTTAGACTATTTTTTTGTGGGGATATGTTAAAGCTCATGTCTCTGCAGACAAGCCCGCTTCAATTGACACATTGGAAGACAACATTGAATCATTTATTCGTGATACCGGCCGAAATAATAAGAAGAATAAGAATAAGAAATAGAAAAATTCTCCGAATGGAAGCAAATTCAGTTCAAGAAAATTCTCCGAAATTGCGTGAAATTACAAATTTACCGATTACCGAAAATCAATGAAAAAAACCACTATGAATCTTTCTGAAACTTGATAATACAACAGAAACAAATTGGAAAGAGATTGAAAAAAAAAATTGATTCAATTTGAAAAGAAAATTCGGAAAATTTTGAAACAAAATGAAAAATCTATAAGGGAACAAAGTTGTTATAAAAAATAAATAAATATCTTCTACTCAAATAATTGTGATTATTATTTTTGCATTATTAACATCAAAAACATTTAATAAAAACTAAACAAATACTATAAAGAAAATAAAAAAAGCTTTTAACAATAAGTTCCATAAAATATATAGGAAAATTCGCTAATCTTTTTTTTTTTTTCTTTCTATATTTATTCTAAACAAAAAAAAATTCATCACAGACAGACATTTAAAACATATATTTAATACATATAATAGATGAAAATGGAATAACAAACAAAAAACTTACACAAAGGACAACAAGCCTCATGTTTTGTTGGATCATATGGATTTGGAATTGGTAATACAAGTGTTACTGCGTATTATTTTTCAAAAGATTTTACGTAAATTAGATGTTTTATTCAATATTCATATGAAATTCATCAAAATCATCGAACGACGATGAATGCAAAAAAGTATCATGCAATAAGAAAAATAAAAACCATTTAAAAAAAAAAACACGCACGCATATTTAATACATTTTTATATAAAAAAACAAAACCATCATCAGACAATCGATTACAAAAAATTTATTGTGTGTTTTTTTTTTTTTTTTTTTAATTAATTAAATATAACATTTTTGAATTTGATAAAGAAATAACAGAAGAATTTAAAAAAAAAAACATTTAAATAATAATAAAAAAACATTTAAAATTATATTAGGAAAATTTTATTTTTGAAGGAACAAATGTTTTTTAATTTTTAAAGTGTGTTCGTAGAACAAACAATTTTTTTTGTTTTTCATTTTTGTCCATCCCCCCCCACGCATAATAAAAAGAGGAAAATTTTTTTTACAGCAACCACAAAAACAAAATGGCAATAAAAAAAACGAAAGGAAAATTGGAAAAAAAAAGAAAATTATATAATTAATAAAAATTAATGCGTTTGGTTTTTATTTTTTTTTTCATTATTATTATTATTATTATTTGTAGAGAATTTAATTAAAGGCTTGTTCTTTTTTCTTTTTTTTTAAAAGCTATTATTATTATTATTTATTATTGTGGGCGTTAAAATGTCAATAAAAATATTTTATTACTTTTAATGTTTTGCGTTCTTTTTTTTTTAAGGAATATTTTTTTTTTTAAATTAGTAAATGAGAATTATTTATATGTGTTAAAGGCAAATATAATTATTATTATATTGTAAATTGTCAAATTTTTTAGTTATATTTTTTTTTTTTATTAAACTTTATACTATATGATTTGTGATTAATTACAATTTTTAATTTAAAAAAAAATATTATTTAATAATATTTTACTTAAAATATTTATTAAATGACCATTTCCTTCGAGAATGAATTAGGTAAAAAAAAAAAAATTTTTTCTTTTGGCATCTTCACAAATAAAAAAAATTAATATAATAATTTTTTTAGAACACTCAAATGGTAATTTATTTATTTTTATTTTATTTTTTTTAAATATCAGAAAAAATATAGAGAGGAGAAAAGGCGGCAGACGGCAGACGAACAGATAGATTGTATATTTATTTTTAAATATAAAAAATGTCTATATCAAATATATATATATATATTAAAAAATGTGTACGTACCTCGACATGGATCATTTTTAACTAAGAATTCATCTAATGCAACCCAACCGCCACCAACACGAACCATTACTGTACTACGTAAAATACGTACAAGTCGTAATTTTTGTGAATCGCCAAACTATTTTTTTTTTTAAAAGAAGAATTTTTAATAACATATGAATAAATTATTAAAGTAAAATCCCTTTAACCGCAGAATAAATTAAATGTTTTTTTGTTTATTTACTCGATATTTTCCTTCGCCCACTTGGAATACCCGGAATTTTTGACGACATGTACATAACATAACTAAACGTTTAACTTCATCATGTATTTTATCGGCATCCGTTGTTGGTTTATGTTCTTGCCAATCGGGACGTAATGCGGCTATAAATTCTTTCCAATCAATTAAACCTTCACCATTTCGATCGAATAGATCAGCAACAGCACCCATTTCCATTCGTGATGTATCAAATTCTATGGTTTGAAAAAATGGTATTAGTTTCGGAGAAAACTTTACAGATTTGTCCTATTGTCCGGTTATAAAACATTTAAAGTCACTTACTCGTATTTATAATACCATCCATAAAGATATCACGTGGTATTAAACCATTATTATCTTTATCCATTTTACGGAATAAATCTGTTAAACGTGATTTTTTATGATTCATGAATTTCAAGAACTATAACAAAAAAAATTACAAATAAATCAATTAAATTAATAAAAATCCATTACACATAAAAAAAAAGCACGTATATTTTCTTTAAACTTACTCTCTTTCTCCAATCATCCCAACTGAATCTTCGTACACGTTCAACATCTTGTAAGTACATTAAATGATCATGTAGACGACGTTGACGTGTCCACGCCAATAACCATACATGACGCCATTTATCCCATAATTGATGGGCACGCGATGAACGGAATTCCATTTCAGCCATATTACTATTATTATGTAAAACAAATAAAATTATGCATATATTTTATGATAGGATCAAATTTGATGATATTTACAGAAAAGAAACAATTTCTTATTTGAAAAAAATAAAATAAATATTGATTTAATGAATTTTTACAATAAAAAAAAATAATAATTTGATGATGAAGTAATGATTTACAAATCAAAAACAATTTAAGCAAAAAAAAAAAACAATTTAAAAACAATAAAAGTTTATTCTAAACTATTAAAATGAAAGAAAAGAAAATATAATTAAAAAACTATTGACTTGCACAAAATATAATGGTTTTTTCCCCCAATTAAATTTAAATACTAAAATTTTTTATTGTATTTTTAATTCATTTTCTTTTTTACAATTTATTACAAATCATATTTTGAAGAGATTTAAAAAAGGAAAACATAAACAAAAATTATCACATACCTATTAACTGGTGAAAATCTTGGTCCATAATGTGGTAAACGATCTCTTTCCGGTGTTTCTCTGCTTGGGCTGACTCGGCTAATTTATGGTATTAATTTTAATGGTTTTTTTATTTATATACAAAATTACAAATTTTTATTAAATACAAAAAGCTAAGTTTTTTTTTATTTTAGTTTTATCTAAAAAAGACTTTCTATAAAATATTTGGGTAATAAAACAATAAAATAAATCAGCAGCGTTAAGCCATTTTAAAGCAAACACTCAATTCTCATTTGAAGAGTAACCAAACAATTTGGGGGGAGTTGTTAAAATAAAAAGTAAAAACTGATTCAATAAATTACATTACACAGTGCGACAATTAATATTCCGGACTGGTCTTAGGAAATACATTAAAAACACGATTTTTGAAATTCTTTTTTTTTTAATTATTCAAAATATTCTCCTCCTGATTCAATATACAACAGTTACATCGATTTAATAATGATTCAAATGCGTGTTCGAGCTCATTTTGTGGTATTGCCTCGAGTACGCGTGTAGATGCTGTTTGAATGGTTTCAATATCCTCAAAAAAAACATCCTTTTAATTTAATTTTAAGTTTTGGGAACACGGAGAAGTCACATGGTGCTAAATCAGGTGAATACGGTGGATGATTTAACACACAGACTTGATTTCGAGCCAAAAACTGACGAACAATAAGTGAAGTGTGATTTGGTGCATTATCGTGTAACAAACACCAACTATCTGATTCCCGATATTCAAGTCGAATACGACGAATCCTGCCTTCGATCAAACGCTTCAAAACTTCGTTATATATGCGCCACTGACTGTTTGACCGCAGTTGGAACGAATTTTTTATGGATAATTCCCTTGCTAACAAAGATTGTTACGAGCATTGTTTTGATTTTCGATGGAATTTTTCTTGTTTTTTAGCCTGCGTTTTAGACATCCACGAAACATTTATACCCCTCAAAAACTTGTGTTCTACCCATACAATTATCGCCATTAATTTGCTGCATCGATTTCAACGTTTCTGTTGCAGATTTACCAAGCTTTGCGTTGAATTTAATGACTGCTCTTTGTTCCTTTGTTAAAATTTCTATACTCCAACTAAAATATTGTTTCACAAGAAATGTCATAACTTTTTTATTGGTCAACCAAATGCAATGTAATTTTTACAGACGATAGAGAAAACATCAAGCTTCAAAACGAATGTTCCTGATCACATAAATCGTCCTACTGGTTATTGAGATATGGTTTAAGTCCGGAATATTAATTTTCGCAATGTGTATAAAGAATTTTCTAATATAACAGAAAAATTAAAATAGTTAATCATTAAAAGAAAAACGTACGGGGAAAATCAAATCAAATCTTTATATAAAACAATCCAATACAAAACCAAAGGATTATTAATGGAAAAATCCGTTTTGGATTTGTTTCTGATCATTTGGCAATCATTCGAGAAAGGTTCAAATGAACGATTTGTTTATTTTTTTAATATCAACAATATTTTCCCGGAATTTAATTGAAAGGAAATCAAAAGAAAAATAATAAATAAAGTAATTTAACACAAAATCATTTACCTGGCTTTTCTTGCATTAAGTCCATAATCGCGTGATCCTTTAAAGCTGTACATTTACAATTGATAGCAAAACACATTTCAACATAAATATAAATACAAGTAAATTATAATTATAATAAAATATATAAAAAAAGAAATGAAAAACTTTTTTTAACAATAAAAAAAAACCATTTTTAACAAATTTGGATAAAAATAATAAAAATGTGTATGTATAATAAAATTTTTTTCGTTTTTTCTGTATGTGTTCTTAACATAATTAAAGCCAATTGATTTTTTTTTATTTAACATCATCAACATAAAATAATCATGCATCAAAACAAACAATAAACAACAATTACAAATAATAGAAAAAAAAGAAGAAGAAATAGAATAAATTCCAAAATAATAATTACATTTTAAAATAATTTCGTTATCAATATGTTTAAGTTATTTTATAACCCTTGAATTGTTTTTACATAAGAACATTCTTTTAGTGTAAATTTTGATAACGAAATTATTTTTTTTTTTAATTTTCCTTAATAAATTAGCCAATTTTTGAATAGAATACATAAATAGTAAGTGCAAAAAAAAACACACAAACCTTTGTTTTCTACCCATACCGCCGTAATCCGGTGAATGTTCACGTAAATCTTGATTTGATCCTCGTCTAATTTTTTTATTGTTGTAGATATTTGTAAAAATGCGTGGGTGTGTAGTTTGCGGTTTTAATAAAAAAAAAATAAAAGAAGACAAAACAAACAAAATATTATGCATATTTTGAATCATGCAATATGCAAAAATAAGTGAAATTAAATAAAAAAATTCGTATTGTATACTTTAGTAAATATATTGAGTTGATAATTTATGAATAATGTGATTTTAATGAGTTATATAAAATGGATTTTTAATAAAATCTTTAGAAACTGATTTAATTTGAACAAAAACTTGATTATGAAAGATTATTATCATTGAAACGGTAATGTTCCAATCTAATCCTATCGGTTTAATGCAAAAATTCAAAAAAAAAAGAATTACGAAATCAAATCTCGGTGAAATTACAAAAAATACTGATTACTCTATAAACTGCGTTTTATCTATCTATATTTGTATAGATTCTTAAAAAAACATCAAATTGAAGGCAGAGACCAGCAGATTTGAATTGATTATTTCTATCCCGATGCAAAAAAATACTTAATTTAATTAAAGCAAAATCACGATATTAAAAAAAAAAAAAACTTCATTACTCTATGTGAAAATTTCCTATTCATTAAATATTTTCCTCATCAATGTCTAAACTAAAAAAATCCATGCAAATGTATAAAATTAAATGAATAAAAAACTAAATATCTAATTCATGCTCTTATAACAAAAAAAAACTCCTATTGTGTGTGTGATTGGGTGCGAATTTGCAGTAATACAATAAAAAAAAAATGTGACTATAAAAAACAACCCCCCCCCCACATCTTACAATGTGATTTTATAATGCGATAAAATAACAAACTAATAAATACTTTTAAAAAAAAAAACCCCCAATTGTTGTAATGAAATTATGTAAAGATTAAAAACCAAAAATAATTTAATACTTACACAGGTGTTTTTGCGGTACGTGATTGTTTACGTGCTTCTTTTGTACCGGCCGGTGGTTGTTTTGGTTTACATGCCCGATCAACTTCTGCTTGACGACGTGCTGTATTTTCCATAAATTCAGTATGATCAACAATCAGTTGTTCAACAATTGGTATATCATCGGGTAATGGTTCATTTTCTAAATCTTTATTCAAATATCAAAAAACAAAAAAAAATCAAAATCAAATACTTTATAGAAAAAAGAAATGCAAAAAAAAACATACTCAAAAGTGTTTGTTCCAATCCGGTTAACCACGCCAATAGTTCTTCAATGGTGTCATCCAAATCTTTAAGTGATTTCAATTGGCCACGTAATTTTTGTTCACGATTTAGTGCCCATTGTGATACCTCGTCCCAACGTGATTGTATTATTGTTATCCAATTTTTAATAATTGGTATGGCATCCGGATGTGATTTATCCAATATGGTTTGAGCCAATTGTAATGTTGCATTTTTATCACGCTCCTTTTCACGTAATTCTTTTGTGAATTTCTCATGGACATCCAATAGTTCGCGGGCATGTTGTTCATCGTCCGGTATCGATTGGGCAAATCGTAATTTCTGTTCAGCTTCCGATAACCATTCAAGTAACATATTCACCTGTTTATGTAAACGTTCCGCTTCACGTAAGGCATCCTGTAAGCGTCGTCCACGTTTACCACTTAAATCATTAACGTCTTCCCATAAACGTTGTAATTCCGTTAACAATTTTGATACATCACGGGCATCTTCGCTACGCTCTAATTCACGTCCCGTTTTCAATACACTTTGCATTTGCGGTGAACGTTTTTCCAAATCCGATTCTAAATTACGATGACGATCAACCAATTGCGTTACCGTTTCTAAATCACCATGCACCGGACCGTCTTCCGAAAGTTTAACCTTTGCTTTGCGTAACCATTCCAAGAGCGCTTGTAATGCTTCGGAAAATTGACCGGATAGCAATAGGGCCTCTTCCAATTTACGTTGTCGATCGACACTCTTCGAACAGACACGTGTCCATGTTTCTTTCAATTCGTTTAGCATACGATTTAAAACGGGTTCATCGGATTTCGGGGCACGATCAAGTAAACTTTTACCATTACGCATTGTCGTATCGTATTGTCCCTGTTTACCCGATAAATTACGTTGTGTTTCTTTCAATTTATCTAAATGTTTTTTAATTTTAGCTGCATCATTACTGCTCTGGGCTTCTTCCGATAAATTATCCAAATTCACTTCGGTTTCGTGTAACCAAGTCAAGAGTGTTTGCCAGGCATCATGGAATTCACGAGCTTCTTTATAGCCGTGATCTAATGAACGGGTACGTTCAGCCGCTTTCGCCACAACACGTTCCCAACGATGTTGCACGGATACCAATAGATTTTTTATCAGAATAACATCTTGCTTTTGTGAGAAATATTTTAAATGTGTTCCTTTTTTATCTAATAATAGCATTGCTTCACGATGTATTGAAATATCTTTTTGTAATATTTTATGTTCTTCGATTTGTTGTTGAATTATCTCCAAAACACGTGAAACGGACGATGATGATGCCAATTGTTTTTCGGCCGATGTTAACCATTCAACGAATGCTTGTAATGCATCATGGAATTCGGTGGCTTCCTTAAGTGCAATTTCCAATTTGATTTTTTTGTCAGAGGCACGTGACAAAACCGCATCCCAACGTTGTTTTAATGTACGTAATATATGTTGTAAATTACTGGATGCGGGCACTTTCATTTGTGCTTGTTTTTTCAAATAATCAGCACCTTGGGCCTGTAATGTTTCCACTTTTGGACGATTTTCTTCTAATTCCGTATAGATTTCCATGAAACGTTCTAATTGTTCGGAAGCCGTTTCCGGTAAACCACCAACTGGTTTACTAGCACCAATAATACCATCAACATCACCCAACCATCCTAATATATCTTGTACTTCACTGACAAATCCTTGGGCATCACGTAATGCTTCTTCCAATTCATGTTGTCTATCCGATGCCTTTTGTATTAAATCTTTCCATTGATTATTTAATTTTTTCAATTTTTCTTGGGTTGTCGATGCCTCTAATGAACCCTTATCGGTTTCTATCAATTGGCGACCAGCATCATTTAATGTATCCACAGAACTTTGATGTGCTTGGATATCATTTGCGAGTACCTTTAATTTTGCCAATTCTACTTCTAACAATTGTGGATCGCCCGGTATCTAATAATAATAATACAAAACACACAACAATTAATTTTGATTATTCAAATGAGTAAATTAAAGAATATAAAATCACACTCTTACCGGTTTCAATTGATCTAATGTACCATCAGTTTTATTAATCCAAACTAATAATTCATTTAATGCATGTTGGAATTGTCCTAAATGTAATAGAGCATTTTCCAATTGTTTTTGACGTTCAACCATACCACGTAAAAGATTTTCCCATCGACGATTTACAACATTTAATGGTTCACGAATGGCAGCCGCCTGTTCTGGTGATGTTCGTTCACTCAATTCATGAGCTTGTCTATAGTTTTTTTTTTTTGTTGGTGGTTTTTATTTTAAAAATGGTAAATTAAAAATAGTTTTTATTAGAAAAAATGTAAAGTAAATAACAAATATTTTATACTTAAGCAGATCAATCAAAAAAAAGTTAGGCAAAACAAAACAATAATTACATTACGCGTGCATTTAATATTTTATTTTAGGTTTTTTTCCATAACATTAATAAAAATAATTTTAATTGGATAAATTGGAATATTCTATAGAATTTTTTATGCTTTTTTTTTCTTCTTCGATTCGATTGAATTTCGATCAAATTTTCCAAAATGAAGAATAACGAAAAGAATTTGGAGAATAAAATATCTGATAACATTTACAAATCACATGCAAATGATTTTAAGACAACATCAACAATTCAATATTACTGAAAAAAATCTTTTATGATTTTAAATCAGTAAGAGAAAATCTACAGTAGTATAATTAATTTATTTAAAAATAAATGTGTTTGTTTGTAAAACAAAAAACAAAATTTAACAAAAAAACACAATTAAAGCTCATAATTAAACATTTAAACAACAAGCAGCATAAGGCAAATAAATTTCGAATGTAGAATCAATTCTCAATCAATCAAAGTTTAAAAAACAATTTAATTTTTGCAAATGGAATTAAAATAAATTGGAAATTTTGAATCGAAAGATAAAAAATTAAAATTAAACATAAACATTATTTGCATTCGCTGATAACCAAATACTAAAATAAAACAATGCTAATTTTAATATATGCTTTAAGCAACATCAAAAAACAATTTCCAGAATTATTATTATTATTATTATTATTTTCTTGCCTGTCCAACGATCTTTTATTAACAACGTGTTGATTAATTTTTAATTATTTATATTTAAAAATGTAATTGTTTTGGTAATTATTTTTTTTTTGGTATTTATAATCGACAATCAATAATAATAATATTATTTATATATTTTTTTAAATATACGCATAAAAAACATGAAAAAAATTAAATAAAAATCAACATTAAAAAAATCATTGAATTGAATATTTATATAATTTTATTTGATTTTTTTTTTCGACGAATTTTATTTGATTTCATATATAATATTCAAAGAATCAATTTTAAATATTTAATTTCAAAATTTCTAAAATGTCCTTACAAATTATATGAAATGAAAATGGGAGGGTGGTTTCCATTTTTTTGAAAGTGTTGTATGAATTGAAATTGTTTTCAAAATGCTTTTAAATCAAATTCGCTTACCTATTTAATGCTTCCACTTTAACCATATGAGGATCAACATCATTTTTGAAATGTTTCAATTGTTCAATTTGTTTTTTCACCGCATCGATATCCGAACCAATTGGTCCCAAATTGGCAAAACGTTCTTCGGCTTTCGCCAAAAATGCACGTAAATTTTGTAATGTTTCATGGTATTCCATTGCCTTTTCCATTGCATCAATAAGATTTTCTTCACGTTTAGCATACAACGCTGTAATGTTATCCCATGCATGATCTAAATCTTCAATGTGTTTTTTAACTTCCGGTTTATCTGGTTCACCACATAATTGCATAAGTTTTGTACCGGTACGGCGTACCTCTTCGACTTCCGGTTTCGTTTGATCAATCTCATGACGAATTTCTTGTAATGCAACTTGTTGTTTTTGAATTTCTTGTGGTTGAGCTGCCGGTGGTTCTTGTGACGTTAACGATTCTTCCAATTCCTTAAGGGTTTCCATGACTTCACGTAAATGACGCCAGAATTTTTCGGCTGCCTCTAATGTATTATCAAGTGCATTACCACGTTTTACTGTTGCCTTTTGTACATCGTCCCACAATTGATTTAATTTTTCCAATTTCTTTTTAATGTCACGTACAGCCGGATCCGATTTATTACCAGCCTTTGCAATAACATCATTTGCTGCCCGTTGAACGGCCGTAAATGCATCGGTACGTTTTTTCAAATCATCAACAATACCAGCATTATCATCAATTTGTTCACGGATTTTCGGTGGATGGGCTGAAACAGGATCGGCGGAATTCACTTGATCGGCTGTATTGGCCAATGCACGTAACATACCCTCCAATTTATCGGAAAATTGACTTGATTCTTGTAGAGCATCTTCAAGGGCCTGTTGACGTTCACGTAATTCAGCACGTAATGCTGCATACCGTGCATTATCCGTATCCAAAATATCACCGATTTTAGCGGCATCATCATCGGCCACCAAATTCATAAGAGCCTCACCGGTTTTATTGAGTTTATCCAAAAGTGGTTTATGTTCACCGATCATTTGTACTAAACGTTCATTTTTATCTTGTTGTATGGCAATTTGATCGGGCCGCAATGCAGGCATACTTAATGCCGATATTTGATGTTCCATATCGTCCAGCCACGTTGCAATTGCATTATGTGAATCAGCAAAATGTTCGGATAATGGTAGAGCTTGTTCTAAAATCGATAAACGTTCGGAACACAATTGTGCCACCGTATCGACTACCTCTTTTAGATCTTCCAATTTTTCACGTAACGCGACAGTATTATCATTTGGTTGTGTTTCACGTAATACCTTTTTAGCGGCTGCTGTTACATCACGTACACGTCCCTTTTGACTGGATATATCATCGTTAATCGATCGATGTTCTTGTAATTGAGCACGTACCAATTTTGGTTCCATTGCCGGTGGATCAGCATCACGTAAACTGGCGTCCATATCACGGAACCATTCTAGTAATTCATCTAAATCACCGGTAACCTCTGCCGAACGTTGTTTACTTAAATGTAGTCGTTCTGCCTTACGTTGTATTTGTTCGACGATTGCATCAAAACGACGATTATCACGTGTTACCAAACTTTCAATAGTTGCCGCACCTTCACCCGGTGACAATTGACACAATTGTGGTCCCACCGAATTGATTAATTCCAAAACGGGTCGCATTTCACTTAATTCACTTTCCAAACGTAGTATATCCGATTCACGTGGTTCACCGGTTGCCAATGCACCTTCAGCATCTTGCATCCAATCTACTAGACGGCTATGTGCATCATGGAATTTCTTAACAATTGGTAATGCATCTTGTGTGGTTTTCAATAGATCACCACCTTTTGTTGCCAATTCACCGTATCTACGTTGTATCGAATCTAATTTATCCTTTAATTGAATTGCTTCATCGGCCGTTATATGCTTCATTAATTCCGATCCACTTTCAACGGTTGACTCAACATTTGGTTGACGACCGGCAATATCTTCATTTAATTCAATCAACACATTCATTTGTTCTAAAAGTTTATCGGTGTGTACGGGTACAACACGATAACGTGATAGTCGTTGTTCCATATTTTCCATCCAGGCGACCAATTCTTGATAGGTTAACACTAAATGACGTAAACCTTGACGAGATTCGGCCAACAATTGACCAACATTTTCGCTGGCATCCACTAACGTTGTATAACGATCCGTAATACCACGTACCTTTTCACCTAAACCAACGGCTTCATCTTCGCCCACCAATCCCATTAGTTGTCCGGCAATATCGGTCAATTCAGAGAAATCCGGTTGTTTACCCAATATTTCATCGTGTAATTTATCATGTTCACGGATACGCTGTTGAATTTTCTCTTCGTCGGTCGGCACAAGTTCCATATTTTTAATGGAACGTTCAGCACCATCCAACCATTGTGACAGTGGATTTAATTTATCTTGGAATTGTTTGGCAACATGCATTGCCTGTTCTAAATCTAATGTACGTTGTTGGGCACCATCTGTTAACGCATCGAAACGACCCATTAACTCTTTCAATTGTTTTTCAATTGCTTTCTTATCGGCTGGATCACAATTTTCGGCTACCTCTTGACCGAGTGCGAACAACGATGACATTGAATTTTGACGATCCAATAGTAATTTTTTCAAGAATTTTTGTTCTTGTAATTGTGCTTTAACTACCTTGTAATCGGCACTCGGTGGTTTTTGATTGGCCACCATTTCCTCGGTATCACTTAACCATTTTGATAGGCCGTCAAGTGCTTCTTGGAATTTACCCGATTGTAAGAGAGCCACGTCCAAACGACGTTCACGTTCATTCAATCGATCTTTCAAATCATTCCATTTATCATTTAGTTTTTCCAAATCTTTTTCCAATATACCCGTGGATACACCTCCTTGTGCCGATCGCACTAAATCTTGTCCAATACGATTTACTTCGCTGATTTTTTGTGCCAATGGTTCAACGGTACGATCACGGAATTTACGTAGTTCTTCTTGTTGTTTACGGATTTGTTCCAATTCAGAGCTAACCGGTTTCATTTTACGTAATTCATCGCTAACATCTTGTAGATCATCAACAATTCCGGTATGTTTATCATAGAATTGTTCTAATGATTTTAATGTACGTTGTAATGCATCATCATGATCTTTAACACGATGCTCTAAACGATTTAATGTTTTACGTAGTCCTTCAATTTGATCACGTGTTTGTGCAATATCCGGCGAGAATCCAGAATCAACTAATTGTTCACCGGCTCGTTCAACACCCACAAGACGATCGGCTGTTTTATCGATGCGATCCAATAGCGTGGCATCTGCTTGTATTTGTGACAAAACAATACGTATTTCACGCCCGGGCGGTGATAGCTCATCGACAGCACGTTCTAAATCTTGTAAATCGATACCCAAATTTTTAACTTGTTCATTGAATTGCGTTACAGCTGTGGCCGCCGATTGTAATTCACCACAACGATCATCTAAACGTGCCTGTAAATCTTCAATACGATCAGCAATACCTTCAACGTCACCTTGTAAATGTTCAGCATCACCGCCGGCCGCACGTGTTTCTGTGCCAATGTCACCGGCTAATTTACGTAAATTCTGTAATGGTTTTTTAAGAGCGGCTGCATCTTCACGTATCGTTTTGACACGTTCCAATAGTTTTGGATCCTTGGCCGCACCGCCCAATGCATCATGTGCACCCAAACGATCTTCACAACGTCCTACGGCATGATCTAAATCACGTAGTTCTTCATTGAAATCACCCAAACGACGTGAACACGTCTCTAATGTTTGAGCACGTGCAACTAAATCATTATTTAATTTTTCCCATCGTTCTTTCATGTCTTGTAATTCGGCTTTAATCGGTTCCTTATCGGTGTCAACCGATGTTAAAAATGTATCACCTAATCCTTTAGTGCTATCATATTCACCCGAACGTTTCCACACTTCACTGCGGAATGCCTGTAATTCACGTAATTGTTGATCTAATTGAGCTTTTTTCAAAACACCCGGTCTAAATGTTGCCAATTTATCTTCGGCCGTACGTAACCACGAAAAGAATGCTTCTGATGCGGTACCATATTTTTTACATTGTTCCATACACGTTTGTAATCGTGAATGGCGTTCAACTGCCGTACGACGTAAACGTTCCCATTGTTGTCCGATTTTCTCCAAATCCCGTTGTACGGTACGATCAGATGTTTGATTGGCACCCGGTTTATCTTGCATTTCTTTACCCTTATTCAATAACATAATAATTTCATGTTCACGTGCCATAACTTCACGATAAATCGGTTCGTGTGTATCAATTTGATGTTGTAACGTTGGTTTATGGGCGGACACCAATAGGCGATCATTTAAGTTATTCAATTCACCGGATAACCATCCAAGGGTACGTGCACAACTTTCACCGAATTGACGACCATCACGTAATGCCGCTTCCATTTCCGCTTTACGATTATCCAATTTCTTTTGTAAGGCTTGATATTGTTTGCCCAATGCATTTACACGAGCATTAACATCGGCACGTGATGCTGGATCACCCAATACCTTGCATAAAGCGGCCGCAGCCGATTCAGCATCGGCCAACAATGGACGTTGACCATCCAATTGACGATCTAAATTCTCGATTTTACGTAATGTCTCTTGATGATCACGATCCGTTGGTAATGCATCCAAATTATCACTGATTGTCTGTAATGCTTCACGTAAACGACTTAAACCGGCATCAAATTCTTTACTACTGTCGGCCGCCGCACCTAAACTAGCCGCACGTTCATCTAAACGTCCAACTAATTCATCCCATTTCGTTTGTACATTACGTAATTTCGTTGCCACTGCTTTTCCTTCTGGCGACGATTCACGTAAATGTTCAAGTACCGCCTGACCAACATCCTGCAAATGATTTAATTGCGGTTGTTGACCACGGAATTCTTCACGTAACACTTGTACCTGTTGCACTTGACTTTGTACCATACGTGGATCCGATGATATTGGTCCCAATACTGTTAACATACGCTCTTTGGCACCCAACCATGTATTTAAATTGTCATGAGTGTCCAAGAAATCACGTAATTGTTCGGAATAATTTATTGTATCTTTACACAAATCATTAAGTGATTTCCAACGATCGGCCACTTCATTTAATTCTGCTTTTAGATTATCAGCACCGAGTACATCTGCCTTACGTTTTAGTAAATCTTTTATTTGTGCTTTTGTTGAGTCCAATAAACTTTGTCGTTCGTACATATCCTCCAACACCTTACGTGCTTGTTTTGTACAACGTTCGGCATCCTCTTTGGTACCGCACGTTTCCTTTGGCACTTGACGTTGGATTTTGTCCAAGAATGCAGACAATGTTTTAAGACTTTCTTGATGTTTACGCACTTCATCACGTAACCCGTCCAATTCATTTTGGCGATCATTTAGACGAACACCCACCAAACTATAACGATTTGTTATTTCGTTAACTTGTTGTTGAATTGGTGACAAATCGGTAATTTGGAATCCGTCTTGTGATGAACGACGACTACCAAAACCACTTGAACCACTTGGTGATAGCGGTGAAACTGATGGTGATAAACCATTATTACCCTTTGTTGGACTCGGTGAACGTTGATCGCCAGACATACGACGTAATGCTGTTGAGCCTGGTGCTCCAGTAGCTGTTGTTCTTTTCACCGGACTATATGTTGAACGTTTACGCATTGGACTATCGGGACGTATAAGAGCATCATATTGAGCACCTAAATCGGCAACTTTATCAATGGTTGGACCATAATCACGATGTTCCTTGGCCAACGGTTTCAATTCTTCAATTTGACGTTTGATTATTTCAATGTCAACGGCAACGGGACTTAGCGCATTTGTACGTCCCTCGATGCTGGTCAACCACGTTAATACTTGATCTTTTAATTTTTCATATGCATTAAAGTATTCAGCTTTTTGTTTTGATAATTTTGCTTTTTCCTCTAATGATGTATCCAAATCACGCCATTGATTTTCGAGTGCCTTAACACGATCACGAACTGGACCCGTATCGGTTACATCACGTTTACCCAACAATGTTTTACCCAATTGCACACATGATTCATACATTGGACGTAATTGATTTTTGAGACGATTAATTTCTTGCATACGCTGTGATAGATCATCAATGGACAACGTTGATTGGGATAATTCACGACCCTCGAGTGTTTCATGTAAATTGCATAGTTCCGTTTCTAAACTGGTACTTTCATCATTGAATTTACTGAGTTGTGATAGAGTTTCGTCGAGGAATTCACCACGTTTTGATGCTTTATCAAATAATTTCTCATATCGTCCGACAACATCTTGTAATTTTGTTTCAATTTTTTTCGCAATACGTGCATTTGATGCGGTTGCCATTAAATTATTAGCTGATGTTGTTACACTTTCCATACTTGTATGATGTGATTCTAAATCGGCCATCAATTGACGATGTTCACGTACTTGTTCCTGTAGCCGTTCCTTTATCAACGATGCTGGACGGAATTGTAATTTAAATTTATCTTCAGCTTGATTCACCCAATTGACCAAGCCATCTAATGCATCTTGTACACCTTGTGATTGAACAAGTGTTGTGTCTAATATTTTACAACGATCACCCAATTGATCCAATAATTGTTTATAACGATCTTTTAATTGTTCCACCGGTAATTCCAATGAATTAACTTCTGATGGACTTAATTGACCGGCTAATGATTTTAATAGGGCATCTAAACTTTGTTGAACGTTATCGATCAGACGACCCTGTGACAAACATTCATTATGTAATGCTTTGGCTTGTTGTAATTGCTCTTGAACGGCATACGGATCGGCGGCTATCGGATCCGATAGAATGGCTGTTGCCCGTGGCAACACTTCACGTAACCAATTTTGTGCTTTTTCCAAGGCATCTTTATATTCACGCTGGCGACCGCCAACACCCGAAACACGATCCGATAGCGCATTTACACGATTCAATAAATCTTTATATTGTCCGGTGACCAATTGTACCTCTGTTCGTATTTGACTTTCACTGCTCGATAACGGTTCAATGTGATTGAAGCGTTCCGGTAACGATGTACGG
Source organism: Dilophus febrilis (assembly GCA_958336335.1). Classification (NCBI taxonomy): domain Eukaryota; kingdom Metazoa; phylum Arthropoda; class Insecta; order Diptera; family Bibionidae; genus Dilophus; species Dilophus febrilis. The sequence goes on along the minus strand of OY284472.1, from coordinate 10,140,551 downwards.
AAATCATTTAATACCGTCAAATATTCTTTACTTTCGTCGACGAATTTCTGGGCAGCCATCGATATAAAACGTAAATCGGCTTGATGTGCAATCACATCACTTACAAATTCACGTATTGAATCACCCTGACTGGTCAAACGATTTAAATCGGATAGGGCACGTTCTTTATCCTCTAATGTACGACGAGCCACTTGTAACCATGATGAAAATACATCCAATTCGGATCTATAAAGCAAACAAAAAAAAATACAATAAAAAAAAAAAATAAAAATATATTTGTTATACAATGAACATTACCTTAATTTTTCAAGTTCATCTCGTGCTGTTTCTAATTTTTTCAATAATTTTGTTGTACGTTCTTGGGCACGATCAACACGTTGACGTAATTCACGACCAGAATTTTCTAATGCACTGACTTCAGGAGCACTAAGCACATCTCCACCGGTTAATACCAATTGACGTACTTGTTCCAAACAGGATGCAACTGGACGTGATTGTCCATCAATTTCATCTTTTATTTGCTATAATCACAACACAAAAAAAAATTGCCATCGATTATAAGATTATTCCATTGCATAATTTAATTCATTCTCAATTCACTCCTCACCTTCAAATGTGTAATTTGATTACGTAATTCATCAATACGTTCCTTGGGGCCACCAACCGATGCAATATTATGTTCGATTTGACTGATCCATTTTAGGAGTCCAGAGAGATTATCTTCGCATAAATTGAATTTTTCGATAACCGCTTGCTATTAATCATTGTTTTTTTTTGTTTTATATGAGAAGAAACAATATTTAAAAAAAAATCAATTAAAAAATTCAATTTTATAAATTTTAAAATATATTTTTGATATCTAAAATAAAAATTTAAATTTCTATTATTTTTATTTTATTATTGAGCAACAATAACATTAAAAAAAACTAATCAATATAAAATTATGTAAATGAAAAAAAAATGAATTGAATTGAAGTCACAAAATGAATGATACAGAAAATAAATAAATATAATAATAATTAAATACCTTATTGTTTCAAAACAAAAAACATTTAATTTACCATAAATAAAAAAAAAACACATTAGCATTTGATAAAAAGCGCGATAAAAACTTTATTGTTTTTAATCCTTTTTTTTTTGTATTTTAGGCGCAGCACACAACAAAAATGCAGTTTTTTTATTTTCTCAAACTTTGGCAATACACACACACAATGACAATAACAATATTTGCATCTAAAATTATATAAATATAATTTTCATATAACATGCACCGCATTTTCCGCAAATAAAGCAAACATACACATATTTTTTTTATCAACATTGTATGAAAAAAAATAAAAATCTAATCCCATCCCGTATATAGGAAAAAAACACTACAGAAAATCTATGATGATGATTTTTCTTTTTAGATTATGACACACAGAGGTATAATAAAAATAGAATAAAATAGATAAAATAATTATCTAATAAATCAATTGATTGATTGATTGATTCCATCAATTGAGTTTGGGGAAAAATACCAAAATAGATTCATAGCCAGCCAGCCAGCCAGCAAAATAGCACACATTCGACCAATTTTATATATATATTACTTAACACATAAGAAAACATAAATTTTAATTATACATTTAAAAGCACACAAAAAAAAAAAATTAAAAATTCAATTCATGCAATTGAATTTTCTGCTTTGCTTTTTTCTTTTTTTTTTTTTTTGTTCATTCTCATCATCATTAAATTATATTAAATTAAATTAAATTTAAATTATTAAATGCATGCATTAAAAAACAAATTGAATTATAAAAAAATAAAATAAAAATTGTATATAAGATAAAAAAAACCTGAAAATATAATAAAATTATTTAAAATATTCAAAATACAATAAAAAAAATAAATATAAATAAATAATAAATAAAAATTATTCAATAAAATAAGCAACAAAAAAATCGTACATATAGAGAATAAAATTTGTATGCGGTGGGTGGTGGTGATTGTGTTTTAATTTTATCCAACAAATTTTTAATTAATTTTTAAAAAAATTAATATTTTCTTTTTTAAAACACAATAAAATTTAAACCACCGCATTCAAAGTTTATTTTCAACAAAGAAACAAAAAAGGTTTTATAAACGAAATTGACAAATTTATGTATATAGGTAAAATGAAAAATGGTCATGCAATTTGATAGTTTTTTTCTTTTTTAACCAATAATTACCAAATTTTTTTTAAGTATTAGCACATTTTACGATATTAAGGAGGAGGTTTGTAAGTAATTTTTTAAATTATCATAATTGAATATTGTTAAGGAGATTTAATTATCAAATAATCAAAAAATAAAGTTAATATTCGAATCTCATAGAAATATTAAATGAAATTTGTTTTGTATCATTCAGAAAACTGTTGTTTAGTCTGGAATCATTCCAATTCGTAATGCAATGGTAAAATAACAATACTGAAAAAAAATGTATTTCATCCGCTCTTATATATTTCAATTTGTTATTCCATCAATCGAGGTTATACCACAGGAGTGGAAGCTTGCTGTAATTGTGCCAATACACAAGAAGGGATACAGGATGGAGTGTTCCAACCTATTTGGAGACCATCTTTGCTGAATGCAACATATAAAGTACTCGCTTATGTGTTGCATAAGCGCCCTTTACCGGTATATGCAGAGGAAGTCATTGTTGAATACCAATGTGGATTCCGCTAATGATCGATCAACAACTGATCAACTGTTCGTCATACGACAGATAATGGAAAAGTGTAGGGAGTCACCGTAGTAACACACCACCTATTTGTTGATTTTAAGGCCGCACAAACGACAGTGTTATTAGGGCAAAAATTATGGCGCACGATGGAGGAATTTGGATTCCCACCAAAAATTGATAGCCATGTCAAAACTAACACTGACGCAAGTAGTTACATCTCAGTTACAAATAAGGGAGATCAAATCGGATGCATTTGAAACCATTAACGGAGTACGGCAAGTTTGGACCTTTTGTCTACATTGTTTTTCAATGATATATTGGTAAAATGTATAAAGAGGACAACCAGCAGCACTGTTTTTACGTCATCTGTTCAATTACTCGGCTATGCCGATGACATTGACGTAATGGGTAGAAGTATGGGTGCCGTTAAAGAAGCGTTCTTAACGTTCGTTGGAACGTGAAGCTTCGGAAATGGGATTAAGGGTAAACGAGGAGAAAACCAAGTATATGATCGCACCAACGAACAGTAGGTTTATGGCACATCAAATCAAAGCGTATCAATTGGTCAGAACAAAAATATGAAACGGCCCGGAAAGGTTTAGCTACCTTGGAAGCATCATAAACAGTGAAAATGATATAGCCGGAGGAAGTTCAATCCCGGATTGCTTCAGGAGGAAACAAGCCCTTTTACGGTTTGCGAAAGATGTGTTCTTCTCGAAGACATTGAGTAAAACATTGAAACTAAAGTTATATCAAACACTGGTTCGACCAATTGTGACCTACGGTTCTGAAACGTGATACATGACACAGGCCAACGAACGGCGACTTGGAGGGTTAGAAAACAAAAAACACCGCCTGATCTTTGGACAGACAAAGGAAAGGGGGTGGTGGCGTAGGCGGTTCGATTTCGAGCGATATAAATTGTATACCGAACCCGATATCGACATCGGTTCATTAAGATTGGTCGCCTGAGGTGGTTTGGTCATGTGGTACGAATGGATGGCGATCGTATACCGTCAAAAATACAGCATACAGCAAGCCGGGCGGATCTAGGAGTGTGGGAAGACCGCAGGGTAGGTGGAAGGATGAGATAGAAGTGGACATTCGGGCCCTTGGGGTTTCCGGCTGGCGGACGTTGGCGGTAAATAGGCACGGTTTGAGGATGCTGTTGATGGACGCCAAAACCAATTGTAGGTTGTAGGCGCGCTGAAGTAAGAAGTAAGTATTCCATCAATCAACAAATGAATAGTATGTGTTATTAATGGAATAATCTTAAATCATCTCCTTTTTTTACCCTAATTTTTAATTTTATATAGAAAAACTTTTCAATTCATAATTTCGCAAGGATCCTCTTCGCAACGTTGGTTTTCACATTTACAAAACAAATTACTTATATAAAATATTAATAATTTCTTAATATCTTAAAAAATGTGCTAATATAAAAAAAAACACAAATATATTAAAAAACAATTACCAAAAATATTTGAAATTATTGTTTTTTAATCTACGCACACAAATTACACAAATTACAAAAAGAAAAATACATGAATTAAAAAAAATAAAATAGAGATCAAGCAAAACGAAACGAAAAAAATTATCTAAAAATCTTAATTATAACAAAAAAAAAATATAATGTTACTGTTAATAATAATTATTTTTTTTTGTTTGTTTGTTGCTCTCTTTTTTTAATATTTAATTATATATTTTTTATTATAATAAAAAAATTTTACTGTTTTGTTTGTTTTTAAAAAATTGTATTGTAAATTGTTGGTTGTTTTTGTTTGTTTTGTAAATTTTCTATTGTAATAATAATAAATAAATGTCGAATTGTTTTTTTCTGTTATTTTGTTGTATATATTGAACAATCAATAAAAAAAAACTAAACCAAAAAATATTGTATAAATATATTGCGGAAGCCATTCACTAAAAAAAAATAAAAATAAAATTAATGTTTTTGTTATTATTTTTATTAATTGTTCCAAAAAAATTAAGTGGTTTAGTGGATGTTTTTTTTATTTTTTTATATATGATTTGTTTTTGCGTACGTTGGGGTTGTTAAAAATTCTTGTGTTCATTTTCATAATTACGGCCCGAATAAAATTGAATAAAATTTGGTAGATAAACAAGAAAAATTTCACTCAAATTTTTTTGGGGGGGTTGATGAGTGTTGTTGTTATTCTGATGATGATTGATATACAATTTTTTTTTTATTGATATTTAATCCGTTTTCAGGTTTAATTGAATATTGATTGATTATTATATGTGTGAACTAATCGAAGATGATGATGATGATGATAAAGATTTAAATTCCATTTTATTTATTTGAATAAAATGAATAATTAAATTATTATATAATAAAATGATTATGATATATGTTGATGATGTTGATGTGATTGATAATATATGAAAAATCGATCATGATGAGGACTACGACGACGACGACGACCACGATGATGATAATGATGACGAGACGACGACGACAAAATATTCATGATTTTCATGATGATTATATATTCCAAAATATATTGTTATTTTAATATTGTTTAGTTTATGTTTTTTTTTAGTGTTTTTTAATTTTTAAACGCAAAATAAATAATTAAAAAAAAAAAAATTCTTTTTACAGCGTGTAAAAAATTCTGCATAATTTTGATTAAATCTTATTAATTTTTGTACGTAAAGTGAATTTTTTAATTATTTAATTGTCTTGCACTTTTACACAAAAATACTTTTCTTTGTTTTTTTTAAAAATGAATTTCAATAATAAATTGTTTGCTTGCTTGCTTGCTTTTTCTTTTTTCATATTAAATTATTGCCAATTGAATAATAAAATAATAAAATGATATTTAAATAAATAAATTAATAAACACATTTTTTGTTTTCTTTTATATGGCTCGCATGCATAAAAAATATTGTCTCAATTAGTTTTTTTTCTTATTATTATTATTATTATAAATAAAGCGCCATAACACAATCTGCCACAATTTTCTAAATTTTTTTGCAAAAGAGTCCTTTTTAGCTGTATTTATTTTTTTTTTTAAAAATGTTCTTGAAAGCAAATATATTAGAATTAAAAAAAAAAAAAGTTTCATTCTTTTTAACAATAAAAAAGGAAAATAAATAAAAGCGCATAACACGACGGCGAAAATTTCTGTTTTTTTTTTCTGTTACGGCAATTTATGGAGAAAATAAATAGAATGAGGAAATATTCAGGAAATAGAATTCTGTATTTTTTTTTTTTGTATATCAATTTATATTACATATTATTATTAAATTTTAGAGTCATCAAATATAATGGAAAGAAAATTGCTTGGAAAATTGATTTCGTTTTGGTTATTTGATGTTTTTGAAATTTTTTTATATCTATTTTTAAAAAATTTGTATTCAAAATCTATTTTAAGACTTATTTTCAAATGAAATATTTTCTATATAGCATCACAATCTTAAAATGAAGTCGTTAAGGAAAAATAATCTAAACTTTGTGATATTATTGAATGACAATTTTGTTAATTAAGGAATTTTCAAAAGGCATGAATTCTTTTTCCAAACTAAATAACACATGAAAAAAGCATTTTTTTTTTTTTTAAAATGTTAATCACAATGACGGTTTTAAAGTCAACGAGGGAAAATTCGTGATTCGTGATCGTGATAAAATATAAATAAGAAATTTGTAATGAAATATTTTTAATTCTAACAAAAAATTCCCATTCAGTTCAGGTTGGCATTATTTAAAAAGAAAGTACGATGAAAAATACGATAAAAGAATATTGGAAAATTATCATAAATGCAGAATATTTAATAATTTTTCCAAACATTTCGGAACGTCCAATGAATGCATTCAAATATGCATTATTATTATAGTTATTATGATGTATAGATACCATTTTTTTTGCTATTAAATAGAAATACCAACTATATAAAAAACAAGTCCAATTTTCCTTATTTATAACAAATTCTTTCCATTTGAACCGAACTCTAAGCAACAATAATAATAAATAATAATTGAAAACAAAGAAAAATTTTGATAGAAAGTTTATTTTATGAGATGATTGACGGAGATGAAAGAATAAAAGAATATAGAAAGATTTTTTTTCTTAATAAAAAACTAAAAAAAAAAAAATAGTTGAATTTTTTTTATATATAATATATATAATGAATATTCAGCGATTAATTACGAATTAAATATTAAAACAAAAAAAAAATAAAATCAAAAAAACGCTTTATGCGCGTGTATTAGATACTTAAATTTAAAAACAAAAAATAATAATAGAAAAATAACAAAAAAGAAAACCTATTTTTTTAAAACACAAAAATCAATTAATATTTTAAATTAAAAAATAAATGAATTCACAGAGAAAATTATTAATTAAAAATGAAATAAATGAGAAAAAAAAACATTAATTACTAAAGGTGAAAATTGTTTTTTTTTTTTTAAATTTATAATAAAGGAATATTATTTTATTTTTGTTAGGATTACAACAAGATTATTATTTTAGGATATAGAAAATGATTGAAAATTGAAATTTAATTTCAAGGAATTGATTAAAAAACAATTTATTATATATAAAAATTAAATTATAATTAACATTTATTTTTATTTAAATATTTATAAAGGAGTTTTGTTGATATAGTGAATATGAATATTAGGAATGCTTTATTATATATATAGGAAGAGAGCAATAAATGGATAAATGGATTTTTCTTTTGATATTATATAGTTTTTTTTTTTTTTTAATTTTTAATGATCGTGGTTAATTTTTTTAAATTATGTTAACAATTTTATGTGTCCTAACCATTTTTTTTAATATATAATAGATAGAATTATGTAATTTAGAAAAAATGTAAATCAAACAATTGGCAATTGAATTTAAATAAAATAAAAAAAAACAAAACCCGGCCCGGTTTTAATTTAATTGATTCATTACGACTTTAATTATCCTAAAAAGATTTTCTTTTTATATCCAGGGTGTCCCAGTACAGGGTGCCAACCCGAAACTGGCGAATTCTACACCTCATTTCCAATCAAAAAATGTATAGCGACCCCATGTACATCTCGCTTGGTTTTCGAGCTAGCCCGAAAAAACGATTTTGTTGAAGTTCAAGGTAGTACGTAGATGTTATTTACCGTATCTCAGCAACCACTTATTGCAATCTAATAATTATAACCTTGTTGCAAAGGTAGTTTAACTATCTTTAACTCTTTCTAATTACATAAACATCGGCGACAACCGGTTTTCATGCTGTAGCTGGTCAAACACAAGAAATTTCAACGGCTTCAAATATTTTTGTTATTTTGCAAGCCTAGAACTGTAGGACTTTTATGTTTATTAGTGGTCGGTTTTTAGGAAAACTTCTTTGATGTTTTAGCTTTAATTTGATGTACAAACTTTTAAAATGTGTCAACTCGTTTTAGAGATATGATGAAAATAATATTGAAATTCAAATTTTTCAACAATTTAAAACACAAAAAGTTATTCTGTTGGCGTAATTCTTTAAGTGCTTTTACTTTTTGCAAATGGTAAGGATGCAAACCAGCAGCCTTTATAGGCAGTCATAGTTTTTACTTACACCAATTTGGGTGGCTGCACGTCTTGTGCTTATACTTGGATTTGCTTTGACCAGATCCATGATATCTACATCGCGAGAATTTCTACGTAACCGTTCTTGTTTTCTTGCAAAGGCACCAGTAGTTGTTAGTTTCCTAAATATCAGTTTGAAAATGATATCCTTGATGGTTGTAGTCGATTTGGAAATCGAATTTGGTATTCGGCCTTTGCTTTGCTAGCGTTACCATAACAATACCCATAAACATATACCAATCCGCTAATTAACAATTTGAAAGTGACTGCATATTGCTTTAAATTAAACTTACTATACCACTATGAACTTACTATACTTTTACATTAATATTTTACGGGTTCATAATTGTTTACGTGTGAACGGTGAACACGTTCAAATTATTCTTTATTAATCAAACTTAATTTTCTAATGATTATTAAACAAAAATAAAGGTCAAGCAATGTAACGTACAAATGCCAAGAGATGCAACATAAAAAACAAACGAATTGAATCAATTTATGACTGTAATAAATTTAACTGTTTTTTATTTCTAAGTAACCATTGAATTAACTGCAACTCCTTGAACTTATGTTACTTAGATAAGACGACAACATTGAACTTTGCAATGTAATAGATGTGTTTTAAATTTTTTAAAAAATTTGCATTTAGATGTTATTTTTGTCATATCTCTGAAACGAGTTGACACATTTTAAAAGTTTGTACATCAAATTAAAGCTAAAACATCAACGAAGTTTTCCAAAAACCGACCACTAATAAACCTAAAAGTCCTACAGTTCTAGACTTGCAAAATAACAAAAATATTTGAAGCCGTTGAAATTTCTTGTGTTTGACCCACTATAGCATGAAAACGGATTGTCGCCGAGTTGTATGTTATTAGAAAGAATTAAAGATAGTTAAAATACCTTTACAACAAGGTTATAATTATTGGATTCTTATAACTGGTTGCTGAGGTATGGGAAATAACATCCACGTGCTACCTTGAACTTCATCGAAATCGGTTTTTCGGGCTATCTCGAAACCCAAGCGAGATAGACATATATGGAAAATTTAAAGAAAATCTACACAGAATAAATTATGGGAAGAGAAAATTGAACAATGAAAATCTATATAAAAAAATCTTTATAAAATCTACTGAACGAAATAAAGGACATTTAAAAAAAAATAAACCAATTTATTAAAAAAGATTTCGTAATGAAAAAATACAGTAATTCAATAAAAATAAATCTGACAATAAAAATTAGATGACAATCTATAGAAATCCTTTAGAAAATCTGCATAATCTATCTAAAGGATGTGATATAATAATACATTGAAAATCTGATAAAGAAAATCTTGTTAGATTCTGTTGAAAATTGAATAGAAAATTCATAAAAAATGTGTATGGTATATTTAAAGGAAATTCAACTATGAAAATCTATTGACCATCTGGAAAATCCAGCAAGAAAATTATTTATTTCGTGAAAACATATTCTAATAAATAATCAATAGCATAAAACAAAGGTACAAAAAATGTACGTACATATAATAATAATTATTAATTAACCTTGCATTGTTAAATGCAATGACGATCATCATAACTTAAATAATTTAACAAAAAAAACCGCCGAAAGAAAGGTGGGAAACGATAAAAAAAAAAAAGGAAAATTTAAATATTTTATCATTTGAGGAAAAACAAAAGGATTGTTTTTAAGGATAATGTTGGATTTCAATTACATTTTCAAAAAAATATATTTTTAAAAAATCAAAATTTAGAAAGATAAAATAAAATCATTAAATAAATTTCTCTGTGATTTCGGGTCAAAACAAAAAAATCAATGATTTTATTTTAATTTATTAGAAAAATTATCGCACAGCCAAAAATCTTTTTTTTTTTTTTTTTTTGAATTATTAAATAATCAATAATTTTATAATAAATAGTATTAAATTTGTGGTGTTTTGGGTATGGTTTTGGGTGGTTTTGTGTTTATAAAATTGTGGTATATATGATATTATAGCAGGTTGTATATATATATAAATGTTGTAGTATATTTTTTTTTTTCATTTTAAAAGAAAACCAAAATTATTTTATTATTATAATAATAAAAAAAAAAAAAACTCACCCTTTGTTCAGCCGGTAATAATAATCCTTTACTATATGCTTTAACAAAATCAATATCATTTTTAATGGCTGAGGCGGACGGTATCGAATTTTTACTAACCGACGACGGCGGCGCGGACGACGCGGACGATACGGTTTCTATTAAGTTCATACGACCAATTAACGGATCTATTAAACCTAAACTGATAGCCGTTTGTAATGGTATAATTTTTTGATTTTCTAAATCACGTACCATTGTTGTGGTCGGATCAATAAAACCATTTTGTATTGATTCGGACAATGTAAAACGTGATTTTTGGATAACCGGTGCATAACCCATAAATGGATCAGAAAATTGACCATTCACGGGATTATAAACATTATATTGGATGGCATCGATTAATGTAAATGGATGTTTTGGTGTTATCAATAAACGTAAATCATTTGTTTCGGCTTCGTACGATTGCTGTAATGTGTACAATTTTGATGTAATTGTATTTAGACAATTTGTTGTACGATCACCATCGGATATTAAACCTTTACGATACGCATCCGATAAACGTAATAATTTTTTTTTCAATGTATCTTTTATTAACACTGAATCTGGATCAATTAATCCCATACCAATTGCATCTTTCAATGAATATTCCATAGTATTATTATTTTTATTTTTATTACCATCATCATTATCATCATCGTTTTTATTTTCATCATCATTATCATTTTGAACAACAACAACATTATCGGTAAATTTACCAGTTAATAAATTTAAACGTTTGGATTCAACGGCATCATCAAATTGCATTGGTTCACGTTTATAAACAATAAATGTCGGATCAAATACAAAAACTAATGATTTTGGATCGATTATGGCCGACAATTGATTTGGATCAATTGTATCTTTATTTTCAATTAGATACGCGTCAAGTGATTTAAATTTATCGGTTCGTCCGTCTTTTATAACAAATGTTTTTGGATTAATTATTTCATATTGTATGGCATCGTTCAATGTCATTTGTCGGGGGGTCAATAGTAATTTTGATGTTTTAACTGTTGTCACTGATGTCATGGTCATCGACGACGACAACGACGACGTCGAAGGTGCGGCCGTAGTCGATTGTAATAATGATTCAGTTCTTATAATAACATCATCTATTCTATTTTTATTATTATCATCATCAATCGCATTAACATTTTCCCTATTTTCATCATTACCACCATCGTCATCGTCATCACTGATTTCATCATATTTATTGATTGTCTGTAATAAACCCATTTTCAATGCAACATCATAATTATATGAACGTTTTGATTTTGGATCTAGTACACGTCCTTGATTCACATCAATATCCCCATTTTTAATAGCCAACGGTAAACGATAAGATTTACCAGTTAAAAGATTTTTAAATACCGTTGTATTACCATTAATTAAACCAGAATCAATGGAATCTTGTAAATTTTGAAATTGATTAGTTTCAGGATCACAAAATTTACCAGTATCCGAACGATACAGATAATTTTTAATTAGTTTTTCAATTGTATTTTCACGTTCACTGGTTACAATTAAACCACGACGACGTGCCTCTTGTAAATCAATTAAATTATCAATTAAATTTGTATTTTCCATCATTGATTTATTTAAATTGTATAAACAACAACACGATGATGATTGATTAATGTCATCAGCATTATCATCTTGGTCGGTGGTCGTTGTAATTATACCAAGTTGTATAGCCTCCGGTAATTTTATATATTTATTTTGTTTTATATATTTTACAATTGAATTGGATTGATTTATTAAATTAATATTCGTTGATTCTTGTAAATTTAATAGACGATCATTTCGTGGATCGATAAATTTAAATTTATCCGTTGAATATAAATGCATTGCCAGTAAACGATATAAATCAAAATTACATTGTTCAATGTCCACAATTAAATTATATTTTAATGCTAAATCCAGTGTTAAAAATTTCGGTTTACGATTTGTAACAATTTTAAATACACCATCATGATAATTGATTAAATTCATTTGATTTGTTTCGTGTAAATTTAATAGTTCTTCCGTTTGTTCATTGAAATAACACGGTAATTTTGAATTAATTTGATATTTTCGGATGGCTTCCAAAAGGGTGATTTGTCTTTTTGTTTTTTTATCTAAAAATCTACCATTTTCATGGTTATACAATCCTTGATGGATGGCCCGTTGAATACTGATTGCCGATTCATTGTCAATGATCAAACCTAAATCAAATGCCTCTTTCAATGTTAGACGTTGTTCAAATCGTGTATCATCATCACCAACACCACCCGTTCCACCACCGATAAAAATAACCGTTGATGTCTGAGCATCGATAATATTTTTATTAACAATATCAATTAATTTCATTTCATTGTATTTATTTGTTAATAGATCTTTAATTTCTAATGATTGTTGACCATTTATCAGGCGTTGTTCGATTGCCTTTGATATTGATATATATTTTCCTGTATCCGGTTCCATAAACAAACCACTTTTTTCATGATAAATATTTTTCAATATTGATTCATACAAATTTAATGATTTATCAATATCAATTAATGTACCATTTTGAAAACCTTCATAGAAATTTAATTTTATAATATTATCACCATCATCATCATCACCATTTGTCGTATCATTTGTCGAAATTGTATTTATTAATCCTAATTTACCATCAATTATATTCAATTCAATTGCTTTCATAAATGGTAATACCGAAATTTGTTGATTTGTTTTTTGATTCGGTACACAAACAATTGTCGTTGATGGATTTAAAATACCACGACGTATTGCATTTAATGTTGTTAATTTTTCCGTTGTTAATGTACTTATGAATTTACCCGTTTTACGATTATATAAACCCTTATAGATGGCTTCCGCCAATGTTATTGATTGTTCATTAATATTGGAATTTATCAGTAGACCTTGTTCATACGCATCGATTAATGTTAAACGATAACCATTTATCGGTTCAATGAATATACCCAATTTTGTATCAATTAAACCATCATCGATGGCATCGGCCAACGATTGAATTTTATTTAATTTTGAATTATGTACAATTAAATTATTTGTATTTATATAACCACATTTTATAGCATCGGATAGGGTAAATAATTTCTTTTGTTCATCATCGGAGGTGGGATCCTGGTTGTTGACGGTTGACAACGGTTTACCCGTTTCATTAGCCATTTCAATAATATCATTTATTAATATTTTACCCGTTTGTGGATCATACAATTCACATATCAATACGTCAATTAATGATAATGGTTTTTTTATATTAATTAAATAGCCTTTATGTAATGCAATGTCAAATGTTATATTACGATCACGATCAATGGCAATCGTTCCAGTGTCACCGTTAACAATGCCCACATTCACGGCATCTTGAAACAATAATATTTTATTATTTATTTCATCACGTACCAATAATCGATTGAAATTTATTTTAAATTTAGATGTGTCCATCAATCGGATAATTTCATTTAATGTTTGATAATCACCAGTTATTGGATTTAATATTAAACCATTCAATGGATTATAATATTTTTTTATTATTAAATCAATTAAATCCCAATTAATTGATTTGGTTTGTATTAAATTCCGTTCAATGGCGTTCGCATACGGAACCAGAGACATTTCCCTTTTATCGTATATCAAACCTTTATCCGTGTTTATCAATTGTTTAACATCTAAATCAGTGATTTTTGCATCCAGGATTTGAATTAAATCATAATTTTCATTTGTTTTTGAATTACATAATTGTGATATTGTACCATCGATAATTGCCAATTGTTTTACAGCATCCGTTAATGGATACAATTTTTTTGTATGTTGATCGAAAATTTGACCATTTTCTTTATCATACAATTCTTTACGAATGATTGCCTCAAATGAAATTGGTGGTTGTCGTTCCGTTACCATTGTGGTGGTGGTGGTGGTGGTTGATTGTTGAGCCATCATTTCCATTTCTGGTTCTTCTTTAATTATCATCAATTCATGTAACGGTAACTGTTGTTGGGAATGTGAATGATGATCATAATGTGATGGTTTTGATAAATTAACAATACCCATTTCAATGGCATATTTTAATGGTATTATATCATTATCATTTTCAACATTACGTATTGATATTTGATTTAAATCAATTATACCGGAATTTATGGCATCTAATAGTTTATCATTATTGCCATCGGTTAACAATTTACGTATATCATTGGATGACATACGATCATTGTTGTCTGCATCAACGAAATTACCACCAACCACACGATGATGATGATCATCATCTCCATCAGATTCATTTATTGTTGTGGTTGTTATGGTGGTTGTTGTTGTAGTAGTAGTTGTTGTCGTCGCCGTCGTTGACATTGTTCCTGATGTATGAAAAACATCATCATTATCAATGTGCTGCTGTCCAGTCGAATCCATAAAATGATGTTCAACTAAATCCGTTTGTTCATGTTCACCACCATCATCACTTTCATCATTCGGTATCGTTTCAATGATCCAACCTCGTTGGATACAATCAAAGAAATCAATACGTTTTCCCGTTTTATTATCAACCATTTCACCGGTATTTTTATCAATCAATGGCTTTTCAAATGCAACATCTAATGTTTCATAACAATTTTTATTTAAATCTTTTACCAATATATTTTGTCCATTAAATATTTTACGATTTGTTATGAATTGTTTAAATGATATGGGATCGCCCATTTCTGATACAAAATAATTATCATATGGATTATATAATCCATAATTTATTAATTCGTCCATTGTTAATTCATGGGATATTATTAATTTTTCATTTAATTCTAATGGTATGAATTGATGTTCTTCTTCTGGTTCCTGTTCCAATTCCTGTTCCGATCCGTGTTGTTGTTCATCAACAATAATTTCAATAATTTTATCATCATATCGTTGTTCTACAGGTAAATTATCAGTGATAATTTTATCTTTTCCATCATCAATCACATTTTCGGATGATTTTATTGTTTTGGTAGTTGTAGTTGTCGTGGTTGTCATTGTTGTTGACATTATGGATTTTCCACTTGATTGTTCGCTTGGCAATACTTTTTTAATACTGTCATATGCCAATTTACCGGCTAATATAGGAGCACCGATTATTGATAATAATCCAATTTTTGTAGCTTCTTTTAATGTCATTTTATTATTTTTCAATTCTCCCGTTTCTGGATTATATGCACCGGAATCAATTAATTCTTTGATTGTACTAGTTTCACCGGTTACCGTATTTTGTATCATAACATTTGGATCAATGGTCGTTGGAATACTGTTAAAATTCTCTGAATCGTCATCCTTATCATCTTTATCGGTGTTATCGGTTATTAAAAGATTTTTATCGATTGCATCTTGAATGGTGTGTATTTCACCTGTTTTTGGATTTGTAAATGTACCCATTTTAATGTCTAATAGACCATGTTGTAATGCATTTGAAAATGTAATCGTTTCATCACGGACAATATTTTGCATTTCATTTATGTCGCCCGCCTTAAGGATACCCAATTTTTTAGCTTCGTCCACCGTTATTACTTCACCAGTATGTATATTTTTTAATTCATCTGCTGATATCATTTGATAATCAGTTAATAATTCAATTGTTTTTGTTGTTATTGTATGTTTTGTTTGTACATTTTTACCATCACCATCATCGGCAGCATTGATGGTGGTCGTCGTCTGTACCAGAACATTTTTCGGTGTTAAAATTGAGGTGGCTATTAATTGTGGTATCGATTTTATAATTAATTCACCATTATCAAGGGCCATTGTTATCGGTATACATTTATTTGTGTGGGGACTTTTAAAGGTGCCGTCTGAGAAATTAATTAAATTTTCATTTATTGCATCGGTTATTGAAATAGCATTTGGATGTTGTATTTTCGGTGGTATTGTTGACATTATTAAATTATTATCGATAGCCGATTGTATTGTATAGTTTTTATTTGTCAATGGATGATGGAATTCATTTGTCATTGGATCAATTAATTTTAAATCCATTGCCGTTTGTAATGTTAAACCAATTGGTGGTGCTTGTGCTGATGCTGTTGCTGATGTCAATGTTTTTCGAGTCTCTTCTGGTTTTTTGGAAAATATTTCCGAACGATTATCATCAATTGCATCAATCATAATAATTGGTTTATTATTAATGATAATTGTTGAATCGAAGGGGTTTAATAGATTTTGTTCAATTGCTGATTTTAATGTTATTGATTTGGATTTATTCTGATCGTTAACAAACGATGATGATGGTATATTAATTTGTGAATATTCATCTAAAATATCACATAAAATTGCTTCATTTATTGTCAATAAATTACCCGATATTGGATGTATTATTTTATTTTGTTCAACATTTAATAGGGCTTGTTCTTTTAATTGTGGTATTGTTAATGATTTATTTATTGGTATTATCATTTCAATGATATTACTATTTTGTTTTATCGATAATATACCCCGTTCGATTGCCTCCCTAATCGTACACAAATCATTACGTTGAACATCATGAATTTTACCAAATTCACATGCATTCAATTCAATGGGCGTAAGATTTTTTAACAAATCAATAGTTTGTTCATCAATTAAACCCATTTCCAGTGCATAATTTATATTTAAAATTTTTTTCGGCATTTTTTGTAATACAACTGCATCCGATCTATGATGACCACCATCATCTTGTTGTAAATGTACACGTCCAATTTTTACCTTATATTTTGGTTCAATTGTTGTACGTGTTGTTATTGTACGTTCGCCAACAATTGAAAAATCATCATCATCGCCGTCATCGGTACGAACTTCAGATATTGTTGCAGATTTTGATAATAAATCATTTGCAGCCTCTTCTGTTATTAATCCCTTTTCGATGGCATCCTTTAATGTTATTTCTGTGCCCGTTTTTGGATCAATCAAAATTATTTCCTGTATTGATTTACCACGTTTATTTATTAATTCATGTGGTCGACGATTGTGATCGGTAGTTGTTGTTGTTGTTGAAAGTAATTTAATTAATTCCGATTGGCTAATTAGACCACGTTCATAGGCCACTTCAACGGGTATTTTTTCATTTGTTTTTGAATCATAAATAAATTTAAATTCTTTTGCAATAATGTCATCGTTGCACGGTCGTAATGGATGACCACCGGTAACATTTACCAAACCAAATTTAATTGCATCAATTAATGTTATCGGTCTATTTGATTTAACATCAATTACCCGAATATTATTTATCAATTCTGAATTGTTATCTTTAATTTGTAAAAGACCCGATTTGATTGCATCCTCAACGGTATACCATTTATTTTCCCTTGTATTTAATATACCCACGGAATTCCCATCAATATGTTGATTTTCAATGGCATTTATTAAATTCTCAGAAACACCAGTGTCTGTATACAGAATTAAAGCCGTTGATGGATCATAAATTATACCATTATCAATTTCAATGGGTTCTGGACTATTCAATGATGTTATATCATCGTCGGTGGTGGTGGTGGTGATTTCCATTGCATTTCGTCCATCCGCTGCATTTATATAATTAATACGATGGAAAATCGGTTGTGAATCATTTAATTTTTCCGATACCTGTATTATAATTGCATTTAATGGTTTGGCCAATTTTTGTATTTGTATTATACGTTGATTTGTAACATCAATGTTTGTCGGAGTTTTTAATAAAATTAATTGTTTTTCTAATGCATCGTTCATTGAATACTTCACCTCATTTTGATCGGCATACGTACCAATTGAATTGATTACCTTCGATTTTATGCCATCGGTTATCGATAGAATTTCTTGTTTATTTTTTGGATTACGAATTTCCACAGAATTTGAATTGATAATTTGTAATTTTATACATTCATCAAATTTAATGTAATACTTTTCGGCAGTTGATGATGTTATACAAAATAAACCCGTTCTTGGATTAAATAATCCTTTTGCAATTGCATCTGACAGTAACCAACCATCGGCAGGGATTTCAAATATTTGTTTTTCAATGACATCCCGTTTTGTGTCAGTCGTACCTGAAGTGGTTGTTGTTGTTGTTTTTGTCGTCGATGTGGTCGTTAACGATTTATCAGTAATCACCTTTTGTTCTTTTGTTTTCACAATAGTTTCCGTTAAATATTCGGGTATTATTGATTTATGTACAATTGTTATGGTTGACAATTTTGGTGGTGATTCCTGTGAACGCACAGTCACCGATCGTTCACGGTCACCATCATCAACATCATCCGGTTGTAATAAACCATAATTTAATGCTTGTTGAATCGAATATAAATTACCAGTTTTGCGATCCGTAAATAATTGTTTATTTTCATCGATTAGACCCAAACGAATTGCTTCGGTAAATGTTAAAATTGATGTTTTGTCATGATCTAACATTTCAATGTTCGAATTGTTTTCGTCTTCATCTTGAATGGTAACATAACGTTTAATTGTTTTTGTAACCGTTTCGGTGGTTAGTGTTATGTTTAATAGACTACTCAATAAAAGGGCACCATCAGACGTTATATAATTACGTTCAATAGCCGTATCTAATGGTAAAATAGTTGATTTTGTTTGCGGTTCAATTAAATAACCAGTTTTTGATTCAATTAAATTATAATAAACTAAATCGATAACTGATAATTCTTTATCAATAGCATCATCATCATTACCATCATCATCAAAGGGATATTGAATGCCAATTTTACGTGATAACATTTCATAGACTTCCGGTCGAATTAAACCCAATTCAACGGATTCCGATAATGTTAAAAATTGTGATTTACCAGAATCAATTTTAAAATGACCACGTGAGAATTTTCTTGTATCAGAATCATCGTCCATCGCAGTGCTGGATACTTTTCCATTATCACTGTCATTAAAACGATAAAGAACATTTTTGGCCAATGCTTCATTAAATGTTATAAAATTCTCTTGTGAATAGGGATCACGAAAACCTTCAATATTAAATATTGAACGTTGTGAAACACTTGAAATGAGACCACGATCAACGGCATCGTGTATTTTTAAAATCTCTTTTGTTTTATTATCACAATATTTACATATATTGATGGGATCAATTAATATGATACCGTCACGTATAGCCTCGGATAATGTGATTAATTCACGTTCATCATTATCCAAACCAAGTTTGGTAATACATTTTAAATTGTCATCGTCCAAAACACCAGTCGCAATGGCTTCAGAAATTGTCAATTGTCTACGTCTAGTTGCCGATTTAATTGTCATCGATTCACGATCAAATAAATTTAAATCACACACATCTTTTAATGTCATTGGTTTTACAATCAATTGACGTTGTTTTGCATCGGAAAAATTTAATTTTTCCTTTGTCATTTGATTATTATATCGTCCCGTTTTTAAATTTATATATCCCGAATCAATAGCTTCTTGTACCGTTATTTTACAATCATTTTTTATATTAACAATTTCGCGACAATTTGAATTTATCAAATGCTGTTCAATAGCCGAATCCAAACGAAATTTATTACCAGAATTACGATCCATAACCCAACCCGTATTTATATCACACAAACCATGTTGTATTGCATCACTCAATGCAATTGCATTCGATTTAATTTTTACCGTTTTTTGTTCATTACTACTACGTAATAAATAACCCATCTCATAGGCTTCATTTATTGTCACAAATTCCGTATCGCTGATACGGAATAGACCTGTTTTTGGATCAATTAAACCCTCGGCAATGGCTTCCGCAATATTTTTTGGTTCTTGTTCAATTGTTGTTGTGGTTTGTCGTGTTGTCTGTTGATGTTGTTGTTGTTTTGGTATGTTTTTAGATTTATTGCCTGGTATATCAATGGTTGTTGTTACCTTTATACGTTTTTCAGCGGTTGTCGATAGGGTTGCATCGAGATAACCATTCTCAGCATCGGATATTTCTTTTTGTATCACTTCTAATAGACTTATTGGACGGCCAGTTATCGAATCAATTGTTTTTCCAGGTTTTATTAAATTATTTGCTAAATTTACATCAATTAAATTATTTTCACATGCTTTTTCCAATGTGATTTTATCACCCATTTCATTTATTAATATTTCACCGGTGCGTACATCTAATATATGTAATTGGATTGCCTCGCCAATCGTTAAAATACGACCCGTTAATGGATCAATGATTCCCGGTGTATTTAATAATTTACGAGAATCATCATAATCATTTTCATTATCATATTCCGCAGAATAATCGGCCGTACCAACACCTTCATTTGATCGTTGTATACGTTTTAAACTACGTATTTCGGAAAATTGTACCGAATCCATTATTGGTACGCCATTATTATTTATTACATTTTCGAAACCTACATCTACAGTTTCATATTTCATTTTTGGTAAATTATTACCATTATTTAATAATTTATTGCCATCATTTGTATCATATACTTGATAGTCACCATCACCGCCGATAACCCCGCCATCGGTCATCGACGATTTTAATGATTTTGTTGTTGATGTTGTTGATGTTGTTATTATTTTCGATGTATTGAATCTTTTTGTGGGAGAAAAAATATAAATAATAAAAAATCAATACAAAATAATTCATTAATTATTATCATTACAAAATTGACTTTCAATTCGCATCTATACTTCGGTAATAATAAACAAAAAATTAATTTAATTCAGTAAATATAGAGATCATAACAACATTTAGGAAAATTAATTTGTTTATAACTTCTTTTGGAATAGAAATCAACAATCAGATGAATCCGCAATTCAATAAAAATTAAAAAGTAAATTTCTCAGATAAAAAGAGATCAGTAGAATTGAAAGTTTTAATTTCGCAGAAATTATCAGAAAAACAACAACAACAAAAAATACTTACTGTGATGTTGATCTGTAAATATCTTTGGGATTACCATCGCCAGGTGGACCTCCCAAATTGAATTCAACACGATATGTTCGTAATGGTTGATTTATACTTTCGGCATATCGCTAAACATAATAAATAAAATTAAATTCAATAAATTAACATTATTTAAATTTCAAAAAAAACAAGAACACCAAAAAAATATGTTCCAACCCAAAAGAAAATTAATTAAAATCCTAAACATATGTTTGGAAAAATCTTATATATACAAAAATACTAACCGAAAATTCATATGAAAAATCATATTCATAATTTTCCATAATGATTTTTGTTATACGACGACGACGACGACGTCACCATAAATACGAAAAAAAAAGAACGAAAATGTTTATAACAGTTCTTATTTTTTACTGTACACAACAATTTATTATTGTTCTATATTTCAAATGGGGAAAAAATTATCTTTGCTTATTTTATTCGTTTTGCTGGTTGTTGTTTTTCCTTTATATTATATTATATTATATTAAATTGCCATCGTTATATTATATTATAGACAATTGATGATTTTGTTGTTGTTATTTTTGTGATTTCATTTATACAATAAAATCAATTTTATTTAATCAATATACATATATGTTATACGAAACAAAACGAGAAATAAGGCATAGTTTTTTTGTTATGTAAATCCTATATAATATAAATAAAATACAATTGAATTGAGGAAAATCACAAAAAAAAACCGGTCAACTTTTCATTCACAAATTAATTCTCAACAATACTTTCCCATTACAAACGCTCACGCAATTAATACACATACTATTTTGTTATATTGCCTTGCCCGACACAGAAAATTATATTTTATTTTATTTTTTATTTATGCGAAAATTATTTTTAAAGAAAATTTCAAGAAATTATAACCTAGAACTTTAACTATAGTAAAAAAAAAACTTTATTATTTATTGTCTAGTCACCGGACGACGAAAAATATATTTATATTTATTACTGATTACTTACACACTACTATATAAAATTACAACTTCACAGTGTAAAAAGAAAATCTATCAATAAAATAACGCATGCACTTTATGAATTTTCCTATATATATTTTTCATTTCTTTTTTTGTTTTTTTTTTTGCTATATAATTTCACATATGATGTGAAAATCGAAATTAAAATTACACGTCACCACCCGTCACCACCCGCACATGACAATAAAACATATGTTCTATTCTATTATCGGCGGCACAATTTTGTGATAACGTCACTTTTATTATTATTATATAGTAGTACAAATCGATTTTCTATATAAAATAGAAGAAGTTTTAGTTTTTTCTCAATGGTTAAAATTCTTTTAATTTTTTAAGAATTTCCCAGGAAATTATAGATAAATTTTACGACTAAACTACAATACAAATGTAATAGTACTGCGGTGAATTTTCACAAATAAATATGTTGGAAATTTTGTGTAAAAATAAAACTATATGACATGCATTCATATACATTTTTTTTTTGTTTAAGCAAAAAATAAAAACAAATAAACATTTCAACAAGAATATATAGATATTTTCCTATATATCTAAAACGTTTTTGAATACACCCGAGATTTATTATAATAATATACCCAGCGCACGCAAGATGATTCGCAGATGATTCACCCATCGTATTGCGAGGAAGATAAAGTTTATCGCCGAAGATATCATCTTTTTATCGAATTCGTAACCTCATTCGGGAAGGATTGTGTCCCGAATGCAATAAACGAAGAAGATTAATAGAAGATATCGCTTAAATATCCTCTTAAAGTATCATCCGCGAATTGCGTGGAAGATGAAAATTGCACTTTAAAATATTTTTAAAAGAATTAATATTAATAAAAACTTTAAAAACTAGAAAAAAAGAAGATAGATTCATATTTTAGTTGTTTTCTTTCTGTATCGTCTGGAAGACAAATACGCAATACATATCGTTAATTTATTGCGATTTTTTCATACAGAAGAAAAAATAAATATCTATATTATTGCTATTTTATCCTCACGACAAGTGAAAGGGAAATTTTCAATGATTTGTGTTGCTCAAATATTGCAACGGCAATAAAAATAGAAGATATCCTCTATTTACCGTACAGATGATTTATCTTCCAAATGTATGCTGGGTAATAATACTTATGAAAGAAAGATGAAAAAAAGAAAATTTATTTATTTTTAGCAGCAATATTTTCTTCCATCATACAAAATCTTTTCTTCATATTCGTTCGTCATCGTTATTATTATTATTATTATTATTATAAATTTTGAAAGATGTTAAAGAAAGTAGTCGTAATGTTTAAATTTATTACTACTGACTGAACTGACTATATGTACAGAAAGAAATTTTGCATTAAATCACAAAATCCTTTCCTTTAAAAAATTTAGATTTATTAATGGAAATTTTCATTTCGGTTTTTTTCACCTTTACAAATTTTTCTATTATAAATATTTTGAATATACAAATAAATAATTTAATGTTTTTGAAACATATAAAAAAAACAATAAATTAGATATGGGAAAATGGGAAAATGGGAAAAATCCATATCGATTAAGACAATTTATTATATGAATTAACATGACATGTTTTCGGACTATTGGAAAATTTCGATTTTTCCGGTTTAGATTCTATTTTAAAATTGGATTTTCACACGACAAAACAATAAAATTGTGATGGGAAAATGAAAAAATTTTATTATAGAATTTTTTTGGCTATTGAAAATTCCATTTGGATGTTATAATCTATTTAATTAGTGAATCTTCTCGGAAAATTCGTATGACAATGTAAAAATGATGTAAAGAAAAAAACATTTAGTAATTTTTCATAAATTTCTACTAAATAAATACTGTAAAATTTAACCATTGCTATTGAAATTCTATGAGTAACGATAATTTATACAACTATTTGTTATTAATTTCTTCTTATTTTCGGTCTAATCGTTCAGATCCGTGAATTGTTTACAAAATTTACATCTATTATTATGTATTTTATTCTTGTTTTATTATGCGAAAATTAACATATTGAATATATCCATTCAAATTCGTTATCAATACAAAAAAAAAACAAAATCTAAATGAAAAAAACTTTATCATTTTATTTATTTATCAATTTATCAATAATGGAATGAAGGCGCCAACCAAGGCGTGCAAAAAAATTTATAAAAACAAAAACAAATCAAAATAAATAATCCATAGATTTATTATAATTATATAATTTGATTGAATTTACCATTTGAACACACAAATGTAAAAAAAATATTGTTGATTTTATAATTGATATAAAAACGAAAAATCATAATCATTTGAATGCATGCATGAATAAATATAGATAAGAACATAACATTTTTGGATTAAAGAAGAGACGTTTTTTTTTTTTTTTGTATTTTTTTGTGGTTTTTTGTATTGAAATTAATGGTTTAAAGTTGAGAAATTAAGTGGAAAACTTAAGATAATTTCCATTTAACAAAAAATTTGTTGTCTATTTTTTAAAGATTGGTAATAATTTGTGATGAATTCGACATATTTGCGGATGTAAAATAATCATTTTTTTTTTAAATCATCTATCTATGAAAATCTGAATATAATCGGAATAATTTCTGAATAATGACAATAGAAATGTTTTCCAATATAAATACAAATTCATCAAATTATCAAACAGAAATTTTCCAACAAATAAAAATTAAAATAAAAACAATGAAAATCAAATCAAACGATTTATTTAGTCGAAAAGGATATAGAAAAAGGATTCTGTTAATGATTAATAGATCAAATTTTTTGTTTTTTTTTTATGATAATAAAAAAGTTGTAAAAAAAACAATTGAAATGAATATTGTAATGCAAAGTATATATTTATTTGAAAAAAAAAAATTTGATTTCTGTAATCATTTGACAATAATAATTTTAGTAAAATAAAGTACAATTTACAATTTAATTGAACATTTCCCTGTTTCACATGAAACTATAAATAGGTGCACTTTAAAGTAAAAAATTTCTGTGATGTAAGGATACTTAATACTTAAAAAATTAACTAACAATTACATTTCAGATCAGATTTCACTCTCTAAAACAATATTATGGATTAAATTGCATTAAATTGAATAGTATTTTCAAGTATATTATGAATATAGTTGAACAAACTCCGGACCGAATCGAATTAAATATTTAAAATATCAATATAGATAATATTAAATTGTTTCATAATAAATATCGATTAACGAACGACAAATACATAAAAAAAAAACAAATAAAACTTTCAATTTTATTCTATACAATTTATGAAAATCATAAAAATTGAATACTTGTATTGAAAATTAATTTACCTCAACGTGAAAATTAATCAATTTATTTGTATATAAATAGGTCACAGTATAAAGTGTAATAAAGTGTATAACAAAACAAATATGCATAAT
This sequence comes from Dilophus febrilis, assembly GCA_958336335.1. Taxonomy (NCBI): domain Eukaryota; kingdom Metazoa; phylum Arthropoda; class Insecta; order Diptera; family Bibionidae; genus Dilophus; species Dilophus febrilis. The sequence goes on along the minus strand of OY284472.1, from coordinate 10,114,885 downwards.
TTTGTATTTGTTATTTATAGAAAGAAAAAAAAACACATTCAATATAATTGAAACAAATTAAGTATAATTTTTAAATTGTTGATATAAGTCAAAAAAAAAAATTGTTGGTGAACAAAATAATAACAAAATAAAGCTACTATATTTTAATTAATTGACAGACGCATAAAAAACACACAGGTATTTTATAGATATATAGAGAAAAATAAAAACGCATTAACAAACAGGTTGATATAAAATTAAAAAAAAAAGACATCAGACTTGCAAATACATTAAACTTTTTCATGTATTTATTTATTATACAACGACATTGAGAATATTATATTAATTTAATATTATTATTATTATTAGTTTTTATATTTTCAAATAATATGAATGACGACGATGACATAATGGTTTAAAAATATCCATTTGAATATTTTATCAAAAAGACAAGACGTGAATTTTTATATGGAAATCCAAAAAAAAAATAAATAAACAATACACATAATAATATGTTGTTATTTTATTATATTGTTGTGTGTTGATTGTTAAATAAAAAAAAAAAACGAAAAAATAAATAAATTATACAAGATGATAATAAATAAATGAATGAATGAATGAACAACTTTACTTGTATTTTATATTTTTTTTTATGTTACAACATTTTAGAATTTTAAATTCTATGAACGATGATCTAATTATCAATGTTATATAACATATATTAAACAATTTAATTGAAGAAGGTGTAGTATATAATTTATAAATACTTACAACTTTATAACTGAAAATGTTTTTTTTTTATTTACTATAAAAGATCTTTAAGTAACTAATAAAAAATCTGATCTGAAGAGAATACAAAAAATAAAAATGTTTTTATTTTTTAATAAAATAAACAATGTTAACATTTTCAAATCATAATTATCAAGGTAAATGTAAATTATTTGCTATAAATAAAATATCAATGTCACAATTTATCATATATGTAAAATCTTCTCTATGTTATATATATATTTTTTAATTATAATTAATACGTGAGTTTGTTAAAATTAAAAAAGACAATAAAACAATAAAAAAATTTATTGATTTCATCAAATCAAATCTGTTTTGCAAATATCAATTAATACAAGTTGTGGTTTTAACTAAAGATTTGACAAAAAGCGAAACAAAAAAAAAAAAACGAATTGACAATTAAAAATATTGAAAAGTTGGTAAAAGCCCCCTCCATCAAAATATATCATGACCATCACCATCAGGTCAAATTTTGTAAAAATCTTAAATATTTCTACTGTATAAGTTATACAAATGCATTATAGGTAAAAATCAAACAAACAAATATTTTGATTAACACAAAACAAAAAAAAAAATTGCACTAAAAATTTACATATCTAATAATTTGCATTTATAATAAAAAATAATAATTCTTGGATTAAACAATTAATTAACATTCAATTTGGAATCCTATCTATAATACTGTGAAGGTTTTGGTATAATTTATATATGACAAGCAGGAACTAAAGAAATATTATATAGCAATAAAAAAAAACAAGACGAGTAAAAACATTTAATATTCTTTAAAATATAATCAACGATTAATATTATATTGGGACCTTGTATTAAAAATGTCGATTTAGATAACGGTTGGCGTAATTAGCGTTGTGTGCATCGGAGCACACCGCCCCAATATTCTTTTTTTGTCTGTAAATTACTCTATAAATTTCAGTATATGTCATTTTGTTGAAGTGTAAACAACAAAGTTTTTTTTTGCTTCGATTATGTCGAAACACGTGCATGAAAAAGTTGTTTTGCGGGGAAGTTTAATAACTTTCTTTAATTTGAACAAAAAACCGATGCTGATAGTTATCGATTTTGGTTGGTAGAATCTTACGGTGAACATGCTACAACTCAAAAAACTTGTGAACGGTGCACGCTTCATAAGTGATGATTTTGAAGTGGAAGATAAGGAACGGTCAGGTCAGCCAAAAAAATTTGAAGACGAACAATTGCAGGCATTGTTGGATGAAAATTCGTGTCGAACGCAACAAGTGCTTGCATTAGAGTTGAATGTAGATGCCTATACCATTTCTAGACGTTTGCATTCAATGGGAAAGATCAGAAAGCTAGGAAAATGGATCCCACATCAACTGAATAGAAATCAACTCAAAGCACGAATCGATGCATGCCATAAACATCTTGCCGAGCACAAAAAACATAGTTTTTTGAGTCGAATTGTCACTGGCGATGAAAAGTGGGTGTATTACGACAACCCTAAATGTAAAGCATCATATGTTGATCCCGGCCAACCATCAACTTGACAATCAAAACGCGATATTCATTGCCACCAGAAGCTTATGCTGTGCATTTGGTGGGATCAGAAGGGTGTCGTGTATTATGAGCTGTTAAAACCGAATGAAACTGTTACATCTGATCGCTACCGACGACAACTAGATGAATTGGCAAAGAAATTGAACGAAAAACGACCACTGATAGCTTGAAAACACCAAAAAGTTTTAATGCACGATGACAATGCCAGACCACATCGTGCAAACATCGTTAAGGAAAAAATAAAGAGGCTCGGTTGGGATCGTCTTGATCACCCCCCCGTACTCTCTAGACCTTGCTCCTTCTGGATACCATTTGTTCAGATCAATGCAGGTCAGCCTGACAGATGTACGTAAAATGCTCAAGAAAATGGGTCGATGAATGGATTGGGACAAAAGATGAGGAGTTCTTCAAACGAGGAATCAACAAAGTTCCTAAAAGATGGGAGGAAGTCATAGCTAAGGATGGGCAATATATTGGTTAATGTACTCAATCATTTTGTTATATAAATAAATACCATTTTCAAGCCAAAAAATCGACATTATTAATGCCAGGTCCCAATACTATACGAAGATTATTTTGTTTTTATAAACGATAAGTAAAAATAAAAAAACCTGAATATCATTAATTTTAATTAATTGTCAACAATTAATTAATTTTTATATTTGTATATATACCTATACCATTATTTATTAAATAGATAGATATAAGAAAAATCTACGGAAATACAACAATTTACAATAAAATTAAATGAGAAAAAAAAATTCCATTTGACCGATCGTCAACTTACAAAACAATTCAATTGAAAATAAAAACATTATTATTATGATTATTATTGTCAACGTCATAAATGTTTACAACAAGAAAAAAATATGCAAATCATGTATAGATGAAAATATAGAATCTGTTGACCATGACATTTAGAGATTTGTTGAAAATTATTTTAATGCAAAAATATGTAATTTATATTAAAATTATATAGTTTATTAATTTTATTTATAACAAAAAGGTTTTTTAGTATCATTTTGAAATTTCACTTTGATATAAAAATAAATGATGTTATAATAAAATCTATTTGATGAAGTGTAAAAAAAATTGTTTTTTTTTTGGCATGTTACACACATGATTTTAGCAAACAAAAATATAAATATAATATTATTATTTTGTTTGTGTATTTTATGAACCGATTTTTATGTTATAGAAAAGGTTTTTTTTAATATATTATAGATTCACATTCCTTAAATTTAGTTTTGCTCAATTGTTTTGCCCTTTACTTTATTATTTCATTTAAAAACAAATATAAAAGTGTAATTAGCAGACAAAATGTTAAAAAAAAATGATTGTCTTTTTTAATTACATAAAAATTCTACTTCAAATTATGGTTTGAATGGTTTTTGTTAATCCGCTGAAGAAGTTTTTAAATGAAAGTAATTTATAAATAATGTGATAATTGCCAAAAAATCTATTAATTGAAATTTAAATCATTTTTCAATATTGCTCAAAGTCAAAGGATAAAAGTGGCATGTATGGTATATATTCATTGAAATTGATTATGTTTAAATATAATATTTTAAACTTATCTGTTTTTTATTTAACAACAAAATTCTTAAGCAATATTTTTATTATTATTATTATTATTATTGGTATATCAACAAAAAACCTCATTAATTAATTTTTTATATATAAAATACGAAGAAATAAATAAAATTTCTTATCATTATTTGTGTAAGACATAAAAATAAAAACCATAAACGAATTGAATAAAGGAAAAATATTAAAAAAAATTGTTGTATCTGTTTTTTACTACATATATTGCAAAAAATAAAAAAAAAACTGTTTGACTCATAATTAAATATTCTCTTCAAGATAAAAACAATAATTTTTATTAGTTGTATTATGGTTTATAAATAAAAAAAAAATATCTATTTCTTAACGTATTTAATATAAACGCGGTCATATATACAACAAATATTTTATATATACATGATTTATTATTATGAAAAAGATATTGATATTGAATGAGAAATAATAATGCATTAAGTATATAGAAAATTGTAATTTCTATAAATAAATCTTTTGTACTTATATAAAAATAAATAAGTAAATAAACGAGAATTTGTACTTATTATATTGTAATATGTTTATATAATGGTACTGGTTTACTTTTGTATTGTGATATTAAGCAGATATTAAGTGATATTAAGAAGAAATTTATATTTGCAGACACATTCATCATAGACAGACATAGAGAATCTCTATTTCTGATATATTTTTCATTATTTTTCCTATATTATTTACTTAGCATTTTTATATATATTGTACATACACCGATGGCCAGTTAAATAACACAGTGATTTATTACGCCAAATATTTTAGTTTTACAAGTACAAATTATATGTATACAAAAACCGATAAGTTACTGGAAAAATCTGTTATGGACCGAAGAATCAAAGTATAATCGATGTGAATCGGATGGAAAAGTGTATGTAAGACGTCTACGTATTCAAAGCATCAATCCATTATACATATTAAAACAGTAAAACGTGCTGGCGGTAGTATCGTCGTGATTTGGGGAGCGCTATGTTGGAATGGACTTGGTCCAATACATAGAATGGAAACAAAAATGAATCAGTATATGTATAACAACATACTTGAATATGCAATGGAACCGTATGCTGATGATAATATGCCACTAAAGAGGAAATTTATTCACGATAACGATCCAAACTCACCGCTCGTTGCATAAAAAGTGGGTTGTTAGAACAACAAATTAGTGTATTGGATTGGCCGGCACAAAGTCCGGGCTTGAACCCCATTGAGAATTTGTGGGGAGATATCGAAAAAGGGATTAATGAAAATCGACCAACAAATTTGGAAAAATTGTGGGCGGTCGTGCAAGAGGCTTGGCTTGCAATCGCATCACATCGATGCGAATGTTTGGGGGAAAGTATACGTCGTCGGTGTGCTGAAGTAACTAAAATAAAAAGGTTCCCAACTTTAAATATTAAACCAACTCATTAATTTATTAATTTTTTATTTTGTGATGCAAATAAAGCCAAAGTTCATGGACTGTGCTATATTTACATGACCACTTAAGTTTAAGAATTTTTTTCCCTTTTATGTTCAGAATATTTTTGTTAAAGAAAATATAGATATTTATTTAGATTAATTTTGAAATTATGTATCGCTGTATCATTTCTATAAATTCCAGTTAGTTTAACACTACTGCTTCCATTAGATATTTTGAAGAATTCAATCCAAGAATTCAGGGTGTGTTATTTAACTGACTACCGCTGCTGTATATTGATTTATATTTGAAAATGATGATAAAAAAACAATTTGAATTTTCTATGCGGTTAATCAATAAATTTTTATATATATATATATATATTCTTCCACTTTAATAACACCATCGTCATATACTTATAAAGTAAATACGACGTTTTGTGTATTTAATCTTTTCAATATAGTATATTTAACACAAAATCGGACGTTTTCAGTATATTTGTGTGAGTGTTTGGGATTGTGTGTTAATTTTCATAAGATATATAATATATCATTTTAAACTTAAATATCCAAATTAAGCAGTTGATGTCACCGTATATTAAATATTTATTTTGTTTTTTTTTTTTTAATAAAACAACTTGAACACCTACACTTTGTGAAATAAAACACATATATATCAAAATAGGTATATATACAGAATTTTTTTTTTTTTTTCATTAAATTGATTGCTGTTTTTAGATATGTTTTTTTCATACTACATTAAATTGTCAACCAAATTGTTACAAGTTTTTTTTAATTATTTTTATAAATAAATAATTGATTTTATTTTTAAGTTCACAAAAAACATCTGTTTGGAAATTATTTTATTGGATTTATAGTGAAAATATGAATAATTGTTAAGTAAAAATTCTATCAATAGAATAAAAAAAAGATTATAGAAAACACTTTAGAAATCAATTATTATGATGGGAGGAAAAATCTTTTGTGAATTTGACGGTGAAATTGAAACATGAAGAAACCAAATGTACTGCAACTTAAGTAGAAAAATGTAATAGAAAAATAGTTTATAAAAGAATTTTAGTAAACGAATTAAATAATTTTATAGATATTCTTAAGTCAAAATTAAATACTTAAATTAAAATCAAAGAAATAATAAATAAAGATATGAATGAAAGATATTATGATACGAAATCTTAAAAATTAAATGAGATCAATTATTGATATTGTACAACCGTTTATTTATCTATAACAATCATCTTTCTTTTATTTTTGTAACAAAAAAAAAAAAAACAACTAACCGAAAAATGCGATCAATGATGTTGTTATTTTATTATTCATTGGTAGATAAATATATTCATATTCAAGTGCGGTATCATTATTAAAATAATAATGCGGAACCAATAATTTAAATATATTTTGCAAAGTCATATTGATGTTGTATATATAAATTATTTATATGAATCAAAAATTTATGTCATGTATAAAACCTAAACTTTTTAATATATCATTTTGTTTGTATATAGAATACAACCAGAAATTTATCTGGATTATAAATGATTAATTTGATGTTGTTATATTATAAAACAAATTTTATTTTTGCAATATAAATTTGTAATACAATATAAAATTCCAAAAAATATATAATAATAAATAAATGTGTTAAATTAACAATTACAAAATTTATAGCAAAAAACGTTGTATAAATTATAAATAAAAAAAAAACCAACCGAATAATAATATAAAAATTGCGTAAGATATTATTACTAATTTTTTTTTTTTTTTTTGCAAAATTAATCCATTAATTTATTTATTTTTTTTTTTTTGCAAATTCCTTTCAACGTATATCGCATACAGAGTTAATCGAATTTATTTTTTGTTGTATTGCAAGGCCGCCCAAACGTTTAAATAAATATACATATATATATATGTTTTTTATTGCAAAAAAAAATATAAAATAAAATAAATCTTCTGTGCGTGCTTCCTCTTATCCAAATATTATAATATCGTTCTCTTTCATTTGAAAAATCATCAACAAAAAAAAATAAAAATGTATATTATATAAAAAACATCATCAACAAAAACAATCAACAGGTGAAAAAAAAAAGTTAAAGGTGTTCATATAAGAAATAAAATAAAAAATAAAACCAAACAATCAATCGCGTTATATTAATTTTTTTTCTATGGTTAAATTTAAATCATATACATAACATATAATGATAATGAGTTTGTTTGTGTTTTATATGTTTTTTACATAACAGCAGTCGATTTATATACATATTTTAATTTAATTTTTCATACCACATCACATATCCCCCCACATACACAACCATGTATTTCTTTTCCTCCAATTTTTTTTTTTTTTTTTGTTGATTAATTTTTATTATATTTTTTGTTACGAAATATTTTTATTTTGCGATAACATTCACATAAATTATTTTGATAAGAAATAATTTAAACATAAAAAAAATTCAACTATATATAAGAATTTTATGAAAAAACTCTTTTTTTTTTAACAAACGATATTACAAAAAAATAAAAAAACTTCTATCATCATCACAACAATTTAACACTCTCTGCATTCAAACAGACAACATTTTTTTGGCCAAATTATCAAACATATACATTTTTTTAAAATAAATCATTTCAATTTCAATTTATTTTTTTACCAACGAAAATACAAAATGCGTTGTGATTTTTTATTTGAAATATTATATTATAAATTAGTTTATAATTTTTTAAATTATTTTATAATAATTTAATAATCAAAACTAATATAATGATGAATGAAAATTAATAAATTGTTTATATATTATTTTATAGTCACGTAAAATCACGTATTTTTTGAAAATTTATTTATTTTCCGCGACGACGACGATGTTAAAATATACCGACGACGGTCGTATACAAATTAACAAAATATTTGCGGCGGAAAATTATTTTATTTTTTTTTTTCAATAATATACAGAAAAATTCACAATATATATTCGTTTGCGGGTTCGCTATATATATAACACACGAAACACGATGATTTTAATGGTGTCGTTACCATAAATTCAACAAAACAATACTAACTAAAATAAAATTATTAAATTATTATTTAGTTAGCTGCTAAAAAAAAAAATGAAATAAAATAAAATACTAATATATCTATATAGAAATATTTATATTCATAAAAATAAATATATTCCAAGTCTTTGTAGTTGTGAGTAAATTATTTTATCATTTTTGTATTTAGAAAATGTGTATACATTGCAAAAAATGAAAAGCTTCAAAAGTATTATATATATATATATTAAGATTAACCGGTATTGGTTATTTTTATTAATTCATATATACACACATAACATAATAACAATATAATTACGAGATTTATCTTAAAAAGTTATAAAAATACATTTAAATATGTATAATAATGTTTGAAAAAAATAATGATTTTAATGATCAAGCTCTTTTTAACTTTATAACAAAAAAGAAATTAAAATGATCATATAAAATCTGTTCATGTGTGTATTATAAATTGAATATTTTTATAAGATTATTGTTTTCAAAACAAGTAAAACCTGCGAAAGTAGTATATGGAAAATAATTTTCACATCATTAAGGAAAATTGTTTTTCACATAAGCTTTTTTCATCTTTAAGGTAAAGGGTGATTTTTTAGCTATTATCTTTTTGGCAACATTGGTTTAAACAGCTGACGCACGTTTCGTGTTTTGTTTCACTGTCAAACATCTTCAGTTTGGTCTATAATTTAACCATGAATCGTCTTACAAACGAACAACGATTGCAAATTATTGAATTTTATTATCAAAATGCGAACTCTGTTAAGAAAGTTCATCGCGACGAAATTGTATTCAGCGACGATTGGCTCATTTTTGGCTCAATGGGTACGTAAATAAGCAGAATTGTCGATTTTGGAGTGAATATCAGCCAGAAGCATTGCAACAGCTACCAATGCATCCAGAAAAAGTCACAGTTTGGTGCGGTTTATGGGCTGGAGGCATCATTGGACCGTACTTCTTCAAAGATGATGCGAATCGTAACGTGAATGGTGAGCGCTATCGTGAGATGATATCCAACTTTTTTTTTACCGAAAATGCAAGAGCTTGACTTGCATGACATGTGGTTTCAACAAGACGGTCCCACATGCCACACAGGACGCGCAACAATGGACTTATTGAGAGGCGAACATTCGGTGAACATTTTATTTCACGTTCGGGCCGGTCAATTGGCCGCCTAGATCGTAGGATTTAACGCCTTTAGACTATTTTTTGTGGGGCTATGTTAAAGCTCATGTCTATACAGACAAGCCCGCTTCAATTGACGTATTGGAAGACAACATTGAAGCATTTATTCGTGAGATACCGGCCGAAATGTTGGAAAGAGTATGCCAAAATTGGACTAAGTGGATGGACCATTTGAGGCGCAGTCAACGTCAACATTTGCATGAAATTTAATCTTCAAACATTAAATTATATGGACCGTACTATCGATTCAAATAAAGATTTCATGCATTTTTCTGAATTGTATGTGTTTTTTTTTTTTGAAAAACTTTCCTATAGCTTTTAAAAAATCATCCTTTATATTACAATTGCATTGATAATCATAGATAATTTTGCCTTTTAAATATAATCAATTCAATAAAGTACGATTTGAAATAAACCACTTTGAAAACATAAAATGAAAAATTGAAAAAAAATTGATGAAAAAATTGAACCATAAAAGAATAAATTAATTTCACATAAAGGTATGGAAAATTTTATATGCCATAAAACATCTAACAATTAATGAATTCAATCCAATCCCCGTATTTTGTATAGTATATACATTTAAATTTTTGCGTATAACATATATTATTAATTTTTATTATTAAAATTATGATTCAATTGAAATTTACGTAATTATTTTAATTTTTTTATGCAAATTTCTTCTTTTTTTTTCAAATTCATTGAAAGTATATAATTTAGTTATTTTTTTTTCTTCTATGCCTTTGTATTTATTGCGTGGAATGCAATTTACGTACTATATGGAAAAATGTTTGTTCGTTTTTTTTTTTATGAAAATATCTTTAGCAAAAAAATAACGTATCAATACGAAAGAATAGTAAAAAAAAAAATCTTATACATAACCGTGAACGTGAATGAATAATAATTGTTTTTTTTTGCATATTGTTTAAGAAAGAAATAGAGGGGTTCAATTCAATATATAATATATATACTATGATGCATATAAATATTGTTATAGATGTGGTGATGTTTAAAAAGATGTTATGTGACTTAATAATAATCACATTTTATTACATACATATATTTTTTTTAATTTTAAATATGATGTCATTGAAAAAAAAATAATATTCGTTATTTTCTTTCGTTTTATATATTACTTACATACTTATAATGAGGTAATAAACTTAATATATATATAAAAGTTTATGGTTGTTTGTTGTTGATGGTAGATATAAATGTGTTTCTATACAACATCATCATATGGGGATTGAAAAGTTTCATAAAGTCATTTATTATAAGGACTTACAGAGGACTATATTATAATTGCGGTTAATTTTTCTTTTGTACAATTTTCTATTGGGAAATTCTGTATAATTTACTAAGGGAAATTTTGTTTAATTTTCTGAAGGAAATTTTGTAGATTTTCATAAGGAAATTTTGGGTTGTTTGCTGAAGGCAATTCCGTTTAATTCTCTTAAGACGTTTTGTATGATTTAATTAAGAAAATTTTGTATAATTTTCGTATAGAAATTTTGTATAATTTGCTGAGGAAAATCTGTACAAATTGTTGAGGAAAATTTGTATATTTGTAAGGGACATTTTTGTATAATTTGCCCAAGGAAATTCTATATGCTTGTTTAAAGAAAATCCAGTGTGTTTTTCTAATCCAGGATATCTTTGTTAAGGAAATTCTTAAGCAAATTAAGGAAATTCTCTTTAGTTTTCTTAAGTAAATTCTGTATAATTGGCTTAAGGAAATTCTGTATAATTTGCTTAAGGAAATTCTTTAAAATTTGCTTAAGGAAATTCTTTAAAATTTGCTTAAGGAAATTCTGTATAATTTGCAGAGGAAAATTTTGTATAATTTATTGAGGAAATCCTGTAAACCTTTTCTTTTGGAAATTCTTTATATTTTTTCCAACAAAAAAATCTTTATAATTTGAACAATACCCAAAATCACGTAAAACAAGTTAAGATAACATGAAAACTCGATACTGATCGGATGATGTTAAAATAAATATTTTGAACTTTTTAATATCCATACAGACTATAAAAATCAAAAAATATATAACGTAGCTAAATAAGAAAAATTGAATGTATAACAAATAAAGTAAATGGATAAGAAATGTTTTCTTTTAGCAAAATGCCATAAATAACCCTCCGAAATAAAATAACAAAACAAAACCGGTCCTCCGGTGGATTATCAACCAACAACCAAAACATAAAAAAAAAACTCCAAAATTGTTATATTTAAATACAATTCCTTTTTTTAAATAAATAATGTATAAAAAAACAAATAAAAGAATCAACAACGAAAAACAACAATATAAATTAAAACTGGTTGGTTTTATTGTAATGCGAAAATAAAAAAAAATTATTTCTTGGATATTTTGCATGATATGAATTTAAATAAATATATAAAAGAATTGAAAAAAAAAACAATTGCATGTTAAAATTAATTAAAAAAAAAATCGGTTTATAAAATTTTTTTTTTTCATGAAGATATATCAAAAGATTGAAACAACTCGATTGCGAATGGGAATTATTTAAAATAATTTATTTAAAATAAAATAATTAAATATATAAAAAAAATTGAATTAATGGTCATGGCAATTTAACTATAAAATGTCATATAAATTATTCAATTTTAATATCGGATAAAATTGAAAAAAATTTGTCAAGAAATCATTTTGTTCTTTACTACGACCGAATCGGTTTAGCGCCCGTAAAACCTCGGAATTCTATTGCCCGTGTGAGCCCGTAACGAAATCAATAAATCAGGTAATTAACCTTTTAGATGCATTGAATACATATTTAAGTGATTTTGGGTGGTGAAAATCTATTATAATATGTGGATTAATTTATGAAATTTTGAAAATAAAGCAAACATATGAGATAAAAAAAAAATTTAAACTAAAACAAAGTAAGAAAAAATCCTATTAATATGTTTTCAAACAATTGTCCAAGTTGCACTTTAGGTTGATTAGTTTTTAGATGAAAGATGAAATGTTTAATTTAAATAACTGATAATCAAAAGTATATGGGGGGAAATACTAGTTCTCAGGGATACTATTCCATAATCTTGTTGTTCTTGCGGGAAAAATGAATTTCCAAATCTGTTTGTTCGCAAAAAACCAAATAGATACAGAATATGAATGAGCCTTCTGTGACTTTCTCGAATAATAAGAGAAGTTAATTGGTTCAGGAATTAGCTTTAAAATTTCATTAGAGCATTCATGATAATATAGTACCTATAAAATGCGCACAATGAAGCTACTGCGATGGTCTATATGATCCAATGATTCAATGGAATTTGTTATTGTTTCATTTCTGATCAGCGAAATAACGTGTTTTTGGATCTTTTCACTAAACTTCATTGTAGTAATTGGTGCACCAGCACATATGTAGGAATTATACTCTAGAAGTGGTCTTATAGAAGACCTATAAACTTATGCTAAATTTTCAGAATTTGAAGTACGAATACCACTACCGCAGGTGCGTAATTAAATTAAATAATTCACATCTCTGTATAGTAGTGATTCATATTGGAATTTATATTCAATTTAAACCAAATTTAATATAATAAAAAATTTTAATATTGGATATTGTCGCGAATAAACAAATATTATATAGCAATGATAAATTCCACAAAAAAAAAAATAACAAAACAAAAATGTCAAGTTCAAATCAAATTTAATCAAATTAATAAATGCAATTAATTTCCATAGATAAACGCAGGGAATCATACAATGAAAAACAAAAAACCACTCTCATGAATATTAATAATAAGAATCATATACAAACAATATTTTTAAAAACAAAATTAACATCAAGCAAAAACAAAGATTAACATATGAATAAATAAATAATATATCTATATCTTGCAAATATATACACATATTTAAAAATTGTGTATTTACATAAATTTTTAGAAGAAAAAATATAAAACCGCGTCTTACAACCGCCAAATCATAAATTCTCAAACATGGTAAATATTCAAACAAAATTTTTATCTTTATTAACAACAAAAAAAATGATGTCATTTAAAGCATATTTTTTTTTTTTTAATAAATTCATATCGAGTTTATTATTTAAATAAGAAAATTCCAAAATTAAATAATTATATAGTATCATTCAGAAACAGTATATATATCGTTATGTATCGTTTAGCGCCCCCCATCAAAAAATATACTTTTAAATAAATATAATCTTATAAAAACAATTTAAGTCAAATATCAGTTAAATGACGAATTGATGATGATAATGATGATGATAACATCGAGATCATTTTGTTATTTGTATTTGGGTATTTTTTTTTATATAGATCGCGTATATTTTAAAATTTTTCATAATTTGGTCTTTTTGGTTGTTGGTCGTTTGGAAAAGAAACAAAACAACATTTTAATTGGTCAAAATTAAAAAAATAATAAAAATATGATGCCATCAGAATAGATTAAAATTTATGTTAATTTTATACATAAATACTTATGATTATTATAAAATGTTGATAACTTATTCGTTTTTGCGGTGGATAATTTGCTTAATTTTTATGGTATTTGGTAGAATTATTCTAATTATAGTATAAAAAAGATTTTATTTTTTTATGTTGGTTAAAATAAATAAATAAATTATGAGATTTTACTTTCGGTATAAAAAATTCTTTATAAGTTCAGATGTAATAAATTAAAAAAAAAACTTGTTTTGTATAAGTTTTTTTTTTGCTTTATCGAATGTTTTGAACTTGAAATTTTATTTGTTATATTTTTTTTATATCTTCAAATGAATAATATTTTAAAAAAATCGTTAGTTAAAGATCGAAATAACAATAATTTATTATTATGCATGGACAAATCTTTGATATATATATATCTTTGGTTTGGACTTGATGAAATTATTTTTGCATTCATTGATTACGATTAAAAATTCAACATAATGTCTTGATAAATTATTACCTATTAAATAATCATTGATAATGATAAATTTTTGCAATAATAAAATTCCAATTTTTTTTCCTTTAAATATACCTCTATTTTGATATCTTTTTATCATTGAATAAAATAAAATGGTATTAAAATTTATTACAGTATAATTTCCTTTTCACACACATATAAAAACCAAGATAAACAGAATTTTGATTATTCTTGAGTTATTATACCAGTAAATGTATAAGAAATACAAAAAAAAAAACATAATTTAAAATATATCACTTTCATTTCATGTATACTATATCAGATAAAAGTAATTAACGATTAAAACATGTTTATGTAAACTCTCTATTTCTGTTTTTGATTATAGAATTGATATAAATGAATTTATTTATCTAATCGATTATAAAGGGTGATTTTTTAGCTATTATCTTTTTGGCAACATTGGTTTAAACAGCTGACGCACGTTTCGTGTTTTGTTTCACTGTCAAACATCTTCAGTTTGGTCTATAATTTAACCATACTTACAAACGAACAACGCTTGTAAATTATTGAATTTTATTATCAAAATGCGAACTCTGTTAACAAAGTTCATCGCGACGAAATTGTGTTCAGCGACGATTGGCTCATTTTTGGCTCAATGGGTACATAAACAGCTACCAATGCATCGAGAAAAAGTCAGTTAGACAATTTTTTATGGGGCTATGTTAAAGTTCACGTCTATACAGACAAGCCCGCTTCAATTGACGCATTGGATGACAAGATTGAAGCATTTATACCGTGAGATACCGGCCGAAAGTCCATTTTTCGGAATTTTATGCTTTTTTTTTTTTGAAAAACTTTCCTATAGCTTTATAAGGATTCCGATTATTTTTAAGTACGTCTGCATAACTGCGATCGTTTAGCATTTGACATTTTTAAGCATTCAGTTTTTAATACAAAAAAATTATTAAAAAATTTAAATAATATAAAATTAATTGAACTTTTCCGTACGAAAATTGAATGCAATTTTCCATTTTTCGTTAATTATCTTGTAATGTCGTGTATTACAAGACAATTCAAATTTGAAAAAAATGTTCACTTAGAAAATATTTAAATTGAACAACATTCATAAAAATGAAATGATAATAAGTTAAAGAATCGCATATTTAGCAATAAATTTTGATGAATCTCAATAGAATTATATTCTTAAAAAATATGTTTTGTAATCATTAAAAAAAATTAATAAAATAATTATGTTTTTTAAAGTTAAATATTTTGAATCATTCTGACAAAGAATTAAAAATATCCTTTTTATAATATTACATTTTTGATTTAATGTTTTTTAAGTAATGGAATCCTTTCCATTTAACTATATACTAATTGTAAGTCAATGTCGATTGATAAAGCAAAGAAGATACCAGCTAAAATACAAGAAAGGATAAAATCTAAATTTGTTTGAAATATATATACACTATACATTGAAATTTTCCTTATTTATAATAAAGAAAAACGTAATCTCTAACGTTAACATTTCGTAATAATGAAAACAATTGTGTACAATAAAAGAAACAATTTCTTTCATTCAATGGTGTGCGCGCGTCGTCGTAAACGTCGTAAATATACAAAAATAACACTTAAAATCTCTATATTAACTCTTTTTAAATCTTTTTAAAATCAATCAATAAATATAATAATAAAAATCAAAAAAAAAATTCTACTCACCAAACCATCAATAGCACCACCATTTAATTCAATTGCTTTGTGTAAACGTTGCGAAAGCATTGCAATTAATTTTTGATAATCTTCATTTAAATTGTCCAAACGTTTACTATAAACAATACTAGCACCAGGATCAGCATCAGGTGGTCGCATATCTTGACGTGGCGGTGAAAATGACGGACGTGTTTCCACCAACCAATCCAAATAATGTAAACATTTTCCATCGTAAATCTGTTGTTGTCATCGTCGCGCGATCGATGTCCAGTCCATTTGATGATGATTTGTTGAATTTTTGTGATTTGTTGTTTGGTTTGGTTTGGTTTGGTTTTTTTAATTTGTGTTAAAAATTGTGAGTGAGTTATATTTTTAATTATTATTTTTGTTATATTTATTGTTAGGTGTAAATATAAATATAAATAAATATAAATTGTTAATTTATTACTGTTTTTTTTTTGAGTTATTAAAATAATTTCTTTTAATTTTTTTTATTATCAATATCAAATCAAAAGAAGTTATTTATTTTTTTTTGCTAGCTTTCTCATTGCAATTATATATAAATTTAATTTTGGTTTAATAAATTCTAACCCCATCGCCGTTGGATTAGTTTCTTTATTTAAAATTTTGTGTGAAATTAAAAAAAAAAAAAAAATTAGGCGGCACTTTATTGTTTTAAAATGTCTTTTTTTTCTTTGATAATCGATTCCAAAACAATAAAACTTGTTAATTAATAATAATTATAAAAAAAATACTACCCCCATAACAGAAAATTTAATTTAATTTGCATATACATACATCAGAATATATATTTGAATAATAATTATTCTTTTTTATTATTTGTTTCTTCTGTATCTGGTTTTTGGTTTTTTGCATATGACGAGTTTATTTATTTTTTTAATTGGCAAATTTTACATTTTTTTTTAGAGTTATTAACAAAAATTAATTCATTGCGATTAACTAAAATTAAAAATTCCCTTAACCGGATGATACGCTGTTTTTATTTTATTATTAATAAAAAAAAACTAATAAATAGTTTTTTTTTTGGTTGTTTAAATAAAGCTTTAATTAGTCAAATAGACAAAAAAAAAACTCACATTTTCTTATACAATTTTTTTTTTTTAAAGCTTCCTATTTTTTATATTTTTTTTTTAATCGTTCATTTCAATGTCTTCAAGATATTTTAATAAATAAGTAAATAATTTAGGGGCGGCTTTAGAGAACGATTAAACATACAAAATGCATTTCAACACGCACACAACAACCCAATAACAAACATTCCTATCTTTATGACAAAAATTATTTTTCATTTCATAATTTGCGTCTCTTTCTATGGGATACAAACAAAACATTTTCACTTTCATGAAATACAAATTTCTATTTCTATACCACATAAAATCCAAAAATATTTTCCACTATTTTGAATTTTAAATTAAAAAAAAAAAACCAAATCGTTATACATACCTTAGCTTCACGAATTAAACGTCCTCCATTAAGATTGACTTGTTCAATCTTTGGTGTTCGTTCAATGGCCGCACCAAGCATATCCTATATATCCATGATTAATGATATTAAGGAGGAATTTTTTTTTAAATTTAATTAGTATTTTTAATTCTTAATTTTTTTTTTTTTTTTAAATAATTAATGTGTTCTAATAATTATTTATTAAATTTACTACTACACTAAAAATAAGGTTTTAATTTTATTGTGTGTGTTTGTATAAATGGGGAAAAAAAATTTTGTGTGATTTTTATGGTTTTATTATATGATTATTTTTTCATTCTCCACTATTTAAACAATTTAATTATTATTAATATTTGGTGTGTGTGTGTGTTGTTTTTTCGTTGTAAAAAACAAAATATACTACAAATATATATAACAACTAAAGTGTAAATTAATAATTAATCAATTATTTTTTTATTATTTAATATATTTGTATTAATATAATTGAATTAAATTTGCTACTAAATTTTTTAATAATATACAATAATATGTGAAATAAAAATAACTACGGTGTAATTATTTAATTAAATTAAAAAATAATAACTTTAAAAATATTTACAATATTTTAAATGATGAAAAAACTCTATACGATTGAAAAATATATATTTGGCGGTGGTGGTGTATTTTTTTTATTTTGTTGATACAATCAAAATAAAAATAAAACATAGTATAACAGTGACATAAATTACAAAAAAAAAACTCATACAAATTATCACAAGCACACCACAATCAATAGATCAACAGAACGATATAGAACAATTCATCACATTCATTTTTTATATATATAGATAGAACATGAATTAAAAATCCCATTAAAAAACAATATCACAAAAAACTTATATAAAAAATAAATAAATGATTGTAAATGAAATTAAAAACTAAAAAATGATTCTGTGTATGATTCTATTTTTTTTTCTTTTTGTTTTTTTGTGTATAAAAAAACTAATTTGAAGAAAACAATTTTATTAAATAATTTAAAAACACTTTTATACTTACATCCAATTCCAGGGCAGATGTTGAATTGATTGGTAATGCTGATAGTTTTTCAGCTGCACCATCTACCCAAGTTTCTTCAGCCACAATACTTGATTGTAATTTGGTCATAATTCCAATAGCGTTTTCACAACCGCGTAATCTATAACGATGACGATGATGGCAATTTGAAAAATATTAGTTTATTTTAAAGCCATTTAAAACCAAATATTCAAGAAGGATTAGTTTATTATAAATAATATAGTACAGTATTAAAATGTGTTTGAAATAATAATAATACAAAATTAAATTCCATACCTATCGGCCAATTGACCACAAACATTATTCCATCGAACATTTAAACGTTCAACATTTGCATGTAAACGTTTCAGGTCACTTATTACTTTTGTTGGTACGCCCATACGTCCCAATTGATCGGCAGAATCATTCATTTTATCAATTTGTGGTTGTTGCTGTTGTATAACATCTTGTAATTTTGACAATTGTTTGAATACACTTTGTAGACCGTCCAACGTTGATGGCATCTCTTGTTGACGTGACAATGCACCTTCCAATTCCGATATAACTTGTTCGTTATCCTCGAGACCGGACAGTGCACCTTCCAACAATTTCAAACGATCACCATGTAATTCACTTTGTTCATTCAATTCCTTCCATAAATCCATTAAATTATCTAAATTCTTTTTCAATACTGGTGTTTTTAAGGCTATCGTACGGAATGTTTCTTGTAAATGTTTTAAATCCGGTTCCAATAAACGTAAACGACGACGATAATCTTCATGGATTTGTATGGCATGCTCTAATGAATCTAAATCCCGTGGTAACGGTGACGATATTATATGATCCAATTCACGTGCCATATCTTCCAATTTATTTTTAAATGTTATACATTCTTCGGTAAAGATTCGTGTCGCTTGTTTACTTTCCTCTGAAATTACAATCAGAAAACAATAAATAAAACACCCGATAAATATAAACGATAAATATATATAATTTAAAATACCCCGAAATGATCGAAATAGTTTTTTCATTTTATTTCAATTGATTTTCTACCCCAAACAAACAGAATATACAATATTTTAGAATCAAAAATAAAAAAAAACAGATAAAAACAATTCTTTTACTTTAACGAACAACGATCAAATTTCAACTAAAATAAGATAAATTCTGTTCACTCAGATATTTTGCTGGAGATATTTTTAATTTTATGTCATAAAATAAATAAATGATCATATATAAAATATAATTTTCTAAAGTGAACATAATAATTTTTTATATATTGTACACCAACCAATTGGACTGAAGAAGAGAATAAATTGAATTTAATAATCTTTATAAATTGAAATTGTTTTTAAAAATGTTTTATATAGATGTGTTTGTGTGTTGTACAGAATGAAAAATGATATGAATAATAAACAAAACAATGTAATATTTTTTTTTGATCTATTTGTTAATATGTTTAACCTTTAGAATAGAATATGTTATATGTGTATCATCATCATATGTATAGTAAACATGCAATCTTTCTTCACTTTTATTCGTTTTTAATTTTTAGCAATATTCTTTCTATATAAATAATATCTATATAAATGATCAAATCGATATAATTATTTAATTGAAAAATATGACATAAATTTAACCAAAAAAATAAAAATAAAAATTATATTAATCTACCTACAACAAAATAATTGGACAGTGACAAGTGTTATTATTTTATTTATAAATAGATTATGACCACCATCCATCGAAAAAATAAAAAAATATTTATAAATAATTTAATTAAAAATTAATTGAATGGTAAAATAAATACTATAACTACAACATTTGTAATAATAATCATCTATATATTAAATAAAATAATAATTCTATTTACCTTCGGCACGTGCACGTCGTTCAAAATCATCAAATAATTTATTCACTTCTTCCATTTCACGTCTTAATCGTCGTAATTGTGGATCCGATGGATCACCTTCGGATAGTAATTTATCGGCATCATCATTTAATGCACGTCGTATGGCTGTACGTTGTTCGGCGCCCATTGCTAAAAATTGATCGAAATCCCAACCTTTAACAACTTTAATTGTGGCAAATATCATATTTTGTCGTAAGCGTAATTGTTTCTTTTGCCATAAGGCAACCGAACGATCAAATAGACGTTTTAAACGTTCAGCCGCTTCGATTGCCTCTGGATCGGGCGGTGGCAATAATAAACATGCACCGGGTACGGGACCTTCAACACCCTTCGATGAACGTACCTTCCATTTTACCCGTCCGGATGTATCCAATAGCGTACATGTTTCACCCTTTTCTAATGTTATATTACCCTGTTGTTTATATGCACAAATTGCTTGTACTGGCATTTGTCTTGTTACCGGTTTATTACGTTGTTTTAATGGCACTATTGTTTGAGCACGTTGTTGTAATTGTTGTACCGTATCACTGAATACATTCAATTCTTCACGTAAATCTTGCATACCCCGTAATAATGTTTCACCTTGATCCAGTCCAAAATCGGATTGTGAATATTTTGTATTTAGAATTTCATCACGTCTATTTTTTTTGTTTTTTTGTTACAAAACACAAGAGTAAATTTTTAATGAAATTAGTATTTTTTTTTTCATTCACAAAATATTCTTTTCATTTGAACAATGAACAATGAATGTCTGTACTTACTTTCCCAACCATGATTCGGCTTCTTTAATTTCAGCAAAATATGCATGATATTCGGTGGCATGTTTTAAATGTACCTCTAAACATAATGTTAATTGTAATAACCATGACCATTGAGTTTGTAATGCTTGTAAATGGGCTTCAATACATTTTGCAGCCGGATGTTGTTGTAATAATAAAGCTTCACCACGATCCAATATCGTTGCAAAATGCATTTCACGTTTTTCCAATTCAGACATTAAATTCTATATTATTGAGGAAAAAAATATAAAATTTAATTTAAATCTATAAGAATTTTATAAAAAAAAAACTATTTTTTTGGAAATGAAAACAACATCAAAAATATTGGTGGTGATTTATAATAAGTAACTAAAATGTGTGAAAACAAAAAATTTTCGTGACATTTATGAATCTATCTAATTTTGCATTAATAAGGAATTGTGTATTTTTATTTTATTTTTGTATACTCTTTTTTGGGGGCATTACTTGGGAATGTACGTGCACTTTTTAAGATAGTTTATCAATTGGAATGCAATTGCAATCTTTACGATAAAAGGATTGTTTGGTAAAACTCATTTGTTATTTGATATTCCACAATATATCAATTCATATTATCGTTTTCCTTTTTCATTAAAGTGATTACCTATATGATGAATTAGGATTTGATTATTAATTTAATATGATTTTATTTTGTTTCACCTTTTGACAGACTTTTGCTAAACGGACTTATTATTTGTAATAAGATTTAAATACTTTTCAGAAATTCAATTATTAACAACAATTCTGAAAACCTTTTTCATTACTTTAAGATAAAATCTCCATCATTATTACTTTTTTTCTTGATATAACAATCAAAATCACTTCACAGATAATTGCAAAGGATAAAATAAAATCATCATGCAATAAAACTAAAAAAAATTGTTGAAGCAAAATCAAATGCTAATAAAAAATTTTAGATTAAAAAATAAATATGAAAATTGTATTGTATATGATCTAAATCAAAAAGGTAAAAAAAAAACACACGCAAACACACACGCCCATAAAGGGGACACACTTAAAAATGCCCTTAAACAATGTACTCACATCCTCTCCATTTCCATACGTTCGCTTGAAATTAAACTGAAATTATTATTTGATTCTTTACTATACTTAAAAATTATCCCAAAAATTTTTTTATAAAATAAAGATCCAACAGAAAGAAAAACGAAAAACAGAAACGAAAAAATCTCGAAAACAAATTAATAAAAAAAAAAAAACCAATTTAAGAATTTACCTCATAATAACGATGAATTGATTGTACATCTAAATCTTTAGCGGCCCAATCACGACCAATTTCAATTTGTTCACGATCATTTAACCACTGCAATTCAGCACTGGCGGCTGCCAAAAAATTTTGTAATGCATCCAAATCGGATAAACGTTTTGTTGAAGTACTCAATAATTCAGCGTACAATTTTTGTAATTGAGTTAAACGTTGTTGATACAAATTTAGTTCTTCACCGGTGAAATTCGCCTGTTGACGTTCCGCATGTACAATTTTCGAATGGAATTTATCAATTGTACGATGTTCCTGTTGATGATGTTCCAATTCAGATTTTACCGATGGTAAATCTGAACCATAATCGGCTGCATGTAATTGTTTTAATTTATTTTGACACCATTCCGTATATTCTTGTAAATCACGGAAATATGGATTTGTATCAACTTGACGGGCTTCAATGACGGTACGCGTTTGTTTTGTAACATGTGTCTCTTTTACCGGATACCGTAAACCCGATAATTTTTGTACAAGATTTGTGTGGAATGTGGCTCGTAATTGTGACCAACGTTGATGTAATTTTGTTACTCTGTAGAGAATAAGAGAATAATAAATAAATTAATAATAAAAACCTTTTAAAATAACCTTTTAATTCAATAAATTTACTTTTTCTGTAATTCATTCGCCTGTGGATATCGTTCATTTCGTAATTCCAAACAATCACCGTTCATGTCTTGTATCGGTTGTTCTAAATGTCGTATTTCCGTTTCTAGTGCTTCAACCATATTTTTTGCATCGACCGGATGTAAATGTTCAATACGTTTTGCTTCATCTGAGATTCGTATTTCTAAATCGCTAATCTTTGAATCGGTATGTTTTATATCACGTTGTAATTTATCGGCAATACGTTGTAACCGTTCTAAACGTTGAATTTCCGATTGTAATATTTGATCACGTTCGGCAATTGCCATTTGCAATGAATGCCATCCCTTTTCCAATGCATCCGGTCTCAATTCCTTTTCCACTTCAATTTCACCAATTGCATCAAAATACTTTTCCAATTCACTATAAATTTGAAATAGTTTTTGTTTGTCACGTTGACGTGGCGGTACATCATCCGCACGGAATTGATTTAAATCACTTAATAGACGTTTCATTTCGATTAGGGTCGCCGGGAATGTTCGATCTTTTAACAATGATGTTTTTTCACGACACCAAAACAATAATTGTTGAGCCAATTCTTTGTAATCGGAAACACGACGTTGTGATTCAATATCAAATAGGGGATGATATGATGGTGGTTCTGGGAATACATCATACAATGAACTAATGTATGTTATTAATGATTTTTCATCAGGTTCATTTGTGTCAACATCTATAAATAAAATTTATCATGTTAATTATATTCATATATTATATAAATTCTTAAAATTTTCTTATTCCTTTTATAAATATATTCTAAAATAAAATATCATCAAGAACTATAATAAATATACAATTCTTAAATCATTTCTATTCCCGAAGAATATTCCATTGGAAAATTCATTTATAAGAAAAAAATATAACAATTCTTTTTCAATGATGAATGAAAATTCTGTATTCTCTATATGGGAAATTAATGAATTTAAGTATATACAATAAATTACGTTGTTTAATCGAGTGTATAAAATTAATTTTTAAATAATAAAAATAGTAAATGGCCTATATTAAAATAAAACAATCTATGTATTATAATTTAAATTAAATGTGATTATTTGCACATCAATCAATAAAACACATTACAAAAAATTAAAATAAACAAACAAAAGATGTAAAAAGACAATAAACAATTGATTAAAAAACACATAATATTTAATTTATGCAATATTACTACAATCATATTTATATCTATCGCTTCATATATGTGACAATTTAACTATCCGTAACGAAAACAATGTAGTAAGTAAGTAAATAGAATATATTAATATTTTTATTTATATATTTATAATATATTATTATATTGCAAAAATTGTCGACTATTATTAATATTATTATTCATCATTGTTTATATTTTTTAGATCATCTTTTATTTGAGAAATTTTGCAAGGTAACAAAGTCACAATGATAATAAAACAGAAGAAAAAAACTTACCTTCTGGATCTAATAAACGTGTAACACCAAATTCTTTTTCAACAACATTGAATGCCGTTTCAAGACGTTCACGTGGTCGTGCCGCTCTTGCTTTTCGCCAGTCAAGCAAATCGGGACGATTACGATGTATAATTGCTGAAAATGCCAAACCATCACGCCATGATGATGTAAAATCATTAACACGTACATTTGGATAACGTGCTGTTGTACGTTTTGCCCAACGTAATAATGCTTCACGTGCAGTTAAATTATCTTCTTGACCAATAATATCTGATATCTGAAATTTAAGTATATTAAAATATAAATTACAAAAAAGATAACAACTTTCAGAACTAAAATACATTTAATTATAATATAGTAAATTTTATCAATAAATTATTATTTTTATTTTTTTGCATAAAATTATAAAAATTGGCAGCAAAGAAAAAAAAATAATAGATATATATTTTTTAATTTGAATTACACATTCATCAATTTTGTGTTTGTTTGGTTCGATTATTTTGGTTGATTTAAGAGCAGAAAAAACAAAAATAAATATATAAATACATTAATTATATTTTATATCAAAAAGTAAGATGATAAGAAAAAAATGTTAATTTGTTTATTGTTATTAATGTTATATATATCTTTTGTTTATAGACGTGGTGGTCAGATATTTTTTTACTTAATATATTGGCGCCATAAAATTTTAATTATAATTATAAAAACAAAAAACTTTCAATCAAGAGATTATTTATATATTATTTCTGTGTGTCTGTGTGATGATTGATTTCTATATTGCATTAAAAACATGTATATATAAATAGAATTTTATCAAATATTGTATTGAATTATATTTTATAGAGATTAACAACTACCTTTTGAGATATTTTGATGGGGAAAATTATAGAATATGAATAATAATAATACAAAACATGAGTTTCATGTACATGGATTCGAATTGTTCAATTATAAAGGGTGATTTTTTAGCTATTATCTTTTTGGTAACACTGGTTTAAACAGCTGACGTTTCGTGTTTTGTTTCACTGTCAAACATCTTCAGTTTGGTCTATAATTTAACCATGAATCGTCTTACAAACGAACAACGCTTGCAAATTATTGAATTTTATTATCAAAATACGTGCACAAGAAAGTTCATCGCGACGAAATTGTGTTTAGCGACGAAGCTCATTTTTGGCTCAATGGGTACGGAAATAAGCAAAATTTTCGATTTTGGAGTAAATATAAGCCATAAGCATTGCAAGAGCTACCAATTCATCCAGAAAAAGTCACAGTTTGATGCGGTTTATGGGCTGGTGGCATCATTGGGCCGTACTTCTTCAAAGATGATGAGAATCGTAACGTAACTGTGAATGGTGAGCGCTACCATGAGATGATATCCAACTTTATTTTTTGCCCAAAATGCAAGAGCTTGACTTGCATGACATGTGGTTTCAACAAGACGGTGCCACATACCACACAGCACGCGCAACAATGGACTTATTGAGAGGCGAGTTCGATGAACATTTTATTTCACGTTCGGGACCGGTCAATTGGCCGCCTAGATCGTGCGATTTAACGCCTTTAGACTATTTTTTTGGGGGCTATGTTAAAGCTCATGTCTATACAGACAAGCCCGCTTCAATTGTACAAAACAATCCTGAAATATTTTCAAATATATTACAGTTATTATGATAATAATCATCGATGAAAAATTAATCCAATTTTATTATATACAATATTTGATGACTTCTTTCTTTTTTTATGGACGAGCATAAAAGAATCAATTGATTGATTGATTGATTGTTCTTATTTCCTTTTTATTTCCTTATTTGTTCAATTCTATTTATTCATATTTAGATTGGTAAATATTATATTAAGAAAACTCTAATATTTAATCTACAAATATTAGAATATGAATATAAATAATACATAATCAACACTCTCAAATACACCATTTTTATTATAATACATTTTATATTAGTAGATATAAATAAAAATCAATACACAATTGACGATGGCGCCAACTTAACTTATTATATTTCTTTTACAATTAATTTATGTACATAAATACATAAAAAGTTAAAATAATAATAATAATAATAGTAAATTGAATAATTTATTGTAATATTATTGTTAAAAAACCAAATTTGTTTCGATTGCGTATGGTGGAGGCAGTCAGGTAAATATTTAAAGTATAAAATTAATAAAACATTTAAATTAAATTTACTTTTAAATGATATCATCCCGTATATAAATAATAAAATGAAATGTTATATAGTCCATTAATAAACTCTTTAATAAACTATATTTGGTAAAAGTGCTATTATTAAACAAAGTGTTTTTTTTTTAAATAATGTATTTAAATGTAAAAAAAAAAACAAAAAATTATTAATTCAAGATATAATTAAACAATTTTATGATATATGAAAACTTAAATTGAAATGTATAAAAGTTGTTTCCCATGCTACAATATTTAAATCTATTTTATTAAAAGTATCAATTTCCATAATAGCAATGATCAAAAACTATATTTATAATAATTAATGAGAGTTAAGTTAACATGTTACAAAAATGTTACGATAATTATACAAATAAGGTGATAAAAAAAAAGAAATTGTAAACAATAAACATTTTTTTTTTTGGTTCACCGACGAATCTAATGAATTTTACATGTGGGCATTCATTACTATTTTTGACTAAAAGAAAGCGGCGTTCGCACACATTTCCTACATGACAAATTTTATAAATATGATGTAAGCACAATCAAAATAAATTAGCAAGAACAATAAATAATATTCATTAGGCTGCTATATTTGTAAATGATCTATTTGGAAAATAAATCATTTGCATGATAAATAGAGGATATCTTCTATTTATTGCCGTATAGCAATATTTGAGCAATACAAATCATTGAAAATTTCTCTTTTGTTGTCGAGCGTGAGGATAAAATAGCAATAATATAGATATTTATTTTTTCTTCTGTATGAAAAAATCGCAATAAATTAACGATATGTATTGCGTATTTGTCTTCCAGACGATACAGAAAGAAAACAACTAAAATATGAATCTATCTTCTTTTTTTCGCCAAGAAGTAATATTGATGATATGCGTAGAAGATAAATAAAAATGATAGCGTAACTTAGAATATTCAAATGTGTTTATTCTTGTTAAAAATTCAGCGAGAAATCAGATCAAATTAAATCAATAGTCATTTGATCCTGTATTGTTGAAGTGTTTTAAAGTTTTTATTAATATTAATTCTTTTAAAAATATTTGTTTAAAGTGCAATTAATTTAAAGTGAATTAAAAAGTGCAATTTGCATCTTCCACGAAATTCGCGGATTATACTTTAAGAGGATATTTAAGCGATATCTTCTATTAGTCTTCTTGGTGTGTTTTGCTTTCGTATTGCGTATGGAATACGAAAGCAATACACAAAGAAGTATTGCATTCGGGACACAATCCTTCCCGAATGCGGTTACGAATTCGATAAGAAGATGTTATCTTCGGCGATAAACTTTATCTTCCTCGCAATACGTTGGGCGAATCATCTTGCGTGCTGGGTTACATGGTTATATACAATACATTTTTTTCCAACAAAATTACACACAGATCGATCATCATAAACGGATAGATGATCATCAACGGACTAAATAATATGATTTAGTTGAAAAAAATTTTCTTATATATAAATATTACATTGAAAAAACGACGCACACACAAAAAACAAAAACACAAATATAAATTAATGTAAACATGACAACATAAGTTAAAAATTACATCATCAACAAGGTTGGATTGTTGTTAAATGGTTTAATTTTATTTATAAATACAAATCTATATATATATATAAATAAATAATAAATAAAAAAAAAAATTATATATAGGTGACTACTTGTGGATTATATTTTATAAACACACTACACAACAAGAAGAAGAAGAAAAAAAAATCAACAACAAAATCATCAACATGGATATAAGAAAAGAATTGCTGTCTTTTATAATTAAGAGGGTTTTTTTTGTTTACGTGAAGATATTCAATGAATGTTATTTTATTTTTTTTTTTGCTATTTATTTAACCAATATCTTGATCATTTTTTGTTGTATAATTACATTAGATGATCTCTTTTATATATATATATTAATGAATATAGTATCAGAAAAATTTTCTACATAACTATTTATTGTATAATTTATATATGTATATAGAAATGTTATACTTTACCATATAAAAAAAATATATTATAATACAGATAGACGAAAAAGGTAATTTTATCTTCTATATGTTATGTAATTTTTAATGTTTTTCAACAATCCATTTATTTATAAAACATACAAAAATACGAGATCTATTGCATTTACTATTCTGCAACAACTATTTATTTATTTATTTATTTTCTCAATTATTTCCATATATACATACAGACAGAGTTATTTAAAACACCGTCATTCATTCATATTTTTATCATTTCATTCATTCATTCATATTCAATTGTATTGTATAATTATTTATATATTATTGCAATTGTATATAATAATACTAGTATATATATAAAAATTAAAAACACATACACATAGTGAATATGGTGGAATTAGAGATAAGATAAGTGAAAAAGAAATTTGATATATTACAAATTATTAAACGCTTATATAATAAATAGTATAATATAAATAGTATATTTATTGTATATAAA
The DNA here is from genome assembly GCA_958336335.1 of Dilophus febrilis. Taxonomy (NCBI): domain Eukaryota; kingdom Metazoa; phylum Arthropoda; class Insecta; order Diptera; family Bibionidae; genus Dilophus; species Dilophus febrilis. Next base: position 10,085,507 of record OY284472.1, on the reverse strand, counting down.
TGTGATATTTGTTGTTTATTTAAAACAATTTCTATAGAGTATATCTAAAAACAATCTTTATTGGGTTAGGTATAGGTTTATTTTCCTCATATTTTTTTCTTTATAAACATCTTTCTCAATATCTTTTCAATTTATTATTATTAAAAAAAAAAAAAAACTAAATGTTATCTTAATCACATGACATATCTCGCATTTCTTTTATCTATGAATTTTTTTTTTGGTTTATTTTTTGGTCATCCACCAACGCAAAAATACATTAATCGTAACAATAACATATCGACAAAAAAATGTTTGCTGAATAAGTAAGAGAGAATTTATTAGTAGCAAGATAAGATGAGAATGTCTAAGGTATATTTAATTTGGATTAAGAAATTACCTCCTTTATTATTAGGAATGGCGATTGTTTCAGTGATGGTGAGAATGACTAGAGATATAACATTGTTAATTTTGAAAAAGTTAGTATTTTTTAGATATCAACATCTTAACAAAGTTAAATCAACCAAAATATTTGGGTATCTACAACGTTTTCTAGACAAAATATTTCAATTTTATCGCAGATCGCAGAGATGAATGATGAGATACCCTGTATAGTGTATATAATGTAAATGATGTATTGTACTTAATATGTGAATTATATATTCAATATCATTTCATTTTCAATTAATATCATATATTGCATTGACATGTAACATATGTTTTTAAATTACATATTTTTAAAAAACAAATATATTGAATGAATGAATGAATATATGAATAATATAAACAAAAGGTAAAAAAACAAAAGACAGGTAACAAGTTACCATTCATCAATCTATAATTATACAAACTTATATACATAAATCAATATAGATATGTGTTTACTATATATAATATTATTTAATTTAATATATATCTATCTTACATCATTTTGCAAAAAAAAACCCCCCAAAGATTTTTCATTTTATACAATTTTATAGTACAAAAAATTTCATTTATTTACCATATATACAAAAAGGTATATTGAGAAATTAATTGAATTCTGCAGTTATGAGAACTGCGACAACAAAATAAATAATAGATGAAGTAACACTAAACAAAACGCAAGTAATAATTAAAATTAAATGAACTGACGACACCAAATACATAATTATATATAAAAAAAAAAATAAATTTGCTAAAAAGTTATTTATACATATGAGAATTTAATTATTTTGATACATTTTTTTTTTTTTTTTTGTATTCTCAATTCAATTTTTTCATCCAATAATTATATAATTAAATACCACGAACATCATATAAATAGATCTTTAATATATATTTATAATAATATATGATTAATGATATTTATTTATATATAATTAATTACTAAAATATGGTAAAAAAATGTATTAAATTCAACAATTGCTTAACTAAAATAAAACCACAACAAAATTTTCCAAGTAGATCACATTCGTGGTGATTGGTTGTGTTGTGAAAAATGTAATTGATAAAGTAAATATAATAAAATAATTTATCAATTGATATATTTTAAAAAAAATATTTAAAACCAATCAATCAATCGGAATATTATTATTTTCAATCAATATTATAGAATTTCCATTTAATTTTCAATATTATATATAGAACAATTTATATAGGAAAATTAGGAAAATTAAAAGCACCAAAAAAAATTTAAATATAAAGGATAAGATTTGACGGTAATGGTCAAAAGGTATTTTAATTTGTTACTACTCTAACCACTATTATTATATCGGACACCTTCTATTTTATTCGAATGCTCGATTTTGAGATGCCAAAAAAGGACTTCAAACAACAATTTTTTAATCTTTCCAATTTTAATTCATAAAAAATGGGCATTAAAAAACAAGGTAAAAACATGATATGAAAGTTACAATTGAAGGATTGAAGAATTCCAAGGAAATGATCATTGAAATTAGGAATACAAAAACACCGGATGAATGTAAAAATTTAGTAAATACCACGTTGAAGAGAATGGAGGCTATTTTTGGCATCTCAAAATCGAATCGAGATTCGAATAAAATAGCAGGTATGTATATTTAAAAAATTATAATTGGTTTTTTTTTAATTTAAATGGAAAATTGAAGAAAAACAACGTAAACATTTTAGAGTTTTCATTGTGAGATTGATTACCAGGGAAATTTTACGCATGAGAAAAAAGTTAAAAAAACTGATTAAAATACTCTATATTTCAAATGTCCTCTAAACTGCCAGCGATTTGCTATACAGAAAAGTAACATGCACGTTTAAGAAAAGTCTATATAATTGTAATCTTAAAATTAGTTTAATTCTAAAAAGATGTTCATGCAGAAAAATCTGCAGGGGTTATGTATTGAAATTGATTTTCCATGGAAAATTTTTAAATTGAATACAAATTTTTAACATTTATGTTGCGAAATATTTTTCAATAACATTTTCATCTACATAAGATTAAAAAATATATTACAATTATATATATATAGAATACTCTATATTTGAAGATCACATATAAGATTTAATGAAAATATAATATAATAATTATATATCGTATAAATAAATTAAGTATAATGTAGGCTGACCACCATATAATATTTCATATATTTTGTTTTATTATAATTTTACATTTATTAAAATGTTATTATTATTATTATGATTATTATCTACCTATGCACATTTATTTGTCAACGATATCGATTTACTATATATAAAATATATATATATATATACATGAAAATTACAAAAAACACCTTCATATACTGACTGATTGATTCGAATTAAGTTACAAAACAAAATAAAAATCTGTTCTTTAATTAATATTTTTTTATTTTCTACGATTTGTTTAAATAATGTTTTGTGTTTCAAACTATATTAAGAGATAAATTCAATGTTAACCTGTTTTACAATATATATATATTGAACTCCTCCACACAAAACGATTATTTCAGATTTTATTTTGTTATAATTATTTAATTGAATATATTAACATATTTACGTTAAATATTATAGTAATTATATTAGCAATTTTTTCTGTATAATAGAGTGTTGTATTTGCATATGCAATTATTTTTTGTGCAAAATTTTTATAATTGATCTTTTTTTAAATAACTTATTATTCTGTACATATTTTTAAATATATTGATAGTAAGTTTAACGATATATAAATAATAAAATTAATTTCATTTTCAATTTGAAAAGATATAAGAAAGAATTTTCTATAGATATAGTATAAAATTAAATCAACCACATACATGAAAAAAAAATAAATACATTTCTAGACAGAGTCAAAAATTGTGTATATATACTACGAAATAACATTTATTTAATTAAATTCTATATATTTTGATGATATTATAATGATTATAAATATATTATATTTTCCATGTTAAAATAATATTGTTCACGATTTTAATATTAAAACAGAACTAAAACTAAAACATTAACAATCAAAAAAACACACCCGTGTTTTTAAAATAAAAATAAAATTATAGCAAAATATCCATATAAATAAATAGAGGAAAAAATGCAATTGAATATACAATATTTAATTTAAAATCGCAGTTTGTTCATGTTTATTTTTATAATAATGAAAAAAAAAAAAAAATTTGTATCATGATAAAAATTCAGGTTATTCTCAACATATGTATTTTAAAAAAGCATATTGTTAAAGTTTTTATTATAAAAATAAACATAAAAGATATTATAATAGATTTAGAAGATTGAACAAGACGAAGAAAAAAAAAATTTGATTAACCTTTGAATAATAATAATAGAAAAGTTAACTTTCTTTAACATATAATGACATTTTTTAGGTATTTTTCTCAACTATTATTTGTAACAATATAAGGTAAAAAATTGGATTTTAAAATCATATATTATTCAGTTCAGTTATTACCATTAACACCAGCAGCACTATTTTTACGTTATCTGTTCAATTACTCGACTATGCCGATGACATTGACGTCGTGGGTAGAAGTATGGGTGCCCGTAAAGAAGCGTTCTTACTGTTGGAATGTGAAGCTTCGGGAATGGGATTAAGGGTAAACGAGCAGAAAACCAAGTATATGATCGCAACAACGAACAGTAGATTTATGGCACAACATCAAAGCGTATCAATTGGTCAGAACAAATATGCAACGGCGGACAGGTTTAGCTACCTTGGAAGCAGCATAAACAGCGAAAATGATATAGCGGAGGAAGTTCAATCCCGGATTGCTTCAGGAGGAAACAAGGCCTTTTATGGTTTGCGAAAGATGTTCTTCTCGAAGAGGTGGCGAAGGGATGGTGGCGTAGGCGGTTCGATTTCGAGCTATATAAATTATACGAACCGAACCCGACATCGACATCGGTTCATTAAGATTGGTCGCCTGAGGTGGTTTGGTCATGTGGCACGAATGGATGGCGATCGTATACCGTAAAAAATGCTGGACAGCAAGCCGGGCGGATCTAGGAGAGTGGGAAGACCGCAAGGTAGGTGGAAGGATGAGATAGAAGCGGACCTTCGGGCCCTCAGCATTTCCAGCTGGCGGACGTTGGCGGTAAATATGTCCGGTTGGAGGAGGCTGTTGATGGACGCCAAAACCAATTGTAGGTTGTAGGCGTACTGAAGTAAGAAGTAAGTATATTCTTCAGGTTATATGTCTCTTTAATTTATCATATTCAAAAAATGTTATAGATACAATTTTGTTTGTTTTGTTATGATCTATATACAATTCAAAACATATATTCTTTTATTAAATAAGATTATTTAGTTTTGTTTGGTATAGTTAATAAAGCATTATCTCAAGGAACGAGCTAACAAGAATTCTACACATTTTCGATATTGGGATTAAAAAATCCCAAAAATATATAAAAAAAAAAAACAAGACAGAAAAAAAAACTACCTTCGTTCGTTTCGGTTCAATGGCTTCCGTTGTAATGTAACCAATTTCAGTTGTACGATTTTGTGCGGTATGCATTAAATTTTGATTTTCAGCATTTTCTTCGGCACGACTTAAGGTTGTCACCTTACGTACAATATGAGTGGTTATACGACGATGTCCATCCGGAGCACGTTGAGATAATTTTTTCGATTCAAAACTACTACCAAGCACTTCCGTTGATGATCGTTTATTTTTCGTTATCGACTGTAACGATTGGACATTATCCGGTACATTATCGTAACCACTATTCCGATAGGTAACCAATTCACGACTATTATTATTATTATTACCATTTGGAATGGTGATCTTTTTTACATTATTATTTGTTGTGTTAGTGGTTGTTGTTGCCGATGGATATTCCGTAATTAATGCTTCAATTGTTTTCTCATGTGTAACCTGATGTTGAAATTGAATATTACGTTCATCTAAATTTGTTGTAATTGCCGAACCTTTTGGTTGTTGTGGTTTTTTATAATTTGATTTACGTAATATTGAGGTGGGGGGTTGCGACGATTGTTCAATACCACTACCATTAGCTCTTTGTATAGGTATTATTGTTGTGGTTCCCGTTGTTGCACCACCAGATGATAAACTACTACCACCACCATTAACGATACTATCACGTTTTGCCTTCATAAATACACGTCCAGATGGACGAAATTCATCATCAATTTTATACATTTTCGAATTTGGAAAACCAAACAATCATCAACAAATTTTTATTTGTCACGTATTTTATATTTTGAATGTTTTTTTGTCGAAAAATCACATAAACAAAATTTTATTTTTTTTTTTTATAACTTATTTTACTTTGTATAGATTTCGTTTTGTTTGTTTGGTTTTTTTTTTGTTTACATAAATCAAAACGCAATGCACACAAACAACACACTGATGATGAAAATTAATTAATCATTTCATTTAATGAACAATTTTTTTTTTATTTATCCATAAATTTAATTCTGTTTTTTTTATTGTATATGTTAATGTTAATTAAAGTAATAAAATATATATGCAAATATGAACATTTCCTTTAATATAATAATTAAATTGAATTAAAAAAAAACACTGACAATTAATTATATAGTTCTTGTAGTATTATTTTTGTATTTTTCTATTACCAAATATCAATGGATATATATATATATATGAAAGTACATTTATGAAAGAACGGATATAACGGCAGTATACATACATGAACACAAATATAAATATAAACAATTTCTCTTTATAACATCATGACAAGGTAAGGTAAACCTGACAACAATTGAAAAGAAATATGTTTTTTAAGGAAAAAAAAAACAAAAATAATGTTATTTAATTTGTTTTTTCTTTTAATTGCATTTCGAAATTGCAATTAATTTATTGAATCCCATCAAGAATATCAACAAAATATATCTATATAACTATTTATACAAAAAAAAATGTTTATCCAAAATCAAAATAAAAAATTTACGAAAACAATTGAGCAAAAACAGTAATAAAACCAAAAAAAAACACACAATAAACAAATTAAGATGATGACGACGACGACCGACCGACGAAAACGATACGTTCACATCGAATACCGGAAAATAACTAAACAAATCATCATCACATATATACAAATTAATAAAAATTATTTTAATTTTTATTTATTTTTTTTTATTAAGTGAAATATACTATTATTATTATTCAAAAAATAAAAAAATTATTTATTTAAAGTATAACGAGACGACCGTAAGATGTATTATGATGGTATAGAGTTCATAAATATTAAATATATATAGATATAATAGATAGATTTACAACCGCGCACACAATACCATTTTCAAGATCGTCGTCGTCGTCGTCGTCGTAGTATAACTTTTAAGTCAATCTAAATATTATTATTACTATTATTATCGATATTGTTGTTGTTATTATTATTATTATTATTGTTATAAGTAGGTATATATTTATATAAATTTTGTATATCTATATTGCAAAAAACTTAAATTGAGAATTTTAATATAATAATCAAAGTGTATAAAATAAAAAAAAATCAATCTATAAAATAAAAAAAAAAAAAACAAAGTAAATATACATAAAAAATAAACGTGAGCGGACAACTTTTTCACTTAAATATTTTTTTATTATTTTATTTTTTTTATTTTTTTTTTTACATCAGAAAATAATATTCTATTCGCATATAGTAAGTAGTATATATAGATATTTTTTATTATGGAAAACAAGAGTCCAACTATTAAGATGACCATATCAGGTTATATATAATCAACACACAGAGGTATATGTAATTTAAAAAAAGATAATTTATGCAAAAACGTAACGTAAGCTTTTGGTTTTTTTATTTAAAAATCGTTAAACTATTGTTTGTTTTCTTATATATATATATATATATATATATATATATATATATATATATATATATATGTCACAATTGAACGTATAAACGTTCTCTGTTTATGGTTAGAATTTAAAGGTAAAAAAAATACAGGTGATTTCGAAAAAAATTATTAAAATCCATAGAGAAATACCCCAAAATTGAATATGATTTTATAGTTTTTAGTAGACTTTCTCAAAAAAACAAAAATCACCTTTAGAATTTTAATGACAAATAAAATTCAACAGATTATTTGTCAATACACCCACCTACATTTTTTTTTTATATATAATATATATCTTAATTTTATTTATCACATTTTGTTATAATAAATATATAAGTATAATATTGAATATCTAAAAAAAAATGGCACAGACATTCTTATAAGGACCAATTATTTTTATTTACAATAATATGATTCAAAAAAAAAAAGAAAAGAATTACAAGAATTTTAACATAAAGAGTTTTAGTTCATATATAAACGTCTATTATATATAGACAAATAAGGTAAAATATTATGTTTATTTGTTTATTTATTTTTCCAGAATAAATTCATTAATCATATGTTTAACATATGCATATCGTATTTCAATACTGTAAAGTCCATCAGTAACTATAAATAACAAATCCATTCTCAAATGTTCACAATGATTAAATTAAAACCGGCAGTGAATGGATTATGGGAAAACACTCATTAATAAAAATATTTAAGGAAATTTTTCAAGGAATTTGAGAGATTTTTTTGTGGAAATGTTTTTTTCAAATAATTCTTTAAGGATCTGTAAACAGAATTGTTTGTGGGTTAAGAAACCTGCTATAGAGATTGTCCCTATATGATGATTGTTAAAAAACTCACGAAATATTTCATGAAAAAAAAAACTATAATCAAAAGTATTTTTAAGGAAAATTTACAAATTTCTTTAACAATTTCGTTTGTTCAGGCGATTCTAAAATAAGTTAATTTTATTAATGAATTATTCACCCGCAATGTTCAAGATTTAATTCAAGATTTAATAGATTTAAAGATAAATAATTTAATATTTAAAAATAATCCATTCACCCCGAACAACAACAACAACAACAACAACAACAACAACAAAACAAATACAAAAGATTGCAATAAAATTAATAAATAATTCAACAAACATTTTTTTGATTAATTGTTTATATTTGAAATTGTATACAAAAAAAATAATATTATTAATATAAATTTTCAGAGATTTGTTGTATTATAACTTCTTTTTTTTTTTATTCAAAAGTAACAATCGGTCAAGCACAACAAAATAAATAAAAAATAAAAAAATGATCATCATCATTGCATATCATATATACATACAGTGGTGGACAGTTAAATAACACTGTACTGATTCATTACACCAAATATTTTTGGTTTAACAAGTACAAATTATATGTATACAAAAACCGATAAATTTCCCGATAAGGGAAAATGTGTTATGTACCGATGAATCAAAGTATAATCGATGTGAATCGGATGGAAAAGTGCAATACACATAATCGTCCAATACACATAATAGAAGGGAAAATGAATCAGTATATGTATAAAAACATACTTGAAAATGCAATGGAACCATATGCTGATGATAATATGCTACTCAAGAGGAAATTTATACACGATAACGATCATCCAAACTCACCGCTCGTTGCATAAAAAGATGGATGGATGGATGGAAATTATAGTGTATTGGATTAGCCCATACAAAGTCCAGGCTTGAACCACATTGAGAATTTGTGGGGAGATGTCGAAAAAGGGATTAATGAAAATCGACCAACAAAATGCCATCAGATCGATGCAAACGTTTGGTTGAAGTAATGAAATGAAAGTTTTGCCAATAAAATATTAAATCAACTTTTAATCAAATTTTTATTTTGTGATGCAAATAAAGCCAAAGTTCGTGGACTGTGCTATTTACATGCGACCACTTAACTTTAAGAATTTTTTACGTTTTATGTTCAGAATTTTTTTGTTAAAGAAAATATAGATATTTATTCACATTATGATTATGAAATTATGTATTACTGTTTCATTTCTATATATTCCCTTCCAGTCAGTTTAACACTACTGCTTCCATTTGATATTTTTAAGAATTCAATCCAAGAAATTGGTGTGTGTTATTTAACTGACCACCACCGCTGTATATAAATCGCAGATATTTTGTTAATAAAACATATATGAATAAAATTGCAAAAAAAAAAAAAAAAAAAACAGAATATACAACATTTCCATTTATATATTATATATTTTCACTTATAAATATTAACATTAACATATAATCATAAATCCGTGACAAAATTTTATTCTTTTCTATATGCATACAATAAGCAGAATATATTCCATTCAAATGAGAGAATAAAATAAGGTTATATAATTAAACGTTAATATACGTATTAATTTTTTTTTTTGGTTTAAGGTAAAAATGACGTAATTTATGCAAATATTTTTATACAAGTTAAAGTGCACCACCACTTGGAATGGTCCAATGAATATATATAATAAAAAAAAAAATTAATTGAGGAGGTGGTAAAAAATAATAAAACTTCTTATTATAAAAAAAAAATATGTACATATATATAAGAAAAATAAAAACTTTATATGATAACACACAATTTAAGATGAATAATTAAAAAAGTTCTTATATGGGTAAAAAAAAATAAATGAAAAAATTCTACAATAGACCAAATTAAAAACGTAAAATAAACATATGAAGGGCAGTATGTAACAAAATTGTTACTCCTACACATTTGAAATTACATCATTTGAAGTTTGTTTTTTTTTTTCATCATATAGAATTGGTTTGCTGTGTTTGTTGTGTACCTTTAGTAGAACAAGGTCAATTTGAAAAATAAATATAAAATAATTATATATCGCATATATATATTAATAATTCATCTATAAAAAGCGAGTCATATATACGCGTCTCTAATGATCATGAAAATTGATCAATTTTAAATAATAATAATAAATAATTCAATACTTTTTTTTATATACCATACTTTATTGGATTATGATTTATGAACATTATATATCTGTTTGGTGTCGCGAATAAAAAAAAACGTTGGTTTAATTTTATTGTTATTATTATTATTATTAATATAGAATTTATTGTAAAAATAGGTTTATTTTTCAAACAAGTGACAATTATGATATAAATTCTATGTGTGTTCATTTGCTAATTTGCATAAATAAATTCTTTTAAAATGTAAATTTAAACAGAAATTTTATACCGCCTATAAAAATTACGTTTTTTTCCCATCAAAATTAAACCAAGTATTTATTGAATGTTATTGAAAGACTTTTATGGAATATCAATAATTTATTTGTAAAATTCTAAATACTACATCCATTTAGTGACGGGCAATAAAAAAATATGTCCATATGGTCTAAATCTAAACGATAAAGGTGTTCTTAAGAGTTAAATGTAAAATAATAAATTAAATAAAAAACAAAAAATCGAAATTATTCGGACAAATTTATCCCGAAAATGAAGAAAATTGGAAAATTTGATTTTTTTTTATTTTGTAAATTAACTATCCATTATTTTTTCACAATTTTATTTGCATACGTTAAAACCTCAATTTCTCATTTCACAAATAATTCAGAAACTTGAAAAATCACTTGATTTGTTCAAGAAATTCATAGTCGAAAAGAAACATGGAAATATTATTGATGGAAAATCGCAGTAATATCTTTGAAACAAATAAAGTAATTTTCCAATTTTCTTTCATGAAAAAAATCAACAAATTTATATTGAATTTTCAATTGAAATGTAATGAAAATAAACAAAACAAAAGAAGGAATGCAATTCCTATATTGCAATTCAGATTGTACAAACAGAAATTTCAAAAGATACAATTTAAGAATTAAACAAACAAAATCAAAAAATGCATAAAATATCTTTATACATGTTAAATAACGAAGAAATGAATTGACACATTTTAAAACGTGAATTTTATATTTAACATACTATATATAGAAATAAATTATTTTAAATACTATACACAGAATGATTAAATTAATTTGCATGTTAAAAAACTACAACGTGAATTGTTGAATTATTTTATATATAAATGATGATATTTGAAAAAAATATATCATAATATATTTAATTAAAATATTTCTATAAAATTAATGTAATATCTCCGAAAAAAAAAATACAATTAACAATAAAGATATCTTCTTATGCTTAAGAACATATCCAAAATTATTCTATATAGTAGATATTTTAAATAATATTATATTTATATATAGTTAATAATATAATTATAATAGTAATTTTTGTTTTTTTTTTTGTATCTGTTTTGGGAGGTCTTAATAATATGTTATAAAATTAAGAAATAATAAAGTCATTATATATTTATTTATTTTTTGGTTTTTATATAAAAACTATTTAAAAATACAGTAAAACTTTATCATTTCTTTATAACAACATAAAAAAATTCTATCTAGAATTTTTACTTCATCCAAAATTATCCTTATCCAAAGTACCATACCATAAATTTTAGAAATGCTAAATCAAAACTTAACCGTAATTCCTTTGAACACATCATTTTTTTTTTTGTTTATATTAAATTAATTAAAGGAAGAGTTCAAAGCATTATGAAATGAAAACAGACCTATAAAATTTCAACATAGAAAATTACTTCTTTAATTTAATATACATTCTTTAATATACCGTAAAATGGGGTGAAGTGGATCAAAAATTGTGCATTTTTCTTAGCTGTGACTATTAATGATTCCGGAAAATTTCGGGAAAAACAATTTAAGTTCTTATGTCCTTCTAAGTTGTTCAGTTGTCCTTCTAAATTCAAAGAAAAAAATCTTAAGTTTTATGGAACCGGAAATAAGAGCACTGAAACACCGATCCACTTCACCCCACATGATGGGGTGAAATGGATATGCTTTGTTTTTATCACCATTTATTGTTGAACGATTGAATAGTAATTTTTTAGATTGCATTATATCGATAAACAATACGAACTTAATGAAATGCGCTAGATGAAATGTGTTAGTATTCATTTCTAAAACGTCTAATTAGCTATAGCAATGAATCGTTTTTAACAAATATTTAACAATAAAAATGATTGATTTCGTTAGGTTTTTGAAATGCGATTGAAATCATTTCAAAGAAATATCATCTAATTATATCAATTTTATAGTTTGTTTAAATTTTATTTGATTTTTAATAAAATAAACAAAATTTATTGCATCGTATAGTTAAGCTTTCCCGGTGCCTATTTCTTTTTTATATATACATTATCCACTTCACTCCACAATATTTAACATTGCACAATTTTATTGTTTTAAATCACCTAACAAACCAATTTTTTTTTTATATTTCAATTGTAGCACTTTTCAGAAGAGTAGCTAAGCCACAGTTTCTTTCATGATTTTTTGTAGATAGAGTGTTTTAGGAAAAATATTGTTGTATATTTTTTTTAATTGGATAAAGGAATTAATACATCATTGTGAGAAATTAACTGTAAATTTGAATTGTGATTTATAAAACAGGAATTGTTCTTAGAGTTCACAGATATTTGCAAAATTATACAAAAAAGATTGAGGGATCAACTTCACCCCAGTTTACGGTACCTTTGAAATCAAATGCTATAATTATTTGAATTTTACCTGATGATGAAAAATCTAAATTCTTATAATGGCATTACTGTATCTACTATCGGTATATAGAGTTAGATGAACGAATGAATGTATATTATTATTATTAACTATATTATTAATTAAATTGAATTTATTTTGAAGAATTGGTTTTTATAAGAAAATTGTAGAGTAATTATTATTTTTATTTTTTTTTCGAAATGTCATTGTACAGCGATATTCGTCAGTTCGTCGGTAAAAAAAATGTATATATATATTTAAAATGTAAAATGATATTATTTTTACTTATATAGTAGAGTTATGCATATACATTTTTATTTTTTATTTTGATATACAAGAACAAGAAGATGATGATGGAAATGATGAGTCATATAATAAGATCCATTTATAATTTAAAATTTCAGTACAAAACAATACAACTTTATTTAATTTCGTTTTTTTTTTTTGGTTTTTGTATCAAGTATCGTTGCGTGCTTTTACTATTAAAATGTATAAAGGTGAAGAGGTTATAAAACCACATCTACAATTTCACGAATTTTATTTTACAAAGAACTTATGGAAAAAAAAAATACTTATTACAGTTTTTTTTGTTATAATTTTTTTAAAAAAAATAAATTGATGAAACACGACGACGACGACGATGACGACGAAGTAAAGAAATTAATTAGATTATAAAGTAAAAGCAAAAAAAAAAATTGATTAAATATTTTTACCAAGGCGATTGACCTACTACTACTATATAACTACTTATATAAATAATATTATAACATTTTATCGAAAAATATTTATAGAATTTATAAAATTACGCAAAAATATTTAAATGATTTTATGTAATGTATATAAGATAAGAAATTGATGTCATTCACATATAATTAAAATGCATTATCCATATATATATATATATATATATATACGTATACATTAATTGTGTGTGTATATATGCTAAATGGCTTAACAACTTGTTTTTTTAAATTTAAAAAAAAATTTAAAATATGCAAAACCACCTTTTATATAATTTATAATGATATCGCATAGATAATCTCTTCGTTAGTTTATGTATACGAAAAAAATAAAATTGTATTTAATCTGTATTTATGACAGGTACAAGTTAGAAATAATCAACATAAAATACAAAAATAAAATAAATATATGACATCATATCATCTTCATGAACTATAGTGTATATTATATGAACAAGTTATTTGCATTTCTAAATTATAATAAACAAATTTTCGTAAAAAAAAAACATATTGAAGACATGAAGAACATGAAGAAGAAAAAAAAACAATTATCACATCATTATGTTTATTTACAATATATATATGCGTATATTTGTTTAGCGATCATCGCACAATCACCATATACCTCAAATGTCAACAATCAATTAACTTAAGGAAGTAATTTTCACAAAATATATCTTATATATATATTTGAGGTGATTTATGATAAAAATTTATTATTGATAGTTAAATTTGTATTAGGCAAAATGACAAATCTATATATGAAAAACATCTAATGTAATAATGCAATTGGTAAAACAATTGGAATTCGAATGTCCGATTATGAATAGTAACCAATAATTATACATGTATAATATAGAGATTATGAAAAGTTATCGTATAACATATGAATTAATTAAAGAAATTTCACTATAGTTTTTCAAAATTTCTTACAAAGTACCATACTCTTTAATTTGCACACACTGTACGATATTATATTGTTTATTGACATTGACTACCGAATAATTTGATCAATAAAACTATAAACTATATCATATATAATCAAATTAAAACAAAAATTATTGTAATATTTATATCACTCCCCACAAATACAACAAAAATAAAAAAAAATATATTATTGATATAATTCTATATTTTTAAACGAATGATCAATATAAAAATCTATCAAAAAAAAAAACAAACACACCTTATAACAACAACAATAATAATAATAATAACGACAACACACAATAACAACTATTTTTCTAAAAAAAAAATAAAAGTATTGTGTAATTTTTATTTTAAAAAAATTTGTTAATTTAATAAATGTATATAAAAAATAAAAAAATTGTCATCAGTAGATCTTTTCTAATATATGTATATGAATTCGTCGTCATAGTCTTTTTTTTTTTTTGTTGATATACCCATACTGTGTAATTATATATTTAAAAATAAATTATATCAGGTAAAAATTAATATCAATACAAAGACAATTTGTTATCTATTTCTTTTATTAATAATAATAATTAATTAAATATTGTTTATTCTCTTTTCACACAAAAACAAAAAAAAATAAAAACCCGCACCACAGAAACACATTCACTAATACAAATGACAAACAAAAAAAATTGCGATGCAATTGAACGAAAAAAAAAAAAAGGTAATTCAATTAATTATTTTTAACAACAAATAAAAATCAATAATGAATTTAATCGGATGACGGGGAAGAACCCCATGAATGTTTTAGATTTTTTTAGTTAAATAAATAAATAAATAATTAAAAAAACCATACAAACAAAATAATAATAATAATAATAATAAAAAAAACTCGAGTACACACAAATTACCACCACGTACGATAAAATTCAACTAAAAAAATATACATAAAAAAACAAAAATGAAAATATAACAACAGAATGTTCAACGAAGAGTTTTTTATTTAATACTGACACTTTTTTTTTTTATTTTTATATACTTTATAATTTTATATATATATCTATATATATAGAAAAGTTTTTAATATTTTTTTTCATTCAACTTTTCAATGTAAAATAAAAAATACAATAATTTTTTTTTGTAAATAAAATTATATATATATATTTTGAAAGAGAGAATAATTTATTTGAATTGAAATGAATTGCGGCGGCCGAATGTGTTTTGTGTTGTTTTATTTTTATTTGATGTATATAATGTAAAATGAATGATGGAAAAAATAAAACTATGAGAGAGTTAATTTATTTTTTTTTTCAAATTTACCTCACAATTAATTATAAAGGTAAAATGTTATAATAATAATCTAAATCATATATACAATACAAAAAAAAAGTAAAAAAACATTGTGTAATTATGAAAACAAAGAATTTTATTTTTTTCTATTTTATTTTTCTTAATCATCTATTTCTTCTTGATCTTCTGCCTTTTTTTATTCCTTCTACTTCTATTATCGACCGACACACAAGACAACACAACCAACAACATTTGCATTACCCATCATTACTATAATCTGTGAATTGGAAAATTCGCACATTCAAAAACAAGGAACGAACGAACCAACGAGTAAATAACAACCAAACAAGTATATATATATAATTAATAATATTCAATTGTGCATAATGGAATGGTATATATATATATGCAGAAGAAGAATAATATATAAACGTATACAGGTAAATTTTAATTGTATCTATAAATACAAAAAAAAAGAAAAAAAAGTAATTCATTTTATATACCACATCGTCACACTATGCATATAAAATAATTTACATATATATTTTTTTTGTTTATGTATATAATATTATATGAACACTGAACAGGTATGCATTTCAATTACTTCATTATATAAATAAAGATATAAAAAAAAAACATATGTTATCTCTATTGCATATAAAATAAATAACACATCTGCTGCTATATAATAAGGCGAACAGACAAACCTATATGTATATAAAAAATAAATCACACCGACATTAAACTACTTAAATTGTTTGGTCAATTAACAAGGAATTAGGAATTTAATGAATATATGGAAGGCATACTTTATTTTTTACAGGAAAGAACTTTTTAATAACTGTTTTGAATCACAATATAAAAATTATTGGATATTTTCAAATCTATTTTAATTTATCTACTAAAAAGTTGATATACCGACCGGTAGAAATGTTTTTATTTTTGTTTTTTATTTGAAAAATTATTACTGCAATATAACAACTATATACGATACATTCACCATTACAATTTTTGTTTAAAGGGTGATTTTTTAACTATTATCTTTTTGGCAACACTGGTTTTTGTTTCACTGTCCAACATCTTCAGTTTGGTCTATAATTTAACCATGAATCGTCTTACAAACGAACAACGCTTGCAAATTATTGAATTTTATTATCAAAATACGAGCTCTGTTAAGAAAGTTCATCGCACCGAAATTGTGTTCAGCGACGATTGGCTCATTTTTGGCTCAATGGGTACGTAAATAAGCAGAGTTGTCGATTTTGGAGTAAATATCATCAACAGCTACCAATGCATAAATGCATCCAGAAAAGGTAACAGTTTGGTGCGGTTTATGGGCTGGTGGCATCATTGGACCGTACTTCTTTAAAGATGATGCGAATCGTAACGTAACTGTGAATGGTGAGCGCTACCGTGAGATGATATCCAACTTCTTTTGCCCAAAATGCAAGAGCTTGACTTGCATGACATGTGGTTTCAACAAGACGGTACCACATGACACACAGCACGCTCAACAATGGACTTATTGAGAGGTGAGTTCGGTGAACATTTTATTTCACGTTCGGGACCAATTGACCGCCTAGATCGTGCGATTTAACGCCTTTAGTCTATTTTTTGTGGGGCTATGTTTAATCTCATGTCTATACAGACAAGCCCGCTTCAATCGATTCAAATAAAGATTTCATGCATTTTTCTGAATTTTATGTGTTTTTTTTTCGAAAAACGTTCCTATAGCTTTTAGAAAATCACCCTTTATATATTCTATTTTACCTGTACAAAGAAGTTTTGCTAACGTTTATATAATGCATTATATTTATACATATATATATATATATATATATATATATATATATATATATATATATTTTAATACATATACCTACTATATCTGTAGAATAGGTTGGGAAATTGTATCATTTTTATATTTTTTCCAATTGACTTAACATAAAACATTATTATAATATATATTTAGTATAGGTAAGGTAAAATTTTTATATGAAATACAAAATTTGAGAGAGAATGTTTTTTTTTTTTAAAACAAATATCATCATCATCATATCTCATATAAAAGTATAAAAGTGTAGAAGCAAAAAAAAACATAATTAAATAACAATTTTTTTTTTTTAACAAATACATTAACGGAAAAAAATAAATACAGGTAAAAATTACAGTACGGGTCATATAGTTTCGTATTCAACAAATATAATAAAGGTTTGCCAGTTATTCAAAGAAAATTTTCTTTTGATTTTCATCAGGAAAATAAAGGAAAACTTTATCTTATGAAATTTGTAATAAATGGGGTAATTATTCTTTTGGAAACATTTCAATTTATAGATTTTTTTTCCATTCCACATGAAATTCCATTTCGATTTCAATTTTACAAATGTTTCCAAAAAATACCCCAAATAAATGGAAATTTAAATGAAATTATATAAGACATAAACTATCAAAACAAAAATTTCCATTCTTTCAAGTATTCAAAAAGTATTCAAAAAACAAAAAAGAAAAATAACCAATATATTGAAAATGTATGTATATTATTTGGTGAATTTTAATTTGGTAGATTTGAATTGATTCGCAGTTCCACACACATCAAAAACATAATATATATATAGAATAAGAATGATTTTTTTTGATGAAAATAAAACATTATGTCACTGTGATTGACCTTAAAAAAATCGCGATTTCATATAGCACACACAATAGATATTTTTATGATTAAAATCATATAGCTTTATTTTTTATGGTATATATATATATATATATAGATAAATAAATATTGTACGTTACCGTACGTTCGTATATATTCTTCGTACATTTACTATCTAATCTTTTACTTTTTTTTTTTAATCAATTCAATCTTTTTTATAGATTATTTTTGTTTTTTTTTTAAATACTAATGCACAATACTAAACGTAATTTATTCGATATTTTTTTAATGAAAACATACATACATAATTTATTCGTAATCTAAATTCTCAATATATTTATATGTATATTTGTTCATGAATGTATTTCTTCTGAAAGATTTATATTACAGATATTTCTACTATTTAATGAATCGTATCACATATTAATAAATATATAAAACAATGCAATTTCACGTCAAACACACATATGCAGAATTAAATATAAATTGTCTTTCAAAGTTCTTCCAAAGTTTTTCATACAAAATATAATGGTATTTATAAAAAAAATTTGACCATTATAATATCGGACACTTTTATATTATACGCCACTATAATCTCCTTTATAACACCTCCTTTGGCCTATATGACAGCATCCATTCTCTTAGATGTGGTATTTACTAAGTTTTTGCATTCATCCGGTGTTTTTGTATTCCTCATTTCAATGATTTTTCCTTGGAATTCTTCACTCCTTCAATTGTAACTTTCATATCATGTATTTACTTTGTTTTATTAATGCCCACACGATTCTATGGGATTTAAATCGGGACTGTATGGTTGTTTTTAATCTTATTATTAATAAGAATAATACGAAATATTCCTAAGGAACTTAATGTAACTAATTGTAAGTCTACCGTATCAGATATTTAAATAAAATGTGGTTTGACCGGTTCATTTGAGATACAGAAAGTGGTGTAAAATTTTATGTTACTGATCGTGAGAAACGCAACTGGGAAAAAATAGGAGAACTGCAGTGAGTGATATAACTCTAAAATGGTCAACAGCAATCCAAAAAGTAGCACGAAACTGGACAAGGCAATGGATTCATAAACCGAACTATATGAATATAAGATAAAAATACAAACATAGTTTATTAAATAATGTTTTATCCGTAATAATAATCCCGAATAATTTTTCAGCACAAATCAAAGCCCCTTTCAATTGTTTTGCAAAAAACAAAACAATAAACAATTTTGAGTTCTGTGGCAATGGGATAGCATTATATTTTGATGATTAATGTAAATTTGTTATTGTTGGTGATTCCGATAATCGAGTAATTCACACACAAAATGAAGCATTCCATCGTGATTGTTTAAAACGCACTGTGAAATTTTCAGCCAATTATAATTTACATTTCAAAAAGAGTCGTTTCTTTGTTTTAATTTACTTACTTAATTTTATTAATTTACATTTCATTTAGTGTACGGTTAGCTCCCAAAAACATATTCATATATTAAATGACTATCTTTTGCGATCGACTATTAAATTATATTCAAACGGCGAATATACATTTCAATAAGATGTTACTCTACCACAAACCACTAAAGCAACTTAGAACTGGTTGGAAGCTAAAGAAATGTGTATAGAAATCCCCTTTTAGTGATGGACACCTTCAAGTCCTGATTTAAGTCCAATCGAATGGATGTGGGCATTAAAAAAAAACAAAGTAAAAACATGATCCGAGAGTTACAATTGAAGGAGTGAAGAATTCCAAGGAAAAATCATTGAAATGAGGAATACAAAAACACAGGATGAATGTAAAAATGTAGTAAATACCACGTCTAAGAGAATGGATGCTATTATAAGGGCCAAAGGAGGCGTTACAAAGGAGATTAGTGGCGTATATAATATAAGTGTCCGATATTATAATGGTCAAATTTTTTTTTTTTAAATTGAATCATTTTGAATTAAATTCCATAACTATAATTGAATTTTAAAGTTTTTTTACTTCTGTCTGCGCAATTATTTAACTAAAACCATCATTTTATGAAATAAAATTAGCAGGATTAAAAAATTATTGTTTAAAGTCCTTTTTTGGCATCTCAAAGTCGAGCATACGAATAAAATAGAAGGTTTTCGATATAATAGTGGTTAGAATAGTATATATATAGTGAATTATATAGAAATCAAACAATTGACCAAACATATTTAGAGTTAACGATACATTTGAAAAACTCATTATAATAAATGTTAAAATCTTCATCATTATATTTAACAAAAAAAAAAAACTAAATAAATATAATAATTTTGGATAATTTTTTGCCCATTTTACTTGTATTATAATTTCATTCATTAATCATTTTAAGTATTTCATACCGAATATATGCGATATAAAAGCAATTGAGCTTAATCTAATTTGTAATATAATAATAATAGTAGAATATATATTTAGTATTTGATATATGGATAACAATTCCATATGTAGGTAATTAACGAAATTACACAAAAGTAAAAAAAAATAAAAAATAGATAATTATATATAGAACCGTTTTTTCACCCACCCATCATAATTTTTTTTTTAGCCATTCTTTCGAGTTTTTTCTATATTTTCTTTTAAGCGATAATAATAACATGTAATTAAAAATTTTGAAGATTGATAAATGAGGTTAATGAAAATTATACAGATATATAAAAAAATGTATGGCAATTTTTTTAATATTTTGATTGTAAAATTCTTACAAATATGTGGTGAAATAAATCAATTTGGTTTAGAAATTAGATGGATTTAAATTTTTCAAAAATATTTTGATTATAACATCATCGTTTTCGTCATGTTAAATATTTGATTACCCTATATGGAGAGTAAACTCGTGTATTTCTCAAAAAAACAAAATAAATAGTTTGAAAATATTTGCAAAATAATCATCGTCTATATTATATTTTATATCATAATTAACATATGATACGGATAGATTCAACTTCCTTTCTATTAGAGACTCTATTTTATTTTTTTTTTTGCATGGTTCGCTGAACTAATATACATTTTACTGTATTAATATTTTTCTATTTTTATTTTTTTTGTGATTGTGAGTTTAACATTTATTTTAAAAGTACTTATATATATACTCTCGTAACAATGCGATGGATGACGTTCAATCAAAATCAACTTTTAAAAGTATATAAACTAGGTATTTTTTTTTTTAAATTGCAATAAAATATGTATACCTGTACAATATATATAATAGATATATTATAATACAACCAGTATACGTTTCCATATAATAATTTATTCATATAATTATGTTCAGATAAATTTATAAAATATAGAGAAATAAAATATGATATTTTCTAAAACAATTTTTAAAATAAAATAAAGAAGAAAACAAACAGGTCATATAGAAATATTTATTTGCTTATAGAGCAGTATATTCATTGAATATAATTTATATACCATTTGCAAAAAAAAAAACCGAATAGTTTAAAATACCCACTTAAAAAATACTTTACTTCCCACAAACGACGACGGGCACAAACAATGTTGTTTTTTTTATTATAATTATTATTGGTGTTCTTATATAAATGTATATAAATGAGTATTATAAATGATTTATTTTATAAAATCATAAAAGAAGGAAGAAAATAAAAAGCGATTATATTAAATATTTATGTGTATAGTTAATAGTTTTTCAATTATTGTTGCAGAAAAAAAATATTTATAAATATTATTAAAAAACAATCAATTATTATAGTATTAAGGCACAAAACACAAAACATATATATGAACTAATTTAACACTATATATTTTGAATATAAATTTATTTATTTTTTGTATTGGGACCTTGCATTGATAATGTCGATCAAAAAACATAGTTTTTTGAGTCGAATTGTCACTGGCGATGAAAAGTAGGTGTATTACGACAAACCTAAACGTAAAGCATCATATGTTGATCCCCAGGCCAACCATCAACTTCACAATCAAAACGCCAGAAACTTATGCTGTGCATTTGGTGGGATCAGAAGGGTGTCGTGTCTTATGAGCTGCTGTTAAAACCGAATGAAACGGTTACATCTGATCGCTACCGACGACAACTAGGCGATTGGGCAAAGAAATTGAACGAAAAACGACCATTGATAGCTCGAAAACACCACAAAGTATTAATGCACGATGACAATACCAGACCACGTCGTGCAAACATCGTTAAGGAAAAAATTAAGAAGCTCGGTTGGGATCATCTTGTACTCTCCAGACCTTGCTCCTTCTGATTACCATTTGTTATCAATCAATGCAGGTCAGCCTGACAGATGTACGCTTTCGAAATGCTGAAGAAGTGCGAAAATGGGTCCATGAATGGATTGGGACAAAAGATGAGGTGTTCTTTAAACGAGGAATCAACAAACTTCCATTTTATTATACAAATAAATGCCAGTTTCAAGCCAAAAAATCGACATTATTAATGCCAGGTCCCAATATATTGTTATTCTTTATTCATAATCTTTCTGATCTTTTTGTTTTTTTTTGTTTATTCCTAAAATTTTTAATAGATTAATCTTATATTTAAATATTGATATAAATGGCAGAGATTAACCAAATATATTCATTTGTTTGGAGGGTCGAAAAGTTATAAAGGAAAGAATTGTTTGACTTTGAAAATCGTGATATTAATGGTCCTTATTACAATTGGGTTACCTCTATATAAGTAACACGACACCAAATGGTGATTTCTATAAAAACTGTTTGACCGCAATCTATCATTTTTCATCAAATATAATCTTAAGAAGACACAAATCCGGAGGAATATATGTATTATATGATCACAGTTTAGTAGTACGCATTTCATTTCTTCTTATAAATAAATTCGCATTGAAATCAATTAAAAGATTCATTTCTTTTGTAGAAAATTCAAAGAAGGATATTTCAAAAAATCTTTAAGGATATGGAATGAAATAAGAATTTTTGTCTTGTATATTCACTCAATATTTTTATCATAACACCGGAATAGTTATATAAAAAAAAAATATATCAAATATTTAAAAGAAAAACCCGTACGTTATTACAGTGATTTTTATTTTACTTTTAAACTCTGATCACAAACTAATAAATCATTACATTAATCATCATATGATTTTGAATATACATACATAAATTAATGCCTCTTTAAGTTACGTTTAAAAAAAAAAAACAAAAGTACACAAGATTAAGAATTTTTGACATTAAACAATATTTAAAGTATATATATACAATATACAAAACAATTCTATAGAGATAAATGATGCTCGGTGCGTAAAAAGGTAAAAGAATATGGAAAAATGAAAAACAGCTGGTTCATATATAAGTATATATATATATATATATGCATATCAAATATATGCATACACAACAAACCATCATATATACATATTCATCATCGTCGACGATTACCACCAATAAATTAAGGTAAATAAAAATATAAAATAATGAAAAAAAAATAAAATCATCATATTTTTTATTTTTTTCGGTACTTTTAATTATAAACCGGTTAGAAAAAAATTTCCTAAAGAAAATATTGAACTTAAAATTAATCAAAAAAAAAAAAAATGCTGACTTAACACAATTTGACTTTAAAAGTACTGGAAAAAAAAAGTACAATTCATATAATCATAAAATTCATGTATCCAAACAAATACACACACACACACACAAAAGATGCTAAAAATATTTCAATGAAAAATTTAATGTTTTTTTATTTCTTCGTTTTTATCGTTAAACTTTATAAAGAGATAATCCAATTTAAGAGTAAATAAGTAACACGAAAAGCTTTTCTATAAAGAAAATATTTATAATATTTATTTAATCTTGCATTTATTATTTTTTTTTTGTGTGTTGTTGGTCGCTTTTGTATAATAAATCTATAAAGACACAAAATAAGAAAATTTTATGTATCATATATGATTCACGAAAGAAAAAATAATGAAGAAATTTAAAAATTTATTATGTATTTTAAAATTATTATTCAAATTCGTTATGTTAAAAAGAAATGGTATATAAAATCTAATGTAATATTTGTTGTGTTGTTGCGATGAAAATTAGATATAAATGGAAATATTTGTATTTATTATCCAAAAATATTTTGGTTTATTCGATATACAAATTTTATTATTTGAATTTGTTCAAAAAAAAAAGTTAAACTAAAGATTTAAAGAAGACATGTACAGATTTTAAGATGTTAAAATATGGAAAAATATCTGAGAAAATCGACTAATTACTGATAGAATTTAATAAACTTTATATTTATCATGTAAACGGTGGACAGCAATCAAATAATTATTTTCACCGAAATCTATCTATCAAAAATTTAATGTAAAAAAAAAAAATAAAAATAACGAAAATAACAACAGAAAAATAGAAGGTGTCTAAATACTAAATAATATTTCTATTATATTTATATTACACATAAAACAAATTAATTAATTAATTAATTATATATATAGAACAATTTATTAAATTGAATTGAATTTTAAGTTTAAGTTGTTTTTTTTTTTGATTAAATGAAGGAAAAAAATTATAATTCATGTATATTATTGAAATTGAACCTTGATCCAAAGATTTTTGTTTGGGTGGGCCTTACACAATAATTATATATATATTTTATGACATTTTTTAGAACGCTGCTCGTATACACGCCACCAACGCCATATTAATAAATTTATATATATAATTTAAATTCTATAAACATCAGAGTTTTTTTTTATTTAATTATAATATGTGAAAAAATAATTTAATTTAATTGTAGAAAATTATTGTTTTATAAAAATTCATGCATTCGTTAAAAAAATTAATTCAATTATTTTTTTGTTAAGTTTAACTTTCCATATAATAAATGATGCTTATATATTGCTATAGAATAGTTTGCCAATTATTTAATTTATTTAATATAAAGCGATTTTAATCTTAATAGAAAAAAAAATAAAATTAAATTAAAAATTGCATCAAGGAAAAGTTGAGAAGTAAAACAAGAAAAAGCACGATATTGATTATATCAATTTCAAATAGTAAAAATATATCGATGTTTTTTTTTTTTTTAAATATACAATTTATATTTAAATATAAGAATTTATTTACAATGTTATAATATGTTAAAAGAATGTTGTTGTTAATATTATAATAAAATTTGCGTAGGTGATAGTTTTATTTTGTTTATTTGTTTGTATATCTAAGATACTAACTTGTTTTCTGTATATATTTATATAGAAAAAAATTACATTGAAATCTCTTATTTAATTTGAATATATTAAAATAAAAATTGAATTAAAAATAATGTTTGCCATATTTTTATTTGAATAAAATTTGATTAATTATACATTTTTATTTTTTGCATACAAATGAATTTATACATAATAATAACAAAATAAAATAATAAAATATTATGCGTGTTTGCCTTAATTTATATTATATTTATAGTATATGATTTAAATTTATATGTGCACAAAATAATCTATTAATTATATAATTTAATGGCAAACAACAGCAATACAATATATATTTTTGCATAGATGACGATGACGACAACGACGACGACGATGACAATAATTCAATTCAATTCAATTCATTTTTATTTATATATTTATTTTTTTTTGTTATATTATACTACCTATGACAGTTTTAGTTCAATGTCAAATGTGTGATTTACAATTAATTTTTTTTATCGTTTGTTTCGTTTGTTATAATATCGTTTGTTTTTATAAATTTTTTTAATGGTTTGCAGAATTGTGTTTTTTTTTTTCAATTTCAAATCATACCATTCAAAACATTGGTTAAAAATATAAATATACTACTCTAAACACTATTATATCGGACACCTTCTAATTTATTCGTATGCTCTATTTTGAGATGCCAAAAAAGGAGTTTAAACAATAATTTTTTAATCCTTCTAATTTTATTTCAAAAAATGATGGTTTTAGTTAAATAATTGCGCAGACAGAAGTAAAAAATCTTTTAAATTCAATTAGTTATGGAATTTAATTCAAAATGATTCAATTTAACAAAAAAAAAATTTGACCATTATAATATCGGACACTTATATTATATACGCCACTAATCTTCTTTGTAACGTCTCCTTTGGCCTATATGACATGATTCATTCTATTAGACGTGGTATTTATTAAGTTTTTACATTCATCCGGTGTTTTTGTAACCCTCATTTCAATGACTTTTCCTTGGCGTTCTTCATTCCTTCAATTGTAACTTTCTTATCATGTTTTTACTTTGTTTTATTAATGCCCACAATGACTTAAATTGGTACTTGAAGATGCCCATTTCTAAAAGTGGATTTCTAAACTCATTTTTTAGCTTCCAACCAGTTTTTAGTTGCTTTAGCGGTTTGTGGTAGAGTAACTTCTTATTGAAATATATATTCGTCATTTGAATATAATTAAATAGTCGATGGAAAAAGGTATAGTACCTTAATATATGAATGCATTTTTGTGAGTTAACCATACACTGAATGAAATGTAAAGTAATAAAATTAACTAAATAAATTAAGAAAAATAAACGAAACCTTTTGAAATGTAAATTATAATAACTGGCTGAAAATTTCACAGTGTGTTTTAAACAATCACGATGGAATACTTAATTTTTTGTGTGAATTACTCGATTATCGGAATCACCAAAAATAACAAATTTACGTTTATCATCAAAATATAATGCTATTCCATTGCCGCAGAACTCAAAACTGTTTATTGTTTTGTTTTTTGCAAAACAATTGAAAGGGAATTTGATTTGTGATAAAAAATTATTAGGGATTATTATTAGGAAAAAAACATTGTTTAATAAAATATGTCTGTATTTTTATCTTATATTCATATAGTTCCGTTTATGAATCCATTGCCTTGTCCGCTTTCGTGCGACCATTTTTTGGATTGCTGTTGACCATTTTAGACATGTATCGCTCACAGCAGTTCTCCTATTTTTTCACAGTTTCGTTTATCACGATCAATAACATTAAATTTTACACCACTTTCGGTTTCTGTGACTCAAATGAACCGGTTAGACCACATTTTATTTAAATATCTGATACGGTAGACCGACAATTAGTTACATTAAGTTCTTTAGGAATATTTCGTATTATTCTTATTAATAATAAAATTAAAAGCAACCATACAGTCCCGATTTAATTCCAATAGAATCGATGTGGGTATTAATAAAACAAAGCTAAAAAATTATCCAAAAGTTACAATTGAAGGAGTGAAGGATTCCAAGAAAAAATCATTGAAATGAAGAACACCAAAACACCGAATGAATGCAAAAACTTAGTAAATACCACGTCTCAGAGAATGGAGGCTGTCATAAAGACCAAAGGAGACGTTACAAAGAAGATTAGTGGCGTGTAATATATAAGTGTCCGATATTATAATGGTTTTTTTTTTGTTAAATTGAATCATTTTGAATTAAATTGCACAACTAATTGAATTTAAAAGTTGTTTTACTTCTGTCTGCGCAATTATTTAACTAAAACCATCATTTTATGAAATAAAATTAGAAAGATTAAAAAATTGTTGTTTAAAGTCCTTTCGCGGCATCTCAAAATCGAGCATACGAATAAAATAGCATCAGGTGGCCGATATAATAGTGGTTAGAGTAGCATAGGTTATTATATAAACCAACACAGAAAATTAACATTTTTACAATAAAATTAAAAATTGAATGCGTATATATGAGAATGCTTACGAATTGACACATTTTTTAGATGATCACAATCGGATAATATACCTTCATTTATTTACTATATTTTGATGGTAATAGAATTTGATCCAAGAATTTAATAAGAAATTTACTTAAAAGAATATATGGAAAAAAAATAGATATGGATATAATAAAAGTTACCGGATCTTTTATCAGAGTTATTTTTGTAATTGATATAAATCTTTATGAATTATTTTTT
The DNA here is from genome assembly GCA_958336335.1 of Dilophus febrilis. Taxonomy (NCBI): domain Eukaryota; kingdom Metazoa; phylum Arthropoda; class Insecta; order Diptera; family Bibionidae; genus Dilophus; species Dilophus febrilis. Next base: position 10,057,132 of record OY284472.1, on the reverse strand, counting down.
GAAAACTAAACTAAAATCGAAAGAATTCTGTATTTTTAATAGTAAAAAAACATTGCAAAATAATTGTATATGTAAAAATACACAAAAATTGTAATTAAAAATATATATAAAATCGTCGTCGTCATCGTCTGACTCCCTTAAAATATTTCCAAAAAAAAAACAATATATTATTCGAAAAAACAAAAAGAATTGTGTGTGAGTGAGCAATTATTGTGATAAATAATGACAATAAAAAATAAAATATGAATTAACATTTAATCGATCGCACCACATCACCCACCTGTTCATTTCCTAATTTGTTTAAAAAAAAAATGTATGAAAAAACATATTTAATATATGAATTCATAAAAAGAATAATGAAATAAAATGTATTTAGCAACGCGTTAACATCATAAACATTTATATCTCGATATAGGTATATATAAAAAAAAATATTATTATTATTTATTATTTTCTTGTAATTTTTTTATATTGTGCGTGGCACACAAAAATTAAACACAATTATAACTATATATATATATATATAAATAATTACAATTTTTAGCTATATATAAAATATGCGTTTTCCTATAATAATATATTTATTTTTTTTGTTGGTTGATACTATTTTTGGTTGTTTCGTGTTCAGGACAACATCGAAAATATTTATTAAAAAAAAAAAAACAAAAAATGTATGAGACAATTCTAAAATTATTTTGCGTTGGTGAAAATTTTCATATAAAATATATACATATAAGTTCACACCAATAAGAGATATACATATCCAATAAAAATTAAAAAATTTGGCAAAACATCTCTTAATAAATCTTTAAATAATATACCTACGCTTAAACTATAGATAGATATTTGTTTATACAATTTCTTTTCTAAGTACTTATAAGGTAATATCTTATAACAATAAGATAAGAGAATTTTTCGTATTCGTTGTTTTGGTTACAAAGAAAATTATTAAATACTTATTATTATCTTCATTTTATTGTATACATTTTTTATAGTAAAAATAAATGAAAATTTATTATAAATAGAATAATTGTAAAGATTGTAAAGTGAACAAAAAAACAGATTGTGAATTTTTATTTAATGATTACATCTTGTAAGTAAACGAAACTAATCATTGCTTTATTATTATTATTATTATTATTATTATTACGAAAATCATAATTTATTTTTAATCAATTGTTTTATTTTAAATACCGTAAAATGGGGTGAAGTGCGGATGCAGTGGGGTGAAGTTGATCCCTCAATCTTTTTTGTATAATTTTGCAAATATCTGTGATTTCTAAAAAACGATTCCTGTTTTATAATTCATAATTCAAATTTACAGTTAATTTCTCACAATGATTTATATTCTAAATATACATTAATTCCTTTATTCAATTAAAAAGAAATCCAACAATATTTTTCTAAAACACTCTATCTACAAAAAGTCATGAAAGAAACTGTAGCTTAGCTACTCTGAAAAGTGCTACAATTTGATTAATTATGTATTATGATAAAATCAAATGTGTGCATCAAAGTACAATATAAAAAAAAAATTAGTTTGTTAGGTGATTTAAACAATAAAATTGTATAATGTTAAATATTGAAGTGGATAATACCGCATGTGTATATAAAATAGAAATAGACGTCTTGGAAGCGTAACTACGATGCAATACATTCTGTTTATTTTATTAAGAATCAAATGAACTTTAAACAAACTATAAAATTGATATAATTAGATGATATTTCTTTAAAATGATTTCAATCGCATTTCAAAAACCTAACGAAATCATCATTTTTATTGTCATATATATTTGTTAAAAACCATTCATTGCTATAGCTAATTAGACGTTTTAGAAATGAATACTAACACATTTCATCTAGCGCATTTCATTAAGTTCGTATTGTTTATCGATATAATGCAATCTAAAAAATTACTATTCAATCCTCCAGCAATAAATGATTATAAAACCAAAGCATATCCACTTCACCCCATCATGTGGGTTGAAGTGGATCGGTGTTTCAGTGCCCTTATTTCCGGTTCCATAAAACTTAAGATTTTTTTTTCTTTGAATTTACAACTTAGAAGGACACAAGAACTTAAATCGTTGTTCCCGAAATTTTCCGGAATCATTAAAAGTCACAACTAAGAAAAATGTAAAATTTTCGATGCACTTCACCCCATTTTACGGTATATAAGGATATTTGCCAAACACTTTTTTTTTTTGGAAAATCTATTCGTTAACAATAATTTTTTTTTTTTATAAAAATTATCCTAATATTTTGTATCCTAAAAAAGGGATATGAATTTAGTGGATAAAATTGAAAAATTTGAGAAATAATTTTATAGCGAGGGATGAAAATTTCCCAATACAATGAAAACTTGAAGATATACGATAAATAAAATTAAATCTTGTAATGGTTCAGAAAAGGATTTTCTATACAAATTTTTTAATAAATTAAGCCATTTTGTAAATTAAATTTATTTCAAATTGTTATAAAAAAAATAAGTAAAATTGTTCAACATAAAGTGTTTGATTAAAAGAGTGTGATTATAAACCCAAATTGGGAACTAAGTTAAAACATTTTTGTAATGGAATCAAATTGATTATAATTTTATATCTGTAATTTAAGGACTAGTAAATTCTATTTAATTCTATTCTTAAACCATAAGAATTTCATACGTATATGAAAAAAAAATTTAATATATCCACTTATAAAGTTCTATATAAATGAAAAACCAATTAAATTTACATATATAAAATAAACGTATATATATAAATAGAAAAAAAAACAACTTTCATTTTCCATATCAAAAATACGTTAATTTTTATGATTTCGATTACGTATTATAGATTTTCACTATTTACTTTTATGTCATTTTATTATTAAATAAACGTTAAGTGAATAAATCAAATAATCATGTATAATATTATTAAATTGGCATATGATATAAATAAATATATATATTCCATATCCATATGTATATAAATTACAAAACATTATACAAAATGTTATGTTAATAAAATATACCAAGTATACGTATCTAGAGTAAAATTTAAATTTATGAGAATTTCATATATAGATAGATTTGATATAGAAAAATCGTTATATAAATTAATTTTGTTATATAAGTAGGTGGATTTGTTGTTGTCAAAACCAAAATAATAATAATAATATGTGAAACCCTCAACAACTCGTCGACAACTATAAGGTAAATTCTGTTTATATATATGGACTATATAACATATATATATATATATAGATAAATTTAATTAAATTATTTTATTAGCATATAGTATCGCATTATTTATATCCATAAATGTATTAAAATAAAATATAAAATAAAATAATATTATATATTCAAGTGTGTGGTATGGTGTATTTTTGTATATTTTATTATGTCGATATATGTATAAAAAAACACAATTGTTTACTATATATTTCTTTTCTATATACATACATACATATGCTATATGATAATCAATATTTTTAATACAAATTCACAACAAATGTGTAAATAATTTATATTTAATTGTATAAATAATTTATTAATCAAATTGTAAATATTTTAATTTTTTTTTTATTTACTAATAAATTGTTTATTTATAAATAATATGAAAACCTATACAAAAGATCTGATAGATTTTTTTTATTAACACATTCATAAACAAAAAAAATCTCAATGTCTGAGTTAACAAAAGACGATGATGATGATGATGATGAAAAAATAGCATAAACAATTTAAGAATTTAAATTTGCCAAAGTACAAGCAAACGTGAATTTATTTATTTATATATGTAAAGATACTAAGTAAACCAAGTATGTATTATAGGTTTTTTAGGAAGCGTAGGTGAATACAATATATTGATATATGGTCAAAAATAATTGTTTTTTTTTTCTTTTTAATATTTTATTTGGTCAACTATTTATTTATTTATAAATGTTTATCTAAATAAATTAATTATTAATGGATTTTCATAGGAAAAAATCATCATCATCATAACACTAATCACAATAATAGTAGTATAATAATACATACAATAACAAATAATATTGAATAAAATTAACTATACAGACAAAATAAACAAATTCATATCGATCATCTTTCTAAAAATATAGTTTTGATCATGTGTGATATATAGAGAAAAGAAATAGCCGTGTAACATCTTTATAAACATATATAATTTTAAAGACAAATATGTGCAGAAAATAAAAAATTTGTAAAAATCTGAAGGTGGATTTTATAAATTCATATATATAATAAATATACAGTGGAATATAAAAGTAAATTTTGTTTTATTTATAGTCGAATGAACGTCGTCGACAAACAAATATTTGAATTAAATTGTAATGGTGATGGTGTAAGTTTTTTTTTCTTCAAGTTCCATTTTTTTTATAAAGTAAAATTTCAAAAACCTTGCTTATTAATTAATTTCCTATATATTATTGATTATCAATTATTTATATATACTACTCTAACCACTATTATATCGGCAACCTGCTATTTTATTCGAATGCTCGATTTTGAGATGCCAAAAAAGGACTTTAAACAACAATTTTTTAATCCTTCTAATTTTATTTCATAAAATGATGGTTTTAGTTAAATAATTACGCAGACAGAAGTAAAAAAACTTTTAAATTCAATTAGTTATGGAATTTAATTCAAAATGATTCAATTTAACAAAAAAAAATTTGACCATTATAATATCGGACACTTATATTATATACGCCACTAATCTCCTTTGTAACGCCTCCTTTGGTCTTTATGATAGCATCCATTCGCTTAGACGTAGTATTTACTAAATTTTTACATTCATCCTGTGTTTTTGTATTCCTCATTTCAATGATTTTTCCTTGGAATTCTTCCTTTGAATGGAATTTTATTTTTGTTAAAATGAATCATTTTGAAATAAATTCCATAACTAATTGAATTTAAAAGTTTTTTTACTTCTGTCTGCGCAATTATTTAATTGCAATTATTTAACTTTAAAAAATGTTTGTTTAAAGTACCTTCTCGGCATCCCAAAATCGAGCATTCGAATAAAATAGCAGGTGTCCGATATAATAGTGGTTACAGTAGTAGTCTGAGTGATGACTGTGTGATGTGGAAACAAATTGAAGTTATTTTTTTCTTTTAGTTTATTCACAATACATATTTTGTGTAAAAAGAAAAAAAAAACAGAGGACGAGAAATAACCAATTATATTTTAGATAAAATACGCCAAAAAATGCAAAGAAAATTGATCAATTAAATTAACTACGTTTATTTATAATTTTAAACAAATTTATATGCAAATCTAAACTATAATTTTTGCATATATTTTATAAAAAAAATAAAAATAAAATAATAATGCATAATAATATAAGAATATCGATAACGCTTTTCCCAATTATAAATAAATGCAATTAATAAAAAAATTTATTCAAAAATTTATTAATTGTTTTACGATTTTGATTTTTTTTTGTATTTTTTTAAATACTATATTGGCTTTTAAGTTTTTTAATTTACTATTAATTTAAAACATGCCAAACAGCAGATCGCTGATAAAACTCACCAGTTTAATCCACTGTCCAAACAATTTTTTTTTTAAATATAAATTGATTCAAATTTTATTTATACATATATAGTATAGAGTATAGATGTCAAAATTTATCAAGTAAAATAAATAACGAAACAATCACAAGGAAATTATTATATTTTAGAATAAAGAAATTTCAAATTAATCAACAAATTGTAAATCGAAATGAAGCTGCCCGAATATTTTTTTTTTGTCAAATAATGCCAATTTTTATAATTTTAATTAAATAAATAAATTGCTGTGAAAAGTGCTGCTGCAAAAATTTGAAATTCTTTTGAATTTGAAATTTAAATCTTCAAATAATAATATATTATGAAAAAATAAATTATTTATTCCAAAAATGTTGTTTTTATTTTTAATATTTTAAAAAATAAATAAAAAAAATCCTTGACCAATAAATTAATGTAATTAAACAAGATTTTTTTTTTAAATGAATTATTTGTTATTTTAATATTCTGCACTATATTATTCTTAAAAATAGCAAATTTTTTTTTTGATTAAACAACAAAATATTATTATTTATTTATTCGTCAAGGATTCGGACAACAAATTCATATAAATCTGTGTTAATGACCCTCAAAAAAAAAATTAATCAAATTCGTTTTATTTTGCAGCACTTTTCGCCATATAATAAATAATGAATCAAATTTTTTTTTTGTATAAAAATAATAAATAAAATGTTCCAAAAAAAAAACATACCTGAAAGTGTAAGATAATTGTCCAAATAAGTCCAAGTGTTAATTTTGGATTACCATCGACAATATCTTCAGCACGTATATTAACTAATTTTATTTTTTTATAACGTAAAAATTCGAGTGCCATTTGAACATTTTGTAACATATGAAATCGCATATTTCCTTTCTCTCTTGGCTATAAAAAACCGAAAAAATACAAAAAAGAATTATAAATAAATTATCAAAAATCGTCCAGTTATAATAATTTTAACACAAAAAATATATAAAATACAATCCAATTATTATCATACTTACAAGATGTTCGCCAGATAATACTTCCAAAAGTGAAAGAAGATTATGTCCATCACGTAAATCTTCAAATAAATCATCAACACGACGTGATGCCTATTTTTTTTTGTTGTTGAAATTAAAATAAATAAAATTAATTAAAATGGTTTAATAAAGTTTTTTTAAAAAATTATAAAATAAATAAATAAATATTGAAAGCAAAATAATCAAATAAAAAATGTATTTATTTGTATTTTTAACCAGCTGCAAAAAAAAAAACAAACAAATAATAAAAATGCATTGCCAAACTTCCTTTTTTATTTTTTTTATTTATTTAATTAATATATAAGAAATATTTAAATGAAAATTTGAAAGATTTATACAAAAAAACCCAAGAGAATTTTGTAAAAAATCAAATAAAATATATATAATATTCTTGATAACATTCCATAGAATTATTTATCGCCAGTCAAACTGAAAAGTTAAGTAATCATTGGGGTTCTTTTGAAAAGAAAAAACCTCCCAAGATATTTAAAAAAATAAAAACAATTTTCTCTATCCTCATTGAATTTTATTAAATGAACATGTTTGAGTTCGATTGTCGATGTCTGGGGAACATCCCCTATTTATTTTCCTAACAATTTGCATTCAATTATTAATTTTAAGATAAAGATTTATTTCAATCAATTGAATCTGAGGAATATGTCCATAAAAGTTCATAATTTAATTTGAAAAAAAAAGCCGCAAAATAAAGCAAAATAATATATATTTTCATTTATTACAAAACAATAATAAACAGGTAAGCCTTTTAAAGAAAATTCTTTATTTATTTTTTTGATACAACACAAACAAAAACAACGTGACAATCAAAAAAAAAAAAAAACATTCTAAAAATGATTTTTCTCAAGATTGTTTAAGCTTTTACTGTTTTACTGAACAACAACAACAACTAACTATATATGTATAACTTACAGATGGAGAGCAACACGGTTGTCCATTTGTGATTTCACAAACATGTAATAATGTGTATGTCTGTAAAACATGAAATGGTTATTTATAAATTTTATAAAAAATTTTATAAAAATTTTAGTGATTCTTTTCATTTATTGGGGGTTTATCAATAAATATCACAACCACAATTTATTCAAGAAGCAATTATAAAATAAAAATATAATTGTAAAAGCAACAAAATTTATATAATAGAATTTTAATCATTCAAGAATCGTTAATCAAATAATTTATTCTATAATATTTAATTTTGCAAAATTTCATAAAATATAATTATACAAATCAGCATCAATTAAAAAAAAAACATAACAATTTAATTTAGAATAATATTAAGCGCGATCATAAATAATTAAATCAATTAAATTATTTAAATTTGTATTGATAATTTTTGTAATTGTATAATAAATACCTTAAGATATCTCCAATGCTATATTATTTACGATTATGTTAGCATGAAAATGAAAAATATATTTTTTTTTGTGTAATATGAATATATGACAAGATAATTTAACAATTTCTTATAGGGATTTTAGATATAAAATTTAGTGAAAATATTCCTTTCACAAAATGCAATATTTCTTTAAATACTACTCTAACCACTATTATATCGGCCACCTTCTATTTTATTCGTATGCTCGATTTTGAGATGCCAAAAAAGGACTTTTAACAACAATTTTTTAATCTTTCTAATTTTATTTCATAAATTTTACCAAGGCCTGATTTAAGTCCAATAGAATCTTTGTGGGCATTAATAAAACTAAGTTAAAACACGATCTGAAAGTTACAATTGAAGGAGTGAAGAATTCCAAGGAAAAATCATTGAAATGAGAAATGCCGAAACACCGGATGAATGTAAAAATTTAGTAAATATAACGTATAAGAGAATGAAGGCTATCATAAAGGCCAAAGGAGGCGTAACAAAGGAGATTAGTGGCGTATAATATAAGTGTCCGATATTATAATGATTAAAATTTTTTTTTGTTAAATTGAATCATTTTGAAATAAATTCCATAACTAATTGAATTTAAAAGTTTTTTTACTTCTATCTGCGCAATTATTTAACTAAAACCATCATTTTATGAAATAAAATTAGAAAGATTAAAAATTTGTTGTTTAAAGTCCTTTTTTGGCATCTCAAAATCGAGCTTACGAATAAAATAGCAGGTGTCCGATATAATGGTGGTTAGAGTAGTATATGAAAAATCCTATATATACATAAATATCCAACTAATTGTATATAAAAATTTATTCTATAAAAATGCAAATTATAGATTAATTTTGGTTATATACCAAAATAAAATTACATTCAATTACACAAAACCCTAATAAATTTTCTCTTCTCTTCTTCTAAATATATATAAAAAAAAATTCATCAAATATTTTAAGACTTTCTAATATATTTTTAATTATGATATATTAATATATAATATTTTATAGCATCTTCGCAAATGATTCATCGCAAGCAAGTCCATTATATTTAAATACAATACAAAAAAAATGTTTTCTATAATTGTTTTTAAATGCATATATAATAATAATAATAATAATAATAATTGAAATAATAAAAATATATATATATTACTAATAAATACAATCATAATTAAATTTTTTCTTTCACTTCTTTTTACATATTTTTTTTTTGCAAAATATATATTACAAAAATATACAAACACCCATCAAATCAACAATACAATTTTTTTTTCAAAGTATATAATATCATTAAATTGAAATAAAAAAAAATTGTTTATGTAAATTCAGTAAATGGCATACACGGCGGCAGCGGCAGCGGTCATAAGTGCAGAACAAATAACATTTCTTTCACTTTTATTTATATTTATTTTTTACAAAAAAATATTTGTTGTGTATTTTTTATTTAATAAAACATTTCTTTTCGGTAATTCACATTATATTAATAATATCTCGTTATATCGAGAGAATTTCTTGTTGTTTTGTTGTATTTATTTTTTTTGCATTATATGAAGTATTTACTTTCATTCATTCATTCATAATGGGATGGAGGTGAAAACAATAAAAATGAAATAAAAATTGCACATTTTTTAGTGAAAACAAAAAATGTATATTTACATATTATTTTTATTTCTTTTTTATTGTTTTTGTATTATTTTTATATTGCAAATATACAAAACAATAAAAATATTTTTATGTGTGCGAGTGTACTCGTTCGAATACCGGCAAAATAAATAAATAAATTTTTATGTATAGATATACCGAATAGTATACAAAAAATATTTATGTTATTTAACGTCATTCACATACAAATAATCTTATTTTTATTTTTATAGTATTTTTAAATACTAATAATAGCAATAAAACAAATTGATTATCCGTACAATAAAAATAATCTATCAAAAGTATGCAAAAAAAAAAAAATATTATGACACATTCCTATATTATTAAATATAGATAATTAATAAGAATTATTAATGGATTACTTCTGAAAATTTAATAATATATAGTAATGATCTAATTGACAAAATTACGTCAACTAATCCCAATCGCATTAATAATTAAATAAAATTTATTTACAAAAAAGGTTTAGATGCATGCATCAATGATGTTTTTGAATCTATTATATGCATTTTAAATTCATTATATAATTATTAACAATTTATCATCAATATATAAAATATATGAATCATTTTAATCACATCATATATGATAAAAACAAAAATATAAATAATGAATTACAAATGTTTTTAAAATTTATTTCCGGATTAGTTTTTTTTATATAATAAATAATAAATAATAAATAATATCTATAATATCTATAATATCATCATTTTAATACTAAAATATAATTATTCATAATAAATTGTTTTATGAATTATCATGACTATTTTTTAAATATGCATTTGTTGATTCATCAAATTATACGAAAAGGGTAAAGTTGATTTGAAAAACTATGATATTTAAAATTATCTATAGTAAATATAGAAAAAAAAAGTCCCTTTTCTTTAATATAAGAGAATTCATTAAATTGTTGGTTAATCGAATAATTTCCGAAAAATTGATGTAAAAATGGGGTTACATCAATTTTTCGGAAATTATTCGCTTAACCAACAATTTAATGAATTCTCTTATATTTCTTAATGATAATCTTAAGATTTAAGAATTTATAAATACATCTTACGGATATTGATTTATACACAGTGCGACAATTAATATTCCGGACTCAAACCGTATCTCAATAACCAGCTGAACGATTTATGTGATGGAACATGCGTTTTGAAGCTTTGACGTTTTCTCCATCGTCTGTAAAAATTTCATTGCATTTGGTTGACAAATAAAAAAGTTATGACATTTCTTGTGAAACAATATTTTAGTTGAAGTATAGAAATTTTAACATGGAACAAAGAGCAGTCATTAAATTCAACGCAAAACATTGGTAAATCAGAAACGTTCAAATCGATGCAGCAAGTTAATGGCGATAATTGTATGGGTAGAACACAAGTTTTTGAATGGTATAAACGTTTCGTCGATGGCTAAAACACAGGCAAAAAAACAAGAAAAGTTCCATCGAAAATCAAGACAATGCTCGTAACATTGTTCGATGGCAAGGGAATTATCCATAAAGAATTCGTTCCAACTGGTCAAACAGTCGTCAGTGGAGCATATTATATTGAAGTTTTGAAGCGTTTGATGGGTAGGATTCATCGTATTCGACCTGAATATCGTTAATCAGATAGTTGGTGTTTGTTACACGATAATGCACCAAGTCACACTTCACTTATTAATCGTCAGTTTTTGGCTCGAAATCAAGTTTGTGTGTTAAATCATCCACCGTATTCACCTGATTTAGAACCATGTGACTTCTCTTGCTCTCAAAACTTAAAATGAAATTGAAAAAAATTTTTATTTAGAATATTGAAACCATTCAAACAGCATCTACGCGCGTACTAGAGGCAATACCACAATATGAGCTGGAACACTCATTTGAATCATTATTAAATCGATGTAACGCAGTTGTATTGAATCAGGAGGAGAATATTTTGAATAAATATAAAAAAAAAAAAACCAAAAATCGTGTTTTTAATGTATTTCCTAGGACCAGTCCGGAATATTAATTGTCGCACTACTGTGTATATACTTGGATATTGACAAATTATTAATCAAACATTAATCCGTATTGAAATAAATTCAATGATAAAATGCAATCATTGTGAGAAAGATTTTAAAGATTTTATAATTATTAATATAATAACATTGTGGTTGTGTGTGTTTCATACCCATATAATATTTTCATTTTACATATGAGAATATCAATTTATGTCTATCAAAATCATTTGTTTATATAAAATTTTTAATTGATTATTGCAGTAAATATCAAATAACTATATATATATCTAAATGCACTCAGGTATTATTATACGTTTCTATATAAACATTATAATTGAAGCAACTATATAAGTAAATACATATATGTAATAAAATAAAAGAAGATACGATTCTTTAGAGTAAAAATAAATAATAAATAAAAATAATATACAACATTGACATACATTTTAATATATTGCATATATAAAAAAAAATACTACACATATGATGATGATTTTATATATTGAAAAAAAAAAGATCTATAGCAAATGCGATGAAATTATTGTAAAAAAAAAATAACATGTAATATATATAAAGTGAAAAAATATAATGTACTACGAGGTCATCAGCTACCTGTCGTCGTCGTCGTCATCGTCATCATGATTATTATTATACAATAATAAATGCCGTCGTCAATTTTTTGATCTCATATATCAATGTAAAATATAATAATATATTTTTTTTTTATTGCAAATTATTAAATGGGATGGTTTTTTATTTGAACATATATAGAAATAGATAATATATTTGCATCATTTTAATGCATTCACAATATCTTAAAGCGTAAAAATATATAATAAATCTGTATAATATTTTTCTATTTCCAATCTATAAAAATATATGTATATAGCTTAAGTCATTATATTTTTGGTTGAATGTATTTCTTAATATATATTGTGAGAAATAATAATAAAAAAAAACATATACTAAATATATTTCATATTTTCATTACCAAAAAAAAAAAAACATAAAAAATAAATAGGCGGAAATGCGTGTACCAAAAAAAAAATATAAATAAAAATATTAAATAAAGTGTATATAAATAAAAATGAGAGCATTTTATTTTTTAGGAATAGAGGATACCCGCACTTGAATTTTGAACAATGAAAATGAATTACTACTGCTGGTGAATATAGTTTTTTGTTTGCCTTTTTTTTTTATTCCTTTTAGCAATAAATATACAAAAATATATAAACTACGTAACATAAAAAATCACGATAATATTCCAAGAAATCAAATACACCCTCCGGATGCATATTTTTGTTGATTTTTATATACGAATATAAATTTTTTTTTCCTTTTCATTATTTGGCTACATCAGATATTTATATTAACAAAATAATAAATCCAATGTGTATGAAAATCTTACACAAAACACAGAATGCATCAAAACAATTTAAAAAAAAAAAACATATTTTTATTAATCGTTCATATCTAAAAAAAACTATTTGCACAGATGGCAATTATTTTTCCTATATCGCGCGCGTAATGTTCATTTAAACATTTATAATTTAATGTGAGATTTTATTTTATAGTAATAGCAATAAATTCTGTGTATTATTTTGTTGGATTTTTTCTTAATCGCAGTTTAAACGATGGAAATGACATCAAAATTATGTTTTATTATAGTTTATTACAAATTTTATAGGATTTAAATGAACGGCAACTATATATGAAATGAAATTATGAAGACTGTTAATCGTTGATTAAAAAAATGGTTAATAAATCTCACACATTCAATCAACAGTAGAATTTATAAATAAAATATATTGTCAAAGCACAACTATCGAATGAAAAAACGACCAGGTATCGTATAAAATAATATTCTTTTTTAGAATAATCTACAAATAAGTAAAGTATAAAATGAAAATTCATATGCTACTCTAATAACTATTATATCGGAAACCTGCTATTTTATTCGTATGCTCGATTTTGAGATGCCGCGAAATGACTTTAAACAATAATTTTTTAACCCTTTTAAATTTTATTTCATAAACTGATGGTTTTAGTTAAATAATTGCGCAGACAGAAGTAAAAAATCTTTTAGATTCAATTAGTTATGGAATTTAATTCAAAATTATTCAATTTAACAAAAGAAAAATTTTACCATTATAATATCGGACACTTATATTATACGCCACTATAATCTCCTTTATAACACCCTTCCTTTGGCCTATATGACAGCATCCATTCTCTTAGATGTGGTATTTATTAAGTTTTTGAATTGATCCGGTGTCATACCAAAACAACCAAAACATCCGGTGTAATACCAAACCAAACTCATTTCAATGATTTTTCCTTGGAATTCTTCACTCCTCACTCAATTGTAACTTTCTTATAATTTTTTTAACTTTGTTTTATTAATACCCACAATGATTCTATTGTACTTAAATCCGGACTGTATGGTTCTTTTTAATTTTATTATTATTAAGAATAATACGAAATATTCCTAAAGAACTGAATGTAGCCAATTGTAAGTCTACCATATCAAATTTTATCATATTAATAAAATATCGTTTAATCGGTTCATTTGAATCACAGAAAAATCAATGTGGTAGAAAATCTAATGTTACTGATCGTGATAAACTCAACGGGGAAACCTCGAGAGAAGTGTTAATCAGGATATCACTCTAAAATGGTCAACACCAATCCAAAAAGTGGTCGCACGAAAGTGGACAAGGCAATGGATTCATAATCCGAACTATATGAATATAAGATAGAAATACAGACATATTTTATTAAACAATGTTTTTTTCCTAATAATAATCCCTAATAATTTTTTATCACAAATCAACGTCCCTTTCAATTGCTTTTTCCAAAAAACAAAACAATAAACAATTTTTAGTTCTGCGGGAATGGAATAGCATTATATTTTGATGATGAATGTAAATTTGTTATTGTTGGTGATTACGATAGTCGAGTAATTCACACAAAAAATGATGCCTTCCATCATGATTGTTTAAAACGCACTGTGAAATTTTCAGCCAGTTATTATAATTGAAATTTCAAAAGGAGTCGTGAATTTTTTTTAATTTACTTACTTAATTTTATTAATTTACATTTCATTCAGTGTACGGTTAACTCCCAAAAATACATTCATATATTAAGTTACTATACCTTTTTCCATCGACTATTAAATTATACATTTCAATAAGATGTTGCTCTACCACAAACCGTTAACGCAACTAATAACTGGTTGGAAGCTAAAGAAATATGTTTAGAAATCCATTTTTAGAAATGGACATCTTCAAGTCCTGATTTAAGTCCAATAGAATCGATGTGGGTATTAATAAAACAAAGGTGAAAAATTATCCGAGAGTTACAATTGAAGGAGTGAAGAATTCCAAAGAAAAATCATTGAAATGAGGAATACAAAAACACTGGATGAATGCAAAAATTTAGTAAATACCACATCTAAGAGAATGGATGGTGTCATATAGGCCAAAGGAGGCGATACAAAAGAAAATTATAGTGGCGTATAATATAAGTGACCGATATTATAATGGATAAATTCTTTTTTCTGTTAAATTGAATCATTTTGAATTAAATTCCATAACTAATTGAATTTAAAAGATTTTTTACTTCTGTCTGGGCAATTATTTAACTAAAACCATCATTTTATGAAATAAAAAATTAGAAGGATTAAAAAATTGTTGTTTAAAGTCCTTTTTTGGCATCTCAAAATCGAGCATACGAATAAAATAGCAGGTTTCCGATATAATAGTGGTGTTAGAGTAGTATACAAATATAAATATTTGAATAAACAAATAAATAAATTATTCATTCACAAAAAATTTGAATTACATAATAAGATTTTTTTATTTTTAACACCTACATTTTTATTATTTTTGTATAAATTTTATTATTATTATTATAATCGTTCTTTCTCACCATAAATGGAAATATGTTGAAAAAACTCTTGAGTAATACAAAATATTTATACAATACATAAATAGTAATATATTATTTATAGTAAAAAAATCCTTTAAAACGATTATTTATATAGAAAAATAACAACTTTACAATTAAATTGATAAAATGTCTGTTATATAAAACCATAGACATCAAAAAAAAAAAAAAATTACACCAATACCGCAATCAAAAGTAATATTACCAAAAAGAAATATATAGAAATAAATATATTCAGATCTTTTAATAATAATAAATGCATATAAATGAAACAAAACTTTATGCAAAAAAATAGGTCAAGTTAAAGTACAATTATATTTTGTATTTATGAATGTGTCATTACACGTATTTTGTAAAAAATACTATTTATACTGTCGTTCTCGTCCATTTGTGGTATAAATGAATCATTTTCGATATATGCATACAAAATTTCATCATTTCTAGATACTAATAAAATACAACTTTCTGTAAAAATGTTTTGATTTTTTCCTTTATGTTATTTAACAAAAAATCGAAAGATGTAATTGTTTTTTTTGTACGAAATTTTTAAAGAAATTTAAGTTATATGACATGACTCAAATTTAAAGAAAAAGTATATGCAATTTCTACAAAAATAAAAAAAAAAATGTGTGATTAAACTTAAAAATAAAATTGTCATATTAACAAATCAAAAAAAAAAAAATTAATGTATTTTATTGCAATAATACGAAAAAAAAAATTAATGTACTGACCACTGTCTTTAAAATATACTATACATAAAAAAAAATAATAAATTGGTAATATACCGTCAAGAAAAAAAAAACAAGTAAAAAAAAAAAAATAAATATCATTTTCAACGTCAACGTGTAGTATAGTATAAGAAACAAATTAAGAATTACCAATTATGAACATAAACTATATATATATATATATATGATAAATAACCTCCATCCATCCAATTCGAATTCGTTAAAAAACATGAACGAAAAAATAAAAAAATGTTTCAATACTTTATTTATTTTTTTTTTACACACAAATTTAATTAAATCAATTTCAAGTACATGAATTGAATTTTATACGATTAAATATTATTATTTTTATTTATTTTTTAAATATAACGAATAAATGATTCAACAAATTGATGAGAAATTTAACATATATTTATATGGTATATTATGCAGAATATATTATTGAATCAATCGATGATTGTGCAATAAAGCGTGGTGGTTAATACTTTTTATTTTGTGGAAAATTGTAAATATTTTTTTTTTTTTTTATGAAAAACAAAACAAAAATGCATATTTACCATATAGAGGTATAAATTTTGTACAAGTACCTGTACACATAAAATATAGTATATTGATTATGTATATTTCAAAAGGTCAGTTGTACCTATATATCTATATAGTTATTTAAGTGGACATCATATGTTTTATATAAATTTATTATTTTGTAACGGAATGGTGTAAAATACACGTCGTTCGTTCGCACTCACGCATTATTTGTTTTTGTTTATATACATTCTTTGATATAATAATAAACTTCAATGCATATATATATTAAAAATATATATGAATATAAATTAAAAAAAATGATGCATGAAGCGCCTTATTACTTAATAAAAAAAAAAATAATCATAACGACGATCAAATCGGCGGCATTTATTCATGTTCAAGAACAAATATGATATGTATATATTTATTATTTTTATTTGAAATATTATTTATTTATTTTTTATAAATATACGAGTTGAAAATATATATGTTACATAATAACAATAAAATTGTTTATCCTCGCGATTACCATATTTAATATATATATTATTATTATTAATATATGAATTTATTATAATATTTATATATGAGCAATTTAAAACACTGCGAATTTTTGTATTATTTATATATATATATGGATGTGAGGATTTACTTATTGAATTGGAGGTGCTTTTAAATTTTTTTTTTTTTAATATCTTCTTAAATATCACGAAATCGTTTTTTTTTTGTGGTCGCCGCAAATTACAGGATTAAAGTAAACTGAAGTAGTTCAAGAGCATTTTATTATAAATATATTTTATCTATTGCCATATGAAAAGTCAATCTGTAATAATGAAATTAGGAACCTAACAAAAATGAATAAGTAATGGATGTGAAATATACTTAAAAAATTACTGAATGATCTCTTCTTGTAATAATTTTCTTAATGGTAAATGAATACAAAAACACTTGGCACAATCATAATTATAAATATTACAGTGTTCTTATATTTTATTTAAACTATCCTATTCCCGTATATAAATAAATAATGCATTTATATAATTTAAATTATATTTGAATATATTTTATAATTATGCAAAGAGTTTTTCACCACTTCATCTATACTAAACACTCGACTATATATTATTGAAAACATATAGTGTAAATTTAAATAATTTTCATAAATATCAATATTGTGGTGCATTATATCTCATATCACAATTGTACATATACTACTGTAACCACTATTATATCGGACACCTGCTATTTTATTCGTATGCTCGACTTTGAGATGCCGAGAAAGGATTTTAAAAAATAATTCTTTAATCGTTCTAATTTTATTTCATAAAATGATGGTTTTAGTTAAATAATTGCGCAGACAGAAGTAAAAAAAACTTTTAAATTCAGTTAGTTATGGAATTTAATTCAAAATGATTCAATTCGACAAAAAAAAAATTTGACCATTATAATATCGGACACTTATATTATACGCCACCAATCTCCTTTGTTACACCTGATTTGGCCTATAGGAAAGCATCCATTCTCTTGGATGTGGTATTTACTAAGTTTTTGCATTGATCCGGTGTTTTGGTATTCCTCATTTCAATGATTTTTCCTTGGAATTCTTCACTCCTTCAATTTTAACTTTCGGATCATGTTTGTAATTTGTTTTTTTAATGTCCACAATAATTCTATTGGACTTAAATCGGGACTGTATGGCTGTTTTTAATCTTATTATTATTAAGAATAATACGAAATATTCCTAAAGAACTTAATGTAACTAATTGTAAGTCTACCGTATCAGATATTTAAATAAAATGATGGTTTAACCGGTTCATTTGAGTCACAGAAAGTGGTGTAAAATTTAATTGTTACTGATCGTGATAACGCAACTGTGAAAAAGTAGGAGAACTGCTGTGTATGATATAACTCTAAAATGGTCAACAGTAATCCAAAAAGTGGACAAAAAATGGTCAACAGTAATCCAACAGTAATCTCATGAAAGTGGACAAGGCAATCGATTCATAAACCGAACTTTATGAATATAAGATAGAAATACAGACATAGTTTAATAAATAATGTTTTATCCCTAATAATAATCCCGAATAATTTTTCAGCACAAATCAAAGCCCCTTTCAATTGTTTTGCAAAAAACAAAACAATAAACAATTTTGGGTTCTGCTGCATTATATTTTGATGATGAATGTAAATTTGTTATGGTTGGTGATTCCGATAATCGAGTAATTCACACAAAAAATGAAGCATTTCATCGTGATTCTTTAAAACCCACTGTAAAATTTTCAGCCAGTTATTATAATTTACATTTTAAAAGGAGTCGTTTCTTTTTTTTAATTTACTTACTTAATTTTATTAATTTACATTTCATTTAGTGTACGGTTAACTCCCAAAAACACATTCATATATTAAATGTTCTGCCTTTTACTCATTCGACTATTTAATTATTTTCAAATGTTCTACCACAAACCGCAAAAGCAACTAAGAACTGGTTGGAAATTAAAGAAATGTGTTTAGAAATCCACTTTTAGAAATGGACATCTTCAAGTCCTGATTTAAGTCCAATAGAATCATTGTGGACATTAATAAAACAAAGTTAAAAAATTATTCGAAAGTTACAATTGAAGGAGTGAAGAATGCCAAGGAAAAATCATTGAAATGAGGAATACAAAAACACCGGATGAATGCAAAAATTTATGAAATACCACGTCTAAGAGAATTGAGGATATCATATAGGCCAAAGGAGGCGTTACAAAGGAGATTAGTGGCGTATATAATATAAGTGTCCGGTATTATAATGGTCAAATTTTTTTTTTGTGAAATTAAATCATTTTGAAATAAATTCCATAACTAATTGAAAAGTTTTTTTACTTCTGTCTGAGCAATTATTTAACTAAAACCATCATTTTATGAAATAAAATTAGAAGGATTAAAAAATTATTGTTTAAAGTCCTTTTTTGGCATCTCAAAGTCGAGCATACGAATAAAATAGCAGGTGTCCGATATAATAGTGGTAAGTGTAGTATATGAAGAAAATAATATAATAACAATTACAATTTGGTATTGTTTTGTTTTTTACACAAATAAATGCACTGTTGTTCTGTTAAATAATAAATATTTAACTTCTTTTTTTTAAGTGCGTATATGCAAATATTACAAATACTTAACATTTAATATATGATGATGATCATCATATCAATATTATTATATATGAGTATTTTTGCAAAATGAATGAATTTAAATAAATATGATGAATAAGAAGAAGCTGCTGAAGAATCATTATATATATAAGTTTAAGTATATATGTAGATATAAAATAAAATATTAATTATTTGACAGATTGTAAATATTACAAAATAAATAATATATGAATAAATTATTTATTTTTTTGTTTTTTATCTTCATAAAATAAAAATTTATATATGCTCATAAAAATCGTAATAAATATTAAATTATAGATGAACTCATCATTTTATAGACAGACAGATATATACCTAAGAATATATACCATATAAAATTCACTTTAACTTTTGATTTTCTGCAAAAATTTCTATAGTTTTTTTTTTGTACTTTTGAATAATAGCCAAAAAAAAACTGATGTAAGTTTAGTAATTTATACAAAGAAATAAAATTTATCAATTTAACGCAATGCACGACTGCATAATTTTTAATTAATTTATTTATTTATTCAAATGCATTAATATGACGTTAATTTTAGATATTATTACCTATAAAATTAAATGTGACTATTATTATTATTAGATATAGTTTATTAATATCACATGATAATAATATATTTGATGTAATTTTCACCGAAGACGTGCTTGACCGTCGTAAAATATTTTCTTTTCTAAATTCACTATAATTTTCCAAATACAAAACGATTTTATTTCATTGGGATATTAAAAATATTTCTATTGCTCTCATATCATCTAAATACATGTATAGTATATAAAAAAAAAAGAAAATATATAACGTGCATGATTTAGAATTTGGAAAAATGCCAATTTAGTATACAGCAAACATTAAAAAATCATTTCATTAATTATATATGTAGAATGTAGATACAATATGCATTTATTTATACAATATATAGAAGGATAGAAAATACCCGGCATAATTTTATTATTATACATAAATGTTTACCGGTTAGATATTATTTATAGCTTAAAATATATTTAAAATTATAAAGATAAAAATAAAAATTTCATATGTGGATGATTGTGAGTTATTATATATGAAAATTTACATTGAACTTATGTTGATAGATGCGTTTAAAGTGTTACTGACATTTTGTTTTTTACTGTCTACTAGGAAGTAAAAATACGTAAATATATATTCGTTTAGTTGTTAATAATTTTGTTAATGATTGTAAAATTATAAGTGCATTTATATTTTTCATTAAAAATGTTAAAGAATATCTGCAAATAGTAAAAATAACATAATGCAGGTTTTCTAACATTGATTTTAAAAATATATTTCACTAATATGTTTGATATAATATAAATGATGTGAACTTTAAATTTCTATTTATATAAAACTTTAATTTGAAAAAAAAAAATGAAATTCATCAATTTATTAATGGACACACATAGATTTTAGCAGACAATTCACGGGGAATTTTGCACCACGGAATTCAGAAGACAATTCACGTGGAATTCTCTATAGGGAATTAAAGTAGAATTTTCTATAGATAATTCAGCAGAGAATTCACATGGAATTTATATACTATGAATCGATAGAAATTATTAAACATGTGTGACAGTAAAATCACACATCCTTTTTGAAAAGGAATCTATATAACGTATTTGTATATAAATTAATTTTTTGAACATCTCAATTTAAAAAAAATTGTATTCATTAATAAAAGATACAAAAGTTACACAATATGACATTATATATAATATAATTTCAATTGGTTAAAATTATTAGAATTCTATCATACCTTTGAGAAAAAAATCAAAACGATAAATTTCATACATTCATGCAATATAACTAGGTATATAAACATATGCAATTTTTATGAAAAATATTTATAGATGTAAAAGTTCACACTTAAATGTCATTTGCTATACATTTATAGCATACATAAAAACGTGTAAACGTGATATATAGGAAAATCACATAAAAAATATTCTATTTCAATTAAAATAATCATAAATAGAATTATAAATAATATAAAATGTAGTAAATCTTATAATACCTCGAATTTATAAATATATTTATTCTTTTAGAATTATTTTCAATTTATAATTGCCGATTTTAAAACTAAAAACAACTTTATTAAAACAAAAAACCATATACAAATAATTAAGCAAAAAGAAAATATCCATATATATATATTTAAGTTTTATCTTTTAATGAATGCTCTATGCGTCTATTTGAATTAGTTTTTGTTTTTTCAACATTTATATCTGAATAAATAAATATTCTTCTATAAAACAGAATATATATTTATAAGATTTATAAGCAACACATCAACAAACCAACCAACCAACATCAATATCACAAATAAAAATATATTATATCCATATATCTATACTATATGTAAATAACATATACATATTTTTCTCAATTCGTCATTATAAAATATGACATAAAACAGTACAAAGCAATTTCATTGTAAGTAGTATATATATTAATAATATTCGCATCATCATATGTATAAATATAATGATAAACATTAAACTTCAAAGAATATATCATATTTAAAAAAGAACGAGTATTAATTCTATAATAAAAAAATATATGCGTGCATATTAATATTTGCATTTTGTATATAATTATATTGCATATATGTACACAGTGCGACAATTAATATTCCGGACTCCAACCATATCTCAATAACTAGTGGGACGATCTATGTGATGGAAGACATGCCTTTTGAAGCTTGATGTTTTCTCTATCGTCTGTAAAATTGCAAATTTCATTGCATTTGGTTGACAAATAAAAAAGGTTATGACATTTCTTGTGAAACAATATTTTAGTTGAAGTAGAAATTTTAACATGGAACAAAGAGCAGTCATCAAATTCAACGCAAAGCTTGGTAAATCTGCAACAGAAACGTTCAAATCCATGTAGCAAGTTAATGGCGATCATTGTATGGGTAGAACACAAGTTTTTGAGTGGTATAAATGTTTCGTGGATGGCTAAAACACAGGCTAAAAATTCAAGAACAGTTCCATCGAAAATCAAGACAATCTTCGGTAGCAAGGGAATTATCCATAAAGAATTCGTTTCAACGGGTCAAACAGTCAGTGGCGCATATTTTATCGAAGTTTTGAAGCGTTTGATGGGCCGGGATTCGTCGTATTCGACCTGAATATCGTGAATCAGATAGTTGGTGTTTGTTACACGATAATGGACCAAGTCACACTTATTGTTCGTCAGTTTTTGGCTAGAAATCAAGTCTGTGTGTTAAAACATCCACCGTATTCACCTGATTTACCACCATGTGACTTCTCCTTGTTCCCAAAACTTAAAATGAAATTGAAAGGATGTTTTTTTGAGGATATTGAAACAGCATCTACACGCGTACTAGAGGCAATACCACAAAATGAGCTGGAACGCTCATTTGAATCATTATTAAATCGATGTAACGCAGTTGTATTGAATCAGTAGGAGAATATTTTGAATAAATAAAAAAAAAGATCAAAAATCTTTTTTTTTAATGTATTTCCTAGGACCAGTCCGGAATATTAATTGTCGCACTGTGTATAATAACAAAAAAAAAATAACCACTGTGTGTTCATTAAATATTAAATGCAAAAAAAAATGTTTCTATATAGTAATATTATAATAATCGATCTCAACTCAAAACTGAATATTAGATTAAAGATATAAAATATTTTGCTTATTACTTGTTTATTAAAATAATGCGTTCATAATCTCTATAATACATAACTTTGCGAATTAATGAAATTGATTATTTAAGAAAACTTATAATAATTACATTATTTTATCATCATCTCAATTTATCCGCATAATATAGATAATTATACATTCATCGTATTCATGATATATAGATTTAAAAACGTATTTAGATATTTGCTCGAAATAACCCAATTTATTCATAAAGTAAATGAATGAAGGATTTAAGTAATATATTTCGAAAATTCTGCTCCCTCCCCCTCAATTATTGATATTCTAATGGACACAATAATTTATTTATTCACACAGATATGGATTATTATTTAAAGGAACAAATAATTTAAAATTAAATATGATAAGGAACTGCATCACATACAATGAATAAATCAAAGAAGGAATATATCTATATATATGCAATTGAAAAAAAAATTCAAGGGTAATGAAACTCTGCAAAAAAAAATCATCATTTTTTTTCATTTAAATTGCAAATATATCGAAACGTATCGCAAATTATAAATTGTATATTACGCGATGTATTTTTTATTGTATGTGCAAATACAATCAAGTAACCAATTCACAAACATATCTATCTATATAAAAAATACCATAATAATAAAAGAATGTGGAATATCCTGTTTTTTTTTTTGTAGTCTCCTCAATGAAGTCTCGCGATATATAACTATATATGATGATGATAAACAATACAAGCATAAAAGCATCTTATATTCATCTGGAATCTTTTCGTATACGTTTTTTTTATTTCTTCTACCTCTTCTTCTTCTTTTTCATCTTTCTTTTTGCATGATATATGCATATATATACTCTAAAGTATTTGTAAATATAAGATATATAATTCTTTTGATATTGTTATATCCATTAATAAAAATAATTATTACGTATGCAGAATTTTTACATCATTCATATTTTTGTTTTTTTTTTCTTTAACCAAAATGCAATTCAATTCTCGAAATATCTTTATTAATATTAATTTTATTTTTTTTTTTTTAATAATATCTACCGTATCACATACAGATTTTTAAAGGCTTATTGAACCCTACCAGTCGGTCTTCCACCACGTCACGATACAATGATAATTAATTTAAAAAATTAGCAATAAAATACAATAAAAAAAAAAAAGAAAAGCTGGCAAATGCATAATTATTTTTCGTTTCGCTTATTTTTGTAAAATAAAATTTTAATATTATTGTTTTTCTAACTCATGCAGCTATATAAGATAAATTCATTATTTAATTTCAAATCAATAAAACAATTGATTATAGTTTTTTTTTTTTGCAAATATATTTATTTATTCACTTTCATCACTTAAAAGCTTAAATTTTAAATACAAATTATATCTATAAAAAAACATACCTTTTTTAAATGTTTATTCACCCATTTTGTAAATGTTTTCTTTTGTATTGCATCACGTTCATCTGTTTAATGATAACAAAAAAACAAATATTAATATAAATAATAAATTATTTTGTAATGCAAGATATTGTTTAAAAAATTTGAAATTAATGTAATTATTTTAAAATATTTATATTCATTTTATGGCTATAACAAGAAAAAGTAAGTAAAAATGTCCTTTATTAGAACCAAAAAGGATTTTCCAAATTTAAAAGTTTCTTTTTTATTATCGATTTTTACATAATCAATTTTTATAATGTCTATAAATTGTTAAATGTATAGAGATAACAAAACAAAAATGTACATATCAAAAAAATTAAGAATTAAATCTGTTCATTACAACCAATTACAATCTTTAAAAACGCATCTCTTTCTATATAAATGCAAAAATTGCAATGAATAATATCATAAAAAAATGAAAGATTCATTATCAAAAACCACTTTGAAATACCACCTTATATGGTATATTCCGAAAAAATTATAAAATAAAGTTGACATCATCAAAATATATAACAAGAAAATTGATCATTATAAATCTATATATATATTGTACAGTCAAAAAGAAATTAACGATAACGATATGTATAATATATATATATGAAATGAGATATGAGGTTCAATTGAATGTTGTTAAATCGATAATTATTACATATATTATTTTGGAATTACTCATAATAATCATCATCATCATCATCCTACAGATATTAAAAATTTCATAATGATTGATATAAAAAATATTATATATAATGTCATTTGATACCATCAAATATAAATATATAAATATCCATTCGCAATCTTATATATACAAAATTTAAATGCGATTGTATTTTGGATTGTATTTTATTTTCAAGTACTATTTTTTTTCGGCCATCATAAAAGAGTATTATTTTTTTTTTTTAAATCAAATCTAAACAACTATAAACTAATATATATATATATATATATATATGATAAGTGAAATACACAAAATAAACAATGCAATGGTGTAAAGGTCAAAAGATCGTGCTATGAGGTTTTAATAAAGATGAAATTTAATTATTCAATTTGATAATTTGATAATTTTTTTTAAAATTATATATTTTAAAATTCAAGTTGAATTGAAATGAGGGTATGATGATTAAGAATTGTATATTGATTGTTATATTTCATATTTTTTGTTTCTTTATGCATAATTGCGTTAATTGTTTAGCAAAATTCGAATATTAGTAAAGTTTTCTTATATACCACTCTAACCACTATTATATCGGACACCTGCTATTTTATTCGAATGCTCGATTTTGAGATGCCAAAAAAGGACTTTTAACAACAATTTTTTAATCCTTCTAATTGTATTTCATAAAATGATGGGTTTAGTTAAATAATTGTCCAGACAGAAGTAAAAAATCTTTTAAATTCAATTAGTTATGGAATTTAATTCAAAATGATTCAATTTCACAAAAAAAAAAATTTGATCATTATAATATCGGACACTTATATTCTATGCCACTAATCTCCTTTGTAACGCCTCCTTTGGACTTTATATAGTAGCATCCATTCTCTTAGACGTTGTATTTATTACATTTTTGAATTCATCCGGTGTTTTTGTATTACTCATTTCAATGATTTTTCTTTGGAATTCTTCACTCTTTCAATTGTAACTTTCGGATCATGTTTTTACTTTGTTTTATTAATGCCCACAACGATTCTATTGTACTTAAATCTGGACTGTATGGTTCATTTTAATAATATTATTAATAAGAATAATACGAAATATTCCTAAAGAATGGAATGTAACTAATTGTAAGTCTACCGTATCAGATATTTAAATAAAATGTGGTTTAATCGGTTCATTTGAGTCACAGAAAGTGGTGTAAAATTTAATATTATTGATCGTGATAAACGAAACTGTGAAAAAATAGGAGAACTGCTACGAGTGATATAAGTCTAAAATGGTCAACAGCAATCCAAAAAGTGGTCGCACGAAAGTGGACAAAGCAATGGATTCATAATCCGAACTATATGAATATAAGATAAAAATACAAAAATAGTTTATTAAATAATGTTTTATCCCTAATAATAATCCCGAATAATTTTTCAGCACAAATCAAAGCCCCTTTTAATTGTTTTGCAAAAAACAAAACAATAAACAATTTTGAGTTCTGCGGCAATGGAATAGCATTATATTTTTGATGATGAATGTAAATTTGTTATTGTTGGTGATTCCGATAATCGAGTAATTCACACAAAAAATGAAGCATTCCATCGTGATTGTTAAAAACGCACTGTGAAATTTTCAGCCAGTTATTATAATTTACATTTCAAAAGGAGTCGTGTATTTTTTTTAATTTACTTACTTAATTTTATTAATTTACATTACATTCAGTGTACGGTTAACTCCTAAAAATACATTCATATATTGAACCTTTTGCCATCGACTATTAAAATATTTTCAAACGGCGAATATACATTTTAATAAGCTGTTGCTCTACCACAAACCGCTAACGCAACTAAAAACTGGTTGGAAGCTAAAGAAATGTGTTTAGAAGTCCACTTTTAGTAATGGACATCTTAAATTCCTGATTTAAGTCCAATAGAATCGTTGTGGGCATTAATAAAACAAAGTAAAAACATGATATGAAAGTTACAATTGAAGAAGTGAAGAATTCCAAGGAAAAATCATTGAAATGAGGAATACAAAAACACAGAATGAATGCAAAAACTAGTGGTTAGAGTAGTATATGAAGAAAAATTCTATAAACATTTCTGATTATTGTTTGATAGATGAAAATTATAAATTTTAGTTCAATTAATTATTGAATATCAATGCATGTATGAATTGGCATTATTAAGTATTTTTTTAATGTAAAGAATTCCAATTTTTCACGAATAAAACAATACGATTTTATAAACACCCAGTCATATTTATTTAATAAAATATATTCACGCTTATTTTGTATAATTGTATATATAGAAAATTTTTATCCTTATCTATATATTTATATATTTAAATGTATTTTTTTTTTCACACTTTTATCACCTACTAAAATATATTTTTTTCTTATCGCAGCAGTTCTTTATTTAACAATAAAATAAATCATTGTTTACAAATCCCCTCCATTCCATAAAAATAAATAAATAATTTAAATACACATTTTATATATTCAATATCATTATCATATATCACACATAACCGCCGCTCAATAACAGAATTGAAACCGATATATACAATACAAAAAAAATGTCATTTTTCGTAATTTGTACCAAAAAAAAAAAGAAAAAAGTCTAATAATAAACAATCGAGTCAGAGTTTAAAAATCATTTAAAATCTATTGATAATATGCGATATGATATAAAGTATAATGACCTTTTAATTAACAATTAAAAATAATAATAATATATAAATAAATATACAATTTGATAATTTGATATTTGCATTATTATTTATATATTGAAATTGAAGAGCTTCTATTTAATAAAATATTATTCTTAATTTATTCATATATTTGTTTTGTGCATATTATAAAACAAGATAAAAACATTTTGTTCAATTAAATTTCTTCATTTAAATCATTTTCAAATTGATCATAAACCCCATCATAAAGATTAGATCATTTTATTCAATTCTATGTTATATCGTTATAATATATACCATCATAATAATAAATCAAATCAAGAGTTTCATTTAAAAAAAATTATGCAGTCAATTAAACAATTGACAAAGCAAAAATGCATATTAAACATATCTTATTATTATACCATAGATAGATAGATGATGATAAATTGAAATGCTTTAAATAAAAATATATGATTTTTTCTAAAGATTAATATAATTTCAATTATTGTCAATTTAGAGAAATTATAATTGTATTTTTTTATTTCGTTGTTTTGCATGTCAAGCCATAAACTTAAATACATTTTTGCGGTCATTCATTTATTTATTATATAATTTTTTTTATCATTTCAATTAATTTTACAAATTTGTTTATGCAATAATAATAGTTTTTTCTTTAAAACGAAAGCAATTATTTATAAGTCGCTATAAGTCGTTATACCAATTTTTATATTTATTTTTTTATGATTCATTATGGATAAAAATCAAATTGGATAAAGTAAAAAAAAAATAAATGTGATTAAAATCCTGAAAATTAAAATATTATTTAAAAATTATCAAAAATCAAAAATTTATTATTCGTTTTATATATGGAAAAAAAATCTTATTATTATTATTATAATATTATTTATATGGTATATAAATCGAAAGCGTTTCGTGCAAATTATTTCGTATTGTATTTCAAATTTATTTTTTAATATTTAATAATTTATTTATTTTTTCCCCCCGTACAATTTTCTTTATATTTGTTTCATCAAGTTCATTGACATTTTTTTTTCTTTTTTATCAGTTATTATATTATTGTTTTTTTTTCTTATTATTCATTCTCTGTTCCAGTCAATGCATAAAAAATACATTCATTCAGTTATATGATATAAGATAGTTTTTCTTTTCAATAATTGATCATTTTTTATTATATGATATATAGTTAAATAATAATAGAATAGTTTTATATAAAAAAAATTATATAGATATAAACATTTTTGCATAATAAAATGAGTCTGCCATTGTATGAATTGTGATTAAATAATTTTTATTTCATACATTTTTATGTTTTTAAATTACGCAGCTTTTTTATTGTAATTAGAATGTTAAATCAATTTCTGATTTTTGATAGAAGAAAATTTTTATCATCATTTTTTCAAAAGATAAAAGTAGATTTTCAAAAACAGTCAAATTTTTTAACACTTTCGGTTGTATATCTTTTAAAAAATACAGATTTTTACAGATTTCCTTTCTTCTAAAAAAAAAACAAAGGTTGGCATTTCAAATGATGCAAAAGGTAATGAAAATTGATTAAAAACTGTGTCTTTAATTGGAAAAAAAATATTTAAATATACAAAAGTCCATTTTCCGGAAAATTTAGTTAAAGAATTTATTTATCTAATCGATTATAAAGGGTGATTTTTTAGCTATTATATTTTTGGCAACACTGGTTTAAACAGCTGACACACGTTTCGTGTTTTGTTTCACTGTCAAACATCTTCAGTTTGGTCTATAATTTAACCATGAATCGTCTTACAAACGAACAACGCTTGCAAATTATTGAATTTTATTATCAAAATGCGAACTCTGTTAAGAAAGTTCATCGCGACGAAATTGTGATCAGCGACGAAGCTCATTTTTGGCTCAATGGGTACGTAAATAAGCAGAATTGTCGAATTTGGAGTGAATGTCAGCCAGAAGAAGCATTGCAAGAGCTGCAAATGCATCCAGAAAAAGTCACAGTTTGGTGCGGTTTATGGGCTGGTGGCATCAATGGACCGTACTTCTTCAAAGATGATGCGAATCGTAACGTAACTATGAATGGTGAGCGCTATCGTGAGATGATATCCAATTTTTTTTTTGCCCAAAATGTAAGAGCTTGACTTGCACGACATGTGGTTTCAACAAAACGGTGCCACATGCCACACAGCACGCGCAATAATGGACTTATGCAGAGGCGAGTTCGATGAACATTTTATTTTTACACGTTCAGGACCGGTCAATTGGCCGCCTAGATTGTGCGATTTAACGCCTTTAGACTATTTTTTGTGGGGCTATGTTAAAGCTCATGTCTATACAGACAAGCCCGCTTCAATTGAAATGTTGGAAAGAGTATGCCAAAATTGAGCGGATAAGCGGATGGACCATTTGAGGCACAGTCAAGGTCAACATTTGCATGAAACAATCTTCAAACCATAAATTATATGGACCGTACTATCGATTCAAATAAAGATTTCGTTCATTTTTCTGAATTTTATGTGTTTTTTTTTGAAAAACTTTCCTATAGCTCTTAAAAAATCACCCTTTATAATAATTCAATAATTCAAAATGATCTTTTTCATAAGGTCTTTTTTTTTTAATAAATCAAGTAATTTATTTCCTGG
The DNA here is from genome assembly GCA_958336335.1 of Dilophus febrilis. Classification (NCBI taxonomy): domain Eukaryota; kingdom Metazoa; phylum Arthropoda; class Insecta; order Diptera; family Bibionidae; genus Dilophus; species Dilophus febrilis. Next base: position 10,026,091 of record OY284472.1, on the reverse strand, counting down.
TAAATGAAAAATCCTTCAATAATCCTGCAATTCTTCAATAATCTATGGAATCCTATATATGGATTATATTGACGACATCATAGATTAAACAATCGTGTATATACAGACAGTGTATATATGGTATAAAGATTATAAGATTGACAAAAAAAAATATTCTTCTACGAATTTTTTGTTCATTACTCAATATATCAACAAAAAAAAACAAAACAAAAGTAAATATAGTAAAGATTGTACGGATTTTATACAAATTTAAAAAAAAAAAAGATCCACCTTAAAAATTCATGAAATCCATATTGCATTTTTTCATGTACATAACATATAACTAAAATTCATTAAATGCAAACGAAGACGACAACGACGACGACGACGAAACATTTTAAGACAAATACTTTTGTTTTATAAGTTTATATTTAATTAGTAAATTGTATTTAGTTTTTTTTTCTTTATTTACATATAAATAATAAATATTACGAAAAATTTTGTCTAATATTTATTTTTGGTTTTATCAATTTTGGGTGTTTTGTTTAGGTGGAATGTCAGATATAAAATATCTTATTTAACTATTTTCTATATCATATTATTTTTTTTTTTTTTATATTATTTATTAGACTCCCAGCGACTTGCACCATAAGGAGATATCATATTATTATTATTATTATTTGATCGTTTAAGGATGATTATGATGATAATGAGCATCATCATTATGATAGTAATAATAATAATAGTCATTTGTGATGACTCATCGTCATCAATGGATTAATAATTATTATAATCAAAAAAATGTGATAAACCAAAAATGTGAGACATTCATTATTAGTTTTTATGTCTGATCACATTCTAATGTATGGTATACATATTCATAAAATTGATAGATTTATAAAGCTTTATGAATATGACTAAATATTTTTGAAACAAATTATCTTTATACATTTTTTAACAAAAAAAATAAACAAATTCAATTATTTTCTATATACAGGTATAAAAATATTCATATATATATATATAGGTTTTATAAAGTAAAAGATTTAAATAGACGCCGTCTGTAAACAAAAAAAAACGAGAATATAATTTGAAATACGTTCTTTTTTTATTCCATATTATATAAATAAATTCGTATATAGAAAATTATTTATCTATTATGTATTCAACAAATAGCATTAAACCATTAAACGAAAATGTTTATGCATTCGTATAGTTCAGCATTCGATTTATATGAATAATTTATATTTTGTGATGTTATCAAGCGATTTTATCATAATAATACATCTTTTGATCATTATTATGCAAAATTTAACCCATAAAAGAGTATGAAGGGTTAACAAAATTGCATTTATAAATGAGCGTATTAATTTGAATGTATTCTTAAAACCAATATTATTCTGGTACGACATCCTGTATCAAATAAATAAGAAACCGACCAAATAATAATTGAAATAAAAAATTTTGGTCAACACACAAGATTTATTTAATTTTTTATCTTTCATTTACATATTAATTTGTCGTTTTTTTTTTCATCACATTTCAATGCCAATAACGTTATATAAATTCATCATATATGTATATATATTTATTTATTCGTTTTTTTTTTTTGGATCTACATCTATTATTTGATTAATCAAATGTTGACTTAAAAAATTATGAAAGAAAAACTATATATTGAATTGAAGCAAAAACGAAAATGAATACAAAAATGAGTTCCGTACAAATATTTTTCATTGAATCCATGTACATTTATCAAACAAACAAAAATTGAGTGACAAAAAGGCCAGGTATTTTATATACATAATAATTGTATGAATAACTATTTAAAAAAAAAAACAACATTTAAAATTAACCATTCAAATAATTATATTAATGTTGTTAGTCTCTATAAACACACAACAACAACTATCAAACAGAAGAAAGAAAAAAACACACAATAATATAATAAAATGATGTAATGTCAGCATGTCAATTAATTAATTAATTAATTTAATAAAAACCAATTAAAAAAAACGATGTAATTTCATTAAAATAAATGCAAAAATTATTATTTTTACATGCAAAAAAAAAACCAAATCTCGTTCCAAAATTTAAACTTTGGCAGCAAACTCGCGACATCAAAACAGCAGCAAAAAAAAAACCATCTCGAATGCACACAAAAAAACGCTTTCGACATACCTGTAATATCCCAATTTTCAACAAAATATTCCCATATGCTCATTGTACCTTTAAATTGTGTTAATGCATCTTCATATCCTCCTTGTCCACCACCACCACCAACACCAACATTGCCCGTATTTTGATTTTGATTTGGACTATGATGATTTTGTTGTTGGTGTTGGTGATGATGATGATGATGATTGTTTACATTGTTGTGGTGTTGTGATGGTGAATGATGATTAGTGGTATAATTTTGATGTTTTTGCTTTTTTGATGGGCTACCACCACCACCACCACTACCTGCTGGACTACCACCATGTTGTTGATCATAACTATGATTATGATCTTTAGAACGACTACGTGATTGTTTACCACCACTACCACCACCACCACCACCACCACCAGGAGCACCATCATATAGTGCTTCACGTGGATCAAAACCCAATCGTTCTTTATAATACGATTGAGTTGACATGATTTAATATTTTATTTCTGTATTACAATATATATTTTATTGTATTTAATTTCACATAAATTTAAAACAGAAAAATTAAACTTTATTATATTTAATTTGGAACAAAATACACTTTCAATTAAAATAACAAAACATAAACAAATAATAATAATGATATAAATGGCACAAAATATCTCAATATTTTACTTTTATGAGAATTTAATTTTCTTTAATTAATTTTTTTCTATATTCATCCTATTATAGTTTTCTGTTTTTTTAACAATTTTATATTAAACATTATATAAAAAATTAAATTGCAATATACCAGTAGTTTTTGTTTTTTGTGTAACAAAAATACACAAATTTTTTCACAAAACACAAACTTCAAAATATTTTTAAACACTTTTATTCACACATTTTAAGTGCGTGTGTGTTTGTTTGTTCGATCTCTGAATTAATTATAAAACTATTAATTTAATAATAATATTAATAATGATAATTTAAATGTTTATGAACAATTTTGTCTATATGGATTCTTTCAAGAATAAGTAATTCATTCAATCAAAAAAATACATAATTGGGCGCCGTTTAATTTTGTATATACCTCTTTTAAATCATCATTATACTTATTATTTATATATATATATATGGTATATTTGGTGGAGTTGATGTACGTTTTATTAATTTTAATTTTAAATTTATTATCATTTTTTAATGTCAATGTCGTATATGTCAATTCATCATTAAATAAATAAAATCATTAAATTTCATAATTATATTTATATATTTGTCATAAATTAAATTTTTTGTTTTCCATTCATTCAATTCGAATTCAACTAAAAATAAAACATAAAGATATATTCAAATCAAACAATTCAAACGTGTATTTTTTCTTCAAATTAAACTTAAAGCGATAAGCGGCAAGTAATTAAATAACAATTGTTTTAAATTAAAATATGTTTTTCCGGTTTCAAACTCATTTGTTTGATATTTATATATGTATAGTATAGATATAAATAAGGTAATAACAATAATAATAATAATAATTAAAATAATAGAGTTTAAAAAACAATAGGTATATAAAAAAAACCATTTTATATACGAATGTATATATATATATCAAAAGTGTAATGACAAAAATAAATTGATACCTTAAAAAAAGTTCAATGAGCAACTGGCAAACATAGAAAAAAACACATTAAATTTGATAATGCATTCAATTTTTTTCTTTTTTTAATTTCTTTTACTGATGGAATAAAAATCAAAATAAACGCAATGCAATTTAAAATTATAAAACGATTTTTTATCATTATAATTATTTGTGTATTTTATGTCAATCAAATTTTTGTATAAAAATATAAATTGAATAGATATAGAATTAGAATATATTTTGGAATACTGTTAATGTGTTAATATGCGGTTCGTAAATAATTAAATTCTAATTATAAGAACTTTAGAAAAGTTATTTGAAAATGATGTAAAATAACTTGTAATGATATTTTTTTTAAATATTCAATAAACATTTTTTTGCGCGGTTGCAATGGAAACTCTATGAAAAACTCTATGAATTTTACTAAATGATTGCATTTTTTTCATTACAATTTTCTTCGGAAAATCTATACAATATTATTTTATTCTTATAATAGATAAAACTTTTGTATCGCTAAAATCTATTCGTTAATTTATTAGAAAATTACTATTATTTTAGCATATTGAATATTTTCCATTAATTTTTCCCTAAAAAATAAATATATTTAAAAATGAAAACTCTACATTTTTTATATCATTTGGCAATCGTATAATAACAAGCGCCACGCAAAATAAGAACAAAATTATTTCATAAATACATCAATATATATATATATATATATATAGAAATAACAATAATTATTTATGTTTTCCAAACATTTTAAGTTATACACATGCCCGTTTTAGCCCATGTAGGCGCCTGGCTCAAACTTAATAAAATATAGCGCCCTGAAACATGATCGGTAAATGCATAAATGGTTTTAAGACGATTAAATTCTCATTTGTTAGAGTATTTGTGACTGCGTTTGAATGAAATATTTACCACATTAGCTGACTTGTTGAACACATTTTGTTATTTAAAATATATCACTGAAAAGGATCAAATGGAGTTATTTGGCAAATAGATTGTAATTAGGCAGAAGTCCAGAGAACCCGCAATTTCTCTAAAAGTCCCACAAAAATCTAATTTGAAGTGGTAATTTAGGAAATATCTGGTAAGTCTTAGTTTAATCTATCTGTATGTCAGTTTTGTTTCAATAATTTTCTTTAGAACAGAAATTGCATATTATTTAAAATATCTAATCGTTTGCAGCGCCCCTTAATAACGGCGTCTGGTTCATTCGCACCAATATCTTGTATGTAGTGGCGGCTCTGGTTATACAAACAATTATATTTATTCAATTCAATTCAATACATCCACAGCAAAAATTAAAAAAAAACGTTTATATACAAATAATTCCAAAATAATTAAAAACAGAAAAACCGGATAAAAGAACAATGTTCATCAAATATATATGTTTTTTGTGTATTTAAAAATTGTACAATCGCGTTCTAACTATATACAAATAAGAATTTTTTTTTTGTTTAATAAACAATCAGAAAAAAAAAAAAAACAAATCTATTGACATAAATCTTTTCTCAATATATATTTATAAGATTTCTTATTATATTATATTATAAATAAATTAAAAAATAAAAAATCCCACACGAATATGAAGGTTAAAATAATTTGCATGCCGTCATCGTGATTCGTCGTCGTCGTTGATGTCGTTGATTTTCTGTTTATAGTTTAACAATTTTTCAATTTTGTATTTAATTAACATACAAAATGGTAAAAAAAAAAAAAGAAAAATGGAAATAAAGAAATGTTTATTGAATTAATACAGAAAAAAATTTGTTAATAAAATTTCTGTGTACGAATGCAAAAACTGGTAAATTAGCAAAATTTTACATTTTACATTTTACTTTTATTTTTCATATCAATAAATTAATCAATAAAATATTAATTTTGTGTATTTTATGGGCTTATGGGAATTGAATTTATGGTCATATTACCACCTCTTTTATAATATATATACATATCTATATACAAACACAACACCCGCACATTATCACCAAACTCTAAATAATATAAACCACACATTGCGATATAATAACACAACAAAAATTGATTAAAAAAAAAACCTAAAATAATTTACTCGTCAACCTCTTTTTTTTTTTTTAATTTTATTTTCATTAATTGAATGGCATAAATTTTTTTGATGTGTATTTATTAATGCGATTTTTTTTTTTTTAATTTTATTATTTTATTTCTCTTTAGAATTACTATTTTTTATTTACTTTTCGCATATTACATTTTCCACCAGTATCGTAATAATAATGTGATTTGTTTGTTTGTTCGTTTTTTTTTTTTTACTGATTAGATTTGAAAACTCATCAATTCTAAATGAAAAAAAAAAAAAAAAAAAACAACAACAACAACAACAATAACAAAAGTTAATCATGTTATTTTTTTTTTTATTTTTTTTTGATTGTGTGTTTGAAAATTTAATTATAGAAAAGATTCACAAACTATAGCAGAAGAAACGAAAAAAAAAAATTAATTGTATAAATAAAATTAAAGGTGCGTTTGTGTATAGTGAATTTTTTTTTTTTAATGTGTAGGTACTCGTCGTCGTCGTCGTATTGTGAAAAAGCAACAGGTATTTTATTATATTAATGTTATTTTACAGATTATTATTTATTTATTTTATTATAATTTGTATATTCATCGGTTAATATCGGTCGACACATACATCTAAAAAAAAAACAAACGATTCATATATATGAATGAATGAATGAATATACTATTTTTTTTTAATATAATTTTGCTTTTTAGAATACCAATTCTTATATACAATATATGTTTATTAAGAATTTAAATACATATCTTTATAGTTGACATTAAATACCTGAACGAATACACACTCAATACACACACACAAACATACACATATGAATAATAAAATTAAAAATGGAAACGTCAAAAACTTATGTATTTTTTAAGTATAATATTTAAGTTTATTTTGTTTTTTAAGTCACTTAATTGAAAAACATGAAAAGATTTCTCAAAAAAAAACAAAAAAAAAATCAACATAGACACAAATTTTGTTCATTAACCAATGTTATTATTATTAATAGTATTATTAAATTTTAACAAAAAAAAAATTAAAATTAAAATTTAATTATTTTTTTTTTTACTCTATTTCGTCGTATACGATTTTTCTTTATTTTGCTAAAAAAAAGTCACTTAAAAACTTAAAAAACAAATTAACAAAACAAAAACTACAAAAAAAAAATAAAATAAAATACAATGTTTTTTTTTGTAGGTTGTTCTTATCGTCGTCGTTTTATCGTAGTCGTCGTTTTCGAACACCACCGTTCACTTTGAATATCAAGAGAGGACTAACCATAACCAAACAACTAAATACAAAATACTTCAACTATTTTTTTTTATTATTATTATTATTAATAAAATCAATTTATATACATATATATAAATGAATATTATTGTGTGGTTAAGTATTATTGTTGAGTTGTGAATTGTGATTAAATAAAAACGGTGCTTTTTCTTTTAAAACATATATTATATGTTGTTAAGTAACTTTAGTATTTTTTATTCAAATTTTTGCTCTTCGTCGTTGTCGTCGATTGTCGATATATTAAAAGGAAAAAATAAATATTGTATACCAACATATAAATTATATGAATAATTCAATAATGTTTGTTAATATAATGAGAAAATATATATATTTTTAATCTTTTATATATTTTTCTGGTATAGGTTTATCATCGTATAAAACCGGCCCGTTTCCCGGTGGCCGTCATATAGAATAGTGTGTAGTGGTAGGATGATGATGATGGAATTATAGCAATTGTTGTGGTAAATCTTGTTTATTCCATTCATATACATATGTTCTTCATATCCACACAACAATATTCAATTCATATATAGGAAAAAATATTAGTATTTCATATTTTTTCTTTTGCTCATATTTAATTTATCATAAATGTAGAAATTAACTTTAATTTTTTAGATAAAGAGTAATAAAACCAGTAAAATTTATCGAAATTTATTCATACAATTATTTTTTTAAAAATTCAATTGTAAGAATGATTATCAATTGAAAAATCTATAACATTCAATAATGTCTAACTATAAACTATGACAATCAACTAACAATAACAATAACAATACAATTTTTATAAGATTTTGATGAGGTAAGAGAAAATAAATGAAAAACGACGAATGACGACTCATTCACAAATGACAAAATTTTTGCAATTTTGTTATAAAAAAAAAAATAAATTTATGAAACGCGTATAAACTCGTCTGGTTATAAATTAAATAATAATAAATGAAAAATACACTCAATTAAAGCTTAAAAAAGCACTGCTTTTTTTTAAACAAAAAATTCCATTAAGAAATATCGAGTATTTCGATTATTATTATTATTATTTTATATATTTTTAATATTATTATTATACCACCATATTAATGAATATTTAATTCCAATAAAATCCAATAATAAAAATATTATTAATAATATAATTATTTTATTTAAAAAGGTTTCTCTACCATTCAATAATGGGTTGTAGGTGTATAATAATTTATTAAAAAAAAAAAAAAAAAAGTGAAAGAATATATGTAAAAGGAAGGGAATTTTTATATAGAATTTTTAAATACTTAAATAAAAAAAAAAAATTTAAATTCTAACCAAAAACGATAAAATATAAATTTAAATTTAATACTTTTCGATAATGAAATTATTTTGTGACATCATACATAGTTAATTATTATAATTGTATTTTTTTTATCTATATATAATTGGCAATGATTAAAGGCTATCGTCGTCGTTCGGCGATACATTTAACATATTTATTTAGTTTACGTTTATTATTATTTAAAATTTAGTTTTTATTAAATTTGATTTGTAAATATTTTTTTTTTTTGTATATTTGAAGAGGTTTAAAAATATTTTAATATTTATTAATAATATATAAATACATTTTAATATGAATAATAAACTCTCTGTGTACGATAATTAAATGATTAAATTTGTTTAGTTTTTTTTTTTTCAAGTATCTACACTAAACAAATAATAAATTATCTATAAAATACTATTTAAAATCAATTTAGTGTTCAAAAAACTTTTGTTTTATTAACTGATTAAATCTTATGAATCTGATTATATTTCATTCATCAATCAGGGGGAAATAAATAAATATAAAAAGAAAACAAAATATTAAACGTTTATTCTAATATAACAATTTATATATTGAGATATTTTGAATCCTTGTGAAAATCTAAGAGGATATTTTCCATATATGAAAATTTGCCATATCCATATATGAAAAAATGAAAATTTAGATTTTTTAATACAATTCTGGATAGTTATTTCTCTTGAGAATCCTTCAGAAAAGCACTTTGAAAATTTTTAGGAGAGATTGGAAATACTTTTACGAACATTCTTGTAATAAATCGAATAGGATTTCCTTGCCCATATTAACTCCAAATATCCCTAAATAAAAAATTTTTCAGCTGTTTCAAATATATACACAATATGTTTTTTTTTTCATATTGGTTTCATATTCATTTGAATTAACCAAAATTTACACCTTATATATATATAGATTACGTTATAAATGGATTTAAAAAAGTTACAATGAGTAATTTTGGTTTTCTTCGAACAAAAAAGAAGATGACATCATATATATATAAAAATTAATTTACATTTAAATTTAAACAAGTAAAGTAAATATATATATATATATATATGGATTTCTTGGTACACTTTAGATTAGTTCATTTATATATATATATAAATATAATAAAAACACCAATAATAATAATTATTATTATAATAATAACAATAAATTATATAGACTATTTTAATGTCCAAAAATGTCTTTTTTTTGCAGGAATTTCTGTAACAAACAAGCATCGCATGTATTCAAATGCGAAGTTAAATGATTTACTAAATAATTACTATATAATATTTTAATATAAACGATGACACAATATAAAAAATTTTGTGAATGAATTCAAACGATTCATTTCATTGATCATGATAGATATGTGAAAAATAATATTGTTAATTTATTTATCGATGACTTATTGTTTATTCTTATTTTATTTTTATTATTTTCTTGAGAAATTTATTTTTCTTAACCAAATAAAAGAACGTTAAAATAGATAAAAAAAAACTTACATCAATAAAAAGAAATTTTAAACAAAATTATGCTTGTTTATAAGAACATATATAAAAAATAGAATATATTTAAAAAAAATTTATAAGAACCAAACAGATTAAAATTTTATTTAGATAATTAACCTTGTTGTTTTATATATAGAAAAACTAAAGTCGCAATTATGTTTTAAAATATAGTCGTCGACGTCGAGGTAGAGATCAGCAAAAAACAAAAAAAAAACAAAATCACGTTTATTTATTTTCTATTATTTTCAGAGATTCACAAAATCAATGTCAAATATTTTGCATATATTAATTGATAAATTTACAAACAATCAAAAAAAAAACAAAAACCGGTAAACACAATATTGAAAGTCGCGTTAATGAATTAATAATATTTACATCATCATGAAAAACTGAAATGAATATAGCATTTGAAATTCTTTAGATTTTTAATTAAAAATTTAAATATTATATAAAAAAAAAAAAAACAGACAGGTAAATCGTTAACATTTTTAATAATCATAAATATTCAACTATATGGTGATATTAAATTCTAAGAAATCTGTATATTTAAAATATTGTATATGATTGTGACTCTTTATTTTTTTGCTTCCTTTATTTATTTATTACTTCTGTTTTATTTTTTTGATGTTTTACATAAACATACATATATCTATACGGTGTGTTTATGTAATGTATGTATTTTTTTTTTAGAAATGCATATGGATAAAGAAAAATCTTTTCTGTATACTTTTAGAATAATATAAAAAGAAAAGAACCAAACAAAATGAAAAATCATCTTATTATATATCATATATACTACTCTAACCACTATTATATCGGACACCTGCTATTTTATTCGTATGCTCGATTTTGAGATGCCAAAAAAGGACTTTAAACAATAATATTTTAATCCTTATAATTTTATTTCATAAAATGATGGGTTTAGTTAAATAATTGCACAGACAGAAGTAAAAAATATTTTAAATTCAATTAGTTATGGAATTTATTTCAAAGTCATTCAATTTAACATATAATAGTGGTTAGAGTAGTAGAAATAAATGAAACATGTTGTGTATAAACTCGTATATAAATATAGAAAAAGAATTTCAGAATTTTATAAAACAAGAAGTTATATTTCTTCTTATTTAATCCATTCAATAGATTGTAAATAAAAAAAAAAATTTAAATATAACTTGATCCAGAATTGTATATAAAATAAAAAATAATATAAATAATATAGAAAAGATAAATATAATATTATGGAAGAAGAAACGCGTGAGATATAAACAATAATATTTATGTATATATACCAAATGATATATATATATATATAGAATTGAATGTATACAAACAAAAATCAAATAAAAAAAAACTATAGAATCTAAAACATTTATATTGTATATGTAAATTATATAGGGTGAAATGTTACATTATATGATGACTTATTGTTGACCAATAACATATAGAAATTTTATCAGTTTAAGAACGCATCAATCACACTTTTAATTCGTATGGTATTCTTAACGACAAAATTATTATAGATAAACAAATATCGAAAAAACCTTTCAACTAACATCTCAATTACATTTAAGAAATGTTTTTTTTTATTATTGATAGAAAATTAACGATTTTGGACGATATTTTCTATTTAATTTTCCTTTAAAAATTACGTTCATTATACGATCTTTACGTTTCCATGAAATGTTTTCAATCATTTTCAAAAAAAAATTTATCTTCTTTCATAGAAAGGCAATAAAATCTCCAAACTGTTATTGTTACATAAATAAATCAAAACAAAAAAAAAATACCGAAATAATCCACATCATTAAAACACTCTGTATATAGTAAGATAGACCAAAAAAAAAACCACCGAAATGTTCTTGTTCTAAATGTTTGGATTTTTTAAATATAATCTATGTATTTTATTTATAATTTATATTTTAGATATTCATTATAAGAATATTTTATATATACGAAAAAAAAATGTAGTCACATAAAATAAAAATAACAATCCGGTTCTATCAGTTTAGTTTTTTTTTTGCCATCTCATTTTATTGTAATTTTTTGGTTTATTATTATAAATACAAAACCTATCATCCCATATATAGATTATGAATATTGAAAAAAGAAGAAAAAAAATTGGCACATTTAAACACTTAAAATCTTAAGAAGAAAAAATTGGGGTCTTTGAATCAATAAAATTAATACAATAATTTGTTTGTGAACCAATCTTGTTATTATAACATTCAGAAACTATATACAATTTTTTTTAAGAATGATAATATCAAAGAGAATAGCAAGGATAAATAAACAACCCTCCGGCAATATCTAAAGGCGCAGATAAGCTATCAAACCAATCTGTTCCCAAAAAAAAATCTTCCTGTGATCATAAAATAAAATTATATAACTAAATCTTTGTAAAATAACCCCTTGAAATTAAATAACAAATTTTCAATGCAAAACTAAAACAAATTTATAAAAGCCAAAATGAATAGAAGTAAAAAAAAACCAGAAAATTTTAGATATCATAAAAATGAAACAGGAATTTTTACGATATACGACGACCATCCAAATAACAATGTATATTATTTTGAAATGTATATTATCAGAATCAAAGAAAATAACAAAATTAAATTAAAACAAAATAATAAAACATTAAGATAAAAAAAAAAAACAGAGATTAAATGGCGAGAAAAATAAATCCATTCTTATAATAAACTAAACCAAAAAAAAGGGGTAATAACATTATGATGATGCCGACAAGAAAGACGACGACTTATAACTCTTTTATACTATTGGGACCTTGCATTGATATTGTCGATTTAAATATCATATGGCGTAATTAGCGTTGTGTGCATCGGAGCACACCGCGCCCATATTCTTTTTTTTTTTGTCTGTCATTACTCTATAAATTTCAGTATATTTCATTTCAGTGAAGTGTAAACAACAAAGCTTTTTTTTTTGCTTCGAATATGTCGAAACTTTCTTTAATTTGAACAAAAAACCACTGCTGATAGTTATCGATTTTGGTTTGTAGAAGCTTACGGTGAACATGCTCCAACCTAAAAAACTTGTCAACGGTGGTTGGTACGCTTCTGAATTGGTGATTATGAAGTGGAAAATAAAGAACGGCCAGGTCAGCCAAAAAAATTTGAACACGAAGAATTGCAGGCATTGTTGGATGAAAATTCGTGTCGAACGCAACAAGAGCTTGCTTGCAAGAGTTGAATGTAGATGCCTCTACCATTTCTAGACGTTTGCATTCAATGGAAAAGATCAGAAAGCTAGGCAAAATGGATCCCACATCAACTGAATAAAAATCAACTCAAAGCACGAATCGATGCATACCATAAACATCTTGCCGAGCACAAAAATCATAGTTTTTTGAGTCGAATTGTCACTGGTGATGAAAAGTGGGTATATTACGACAACCCTAAACGTAAAGCATCATATGTTGATCCCGGCCAACCATCAACTTCACAATCAAAACGCGATATTCATTACCAGAACCTTATGCTGTGCATTTAGTTTGATCAGAAGGGTGTCATGTATTATGAGCTGCTGTTAAAACCGAATGAAACGGTTACATCTGATCGCTACCGGTCGACAACTGGGCGAATTGGCAAAGAAATTGAACGAAAAACGGCCATTGATAGCTCGAAAACACCACAAAGTTGTAATGCACGATGACAATGCCAGACCACATCGTGCAAACATCGTTAAGGAAAAAATTAAGAGGCTCGGTTGGGATCATGTTGTACTCTCCAGACTATGCTCCTTCTGCTTACCATTTATTCAGATCAATGCAGGTCAGCCTGACAGATGTACGCTTTCGAAATGCTGAAGAAGTGCGAAAATGGGTCGATGAATGGATTAGGACAAAAGATGAGGAGTTCTTCAAACGAGGAATCAACAAACTTCCTAAAAAATGGGAAGAAGTCATAGCTAACGATGGGCAATATATTGGTTAATGTACTCAATCATTTTGTCATACAAATAAATGCCATTTTCAAGCCAAAAATCGACATTAGTAATGCAGGGTCCCAATATATACCAAATGAATAAACAAAAAAAAAAGGTAATAAAGAATAAACAAAAACTAATCTAAATAAATGATAAACAAAAAAAACAAGAAAAGGTTTCCAAACAAAAATATTGCAATAAAAAGTCTGCATTTTTCAATGTCTGAATGGATTTTTTTTTATATATACCATAAATTATTATTGCATATTTATTAATAATACCCAATAATACCAATAATAATAATAATATCCATTATGATGTCCATTTAAACACACTCGCGTATAGTTTTTTTTTCGTTTTTGGTTTTAATTTATTTTATTCTCTGTATAGATAGATTTTGATTGTATAAGACCAATTGGAATATATATAAATAAAAACATTCATAATATAAATATGAAAATGGTTTGGTGATTTTTGAGTGGTCTTTTTAACATACATAACATATATCGTTCATTAATTAAACAACATCAAATACTATATATATTATTGTTATGGCGTCATCAGTTTTATAAACAATGATCGGTTATTATATATTTATAGAAAAAAAACACAATACACATACAATAATATATGAGAATATGTCTATATCATTTAATTTAAATAAATTAAAATTAAAATGTAATTAAATAAATTAAGTGTCTTAAGAGAGTATATTCAATAATAATAATATATACCTATAATAATTAATTGTTTAGTCACCATAAATAAAACCAAAAATTAAATATCATTTTTATATATATACGATGATATTTAAAAATATTATTAATAGAGTAAATAAATATATTAATATAACAAATATAAATATTAAACGATATGCATTTTAATAATTTGTCTGAAATTAATATATATATATATAATGTGTCATATTATTTCATTTATACACACATGAATGATATATATATATTAAATACAGCTCCATAAATGGAATTGATTCTTTTAGGTGAATCGCACCATTCAAGGTTATGCACGTACATTCTATTCATCGCAATTTGTATATATTGGAGGTAAGTTTTTAGTGGTTTTTGTGATGATAATTTATGGAATGTTTTAGAGGAAATTATAAAAAAAAAAAAAAAAATTCAGTATGCGTTTTTTCAAGATTATTAAATAATAACATATTTTTTTTTTGTACAAGATACCATTCATTCATATAATATTCATGCAAACGCCATTTATCATTTTCATTCATTTATATTTTTGATTATGTGTGTGTTTTACCACGTAATTTTCAGTGAAAATCAAAGTGGTCTTGTTGTCAATTATATCATCGATTTTTCTCTAAAAAGATAGAAATATAATTAAAGATAATTAGCCCGTAGGATGCATATATGATGGGTATTTTAATACCCATATTAGATTTTAAAAGTGCTGTAAAAACTTCTTTTTTTTTACTTATGCCTATATGTCCTTTGGTGACATCTCTTCGAATATTCAATTCTATCTAAAATTCTGTAATGGACTTGCAAATAAAGTGTAGACAGAATCATGGCCATTCTTGTTTCGGTCGGCAAGAGACAAACGGCAAGAGGATTTGCATATTCTATAGGTATAATTATACCCATGATTAAAAATAATTGTATTATACAGGGTTTCCCAGGCTCGACAATAATATGGCGTTTTTCTGTGGCTCCTGTGGCTCATTTGGAGTTCTCAAAAATGTTGTTCCATTCTCAAAAATTTCAAAAATGTTGTTCCATTCGGCTTCATTGAGGAATTAAGCGAAAAAAAAATGATTTTTGGAGAGTTTCATGTTTTTCGCGACTCTGGAGCACTAATCTCCACAACTGGTTATTATAATTGAAAGATCAGAAACACTATATTATAGCATTAGCATTAAATCGCCTATAAATTACATTAAAAATCATGTAGATCGGACAACCACTAGATCACTAGATATTTAACGAAATGTGTGTAAAAGATAAATCTTATTTTTTGTTCTCTAAAGTTCTTGGGGTACCTGGGGTATCTTATCTAGTGAAAAGACACCTTGTAAAAAATACCGTCCCCAACTTGCTTAAAAACTTGTTACATTATTATTTAGCTTTCGTTTAACATACATTTTCATGTGATATCTCTAATATAGTTTCGAAGTTATTCACGATTAAATAAAAATCGCATAACATTTTTAATGGTCAATTTGCATTTAAATTTTATTTTATTTCTTTTTTTATGAAAAAAATGGATTTTTTATTTATTTTTAAGGTAATGCTCTCAAGAACCAAACGATGGCCAATTATGTTCAGATACTTGAATCAATGTAAAATTTTATTACCAAACAATTTATCATCATTTGGAGGTTCTTAGCGTATGCGGGTTTAAAGTGATTATCTATGAAAAACCTCCTCTGGCAGACAGATTTTTGTGATTCAAAAATGGGTTATTTGAGAATAGCTTAAAAACGGTTTGGAATAGGATTACCAAATGTGCGGTGCTTGAAAGATATAACCAGAAATAGCCAGAACGACGTAACTAGTCCGGTGTAATTATCTTAAGAATTAAGGAATTTGGTTAACATTTTATCTCTGGGTATAAATATACCCGGTTTATGCAAAAGTGTAGAATTTTTGGTTATGCATCCTAGGGTTAAAGAAATACAAAAAAAAAAGAAATGAAAGAAAAACGCCTTCAATGCATGTGTAAATCAATCACTTTTTAAATTCTTTAAATCATAAATTGCTTGAAATTTCATTGTTGCTTATATGGAAAAAAAACATTTAAGTTTCAAAAATAAATGCTTAAAAATTGGATCTTAAGTATAGAAGCTGAGGTTCAAATTTTCTTCTATAAATAATCATAAATAAATTCTCAGTTTTCAATTCATAAAAAGAAATACTAAAAGAATGAAAGAAAAACTTTGACTGTAATTGGAAAAAAATTCAATATTTAGAAATTTAAAATTTCCGGAAAATTTTGTTTAAAAATTGATTTATTTACAAAATTTAAGAATATTTGGACTATATAAAACAGATATTCAGATATTAACCCGATTAAAAACTAAAACAAATAGTTCAATTATATAGTTAAAGAAATTTGAAGATTTTAAAATTTGTTTGTGTGTGGAAATATTACATAATAAATCACCAAAATTGCATAATTATTATTATTTTATGGAAAAAAGACTGCACCCTAAAAATTCAGTTAAAATTCAAATATACGCATATAATTTATGAAATAATAATAATAATAATCATTTAAGAAACCAGAAATTTCAAAATAATATATCACCATATGGATAATAATAAAAACACTCTACCTTATTTTTTTTTGTATATGATATATTATTCATATCATATAATTTTTGAAACATATGTTCAAAAATGAATAATATATTGAAAGTATAAAAAAAAACAACTACTACTGGGGAGAGAGGCTGTTAACTGAAATTATATATATATACGCTGTATGGATGTCAAAATAATCCACTTCCAACGCATTCCTAAATTGTATTATACAATTTTTTTAACAATATGACGTCATTATATATTTTTTTAATATACATTTCTCAATGCAGTTGGTTAAATTTGCATTCAATATAGGGAAGGTATGCTTAATATTACATATTCATTCATTTATAAAGTCGTGTTTTTTGCTTTAAATCAAACTGAAATTTTAATGATAAAGAGGAAAATTCCTATAATATCCTTCTAAATATCCTTCAAATATCAAACCTTTGATATATATTCGTTGATGATTACATCTTCATATAATACACAATACAATTTTTAATTTGATTTAGAAAATGATTTCATTTCAGTAGAGTATGTATAATATTTCATATGAATTTGCTAAATACTTTTACAAATTAGGTGTTTTTATTTTCACTTAATAATTATCACAACACAAATCAATTTGAATAATAATATAATATATTATGAATAATATAAATATAAATTCTGTAAAAATTAACATATAAAAAATATTTAACTGCTTGGTTACATTATTTTTATTATTGCATTTATATATATTTAGAGATAGTTACATTTTAATTAACCATATTTATATTTATACATAAAGGTGGTGTACAAATAAATTGGTATAAATGTTTAATATTAAAAAAAAAAAAAAATATGCATATTATAAATAACTAAATATGATTATCAAGTGGGTTGTTTTTTTTTTTTGGTTTGTTTTATTTAGGATATATTTACAAGAAAATATATGGAGAAAAAATAAATGCATTCATGTACAACGTGTATTTTATATATAAAAGTACTAAAAAAAACAAGTTTAATAAACTATATATAGATATATCGCGTAAATTGCATTTATATGCATATGTTCCATATATGTTTTATTCCATATATATTTATATACAGATAGATATACCATACCATGCCATTAATTAATGCAATATATAAAAAAAAACAAAACTGATTATTAAATAACTTTCTTTATTATGTTGATTTAATTTTATAATAATTTGCATATACAGTTGTGGAAATTATCTTAGGATCTAGATGTTGGAAATTGGATTTAAAACAGAAAAGCTCAAGACGGTGCGCGGTCTTGGCATTGTTAGCAGAGAAAATATATTATAATCATACATAAAGGAGTTTTTAGTTAATCAATTTGTTGGTATAAGGAATCCTTTTTTGGTTGGTTGGAAAAGTATCGTTGACTGCATTGACGTAAGAATGGTTTAGAAAAAGAAAACGTTCATGAATATCTTAAATCATTGTTTTCTTCATAATTTCTTCTTAAATTTAGGATGCCAACTTCCAAGCAATAATTTTTATTGAAATAACGGAGAGCATCGATTAATTTTTATGTTTATTTAAACGTGATTTTTGCTTCATTCAAACCTTCAAGTTTTACGATTGAAAGACGAAATTTTAAGTGAAATTTAATGATGAAATAATATAAAAAATGCGAACAATTCACGAACGAACAGTGTTTCGATTATAAATGTGTGCTAAATTATAATTTCCACAACTGTGTAGTATATAGTTATAAAAAATAATGGTAAACAAAAATTAACAAAAAAAAAAAAAACAAAAAGTAATAATAATAATTTAAAACTGATTGTGTATGTTAAAGAAATAAATTCATTCATTCATTCATTCATTCAGTGCACATAATGAAGGTGGTTTTGTATTATTTGGTAAATAAATAATGCATTGAATAAAAACTATATACTGCTCTAACCCATATTATATCGGACAACTGCTATTTTATTCGAATGCTCGATTTTGAGATGCCAAAAAAGGACTTTAAACAATAATTTTTTAATCTTTCTAATTATATTTCATAAGGTGATGGTTTTAGTTAAATAATTGCGCAGACAGTATTAAAAAAGCTTTTAAATTCAATTAGTTATGGAATTTATTTCAAAATGTAACTAATTGAAAGTTTAACATATCAGATATTAAAATAAAATGTGGTTTAACCGGTTCATTTGAGTCACAGAAAGTGGTGTAAATTCAAAAGGAGTCGTTTCTTTGTTTTAATTTTCTTACTTAATTTTATTAATTTACATTTTATTTAGTGTACGGTTAACTCCCAAAAACACATTCATATATTAAATGACTACCTTTCGCGATCGACTATTAAATTATATTCAAAAGGCGAACATACATTTCAATGATATGTTGCTCTACCAAAAACTGCTAAAGCAACTAAGAACTATGGTTGGAAGCTAAAGAAATGGGTTTAGAAATTCACTTTTAGAAATGGACATCTTCAAGTCCTGATATAAGTCCAATAGAATCATGGTAGACATTAATAAAACAAAGTTAAAAAATTATAAGAAAGTTACAATTGAAGGAATGAAGAACTCCAAGGAAAAATCATTGAAATGAGGAATATAAAAACACCGAATGAATGCAAAAACTTAGTACATACCACGAATAAGAGAATGGATGCTGTCATATAGGACAAAGGAGGTGTTACAAAGGAGATTAGTGGCGTATAATATAAGTGTCCGATATTATAATGGTCAAATTTTTTGTTTTTGTTAAATTGAATCATTTTGAAATAAATTCCATAACTAATTGAATTTAAAAGTTGTTTTACTTCTGTCTGTGTGCGTACTATTTAACTAAAACCATCACTTTATGAAATATAAAATTAGAGAGATTAAAAAATTGTTTAAAGTCCTTTTTTGGTATCTCAAAATCGAGCATTCGAATAAAATAGCAGGTGTCCGATATAATAGTGGTTAGAGTAGTATATATAAATTGTATTATACAATATTTAATTTAATTTTATCTATAATATTATTCTCCCCAAATATGTCACAACAACGTAACACAAACAACATTCTACTATATCTTAAATAATATGAAGATAAATGTAATAATAATAATAATATTGCATATATTTTATATATTATAGATTTATTCTAAAATGCATTTTATTCAACTCAAGAAACATGATAAATAAATAACCTATATGCATAAAAATTTTTTTTGATATTCCAAATATAGTAAGTTAAATATAGGTATATAATGATTGTGTAGGTATATTTATTATTTTATATACTGAAATATATTACAAAAAATCGATTGCAAAAATAGGTAGAATGCAAAACAACAACCCACTTTTTATAAATTTATATAAAGTAAGTTTTTTTCAAAGTTTATGATTCGATATATACTAATTATTAATTCAATTTATCATTATCAATTTTATATTGAATAAAATATCCGGATAGGGGTTTTTTTTTTTGAAAATTATACCCCAAAGAAGTCGAAAAGAACACACTGCAAAAAACTACATTATTTTGTCATAAATTTAACATACTTTTAAAGGACTATAAGTAAACATTTCGTTAACGATTAAATTCATTTTGGTAAATATTCCTTTAAAAATAGACTAAATTCTTATCATTATTGATTAGGAAACTTTGTATATAAATTTTTATATAATCACAAATTTAATTCTAATGGTGTTTCACTCTAATTCTAAGCCTTATTCTACGAATACCATGTAAATAAATTTACTATATATTAATATAAAGTACAATCCATTTTAAAATATGACAAAATTTCTCGTATAAAATAAAATAAACTACAAAGGTTAATTTAAAAATGATATTAAAAAAATTTCCAATAGTTATTTAAAAAAAAAAGAAAAAAGATACGACTCAATTTTTAAATGAAGGATTACAAACATCGTATTCTATATTCTATATCGTACATATATCTATATCTATATTTTTCTAAATGTTTGTCATCAGATAGCTTATTTATATGGTTAAAAAAAGTGTAATTTCGTTCCATTCCAAATATAAACATAAATTTTATTTTAGATTTATCCATTTCGTTTTTTTTTTTTTTTTGTTATTTTAAAAATGTAACAACATAAAGTTCAAATGATGCTGCGTATACAAGTATTATATAGAGTAAATTTAAAATATACATTTGTACGGAAATACTATATATATATCTTGTATGACAATATATAATTATATCTTCCTTATATTTCTTATATGTGTCTATAAAAATAGTATTTTTGGATTTTTGACGCGGTTGACAGTAGATTTTTTTTTTGTACATCACTTGTTAAACATTAAACAGATTTGGTTTTAAACAAACACACTTTATTATAAAAAAAATTGTTGGTGTCACCATTTCTGTAGTGTAATCATTTCTGTAGTGTATCTTTAAATATAAAATTGTTATAAAATGCATTTCGATAAAGATTACTATTTTTGATTAAATTTTTTGGGGGAAAATATATATCTATATTTATATAATAAAGAGATATGTATAAACAAATTATCTGTTACAATAATAAAGGCTATCGTATATGTAAAACAAAACCAAAAAACCCTTGAACTTTTATCATAAACAAACAACAAACTAACGAAATATGTAACTAAAATATATAAATATTCTCTCTTATTTATTCATTTATTTATTTGAAAAATTTCACAAAATCTAAATTTAAATGTAAAATTTAAATTTTTAAATATACCAACAAATCATGATTTTTATGGTAATCTATTAATAGATATATTTGTGTACGATAGATATACGATGAAAAAACTAATTATTATTTATCTAAAAGGGGATTCTTTTTTTATATATACACAGTGCGACAATTAATATTCCGGACTCAACCCGTATCTCAATAACCAGTGGGACGATCTATTTGATGGAACGTGCGTTTTCAAGCTTGATGTTTTCTCTATCGTCTGTAAAAATTTCATTGCATTTGGTTGACAAATACAAAAGTTATGATATTTCTTGTGAAACAATATTTTAGTTGAAGTAGAAAGTTTAACATGGAACAAAGAGCAGTCATTAAATTCAACGCAAAGCTTGGTAAATCTGCGTTCAAATCGATGCAGCAAGTTAATGGCGATAATTGTATGGGTAGAACACAAGTTTTTGAGTGGTATAAATGGTTCGTGAATGGCTAAAACACGCAGGCTAAAAAAACAAGAACAGTTCGATCGAAAATCAAGACAATGCTCGTAACATTCTTCGGTAGCAAGGGAATTATCCATAAAGAATTCGTTCCAACTGGTCAAATAGATAGTGGCGCATATTATATCGAAGTTTTGAAGCGTTCGATGGGCAGGATTCGTCGTATTCGACCTGAATATCGTGAATCAGATAGTTGGTGTTTGTTACACGATAATGCACCAAATCACACTTCACTTATTGTTCGTCAGTTTTTGGCTCGAAATCAAGTCTGTGTGTTAAATCATCCAACGTATTCACCTGATTTAGCACCATGTGACTTCTCCTTGTTCCTAAAACTTAAAATGAAATTGAAAGGATGTTTTTTTGAGGATATTGAAACCATTCAAACAACATCTACACGCGCACTAGAGGCAATACCACAAAATGAGCTGGAACCCACATTTGAATCATTATTAAATCGATGTATTAAACAGTTGTATTGAATCAGGAGGAGAATATTTTGAATAATTAAAAAAAAATAATTTCAAAAATCGTGTTTTTAATGTATTTCCTAGGACCAGTACGGAATATTAATTGTCGCACTGTGTATGTATACATTTAAGTTTATTATATACAGACATATGATAGACAGTTATGTATTCAAAATGACTTAGATCATTGTACAAAAAAAAAATTAGAATGAATATAAATAGAAAATTTAAAATATAAATAGGGGGTGGTTTTATTTAAATAATTTTATTATAAACATTAATGATACATTAGGGGTTTATTAACCATTTTTTTATTTATATATTATTAAAAATTCAAAAAAAAATTGTTTTTGATTTGAAATTGACGCGGAACCAACAAAATTTAGTCAAAATACTATGAAATCAAACATTTAAGTGTAAAAAAAAAACAATTTCTGTAAATCTAAAAATGTCTAGAATATCGCTGTATATAGAATTTAATATTATTTAAAAATTGCAATGGAATAGAATATGTTACGAAGACGGATAAATAAATCAATTATTCTTACTAAGAATGTTTTCATATGAAAAATACATGAGAAATTAAAAATCGTGAAAATTAAAAAATCACAAGATAATTTATTGATTTCAATGAACTATTTACAATCACATAACATTCCCGTTTATGAATATACGTTAACTTCCTGCTTTATATTAACATTTTCAATTAATTTAAAATAATTAATTTAATTCATTTCTTTCAACTTTTCAATATTATTATTATCATAAATAGTAATGCAAAAAAAAAAAGAAAATTACGAAATAATTTAAATTACATTAAACGTTAGAAGAAATAATAAAATATAAATCAATTTAACAACATTAAATTGCAAAAATATATATCATCGCCACCAACAACCGCTCCTTATATTTAATTTTTTCCTGTAATTTCCTTGTAAAAATTTAATATGTATATGTATATAATTCATTTAAATTTATAACATATATGAAAAAAACCATTTAATTTGTTTTTAAATGACCTCAATTTTTTTTTATTTTTTATTTTAATCTTTACATGCATATATTGATTGGTTGGTGGCGGTATATATAAAATCGATTTCAGCAGTCATAAATTTACATAAGAAAAGGTAACAAAAAAAAATAGATAAACACCCCGCAATATTACACATATAAGCAGCTTATTATTTATATACTATATGATATATATCACTTAATTTACCATAATAATATATGTAACAAAAAAAAAAAAACAACAATCATTTAAGCAAAATTCAAATACACACAACAACAACTACAACAACAACCAAAAAGAAAACATACAACAAAACAAAAAACAAAAAAATAAATCAATCGATTTAATAATTCTATATATTACATTATATTGTATAGATAGTTTTATTTCAATCCTCTAATGGTTATGGAATGGTATGGTGGTATAAATAAATTTTCTTTGAAATTGAAAATTGAAAAAAAAAAAAAAAACGTGGGAAGTTGAGCTAGTTATATTTAAATATGCGTTTGTTAAGGTTTTTTCCTAATACAATATAAACATTTTATGCACAATCAATGTCGCAATTATAAATATTTTATTTAATATATGTAATAATTATATTTATGTATATACTGTCACCGCATATTGATTTATATTTTTAATTTGTATATACAGGGTGTCCCAGTACAGGGTGCCAACCCGAAACAGGCAGGTTCTACACCTCATTTCCAATCAAAAAATGTATGGCGACCCCATGTCTATCTGCCTTGGTTTTCGAGCTAGCGCGAAAAAACGATTTCGTTGAAGTTCAAGGTAGTACGTAGATGTTATTTACCATATCTCAGCAACCACTTATCGGAATCCAATAATTATAACCTTGTTGGAAAGGTATTTTAACTATCTATATCTGTTTCTAATAACACAAACATCAGCGACAACCCGTTTTCATGCTATAGCTGGTCAAACACAAGAAATTTCAACGGCCTCAAATATTTTTGTTATTTTGCAAGCCGAGAACTATAGAACTTTTATGTTTATCAGCTGTCGGTTTTTAGAAAAACTTCTTTGATATTTTAGCTTTAATTTGATGTACAAACTTTTAAAATATGTCAACTCGTCTTAGAGATATGACGAAAATAATATTGAAATATGACGAAAATAATGCCAATTTTTCAAAAATTTTAAACACATTTATTAAATTAAATTTAAATCTTTACTACAAAAATTGTTCAAAATGGTGTCCATTATGTGATCGACATATTCTACACCGTTTTAATACTGCCCTAGTAGCCGATCGCATTTGATTCGGATTATTTTTTAAAACTTCAAACGCATTATAAATGCCATTCATTAAATCTTCCCTGGTATGAACTGGTGTTTTATAAACCATATCTTTACAAACCCCCCATAGATAAAAATCTAATGGTGTGTGGTCTGGCGACCGTGGTGGCAATTTAATGGGCCATTTCTTCCAATCCACCTTTGACCGAATGTGTCATTTAAGTGTTCTCTTACACTTCGTGCAAAATGTGGGGGTGCACCGTCATGTTAAAAATCAATGTATCGCAAATCAGTTAAATTAACATCATCGAGTTAATCGAATAACCTATTTCGCAAAAAAACTAAATATGAATCTGAATACAGTCGCCCAGGTGGAAACTATGGACCAATTAATTGATTTCCAATCTTTCCTGCCCATACATTGACTGCTATTCGTTCCTGAAATGCGTGTTGCCGAACTGAATGTCGGTTTTCCTTTAACCAATGATGATTACTTTTAGTATTAAATATCCCTTCACGTGTGAACATTGCTTAATCGGTATATAGAATTTGATTTAATATCCTGGGATCTTGTTCATAACAACGAATCACCCAATCACAAAAAGTTATTCGGGGGACGTAGTTTATTTCTTTAAGTGCTTGAATTTTTTGCAAATGATGAGGATGTAAACCAGCAGCCTTCATTGCACGCCAAGCATAGTTTTTACTTACACCAATTTGGATGGCTGATGATGAACATTAAACGTAAAACAATGTAACGTACAAATGCCGAAGAGATGTAGCACAAAAAACAAAAGAATTGAATGAATTTATGACGGTAATAGATTTAACTGTTTTTATTTCTAAGTAACCATTAAATTAATTGCAATCCCTTGAAGTTATGTTACCTAGATAACGCGATAACAACAGAACATTGAACTTTGCAATGTAATAAATGTGTTTTAAATTTTTGAAAAATTTGCATTATTTTCGTCATATTTCAATATTATTTTCGTCATATCTCTAAGACGAGTTGACATATTTTAAAAGTTTGTACATCAAATTAAAGCTAAAACATCAAAGAAGTTTTTCTAAAAACCGACAGCTGATAAACATAAAAGTTCTATAGTTCTCGGCTTGCAAAATAACAAAAATATTTGAGGCCGTTGAAATTTCTTGTGTTTGACCAGCTATAGCATGAAAACGGGTTGTCGCCGATGTTTGTGTTATTAGAAACAGTTATAGATAGTTAAAATACCTTTCCAACAAGGTTATAATTATTGGATTCCGATAAGTGGTTGCTGAGATATGGTAAATAACATCTACGTACTACCTTGAACTTCAACGAAATCGTTTTTTCGCGCTAGCTCGAAAACCAAGGCAGATAGACATGGGGTCGCCATACATTTTTTGATTGGAAATGAGGTGTAGAACCTGCCTGTTTCGGGTTGGCACCCTGTACTGGGACACCCTGTATATACTTATTTATTATAATCAAAATATAATTACAATGTATTTTAACTTATTATATTTATTATATATTATTATTGTTGTTTTTTATGGAATTTATTAAAATTATTAAGTATAAAAAAATCGGAAAAATTGTTTTAAACGGAATTCAAAAAGACAAAATTTTGTATATACAGGCAATATATGTTATAATATTTGCATATAGAAATGATTTTATTTATTTATATTTATTTACTAAATGCACATTCTTTACTATATGTATAGACGAAATCAGGTCAAATCACAATACATATATGATGATATTAAATATATATTTGTTTATATATATATATATATGGACGGACAATCCATTACCAAACAAAAGAAAGCAACATCGTTAACAAACACCCAAGAAATATTATCAACAACAGCAATGAAGAAAAAAAAAAAGCCAAATAGAAGAAGAAACATAGAAGAATTAAAAAAAAACAGACACACAGCATCAACAATTGATCACACATAGTACACAACAATATTATAAGGTCAATGTAACTTTGCTGTAAATTTTTTTTTTTATTTTGAGTACGTGTGTAGCATAGATTTAGAGACACATATAAAAAAAAATAACAAAGATCATCATCAAAATCTATACAGAAACGTTTATTTATATATATATTCAAGTATAATTGGATGTGAACGATGTCGGCATATATAACATAAATATATACAATATACATACATACAATATTATATGTATCAAATATAAATCATATCATTTATTTATTATTTATCGTGCGAAATTTACGGAAAATTTCTATTGAATTTCGATTAAATTCCATGTAGGTGAATCAAAAGCTTTAAGAATATGATTGAATGATACAAAAAATTGGGCAATTTCACATTTAGAGCGATTCTGATAACAAAACAATAGTTATTTTAAGGTAATTTCCTAATAGAAAATTATACAGAATTTCTTAATAGAAAATTGCATAGAATTTCCCTTAGAAAATTTCTATTACTATACAGAATTGCAATACAGAATTTTCTTTTAAAAATCATACACAACGAATCTCCCCATAGAAAATTTCCTTATAAAGGGTGATTTTTTAGCTATTATCTTTTTGGCAACACTGGTTTAAACAGCTGACGCACGTTTCGTGTTTTGTTTCACTGTCAAACATCTTCGGTTTGGTCTATAATTTAACCATGAATCGTCTTACAAACGAACAACGCTTGCAAATTATTGAATTTTATTATCAAAATGCGTGCTCTGTTAAGAAAGTTCATCGCGACGAAATTGTGTTTAGCGACGAAGCTCATTTTTGGCTCAATGGGTACGTAAATAAGCAGAATTGTCGATTCTGGAGTGAATATCAGCCAGAAACATTGCAAGAGCTACCAATCCATCTAG
Organism: Dilophus febrilis; assembly: GCA_958336335.1. Taxonomy (NCBI): domain Eukaryota; kingdom Metazoa; phylum Arthropoda; class Insecta; order Diptera; family Bibionidae; genus Dilophus; species Dilophus febrilis. The sequence continues at coordinate 9,998,254 of OY284472.1, read as the reverse complement.
GAAAAGTCACAGTTTGGTACTGTTTGTGGGCTGGTCGCATCATTGGACCGTACTTTTTCAAAGATGTTGCGAACCGTAACGTAACTGTGAATGCGGAGCGCTACCATGAGATGATATCCAACTTTTTTTTGCATTAAAGGACATGTGGTTTCAACAAGACGGTGCCACATGCCACACAGCACGCGCAACAATGGATTTATTGAGAGGCGAGTTCGGTGACCACTTTATTTCACGTTCGGGACCGGTGAATTGGCCGCCTAGATCGTGCGATTTAACGCCTTTAGACTATTTTTTGTGGGGCTATGTTAAAGCTCATGTCTATACAGACAAGCCCGCTTCAATTGACGCATTGGAAGACAACATGGGAGCATTTATTCGTGAGATACCGGCCGAAATGTTGGAAAGAGTATGACAAAATTGGACTAAGCGGATGGACCTTTTGAGGCGCAGTAAAGGTCAACATTTGCATGAAATAATCTTCAAACATTAAATTATATGGACCGAACTATCGATTCAAATAAAGATTTCATGCATTTTTCTGAATTTTATGTGTTTTTTTTGAAAAACTTTCCTATAGCTTTTAAAAATCACCCTTTATACACTGGAACCTTATCGAGGTTATTCTCAGTATCAAAACGGCTGATATCTGATATAGTAATTTATATATCGATAACAAAAATTCTAAATTTACATGGCAATATGGCTTTAAAATGATATCCAGAAACGGACGGTTCCTGATAAATTTATTATATACATATTTCAAATAATCATATGGTTTTCCTGAACACACTAATTTTAAGGTATAAATTCTTCTGCTTTTTCCATTTCCACAAACTGCTATAATGATCAAATATTTAAAGATACTTTTATGACCACGTCTTAGGAAAAAAAGAAATGTGAAAACAAAAATAAAAAATTAAATGAAAATTTTTCATTTTGTGCATTTTGTGTGTGTGTGTATGTATGAATGACTGAAAAAATCCATATGTTATTTTTAATCATATATTAAAAAAATTAAAGACGTAATGATAATATATTTTGCGATTATAAACGATTAGATTCGTATTCGTGATCAAAAATGTGTATAATAAATGAAATTTTTGTTATTTTTTAATCTCTTAATACACGCAAATACACACAAATCGGAATTTTCCGTTTAGAATTAACATATTATTATTATTATTAGTATTAATATATTATTATTAAATTATCGTCATCGCTAAAATGTAATCACGAATAATAATAATAAAAAAATTTGTATCTTTTGAATTTATATAATCTGTTTTTTTTTCTTCTTTTATAATATATTCAAATATTGTTTTTTTTGTTCCTTAATCGGATTCGTTCTATAATACCACAAAATCAATAACAAAATAACAATATTTTATTAATTTATAATCTCGATTTTACTATATCCATAATTCCATAAACACTTACACTTTTCTACTATAGAAAAAAAAATCTATTACACTAAATCAAATACCACACACACATAACATTCTTTTGATGCATCATCATAAATTGCGTGAATTATATATACTATATATATATAATATAATGATCGAGATCATTATAATTTATGTGTAATTTTTATTTTTATTAATCACTATATAAGCACATAAAATGTCATACGTGAAAAACAACAATTTTTTTTTTCTTCGCACAATAACTAACCATATAACTATGTATAAATGTTAATTACATATATTATATATATATTTATAATAAATTTTCACAAAAAAACCTACACATACAATTTTTTTTTTTTTAAATATATTTATAGTAAATGTTCACCTTATAAGCAAATTAATATAAAATACAAATTATTAATACAAATCAAAAATTAATAGAATAAAATTTAATAAAAAAAAAAAATAAAACATTATATGAACGATATTTATGTGTGTATAATCTCAATTGAAAATATATAAAAAAAAAAACAAACTGCACATCCTACACGACGTTTCATAGAAATGAACTGCGGTTGAAACGTAAACGTAACGTAACTTATAATAATGAAGAAACGTATATATATATATGTTTTGATTTTGGATTTATGGTAATTTGTTATATGGTTTTTTGTTTTCTATGTTACCGCAGTATAGATATTTTTATTTTTATTTTTATAGAATGTTATTAGACTAAAAATTATAAAATCTCAACTTCTCAACTTTGCACAATATGTGTGTGCGTGTATAACAATTTTATATATTTTTCAATTTTTAAATATACTTATTTTTACTATTTTACCTCATTCATACTCTTCGCACATTACTATATACTGCATATAGAAATAAATCTATATGTATATAAATTTTTTTTCAAATATATACATTAGTTATGATTTACTTTTAGATTTATATATTTAATTTTTCTTTTAAACATATATATTATTTTTTTAAGCATAACAACCACCACCACCACCGCATTATCGTTTTGTTAGACTTTTTTTTTTATTATTATAAAATTGTCTATGTTTCAGTCGTTTCTAATGTGCATTTCAATATATTATTCATACGGGGTTTTTTTTTTGTAATTTATGTTTTTATTTATTTATGCACTAGAGATTCAGTCTCGCCAGAAGACGATTTCCTCAATTAACAAGGATTTAGATTCAATATCTAATTGGGGAAGGATAAACTTAGTAGAATTTAATCCTTCTAAAACAAAGGCATGTTTTTTCTCAAACAAACCATCCATAAATGTTGACCCAATACTTATGCATAATACAATTATTCCACAATCTAAGGACCTATTAAATTTGAGAATGTCTTTGTCAAACAACTTGTCATGGAGTAATAATATAATAATTGCAGCTAAAAAGGCGGCTAGTCACATTGGATTTTTAAGAAGATCGAAAGAATTTCTCAATTCTGAAAATTTAGCATTAGTTTATAGGTCTTTTATAAGACCACTTCTAGAGTACAATTCCTACATATGGGCTGGTGCATCAATTACTACACTGCAGTTTAGTGACAGGATCCCAAAAACACGTTATTTCGCTGATCAGAAATGAAACAATAACAAATTCCATTGGATCATTGGATCATAGACGATCGCAGTAGCTTCATTGTGCACATTTTATAGGTACTATATTATCATGAATGCTCTAATGAAATTTTAAAGCTAATTCCTGAACCAATTAACTTCTATAATAATTCGAGAAATTCACAAAAGGCTCATTCATATTCTGTATCTATTTGGTTTTTTGCGAACAAATAGATTTGGAAATTCATTTTTCCTATAAGAACATCGTTCCTATAGGAACATCCTAAAGTGCAACTTGGACAATTGTTTGAAAACATATGAGTAATTTTTACTTATTTCGTTTTAGTAAAAGTTTTTTTTTATCTCATATGTTTGGTTTATTTTCAAAATGTCATAAATTAATCCAAATATTATAATAGATTTACCACCCAAAATCACTTAAGTGTATTCAATGCATCTAAAAGGTTCATCACCTGATTAAGTGATTTCGTTACGGGCCCACGGTGATAGAATTCCGAGGTTTTACGGGCGCTAAACCGATTCTGCCGTAATAACGAACAACTAACAGAAATAATAATATGAAATTTATTCATATAGGATTTCCTGATAGAATTGCACATTTACGATTTTCTTAAAAATCAAGATAGTATTTTTTTCTTTTTTGTTACATGACTACCATATTTGAATATTGTAAATTATGTATATTTAACTTCCAAATAGTTAAATTCCAAATTCCAAATAATAATAATAAATAAATAGATATCTAAGAAACAATTACAATACAATAAAATTTTTTAAAACTAAATACATATATATTTATGCAATGAATATAATCTGAATTCGAACAAATAAACGTGAGATGATGGCAAGATAATGTTTGCCATCACTGAACAAACAGAAAATAAAAATATGTACGTCTAAGTACATATAAAAAAATAAAGATGAATGAAACGAAACGAAAAGAAATAAAATTCAAATACTAATTAACACAAACACAAAACGAAAATATGAAAACGTGAATATTAAATTATTATTGTTGTTATTATTAACAGTATAGAAAATACTTTTAGATAAAATTAAGGTAATAGTTGAATTCTATAACAACACATTAGAAATAGATCCAATGAATTTTATAAATGTTTATTATTTGTTTTTTTTTTGTATTATATTATTTGCTCTGATGATGTCTTTGGTATATAAAGTCAAAATATAAATTAAACAAAACAATTGTAATATAAAATTGATTTGTTTTAGCCTTACACATATTTGAATTATATCTCATCAAATCATAATTTATTATTATAAAACAAATTTTAATCTGAATAAAATGAATTTATTAAAAAAAAACCATTTGCACACAAACAAAAAACTTATATACAAATTTGAACAGGCAATTAATTTAAAAAAATTGACAAAATTTTAACTAATTCATTTATTAATAATAAATTTATATTTTTCCAAGAAAAATTTACGAAACCAAAACATTTAATTAAATTAATTCAATGCAATTTTTATGCACACAAAAAAATGATTTATTCAACATCATAGTAAAAATAATATTTTTTTATTATTAAATTAATAATATAATATAAAGAAAAAACACAGACTTTATGTACTTAATATTTATTATACATATATAGTAAATTAAATGACAGAGTGCAATTTAACGAGATGATTTATAATATAACAATTTATAAAAAAAAGTATGTATTAAAGGGTGATTTTTTAGCTATTATCTTTTTGGCAACACTGGTTTAAACATCTGACGCACGTTTCGTGTTTTGTTTCACTGTCAAACATCTTCAGTGTGGTCCATAATTTAACCATGAATCGTCTTACAAACGAACAACGCTTGCAAATTATTGAATTTTATTATCAAAATGCGTGCTCTGTTAAAAAAGTTCATCGCGACGAAATTGTGTTCAGCGACGAAGCTCATTTTTGGTTCAATAGGAACGTAAATTAGCAGAATTGTCGATTTTGGAATGAATATCAGCCAGAAGCATTGCAACAGCTGCCAATACATCCAGAAAAAGTCACAGCTCGGTGCGGTTTATGGGCTGGTGACATCATTGGACTGTACTTCTTCAAAGATGATGCGAATCGTAACGTTTTTTTTGCCCAAAATGCAAGAGCTTGACTTGCATGACATGTGGCAACAATGGACTTAGTGAGAGGCGAGTTCGGTGAACATTTTATTTCACGTTCGGGACCGGTCAATTGGCCGCTTAGATCGAGCGATTTAACGCATTTAGACTATTTTTTGTGGGATTATGTTAAAGGTCATGTCTATATAGACAAGCCCGCTTCAATTGACGCATTGGAAGACAACATTGAAGCATTTATTCGTGAGATAACGGCCGAAATGTTGTAAAGAGTATGCCAAAATTGGACTAAGCGGATGGACCATTTGAGGCGCAGTCAAGGTCAACATTTGCATGAAATAATCTTCAAACATTAAATTATATGGACCGTACTATCGATTCAAATAAAGATTTCATGCATTTTTCTGAATTTTATCTGTTTTTTTTTTGAAAAACTTTCCTATAGCTTTTAAAAAATCACTCTTTACATAAAAAATGAATAGCAACAAAGAATGAATGATAAAATTGTCTGGCTTTGTTTTGTTTTCTTTTTTTCAAGTAAATATTTAATTAGGTTTTTGGTTTGCGTTCAGTTTTTTTACTATTATTATTATTATTATTATAAATTTATTAGTCATATATATTTTTATTTATTACCCAAAAATGAATATTATATAAATTATAAAATAGATTTCAAAATAGAAAACTTTAATTTAAGTAAAAAAAGAAAAAATTAAAATCCTATTATAATTTTCAATAATAATAATAATAAAATATTAAAATCTTTTCTTTATTATGATTTAAAAACCAAAAAAAAATAAAAGATTTTTAATAAATAATCTTATCTCTCGCATGTAACATATCATAAAAAAAAATTTCACTTTGTATTTTATTTTTTTTATTATAAACTGAATTTTTATAGGTAAAATAAAATTAAACAACAAAAAAATCAATGTAAATAAATAAACAACCACACATAATTTATATAAGAAAATAAAAAGGAAAACGCAGGTGACTTAAAAAAAAAAAATTACTTATGCAGATTTTATTGTATATAGAAAATATCATTTATTTTATAGATTTATTTAGGTAAAATATACAACTACTAATAATAATAAAAAAATATAAATATCTATATATTTTATATTCACGTGAGATAATGCGATAAGGTTTATTGTTAATTTGAAAATATAAAAAAAACACACCTTCAAATATAGAAAAAAAAAACATTTTTGATATCAATTTTTTGTATTTTTTTTTTTTTTTTGTAGATATAAATTAAATAATTGAATAGAGAATTTATGTTTAACCCACAAGTTATCTAAAACAAAAAAAAAATTAAAAATTACAAGCGAAAAAATGGAAAATAAAACTATGTTTAATTAAGGAAATTAAATCTAACAAATTGAAATGTTCCCGTTCTCATCATCATCATCTTACTTTTAAATTATAATCCAACAAACAAAATGATTAATTATTTAATTCAATAAAAATGAATTTATATATTCGTACAATAATAAACAAGCAAGTAAAGCCCACACACAAACATTTATAAAAATAATTCATTTTATAATAACGTATAATTATAAATAAATAATCAAACTAAAAAAAAAAAAAAAAATAATGTAAATAATTTTTAATGTTATTTAACATGCAATATGATAAGGTGGTTTTTTTTTCTATTCGCATTCATACAAATACATTTTATAGATAGATATATGATGGAAAATATACATTATACAAAAACTATTATTTTAATGGGATATATATCCATTCATTTTTTTTAATAATATGATATACTCCCATCAAATTATCCTTAACCTTGTTTGAATCCATCCATTCGTATATTATATATCGATTTTATTAGACTAAAAAGGATAATTTTTAAATTAAATATAATTAAACTCATGATATTCCTTATAAAATTAAAATTCAATAATAATTGTATTCATTTAATACAAGTATAGCCATCTATAAACTAATTATATTGATATTTCTACTAAATACTAAACTAACTACATATACAAAACATCGTATCGTATATGTACTATAATATAGTTAAAAATAAAATGTTGATTTTTCTTTTTATATATACAGAATTTATACTTTACATTTATGTGTAATTTTTCAAATTTATACAATTGATTTCAATATATTTTCACATATAAAATATATAATTTTCTATATTAGTTGAGGTTGAGGCGACAGACAGAACATTTCCAAGACAAAAACCAAAAGGTAAATAAAATATTTTTATATTTTTCAATTTTCTTTTATGTGATTTCTCAGTGGTTATGAAAACACAAAATGAAAAAAGCACAATCGAGTTTTAAAAAAACCAGATATTCGTCATGCAAAATTAAAAACATTTCAAATTGAACTGATATATTTTATACAGTATAAATAAAAAATATTGTTTTCAACATACAAAAAACATGTGAGACACGGAAAAAAAGAACGTAATTCGAAGGGGTGTTTTTTTTATTGATTGAATTATAAATATAATTTTTTTATTAGTTCAAAAATCAATCAATATATGTAAAATATTCACAAGATAATCAAATGGACATTTAAAGGTGATATTATAAATATATGAATAATTTCTTTAGGAAATTATCAAAAGATAAGAGAAAAAGTCATTGTTTAAGCAATCAAATAAATCATGATAAATTTCAACACGTATTTAAAATTAATCATATATATATATGATAATTTTTTACAAATGGTTATAGTTTTATATAATAATTACTCACGATTAATCTTTGTTAATTATATATAAATACAATAAATTACAATAGATTGTTAAGCTGGTTAAGAAATTACAATAATTTAAAAAATGGTATATTTACAGAAATTAAACATAAAAAATATATGTTTTAATTTTGTTTAAAAATGAAAAATCTCGGAAAATTCATATGAAAGCGACTAAAATGAAACGAGAAGACCTTTAGTAATTTTTTATGATCTTTTTAAATATGCAATAAAATGTATTGGTCCACTTGGAAAATGAATGAGTATTGACAAGTTTTGTGAAATGATTGCATTTTTAATATAATTTTCTTATTTGTTACATATTTTATTATAATTTTTTTTTAATTTTCTTTTAAATAAAATGATTTTCTACTCACATTTTGTAGAAATTTCAAGTAAAATTCGTAAAGTTGTTATACAAAAAAATGAAACTCACCTAAATGGAAAAAATAGAAAAAGAAAAAAATATTTAATTAAATTTTATCTTTAATAAATAATAAAATAAAATGTATAAAAATTTTTGTTTATAAAGAAAAACTTATCAATTAAAAAGTTTTAAGGTAAAGTTACCTTAAGTTACTATCAGAGATTCGTAGTCAATAGTGAAATCGTCAGAGACAAATGCAAAAAAAAAAACCATTTCTATTAAAATATTGTGGATTTTTTTTATTATTCTTATATAGCATAAAAATACCTTTCTATATCTGGTGATCTATTCGTCCAGATTGCTCAATTGGACAACAGGAAATCCCAATAATTTTAAAATTATATTGGAATTAAAAGCACAAACATTGAAAAATAATAACTAAATCTTTAAACTAAATCAGCAAAAATGAATTAAAATCGAACCACCACCATACACTTGAATCTATAAAATTTGACTAAAATGTGTTTGATTTTTGTTTTTTAGTCGGTGCAGCAAAAAGTAGATATACACATTTTTACACGGCGTTTTACCGTTTAGTAATTTTGTGTTTTGTGTTTTGTGCGATCGAAAATATATCAAATATCTTTATATAATTGAATGAATACCTTTTGAATACACATTTTGGTTGAAATATTTTATTTTTATATTTCATTACGGGTTTTATTTATATGATATATGGTACAATGAAAAATACATTATTTTTATAATTTATAAAGACACAAAATTAAATGAACCTACTTGAACTGGAATAAATACAAGAAATTATCTTTTTAATTTAAACAACCCGATTTTTACTTTCTCAAATTTTTGAATCTTGGGTTAAACAAAATAAAGGAGGGTTTAATATAAATATTTGGGAAACTTTTCTGACCTTTATCTTACTGAAATTTGCAGTTTTATTAATTATAAAAATATAATCTAATTTTTCTATTCATTTTCAACCTCTATAAGAATTCAAATCTATTATATTATATTTTTATATTATATTATATTTTTGAAGTTGAAGAAATACTTTAATTTCAATAGGTTACATTGACTATGAATTTAACTTTACATTTTTGTATCAGTGTTTTTTTTTCACCATATAATAAATGAGAATTTGATAAGAAAAAACAGTGTGTGTTACAATGTTGATTGATTGCATGCGCTGTTTTTTTTATATTAATATAAATAAATGAATAAAAAATTGGTTAATTCCTGTATTAAAAAAAATATAGATCACATAAATTATAATAAATACATCGAGCGTATATAAAAAAAATATTATAAGGTTAATTGAGTTATTAATGGGTGGTTATTAGGATTTATATTCGGGTATTAAGTATAAAAGCTTTTTTAATCGAATTCAAATTAATGGAAAAAAAAGTCAGTCTTTTATTTATATAAAATATATTATTGAAAATAAGGACAATATAAAATATTTTTTTCATTATTCTTATCGCAAAAAAATATGTATTATTAATAAACAAAAAAAAATAAAGTAGATATTACAAACACACACAAAAACAGCCAATTTTTTATTACTATATAGATATATATTTATTAATTTAAATCATGCGAAGAGGCGCCATCAAAATCAAATTTTAATTTATTATGTTTATCAAAAAAATAACATCACACAGTCAGTTCTTATTATAAAAATTTGTTGTTTTTTTTTTTTTTTTTGTTTTATTTTATAACATAATTTTAGATATTTTATTTTTATCCATTTTTATATACCATATTCCGAAAAAAACAAAATAATAAATTTCAACACGCAAGTTATCATCATATTATATATATTAAGTATTAAGCGACTGGAATATATTGCGATGTTATATTAAGATTAAAATTAATTATGATTTTTTATATCGCAAAATCACAATAAATGAATTATCGTCAAAATGACATATTTTATTATTGTATAATAAATAGAATAACTTAATTTTTTTTTGTGGCTGAATGAAAATTAAACAATGTTCGTGGCAAGATTTAGAAATGTGTGTGCGTTATTATTATTCCTTCAAGGTATTCCTTATGATGATGATGATGTTAAAGATTATAATGTTAAACAATTAACATTGAATTACAAATTAAAAACATTGATATTCCGGTTATTATAAAATATAATAAAAAAAAATTAGCATATTCTTTAGAAATATAGCAATAAAACGAAAAAACTCTTAATCAAATATTACACGATATATTTAATTATATAGACTAACTCGAATTGAAAATGATATATATTTATATATAACATTAAAGATCTAATGTGATAATGAATGATGATTAAGCGCCGTCTTACAAAAACAAAAATTGAATCTAAAATAAAATATATTTTAATATAACAAAATGTCAACATAAAAACTATTAACATTATCATTATAATGATAAAATTAAAATTAGCACAATACAAAGATTTATTATAATTGAAAAATTATTATAATTGTTTATTTTAACTTTCAATGAAAAAAAAACTTACAAATTGATATTATAAAATTCAATATTCAATAAATAAAAAATATAGAGTTATTTATAGACGATTATTCAAAATGTATATCATTTTTTTTTAAATTTATAGAGTATATATTCACGATATTAATTAAAATAATTACATATATACATTAATGAATGAATGAATGAAAAATAAAAATATAGTTTTATTTAAGATTAAGAGAATTTATGAAATAAAATAGGCATTAAACACATTAATTGATTCAAATATAAAAACAGTATTTAAATGAAGCAATTATTTTTATGTTAATTTAATAGTTTAATATGTTATTATTACATCAACGTTGACAAAAATCTATATATAAATATGTTTATTATATTATGATCATTGGTTATTTAAATGAGTGTTACTACAATAAAAAAAAATTACTATATTACAATTATAACAATTTATAAACTATATTAAATGCTGTGTAATTATATATCATATTTATTTACATATATATATATATATATATATATATATGTAGGCATATTAATCCCAATAGAATTAATGTATTTGAATAGAATTTTTTTGTTGCATAAAAACATGTCATAATTACGCAAAGGTTTAATGACATAATCATTTCATAGAATAATGTATCATTATTAATCATATATAAGTAAAAGCGAATGAGTATGTAATGTAAAGGCATGTCCTTAATTTTCATGTCTATATAATTCAATTTTTTTATAGTATAACAATTATAAATTACAAATAAAAAGAAAACGTCCATGGTTTTTGATTTAAAAATCAATATATTCTTATAGAAATTACATTACTTTCTTTGTAAATTATTCTGATTCTGATAAGGATGCAGTAAAAAGTTTCCACACTTTTTACATTTTAGCAAATCCCAAACATTTTCAATGATCTACTAGAATTGTTTGAATTTTGTGCGTTGATCATTTAACTTATAATTAGGTAACATGATTTTGACATAACCAAAGACGAGAATATAAAAAACACTATTTAATTGATTGAAAAGAAACTTTTACTGCAAAGAAATTTATGGACAAAAAATGAATTGATTCTATAATTAAAAGCTTATCTTTAGTTTCCTCAATGTACTTTTATCCCTTTGTGATGTAGATTTTCGCCCCGTCAAAATCCATGAAAATTCAACAATATATTAAAATTATTGTAATTTCCCAAACAGATTAACAGAACAGATTTTTATTAATGAAGTCTATTATCTTATAAATTGGTTATAAAAAAACTCCCACTTTAATATCGTATGTAAAATATTAAAGAGTATTTGAAAACTATGCAACAAAATCAGATATTGAAAAGAGATATCAAAGATAAGTAAATATATAAATGTAATTAAATATATGAAAAAATATTTTAATCATTAAATATACATATATCTAGTATATTATTAAAATTTTCTGACACTACTACTCTAACCACTATTATATCGTGGATCTCTAGTTCCATTTCTTTAGCTTCCAACCAGTTCTTAGTTGCTTTTGGGGTTTGTTGCTCTACCAACATCTTATTGAAATGTATATTCGCCGTTTGAATATAATTTAATAGTCGATCGCAAAAGATAGTCATTTAATATATGAATATGTTTTTGGGAGTTAACCGTAAATGTACACTAAATGAAATGTAAATTAATAAAATTAAGTAAGTAAATTAATACAAAGAAACGACTCCTTTTGAAATGTAAATTATAATAACTGGCTGAAAATTTCACAGTGCGTTTTAAACAATCAAGATGGAATGCTTCATTTTGTGTGTGAATTACTCGATTATCGGAATCACCAACAACAACAAATTTATATTCATCATCAAAATATAATGCTATTCCATTGATATTCTATTTTCAAAATTGTTTATTGTTTTGTTTTTTGCAAAACAATTGAAAGGGACTTTGATTTGTGATAAAAAATTATTAGGGATTATTAATAGGAAAAAAACATTGTTTAATAAAATATGTCTGTAATTTTATCTTATATTCATATAGTTCGATTTATGAATCCATTGCCTCGTCCACTTTCGTGTGACCACTTTTTGGATTGCTGTTGACCATTTTAGGCTTATATCACTCATAGCAGTTCTCCCATTTTTTCACAGTTGCGTTTATCACGATCATTAACATTAAATTTTACACCACTTTCTGTGACTCAAATGAATCGGTTAAACCATATTTTATTTAAATATCTGATTTAAATATTAGTTACATTAAGTTCTTTCGGAATATTTCGTATTATTCTTATTAATAATAAGCTTAAATGTCCCATACCGTCCTGATTTAAGTCCAATAGAATCATTATAAACATTAATAAAACAAAATAGATACATGATATGAAAGTTACAATTGAAGGAGTGAAGAATTCCAAGGAAAAATCATTGAAATGAGGAATACAAAAACACCGGATGATTTAGTAAATACCACGTCTAAGAGAATTGAGGCTATCATAAAGGCCAAAGGAGACGTTACAAAGAAGATTAGTGGCGTATAATATATGTGTCCGATATTATAATGGTGAAATTTTTTTTTTGTGAAATTGAATCATTTTAAAATAAATTCCATAACTAATTGAATTTAAAAGATTTTTTACTTCTGTCTGCGCAATTATTTAACTAAAACCATCATTTTATGAAATAAAAAATTTAGAAGGATTAAAAAATTGTTGTTCAAAGTCCTTTTTTTGGCAAATCAAAATCGAGCATTCGAATAAAATAGCAGGTGTCCGATATAATAGTGGTTAGAGTAGTATACAAAAATCGTATTCTGAATATAAAATACATATGATAAAAATGAATGTCGTACACATCATTATTAATATTACAAAAATAAATTGTTCATCTCCGTTTACTCTAGTTAAATTTCGTGTTACATATATGCTATAAAATGAAATGGGTGGGCGTTCAAATAATATTATCGGGAATTTCATATCTTGTCATCATCACATTTCTAAACCATTATATAGATATAAGTATACAGAACATAATAAATAATTGATTGATTGAAATCAATTATGACAATATTTTATCATGTTTATTTTTTTTATTTTTCAACTAAACTATAAACATTTCACTCAAATCACTCAAATGTTGTTGGTTGCGGTCAATATGTAAATATATTATTATGTATATATAATATTCGGAATAAATATTGATTTAAAATATTAGTATATTATTTTAAATATAATATTTATGGAGTTACCACAGAGGTATTATAATATGAATGGATTCTTAGCATCTATATATACGTATAATTATTGTAATGGGATTTTAGAATAGTGTTAATATATAAGTAGTAGAAAAACGAAGAAGAAGCAGAATATAGCAGAAAAAAGTGTGAATTTTTTAAATAAAAAATAAATTATAGAAAAAAAAACCAACGTGCGTTTCAAATAAAAAATGATTCACACTTTTTTTTTGTTCTATTGTTATATTGTTATTTTATTTTTTTTATAGTTGTTTGTTTTTTATTTTTGCAAACGTTTGATTCTTGAAGAAGGAAAAAAACTATAAAATTGATTTCATTTTATATTAAAACATATATAGAAAAAAAATAACCATAGAACAAAATGATTAAATGGATGGTGGTGTGATGTTGATTATTCAATTGTTTAAATTGAAAGTTCATCAAACTTTTACTTTCAATATACATAATAATAAAAATAATATTGTTTTTAATTAAATGAATATATAGTTTTTAATGTCTTATTATTTTTATTTAATTTTATATTGTTAAATTATTGATTATGTAAATTAATTCAAAATAAATATATTGAATTCATTTATACATTGGAAATGTATTAGTTAACGGTACGGTGCCATTTAGCTTTTAGATGCTTTTGAATTCAGTATTTAGAGGGTTTATTTAGTGTTTTATTCAAATAGTGTTTATAACTCAAAAATACAGTAAAAACACGATTTTTGCAATTATTTTCTTTTATTTATTAAAAATATTCTCCCCCTGATTCAATACAAATGTTACATCGATTTAATAATGATTCAAATGGGTGTTCCAGCTCATTTTGTGGTATTGCCTCTAGTACGCGTGTAGATGGTGTTTGAATGGTTTTAATATCCTCAAAAAAACATCCTTTCAATTTCATTTTAAGTTTTGGGAACAAGGAGAAGTCACATGGTGGTAAATCAGGTGAATACGGTGGATGACTTAACACACAGACTTGATTTCGAGCCAAAAAATGACGAACAATAAGTGAAGTTTGACTTGGTTCATTATCCTGTCACAAACACCAACTATCTGATTCACGATATTCAGGTCGAATACGACGAATCCTGCCCATCAAACGCTTCAAAACTTCGATATAATATGCGCTATTGACTGTTTGACCAGTTGAAACGAATTCTTTATGGATAATTCCCCTGCTACCGAAGATTGTATTGATTTTCGATGGAATTGTTCTTGTTTTTTAGCCTGTGTTTTAGCCA
Organism: Dilophus febrilis; assembly: GCA_958336335.1. Taxonomy (NCBI): domain Eukaryota; kingdom Metazoa; phylum Arthropoda; class Insecta; order Diptera; family Bibionidae; genus Dilophus; species Dilophus febrilis. The sequence goes on along the minus strand of OY284472.1, from coordinate 9,983,112 downwards.
TCCACGAATCTTTTATACCACTCAAAAACTTGTGTTCTACCCATACAATTATCGCCATTAACTTGCTGCATCGATTTGAACGTTTCTGTTGCAGATTTACCAAGCTTTGCATTGAATTTAATGACTGCTCTTTGTTCCATGTCAAAATTTCTACTTCAAATAAAATATTGTTTCACAAGAAATGTCATAACTTTTTTATTTGTCAACGAAATGCAATGAAATTTTTACAGACGATAGAGAAAACATCAAGCTTCAAAACGCATGTATCCATCACATAGATCGTCACTGGTTAATGAGATATGGTTTGAGTCCGGAATATTAATTGTCGCACTGTGTAGTGCAATTTCAGGATGTAAATATTCAATTTTTTTATAATAAACACATAACAATAACATTACATAGAGGATATATAAAACTTAGCATTGATATTATGATTCATTTTAAAGATTCATGATCCGATCATATGATCTATATTAATTAATAATGTAATCTTTTTCAACTATTCATCCATATGAAACTTTAACAACATTTTTTTGCACTCTACCGTTCATATAATAATATATTAAAATTAACATAATTTTATATCGTATTTGTTGGAGGAATATAACAATAATAATAATAATAATATTAATATAATAATCAATGTATATATGGAAGACGAATTTTTGTTTTTTGAAATGTGAATGAATTAACATACATATTATTTTATTTTTATTTCGTATGTATTTATCTTTATATACATGCATATATTATTTTTAGACAATCAATGAATGAATGAGTGAATGAATCATTTAATTTAAATACAAACAATATAGTAATATTGTTGTTATTTTTGTTTCTTTTATATTATATATAAAATCAGATATACGCTTCTTGCCGGTAATTTATTTTATTAATCATTATAATTATTATTATAGAATTGCTTATTTTTTGTGTAAATTCTTTTTTTAAATATTTTATATTAAAGAAATAAAATTATGTTAGGAACGTAAATAAGCAGAATTGTCGATTTTGGAGTGAATATCAGCCAGAAGCATATTGCAGTGATTCTAATATAGAAAATTATTTAAAATTAATTCAATTGTTTTTTGTAATATTTTTAATATAAAGTTAAAATAAAATAATTATCGATCTTTTAGTTAATTTCCTATCATCCTATCTATATATTTTATTGTTCAATTCTCATGGTTTCTGAATAATTCAATAACATTGAAAATTGTAATTTTCCATTGTTACAAGAAAATAAATATATGGATAAATAATTAAAGAGAGTTTATAACATAGTATAACATTTCTGTACCACGTAAAATATTTATCTATATCTATTGATATTAAAACTTCTAAACATTATTATTTCGTTTTGTACATTATATTACAATTTAATACAGACATATCACCATCCAGATATTGTATACTATATTAAACAGATATAAACCAAATGCCACAATAATATATTTTGATAAAATATTGGTATTATTATATATTATTTTTAGTCTTTGTAATCCAAACAAAACGTCAGTTTGTTAAATTTATATTCATTACCAAATTTTCTCTAGTAAATGTGGTGTAATGTGCAGACGGAAAATATAGGAAATATACAAATTTTCAATGTTATGGTTAAATGGAAAAAAAAATCTTAAATATTTATATTTTTAGAGTTTTCTCGTTCAATACGTTTTTCATTGTATGTATATGCCGCCACCACATGACTGCGTGATACGAAATATATGGTATTCACAACTCATGCATTTATTCTGTAGCATTTTCAAAATACATAAATGTTATAGTACAATAAGTACAAATAATATAATGCGATGAATAGGAGGTATGCATATTTATATATGCATGATATGTATGTACATGCAATTGCATTTATTTATAATTTACAGTTGAAAAATACTACATATCTTATGTATAGTATAATAAGAATGAATAACAAATCTCTGTTATATATAATATAATATCATATCGAATATTGGGTATCAATCTACAGTTTTTTTTTGTTCTTTTGTAACTATATAATCCATACTCTACTTCATTCATTGCTTAATATATAATATAGTGTATATGAACTATGTCGTCTTCGGTAAATATAAGCAATTCTATAGATATACAGATAAATAAGTTAGTTTAGATAATGCACATTATCATCATCATCTTAATCATCCAAATATAATGGTAACAATGTGAAAATTAATTGTCTAGAATAAAAAGATTATATATGGCAGAGGATATTTCGTACAACATGATCATATCTCTATAGAATTGATTTTCAATTTCAATTGGATAAAACCACGATTAGGTGAAAAAATATCTCTATGAAATCTCCTTCAAAATTACCATACAGTTTTTTTTAGACAAAATCTTCCTCAATTTATGGGTAAATGTTGATCCATACAAATTTTTAAGGTACTTTGGTTGACTGATTTATATTTATTAAATAACAATATAGTTCAATATAATATTTTTGCAACCATTCTCACATTCGTACATACATATTAAAAAAATGCATTTAATATAAAACTATATACATACTATAACGAGTTGTAAACAAGTTAAACATTCATTTCTTGTTACTGTACATTTCATGAAAGAATAAATAAGTGTAAAATAAATTCAGTTTGTTGTTATACATATATATATATATATATATATATATATATATACATTTACATATTTACAAATGCATTTGGATTATATTTATATACTATTATGTACAAATATGAGTAGGACTTTTCAATTTAAACTTCCTTGGTTTATCTATTTGGACAAATGCTTTAATTTTTACGTTGGTAGTACTGTTATTGACATTGGTGACAAATTTTAGGTCAATTGGTTCATTGCTGTAGTAGTTACGCGCGTACGTGTGTGTGAACAAAGAAAAGTTGTTTATTCGATTTGTTTATTTTAAGTATAGCATTAAATTTTGTGCGCGAAATGAAATATCGGCCGCCGAAACGTTCAGAATGGTGCAGAAGGCCTTTGGTGAGAAGTCGATGTCAAGAGCAAGTGTTTTCGATTGGCACAAATTGTTCAAAGAAGGTCGTGAACGCGTTGAAGACGAACCACATCAAAGACGACCAATAACCTCTACTGATGAGCCCAACACGCCAACAAACTCAAAGAATTGGTGCTGCAAAATCGTCGATTGACTACTAGAGAGCTTGCTGATATTGTTGGAATTTCAAATGGGTCATTGAACACCATTTTGAAAGACATTTTGTGCCGCAGAAAAGTCAAATCACGATTGGTGGCAAAAAAACTCAATTTTTTCGAAAACATCGTCGCATGGAAGTCTGTGGAACGATGCTTTCTGACTATCAGGATAATGAAAAGGACCACCGTATTCGCCAGATTTAGCTCCGTGTGACTTCTGGCTATTCAGCAAACTCAAAAGACCCCTTCGGGGACACCATTTTAATTCGATTGAAGAGATAAAAGCAGAATCGAAGAGGGAACTGATGGCCATTCCGGAAGACGAGTATAAACAATGTTTTGAAAATTGGAAAAAGCGTTGGCATAGTTGCATTGCATCAGGAAGGGATCATTTAGAGGGTAATGATTTAGATTTAGAAGAATAAATAAAGATTTCAAAAGTTATAAATAAAGTCTTACTCATATTTGTACGCAGTAGTATGTTTGTACGTATAGTTGTTGTGTAATATTTTTTGTTATTATTAGGTTTTTATATGTTACTATACTATACAATAAAGAAGAGTGCATGCTATAGTGTACTATATTTTATATCAAATACCAGGTGATCAAATTTTGAAGACAGTTAAATAATAAGATAGATTATTAACTTGTCAGTTAAATTAAACAAATTCTATACAAATTTTCTGAAAGAATAAGATTTTTTTAAACAAAATAAGCCCCCATATTTTATAGAGTAATGTGCATTAACAATAAATACCAATAAACATTTTCATAAACGATTAATCAACTTAATTATTTATAATCCTCATTAATCTTGTCCATATAACCAATAACAATTTACAATTTATTTTCATAATGGTAAATATTATATTGAGAATAAACATTTTATTTAATATCTATTATACAGTGTCATCTCGTTAATCAGAAATTCACATCACACGATATGATCCCCGAAAACAATTTAAATTTATATGAAACATTTAGAAAGAAATTATCCGAACTAATCCCAAGTCTGTGGACCATTTCTGAGTATCGCTGTTGAACTGTATACAAAATATATATATATATATAACAGCAAATCAGACAAGGAAAACATTCTTTATACTCTACCAGTTATATTTACTTTTTCATCTTGTACATATACATTTTATAAAAAAATAATAAAATATATTATATATAAATTGTTTATATAGAAAGAATGAAGTTCAGGGCAACGACCCTTTGGTTAACTTACGTTACGTTTATTTATTTATTTTATACTTCTCTATATTTATTTCTTAATGAATGATTTTAATGTAAAAAAAAAAATTTTATTTTGTTTTTGGTTTCCCTTTAACATATAAATTCTGTAAAAAAATTGTGTGCAATAAACAATTTATGTATATACATTCATTCGAGATAATGTTCATTGCACGTTATCTATATATATATATATATATATTCTTCTTACGTTCTTCTTATACCCCACATTATTAAATTCTGGTCAATTTTTTCTTTTATATATAGTTAGTTAAATTGAATTTAATAAAAATAATTATAACAATAGCAAAAAAAAATAAGATTGTACAATTAGATTGAATGGTTTTTGATTGATGATGGTATGCAGCAACATAAAATAATAATTATTATAATCTACTTTGTATCTATTTAGAAATATAATTAAATATTTGTGGTAATTATTATACCATAATTATGTATTTAATTATAGTATGTTTATAAAAACTAATAAAGAGCATTCTGCCAATTAATTGCCATTCCGTATATTTAATCAATGTGAATTCCAAGTGAAAATAATCGCTTGATGATATTTAAATGAATAGGGAATTTAAAGAATTGGACAAATCCTGAAATTTGCAATTTTATTTTTATGATATTTTGTGAATAGAATGTTATATATTAAAATGGTCATCAAACTCCATCACCATATATGTGAAAATCATTCAGCATATCAATAAACAATAATTATATACAACACAAATTAACATATATAAATATTACCTCTGTCATGATTTCAACTAATATATAATTTATATTAAAATATACATAATTATGTGTATAAATAAATAGTATAGGTAAATTAACAGAAAAAAAAAATTATACACATATCATAAATAATATATGTAAACATAACAATACAAAACCAGAAATAAAAGCAAAAACTATCTCGTTTACTCTCCATCATGATGATGGTGGGTTTTTTTTTCTTCTTGTATTTTGTTAAATTAAAAAAAAAAAAAAAAAAAAACTAAACCAGCAAACAACAACAACAACAACATTGAAAATTGTATGTTATTTACAAAAAAAAAATAAATGAAAATGAATTACACCTTACCAAATACAAATAATATTGGTATAGGTCATGAACATAAAAAAATTCGTATGCAATTTATATTATGCGAGTTGTTATTTATTATTACAAATTTTTTTTTTATTGTATATATTTAATGCAGAACACAAATAAAATTATTGTATATATAGAAAAAAAAACAGAAAAACAAAAATAAATACACGACAAGAGATTCTTATTCTTAAATTTTCTCATTGTAAAAATATTCGCAAATTCTGTATTTTAATTCTTTATTGTTTATTTTTTGTTTTTTTTTTGCTTTGACATGATTAATGATATGTTATTTATTTATTTATTTTGAATTAAGAAAATTATTTATTACCACATTCTATTTTGATATGTTTTTTTTTTATAATATTGTTTTATTTGGGTTTTAAATCCATTAATAAAATCAACAAAATATTAAAATAGATCGATTTGGGAATTAAACATAATAATAATAATAGAATTTTGTTTCAGAAGAATATTTAATTTTAATATAAAAGCGATATTAATTAATTTGAATCAGATTAGAAATTCTGTATAGTTTTCGGAGGAATTTCTGTACAATTTTCCAAAGAAAATTCTGTCTAATTTGCTTACAATTAAGAATTCTGTATAAGTTTCTGGAGAAACTCTGTATAAGTTTCTGGAGAAACTCTGTATAATTTACCCAAGAAATTCTGAATAGTTTTTGGAGGATAATTTACTTAAGGAAATTCTTTGTAATTTACTTAAGGAAATTCTTTATAATTCGCTTAAAAAAAGTCTGTAAAATTTCGTTACGGAAATTCTGTACAATTTCGTTAAGGAAATTCTGTATAAATCGCTTAAGGAAAGTCGGTAATATACTGAGGAAATTCTGTATAATTTGCTTAAGGAAATTCTGCACAATTTGCATAAGGAAATTTTTGTTTATTTCCTTTATGAAATTCTGTACAATTTCGTTAAGGAAATTCTGTTAAATTTGCTTAAGGAAATTCTGTTAAATTTGCTTAAGGAAATTCTGTTAAATTTGCTTAAGGAAATTCTGTTAAATTTGCTTAAGGAAATTCTGTTAAATTTGCTTAAGGAAATTCTGTTAAATTTGCTTAAGGAAATTCTGTTAAATTTGCTTAAGGAAATTCTGTTAAATTTGCTTAAGGAAATTCTGTTAAATTTGCTTAAGGAAATTCTGTTAAATTTGCTTAAGGAAATTCTGTTAAATTTGCTTAAGGAAATTCTGTATAATTTACTAAAGAAATGTTTTTATAATTTACTTAAGGCAATTCTTTACAATTTACTGAAGGAAATTCCGTTTAATTTACTTAAGGAAATTCTGTAGAGTTTTCTAAGGAAATTCTGTTAAATTTACTTATGGAAATTTTGTATAATTTGCTCAAGAAAATTCTATATATACATTTCCGATCGAATCTTATTGAAAAACGCAATTATTTAATAAAAAATGGTCAATGATCAGACATTTTTCAAGAGTACCAGACAATTTTATTACATATTTAAAAAGATAATAAAAAATTAATAAAGGTCTTCTTACATCATTTTAATGGTTTTGATATGAATTTTCCGAGATTTTCCAATTTTAAATTAAAATAAAACATATTTTTGAATGATAAATTTATGAAAATAAACCTTGTAGTAAAATTATTGTAACTACCAGTTAACCGATTTTAATGGTTATACCACCAAAAGAAAGATATGCTCTTTGAGGAAAAATCATAATCGGTAATGCTTTTATAAGAAAATCATATTGAAAAACGCCAATCATTTGATAAAACAATGTTCAATACTCAGACATTTTTCAAGAGTACCAGAAAATTTTATTGCATATTTAAAAAAGATAATAAAAAATTAATAAACGTCTTCTTACATCATTTTAATGGTTTTTAATATAAATTTTCAGAGAGATTTTCCAATTTTAAATCATTTTTTTAATCTACTAAAATCAAAAATAGAACAAAAAATTTTAATTTTCAAATTGAATTTTTTTCAATTATTTTTATTTCTATACTATATACATAGAATGAAGAATGAGGTCTTATGTCCTATATACCTTATAGATATAATTTATTTATAATACAATTTTGATTAAAAATATATGTGTATTTTTCGAGAACGAACCAACATAACAAACATTTTTATTTACTATTACAACATTTTTGTTTTTTTTTATGTTATTATCTTTTTATTCTCTATATACATATATCTAAAATTTAACAACAAGCCCATTTAATAAAAATTAATAAGTTTTACTTTGTTACTTTTTTAGGCTTTAGACTTTGTTGTTGTTAAAAGTTTATATTAGAAAATTATCATAAAAATAAAATTAACCCTCTTTAAAATGTTATGTATTATTTTATTAAAATTGATAGTGTTCAAAAAAAAAATACACACACCTTAATGATGTATACACAAAAAGGTATGTAAAATACAGAACTATAGAATATAAATACAAAAAATATAGAACATTCTTGTTCAACACCTTTAAATATATTATGATGATGTTTAAATTAGAATCGTAAACAATGTACAGAAATAACGATGTTTTATATTAAATAATAAAAAAAAATGTGGTGTGGTACAATTTCATATATATCGCTGTTAGTATATGCTAATTAATATAAATAAAATTTTTTTTTATCTTTTCAAAATCTAAATAAATAATAATATAATACTGGATACAATTTTATTATGGTCTCCCCTTTATTTTTTTGATACTATAGTGTTTCAGGCAGATATAAATGTGTAAGTATAACTATTTATTTTCATCGCCAAATCCAACGCAAAGTGAATATAATGATAAGGTAATTCACAGAAAAAAAAAACAAATAGGTGTTTAGAAAATCCATAATGAAAAAATACCAATGAATTTAATAAAAATCTGTTTCATGGAAATTTTGTGTTTAGTCTAATTTTCATAAACAGAATTCATTTCTGTTATACATATAGTTTTTCGTTATCAGTAAGTATATTTGAAAAAAAATAAATAAAAGCAGCGAAAAAATGTGTTGATATCAAAATAAAACTATTAATAAAAATTAAATGGCTATCAAATGTAATTTTATATCGTATATTTTTACTTATAAATATTAATAAATAATCGCAAAAATAAAAAATAAAATAAGAAGGGGAGAATGAAATTAGTTCAAATAAAAAATGATAAAAATAATTTAAAATAAATAAAATAAAATTCTAAAAATAGTGTGAATGCTATTGATGATAATTAAGACGGGGGGCGGATCGGCTTTTTCTTAACGAATTTTACCAATTAATGAATCTTTTGTGTGCTAATAATAAAGTTGACAGTTTTCATAGATAAAAAAAAACAAAAAACGAAAAAGACTATAATTATAATCTTATCATGATATTTTGAATTAGCCAAATAATCAAATACACACATAAAACATACGAAAAATAAAAAAAAAACAACGACATCGAAAAAATTTGTTTTTTAATTAAAATTGTATTATACACAGTGCGACAATTAATATTCCGGACTGGTCCTAGGAAATACATTAAAAAAAAAAGATTTTGGAATTTTTTTTTTGTTTTATTTATTCAAAATATTCTCCTCCTAATTCAATACATCTGTTACATCGAAAACTTGTGTTCCACCCATACAATTATCGCCATTAACTTGCTGCATCGATTTGAACGTTTCTGTTGCAGATTTACCAATGTTTTGCGTTGAATTTAATGACTGCTCTTTGTTCCATGTTAACATTTTTACTTCAACTAAAATATTGTTTAACAAGAAATGTCATAACTTTTTTATTTGTCAACCAAATGCAATGAAATTTGCAATTTTACAGACGATAGAGAAAACATCAAGCTTCAAAACGCATGTTCCATCACATAAATCGTCCCACTATGGTTAATGAGATATGATTTGAGTCCGGAATATTAATTGTCGCACTGTGTATAGTATAAATGTATTTTATAATCGTCACAAAATAATCATTTTATTTCGTCATTTATTATTAATATTATTATTATTATCAGTATTTGTTGTCAACTAATTTTGTTTTATTTTTTCAAAAAATGCGAAATGTACACAATAATAAAAATTACATAAGATAGAAATGTTTTTTTTTTTTCATTTATATTATTTACAAATTTTATAATTATCAAAATATAAATGATTAAAATTAGATTTATTATTAGAGATTTACCTAAATTAATTTTATGACATATAATACTTATTATAATATAACCAATAAAAGTAAATATTTCAATTGATAATTGGATTAATATCGCAGAAAGTGTTTTTTTTTTATATTTTATTATCAATCAAAGTACAGATACTTGGAATTATAAATTCGTTTATAGAAATGAAATATTATTTTGTGTAATTTTATGTATATTTTAAATACATAATTTGTTTTTTATTATCATTTAATAAACATATTTTTTTTTTTTTGGGGAATTTTCTCTTGTTTTTGATTAATTTTTATTACATTTTTAAATTAATGTTTTTCTGTTCAGACACAAAAACCAGAAAATTCCCAGAATAAAAAAAAACAATGATGTTGGGGTTTTTATTTTTGATAAACAAGCGGACAAGTTCTTTTAGTAAACTTAAGAAATGTTCTTAATCGTAAGATGCTATAGAAATTGTGGGATTTACTATTTATATTTTTTTATAATTTTTTTTTTGTTCGTTACTATCGACGGAATCGGTTTGGTGCCCGTAAAACTTCGCAATTCTATTGCCATGACCCCATAACTAAATCACTTAATCAGGTGATGAACCTTTTAGATGCATTGAATACACTTAAGTGATTTTGGGTGGTAAAAATCTATTATAATATGTGGATTAATTTATGAAATTTTGAAAATAAACCAAACATATGAGATAAAAAAAAAACTTACACTAAAACCAAGTAAGAAAAAAACACTCATCATATGTTTTCAAACAATTGTCCAAGTTGCACTTTAGGTGGTGGATTAGTTTTTTGATAAGATGAAATGTTTAATTTAATTAATAACTGATAATCAAAAGTATAGGAGGAAATACTAGTTCAGGGAGACTATTCCATAATCTTGATGTTCTTATAGGAAAAATGAATTTCCAAATCTGTTTGTTCGCAAAAAACTAATATAATAGATATACAGAAAATGAATGAGCCTTTTGTGAATTTCTCGAATTATAAGAGAAGTTAATTGGTTCAGGAATTAGCTTTAAAATTTCATTATAGAGCATTTATGGTAATAATACCTATAAAATGTGCACAATGAAGCTACTGCGATCATCTATGATCCAATGATTCAATGGAATTTGTTATTGTTTCATTTCTGATCAGCGAAATAAAGTGTTTTTGGATCTTTTCACTAAACTTCAGTGTAGTAATTGGTGCACCAGCACATATGTAGGAATTATACTCCGCAGAAGTCGGTCTTATAATAAGAATATTTTGCTTAAAAACCGATAAACATTTGATTAAAATTACACAAAAGATAAATAAATAAAGATTTTTAAAATAAATATTATGAATAAATTCATATTAAAAATATTAATTTAATTTGTTTTTATCTCTCTGATTACCCTTACATTGTGAAAAACATGAAAAATTTGCATTATAACTTTAAATTTTTATATATTTTTGTATAAAAAAACAAAAAGAAGATAATTAAAAAATATATATGGAAGTAATAACACAAAAAGACACCGAATTCATAAATTTTTTGTTAATTTGTTAAAAATATAATATGATATTGAAAATATTAAATATGCAGATATGAATTGAATTTTTCAACACAGAGAATTATTTTTCAACACAGAGAAGTACAATAAATAAATTTTCTTAAATATGCAAAATGTTTTTTAGGTTAGTTACCGAACAACATAAAGGTTATATGTAAAAATAATTTTTCGAACGTAGCCGGGTGTTCCGTATAAATTGTATAAGGAAATTTGACAAATAAAATATTATTCTAAACATAAAATATGTCGATTTTAATATCGTTGATGATTAAAAATAAATGCATTTAAATGAAACATATATAAGATAATTTAGAATCTCTATTCTTAGAAATATTATTATATGTTTTGAAATTATTATCATACAGTTTGGTTAACTTTGTTCCTTTTGTATAAATCAACAAACCCCGCCAAATTCTTGGTATTCCTTTTTTCCAATTATAAACACTTTTAAAATACACATTAAATTATCATATAACAAAACTAAAAAATAAATTAAGAATTTATATAGAATTTATAATAATAATAATGTGTTTTTTTATTTAAATTATATTTTATTTCTTTTAAATTAACAAATAAAAAAAAATGGAAATTTGGTATATATTTTTTTTTGTAGTTTTATCATACAATGGATAATGTGTTTTTTTTTTTAATTTTTCAATGGTTTATTACTATATTTTAATTATTTGCTAAATATGTTTTTTTTTTAGTTTTTGTGTGTTGTGTGTGTATTTGATTATATGATTATATGACAAATGTTTTATTTTATTATATATTATACAAATTAAAGAGAATTATTTGTATATTTAAGATAATTGCAAAAAGAAATAACAGAAAAAAAATTAATTATTTCACAATTAAACTATTATTTAAAATGGGTATTATTTTTTTTTATCTATAGAATGGAAATTAGTGTTATGTTGTTATATTAAAACATACTTTATTTTAGAAAAATTAAAAAAAAAAACCCCCACAATTACAGGAGATTATATAATAAAATAAGATGATTGTTAAGTTTATGTAAATTCTTGCAGGTATATACAGAAAACAACTAAAGTTAATTTATATTTACAATTAACATTTTATGAATGTATCTTATAACTTATACGAACATAATAGCATATGGTAAAACAATTAAATCCATAAATTTAATTGATAATATAATTTGTATGTATATCATGTGTCAACATTTTATATAAATTAGCATTTGCATATATGTAATATACAAAATAAAGATACAACACAATGTTTTATATTGAACTTTTATATACTATATTGAATAATATCGCATCATATAATAATATAATATGTATGTTTTTTTTTTGTTTTATATTGATCAAGATGACATCATAAGGCGACAATGTTATTATGGTACATTTTAATTTCATTCAGTCAGTTTCAATGACATCATTCATTTATATATATAATGAAGAAAAATGATTTTTGTACATTACCATTAAAAAAAACAAAACATTTTTGTATGTATATGTGTACATCCTTTCGGAAACAAACAAAAAAAGTATAATATTTTGTTAAAAAAAAAATCGTGGTGTCGATTTCAAATTGCTAATTTATTTTTTAACATAAAAACCATATACATATTTTAAAACTATATACACTATACGTGTGGGGAGGTAATAAAATATGTATATTATTAGGACATTTTTTGATTATGTATAATTAATACGAGTATTTACTTCAATAAAGAATTTTTTTTTTAAATGTAAATAAAAAAACAATGTTTATTATAGCCGTATAGTATTCATCATTATCATCAAACAAAATCGTATTACCCAATTGCAAATGTTACTTATAATGCTTTATAGAAGATCGCTGTAAAATTTGGGATACTACCTTTTGCGGTTTGTGGTAGAGCAACATCTTATTGAAATGTATATTCGCCGTTTGAATATAATTTAATGATCGATCGCAAAAGGTAGTCATTTAATATATGAATGTGTTTTTGGGAGTTAAACGTACACTAAATGAAATCTAAATTAAAACAATTAAGTAAGTAAATTAAAACAAAGAAAGGACTCCTTTTGAAATGTAAATTATAATAACTGGCTGAAAATTTCACAGTGTGTTTTAAACAATCATGATGGAATGCTTAATTTTTTGTGTGAATTACTCGATTATCGGAATCATCAACAATAACAAATTTACATTCATCAGACAAAATATAATGCTATTCCATTGCCGTAGCACGCAAAATTGTTTATTGTTTTGTTTTTCGCAAAACAATTGAAAGTGGCTTTGATTTGTGCTGAAAAATTATTAGGGATTATTATTAGAGAAAAAACATTATTTAATAAAATATGCCTTTATTTTTATCTTATATTCATATAGTTCGATTTATGAATCCATTGCCTGGTACACTTTCGTGTGACCACTTTTTGGATTGCTGTTGACCATTTTAGACTTATATCACTCATAGCAGTTCTCCTATTTTTTCACAGTTACGTTTATCACGATCAGTAATATTAGATTTTACATCACTTTTTGTGACTCAAATGAACCGATTAAACCACATTTTATTTAAATATCTGATACGGTAGACTTACAATTAGTTATATTAAGTTCTTTAGGAATATTTCGTACTATTCTAATTAATAACAATATTAAAAGGAACCATACAATCCCGATTTAAGTCCAATAGAATCATTGTAGACATTAATAAAACAAAGTAAATACATGATATGAAAATTACAATTGAAGGAATGAAGAATTCCAAGGAAAAATCATTGAAATGAGGAATACCAAAACACCAAATGAATGCAAAAACTTAGTAAATACCACGTCTAAGAGAATGGATGCTGTCATATAGACCAACGGAGATGTTACAAAGGAGAGTGGCGTATAATATAAGTGTCCGATATTATAATGGTCAAATTATTTGTTTTTGTTAAATTGAAACATTTTGAAATAAATTCCATAACTAATTGAATTTAAAAGATTTTTTACTTCTGTCTGTGCAATTATTTAACTAAACCCATCATTTTATGAAATAAAATTAGAAGGATTAAAAAATTATTGTTTAAAGTCCTCTTTTGGCATCTCAAAGTCAAGAATACGAATAAAATAGAAGGTGTCCGATATAATACTGATTAGAGTAGTATTTTATATTAAAAATTTGTATATTTATTGAATTATTGAATGCGTTCGTTCACTAATCGTTTTGAACCATTTTTTTGCTAGAGATTTATAATGTATTACGGATGATCTCTGTAAAAAATATAAGAATATGTTTCTTTCGACATTACATATATATTAAACTACATGGTGGGTTTATAATGTGATGCCGGTACTGTCAAATGTTTATCGAGGATTAAAAAAAAAGTTACACCACAACTGAATGATCATAATATCTGATTTCTTTGAAGAAATGATGGCAAATAATTAGTGAAAAATAATAAATTTTATACTGTTAATAAATTTTACAAATCAATTCAACTTGATACAACTTTTAAACAAATAATAAAACACATGATACTTTAACTACAAATCAATCTTAAAATCATTCAACCAATCATCATAAAAAAGCAAAATACGATATATATATACAATTCCATTTTTATCTATATAATAAAACCTTTTGTGTTTTACCTGTTTTTGATTTTGATTTTTTAAAAAGATGACATTTAATTTTTTTTTTCATATGAAATTTATGTATATATGTTAGTATACAAATAAAATAATAATTTTTATGGATATATAACTATAAATATATTTTCATATATAAGTGTTTAATGTTTAATGAAGTGAAAATATTATGTTCTATTGTTGTTCCATTAATCAAAAAAAAAAAATCAATCAACAATTGCAAAGTGAATCAAAAATATATATGATGGAGGAATGAATATGAATATATATATATATACAGTACGTTGAAAAAATATTTAAAATATTCAAAATCAATAAAGAATATCTCAAAAACTTTACAATACCATCGAAATTGAATGTTTTTTTTTAAATATTTTTATAGTATAAACTTTAATGACAATAAGAATAATAGATGAAAAAAAAAAAAAATAAAATACAAATTAATAGTTAATAAACTTTTTTTTTCCATTCATTCATTCATTCATTCATTCATATTAATATTAATTCAAGGTAATGCCATTTGTAAATCGAAAATATTAATTTATGTACAATTGAAAATAGATATTGAATAAAGATCACAAAAATTTTGTTTTTTAATGTGTGTTCGTAATAAAATATATTGAATATATACGGGATGGATGTCAATTTCAAAAGAATGCCGGGTTAGAAATTGCGTATATATAGGTGATAATTCAAGGATTATCACATTGTGATTTGTATTTGATCAGATAATGTTTGCAAATCATTCATTCAAGATAAACAATTAATATATACAAAAAGGAAAAATTTGAGAAATATTAGAATAATGAAATATAGAATTGTGTTTATCAAATGTAAATAAAACAAAAATAGGAATTTGTTATCAAAAAAAAAAATATTTGCAAAAATGTAAACATTAATATGATAATTTTTTTTTTTGTTCTTTTAGTTATATTTTTATTATAATTTTAATCGTTTTTGTATATATTCCGTGATAATTTTTTTTTTAAATGTTTAAACATTTTTTATATGATTTTAATATTTCAATTTTGTATTTACAATGATTATATGTAAAATTATGGATCAGTGATATACAAAAAATACTAATTTTTTTTTTTTCGAACCCCATAAATTTGTAGCAAGTGAAATTGTTGTTGAAAGAAAAAAGACATTAAATTATTTTAGCGTAATATACATTTTCATCGTAAATAAATGTTATCACTAAAAAAATAATGGAAGAAATAAACAAATGAATTGAAATTATATAAATAAATCAAAATTGTTCTTACTTTCTACGCACAATATTTCATTTTTTCGCAAATCATTCTCACACATTTACTATAGTCGCATAGTCATATTATTTTATAGAATGTTATTTCTTTTTAATTAATTCAAATTAATATGTACTTGAACATATGTGTTTGAAAATATATTTAATAGATCAATTGTATAAATGTTATCAACAAGCTCTTCTTACACAGATTTGATCTCTTACAACAACAATAACACAATTTAAGTATATAAATAATGTAAATTTTGAATGTGTAATGAGAATTAAATTTGTTATTAAATCTATTTTTTTACAGAACAAATTGTGTATTTATTAATCGATTGGGAATAGATAGATTTTGTACTGTAGTTACTACGGCGATGAATATAAATGATGTTAAGAGACAAACTGATAAAAGTCTTTGGAAAGATCATCATTGAAAATTAATGCTGTTTATCTACGAAGTGAAAATCATAAAATACATTTATCTGAAAGATAACTAATTAATTGATCTCTTACAACAACAATAACACAATTTAAGTATATGAATAATGTAAATTTTGATTGTGTAATGAATTAAATATGTTATTAAATCTATTATTTTTTTATAGAACAAATTGTGTATTTATTAATCGATTGGGAATATAATATTTTGTTCTGTAGATACTACGGTGATGAATACAAATGATGTTAAAAGAAAAAATGAAAAAAGTCTTTGGGAAGATCATTACTGAACATTTATGCAGTGTATCTACGAAGTGAAAATCATAAAATACATTTATATGAAAGATAACTAATTAAATGATCAGTGTATTTAATTCGTTCTTTATAGATACTTGATCCAATATTTTACATATTGTGTTGACGCACAACTAAATTTAAATTGAATATACTTTAAATTTTTTCACCGATTTAAAACACTAATTTCTAGATTGCAAATCCACGAAATGTATAAATTTAAATTTAAAACGTAAACGATAATATATAAATAAACGCGTTATATACATTAATTGATTATAATAATGAGTTCAATGCACTGAAATTCAAGTATTCAATTAATTAACAAATAAAAAATAATTAAATCGATTGAATATCAATAAATATACAAACACAAAAAAAAAAAGTTTAATTAAATTGAACTTTTAGCTATTTTTAATTCAAAATTTTGTTTGTTTCTATGTTTCGTTGTGGTGTGTATGCAAGTTATGACGAGGTTGGTGTAAGTGCGTGTGTTTGTGCAATCTCCGCGGTGTACATATAACTTAAACACCTGCCTTATTATTATTATGGTTTCCCTATATACATATTTATTATGTATAATTTCGTATTGCACGCACGCAAAACTTAAAATAAAATCGATGAAAATGAAATGATTTTCAACAAATATTAATGGACGGAATATAGCAAATTTAGTGTATCATTAAATAAATATACAATTTAAAACATTACACTCACTCAGTATATATATATATATAATACAATTTGATTTAAAAACATTTTTTTTTCATTTACTTTTGCTCAAAATAATCAAATATTTGTATAGGTATCTGTAAAATTTAAATAAACATTTTGTTCTAATTATTTTATTTTATTTAAAAATTGTTATTTCTTCTTCTTCTTCTTCTTCTTCTTCTGTGTACTTTACAGCCATACAGTAAAATTTTTTTTAAATAAAAATAGCATTTTTATGGGTTAATTTAATTAATACTATTTGATAAACTTTCAAGTATAATAAAATTAAAACTTTTCATTTTTCGGTATATTATTTATTTTTAAATTCATAAATATTAAAATTATACACGAATAATTGAAATATGCAAATGAAACTATATATGAACTAAATCGATGTTGAAAGATATGAACGGACAGTCATAATAGGAATTTAACCGAATGGGAACAATCAGTTAAAGACAACAAGGAAAACTGCTTTATTAATTATGTCTTAATATTATTATTTACATGAGAATTTTGCATACATTTTCAATTTATTGCATTTGATTTTTTGTATGAAAGCCAAAGAACAAAATCACTTTATTTAGAGTAACACATTTCCAAATATATGCATGATTTTATGATTGCAAAGATAAGCAGGAATGTATTTTAGAATAACCATCAAATGCTAAAGTTATTTTTTTATTATAACTAAAAAATTATTTACAATATAATTCGAAACAATTAAAAAAATGGAAAGCATTAAAAATACAGCGGACCTGTAAAACAATAAAATCAAAACACAGTTAGGCCAAATGTTCTATATAAAAAATTGATAATGCGATTTCAATGTTTCATGCATTCTTTCAATACACACAACAACGACACAATAAAATTATGAATTACAAAATCATATGGAAACTCTCATAAATTTTTTAACAATCTATGCACATACCTTTTTAAGGACTACTTAAGGATACAATCCATCCATCGTGGATATATCTGATGAATATAATCTGCACAATATAGGGAGCACTTATCTTTGTCTTGAAATTACAAAAAACACATATACAAAAAAAAAACACTTTTAAATAATGCGACTGAATTGAAAGAAATTTTTATAATTATGACAATATTTCAATATGTGCATAATAAAAAAAAATTATTACCGTAATATATACCGTATTAATGTCTGGATGGATAAAAATTTTATTATAAAATATAATAAATTACGGTAAATCAATTGTATTATAATATTGATCGATATGATATCGATTATATATACAATAATATAATGAAATTTCGTTTTGTGTAAGTGTTTGACGAGATATTTTTTTTTTTAATGAGTGTTGATGCAAAAGTAATTTCTAATTTGTCCATATATTGGCAATGATAAAATTTAAAAATTTGTATGCAATTCCAAGTAGATTTGTATATATGATATATGAATTAAATTTACTTTCATTCAACCATCGCAAATTTTTCCACATACAAATCGTTTACTATTTCAAATTATACAATATGTCTACAAAACTCAAGCGTACACATTTTAAGATGAAAGTATGGACGAGTTGGTAGCGAAGCCGCCGATTTTCAAATACAAAAATCTCTCACATGTAAAATAATTACATGTGAGATTTGCTTTTAATTAAGGGGAACATGGTTGTTTGAATTTGTGGGGACAGTCGACGATGAGACATACCATATTCCAACAATGATGTTCCCCGTAGGTTTATATATATACGGACCGCGCTGGCGTTTCTGCCAGTTGTGGTTTGTGTATATATATTCCCGGGTATCCAGTGGGAGGGATACCCGCTCTACATCGCAAAATAACTGTAAATTCCCATCGTTGAAACTTACATATAAGATAAAAAGGAAAAAAATATATAAGGAGAAAAAAAATCAAATATTGATTTTCTTAATATATTTTTTTCGTTTTTATCCCATATGTAAGTTTCAACGATAGAACAATTATCTAGAGGAATTTGGTTTACATTTCAATTATGTTTGCAATTATTTATTATCCCGTAAAGAATAGATTCATTCCAGATTCCATTCTATATGCATTTAAATTGAATACTTTTACGAAAAAAAGAAAAATTAAGCATTTAAATTCAATTTCAATTCACTTCAGTTTTGATAATAAAAATGGAAATAATTTTTTAAATTAATTTAAAAAAATATTACGATCTTTAACGATACAATATTTTTAATCATCCATTCTTGAAACCTTATTAAATATATATATACATACAGTGGTGAAATAACACAGTGCTTCATTACCCCAAATATTTTAGTTTAACAAGTACAAATTGTATATACAAAAACCGATAAGTTTCTGGAAAAATGTGTTATGAACCGATGAATCAAAGTATAATCGATGTGGATCGAGTGGAAAAGTGTATGTACGACGACTACGTAATCAAAGCATCAATTCATTATACACATTAAAACAGTAAAACGTGCTGGCGGTAATATCATGGTTTGGGGAGCACTATCTTGGCATGGTATTCGTCCAATACACATAATAGAAGGAAAAATGGATCAGTATATATGTATAAAAACATACTTGAATATACAATGGAACCATATGCTGATGATAATATGCCACTTAAGAGGAAATTTATGGACGATCCAAACTCACCCCTCGTTGTCTAAAAAGATAGCTGTTAGAACAACAAATTAGTGTATTGGATTGGCCGGCACAAAGTCCGGGCTTGAATCCCATTTAGAATTTACTGGGGAGATGTCGAAAAGGGGATTAGTGAAAATCGACCAACAAATTTGGACAAATTGTGGGAAGTCGTGCAAGTGGCTTGCCTTGCAATAGCATCAGATCGATGCAAATGTTTGGGGGAAAGTATGTGCCGTCGAAAGTATGTGCCGTCGATGTGCCGAAGTAACTAAAATGAAACGTTTCCCAACAAAATAGTAAACCAACTTTTAATCAATTTTTTATTAATTTTTTATTTTGTGATGCAAATAAAACCAAAGTTCGTGGACTGTGCTATTTACATGCGACCACTTAACCTTAAGAATTTTTTTCCGTTTTATGTTCAGAATTTTTTTGTTAAAGAAAATATCGATATTTATATACATTATGATTATGAAATTATGTATTACTGTTTCATTTCAATATATTCCCTTCCAGTCAGTTTAACAACACTGCTTCCATTAGATATTTTTAAGAATTCAATCCAAGAAATTGGTGTGTGCTATTTAACTGACCACCGCTGTATATATATATAGATCTAAACATTATCCTGAACCTTATTAAATTAACCTGAAAATGTTATATTGAATTTTTAGCTCTTTTCAAATTACTAAACAGAACAAAAAAAAAACAAATTGAATATTAAATATATAGATAAATTTTAAATAACAAATTGTTTTGTTGCCGAAAATGGCAAACGCAGTCACATAAATATTTTTTTTATTTAACATTTCTGGTGGAAAAAATTTTTAAATATTATGAGCACATCATATTTGTATTTTGTATAAAATTAAAATAATAATATATGGTTTATTCAACTTCACAAAAAAATAAAAAGGTGTTTAAATATTAAAGAACTTTAAATATTTTGATAGAGCACCACATTTTGTTATGAGGACAACACAGTGAAATGATTATAATAAATAAATTGACCTTGTTGGTTTATTTTTTGCGCTTTTTTTTTTAAGCAGAAGAACACACACATACAATATTAATATATTTTTGAATTGAAATATCTGAATTTATAAAAAAAAAAAAAAAATTTAATATTTGCTTAAAGACTCCTGTATTTATCTAATAATATTACAATTTTTTGTTATTGTGTTGATCTACTCTACTACTAAAACATAATAAAAAAAAGTAAATTAAATGACTTATTATTATTATTAGTATATTTAAATAAAAACGCGATGATGACGAATGGAGACACTTTAAAAAACACATTTTTTTAAATTTATTTCAGAACAGACGGTCTTATATCTGATATTCTTATAAATAAATAAATGTTATATAATAATTAATCACTATTCTTAAAATAAATTAAAAATTGTTAAAAATTAAATAAAAAAAAGATCATGACAGAATATTCTATATATATATTTTATTCATGCATTATATAAACTCTAAAAATTATATGCCAATGTATTTATTAATTGATTTTGTCTGCAATTACAACAAACGACATAGAATCAGATGAAAAAAATATCACAAAATAAAAAAAACATTCATCAATGACATTCTGTATTTATTATTTAAAGGTGAGATAGGAAACTTAAATGAACAACAATGAAATTCGTGCAGTTCTTAAAGGTGAGATAAGACAATTATACATTTTAAATGACACATTGATGATGTTATATAGTTTTTTGAGTATATTCATGGTGACTATATTCTTTTTTTTTTTTTGGTTTATACCGAATTGTAAAGTCAACAAGAGTGTATTTTAAAATAATAAAACGAAAACAGTTGACAACCACATTTTAAGAATATTTTAGAAAACAAAAAAATATTGTAGGATACAAAATATATTTATAATTTAAATAAACACACAAAATTAGGTTAATGAACAACTTGTTGAAGTGTGTCATAAAATTGTATCATATATTGTACATACACGCATAATTATTATTATCTTTTCATACAGACAATTTAAAAATTATTAACACTCTATCTAGAAACTATAAAACTATATTATACATAAATATATTTGACCTATAAGTTCTGTTCTGACAAATTCAGTGAAATGGGTTAATAATTTAATGGGATAATTCCTATTAGATGACTATTCTATTAGACATCTTAAGAGATTAATTTTTGGGCTACATTATGATTATAAAAATTTATATATACACAGTGCGGCAATTAATATTCCGGACTGGTCCAAGGAAATACATTAAAAACACGATTTTTGAAATTATTCTTTTTTATTTATTCAAAATATTCTCCTCCTGATTCAATACAACTGTTACATCGATTTAATAATGATTCAAATGCGTGTTCCAGCTCATTTTGTGTCTCTAGTGCCTCTAGTGCGCGTGTAGATGCTGTTTGAATGGTTTCAATATCCTCAAAAAAACGTCCTTTCAATTTCATTTTAAGTTTTGGGAACAAGGAGAAGTCACATGGTGCTAAATCAGGTGAATACGGTGGATGATTTAACACACAGTGAAGTGTTATCTTGGTGCATTATCTTGTAACAAACACTAACTATGTGATTCACGATATTCAGTTCGAATACGACGAATCCTGCCCATCAAACGCTTCAAAACTTCGATATAATATGCGTCACTGACTGCGTTTGACCAGTTGGAACGAATTCTTTATGGATAATTTCCTTGCTATTGAAAAATGTTACGAGCATTGTCTTGATTTTCGATGGAACTTTTCTTGTTTTTTAGCCTGTGTTTTAGCTATCCACGAATCGTTTATACCACTCAAAAACTTGTGTTCTACTCATACAATTATCGCCATTAACTTGCTGCATCGATTTGAACGTTTCTGTTGCAGATTTACCAATGTTTTGCGTTGAATTTAATGACTGCTCTTTTTTCCATGTTAAAATTTCTACTTCAACTAAAATATTGCTTCACAAGAAATGTTCTAACTTTTTTATTTGTAAACCAAATGCAATGAAATTTTTACAGACGATTGAGAAAACATCAAGCTTCAAAACGCATGTTCCATCACATAGATCGTCCCACTGGTAATTGAAATATGGTTTCAGTCCGGAATATTAATTGTCGCACTGTGTAGTAATAGAAAATAAAGAAATTTCCGGTATGATTTCAATGGATGGCCATTTTAATCATCTTAACCATTACGGTAATGGTTAGCGATACACTTTGCGATCTCTCTGCTTTAAGGAATAAAATACCAGAAAATGCAAATGACTGATACTAATCAGTATGCATCTGCTAAAATACCTTCCAGATATCTTTTATCTCTATAAATCTCAATAATGAAGTATTTTAAAGTGTAAATAAAAAAAAATATATCTCTAAATGATTTCAATTTTATTTCCATTTAAATAAATCAAACCAAACAAAAAAAAACTATTATATTAGAATACAGAATACATCAGAGTACATATGTTAAATAAATAATTATACATTTTGTAAGTTTATTGCTTTTTCTATAAAAAAAAATTATATTGAGATTATTGAAATTGATAGTGATTGATAGATATACATATATATATATATATATATATAGTTTAATATAACATATATATAACAATACCACAGATTATAGATTAATATTACCCACCATTAAAAATTGTATTGACAAATATGCAAGTGCATGTATACTTTAAACATTTACAAAATATTATAGAATTTAATATACAATATTTATTCAATAAAATAAAATATTCATAATATAAATTAAAATGTAAACTCACCCGCAATTCTTAAAACAGCACGATCAGCTGGATCCAATTGAAGAATACTAAGTGGTTTATCTTTAGCCCATTCACTGAGACTTTCTCGATCCATTTTTGAGATGATTATGATTTATATAATAACAATAATAATAATAAAATTGATGATTGGCCAAAACAAAAAAAAAAAAACAATATTTAATTTATTCGTATTAAAGATTATGATGTGATAGATAAATGGATTATCTATAATGGATATATTTTTATTTTATATGTTTGTTTGTTGTTATATTGAAATTCTTTCGTTAAACCGCTGCTTAGCTTTTAAATTTTTTATTTATTTATTTATTTATTTATTTGTCAACAGAAGCGCAAATTTTTTTATATAAATTTTATTTATAAACCTAAATTTATTTAAACTATACCACATCATATAATTTATTAACATATTTTTTTTTTATTTTGTTTATTGATTTTTTTTTATTATATCTATATTTTATTTATTATTGATTTTTTATGGGATTTTTATTATTACCAATTTGCTCTAGAAATTTTATTATTTTTTTTACCGCACATATCAAATAGTAGATATACATAAATAAAATTATAAAACAAAAACTACATACACATTTTATTTTTATACAAAAAAACAAAACAAATAGAAAAAAAAACACTTTATAAAATATTAACTTTTAATAATACGAATAAATAATTCGACGACGACGACCAAGACGACGACGACGAAATTGGTAACATTTTTCTTGTATTATTATAATTATAATTATATTTAGAGTTCACTTAAAACCAAAAAAACAAAAATTTAAAGAATACTATTAAAAATGAATTAAATATTCATTTTTTTTTTAGTTTTGTTTTTCGTTTTTCTTTTCCCAATTTCATAACTTTTTCTTTACCAAAAAAAAAAAAAAAAAACAATATAATAATTAGGTTTTCTACTATACTTTTATATTTTTCTTTCGTTTTTTTTTCTTTTTATTTTGTGTGGTGCATAGCTTTTATAACAAAATCATTATATCATCACCAATGTGCATCATGATATAAAAAATTAAATTGATGCCGCCTGTACGACCGTACGAACGCGGATGATATTGAAAAGGGAACAATTGAATTTTTGTATATGCATATATATAAAGTTTTTTTTTTTATTTATTATATTTATTACGATGATACTTGCATTGACAATGCAGTTGAATACTTTTTTATTTTTCTTTCTTTTCTTCTTAATAAATGGATCACTTTACTTTAAATTAAATTCTGCAGCAAAGAAACTTTTTTAAACACTTAATATTTTAATTTTTTGTTGAAATCTGCAAATGAATAAATAAAAAATTTGATTTTAATTTAATTTTCTATCTTTCTTTATTTGGTTTATTAATAATTTATTTTAATATTAAAATAAATAATAATATTTTATTTTATTCTTAAAGCACACAATTCGATTCACATCTTTCTACCGACAAATTACTATTACTAACTACAAACAACTACTCATATAGAAGAATTGCTGGTTGCTGGTTGATGAAAACTGAACTGATACTGCATTCTCTATATCTATCTATCTATCTATATGGAGACACATGGAAAAAACTGAACAACTTTATGTATTATATGATGATATTTTTTTGTTTTTCATTATATAAATATAGAGAATTTTGCTGTTGTATATAAAATACATACAACACAAACAACTTTTTCATAAAAAAATTAAATATATACTTGGTTTTCTATATGAAAAAAATAATTGATAAAAATATATATAAATATATTTTGAATCTTGAATTCTCTCGTCTGAATTGTGATTGTGATGATAGTGTGTTTATATAAAAGAATATTCTGTTTTTTTTTTCATATAGTGTTTTTTCGTGGTTGTATAATGATGCTATTATTGTGATTGTATAGTAAAAGTTTTTAGCTTGGGTGTAAATTGGGTATTGTTAAAAAAAAACATTGAGGTTTGTATTTGTGCATCATCAAATCATCATCATCATCCTTCTCTATATCTGTCTGCAATCTGCATAAAGCGAAAGAATTTGAACAAAAACAAACCAAACCAAACCAAGAAACGACACAGAATATATATTGCAGTCAGTTTATTTGAACCATTTTCAGAGTTTAGAATACATAATAATCATATACGCGCGGATCTTGTTATGTTATTGATCCATCCATATACATTTTAAAGTTTATTATACTTTTAAAGTTTTTTTTTTTTATTGTATTACATCATTTCAAATAATTCTATTATTTGATTGAATTATGCAAGATGAAAAATCAATAATTAAAAAAAAGGATTATAAAAATGGTGCCAGTAAAATCTAAACGATTTCATTTTAAACAATCGAATTGAAAATTGGCAGAGATATGTTCGATTGGGAAAATAAAAATGTTATTTACATTTCAATAAGATCCATTAATAACTGCATTTCAAGTTATGACCAGCCAGGGAAAACATTAAATTATTCATCTTGTTAATTTCAATTAACAAAGATTTAGATTCAATATCTAATTGGGGAAGGATAAACTTATAGTATAATTTAATCCATCTAAAACAATAAAGGCATGTTTGTTCTCAAACAAACGATCCATCATAAATGTTGACCAATTATACTTATGCATAATACAATTATTCCACAATCTAAGGACCCCCATTAAATTTGAGAATGTCTTTGTCAAACAACTTTTCATGGAGTAATAATATTAATAATTGCAGCTAAAAAAGCGGCTAGTCGCATTGGATTTTTAAGAAGATCGAAAGAATTTCTCAATTCTGAAAATTTACCACTATAGTTTATAGGTGTTTTATAAGACCACTTCTAGAGTATAATTCCTACATATATGGGCTTGTGAACAAATTACTACACTGCGCAGTTTAGTGACAGGATCCCAAAAACACGCTATTTCGATGATCAGAAATCAAAACAATTACAAATTCCATTGAATCATTTTGGATCATAGACGATCAGTAACTTTATATTGTGCACATTTTATATCAGGTATTATTACCATGAATGCTCTAATGAAATTTTAAAGCTAATTCCTGAACCAATTAACTTCTCTTATAATTCGAGAAATTCAGAAAGGCTAATTCATATTCTGTATACGTATTAGTTTTTTGCGAACAAACAGATTTGGAAATTCATTTTTCCTATAAGAACATCAAGATTATGGAATAGTCTCCCTGAACTATAGTATTTCCCCTCTACTTTTGATTATCAGTCATTTAAATTAAACATTTCATCTTTCATCTAAAAACTAATCCACTTAAATTGCAACATGGACAATTGTTTGAAAACATATGATGAGTGATTTTTTCTTATTTCGTTTTAGTAAAAGTTTTTTTTTTTATTTCATATGTTTGCTTTATTTTTAAAATTTCATAAATTAATCCACATATTATAATAGATTTACCACCCAAAATCACTTAAATATGTATTCAATGCATCTAAAAGGTTCATCACCTGATTAAGTGATTTCGTTACGGGCTCACACGGCAATAGAATTCCGAGGTTTTACGGGCGCAAAAACCGATTCTGCCGTAGTAACGAACAAAAAAAAATCCTCTTATGAACGATTCTTAATAGAATATAGCACGATTTTTAAGTTTATAGAACCAAAAAGATAACTCACGGAATAACCATAAATTATCAATGTTCAAATCTCCCTAATGATAAATCAAATAAGATTATCATGAAATAAACGATTTGTGCGATTTCAATCCTTAAATAGACCAATTCATTTCAGTATTAAATAAGTAGATTAATTTCAGAATAAAACTTTTTTGCTCGATTATAAAAAATATTCAATAATGTAAATCTCTGCTCTTGAAATCCCAATTTGTTATTACATAACCAATTCGTGAAGATATAGCTTCAATTTCCAAACTAAGGTATAAAAAAACCATTGTTTTACAACATAATATATAATTTTTTAAGTATACCTTCCAACATAATAACGTATACAAGTTATATAGAGAGTATTAATTTTATTATTTATGATGGTATTTTAATGCTTTTCTATTTATAATTATAATTTATAAATAATATTATTGTTGGTATATTATTTATTTATTACCAACCACACTATTCCAAAAACAGAATAAAATAACAAACAAAAAAAAAATGTGCGTGCATATAAAATTCATTTATAAAGGGTGAATTTTTAGCTATTATCTTTTTGCCAACACTGGTATAAACAGCTGATGCACATTTCGTGTTTTGTTTCACTGTCAAACATCTTCAGTTTGTGGTCTATAATTTAACCATGAATCGTCTTACAAACGAACAACGCTTGCAAATTATTGAATTTTATTATCAAAATGCGTGCTCTGTTAAGAAAGTTCAACACGATGAAATTGTGTTCAGCGACGAAGCTCATTTTTCGCTCAATGGGTACGTAAATAAGCAGGATTGTCGATTTTGGAGTGAATATCAGCCAGAAACATTGCAAGAGCTACCCGAAATGCATCCAGAAAAAGTCACAGTTTGGTGCGGTTTATGGGCTGGTGGCATCATTGGACCGTACTTCTTCAAAGATGATGCGAATCGTAACGTAACTGTGAATGGAGAGCGCTACCGTGAAATGATATCAAACTTTTTTTTGCCAGAAAGGCAAGAGCTTGACTTGCAAGACATGTGGTTTCAACAAGACGGTACCACATGCCACACAGCACGCGCAACAATGGACTTATTGAGAGGCGAGTTCGGTGAACATTTTATTTCACGTTCGGGACCGGTCAATTGGCCGCCTGGATCGTGCGATTTAACGCCTTTAGACTATTTTTTGTGGGTCTATGTTAAAGCGCATGTCTATACAGACAACCCCGCTTCAATTGACGCATTCGAAGACAACATTGAAGCATTTATTCGTGAGATACCAGCCGAAATGTTGGAAAGAGTATGCCAAAATTGGACTAAGCGGATGGATCATTTCAAACATTAAATTATATGGACCGTACTATCGATTCAAATAAAGATTTCATGCATTTTTCTGAATTTTATGTGTATTTTTTTTTGAAAAACTTTCCTATAGCTCTTAAAAAATCACCCTTTATTATATAAAATAAACCAAAAAAAAAAAACAAAATATACGGAAATTTCAATTATGATTAAAAACGGTAAAATAAAATAATTAAAAAAAAATGTATTTTAATTAAAATTTATTTATAATATTTATTTAAACATTTTTCTTTTGGTGTATATATAGTAAAAACAAATAAAATAAATGTCACGCATTGTGTGTGCGTATACTGGCATTAGATATCAGTATATTTTTTTAATTGTTCTGTGTGTTGTTATTATATTTAATGTCTATATATAAAAAATTTAATTACATTCTGGAATTAATGATATTTCTGAATGGTCAGCAATCCTTTAGAATCTAAAGGATAGAGAAACCTTTGATATTCTAAAGAATAGTTGGGAATCAAACAAATAATTGCATTATATTTTTTTCTAATACCAAAAGATTATAGTTTAATGCATTATTCATAAAAAAAAACCAATCACTAAAATTACTTATCGATATATATATAAAATAATTGTATAACAAATGCTATTACAGCGGTAAAATTCTTTTAGAACATGAAACTCTTCTTGAAATCTATATCATTGATTCAAAATAGGACTTGTAAATAATATTTTGTATAGTCAATGGATGTTCATAATTTGGAATACCAAAATAATGAATCAGAATTCTTATAATCAATATAAATAATAATAATTTTCCTAAATAACTATAAAATGCCTACACGTATTGTATTGTATTGTGTTGTATTTAAAAAATAAAAAAAAAATACCAACCAAACAAATATTTCGCATATCACAACAATAACAATATATGTATATAGATAACAAAAATTAATCATTAAATTTTATGTTTTAAAAAAATAATATTTCCACAGAGATCAATACGAGATGTGATACAAATATAAAATACACCACCACACAAAATACCAAAACCAAGTTAGTTAATATAATATTTTAAAACACAAAAAAACACATACAAAAAAAATAATGAAATAAAATGCAAAAATTACCGGCAAATTATTTGTTATTGTAAATTAGTATAATAAAAACTTAAAAATTATATGATACGTCGGATACGTCATTGAATTGTAGAACAAAAAAAAATAAAAAAAATAACACAAAATTCGTGTAAAAAAAAACAATAACAACAACATTTGGAAAGCAAGGTCGTCGTCGGAAATTCTTTATGTTTTTGTTGTTGTTGTTGTTGTAATTATTATTTCATGATAACGTTTTTGATTTTTTTTTTTGAAGTTTTTTACTTTCAGGTTTATTACCTATTATATACTGGTGATTACCTGCTATGCTATATTATATTAAGATTCTTCTCAATGAGGTTGATTAATGATGAATAATAATAATTTGATTTGTAATGAAAACAAAAACAACAAAAACAACAAAATAGACTTGACCGTCGCGGCCGTAGTTAAAAACAAAAAAAAAAATTTCTACAACAAAAACTATACCAAAAAAATCGGTGATATATTGAACCGTGTGTGTTGATGTATTTTGCAGTGTATGCATTTTATTTGTCATATATTATATAGGAGGCGCATGCTTTTGTGTGTGTGTGAATCATATGGTTTTTTTCTTTTTCGTTTCATATGTATGATAAAAATATAAAAAAAAAAATTATTAATAAATGATTACTTACCTGTGATTAGTTTTTTTTTTTTTTATATGATTAATTAAATATCACAAATTATAATATGGCACTTATTTTGGATCATTTACAATAAAAACTATAGTAATTTGTTTTACCGTTTTGTACTTGGTAAAATGCAACAACAAAAAAAAAGTTTTTTTTTATAAAGACGCTTCAACAAACATGTCGCGGCATGAATTTTTTACAAAGAATATTTTATTTTTTTTTGTACTTTTTTCTTTGGTACTTGACTTATTTTTTTCTTATCGTCACGTAATTATTGTAATAATTTGAATGTATTGGATTTTAATTATATTTCACTTATTTAATTAATTTATTTATATAAAATATAAAATAAAAAATGTTCTACACAAAAAATAATTTTGTTCTTGTACGAAAAAAAAATTATAACCATACGCAGTCCCGATTAGAAGCAAACAGAACAAAAACAAATGTATATGAAAATTAAAACAAAAAAAAAAAAGAGTATGTACAGCAGAGAAAGCATGACGGAAAAAACACAATTATATGATGGCTGTTATCACACCGGCGCAATGAATTGGTATTGATTTTTTTTTATTCATATATATATTTTTATTTTTACCTACGCACACAAACATCAAACAATCAATTTATGCGCGCACACACACACACACAACGAGAGATAGATAACAAGAGTTTTGTATTTGCATATACACTAAACGACAAAAATAAAAACAACCCACCAACATTCATTTTCTTATCAATATTTATTAAAGGGGACGGTTTTTTATATAAAAAAAAAAACATAATAACATTTTTGAACACATAAGTTTTAACATTTTTGGTCTTTCTTTGGTAATTAAAAATTAATTAATTAATTAATTAATACTTCCATTGTACTAAATATAATATATTTTTTTGGTTAATATATTATTTTGTTTTTGTTGATTTAACAATTTTATTTTGTAAAATTTTTCGTAATGTATCTTCACGTTGTTTTAATTTTCTTGTTAATTTATCAATTTCACTTAAATACTGGACATTCATTAAATGCATTTGATTATCCTTTTGCTGTAGATATTCTTCGAATTTTTGTGATGGTTCATAATTATCCTTAAAATTAAGGAAAATATAATATAAAAAAAATTCAAATTTTAATAAAATTAAAAGCGTGCAAAAAAAAAAAACGCACACACACACACACACACATATTCCACAGATTATATTATGGATTTGCAATTTACCCCTTTCATTTTTATTAACGTCGCAGTTGCATTGCATTTTAAATTCTCACAGTGCAATTTTTTTATATTTCTCTCCATAGTAAAAAAAAAAAAAAACAAAATTTTGTCTTTGAATTGGAAAATTTTCTAAATTGTACAGTTTTTTTTTTTTGGCAAATGAACTTGTGTTTTGTGTAATGTGTCCAGTGCGAAATCGGTTAATTATTAATTGCAGAAAATAATCCCCGGGAACTCGAAATATCATTATTAAGAGGTATATGGATGTATTTGTATAATAATAATAATATTAAGATGATAAAAAAAAAACGTTTCAACAAGTGACGATTGACGTTTTAACATCAAAAAAATGCGTTCTTCCATTGGCTTCAGAAATTTGCAGAAATTTTTACGTTGCCGGTAATTAGAGCTGATTACCAACTGCATGACAAATTTGGTAAGTTTATTTTAGCATTAAATTATCCAATTCATAATGATTTTATTATTAAACGAACAAATAAATCAAAGAAATTTGAAAGGTTATGTTTTTTTTTGTTGCAAAAACGTAAAATAAGGAAAAAATACGCAATTAAATCCAATGCTTCTTATAGTTCTAAAAACCTTGAGGATTTTATGGGAGTTAATGCATTTTTGTTGCATAATAACTTTAAAGTGATTTCAATAGTTCTTAATTTATGATTTCTTACCTTTACATTTGGTTGTTGGTGTTGTTGTTGTTGTTGTTGGGATCGTACAAATTTTCCTTCATTGTGTTTCATTTTTGTCGAATGTTTTAAACGATTTTTTAATATTTCACGTGATTCACGAACTCTTGCCAAATTTTGTCGTAATAATGAATTTTTTTCAATTAATATTCTGTTAATTAATAAAAAAAAAGAAAGAAATTAAAACCCCCCGCTTCCAATTAATTTTTAAAATAAGCACCAGTTTGCAAAAAAAGATGTTAAACTTACTGATAACATTCCTTTTGTCGTTTTGTTAACAATTTCAATTGATTACATTCATTGATTAACTTTGTTGATTTATCATTGGTTACATTCAATTGTGTTTTTATCGATTCCAATTCATGGGTTAATTTTTGTTTTTCCATATCATATTGTAATTTTAATTCTTCAAATAATTTTTGACATTCTTTTAGGCTGTCGGCTAATAATTCCGATTGCTGTTGTTGTTGCGGATAATTTTTCATTATTGTTAATTCACCTTTACATCGACCATACGCTTCTTGTATCCGTTCCATATCAATATTTTGTACTTGTAATTTCTGTTCATAACGTCGTAACACTTCAATAAGTTTTTCTTTTGCTAAATCAGCACGTTTCGATTGAATTTCAGCTTTTGATCTAACCGGAAATATAAAAATATAGTATAAAAACCATTCAATATTAATTGTGCGTATCAGATAAATAAATACAAACCGACAAACATCATATTGAGCTTGTAAACGTGTTTTTTCCGATATCCATAAATCATTTTCATGTTTCATAGCTTTCATGACATTATGCAATTGTTCATTTTCATCAATGATCAATTTTAAACGGCCAGTGAAATTAACAAATTCATTTTCATAATTTTGTATTAATTGTGATTTTTCATTCATTGTTTGTTCGTATGCATTTAATAGTGGACTCAATGCATGATGTATCTGATTTGTATTCCAATTACGTTGGGCTAAATTCAATTGTTCCGAATTTGTTTTAACCTCATCTGCATCTGCAGCATTAGCAATTATCGGTGGAATTGGTGATGGTGTTTTTATTAAAAAATTCATTAAATTTTCATCATTACTACCACCATTTTCCAGGGTTTTTTGACGATACTTTAATATAATCTCTTGATGACGTTCCAATTGAACATTTAAACGATATATTAATATTTTTAACATTTTTATATCGTTAGTTAATTGGAAATTTTCTTCCGTTAATACGTCATTATCGGTTTTCAATGAAATTTCATTTGATTTTAATAATTCACATAAATTACATGTGGATGATTTATTCACTTTTTTCGTTTCATTATTACATTCCATTTGTAATTGTTTTATTTCATTTTGATAGATTTCAATGGTTCTGGCCGATTGAGCATTTAATGAATGTAGAGCCGTTAAACGATCAACTAATTTTAAAATTTGTTCATCTTTTTCTTGAAGTTGTAATTTAATTGATTTTCTATTTAAATCATTTGTTTCCTCGTCATTATCATTATAATTATTATTCTTATTATTAGGTCTTTCTAAACTGGTAAAACGTTTTGCACGAAAATTTCCAGCAAATTTTTTCAATTCTTTAGTTGGTCGTTCATCTTCACGATTTGTTATAATAGTTGCATTATTATTATCATCTGCTGCTGTCTGCTGCTGTTGTTGCTGCTGCCGCCGTAAAACGAGTTGATCCGAACGAAAATCTTTTTCCAAAATTATATCGGAATGTTGTGTATTATTACTGTGTGGATCGATATTATTACTATTACTTATTGTTGTGGTGAAATTCGTTTCATTTTTAACATCAATTTCTTTGGATTTTCTATCGAATTGGGCTGACATTGCTTTTTGAAATCTTTTTCTTATTGGTAATTTGGACGTCATTGTGAAATGATGATGGTACGATTTTGTTTTTTTTTTTTAATTAATTTATTTATTAATTTTCTTTAATTATTTATTTACATTTTATAATTTTTTTTTTTTTGTTTTTTTTTTTAGCAAAATAAAAACAATCCAAAATAAAAAAAAAAATGTGTGACAACGAAAAAGATTTGGAAAAAAAAAGAAAATAAACCAAAACAAAGCATTTAATTTAATGAATACGTTTAATGTGGTAGCTTTTTTGTTGTCACAATATGTCACAAGACTGGTCGTTTTTTTTTTTTTTGAAAAAATGTATTTGAAAATTGTAAATGGAAATCGTGTGTTTTTCTTTGTATACTATTTGGCGAATAAAGTAAGAAAATTTTATATATTTTTTTAAATTTTAAATCTATTTTCAATTGAAAAGTAATTTGGGATGTTTTTTTTTGCTTTCAGGTTCCAGAATTTAATTGCAGACCAATGAATGTATAAATATTGAAAAAAAATGTATAAACGAATTCAATGGCACGGTAGATTTTAGGAATACGTGATCGATCAGCCACATCGGAAAATGTTTCATTTTTCACATCAATGCTAGGTATAAATAAGAATGCGAATTTGTATTACTAATTTTTCTGAAAATTCTTTCATATTCGTATCAAATTATTGTTAATGATGGATAATTGGTAATTACAAACTCGAAAAGGATATTCAAAGTGCTGGAAACCTTTTCATATTCAAAGATAAGATCGATATTAAGATATGATTGCGATTTCTACAAACGTTTCACCGGTATAAATAGTTGAAAAACTAAGATCTATAATTGAATTTAAGAATTAAGCGTATAATAATAATAATAATATAGAATTTAATTTGATTTAGTAAGAAGAAATTTAAGAAATTTAATAAAATGAACATACAAAATTAGGTGAAAGACGATCCAAGTTAGATTCGTATGGGTTCATTTCCGAACGATTAAGTTCACAGATTATCATTTATCTATTATGTTTGGTAAATATTGGAAATAGCTGATTGATTTTTCATTGTATATTCAAATAACCAATAAAATGTTGCTTATATCATCCTACAATAGCAAAGAATCGATTCCGATCTGCCTTTTTTTAGTTTCAAATCATAATTTCTAAATTTGTATTGTTTTTTTATTGTTTTTTTTTTTATTTTTCTACATATATCTTTTAAACATACATAACTTTATTAATATAACAATACTTTATTATTGTTTTAATTTTTGAAAACAAAAAAAAAACGGTATAACAAACATACATTTAAAAAAAAGAAAAACAAAACAAAAAACAAAGCCGATTTTATACATACAATTGTTGTATATTTTTGTATAAATTTTAAAATTATATAATTGATAAAAATCACGAAACCAAATTATCCATATATATATATATATAACTTTTTTGGATATCAACAACACACTATATATATATTTAAATTTAAACACGTAACTATTATTTAATAATAATAGTAATGATAATTAATTAATAAAATTTCTATAAATTTACCAAATAATTATATTTATTAAGAATATCTTCGTAAAATATTGGAAATTTTAAATTCATAGTTTTTGATAGTATATTTTGTTTGAAATCATCCGATTTTATTAATTTATTCATTGATAAATTATTATTATTATTATTATTATTACAATTTTGATTATTAAAATCTAAAATTAAAAATTGAAAACAATTTAAATTGTTAACGATTTGATGTTGAATCATTAAAAAAATCTCTTTAAAATATGATTTATATTCGGTATATTGTTGATAAATTGTTAAAATTCGATTTGTATCACTACCATACAAATTTTGATTTATTAAATGCAATGCTAAAAATTTAACAAAATTTAAATCATAATCATGATTATTTATATTTATATTATTATTGTTATTATTGTTATTATTATTATTTGTATTCGTTGTTAATGACAATAATTGATTACGAAAATAACATTTAACATATTGACTGTGAAAGGGTATATAAGCGTGACCCTGTTCGACAAGTACACGTACAGTACTTTTTGATTGTTGTTGAATGGCATACGTTATGGCAACATTACCACAATCATCACGATGATTAACATTACACCGGGCTTCAATTAACCTCTGAATACACAAATCATTTAAATGTATCGCTGCCAAATGAATGGGTGTACGATTATATAAATCAACACAATCAACGTTAGCCCCATTCTCAATTAGAATGTCAACGAATAAATGATAACCAAATTTACATGCATAATGTAATGCCGTTTGACCATTACGACATTCTTTTATGTCCAAAAATTGTGGTAACGATAATGATAATGGTGGCCGTTCGACCCCCACTGATTTCGAAGATTGGGACAAATTTGGAATTAATAATATTCTATAACAATTTAAAAGTAATTCAAAAATATCCATTTGACTTGTTTCAATGGCAAAATGTAATACAGATTGATTACATTTTTCTGATAATTTTGTTAGGTCGGCTCCATTTTTCAATAGCAATCGGATTACATTGTAATTTTGAAAAATTATAGCAATTTGTAACGGGCTATAACCATTATAGGGTATTTCTAAATTTATACCAGTGTAAGTGATTAGTAACTCAGCCAATTGAATATTACCGGACATAATTGCTTTATGTAATGCTGTTCTATCACTTTTCTCATCCTTTTCGTTAACATCCACCCGATTGATGTCCAATAGAAATTTAATATTTTTTATTGAACCAATTTTATTATTATCGATAAACGTATGAAATAATTCATTTTCATTAATTTTTGTTAATTTTTTCACATTATTATTATTTTTATTATTATTATTGTCATTGATAAGCATTTTTTTTTTCTTTTCTAAATATTTATTTAAATTTTATTAAGAAGATTTTTTTTTTTTTTTGGTATAATTTTATTTAATAAACTGATTTTTGTATAATTTATTTAAAAATTGCGATGCGTTTTTGTTAATTACATCAAAAAAAATTGCGGTAATTATATTTAATGTTAAATGGGAAAACGGTAATAATAAAATTTTAAATAATTAATATTTAATCAGAATCGAATTGGATGAGTTAATATTAACTTTCATCAATAGATAGAACTTTAAATTAAATTTTACCATAAATATTTGAAGATTTTTTTATATACAAAATCGTAAAGGGATTTCAAGGATTTCTTTTCTAACCGACAAAAACATTTTACAGATCGAATTGATTTGATTACCTCATTCGCATAATGGCAAAATATAGTTTTAAATGTCAGAGCTTACAAACGAAACTGGTTTTGTAGGAAAAAGAGGATAGCGATTGATAAAAAAAATAGGGCTTTTTCTCTATCTAAATCGGTTCCAACTGATATCAAAATAGAAATAATTATATTGTTGTAAGAAATTCTTGCAATTCAATAATAGCCCATGAAAAATGTTTATTCAATCAAAATATTAAAGATAAGATTACTTTTTACAGTAAAAGGGGAACAAAATATTTTTGGACTTTAGTTAAATCTATTCAGGGTAATTTTGTTAAAAAATCTTCAGTTGCACCATTGATTAATATAATAGTGGAACTACATTAACCGAACCATTAGAAAAGGCTAATCTTTTAGCATCAATATTACTGTAGATAATACAGTCATCAATTGGATAGTAATATGCCTATATTCCAAATATACCTAATACGAATTTTCAAATGAAAAATATATATTTCAGAGATAGGGTTGTTTATAAAGCTCATTTAGAGATATAGATATTCATAAAAGTACTGGAGCTGATGGCATTCCCCCAATTGTTTTTTAAAAGAATGTGCATCTACTTTA
Organism: Dilophus febrilis; assembly: GCA_958336335.1. Classification (NCBI taxonomy): domain Eukaryota; kingdom Metazoa; phylum Arthropoda; class Insecta; order Diptera; family Bibionidae; genus Dilophus; species Dilophus febrilis. The sequence goes on along the minus strand of OY284472.1, from coordinate 9,944,976 downwards.
TAGTTCACCCACTTAGAAAACTCTTTCACAAATCATTTTCGAATGGAATATTTCCATCATTTTGGAAAATTGCTAATATTACACCTATTTCAAAAGCGGGTACTAAAAGCAATCCTTCCAATTATCGCCCAATTGCCCAATATAACATCAATACTTTCTAAGGTAATGGAGAAGATAGTAAATCGTATGATTGTGCGCAATATCTCGATGATAAAGAGCTTATTATAGTTATTGCCAATATGGCCAGTAGGCACAAACGATCTACAGGAGATTTACTAAATTATTTAACCAATATAATATTGGTAATAGTATTGCAAATTTTGGTGAAACACAAGTGGTTTCACTAGACATTACTAAGGCCTTTGATAGAGTATGGCATAAGGCATTCATTAATATCCAAATGCCATTCATTTGGATTAGGGGACACATTCTGTAAATGGGTTGGAAACTTTTTAGCTAATAGGCATATTAAGGTTGTACTAGATGGAATTAGTTCCAAATTTTATCCGGTTTATTCTGGGGTACCTCAGGGTTGTGCTCCATCGTCCACTCTCTTTTTAATTTTTATTTATGATCTTTTATCGATAACAGAAAATCCAATGCACTGTTATGCAGACGATATTACATTACATTCTTCGTATGAACTACATCGTAATCATAATGCGAATAACATGCTTCAGTCTCACCAGAAGATGATTTCTTCAATTAACAAAGATTTATATATTCAATATCTAATTGGGGAAGGATAAACTTCCTAAAGTAGAATTTAATCCATCTAAAACAATAACGGCATGTTGGTTCTCAAACAAACGATTCATAAATGTTGACCCAATACTTATGCATAATACAATTATTCCACAATCTAAGGACCTATTAAATTTGGGAATGTCTTTGTCAAACAACTTTTCATGGAGTAATAATATTAATAATTGCCGTTAAAAAAGCGGCTAGTCGCATTGGATTTTTAATAAGATCGAAAGAATTTCTCAATTCTGAAAATTTAGCACTATAGTTTATAGGTCTTTTATAAGACCACTTCTAGTGTACAATTCCTATATATGGGTTGGTGCAGCAATTACTACACGGCCCAGTTTAGTGACAGGATCCAAAAACACACTATTTCGCTGATCAGAAATGAAACAATAACAAATTCCATTGAATCATTGGATCATAGATGATCGCAGTAGCTTCATTGTGCACATTTTATAGGTATTATTACCATGAATGCTCTAATGAAATTTTAAAGCTAATTACTGAACCAATTAACTTCTCTTATAATTCGAGAAATTCACAAAATGCTCATTCATATTCTGTATCTATTAGTTTTTTGCGAACAAACAGATTTGGAAATTCATTTTTCCTATATCAGAACATCAAGATTATGTCTCCCTGAACTTATTAGTATTTCCCCCCTACTTTTGATTATCAGTTATTTAAATTCAACATTTCATCTTTCATCTAAAAACTAATCCACCTAATGTGCAACTTGGACAATTGTTTGAAAACATATGATGAGTGATTTTTTCTTATTTCGTTTTAGTTTAAATTTTTTTTTTATCTCATGTGTTTGCTTTATTGTCAAAATTACATAAATTAATCCACATATTATAATAGATTTTTACCACCCAAAATCACTTAAATATGTATTCAATGCATCTAAAACGTTCATCGCACCTGATAAGTGATTTCGTTACGGGCTCACACGGGCAATAGAATTCCGAGGTTTTACGGGCGCTAAACTGCCTTGGTAACGAAAAAAAAAAAAAACATATTCGCTTTATTCATTTCTAAATTAATTAATCTTTGATGGAATGATTTTTTTTTTAGACCGACGGCATATAAGCAAAAATTATACAAAATAAATAAATTCATATGTTCAAAAAAAAAAAATTTATTCATATTTAATATTTATTTATTATATATATAAAAAAAGTTATTATAAAGTTATATATGCGTAGAGTATATTTGTATTTTGATCAGTTTTTTATTTTTTTTTTTTTTGTGTGCTAAGGATGAGGAAAAATGGAATGTACATACACAATAAAAGGCACACACAATATAAATAAATAGTATAAAATCTTAATATATATATATGTACATATATTTATAGCGATGTATAAGAAATGTTATTATTAATATATAGGATTTGAACAGTCAAAAACAGAGCCACCACCCTCAAATGCTCGCATATATGTTTTGTATATATACATACCGCATATATAAATATGTTATATGATGAATTTATATAAATATATATAGAATTATATATATAGAATATTATTATAATATATTTTTGGTTATCGCACATGAATATTGAAAATAAAAATAAATAAGAAAAAATAAAATAAAATACAAAAACATCAAAGAATTGAAAATATAATAATATATTAACAATTTTTTACTTTCCTTTTTGATTTATATACTCGATAGCTAAACAACAATTGCAAACTCCGAACATATAAAAAAAGTAACCCAAAAATAAAACACCCTAAGGATATATATAAGAAGAAGAAATGAATATTTGTTAGTACATTACAACACTGAACAACTGCCGAAATGTATAGATATACTTAACGACGCGGATCAGGATGGAATGGACTGTGTTTCAACGAGGATAGTTTTACCAAAAATGGTAAGTTGATATCATTATAAAATCAATTTTATTACAAAAATCTGATGATTTGACGTTCGGTGTTTTTTATAAAGAGACAAAATCCTTAAAAGGATTTGAAATCAATTGGTAAACAGAAGACTCGTATGTGATGTTTACTATTTACCAATTTAGTTATACCACATAGAAGAAACCGCAAAAAAATAATGGATTTAAAAAAAAAATATTGTCAATCTTTTTTGAGTATGAAATAATGAAAATATTGCCAAGCTATTACCGATTCTTATATATTCGAAATTATCTTAAAAACATCCTTTCAAATATTTTGTTGAAGAAACCTTAATATCATTTATATATACAGGGTGCCAGCCCGAAACAGGCAGGTTCTACACTCATTTCCAATCCAAAAAGGTATGGCGACCCCATGGCTATCTCGATTGGGTTTCGAGCTAGCCTGAAAAAACGATTTCGTTGAAGTTCAAGTTAGTACGTAGATGTTATTTACCATATCTCAGCAACCAGTTATCGGAATCCAATAATTAAAACGTTGTTGGAAAGGTATTTTAACTACCTTTAACTCTTTCTAATAATATTAACATCGGCCACAACCGGTTTTCATTCTATAGCTGGTCAAACACAAGAAATTTCAACGGCTTTAAATATTTTTGTTGCAAGCCTACAACTGTAGGACAAGTTTATTAGTGGTCGATTTTTAGGAAAATTTTCTTTGATGTTTTAGCTTTAATTTGATGTACAAATTTTTAAAAATTTGTGTCAACTCGTTTTAGAGATATGACAAAAATAACATCTAAATGCAAATTTCTCAAAGCTTTAAAACACATTTATTACATTGCAAAGTTCAATGTTGTTGTCTTATCTATAGGTAACATAAGTTCAAGGAGTTGCAGTTAATTCAATGGTTACTTAGAAATAAAAAACAGTTAAATTTATTACAGTCATAAATTGATTCAATTCGTTTGTTTTTTATGCTGTGCATCTCTTGACATTTGTACGTTACATTGCTTAACCTTTATTTTTGTTTAATAATCATTAGAAAATTAATTTTGATTACTAAATTTGAACGTGTTCACCGTTCACACGTAAACAATTAAGAACCAATAAAAAATTAATTTAAAAGGTGCATAGTAGTATAGTAAGTTTAATTTAAAGCAATTTGCAGTCACTTTCAAATTGTGAATTATAGCGGATTGGTATATGTTTATGGGTATTGTTATGGTAACGCTAGCAAAGCAAAGGCCGAATACCAAATTCGATTTCCAAATCGACTACAACCATAATAAAGGAAATCATTTTCAAACTAATTTAGGAAACTAACAACTACTATGGTACCTTTACAAGAAAACAAGAACGAGTACGAGTAGAAATTCTCGCGATGTAGATATTATGGATCTGGTCGAAGCAAATCCAAGTATAAGCACAAGACGTGCAGCCACCAAAATTGGTGTAAGTCAAAACTATGGCTGCCGTATAATAAAGGCTGCTGGTTTGCATTGCCTTATCATTTGCAAAAAGTAAAAGCACTTAAAGCAATACGCCAACCGAATAACTTTTTATGTTTTAAATTTTTGAAAAATTTGAATTTCCATATTATTTTTGTCATATCTCTGAAACGAGTTGACACATTTTAAAAGTTTGTACATCAAATTAAAGCTAAAATATCAAAGAAGTTTTCCTAAAAACCGACCACTAATAAACCTAAAAGTCCTATACAGTTCTAGGCTTGCAAAATAACAAAAATATTTAAAGCCGTTGAAATTTCTTGTGTTTGACCAGCTATAGCATGAAAACTGGTTGTCGTCGATGTTTATGTTATTAGAAAGAGTTAAAGATAGTTAAAATACCTTTTCAACAACGTTATAATTATTGGATTCCGATAACTGGTTGCTGAGATATGGTAAATAACATCTACGTACTACCTTGAACTTCTATACGAAATCGTTTTTTCGGGCTAGTTCGAAACCCAAGCGAGATAGACATGGGGTCGCCATACATTTTTTAATTGGAAATGAGGTGTAAAACCTGCCTGTTTCGGGTTGGCACCCTGTACTGAGACACCCTGTGTATTATATTATATTATTTAATGTTATTCATAAAAATATATAAACGCACAACAAAACATATTCATATATAATATGTATAAATATTTGGAAAAACATTCAATTAAAAATATATATATATATATATATGGTTTCATCATCATCATATATATATAGATGTATAGATATGTATATATGAATATGAAATGGAAATCTAATACTATATAAATAACAAAAAATGAAAAGCACAATAAGAAAATTCACCCTCGCCATATATATATATAATATATACTGACTCGACGCATCTCATCGCAAAGGATTTGTTGAATTGTTGTATATATATATACGCACGCATAAATATATCTATAGTAAAATCTTTTCATATCTAATCCTTACCAAAATATATTGCAAACTCTTCTGTATTATTTTGACAACCCGAAATATGGTTTTATTATAAAAAAAAATAACTGAAATTATTAATTATTGCTACGATTAATTTTTAATGATTCCGCAATGATCTGAAAAAAGCTATGATAGTAGATCCCTTATACTACAACTAAGAGGAGAAACTACTCTATGAAAATACATCAAATTGTGTCACTAAAACACTAGAAAAAAAAACACCCCATTTCGGTTGTGAAAAGGCATCGTCAAAGATAAATCTGATATATCTGTACAATTGGAAAATGTTATGTGAAAGTTTTCTATATTTTATTATTTTTTGTTGTGAAGGTATTTATATTACTATTTTTTATTGTTTATTCGCCAATTGCGCAGATATTCTATATATATATTGTATATGTATATGAACAATTACAGTTATGGTAACATATAATTTCTCTATAATCAATTTAATTTAATTGTTGGTTGATCCAATCAGGTTCCATTATTAATCCTAATATCTGTGAGTATCAAATGCGTGAAGAAATATCCAAGATATCTCATTCTGTTTCTAAAACAAATTTACTTGGGAACTTTTTTTGATTTGGAAAACCTCAGATCAGAAAAATAATAGGTTTTCCAAATCAAATCTCATATATAATTTGTTCATGCCATTCCCAAGGAATTTTTCTTAATATAATACCGTAAATGAATGAGAAAATGATCAGATACGATACGATCGTTGGCGAAATTTTTCCATATAGGAATAGTATTTTTTTTTTTTACGTATTTGAAAATCAATTTTAAAAGATTTCTTCAAGAGGCATAATTAATTTTTGTAACGATTGAAAATCTATTCTTTTTTAAAGAAATGTTCTTTATAGAATAGTTTGATTATGGATAGAAAATCCATTATAAAGGTTTTTTTAAGTAATTTTCTTATAAGGAAAATTTTTGCTATGAGAGAAAATCCTTTTTTCATTCTTTTTGGACCATTTTTTCTTAATGGAATGACAATTTTAACATTGAAAATCAATTCTGAACGTTTTTGAAAGGACTTTTCTTAATAGAATCATTTGTTTAAGTATAGAAACTGTATTCTGCATGATTTTTAAGGCATTTTTCCTAATAGAATCATTTGTTTAACGATAAAAAATCTATCCGGAAGAATTTTTAAAGCAGTTTTCTTATAAGGAAAATAAGAGAAAATCCATTTTTCATTCTTTTTGGACTAATTTTTCTTAATGGAAAACCCATTTTAACATATGGAAAATCAATTCTTAACAACTTTGAAAGACTTTTCTTAATAGAATCATTTGTTTAAGGATTGAATATCCATTCTGAATGATTTTTAAAGGAGTTTTCTTATAAGAAAAAAATTTTTACAGTGATAGAAAATCCATTTTTAAATCATTCTTAATGTATTTTCCTTTATCAGATCATTTTTTTTTACGCATAGAAAATCTTCTTCTTAAAAGCTTTTCTTAATCCTTTTTAACGCATTTTTCTTAATAGAATAATTTGGTTTAATGATAGAAAATCCATTTTGAAGCTTTTGTTAAAGTATAGATTTCTTATAAGGAATTATTTTTACAATCATAGACAAGCATTTCTTAATCCTTTTTAAGGAATTTACAAAAGGATATAGAAAATCTGTTCTTAATCCTTTTTAAGTCATTTTTATTAATCGAGTTTAAGGAAAGAAAATCCATTCTGAATGATTTTAATACATTTTTCTCAATAGAATAATTTGTTTAAGGATAGAAAATCGTTTATAAATCCTTTTGAAGGCGATTTTGTTAATGGAATAATTTTTTTTAAAAGACAAAAAATTAAATTTTAAAGGACATTTCTTTTAATAGAATCATTTTTTCAATCCATTCTTATCCTAGTTAACAATTATATTTTACCACAACCGTATATTTTATTATATATTTCAATGTATATTCAATGTATATTCAATGAATTTTGTTCAGAAATGGATTTTGATTGATTTTGGATTAATAAAGAAACTTTACACGGACAGATTATTGTTCAGAAAGCGATTGGAAATGATTTTCTATTAAATAGAAAGGGGTTTTGGATTTTCCATTAATTAGAAAAGTTTTTTCTATTACCAGAAAATTTTCTCCTGATAAAATTTAGTTCAGAAATTGATTTTGAATGATTTTCTATTGGTAGAAAATGTTTTATTAAAAGAATTTTATTCATAAAACGAATTTAAATTATTTTCTATTAATTAGTATATTTTCTACTGAAAGAATTTAGTTCAGAAATGAATTGCGAATGATTTTCATATTAATTAGAAAAGTTTTTACTTAAAGAATTTGGTTCAGAAAGAGATTTTGTATGATTTTCTATTAATTTGAATCCTTCCTACTGAAAGAATTTTCCTCAGAAAAGGATAGAAAATTTTCAAAATATTTAAATGATATAAGAAAAATTCAATGAATATTTTTGCGATCATCATAGAGTTGATTCAATCCATTCTTATCCATGTTAACAATTATATTTTACCACAACTGTATATATAAATTTTATTATATATTTCAATGTATAAGTTTTCCACTTTTTCCGAAAAACATTTTCCCTATATATTGATTTTCTTTCATATACATACTACAAATTTTTTTTTTTATATTTTTCCTATATACCCTAAAATAAAATAAAATAAAATAATTTCATTTACACGGATATCATCTCTTCATATTGCTGCATATCGCACCATCATCACAAATATATATTAAGAGTGCGGGCTTCTTCTTCATAGATCTCATCGCATAAAGGTGTATTGTTTGTTCGTTTGTTCGTTTTATTTTTATTTTTTTTTTTTGAACATTAATATTACGGGGTTTTGTGCCATTTTACAATTATACAAAAAACGAACACCACCATTTTTTTTTTCCTTTGGCCTTTTTCATACAATTTGCTAAAGAAAATTGTATATTAATTCTGTGTTTTTTTTTTTAGCGATCAATTAAATTTATTAATTAATTTTTCTTTGGTTGTTGTTTTTCATTGATTGGGTTTCTGTGTATTTTTTTTTTTTCGTGAAAGAAAAGTGCTTTTTTTTTTTTTTTTTATTATTATTGTAATGAATAAATAAAGTGGTTGTGTAATAGATTTTTTTTTGTATTATTTGTATTTTTTTTTTGTTTTTCTTTCAGGGAGTGCAAACAAAAAAAAATCTTGCTAAGAATTTCCTTATACTAATTTATTTTATAAGGGAAACTAAAAATACAAAACAATGCTGATTTTTTGTGGTGTTTTTAATAATAATAATAATAATAATATATTTAATTAATGTTTTGTTGTATGAAGATGAAAATGATTAAATAAATCATGAATTTGTGTATCTGAACATTCGTTCGTAAAACTATATAGATACGAATTGAAAATTGCAAAAAGAAGAATTTAATTATAATAATAATTAATTGGCGTAAGTACATATTTTATTTTTTTAATAATATTATTAAGCGAAAAAATTGGATTATAAATTTCCCAAAAAAATTAAATTCTTTTCTATAGTCATATTTTCACAGAATATATACCATATATATGATGGATGCGTTATCATACGTATAAAATAAAAAAAAAATCAATAATGAAAATGTTTTTATAAAAAAAAAGAAAAAAAAACCCCATCACATATAAAAACTTCCAATTTTCCAAACTTTACACCCCCTATTATATATATAAATGGATAATTCTGTAAATGTATGTGTTTAAATTTTCTTTATATACATTTATGTATTGTATATATATAATACACACAATCAAAATATATATATGATTTCAGTATAGATTTTCCATTTTCATATTGTGAATTTCATATACATGCACTATATATATAGAATGTATAATAAATATATATCAAACAACAAATTAGCGATTAAACGTGGAAAAAATAAATATAGTAATTTTTTTCATTTTTATTATTTATTACGATTTCATTATAATTTAATTATATACATATATTTGTTGTTATAATTTGTTAAGTTGAACTTCAAAATTTTTTTTTATCCATATCCCTTATATTTTGAAATATGAAAGAAAATTCTTTTTGGTCTTTAAACGCAGAGTAATTATTTTTTTTTCTGTAAAATAATAAGGTATACAGAAAGGGATTTTAAATGATTTTTCTATTGAAAGAAAATTTTCTTCTTAAAGAATTTTGTGCAGAAATAGATTTTGAATGATTTTCTATCAGTAGAAAATTTTCTACTTAAAGAATTTAGTTCAAAAATTGATTTTTAATGATTTTCTAACAGTAGAAAATTTCTTACTGAAAGAATTTTATTCCAAAAGGGAATTGAAATGAGTTTCTATTAAAAGACATTTCCCTACTGTAGAAATTTTTGTTTAGAAATGGATTTTGAATGATTTTCTATAAGTAGAAAAGTTTCCATTTAAAGAATTTTGTTCAGAAAGCGATTGGAAATGATTTTCTATTAATTAGAAAAATTTTTACTTACAGAATTTTGTTCAGGGAGGGATTTTGAATCATTTTCTATAACCAGAAAATTTTCTCCTGCCAGAATTTGGTTGAGAAATTGTTTTTGAATGATTTTCTGTTAATTAGAAAATTTCTATAAAAAGAAATTCCCTACTGAAGAAATTTTTGTTCAGAAATGGATTTTTAATAATTTTATATTAGTAGAAATATCCTACTGAAAGAATTTTTGTTCAGAAATAGATTATGAAGGATTTTCTAATAATAAAAAATTTTCTACTAAAACAATTTGCTTAAGAAGGGCAATGAAAACGATTTTCTATTATCAGAAATGTTTTTATTGAAACAAATTTGTTCAGAAATGGATTTTGAATGATTTTCTATTCATAGAAAATTTTCTACTTAAAGAATTTTGTTCAGAAAGCGATTGGAAATGATTTTCTATTAATAGAAAATTTTCTGCCTAAAGAATATTGTTCAGAAAGGGGTTTTGAATGATTTACTATTAGTTGAAAATCTTCCATTTAAAAAACTTTAAAAAACTACTTAAAAAAACGAAAGAATTTTGTTCCGCGTTGGATTTTGAATGATTTTCCATTCATAGACAATTTTCTACTTAAAGAATTTTGCTCAGAAAGGAATTACGAATGATTTTCACTTACTAAAAAAGTGTTTACTTAAAGAATTTTATTCAGAACCCAATTTTGAATGATTTTCTAATAACAGAAAATTTTCTACCTAAAGAATTTGATTCAGAAATGGATTTTCTATCAGTAGAAATTTCCCTATACTTAAAGAATTTGATTCAGAAATGGATTTTTGATTTAAAGAAACTTTTCTACTTAAAGAATTTTATTCTGAAAGGGATTTTCTACTAATAGAAATTTCACTACATAAAGAATTTTATGCAGAAAGAGATTGGAAATGATTTTCCATTCATAGCCAATTTTCAACTGAAAGTATTTTGTTCATAAAGGAATTGTAAATGATTTTCTACGATTAGGAAATGTTCTACTTAAAGTATTTTGTTTCGAAATAGACCGGAAAGAATTTTCTATTGATTAGAAAAGTTTTTACTTAAAGAATTTTGTTCAGAATAGGATTTTGAATAATTTTCTAAATAGAAAGTGTTCTGCTTAAACAATTTGCTTCATAAGGTCAATGAAAACGATTTTCTATTATCAGAAATGTTTTTATTGAAATAAATTTGTTTAGAAATGGATTTTGAATGATTTTCTATTAATAGAAAATTTTCTACTTACAGAATTTTATTCAGAAAGTGATTGGAAATGAATTTCTATTACTAGAAATGTTTTTATTGAAAGAAATTTGTGCAGAAATGGATTTTGAATGATTTTCCATTGAAAGAATTTGGTTCAGAAAACGATTTTCTATTATTAGGTAATTTTCTACTCCAGATTAATATAAATAATTTTCTACGATTAGGAAATGCTCTACTTAAAGTATTTTGTTTGGCAATAGACTGGGAAGAATTTTCTATTGATTGGAACACCTTTTACTTAAAGAATTTTGTTCAAAATAGGATTTTCAATGATTTTCTGTTATTACGAAACGTTCTACTTAAAGAATTTTGTTCAGAAAGCGATTGGAAATGATTTTCTATTAGTAGAAAATTTTCTACGTATAGAATTTAGTTCAGAAATGAATTGCGAATGATTTTGTATTAATAGAAAATTTTCTATTTAAAGAATTTTCTTCGGAAGAAGATTGAAAATGATTTTCTATTCGTAGAAATGTTTTTATTGAAAGAAATTTGTGCAGAAATGGAATTTGAATCATTTTCTATAATTAGAAAATTTTCCATGGAAAGAATTTAGTTCAGAAATGAATTTTTCAATGGTTTTCTATTACTAGAAAATTTTTGTACCGAAAGAATTTTGTTCAAAAGGGCATTTGATTTTGATTTTTCTATTAGTAGAAAATTTTCCATTGAAAGAATTTTGTTCAGAAAGCGATTGGAAATGATTTTTTATTAGTAGAAAATTTTCCATTGAAAGAATTTTGTTCAGAGAGGGATTTTGAATGATTTTCTATTAACAGAAAATTTTCTCCTGATAGAATTTAGTTCAGAAATTGATTTTCTATTAATGGAAAATTTTCTACTTAAAGAATTTTGTTCGACAATAGACTGGGAAGGATTTTTTATAAGTAGAAAATTTTTTATTAAGAGAATTTTGTTCAGAAATGGATTTTTAATGATTTTCTATTAATAGAAAACTTTTCTACTTAAAGGATTTTGTTCAGAAATGGACTTTGAATGATGTGATATTAGTAAAAAAATTTATATTGAAAGAATTTTCTTCAGAAAGGGATTTTTAATGATTTTGTATTAATAAAAAACACTTTATACGGAAAGATTTTTGTTCAGAAATCGATTGAAAATGATTTTCTATTAATTAGAAAAGTTTTTACTTAAAAAATTTTGTTCAGAATTGGATTTTGAATGATTTTCTACTATTAAGAAATGTTCTACTTGAAGAATTTCATTCAGAAATGAATTTCGAATTATTAAAATATTTTCTTCTAAAAGAGCTTTGTTCAAACTAGCATTGAAATGATTTTCTACTATTAGGAAATGTTCTACTTAAAGAATTTTGTTCGGCAATAGACAGTGAAGGATTTTCTATTAATTATAAATGATTTTACTTAAAGAATTTTGTTCAGAGAGGGATTTTGAATGATTTTCTATTATTAGGAAATTTTTTATTAAAAGAATTTGATTCATAAAACGATTTTAAATGATTTTCTATAAGTAGAAAATTTTATAATGAAAGAATTTAATTCAGAAATGGATTTTGAATGATTTTCTATTAGAAGAAAGTTTGCCATTGAAAGAATTTTGTTTAGAAAGCGATTGGAAATGAATTTCTATTAATTAGAAAAATTTTTACTTAAAGAAATTTGTTCAGAAAGCGATTGGAAATGATTTTCTGTTACTAGAAAATTTTTTACTGATAGAATTTTATTCATAAATGAATTGCGAATGATTTTCATATTAATTAGAAAAGTTTTTACTTAAAGAATTTTCTTCAGAAAGAGATTTTGTATGATTTTCTATTAATTTGAATCCTTCCTACTGAAAGAATTTTGCTCAGTAAAGGAATAGAAAATTTTCAAAAATTATAATTTACAAAATATTTAAATGATATATAAAAAATAATTCAATGAATATTTTTGCGATCATCATAGAGTTGATGGTTTATGGGTTTATACGATAAAATGTAAATAAGAGGATTTACAAGATAAAAAAAAAAGAGAAATTGATTTATTATTGTATCCTTTTAATGTTTGTTGTTTTTTTTTAATCTTTCATTATAATAATTAATTTGACACTATATTTTAAAACACATATATAATATTTCATGGGTATATAAATTTTGTCACAATGAAAATTGATTTTCTATATTATAATAATAAGTGTTATAATCCTTTATCTATATTATATATTTTTACGTACGCATATAAAATCTCTATATACCATTATGAACAACCCACACACAAATTCTACATCACATTCACCTTCTTTTATTCACATCCAATTTCCATATTATATATATATATTATTAAAATAAAAATAGAAAAAAAGAGGCTTTATTTTATATTCAATTTATGTTTAATTTATACTCATATCAAATAAATAACCAATTAATTTTTGTTTTGATTTCAGTCACAATAAAAATTTAATTGGATATTGGAATTTTTGAATTACGTTTGCGGTTTTGTATATAATTCTATAATTCTATATAAAAGAACGAACTTTTTGATTGATGATTTGTATGAAAATACAGACACAAAATACGCAAAAACAGAAATTACAATCAATTTGTATTGATTGATATATAGGAAATTTTAATATATTATTATAAATCGAAAGATGGAACAACAAAATTATGATTATAATGGTGGTGAAAATTATGATCAATATGCTGGACAACGACCACCGCCATCCGGTTATCAAGTGAGACCTCGTGTTGATCCCGAAGCTGAAGGTGAAGTTGACCCATCTGCGTAAGTATATTTTATAAATAATTTAATAAGTTACATCGATAGTTTAATAATACAAATTTCTTCTTTATCTATATACGCATATATAGATATCCACAGGCAAAGGAGGCAACACATAAAATACGTGGTCGTTCGGATATCATTGAAATGTTATGCGGATCTGTTGATCAAGAACTTTTATTTGTAAAAACATTTTATTTCTTTTTCTATTCGGCTTTCGGTTCACTGTTTCCATTGATGGGCGTTTATTTTAAACAAATGGGTATGAATCCTGGACAATGTGGTTTATTAGTTGGTATACGTCCATTTGTTGAATTTCTATCGGCACCATTTTGGGGTTCGTATGCGGATCGTTGTAAAAAGGGTAAATTATTATTGATAGCCTCAATATCATCATGGATACTGTTTACGGTACCATTGGGATTTATTCAACCGCCGGCCACAAGTTGTATAGAGAAATTAAATTCAACATCGTATAAATTAATATCACCGGAAATGCCAGTGGCTCGTGTTCATAAACGTTCAGTATTACCATATTCATCGGCAGAATCGATAACCGATGAATATGAACGTGTATTAAGAATATTAAATGGAAATGAACAATCATCAACGGCAACATCATCACCATTATCATCTTCGTCGTATGGTAATGAACAATTAACTATAAACGATGAATCAACAGATCATATCCAAAATCATAATACAAATAAATTGGATGATGGAGCATTTCATAAACAATTAATATATTCACCAAATGGTAATGTACAACCGGATAGCATTGATGAAAATGGAATGACAAGGGATGTGAATGAATTAAAACGTGTACCACGTGCCGCTCCACCAATATTAGATGCCGGCATTTCACCGATTGGCGTTAGTTATACATCAAATTTTAAACCAAATGTTCATGGAAAATGGGTATCACCATTATTTTCATCAATTGTTTACACAACATCCGACATTCAAAAAGCATTTTTCCTATTAATACTATTGATAATAATTGGTGAATTTTTTGCGGCACCCGCTATTACACTGGCCGATTCGGCTGTTATAACGCTATTGGGTGAAGATGCCGATAAGTATGGTCATCAACGTATGTTCGGTTCATTGGGTTGGGGTTTAGCTATGTTTTTCGTTGGCATTGCATTGGATCATTCTACGGCGTTTCCCAATCATCCGTGTGAACCGGAAAAACAAGAAAAAAACTATTCAATATGTTTTGCAACATTTTCGGTGTTGATGGGTGCCGCTCTGCTAACAGCTACACAAATTAATTTTCGATATGATTATGAAGAACAACCAGAACCATTGGAAAATGTTGAAGTGAAACCGTCAAAAGAGGATGAAATTCAAAATCAATTGGCCGAACAATTACATTTACCATCGTTGGCCGTACCAATTGGTAGCAGCAGTAGCAGCGCTCAACAACCTGCACAACCGTTGGGTGCCCAAACAAAAATGTTTGCACAAACAACACGTGAAATGCCCGAATGGGTAACGGTTGTCCGACAATTTAAAGATTTAAAATGTGCATCATTTTTATTTGTTGCATGGTTTATGGGTTTCGGTATTGGTCTAATATTTACATTTTTATTTTGGCATCTACAAGATTATGGTGGTTCACCAACCCTATTCGGGGTAGCCTCCGTTATCAATCATATTTCCGAGATATTTGCGTATTTTTTCAGTTTTCGTTTAATCACACAAATTGGACACGTTAAGGTATGTATAATAATATGTTTTTTTTTTATAAATGAATATTTTAACTATTTACTATTCTGATTGTTATTTTTATTATTATTATTATTATTTTGATTTATAGGTGTTGTGCTTAGGATTAGTCGGAAATATTTTACGTTTCTTATACATTTCATGGTTAACGAATCCATGGTATGTTCTTCCATTTGAATTTATGCAAGGTATTACACATGCAGCCGTTTGGGCTGCCTGTTGTTCGTATATAGCGCACAATACACCACAACAGTTACGGGCATCGGCTCAAGGTGTTTTACAAGGTTTACATCATGGACTGGGACGTGGTTGTGGTGCCGTTATCGGTGGTATTTTTGTTAGTTATTTTGGTACAACTACAACATTTCGTGGTTATGGTAAGGGTGTACAATTACAATTGTTAATTATCATTTTGTTTTTATTTAATTAAATATTATATAATTTAATTAATTTTTGGTGTATAGGTGTCATTTGTATATTTGTTTTGGCTGCATTTGTTTTTATTAATTTCTATCGTAAAGAGGAGGGTTTTGTCACCGACATTCCACAAACTGAAGATCCGCATAAGGTAAGGAATTATTTAAAAATATTTTTATGTAAAATCCGATTAGATAAAAAGACTGCATTTAAGGGTTGATTTTAACGGAAATGCAAGATTGGTAAATCGTAAATTGATATCAAAACATCTGAAATTCTGCTCAATGTCAATCATTTTTGTGTTTTGACACAATAGAAATATATTTGTTTTTGTTTTTTAAATTCCTTGTTATACTATCTTTTTATGACAAACTCTTCATTATATACATATTGTGACCCTGCATTAAAAATGTCGATTTTTTGGCTTGAAAATGACATTTATTTGTATAACAAAATGATTGAGTACATTAACCAATATATTGCCCATCGTTAGCTATGACCCATCCTCCCATCTTTTAAGAAGTTTGTTGATTCCTCGTTTGCAGAACTCCTCATCTTTTGACCCAATCCATTTATCGACCCATTTTCGCACTTCTTCAGCATTTCGAAAGCGTACATCTGCCAGGCTGACCTGCATTGATCTGAACAAATGGTAACCAGAAGGAGCAAGGTCTGGCAAGTATGGGGGGTGATCAAGATGATCGCAACCGAGCCTCTTTATTTTTTCCTTAACGATGTTTGCACGATGTGGTCTGGCATTGTCATCCTGCATTAAAACTTTGTGGTGTTTTCCAGCTATCGTTTTTCGTTCAATTTCTTTGCCAATTCGTCCCAGTTGTCGTCGGTAGCGATCAGATGTAACCGTTTCATTCGGTTTTAAGAGCTGCTCATAATACACGACATCTTTCTGATCCCACCAAAGGCACAGCATAAGGTTCTGGCAATGAATATCGTGCTTTGATTGTGAAGTTGATGGTTGGCCGGGATCAACATATGACGCTTTACGTTTAGGGTTGTCGTAATTCACCCACTTTTCATCGCCAGTAACAATTCGCCTCAAAAAACTGTGTTTTTTGTGCTCGGCAAGACGTTTATGGCATGCATCGTTTCGTGCTTTGAGTTGATTTTCATTCAGTTGATGTGTACCCATTTTCCTCGCTTTCTGATCTTTTCCATTGAATGCAAACGTCTAGAAATGGTAAAGGCATCTACATTCAACTCTAATGCAAGCTCTTTCATACAACAATGCCTGCAATTCTTCGTCTTAAATTTTTTTTGGTTAACCTGGACCGTTCTTTGTCTTCCACTTCAAAATCACCACTTCTGAAGCGTGCAAACCACCGTTCAGAAGTTTTTTAAGTTGGAGCATGTTCACCGTACGCTTCTACCAACAATCGATAACTATCAGAAGTGGTTTTCTTCAAATTAAAGAAAGTTATTAAACTTCCCCGCAAAACAACTTTTTCAGGCATCTGTTTCAACATCTTCGAAGCAAAAAAACAGCTTTGTTGTTTACACTTCAATGAAATGGCATATACTGAAATTTATAGAGTAATGACAGACAAAAAAAAAGAATATGGGCGCGGTGTGATTCGATGCACACAACGCTAGTTACGCCATATGTTATCTAAATCGGCATTTTTAATGCAAGGTCCCAATATTTCTACAATTTTTTCATGGATCATTAAGCATATTAAATTCTAAAACTTATAATTTATATAAATTAACTATAGGTTGCCGAAGAAACATCTCATTTGGCACCGCATGGCGTTCCAAGTAATCCAATACCAAGAGCTTTATCAAGTAATCGTTTAAATGATTTACAACATATGGAAAATAGTTATGGAACATATCAAACATCAGGTGGTGCTCTTGATATACCCGGTGGTGGTGGTGGAGGAAATGCCGGTGGTGGTGGTGGACCACCAACAAGAAATCCATTCTCAGCAAATTAATCCGTGTGTGTGTGTCTGTGTGTTTGTGTATTATTAATCATTAGGATTTATTTTTTCCATTATATGGTGAATAATAATAAAATGTGTGAGTGTTACAAAATACAAAATAAAAAAATATATATTTCCAAAACAGAAGAAATCATCGTTCATTTAAAGACATTTTATTATTAGCAGATGGTAAGTAAAAAAAAAAAAATTTTCATTATTTTCATTGTTAAATTTCTCTATATATCAAAAATGAAAAAAAACATATAAATTAGAAACAAAACATTTCAAAAAAAAAAACAAATAACCAAAAAAAAACGAGAAAAGTTTAGTTAATTCACAAACATTAGATAATTTTATTTTAAGTTCTTTATGAAATCTCTTCTATCGTATATTTTGAATTCATTTAACGTTTTACAAATTCATTTGCGGTTATGCTTAAAATTCTCATCAAAAATTAGTGCAAAATAGTAGATCATAAATACAATTAAAAAAAAAGGACACTTGTTATTACTGTATCAAAAAAATCAATCAATCAATCAATCATATATTTATAAAAAACTAACGATATATTTTAAATTATTGCCTTCCAATTAATAAAATACAACCTATATAAAATAAATACTAAACAGAAAAAAGGGACATACAAAACAAAAATACTATATATAATAATATTACAAAATTTTAATTATGTTTTAATCAATTTTAAAATATACTATTTAAATTTAATTTTAATCACATTCGATAAGCATTCTATTATAATATCAAAAAAAAACAGTGAACTTCTTAATTAACGACGACGGCGACGACCGTATATATATACATAACATAAAAACAAAAAAATTATAACCACCGATAAAACAAACAAAACAAATAAAAAGCCTGCGATTTCCTAAATCGCATTTTTACCGCCCCATGCCATAAGCAATATATAATTTGAATGTGCGTTCATTTTGAAATATGCGTTTATTTAAAATCTAAAAATATATTTCAGGTTTTTTTTTTATTTGATTTCTTTTCCGCTAACCCCTATAAAAATACATAAAAAATAATATCGCATCTTATACTTAGGAAAAGGAATTTTTAATTGCATTTTAACAAAAAAAAAATAATAATCAATTTAATAAATAAATAAATATACGCTTTTAATAATTTTAATGTAATGATTTCTCTAAAATTATACGAAAAATATATAATATATAGAAAAAAAAAATAAATAAAATTATATATTTATTATAATTAAATATTATTTAATATAAATGCAATTTATATATTGTGATCGCGTATATAAGATAAAAAAAAAAACAATGCTTTAAATTTGTTAAAACAAATAATAAATATACAATATAAAATAATAATAAAATCTCATCAAATCGCATATCATTTTTTGTGGAACAATACAAAATAAAATATAAATAAAAAAAAGAAATATATTTATTTATTTATTTATTTAATTAAATATTCATATTTTAGTAAAATATTTTATTATTAATATATATATATATATATTTAATAAAACAAAAATAAAATAATAAAAATATATATAAAAAATACTATATTTAACCTTTAGAGGACATATAGCCATATATATAGATTATAAATTATGGATGTCCCCGGCCCCGGATGGTGGTACTTTATCTATATACATATAAAGATTAATATCTCTGTATACAAAGTATGCATTTTTTATTTGATTTAGTATACGGAGGTCATATCCTGTGGCCCTCCCCGCCCCACTAAAGGTTAAACACAAATATTTAATTGTAAATTAATATTATACTTATTATAAAAAAAAAACTATAACTATAAATTATAAAAATTAAATTAAATTAAAAAAAAAATGTATCAATAATTTAAAATAAAACACAAAAGAAAACGTAAAAGGACATTTTAAAAGAAACATAATCATTAAAAAAATATATTCGGGTATATTGCAAAAAAAAAAAAAATGAATAAATAATAATAATAATAATATTAATTAATTTTTTTTATATTGATTATGGCAGTCGATAGATTTTTTGGTTGATTTTCAATGAAAATTTCATGAAAATTCTTTGAAGATTTCATGAAAATTCCGTGAAAATTCAATGAAAATCCAGTTAAAAACTTACAATAAACATTAATAATTACATGGAATTTCCCGAAATGTTTCTATACGAAAAGTCGATAGATTTGTTTTTATATCAGTCGATAGATTTTTTTTTATTTTAAGGGAAAATTCAATGAAAATTCATTGAAAATTCCGTTAAAATTCATTGGAAATTCCGTGAAAATTCATTGGAAATTCCGTGAAAATTCTGTAAAAAAAATTACAATAAACATTAATAGAATTTTCCGAAATATTTCTATTCGAAAAGTCGATAGATTTGTTTTTTTATATCAGTCGATAGATTTTTTTTTTATTTTCAGTGAAAATTCAATGAATATTCATTGAAAATTCCGTTAAAATTCTGTGAAAATTCCCTGAAAATCCAGTAAAAAAAATTACAATAAACATTAACAAATTACATTGAATTTCCCGAAATGTTTCTATACAAAAAAAACCTTTTTTTTTCTTATTATTAATATTAGTATAAATGAATAACATTTCACATCGCACCTATCTAATAAGTGGTGAAATTCAGATAACCCAAAGTGGATGGAAGTAAATTCCATTAAAATGTTTCCATTTTTTATAAAAAAAACTCCAATTTTTCCTGTGGATAATTTTAGAAACAAATCTCTAATAATAATAATAATCCATTGGATATGCTATTCAAAATCAATTATTAGTTTATAACAAACATACAGAACAGTTTTTTTTTTTTTTTTTGTAAAATAAACCTCGTTTAGCGGTACTTCTTGTATCATTTAAAGGAATTATGTTTCATCTGTCGTGGATCTCACCTTACCAATTTTCGTTTTATTATTATTGTTGAAAGATCGATCAATAAGGTATTTAAGAGTTTAATTATTGAATTGCTCGCGATTCATATCGTGGAAATTGGAAATTCTATTCCAATTTCGACTCCCCCAAACACAGATGCGATCGCAATATAACTCTTGGCTTATAATCTCTAATTTATTTTTACTTATATTAATTTTTAATCGCACAGTATATATTTTTCCAATCAAGTGATTATCGACTAAATAATAAAAAAAATATAGATGAAGATTGTCTTTTTTAAAAGACTCTGCGTATTCAATATAAAAAAAAGTTATTATTATTATTATTATTATTATCATTATTATTTATAAGTATGTTTATTATTAAAATTATAAAAAATTGGTACATTTAAAAATCATATAACATAATTGAATTTAAAAAACAAATTTTCAATCATGATTTTTGATCCTATATCAATCGAAATCCTGATCCTGATACTATATCAAAAAAAAATATATTATTTATATACAAACAATATAACATTTTTTAAAATTAATAATTAATTAAACTATAGCGACAGAGACAGAGAGAGTTTACATATATTTTATATATATAAATCATTCCTTTTATCCTAAATTTACCTTCTATTAATATATCAATATATTTTGTAAAAGGATGTAAATCCTTTTATTTTTATTTTTATCATTACAAATTACATTTATACAGCGAGGATAAAAAAGAAACCCGTTTTTAGACTATAGAATATTTGTCGAACGTAAAGAACTCAATACGAATTCAATTCAGAAAGAAACGTACGTTTTTGTATTTATTTTCCATTAAAGATTCAACTAGGAAATAGACTGGAAAATTGTGAAAAAAATATAAATTTTGCGCTAAAACAAATATAAAATACATTTTTTTTTTTGTATTTATATAAAATAGAATTTGTTTTTAATTAATTAATTAATCATCATCAATTCCAACTTCATCCATATCCATATTTATATAATTACAAATGAAAAAAATAAAACATCCATATCGATTAATATAAGGCGAATTTCTAAAATTCAGTAATAAACTTACAATAAACATTAATAATTACATATAGAATTTTCCGAAATGTTTCTAAACGAAAAGTCGATAGATTTGTTTTTATTTTCAGTGAAAATTCCCGTGAAAATTCATTGAAAATTCATTGGCAATTCCGTGAAAATTCTGTAAAAAAAATTAACCATATTATGTACATAGAATTTCCCGACATGTTTCTATACGAAAAAAATTCTTACATTTCGAACATAAATCGCAAGATTTTGTATTAAAATATCCTTTTTATTTTATTAATATTTATGGTTGAATAATTCACATCACACCGTATTATATCTAAATTCAGATAATCAAATGCGTATAAGTAAATTCCATTAAACCATTTTTCACCAAAAAAAAAAAAACAATTTTTCCAACAGAATTTTTTAGATATAAATCCGGATCTCTAATAAAATAATAATCCATTGAATTTTTGGATTGGATTTGAATTATACAGAGGATAAAAAAAAACCCCTTTTTAAACTAGAATATATTTGTTGAACGCTTATTTTATTTTTTTTTTCTTTTCACAAATAAGTTAAATAAAATTGAATGAAATTGAATAGAAGAAATTCAATAAGCGAATCGTAAAGAATTTCAATCCATAAAGAAACGTACGTTTTTGTATTTATTTTCCGTTTCAGAAGATTCAACTAGGAAATAGACTGGAAAATTTTCTAAAACAAATATAAAATTGAATTTTTTTTTTTTAATTAATTAATTATCATCAAATTCCACACATTCATATCCATATCCATATAATTACAAATGAAACCCCAAAAAAAAAAAACAAAACATCCATATCCTTATTATTATAATAATCGGCGAATTTCAAAAATAATATATTTTACTAAAAAAAATAAGAAATTTTCTATATATACAACACTATATATAATTTATATAAAAATTAAATAAAAATTAAAAAACAATTTAATTACACAATTAAATTTATTTAAGCAATTTAAATTGGTATAGTTAGGAGGTATATTTATTTTAAATATAAATATACTTTTTTTTTTTTTAAATTAATAAATAAAATCAAATTTATCCTAATTCAAATATTAAAAATAAAAATAAACAAAATCATAAAAGAAAAATAAAAATTACCTAATGATTGCATTTTAATGTCCAACAAAAAATAAAAAAAAATAAATAAATTAATAAACATTAACCCATTAAAAAAAAAAAAAAAATATAATGTAAAAAAAAAAACATTTAGAGAATATTTAAAATAAAAAAAAAAAACAAAACCCCCCTCATTGAATTTTGATTGAATTATTATTAAAAAAAATTATTTGTAAAATTTATTAGAAAATTTGATCCAATTGAAACCATTAGAAGATAACCATTTAATTTATTAAAATCATATAAAAATAATATTAAAAAAAAAAAATAAATAATTTATATATAAATATGATAATATGGAAAAAAAAAATATTATTATATTATTTATCATTAATTATTATTATTATTATTATTATTGTTGTGTAAATGTGAATTATAATATTGTGTACAGCACACTTTCTATATATAACTTTATATGTATATTATTAATATTATTATTATTATAAATATTATTATTATTATTATTATAAATAATAATAAAATTATAAAACTATATATATATATATATATATAATTAAATGCACTTTAAGAAATGTTAAAATAATAAATGTGTCGTTAATATAGTCATTTATTTTTTTTTTTTTGGTTCATTAATTCATTATAAATTTCATAAGAATATATATAATTAACTACAAATAATAATAAACTAAAATAGGTAAGAAATAATTAACTAAATAAGTAAGAATTTCTAAAGTCAACCTGAAGAAAATCAACAGAGAAAATTAGGTGCCGGTGTAGTATATGATCTGGCAGGAGAAATTTATCTGAGATAACTTTTGTTTTTTGTGAATTTTATGAGGAAAAAGGAATTTTCCTTTTAAACATTATTTCTAATCGAATGCTAAAACTAATAAATAATTAAATAAAATATATTTTTAAAAGGAAAATTCCTTTTTCCTCATAAAATTCACAAAAAACAAAAGTTATCTCAGATAAATTTCCCCTGCCAGATCATATACTACACCGGTACCGAAAATATATGTATAATTCAAAAAAAAAAAACGACAAAATTTTATTATTTTTAATTATTTTAATTATTATAATTTAAGATATAGTTTTATTTTAATATTTATTTTATTTTAAGTATATTTTTAGTTTATAATTTTTAGTTTTTAGTTTATATTTTTTAGTTTTTTTTTTTATAAATGCCCGAACGCTGTACGCATGTATAATTCTTTGGAATTATTTGTTATGCGCAAGACGATTATCAATTGGAAAAAAAGAATTGTTCATTTGAAGATCTCTCAATAGAAGCAATAGTAGGCAGACGAATCGTTGAAACAAAAACAGCGACCAAGGATAGAAATATTTATATTAATATATAAAAAAAAATGAAAGAAAAAATTTAACAAATTGAGAATACTTTGACAATTCGGAGACCTTTTGATGTTCTCTATTCTTAAATTTGGTCACGGCATCTAGTAAACACAAGTGAATTTTGCTTAATTTAATATTCTATGTTGGGTTCATATTTTTTACACAGAGTCATACGGGGATTATCTTTTTCTACCTACTATTACTTCTATTGATCTCTCTATAATGCATTCAAATTTTCCTTAGCGATATATACTTTTTTTAATTGACTTCTGATTTCTGTTTTATTTAAAATGCCATATGGACTTTTGAGTTTTGACTATATATTGACGTATTTACTGGCCTCCCAAAAAAAACAAAAATAAATGCGTGCTTCTTTCCTTCGGTGTCCGTGTATGCGTGGATGCGATGAGGATAGGCGATGTAAGTAAATTCGTGTGGGAGTGATGGACGGACGATGGTTTAAACATTTTTTTTTATATTAGAAGATCTCAAAATGATCGAAAATTATTGAAGGTAAATATAAAAATAAATATAGTTTATAAAAAAAAAAAAAACTTTAGCTGTTTAATAAATTTTCCGGAAAATTGGCTTTTTCTTAATTTTCTCAATTATTTATTTAAAAAATTACGCGGACCTTGTGGATTTTCTTCCATTCTTGGCATAATATGGATTGAAAATTCAATAAATATTTTATAAAAGAAAATTTGGAAATCATATAGGAATTAATAAAAATCTTTTTTTGTCGATTTTCCAAGCGTATAATTTTTTCTGTTTTTTTGTGTTTATTTTCAGTACGGATAGATTTTCAATAAAATTCAACAAAAATTATTGTACATATATTGTAGAATATTATGGAAAATTGCGGCTATAAACATTTTAATAAATCAATGCGATTTCCACAATTTGTTTTATAAATTATTTTAGAAATTTATTGAATTTTCATTTAATTATACAGATAAAATATATAACAATTTAAAGAAAATCCACAGATCCGCCGCTTATAATTTAAATAATTGAGTATTTAAATTAAGAAAAATACTATTTTTTCCGGAAAAATTAATAATATATAAGCTAATTTTATATCTTTTGAATCAATAAATTTTCATTTATTTCCTTTTAACATCAAAAATTTATTAAATTTTCAACGGATTATGCAAAGAAAAGAATTTGAAGAAAATCCTAAGAACCTCGCAGGCTTAATTTAATATTGAGAAATAGACAATTTTCCGGAAAAATTATACGAAAAGCTAAATTTTTTCTGATAAACTATACATATATTTATTTTTATATTACATATGTACGTACATCTTCGAAGAATTTAGAATTGTTATATGATCACGCTTAAAAGAAACAAAATTATTTTAGTACTCGGGTCAGTTTTAAACCAAATACGATATACAGGGTGTCTCAGTACAGGGTGCCAACCCGAAACAGGCAGGTTCTACACCCCATTTGCAATCAAAAATTTGTATGGCGACTCCATGTCTATCTCGCTTGGATTTCGTGCTAGCCCGAAAAAACGACTTCGCTGAAGTTCAAGGTAGTACGTAAATGTTATTTACCATATCTCAGCCACCAGTTATCAGAATCCAATGATTATAATCTTGTTGGAAACCTTGTTGTTTTAACTATCTTTAACTCTTTCTAATAACATAAACATCGGTGACAACCGGTTTTCATGCTATAGCTGGTCAAACACAAGAAATTTCAACGGCTTTAAATATTTTTGTGATTTTGCAAGCCTAGAACTGTAGAACTTTTACGTTTATTAGTTGTCGGTTTTTAGGAAAACTTTTTTGATGTCTTAGCTTTAATTTGATGTACAAACTTTTAAAATGTGTCAACTCGTTTCAGAGATATGACAAAAATAATATTGAAATTCAAATTTTTCAAAAATTTAAAACATAAAAAGTTATTCGGTTGGCGTATTGCTTTAAGTGCTTTTACCTTTTGCAAATGATAAGGCAATGCAAACCAGCAGCGTTTATTATACGGCAGCCATAGTTTTGACTTACACCAATTTGGGTGGCTGCACGTCTTGTGCTTATACTTGGATTTGCTTCGACCAGATCCATAATATCTAAAACGCGAGAATTTCTACGTACTCGTTCTTGTTTTCTTGTAAAGGTACCATATTAGTTGTTAGTTTCCTAAATAAGTTTGAAAATGATTTCCTTTATTATGGTTGTAGTCGATTTGGAAATCGAATTTGGTATTCGGCCTTTGCTTTGCTAGCGTTACCATAACAATACCCATAAACATATACCAATCCGCTATAATTCACAATTTGAAAGTGACTGCAAATTGCTTTCAATTAAACTTACTATACTACTATGAACCTTTTACATTAATATTTTACTGGTTCTTAATTGTTTACGTGTGTTTTTGAACACGTTCAAATTATTCTTTAGTAATCAAAATTAATTTTCTAATGATTATTAAACAAAAATAAAGGTTAAGCAATGTAGCGTACAAATGTCAAGAGATGCGCAGCATAAAAAAACAAACGAAATGAATCAATTTATGACTATAATAAATTTAACTGTTTTTTTATTTCTAAGTAACCATTGAATTAACTGCAATTCCTTGAACTTATGTTACCCAGATACGACGACAACATTGAACTTTGCAATGTAATAAATGTGTTTTAAATTTTTTAAAAAATTTGCATTTCGATGTTTTTTTGTCATATCTCTAAAACGAATTGACACAAATTTTTAAAAATTTGTACATCAAATTAAAGCTAAAATATCAAAGAAGTTTTCCTAAAAACGGACCACAAAATCACAAAATTATTTGAAGCCGTTGAAATTTCTTGTGTTTGACCAGCTATAGCATGAAAACCGGTTGTCGCCAATGTTTACATTATTAGAAAGAGTTAAAGATAGTTAAAATACCTTTCCAACAAGGTTATAATTATTGGATTCCGTTAACTGGTTGCTGAGATATGGTAAATAACATCTACGTACTACCTTGAACTTCAGCGAAATCGTTTTTTCGGGCTAGCACGAAACCCAATCGAGATAGACATGGGATTGCCATACCTTTTTTGATTGGAAATGAGGTGTAGAACCTGCCTGTTTCGGGTTGGCACCCTGTACTGAGACACCCTGTATATTTATTCGTGTTCAAAAGTCAGATCAAAATTGATCTGAATATATATGACCAATAAAACTTATAAAAAACTCATTAATACAGATTTTATACAGTAATTTTTCGGGTAAAATTAAGTATAAGGAATATAATAAATAACAAAAATTGGAAAAATGATTTAAAATAACACAACAAAAATCATAATTCATTCATTCAGAATTAATAGTATTATAAGAAATTCATATATATGATTTGTGTTGTTACAATTCATTTATTTTTTTTCTTTTATTTTTCCAATTTTATTGTTACAATTTGGATAAATAATTTTAATACATTATTTAAGACTTTAAGAGCAGATAATCTCTGGAATATATGAAAAAAGGAAAAGTCTGTATAAAAGTCTGAGAAAAGATCTTTTTAATTTGAAAATTTCCCATTAATCTAACTTTTCCTTCGATACATAAAGAATATATATGACGATATGAGATTTTTTTTTTAAATATTGATTTAAAAATTCATTAAAAATAAAAATCTAAATTGTTTTGAAATATAAATTAAAATGTGTGTTGTTTGTCTTTAAGAAAAAAGAAAAAAAAAAAAAAAAAGACTATAAAAGACGTCGATTTTAAATCCGTAATAACAAACAGACACATTTTTATTATATTTATTAATTTTTTTTTTTTTTTTTTGCAATATTTCAAACATTTTATATATCTATAATTTTCATAAAGAACCTATATAAATGATGAAATGGTCAATTTTTAGTTTTTTTAATATACACCACACAAAATAATAATCATATATATGCAAAAAAAAAACGTGACGTTATCATACGAAAAAAAGCTCTATAAAAATAAATATTTTATTTATAATTTTCTCCTCTATCATCATCCGTTCGTTCGATCGAACAAACAAAAACACTTCTTAATGATATTAATATATAATAACTTTTATTTTTATTACATTTATTTGCCTTATCGCATATACGTACATTTGTATAATAAAATCAAATATCGCATATATACTCTATACTATATAGTTGTATTGAACTCCGATGAGACTGACTGATGCGAATTCACAACAAATGATAATATATTTATTTATTTAGTATGAATAAACCGCACAGAGTATGTATAATATAACAATAATACTGTAAAAAAATAAAATAAATCCGTCAGTATTATTTTGATTTTATTAAATTATAGTTGATTTTTTTTTTTTTTTAGTTTTTATTATTATTTATTTTAATAAATTATTTTTTTGCTTATTTTATTTATATTAAATATTTACGGTAGTGCGTGCGTCCGTGGTCTTATTATTAATATTATAATTTCGCATAGCGGTCAATATAAATTATTAATTATATACAACTTCGAGTTCATTATCATTTTTAATTATTATTTTTTTTTTTTAAAGATTATATAATTATATTTTATTAATTATTATATATAGATAGTGATATTGATTGCGATTATAATGTGATTAAAATTTTAATAAAAAAGTGTTTAACGTTTTGTGTTTAATTTAATGTGTTTTTTTTTTTTTATTTTTTAAATAATTTCATATAAATCAAAGAGTTTTTATGTGTTAAAAAAAGTGTATTTTTTTTAATATTTTAATTAAATATAGTTAAATGAAAATTACAAGCAAAAAATAAAATTAAAATAAAAGAATAAATTAAATAAAAGAATAAATTAACCAAAATAACCCGTTCATCCACACACTATATTTTAATATAAAATTTATGCTCGTGTGCTCGCATTTTGTGTGCGTTAAAAATAATCAAATATATATATATATAATTTACCGTGCGGTCGCACATTTTTTTATTTTCTATTATACATTTTCATTTATTTCTATTATTATTTTATTTATTTATTTATTTATTTATATACCTTTTATACAAATAAAAAACATAAAAAAATTAAAAAAAAAAAAACAGTTTTGTGTTTGTGAGAATTTTTTTTTTTTTATGATAAATATTTTTTTTATATATAAAAAAATTCAATGATTGATAAAAAATAATATAAATAAACCTACCTATATATAGAAACAAATCAATATGACAGACAGGTAATTTCAAAAAATTAATATTTATATGATTAATAATCTTAATTCTTAATAATTCTTAAAAATTCGTAATAATTCTTTTGATTTTTTTAATTTTTATTAATCATAAAAATTCTTAAAATTAAATAATTAAATAAATTTTGTATGGTGCGATTTTTCTTTTAAAAAAAAAATCTTAACGGTTAAAGGAAGTGAAAGGAAAAAGGAAAAAAATGTAAAAGAAAAAAAAAAATTCCAATCTTTTCGTTGTTTTTTTGTTGTATGATAACATTTTCCTATATAGTTTTTTTTTTCTTTGGAAAAACTTGAATAAAAGTAAAAATTGTTAAATATTAAGGAAGATTAAGAAAGAGAATAGAAATTTCATTATTAAAAATCAATACAATTATCGTTAATCTGTTAAACTGTTAATCGAAAACGAACTCGAAATTAACTGTGAATAATAAAATTGTTATAGATTTATTAATACACTCACCCACCACTGCAGATTTCAATTAACTATTAATATATATTCGCGGTTTATATCATATCATATTTGCATACCTATATAATTAACAAAAAAATAATTGATCATTGATAATTTAATGATTGGTATAAAGAAAAGATTTCATTCTGTAAAATTTCTTTTCCTGTTCTTCATATCTTAAGCTCGATTTTACACAAAAACAAAAAAAATACAAAAATCGACCGTTTTGATACAAAATAAACTTCTTATCGTTTAGGTAAAACCGTAAAATTCTCTAAAAGTCCACCGTACAAAGTTAATCGCCTAATCAACTTATAAATTTGAAGTTATTACGTGATTTGTAACGGCTAACACCGCAAAAAATTCATAAATAAAATTGTACTGGAGACGGTGAGTTTCCATACAATTTCTTTATGGCCCCCAGAGCAAAAATAAAAAATTTTCAAAAATTATATAACATAACAATAAAGGAATTGAGTGTGATAGAGGTATGACTGCGACATTTCGGAACAATTAAAAATTACGATATCTGGTAGACTGTAGACATATAAAAAATAAATATAAGATCCCGCATTACTTTGAATAAATCGCCACCAAATTATATATATAATTTCACTATTAAATATTGGGATCTTGCATTGATAATGTCGATTTAGATAACGTATGTCGTAATTAGTGGTTGTGTGCATCGGACCACACCGCGCCTATATTCTTTTTTTTTGTCTGTTATTACTCTATAAATTTCAGTATATGTCATTTCATTGAAGTGTAATTAACAAAGCTGTTTTTTTGCTTCGAATATGTCGAAACACATGTCTGAAAAAGTTGTTTTGCCGGGAAGTTTAATAACTTTCTTTAATTTGAACAAAAAACCGCTGCTGATAGTTATCGATTGTTGGTTGGTAGAAGCTTACGGTGAACATGCTCCAACTCAAAAAACTTGTGAACGGTGGTTTGCACGCTTCAGAAGTGGTGATTTTTTGAAGTGGAAGACAAAGAACGGCCAGGTCAGCCAAAAAAAATTTGAAGACGAAGAATTGCAGGCATTGTTGGATTAAAAAATTCGTGTCGAACGCAACAAGAGCTTGCTTGCAAGAGTTGAATGTAGATGCCTCTACCATTTCTAGACGTTTGCATTCAATGGGAAAGATCAGAAAGCTATAGGAAAATGGGTCCCACATCTGAACTGAATGAAAATCAACTCAAAGCACGAAACGATGCATGCCATATACATCTTGCCGAGCACAAAAAACTTAGTTTTTTGAGTCGAATTGTCACTGGCGATGAAAAGTGGGTGTATTACGACAACCCTAAACGTAAAGCATCATATGTTGATCCCAGCCAACCATCAACTTCACAATCAAAACGCGATATTCATTGCCAGAAGTTTATGCTGTGCATTTGGTGGGATCAGAAAGGTGTCGTGTATTATGAGCTGCTGTTAAAACCGAATGAAACGGTTACATCTGCGACCGCTACCGACGACAACTGGTACGAATTGGCAAAGAAATTGAACGGAAAACGACCATTGATAGCTCGCGAAAACACCACAAAGTTTTAATGCACGATGAGACCACATGCCGGACCACACCGTGCAAACATCGTTAAGGAAAAAATAAAGAGGCTCGGTTGAGATCATCTTGATCACCCCCCGTACTCTCCAGACCTTGCTCCTTCTGATTACCATTTGTTCAGATCAATGCAGGTCAGCCTGACAGATGTACGCTTTCGAAATGCTGAAGAAGTACGAAAATGGGTCGATGAATGGATTGGGACAAAAGATGAAGAGTTCTTCAAACGAGGAATCAACAAATTTATTATTGTTTATTAAAAGATTAAAAAAAATTTATTAAAAAATGGGAGGAAGTCATAGCTAACGATGGGCAATATATTGGTTAATGTACTCAATCATTTTGTTATACAAATAAATGCCAGTTTCAAGCCAAAAAATCGACATTTATAATGCAGGGTCTCAATAATTGAATGACAACGTGCGAATAAGAACTTCCTTATACAAAACAATACAAAATAAATAATAAGAATAAATAAAAAAAAAAGTTCATATAACTAGGTCATAAAATACTCTATATATATATAAATTCATCTAATTTAATTAATTATATAATTTGTATTTGATTGTAAAGCATCCTTAAAAAAAATTAAAATATTATCCATATATATAGTAGAAAGAGAAATTTATTAAAAAATACATAACAAACCACAATATAAATGCTTGTAAATAAATATACAGATAACTTTTCATTTTTTGCGAAACGAGCTCTGCTGTATTCAACGAGTTTATTGCTGGGATACTTGATTTTATGAAAATCAAACACAAAAAAAACTTTTATTCAACGATTTTCTGAATTCATCTTGTTTTTTTTTTCAATCCCTTGAAAAATCGTTGATTGAAATAAAGCGAGTTTGACTGTAATTTATATAATATAAGAAATGCAGACATTCTTCGCATATTAATTCATTCATGATAATTTTTTTTTATTTTTACACAAATTTATTTATGTATTTATCATATTATAAATTTTATTATCAGAGGCACTTCAATTTATTTATTATTATTATTATTATTATTGAATTTCTTATCCACTTTTATTATTCGTGTTATTTATATATTTATTTGTAATCTGCGATTCATATATAATTTATATAAACATTTTTTTCTTTCTGATGTGTGATATGAATGAACACGAGGGTGATATCGCGTCATCGCATCGCATAATAATTTATATCATGAGATAATTTTCTTCTATTTATATACAAAAAGAAAAAACAAAAAAGAGAAATTTTTATTCATTAAAATAACAATATTCTGATAATTAATGAACAAACTGCAATAGAACTTTTCTTTTAATCACATATTTTTACATCTTGAGGATTATTTGAGGATTTATAAGCAATAAGTAAGATCGCGGAAAAACTATATACATTATTATTTCTGCACCTTTAGTAATGCAAATAATTTTTATCTATATCTATATTTATTATAAGACGAAATTTCACGAAATCCTAATCGCATATATATTTGCGAGAATAATAAAATTATCAATTTCCATTTCCGTTTTGCCAAAATATACTTAAAACATTCTGTGTTAAAAAAAAAAACAAGATTAAAGATCACCTTATTTATTATATTATTAATTGATTTTATTTTTCTTTAATTTAAAGATACAGGAACGATGAAAGCAGTACTCCAATATTACCAATAACAAATAATAATAATAAAGTATATCCATTGATTACAATCACAACAGAAAATGGAATAACATCACTTCATCATAGTAATAGTAATAGTAATACAAGTAGTAAATATAATTTAAGTATTAATAATAGGAATAATAGTAAGTATGTAAATAATCAATCCATTGAAAATGCTAATAATATTAGTAATATTTCAATAGCCAACAGTAGTCTAATTAGTAATAAACAAATTGATGATTTA
The DNA here is from genome assembly GCA_958336335.1 of Dilophus febrilis. NCBI lineage: Eukaryota > Metazoa > Arthropoda > Insecta > Diptera > Bibionidae > Dilophus > Dilophus febrilis. Next base: position 9,911,883 of record OY284472.1, on the reverse strand, counting down.
CATTCAACAAAAAGTGGAATTATTCATCAGGTATGTGTGTATAGAAATTGTTTTATGAAAATATTATTAGTTTTAAGAGTTTTCAAATTTGGAATCCATTTTATCGTAATCTTTAAAAATCGATTTTCTCGGTGGTGGGGGTTTGAATTTTGATTTTGATTGTGAGGGAATGGAACAAAAACTTATAATTTTCTTTTCCATTTTTATTTTCTTTTTTTTTTTTTGCTGAAAATCATTGAAATATTTTATTAGAAAAATCATTGAAATTGTATTAGATAAAATATTATTATTATTATTTATTAATGGGAGTTAAAATGAAAATGTTGAAGTGAAATTTTGGGAAATGAATGAATTTTATTGTAAAAAAAAGGGTGATTTTTTAAAGGCTATAGGAAAGTTCACTCCAAAATCAACAATTCTGCTTATTTACGTACCCATTGAGCCAAAAATGAACTTAGTCGCTGAACACAATTTTTCGGTAAAAAAGTGGATCTTTGGCCAACTTTCCAAGAGCCCATTCACCAAAAATTTTACGTTGCGGTAGGTCGTTTGGCTTCAATTCTTGCACCAGCTGTGTGTTTTGAAAGGCATCACACCTAAATCCTTCCGCAAAATTTTCCACGTTGTTGAGTAACAGAGACCCAATTGCAGCGAACGGCGACGAATCGATAATTGATGGTCATCATTAACACTGGCCGATACAGCTGCGATATTTTCTTCAGTTCGCACTCTATACGTAAGCTTGTTGGTGGTTTAATGTCCAACAATGTAAATTTGGTGCGAAATTTAGTCACAATAGCCCGAATAGCCGCTTCAGTGGGTCAAAATTAAACTGACCATAAAGTGGAAGAAGCGCGCGATTAACTTTCTTAACAGAGCACACATTTTGATAATAAATTATTCAATAATTTGCAAGCGTTGTTCGTTTGTAAGACGATTCATGGTTAAATTATAGACCGCAAACTGAAGATGTTTGACAGTGAAACAAAACACGAAACGTGCGTCAGCTGTTTAAACCAGTGTTGCCAAAAAGATAATAGCTAAAAAATAACCCTTTATTTTAACAACAGCTACAATTCACAATATTTATAAATACATATTCAATTGTTATTATTATTATTTACATAATTACAATTACTTATTGTTTGTGGTTAAATTAATAATAAATTTAATATTTTATTTGTTTTATATACGAGGATCGCCTTCATATAACAATATAACAATATACAAAACAAACTATAATTTATTTGTTGAATTTGAATTAAAAATAAAAAATTTACATTCAATTATTTTAATATATTTATTCAACGCTGTGTTTTATTTATTTTTCTATATATAAACATTTTGATTGAATATTTAGATATTTAAAAAAAAAAAAACAGAAAATTAAAAACAATTATAAATATACAATAAAAAAACAAAAACAAATATAAATAATATAAATTAATAACAGTGGCGAAGCGTGAAATAATTTGTGTTGATTAACCAAATCGATAGGATATTTTGAAAAAAAAAAATTATCCAAACATAATTTTATCGGAAAATTCAATTTTTCCTTTATTTGAAGTTTTTTCCAATTTCCAATTCCTATGTATTTTTTCCCTTCAATTGTCATTTATTTCTTTTCATCATTTGAAAATGTGTATAAGCATAATTCTGATGGTTTTTTGTATAGAAGAAAATTTGGAAATTGATTTATTTTTTCAAAAGATATAGCTGAAAATATCCCATTTTTTTGTATTTTTGGAGACAAATTTTCATGGAAATTTTTTGGAAAATCAGTGCAATGCCTTTTGAACGAATCAAAATTTTCTTCTATGAATGAATCAGTCAGCGATTAAATGAAAATTTTCAAATGATTTAAAGAATTAAAATGACTGTTGGAGGAAAAAAACTATGAATAAAATTGAAAAAAGTGATTGAAAAAAATAAGAAAAATTGAATTTTTAGGAAAATTTTGTTTGAAAAAAATGTTTTTTTTTTGCTGTATAATTAATTTATTTTTAAGAGCATGTACCTTTCATATTATATCCTATAGTTTTAATCGTCGGGATAAATTTTCTCACGCCTCCACGCGATCCACTTAATAATAATAATATAAAATCATTTTCAAAGCTATCAAAGAACAAACTCGCTGAACAAAGAACATAAATATTATGATTTTAATTGGTTTTTTTTTTGTATTATTACTTCTCAGAATTGATTATAATTTGAAGATTTTTTTTTATAGAATTATTTCAATTCAATACAGCAATACAAGACACGAATAAGAGAACTGCGAATTCATGCAAATTATCATGTGCATAAACAGCACAGAATTTTATATATTATTATTATTATTATTAATAATAATAATTAATATTAATAATAATATTGATGATATTTGAAAGTTATTTAAAAAATATAGTAATTTAAAGTATATAAATAATAAGTTACTTAACTTGAAATACTTTAATTCATAAAAAATATTCATTATTTATATTTGCTTTGAACACAAAACAATAAAAAATACATGACGGGGACGACGACGACGATTGGCAATTGATTAAAATCTATATATATTATAATAATTTTTGTTTTTTTAAATAACTATAATAACTATAATAATTTATCTTATTTATATACACAGTGCGACAATTAATATTCCAAACTCAAACCATCTCTCAATAACTAGTGGGACGATCTGTGTGATGGAACAAACGTTTTGAAGCTTGATGTTTTCTCTATCGTCTGTAAAATTGTAAATTTCATTGCATTTGGTTGACAAATAAAAAAGTTATGACATTTCTTGTGAAACAACATTTTAGTTGAAGTATAGAAATTTTAACATGGAACAAAGAGCAGTCATTAAATTCAACGGAAAACATTGGTAAATCTGCAACAGAAACGTTCAAATCGATGCAGCAAGTTAATGGCGATAATTGTATGGGTAAAACACAAGTTTTTGAATGGTATAAACGTTTCGTGGATGGCTAAAACACAGACAAAATAAAGAAGAAAAGTTCCATCGAAAATCAAGACAATGCTCATAACATTTTTCGATAGCAAGGGAATTATCCATAAAGAATTCGTTCCAACTATGGTAAAATACAACTATGGTAATAAGAAGCGTTTGATGCGCCGGGATTCGTCGTATTCGACCTGAATATCGTGAAGCAGACAGTTGGTGTTTGTTACACGATAATGCACCAAATCACACTTCACTTATTGTTCATCAGTTTTTGGATCGAAATCAAGTCTGTGTGTTAAATCATCCACCGTATTCACCTGATTTAGCACCATGTGACTTCTCCTTGTTCCCAAAACTTAAAATGATATTGAAAGGATGTTTTTTTTGAGGATATTGAAACCATTCAAACAGCTTCTACACGCGCACTAGAGGCAATACCACAAAATGAGCTGGAACACACGCATTTGAATTATTAATAAATCAATGTAACAGTTGTATTGAATCAGAAGGAGAATATTTTGAATAAATAAAAAAGAATAATTTCAAAAATCGTGTTTTTAATGTAATTCCTAGGACCGCAGTCCGGAATATTAATTGTCGCACTGTGTATACTTGCAAATTAATATTTTTTATTATAATAATTTATATATGAATAAAATATATTTATCAAATCAAAATTTGTCTTTGCCGCGAAGAGCAAGTTTTTTCTTTGCTTTGGTTTTTCCCATTTATGATTCAATTAAACAATATAGAATGATTTTTAATGATTTTTCTAATCAAAATTTCTATTTGATTTTACGAACATTTCAAATATTTATCGACATATTCGAATATTAAATAAGAATATTTACCTTAAAAATAAAATTACATATAATTAATTTAAAAAAACATAATTTTAATGATAAATTTCTTAAAAATTCTTTATTTTCTTTCATTTCACAAATATTATTTATATAGATATTATTAACAACAGCAATATTTATATTAACAGCCGGTTGTGGAATGCCAATTGGTTATTCAGCAATATTATTACCTCAATTATATAATACAAATGATACATTATCAATGGACATTGAAATGGGATCATGGTTTGGTAAGTAAAATAGAGTAACGCGCATATTAATATTATTATTATTATTAAATTTGATTTATATCTCTAATGATACTTGTATTAAGTATGTATATACAAAAAAAAAATAAAAAGACACTTAAATTTCAGCTGTTTTCAATGACATTTTTTTTTTGTTTTTTTTTTTGTATAATCGTATTTTGTTCTTCCAAATACAAATAGCTCTTTTAGATTATTATTTCTTATCATCATAAAAATAAAAAAAAAAATATTCAATTGCTTTTAAGGTTATTTTTATATTCATTAATTTTCATTTATAGACAAAAATAATATTTTTTTTTTCTTCTAATTTTGCATTGTCATATAAAATATTATTTATTTATAATGTATTTTATTTACGGTATGATTCCGTATGGTTGTATATCACGTGAAATAACCAAACGATACGATTTTTGAATTAAACTTTGATTTTTAATGGTATAATTTATAGGAAAATCTTACCTTTATAAATAATAATCTAAGATTTCCGGAAAATTGTATATTTGAATCTTTTACTTTTATTACTTTCTCAATACATTTTAAAATATCTAAAAATATGTAACTTTACTGTGGATGATAAAAAAAATCACACCCTGTGTACTACAAATTTAATTTAGGATACTTCCTTATATAATAAAATAAGTACAAGTTTATTCGGAAATGTCTACTGAATAAAATATATTTATCGTATCTTCTTCATATTAAAAAAAATGTATATATGCAAAAACCCCTCAAATTATATTTTATATATGATGAATGTTTTTTTTTAATATCTTCAACAACAATAAATTAGGTCAACGCAAATATAAGATCATTTATAGAAAGAATAAATAATAAAACACTAAATATTGTACAAGAGATAAACCGCACGCACAATATTATAAATAATGGATATTTAAATTTTCACTTTCACATTATTATTATTTTTTTCTTATATATAAATTTTTTTAATACGAAAATATTTATTTATTTATTTATTATGCACTTATGCAGCCAGTGTTCATAGTTTGGCAACACCAGTTGGTTCATTTTTTTCCGGTCCAATTATGGATTATTTTGGACGTCGTCCAACTTTGATGTTTACCGTTTTACCGGTAATTATCGGATGGTCATTATTGGCAACAGCATCATCACATACAGTATTGATAATTGGTAGAATAATTGCTGGGATTTCGGTGGGATTAACAGCCGCACCGGCTCAGGTTTGTAAAAATAATAATTATTATTATTAATATTATATAGTTATTATAAGATATGAATGAATGAATGGATAATGATTTCGTATTCGTATAATGATTTTTGATTGTATAACGAATTAGCTTATGAAATCGATTTTACAAAATTTTCCTAATGATATATATCCTTCCTAATGATACATCGTGAAATCGTGATTAAAAATCGTGAAAATTTTAGGGAAATTCTCAATTTTCATGCAATTTTCTCACGGAAAGTTAATTCAATTTTTTTAAAATAATGTCTTTAATACAGTAGAAATATCTATGATAATGATTTTCAAAATGATTATTTAAGGAATTTTCTTTAAATTGCAGTTAGAAATTGATTTTTAAACAACTTTTCATATAAAAAATATGCATAAAAAATCGCTTGATTAACGAATTTTCTTAAAATCGCTGTTAGAAATTGATTTAAAAACATTAATTTTCATTAAAAAAACACTTATAATCGTTAAAATTGAGGGCAATGCTTATGTTGTTGATGATCCCAAGGAAATGATCCCAAGGAAATTTAGTTCAATATTATACAAAAAACATTTTAATTGCATTATAATTACTTTGTAATGATTTTCAAAACGATTGTTGAACGAATTTTCTTTAAATCCCCGTCAGAAATTGATTTTAAAACAATTTTTCATATAAAAAATACATTAAAAATCGTGAAAATTTTATGAAATTTTCACTTTTGCTGTAATGATCCCAAGGAAAGTTAGTTCAATATTAAAAAATAATCCCCTTTAATACAGTAGAAATATTTGGTAATGATTTTCAAAATGATTATTTAAGAAATTTTCCTTAAATCGAAGTTAGAAATTGATTTGGCAAAATTTTTCCATATAAAAAGTTCATTAAAAATCGTGAAAATCTTAAGGGAAATTCTCAATTTTAATGCAATTTTCCCAAAGAAATTTTTTACCATATTTTACAAAGATCATTTTAAATGCATTATAAACACTTTGTAATGATTTTCAAAACGATTGACGAACGAATTTTCCTTAATTCGCCCTTACAAATGGATTTCGCAATATTTTTCATAAAAAAAGTTCATTAATAATCATAAAAATGTTAGGAAAATTCTCAATTATAAGAGGGAACTGATCCCAAGGAAATTTAGTTCAATATTATACAAAAAACCTTTTGATTGCATTATAAATAATTCTTAATCATTTCCAAAACCATTATTTGTAGAATCTCCTTTAATCGATGTTCGAAATAGGTTTGGTACAATTTTCCATATAAAAAATAGACCAAAAATCATGAAAATTATCGGGAAATCCTTAATTTTGATGGAATTTTCCCAAAGAAAGTTAGTTCAATATTTTACAAAAATCATCTATAATACAGTAAAAATATTTGGTAATGGTTTTCAAAATGATTATTTAAGGAAATTTCCTTAAATCACAGTTAGAATTTGATTTGGTAAAATTTTTCATATAAAAAATACATTAAAAATCGTGAAAATTTTAAGGAAATTCTCAATTTTGCTGTAATGATCCCAAGGAAAGTTCAATATTTTACTAAAATCATTTTAAATGAAATTTAAATACTTGGTAATTATTTTCAAAACGATTAGATAACGAATTACCCTTAAATCGCAGTCAGAATTTTATTTGATAAAAGTTTTCATATGAAAATTGAACGTTAAATCGTGAAAATTTTAGGGAAACTCTCAATTTTGATGGAATTTTCCCAAGAAAAAATAAGTTCAACATCTTACAGAAATCATTTTCAATGAATTATAAATAAAAAATACAAAGGTCTCCCTTCTCCAATCCTCCTCCAATTTTGTGCAATTTTCCCAGGGAAAGTTTGTTGAAATGATTTTCAAAATCATTTTAAGGCATTTTCCTTAAATCACGATTAGAAATTGATATGGCAAAATTTTCCATATAAAAAATACACTAAAAATCGTGAAAATCTTAAGGGAAATTCTCAATTTTCATGCAATATTCCCAAGGAAACTTATTTCAATATTTTACAAAGAACATATTCAATAGATTATAAATATTTCTTAATGATTTCCAAAACGATTATTTAAGAAATTTTCAATAAATCGCAATCAAAACAATTTATTTAATAAATCTATATCTTATTTTAAGGAAATTTTACACAACATAAAAACAATTACAACAAAAAATTTCCTTGTATATACAATAGGTAAAGTTACAATATATATATATATATATAGTAAGTAATAAGTCTAAAAAATCTTTATTCTATTATAATAATAAGTCACTTATTTATATTGAATTATATTAATTTATCCTCGGAATATCTAATCGCGCGTATATGGTGTGTATATATAATTTACTATATATAGACGACAAAATAAATAAAACATATATTCATATAGTAAAAAAACATAAATATACAATAAGATAGAGGAGATCAATAAACTCATTCATGGTTAAATAAATAAAAAAAAAACTCGGATGCATTCAAATAAAACAAAAAAAAATAAAAAATCATCAAAATAAATGAAAACAAATTAAAATGTTAGAAAATATATTATATTAGTAATTTAATCCAAATCTTTTCCAACTCAACAATTTTCTTTTCCACATTTTTACATTGTATGATTGTACAAATTTTATATATATATATATAGTATATAGAATCGCGTACAGAGGTCATATTTTTTTAAAAATAATATATCTAAATAAATCATAACCATAATAATAATAATACTATATATACTATTATATTTTGTTATATAGATATATATAAGAATATATATTTCTATGTCTCAGCATTCAGCATTTTTTGTAACAATAATAATAATAATAATATATAATAAATCACAATTATAATATAATAATAATAATAATAATAAATACACACAGAAAAGAGAGTGATATAGATTTAAAAGTACTGATGATGTTTGAACTGAAAAAAAAATAAATACAAATGTGAATGGATATATTTTAGAGAATGTATATAAATAATATTGTACAATACGCATAAATTAAATTATTAAATTAATAATATTTTTCTAGGTCAATATGATGATAAAAATATATATTTAATCATCACACAATTCATAATAAAAAATATCATATATAATCATACAAAAAACATTATTTTTTTTTATCGGATATATTTATATATATATAATTATATAAAAAATTTTAGATATTTTACGTATAGTGGATAAGAATAAAACCTTAAAATAATCATAATCCTAATCGTACACGTCATTATTTAAATTATTTCAATTTAAATTGTTTTAATTCCATCCAAAATATTTATTATAGAGAATTGAATATATGTTTTATAATTTCACATTTTTTTATTTTGATATATTCCATTCGCACTTTCAATTTTATTACAATATTTGTTTTTTGTAAATATAATGATTCAAAATTGAACACCAAAAACTAATTACATTTCTTAAATTATCCGGTCACGAAAATATCATATATTTTGATTTGGCAGTAAAAAAACAATTGTACAAAAAGTCTCTTTAGAAAATAACACAAATTTTTCCTAATATAAAACTATATATGTAAAGAATTTCCCTTTAGAAATTATGCAGAATATTTGCCTTATAGTAAATTAAACAAAATTACCTTAAGTATATATACAAAATATCCTTAAACAAATAATTGTGCAAATAATTTCATTTACAAATTAAACAAAATTTCCTTAACAATTTAAAACACAATTTCCTTCTAAGGTATAATTAAAGATTTACCTTAAGGAAATTTATGTTAATTATAAATAATTATAAAAGTTCAATATATTATAAACCTTTTTTTCCCTTTAACAATAATATATAGAATTCCTTCAGCAATAATTGTTCATAATTTCATTTAAAAATCATACCAATTATCCTTATGGAAATTATACAGAATTTTCTTACGGCAAATACACAGTAAATTATACCGAATTGCCTTTGGTATAAATTATACAAAATTTCCTCGGTGAATTGCAAAGAATTCTCGAAGGCAATTATACAAAATTTCCTTTAAAAATTTGTTCAGAATTTCCGTAAGCAAATTATACAGAATTTTTGTCAGAAAAATTATATAAAATTTCCTTCAGCAAATTATACAAATTACTCCTCAATAAATTGTACGGAGTACTACGGAAATTGTTTCTAATTTCCCTTAAAAGCATACCCAAATTCATACCCTAAATCAAATTATACAGAATTTCCTCAGTAAATATATACTTTCATTTAAATTATACAGAATTTCCTTTGGCAAATTCTACTGCAGAGGAAATTCTGTATTTACTTTTCTAAAGAGGAAATTCTGTTTAATTTGCTTAAGGGGATATTAAACAGAATTTCGACTTTAGAAAATAATACTTTTATATATATGTATTCTTAATAGAATTTCTTTAACAAAATTCTATAGAATATGATAATATCCATATAAGATAACTATACAGAATTTTCTCGGTAAATTATTATCAAAATGTTTTCAATAAATTACGTACAAAATTTCCTAAACGTAATTATACAGAATTTCCTCAGTAAATTATATATTTAATTTCTAGTAAATTGTACAGGATTTACTTTAAAAAATTATTTGCAGAAATCTTCAGTAGATTATAAAACATTGCCAAGTCAATTATACAGAATTTTGTCAAACATTTCTTTATAATTTTGTTTAAAAATTATACAAAATTTTCTTTCAGAACATATATCCTATAACAAATTATATACTGAGGAAATTCTGTATATGCTTTTCTAAAGAGGAAATTCTGTTTAATTTCTTTAAAGAAAATCTGTATAATTTGTTGAAGGAAATTCTTTATAAATTGTTTAAAGAAATTCTATTAAATTAACTGAAAAGGTGTTAATTAAACAGAATTTCCGTTTTAGAAAATTATACAAAATTTCATAACACAAAATTATACAGAATTTCCATAAGGTAATTATACCGAGCAATTTCCTCGGTAAATTAAAACGAATTTCCTTAAGAAAATGATAAAAAATTTCCTCAATAAATTATTCAAAATTTCCTGAAAGGCGAATTATACAGATTTTCCTCAGTAAATTGATCAGTATTTTCACAGTAAATTATTTATAAACTATACTTTAGAGAATTTCCTTTAAAAAATTCTAAAGAATTTCCTCAGTAATTTAAAAGAATTTCCTTAAGAAAATTATATACATTAAATAATCTCACTTCCTGCCTCAATATATATATATATATATATTATAAAGTTTTTCCTTAAAAAATATTATATTCATTCTTCAAATAATTCCTTTGGGAAATCATTCACAATTTCCGTATAAAAATCATACCGCGAATTAATTGAAGCGAACTATACAGAATTTTTTCGGTATAATTTAAAAGAATTTCCTTGAGGTAAAATTATGCAAAATTTTCTGAATAAATTTTTCCAAATTTCCTAGACGCGTAATTAAAGCGAATTTAATATCATAGTAAATTATAATAAAGCATTTCTTTTAAAAATTGTATATAGAATTGCCTTAAGGTAATAGAATTTATATACAGAATTTTGTCAACAATTTGTTCATAATTTTACTGAAAAATCACATTGAATTTATATACTCATTAGTCATTACTCAGTAAATTAAAACGAATTTCCTCAGTAAATTATACAAAACTTCGTTTGCCAAATATTTCCTTTAGCAAATTATATACTGCAGAGGAAATTCTGTATATGCTTTTCTATAAAGAGAAAATTCTGTTTAATTTGCTTGAGGGGATATTAAACAGAATTTCCCGTTTATAGAACATTATACAGAATTTCTTTAACAAAATTATACAGATTTTTGCATCAGTAGATCATAAAAAATTTCCCAGGTATAATATTGTACAGAATTGCCTTATATTATAAATTGTACAAAATTTCCTCAATAAATTTTGTAGAATTTTCTTAAGAATTTTGTTTATAATTTCGCTGAAAATGCATATACAGAATATATACTCATAGTCAGTAAATTAAAAGGAATTTTGCTGAGTGAATTCTACAAAATTGCATTAAGAACTAATATTTCCTTAAGCCCATTTTACAACACTGAGGCAATTCTGTATAATTTGATTAAGGAAATTCTGTATGATTTTTAAATGAAATTATGAACAATATACCTCCTGAAGGAATTCTGTATGATTTTTTAAAGGAATACTTTTCTAAACAGGAAATTCTGTTTATAATTTATTGAAGGAATAAATGCTTTATAATTTGCTTATGGAAATTCTGTTTAATTAACTTAAAAGGATATTAAATAGAATTTCATTAACAAAATTTTACAGAATTTCCTCGATATAAATTAAAACGAATTTTCTTAAGCAAATTATAGATAAATTTCTTCAATTAATTATGCATAATTTCCTTAAGATAGTTATAAAAGAATTTTCTTAGTGAATTATGCAGAATTTATTCCTTTAGCAAATTTATCCAGAATTTCCCAAGTAAATTATAACAAACATTTCCTAACAGATAATCTTTAATTTTCCTTAAAAAAAAATGATTTGCTAAATATTACGAAGAACTTACGCGGTAATGTCTGTCTATATATGACAATATTCACCAGTCGTTATATAATATAACATTAAACCTTGGACAATCACAGAATTAAACCGGACCACGCAGGCATGTTATAAATCTTTCAGTTTTAACAAATTATTAATAATCAAAATTTTCATTCACTTCCACACACAAATATATGTATAAAATTTTAACAAATACGCGAAATTGTGTTTTGATTTTTATCATATTATTATATACTCTATATATAGAAAAGTATTATACATTGTAAATTTTTGTTCAGATTTGTTTTTTATATATACCTAGTATAAAATGTTTTAAATCATCATGACCATGCATCTTAATTTATATCAAATTGTCAAATTGTTTATTTTTAATGAATTTCAAAAAAAAAAAACATATCACAAATATTTTATATATATATAGAGCGATGTATGCAAAATTTATCTTCCTATCGGATGACTATATACTTTATATTTGACTTTATTTTTTTTAGCTATAGTCATATTATTTTTTTTATTATCTCATTTCGTAAATTTTTGGGTAATTGTTTGTTAAAAAAATAAAAATTGATTGATGATATTTATTTAATATATTAAAATGGTCAAAAATGTTGTATATTCTTTGATATATTCAAACGAAATGACCAAATGAAAATCATCATTCTATGGTTTTCTGATAAAGTATTCTTTATATTTTAGAAATTGTCTCTGAAATGTCTATAGATATAGAAATATTCTAAATTATAATTGACCATTATTTTGATTTTACGTTAAAAACTATGGTTTAATGAACGTTTTAATAATAATAATATCGCAATCACATGAACATAAAACTGCACCTTCCTTACTGCAACTACTAAAAATTTATCAATGCAAAATCCATTTAAGAAAATTCATATAATAATGTCTTTTTATTTATACCCATATATAAAGATATATATAGAGAAAGTGGAACTGTAATTTGCTTAAATCTATATATGTCTTTAAAATCACTTTGTATTTTGTCTGTATGGTATACAGACGCAAAAACAAACAATCATTTTACTACAATGCAACGATGTAATTGTATATATATATATATAATAAATTGTATACCGGTCAAGAAAATTATAGTATATATTATATTCGCGGTCGAATATACGTAGAAAATATATATAGTTTTTACAAATATACTTGATGTAGTATTTTACAAATTATGCAATATATAATAATAATATAATTCAAATGTTATATTATTATTATTATTATGATTATTAAATGTGGTATATGCAATAGATGATTTGTGGTTGAGTTCATTGCATTATTATATTGTTATATATATTATTATTTTATTACATTTTTTCTATATGAATATATTGCTGTAGAGCTTACGCACATTTAGATTTGATTATTATTTTTATATATATGAATCTTCCGCATTGATCATTCAACATAGTGTTTTAAAGATATTTAACCATAAAAAAAGATTAAGAGATGTAATAGCTCTTTGGATGCGGACATTTTTTAAGTATTTTAAAACGGGATACCTTTTAAAATTATACGCTGTACATTTTGCTGTATAATATTTTTTAAGGAAATTCTGTATAATTTGCTTAAGGAAATTCTGTATAATTTGCTTAAGGAAATTCTGTATAATTTGCTTAAGGAAATTCTGTATAATTTGCTTAAGGAAATTCTGTATAATTTGCTTAAGGAAATTCTGTATAATTTGCTTAAGGAAATTCTGTATAATTTGCTTAAGGAAATTCTGTATAATTTGCTTAAGGAAATTCTGTATAATTTGCTTAAGGAAATTCTGTATAATTTGCTTAAGGAAATTCTGTATAATTTGCTTAAGGAAATTCTGTATAATTTGCTTAAGGAAATTCTGTATAATTTGCTTAAGGAAATTCTGTATAATTTGCTTAAGGAAATTCTGTATAATTTGCTTAAGGAAATTCTGTATAATTTGCTTAAGGAAATTCTGTATAATTTGCTTAAGGAAATTCTGTATAATTTGCTTAAGGAAATTCTGTATAATTTGCTTAAGGAAATTCTGTATAATTTACTTAAGGAAATTCTGTATAATTTGCTTAAGGAAGTTCTGTACCATTTCGTTGAGGAAATTCTGTACAATTTGCTTAAGGAAATTTTGTTTAGTTTTCTTAAATATATTTTGTAGAATTTGTTTAAGGAAATTTTGTTTAGTTTTCTTAAATATATTTTGTAGAATTTGTTTAAGGAAAGTCTGTACAATTGGCTTAAGGAAATTCAGTATAATTTACTTAAGTCATTTCTGCATAATTTGCTTAAGGAAATTCTGTATAATTTGCTTAAGGAAATTCTGTATAATTTGCTTAAGGAAATTCTGTATAATTTGCTTAAGGAAATTCTGTATAATTTGCTTAAGGAAATTCTGTATAATTTACTTAAGGAAATTCTGTATAATTTGCTTAAGGAAATTCTGTATAATTTGCTTAAGGAAATTCTGTACAATTTCGTTAAGGAAGTTCTGTATAATTTGCTTAAGGAAATTCTGTATAATTTGCTTAAGGAAATTCTGTATAATTTGCTTAAGGAAATTCTGTACAATTTCGTTAAGGAAGTTCTGTACCATTTCGTTGAGGAAATTCTGTACAATTTGCTTAAGGAAATTTTGTTTAGTTTTCTTAAATATATTTTGTAGAATTTGTTTAAGGAAAGTCTGTACAATTGGCTTAAGGAAATTCTGTATAATTTACTTAAGTCATTTCTGCATAATTTGCTTAAGGAAATTCTGTATAATTTGCTTAAGGAAATTCTGTATAATTTGCTTAAGGAAATTTTATATAATTTGCTTAAGGAAATTCTGTATAATTTGCTTAAGGAAATTCTGTATAATTTGCTTAAGGAAATTCTGTATAATTTGCTTAAGGAAATTCTGTATAATTTGCTTAAGGAAATTCTGTATAATTTGCTTAAGGAAATTCTGTATAATTTGCTTAAGGAAATTCTGTATAATTTGCTTAAGGAAATTCTGTATAATTTGCTTAAGGAAATTCTGTATAATTTGCTTAAGGAAATTCTGTATAATTTGCTTAAGGAAATTCTGTATAATTTGCTTAAGGAAATTCTGTATAATTTGCTTAAGGAAATTCTGTATAATTTGCTTAAGGAAATTCTGTATAATTTGCTTAAGGAAATTCTGTATAATTTGCTTAAGGAAATTTTATATAATTTGCTTAAGGAAATTTTATATAATTTGCTTAAGGAAATTTTATATAATTTGCTTAAGGAAATTCTGTATAATTTGCTTAAGGAAATTTTATATAATTTGCTTAAGGAAATTCTGTATAATTTGCTTAAGGAAATTCTGTATAATTTGCTTAAGGAAATTCTGTATAATTTGCTCAAGGAAATTCTGTATAATTTCGTTAAGGAAATTCTGTATAATTTGCTTAAGGAAATTCTGTATAATTTTCTTAAGGAAATTCTGTATAATTTTCTTAAGGAACTTCTGGAACTTAGTTTTCTTCCGGGAAATTCTGTATAATTTGTTAAAGGATAATTTTCTAATATCTTAATTCATATATAATCAATTTCCTATATATACAAAAACATTAAATAATCATAGATATATAGTATAATATAATTATACTTAAACGCGCTTTAAACAACTTTTGATCGTTTTATTTATTATATTATCATCACCATCACATCACACATCATAAATTATCATATTTTATATTATTATCACTCTCTCATCACATATACCATATATCTAAAATGTTATTATATTCAGATTAAAAAAAAAAATGATTGTTATTATTATTATTTTTATTATATATATTGTTGTTCGTTTGTAATATATGAGACACTTAAATATATTTAAATGCGTTTATAAATTTCATATGTGTGTCATGGTCATTCGCATTGGTCAACCAACATATATTATTGTGATGTTATACAAAATATATATGTTTGTTATAGCGTCGCGCGTATGTATATGAAGAAGCAAAAATAAAAATAAATTGAGTTCCTCATATATGAAATTATCATAACGCATCATATAAATTCAAATGCGTGTATATGCATTTATTCAGTAATTCAGATTTCTATATAGTATATTTTCATTTCAGTTGTTAGTACACTGCGAATACATTATAATCATTATCATTGTCAAGATTTGTCTATTATATATATATATATATATATATTTGATTTGATTATATACGTTACGTTATATGTTCAATTCTTTCGATTTAAATCGTATAGATATATTTTTACTGATAAAATATATATATATACAAAGTAATGCATTATTACCTCCGCCGATAATAAAATTTTTGTTATTTATGTATATAAAAACATTTTGCTATTTATACAAAATAATTGTTTCATCATGAAACTACTAATACACATTTGGTATTTATAGTATGTTATATGCGGCAAAGTCATGGACATTTTATATAACTTTTTATATTTCCTATATGAATGACATTATTTTATATGTATATTTATAACGCGAGTTTATATATAATTTAAGTTGAATGTTGAATATATAATTTGTTGTTTTTTTTTTAACCGGTATCGGTAAATAGTTATGGAGATAGAAAACATATATATGAATGATTAAACAGCATATTATGGGGAAATTATACAGAATTTCTTCATTGCGTACGAATTGTTACGGAATTTTGTTTTAAAAAATTTGTACAGAGTTTCCGTAGTAAATTATACAGGATTGCCTTTATAGAAAATTAAGCAGAATTACCGCAGTAAAATAGAATTTCTTCAAGGAAATTATAGAATTTCCTTTACAAAATTATACAAACTTTCCGTTAAACAAATTGACCCATAATTTACTCATCAAACTATATAGAGAATTTCCTTAAAAAAATATGTATTAAGTTTGCTTTAAAATCCATACTAAATTGAACAGAATTGTCTTAAGCAAATTATATAGAATTTCCTTAAGCAAATTATACAGAATTACCTCAGTAAATTAGATAAAATCTCCTTACTAGATTGTACGGACTTGCCTTAGTTCATCATACAGAATTTCCTTAAGCAAATTATACAGAATTTCCTTAAGCAAATTATACAGAATTTCCTTATGCAAATTATACAGAATTTCCTTAAACAAATTATACAGAATTTCCTCAGCATATTTCCTTAACAAAATTGTATAGAATTTCCTTAACAATTGTACAGAATTTCCTTACCGAAATTATACAGAATCTCCTCACTATATTGTACAGAATTTCCTTAAGCAAATTATATAGAATTTCCTAAACGAAATTGTACAGAATTTACTGTAGAAAATTGTACAGAATTTCCTTGACGAAATTGTACAGAATTTCCTTAAGCAAATTATACAGAATTTCCTTAAGCAAATTATACAGAATTTCCTTAAGCAAATTATACAGAATTTCCTTAAGCAAATTATACAGAATTTCCTTAAACAAATTATACAGAATTTCTTTAAGCAAATTATACAGAATTTCCTCAGTATATCGTACAGAATTTCCACAGTATATTGGACAGACTTTCCTTAAGCAAATTATACAGAATTTCCTTAAGCAAATTATACAGAATTTCCTTAAGCAAATTATACAGAATTTCCTTAATCAAATTATACAGAACTTCCGTAACCAAATTATAAAGAATTTCCTTAAGTAAATCATAAAGAATTTCCTTAAGTAAATCATAAAGAATTTCCTTAAGTAAATCATAAAGAATTTCCTTAAGTAAATCATAAAGAATTTCCTTAAGTAAATCATAAAGAATTTCCTTAAGCAAATTATAAAGAATTTCCAACTTTAAATCTACTGTAAATATTTTCTTGTAGCAAAGTTAATCAGCATTTCCTATTAGAAAATTATAAAAGTAAAGTGTGTGTGTGTGTGCAATGGTTTAAAATATTATTCTAACTTAAGATTTTATACTATCAACATATGTATAATTCAAATTAATTAATAATTTCCGTATATATTTATATAGGTTTTAATAGCCGAATGTGCTGAACCACATTTACGTGGTCTATTGGTTGGCGTACCATTTGTTGCCTATTCATTGGGTATATTATTTGTATATGCACTGGGTGCATTATTACATTGGCGATTGGTTGCCTGGTGTGGTTTAATATTACCAATATTAGCATTATTGGCAATATTTATGGTACCGGAAAGTCCAATATGGTTGGCACGTAAAAATCGTTTGGAAAAGGCCGCCAATGCATTAAAATGGTTACGTGGTAATGATGTTATGGCAGACCATGAATTAACCGAATTAATTCATCGTATTGATATGGAACGTAAATCGGATTTGGCAGCCGGTGGACGTGAATCATTATTTCGTGCATGTTCACATGCATTTGTATTAAAACCATTATTGATAATAAATGGTTTTCATTTTTTTTTAACATTATCCGGAACCTATTTAATTGTATTCTATGCTGTTGATATTATATCGGAATTGGGTGGGACAATGAATACAATGACAGCTGCCGTTATAACAGCCGTTATTCGTTTAGCATTCACAATTGTATGTTGTTTTATGTTATTGTATGTTAAACGTCGTACAATGATAATACAATCGGGTATCGGATCGGCCATCAGTGCATTGGCACTGGGCATATTTATGTATTGGCGTTCAACGGCCATCGAAAAAACATCATGGGATTTATGTATTTCGGCGATTTGTATATTCATTTATATTGGTTCAAATACAGCATTTTTGGTGATGCCCGGTATTATGGTTGGTGAATTATTACCGGCTATTGTACGTGGTCGTATAGCCGGTTTTATATTTACAATATTAAATTTAGCTATATTTTGTATTGCGAAATTTTTTCCAATTATGAAACAAACATTAAAAACTTATGGTCTATTTATGGTATTTGGTTTGGCCAGTTTTGGTGCGACACTATTAATGTATTTTATGTTACCGGAAACAAAAGGTAAAACTTTAGGTGAAATTGAAGATTATTTTCATCAAGATAATTTACTTTGGCGATCACGAACAATAATGAACAGAAAATCATTACAAAAAAATATATTCCAAAGTAATGGTATTAATAATACTAATAGTAATAGTAATAGTAATAATAATAATTATAATAATAAAGAAAACGATGATGATGAAGATGAAGATGATAATAATAATAATAATAATAATAATAGTAATAATTATAAAAAAAATATTAATAATTCATTTGGATAAACTACAAACCCCCAAAACTATAATAATTCCTTATAACTATAAATCAAATCAATATATAAAAAATAAAGCGCAAAATATATGCCAATATCGTGATATTAATTTAAATTTTGTTGTGTGGGCGCGCGCGTATAAAAACAAATAAAAATAATTAATTATTATTTTATGTTTGTCTAATGCACGTGTATTAAAAAAAAAAAATAGAATTTAAATTATAAATATTAAGAAAATAGAAAATAATTACAAAAAAAAAATGAATTAATTGCAATTGAAATGTTTGCTTATTGCAGAGCAATCAATTTTTGTGTATATTTAAATATATATTTATATTAAAAAAAAACGCATTTGAATTTAATTAATTATGAATTTAAAAGGATATTTTAAAAAAATATATTACTAGTAGATAATAGCATATAAAAAATAACATTGAAAATTGAAATTTCATTGAAAAATCTATCCTTTGAATTATTTGATTTTTCATCAGGAATATGAATTATTTTTGTAAAGGTATTTTATAGACATAAGTATTTTTTTTTTTTGGTTAAAAACAATTTGAAATGTTTTAAATTTTGTTTTTATCTTATTTTATCTATTTATTTGTTGTTGTGGTGTGGTTGTGGGCGGCCGCAATCAATCAATCATCATATTTGCAATTATTTGCGTTTAAACGCGCGAACTTTATGTTCATGTCGTTGCCATGGTCGAAAAATACATATTTCATTTTGTTTAGCCGGTAAATATGCATAAAATGTATTACGTGGTGGACCCATTGTACATAAATATGGTTTCATTGTGGGCCAAAATAAACGATTCTCTTCAATTAATTTTAATTTTAAATTTTCTTCATATTTTCCATAGATTTCGTTAATCTACGCCGGGAAAGAATAATTAGTTAGAAAAATCATAATAATTTATATATAATTTTTAATTTAATACTCACCTGATTCATTAAACATTCTTTATAATCATAATTTAAAATTGATTGCTCTTGGCAACAATCTTTAGCTTTTGGTATTTTTAATCGTTTATCGTTTATATTCAACATTGAATTATCCATTTTTAATGTCCATAATTTTTTTGTTTTTAAAATGGAACGATGACGTTCGATTGTCGTATATTTAAAATTAAAACGTAATTTAATCCATTCACATAATATTGGTAATTTATGAATGTCAGGCAATGAACATAATACAAATTTTGGATTTTTTCTCATTAAATTGATGGCTTTTATTAATAGCGGTGTTAAATCCAATTGATGATTTTTTAGACGATTTAGACGATTAGATGATGGTTTTTTATTCAATAATGGTTTCATTTTATTTGTCCATAAATTTGTTTCTAATTGCCATATATTTTTCATACATACATTTATTGTAAGTTCATCATTATTGTCATTATTATCATCACCATCATCATCCACGTTATTATCATCATCATTTTCAGATTTGATCAATGGACAACATTCAATTTTCGAATGATTTAACTGCTGTTTCAATTTCTTATCTAAATCAATGGCTAAATTACAATCATTTCGGATAATTTCATTATAAATAATATATTCATACGTTTCAGTTTTTGGATGATCATCTACATATAAAATCTCTTTATAAAATATATATTCTTCATAGCAATCAGTACATGATTTACAAATATGTATATTTTTAATAGTTGATGAATTTTTAACAAGTTCACGAATCGTATATTTTAATATAATTTGAATTATATATTTTTTAGCTAAATTTTTGAATTCTTCAATGTTTTCCGAATTAGTTAATTCAATTAAATGAATAAATTTGTTTTTATTAGCCCGTGTTGATTGGATATCATCATCATCATTTTGATTGATAATCTCATCACAATCATAACATCGGGTATTATCCCTTAATAGGATCAATAGATTTTTTAAAAGTTTTCCATATGTTCGTTTTTTATTATTAAATAATAATTCTTTACAAATTGATTTAATAATTTTTATACGTTCATTTTTTTCCATTTCAGTTATTTCAGATGGTATTGTCTTAATGATGTTATCTATAAAATTGTCATTAGGTTCTAAATCTAAATCTTCATCTTCATCGTCGTCATTTGAACACGGTGGTATACAACAAAAATTTTCTTTAAATCTATTAAATAGACCAATTTCTTGTTTTCGATTTGTATTATTAATAATTGTGCTTTCTATTAATGAATTATCAGTTGGTTCTTTATCATTTGGTTCGTTAATATTATTATTTCGATCGTTAATGGTAGTAATTGGTGTTGAATTAATTTTATTAATTGATGAAATTTTACGGGCATACCAACGATTTGATTCATTTAATACAATATAATTACTATCCTTATAGATTTCATATGGTGTAAATTTTGGATTTGGTATTATTGGTGATTGAATGCATTTAGGTTGTGGTATTTTTGGACGTGTTAACGGTTCTAAATATGGTGAAAAATATGTACAATAACATTGTTGTCGTTTTTTTTCAATTCCTGCAATACTGCTTTGTTTACGTTCCATGATGGCTTTCGGTAATATTCGATCAAGTTCACGTAATGTCGTAATCATATCCAAATGACAAATTGTTGATAAAATTAAACGTTCATTAAATGAATATTCTTGTTCATCTGTTAAAAAGAAAAGACATCATTTTAGATAAATAAGAATAACCGATGAATATTGCTATAATATATATTTAAAATAAATTACCTTTATGATTTATTGTATTTTTATGCCGATGATAAAATATATCGTATGTATACCATAAAAAGGCTAAATCATTACCACGACTTAATTCAAGTATTCGTTTAATTAAATTATGATTTGGAATTTGAGTTAAACCAATTTGTTGTAAAAATCTGGAACATCTAAATGTTGTATTTTGTTTTAGATCATTTAATAAATCATGATATAAACAATTGGCCAATGTCATTTGACGATCGGATAGTTCTTGATACCAATCGGGTCCCAAACTATCATGAAAATCATTTATTAAATTACAATTAAATAGATTTTCTTCACTGCCTTGGTCAATGTATTTTTGAAAATTGTCAATTAGCGATTGAGCTCGACGATCTAATTGCAATTCACGTTTTTCATTTATTAATGGTTTTTCATCATCCTCTATAATACGGTTTTTTTTTCGTTTTATATAGAATAATTTTTTTTCTTCTAAATCATTTAAAATCGGTTTATTATATTCGATAAATGTGTTGATAGTATCAGATGTTTTTTCATTTATTAATTGTTCTTTAATGTCATCTGCCGCGTCATTTGAATTAAAACATTGTGGAATTTTTCGTAAATGTTTGAAATTGTAAGTTTTTTTCAATTTATTTTGATGATTAAAATCTTTTAAACGTTTCTTTTTTTCTTCTTTCAAATTATAACATTGAAATGATTTAATTTTTTTATTCAAATCGTTGGTTAATTGAATTTCTTTTTGCCAATTTTTAGGGTATTGTGTAAATTCCATATTATTAATTGGGGTTTTTTTTGTTATGTTGTTGCCATGAACTTCCGCTTTTCGTCGTCCTTTTCCTTTTTTTTCTTCTACGATCTACACTTTGAAATTTATACTTATATATTTTGAAACAAAAAAAGAAATGAAAATATTACAAGAAATGAAAATTTGATATACGATGATACGATGATATATTGATTTCATTATATATATACATATTCTTTAACCGAATTCACATTTAAAATATTATAATAAAGTTGCTTTTACTTTACGATTTTCAACAGGTGACCAAAATAGAAAGACAGTCATCTACGTGGAATGCTACAATCATCGTATATATCATTCAAACAAAAAATAATAATATAGCAAATCTCTAAAGTTGTTCTCTATATACTATGCAGTTGATTGGAATTTTTAAATTCTGAAACCACAGATTCAACACCTCTATATGCGATTCTTTGCATATCGTGATGATCATGCGATTTGGAGCATATTCATTATTATAATATGATTATCACCTGTGGGTTTTAATTTCTGAATTAAAATCATATAAATGGCATAATTTAATGGCACATTTACAAAAAATTCCAATTTTACTTTCAAAAAACGCTAATTCCGCATTCCACGATATATAGTTAAATATTTAAATATATAATAAAGAGGACTATTTATACAACCAAAAAAATAAACGGATATATTGCCGCTATTTCGTTCGTTCGTTTGTTCGTTATATTCAGGGTTTTGGGTTGAAAGTTAAATGACCTTTTCTATATATAACTATAAATTATTATTTAAAAATATCCTATTCATCTTTTTATACACCAATATATAAGGCAAAATATAATGTATAAAACGAAAACATAGTTTGTTATATAATTTTATATATGTATAATTTACCATATAAATAAATTTAAAGTTATCCTTCATAATATTACTGGTTTATTTACGGTTGTTTTACCCTCGATATATATGATTATTTTTTTCTTCAATATACAGAATCCTTCGCGGGTATATTCATTTTTAAAATAATTTACTGCAAACGATACTAAGAAAAAATACAGGTAAAAAAAAATTGTAATTGTATTAAATTTTTAACGTTTACGTATGAAAATATATATATTATACGTTAAAGGATAAAAAATATATATATAGAGATCCTTTTGAATTTAAACGTGTCGATTTTATAGGGAGAATATATATAAATAATATAAAAATACCTATATGTATATAGGGATTTTTTGTTGTTATAATATTCAAAATAATGTCACCGCGTGTATATTATAATAAAAAAAAAATAAACTGTCGATTCTGCTGCAGCTGGATTGTGCGAATTTATTTAAATTATCGCAGATATATGGTGGAACTAGCAATATAAATTACTGCCTTTTAGGGTTTATAATTATATATGAATTCGGAGCGATTCGAAAATATAAAAAAAATTACCTTTTTAAATGCGTTAAACTCCCGGGTGGCGTCAAACACGTGTTATACATAATCCATCGGTTTAATTAATACACAATTTAATTATTTTAATTCCTTGGGATCTGGGAAAAACCGCCGAGGACCTGCGGAGGACCACAGTACAATTAAATTATATTCAATTTAAATGGATTTATCCTGAAAAATTCTGCTTATTTTTATCGGTATTCTGAAAACATTACAAATGTATTTTTTTTTTTTTTGCTTTACGTATTTTATTATTAGGATTTTTATTGATATCCTTTTTTTTTTATTTTCTCGTACAGTTTTATTTATCCATTAATTATCCAACACCACTACATATATTAATTAAAATGGTAATTTAAATAATAATTTTTTAGGAAAATTAATAATAAACATTTACGCATCATCCTTTATAAAAAATAACATAATAAAAAAATTAGCAAAGGTCATCCATCATAATAAATATTAAACATAATGTTAAATTATAGATGTCGCAAAATTTAAATACTCCCATATATTTTCATATTACTTTGGCTTGATGCAATGACGCCATATACAAAATATATACGACGCGATATTATATATTTTTGTATGAAGAAAAAAAAATATACAAGCATTTTTTTTTCATATGAGAATCTCAAGCATTTTATTTATTTTATATGGCAATGGCAATTTCCAGCCATTCATTCATACAACATACATATAATAAAATAATGCATGGAACACAAAGAAATTTTTATGATTTCGATAGGGAAATTTGTTAAAGAAATTAAAATGTCAACCCATTAAGCGTTTGACCAAACATGGATATTCGTAAATTAAATCATTTCTAGAAATGCATTTTTTCGATATATTAATTTTGTTGAATAAATTATTAAATCAAAAATTTTTCCTTAATAAAATTTGGGTATCAGATTTTGTTCAGAAAAAATTGTACAAAGAAAAAATATATTGAAATATATGGATGGATGGAAGATTTTATATGAAGAAAAATAAAGCCACATATAAAAATAGTTACAAAAACAAGGTGTTTATTTATAGATGTCATAACTTTCTATGTAGAAAATCCATATAATATATATTTTATATGGCGCGGAAGTTGTTATTATTTTATATATAGCGATATTTAATTCTCTCATAGTTCAACACATTTGCATATTTGACAAACGCACGCACGCACACCATTTCAAACAAAATTTTTCTCGCAAACATACTCTGCAGAGGCGCTCATGAAAAAATTACGCTCGCACACACACACACACACCCAAATAAACCGAACCAAAATGAAAAATAGAAATTTGTGAGAAAACTTATCGAAAACTACATAATATTTTATCATATAAAATGAATTTGTACTTGCGGTTGCCGTCCTTGCTTGCTTTCTGCCTCTTCATGCACACACAGGCGCACACCACAAGTGCAATAAAATGAATTTTATTTAATATAAACATATTTTTTTTTTAATTATTGTTAATATTCTTATAAAACAATTAAATAAAAATTAAATTAAATTATAATTTCAATTTTTTATTAAATAAAGGATTAAAAAAAAAAAACAAAATAAAAATATTATAAGGATAAAAATAATAAAAAATTGTTAATGTTGAATTAAAGATGTCGCAATAATTTATATAAATTGAAAAAATAAATGCTCCCATATAAATTGGCTTGATTATATGACGCCATACAAATTGTATATACGACGTGAGATATTTTTTTTTATATATGAAGAAAAATATATACGCGTTTATTTTTTTCTATATGATGATTTCACAAGCATTTTATTTATTTTATATGGCAATGGTAAAATTTTCATCCATCCATCCATATTTAATATACATATAATAAAATGGATGGAACACAAAGAAATTTTTATGATTTCGATAGGGAAATTTGTTAAAGAAATTAAAATGTCAACCCATTAAGCGTTTGACCAAACATGGATATTCGTAAATTAAATCATTTCTAGAAATGCATTTTTTCGATATATTAATTTTGTTAAATAAATTATTAAATCAAAAATTTTTCCTTAATAAAATTTGGGCATTAGATTTTGTTCAGAAAAAATTGTACTAAGAAAAATTATATTGAAATATATGGATGGATGGAAGATTTTATATGAAGAAAAATAAAGCCACATATAAAAATAGTTACAAAAACAAGGTGTTTATTTATAGATGTCATAACTTTCTATGTAGAAAATCCATATAATATATATTTTATATGGCGCGGAAGTTGTTATTATTTTATATATAGCGATATTTAATTCTCTCATAGTTTAACACATTTGCATATTTGACAAACGCACGCACGCACACCATTTGAAACAAAATTTTTCTCGCAAACATACTCTGCAGAGGCGCTCATGAAAAAACTACGCTCGCACACACGCACACACCCAAATAAACCTAACCAAAATGAAAAATAGAAATTTGTGCGAAAACTTATCGAAAACTACATAATATTTTATCATATAAAATGAATTTGTACTTGCGGTTGCCATCCTTGCTTGCATTCCTCCTCCTCGTGGACACACACACACCAAGTGCAATAAAATCAATTTTATTTAATATTTATTAATATATTTATTTTTTTTTTAATAATTGTTAATATTCTTATAAAACAATTAAATAAAAATTAAATTAAATTATAATTTAAATTTTTTATTAAATAAAGGATTAAAAAAAAAACAAAATAAAAATATGATAAGAATAAAAATTATAAAAAATTGTTAATGTTGAATTAAAGATGTCGCAATAATTTATATAAATTGAAAAATAAATGCTCCCATATAAATTGGCTTGATATGATATGACGCCATACAAATTGTATATACGACGTGAGATATTTTTTTTATATATGAAGAAAAATATATAAGCGTTTATTTTTTTCTATATGATGATTTCACAAGCATTTTATTTATTTTATATGGCAATGGTAAAATTTTCATCCATCCATTCATTCATCCATCCATATACATTATACATATAATAATAAAATGGATGGAACACAAAGAAATTTTTATGATTTCGATAGGGAAATTTGTTAAAGAAATTAAAATGTCAACCCATTAAGCGTTTGACCAAACATGGATATTCGTAAATTAAATCATTTCTAGAAATGCATTTTTTCGATATATTAATTTTGTTGAATAAATTATTAAATCAAAAATTTTTCCTTAATAAAATTTGGGCATTAGATTTTGTTCAGAAAAAATTGTACAAAGAAAAAAT
Organism: Dilophus febrilis; assembly: GCA_958336335.1. Lineage (NCBI taxonomy): Eukaryota > Metazoa > Arthropoda > Insecta > Diptera > Bibionidae > Dilophus > Dilophus febrilis. The sequence continues at coordinate 9,884,810 of OY284472.1, read as the reverse complement.
ATATTGAAATATATGGATGGATGGAAGATTTTATATGAAGAAAAATAAAGCCACATATAAAAATAGTTACAAAAACAAGGTGTTTATTTATAGATGTCATAACTTTCTATGTAGAAAATGCATATTAAATATATATTTTATATGGCGCGGAAGTTGTTATTATTTTTTATATATATATATATATACATGATTTTCTCACGAATCCATGCACACACTTGCCCATTTTCTCCGAGGAGATCGGCCAATTTATAATGCACGCATACACCCGCAAATAATAGGCATCACATTTTATATAAAATAACAAAAATATGTAATGTAAATATACCAAATTATACCCATTTATTGTATCATAAATTAATAAAAACCAATCATAAATAATTTAATGGGAAATTTTTGAATATTATTTTAATGTATCCAAAATGGTTTTGCAGAAAAAATATTCAATTAATATTCAATTAAACCAAAAGAACTATGATTTTTATATTGATATGGTGGCGTTGGCGGCAGAAGTAGTAGCGGTAGTGGTGTTGGTGGTGAGAACTGAACGATAAAATTTTATATATAGAAAACTTTACACTCTTTGCACGCACACTTTTGCGTTGCAAACATTTTTATAATATTCATTTTATATATTCAATCTTCTCTCTATTTATATACGATTGTCAATAACTCAATACTATTGTATTTTCATCGCCATCAACGCCGCTCGCTCGTGTTAAAATATTTTTTTGAAAATCACGTCTCCGGGTCTTCATTCTATCAATATTCCATTTTCAATTTGTACGTTGCCTCTGGTAGAAGTGTATATTTATTTTATTTTATTTTTTTTTATTTATACTAACTTCCATTGTGTGTAAAAAAAATTAAATTTTTTTAGTGCATCATTTTGATTAAAGTTTTCTTTAAATTTTCATTACGGTAAGTTAAAAATCATATTCTACAATTTATCAAGTATATAATCAAATATTTTTTTATTAATTTAATTCCAAAATTCTGATTGTAATTTCAATTAAAAATCCGAAATTTCAATATCGAAAATTTACATGGCGTGGGTTAAAATTTCTCTATGCAATTGATGTGAACGCCATGTATTATATGTGAAAAAAAAAAACGTATGGCCATTTTGCTTTACGCGTACACGAGAATTTTTTTTTCTTCATAGCATTTTTTTTTAATTTTTTTGTATGGAAGAAAAAAGATTTTTTTTTTTGTTTTCCATTTTGTTCATTATCATTATAATATAAAACATTATAAAATAAATCCATTATTGAAATTATTATAAAAATAAATATGTGTTAAAAAAAAAAATTTAAAAAAAATGCCCATTTAATTTAATTAAATGCGCGATATGGCTATAGATAGCTTTAAAATTTAATATGAATTTTGTCAAATATTTCTATTTTTATAAGAGTGAAAAATGTGATTGAATAAAAAAAAAAAAAAAAATTATGGTATGCGATATGAATGGGTTTTTTTTTTTTTTTTATTATATGTGTGTATAAAAAATATGTATGATTATGAAGATTTTTTTTTTCTATATTAATTATTCAATTGTGTGTGGAGATGTGTATTAAAAGAAAAGAAAAAAATGTAATTAATAAAAACTAAAGTATACGCGATAATGTGAATATGTAGAAAAAACATATTAATTTTTTTGTTTCCTTATTTTAAATGCACATGTACGTTTCAAATTAAAATAATGCGATAATGGCTGAATGGAATTCAAAATGATTTTCTGTAGAATTTACATTAATCCCATGGCAATAGAATTGTATTATTACATTTTCTGATTTGGAATAATTTTAATTAAGTATTAAGGTTTCGCGCCAAAATGGTCTCCCGGTTTCATTAAAGCATATATAAAAAAAAAAAAAAAATTTTTTTTCATTTTTTTTTTTTTTTTCACGATGTGGGGCTCCATACAAAGACGCCATATTAACATTAAAATCACACATACACACTCGCATATACTTTATCCATGCAAACATACATGCGTGCATGTTTTTCGTTCAATATATATATATATATTTATTCATATAAAATAAAAATCGGTATCATTTTATATATTTCTTTCCTATTTATATACCTATATGAAAAATATATTGAACGCAAACTTCACCAACAAGAAAATTTAATGTATAAAAATAAGATTGTGTGTGTGGTATGGTATATGTAATAAAATAAAATAAAATAAAATTTGGTAAAATAATTAATGAGTGTATGCGTGAATGATGCGTGATAGTGTAATACACACATTGATACTTTTCAAAAATATTCGTTTGAAAATTTGAATGGTTTTTGGTGTGTGTGTGTGTTTGGTTTTTTTTTTTTTTGTTCATAATAAAATGATTTTGTCAAAGCATTTTTTTTTTTCTTATTACGCATCCTTTTTTTTTTTTTTTATAAATACATATATAAATTATATTTCGTTACAATAAGATCCTTGTTTGTATAAAAACTAAAAAGTCAATCTATTATTTGTCGTTTATCCACATTGATGGGTTTTTATTGAATATTACATAAACAGGCTTGCGTTGTGTTGTTGCCTGTGTGTGTGTATGAGATATTACAACAAGAATTGTGTATACATTTAATTGGGCATATATAATAAAAGATAATAAAAAAAAAAAAAAAGTTCGTTAAGTACTTATTGGGGCTCATTTTTTTTTTTATTTATATATGGGGTTTACCAGCAATAAGTAGCATATTGTTAGTGTAACAACATTTGTTATTTATGCGTATATAGTACCTTATATTTTGCAAGGAGCGATGATAATTTGTATGGCGTGTTTGCGTTCGTTTTTTTTTTTTTTTTTTTTTTTTTTTTTTTTTATATTTTATTAGATAATGTTTTTTTTTTCTTTTTTATATAAAGAAAATACATGAAGCAATTTGATACATCAGTATTGTATTCTGTGATATCGCACACTATTTATTTTTTTTCCAACTTTGAATTACAAAATTTTTATATTATGGTACAGTAAAATCTCTAAATTATGAAAATGCTCTAACGTATTTTGTTTTTTTTTTAAATTCTCACGAATAATCAATTATTTTTCTATATATAGTTAAATTAAATCATTCACACACACACACACACGCACACTCATACACAATATACAAGTTTCTCTGAATTATTTATTACCTTTATATATATATATATTTATTATATCGTTTTTTTTTTTACCCCTCGTAGTTTAGTAGTTTTTGTTCAATAAATAAATGTATACGATTTTAGTATTACATTATAAAATAAAAACGCTGCCAAGAAAAGTGTCTAGTGGTAAATAATAAATTTAAAATATTTGAAAAAAAAAAAAAAACACATTAAATTTCATTTACATAATTGTTTTTTGGGGGTTTTTATTTTATTTTTGTTTATTAAAAGTAAGTGATTTTTAATTATATAAAAATAATTATGGCACCGATAAAAACGAATTATTGTGGCCTTGTACTAGTAGACTAGAGTTTTCAAACCAAATATATATATATAATTAGATACACAAAATTATACCCGCCATTTTATCCGCCATATTTCACAAACCATCAAATAAAATACACACGTTGTTCGAACGAGCCGTTGTCGCCTTTTTATTTCAATTTTAACATCCGGTCCATAAAAAAAGGATCATTTTTCTTTTAAAAATTTTCATATACAATGTGCTCGCGTTTATTTTGTATATTTTAAATTGGAAAAAAAAAAAAAAAAAAACTACAAAATCCCAATGCGTTCATGTATTTTATATAGGTATATTATTTCAATTTTAGTTGAAATAAATAGTAAAGTTTTGTTTTTTTAAAATTATTATATTTTAATTAAATTATAATTATTTATTTTAAATTGTCAATAATGAATTTGGTTTGTGTGAAAATGGTTTAAAATTGTATGTGTGTGTGTTAATTTTACAACACTGGATAATTTTCCAACCTATTTTCTTCCCTTATTTATCAATATAACGAATTTTCTCTTTGTTAAGTTATTTGACGTCATCATAATACATTTTTTTTTTAACCCTATATACACAATTTATACTTTACTATATTTTTTTTTGTAAATGATATTATATTGGGGGGGATGATTTGCTATTCTATTATTATTTGTTTTCGTCATATTTCAATTATAAATAACTAATTATTTAAAAGACCTTAATGTATTATCGATAAAAAAAAAAATAAATGAAAATGCCACAAGTTTTGTGATTATTATCAAAAAATAGTGTCAAATACATTTCCCATCATCATCATCATCTTCTGACAAAATACTGGACAACGCAACAGTTGGATAATATTATGTGTTATTAACCACCCCCCCCCCCTCCCCCACTCTCCCCGTGTGTGCATAATCATAAATTTTACTTTGTTAATTCATTTGGAATTTTAATTAATAAAAAAAAACTGATGTAGTACACACACACACACAGTACACACGAGCATTAAAAATTACCCTTTTTAACATAAATATAATAATTTAAAATTTTTTTTTATTCCTATATATATAGTTACTAATCAAATTTACTAAAAAATATTAAAAATGGTTGATCGTCCAAAACGTCCTTTATCAGCATACATGCTATGGCTCAACGAAAACCGTGAAGCGATCAAAAAAGAAAATCCCGGTATTAAAGTAACCGAGATTGCTAAACGCGGTGGAGAATTATGGAGAGGATTAAAAGATAAATCGGTAAGTTTATCATATATATATATATATATTCATTTATGTTAAATTTCTTTATTTATTTTTTAATTTTTTTTGTCTTCTCTCTAAGGAATGGGATCAAAAAGCAATTGAAGCGAAAGATCGATACACTAAACTAGTTAAAGAATTCGAGGCAAATGGTGGTACAAAAGATTCTGGCACCAAGAAACGAGGCAGTGGTGGAAAAGGTGGCGGTGCTAAAAAAGCGCCACCAAAGAAAACCAAAAAGAAAGCAGAGTCTGAAGATGATGAATCTGGAGAAGAGGAAAGCGATTGATGATTGAAAAATTGAAATGGTTGACAATTCCCAAAAAAAAAGAAAAAAAGATATGCACTTTATTGTGGTGTATATTTTTATTGTTTATTGATATTGTCTCATCGTTTCGATATAATTTTCACATTTTATTTTTAATAATAATAATAATTACGTATATAATTAAAAAAAAAAAAAAAAAAAAAAAAAAAAACATTTTTTATTTCCAAAAAAAAAAAAGAAAAAAAGATAAAAAAAATATTTATTACAATTATTTTTTTTAGTTTTTTTTTTTTTTTTTAGTTTTTATAATTATAAAAAGGGAAAAAAAAAAATAACTGAAACAACTCTTTCATTTTTTTTTTTTTCATTTCATCAGAATTTTTTGGATATTCTTTTATTTATTTATTTTTTTTTTTTTTTGTTAAAAAATTAATAAAAATAATAAAAACAAAAGAATTATAATCAAAATACAAAATTTTTTTTTTCCATTTAAAATTAAATTAACAACCAAAATTCCTTCTTTTTTTTTTTTTTTTTTTCTTTTGTGTTACAACAACAAAAATAAAATTAAGAAAATTGTATTTTTACAACACACCCCTTAAAATAACAAACAAAAAAAAAAAATACACAAACATCTTTGTTTTTAAATAAATAAATAAAATATAAGATTAAAAAAAAATAAAATAAAATAAAAATAACACAAATTTTAATAGAAATTTAAATAAATAAAAAAAAAAACAAAAACAAAACAAAACAAAACAAAACAAAAAAAAAAAGAATAAAGTATTAAGAAAAGAATATATTAATCAATTTTTTTTTTTTTTTTTTGTTAATTTTTATTAGTTAATTTCAGGGGTATTAAAACAAATTTTTTTTTTTTTTTTTTATCTTAATTTAAATACAATTAATAATTTTTCACACCGTTTGGGGGGGGTTTTTTTTTTTTAGTGTGTGCGTGTTTTTGTGTATGTGCATGTCTATATTTTTATGTTTTCTAAAATCTGATTTATGTTTTTTTTTTTTTTTCTAATTTTTTCTAATTGTAAATAGAAATTTAAGATATCCATTAAATATTAAACAGTTTCATTAAAAAAAAAAACAATAAGTGAATTAAATTAAATTAATAATATAGATCTTAAAGAATATATAATTGCAAAAAAAAAAAAATAAATATAATAAATATGTCAATAAAAATAATTTTTTTTTTTTTTTCTACAAATATATATTATTAATATTTTTATTTCCTATTCCATTTTTATCATAATCAAAAAACAAAAATAAATAAACGATAAACAGCAGATCAATTACACAAAAAAAAAAGAAATAAAAAAAAGAAGGAATCCATTAAAATTTTATTCAGAAAATACAAATCCCCTGTGTGTGTGATTGCTGCCGGCTACCTCTTTATTAACAAAAAATACATCTTGGAACCTCTTCTTTTTTTTTTTTTTTGTTTGATGTAATCCATTTAATTTATTATTTTCAATTCTATAACCGTCGTAAAAAATTTTAAGTTTTAAAAATACAATTTATATAAATACTGTAATACTACAAAAAAAAAAAAAAAAAAAATGGGTGTCAGGTGGTTGAAATTAATTAATTTACCTGTACCTGGTAGAAATTATTAGCATAAAAAAAATCATTAATCATATATTAAAAATTTATAAAAATGAGTAGAATCGCGTGAGTAAATGTTTTTTTTTTTTTTTGGTTTGTTTTTAACTTAAAAAATTAAATTATATTATAATAAGTACAAATCAACACAACAAAAACGAATAAAAAAAAAAAATTAAAAATTTTAAATAACCGAATTAAAAGTGTAATAAAAAAAAAAATTTTAATTAATTTTTCCAAATAACAAGTAAATTACAGTTTTCTTTTTATTATTATTATTATCCGCATCTTTTTCGCATTCCTTTTTTTGTTTTTTTTTTTTTAAATTATATATTTGAATTAAAAAAAAATTTATATACGCAGACTTTTATTTGTACTTATTATTATTATTATTATTATTTTATATCCACACATTTATTAAATAAATATATATATTATTAAGTAATGAATATATAATAATAATAAAATAAAATAAAATTAAATAAATGTAAACAAAAAAAAAAAAACAAAAACTATACAAATTCAAATTCAAATTATCTGTGAGTATTTACACTATGCTCTATATAATAAATACACACCTGCTGCACTCGCGCAATGGCAATTATTAAATATGCAATAATTATGGAAATGTTAATACGGAATAAATCCTTAAAGGATATTTTTTAATTGAATTATTTACATTTCTGGATGAGGAGGAACGCACTTAATTTTAATATACGCAATGATCTTAAAAATTTACTGTTTTATGGATCAATTCGCAAACAAATCACCCGGCCATAAACGTCGCTAATAATATATAAACAATTTTGAATTGGGTATTTGGGTAATTTTCATTATTATTGTTGTAATTCGTTAATTTAATTTAATTTTTCAAAAATAAATCCTTAATTTGCCTTGTGTGTGTGATGAATAAAAACCGTAAATTCTGGTGCTTTTGGAAAAAAAATTGTGTACTGGCCCATGGGAGGATCGAACTCACGACCTTCGCGTTATTAGCACGACGCTCTAACCAACTGAGCTAATGGGCCACATGCATTTCAATATTTTAAAATATCAAAAACCTATATTACGAATTATTCTTTTTATATAATAATAGAATATTTATTTATTTATAGCAGCAATTGAAGAAGATATAAATTTTTGTTTTTTTATTACGTATGTCTTTTTTTTTTTTTTTTATTATTACGTATGTCTTTTCTTTTTATGGCTTTCGTTAAAGATGAATCGGATGAATAATTCGTTGAATGACACGAAGCCGAAAACGTTAAGATATTTGTGTTTTTTTTTTTATCGAAAAACGATAAGAAATGAATATAGTTTTTGTGTGCAAAGGAGATGGGAAAACATTGCGCAGCAAACGTTGGTACAAGACAAGACAAGAACAAGAAGAAATTAAGTATATAGAAATGAATTTCAACGAGCGAGCGGCTGATAATTTTTTTTAATATATACGAACGAAATGAACATATACGAAATATTCAGCCATTGAGGTTGTTTGACGAACCAACGCCGCCACACCATCAATCATCATCATTTATTTATTTTATTTCACTCTAGTTTTTTTTTTGTGATTTGCATGGTTTTGCATGCAATTTTAATGTTTTAAATTGAATTATTGTTGTATAGTGATGAAAATTAGTGAATTATTTTATTAATTATAATAATAATAATAATAATAATAATAATAAAAATAATTAAATTTAATTTACAGTTTTTATTTTGTTTGTAAAAGTTTTTTTTTTTTTTTTGTTTTTTATCAAGTACTGTTTTTTTTTTTACTATACTGTCTGGTTCCGTCGCTGCTGCTGCTGCTGCTGCTACTCTACTACTGTTGTGTGCGTGTGCGTACATGGTGTTTTTTGTATTCTATTCTGCACATTGATTGATTGTTTTTGCATAATATTAAAAATATATTGCATAAAAAATAGTCGTGTGAAAAAGTGAAAGCAAAATAAAAAAAAAAAAAACTCGTCTCTACGGTACGGGTATTGATGATGTAGTTCAAGTCTGTATAGAGTGTAAAATAATTGTAAAGACGAATTTTGTTTTTTTTTTTTTATTTTTTTTTTATATCATTTTTTATTCTTATAAACAATTATTTATTTAAAATAATACATAAATAATTTTAATTAATATCACAAATTTATAGTGCCAATTTTTAATGGTTTTTACATTAAAATAATAATAGTTAATGATAATTTTTTTTGGATAGTTGTAATTTAAAAAGAAAAGAAAAAAATTAAAAAAAATGGATTCGTAAGTATTTTTATTTTTTTTTTTAATTATATTTATTTGATTATTAATTTGATTATTTATTGGATGAAAATTGATTTTAGAATTCGCTTTGATTTGATAAGTATTTTGAATGGGAAATTAAATTTAATTTGGGTTTTTTTTTTTTTTTATATTCGTATTTTTGTATAGAAGGATTTTTTTTTTTACATAACCTCATTTTTTTTTTTTTTTTTTTTACTTTTAAAAAGGATATATGAAATTTTATTCAAAATTTATGATTTATTTATTTATATAATAATTTTTAATCTTATTTATATAATAATTTTTAATCTTGTTGTGTTTTTTTTTTGTGTGTATTCACAAATTTCAGGCTTAATGATGAATGTGAATCATTGGAAGCTATTTTAATGGATGAAGTAAAGATTATAAGAAATTCTGAGTAAGTTTTTATTTTATGTATGCTTATTTGTAAATTAAATTATCGGGGACAGGTTTTTTTTTTGCACGGTTTTCCAAATTGCGATTAGAAATAGATCGTTTCCTTAGAATTATCCTGAGAATCATTATATTATATTATTATAAAAAAGCTATGCTGTTATATTGTTATTTAACATCTCGCAAAATAACAGGATCTATATCTTGCCATTTAAAACAAACATTCTCTATATATATATAGCTATATTATGCTATTAAAAGAAAAAAATCTCTAGAGAGTTGTATAAAAATATACCTTTGATAATACATAAACAATTATAGAAAATTTTATTGATTAAACATGGAACAAGATTAAATAGCAAAAAAATATAAAAAGGATATATTAAAGATTTTTCGTCCTTGTGTATAATATATACATTATCATATCTCCTTTCATCCGACGACGAACTCTTACAGCATTTCTTTAATATATATTTTATATTACCCTTTTATATTTTGATTTCATTCATTATTTATTATCATCTTCTGTTGTTGTTCTATTTTTTTTTTGATATGACAACGACGACGACGAGGACGACGAAGACAAGACGACGACTACGGTGACGGTCGGTCATTCACCTCCTTTTTTTATTTTTTTTTTTTTTATATTGCAAGGATATTTTTTCTTAAAAATTTTCAATTGTATTTCATATGGTTTTTTTAATCATTGAGCATTGAGTTGTATTGTATTTAATTTCTTATATCCTCCGATCCGGTTATCAAAATCAAGATGAACCCCTCATTGAATTCTGAACCTTATATTTTGGTTTTAGACTCTTTTATTGCTTTAAATTATGGTTTGTTCTGACTGCGGATTCTGTTACTGTTACACAAACACAGATAAATGTTAAAGCCTGTGAATTGAAAAAAAAAAAAAAACAAATCAAAATTGTAATAGTTTTACCCTATATTCCTTATTTTATTTTATTACCATCTGCACTCTGCAAGGTCATTCACCTTTCTACTACTATATATTAAGGATATATTCAAACGGGATATTTTTCCTTTTTTCTTTAATATATTTATACAAATTTTTTAATGATCTCTCCGCTATCCCTCTCTCTGATTGTTAAAATTTTAGTTTATAATAATATTTATTATTTTAGTAATGCTGTGGAATTAATTGAAGCGACAGTATTTCCAAAAGTCGGTGAAAATATTGAACATAAATATGTATGTATAACGTTACAAGTAATACCAACGGTTGGCTATCCAGATGTTATACCAAAATATCAATTGAAAAATTCCCGTGGTTTAGACGATCAAAATATTAATCGATTACAGCAGAAAATTGATTGTAAATTACAAGCGTCCATCGGTGTACCCGTTGTATTCGATTTAATTAGTATTATTTGTGAACATTTAACAGAAAGTAATGTACCAGATGAAAAATGTGCAATTTGTTTGTATGGTTTTAAAAAGGGTGATTCATTTACGAATACAAAATGTTATCATTATTTTCATAATTATTGTTTGGCACGTCATTTAAATGCCAGCGAATCGAATTATTATGAAGAAATGGAACCCCTACCAACATGGCAAAAAAATATTCATCCACCGTATGGGGTAAATATACGCGACAACTTTTTTTTATGTATTTATAACTCCTTATTTTTATTTTTGGGAGTATGGCATTAATTCTTGCGGTTTTCAAAGAGTGGGCGTTACTAAGAGTATTATTTATTTCGCGTCGTTTTCATCCGTGACTATATTCATTTGAAAGCGCGTCTTTTTCAGTATATATGACATTTGATTGAAGCGTAAACAACATTCTCATTTTCTATTCATTGGAACATGTCGAACTTTGTGCCAGAAAAAGTGTTTTTGCGGAGTTCTTCTTCTTCATTACTTTAACATTAAGAAAAGTGCTACCGAAAGTCATCGTATTTTAATAGAGGTTTATGGTGGCCATATGCTCTAGCTGAAAGAACGTGCCAGAAGTGGTTTTTTACGGTTTAAAAGTGGCTTAGATTCAACGTAGAAGACGATGAACGACCCGGACAGCCAAAAAAATGATGAAGATGAAAAATTGGAGGCATTGCTTGATGAAGATGCGTGCGAAACGCAACAAATTCTTGCAAAATCATTGGAAGGTGAGTAAGCAACTGTTTCCAGGCGTTTAAAAGCATCGGGATTCATCCAAAATCTTGGAAATTGGGTGCCGTATGAATTAAAGCCAAGAGATATCGAACGCCGATTCTGCATGTCGGACATGTTGCTTCAACGCCACAAAAAAACAAGTAATTTTTGCATCGGATTGTCACTGCGGTGATGAAAAATGAATTCATTACGATAAACCAAAGCGCAAGAAATCGTATGTGAGCGTGCCCGGCCAACCATCAACATCCACGGCAAAGCCGAATAATCCATGGTGACAAGGTAATGAATGCTCTGTATTTCAGAAGAGATCTAAAGGATGTGTTGTATTATGCGAGCTGTTGAAATCGGGTCAGACGATCAAAAAGGGGACCTCTACCGAACACTATTAATTTGTAGTTTGAAGAGAGCGATTGCGGCCAGAAAACGACCAGACCGATATGCAACCAGGCACGAATCCATAATTTTCCATCATCCAACAACGCTCGGTCACATGTTTAAAGACCGCGGTTCAAAACTATTTTGGAAAACAGTGGGTGGGAAGTTCTACCACGCACTCGCCTTATCCCAGACCCAGACATAGCCCCTTCTGATTACTACTTGCGTTCAGATCAATCTAGAATGCCCTCACCGCGGAATACGCTTCACTTCAGAACAGAGGGTATCAAAATCAATTGGCTCGATTCGCGTTCTTCACCACCGGAGCCGGAGAAGTTCTTTCTTTTTTTTTTTGATGGAATCCACAAACTGCCAGAATGACATGGGCAAATGCTGTAGCTTCCAATGGACACAATACTTTGATCATTGATTGTATAACCATTTTTACACAAGCGAGCCTTAAATTTCGTTACAAAAAAAAACGCAAGAATTAATGCATACTCCCAATATCTTAACTTAATAAAATTACAAAACTATTTATTTTTTCTTTAATATACATCATTTAATTTAGTTTATTTAATCATTTTTAAACCCATTAGCCTTGCTGTCCCGTTTGTCGTTCGCCAATCGAACATAATTTAGAGCCATTAGAAGGTGCCGAACCACCGGCAGAATTAAGTGCAGCACCCGATTTTGCAGTGACAGCCGATCTTAAAGAATTACAAATGAAATTAAGTCAATTATATGTACGACAAAAAAGTCGTGGTGGCATAATTGATGAATCGACAATTGAAACGAAGGTGATATCAATTGAAAATAGCAGTAATACCAACAACAACAATACCAGTAATCATTATCATAGAAACAATTTCCATAGTAATAATCAAAATATTAATAGTAATAATATTGCTAATATTAACAATAGTAATAGTAATACTAATTTAAATATTGGTGGTGGTGATAATATTAATAATAATAATAATAATACTTTAAATCCTTCTACTAATAACCTAGACAATAGTAATAACAATAATCATAATAATAATCATACTAATATTAATGAAACAAAACAAACAATTGATATGATGGCAAGTGTTGTTAAGAATCGATCCTTACCATCCATCGATAGTAAAATACAAAATAAATCACAACAAAATAATCAAAAACATTTCAAAAAGGAAATCATAGAGACATCAAATGAACAAAACATTTTAAACACTGATTCAATTCAACCACAACAATCTTCACCTTCACCTTCACCATCGCCGCCTCCTCCTGCAGTTCCCGTTTCTATTCCTTCTACTACTTTATCTCCGTCTCCTACTCTATCATCACCTGCTGCTATCGCTAATGTTTCAACACCTTCGATTATTAACAACTATCAATCGTCATCGTTAAAATCCAAAAGTTCATCTTCTAATTGCAATGAACAACCAAAACAATTACAATCTAATCCTCCCTTAGATCACTCTTCAACTTTAGACTCACCTAATAATAATAATGGACAACAAGAAAAAAATCATCTAGCATTATCAACATCATCAACATCATCATCATCATCATCGTCGTCATCAGTACCAGCATCAGCTGCGTCATCATTAAAAAAATTAATCAAAGTTATAAATGCCAAGGATCAAGTACGTAATCGCACGGCAATTGAAACTGTACCAAAATGTCCAACATCAATTGAGCCATTTCGTTCACGTGCATATAAACAGACATTGCTTAGTAATCCTCCTTGTCCTCCTGTTCCTCCTGCTCCCGGTCAACAAATTCCAAATTCACAATTATCAAAACCATTTAAATCACCATTATTGGAAACACCATCATCATCATCATCATCATCATCATTCTACAGTTATCATCATCAGCAGCAACAACAACATCTCAGTTTAATGTTATCAAAAATGAATATTAATAGCAATGGAAATAATCGATTAAATACTACAACTACTATTGCTGGTGCTGCCGCTTCACCTCATCATCCACAAACCACAAAACAATTGCTTAGCAAACAACATATTACGGCGACAGCGACAGCGACAACCACCATATCATCATCATCATCATCATCACAACAACCACTGTCGTCGTTGTCATCATCATCCTCATTATCATTATCATGCTCAACAGTGCACTCAAATCATCACCATAATTCATCCACCCCTTTACATCAACAACAACAACAACAATATTCACATAATCGATTTCATTCTATTCCTGTGATAATTCAACAACAAAATCAAATTCCAATGCAACCACAAGTTGTTCAATCACAACAACAACAACCCCTGCAACAACAACAACATCATTTTAATCAGCATCTTCATCATCATCCGCATCAACAACATCCTGTACAGCCAACAGTAATTAATAATCCAATGCATAATAATAATAATACATCACAACATCATCAATTTATTCCTCAATATATTCCACAATCAATGATTAATCCAAATATTCCATCCGTATCCAATTCGATGAATCAATTACCCGTATCACATGCTCCCGTATCCCATAATCAATCTCTTCCCTATCCTAATTCTATAATGGGTGCTAATCCTGTTCTTCCATCTTCTACTGGACATCATCCATCGAGTGCCGCCGCCGTTACCCCAATACATGATCAATACATTCATATTCAACCATCTGAATTATTTAATAATTATGCAATGCATCCGAATTTTATGGTTATAAATAATGTAAAGAAATTTAATGATGATGAACAGAAACAACAACAACTGTATCAACATCAACAACAGCAGCTTCAACATCAACATCAACAACAGCATCAACATCAACAACAGCTTCAACAACATCAGTCACAACAACAAAATGCTTATTTACAATATGTTCAACAACCGAAAATACATCATCAACAATTACAATCACCACAAACAATAAATGGACAACTTCAACATCATTTTCAGCAATCTCAATATCCGGAACAACTCCAACATCCGCCGCAATCTCAACCAAATTCGCTGCAACTCCAACATCCGCAGCAACTGCAACATCCGCAACAACAATATTATTATTCTAATGAATTAGCTGCTAGTAATATAAATAGTAATAATGGTATTGGTGGTGGTGGTGGTCATGTTATTGATAGTAATAATAGTTATATTGGTCAACACATTTATTACGCTAATAATAATAATAATAATATTGCTAATGCTAATGCTAATAATAATTCTATTAATGCTAATACTGCAAATATTAATATTAATATTAATAATAATAATAATAATAATATTCTTGGGAACTTTCCCACTCCTAGCAGTAATCATACAATACCAAATGATGTTATATATTTTACAGCAAATCAACAACAACAGCATCAACATCATCCACAACAACATCAACATCAACAACAACAACATCATCATCCACAAATGGGCTATCAAAATATGTATCAATATGATGTGAATAATTTAAATACTGCTATTTCAATTTCATCGGCTATTTCTACTAATACTGCTGATTGTAGTAACATCAGCAGCAATAGCAGTATCAGCAACGGTGCTGGTAATCAATCACAACAACAACAACAACAACAACTTAATCATCAACAACAACAACAACAACAACAACTTAATCATCAACAACAACACTGGCAACAATCTCAATCTCAAAAATCTCAATCACACACAACATTTAATGGAATTGGCGGCGCTACAGGAGGTAATGGTAGTGGAAATGGTGGTTCTTCTATTCGACGACCGACACCACAAACACCAACACCACCACCACCATCAAATCGATCAAATTCAACAACCGTTCGTAATAATGGCAATCAAAATTATAGTAATAATCGTCAACATTCAAATTATCCAAAAGATTCGATGATGGTGATGATGAATGGTGGTAATAATAATCATTTGATCAACAATCAACATCATCAACAGCCGCATCATCATCAAAATCATCAACAACAACATCATCATCATCAAAATCAACAACAACAACAACAACAACAACAGTTTAATCCAAGACAACAAAATCCAAGATGACAATTGATGGTATCATCCGCATCCACGACAACATATAATGTTTATAATAATATAACAGTATTTTAATTGTTGTAATTAATTCATAGTAGAAAATTTTTTTTTTTTTTTTTTGTATTACCACATTCATTGATTGATTGATTGATTGACTTGTCAACTTCTTATAAAAAAAAATCCACAAACAAAATTTGGAAATCAAATCACAGTTTTTTTTTAATCTGTTGTTTTAAAATTACCCTTAAAAGTAAAATTTTTTTGTTAAATGTTTGATTTTTTCTTAACAATATTTCGTAATGTTTAATTATTACCTAATCGTTTTGATTTTTACTATATAATAATTTTGTTTTTTGTATTGTTTTGTCTTGTTGAAAGTCTTGAATATTACACAAAATTATTATAATATTTGTTTTTATCATTCATTAATTAATTAATTGATTAAAATTGAAAAAAAAAAAAACGTAAAAAATGTAAAAAATAAAACAAAACTTTTCAATTTTCCTTTCTTCAATCAAACATATTGAGGGGGGAGGAGGTTTGATGGGCTTAAAGTTAAAGAAGTTGAGATTCAAAAAAAAAAAAAGAAAGAATTAATTAATTTATTTATTTATTTTTACATTGAAACATTTTATTTATAATTAATTAATAATTAATCATATATTTATTTTTAATTTCTTTGTTTTGTAGAGGTTTTATTTTTTATTTAATTTTTTATTTTGAATAGCCCCGCAATAAAAACAGGGAAACAACTACACAAAATAATTTATTATTGATTGTGTTTGATAACAAGAACACAAAAAAAAAGGGGCTGCCCGATTTGATACGTTTAAAATTTTGTTCTTCGATCAACCCAAAAGTGATAAAAAAAAAGGGCAGATTTCAATGGGCAGATTACAAACTTCATTCATTCAGGCAGAAAAAAAAAACCCAAAACCCAAAAAAAAAACGGTTATTTACTGCCTGAATCAAATAAGAAATTGTCTTCCATTGACAAAAACTTAAAGATGCTAATTTCATCTTATCAAGCAAGATTCTTCCATTTAATGAACGAATTGCAATCGATTGAACGATGAACAAATCACATGTTTAAATTTGTTTGGATTTTTCATCATTGAAGTTTGAATTGAATAACCCATCGGATTACGCATTACAAATTCAAATTTAATCAAATCATTTTTTTCCAAGATCACTTACAAATACTTAAAATTATTTCTTAATTGTTAATAAAAACAAAAAAACCAAAAATGCACAAGACGATCCTTCTCCATGATCGTGTCGTTCCTTCTCCATTCGCTCCTTTCAAACCTTCATCAAAAAAAAAAAAAAACCCAAATTATTAGGGAGTTTAACAAACAAAAACAAAAGTTTGGGGGTTGGGTTGAAAAAAAAAATGAAAGAAAAACAAAAACAGTCTATTTCTTATCATCTTTTTTTAATTGAATTATTTTATTATTAATATATAAAAATTAAAAAAAAAAAAATTTAAAGATATTATTAAATAATTAATTAAATGTAATTTATTAATATAAATATAAAAATATAAAAAAAAAACAAAAAAACATTCCTAGTCAGAATTTTATTAATTATTTTATTGTTTTTTTTTTTTTTTATAATTTTGAATGATTTTGAAAGAATTTAAAATAGAATATAATTTTTTATTTTTATTAATTTAAACTATTAAAATTATAATTTATTAATAATTTATTTTAATATAAAAATTGATTGATATTATAATTATTTAAAATTGAATATTTAATTTATTAAAAAAAAAAAAAAACAATTAAAAAAAATGACAATGAAAAGAATTTTGATGGAAAAATTAATTAAATGACGTCGGTGTCGTACTTGGACGGTTCTTTGGACGGCACTGTCGGTATTTAATATTAAATTAATTAATTATTTATTGAAATTATTTGAATTAATTTTTTTTGTCATTCTTTTGCTAAAAAAAAAAATATAGTAAATAATAAATTAATTGTTTTTTATTATTTATATATTTATTTATGTATAATTTTTTTTTTATTTGGTTTTAATTTATATTAAATTAATTTAACAATAATAATTATAATAATTCATTACTATATATAATAATTCAAAAAAAAAATTTAGTCACAATTAATTGAAAATTTATAAAATAAATTAATTAAATTAATTAAATTAATATATTAATTGTATAATTAATATATATAGAAAAAGTTTTTATGTGTGGAATGTGCAATTACTGTTTTTTTTTTTATTTAAGGTGATCAAAATTAAATTAAGTATGATAAATTAAAAAAAAAAAAAATCTACTAAGGATTGAATGGAGGAGGAGGAGAAGGAGGAGGAGAACTTCAAAAGATCCTCAAAATTTTTTCAACATGAAAAAGAAACCATTCCAATGAATAAGAAACCATTCCATATAAGGAAAATACCCTTGTTTATAAAAAAAAATGTCTTCTTAACTATAATTAAATAATAATTTATTAAAATTAAGGCAAAAAAAAAAAATTAATTTTTTTATCAAAAAAAGTGAAAAAATTGGAAAAAACCATTTTTTTCTCAATACACATTTATCCTTTTAGGAGATGACAGGACAATGTAAAATTGAAAAACATTTGTTTTACCATTTTATAAAAATTGGACAAATTCAATGAATTATGGATAATTGAAATTTTCCAAAATTTCCCCATAGACTCAACTTTGGGCCGTCACTGTACCTAAACCATTCGGGTTATTCGATCCCGGTGACCGGCAAAAGACATCAAATATCCTTTATTTTAATCGTCCATATGCGCCCCATTGATTTACGCATTGGTTCACTATGGAAGTAACCTTTGAAGATCCCTGAAAATTCCATGATTTTCAATGTTAAAGAAAAATCTTCAATTTTCATTGGAAAATACGGAAAATAATTTTAAATGAAAGGTTAATCTTTGTCCTTTTCAAAGATGTGCGAAAATTTAAAATGAAGCAATTCCTTCCTATTGTAATCCATAGTGGAATTGAGGTCTGTTGGGGATTACCAAAATTTCATTACTGCCTGCTGGTCAAACCAGTTGATCAATATTCATGGGACTTGGATCAATCGAAAGGTAATTTGATAATCTTTCAAACATTCTGGGTGGTTTTACATCTGCCAGAAGAAAATGCAAAGTTATAATGGTTTGAAAATGAGGAAAAATCTAGTTTTTACAATCAGATTATGAGTCACCTAGTCCATCTACAGAGTTCCGATTTATGGAAAAGATGTTTTAAGGGAAGGTCTATAATTGTACAAAATTTGGTTGGGCTAGGACGAAGTGAAAAAAAAAATTACAAGAGTTAACTCTTGTATTTTTCAGATCAAATTTTAGCAAAAAAAAAAAAAGCAAAAATTTATTTTTTCACTTTTCTTTCTATACTTTTTTTTATTTTGTATTGTTTTTTGGATCTGCTGCTGCGATGTTTGGTGGTGTTGAAGAAAATCTTTATTGTTGGTGGTGTGATTGATGATCACACAACAACCCATCGGAATCGAATCGATTTTCATATAAAAATGGCAAGCCACTTTACCAACTCTGCCACACGAACATACAATTAAATTTATCATGAATTCTTGATCATATTATATTATCGGTTGGTAAAAGGGGTAAATCACTTCAATTGTTAATTTACGGGCTTTTATCCAAAAGTATTATAAATGTTTTTTTTTTTTTTTAAAAAGGTTTTAGGATTAGAAATTTGCAAATAGGCGAATAAAAAAGTTTTCAAAAATGAATTTGAATTTGACAAATGATTTTTTTTTTAAAATTCATTTTTTTTATAGTAAAATTTTTGTTGTGTCATTTCTCATCATTTCATTTCCCTGTTTTGAATTTCATCGTTTTTTTTTGGTTTTCAATTCAAAATTCAAATCGCATTTCAAATAAATCTTCAATCTTGCCGCTTATTGTTAAAATTGTTTTTTACATGATTAAATTGAAGAAAAAAATTATAAACAATTGATTTTAATTTTGAATTGGATTAATTAATTATTTATTATTATATTTTGCTTATTTTTCTTAACAACAAACAAAATTCCGCATAGTGTAATTATATAGTTTTGGCCGTGTGTTTGTGTGTGTTGGAATTAAACACGCCGGTTAGTTTCGGAGGAACTTCCTAGCAAGTTTGTATACATGTTATTTTTTTTTTATGTATATACATTGATTAAATGAAAACCAAACCAAACCAAACCAAACCAACCATCAGCAACCACTTGAAAATGAAAAAAACAGACCGATAAAAAAAAAATTTGTTCCCGATCGAATGTTGATGCGGTTAACTGTTTTATTTTTATATCGTTTAAAGAAAAACTCTACGGAATGTCATCGTTTGCTTACCGAAGCATATATGGTCGTAAATGTGCACCACCCAAAAAAGAATGTGAACAATTGTATAAACAATTTGAAAATAATAATTTTGATGTATCCATTGCTGGTGGTGGTGGTGGTGGAAGTGATGGTGTTGATGGTGATGGTGGCAATTAGGGATTTTAAAATCGCTGGGTTTTTTGCACCAATTTTCATCTCGATAAATATTTTATAATATATGTGTATATGTAACTACTGAATGTAAATAAAAGGCAGAAATGATCCAAAAAAAAAAAAAAAACCAAGTGGGAATTGATGCTACCTCTCTATTGCTATTGCTTCCCGTTGTTGCTATATTCAAATTCCATCATCATCATCTTGGTCATCAATATAACATTTATTTTTAATTACTCTGTTTTTATGTTTATATTTTATATGTACATTTGTTTTTTATTTCTTATTATTATTATTATGAATTAAAAAATTGTAAATCAAAATTAAATTTAATAATAATAATTGTATTTTGTTTGTGGTCAGAGAAGTAAGGTTGATAGGATGAGGAAGAGGAGGAAGGTAATTGGATACGGTGATAAATATAAATATAATAGGGATAATTAAAATGGGGCAGAATTTTTTATAAATTATTTTACACCCGTTTGTAATGTATACAAATTATGATAGATTCCCTTTAATCCGAGTAAATCCTTATGGGATCCCTGTTCAACCACCTGTCCTTCGTGCACCACAAATATAACATCTGAATTGACAATGGTCGTCAGTCGATGGGCTATCGTAAGGCATGTACGTCCTTCACTGGCCGCATCCAATGCTGCCTGTACCACCTTTTCACTTTCCATATCCAATGCTGACGTTGCCTCGTCCAACAATAATATTTTTGGTTTACGTATAAGTGCACGGGCAATGGCAACCCGTTGCTTTTGACCACCCGATAATTGGGTACCCTTATCACCCAATCGTGTTTCATATCCCTAAAAACAAAAACGGATCAGAGAAATAAACGAATGAAAGAATGCCACAAAAAACCATCATTTATCTTTACATACCAATGGTAATGTTGTTACAAAATTATGGATATTCGCCTGTTTGGCCGCTTCAATCACATCGGCACGTGATATTTCACGTGAATTATCACCGTATGCAATATTTTCGGCTATCGTACGATCGAATAGCGATGGTTCTTGTGATACAATGCCCAATTGTGAACGTAAATTGGTTAATGTGACGGCTGTAACATCACGATCATCAACGGCCACATAACCATTTGTTGGATCATAATAACGCATTAACAATTGCATACACGTTGATTTACCACAACCGGATGCACCGACAAGTGCAACCGTTTGTCCTTGGATTACACTCAAATTTAAACCTTGCAACACTTGAGACGATGGCCGTGATGGATAAAAAAATTCTGCATTATAATAGGTTACATTACCGTATGCTTCCCAATTACGATTTTTCTCGTCCAACGGATACGGATCTTGTACCTTTGGTTCACGTTGCAATAATTGATTTATTTTACCGGCGGCTGTAATACCCTTTTGGAAATTCGGTGCATACGCAATGGAATTTGCAATCGATACACTGCCCATAATCAATGCTTGGGTTACACTGAATGAATGAAAATTATAAATTAAATGAATTCCAAGAGATGATAACATGATGACAAATTGAAAAAATTGCTTACATAAATACGGTAGCAATGGGTAGACCTTCCGTTGACACCAAATGACCACCGTACATCATACAGGCGGCATACGCAAAAAACCATAATGATCGTGCAATACCATAAACAAAACCACGATAATGTGTTGCTCGTTTGGCGCTACGCATTGACGGTTCCAAATGATCCATATACATTGAGTAAAACATTTTTTCACGTCCCAACGAGACAACCGTACGTATATTTGATATAACCTCAACGGCTACCTTTGTTGATTTTTCCAATGCTTTGCCATTACCCAAATTATGTTGTTCCATTAGTTTAATTTCCATGTACGAGGCAACCAATAGGAATGGGGCAAATGCTAATGCAACAAAACCTAAACGCCATTCATAGTACATACCGATGCCGATACTCAATACTAATGTGGAAGCCGATGATAAAACTGTACCGATACGTTGTCCGGTGGCTCCTTGTACAGCCGCTGCATCCGTTGATAAACGAGCACATAGCGTACCGGTACCATTTGCTTTGTCATCAAACCAACCAATATCTTGTTTTAACATTGCCGCAAATGCCCAAGCTCGTACACGTTCCGTTAAAATTTCACCGGCAACACCAAATGACCAAATCTATTACGAACAAAAAAAATAAATACATAATAAAATATATAAATTCACAAATAATAGTTGCGTTCCGTTTAATTGTCGGGAGTAAATAAGAGTAATAGAAAAGAATAGATTTTTCTACGCTGAAATACTCCGTACTATAGCAAAGAATAGTTTGGTTCGGAGTAGAAAAAATCTACTCTTTTCTAGTCTTACCTAATCCTGGCAATTGAATGGAACGCAAACTAATATTAAAATATATACCGTATATATTGAATCGAAAGCAAGATTTACCTGTAAAAATGTTGCCACACCGATAACAATACCAATGATAACAAATGCCAAACTATAAACATTTGTTTGTGACCGTACATATTCAGGATCGGGATTTGCCAGTACACCAACAACTTCACCGAATACAATGGCAAACAATGGCATTGCACCGCCCATCACAATTGAACATACCGAACCAATTGTTATGTACGGCCATTCCGTTTGATTCCATTTCATTATCTTAAATATTGATATTGATTCATGTTTTTTATTTATTTCATTTTCATCATCCACTAAAATATCAATTGCTTTATCATCTTCATCGTACGTATCCAACATTGTCGATTTATTTGCATCATTTATTTCCAAATGACCATCTATATATATATATATATATAAAAATGTATCTTGATTAATTGTTTAAATCTTTAAAATAAACAATAATACTAACCTCTTTCGGTTGATCCCGTTTGTGATGTCACCAAATCATAATAATGTCCTTTTTTAACAATTAAATCCTTATGATTGCCCTCTTCAACAACACAACCATCTTTTAGTACAAAAATTTTATCAGCATTACGAATCGTTGATAGACGATGTGCTACAATAATTGTTGTACGACCTTCACTAGCCTATATTGCAATTTATGGTTACAATTTATAGTATTATTATTGAAAATATTATCAAATTTAAAAAACAAACCTTTTCCAATGCCATTTGTACTTTTTTTTCACTAGCCGTATCCAATGCGGATGTTGCCTCATCCAACAATAATATATCTGGATTACGAACAAGGGCCCGGGCAATTGCAATACGTTGTTTTTGACCACCAGACATTTGTGCGCCACGTTCACCCACCAATGTATTATAACCTTGTGGTAAATTTTGTATAAAATTGTGGGCATTTGCTGCTTTGGCCGCATCTTCAATTTCTTTTTTCGTTGCATTTTCATTACCATACCGGATATTCTCATAAATTGTCGTTCCAAAGAGTACGGGTTCCTGACCAACGGTTCCAATTCGTGAACGTAACCAATTTACATTTAATGTTTTTAGGTCACGTCCATCTAAAATCACCTCTCCATTTTCAGGATCATAAAAACGTTGTATCAATTGAATACACGTTGATTTACCACAACCGGACGATCCAACTAATGCAACCGTTTCACCTTTTCGTATTGTTAAATTTATACCTTGTAATACTTTAACATCCGGACGATTTGGATAATTAAAATGAATATTTTTAAATGTTAAATTGCCATTGCATTCCGTGGGACGTTCACCGATATTCGCAATCGGGTCAATTATTGGCTGCTGATCGATAATACTAAATACTTTTGCGGCTGCCCCCTTTGCAATGCCAAACGATTCGATAAACGGTGATGATGCACCTAAACTCATAGCACCCATCATTACGGCAAAGAATACCTAGCAAAGAATAAAATAAAACCAAAAATTAATGTAAAGAAAACCAAAAAATGGTTACCAAAAAAAAACCAAGTTCTATTCAAACCGTAAACATAACACCGGGCGTATACACTTGTTCGTATTCCGGTAATAAATTATGTTCTAAGACTAAACCGACACCATACCAAAATGCTAATGCATATGATGCATAAATGAAAAACCATAAAAGGCCAAATCCAATCCCGGACCAAAATGCTTTTTTAATATTTATTGTTTTGGCGGCGCCCAAATTCACGGAATACCTTTGGGATTCAATTAATTGACCACTGAATGCAACCACCGTACGAATAGCACCGAATACCTCTTCAGCAATTGAACCAGCCTTTGCATATGCTGCCATTTCTTGTTTTGCCAATTTCGATGTAATCTATCCATGCATGCATATAGGGATATATTTTATAATCAATGATCGATAATTTTAAGGGAATTTCATCAATTTCTTACAAATGCAACAATACCAATGGCAATAAATGTTATTGGCATTGATGCCAAACACACTAATGCCAATTGCCAACCCAATGTTAATGCTAATATTAATGATCCTAAAAATGCTACCATAAAATGTACAAACATTACAACTTTTTCACCTAAACCATCTTCTAATTTTGTTAAATCTCTGCGGAAAACATTATTTTATTATTATTTTATTAATTAATTATAATTATAATATTAAAATTTATAATTACTCATTCATGCGACTAGCAAATTCACCACTTTGATTTACATCATACCATGCAATATCTTGATTTAATACTGAACGCATAAATGTTCCTCTTATTCTGTAAATCTAATATAATAATTCAAATTAGAGAATGCGAAAAATTACAAGACAAATTTTGAATTAAACTATTGGGACCCTGCATTATACTATGTCGATTTTTTGGCTTGAAAATGACATTTATTTGTATAACAAAATGATTGAGTACATTAACCAATATATTGGCCATCGTTAGCTATGACTTCCTACCATCTTTTAGGAAGTTTGTTGATTCCTCTTTTGAAGAACTCCTCATCTTTTGTCCCAATCCATTTATCGACCCATTTTCGCTTCAGCATTTCGAAAGGCTACACATCTGTCAGGCTGACCTGCATTGATCTGAACAAATGGTAATCAGAAGGAGCAAGGTCTGGAGAGTACGTGGGGGTGATCAAGATGATCCCAACCGTGCCTCTTTATTTTTTCCTTAACGATGTTTGCACGATGTAGTCTGGCATTGTCATCGTGCATTAAAACTTTGTGGTGTTTTCGAGCTATCAATGGTCAATGGTCAATGGTCAATGGTTTTTTAATTTTTCAATTTATTTGCCAATTCGCCCAGTTGTCGTCGATAGCGATCGCAGATGTAACCGTTTCATTCGGTTTTAACAGCAGCTCATAATACACGACACCCTTCTGATTCCACCAAATGCACAGCATAAGCTTCTGGTAATGAATATCGCGTTTTGATTGTGAAGTTGATGGTTGGCCAGGGGTTCAACATATGATGCTTTACGATTAGGGTTGTCGTAATACACCCACTCCACTTTTCTTTTTTTTCAAATTAAAGAAAGTTATTAAACTTCCCCGCAAAACAACTTTTTCAGTGTTTCATGTGTTTCGACATATTCGAAACAAAAAAAAAGCTTTGTTGTTTACACTTCAATGAAATATACTGATATACTGAAATTTATAGAGTAATGACAGACAAAAAAAAAGAAAAAAGAATATAGGTGCGGTGCGTGCTCCGATGCACACAACGCTAGTTACGCCAGCCGTTATCTAAATCGACATTTTTCCCTTCCCAATGGCAAGGTCCCAATACATTAAAAAAAAATTTTATTACCTGACTGTGAGCTGCATAATTGAATAACATAATCGATAGATAACTTGCAATTAACATTATTGCACCCAATATTGAATTTAATATTGCAAACCATGCAACTTCATCCATAAATTCGGTCATTAATCCTTCAATATCCGGTTCGGTTTCCAATAATTGACCTTTAGATACCATCGACTAAAAGAGAAAAGGGTGAAAAAAAAATTGTATAAATAATTAATAAAAATTCAATAAACAAATTAAAAAATTACTTAAAAAAAGACTTACATCAACTAAATTACCGAAAATCAATACATTTGCTGGTGTTGTTAAACCGGTCACAACTGCTCCTAATATTCCAATGAATATTAAAATTTTATCTTTTCTATTTGCAAATCGATACTGAAAAATATAATTTAAAAAATGTTAATCCAAAACTCCAACAAAACAAACAAACAAAAGGAATCATTTTAATGAAGAATATTTTACCAAAGGGAAAAAAGAGTATTCGATATTTTCTTATCATTGTCTCTGAAATGTTTCTGTCAGATGAAGCATCTAAATATCATAAACTTTGAATAGATGCCATTATACACACTAAAATTATGTGTTAAATCATTTATCCGATCTCGCTCTGATCCATAATCCATAAAAATTATTTATATAACTTTTAGGATTAAAAAAAAAAAAAGACAATCTAACGCAATAATAATTGCGGAACTAATAAAATATGAATATGAATATATGAATTTATTATTATTATTATTATGATGATGATATTTTTTTTATAAAATATCTATGATATCTATAATAATAATAATAATAATAATTTTGTTTTGTATATTTAATATACGCGCGCGATAACATAATAATTATATTACTGCGATAACATCCATATAATATTCCATATATATGCATGAAAGAATATATAATAAGCGAGGATTATTATTTATCAATGATATTAATTTTTTTTGTTGTATGTTATGTTGTACAAAAATGGGCAATTCAATGAAATTTATAAATCAATAATATATACATATGTATATTGTATATACATGTTTGTGTGTGAAATGTGAGGAGGAATTTTTTTTATCCGCGAATATATAAAATTATAATTAACTATACTCATAATTTTCAATGATAATAGTCTATTTTTTTTTTTGATCTATCTTATCGCATATAAAATATTCAATTGGCTCAATTATAATAATAATAATAATAATAATAATAATAATTAAGAGACTTAAAATAATTATAATGTTTGAATTTAGAGCAAGTATCATATATAAAGAATTAAAGGAATTATATACAAATACAAAAAAACCATGATAAAATG
Source organism: Dilophus febrilis (assembly GCA_958336335.1). NCBI lineage: Eukaryota > Metazoa > Arthropoda > Insecta > Diptera > Bibionidae > Dilophus > Dilophus febrilis. The sequence goes on along the minus strand of OY284472.1, from coordinate 9,857,573 downwards.
TTATGTTACTTACCAATTTTAAAAATGCAATTGGTTCAACTTCATCTTTTTTCTCTTCTTCATCTGGTTTTTTTTTGTCATCCGTCGAAGATGCTGCTATTGCTGATGATGGTGGTACAAATGTTCTGTTTTGGGTGTATTTTGGATTTTGAATGGATATGAGAAAAAATAAAAACAATATAATTTTTATAATTAGTATTTCAATTGAATAAAATGGAATTTATATATTATTATTATTATAAGGAATTAAGAAAATTCTATTTAGAACTTCTTTAAACATTCAACAAATTATACAGAATTTTCTTATGATTGAATTGTATAAGTAATTGAACAAAATTCTAAATGATTTACTGAGGAAAATTTTTTAATAATTTATAATGAAGAAAATTCTATTTTATTTGCTAAAGTAAATCCCCTTCAATTTGTAATGGAAATTCTGGTCAATTTGCTTTTGGAAATTCTGGATAATTTTTATTAAGAATTTCGTTAGTAAATTATAAAATAAATTATACAAAATTTCCTGAAGCAAAACTAAAAACAAATTACTTTAAGGCAAATCCGAATAATTTGTTAAGGGAAATTACTTATAATAATTTACTGAGAAAATTCTGGTTATTTTGATCAAGGAAATTATGTAAATAATTTGTTTAAGAATGTTCTGTGTAATTTACAGAGAAAACTCTGAATAAAATACTATAGGGACATTTTGTACAATTTCCTTTAGTAAACTAAAGCAGAATTTGCTCAGTAAATTAAACAGAATTTCCTCAAGTAAATTAACCAAAAGTTCCATTACAAATTAAAGGGAATTTCCTTAAACAAATTATAGTGAGGAAAATCTGAATAATTTGTTTGGGGAAAATCTGCATAATTTATACTTAAGGAAATTATACAACATTTTCAGAGGCAAATTAAAAAGAATTAACTTACGGAAATTCTGTACAAATATCTTAATGACATTCTGCTTAATGCTTGATTAAAGAAATTGTACAGAATTTGCTTAAGGAAATTCTGTTTAATTTACTGAGAAAATTCTGCTTAATTTCCTTTAATTCCTTTAATCTTTTTCAAAATTTTATAATTTGTTAAAGGAAATTCTGTACAATTAGGTAAAGGAAATTCTGTAGAATTTGTTTAAGGAAACTCCGTACAATTTCGATGAGGAAATTCTGTTTAATTACCTTAAGGAAATTCTGTATAATTTACTAGGGAAATTCTGTATAATTTACTATGGAAATTCTGTACAATTTACTAAGGATATTCTGAAGAATTTCTTTACCTCAATTATTCAATTATAAGAGTTCTCTTTAACAAATTATACAGAATTTCGTTAACTAAATTATACAGAATTTCCTTAAGCAAATTATAGCGACTTTCCTAAAGATAATTTCATTTAATTTGTGAAGGAAAATACTTATAATTTACCGAGGAAATTCTGTTCATTTTGCTTAACGAAATTCTGTATAATTTGGTTAGGGAAGTTCTGTTTAATTTGTTTAAGGAAATTCTGTTTAATTTGTTTAAGGAAATTCTGTTTAATTTGTTTAAGGAAATTCTGTTTAATTTGTTTAAGGAAATTCTGTTTAATTTGTTTAAGGAAATTCTGTTTAATTTGTTTAAGGAAATTCTGTTTAATTTGCTTAAGGAAATTCTATTTAATTTGCTTAAGGAAATTCTGTTTAATTTGTTTAAGGAAATTCTGTTTAATTTGCTTAAGGAAATTCTCTATAATTTGCTTAAGGAAATTTTCTATAATTTGCTGAAGGAAATTTTCTATAATTTGCTGAAGGAAATTTTCTATAATTTGCTGAAGGAAATTTTCTATAATTTGCTGAAGGAAATTTTCTATAATTTGCTTAAAGAAATTCTGTACAATTTCGTTAATGAAATATACAGAATTTCCTTACCTAAATTATGCAGAGTTCTCTTTAACAAATTGTACAGAATTTCCTTAACGAAATTGTACAGAATTTCCTTAACGAAATTGTACAGAATTTCCTTAACGAAATTGTACAGAATTTCCTTAACGAAATTGTACAGAATTTCCTTAACGAAATTGTACAGAATTTCCTTAACGAAATTGTACAGAATTTCCTTAACGAAATTGTACAGAATTTCCTTAACGAAATTGTACAGAATTTCCTTAACGAAATTGTACAGAATTTCTTTAAGCAAATTATAGAGAATTTCCTTAAGCAAATTGTACAGAACTTCCTTAACGAAATTGTAAAGAACTTCCTTAACGAAATTGTAAAGAATTTCTTTAACGAAATTGTAAAGAATTTCCTTAACGAAATTGTAAAGAATTTCCTTAACGAAATTATAAAGAATTTCCTTAACGAAATTGTAAAGCATTTCCTTAACGAAATTGTAAAGCATTTCCTTAACGAAATTGTACTTGTACGAAATTAAGCAAATTATAAGAAATTTCTTTCAGAAAATTGTTCAGAATTTCCTTAAGCAAATTCTATACAATTTAAGTTAAGTTAAGTTAAGGAAATTCTCTATAATTTGCTTAAAGAAATTCTGAACAATTTCCTGAAGGAAATTCTGTACAATTTACTTATCTAAATTATTCAGAGTTCTCCTTAACGAAATTGTACAGAATTTCCTTTAACGAAATTGTACAACATTTTGTAAAGGTAATTCCATTTAATTTGTAAAAGAAATTCCGTATAATCTACTGAGGAAATTCTGTAGAATTAGTGCAAGGAAATTCTGAGCAATTTCCTAAAAGAAAATCACTGTAAGTTGTAATGGTAATTCTTTATAATTGGCTTAAAGAAATTCTTAATAATTTGCTAAAGGAAATTCTGTTTAATTTACTGAGAAAATTCTGCTTAATTTCCTTTAACAAATTATACAGAATTTCCTGAAGCAAATTGTACAAAATTTCCTTAAGCAAATTCTATGCATTTTCGTTAAGGAAATTCTGTACAATTTCGGTAACGAAATTCTGTACAATTTGCCGAAAAAAATTCTGTACAATTTCGGTAAGGAAATTCTGTCTAATTTGTTAAATTAAATTCTGTAGCATTTGTGCAAGGAAATTCTTTACATTTTGTTTAAGGAAGTTCTTACAATTAGCTAAGTTTATTATTTTCACAGCCAATTTTGTATAATTTCATAAAGGGAAATTTTGTTGAATTCGCGCTTAAGGAAATTCTTTATAATATTCAAAAGGAAATTTTGCCTAATTTATTTCAGCAGATTGGAGATTGTACAGAATTTCCTCAGTAAATTAAACGCAGAATTTCCTCAAATTAAATTATACGGACTTTCGCTAAGAAAATTTTCTGAATAATTTCCTTAAGAAAATCATATAAAAATTCATAATTAACTTGATTCAAATTTAAAATTTTTCCAATATTCATATTAACAAATAGTAATATATATATATATATCATATTATAAAACCAACTATATATATAATAATAATAATAATAATGTTATCATATCACATTATATTTAATTGTTATAAAACATATATAGCACGTGGATTAACACGACCGCAGTATAAATAATAAGTATAATTTGTGTGTTTTTAACATTATTATTTTTATTATTGATATATGGAATATAAATAAATTGCAAATAATATCGCACTACTATTATATATTTTATAAAATTTATAATAAAAAAAAAACGCGAATGAGCTAACACTCATAACAGAAAAAAAAAACAACAACCTTTATAAATATAAAAAAAAATATGAATAATAAATAAAAAAGTTTATTGATGAGAATTTTGATAAGATAAAGATATGAAAATTAGATCGATTTTGTGGTATTTTTTTAGATATAGTTTTTATTTTGTATGAACATGTTTTTTTTTTGTTTATGATCGTTGAACGTCCCCTCAATAAAAAATATATTTTATATGACGCGATGATTTCAAGAAAAAATTTAAAGTTTTATAACTATACTATACAGGGTGTCCCAGTACAGGGTGCCAACCCGAAACAGGCAGGTTCTACACCTCATTTCCAATCAAAAATTGTATGGCGACCCCATGTCTATCTCGCTTGGGTTTCGAGCTAGCCCGGAAAAACGATTTTGTTGAACTTCAAGGTAGTACGTAGATGTTATTTATCATATCTCAGCAACCACTTATCGGAATCCAATAATTATAAGCTTGTTGGAAAGGTATTTTAACTATCTTTAAATCTTTCTCGTAACATAAACCTCGGCAACAACCCGTTTTCATGCTATAGCTGGTCAAACACAAGAAATTTCAACGGCCACAAATATTTTTGTTATTTTGCAAGCCGAGAACTATAGAACTTTTATGTTTATCAGCTGTCGGTTTTTAGAAAAACTTCTTTGATGTTTTAGCTTTAATTTGATATATAAACTTTTAAAATATGTCAACTCGTCTTAGAGATATAACGAAAATAATATTGAAATATGACGAAAATAATGCAAATTTTTCAAAAATTTAAAACACATTTTACATTGCAAAGTTCAATGTTCTGTTGTTATCGCGTTATCTAGGTAACATAACTTCAAGGGATTGCAATTAATTTAATGGTTACTTAGAAATAAAAACAGTTAAATCTATTACCGTCATAAATTCATTCACTTCTTTTGTTTCTTATGCTACATCTCTTCGGCATTTGTATGTTAATGTTACATTGTTTTACGTTTAATATTCATTAGAAAATTAAGTTTGTTTTATAAAGAATAATTCGGAAGTTTGAAACGGTAAAAAACATTCGAAATTGGTGTAAGTAAAAACTATGCTTGGCGTGCAATGAAGGCTGCTGGTTTACATCCTTATCATTTGCAAAAATTCAAGCACTTAAAGAAATAAACTACGTCCCCCGAATAACTTTTTGTGATTGGGTGATTCATTGTTATGAACAAGATCCCAGGATATTAAATCAAATTTTATATACGGATGAAGCAATGTTCACACGTGAAGGGATATTTAATACTAAAAATAATAATCATTGGTTAAAGGAAAACCGGCATTCAGTTCGGCAACACGCATTTCAGGAACGAATAGCAGTCAATGTATGGGCAGGAAAGATTGGAAATCAATTAATTGGTCCATAGTTTCTACCTGGGCGACTGGATTCAGATTCATATTTAGTTTTTTTGCGAAATAGGTTATTCGATTTACTCGATGATGTTAATTTAACTGATTTGCGATTCATTCATTTTCAACATGACGGTGCACCCCCACATTTTACACGAAGTGTAAGAGAACACTTAAATGACACATTCGGTCAAAGATGGATTGGAAGAAATGGCCCATTAAATGGCCACCACGGTCGCCAGACCTCACACCATTAGATTTTTATCTATGGGGGGTTTGTAAAGACATGGTTTATAAAACACCAGTTCATACCAGGGAAGATTTTAGGAATGGCATTAATAATGCGTTTGAAGTTTTAAAAATAATCCGAATCAAATTCGATCGGCTACTAGGGCAGTATTAAAACGGTGTCGAATATGTCGATCACATAATGGACACCATTTTGAACAATTTTTGTAGTAAAGATTTAAATTTAATTTAATAAATATGTTTTAAATTTTTGAAAAATTTGCATTATTTTCGTCATATTTCAATATTATTTTCGTCATATCTCAAGAACGCGTTTACATATTTTAAAAGTTTGTACATCAAATTAAAGCTAAAACATCAAAGAAGTTTTTCTAAAAACCGACAGCTGATAAACATAAAAGTTCTATAGTTCTCGGCTTGCAAAATAACAAAAATATTTGAGGCCGTTGAAATTTCTTGTGTTTGACCAGCTATAGCATGAAAACGGGTTGTCGTCGATGTTTGTGTTATTCGAAAGAGTTAAAGATAGTTAAAATACCTTTCCAACAAGGTTATAATTATTGGATTCCGATAAGTGGTTGCTGAGATATGGTAAATAACATCTACGTACTACCTTGAACTTCAGCGAAATCGTTTTTTCGGGCTAGCTCGAAAACCAAGGCAGATAGACATGGGGTCGCCATACATTTTTTGATTGGAAATGAGGTGTAGAACCTGCCTGTTTCGGGTTGGCACCCTGTACTGGGACACCCTGTATATATGGATTTTGTTTCGGTATTTTGATATTGAAAAGTGACAAATTTTTAGTATAATTAATAAATTTAACTTTAACTTCCTTCTCTATATATATAAGAATTGTGAATATAAGAAATAAACAATTACACAATTGTATGTAAAAAATTCGTTATTTATTGGATTTGTTTAGCAGATGTTTTTTTTCTATATATTTACTTAATTTTATGATTTATTTGTTATAATTTATAATGGATCTTTAGCTGTTTGTTTGTGGTAAAAAATTTAACATATTTTTATTGAATACTATAGTTATAATATAATTGAACAAATAATATTATTTCGTAATAACTCGTACTTAAAAATATCTTATATACGAATAGTGTATGGGACAAAAAAAATAAATGATGAAATTCAAAATAATATCTGTTTTTTTTCCAATTCGCACAGGAAGTAATTAACAAAATTATATGGTCATTTTTTTTTTTCATAGTTTAAAATTTTAAAATTCTCACGTCTCTAGTCTATTGAATTAGTAAATAGTAAAATAAAAATTAATCATGTGTTTAAGTTACTTATGGAATATTTTCATCATCTTATTCTTCTTATTCTTCTAATTATTGAAATTAACTTAACAAAAGATTATGCAAATCAAAAGGAACATTCTCATCCTTTGTTGTTTTCGGTCAAATTTAACCCAATTTGTTAAGTATATATAATTAATATACATAGAATTTTCTTAACTATATAAGAAGTTACTATGCGAGGGAATTCTGAATGATTTACTTAGGAAATTTTTTTTAGATAATTTAGTGAAGGAAATTCAATTTCATTTGTTAAAGTAAATATCCTCTGTTCCATTTTGTATAATGGAAATTCTGGATAATTGTTACAATATGAGAAAACTCTGAATAATACATTCAGGGAAATTTTGTATATAATTTCTTTAAGTAAATTATGCAGAATTTCCTTAAGTAAATTAAAATAGAATTTCTTTAAGCGAATTGTACAGAATTTCCTTAAGCGAATTGTACAGAATTTCCTCAGTATCTTTTTCGAATTATTGACAAAAATTAAGAAAGATTATGAAATAAAAAGGATATACTACTCTAACCACTATTATATCGAACATCTGCTATTTTATTCGAATGCTCGATTTTGAGATGCCAAAACAGGACTTTAAACAACAATTTTTTAATCCTTCTAATTTTATTTCATAAAATGATGGTTTTGGGTTAAATAATTGCGCAGACAGAAGTAAAAAAACTTTTAAATTCAATTAGTTATGGAATTTAATTCAAAGTGATTCAATTTAACAAAAAAAAAATTTGACGCCACTAATCTCCTTTGTAACGCCTCCTTTGGCCTATATATGACAGCATCCATTCTCTTAGACGTGGTATTTACTAAGTTTTTGCATTCATTCGGTGTTTTTGTATACCTCATTTCAATGATTTTCCCTTGGAATTCTTCACTCCTTCAATTGTAACTTTCGGATCACGTTTTTACTTTGTTTTATTAATGCCCACAACGATTCTATTGGACTTAAATCAGGACTTGAAGATTTCTAAAAATGGATTTCTCCATTTCTCTAAACCCATTTTTTTAGCTTCCAACCAGTTCTTATTTGCTTTAGTGGTTTGTGGTAGAGCAACTTATTCTTATTAAAATGTATATTCACCGTTTGAATATAATTTAACTCCTTTAACTTTAACTCGACTCCTTTTGAAATGGAAATTATAATAACTGGCTAAAAATTTCACAGTGCGTTTTAAACAATCACGATGGAATGCTTCATTTTGTGTTTGAATTACTCGATTATCGGAATCACCAACAATAAGAAATTTACACTCATCATCAAAATATAATGCTATCCCATTGCCGCAGAACTTAAAATTGTTTATTGTTTTGTTTTTTGACGAAAACAATTGAAAGGGGCTTTGATTTGTGCTGAAAAATTATTAGGGATTATTATTAGGGGGAAAAAACATTGTTTAATCAAAAATATGTCTGTATTTTTATTTTATATTCATACAGAGTTCGGTTTATGAAT